>OY728163.1:434082014-439082014 GCA_963277665.1 Viscum album
TATGATATACCATCCAATTACATACAATTTCTTCATCAATATAATGATATTGTCGCTCGTACGTACGTACTAGTTACCGTCTCCATGATGCGATGAGATTCATTTCCACGTTCACCATTCAATGATGATTATAAAATATATATATCATTAATAAGTATGTAATATATTAAATAATAATTCTACTAGATATATATATATATATATATATGTACTTATATATATCTTATTCACTTAGTTTCGCTCAATACGATATGAAAACGGAAACATCGTTTATGCGTATGTACGGCCTACCGTCTCCATAAACGGTGTTTTTCATTTCATATATATGTCTATTATACATTTTTATATTCTAAATATATATGATATATAAATCAGGTTTTATATTCTGGAAGTATTTAAATCATGATCTAAGTGATACAATCAAGAGTAACAAGTTAAAACACGTACGATAAAGAAAGCAATTATTACCCGAAATGTTAATTTAACATGGAAATTATTATTAAATGGGTAGTATAAAGTCATAAATGAATCATGTATGATATAATAAATTTTAATATGGTTTTGGTATAATTTAATAACATACTACGGTCTTTATACATGAGGTTAACTGTACCCTCGACTAAAGGAAAGTGTATGGTAAGGGTTAATTTCAGAATCTCTTTATTATTCGAGGTTGTTTTTATGTAAGTATCTACTGGGACATATTTATTATCCATGTCCGTGTTTCATAAAAGAGTTTTCAAAGGTATTATTTTTAAGGGACTTTTTTTTACTAAAACATCATTTTAAATGTTTTAAATATTTATTCTTCTAAATCATTCTCATTAATATCTATGTTTTCAAAATGGTTTTTAAGGATTTATTTATATGGACACGAATGTTTTTAAAATGTTAATTACTTTAAAAAGTTTCAAAGTGGTATGGGACACTTTGATTCAAAAATGTCTTTAAATATCTTCCTTTCTAAATTGTGTGACTTTTAAATGTTTTTATAAAAAAGGGATATTTCTCTCAAAGATTTTTACAAATCATTTTCATCCATATCAACATCCCTTGATGGATTTTAAACTTGTTTGAAGTTGATTTATTATGATACAAATATTCCAAATTTTATTAAAGTTTTTGTGATATGTTTGACTGTGGAAGTGTTATTTTTATACCATTCATGGTTTATGGATAAAGTATTGACATTTCGTATGCTAGTTTTAATACTAATGTTTATGTTATGTTTAAACCTTTTCATATGAGGAATGAATTGGACTTAGTAAGTGATAGGTGGATCCCGCTATAGATCCTAGATGCATCAGTAGTTCTCATGAGACAAACTAGTGTCTTGGCACAAGGCCTTGACAAAATCTTATTTGTAGTATTGGAACAAGGCCTTGAATATGTGGTTATGAAGCCTGGAATTATGCATTCCATCATTATGAAAGTAGATATTGATATTGCATGTGATTATCCAACTAGTAGAACATCCATGCGAATAAGTAAATGGCATTATTTGATTTTATCTTTTCCATATTAAGCTGATGTTTAAGTTTAAAAGGCTTTTATTTTAGTCTAATACATTGCCTTAAGTGTTTATGCTTATTTATGAATATTTTTGCCATATTGTTATCCTTACTGGGCATCTGAGCTCACCCCTTTCTATGTTTTATTTTTTCTAGGATGTGAAGAAGTATTTTATGATTGATAAGTTGATAATAAGGGTTAATATAAGGGATTAATGGTGTTATCAAAGGATCATTTATGTTGTGTTTTATTTTCTAATGTTCAATGTAATGTTCATGTATGTAATCTATTTTCCAAGACTGCTAAACTGATCATTCTTTCAAGACTTGATTCCTTGTAATCATGCCAATGTATTAAAATAATGCACCAAATCCCATAACTGGGGTCAGGGAGTTATAGTTGGTATCAGAGGAAGTTTAGAAATAACCTTGGAAACTAGATTTAGAAAAACTATAATTAGATAACACTACCCTAAGATAGACTTTGGGGATTAGTATAGAAGAACTTCCTATAATTTTGTTATTGTAGAGATTTTGTGAGTTTTCCAAGCAATACATCCCTGTCTGGATATGAGCAGGTAGAGGCGGCTCTAGAATAGATGTACCTAGGAGTAAAACCTGAAAACACCTCTTTGAGCTAGACTCGAACGAGAACTGGTGCACGATAATAGGCCTTGCTGCACTCTTGGTTATGACACTCCTGGGGGATATGCTTAGGATAATTCTCATTTTATTTACAAACCACTATGAAGGGTTTATGAGTATATACCTCCTCAAAGAAAACATTTTTATGATTATTAATTATATCCATGAACTGTTCAATTTATGTTAACTGTTTTACAAGTTTTGAATTATGCATTGCGATTCATAAACTAACCTAGTATACGCCATTGTTTAGAAATGGTGCCTAGTATATAGAATGAGACCTCCAACAATATGCATTATCCAAAGAGTAAGAAGGATCATATATTTCATGGTGTTAAGCCAACATTTAGAAAGGAAATAATCTCCAACGTATTATCATCATATGAAGAAATAGTATCATGTGTTAATAAGATAAGTAAAGAATTTTCTGAGTCCTATGGATTTGAAGGGAATCTGAAGAAGAAAAAGATAGTAGAGATAAAGATGGATAAAGAGAATAAGGGAAAGAAGGATTTTCCCATATGAGATAACTGTGGAAAGAATCACCTTGGTAAATGCTTGAAGGGAATGAGAGTTTGTTATAAGTGTGGAGAAAAAGTACACCAAGTACGTGATTGCAAGGGTAAGAAAAAGTTTTCAAATGTACAATGCTTCATCTGTAAGGAGTTGAGGCACTACGCGAATCAATGTCCAAATCATCAGAGTATACCCCAAATACTGCTATTGGATAATAATAAAGTTATGATACTACCGAATATGAAGAGGAATGATTAAGAGTTCTTATGTTTTTATTAAATTATTGTGTCATTTGAGTATTATATTAATGATGTACATGTTATAAGAATTATAGAGTATATAAGGATTGTACTGTAGTACTATTTCATTAAGGACTTGAGATTATTAGAACCAAGAAAAGTGACTCAATGGAAAGTTAACCTTCTTGGAAAATACATGGTTGAAGGAAAGACAAAACATTAATATGGTCTTGATACTGAGGTATTGATTTTGGAATAAGAGATGAATGATTTGGATAAATTATACTGGATATTATTGACATCCTTGGAACTGGTTAATGGTTTGTTTATTTCATCATTTTTGGAGTTTACAACATTTTTGGATATAAGGAGTATATCCAGTATTTTATAAGGAATAAGGGAGCATGAATGTAATCAATACGGTTATATGAAAATTCAGGGTATTACTGTGTTTTAAAATAATACATGATGAAGGTATTCACATGTTATTACGAGGCAAAAAGGATCTTCATTGTGTTTACCTTCCTTATAAATTTTGGACTGTGAGTTTAGACAGAAGTATTTTGGATAATTCTAAAGATTGGAATCGATTAAGTTTTACATTGGATACTATTATTAAGGTTAAATGATTTCTTGAGATTATTTTTGGATTTTCATAAAAAGGACAACCCGTAGGTCGGACAACAACCCGTCGCGTTTGGAAAGGCCGCGAGACTTGAACCCGCAACCGAAGGGAGACAAGGGTGGATCATCTACCATTGGCATACATGATACCCTGGTTTGTATAATGTAGTTTTTTCAAATAGTCTGAGAAATTAATTATAAATTCATTATTTTTGGAACCCTATATGATTAGGATAAATAGAATATTTTTGAATTATATTATCTTTTAGAGTGAAAGATGAGTTTGTCGTAGGAATTAGTTGAAGCATGAAACTCTACTTGTCAAGTATATTTTTCCCTCTTATTCTATGAATAAATTAATTCATAAACTTTAGGGAAGGGATATTAAAACAAAAAAATATTTTATCCTAATACCTTATATTTTGTTGAACTGATGATATTTTAAATCATCATAGATTGACGGCTTTGAGGCTCTCAATTGTACACTTGTTTGTGATTGATGACCCCAATCACTCCCTATAAATATTTACGTTTTTCCTCCAATAATGTGTCTATAATTTCCACCAATGTTCTCCTAATAGAGATCATAATTTGGTGGTAACTTTTTCATTCCTTTTCCCTCTTACTAAGAATAAATTTTATTAACCCAATTTCCAATGTGGGTTTTCCACAAAGGTAATTTTCTATTTTTAACCATTTATTTTCAAAGAAAAATTTCAAATTGCAAGGAAGCAATTTATTTAAGTAGGTGAGAATCTAACACCCCCAAGATTTCACAGTACGTTATATCATTAAAGTAATTCAATAGCTTGCGCTACACGCAACACCGAGTTTAAGCTCACCACAACTTATCACACTAACTGTTCAAAAAGCAGTTATGAATAGTATTAATTGAATTTTGAATCTTATATACTCTATATAATTTTAACATTAATATTATGTGTTTCTTAGATATAATATTATAAAAAATTAATTTTTTCAGATAAAAGAAGTATTTTTCAAAAAATGCAATTTTACCCCCTTTTAATGGAGAACATTTTTTAAAACCAATATTTGAGACTTTTATATATTTAATTTAATGAAATTAAAATTTTATTTAGAAGTGGGATATAAAAATTTAGTTTGGATAATTTTTTGGTACTTTTCTGATAACTTTCATATTTTGACGAATAGTGAAAAATACTATGTTTTAATTGAAAACAAAATTTTTAATCGAAATAATTTATAGTGTTAAATTATGAATTTGAATGGTTTTAAAGAATAATTAGGTTATAGTTTTATCATTTAATACAATTTAGGTTATTATAAGTAATTTCACATTTAAATTTTACATAAACAAATGTCAATCTTTTGATAGTTTTTACTTAAAAAAAACACTTTTTGGTTTTGACAACGGGAATTGATTTTAAATTAATAAATGAAACTTATATATTTTGAATTTAGTAAAATAGACTTTATTTTTTAATTCATAATATCAAAATTATCTTAGGGTGAATTTTTTGAATTTTTCTGAAAACTTTCAATTTTTGATGAATAGTGAAAAACACTGCGTTATTATTTAAAAATGACTTTTTATTTAAATAATTATTTATTTTATTTAAATTTATTTTAAGTCAAAATAGATATATAATACCTATATAAGTTCAATGTAATTAATTGGAGTCATTTTATAATAAAATTAGATGTATAAAATTTTATTGAACTTTTTAACCTATTTTACCCATCTCCTAGGAGCATTTGCAAATTTGCATAAAACATAATTTTACCACTTCTGTGAGTTGAATTTCAAAAATCCAAGAGACATGGTTAATATAATTATGTAAAATGTGGTTCAATAAGATGAAAATAATTTTTGGTGAATAATAATTTTGACTTTTATTTACCACGGTTAAAAGTAAATAGGGTAATTAAGGGTAAAATTGATATCATAATTACCCTAACACATGTACTAATTCTATTGGATAAGTATAATTCGAACAAAAACAACCTTAGTAATAAAATATGAACCTCTTTGATTCACTTGGATTAGATTAGGACATTTATTATAATTTTATTTAAAGAAGAGTTAAAAGAGTAAAATTCAAAGTTTAATAACTAAACCATTTTTAATATAGGGTTATACATAATATAAATTTTACTCTAAATATTCATTAGAAAGATAAAATTATTTCATACATAATGATATTTTATTTATAATTTTTATACATTAAATAATTTAATTTATTTATGACACAATGATGACGCAGTAATTACCTTAATAATGAAATATTAAGATAATTGATATTATAAATATCCAAATAAATTTAATTTGAGACTTTTGATGAATTAAACCAATTTTATAGGTTAATATGAAATTTTAGTATTGAACATATGAATTTATTTCTAAGTAATAAATTTTTTAGGACTTTAACAAAAATCATTTATTAAATAATGCCAAAATTGACATAATTAAGTTTAAAAAAATACTATATTATTGGTTGATATAGTATTCCTAAAAATATAAGGCCAAGCCAAAGGTATTAAATAATATTATATATGTCATTAATGAACCACTTTAGGTTCTCTTGGAAGTTTATAGTAAGTTTATTAACCATATGGTGTAAGAATACAAGAAGACACGGTAAAAGTTAAACTATTTAACTAAGAGTTAAATCTAAACGATATGGTTAAAATGGTCACCTAAACTTGTCTAAAACCTATTGGTTGAGAGTTTTTAGGCCCATAAACACCTTATAATATAAATAAATTATTTTTGATCCATTATAAACCTAAAATTATTTTATTATAAAATAATATTTCAAGCTTTTCCTAAAGTGACCCTCACCTCTCTTATAAAAGGGTACTTCCCCTTCTCTCAAAATCACACCTTAAAAGCCATTTGGCTCGGCCAAACCCTGTCCAAATATCCTCTAAACTGTCCTCTATTAATCCTAGAAACCTTAATTTAGTCATAAATCCATCCTAATAATCCCTTTTGATCAAATCAAAAGGAATAACCTGAAGAAGAGGTAAATATTTCATCACCTCTTTCAAGTTCTTTTCTTCTTCCACTTCCTCTTTATTTGTTGTTTACATTATAAAATAATAACTCCAGTATATTCTATATATTGTGATGTTATTATAAAAATTGTACAACCATATTAATTATTCTATCCATCCTATAAATTAAAAATTCACCATACGTGCGTACGTACGGATTACCATCTCCACGTCGTGGTGTAGTTTGTTATTCAAACACTTCATTATTTGGATGGGTGTAATAATAAGTATAAATGATATAAATAATAAATATAACATGTTAATGATTAATTATATATGATATAACATTCAATTACATACAATTTATTCATCAATATAATGATATTATCACTCGTGCGTACGTACGGATTACCGTCTCCACGACGCGATGAGATTCATTTCCACGTTCACCATTCAACGATGATTATAAAATATATATAATTAATAAGTATGTAATATATGAAATAATAATGCTACTGGATATATATATATATATTTATTTATATACTTACATATATCTTATTCACTTAGTTCCGTTCAATACGATATGAAAACGGAAACAACGTTTATGCGTACGTACGACCTACCGTCTCCATAAACGGTGTTTTCAATTTCATATATATGTATATTATAAATATTTATATTCTAAATATATATGATATATAAATCATGTTTTATATTCTATAAATATTTAAATCATGATCTAAGTGATACAATCAAGAGTAACAAGTTAAAACACGTACGATAAAGAAAGCGATTATTACCCGAAATGTTAATTTAACATGAAAATTATTATTAAATGGGTAGTATAAAGTCATAAATGAATAATGTATGATATCATAAATATTAATATGGTTATGGTATAATTTAATAACATACTACGGTCTTTATACAGGAGGTTAACTGTACCCTCGACTAAAGGAAAGTGCAAAGTAAGGGTTAATTTCACAATCTCTTTATTATCCAAGGTTGTTTTTACGTAAGTATCTACTGGGAAATATTTATTATCCATGTCCATGTTTTATAAAAGAGTTTTCAAAGGGATTATTTTTAAGGTACTTTTTTACTAAAACATCATTATAAATATTTTAAATATTTATTCTTCTAAATCATTCTCATTAATGTCCATGTTTTCAAAATGGGTTTTAAGGATTTATTTATATGAACATGAATGTTTTTAAAATGTTAATTCCTTTAAAAAGTTTAAAAGTGGTATGAGACACTTTGATTCAAAAATGTTTTTAAATGTCTTCTTTTCTAAATTGTGTGACTTTTAAATGTTTTTATGAAAAAGGGATATTTCTCTCATAGATTTTTACAAATCATTTTCATCTATATCAACATCCCTTGATGGATTTTAAACTTGTTTGAAGTTGATTTATTATGATAAAAATCTTCCATATTGTATTTAAGGTTTTGTGATATGTTTGACTATGGATGTGTTATTTTTACACCATTCATTGTTTATGGATAAATTATTGACATTTCACATGCTATTTTTAATACGAATGTTTATGTTATGTTTAAACCTTTTCATATGAGGAATACATTGGACTTAGTAAGTGATGGGTGGAGCCCTCTATAACTCTTGATGCATTAGTAGGTCCCATGAGACAAACTAGTGTCTTGGAACAAGGCCTTGACAAAATATTATTTGTATTCTTGGCATAAGGCCTTGACTATGTGGTTATGAAGTCTGGCATTATGAATTCCATCATTATGAAATTGGATATTGATATTACATGTGATTATTAAACTAGTAGAATATCCATGCGAATAAGTAAATGGAATTATTTGATTTTATCTTTGGCATATTATACTAAAGTTTGAGTTTAAAAGGCTTTTGTTTTAGTCTAATACATTGTCTTAAATGTTTATATTTATTTATGAAAGTTTCTACTATATTGTTATCCTTACTGAGCATCTGAGCTCACCCATTTCTATATTTTATTTTTCCCAGGATGTGAAGAATTATTTTATGATTAATAAGCAGGGTTAAGTTAAGGTATTAATGGTGTTCTAAAAGGATCATTTATGTTGTGTTTTATTTTATAATGTTTAATGTAATGTTCATGTATATAATCTATTTTCCAAGACTGCTAAAATGATCAGTCTTTCGAGACTTGATTCCTTGTAATCATGCCAATGTATTAAAATAATGCACTGACTCCCATAACTGGGGTTGGGGAGTTACACAAACCCACTACCTCTAGTTTCTCAAACAGCTTCTAGTATCTATCATCCGGTTGCAGTTAGGTTTTACAAAGAAAACATCGATATTTGGATCTAAGGGTCTCGTATTTTCTTCATCCTAGTGAGGTAGGCCTTTGTTTTCCTTTGTATGTTTCAATTTCCTTTTTGTATTTGTCATTTCAAGATCTGGATATGAGGGTTTTAGATTTTCCATTATAGGTTCTAATTTTCTTTCTGTATTTGTGATCCGATTGTTGTATACTATTTTTATTTTTTTTTATGATCCATTGTTTGCTTGACTACTATTTTGGATATCCTATTTTGGTTGTTTTAAATTGTTATTTTGAATCAATTTTATTCACTATCTACATCTATACCCCAGCTTTCTCTATAAGCTTATTTTTTTTCACTATTTTGAATTCTTAGCGAATCACTTCTATTATGCAGATAAACCAATTAAATAAATATTTATGTCACTGTATAAACAATGGAAGTTTTGGATATAAAAACCTTAAATGAATGAGAAAATTGATTTAGATGTGTATGGGATAGACATTGCATGGGTTGGTGTGTTTTTCTCCTTTGTTTGTGATATATCTTTTTAATGTGTATTATTGATTTATGCCAACTTCTTTATAGACCTACCTAGAATCTCAAGGATGAGTTAATTCATATTAGATAGTCTCCCTATAATCCTTAGGTTGCAACATCATTCGTTCTAAAAAATAGAATGGAAGTCATCAAATTCTATATATAAGAAATTAATTTTAGGTATTAATCATTTTATGTATATATATACTTTTTAGGTATATATATACATTTAATTAACAGTAATATAATTTATAATTAAATAACCAATAAAATATTGTAAACTTGTGTTACTTTCAAAATAATAAAATTAATCAATAATATATATATATTTGAAATAAATAAACTTTCCAAAATTTAAATAATTATTTATAATTAAAATAATTTAAAAATTATTATTAATAGTATTTTTTTAGTTTCATTAGAAAAAATAGTATTATATATATATATCGAATAATATATTGTATATTTAAATAAATTTAAATATGATAAATAATATACATACATACATACATATATACTTATATTCAAATAAAGTTACTAATATAATACACACACACACACAGATATATATATATATAACATATATATAATATTTAGGTATATTCACTTTATTTATCTATGCATCAAATAAAGAGTGACCTCTATTTTATAGTTTTTGATGGTGGAAGGCATGAACCCCATTCGGGTTTATTTCTTATTGAGGTAAGTGTGAACGAAGTACACACCTCCATCGACCTCTTTTTCCAATAATATAAAACCATATCATTTTTTTAATAAAATAAAACCTATTAAAAAACCAAGTTTTATAAAAAAAACATTATAAAAAAAATCCTCAACCAATTATTTTATTAATGTTTTATTTGGATCCTTGTGGATAATTTCAAGGATAGAAATGAAAGTAATTCATAATTAACTATTCCTCCAAATCAAATTAAATAAATTAATTTCAGTAACATACAATCATCAGCTAAAATTACATTGTAGCAACCCAAGACCCCTGGGATGCACAGCACTGCAGTTGCGTATTCTGATTCTTTCATATTTATCCTCTCCATTTCTTTCCCACCCTTTACTCTATAGTTTCTCTTGTTGTGTGGAGCATTTATCTGGAAGGAGTTGGTGGAAATGGAGGCATTGAGTTGATAACTAGTGTCAATGGTGTATTTCTCACAAATGGTAGGCATTTACCCTTTTGGAGAACACAATGAAGTACAATTTTCATCCTCATCAGTTTCATCTTCTAAATAGTTATTATTGTATTTTGTTGCCTTGAGACTCATCCCCCATTTTTTTATGTTGTTTGTACTACTCTAATCATTATTAATCCCATGGATGAATACCGCTTAGATTATTTTAAAAAACATAGGTTCATGTCCACAAGAGATGATGAATGTGTGTTAAACAATAAAATAAAATGATAACTGTTTGAGAGATGAGTTGATGAGGATAAAAATTGTACTTCATTATGTTCTTTAAAAGGGTAAATTTCTCCTATTTATGAGAATTAAACCACTGACACTAGTTATTTACTAGATGCCTCCATTTCCATCAACTCTATCTTGAGAAAAGCTCTATATAACTAGATAAATGATAGAGTGAAGGGTGGGAAAAATGGAGAGGGTGTAGACGAAAGAATCAGAATATGAAACTGTAGTGCTACACAACTTGGGGGTCTTCGGTTGCTACAATGCAATTTCAGTTTATGAGTGTATGTTATTTAAATTAATTAATTTGATTTGATGTTGAGGTAGAGTTATTAGTGAATTACTTTAATTTTTGTCCTCAAAATTATCCATAAGGATCTGAATAAAACTTTAATAAAATAATTGGTTGAGGACTTTTTTTTATAATGTTTTTTTGATAAAACTTGGTTTTATTTTATTAAAAAAATTATAGGGTTTTATATGATTGGAAAAAGAGGCCAATGGAGGAATATACTTCGTTCACACTTAGGTAAATGATCCATAAGTCATTTGAGATGTATAGGAATCATCCAAAACTCAATTCATTGCATGGTGTGACTGTTATGACTTAATGTGTCCATTATGAGTTTAAAATTGATAGTTTAGTTCAAAAAATGTCACTCACTGAAAAAAAGAAAATGTGCTCGAATTGTCTTGATAATTTAGGACATCGATTCATAAGTCCTTAATGACATGTAGGAATCAGTATCACATAAAAATGATACATGATGTGATCAATATAGGTCGAAGTGCGCGTTTCAATTTTAAAATGAAATTTTAGTAAAAAAACAAATGACGTACTCAAAACTGAGAAAAAAAATTCATATTGTTTTGATATTTTATGAAAAAAATCCATAAGTCATTTGAGATGTTTAGGAATCATCCGTACCTCAATCTGACGCATGGTGTGACTAGTATGACTCCAAGTATGTCTTTTTATTTAAAAATGACATCAATTTTAATAAAAAGGAAAAATGACCTAATCATGACCAATAAAACACATTCATATTATTTTGATACTTTAGGGAAATGATCTATACAACATTTATTATGTGTAATATTTAGTTATATCTTAATCTGATGCACAATGTACCTGATATGACTCAATGTGTCCATTATTAGTTTAAAATAGACAGTTTAGTTTAAAAAATGTAACTCACTGAAAACTAAGAAAACACACTTGGGTTTTCTTGATAATTTATGAAATTGATTTATAATTAATTTTTGACATGTAGGAATTGGTTTCACATCAAACTGATACGTGATGTGATCAGTATGAGTCAAAGTGTGTGTTTCCTGTTTAAAATGACATTTTAGTAAAAAATACATGTGATGTACTCAAAACTGAGTAAACGCATTCATATTGTTTTGATACTTTATGAAAAAAATTTATAATCCATTTGGGACATGTAAGAATTAGTCACACCTCAATCTGACGTATGGTGTGACTGATATGACTCAAAGTGCGTATTTTTATTTAAAATTGGCATAAATTTTAGTAAAAAGAAAAACTCACCTACTCAAAACCAATAAAAAACATTCAGATTATTGTGATACTTTAGGAAAATGATACATAAGTCATTTTTGATGTGTAGGAATCATCCGCACCTCAATCTGATACAAGATGTGTCACGTATGACTCAATGTGTCCGTTATCAGTTTAAAATCAATATTTTAGTTCAAAAAAGTGTCTCTCATTCAAAACTAAGAAAAAACACTTAGATTATCTTTATAATTTAGGAAAAAAATTCATAATTAATTTTTTATGTGTAGGAATTGGTATCGCATCAAACCAACACACGATATGACTGATATGAGTCAAAGTGTGTGTTTCTAGTTTAAAATGACATTTTAGTAAAAAAAGACAAGAGACGTACTGAAAATTGGGAAAACACATTCAAATTGTTTTTAATAATTTAGGAAAATAATCCATAAGTCATTTTACATGTGTAAGAATCAGACACACCACAATCTGATGCATGGTGTGATAAATATGACTCTAAGTACACTTTTTCAATATACAAGTATAATTTTAGTTTAAAATGCGCATCATATTTCCAAAATTGAGCAAATGAGCCTAGATTTTTTTCTCTTCATTTAAATTCTATATTCATAATTTATTTTTTTTGATTTTTTGGTGTTTTTAATGATATGGTGTGTTATTCTAACACACTATAGTATTCCCCTTTATCAGCAATTATAAAGCGCTAATAAATGGTCCTTTATCAGTGCTTGTGTAGCACTGATGAAAGACTACAGATTTTAACGTTACTCCATTAGTCAGTTCTTCTCTAGTGCTGATAAAGTCCATTTTTAGTACTATTAAAAGCATATTTTGTAGTAGTGGAACTATCCATCATGTCATCATAAGGAGAGCTTCAGTAATAATACATGTGAATAGATATCAGGTTAGAGACACATCTCAAACCGTTGAGTCTTAATATTTTCATTCGATACAATCTCAGGTGTAAATTGCACCAAATCAACATAGCATTTCACATACTCTATCATAGTCTTGTCATATTGATGGAGGTTAAAAAACTTTATAGCCTTAGATAGCACTATAGATTCTAGATAGAACTGATTAATGAGAATAACTCTAAATTCCTTCAACTCTAAACCCTTATGCTTCTTTGTTGTTCTCATTGAATCCCACCATCTCTTGACAGGTCCCTCCATCTTGAAGCTGGAATATTTCACCATAATCTAATTTTGTGTTTATAATAAATCAAATAGAAGCACTATATTTCTCAACCAAACCTCAAACTCTTTAGGATCATTAGAGCCTTGGAACAATGGTGGATTTTAGAAAAGGAACAATTGAACATGATTTTGAGATTCATCCCTCTAAGGTTCCATAGCTAGATCCTAAATGGGAATGGTTGAAGGTTCCTATCCCAAAGTTTAGACAACACACACAATAATCAAAATAAGATTCTGGTCCATTGGAGGATCCACTCATTGTGGTTCACTAGAAGCTTCCTCTCGAAGCCTTTTCAAATGCCTTCTTGGAGGCATGGTGCTACACAGTATCAACTAACAACACTGAAGACATTATAAGAATACTTATTTCAACAAATCAAATAATAGAAATGGTAATAAGATTAATGGTAATATCAGTACCATTAGATAATATATCAATATTTTTATTTTAACATCCCAAATCAAAATTATGTAAAATACTAGAATCAGATCACATTATTCCTCAATATTCCTTTCCCCAAACACCCATAGTGACTTCAGGCTCATTATGATGAGATCTAGCTCAACAATCACTTGAAACTACCTGCTAAGTCACAAAAATCCTACCTCTTGTCTACCAAGACAACCCAAACTGTATACTAACATCAAGGAAAGATGATTAAACCACCCTATGATACAACTTTTTCATGAACCATCTAGGATACCCTGGAACCCTGATACCTAAACATGCACTAACATGGACCAAATTGTAATGGATCTAACCTCCCCGATCCATTACTTTGTGAGAATATGGTGTTTGAAGTGTTCTGGGGAATCAAGGTGACTCATTTCATCACTTTACAAAATTTCCCAATTTTCTAAGTTTTCCAATGGTGGCTCACCCTAGCGGTTACTCACTGGTGGTGACTCAATGGTGGTCACTGGTTGGTGGTCGCTCACTAGAAGTTTCTCATTGGTGGTGGTTTGCTGGCGGTCACTCACCCAGTGGTGCCTCGTCCAGCAGTGCCTCACTGAATGGTGACTCACAATAGCGACTCACCAAACAGTAACTCACCTAACAGTGACTCGAGAGCGGTGCCTAATTGGGAGGTTACTCACCTAACGGTGACTCATGAGAGGTTCCTCATCGAGTGGTGCCTCACCTAATGGTGAATCATGTCACACCCGTCGTTTTTAAACTATTTATGTTATTATTTTTATTTGGTATCGGGTAGTTTGGGTCGAGACCCAACTTAAAATTTCAGAGTTCTTATTTAAAAACCGAATGTTTTGTCCTTGACTGTGTCCAGCACACTGCGGTCGAAGGCACGCGGCCTAGCCTGGGTCGCCGCGCGACCTCTCCTGGTTCACCACATGCCCTGCTCGATGGTCAATTAATTAAGCAAAATGGATTAATAATAAAGCAATAAAATTAATAGTGTAATGAAATAAAAATCAAATAAAATAAGAGTTTTTTTGATGATAACAATAATAAGGTTATTCAGGGATATTATTATTATTATTATTATTATTATTATTATTATTAGTGTTTTGAGTTTTGTGTCACCGAACGCACGGGCAGGGCACGGTTATGAGACCGGTCGGTCTTCTCGGCTTTCAAAATGAGTTAAAACAAAATGGGGTGATTAAATATTAATGAACAATGAAATACAAATAAAATGAAAATAAGAGGATTAATAAACTTTAAGAAATTGTTTAATGATAATAATAAGAATGTTGTTTGAGAATAATAATAACACTATTATTAATAGTGTTAATTATATAAAAAAATTAATTAAGTTATTAATGTTGTAATAATAATTATTATTGTTAATATTAAATAAGTCAATGTATTATTTTATTTTATTGGATTCAAAATGTTCTTCTGAGGTGTGGGATGAATCTCGATGGAATTTTGATTTTTTTTCGATAAATGGGTCTTTGCGACTTGACAACATCCGACGCTCGAGTGAAGCTTGATTTGGAGACCGTGCGGCTTCGCCTAGGCCACCGGGTGACCTGTCAATGTCAACTAATTAAATAAAATTAATTAATAAAGAAAAAAATTAAAATAAGAAGTTTAATAAAAATTAATGGATTTTTTTAATAATAATAATAATATTATTATTATTATTTGAGAATATTATTATTATTATTGTTATTATTATTAGTAGTAGTAAGTATCCTCTTTTTTTAGGGTTTCATCCCTTGTTTTATTTTTTTTATTTTTTTTTCTCTCCACCTCTTTTATTTATTTTCTATTTTGTTTCATTTTTTTTCTCTTCCCTCTCATTTCCTCCCCCCTCTTCCTATCAGATTACCCTGCACACTAACCCTAGTGCACCTCCTTAGCGCCACACCCCCCTTGCCATGCGGCTTCCTTCAGCCGATTTCCTCCTCAGCTCACGCTCCACTACTCCTCGGCCAGTACGCGACCAGCCCTCTGCCTGGCCGATTGGCTCGTACCACACCTCCCATGGTCACCAGCGTCCATCCCTTCAAGAAAATCCCGGTCGACACTCTCCTTCCTCCCTTCGGCCACCTCCACCGAGTCACGCCACCCCAGCCAGCCCAATCGCCCACTTTTCACCCTCCTCCTCCTCCTGATTGTCACCGTGCCGCAGCCATGGCCAGCCGCCAACCTCCCCTTTCTCAATCTGGAAATGTGCCAAACCTCCAACCTTGCTCCGTCTGGTGACACGCCACACCACCGGCGTACCCCACCTATTTCCCCCCTCATGCAGACCTTATCTCGTACGCCTCCCTTGCGTAGCAGCCTTCAGCTAACGAACCTCTTCCTCTTCCAGCAAGTCCGGCCAACACCTCCCCTACCTCTGGTGACCTCTTCTAAGCCCCGACCAGCCCTCGAGTATGCACCAGACAACCTCTCGAACCCTTGTAGCGGCCTTTCGCTCCCTTTGCTGCAAGTGAGGACCACCCGGGTAATCCCTTCCTTCTATTTTCTAGGGTTTAGGTCATGGTCGGTTGGGGTTTTGGTGTTTCTGGCATTTAGGGTGTTAATTAGGGTCTTATTTTTGCATATTGTTGGTTTTATTTCTTGTTTAGGGTTCACCTTTGGGTTTGTTTGAGGTGCGGTTGGCGTGTGACGGTCTTTGTGCACCATGTTTGAGAAGTCTGCTATACCAAGGTAGGTGGTTCCATGCTTAGTTATTATTTGATGAAATAATTTGCAAGATTAATTTGTTTAGCATATTATTTAATTAATTCGTGAAGTGTGAAGTTGATTTTTTTGAAGTATGAATTGCATTGAAATCATTTAGTAAATTGTTTATAGTATGTGTGTGTTTTCTGCTGAGAACTTTGTTAGTGATTTTTAACTTGTGCGGTTAGATTATTAATTTGAAAAACTGGTGAGAACTGTATTTTTGACATGGCATCGGGTGCGTTTGGTCATAAAAGAAGTTTTTGTTTGAGGTTAGTGGGTAAATCCAAGTGATTATTTTAAATTTTTTTATAATATTTTACTTTTGGGCTTATTAAATTATGTGGTTTGTGAAAATGTATTTTACATATGGTGCAAGGTTTTCCACAAAACTATTTTTGTGGTGAAAATCACATTTTAAAATTGTATTCAGGTGTGTGTGATGTTGGAATGCATTTGAATGTATAAATTTATACTTTAGTGTGTGTAAAGTCATGTGACATTCTATTACCATTACTTTAAAAAAATTTATGGTTTATTAAATTATGCATTAGTGGGAAACATGTTTGGAAAATGTTTTAGTGTGCGTCTTATTTCAAAGGGGTATTTATGTGTTTAAGTAGTGGTTTGTTTAATGACAAGTGACTTTAAACTGTTCAGATGGTTTAATTGAGTATGTAACCTATGAAGATTATATTTTGAAAATATTTTTGGTGTGCGTGTGGTTTTAAAAGATGGTTTTGTGTGTGCAAATGGTGCTTCTGTGTGTGTAAGTACCCTATTGGGATTTTATGCATGAGTGTGACATGTGACATGAACTTGAAACTTGTTTGAGCACAAACTGGGAAGCCCAGATAGCTAGGAGGGTGGACTAGACTAGTGGAATAGTGTTTTGGAGGTGACTCGACCCGGTTTCACTGGAAGGACTGACGATTGCAATAATAACTAAATATATTATTTTCTAAGGGTAGTGGCTTTCTAAGCCACGTTTTCTGAGGGTTGTGGCCTTCTAAGCCACCTTTTCTAAGGGTCATGGCCTTCTAAGACACGTTTCACCAAGACACAAAGATCTAGGGACCCAATCTAACTAACAACCATGAGGCCACTCCCATATTTGGTGCTCATTGGTTACTTTACGCTCATTAGTGTGACACATTGGTTATTTTAAAAATTAAGGGTGTGTGTTTCTTTTTAACTTAAGTTGTTCCATTTGAAATTGTTTTCCTAAAACCTGTTTTCTTTAAAACTGTTCAAGAATTTACTTCTTTGCTTTAATTAAAACTACAAATGTATTTGTGATTTAATAATTATGCGTGGAACCTTTTTATTGGGTGACATCTTGCTGGGCTCTTGGCTCACACCCTACATACACCTTTGGGTGTATGTAGTTTCTATTTATTTGGTATTCCAGGTCGAAGCATTGAGCTCAACGATGGTATTTTTGGTCATTGATGGTCTTCTCATGCCGATTGGTGTTTGTGGCGTGTGGATGTTGCGCCTCTCTTATTGATTGGAGGTTTAAGTTAGAGTTTTAGTTTCTCTTGTTGTGGTTTATTTTTTGATGTTGGTTCAAGTTGTAAACCTTAAATTTTGATTTTAGTTTGAGGTTTAGTTTGGTTTTCTACTTTAAGTTTTATTTTATTTATCTTATCAGTTGCTTTGTATTTACTATTTTAGGTAAATCGTTCCCATGAGTTAGTTTTGTTACCCGGTCACTTGTGCCAGCCCGTGGGGATCGGGAATTCCCTTCAGGCCATGTCCCAGACTGGGTCGGGTGCCGGATCATATGACGACCTAACCTGGTTCACGAAAAAATGGTACGAGAGGCGGTTTTTCCTCTTGGGTCATGTTCTTTTGGGATAGATTCATGATAGGTCGAAGTTAAGGTTGTCGGGAGTCGACGTCCTGGCTACGGGAAAGGTGCCTGGCCAGCACACCTCGTGGCGAGACTCGAGTTACTAAAACAAGTTGAGGTTTGTCTAAACCTTTAGTCTATGTGGTTAATCTTGTTTAAGGGAAATGAAAAGGGATTAGGTTCAGTGGTTCCAGTGAGCTCGTAGGGTCTAGAAAGCCATGTGGAGTCGGGGACCCTATCATAGAATACTCTCCATGGTGGTGGCGTGATTGGCGTATGGCCGCCAACCATATGTTCCAGTCACCCGCTGATACTAGTCTTCTATTGCATTATTCCTCATCTCTTTTTTTTGATTCATAGAAATCTGATTTTTAAGTAAAAATTTTTTGGTCTTGAAAAAAATATGTTTTGAAATAAAGCGCTTTAAAAATAAAATGATGTGTAAGGTTTGAAAAGTGTGGGTTGAATGTTTGGTTTTGAAAAATGAAAAGGGTCCAGTTTTGATTCTTGGTGTTCTCATGGGAAAACATATGCATGAGTGTATATGGAAAGAGAAATGGTTATTGGCACAAGTGGATGGGTTCCTATATGGACAAGAGGTGGGTGCTGGTGTGGCATGAGAACATGCATGTGCGAGGCCCATGGGACACCATTGGTGTTTGTACAACCCAACAGCTACGTTCTTTTTCTAAAAGTTTTGTTAAAGGAAAAATTTGGTGTTTTAATAACTGATGATTGTGTGATGTGTCCTTGTGTTTCGGGAAGTGCTGGATATGAGGCATTTTGAGCCAAGAATCCTTTTTGACTGATATGTTTCCTGAGTTTGAATTTTTATTTGTAAGTTGGTGTGTAAGCACGTAGTCAGTGAATTATTTTGAAAAGTGATTCAGGAATCCCTTGTAGTGGTTCCCCCTACATGTATAGTGTTCACTTGTGATATGTATTGGCCATTGGACCAGTTTGACTGGGTCTATAGTTTTCTTTCTTAACTAGTGTACACCCCCATAAAGCGTTAACATGTGATTGAAGTGCGACCACAGGTAATCCGTTTTTGTCCAACCCTCTAGTTGATTAAAACAAGGACTCTCCCTTTTGAGTGATAGTGATAAGTGTATTCCTTTTTCTTTTCGGTTAAGTGGACCCTCTCACAGTGGGATGATGGCATGAGGGAAATTGATAGAAAATTTGGTCTCTTTGAGTTTTCTTAGTTGTCGAGTATGAAGTTTGACATAGTTGCGTCTGAAGGTTATCCCTTGTACGAGATGAAATGAATTCCATCAGGGAAGGGTGAAGGCGGTTCAGAATTATCAGTGTTGACCAGTGTCTTGAAGGGATTTTCAGTACTTTCATTGGCCACAATGGTCATGTTTGGTGATGTCTTGCAGTGTGATTTCTCTTTGAAGAGCAAGGTTGGATTTCATAGGATCCTTCGGGAATCCCTATTTCCATAAGAGTATATCCACTCGGGGAGTTCTAATTTTTCTGTTCAAAAGGGGAGTGTTTGTCTTGCATATTTAATTATTATGTTTCATGTTTAAGGTGAAGTGGTGATGCATGTGTATCATCTAAACCTATGTTCTAGTGTATGTGTCATGAGGGATTAGTTGTATGTCGTGGTGTGTTGTGTTTGTTGGTGTTGTCTCAGTTATAGTGTGGTTGCGTGTGATATTGAAAGGAGAAGCTCTGTTTAGGAGTCTTCAATACCTAACTGCGACGCAAGAGATGCTTCAAACATCAGGGATCCATCCATAGGCCTCGGAGTGAAGTTGGTACGTGTTTAGGAACCCTGGGAGTGTATGGGACCCCAACTTTATTTCTGTCATTGGTGTTGAAAGTAGAGGCAGTTTAAATTGTTTCTATGGTTGTTATATTCCAAACGAACTGTCTGGCTGTGTAAGGATTTCGTGACCATGTGGAGGCGTGTTCATCTTGTTGCCTTAAAGTCTTGGAGGTTACATCCCATTGGATGTAATCACTTTAGTGGTCCTTATGGGAGTCTGTTGGGTAAATCTATCTCAAATTTGAATAATGATCATCCAGGGATTTGGAGATGTTGGTTTGTCTCCGGTCGTGGTTTTGATGCCCAGTAGTTGGACCCGACCCTCCCCACCCCTTGTGGTGGGGTGCTTGGTTACCGTCATAAAATTCTCAAGGTTTTGTATCTTCTGTCAGCTCCAATGGTGGGGATACCCATGATAGGTATCACTCAAATGTCTTTGGAGTGAATCACTTTTGGCCATCTTCATATGGTGGGGAGCCCACTCGGACCTCCTTGTGTCAGTTTTCCAGTTTCGTCTCGGGCATCGGTAAGTTTCTAATGGTGGGGAGCCCTTCAGGCTTTCCCCATGTTGGCCTTTTAGTCCTGTTCCTAGATGTGACTTGGTAGCAGGTGATGAGAGTGTTCTTGGGATATTATTTTATCTTATTTGTTCCTTCCAAACAAACGATGGGGTTTTCATCCTATGGTACTTGAGGTATTTCTGTTTGTGATGTTGGTTTCCATGGGTGCGAGAGTTCCTTTCCTTGATTAGTCAACTGGAGGTGTTATAGTTCTTTCAGGCGGGTGACACATGATAGAAAGTTATTTTACAAGTTTCTTGAAGTTTCCTTTTGAGTCACTTTCTCTGAGCATGGTGTGTTTGTCTCTTTTAACTTAGTTTTCGTAGGGATCATTTTTGAACCCCAAGGGGGTATCGATTGCTACTTCGGATTTCAGCTTTAGTTGTGGCTTTTTGGGGAAGGAAAGCGCTATGGTGGGGAGAATTGTCACACCCGTCATGTTTAAACTATTTATGTTATTATTTTTATTTGGCATCAGGTAGTTTGGGTCGAGACCCGACTTAAAATTTCAGAGTTCTTATTTAAAAACTGAATTTTTTGGCCTTGACTGTGTCTAGCGCACTACAGTCGAAGGAGTGTGGCCTCGCCTGGGTCGCCGTGCGACCTCACCCGGTTTACTGCACGCCCTGCTCGGTGGTCAATTAATTAAACAAAATGGATTATTAATAAAGAAATAAAATTAATAGTGTAATGAAATAAAAATCAAATAAAATAAGAGTTTTTTGATAATAATAATAATAATGTTATTCAGGGATATTATTATTATTATTATTATTATGAGTGTTTTGAGTTTTTTGTCACTGGACGCACAGGCAGGGCACGGTTCTGAGACTGCTCAGTCTGCCCAGATTTGAAAATGATTTAAAACATAATGGGATGATGAAATATTAATGAATAATGAAATAAAAATAAAATAAAAATAAAATAAAAATAAGAGGATTAATAAACTTTAAGAAATTTTTTAATGATAAGAATAAGAATGTTTTTTTAGAATAATAATAACACTATTATTAATAGTTTTAAGTATATAAAAAAATTAATTAAGTTATTAATGTTGTAATATTTATTATTATTGTTAATATTAAAATAAGTTAATGTATTATTTTATTTTATTGGATTAGAAATGTTCTTCCGAGGTGTGGGCTGAATCCCGATGGAATTTTGAGTTTTTGTCGATAAATGGGTCTTTGCGGCTTGACAGCATCTGACGCCTGGGTGAAGCTCAATTTGGAGACTGCACGGCTTCGCCTAGGCCACCAGGTGACCTGCTGATGTCAACTAATTAAATAAAATGAATTAATAAATAAACAAAATAAAAATAAGAAGTATAATAAAAATTAATGGATTTTTTAATAATAATAATAATAATATTATTATTTGAGGATATTATTATTATTATTGTTATTATTAGTAGTATTAGTAAGTTTCCTCTTTTTTAGGGTTCTATCCCTTGTTTTATTTTCTTTTTTTTTTCTTTTTTTTTCTCTCCCTCTATTTTCTTTATTTTCTATTTTCTTTCTTTTTTTTCTTACCTTTCATTTCCTCCCCCTCTTCTCATCAGATTCCCCTGCGCACTAACCCTAGCGCACCTCCTTAGCACCACACCCACTTTCCATGCGGCTTCCTCCATCCGGCTTCCTCCTCAGATCACGCTCCACTCCTACTCGGCCAGCACGTGACCAGCCCTCCGCCTGGCCGACCAGCTCGCACCACACCCCCCATGGTCGCCGGTGTCCATCCCTTCATGAAAATCCTGACTGACACTCTCCTTCCTCCCTCTAGCCGCCTCTACCAAGTCATGCCACCCTGGCCAGCCTGATCGCCCTCTCTCCACCCTGCTCCTCCTCCCGATTGTCACCGCGCCGTAGCCATGGACAGCCGCCAGCCCCCCCTTGCTCCATCCGACGATGCGCCAAACCACCACCCCTGCTCCGTCTGGTGACATGACACACCATCGGTGCACCCCACCTATTTTCCCCCTCATGAGGACCTCATCTCATGCGCTTCCCTTGCGCAGCAGCCTCCAGCGAACAAACCTCTTCCTCTTCCAGCAAGTCTGGCCAACACCTCCCCCACCTCCAGTGGCCTCTTTTAAACCCCGACCAGCCCTCAGGTATGCACTGCCCGACCTCCCAGACCATTGCAGCGGCCCTCCACTCCCTTCACCGCAAATGCGGACCACCAGGGTAATCCCTTCCTTCTCTTTTCTAGTGTTTAGGTCATTCTCGGTTGGGGTTTTGGTGTTTCTGGCATTTAGGGTGTTAATTAGGGTCTTATTTTTTCATATTGTTGGTTTTATTTATTGTTTAGGGTTCTCCTATGGGTTTGTTTGAGGTGCGGTTGGCATGCGACAGTCTTTGTGCACCATGTTTGAGAAGTCTGCTACACCAAGGTAGGTGGTTCCACGCTTAGTTATTATTTGATGAAATAATTTGCAAGCTTAATTTGTTTATCATATTATTTAATTAATTTGTGAAGTGCGAAGTTGATTTTCTTGTTTTTTGAAGTATGAATTGCATTGAAATAGTTTAGTAAATTGTTTATAGTATGTGTGTGTTTTCTGCTGAGAACTTTGTTAGTGATTTTTAACTTATGCGGTTAGCTTATTAATTTTTACAACTGGTTCAAACTGTATTTTTGACATGGCATCGGGTGCGTTTGGTCATAAAAGAAGTTTTTGTTTGTGGTTATTGGGTAACTCAAAGTGATTATTTTAAATTTTTTTATAAGATTTTACTTTTGGGATTATTAAATTAGGTGGTTTTTGAAAATGTGCTTTATATATGGTGCAAGGTTTTCCAAAAAACTATTTATATGGCGCAGATCACATTTTAAAATTGTATTCGGGTGCGTGTGATGTTAGAATGCATTTGAATGTATAAATTTTTACTTTAGTGTGTTTAAAGTAATGTGACATTATTTTACTATTGCTTTAAAAAAATTTATGGTTTATTAAATTATGCACTAGTGAAAAATATGTTTGGAAAATGTTTTAGTGTGCGTATTATTTAAAAGGGGTATTTATGTGTGTAAGTAGTGGTTTGTTTAATGACAAGTGAATTTAAACTGTGCAGATGGTTTAATTGAGTATGTAACCTATGAAGATTACGTTTTGAAAAGATTTTTGGTGTGCGTGTGGTTGTGCAAATGGTGCTTATGCATGTGTAAGTACCCTGTTGGGATTTTATGCATGAGTGTGACGTGTGACATGAACTTGAAACTTGTTTGAGCACAAACTAGGAAGCCCAGGTAGCTAGGAGGGCGGACTAGACTAATGGGCTAGTGTTCTGGAGGTGACTCGACCTAGTTTCACTGGCAGGACTGATGATTGCAACACTAACTAAACATATGATTTTATGAGAGTTGTGGCCTTCTAAGCCATGTTTTCTAAGGGTCGTGGCCTTCTAAGCCATGTTTCACCAAGACACGAAGATCTAGGGACCCAAGATAGATAACAACCATGAGGCCTCTCCCATATTTGGTGCTTATTGGTTACTTTACACTCATCAGTGTGACACAATGGTTATTTTTAAAAGTAAGGATGCGTGTTTATTTTTAACTTAAGTTGTTCCATTTGAAACTGTTTTCCTAAAACCCATTTTCTTTAAAACTGTTCAAGCATTTACTTATTTTCTTTAATTAAAACTTCAAATGTATTCATCATTTAATAATTATGCGTGGAACCTTTTTATTGGGTGACGTCCTATTGGGATCTTGGCTCACACCCTACATACACCTTTGGGTGTACGTAGTTTCTGTTTCTTTGGTATTCCAGGTCTAAGAGTTGAGCTCAGCGATGGTAGTTTTGGTCATTGATGGTCTTCTCATGCCGGTTGGTGTTTGTGGCGCGTGGATGTTGCGCCTCTATTATTGCTTGGAGGTTTGAGTTAGAGTTTTAGTATCTCTTGTTGTCATTTATTTTTGGATGTTGGTTCAACTTTTAAAACATAAATTTTGATTTTAGTTTAAGGTCTAGTTTGGTTGTGTGCTTTTAGTTTTAGTTTATTTATCTTATCAGTTGCTTTGTGTTTACTATTTCAGGTAAATCGTTCCCATGAGTTAGTTTTGATACCCAGGCACTTGTGCCAGCCCGTGGGGATCTGGAACACCCTTCGGGGCATGTCTCGGACTGGGTCGGGTGCCGGATCAGATGAAAACCCGACCTAGTTTGTGACAACTCATGAGCAGTGCCTCGTCGAATGGTGCCTCATCCAGTGCTGACTCATGAACAATGTTTCCAGTTACAATTTTTCCATTTTTATGTATTTCTTTGAAATAAAACACTTTTAATGCCATATTTTAAAGGGTTTGAGACCGATTCAAAGACCCTAAATTGTATCTTTATTTCCCTAACAGTCTGGAGGATTTTACTTGGTCAAAACATGTTATCTTGACTAGATCTACCTTTATAGAAAAATAAAAAACATATCTAAACCAATGCTCTATTTAGATCTTCCAAAGGCCGAGATACCTTTCCCTATTGTTCTCCTTTCTTGTTTTCTCTTGATATGAGATTCCCTGAACCTTTATTTTAGTAGGATTCATGTGGTGCTGCGACAAATTTCAGTTCGAGTTTCCCCTCATGGAGTTTTCCTATTGCATGTGCGCCCCCTGTTTTGGCACAATAAGAAAGTGATGATTGTCTCTTCTCCCAAGTAGGTTTTTCTTTCATTTCTCCTTATGTGTATCATGTAGGATGAATTTATTATTTTTAAATCTTGTGAACATGGTCACAGCCATATTAAGAAATATAATGAATTAGTTAATATTGAATCTAAAAGGGTATGGGAATTTGATGTATGATCTTACTATTTTATTGATATTTTAATCAATATTGTGAATTGTATGGGCTAAATACCCACTAAAAATCATGGTTTTTGGGGGTCCTTGTTTGTGTATTAGTTTATGGGATGTGGAATACATGCATGTTATGTGGTTGTTGACGTCACTTATTATATAATTATTTAACCATGTATATTCAGTTAAAATAAATGGATACCCCAAGATTATATGGTTTTTGTGATAACTCCATAAATTAAGTGAAATTGAATAAGGGATGCCTTGATAAATCTAAAAGTATATTTTTCTCTATTATGTGATGTAACATGTTTTTTGACATGATTGTGTGTTGTGGGTTGGCTCTAGTGATATGATGGATGAAATATGACTGTGTTGTGATATGTGGGGGTAGTGGATGAGATATTTTATGCAGTAGGGATGTGATTGTTGTAATGGTACAGTGGTACAATGGGGTTTCAATAGTGGTTATGGTATGGTTATGTAATGGGGATATAAAAAAAGGGATTTGGATGTGAATTAGTGATGATGTAGTATTATTAGTATGATAGTATTGGGATGTCGTATGGTGCTACTTTATGTGTGTTAGTTATTGTATTGTTTGAATTAATTCTAGTCTCTTGGGAAGTATGGAATTAAAGTGGAATATCTATTCTTTGGAAGAATCTGGAAAAATGGTTTATTTGAAATTTAATGTACAATGTGAAAAACTAATGAATAAATGATAATAATCTGTAATTTAATGAACCAATGTGTTGTTAATATGGGATTATTTGATATTTTTGAAATCTATTAATTATCCAAATTTTGATTAAAAGTATAATGTGACTTGTGGCCTGTTTTATGCTTATATGGTGTTGTTATTATGATATGTGGGTTGTTCTATTATATCTACCCATGTATTAATGAAATTAATACTATATGTTAATAATTAAAAATGAGAATTTTTAATGAGGAAATTGATGATGGGTTGTGTTGATTAACTTGTTAATGTTTATGTATAAACAAATGGGTTGGAAATATAAAATAATATGTCTTTCTAAATGAAATGGGTTATCTAACAAATGTTGAATAAATGGATCAAATTGGTTGATAAAGTGGGAATTAATGATAAAACAGAGACTCTGGAATATAACTTAAAGTTTGAAAACAAATTGTGGTTTGTGTTTTGTTGTGTGATTTTATTCATTTAAAGGTGATAGTGATTTTGTGGATTCTATGAGATGGTCAGTTCTTTATATAAACCCATAAGATGGGATTGTGTGATATAACTCTATATGTATATACACTATACATTCTCTTAATTTCTATATGCACCCCACCCTAGTTGAGAATTATGTGCCAAACACCCCCATCATCATGGGGGAGGGTGTATTTACCAAACATCCTGGTGGGAGGATGGATGTATGGCCACCCGATCTTTCTTGCTCCCACTTATAGGCAATGATGACCCAAGTTTCTTTGGGCAGGATGTGGTGAGATGTGGTAGCCCAGCTGTTTGTGGGTGTGGTGATTTGTTTCTCAGGTGTCTTTGAGATGAGTTGTGATGTGGCGTCCCATGCGCATTCAAGATGAGTTGTGATGTGTTGTCCTAGGTGTCTTCATGATGAGTTGTGATGTGCTTTCCCAGGTTTCTTCGGGATGATATGTGATGTGTTGAATTGTGAGGCCTAGGTGTGTGTGGGTGGGATGTGATGTGGTATGTGGTCCAGGTGTCTACGGGTGGGATGTGATGTGGTGTGTATCCCATGTGTCTGTGGGTGGGATGTGGTTATATGTTCTAGGTGTGTGTGTGTGGGTTTTTATGTAGTTTGTTCGGTAGAGGTGGGAGCTCCAACATGTTTTTTTAGGATGTGAGAGTAGTTAATCAGTGGGAAAGTGGTGCAAGGTACCCTATCATTGATGTAAATTATATTACATTAGTTTACTTGTGTTATTTGGTGAGTGTGACTTGGTGAGGTTGGGGAGGTTAGTATACATACTTAGGTGCTGTTTGGTTATACTGTTTTCACACAAGTGCATTAGTATTCTCTTTTCACATGTGAACAAGAGACTTTGGTTTTCTTATTGAGTATACCTGTATGCTCACCCTACATATATAAAAACCATTTTTAGGTTTCTAGGAGGACTTTGTGGACCTTGTGGGATATTTCTAGTTTGGGCCTTGGAGATGTTGTTGTGTCATTGCCTTATATTTTATTCTTTTGGGATTTTATTTGGAGACTTTTATATATATTGGTTTTGATTTATACATGTATTTTGGGATGGTTTGGATTTATTTTATATATTATAGGGAGTTGTTTGTGGTTTATTCATCCTATATCCCGATCTTGTTGTTCATAAAGGGTAATGCCTCCCATATTGTGAGATCATTGTAACCTTGGTGCTATTCACCAACCCGGGGCCTACTAGAGGCGGGTCTCGAGGTTTATTACTTATCTTTATTTATTTCCATCCTAGGAGGGGTATCTTTGGAGGGAGGGGGTCATGACAGAATGGCGTCATAGGTGATGATTGAAAGGTAGGGTGGAGTTCAGAGTTAGGCATAGTGAGGAATAGATGGGATTGTAAAAAAATAGTATTATATGACCTTAGTGCATAACATTGTCCAGGGATACTATCTAGAAAATGGGATTTTAGGTCCCCCCACAATCCAGTGCACATACTCTAAACCTACCAAACAACTAAGTGAGGTGACACTGCTTGTAGGGTAGAGACCTAGGAGAGGTTCATGCATTATAATGACTTATGTTCTTATTTGAATTGGTTGATTTTTTTAAGATAAAATGAATAAAATGAATTATGAAATTTTATTTGTGTTTTTATGACTTTTCCCATGATTTTATTGCTAAAATTGTTTTATTTTTTGAAGAATTATTCATATAAACTAAAAGGAAAGTGTAAAATTATACTTAAATGGCATGTGCTATTTGTGTGAAACCTTCTTGACATTTGAATGTGTTGTTTCCTTTCCTCTTATAGCATGATTCTTAATAAATTAGAATTTTCTTACTTTGTTATAAATGTAAAACACAACTTCTAGTTTCTTTAATGTTTGAAATTCTTATAGAAACATGATTAGTGTATTTTGTTAAGATCATTTGTTTAATTTTGAAAACCCTTATGAATCATGTAACATTGAAGTAGATTTCACACTAACATGATAAAATAAATTACTTTAAAACCATGATTATATGTATTCTAGTTTCCATGTGAGCTAATATGTCTTGTGTTACTTTCCATATATAATTCTTTATAAGCATGTGTTGTTGACTTATTGTAAAATGAGGATTTAGACATTTAAATTCATAAATTTTTGAAAATGTCCATCCTAATTAAAGAAAATTATTTTAAATTTGGAATCCTTGAAAATAATAACTTTCTTCTTGTTTTTTCCTCGATTGTAGTTATACAATATTGATATTACCATATCTTGTGACCATGTGTTAGGATATTAATCCATGTGACAGTTTTTCTAAATTTTGGAAGATGACAAGCATGATTTATGGTAACTTTTTGAGAGTTAGAACCATATAAGTGATTAAACTTATTATTTCAAAATTGATAATAATTTTTAAGTAATGAAATAAAATCACCTCACATGTTAAGTCATGAGTAATTTGTTATGGTAATCATACCTAAAGTTGAAATAATTGGTGTGGAAACTAGGGAAATTCTAGTATGAGAGACCTGTACATGTAGCATGTTTAATACGTTACATTTAAATATGTAAGTAGAATCATGTTGTCCTTATTTAAATATATAATCAAATTTTCATGAACTATTAAATGATTAAATAATGTTTATCCTAAGAATGTTAAAGCATGAGATTTATTAATATAACATGTGCAATTTTAATCTTGTTGTTAGAAAGCATGTTTCCTTGAGCAATGAAGTGATTAAAGAATATTCACCTTGGGTATGATGAAGCATGAAACATATTAATACAACATGTGTAGTTAAAATTTTATTGTCATAAATCATGTTTTACTTTTATTATTATGAAAACATGTTGTTTATGTAATGTAGTGTTTCAATTGAACACAAGAACATAACATGCATAATTTTTTCAAATGAAGTTGGAAGTGTATTTCTTTGATAATAATATGAACCCAGAATGTCTTGATTAATCATATTAAACATGGTGTGTGATATAACATGTGTGTAATTCTTCCTTTAACTTGGATGCATGTTAGAGATATTTAAAAACAATATATGATGTTTCACTATAAATAACCTGCAAACTCTGAGTTTTGTTTGTAGTTTCATTTCTATCATTGCATTGATGTGTTGATATGCCTCACTGAAAATAAAACTTTTTGGAAACATTGTTATGCTGTGATTATTGTAGATAATGAGACCCTTGATATGAATTCTTGTTTAAAATCACCATGTATAAAAATGATAATCACTTACATATGGATAATGAACCAATTCCCCATGAAAAATTTAAAATTGTGTGAAAGTAATCATGCTAAATAATGAGATAAAGTAATATAAATCTCTGGATAATTATGAAAGATGCTATGTGTTGCTGTTATGTGTGGTTTTTCTTGTTGTGATTCCTTGTGTGACATGTGATTTAAAAACTTCAATCATATAAATAGGGAAAACTTGATCCCTAATCGAGAAACATTGTACATCGATATGATTGAAACTGTGCGGGTGAGTCAGTGTCACCCAGAGAGGATAATATCTCGACATGGGAAAGGGAATTCCTTAATTTGTGTGATTGGGTATTTGTGTGTGATGATAATTGTGATAGTTGGTTGGGGAAGTGTGAAGGATGATATGGATCGGTTGGTTATGTGAAAAGGGTATTTTCTCATGAATGGTAAGGTGGTGTGGTGACGTGGTTGTACAAAAGATCTAGTGAAATTTTTGTTGGATAGTAAGTTTGGCTGGTGGTTATGTTTTACAGTGGTAGTGATATGAAGTGGTTGAGATGTGTGTTCCTTGTTGGTAATATGGATTTTTTTATATTGTGTTATGTTACGATATATCTGTATTGATAGAATCCCTCACATCTCATAAAAATGTTAATCACTTAATGTCAGTAATAAAATAAAATGGTTATTTTGGAAATCTTGAAATCAATAAATATGGGCTTGCTTCCCATGCCTAAATCTATTTTTTATATATAAAGGAAGTGTTTAGAATGTTTGAATATCACCATGTTGTTTGAGTTTGTTGTGTTTGATCTTGTATTGATGGAACATGTTATGACCACAAACATATGAATAGAGGGAAACTCTTTCCCTGAATCAAGATGCGTTATATTAAGACATGTTTTAAAACTGCGAGGGCGAGTCAGTGCCACTCAAAGCGGAAAATATCATGGTGTGGTGTATGGGTCCCTTTGATTTGTATGCTTGTGGTAGCTATGTCAATATTAATATTATATTTCATGTTGGTATAGGAGTGCTATTTGAAACTCCTGCAAGTAATGACATGCACTTATGAAAAATAGAAATTTGAAATGTTGAACCCATTTCTATTTTTTCATAAGCACATTCCTAGTAATTAATGTTTTTATGAAAAACTTGGAAAACTTTTAGACTTAGATAAGTTGGTTTGTTTAGAAACCCATGTCATATTTTTGATTCATGCCATATGTTAATTCTAGTTTTCTAAATTTGATGATTATCTGTGTTGATATTAACTTAGTAAAGAGAATGATAGAGTTCTGTTAGTAGAATAGAATAAATTTTGTGAAAGCATAAAACCTTAAGTTTTCTTGGGAAACATGTTGAAGAAAAATTGGATTAATTTTTTTTTGAAAGTGTTTTCACAAAGAGTATTTTGATAAATTACATGCTATAAAAAGGATTCAAAAAGTGGTTTTTGACTCAAAGTGGTTTTCTTAGCCTACTTAAATTATTTTAAAACAAGATCATTCATGAGAATATTTTAATAATCTTGTTTTCCGAACATAGAAATTTCTAAAACAAAATGTTGAGATACATGTTTAGAAAGTAATATATCATTTGAAAAATCTTTCTTATATTTTTAAATTATTTCACTGATATAATAAAATTATTACTCAAACATACTAACATGTTTTCTTTGTGATATGTTAATCATGATATGTTTTAAATGTTTTGAATTAAAATTTTATAAATTATAAAATGAGTATAATTCATGTATGGGTATTCATACAATAGAATTTATAAGTGAATTTTTTGAAATAAAAGGCATAACTATGTTTTATATGATCTGAAAAAGTTCCTTCCATTTGAAATAATGTGAAGACATTGTTTTTGAATGTGCTACCTTCCTTGGTGTTATTATTATTGTTTTATTGTTATGTATTTAATATTGGACTTATCATACCTATTTGTGTGACCATGTTCTTGTTTAAGAGGTATCTCCCCCAGGATATTGTGTTTAATGAATTTTTTAGATTTGGACTTCTTTCCTTAGCGGCTGTTGTGTTCCAAATATATCGAGAAACTTGAGAGGTATCTTAAGGGATGGTTGTTTGGACCCTTCCCATATTTTATTTTGGATTGGTTTTGAATTATCCAGGGAGATAATAGTTTGAGAGGTATCTGAAATAATGTCCCAAACATATCCAGTCCATTACTTTGTGATAATTTAGTGTTTGAAGTGTTTAGAGGAATCAAGGTGGCTCATTTCACCACTTTGTGAAATTACCTAGTTTTCCAAGTTTTCCAATGGTGGCTCACCATGACAGTCACTCACTGGTGGTGACTTTTTGGTAGTGACTCACTGGATATGACTCACTAGTGGTGGATCACTAGTAATGAATCACTGGAAATCATTTGTTGGTGATCCTTTGTTGGCAGTGGCTCGCTGATAGTCGCTCACCCAGTGGTGCCTCATCCAGCGGTGCCTCACTGAATGGTGACTCACTGAATGGTAGATCACCTAATGGTGGATCGTGAGTGGTGACTCGTGAGTGGTGACTCACAAGAGGTGCCTCTTTGAGTAGTTCCTCACCTAACAGTGACTCATGAGTAGTGCCTCATCGAGAGGTGCCTCACCTAACAGTGACTCGTGAGCGGTGCCTCATCGAATGGTGCCTCATCCAACGGTGACTCTTAAACAATATTTCAAGTTCCATTTTTTCACTTTTTTACATATTTACTTAACATAAAAAGATTTTAATGGAATATTTGAAAGGCTTTGAGGCTAATTAAAATCCCCTAAATCATATCTTTATTTTCCTAATGGTTCAGGGACTTTAACTTGGTCAAAACACATCATCTTGACCAGATCTGCCTTTAATGGAAAATCAAAAACATATCTAAACCACTGATCTGTTTAGATCTTCCAAAGGCTGAGATAACTTTACCCCTTGTTCTTCCTTATTGTTTTCTCTTAATACAAGATTCCCAAAACCTTTCTTCCAGTAGGAGTCATGTAGTGGTGTTATAGATTTCGGTTCGAGCTTCCCCACAAGAGTTTTCTTGCTACATGCGTGCCCCCTGTTTTGGTGCAATAAGAAAGTGTTGATCATCTCTTCTCCAAAGTAGGTTTTTCCTTTGTTTATCATTATGTGTATAATGTGGTATGGGTTTATTATCATTAAATATTGTGAACATGGTCACAACTAGATTAAGAAAGATAATTAATTACTTTATATTGAATCTAAAAGGGGCAAAGGAATGTGACGTATGATCTTAGTATTTTATTGATATTTTTATTGATGTTGTGAATTGTATGGGCTACATACACATTGAAAATCATGTCCATTGGTCCTTGTTTGTGCACTAATTTATGGCTTGTTGAATACATGCATGTTATGTGGTTTTTGACATAACTTATAATACGATTGGTTAACCAGGTACATTCAGTTAAAATAAATGGATGCCCCAAGATTATATGGTTTCTATAATTACTCCCTAAATTAAGTGAAATTGAATAAGGGATGTCCTTGTAAATATGAAAGCATATTTTTCTTTATTATGTGTTGTAACATGTTTGTGGACACGATTGTGTGTTTTGGGTTGGCTCTAGTGATATTATGGATATAATATGACTGTGTTGTGATATGTGGGGGTAGTGTATGAGATGTTTTATGCAATGGGGATGTGATTATTATAACAGTACAATGGTGTAATGTGGTTGCATTGGTGGTTTTGGTATGGTTATGTATTGGGGCTATGAAAAAGGGGATGTAACTATGAATTGATGATGATGTGGGATTATTGGTAAGAGAGTAATGGGTTGTCGCATGGTGTAACTTTCTATGTGTTGGTTATTGTATTGTGTGAATTAATTCTAGTCTCTTGGGAAGTATGGAATTAAATTAGAATATCCATTATTTGTAAGAATATGAAAAAATAGTATATTTTAAATGGATTGTGTAATGTGAATATCTAATGAATGAATGATAACAGACTAGAATTTAATGAACCAATGTGTTGTTAATATGATACTATTCGATATTTGTGAAATCTGTTAAGTATCCAAATGTGGATTAAAAGTATAATGTGACTTATAGATCATGTTTTTATTATATGGTGTTGTACTTATGCTATGTGGTTTGTTCTATTATATCTACCCAAGTATTAATGGAATTAATATTGTATGTTAATAATTTCAAATGGGACTGTTTAATGAGTAAATTAATGATGGGTTGTGTTGATTAACTTGTTAATGTTTATGTATAAAAAAATGGGTTGAAAATATGAAATAATATATCTTTCTAACCGAAATGGGTTTTCTAATAAATGTTGAATAAGAAGATCAAAGTGGCTGATAAAGTTGGAATTATTAATAAAATAGAGACTCTGGAATATAGATTAAAGGTTGAAAATGAATTGTGATTTGTGTTTTTTGTGTGTTTGTATTCATTTAGAGGTGGCAGTGATTGTGTGGATTCTATAAGATGGTTAGTTCTTGTTATAAACACATAATTTGGGCTTGTGTGATGTAACTATATATGTATATACACTGTACATTCTCTTCATTTCTATATTCACCCCACCCTAGTTGATCACTATGTACCGAACACCCGCATCATCATGGGGGAGGGTATCTTTCCCAAACATCATGGTGGGAGGATAGATGGATGGTCACCTAATCTTCCTTACTCCCTCTTCCAGTTGATGATGACCTAAGTTTATTTGGGTAGGATGTGGTGAGATGTGGTAGCCCAAGTGTTTGTGGGAGTGGTGGTTTATTTACCAGGTGTATTTGGGTTGAGTTGTGATGTGGTGTCCTAGGTTTCTTCAGTATGAGTTGTGATGTGTTGTCCCAGGTGTCTTTAGGATTATTTTTATGTGATTTCCTAAGTGTATTCAGGATGAGATGTGATGTGTTGTATTGAGAGGCCTAGGTGTGTGCAGGCGGGATGTGACGTGATATGTGGCCCAGGTGTCTACGAGTAATATGTGATGTGGTATGGAGTCTAAGTTTGTGCGGGCGGGATGTGGTTGTGAGGCCTAGGTGTGTGCAGGAGGGTTGTGACGTGGTATGTTCAAAAGATGTGGGAGCACTAGGACATTTTCCTTTAGGGTGTGAGAGCAGCTAATTAGTGGGAAAGTGGTGCGGGGTACCCTATCATGGATGCGTATTATATTACATTAGTTAACTTGCATTATTTTTTGAGCATGCCATGGTGAGTTTTGGGTGTGATCTCTCCCAAATTTACCCAATATTTTAGGGTTAAGCAGTCGCTTGTAGTTTAGCTTGGGTTGTCGAATCCTCAGAGATCTAAGAAGTAACCTACAAACACGTACATTCTATGGATTTTTTTGTCTATGAAGTGGCCAACTTGGGTTGATTTTATATGGGTTTAACTGAATTCAAAGAGACTTAAGTGAATTCAATTTAAAATAATGAGTTGATCCTAGGTTATCATTTGGGGTGGATTAGATGCATTCCTTTTTCAACTATTTCAATTTATTATATTTGAGATGGGTTCATTTAAGAAGATAAAACAACATAAAAAATTACTAGTTAAACACCTAAACACCCTAATACTAATCACCTATACACTTGAAGGATCAATGTTTTGATCACTCCAAGGTAAAGGTTCGTATTAGCACTTGAAGTGTGTGGCCTTAAATTCAACAAGGAAAAAGGAGTTTGAAGATCATCAATCAAAATTCTCAATTAAAATAAGTGATTAGACATTAATGGAGTGAGAAATAACATCCAATATAGCCCCCTTCTACTCCCTTGTATAAACCCATAATTGTTTTATCCCTCCATTGATACTATGGTTTCAATGGAAGCAGGAAGTAGACTCATGAGGGAGGAATTGAGGAAGTAAAAAAAGATAGTGAAATAACTATCACTCCACCATTGTGTGATAATTTCACAAGTTTTGGTGTGAATAAATTCACACAATGAGCCAATGGTATCAACATGATATGGATAAGAACATAATAAAAGGACAAGAAGAACTTTTATTAAGAAACTAAGGTGAATTGAACAACTTACATGAGAAAGAAAAACTCAAGGAAACAGAATCACATCATAACATTACAATTAAACAAACCACCAAATATGATCAACTCCTTCACCACCACTACCTTAAATAGACATTTTAAGAGGAATGGGTCAATCTTCCAATAGTACAAATCATCCCACTTGATTATGGTAGGCCTAGGGTGGTGAAAAGTAAGGGAGAATGGACTTTTTTTTATCCTTGACCCGAAGTGGCATCCCGCTTGCATCCAGAAAATAGAGGTGCTGAAATTACCTTCTAGATGGAATAATTAGAGTGGGACATAGAATAATAAAATGTATCCCCATGTGTCTCCTAACTGCATGTAAAATTTCAACCCAAATAGATTTTTTTTCAAGATATGATCAAAATGGTGAGTTGTTTTTATGGGATGCAGAATCTGGCCCAGAATATCATCTTCAACTTGGGCTTCCTATAAATACATTAAAACATCCAAAATTTCTATTTTCATTGTTTTATTAAATGTTCCCCTTTATTTCCTCTATATTAATTTTAATTTTTATATTTTATTGGGCTTTGATATTGGCCGCTACAGTAGTTTTATTGGAATGTTGTCCAGTTCACTTCTCCCAGAACATTGTTAGTTCAAGGCCCACTTTGGTGGTCTTCCAATATGAATCTTAAAGTACTCCAAAAGTATGAATTATTAAAAATATAATGAAAAAACTAAAAATTAAATATTAAAATAAAATCAAGATAATTGGGTATTTTATATGGTGTTCAAAAATGTACCATTTAATAGTGAATTTTAAGAAGGATTTACAATCATAATGTGAAAGGATGTTCAAAGTGTAAAATGCACTAAAATAGTGTTTATGAATAATGAATAAAATGAATATTATATATATTAAAAATGAATATTAGCCCTATTAAATGTATAATCACACCCCCAACTTAAGTTTTGCTAGTCTCGAGAAAAATATATCTTAGAAATATGAAATTCAAATTCCCTTTTCCAAAAACATTTTAATACAAAATGATCACCAAAAACCCTTACACCAAACAATCATGAAATCCATAAAAATATTTTAATACAAGATATTTCATAAGAATAACCCAATCCTAATCCCATTACTTTGTTCAAATTCATCGCCATATTTCATCCAATATCAATTAAGCGTGATGATGTTTTGTGTATCACAATAGACATGGGGGTTCATCTTTATTAAAGGGGGAAATGATAGAAGTACTAGGTGGAATCACATTTCAATATTAATATGAGTATTCATATATATATATATATATATATATATATATATATTTTGTTTTTTTTGCAATTTTACCATGGTAATTGAAATTTCACTCAATAGAGTCAACCCATGTAGTGAGACTTTGCCGATGACTCCCAGGCTCAAAGACCTTAGGGAACCAAGTGAATCCCATATACTATGGAATCATCTTCAGTTAAATCAGTAAAAAACAAAGTCAAATTATCATAAATAGAGATAAAATTACTAACTATGGGCCAGAAAACTATGGAGTCATGATCCCCAAGTGTTGAAAGCCACACATTAGGTCATTTCATTTCTCTACGTGCAAATTTATTATTTTCTTTTTTTTATTTGTTTTGATTTTTTTGAATACTGATATTAAAACTAAAATGATCACCAAACCTATGCTATTTATTTGGGGAACCCCATGAACTCAAACTAATACCCCTATTATCCAAAGGACATGCATTGCGATCTTTTTTTATTTGGATGAAAACATAAACGATGAAATATCACATTAGATAGCCACACCTTCCAAAATCTATGCTCATGAAATTATACATGGGTTAAAATCAGAATCAGGGCATACTAAATTATTTGATATTTAGTTTCAAATTTTTCAATGTGTATTATCGTGTTCAAAGTTAATGGAATTTTTCTTTCCATTTACACACATTTTTTATTTCATGAGCATTTTTTTCTTTATTTTCACCCCCCAACTTAGAATAACATTGTCCCCAGTGTTTAAAGAAAAGAAAACTTAGAATGGGGTAGAGGAGAGGAGTTCAAAGAGGACATTGAAAATGATAATCTTGGAATGAAGTCACATAGTGGTTGAAGTTTACTTTTGTGCTACTCCAATTTAATAATTTGATATCCATATCACTCGTAGAGTTCTGTAGTGGAATAAGGAAAAACAAACAAACAAACAATTAAAACAATATATATATATATATATATATATATATAATGTAAAATATAAGTATATATCCAAAAATTATAGAATAATGAAGCACTATAAGTCGTAGTTCAGTGGAAATCACGTGCCCCCGTCTCCCTTCGGTTCTGGGTTCGAGTCCCCATGGCTTCGCCAGTTGTGACAAAGTTTTTCTCATGGCCTATGAAGTGTCCTTTTATTTATTTATTTTTAAATATTTTTTTAATTTTTATTTTAAACTTAAAAAACATAAAATAAAATAAACTGATGATACATTGTCTTCTTTTTAAATTTCTTGGTAAGGTATTACTCAAGGATCGCACCACGTGACACAGATGAATATAGAACTCCCCTTTCATACCCATCCATACTCATAATAGAAGAACAGGTCAATAGTCTAAGTTACTATCATATTCAAAGTTGATTGATTAGGTATTTTTTTAAATATCAAAATGATTCATTAATACTATTTGAAAAATAAAGATAATTCATAATGATTGGAAATATGATTACCATGGGTTTCCTCCCATGCATTGCTTTTGTTTAATGTCATTAGCCTGAAATTGATCCTAAATCTATTAATTTTTTATTGGTTTATAGGTTGGCTCAGTTAACTCAACCTCTGTTTTCTATTTATTGAATGATTCAATGAATAGTTTTAACCTATGACCATTGAATTTGAAAATGTGATCACTTATGGGATCATAAATCTCTATTACCCCATGGGGGTACACCTTATACACTATGTATGGACCTGACAATCTGGACCTCAACTTTCCTAGGTGTAAATAAAGTTTTGAACTATATAAGAGCATGAATTTTCCTAGTTCAAAGTGTTTGACTTTGAGATTACTAGATTGGTAGGCTTGAAAACTAGATTTATTTATTCTTTAACTTTAATAAGCCTCCATCCTAAATTCCTCAAGTTCATTAAGATCTACTTTCATCATTTCTTCAGGTAAAGAAATGTCAAAGTTCATTTTTTTGATTTCCCAAAATGCCTTATGCTCAATTTAAAAATGTAAATGGAATGCTTTTCTATAAACCAACCTATATGGTGACATTACTAGGATGGTTTTGAATGTTTTATGATATGACCAAAGGTAATCCAAGAGTTTCTTGGACCAATCCTTCCTAGAGGGATTGACAAATTTTTCAAGAATTTGCTTAATCTCCATATTTGTTAACTCAGCTTGACCATTGGTTTGAGGATGGTACGCAATGGAAACTTTATGAGAAATCCCATACTTAGACATGAGTGAAGAGAATATACTGTTGTAGAAATGGGTTCCTCAATCATTGATTATAGCCCTAGGAATTCCAAATTGAGAAAATATATTCTATTTTAGAAATTGGATCACAACATGATGGTCATTGGACTTCGTGGGAATGGACTCAACCCATTTTGAGACATAATCAACATCTAATAGGATGTAGAGGTATCCCCTAGAGTTTGGGAAGGGTTCTATGAAATTAATTCCCCAATAATCAAAGATTTTTATGACCATAATGGGAGTGAGGGAAATTTGATTCCTTTTGGTAATGGATCCTAAGTGTTGAAATTGAGGGTAACTTTTTCAGAACTGGAAGGAATCCTTAGTGAGGTTAGGCTAGTAGAAACTAATTTGGAGGACCATTACAGTGGTTTTATTTGTCTAAAAGTGGACTCTACATGCCTCTTCATGATTTTTTTTAGAATGGACTCTTTCTCAGACCTAGTAACATATCTTCTAATGATTTGATCAGGACAGAACTTGAAGAGGTAAGGATCATAAAACATATAGTGTTTGACATCAGAAAGGAATTTACTCTTATATTGGGTGTCTAGGAATTTTGGAATGTCACCCATCACCAAATGGTTTTCTATGTCAGTATACCATTGGTAATAACTCACATAATAGAGGTACTCATCGGAAAATGAATCAGACACAGAAATGTGATGTGAGTTGTCTTTGAATTCCATCCTTGATAGGCAATCAGCTACAAAATTTTTAACACCCTTTTTATCCTTAATGGTTAAATCTAACTCTTGAAGAATAAGGACCCACCTAATCAATCTAGCCTTGGCATCTTGTTTTTGGAAAAGGTATTTTAGGGCTAAATGGTTAGTAAAGACAATGATGGGTGATCCTAAGAGATATAACCTGAATTTCTCTAAAACAAAGAAAAAAATAAGCAACTCTTTCTCAGTGTTAGTGTAGTTGATTTGTGCATCATTTAATGATTTTCTTGAATAAGCAATGACACATGGAGTTTTCTCACACTATTGTCCTAAGACTGCTCCTACAACAAAATCACTCACATCACACATGATTTCAAAAGGAAGTTTCTAATTTGGATATGTAATTATAGGTGGAGAGATAAGAGATGATTTGAGTGTATATAATGATTCATCATAGCTTTCTATCCATAAAAATGGTGCATATTTCACTAATAGATCACAAAGTGGTTGATAAATAGAGCTAAAATTCCTAATGAACCTTCTATAGAAACCATCATGTCATAAAAAGGAACCCACTTCCTTGATAGTTTTAGGACAAGGAAGGTGATGAATGATCTCGACCTTAGCTTTATCAACTTCAATCCCTCTACCAGAGACTAGATGGCCTAGAACTAGTCCCTTCTTTACCATGAAATGTCATTTTTCCCAATTTAGGATGATATTATTATCCTCACATCTTGAAAAAACCCTTTCAACATTCAAAAATATTCCCTCAAAATTATCCACAAAGATGGATAAGTGATCCATGAATACCTCTAAACAACCCCCACCATGTCTGAAAAGATTCCGATCATGCACTGTTTGAAGGTACCATGAGAATTATATAACCCAAAGGGCATGAAATTGAAGGAAAAAGTGCCGAATGTACAAGTGAAGATTGTTTTTCTTTGATATTGATTTGATTATACCCTGAGAATCCATCTAGGAAGTAGTATAATTGATGACCTGCCACTCAATTGAGGACTTGATCAATAAATGTAAAGGGGAAATGGTCTTTCTTGGTACAAGAGCTAAGCTTCCTATAGTTAATGAAGACTCTCCATCCACTACTGACCCTTGTGGGGAGAAGGTTACCATCCTTATTAGTGATCACAATGATTCCATATTTCTTTGGGATAACTTGAATTGGGCTTAACCACTCACTCTCAGCAATGGGGTAGATGATACCCGCTTTCAACAACTTAAGAAGTTATTTCCTTACCACATCCATAAGATTTGGATTAAGTCTCTGCTGAGGTTGATTACATGGTTTGGATTCAGATTCAATAACAATTATATGAGTTCCAATGAGTTGGATAATCCCAGTAATATCAGAAAGGGTCCATCCAATTTCTTTCTTATGATTTCTTAGGATATATAGAAGCATCATATCATGATTGGATTCAAGAGAGGAAGAAATGAAAATAGGAAAGGATATATTATCCCCTAAGAACACATACTTAAGTGATGAAGTTAGGACCTTAAATTCAAGATCATATTGGTTATCAATTTCCAAGAAATGATGGGAATTTGTATTGAACTCAGTTTATTTGTCTAGATTTCTTGACAGAATTGGTTCCTTGTGAACATAATTTTCATCCACTAAATTGGACAGATCAGTGTCATGAATGGGTATAGAATCAATGTTATTGATTTCACCAATGGTATCATTTATTGGTGATTAAAGAAAAACATTAGTAGAGCTATTTAAAATATATTCAAGATAAGGAGACAAATTTCCCTCATGTGAACAAAGAAAATCAATCTCTTCTTGGCTTAAACATCCTTCAATAATTACTTGATGTTCCTCAAGTTCACTATCAAAACTACCAATACAATTAACCTCATGAATCTATTAATCATCCTTAATTTGAGATTTTTCATTGTAGATGTTCAGATCAAGACTCATGTTCCCAAAGTTTATTGTCATGTTCCTATTCCTAACATGAGTGAATGATTTGATTGTTGGTAAGAAAGGATGACCAAGGATGATGGGGGTTTTCTCCCTAGAACCTAAGCTTGGTTGATTTTCAAGTACAATGAATTCAGCTGGGTAAATGAAATTTTCAACTTTCACCAAAACATCCTTTAAGACCCCCTTAGGAAATCGAACACTACGATTAGAAAGTTGAAGAGTGACAGATGTGGGTTGGAGTTCTTCAAGCCCTAGCTGACAATACATGGAATAAGGAATGAGGTTCACACAGGCTCCCAGATCACAATGGGATTTGAAAACTTTGTTCTCTCTTAACTGAACATTGATGTATGGACATCCTTGATCTTTCAACTTTGGAGGAATGGTCCCTTGAATGGTGGTACTCACATTAGCATCCAAAAGGGTTTGGTTTTTATGAGAAAATTTCCTTTTAAAAGTGAACAATTCCTTAAGGTACTTTGATTATGTATGAATGGTTTCAATTGAATCTATAAGGGGAATGTTCAACTTAACCTGAGAGAATATTTCCCTCAAAGTTTCATTTAGTTCTGGTTTATATTTTCCTCTCATGTGTTAAGGGAAGGGAGCAAGTTGATTATTTGGTGTGGTTATAGTTACTTCACCTTCTCATTGGGGTTTTCAAAATATGTGGGTGGTTATTCATTATTTTCATGCATTTTTGAATCTTTTAATGGTTCTATAATGAATTTTTCATGTTTCTAAATATATTTTCCACTTCTTAAAATAGTCACTGCTTTGAGTTGTTTATGAGAGGTTTGTGTGTAACTAGATTCTCCCCTTAAAGTTGAGGATGGTACCATCTGATTAGGCATGAGTGCCTTCGCATTTTTAATGGTTTGTAGTTAATGTTTAAGGGAAAAGACTTCTGAGTTCATTTTCTCCATTTTTTTACACAATTACTCAAGTATTAGAAGAGGGATATATTGGGTAGGGGATTTTGTTGGTTGGTTTATCCTCGGAGGATACTTTGGTTATTGGATTGATTATTTCATGGGTTACTGGATGGGTTGTTGGTATTGGATAGGAGGATGTTGGTATTGGACTGGTTGTGGTTAGAATTGGTTATGTTTTTGAAATTTTTTTGTAGGTCATGGGTTTAGTCCTTGTGGATGACTAGGTTGTTGTATGAGTTACTGGTTATCTTTCTAACGGAATCCTGGATGGTCATTGTACCTTGGATTGAAAGTGTTTTGGTAATATTTCTTCTGAAAGTTCAGAGCATTGAACTCCATTGGTGGTCCTCCTAAAATAACATCTTTAATATAAGGGATGGTAGGGTAGTTTTCAGTCTTATGGTTATGTTTTTCACAAATTGTGAAAACAAGGTCAACGGTTTGAATTTCATAGACCTTCCTAAGATCGATCTCCTCGACCTTCCTAGTGAGTGAAACAATTTTTTCCCTAAGGATTTACTCCTATATAAGTGTGTTAATTCCACCAAATTTTTGTGGCTTCTCATATTAATGTGATGTTCCCCATTTTTGGTTTTGTTCGGTCAGTCCTTCTAGATACTCATAAGCATCATTTGGGGCTTTGTTTTTGAAGGTTACATTACACATTATGTCAATGAATTGTTATTTCCCAGACCCAAGCCTTCATAGAAAAATTAAAACATGTTCTGGGATTTAGAATTCATGGTGAGGTACCATGTTGAGTGTATCTTTGAACCTTTCATAGGTTTCATAAAATGACTCCCCTTATTTTTCAAAAAAGTTTTGGATGATCTTTTTAAGTGCAATTGTTTTGTGATGGGGGAAGTATTTTTTGTAGAACTCTCTTTGAAATTTGTCTCAGGAGTGTATTGATGCAGGTATCAAATCTTTTAACCAATTATTTTCTCTATCCTTAAGTAAGAAAGGAAATAGAATCATCTTAGCTAATCCAAGTTGATGTGGTAGGGAACATAGTTTCAACAATGTTGTTGAACTCTTTGAAATGAAGGTATGAAATTTCTGACTCCATCATGTGGAAGGTTGGAAGGTGGTTTAGTATATGAGGTTTGAAGACATAGTGGGCTTCTCCTAGGAAATAATGTCAGGTGGAAGAGGGTTCATTGGTCCAGGCAGGTGTGAGGTAGTCATTCATGGTTTTATTGACTGTATTCCCCAAGTTTGGGGCTGCCTCATTTGGATTTCCATTTTGGTTCTTACCTGGGATTATGAGTTGGATTATTTGAAGACATTCCATTGAAATGGGCTCAATTTTTGACTCTGGAGTATTAGGAAGATTAGGATCTAATGGAAAGACTTCCCTTGGTGTACTTGAATCCCCAACCCCAGTACTTTCCATCCTAACTAATATGTTTGAGTTATCGTGAGTGTAGGCGGACATGCGCCAGAAGAAAAAAGCGAAAAAGGAAAAAAATAAGAGAATTTGGGGTGAGAAAAGAGAAACGGGGGATAATAGAATGGGTGTTGAGATGAATTACTTGGGTCTCTATAAATGGTTTCAAAATTTGGTCTCGCCCAAATTTACCTAATATTTTAGGGTCAAGCGGTCGCTTGTAGTTTAACTTGGGTTGTGAATCCTCAGAGACATAAAAAGTAACCTAAAGAAACATACATTCTATGGATTATTTTTGGATATGAAGTGGAAAAGTTGGGTTGATTTTATATAGGTTTAATTGAATGATAAGAGACTTAAGTGAATTCAGTTTAAAATAATGAGTTGATCCTAGGTTATCACTTGGGGTGGATTAAATGAATTCATTTTTCAACTATTTCAATTTATTATATTTGAGATGGGTTAATTTAAGAAGATCAAACAACATCATAAATTACTATTTAAAAACCTACACACTCTAATACAAATCACCTATACATTTTAAGGATCAATGTTTTGATAACTCCAAGGTAAAGGTTCGTATTAGCACGTGAAGTGTGTGACCTTAAATTCAACAAGGATGAAGGAGTTTAAAGATCATCAAAAAAATTATCAATTAAAAGAAGTGATTATACATTAATGGAGTGAGAAATAACTTCAAATATATCCCATTTAAACTCCCTTGGATCAACCCACAAGTGGGTTATCCCTCCATTGATACCATGGTTTCAATGGAAGCGGTAAGTAGACTCATGAGGGAGGAATTAAAGAAATAAAAAAAGATCGTGAAATAACGATCACTCCACTGTTGTGTGATAATTTCACAATGTTTGGTGTGAATAAATTCACACCTTGAGGCAAATGAATCAATGTGATATTAATAAGAACAAAATAAGAGGATAATAAGAACTTTTATTAAGAAACCAAGGTGAATTTAACAACTTATATGAGAAAGACAAACTCAAGGCAACAAAATCGAAACATAACATTACAATTAAACAAAGCACCAAATATGATCAACTCCTTCACCACCACTACCTTAAATAGGCATTTCAATAGTCATGAGTCGATCTTGAAATAGTACAAATCATCCCACTTGAGTATGGTAGACCTAGTGTTGTGGAAATTAAGGGAGAGTGGACTTTTTTTATCCTTGACCCTAAGTGACATCCAACTTGCATCCACTGAACAGAGGTGCCTAAATGACCTTCTATATGGACTAATTAGAGTGGTATATAGAATAAGAAAATGGATCCTTGGATTTATCCTATATTCATGTAAAATTTAATGCCAAATAGATTTTTTTCTAGATATGATCGAAATGGTGAGATGTTTTTCTGGGATGCAGAATATGTCCTAGAATTTCATCTTCAACTTGGGCCACCTAGAAATCCATTAAAACATCTGAATTTTCTCTTGTCACTATTTTACAAAATGTTCCCCTTGATTTCCTCTATCTTAATTTCAATTTTTAGATTTATTGGGATTGGATATTGGCCCCTAAAGTAGTTTTATTGGGATGCTTTCCAATTTACTTCGCCCATAATGTTGTTAGTTCAAGGCCCGCTTTGGTGGTTTTCCAATGTGAATCTTCAAGTAATCCAAAAGTATGAATTATTAAAAACTTAATGAAAAACCTGGAAATTAAATATTAAAATAAAATCAAGATCATTGGGTATTTTATATGGTGTTCAAAAATGTACCATGTAATAGTGCATTTTAAGAAGGATTTATAATCATAATGTGAAAGGATGTTCAAAGTGTAAAATGAACTAAAATTGTTCTTACGAATAATTAAGAACATTAATATTATATATATTAAAAATGAATATTATCCTCATTCAGTGGATAATCAGGGTGGTTAGTATACCTACTTAGGTGCTGTTTGGTTCTGCTGTTTTCACACAGGTGCATTAGTACGCTATTTTCACATGTGCACAAGAGACTTTGGGTTTCCTACTAAGTATACATGTATGCTTTCCCTACATATATAAAAACTATTTTCATATTTATAGGAGGATTTTTTGGACCATTTTAGACATTTCTAGTTTGGGCCTTAGAGCTATTACTATGTCACTTCCATAAACTTTATTATTTTGGGATTTTATTTGGATACTTCTATATGTATTAGTATTGATTTATACATGAATTGTGGAATGGTTTGGATTTATTTTATATATTACATGGAGTTGTTTGTGGTTGATTCATACTATCTCTCAATCTTGTTTTCTTATAAACGGTAATGCCTTCCATAGTGTGAGATCTTTGTACCCTTGGTGCTAGTCGCCAACTCGGGGCCTACTGGAGGCAGGACTCAAGGGTCATTATCTTCTTTTCCTCATTGCCAACCCAAGATGAGTATCTTTAGAGGGAGTGGTTCATGAAATGAAAGGTGTTCTCGATCCCCACGGGTTGGTGACTGGCACCTGGCATCATAAAAAATTAAGAGGGAATGAAATTTTCACAAAATAGTGGAAGAAAAAATATTACAAGTTAGCTCCTAAACACTCCAAAGTGAGAAATTACTAGAAAAAAATTTGTATAAAAAAACCCAAAATAGTATATCATCAAATTACCAAGAATGTAACAAGATTAAAACTCAAACATCCCATACAAAAAATGGTTAACACCTCCATTGATAACCTCTGATCACTCAAATCCCAAAGGATCAAGAACATCCACCACATTCAAGAAACGCTTCCCCTTTTCCCAGACCTGATATAAGAAAGTCTAAAAACTACTAAAGGTAAAGGTAGGGTGTGAGCTATAAATCCTAGTAGGGTCTCACCAAGTGTTCCATAATATATTCTATAATAATAAACCAAACCATTCTTTCAATTTAAATAAAACAAGGCATAACATGACATATCATTTTTGTTTTAAAATAAGACATGATTTATTTTATAAGGATGTAAAACATTTCAAAAATGGATTAAATAAATATTTTATATAAAAATATTCATATAAACCATTTGTTGTGAGTAAAACAGTTCCATAATCAATGAGATATATAATAAAAACATAAACTACAAGAACTATGGTCATCTGCCCTGTAGTACATTAGTTTCTGGCTATAGGATCCTCACAATTCTAATATCAGTGATCACAACTAAGTATGTGTACACACGTCCCTCTAGGCTAGGCTGAATAGAACTCATCAATATCCTATCGAGGACAATCATTCCAAAGAGGGTTTTTGTTAGAGTTTTCATCGTTAATCCATTACTAGGGGATCAAGATCCTATTATGATTGTCCCAAATAACCCACTAAATACCCAAGATTGCATGTTCTCAATAATTTAATAAATAATGGGAAAATCATCTCATTTCAAACCAATCATCATTTACAATTAAATTTACCAATTTTCGGTCTCAATATGCCAAATCAATTTCAAAACCAAAACATGGGTTTTTCATCATTTCATTCCTTTTAAATAAAAAACCAATAATAGGTTTTCATCATTTCAATTTAATCCATTTTTTCTCAAAACAATTCTCAAATAATTTCATCAATTCCATCATTTTTAAAATTCGCGCAACAATTCCAATTCTATTGGAATTGGGTCATTTTTTTATCATCCATTCCATTTCAAATCCCAATTTCAAATCAGGTCAAATAAAGGTTTTATTAATCAATTTAAATATATTTCAAACAAATCAAGCAATTCATGGTTTCAATTATATAGAAAATCTCAAATGGAACCACCTACCATTAAATCTGGAATAAAACGATCAATACCCGCAATGGGAACACCAACATAGATTGAAGGTGGTGGATATATAGAAATCAATATTAGAATCAAAACCCAATCAAACATAGTTTAGATCCATAAAATACATTATGATCCATAAAACTCTAAGGAATAAGGAATGAGAGATCAGAATAAACCATTAGAGAGGAGATCCACTTACCCAAATGAGATCGAACAAGATCAACACCACTTTGATCTAACAAAGAAAGGGTTTAAGGGAGTCAAAACTGCTTTTTGAGAGACTTCAAAACCAAGGAAATCATATTAGGGTTGAATGGGTAGGTTAGGAATATTAAATGGGGGGTTTGGGAATTTAAAATAAATTTTTGGGGGAATTAAATCATGCATGCATAGTTTCCTAGGGAGGGCCGCATGGTTAGGAAAATCGTGCACCCTAATAATGCACCCCTACTATCTACGGTGCATAGTTTCTCCTTGGTGTGTGCGCATTTTGTTTAACCATAGAACAACTGTGAAAACTCCCACTTCCCAAGGCTATACAATTTGGAGGTTCTAGCTAACACTACTACAAAATAGGCCTTTAACAGCACTAGAAATGACCTTTATCAGCACTAGAAAAGCACTAACTACACGAGCAAGGTTAAAAACCCAGGTCTTTTATTAGCGCTGAAAAAGAGCTGATAAAGGGGTCCTTTATTGGTGATAAGAAAAGAAAAAATAAAGGTTCTATTTATTAGTGCTTATAGAAGCACTGATAAAGGACCTTTTATCAGTGCTCATAGAAGTGATGATAAATGTAGACATTTATCAGTGCTTTTAATAGTGCTGATAAATGTGTCCTTTATCAGCGCTGATAAAGGGCCATACTATAGTGTGCTATAATAGCACACTGAAACACTATAAATACACTAGATATCAACAAAAACAAGTCCCAATATATTATTTAAATGAAATTAAATTTACAACACAAACATAAGAAAAAAACACTATATTATCAATATTTCAAACATTGATTTATACAATTATATAAATACAAATTATTACACACATTAAAAAACATCAACGTTCCTTTGTCTTTTAATCTTGACCTAACTCATGCTATTTCCAAAAAAACTACCTTTTATTGAGAAAAAGAATTAACCTGTATAAGAAAAAAATTCTTATGTTAGTAATAATATAAATAAATAAATTAATAGAAAGTGTTAATTTTACTAAAATTGATGTCAATTTTAAATAAAAAACACACTTGGAGTCATACTAGTCACAAAATGAATTGTATTGAGGTGTGGTTTATTCATACATTTCCAAAATGACATGTGGATAATTTTCCTAAAGTATCAAAACTATCTGAATATGTTTTCTCAGTTTTTAGTACGTTAGTTGTCTTTTTTACTAAAATGTCATTTTAAACTGGAAACACACACTTTTGACTCATTAGGATCACATAGTGTATCAAATTGACGTGAAATAGATTCCCATATATCATAAATTACTTATAAATATTGTTTCTAAATTATGAAGAAAATTTGAGCGTGTTTGATCAATTTTCAGTGAGTGACACTTTTTGAACTAAAATTTCCATTTTAAACTGATAACGAACACTTTGAGTCATACCGAGCACATCATACATCAGATTGAGGTGAAGCTAATTCCTACACATAAAAAATAAAATATGAATTATTTTTGTAAAGTATCAAAACAATTTGAATGTGTTTTCTTGGTTTTGAGTAGGACAACCATTTTACTAAAATTGATAACAATTTGAAATAAAAAGACGCACTTTGAGTCATACTGGTCACGCCATGCATCATATTGAGGTAAAAATGATTCATACATGTCCCAAATTAATTATGGATTGTTTTCATAAAGTTTTAAAACAATATTAATGTGTCTTCTCAGTTTTGAGCACATCAATTGTCTTTTTTACTAAAATTTCATTTTAAACGAGAAACACACACTTTTGACTCATTCTGATCACATCTTGTATTGATTTGACATGAAATGGATTTTTAGACATAAAAATGACTTATGAATCATTTTCTTAAATTATCAATAAAATATCATCATATTTTATTGGTTTTTAGTGAGTGACACTTTTTGAACTAAAATATTGATTTTAAACTGATAACTGACACTTTGAGTCATACCGGGCACATCATGTATCAAATTGAGGTGAGGATGATACCAACATGTCAAAAATTACTTACAAATCATTAAAATAAAGTATCAAAACAATATTAATGTGTTTTATTGGTTTTGAGTAGGAAAGTTGTCCATTTTACTAAAATTGATGACAATTTTAAATAAAAAGATGCACTTTGAGTCATACTGGTCACATCGTGTGTTAGATTGAGATGAATATAATTACTAAACATACCAAATGAATTATGGATAATTTTAATAAATTATAAAAACAATATGAATTCATTTTATTAGTTTTTATTACGTCACTTGTCTTTTTTACTAAAATGTCTTTTTAAAATTAAATCATGTAGTTTGACTCATACCAAACACATTGTGTATCGAATTGAGGTTCAAATGATTCCTACACATAAAAAATGAATTATGGATCATTTTTCTAAAGTATTTAAACAATTTGAATTCTTTTTCTTGGTTTTGAGAAGGTCATTCATCCTTTTTACTAAAGTTGATGTAATTTTAAATAAAAACACGCAATTAGAGTCATACTGGTCACACCGTATGTCAGATTAAGGTGAAAATGATTCATGCACATCTCAAATCACTTATGGATCATTTTACTAAAGTATCAAAATAATATGAATGTGTTTCTTCAGTTTTAAGTAGGTTAGTTTATTTTTTTACTAAAATTGATGTCAATTTTAAATAAAGATGCACTTCGAGTCATACCAGTCACACCATGCATCAAATTGAGGTGTGGATAATTCCTAAACATTAAAAATCACTTATGGATTGTTTTCCTAAAGTATCAAAACAACCTAAATTTATTTTCTTGGTTTTGAGTGTGTCACTTGTCTTTTTTACTAAAATGTCATTTTAAACTTGAAACACACACTTTGACTCATACAGATCACATTGTGTATCAGTTTGATGTGAGAATTACTTCTACATGTCAAAAATGATTTATGAATCAATGACCTAAATTATCAATAAAATACAAGAAAATTTTCTAGGTTTTCATTTAGTGACACTTTTTGAAGTCAAATATCGATTTTAAACTGATAACAGACACATTGAGTCATATCAGGCACATCATATATCAGATTTATGTGACACTGATTCTTACACATCACAAATGACTTATGGATCATTTTATTAAAGTATTAAAATAATATGAATATGTTTTCTTGGGTTTGAGTATTTCATTTGTATTTTTTACTAAAATTAATGTCAATTTTAAATATAAATAAGTGCTTGGAGTCATACTGATCCATTGACTTTCTTTTTCGAACTGCCAACACTGCATGAGTAGCTTAAAACAATCCACATAAACTCGAAAAAAATAATCCACATGTATATGAAAATAATTATTATGAGTAATAATAAAAAGTAATAAATTATACATAAATACAAAATAATAAATTAATTTTATGGACAATGATTTTACTGTAAAAATATAAAGATTACCTTTGTGATTGAGTAATGAAGGGAACTTGAAGGAAATTGATAATTTTCAACACTTCAGGGGTGAATGGTTTTGAGGGAGAAGAAGTATATGGAAGTTTTTGTATAGGAAGGCATGAAAGATAGACAAATCACCCTAACTCGAACAAAAGAATCCACATGTATAAGAAAATCATTATTATGTAAGTAATACTAAAAAGAAATAAATTAAACATAAATATAAAATAATAAATTAATTATATAATCAATGATTTTACTATCCAAACATCAATATTACCTCTTAAATTGAGGAGAGGCAACGTCATCGCTCTTCATACAAAGTTAGTGGAGATATCTTGAAATAATGTGATAAATGCAACACTATAGGGGTAAAAGGTTTTGAGGGAGAAGAAGTCTGTGGAAGTTTTGGTGTATAAAGACATAGAAGATGGATAGATCACCCCATCTAAAATAAAATAACCAACTATATAAGAAAACAATTATTATTTGATTAATATTAAAAATAAAAAATTAAACATAAATATAAAATAATACATTAATTCTACAAATAATGATTTTACTATGAAAACATTAAGATTACCTCTCTAATTAAGAAGAGGAAGTATTGTTGCTCTTTCTACAATGGCAGTGGAGATAACATTAATGAAAGTGATAAATGAAATACTATAGGGGTGAAAAGGTTTTGAGGGAGAAGAAGTTTGTGGAATTTTTGGTGCAAAAAGGCCTAAAAGATGGACATAACACCCCAAATAAAACAAAAGAATCCACCTATATAAGAAAACAATTATTATTTGAGTAATACTAAAAATAAATAAATTAAACATAAATATGAAACAATACATTAATTTTATGGAAAATGATTTTACTATGTAACCATCAAATTTACCTCTGTAATTGAGTAAAGGCAGTTTCATTTCTATTTTTAGAATGGTAGTAGAGATAACTTGAAAGAAAGTGATAAATGAAAAACTGCATGGGTGAAAAGGTTTTGACCGAGAAGTATGCAAAAGTTTTGGTGTAGAAAGGCTTAAAATATGGATATGCCACCCCAAATTGAACAAAATAATCCAAATGTCTAAGAAAACAATTATTATATGAGTAATAATAAAAAGAAATAAATTAAACATAAATATGAAACAATACATTAATTATATGGAAACTGATTTTACTATGAAAACATCAATATTACCTATGTTATTGAGCAGATACAGTGTCATTTATCTTCCTATAAAGGTAGTGGAGATAACTTGAAAGAAAGTGATAAATGAAACACTGTAAGGGTGAAAAGGTTTTGAGGGAGAAGAAGTCTGTGAAAGTTTTGGTGTAGAAAGTCATAAATTATGGATAAACCACCACAACTTGAACAAAAGAATCCACATGTCTAAGAAAACAATTATTATGTGAGTAATAATAAAAATAAATAAATTAAACATTAATATAAAACAATACATTAATTCTTTGGACAATGATTTTACTGTGAAAACATCAAGATTACCTATGTGATTGAGAAGAGACAACATCAATGATCTTCTTGTAAAGGCATGGCACATGGACACAAATCTTCTAAAATAAACCAACTCTCCAAGGAATAATAAAAATTAAATCAATGTTTAATTATATAAATTTTCAGTAAAATAGAGAAAGTATATCATAACATTACCTTTACATATTTTCAAAGGCATTCCTTAATTATATTTTGTTCTTCCAAGGGATTGGTAACATCATTATGTATAGAAGGAATTTTTTTCAGGATTAGTCAAACATTTAATTAAGATTATGTTAATGTAGTAGATAATATATAATATTATGAGGAAACACATAATATATTAAGAAAAAATTTTACCTTCTCATTGAACTCTCTTTCTTTTTTTAAAGGTCACAAGGATTGGGTTCCTCTATCAAGAATCTAAATCCCCTCTTTGTGGCCCCCTCTAACATACAATACATTATCTACATTGGGACTGACATGAACTGATTATGATGTCCCAATGAAAGGGTTATCCTCGATTGAATTTTTATCTGACACGATATTTATTTTAGTCACCAGTAGAACAATCACCTAATTATTTTTTGTTGGATTAGAGACATAAAATAATTTCACTATTTGTGATGACATTATGAACAGATCATATTTTTCCCCCTTCCACACTAAAATTCACCTTCCCAAATACCATTTCATCAACTTTCACTCCATTGATATTATCAACCCATTTGCAATAGAAAAGTGGCACTTGAAATGTTTCATAATATAACTCATATATCTGTTCGATAATGCCAAATATGGCATATTTTTCATAAATTGGATTTATATCCTTGGAACTAGATATGTTCATCACTTCATCCACAAGTGTAACACCACTATTTTTTTATCATACTAAATCCATCATGTTATTTTGTATAGAACATATAATCATTTATTAAAAAACTAGTGTAAGATATAACATTTGAATTTAGTCCTCTAACTAGCCATTGAATTTGTTCAACAATTGAATTTGGATTTTTAGAAAACTCCTTATAAATTTGATCTTTGAACCATCCTATAAACTATTGATTATATGTATTTGATATCCATCCTTCAGCCTTTTATGGATTCAAATATCTAAGAATTTCTTTATGGAATTCAATGTATGGATCAATATATTCACTATTATGTAATATGTAAATGTGTGATTTCTACCACTCTGTCAAGGTAATTGTAACAACATCTCTTCCAGAAATCCCTTCTCCCAGAATGAATTTTCTATGATGAGACTTTGATAGACCGATGCTTTCAACATCTAATAGGTAATCGGTACATAATTCAATAGTTTCTTTAACAATATACCATTCTTAAATACAACCTTCAGGATAAATTCAATTCTTGATATACCCTTTAAAAATCTTCATATACCATTCAATGGGGTAAATCCATATGTAATGGAAAGGACCACATAGTCGCACCTCTCTAACCAAGTGAATCGTCAGGTGGACTATTATATCAAAGAATTATGGTGGGAAGAAGATATCTAATTCACATAATATGACTAAAATCTCCTTATTCATGGCAGTAAACTTCACAAGTTTTTCAAATTTACTACCTATGGATTTGAAAAAGAAGTAGAGTCTGGTTAATGTATGTCATACATTTTGAGATAGAATGCAACAAAAAGCAACATGCATTAAATCTTGATTTAAAACATGACAATTGTGTGATTTTATTCCTTATAACATCAAATTAGTCATTGAAATGAAATTCTTGATATTTTATGAATACCCTTTTGGAACTTTTACACTTGTAAGGAAAAGGATAAATTTCAAATTTTCATATCTGGATAGAGTGTAAGCCACTATAGAAAGAAAAGTACTCCTTTTACCCTTTACCAGTGCCAAACCTTCCCTTATCCCCATTTCAATCAAGTCCAACCTAGACATGATTCCATCTTTCATTTTTCTTGGAACATTTAGTAACATGCCAATAAAACTATCAAATATTTTTTTCTACATGCATGACATCAAGAAAATGTTTGACATATAAACAATTCTAATATGGTAATTCAAAGAAAATTGATCTCTTATTCCAACCTAACTTTGTAAGTTTTATCAAATTTTTTTTACAAAAAACAATGTCAATATTTTTTTACTTTATTGTACAGTTGATCACCCATTACTAGAGATGGTGTTGTACCTTGTTTGATATTCCCACTAAATGCTATCATCTAGGATCAGTATTTATGTCGTTGAGGTAAAAATTTATGATTTTCTAAAAACATAGTCTTGAAGGAATCTTTCAACCAAACTGAGTATGTGAGTTTTTCACAAATGGGACACCCCAACATTCCTTTAATGCTATATCCTGATAAATTTCCATAAGCGGGGAAGTCATTTATTGTTCCATACAACATGGACCTCAATGTGAATTATTCACTTCTATGAGCACTATACATTATAACATCTTCATCCCACATCAATTTCATATCTTCAATCAACGGATCCAAATAGACATCAATATCATTATTGGGTTTCTTTGGTCTATATATAAGTAGATACAACATAATGTATTTGTGCTTCATAAATAACCATGGCAGAAAGTTATAATTTAACAACATGACGGTCCATGTACTGTGAGTACTACTATGTACACCAAAAGAATTTATTCCATCTATAGATAACACAAGACACAAGTTTCTTAACTCATTTACAAATTCACGAAACTTTTAATCAATTTTCTTCCATTGAGGAGAATCTTCCAGATGACATAGGTTACTACCTTTAATTCTTGTATATTCATTCCATGTTAATTATATCACAATTTCTTGAAATCCATATAGTCTTCTAAACCATGGAATGAAAGGAAAGTACATACAGATTTTGAAGGACTTGATTCATTTTTCTTATATTGATCCATGCCACACTTAGGGAATTTAATGAGGGATTTATGGTCCTTGCGAAACAATATGTAATAATTTGGAAAAACATGTATTTTTTTAGAGATCATTCCCATTGAACGTAACATTTGTTTAGTGTCATATGTTTGTCATGGTAGTTCATTTTCTTCTGGTATCATATCATTCAGAAGACCAAGTAGTTCTGTAAAGCTGGTATCACTCCATCCTCTACCAGCTTTCAAATTATATAACTTCAATATAGCTGAAAATTTTGTTTATTTAGTAAAACCATCATATAATGATTTCTTGGAACAACTATTTAACTCCTCAAACAACTTTTGAAAATCACAAAGGTCATCTTCAATTTCCATTTTCATTTATTCCATGATATTTCTATCATCATTTACAAAGGTATTCATATCAAATGATTCACAAACTGCAATATCATCCCAATCAGTGTCCACATTCATTTTTTCTCATTTTTAGTCCAAAATTTATATCTTTGATCTATTTCATGATAAATAAAATGTTCTTCCAACTCTTTTGGACTAATTTTTATTGAATAATAATAATGTAAACATAGATAGAGGATTTTAGAAGGTCCGCCTGCATGCTCTCTTACAAACTTGATAAACTCTTTAACTCCATATTCATACTCATTTGTCAAACTATTATCGTGTATCCATTTTTGATTCATACCCTTCCTATTGGGTTCATAAAAGATTAATTTTTTTACAATATATAAATAAATAAACATTATATATTCATTATCAAAGGTGAAATTTATAGACAATTATAATAAGGGAAACTTAATATTTATAGCTTTATTTTAAATAATTTTAGTATGTTGAAGAAAATGGGTAATTGGAATTAAGAATAGAATTACTCGACTATGGTAGGTTTTTTCCTATGAATTCATTCAAAGGTGAAATTTATAGACAACTCATCCTCATTTCATTTTTCATGATGCATACCCACCCTTAATATTTATAGGTGATGCACATTACATACCTATTATTTATTCACATTGGATCCACATGAGATGTATATTTTTATTTATCACACATTAAGGAATGGGTATTTGATAAAATGACACTCCTTCTCAATTATATAAGAACATCTCCACCACCCTTTTAGAACAACAACTAAAATTATTATAAGATCCCAAATTTCTATGTAAGGTATTTTCTTGTTTATGTTTCTATTTAAGTCCTATTTTTTGGTTAATTAAGTGTTTTACCAAGTCCTTGAGAAGGCTTGGGAGTGTTCTAGGGGTTCGGGACATGAAAAAGGGAAAAAGGGTCTTTCTGGGAAATCTGCATGTTTTGCGCATGATTTGACAAACTGTGCAAGGGGAGACCATGCGGGCAGTAGCAATCCACACAGTTAGCACATGGTCTAGAAAACCATGTGAGAGAAGGGTGTGTGGGTAGTATCCTCCGCATGGTTTGTGCATGGTTTGGAAAACTATGTAGCCTAGAAACTTTTAAAAAATTACAAAAATTCCATTACATGATCTTTACACCAAACTTGGGATTTCCTCCTTTCTTCCTCCTTTGGACCCTAGGCACGAACCAAAGCTCCCAAGAGCTTCCAAGGATCGATCTTCCTCATCTTAGGGTCGTTTGGAGTGCCTTCAATTCCGGATTAAAGATCTGGGTTAGGCTAAACCCCTCCTTGCTTATTTTTCTTGTTTAAGGTTTCTATTTAACCTCCATCTCCATATAAGTCTCTCAAACCCTAACTTTTTGGTGATATTTAGGGTAATGTTTTAAGATTTGGTTGAATCAAGATCTAAGACTTCTATTAAGAGGGAGTTTCACCAACATATTCAAGGTAGGTTGTCTACAAGTTATATCCCTTGGTTTTTGTATATTTTTTTGCATGTATGGTCTTTATTCTCGACCTATTTTGATGATTTCTTGGTGAATTTGACATGATGTGATGTATTGGGTGTCTAAACAACCTAATGATAAGCTCATTATCCTCTTGGGATATATGAAGGATGATGTGAACTATTTTTGGGCCACCTAAGGGGTGTGCCGACCCTCCTGATTGGATAACAGAAACATAGGGTGTGAAATGGATTCATGTTGATATAGAGCCTTAGAGAATGCGTTAATCGGTTGATGTAATGGGTTATAAGGGTAGTTGATAATTGGGTATAATGTGGTTAAAGGATAAGGAATTGTTTGGTTGGAATTTAAATGGGTTTAGTGGGAATAATGGGAATATGATAAGGGATTATGTTTACACTTGAATATTCGTAGTGAGTTAGGCATGTGAAATAGGAAATGGAACTAAAGGGGTAAGTACTATAAATGATGAATGTGTTAATGGATTGAGGCATAATGTTAATTTACCATTTAATGATATTTTTGTGATGTTGTAAATGATATTGGATATTTTTGTTATGATATGGTTAATTGTGGTGAATGATAAATAAGCATGTGCACATGGCTTGGTTGAGTGGGGTATTGACTTGAGGTTTTACACCCATGGATTGATTTGGATCGAGGTTTTAGATCCACCCCTAAATGCATGGGTTATGGAAGGGGATGGAGTTCTATTACCCCAATGGTTGCATTCCACCCGTACTGAGGATTTGAGGTGAGGATTATGAGATAGTATAATGTGATGCCTAGAGAGATAGGGCTTGATTTTATTCCCATATTCTTGAGAACATTTAATATGCCTAATCTATTGAACACATGAAAAGGGTAGATTAAACCATGAAATTTCTAAGTAGTGAACTTGGATTCAATGGTAGTATAGATTAAATGAGCATAGTCTAGAATAACCTATTGAACTGTTTACGTTTATTTTTACATTATTATCATTTGCATGCACTATCTACTTTGATGGATATTTTGTAGACACCGTTGGTGGTGTCCTACTGAGTTATACTCACACCCTACTCGGGCCTCCATTGGGTACCCAAGCAGATTTCATGCTTGGAGGTGAGGACAAGGGAAAGATCCCTATGCTAGGGAGTTGAGTTGGACATGGGACATAGTTGGGTGAGGTTCTAGACTTGGAGTTCAGAACATTTTGGGAATCCTATTATTTTCCTTTCTTTTGGGTTTTGTTCACTTGGCACTATAGCATAGCATGACATATTTACAGTTGTATATAGTTGTACCTACTTTTGTGAATTGGTTATTTATGAATGTTATTGATTATTTCCCATTATTTATATTATTTAAATTATTATCTACCATGTATTACTCTAGTAATGAGGGTATAGTATCCCCACATGACCTATTAGACCCTCGCTACTAGTCGAAAACCTCTGGTGTACGGGGAGGCATGCTTGAGGTCATGTGGCGAACCAGCACAAGGCACTAGTTTAGTGGATCTCGGGTCAAGGATGTTAAACTTATGATCCCTTAATATAATCTACAAATAATATTTATAATTTTCATCCCTTATAATTTTTAGAGGTCCTAGTATCAATAGGATGTCTTAAATTATTCAATACGAATAAATATTTAAACAAAAGATATGATTTTATTTATGTAATTAACAATTTCTTATATTTCTTTTCCATTTAGCTTCTTAAAATACCTATTCATAATAATAATTTAACACTTTAATAAAATAAAAAATAATAATTATACTTCTGTAATAAATATATTACAATAAATTTAACTTCATATTAACTCTTATCCATTGATTATTACATGTTATTTTTTTGGGTCAATTTAACCACCAACATGATGGATGATATAAAATTATATCATGGATTGTTATGAAAACATAATTAATTTTTAATTTTATATTTATAATGAAAGGATTTTTTATGGTTTTATAAAGTTAACATGACAATTTAACCCATTCTTAATAATTCACCACAAGTTTTTCAAAAATTATTAAAACAATCTTGTTGTAGATTCCGTGTTGGGGAACCATAACTAAAACATCCATGGAATGAACATGGAACATATTAACTCAAAATGGAACTGTAATTATAATACCTTTAGTATTAAGAAGAAGATAAAATCTTTAACATAGATCAATGACCAAGATCACTATATAGAAATATATAATGAATAATTGAAACTATTATCAACCAATAATCAATATAAATTAAAAACTAGGAATTAAGCTTGTGGAGAAATATGGGGTACAAATAAAGACAGAGAATACAATTGATTCAAAACAATAATTTAAAAAGACCAAAACAAGATATCCAAATCAATAGTCAGTCAAACAAAATATCATAAACAAATTGTTCTGTTCATAATATAAAAGCAAAATAGTATACAAGGACCATACCACAAATAAATCATGACATCACTGAATAATAAATCAAATATGAAATGAAAAATACACAAATAAAATCCCAAGGCATAACTCGATAGGTAGAAGAAAATATTATTTGGAAACCTAACTACAACTAAACACCAGATGTACGACGATGTTTGAGCAATTAGAGTCAGTTAAGTGGTGTGATTGGAGATTCGATTAACCAAGAAGGAGCATCGATAGTGGGTGGATTCCATATAAAGCTTCTGATATCGTGATGAGTTCACAAATGGTTAGGTTTTTTAAAATATATTGAGACACTTTTATCAGTATTTAAAAATAAACACTGATAAAGATTCCATTTATCAGCGCTTAAGTAATAAGCACTGATAAAAGGAATATTTATCGCTACTTTTTTAGCACTGATGAAGCCTAAACTTTATCAATGTAAAAAAAGTACTGATAAAGACCTACCTTTATCAGTGCTTATTGCTTAAGCGCTGATAAAGGATTTATAATTATAGTTATAAATAAAAAAATTATAAACATATATATACTTAATAAATATATATAAATATAAATATAGTAAATACATTCCTTTTTAAATATATTTATTATAATCTTATAATTAATTATTTATAATTATATAAATATTTTTGAAAAATAATATTTATATCTAATTTTAAGTGTATTCATATGCATATATGTTAAAAATGAGTGAAATTGAATAAATTATAAATAATTACACTTTAACAATATTGAAAAAATGGATAAGTTTTGTGCGTGTACATTGTATATAAAAATATATTAATTATATATATATAAAATCAATATAACACACATTTGATCTATGTTAAATTGAAAAATCAAATGATACATTCAATTATATATCCATTGTACTATGTAATTAGTTAGTATTTTTAATTCATATTAATTTTTAATTATAAACCATTATTAACTAGATATATTACAATTTAATGTAAAGTGGATAAATATATTGTAATATATAAATCATATTTATATATGTGAATATATATCTATATATTTAATATATACAATTTATTAACATTAATTATCATAATTATCTAATTAATAAAATGTTTAATATCTAATAATTTATAACCAATTTATTCATTTTTATCAATAATTATTTAATTAATAAAGCATGTAATTTTTTTAATAAACAAATTTATTATTTATTTATTTATTTTATTTTATTTATTTGGATCTTTATTAGTGCTAAAAAAGTGCTGATAAAATCTATCTTTATCAGTGCTAAAAATAAAGCACTGATAAAGGATCAATTTATCAGTGCTAAAATAAAAGTATTGATAAAAGGATAAATTTATAAGCACTTTATTTAGCACTGATAAAGATTCCATTTATCAGTGATTTTTTGTAGTGTTGATAAATACCAACATTATTAAATGTTGGTTTTATAGTAGTGTGAATGGTTTTGATAAATCGTGTGACCCCTCTGAAGCACCATCAAAGGGTACACGGTTAGTTGGACCAAACTTTATGGTTTTCCCTAATCGTGCTCCAACCATGAACAATCCCAAAGGCCTCCAAAAATTTCTAAATTTCACCAGAAACAACCCAAAACAAGTCCCAAACAAATCACAATCAAAACCAGGGTCAAAGAGTACCTGAAACCAAGTATAATGATGTTAGATTTGGAAATACAATTCTATACATTTATTAGATATGTGTTTACGGTGGGATGTTGACATCAATAATTTTTTATGTATATTTATGAAATATTTTATAAGTTCTTGATATGAATTTAGAGTCTATGATAGTAAAAAATGGTAAAAAATACCTTAGATATGAGAGGATGGAAATTACATACTTTGGAACAAATCATGATAATTCATCACAAGTGTCATGCCATTCACTACAAAATTGCATAGAAGTATTGATGAATCCCAAGGGATTAAGTGGATAGGAGTTACATGGGGTTTTTCCTTATATTCATAGGACTGTGCCACATTTTGGAGTTGAAAAACATTTTTGGCAGTAAGTTACATAGGGTGTCATGATTTCTATAATGTCGTGCCACATTATCATGAATCCATGCCATTTCTAGTAGGGTTGTAGTACCTAATTCTTTTTACATATGATGATTGTGGAATTATATGATAGTGGTGGTGGAACTTGGATCTATATGAACACTACATAACCTCTTTATCATGAAATGATGTAGTTATGGATGTGATATGGATGTGGAATGATGTGGATTAGTTGAAAGGGTCCCTTGATATTCATTATCCATTTCATGAGGTTGGAGTGATAGTGTATGAACATGATATGAGGAAAACTAGTGATGTTGTGTGGTTATTTTCCATATGACCTTTGTATGTGTGATGGCATAGGTGAGTGAATTAATATATAAAAAGGGTTTGAATCCATTTTTAATATGTGTTAGTAATGTGGAAGCTATGAATGATCATGCGGTGGTGGTTTTCAATGTTTGATGATAATGATGTGGATTATATTATGCTGGTATGGATGATATGAATATCCATGTTGGATATGTGACATGCCATGATGATAATTCTGTTTGCAGAGGGGAGAGCCCCTTAGGGTGGATAAGCAATAATGTAGTTAGAGTCTCTAAAGTTGTACAGTTTCCTAAAAACTATCGGTTATGGTAGAGAGAGTCCCCGGGGGTGGGAAACCACAAACTAGGGAGATTATATACTAGTGGAAAACAACCCAAACAACCATTGATGATATCTTATCAAGTTCCCTATAGGTGGATAACTACTTGGTGGTGGTGATGGATAGTTAGTAAGTTCCCTATGGGTGGATAAATACATGGTTGAGGTGATATTATAGTGAGGTCCCTACAAGTGGATAACTATAAGGATATGGTTGGGGATGGTGGTTGTTATAACAGTGGTTGTGTGATGGCATATGAAAAGGACATGAGGCAGTTTTTCAATGTGTGATGATGTGGTTTGGAATGGAAGTGGTTGGATAGTTTATGATTGACAAAAAAAATGGTATTTTTTCAAATTATTTGATACTATTTTGAGTGTATTTCATGACAAAAGCCCTTACACCCATTAATTTCACACATTTATTGGGTTTTACATTAACATTTTTTGAAACAAGTACTTTAATGCTTAATTAAGGTCACTTTTAGCACATATTTTAAATACCATCCTTGAATATATTGAATTCATACCCAAATACATCTTATTATGCTTTTTATCTTATAAAATAAGTGTTTTATGATAATTAATTTATTTTTTCAATTAATTATTTCATTATTTTATTTATAAGTAAATTGGACTAACATATTTAATTCTATATTTATAGGGTTATAAATATGTTAAGGAACCAACATAGCCTTGTAGAAACACTTAACCCAACATTACTCAACCAACATAATTCCACATAAAAATTTGAAAGATCATCACCATGAGAACTCTATCTAGTGTCAAATATTAATAATATATAGAGAGTTCAACATATCATTTTATAAAAAACCATAAAGGCACTACCATGCAATGTTACCCTATGGAGAATCTTCACACTATGTTTCCACATCAATGTATCTATAATGACCCAAATTTTTATAAATGAAATTCCATTTTCTAATGAAAAAATTCCTTATTAAGTCATGATGTTATAGAAAACACATGAACTTATTTGGTTATTTTATACCATCATAAGTTATATCCTTTTATATTTAAAAGACCATTAAGTATCATAACAATTTATAATATATTCATTATATAGTGACCATTAAGATTAGTATTTATTAAGTGTTATGATAAATTCCAATTAATACAGATGGAAGAAATGATGACCTCAACTAGTAGTATCATACCCTATGAAGACTATTTATCAGATCTTCTAAGGGAGATGACATCACTGGGACTTTTACATGACCAAGACCAATATGACATTCAACAACTAAATCACAAGAAAAACTATTTATAAGAGATATTCAAGCTTATCGAGATCACAACCCAAACCATGTTCGCTGAACCACCCCAAGAAAGTAACACCATCACACACCTTACCCTCAAGACATATACTAGTGTAATAAAGGGTTATGTATCTAGACCATAATAGTATGATTTTTTATATTTTTATTTTTAATAAAATAATGATTACATTTATCCTTTTTGTTATTAATTTACAAATGATTAAATAATGATTTTTATAAAAATTATATTTTGATATGATGAAACAAAAATTGTACTTTTGGGAAATATATAATTTTAATAAGGACACCATTTTTGATAAATTCAAGAATTTTTTAAAAAAAATGTTTTTTTAATAATATATTCTTATTAAATAATATTTAACTAAATATAAATGATAATATAATTTTATGAATTCAGATGCATTTTTTATAAGGGTCAGAAACTGTTATCATCGTAAAAACCCATATTTTTCAATAAATGGGGATTTTTGATTTAATAGTGTAAATTTTAATATTTATAGAATTATTTTTATTAAATAAATATTATTTTTGAAATCAATATGTTGAAATTATCCAATGGAGAATTGTTCATAATTTTCTGAGTCAGTCAAATTTTTAGATAAAAATTAAATACAGTATAAATATACGTTATGTATTATGACACCATAAAAGTCCAAAAGTGTTTTAATAAATACTATAAAGAGTATCCACAACCAAAATTATGTTTCCCATTTAAAATAATGTGTTTTTGAATTTATTTTATTAATTTTATAAACCCTTGATGAATCCTCTGAAACCTATATTATATTTTATGGTTTTAAAATAATGTGTTTTTGAAGTTATTTTATTAATTTTAGTACTTAGCCTTAAAAAAATATTGAAAAAAATTCTCCTTGGCAGAAACCATGGGAAAAAACTATGGAATGGTTTGTGGTTTTGATTATTTTATCACATAAAGTCCAAAACATAAGTTTAAAAATTAATAAATAATTTCCCTCTATTTTGCTATAAAAACCCATTGAACCTCCCATTCATCTTCACTAAAAACACTTGGATCATGAATTTACTTGGAATTTACATTTGTATTTCCCTTAAAAGGTTCCCCCAATATCTTAAGAAGATCATTCCAAGATTTTAGAAGCATCATCTCAAGGTAAAGGATTCTCTCCTTCTCCTCTTTATTCAAGAACTATCTTTATATTATGTTTTTATTTCCAATTGTTCATGTTCATATATGTTTTTACACATTCCTCTTACTTTAATTGTGATTTAAAAGTGATTAAGGACCCCTTTAAATCTCATTAAACCCTTCCATGAACCTTTATTTACCCTCGTTATACTACCAAAATTATCCTGTGATTTTCCATGTCAAATATTTAGGTAGTGAATACCCATCCTCATTTCCACTCAAGGGTATTCCACTAGATTTACCTACCCTTAATTTATTTGGTACTTCATTATATGTAATCCAAAATCTTGAATCATGGTATTAAAAGTGATTAAAGTCATTATTATGTTGTATTATCTATTTGGAACACTTATACATGTACTTGATATAGATGTTAAAGGTGGGCCTAGAATTATATAGCCCTCTAATGCATTGGGTAAAGTTTTTATCTCATGATATACCATTTATAGTGAAAAATAGGTTATCCTAATAACACTATGTTATTCTATCTTAGAGTTTAACCTTGAATTGTGTTTATGATGTCATGTTTTATGTTGTTTCCACACTCCTATGTTTCCTTTATGGTATCATCTTATACCATGCTTTGATGATCATATTTATGATTATCACCCCATTTATGTCACCTTGATATGATTATTTACTAACATGTATTACTTTCATCATGTTATGATTTAATTTTTCCCTTACAATGCTTCACTCATTTCTTATGTATGTCCCCAAGTTATCCTGTGCAGTATTAGAAGATAAAAGGATTTTATGTGCATGTTATGGAGTTTTTAAATAATGTTATTGTATCCCTACTTCATGTTATTATTTTATGTGTATAATTTCCCAAATAAACTAATATTTTATATCTCCTCGTTTTGTATTATGGATTCCCTTATGTAATAAATCATGAATTAAGGCGTATTAATGATATAGTTTGTCATAGTTAGAATTAGAAGAAAGTATAGTTATTTTGAGGATTATGATCATAAATCCATAGTAAAAGCCTTAACGATAATACTAAAAATATGTGAATATCTACAATGGAACTATACTTTTACAAATATTATTACATGATTTTAAGCATAACTATCCATAAAATACAAACCAAGGACCACAAAGTCTAGTTTCTTTAGAAGATTAGGTACATGATTAGAAATCATGAAACCAAAATAAAAACATATTTTATTTAATCTCCATAATGAGATCCCAAATTTCTTTGATATATTACATATTTATAGGATAACCTCTAGAATACATGAACCAAGAGATGAGCTAAAAATCCCAGTAAGGGAATAATCATGAGAATAAAGCATAGAACATGAGTTTGAGAGCATAACATGATGACATAAAAAGGCATGAAAAATGAATAAATATAAGGAAGAATAACATGGTATCATGTAATCATTGAATAATAATAATATGAAAAAACATGAAACATGACATTAACATGAGTCAAATATAACTTCCAAGACCATTTTACATGGTTGAGTATGAGTCAAGGCTAACTACCAAGACTATTGCACATGGAGAACTAAGTCCCATAAAGGAATCAGGTTTACTCCCTGTCCCAAAATGACATCTCATGAGACTAAAAATTACCCAATAAATTGGATAACTATATGTTTAAACCCATAATAACATGTTTATTCATGTTTTCCACATGAGGAATCATACATAATGAATAAACATAAGGGTTACCCATGGAAAGAAATGGGTATCGTAATCATGTCATAAGGCATAAAAAATAGGTGTATCATAAATGTGTCCATGAAAGAATGAATTTAAATAATAAATGGTAACTAATAAGGTAAAATAGGAATATATCATGATAAATAATTTCCAACTAAATTTAAAAAATTTAAAATAGTGTTTAAGAAACATTAGAAATGAAAACATTTGAGTGCGGTTTAAGGAAAATATTAAAAATCATTTAAGGAGTAAAATGAATAATATTTTATATAAAACCAAAAATGAACCAAGATATATTTTCATGATAAAATTATATATTTTATAAGAATAATGGTGGATTAAAATAGATTATGTATGGTACTTGAAAAAGGGTATGAAATTGGGAAGTTCCCTTTAATCGGGCTTGCTTATCAGGAATAATAAAGAAGGGAACCTTATAAAACATGTATTTACCCATAAAAAAGAATAATTAATATAGGTACATATGTTTGGAACATAAAATTATAATATAGGTGTATTAAATAAAATTAATTAGTAATTACATTAGGGTAAATAGAGAGAAATCATAACTCGATGGAAAAATGGAGGTTCATAAAGAATCCCTTACCTTATGTCTGAAAGTGTTCTGAACTTGTAATTAATGTCCTATATAATAAAATTAAATCCATTAATTGATTAATTAAGAACCTATTTTATATTTATTTAATTTATTATAATTTTATTAGGTCCATTCATGGCCATTTAATTTACTTTAAGTGTTTAATTTCATTATTTTGGGAGTTCTCATTTCATGGTTTCATGATCGGTTCACTAGTGTATAAGCATGAAAGTTCATGTAGAATGAGAATAATTAACCATAATTGAAATTATATTTTATTAATGAACTAAAATAATTTTAAATTATCTTATATATCATTTTTTTATAAGGTATTATGATGATTTATAGATAAAATGTTAATGAAAATGATTTAATTAATTTTGGTGGTTTTTAAGACTATCCTAAACTTACATCAATTTATTTAATATCATGATTATATATTGGTTATATAACATTATATAGATAATAATAAGTATAATAAAAACTTATTTAACCATTATAATTTTTTATGACCATCCTTGAAGGTTGTAATGTAAAATGAAATCGCATCGTCCACGATGGTGGTTAATCGACACATCACATACAATGTTTTCATTTTTAGAATAAAAGGGAGAGAAGAAGGGGTTTAATAATTGATATACCATTAACATAACAAAATTAAATTATATATAATATAATTTAGTTATCATTCATGTTTTTATAGAGGATTTAAGGATAATATAAGAAAATAAATGAAATTGAAAAGAAATTAAAAGAAAACAGAAGAGGATTTTACCTCTTGAACTTATTCTCCTTGAGAACCTCCTTAGAGAAATTGGTTTTGGTATTTTTTTGGAAAAAAGTCTCTTGGATATGGGGTATATTCTTGGTAAGAGTATTGGTAATAATTTAGACAATCATAAAGGATTTATAGGTGTGAGGAGAAGAGGTGGTATTTATAGTAGAGTAGAGGGGCATTTTTTGATTATTTTATTCATTAGTTTATTATTTTGGATCAATACTATGAATAGTTTTGATTATAATGAATAAATATAGTAACGAGAGAATGATAGTTTTATATTATGGTGCTTACATCATATATTAATCAATAAATAGTGAATTTAAATTATAATGTTATATACTATAAATTACCATATTTCGTTATTCACAAAAAATTCAACTATTTTAGAAAAATCAAAAAAATCACCCTAACCATTTTTAGACATACAAATTTAAAAAATGGACTCAATTTTATGAAAATAATTTTCTAAATATGATAAATTTAATTTTTAATTAAAATCACAATTTATTCAAAAAAAAAAATTATTTTAATATTATAATCGATTTTATGACACTTTGAAAAATTAATTAAAGTATTATAAAATTATCTTATAGTAATAAGATAACAAAATATTAATTTATAAACCCATTTTATGAAAATATATATTATTTAAAATTATTATATTAATTATAAAATTTTAATTAAATATTTACGACTTACAAAAATACCAACACTTATATTATCATTTTTAAAACATTTGTTTACTTATAATAGATATAAATATATCATGTTTTCATTTATAAGATACCTAGTTTTTATTTATACTTTCATAGGTGGGGTTAATATTCTATTAGATGGGTTACTATTATTAATGGTCACATTAATATTCCAAAGGTCATGTTACTATTCCATTGGTATGGGTTCCTTAATTATAAACACCACTTATTTCATTCATTAATCATTTATATAGTTTTTATTATGTTATCTGTTTGATTTTATGTAATTTATACTATATGAAATAATTATATGAAGGGAAATTTCATTTATAAAAGTTTGGTTTGTTACATTCTTACCCCTTTATGAAATTTGTCCCTTGAAATTTTATTTTACATACTAAGGTGAAAATAGTTGGGGGTACTTCTCCTTTATCACTTCCTTCGGTTCCCATGTTGCCTCTTCATACTTATGGAACCACCATAGTACTTTGACTAGGTGAGTAGTCTTGTTTCATAGAACTTTATCTTTATGGTCTAAGATATTCACCTACTAATCCTAATAAGAGAGATCATTCTCTAATTATATCACCTATGACTTCAGTACATGTGAGGGATCTAGTATGTGCTTCCTCAACAGGGATATGTGGTATACATTAGGTACTTGGAGTATTATAGGTGGAAGTGCTAGTATATAGGCCACAATTCCAACACAATCAAGAATCTTGAAGGGTCTGATGTACAAAAGAATTAGATTTTATTTCTTCCCAAATATAATGATCGTCTTATATGGAGATATATTGAGGAATTTCAGGTCTCTAACCTTAAACTCTAGGTCTTTTCGATGATTTTATGCATAGATCTTATGTCGACTTTGGGATTCCTTGATATGTAGTTGAATGGTTTCAACCTTATCTATCATTTATTCGACCATTTCAGGTCCTAATAGCTTATATTCACTAACTTCATCCCAATATGTGAGGTTTCTATGTTTTTCCCATAAAGGAATTCATATGGAACCATTTGAATCCTCGAGTGGAAAATTTTGTTGTAGGAGAACTCGACTCGAGGAAGATGTTGGTACCATACTAACTTGAAATACATAGAACAAACTCTATACATGTCTTATAGTTTTGAATATTTTTCTCATATTGTCCATAATTTTAAGGGTGATAGGCCATACTAAATCTTATCTCAGTGTTTAGAGTATATTGGAGACTTTTCCAGAACTTGGAGTTGAATGTTGAATTCCGATCAGATACAATCGATAGTTCCACTCTATGATTACTTACCACTTATATGATGTATATCCATGAAATTTGATCTAGTGATAAGTCATATTGAATTGTGATAAATTGTGATATCTTTGTAAGATGATCAACAACAACCCATATAGCATTATTTTCTTTGGATGTATTTGGAATTCTGATAACAAAGTCTATGGTGATGTTTTCCCACTTCCATGTTGGTACAGGTAATAGTTTCATCATCCACTTAGAATTTTTCCTTTAATCCTTAACATTATAACATACTAGGAACTTTTATGTATATTCAATGATCACCTTCTTCATATTGTCCCACCAATAGTTCTCTCAGAGATCTCAATACATCTTTGTGCTCCCTGGGTGAATAGAAAAGTTTGAGATATGCATGTCATTCAAAATATCACTATTTATCTCTGTATTTTATGGTATACATAGTCATAACCCAAATATTATTATTCCTTCCACATAAATTTTAAACTCCTAGGATTTAACATTTCTATTATCTTCCACCTTTTTCATAATTTCAACATAATTTCTTTGAGCATCCTTTATTTTCTCCACAAGGGATGGTTGATAAATCATTTGAGAAAGGATTGTTGATGTTTCTTCATTAATTAATCCCATGTTTATCCTTTATATATCTAAGAAGATTATATCCTTATCAATTCTCATCATTGATAATATTACAGGTCCTTCATACTTAGAGCATCTTCCACTTTATTTGCCTTACCAGGATGGTAGTGGATTGAGCAGTTGTAATCCTTGATGAGTTCTAACCATCTTCTCTAGAGTATATTAATATCCTTCTATGTAAATATATATTTGAGGCTCTTATGATCATTATCTACCTAACAATTCTCCCTATAGAGATAATGCCTCCAGATTTTTAGTGTGAAGATAACAACTGCCAACTCCAGATCATGTATATGATAGTCCTTATCATTAATTTTAAACTACCTTGAGGTGTAGGCTATAAATTTATCATTTTACATTAGTAAACATCTTAATATCTTCTTTAAATCATCATTGTATACTATAAATATTTCCACACTTGTTGGAAGTGTGAGTACTAGTGTAGTGATAAACATCTTTTTCAAGTCTTTAAAGTTGTCTTCACATTCACTAGTCTAGAAAAACATTACTCCCTTCCAAGTCAGCTTGGTTAATGGGTTTGAAAATCATGATAAGTTCTTCACAAATCATCATCAATATAAAACTAGACCAAGGAAACTATGGATCTCTATCACAGATGTTAGTTTGGGCCACTCTTCAATTTCCTTTGTCTTGGAAGGTTCCATAGATATTCCTTTTCTAGTGATAACATTCCCTAATAATGATACTTCCTCTATACAGAACTCACATTTACTGTACTTTACATATAGTTCTCCCTTCACACAGTATTCAAATACTCCTCATGTTCCTCCTTTCTCTTGGAGTATATCATAATATCATCAACAAAGACTACCAAAAATTTGTCACGGTAATTTATAAATACTCTATTCATTAAGTCCATGAAAATATATGTAACATTAGTGTGTTCTAAGGGAAATAATATGAACTCATAGCATTTATAACTCATTTGAAATTAAGTCTGGGGAATATATTCCTTCCTCACCTTTAATTGGTGATATCTTGACCAAAGATCCACCTTAGAGAAATACTTAGCCCCATTTAGTTGATCAAACAAGTCATATATCCATGGTAGGGGATAATTGTTCTTTATTGTGATTTTATTGAGATCATTATAATAAATGTAGAGGCACATCGATCTATACTCCTTGATAAAGAGGATTGACAGACCCCATAGTGAAGCACTCGGGTGTATAAAACCCTTATCCAGATTCTCCTATAACTACTTCTTTAGTTCCTTCAACTCGATGGTAGCTATACTGTAAGGTGTCTTTGATATAGACAGATATCCAAGTATAAGACCAATTGATAACTCAACCTCTCGATCAGGAGGAAGATCATCCAATTATTTAGGGAACACATTAGTGTAGTACCTCATAATGGGTATGTATTCTAGAGTGATTCTCTCCTTTGTATCAATAATTTGAGATATATATGATTGCTCATAAGGTAATAATATCCACAATTGATATGATGATTCTAAAGGAGATTCATCATCCTCCTTACACATGTACAAAATTGGAGTATTTCTTAGGATGTGAAGAGTGATCTCCCTTTCCCGACAGTTGGTGTTGTTTTGTATAAATATAGCCAATCCACAACCAATATAGCATCAAACTCCACCAAAGGAAGTAATATGAGATTTATTTGGAGGTTTAGTTCACAAACATTAAATGGGGAGGAGTTATAATCTTTGGATGAAATAATTTCCCCATATGCTGTTCTCAAAGATAACCCAACCTCCATATTTTAAGGCGGTGTTTAAATAATTCTACCATACTTGAAATATGTGAAAGAATGCGTAGAATAGAATCAAATAATATGTTCACTATTCTTAAATAAATAACCAACATACCCATCACCATATCATTGTTAGGATCTATATCACTAGTAGTTATAGTATATACCCTTCCTTGATTCCTTGGAGGTTGTTATCATTTATTACCTCTAAAAACCCTTATCCTAGGGCATTGTTTCAAAAAATGACCATATTACTTACAGTTGAAACACTTAACTATAGGCTGAGTTTTGATATGAACCTTCCTTCATTCCTGTAAATTTGTGGGACTCTTTATATCCCTTTAGAAATTATTATCTTTATGGCCCTCTCTTTCACATTTAAAACATCTCTTAGTTCCTTTTAGACAGTACCCAAGATGATTCCTCCCAAAATTTTGATAAGTGGGATGTTAGGTTTTCTTTCCATCATGGGATTTATCTATTTATCCTACCATATTAAACTCCATTTTCCATTTTTATCTCTGGGACCACGAGACCACTAAGAGCATCTGATCTCTATTTTAACCATAATGTAACAATATACAATATCCCCATAGTTATCAAAGTATTGAATCGTCAACACTTTTCATATACTCAGCTTTAGTCCACTAAAGAAGTGATCAACCTTTCTTTCAGTGTTCGTGACAAAGCTAGAGGTATATCATGAAAGTATTGTGAAGTTTACTTTATACACCCTAATAGACTCATCTTACTTTTTATTTAGACTTATGAACTCCCTATTCATATTAAGATGGGGATTTAGGGAAAAATATTTATTAAAAAATATTTTCTTGGAATCTTCCCATTCCATGGAATAAATTTCCTCCTTGGACTTTGTGTTCTTGATCAGTGTCCACCACTAAACAGATTCCCCATCAAATGATTGACCACCAACACAACTTTAACTTCTTTTAAGCATTATAGGATAGAGAATATATTATTAATAGAGTTAATCCATTGTTCTATGATGAGGGGATCAAAAGATCCACTAAATATGGGAGGCCTTTTTCACATGAAGGATTTGATCGCAAATTTCTATTTCTTAAGATAAGGTGGGAATTCCACATGATTCAAGTTATTATTAATAACTTGATATAGTTGAGAAAGTAATTTAATGAAGTTTTGATCTCCCATTACCATCATACTTGTAATTTCATTAGGGCAATCATCACATTTCCTATAAGATTGATTGTTGGCATGAGTTATTCTATTTCTATCCATTAACTAAGAAAAAGAAAGTAAAATTATGGGGTCTTGAATATTTATTTAATATGCATATAAAAAGGAAACATTTAACATAAAAGGAAAACTTTCAAATGAAAATTATATCCTAATATGTGATTACCTATGTTTTAAACTAAGTTATCCATGGTGATAGAATTATCCCTATGGTTATTATTAAAGTTTTATAATCCTAATTACCCAAAATAAATAGAATTTCCTCTGATACTAACTATAATGGCCCTAGACTTTTACACATATTATTACATGATTTCAATCATAACTAGTCATCAAATACAAACTAAGGATTGTAAATTTTGAAGATTAGGTACATGATTAGAAAGCATGAAACCAAAATAAAAACATATTTTATTTAATATCCATAATGAGATCCTAACTTCATCTGAGCTCTTACATATGCATAGGTTAACCTGAGAAATACATGTACAATGAAATGAGCTAAAAATCCTAGTAAGGGAATAAACATAGGAATAAATCATATAACATTGGTTATAAAGCACAACATGATGACATAAAAAGGCATGGAACATGAATAAACATAAGGAAGCATAAAATATAGAACATGTGATCATATAATCATGGCATTATAGGAATGTGGAAACAAAATTAAACATGACATTAGCATGATCCAAGGCTAAATTACAAGACTATTGTACATGGTGGAGAATGATTCAAGGATAACTTCCAAGACCATTGGACATGGTGAACCAAGTCCCATAAAGGAACCAGGTTTACTCCCCAACCCAACATGATGTCTCATGTGACTAAACATTACCCAATGCATTGGAGAACCATCCAGGCATATCCATCATAACATGTTCATTTAAATGTGTGCCACATAAAGAATCATACATAAGGAATAAACATAAGGGTTTACCATGGAAAGAAATGGGTATCATAATCATGTCATCAGGCATAAACAATGGGTATATCATAAAGGTGTCCATGAAAGAATGGATTTAAATAATAAATTGAAATTCAAAATGGAAAATAGGTAGAGATAATGATAGACAATTTCCAACTAAATTTAAAACATGTAAAAAGATTATTTAAGAAGAATTAGAAATGAAAACCTTTAGTGTTGTTTAAGGTAAACAATAAAGATAATTTAAAGGGGAAAACATAATATTTTATATAAGACTAGAAATGAACCAAGATATATTTTCATGATAAAATTATTTATTTTATAAGAATAATGGGGGATTAAAATAGATTATGGATGGTACTTGAAAATGGGTAAGAAATTGAGAATTTCCCTTTAATAGGGCTTGCTTATCAGGAAGAATTGAGAAGGAAACCTTATAAAACATGTATTTTCCCATAAAATAAAGAATAATTGAGTTAGGTAAATATTCTTGGAACATACACATAGAATTTAGGAGAATTACATAATGAGAATTAATAATTACATTGGGGGTAAAGAGAGATAAAGCATAATACCAAGGAAAAATGGAGGTTCAGAAAGAATCCCTTACCTTATGTAAAAAAGTGTTCTACACTTATACTCAATCTCCAAGATAATAAAATTAAATAAATTAATTTATTAATTCAAAACCTATTTTATATTTATGTAATTTATTATAATTTTATTAGGTTTATTTGTGGCCATTTTGTTGGCTTAAAGTGTTTAATTTCATCGTTTTAGGAGTGTTTGTTTCATTGTTTCATGATTATTTATCTTATTTATATATATGGAAGTTCATGTATAATGAGAATAATTCTCCAAAATTAAAATTATTTGTTATTAATGAACTCCCAAAATTTTAAATGATCTTATATATCATTTTTTATATAGTATGGGGATGATTTATAAGATAAAACGTTAATGAAAATTATTTAATTAATTTTGGTGGTTTTTATGACCATCATGAAGTTACATAATTTTATTTAATATAATTCTTATATATGAAAATACTAGAGGATGTCGTTAATTCCCTATGGGTCTATGATTTTTTTTATTAAACTAAAACTATGCTACTTGATTAATTAAAATTTAGTATTAGGAAAGTTCAAGGTCGATCCATAGAGATAGTGAAATTAGTTTCATTAGGTTTTCAAAAAGATTTAATTTTATTAATTTTAAGAAAGATGTGAGAAAAGTTTAGTTTTATTATATTTTGAAAAAGAAAAAGACAAAATCAAAGAATATTGATTGTTTTGTAAGCAGATTTGGAAAGCATACTAGGGGTTTTGAAATATCTAGATTGAGGTGAAATTGGATTTTAGAAAATAGGTTGATTCATGATTGGTGTTTGAGTTGAGATGAGGAAGATCCAATGGTCATGGTATTCCCTCCTTGATGTGGCAATCCCCTATTTCCCTTTGTCCAGTAATTTAGGGTGTTTCCGAATCAAGTTTGTCTCAATACTATATTTAAACTTGATTTCCACTAAAGTTGAAAATGGTCATTCCTTATTTAGGGTCATAAATTTTATAATTTTATAATTCATTTTTTATTCAATTATCAATGGTCATGATAGAAGAAAAATAAAGGGGTTGGAAGATGAAGAATAAATTGCACAAACCAAATACATGAATAATTAAAATAAATCAATCCAACGGAGCTTCCCCATTTTATTAAATTAACCTATCACATGGAGGGTTTAACCCCTCATCCTAGTGATGAGAGAATAATAGGGAAGGAGAAAATAAAATAAAAGAAGAAAAAAAGAGAGAAGAACTTGAAAAGGGACCTGCAACTTCTCGCTCCATGCTTTAGTCTCTGGATCTAAATTGTATCCAATAGTAGTAGGGTATCCCTAATTTTATAAGATTATAATGGGATCTAGTATTTATTAGGATCATAATAGAATGGTCCAATGGTGATCTGGGGTGGGTCCCATGACATAAATTCCATCAAATCTTGAAGATACACCAAATCTGTGTGTTTAAAACTTATCCCAACAATTTACACAATGTGTAATGTGTTTATATGATTTGTAATACTTTATTTTACCGGAATTTTGGATTTCAGTGTATCTCTTCCAAAAATTTGTCCCAAAAAAACTCACGTTGTTTAATTTATATACATGATGTATAAATCAGTTTGCTCCAGTTTTCCAACTCCACTGCATCCTCCAAAATTCAGTGTCACGTCGTGAGAAAAGCGAAGTGGCGTGAAGTGTATTTTAGCTCCAAAATTCATCTCTTTTCATTCCTTTTTCATAAATATAATATTCCTACCAAAAAACACAAAACAAGTCAATCCATTCCAAAATTTTCAATATTATTCATTTAAATACAGAAATCATTATATTAAAACACCATAATATGTATGCATGAAATACAACTATCAATATATTGGTTCTAAAAGATTATATAACTTATAATATGTGTAATAAAATTTTATTTAACAATAATAATGGTTTTATGAACATCCTTGAAGGTGGTAATGGAAAATGAAATCGCATCATCCATGATGGTAGTTAATCGACACATCATGGATGATGTTTTTATTTTTGAATAAAAGGAGGAAAATGGGTTTGATGATTGATATTACATTAACATAATAACATTAAAGTATATATATAATAATAGAGTTATCATGAATGTTTTTATGTAGGAGGTAAGAATATGATAAGAAAATAAAATAAATTTAAAAGAAATTAAAAGAAAATAGAAGTGGATTTTACCTCTTGAACTTCTTCTCCTTGAGAACCTCCTTAGGGAAATTGGTTTTAGTCTTTTTTTGATACCAAAGGCTCCTAGATATGAGGTATATGTTTGGAAAGATAATTTAGAATAATTTGGACAAGATTCAAGTATTTTGAGGTGTGAGGAGAATGGGTGGTGAGGGGTGATATTTATAATAGAGGATAGGAGTGTATTTTGATTATTTTATTCATTATTTTATTATTTTGGATCAAGAATATGAATAGTTTTTATTTACATGAATAAATACAGTAAATAGATAAGTGGAGTTCTATATTATGGTGCTTACATAATCAATGAATCAAGAAATAGTGAATTTAACTTATAATGTTTTATACCATAAATTACCGTATTTTACTATTCACAAAAAAATCAAATATTTTAGAAACATCCCAAAAATTCACCATCACCATTTTTCAACATGTAGATTTAAAAAATGGAATCCTTTTTATGAAATTTATTTTCTAAATATGAGAAATTTAATTTTTATTTAAAATCATCATTCATTCGAAAAAATATTTATTTTTATATTATAACCGATTTTATGACACTTTGAGAAATTAATTAAAATCTTATGAAATTTTATTATAATCATAAGAAAATAAAATATTAATTTATGAATAAATTTTATGAAAATATATTTTTATTTAAATAATTATATTAATTATAAAATTTTAATTAAATATTTATGATTGACAAAAATACCAACACTTATTTTATCATTGTTAAAACATTTTTTTTATTTATACCATTATATAGCCCGAATGATCTGAAGGCCTTCTTTTTATTTTTTATTATGGATAATCCCCCTTTTAATGATTGAAGGGGAACCCGTACATAACCCTTAGGCCCAAGGCACAAGGCCCTACTGACCCACAATACATGACCCGAAGGCTCAGAGGAATACCATGCCCATAACATGAACTGTAGGCCCAACCCACTAGAACTACCCCTACCTAACATTTGTTTCATTGATCACCTAGCTCCCCACCTTGCATTACTGATCAGCTAGCATTTCCCCATACAAAGCTGTACAGTGCCTGGTCCCGATGGCGGCTGCCATACCCTCTCATTCTACGAATCCGGTTAGCTCTGCTTCTGCTGTTTGCTACTCTTGTTGTTCTGATCCAATTTTGGGGCCTGTTCTATGTGAACTGGGCTACTCTATGGTCTTTGTGGCTCAAAGACCTTTGATAACCCGAAATCCATTGAGACCCATAGGCCCAAACCAGTGGCCCAAAGGCCCAAATCAGGTGAATAGTTCCAATTGCTATAGTACTGAACAATAAAAGCTATAGTACTACTACATTGACTGCTATAGTAGTAGCTACAGTACTGATACAGTACCCCTGGAAATTCACCTCCACCCGGTTTTGAACCTAGGTCTCTTGGATGCCAAGCAAGAGCCCTTACCACTCAGGTATGAGCTCGTTGGCCATTTATACCATTATATAAATATATCATATTTTCATTTATAAGATACCTAAATTTTATTTATACTGTCATAAGTGAGGTTAATATTCTATTGGATGAGTTACTATTCTTAATGGTCACATTACTATTCCAAATTTCAAGTTACTATTCTATAGGTATAGGTTTTTTAATTTCTATAAACACCACTTATTTCATTCATTATTTATTTATAAAGTTTTTATTATGTTATATATGTGATTTTATGTGATTTATACTGTCTAAAATAATTACAAGAATGGAAATTTCAATGATAAAAGTTTTTATTGTTACAATATCCTTAAATTTTGGTAAAGTATATAGCATGTGATTTCCAAGAAAATACATCCCCGTATGGATACTACAAGTGGATATGGATCTGAAATAGTTCTACCTAGGGGTAATAACCCTGGAAAAGGGCATATTGGTATTGAATCGATCATCAAATAGTTCATGATAAAAAGGCCTTTTTATACACCTGGTTTGAAACTCTTGGGGGATATTCTTTGGTAATTTCATAAAATCCTTTTGAACCATTATTAAGTAAACATAAATGGACATAATATTTTTTAAGAAATAAATCATGGATAACTTTGAAGAAAACCTATAAATTCATAGCTTAAAGGATATATTTCATTTATGAGTTATCCATTTAATGTTTATGGTTTCCCATTTATGTGTTTAATAGTTTAAAAATTCTCATCCCCAAATTTCCCTTTATTTTAGTTAATGGCTGGAAATAAGAGGAATTGATCTAACAACCAAGGAGAGGTGAAATGTGATGATTTCCCAAATGATATTCCCAACCCAATGGAAGAAGGATTCAGTAAATTCATGATAATAATTTCTCCATTAACTCAAGTAATGATCATAAACTTGAATCAAGTGGAAAACCCACACCCCCTAAGAAAGATAAAGTTGCAATTGAGACCTTTATGTGACAAAGGCCTTAGACCTTCAGTAGATATTATGATCCCTTAATCGTGGAAAAATAGATCAAATCCATTTAAAATATGTACCATACTTTAATTCTATGAAAAATAAGGTTGTTGTACATGCTTATAATATGGAGGGGAAAGATAATAAATGGTGAATATTGATAAAAAATAGTAAGCCTAAAGAGGTGATCAAAGTGATGGAATGTACAGAATTCTGGAAAATGTTTTTTGCTAAATATTTTCCTCACACTCTCCAAATCAAAACAAATAGAGAATTAATTAGGCTCAAGAAAAAGGATGATGAATATATCAGGGTATATGAGGTGAACTTAATAAGACTTGCATGATACACCTCTAACTTTTTCATCTCCCCTGAAAGTAAATTTGAATGCTTCTTTGTTGGGATGAAGCTGAGTCTAATAAAAACCTTGGATATTTGAGAATTTGGCAGCTATAAATAAATTTTCAGATGTGCCCTCAAAGTAAAAATGGAGATCAATGAATTTCAAGGATATGAGGGGTATGGATATAGTAAGTGTATGATAGATTGTTATTTCAGTGGTACAATGGTGAAATATCACGGGGGGAAGAAATTACAACATGACACTTGTCAAAAGTGTGTGAAGAAGCATCCCGAAACTTACCTGAAGGGGGAAATGAAAGTATTTTGGTATGGGAATGAAGGGAACCAAGATAGTGATTACCGATTGGAGAAACCCACCAATGGGATGGAATAAAGGAATTCTCTAAGAAACTCTCAGGTTGATGTCCAATGTTTCAATTACAAAGAATAGGGAAACTATGTGAATCAATGTACTAAGCCAAGGGTTGATGATGATAACTGATACCAACAACCTACATGGCCTAGAGAGAAAGGATTATCTTATTACATCATAACTACTGAGGCATATCCTAAGAATTAAGTGGTGAAAAATATACTATTTATTCATTTAAGGATAGAAAACATACTATTTGATTCCAGATCTAAGAATTATTTCATATCATGAAAGTTTATTATATCTATTCAAACACCACCCCAAAACATGGAAGTTGAGTTATCATGGAAGATGAAAAATGGGTCAATTGTTATATCCCAAGTATATTACTCATCCCCTATAAAAATTTGTGGGATGAATTTCCCATTAAACCTTATGATACTCCCTTTAGTGGAATTTGATGCTATTATAGGCATGGATTGGCTTGCCTAGTATATATCCAACACAAATTTATGTGACAAGTAAACCACCCGTCATATCACAAATTTCACTTTGATTCTATATAATTGAAAAGAGGAGGATGAATTACCTTTGGTATCATTATCTCAAGCATAGATATTATTGCCTTATGAGAAAGAATATCTTGCTTAAATGATTTAGATTGAGGAAAATACCATCCTTTATGATATTCCAATTGTAATAGAATTTTATGATGTGATTCCTAAAGAATTTTTGGTCTTTATCTTAGTTGATATATTGAGTTCTCAATCAAACTTATAGCCTAATATTTGAAAATATCCAAGAATCCATATAAAATGACCACTCTTAAACTTCAAGAGCCTAAGAATAAACTATAGAATAATCTAGATAAATGGTTTATATACCTATGTACTTCACCATGGGGTATACCACCCCTTTTCATTATAAATAAGGATGGGTCAATTCACCTCTACATTTATTATCATGAGCTCAAGAAGATCATGATAAAGAACAAGTATCCTTTACCACATATTGATGACTTGTTCAATTATCTATGTGGATCTCAATACTTATCCAAGGTGGATATTTGATCAAGATATTATCAAGTAAATGTGAAGAAGTAGGATATCCCCAGGACTAATTTAAGTACTAGGTATGGGAACCACAAGTTCATAGTGATTCCATTTGGACTCACTAATACTTTAGCTATATTCATGGACATGATGAATAGATTATTTAAGGATTAAATTGAAAAATTTGATGTATTATTTATATATGATATTATTATCCACTCCAAAATTAAGTAGAAATATGAGGAGAATTTTAATGTCGTACTAAGGAACCTACGAAAAAAATTTGTATGTATAGTATATAAATTTGATATTTGGATGGAGACAGTAGCATTCCTTGGCATGTTATCACCACCAAAGGGATATCTATGGATCCTTAAATATAGAGGCAATTAAAGGATGGACTAGAACAATATATGTGATGGAAATCCATAGTTTCCTTGGATTAACCGGGTACTATCTTCGATTTGTGAGAAACTTATCATGATTATCAATCCCACTAAACAAGACAACTTAGAAGGGATTGAAATTTTTATGGACTAATGAATGTGAGTAGATATTTAAAGAATTAAATAAGAGGCTAATCACTACACCTGTACTCATATTACTGACCAACAGGGAAGGATTTTTGATCTATAGAAATGCATCTAAAAAGGGATTGGGTTAAATACTCATGCAAGATAAAAAAGTGATAGAATATTCTTCATGATAATTAAAGATTCATTAATATAACTACCAAAAAATGATCTCATATTGTATGTGGTGATCTTTTCATTTAATATTAGGTGAAATTATATTTATGGGGAGAAGTGTGACATATATATGGATATTAAAATCCTCAAGTATAAATTCACACAAAAGGATCTCAGTATGTTCCAACAAAGTAAGATATAATCAAAGATTATGATTTTTCAATCCCTTACCATCCTGGGAATTTGAACAAAGTGGAAGATGCTTTACGATGAAAGGATATCAAAACCCTATCCATGATGAGGATTATAAGGGATCCAATCATCTTGGACATACAATGGATGAACATGGGAATAATAAAAGGAAATTCATATTACCTTTATCAAATAATTTCTAAACAATCCACACTTGAGAGGATAATAGAGGCATAGAAAGATAATGAGGTGCTATAGAAAAAGATAGATAATATTCTGGAGTTCATCATTGGACTCCCTTGGATATCTAGAGGTAATAATTCCATCTGGGTGGTATCCAATTTCCTTACAAAGTTAGCAAATTCATTATTATCAAAGAGGATTTCTATCTTGACAAAATCACTAAGATATACATAAGAAAAGTGGTAAGACTACATGGAGTGACACTATCTATTGTATCTAATCAAGATATAATTTTTACCATGAGGTGTTGGATAAGCCTTCAAAAAGCATTGTATACAGATCTGAGTTTCAGTAATACTTGTCACCCTCAGATGGATGATAAGTCAGAGAGAACCATTAAAAATCTAAAGGATATTCTAAGATCATGTTCAATGGATTTCTAAGTATGTTAAGATTAGAACCTTTCCATAGTGGAATTCTTATATAATGGTAGTTTCAATTATAGAATTCAAATGGAACCTTATAAGGTTCTATGTTGGAAGTGGTGTTAGAATCCAACATGCTAGGATGAAGTTGGAGAGAAAAAGCCGATGGAACACAATCTTGTCTAATAGATGATAGAGAAGGTCCAAACCATTCAATGTCATATGAAATCTATACGTATTCGATAGAAAAGAAATACATACAATCATCAACATGATCTAGAGTTTGAGGTTAGATATAAAATGTTCCTTAATATATCACTATAGAAGAAAGTAATTAGGTTTTAGAATAAGGGAAAGCTTATTCCAAGATACATCGATCCATTTGAGATCTTGTATTTCATTAGAGTTTTGACCTATCAACTAGCACTCCCACCTAACCTATCTCAAGTACATGATGTGTTTCAAGTATACCTCTTGATGAAGTACATACCAGACCCCTAACACGTATTGAATCCATAAGTAGTACCATTGGAGAATGATATTTCATATGAGGATTAACAGGTAAAGATCTTAGATCATAGAGAAACAATTCTATGAAGTAAGACAACTCATTAGGTCAAATTGCTGTGGTTGAACCAAAAGTTTGAGGAAGCAATAGGGAAATAGAAGAGGAGATGAAACATAAGTACCCTCATTTTTTTATGAAATAAAATTTCAATGGTGAAATTTATGAAGGGGTAAGATTTTAATGACTTGAAGTTTTATAAATTAAATTCCATTTTTAAATTAATAAATACCTTATTAAGTAATGACATTATGGAAAGAACATGCACTACTTTGTTTATTTTGTACTGTTATAAGTTATATCCTATTAGATTTAAAAGACCATTAAGCATCATAAAATTTGATAATATGGCCATTATACACTAAACATTAATATTAATTTATATTAAGGGTTATGATAAAGTCTAACTGATATAGACAGAAGAATCAATAACCTTGACCAGTAGGATTATACCCTATAAATTCCATTTATCAGAGATTCTAAGGGATATGTCATCATTGGGGGTTTCCCTTGACCAATCCCAATCCAAGATTCAAAACATAAATCACGAGATAAACTATTTATGGGATAAGTTCAATATTATCGTGATCATGACCCAAACAATGTTCATCGATCCACCCCAAAAAGTATCTCTATCATGCACCTAACCCTTAGGGAATATGCTGGAGTAATAAGTGGTTGTGTATCTAGACCCTAATAGTATGAATTTTTATATTTTTATTTTTAATAAAATAATTATTATATTTATACTTTTTATTATTACTTTATAAATTATTAAATAATGAGTTTGATAAAAATTATATTTTAATATGATGAAACACAAATTGTTTTTCAGGGAATATATAGTTTAAATTAAGAAAATATTTTTGATGAATTCAATAATTTTTTAAATAAATTTTATTTTAATAAATCATTCTTATTAAATATTTTCTATATTTAAATATAAATGATAATATAATTCTATTAAGTCAAATGTAATTTTTATAAGGGCCAAGAACTTTTATCATCATAAAAACCCGTATTTTTCAATAAATGGAGATTTATGATTTAGAAGTATGAATTTTAATATTTAGAGAATTTTTTTATAAAATATATATTATTTTTTAATCAATATGTTGAAATTATCAAATGTTAAGTTTTTCATAATTTTCTAAGATAGTTGAATTTTTGGGTAAAAATTTAATATGGTATAAATATACGATATGTATTATGACATCATAAAATCAAAAAAGTGATGTAATAAATACTATAAAAAGTATAAATGACTAAAATTATTTTAACCTTTCAAATAATTTGTTTTTCAAGTTATTTTATTAAATTTATGAACCCTTAATGAATCCTCAAAAATTTATATTATATTTTATTGTTTTAAAATTAATTCTTTATGAACATGATTTACTACTAAATCAATAAGGGTATTATTTTAATGAGTTAGGTTCATATCCTTATAAAATATTAAAATACACATCTATTTAGTATATACCATGGAAAAAAACCATGTGAAGGTTTTTGGTTTTTATTATTTTATCATATCGAGTCCAAAACCTAATTTTATAAATTAATAAATAATTCCCCTATGTTTTCTAAAAAAACAAACAAAAATCTCATTCCTATTCAATAAAAACCCCTGTATCATGAAGTTAATCTAAATTTACCTCTCTATATCCCTATCAAGTTTCTTCTAAGCTCTTAATAAGCTCCTCCCAAGCTTTTAGAAGTACCCTCTCCAGGTAAGGGATCCTCCCATTATCCTCTTTATTCAAGAACCTTCTTTATACTATGCCTTTTTAGTTCCAATTTTTCAATCTGGGATATGTTTTTACATATCCATATTCCCTTAATCATGATTTCCAAGTGATTATAGGCCCCTTTCACTCTTATTAAACCATTCCAGGAATTTTTATGCACCCTCATTATACTGCAAAAAACTGTCCCATGATTTTCCATGAAAAATATTTGTGTTATTAATACCCATCCCCATTTCTACTCAAGGGTATTAACCTAGATGTATATATCCTTAATTTATTTGGGAACTATATTTATGTAACCCAAACTCTGTAATTGTGGTATTAAAATTGATGAAATGAATTCTTATGTTGTATGATCTTTTTGGTACACTTATACATGTGCATAATTTGAATATGATGGGTGGGAATATAATTATATAGCCCTAAAATGCATTGGATAATGTTTTTATCTAATTAGATACCATTTTAGGTGTATAAAAGGTTATCCTAAGCACACTATGTTATGTTGTCTTGGTGGTTATCCTTGACTTATGTTTATGATGTCATGTTTTATGTTGTTGACACACTCGTATGTTGCCTTTATGTTATCATATTATATCATGATTCAATGATCATGTTTTTAATTATAACCATTTTTATTAAACCTTGATATGACTATTGACTAAAATATATTACTTTCATCATGTTATTATTTGATCATTCCCTTACTAGGCTTTATATCTCACCCCTTTCTTATGTACGTCCCCATGTTATCCCGTGAAATATTATAACATAAAAGGATTTTAAGGGAATGTTATGGAGTTTTTAAATAATGTTATTATATACCTACTTAATTTTATTATGTTATGTGTCTCATTTAACAAAGAAACTTGTAATTTGTGTCTACTTATGTAATAAATCATGAATTAAGGTGTATTATGGATATGAGTTGTCATATAATCTCCATGGAGGAACCCCACATTACAATGCATCACCACAATAGTTTTTAAACCCAACTCACACTAAAAATTCCACCTAATACTCTCCATATTATGAGGCTTTTCATTTGGGGAAGTTCAAATATCACAAAAATATATCATGTGAAGCATCAAAAAATTCTCAGGAATGACCCTGGCATTACATCCAACACCCAATGCCTGAAATTATGAAGGCCATACATATTTTTATTATTTTGAAAAATCCACTTTTAGTGGTTGAGGGGGAAAATTATATGGACTATTGGCCCAGGAGGAATATATGTCCTCTTTTTTATGACCTTGAAGGCCCTAGAGATCCGATACCACAAGAGGAGACCCACCCAACATATAATATTTTATCAAACTCCCAAACTTTGCAAGGCTGCAAAACTAGCATTACCCCATGTATAGATGTACAGTTCCTGACCCAAATGGAAAATGTCATACCCTCTCATATGTCCTAATTTGGTATCTTGAGAATTTGGGAGAAATTTCTCTAAGATCCATCCAGATATGCTCTGGTGGATGGAATTATCACTTTTTTCTCCGTGTCTATAGAGGCTACCCCCATATGTTTTCTACTGATGTCAGCTGAGACCCCCTCCTATTCTCTGGCCTGACATCGGTTCTTCATTCCATCCATCTGCCATCAACTGATAAACTCACCACCAAATCGTTTCTGCATCCCAACCATGTTCCTCACATACAACAAGTCCCACCTCCACCTTCATCACTTACTGACGCCAACCGAAAACACAACACCCCTAACTGAAGACATCACTGAGCCACCACATCACTCTGCCATAAACCAATTTCCACCATAACATCCACACAACATGTGCAATGTGTTCCCCCATCATTCCATCCATAAATCCCTAAATTTGAGGTAGTCAGGGATTGGACCCCAGTTGATGCAAGATTATGGGGTACCCTTAACCACCAAGCTAGGACCCCAACTACATCTAACACCCAATGAATCATCAACACTCCATACTACCCCTGTTCTCAAGCTAATACTGTATCACATTGAATATATACATTCCATCAGCCACTCAATGTAACACCACATCCAAGCCCAATATTACATTGGCTGAATAATGTAACCTACATTTTTTTTTCAATTTCACCTCCAATTATTGACTCATAAAAAATGACTCTCAAAGCTAACCATGGTTATTTTAGAATATAGACGAATATTTTAAGTGTTGAATTTGATCCATGGAAGAGTAATAAGACCCTAGGCTATTTATGAAAATTACTTTACACATGGATTATATTCCCAAGTAGTTTTTGACTAAAAACATATTCTCTTTAACTATCTAACTAAATTGGGTAAAATCTCCCAACAAATTAGACATGTGTCACTCAATCCAAGAGAGAATTTAAATTAAGATATCATGGAGCTGATCACTAAAATAAATGGTGGGAGAATTCAAATATTTATATTGTGGAATACCTAGAAACTTCTTATTAAATGTGGAAGTGATCCAATTTCCCAAGGAAGTATTTCTAGAGAGGGTGATTATTTGATGAGAAATAATAACTAAGAAATAGGTATAAATTAAGAGAAACATATAGGAAATAAGAGGGTTGATCATACTAAAGGATACCTCCATGTGTGAGCCAAGATGGAGGAGCACATCATTAGTAATAGGAGCTGGCCAAGGTCTCCATGATCATTGATCTTTCTTATCCCTTGTTATGTATTTCCATATTTAACTGCATATATCTCGGGCTATTCTTAATGAATAAATTGGAGTTTTTTAATCTATTTTTATTATATTAATCTACTATGAGTGTGTTATTATGTGATTCTTCCTAATTTTGTAATGCCTATCTAGATGTATTTTTCATGTTCACCCTATGAATTCTAGTGAGGCAGTGAGATTTGAAGCTCACAATCTCACTTGAGTATATGTAAAACTATTTTGTGGAGTAAATAAGAGATTTTAACCTACACTAAGCATATGAGGAAGATCATTTTTGATCTTAGTAAAGGTAGCTTTGGGAGTGACACCCACACACATGTGACTAACATTCACACCAGTGTGGGACTAGAAAACCCAAGCTAAGCACCTAATATGAGAGAGGAAGTGGAATCAAAACACCATGAAACTGAAAAAATATTTCTCATAATGAAGAGAGTTAGGAAACCTCATAGTGACCTGAATTATTATAACAACTTGGATCTAATTACAACACAGACACCCCTAATTAACATAAAAATCGGGTTTTGTCCTACTAGGTGCCACAAGTTTCTCCACAAACACGTGTTGTTCCCTCTATAGGGCTCACTCTTGTTCCTAAATTGATCATATAACTGATCATTATCTCTACAAACTAACCCATATTTTTGTGTGTGTTTTTACTCACTTAAACACACCCTAAGATACTTTATAGGAGGTCACCCATATTGACACCACTCCATGACAAACCTATATTAACCATGGAGTTATAATCAAGAAGGTTTCTAAAAATAAATGTGAACCTTGGTGACATGGGTAGCAATATTTATTCTTTTAACCCTTTAAATTTCTAGGGAGTTGAATTATTCCCCCATTTATAGCACAATGTCCCCACTGTGGACCCTATAATTCTACCCATGAAATTCCACAAAACTTATGGATTAATACCACATATAATACCACTGTAATAATTAAGCCTTTTTTTTACAACACAAACATCCCTCCTTAACATGAATGTTGGGTCTTGGTCCACTAGGTTCCACTAGTTTACCTATAAACACACATTTTCCACTCCCTAGGGCCTACCTAATTCTCAAACCGATCACTATAATAATGACTATCCTTATAGGAAAACATATGTTCTTTCAGTATGATTTTTCCTCACTCACACACACCTTGAGAAATATGCTAGATGGTTACACATTTTGACACTAATATATGATAATACTCACTTAACCATGAAGTTATAATTAGGATGAATCCTAAAAATAAAGGTACAAATTTGTAAAATGATTAATAACATCTAGTATTTTAACCCTTTAACTTTTTGTGGTGTTAAAATTATAATTAGGGAGTTCTGGAGATCATCTCTAACCAAGTTTCACTTGGTATTCAGTGGTGGTTTATCATGAAAATCACATGATCGGTAGGTATGAATAGGTAATTTTGGATGATTTCCATCTACCCCTACAAGTGATTTTCCAATACAATGAAGGTGAATCATTTGGTTATCATCTCCAAGTTTGGATATTTTACTTTATACTAGTCTGCTTATCTTCACACACATAAATTTTATTCTATTTTTAATAATTTTCATTTAAAACATTGAACCAAGAGAAATAATAATAATATGTACCTATTTTTAACCTGGACTCCCAGTAAAAATTAACTTGTGCTCGAATTTAATTCGACCATAAATTCAAATCATTTTTGGGGAAATGTTTTTTTCCTGGTATTTTTGGAGAAGAAAAAAAAACAGTTTAAATACTTTAAAACAATAAAAATCATAAAATTAAAGAGGCTAAAATTGGATAATAATATATCAATAATATATTTTGAAGCATTCCTATTGATAGTATTAACTGCATATATATTGTTTAATATAATTTATCCAATTTTATTTCATTGTTATATTTTTTTGTAGGTAATGAATAGTCTAGTTTGGAATGACCAATAGGGAGTGACTTGTGACATTTGTGGGTACAATGTGCACCCATTCTGGCTCTAGAATGGATTGAGGTTTTGGTTACCCTAATAGGAGGAAGAAGGGCACAATGAGCTCGATTCCAATAAGTTAGAAAAAATCTTCAATAAAATTATAGAAATCAAAGAGGACCTAGAAAGGTGGATCCCAATTTGAAGAAATATCTCTCATCACTCTTGAAAAAATAGAATAATGGATAAAAATTCTCATGGATTTGGAAATTCAAATCTAAGATCTATAAGAGCAATTTATGAGGGTGTCTAGAAGGAATTAGAAGAAAAGTATGCCATAATAGAAGTGAACCAAGGATATAAATATAATAGGAACCCCATGAGAGTATCCCCACTCAAAAACCAACATCCTTAAGCCTAAGTACGATTGCCTATACAATGGAGTAAGTGGGTTGGTTTCTAAACTTCACTTGAAAAGGGGAGCTCTAAGAGATAAATACAACATTTATGGAGGGGGTTTCATCCATAGAACTTATAAAGGATAAAGTTGTTTCTTTTATAATGAGTATCATAGGAATAAATAATACATGTTAGTTATTACTAAGGAAGAAACATCCCTCAACCAATTGGGGATATTTTCAAAAGAAATCCTTAATGAATGGATTTAAAACTAAGTGATTTTTGGGAGGCAAACCAACATATTTAGGAAACATTTCCCTTTTACCTTACTATACTATTTTTATTTAGTTGGTTGCTTTAATAAAAATCCCATTATTTTAATCCCCACTATCATTCTATAGAAACCTAGAGTCCCTTTGGAAGTAGAATAATAAACCCAACACACAACCAAAGGAAGGATCTGTATCACATGTGGGGAGTATTTAACTTGAAATTACTTTTTATAAACATTGAATGAATTTAATTATGTAAATATAATTTTTTACCTTATTTTAGCTGTATTTTAAGAAATATTTCATAGGCTAAGTGTGGGTGGAATTGAAAAAATGGGTAAACCACTTAAACTGTGTGTATAAATTGATCCCAAAGACACATTTATTTGTTTAATCGTGATTCTTAGAATTAAGTGTCTTATTATAAAAGAATTAAATAAAAGTATTATGAGTGTATTAGTCTAAATATCTCTGATTCATTTGATTTAAAAACATTGATTTTGGTATTTTGATGTTTTTTAGAAGTGAAACATTTTATAACATCACATTAAATGTTAAAACAATATAAATATTACATAGTTTTTTTAATTTTTCACAAACTCTATTAAAGTTTTTAAATATGAAAGGTATATGATAAAAATAAAATCATGTGAATAAAGGACATAAATAAGAATCCAAAAGAAATTTGAGAGTTGTTTGTCCAATGTTTCTTTCACGACTTGACTATCATAAACAGTTCTATTGGAATTTCTTAGTACAAGACTGGCTATACTCATTTCTTCTTAATAATTTCTTTGCACAAAATGGATAAAAAAATACAAAAAATAGTGAGGTATGTGTGTCCAAAAATATAAAATAATGGTGGAAAAGTGAGTTTCATTTATAAATTAAGGAATAGAATCCTACCTATCAATTCAATATTTATGTGTGTTTTTTTTGGAGTGAAATAGATTATATTGGATTTTGGATTAATTTTAGAAGGGATGGATTAAAAAAATTTCATTAAACATATTTTTAAAAAGCCACTAAAATTCTATATGTTTAAAATCCTAGGAACTATGGTATTTGATCTTGTGAAAATGTGATATCCTCTATGAAAATGTTGTGATTGATTTTTGAGGACAAGCGTGGTTTTAAGTGTCAATGGGTGATTAGGAAAAAATATTACTATTTTATTCCTATTATTTTGGGTTAATTTAAGTGGATATTAAGCCAAAATCCCATTCACACATTCAGTTTCACTCATTTTGGGGGTTTTACATTCATATTTTTGGAAATAAGTACTTTAATGCTTAATTTGGGTCATTTTTAATAAAAAATTCAAACACCATCCTTGAACATATTGAATTCATAGATGAAAACATTTTATTATGATTTTGATGTTGTAATATATGTATTTTATGCTAATTAATTTATTTATTCAATTAATCATTTTATTCTTTTATTTTTATGTAAATTGGACTAATATATTTAATTATGTATTTATAGGGTTAATAATACACCATAGAACCAAAATATGCTCATACAAACACTTGAAACTGCATTCCTATTCAAATGTAAATTCACATAAACATTTAAGAGAGTATCACTAGGAGAATTTTATTTAGTGTCAATGATCAAGAATATGTTGGGAGGCCAACCTAGCCTCATGTTAATTAGGTGTTATTGTGTAATGATATCACATAGATATTCCTTATATTATGTTTCCACATTAACATATCCACATGGGGGGACCTAATTCTATGTCACATCACTAATGTAGCCTAGAAAACTTATGCACACTATGAAGTCCACCCAAATATCTATGCATTGTGAGGCTCTAAATTTGGGGAAGTTAGACCATCTTAGTGATGTATCTAGGGAAGTTATAACATTATCTCATGAATGACCTTGATATTACATACAACACATCAGATGGCACCACACTCACCTAGAAGCACTCGGGCTTTCAGTTCGCTCCTCCTTCTAGGTTTTCGATCTCCCTTCAGTGGCGATGGAGGATCCCATTATGGTTATCCCCTCTCTCCCTCTTTATCCTATCCTTGGGAGCTTGTTTCTTTTTAATCGTTCTTCTAGGTTTTCCTTCCCTCTCCTTCATCTGCTCTGTCGTTCTTCAGATTTATTCTAGGCCAGCTCCTCTGCACTCTGACCTTGAGCTCCACCATTCCTTTCTAGGTCGGCTATAGAACGATGGAGCCTCTGAGGTTTTGGGTTTAGCAGATAGGCAGTTGTGTATTTCTCAATGTCGCGTCCCCCTTGATTAGGGCTTCAGCCCCTATTTCTTCTTTCTCATTGATATCTCTAGGGTTTCATACACTCGACTTCTTGGCCTCCTTTTGGGTACCATTCCCATTTCTTCCCCCTTTTTTCTTGTTTATTCTTTCCTACATTTCGAATTTATTGGGGTGTTCTTTTGGTGTTCCGGTTTCAACGCGATGGTGCTTTCTTGATGGATTGTTGTTCGAGTCCCTCCGCTCACCCCTCTATGGCCTCCGGGACCCCTACTGACTTCTAGGTCAGTTGGGTGTGATGGTCTGCAAGAGGTTTTGGGTGTGCAGTGCATTTTGGTGGTGGGTTCCCAATGATTCAGGCGAGGAGTATCTAGTTTGTGTGATGATGTGGTGATGGAAAATGGCTAAGTCGATGGTGCGAAAAGGTTTAGCATGACGAAGGTGGTCTGAAGAAAGGATGACCATCTGGTCATGATCTTCTTCAATGCAGGTTTCCTCAACAGCTCACTGGTATTCATGGAGTGTTTCTTTCCTATTTCAGAAGTTCCATTTCATGGCTTGTTGGAGGGTTTCGGTGGATGGTCACTGGCATTTTATTGGTCAAAGTTGATGTTGAAGGGTGTGTCAGCATGGATGCTTGAGGAGGCTCACTTTATGAGTTCATATTTGTTCAGTTCCTTCCTATTTTTACTTGTCCTGGGTTCGAGGTCTTCTTGTTTGGCACTGATATTCTCTTATGACGTGAATGGAGACGACGACGTTACTGTGATGCTTATGATGGTTTGTAGTGATATGATCGGCTTAGGTGTGAATTGATCGGGACTAGTGATGATGTTTTTTTGATTTCTGTAATTTGAATTTTGGTATCTAGTATTTTTTTGGACTCCGAAATGGGCAGGATTTGGTTTTTGATTTCATGTTGGACTATCTCTGATTGGAGGTGTTTTGGGTTCACACTTACCCCTTAAAAGTGTCATTTGAAAATAAAAAAATATGAATTGTGGCTGGATATTACATAGAACACCCAATGTATCCTCAATAATCAATGTACCTTTATTTTTAATCTGATGCATCCACATGTTATAGCTCTACATTACATTAACCAATCAATATATATTTATATCTAGGAACACTATTTTTTTCATTGATTAACACAATCTATATTGATCAACAATTTCATTTGAAATTATAAAATCATTATAAATTCCTCCTGAAGATAACCATGTATATTATAGAAGTTAAAAGGAGATTGTAGATGGTGAATATAATTCATGGAAGAGGAATAATCCCCCATTCCGTTTATGAAAAATTATTTACACGTGTTTTGCATTCATAAAAATTATGGTACTAAAATCATATTCTTTCTAATTCGAAATTCAAATTGAGTAAAATCATCTAAAAAATTAGGCATGTATCACCCAATCCTAGAGTGAAGTTAAATTAAGATATCATAGAGAAAAATGATGAAGTTAATGGAGGGATAAGTCAATTATCCACATGGAAGCATATCTAGCATATTATTATTCCAAGTGGTTGTGATTTAATAACTTAATGAAGAATTACCCAAGTTGGGGGGTACCAATTTGAGGAGGAATAAGAACCAGAGAAAGAGGTATAAACTAAGAGAATCATGTGGGATAGAGGAGGATTGATCATACCAAAGGAGATATCCAGGAGCGAGCCAACTTGGAGGAGTATATCATCATCTAGGGGAGTTGGACAAAGTCTTCATGATCATTGAGATTTCTTCTCCCTTGATTTGTATTTCCAAATTTGAATGTGTGTGTCTTAGGTAGTTCTTAATGAATATATGGGAGTTTTTTTAGTTAATTTTTATTTTTTAATATAATTTTAGTGTATTATTGAGTTATATTTCTTGATTTTATAATAATTAAATTTATTTTCCATGGGTATCTTGTGAATGTAGGTGAATTAGCGAGAGTATAAGTTCATAATTTCTCTTATGTACACTTGCTGTTGTGCAGGGTTCAGTATAGTTTGGGGTAAATATAAGAGTTTAACATACAATAATCACATTATTTAGAACATTATTTATCTTATTAAGGGTAGTGTAGGGAGTAACACCCACACACATGTGAATGAAAATCACACCAGTGAGGGCCCGACCCACCTAACCCGTGCACCAAAACTGATAGAAGCAGTGGAAACACAACACTATTGTACTAAAAACTCATTGATCCTAGTGAAGAGGTAAATAAAACATTTGGGGGAACAACATTACCATTAGGGACTCTTAGAGGTAATATATTACCTTTTCTATCTTAGTAGGAAGTTATAGTTAGTCAGGATAGTTTCATGACCAGTAGGTAGGCATATATAATTTTGGTTGATTTCCATCCACCCCTACAAGTGATTTTACACTCTAGTGACATTTATTAACTTTTTTATCAAATATAGGCCTATATCATTTCATTTTTTTACTTATCTACATATCTCCAAAAATAAAACTTATATTCTATTTTTTCTCCTTATTTAAAATACCCAATTGAGAGCACAAGTAACAAGTTTTCCTTATGTTTAACCTATAATCCTAATAAAAATTAAATTTTTGATTTAATTTAATTGAAGAATAAATTTTATATGTTTTCAGGGATAGGTTTCTTTTACTATTGATTTTGGGAAAAAACATTTAGAAATCATTAAAACCATAAAAATCATAAAACTTAAAAGACTAAACATACATAATAACATCTCTATCATATCTTTTAAATCATTCCTTTTGGTAGTGTTCATTTTTTATATATAATTTTATGTGATTTCATCTAATTATAATTCATGGTAATATTTTTTTATTGGTAATGAATTGGTGTCCCCCCACACACTTTGTGCCCCATGATGTTTTTTTTCATTCAAGAGCCTACTTTCCAATGGTAGGGGTTGCTGGGACATACCATTGACACTTTGAATCACACATTGGTTAATAGGATGGGAGGTTAACTCATCCCATGAGGGTTATTATTTCCCTATGTTTTATTCCATTATATATTTAATACATATTTATGAAATACTTCCAAATAAAAATACTAGTTTCCTTGGTTGTGAATGTGATTGATTGATACTATTCATTGTCATGAATATCTGTATGTATTATATATTATACATATATTTATTAATGGTTGGTTATAATATAGTTTAAAGCATCCCAATGGGTAACTTTGGAATTTATCACCATCTAGGGAGGTAACATGTGTAGTGGAGTTAGTATCAGGTCTATGATAATAGATTCTTATGAATATCCACTATTGGAAATTTAAGATATACCAACTAACCTATACCAACAGTTTGAAAAAACCATTATTATAGGTCACCTATACCCATGGTTTTAGAAAAACTATTGGTACAGGTGGGTTAATGAAACCCTATACCCATATTTTTTGAAAAACCATGGGTACACACACCTTATTCAAACTCCATACCCATGGTTTTGAAAAAACCGTGGCCATAAGTGCCTTAAAACAAACCCTATACCTATGGTTTTTCCAAAACCATGGGTATAGGATCCCTATATACCGACAGTTTTGGAATAACTATTGGTATAGGTTTCTTATACAAAACTTATACCAACAGTTTTAGAAAACTATTGGTATAGGTCCCAAAAATTCAATAAGCTATACCAACAGTTTTGAAAATCATTGGTATATGTACCCATATTTCTTATGAATTATTTTTTCAAATATCATTATAAACCTAAAAATATTAATTATTTGTAAATAAATAAATAAATAAATAAATATATATTAGGTTATATTCCCAAATATAGTTATAGAATAGTGTTTAGGTCGTTGATATATAAGTGAGAGGTTATAGGTTCAAACCTTGGATATCTATTTATTTTTACATTACCTATACAAACAGTTTCTCAAAAACCATTGGTATAGACCTATACCAATGATATAGTAGACAATAGCCCTACAAACCTTTTTTATAGGATATATAAATAGTTTTGGGGCCTATAACAATGGTTCCAAACCATTGGTATAATCTATTTTTTTCAGTAGTGACCGATGAAGGTAATCAAAACCCATGTAGTTCAGAACCACTCAATGGGACACCTCATACCTTTTAAGGATCTGTGATAAGGAAAATTATGACGCCTTTTAAGATTGTGAAACTATGACTATATAAATTTTATTTAAAGTTCATGCATATAGGGTCGGGCCTAAGTAGCTTAACATCATAAAAAATAGACTAAGGGATATATAATATAAAGTAATGAAACTAGTAATACTAGAAAAAAGGTTCCTAGATAGTAATGGTTTTTTGGGGATTGTGCATAATATTGATCACTTAAGGTTACATCTTTTGATCAATACACCCCCATAGTTCGAAATCTAGAACTAGGAAGTCTGGGAACCCCAACCACTATGTTGATCTTCCCTTCCTTTTGGTTTTGGTCTCCTCAAGGACTTCATTATAAGATATGTGAATAAGAAAAACAAGTGCACAACATACACAAATAAAAACAATAATAACATAGACAAGATTATTTGGTTTTTACATTAAGTTATACATCCATAGTAGAATAGGTGCACCTTCACTAAGGGAAAAAACTCATCCGAGTTATAAGAATAACCTATCTTTAAGTACCCTTCCCAGATTAATTGAATTTTAACTCTAATTATTCTAATGAGAAAATCATGTCGTAAGAACTCCTACTATGAAGACAAAAGAGTGGGGGATGTGATCCCTATGATATCTCCTCCTTATAATTTTTATTATTATATTCCTCCACCATTTTGGGCTATGACCTCATTCCTTTGGCCACAAGGCCTTTGAAACTTTACAGCACAATGATTCTCTACCATAACATACCCAAAATAGGTGGTTCTATTATACTATTCATACTAAGTCCTAACAAGTCATCCAGTTCCACCTTCATCCAACTTTAATGGGGAACCCATCAGTGGCCTTGGAAGAATCTATTTCCCTATAACATCCACTACCATGACCCCCAACTCCTAGTGAATAGTGCACATTACTATTTTCTTCTACCAAATTACTCTTACATTTCATTTTATTTACCATTTAACCACAAGTAATGGCCATTATATAATTTCATTCGAGATACTCATGTATTTCATAACTTTCTTACATTCACCTTTTCCTCTAAAACTTATATTGTATATCGAACAACCCTTCCCTCTGTGTTTTTATTTACTCTAGAACATGATAGTTTCCTCTAGGTGCATATGTTGGACAATTCCTATTACCACATTCCCACACTTGGTCATCGTGATTTTTCTACCTTTTTCTATCCAGCTAACTTTCACTCGATTACACCCATTTATCTAAATTATGCTTAGTTACTGGTCATTACTTTTAATGAAATATCTTTTGTTGGCCCGTATCTAGACAACCATAGTGCTAGTGTTCTTGTATCAATCTAGTTTTCACAAATTGTAACTTATAGAGACTTAACTATTGGATATCCCAACACTTTTCCAACAAATAGTTCTCACACCAAATCTCAACAATATTATATTTGATAATTGTTTTCACAAGTCAAGTCCAATAATATTCCACTTAAAGACTACGCTCATACTTCCACCAAAGTCCCACCGGCCAACTTCCATTTATCCCTTGTAGTTCCCACATGGTTCTCTATCATACCACTTCCAATCATCTAGAACCTTAATGAGAAATTTTTTTAATAACCTCAAATCCAGTAACCCAAAGTCGATGGTTACCATAATAAATTTTCATAGATATATGGGGTAAAATCCCGATGTACCAATCAATTTATTAGTTTTAGAGAACTAGATACATAAATGATACCCATTTTAAATTGGGAATAGAATATAATAAATAGTAATGGAAAACATTACACATCCTGAAACTCATTCAAAGAACTCTTCTTCATATCATGGGGAAAGGAAAAAAAATAAGTGTGAGATAAAATGATCATTAAGGGTTATGTATAATACAATCTTTCATGAATCAATAAGGAATAGTCAATATTTGAAGTTAAATAAATTAACATACACTCCATTTAATAAATAACTTGACTTTCATAATTAGATAATACATAATCAATATGGAAAGGTAAATAAATAAACATGCGTGCTATTTAATAAATAACTTGAGCAAAAAATGTATCCATGGATAACATCAATGAAATAATCTCATGAGTAATAATAACTTAATTCTGAATGAAGGAAAATGATTAATTTTGGAAATCATGATCTTATAAATCATTATATCTATACTATAAAGACATTTCACAAGATAGTTTAAAAATATGGGTAAAATACTATTTAATTTGGACAACTAATTTGTCTCATGAGACCTAATGATTTATCAAGGGGATATATAATTCTATCATTACCAATAACTACATGTCAAAATCATTCCTCATATATATGATGATCGATTTAATTCATGAATCAGTATTCCTTATCAACAAATATCTATATTGAGTAAAGAATATGAATTTATCAATATTTTCCCAGTTAATCAAATAACATTAAAATTAAAAATCATATGTAAAAATGGTATAATATTTAGTAAATAATCATACACATGATACAAATAATATGTTCATTTAATATAAATGTATTGATCAATAAAAAATTATAATAAGAAAATGATTATATTAAGATAAATTTAATGATAACCAAATTAATAAAGGGAATGGAAGTGAAATATTAAAATAATATTTCATAAATTTTTTTTCTCTATAAAACCATTGAAATAATGTAGAAGAAGATAATTTTTTAAAATGGTTATGATGGTGGGAAAGTTTGTTATTAGTGTATATGTTAAAAAACACTCCTTTTGACTTTTTATAAAAAACAAACCTTTTGAAAAATAGTAGAAAAATTTCTTTAAAAAACAATTTGAAAAGTCAAGGATAAATTAAAAATTACTTAATAAGTCATTTGAGTAATTAAAATTACTTTTTTAAACAATATAGAAAAACATGAACACAAAAGAGAAAAATATCTGATTTAAAGAGAAATAAAACTTGTTTTTCTCTTAAAAAATTCTTTGTTGGATTCAAGTAAAAAAGGCAGTAAAATTTGAAAGAAAATATATAATGCCTTTTAATATCTTATGGATAACTAAATTATTGGATCTCATGAATAATAAATGATAATATTCATTTAATGAGAGTAAAATCAATCCCAAAAGAAAGTGAGATTGTAAAATAAATTCTCACTACTTTGGTAACTTTTAAATTGTAACCCCATAATGGAAAAATATAAATTAAAACATTAAAAATCATGAATAAATATATATTCATAGTAAATAAATCAAAATATCAATATATATACCACATAAAAGTTAATAGGTTCATATTAACAAATGTGTCTCAGTGAAATGAAAATTGAGAAAAACTCCCTTACCACTTAGTAAATTTCAATTAAAATACCCTTGGATGATATAATTCAAATTGAAACTTAAATTACCATAAATTATGAATAATTCATGATATTATAAGTAAAAGGGGTATTATATACACTATATAAAATAAATTGGTTCATAACATTCAAATGTGCCTCAATTAAAGGAAATTGAGACATAATCCCTTACATCATGATTCCCTTTAGTTTAACACAACTTTAACTCATTTATAATGGTTTTAATAAAGTTATTAATTTATAATATAACCATATTTATATTTATAATATCATATATGATCCTCTTATAACATCTTACCACCTGTTTGTTAATAATATTTCATTATTTTTATTATTTTGAATATTAATTGCTTTGTTTTCTCATCCGTGTTTTGTCATGAAAGTTTTTTATTCTTGAAGAATATATATAAATCATAAAAATAATGATATTAAAGTTATAAATATCATATTTAATAATTAAATTAATTTTTTAGAACCATTCTTTAAATTTGTACATGGAAAATGAATTGTATCGCTTTGTGGAGATGGTAGGTCGTATGTACGCATGAGAAATGATATCATTCCATTAATGAGAGAAATGGTAAGAAAGTGGATGATATATTAATTTCAAATAATTAATAAAATTTCATATTTATCAAATATATTCATTATTTCCATCATTATAACTACTCATGTGAGCCGGTGATGGAAAACAAATTACATCGATTCGCGAGGCAACAGTCCTCCGTACACATGAGTGATGGATTTATTTCTAATTTGATAGATAAAGAGATGGATAAATATTATTACATAAAAATAATAACATATAATTATGTTGAATATAATTTTTTATTATATTTAAATTGTTAATACATAATTGAAAGTGTAAAATAAAAAATAAAAATAAAGAGGTTCGTTATGATGATTACCTTTTCTTAGTGAAATCTCCTTTGGATATCTTCTTAAGTACCATAGGGCTGGAATTTGGGGAATAAAAGTAGCTCTATAATGCAAAGAAGGATTTTTGGGAGAAATATTTTTAGTGGTTGGTCTATCCAAATTTCTTGAGAGGTGTGAATAAGTGAGGGGAGGGAGTACCCTTTTATAATTGAGGAGTGACATTTTTGTTAATACCCAAAAATATTCAGTACTGGGAACTTACTATTAACCCAAGTGACTCTAAAATTGATAAATAATAGAGTGAAATGAAGTTAAGTTCTATAAAAACCTCCACCATATAAAAAGAAACATGTTTTAAACATGTTACTCCCTTATCCTCTATGTTTACTTACTTTTACCATTTTAGTTTTCACCGCGGTAACTAGTTTTTTAACCTAGGTAATTAATCCATTAAGACTAAAATAAAATGAGACTAATTAGATAATTTATACCCAATTATTATAAATATTAAATAATATTTATAAAATAAAAATTATATATGTGTGAAATATTAATTTAAATACAAGCGTATGCGATGCACAAAACCTTCACCACAATAAGAATTTTCATGTATTTACTTACCATTATTACCAGAAATTATGTTAACCTTGTTAAATAATATTAATTATTATGATTCAAACGTATATAATCCATTTTATTAAATTCAATTTATATAATTGGAAGAATTTATTTTAAAAACAAAACCACAAATCATGTCAAAAAATGGGTTTTCAAGAAATGATTTTTTCAAGAATAAATTGATCTTATATTAACTATATGACTAGTAATAATAATTATATATATATATATATATATAATATAAATTTAATTTAATTCATTCATCATTAAATAATATTTTAATTAATTAAAATTAATAGATATTATACCTTTTTAAACAAAAACAATTTTCATAAAAAAAAGTTTTCTAAAACATACCCATTTTTACTTCCAAATGATCTTATATTTATTTATATAAGATTGATAGTTAATAAATTTTTAATTATAAAAATTATTACTCAGTATTATAAATAAAATAGGGAATAGTTAAATACTATATTTTTGGTTTTCATAAAATCTTATTTCTAAGAGAAAATTTCAAAAATTAATTAGAGGTTTGTTTTGACCAATTAAGTTCAAAATCAATATTCATTATCTAAAATTATGATTTTTATACCATGAAATATTAAAATTTGTTTTTATTATAGTTTTATTAAAATATAAAGTTATCTTACTATAATTAAGGATTGGGTGTTAAATTTTTTTTCCTCAGTCCTCGAGACCATGATCTACTATTTTATTCCCACAAAACCTTATGAATGAATCTATAAAACTTTAATTGAAATTAAACATTAATTATTACCAATAAAAATTTGTTAAAGTCCCATTAAAACACTATTCTGAGTACCATTTCCATTACCCTTATCCTTCCACACACCTATGCTTCCAAAACTTTGATCACCGAGCTTTTAAAACTTCCGTGATCTATCTAAAACATAAAAATACAGTGATACCATCTAAACTGACCTCCATCTAAAACACTATTTTTCAAGAATTATAATATCATAAAATGATAAAATCCTACTAAATATTTTTTAGTGAAACCAAGGCATGTTTAGTCCTTTAATCTTTTTGCATTACATCCACAATCCTGATCCTTTGAAGATCCTCCTTCATCACAAAGGACCTTCCGATACTCTGATGATATTTATATAATTTTTGTACAGACATGGAAACAATAAAGTATTAATTACCACCATTATAAAGAAACACAGTCAATAGATTTTGGTTTACCATCTTCTAAATTTATCATGTCTGTGGTAGACTTATCCACATACTTTTCATATGAGAGAGAAAAAACCACCCTGATAGTAAACTTGAAGTATATCTAGAATATATTTACCCAAACATAATGGAATAGCTCAAAACTAAAATATAAGCCACATATCAAACACTAGACCCAAACAACCCTAATTTTCATTTTTATAACACTCTACCTAACATACCATTATTAAGACTTTAGATGAAATAAATTCACTATGGATCCATCACATGGTTCCGGTCTTATCAATCAGGTATGGACATTCACTTTGTGACACCAATTTCTAATGTTTCTAGTTCAGTCTCCCTATGATTTCCAAAAAATACCACCAAAATTCTTCTGAAAATACATTTGAATTAGTGTATCCCATAAAAAATGAATTATACGATCCACTGCCTCCTCCTACGTTTCTTCATGATGAAGGTACCAAGAACTCCTTAGACTTTTTATTTGAGGAAACAACACCCACACTGTTATGAGACTTCATTGATGAAGGTATGTTATGTACAATGGATTTGATAGAAAAATTTTAGAACCAAAAATGTTTTTATTCATTAGTGTTTCCTAATTTCATAATAATAACACATCTTACTTCTCACTCTAGTGTGCTCATGACACCCATTCCACAAACTCTATCTTTTAGTAGTTTGTTTTTTGAAATACCCATTATCCACACTCTTCTATAACTTTGATCCCCTTCATGCGAATCCCACACATTCTTAAAATCATCATTAATTTATTTAACTAATAATTAAAACTATATTTCAATGAATTGGGTCCATTTAACACTCATTCTATACAATAATTTTCTAGATAGATCCATCACTTATCTAACTATCTTATGGTTTTTAGAACATACACCTACTCCACTTCATAGATGTTGAGTGATGAGAACCACAAATTCAACTGTTTGAAATAAAGTGGGATAGAGAACACTTGGTAGCTGAGATAGAAACCCCCTTTTAGATATAGTATATTTTGGAACCTATGAAAATTACAAATTTTGGGAATATAAATTCTAGTATTGGAACTCCTACTGCAATCACCCTTTTCATTTTGAAATGAAAAATGTGAAACAGGGGAACCATATGAATCTATATGACTTGAACTTCCACCACCTGAGTTAGATCAAGTGACTCAATTTGATATTACTATTTAAGACTCTTACTGGGCCATGAACAAACTGACTCGACTACTTCTTCTAGAGTAATCCCTACATTTTTTTATCATGAACTTCTATTCTATTATGACCTCAATTTAGGCTATCTCACCATTCAACCAGAAAATAAAAACTATCTAAGAATAGGAAACCACCATCCTACAAAGTTTGTATTTTTAATCATTAAAACATCAATTATATCCTATTCAATTACAATTCTATCACTGGGAATCAATGATCTCCCACTAAATCTAGAGACATAAGTGATCATAGGATATTTTACGTAAGTCTTCATTAGTCTCCCAACTAAGCTCTAAATTACACTTTGATAAAAAAACATGATGATAGAAATATTTATTGTGGATAAATATAGATATAACCAAAACACCCAGGGGATTCTATTTTATTATGATGAAATCCTTTAAGAAACTCAGTTTACTACATAACCAAAGGAACCCATTGGACTTCCAACCAAGATTAAGTGTTTCCTCAATAATGAAAAATATCACCAAACTTAACCATCCATCGAGGAATTTAAATATTCCCGAAACCTTGGGTATCATCACTATATTTTAAGTGATAATATTTCAATTCCTTGATAAAATACTTTCTATTTATACTGTAACCATTCCCTAATACCACTTGTTATGGATTGTGTGGAAAACCGATCACTATAAGTTACATCTTTCGGTCAAATCCTCCCTGGTTCAATATTTAGAATGGGGAATTTTAGGCACCCCAGCTATCACACTGCTCTAACCCTCATTCTAGTTTTGGTCCCCTCATGTACTTCCTTCTAATACAATAATACAAGAAAAAAAATCATGTGATAAACCTAAATAAAACACAAGAATAACACACATAGGATAACATGGTTTAGACATTTAGTTGTATATAAATAGGATAATATTTTATTCTTAATTAAAGTATATATATCATCCGAGTTAAAAAGATAACCTATATTTAGATACACTACATAGATTAAATAAAGTTAAAATCCAAGGCCTCCAATGAAATACTCTTACCGCAAGTGATCCCACTATGAAGAACAAAAAGTGAGGGGATGTGATTACTAAGGTAGATCCTCCTTTTACTTATTCATTTTAGGTCCTACACACTTCTCTTATATGAAATCCCACTTTCATACATGAGTCCCTTAGTGATTTTTAGTACACTAGTGATTTTCCACAATATACCCAATAGAGGTGGTTCTATTATACTATTCATAACAGGGCCCAATAAGAAATCTGGTTCCACCATTATTAGAATTTCACAGGGAACCCACTAATGGCCGTAGAAAACACCATTTCCATATATAATATACTACCTTGAGCACCAAATCCTAATTAATAGTGAAAATTTATATTGAATTCCACCAAATTAATCTTACATATCATTTCTCTTACCATTGATTCATAAAGAATTACTCTCACATATCATCATCAGCGGTTACTGAAACTTATACACATTAACCACATCCTTTGGAATTTGTGTTTCATTAAAAACAAACCTTCTATATACATAAATCCTATATCTATAACATGATCAATTCATCCAGGTGCATACATTAGATATATCCTTCTACCACATTCCCACACCTGGTCACCATGCTACTTCTACTGCTTCTGTTGGGATAGCTTTGACTTGGATATATCTGTTGATCTAAATTTTTCTTAGATATTAATATCTACTTATGATGAAATAAATTATAATATTATGAGGCTAAACATCGATTATTCTATTGCATCTATCACCATTTAGTTTTCACCAAGTGTATCTTTTGAATACATAAATTTTGGAAATCCCAACATTTAAAAAAACAATTCTCACACTAAAACCCAACATGCTTAGAGTGAGACTTATGCATGAGTGTAACTTTATACTTAGACTTGGAATATAACTTAGGTGAATATAGGATTATGGATTACACTAAGTTAGATTCCCATGACATGTATAGCTCAAGGGTTATATAACCCGATGATTAAGGTCTTGGTACTTACAAGAAGTTTGGAGGCCCATGTGAGCATGAATCATTAAGTGAACCAAATATTCTGAACAAATGACTAAAACCCAATAGGATTATTGATATGGGATGAACAATATGACCATATTAAGATAATACTAGTTCCATAAATCACTTAATTATAGATACCCTCATTATCAAGTGATTATATAACCATTAATACCTTTAGGGTCCTATTAGTTAGGGAGAAAAATCCATGAAAGGGCTATCATGGGAGGACCATTACATATTATCAAAGGAATACAGGATTATAGGTAATCACTCATGCATACATAACCCCATTATAAACTTTAGGAGTCTGTGGATGAGGCCTAATTAAATAGTTACTTAGATAGGTAACCTGGGTAAAAGAAGTACCCAGGTAGGTGACCTAGGTGAACGAGTGCCCAATTATAATACCTAAGCGAATGAGATGTCCAATTATATAAATTGGGAATGGGTTCTCTTGGGAAGGTATTGGGAGGGGGGGTGAAACACCCTTCTAACTAAGAGGCCTGAGTGAACGAGCACTTTGTCAGGTGGTCTATAAGATATGAGAGAGGTTCCTTGAATGGGGGGGGGGGGTCCTTCAACCTGGTTATCACAAACCAAGCCAGAGTTCCATCCAAACGAACACCCAACCTGGCCCGTGGCATGTCCCTAAGGGAGTTCCCTATCCCCATGAGATGGAAACTACTGTTTGAGTATCGAAAAAATTAATTGGGATTGATTTCAACCGATTTCATAATCTTGAATAACCCACGATGATAAAAAAACATAACTAAAAAACCAAAACCAAACACGGTACCATGATTTTCAGGTTTAACATTTAAAAATTTCACCAAAACCCAAGATACAACTATGGAAAGTAAAACAAAAAATAACCTAAATAACCCCATATGATAAGAGGGATGTCACCCTCAATCCACCACCACCAATTCCAGAAACAAGGATCACTAGAAAGTATATCCACTATTATAGCCATCACACATCTTTCCTTTACTTGAGTCATACATAACAAAGTCTACATACACCCAAAGGTGTATATAGGGTGTGAGCCAAATCCTTATATAATTCCACCCAAATAAAAATATTCCATTCTAAAACATTATAAGACAATTATACTTGATCATTTTTTTTAAAAAATCCTATGAAACATTTATAAGAATGAATTTTAAAGGAAAACCATTTTTAGAACCACACTTTTAATGGTAACATTTTGAAAAGAAGACTTTTAATAAGATAAAATTTCTTTAAAATTAAATACACTCACATTCCACCATATGCCAACAGATGGCACCATATCACATAATTTTCCTATCACAATAGAGCACCATGAGTAAATTATGAAGGGTAATCTATCTTGAGTGAGTTGTTAGAACCTCATACCTTAGAGAAATATGGTATAGAAACTACAAAAATTGGATTTATCATGAATGATCCACTAGAAAGGGAAACCCCATGGGATTAGTGGTCTCTATTCATCATTATAATTTATTTAGTGTTTTAATATTCAATCCAGCTAAGTGAAACCAGGACATTCCACTTCCCTCTCAACTAGTGTTAATCCACTAGAAGAAATTGAGACTTTCCTATTTTGTATCACTAGCATACTAGATCTATTCACCCCCCAGATACCCTAAATCCCCATTGTTCTCAAATTCTCATTTCACATATCACACAAAATACATTTTTCACATACACATTCCAAGCATTATAAATACACTGGGAAATTAGCACTTTCATAGATCATCACATAGAAACAACCATTTTACATAAAAAAACCACGTTCCATTTTACACACACTAAAAAACATTTGTAAACACCTTTTCTACCACTTTAAAAACCAAATAAACCCATTTGAAAAAACACAAGAAAAGTAGAAAATTGATTCTAACCATTTCCATGGGCCAAGACCTTTTCAATTTCACACATAAACCAAGTTAACTTTAAAACATGCTTCACATCATTTACATAATTCAAAATTCACATTTAAAGGTGCACAACAAGAACCAACATGAAAAAATAATTCATTATCTATTGAAAACCCACTTTCAAATACTTTCTCACCATAAGTGCCTTTGAAAACCCATTCTACACCTTCTAGACAAGGCATAAAACACTTTCAAGAAACACTACTATAAATATTTCACAAAACACAACCATTTTTCTTTATAAATTCCACTCTCATTATATATTCATTCCAAAACACTTCAAAAATATATTTCTCATTTCAAAATTAAACTATAGAACACATTTAAGTACTTAAGAAATCATATCAAAATTATCTAATAATACTAAAGCATGGAATCACATACCTCAAGCTTGGAAGTATCTGGAAATTGGTGAAAAATCACAACCACACCACTAAAAGACCCTAAAAATAAAACATTAAACAAAAAAAATCAATATTGAATCCTAAATAACAAGATTCAACCCTAAATCAACCATCCAATCTGCTGGAGAAACAAAACCACAAAGAAGAAGAGGAGAAACCCTAGATAAGAGGAGAAACCAAGGAAGAAACTTACTTGATGTTGCTTTGACGAATATACACCAAATACAATAAAATGAGGGATACCAAGGGATACAAGAGAAAGATAGGGAGGCACCTAGGGATGATAATCTTGAATGAAGATAGAAAGAATTTATTTACGGCTAAATCCTGAGAGGACACAACCATAATTTTCAAAATTTTAATAACCTAGACAAGCCACATGGTTTGCCTACACAGTTTTCCAAATCATGTGGAAATAGTGTGGTTTCCACTATCCATGTGGTAAATTCCACATGGTTAGTCACATAGTTTAAAAAATGGTGTTCTAACTATGTGATTTGGGTCTATCCAAAAAATGAAACCTTGACACATGATTTCCTAGGCATGGTGCATGGTTTCCCCTAACCGTGCGCAAACCATGTACCACTTTCTACCAAGGCCAAATTTCTCATTTTTTTTCCAAAAACTAAAGGAAAATAAAGGGGAAAATTATAGAACAAAGATAAATAGAAAATTTGATTAAAAAATTCATATCCTCCACACCCGGTTCTCAAGAGAGAAACTGAGACCCATAAATGAACTAGATATAAGAATGAAAACAAAATCCCATGTGTGACAATTCTCCCCACCATAACGCTTTCCACACTTGGAAAGCCAGAATAAGGATTTCTCTAAAAAAACTGATACTCCTCTATAGCTCAAGTAGATTCCCAACATACATCAAACAAGAAGAAAACAAAAATACCACAAAATGGAAAAAGAGATTCACATGATTTAACTTGGGAGGCCAGAATGGACTTCCCATTACGCACCTTCTTCCCCCAGAAAGCTACAACATGTTTAGTTAATCGATCAAAATAAAAAGGAATTATCATAATGCACAAACCAACCTATCAAACCAAGAACACTTTATACATAATCAAACTAAACTCAAACCACTTCTCAAGAAACAATTCCACAACCTTACTTCAATAAACTGATAAGTGCACCCCAACCACAATGTTTACTCAAGGGAGGAACTAAAAATTAGATATCTCCAAATGAGACTACCCACTACCCAACCTATACTAGAAAATAAATTGGATTATCAATACAGGGAGGCCCAAATAAACTCCACACCATTTGCAATGAACTAGTACCAATTTACTCCAAAAGAAATTTCAACGAGATCTGCAGTGGGTCTACCCACTATAAGAACCAACCAAATTAACCAACTAGAATAGAATAAAAAAATGAGCCGAGAAACCCCTCCACTAGGGGTAAAAAAATTGATGAGGGAAACACCCACCCATGATATGGGCCTTAACCGAAACCAATTCATAGAGGCCAACTACATAGGGATAACCAAGCAGGTATCCACATCTAGAAATCCCAGTCACTAAAATTTCAATGATGAGAGACCACCCTATCTCTTCAAAATCAAAGAGGAGATTTCAAACCACATGGTTCATAATGAAAAAATGATCCCTATATATCTATTCCCACAAAATGGGAATATTCATGATGAAACGACTATATAATAAGCTTAAACTGTCTCCATAATCTGAGTTGAAGAAAAGAGATAAACCATGGTCCATCACACACATGGGGTACCTGACTACATGTGGGATTCAATATGGGGACTATGGATAGATCCATGATGTTTGAAGCATCTCCTACCTCATAGCCAGAAGCTATCAGTCCTCAATCAGAACCTTTTCTTTGGTTTCATGAGTGACCACACAACATTCCAATTAGAACCAAAAGAGTAAAACACACTATAGAACTTACATCGCCTCAACATGTAACTTTCACCAAGACAAGGAATTATAAGATATACACTCATATTCCCTTTTCACCTCAAATGAGAAACAAAGGAAACAATAACACACTAAAGACACGTCCGTTTGAAACAGATAGATTTGAAATTTCCAGGAGAAAACATGCTTATGTTAAAATTGAAGTTATCAAAATATTAAAAATACAACTCTTAAATTTGGAGTCCAAAGGGAAACACCAAAAAACATCACCAGACATGAAAATTAAAAAAAATTATAAGTAAATGGACCTTAAATTGATCCCTAAACAACACACTATTTATTAAAACAAGCATGACGAATTCTTGTGAACAAACATGCCACACCGATGGCATAACTTGATCCTACACTTAAAAGAAGAAAAAAAAGATCCAAGGGACTTTTAACACCATGAATAACACTTATAGTCTTATGTCGCTTCCCAATCATCTTGATGGAATTCCCTTCGCCATTTCTAAGCCATACCTTTAAGCATAAAGGTGGAAAACTTCACCTTTAATGACTCATAAAACTCAAGAAAACTAAAGTATCTTTAAACATTCAACATCCACCCTTCCACTTTGAGCGGATTCACATGATCATAAAATATGGGATGATTCAACTTCCCGAACCTGAGAAATATTTCCATTGGTTGATCAAATGAGGGTCCTCTAATGGTAAATCACCCATAGCTACACCAAAATTTCCATCAAAACATTGTGGGGGCGTTTACTTGAAGACAAGGAGATGATGAACTCAATAAAATATGATCTATAGACTATAATTCACTTCAACCATACACCAAACTCAATGGGGGAACCAACCCAAAGGCTTCCTCAATTTTTTTTCAAAATAACCCACAAACCACTATCTCAAAACCAACTCATCAATAAGAACTTAACCTTAAAACACCATTAAAACAAGAAAAGTTCTCAAAATAAAAACAATCTGTAAGAAACATTCTCAAATCATAAGGATACACCAAACAACTACTAATTATCAAATCATTTCACCTTATCTTAAAATAACTTTTGAAATAAAACAATCTTGGTGGGTTGGAAACTCACCAATGGTATTTCATTGGGTCTCACACATTCATATTATCATGCAAAACTGGGAACCCATAAAATCATGTCATTAACCATCCATATTTTCAATATGTATCATGCATGTTCCCACTCATGGAAATACCATAGGTCAAGAAAAGTTTTTCCACTTTCTAGGATAGAACATCCAACCCACGCTTTCAACTTCTCAATTTAATCCCAATTTAAAAAATTTATAAAAATTTCCAAAAGTTCACTAACCACCAAATTGAAAACCATTTTCAAGGTATGTAAATCATTCCATTTTATTTATTTCAAAAATAAAAATACCTTTATTCCCATTCAAAACTCTATTCATCCCATTCAAAACATTTTCATCAATTCAACAAATTCCATTAAATCAAAATAATTTGGTTAAAAATAAATTCCAAAAACTCTTTAAAACAAATTTTTACTTTACAAACAACCAATTTAATTAAGATATAGATCTTGATTATAAAAATCGAACCTCACTAAGCCATTCCAATTTTACCCCAAAATTCATCACATAAAAATAGAATTTTAATTTTCCAAAAATTCAAACCATTACAACTTTAAAATCCAATTTTCACAGTTTCCAAAATAAGGGTTCACAAAATAGTTTTCAGAATTAAGGAAGTCCCAAAAAATTCCCAATGAGAAACTAGCGTCGATGGTGACTCGACCATATGGTTAGCAACCATACTTCAATCGCACCACCATTATAGAGAGTCTTCTTGGATGATGTCCCCAACTACACATGGATTTCTAGGACTTGTGATCTCATTGAGACCACTGAACTAACTTTCTTTTCATTTCCCATACACAAAACAATTCACAAAAACCCAAATAACCAAATAGAACTAGACTTCCCATGACGACTCAAGTCCCAAAACAAGGTGTGCTGGCCAGAAACTCCACTCCCAACTATAAAATCAAACCCCGATAATCCTAGATCTCATCTACATAGACTATTTCCAAAATAACATGACCCAAAAAGAGCGTAACCTGATTTGATGCCATTTTTTCATGAACCAAGCTGGAGTGCCTTCCAACTCGACACCCAAACCGACTCGTGGCATGACCCAAAGGGCATTCCCGATCCCCATAGGATGGAAACTAGTTCCCAGGTGTCGAAAAAATATATTAGTAATGATTTAACCCAATTTCATTATCCTAAATAACCCACTATAATAAAAAAGAAATAACTAAAAACAACCCAAAATAGTACACCAATTTCAAGTTTAACATTTATACCTTTAACCAAAGTACAAGATACAACTACAAAAATGAAAAAGTTAAAATAAACCAAAGAACTCTAAATGAAGAAAGATATGTCACCCTCAAGCCACCACCACTAACACCTAAAAAAGGATAACTAGAAATCCTATCCACTATCATCACCTCGAAACATGTTTCCTTTACCTGGGTCATACATAACAAAGTCTACATACACCCAAAGGTGTATGTAAGGTGTGAGCCAAATCCAATTAGAATTCCACCCAAAGAAAAAGATTCCATGCTAAAACATTATAATGAAATTTAACATGACAATTTTTATAAAATCCTTTGAAACATTTTCATAAAATAATTTTAAAGGAAAATAATTTTTGGCACAACAATTTCAAAGGCAACATTTTTAAAAAGAGAATTTTTTTACCAGATAAATCTTTTTTAAAATGAAATACACTCAAGGACCACCATATACCTATGGATGGAACCACATCACATAAGTCTCATGTCACAAGAGAGCACCATGGGTAAATAACTAAGGGTAATCTAGCTTTAGTGAGACACTATAACCTCGTACCTCAGTAAAATGTGGTATAGAAACTAAAACCATATTATTAATCATGCACGATCCACTAGGAGGGGAAAACCCATAGTCCTAGTAGTCTCCAATCATCATCATAATTTTTTTTAGTATTGTAATCATAAACCCAGCTAAGTAAAACCGGGACTTTCCACTTTTTTATCAACTAGTGTCAATCCACTAGAAGAAACTAAGACTTTCCACTTCCATAACACTAACATACTAGATATAGTCATCCCACCTAGATACCCAAGATTCCCTTTGTTCTCAAATTATCATTTAACATATTACACAAAATACCATTTTTACATACACATTCCAAGAATTATAAATAAACTAGGAAATCACCACTTTCATAGATCATCACATGGAAACCACCATTTCCCACAAACAAACCAATTTCCATTTTACACACACCCAAAACCATTTGGAAACAACTTTTTCAAAACTTTCACAACCAAAGAAACCCATTTGCAAAAAACAATAAAATCACACAATTAATTCCAACCCTTTCCTTAGGCCAAGCCCATTTTCAATTTCACACATAAACCAAGTTCACTTTAAAACATAATTTACATGATTTAAATAATTCACAATTCAAATTTAAAGGTTCACAACAAGAACCAAAATGAAAAAATAATCCATTATCTATTGAAAAACCACTTTCAAATACATTAACACCATAAGTTCCTTTAAAAACCCATTCCACACCTTCCACACATGGCATAAAACACTTTCAATAAACACTACCAAAAAGATTACACAAAACAAAAACATTTTCTTTAGTTATTCCACTTTAATTATATGCGCATTCTAAAGCACTTCAAAAATTTATTTTTCACCACAAAATTAAACCATATAATATGTTTAAATACTCAATAAATTATATAAAAGTCATATAATAATTTTAAAGCATGGAATAAACTACCTCAGTCTTGAAAGGATCTAGAAATTGGTGCAAAACTGAAAACGCACCACTATAAGACCCTAAAAAGGAAATATTGAACAAAAAACATCAATATTGAACAAAAAACATCAATATTGAACCGTAAAGAATAATATTCAACCCTAAATCAACCACACAACCCATTGGAGAAATAAAACCCCAAAGAAGAAGAAGAAAAACCCTAGAGAAGAGAAGAAACTAAGGAAGAAACTCACTTACTTGATGTTTATTTGAATTATACACACCAAATACACCAAAAGGAGGGAGAACAAGGGAGATAAGAGGAATATATGGAGGATCATAGCACTGAGAAGATATAATGGGGTGATCAAGGAGGTATTTGGGGCTAAATATTGAGAGGAAACAACCATAATTTCTAAAATTTTAATGACCTAGACAGGCTGTACGGTTTTCCCACACGGTTTTCAAAACCATATAGAAACCCTATGGTCACCACTATCCAAAAGGTAAATGCCACATTGTTAGTCACATGATTTGATACAATATTCACTAACCATGTGATTTAGATCTATCTAAAAATGGCACCTTGGCACACAGTTTCCTAGGTAAGGCACACAAATTCCCTTAACCATGTGCAAACCATGCACTAACTAATTCCAAGGAAAAATTTCTCATTTTTTTGAAAAAATCCAAGGAAACCCAAGGGGAAAATTCTAGAACAAAGATAAATATAAAAATTACCTAAAAAATTAATACCTTCCACACTCGGTTCCCAAGAGAAAACCAAGACCCACAAATGATCCAGATCTAAGAATGAAAACAAAAACCTAGGTGTGACACTGGTCTTGGTGTTGAAATAGGTGAAGTGGTATTTAAATGGTCATACTAATTAAAATACACAATTAAACTTCACTTACATCCTTTACCCTTTAGTTTAAAGTAAAAACTCACCTAAAAGGTATCTTGGAGGAGGAGGAAAATAATTCATTACACTAAGGTGTTGCTGGGGATTCTCCTTCTTGCCCATTTCATACTTGGACACACTTTGTATTGAAATTATGGGGGGGGATCAAGTTTTCTTATATAGGAAATGATATGTGGATTCCTAAACATTATTGGTCACCAACCCAGGGTTCCAGATGATACATCCCCCAATTGAAAATTTTCCAATATTCTCAAAGAACTGGTAGATATCCTACTTTTTCAAAATTTAAGATCCAATATATTACCTACTAATAATTTAGTCTGATCAATATGAAGAGGATAAAATTATAAGATAAATATGACTAAAGTGTGAGTTGGGATCAGTGCATACACTCCAGTGGAGTGAGAGGTCGTACACTGAGATGATACATTCTTTTTCCATTGTGTCTTATTCAATCCACTATATCTCATATGAGATATAGCAATTTATTATAAACATGTGGGGACCACCTTTTTCATCATGCACTTGAGACTTGTGTGAATCATATAGACAAATATATCTATTTTCTCTTAAGGTGTGTATTGAGACATTGGAAAGTCATGTGAACCAGCTCTATTTTGATATTGGGAATGTGTAAAATGATTCAAGATAAGGATAAAAGTGATCGGTACTAGATATATGGTCATGAACTACCTTTGAGAATGATTTGGGAATGGATGTCTGGTCATCATGACCTATTTTCTATTACCTACACAAAAAAAACTCGGTAAAAATTTATACTTATTGGAAATTTCACCTACTAATTTTTGTGACCTATATCATGCTCCTATTATTGAACAAACTTCTTATTATTTATTCCCTATCCAATAGAGAATTTTTTTTGACTTAATTTTATGGAAGTGGATGGATCTTAAAGAACTATTCCCAAAATTGAAGCTGTAGTTTGTAATAACCAACTAGTTCCTAATATCGAACAAGGAAAAGACACATAATACATACCTCATATATCATCCCTCGAATAGGTTATGTGAGTACAACATCATTTATTTTTGGAATTAGGATTCTTGCCTCTATATGACTATGGGATACTAAAATATATCAATATCCTAAGGTGAAATAATAATTTAACAAAATCCTAGTTTACTTTCTACACAAACATGGAGGTTTACATCATGTTATCCAGGGGGTCATATATTAAATAAGGAATTTACAATACTTCCCATATCCTCTATCATATAGTGGTGAGTTCAAAAAACCTATAGTATAATCCAAATCCTTGAACACACTATTATTCACCCATCTACCTCTCGTCAACCAACGATTAACTCCATGGATGGAATGATGTATGGGATCAATGCCCCAATGGTGGTTTCAAGCCTAAATAGATGCGTGCTTATTGGTTCTAGAAAACATGCAATAAATTTTAAATAAAACTAAAATAAATAACCATATTATAGTCCTGATAGATATCATAGTCTCATGTGTACAAGAATTCATATCTCAAACCTGATCCGCTAAGTCGTTGGAGTCCACAGACCAACACCTTCCACTTATAATATGATAAAGTAAAAATAATACTATGGGATGTGTACAAGGTTTCCATGGTACCGATACTTGGTAAAATGTGTGATGAATTTCTGCCTCTTAAGGCTTATTGGGGGGGGACGTCAAGTAGATACCCCCATTGGCTCATGCACTATTGTGGGAGGCCATAAATATTATAGGGAAGGAGACCATACAAAAAACAGAAATTATCTTTGACACCTTCCTGGTTAAGTATGATGAAGGGATAACCTCACAACATCCCATGGAAGGCCCCATGATGTAGAATAGAGGAAACCCAAGAAACTAATGGATTGAACTAGAATAAGGCCACTATAAAGGATGGGTCCACCATATTAGTTGGGACATATACCCTGAGGCACACCTCACCTAATTCCTCATGAAGTGGATTAGTGGGTACATACTATCGGTTGATGATCCCAATATTGGGGTAAGGATAACCATGTTTTTGATGATGGATAGGTTAACAGAGGGAAGACTTGTTGTCTTGGCCATGTCAATGTTGGATAAGATTCATCAGTTCCTACTGTATATATATAATGGAAGGTCTCCATTCCATATCTCAGGTCCATTCTAGGTGTTGTAAGCTAGGTAGCAGTGCACTTAAAATAATATGAATTACATAGCCCCATTGAATTCTTTTGGTTCATATTTATTCCATTAATTAAATAAGTATTAGTTATCTACCCCCTCTTAATGAAGTATGATCAGGATATTAAGTCCCTAACGATACATTCAGAATTCAACTTCTTTTTATATAAGTAAGTCTCGATGGGGACTATTGTGAATGATAAGCATGCTGGGAATTATAGGAGGTTATACATAATATATTTAAGATATATAATTTGTAACACCCCAAAAGTTTATGGTATGTCTCTTTTTTAAATTTAACCCCTTCAATAGCTTATGTTTCACGCAACACCCAACTTAAACAAACAATGAAATATGATAATAATTTAGCCATTTAATTGGATTTTGTGAATAGAAATTACTATATTATGAAATATACACGAAGTTTATATCAAATATAAATTTATTTATTAATTTTTAATAAATAAACACACAATTGTTAGTAAATTCATTTTATTCTTCAGATATAGGTTTTTATCAAAAAGCGATTTTTATTTCTTTTTATGTGAAACCCAATATAATTATTTTTTGCCACTTTTATAAAAGTTATTTGATAAAAATGCATTAATTTTCGAAATAAAAATATCAAAATTAGTCTATGGTGAAATTTTGAGAATTTTCTAAAAAAGTTAAATTTTTGGTGAATAGTAAAAAATGCGTTTTTATAAAATAGAGTATTTTTGTGATATTGTCCAAACATAAATATGTTATAAACATTTATTAAAATTATGTAAAGACTCTTGTATGGTAATAAAATTTAGATATTATAAAAAATTAATCCATAATAAATTAATTATATATTATTTCATGATAAATATAAAAATCATTTTCAATGCCGACATAGTGCCTACGCAGCATTGAAAAAGTAAAATTTGGTGCCTTATATATACTAATTTAGAGGTAACAAGTATTCTATCAACTTTATTATTAAATATAATTTATAAATTACATTTTTTAATGATAGTTTATAATTTTTGACTTATGTAGCATGAATCTTATCCAAATGCTTGTGCAATGCTTGTGCAAGGTTAGGAAAGTCAAATTAACAAATTAAATAAGTTGTCTTGACATGGATATGAGTAAATATACATAATGAATGAATGTAAAAGAATATATTGAGGATGATTAATTTATATTTATGGTATTAATTTATTATAATTTTTATATATGAAATAATTTTCTTTAATGATTATGAAACATCGATGTAGTGCTTGTGCAAGAAGATGAAAAAAATCAATAAAAATATTTTAATTAAAATTATAAGAACCAAAAGAAGACTCAAAAATTTTAAAAAATATTATAGTATGAGTAATTTTCAATAATAATTATCCTTGGGGTCTAATTTAGGACCTTTTTGTTCCACTTAGTTGACATTAGGTCCCTTATAGTATTTTATTTAAAAGAAAGTCAAACTGTCCACACTATGGTTTTTAATAAGTATAACATTTCTAATTTATGGTTTTATAGAAGTTATATTTAACCATAAAAATTAATTTTAAATAAAATAATTTTTTATTGATCATGTAAATTTATTTTTAAATTTTAGGGAAGAAATTATTTCCTTAAAGGATTGCACAACAATGATGCAATGATTATTTAATTAATAAAAAAAATAAATAAAATGATTTTAATTAAAATGATAAGAACCACTAAATTACAAAAATCAATCGAAATTTTTTATTTTATGGGTAAAAGTTTTCCATAATATTTTAAGGTTTGGATTTATGACCATTGTTTCCATTAGGAAGTGGTTATGACCCTTATAATATTTTATTTAATTAAAAATAAAACATGTCATACACATGTTTTCAATAAGTATTATATATATAATATGGTGTTATCCAAAATACTTGTTTGAATATAAATAGTTTTTTGAAATATAAAATATTTATATGCATAATATTAATTTATTTTTAATTCTTATTGAATAAATAATTACATTAAATAATTATAGAACGATGATGAAGTAATTATTCAATTAATGGAAAATTCAAATTAATTATAAAAATATGAAAAGTAATATAATTTGAATTAATTAAGGTTATAAATTTTTTTATAGATTACAATTATATATTAGAAATTTATTAAAAATATTTTTTCAAAGATATCTTATTATCTTGATATTCTTAATGTCACATTAATGAATAGTATCAAATTTGACAATAATTATATTATATGGAATCAATATTTTATTAAATTACTTAAAAATCATAAAAATATTAAATTATCCTAAAGAATATAATATTTGGTATAAAATGTAATCCCCTATTAATTTATATTACATTTGGAAGTATTTTTTATAAGGCCCTGACCATAAATATTACTTAATCATGAATTAAATGAATAATTCACATAGAGGATCTTTTCAGGTTTATAGTTTTAGAGAATTAGGTCATAACTATTACATATCAAAAGATTATATAGTAGACACTTATACTAAGTTTCCAAAAAATAAAAAAAAACACTTAAAAAGAAACATTTCTAGTTCCATGTTTTAGATAGAATGTCTTTCCTTGATCCCATCCTTGACCCTATTCATCTTTAAGTCCTGTGGAAAACATTTCAAAAACTTGGGATGAGCATGAAAATCCCAGTAAAAGATACACAAAGAAGGAAAACTATTAGTTTTTCAAAACAACAAGTAAATAATGAGTAATTTACCAAAGTAATACTTTTCACCTTTATGAAGTAGTAAAAACTCTTCACTGAATAAAAGACCATTACTTACCCTTTTGTAACCAAAAGATTACCATAAAAACCATATAAAGAACACATAACATATAAAGGTAACTTGGGACATAAACATACTTAAATGGAATAACCATACAGTCGACTTCCACACATACTTAATGGAATATCCATACGGACGACTTCCATACCCAATGCATTAGAGGTTATAATGTAACCACCCGTCCTGGTATTCACGGCACCACCCATAATATGGTTTATCACGTAACCACCCATCAAATGTCCAAGTACCATTATAAAATCATAACACATAAAACAATTATAAAGGAAAGAAAACATTTCCACATTTCAAGCACAATATATCACTTAAATATATTGATATAACAAATCCATTATGAAAACCATTTTCAATACCAAAAAAGATTATATGGTATTTATTTACTTTTAAAAATATAACGACTTTTTGAGGAATCCAAAGATCAAATAATACTCGCGGTGGCGGAAAGGTCATTGTCACTGCGTACGTTAAAAAGAAATATACTTTTTTTTGATTAGTAAAACGCTTCGTATAGAAAATATTCCTTTTGAATTAAAGTATAAGTCAAAGGGTTTTATACACCATATAAAAGAAAGCCTTGTATTAGAACAAAATATTCCTTAATGAAAGGAGATCGAGATGAAGTCCCTTACAAAGACGGTATCCTTGGATTAAGGATAAATCAATTTCATAATTATGTGTGACAAAAGAATACACCAAATATAAGTGGATATTAAGTGTAAAACAATCAGATGTTATTCACATATATTCATAGAACGACATATTTAAGGATTATAAGTTTATCCCAAAGAATCGAAATTGGGTTAAGAAGTTCCCTTGCAAAAATTTGACAGCCTAACAGCGTCACTTCAAAATTCAGAAAATGAGTTGATGAGAGATAAAAAGGGGTATCTCATCACTTGGACATAAAATTTATAGAAATAAGGATATATAAGAACATATCTCATCATAATAAGATTAAAAGATGTAAAAAAGAAGTCTTTTAAAATGAGGAGGGTGAAAGTTTCCCTTACCGAATTGGGTAACTTCCGAAACGTACACTCCGTGAAAGAAGGACTATACAACATTGATGTAAATACCCATAAACGAAATTATATTACACCAAGACTAGAATAATGTGCAGTACATACACCACTAAAAGGAAAATGGTGGAAAATGTATCATAAATCTCACAGGAATAAAAGTGAGATGAAAAATCCCTTACGAAAACCCGACAGCGTAACGACACCACTTAAAACTTCAAAAAATGGATTTATGAGATCAAATAGGGTCTCTCATAATATTAACAAAAAAAATTACATTATTATTAATATAAAAGAACATTCCCAAACATAAGAATGATGAGCTTATAAGAAATGACATAAAAGAGAGTACTTAAAAAGAACGAGAGAGGTTGGATCCCTTACCTCAAGTCTGACTTGTCTTGTTCGTTTATTTATATTCCTGAATAATAAAATTTGGTCAATTTATAATTTATTAAGGAACTATTTTAAATATTATTATTCAGTTCATATCACATATTATAATGTTATAATAATTGGTTTATAATGTGAGTTCATATTAGACGTTTTTGTCGATGTTTGGTACATGAGTCAAAAATGAACTTGTTTGAAAATGATTGTCCATGTAGTTATAAGTAAATCATCTCCAGAATAATATTAATGATTTAAATATCATATATATCCAGAACATATTCATTTTATACTACTCCATAACATTTGTAGATAAAAAGAAATGAAATGCACTGTTTATGGAGACGGTAGGCCGTACGTACACATGAACGCTACTTTCATTTCTTTGTCATATTAATGGAATTAAAAATAATTGAGAGAGATATATATTATAATTACATTATAATATATATGTTATATAGGTCAAATATGTTCATTAATTTCATTCTTTATACATTCCATGCATTGCATGAACGAGTCATATCACTTGAGGGGGCGGTAGTCCACACTTCCTCGTATGAAATTATCGCATTTGCTCAACATGAAAAGCATAAAGGAATGTTTTAAATATAAAATTTCAGAAGCATATAGAAAAAATAAATACCATATATATCATATATAAAATATAGTGACATCATAATGGCCACCATGAAAGGTGTTAAGATAAGATTGAACAATCATCGTTTCATGAGGCAGAAATTCGCCATCCACAGAAACAGTATGTTCTTTAACCATTAGACGAAGGTGTGTGTAAGTGTATCTCAAATAATTCACATAAAAACATCCTAGTATATTTAATATACTGGTGTTGTTACAAAATAAATGAATAAAAAGAGTTTAGAGGGTTGGAGAAGCAAAATAAAACAAAAGAACACAAGGGAAGACATTACCTTTAAATCGGGTAACTCTTTTTGATTTGAGCTCAAAGGCTTCCTTGGAAAGGATTCTACCCAAAGGTGAGGCTTAAATTATGAATAGAGGGATGTGTAGAGATGAAATGTGAAGGGTTTTTCTAAGTCAAAGTCTTTAGAGGTGTGGGTAAGGTGGTAGAGGTGGGGGCCTTTTATAAGAGGAGAGGAGGGACACTCTTGGAAAGTTATAAACGTTTACTTTATTATAAAATGATTTTCAGATTTTAAAGGTCCCAAAATTATATATTTCTAGGATAAGGTGATAAGAGTTCTAAATCCATCCATCCAATAGGTTTTTGACAAGTTTAGGTCTTAGATTTTACATTATCTTTTCATTTTATTTAAATCGTTAAATAATGATGTAATCACTGCATCATCATGGTGTCATAAATAATTTAATTTATTTAATGTCTAAAAATTATAAAAAAATATCATGATGTAGGAAATCTTTTTAGATTTCTAATTAATATTTATAGTAAAAAATATGACTTGTATAACCCCATTTAAAAATTGTTTTAGTAAAATAACACATGTTTGTGACATTTTTATTTTAACATTAAATAAAAAGTTTTTAATGTCATTTTCCTACCAAAGTGGCTCCATGGGGTCCCCAAGTTGACCCATGGATTTTCTTGGTCTCCCATGACACATAAAATAATGGTAGGACATGTTTCAAGGTCATTTAATATTATTAAAACATTATTTTTACCTTAAATTACACTAATTACCTGTAATCGCGATTAAAAACATAAAAGTTACTATTCACCAAAAAAATTATTTTAATCCCATTGAACCAAATTTTACTTCCTAATGAAAACCATGTATGTTGGATTTTTTAAATTCAAAACACATAGGTGGTAAAATTTCATTTAAACGAAAAATCAGTTTTTTTAAGTACCACTTAGTGGTTTCACTATTCATCAAAAATTGATGTTTTTCAGAAAAATACCAAATATTCACCCTAAGATATATTTGATATTCCGAATTAAAAAATGATGTATATTTTAAAAAATTCAAAACATATAAGTTATATTAATTAATTTAATAATTAATTCCCGCTGTCAGAACAAATAGCGTGTTTTTATGAAACAATATATATCAAAAGATTGACACTAGTTTTAGTCCAATTTCAAAGTGAAATTAATTCCAATGACCACTATTGGATTAAATGGTAAAAATATATTATAATTTCACTTTAAAACCAATTTAAAATATAATCTAATCATATAAATAAATTATATTAAAAATAGGTTTTGAATTAAAATACAACATTATTCACTATTCATTAAAAAATGAACTTTATCGGAAAAATAACAAAAATTTACACAAAGTATATTTTGATGTCCCGATTCTAAAGAAGAATTTTATTTTGTCAAATACAACATATAAAATTGTCAAAAGTATATTTAAAAAGGGTTCTCCATCAAAAGGCGGTTAATCGACCTTTTAAAGAATATTAGAAGATTTATGCTTAAAATTGGATTCATTTGCATTTTTAATCCTCTAACATTTATTGTAAAAAGTAAAAAAATTTAAAAAAAATATATAATTATTTTATAGTTAGTTCTGTTCATTCCCGTCATTACAACGGTTAGGTGTTAACTACCAATTAAAATAAAATTATTTTATTACTAGAGTGCAACGTAAGATTTCAAAGGAACTCGTTGTTGCATATTGGGTAAGCCATCATGCATAGAGTTACATTTAAAGTAATATTAATATTTTATTCACAAATATGGATAAATATAAAAATTTCATATTCTTTATTTACCCGGGGTGTTACATTTTTCTCAATAATAGCCTTATTATATTTTAATATTTTAAGGAATTCCAAAAGAGCCCCTCACCTCAATTATAAAAGGGAACCTCCTCCATCACTTATTCACACCAATTTGATCCATTTATCTAAAAACATTCTTTAAAATTTATCTTCCCAACATCCTTATTCAAGTTATTGAGGTTATGGTATCCTAAAAATACCAAGCCTAGTGTCATTGAGAAGAGATCTAAAGGATGTCCATCGAAGAAGAGATAATCGTCTTTAATGACTCTATCAAGTTTATTTGTTATTATACTTTTGATTAATATGTTTTTTATATTATAGAGTAATAAACACAATATTAAATATATGATTATATGTTATTATGATTATATTACAACCATATTCGACCTTTTTTCTATCCTACAAAAAATGAAAGAACCACACGTGTGTATTTATAGCTTATAATCTCCACACTATGGTGTAATTTATTATTCATCACCAATTTACTTTGATGGTTGTAATGATATAAATAATGTGTTTATATTATAATTATTACATTATATAAATTTTATTAATTTAATATATCATGCACTCCCTAAAAATTTCACTCGTTAAGGGAATGATATCATCGTTCGTGCATACTTACAACCTACCATATCCACGACGTGATGCAATTAATTTTACATGTTAAAAATTAAATAATAGTTATAAAACTAAATTTAATGACTAAATATTATACTTATAACATTATTATCATTATTTATATGATGTATCTATATCCTTTTCAAAATAACTGGGACATTCATGACAAAACATGCAAGAGAAAACAAGGAAATTAACTCCCAAAACAAGAAAAATAATGAAATATTATTAATAAACAGGTGGTAAGATGTTATAAAAGGATAATATATGATATTATAAATATCAATAAGGTTATTTAATAAATTATTAACATGTTTTAAACCATTATACATGTGGTTTGAATACATTTGAAGGAAGATGAACTAGAGGTAAGGATTTCTCATCTCACCTTTATTTCTGTGGGACATATGCTTAATTAACCACTTTTCTCCATTGTGTGGTGTATTTTATGCCCATGAATTAATTTTATGATAAATATTATGAATTTTATTTAGATTTAAATATCCATATTATGTTCCTTCTTTAATGGGCCTTATAATTCAAATGTTACCCAAGCTGTAAGAGTTTATTTCACAATCTCATCCTTATTCAGGATTGTTTCAATTTAATTCTCTACTAGGGAATATTTATCTTCTATTTTAATGTTTTATAATACTGTTTTAAAAAATGTTTTTAATATTCTACTAAAATTATTTAAAATCATTTTTACCCATATTTTACTTTCTAAAAAATGTTTTGAAAGGAATCTTCATATCGTTTTCAAAATAATTCCCGTTTAGATTTTGTCAAAAAAGTGAAAGGAATATTTGTTTTAATGTGTAAAAAATGAATGAAATTTACATACATCATGAACAATAAATTTTTTTAAATATTATTTTATAATTTTCAAATGGTATTTTAATTTTTTTTTTGAAATTTTAGTTTTAAAAAGTGAATTTCAAAGTAAAAAAAGGATATTTTCCTAAATAATGTTTTTAAAGATATTTTTATTCATATTTGACATAAACCCTATAATGTACTTATAAAACAATAGGGATGTGTTGTATTAATATCATATATATTATTTATATGGATGGTTTATGATTAGTTGGATTGGGGATGTACTATTTTGATAGCATTCAAAATATTACTTTGGATGGTTTATGATTATGTTTATTGAATAGGGAAAGTATTTACTTTTCATATTATTGTTTCAATATGACTTTATATTATTATGTTTCATCCCTTTAATATGATGAATTCATTGGAATTAGTAAGTAATGGGTGGGGCCCCCTATATCCTCTTGATGCATCAGTAGGTCTCATGAGACAAATTAGACCAGGTTTTGGATAAGGCTTTACCCATTTATGTAGAATTCTTGGATGAGACCTGGATGATATGTTTTAGATATATGAAATTATGGATTCCATCATTATGACATTAATTTTTGACATTTCATGTGATTATTTTACTAGTATAATATCCATGGTTATGTTTTATTCTCGTATGATTATTTATATGGAATTATTTTATCATCATTTATTACTACCATATGAAGCTCAAGATTATGTTTAATGTCTTGTGTTTCAGTTATTCACCTTGCCATATTTTTTATGCCTTATTTACTCAGGGATTCCATTGTATGGTTACCCTTACTTATCATCAGATCTCTCCCCTTTCTTATGTTTCACTTTTACCTAGGATACAAGGAAGTGTTTTGGGATTGATATAAAGGTTTACAAAAGGGTGAAATAATGGAATTATCAAAGAAATTCTCTGTGAATTTTATGTTTTAAAATGTAATTTGAATTTCAAGTATGTATCTTGTTTACTAAGACTACTAAACTATTTATTTCTTTGTGATGTAATATTTTGTATATTATGACAATGTAATAAAGTAACCACCAAATTTGGGCTAATAGAGTTAAAAAATATAAAGTTAGTATTAGAGAAAGTTTAATATAAACCTTGAGAAATAGATTTCAAAAAATATAGATTAGAGAATGAAAACCTAAGATAGAATTTATAAATATATCCAAATAAACTAATCTTATGATTTAGATATTAGTTATACCTAAATTTTCAATTCAGTTTATGTGATTCACTAGTTCTGAGATTACACATTATCTATCATAATGTTATGATCTAATATATTGTATGCCTTTATTTAGAAATGGAGACTAGTATAAGTAATGGGAACCAAATTAATGCATATAATCCAAAGAGTAATAATAATTGATTCTTTGATGGGTTTAAAATAATATTTTAAAGGGAACTAATTTCCAAAAATTTCTTATCATATAAGGAAATAGTATCTTGTGTTAACAAGATAGAGAAATAATTCTCTAAGTCTTATGAATTTAAAGGGAAGCAAGAGAAGAAGATAATGACAAATAAAAATATGTATAAAGGGAAGAATGGAAAGAAGTATTTTTTTTCACATGTGATAATTGGGGAATGAAATACCTTGGTATATGATTAGAATAAAAATGAGTTTTTTTCATGTTTGGGGAAATAATCCACCATGTTCATGATTGAAACGGTAAGATAAAATCTACTAATGTAAAAAATTTTCACTATAAGAAGTTGGGGCATTATGCCAATGAATTCCCCAAGCATAAAATGAATACATCTTAGAATAATCAAAGGGATCAAGGATAAGATTAAGTTATTGATACAACTAAAGTGGAATGATTTATGTTTTTGTGTATTTAGATCAAAGAAAAATGATAAGAATCATGAAACAAATAAGGATTGTACTATAGTACCATTTCTTTAAGGATTTTTAGGTATGTGATGAATAGTACTGGTAACCAAGAGAAGTGATTCTATGGAAAGTTTATCATTTTAAAAACACATGATTTTGGGAATATAACCTTAATATGTGCTTAATATTGAGATAATAATGATAAAGAGATATTTATGGGATATTATTGGTTCCCAAAAAGGTGGTTATTTATTTTTAGGTTTATGTTATCTTTACTGGGATTATTAGATGTTTGGATTCAAGGAAATATATTTAACAACCTAAGATTTTATTTTTGGAAGATTTCGTGTTTTTATTAAGATTTTAAAGTGATCAAGGTATTCAAATATTTAGTACGTGACATTTATTTATGTTGTTTAGTAATCTAATGTTAAGTTAATTTTGGAAATATTTTGACATTCCTTCTATATGTTTGGACATTGAATTTGTACAAAAGTATTTTTAATAAGTCTTAAGGTAACTACTTATGGAATAGATTAAGTTGAACTTTGGATATTATTGTTTGAGTTAAAAGTATGATTTATAATATTGGATAACCTATTCTAAACATTTTGGTTTTGATAAATATTTAGAGGATGAAGGAATAACATGAGGACCTTATGATTCATTAAAAGTGATTTATGTATTAATAATTCATTTCCCAACATAATAAATGAAGTGAAAAAATATCAAAGAACAACCAAAGGATGATATTATTATTATGAAATGAAAATAAATTAATGATGTTTATTTTCTCAAGTTCTTATATTTATAGTAAAATAATACCTCAACTCTAGGAAAAAGATTTTGGAATAAAAATGTTATCCATTTACTTTTCTTTCTGAGAAATTAAAAATCATTTAACTAATCACAAATTTATAGTTTTGCAATGGTTAACTTTATAATTACCATGTTCTCTATCACTCTCTATCAAAACTTTATAGTTATATATTTTTTCTGTGTCTATATTTTTACTTCCAACTAATGTTTTATAATTCACAATCATAGTTTTGTTATAACCATTTCATTTTCATTTTCCTCTTTTAAGAGGAAGTTTTATTAACACTTTTTATTAACACTTTTATTATAACCTAGTTGTTAAATTAGTGGGTGTGAATAAAAATGACTATATTATGAAATATATATAAATTTTATATTCAATATAAATTTATTTATTATTTTTTAGTAAATAAATACAAAATTTTTAGTAAAGTCATTTTATTTTTAAATATAAGTTATTATTAAAAAGTTATTTTTATTGATTTCTATGTGAAACCAAATATAATTAATTTTTGAAAATTTTATAATTTTTTTGATAAAATTAACTTTATTTTTGAAATCATCATATCAAAATTAATCTATGATGAAATATTTATAATTTTCTAAAAAAGTTAAATTTTTGGTGAATAGTAAAAATGCGTTTTTTATGAAATTCGATATCTTTTGTGATATGGTAAAAACATAACTATGATATAAAAATTTAATAAACTTATTTTAATACTAATTTATGATAATATAATTCATATATTATCCAAAAATAATCCATAATATGTAAATTTTAAATGATTGTATGATAATATAAAAATCATTTTCAATGTTGATGTAGTGCCTACATAACATTGAAAAAGCTAAATCTGGTGTCTTATAGATACTAATTTAGTGGTAAAAAGTATTTTAATGAATTTATTATTAAATATAATTAATAAATTAAGATATTTATTGATATTTTCAAATTTTTGACTTATATTACATGAATCTTATCCAAATGTTTGTGCAATGCTTGTGCAAAACTATAAAAGTAAAATTAACAAATTAAATAAGTTTTCTTAACATGGATATGAGTAAATATACATAATTAAGGTATATAAATGACTATATTTATCCTAATTAATTTATTTTTATGGTATTTTTTTAATTTTTATATATAAAATAGTTACCTTTAATTCTTATTTAACATTGATGCAGTGCTTGTGCAAGTAGAAGAAAAAAAACCAATAAAAAGATTTTATTTAAAATTATAAGAACAATAAAATGACCCAAAAACTTGACTAAATTTTATGGGATGAGTAATTTTATACCATAATCATTCTTGGTTCTAATTTAATACCTTTCGAGTACACTTAGTTCACATTAGGTCTCGTATAGTATTTTATTTAAAAGAAAGTCAATCTGTTCACGCTATGGTTTTTAATAAGTATAAAATTTTTTATACATGGTTTTAAAAAAGTGATATTAGAAAATTAATAGTCAATTGAAATCTAATAAATTTATATTAGTCATAGAAATTTATTTTTAATTTTTAGGGAAGAAATAATTTCCTTAAAGTATTGTACAACAATGATGCAATAATTATTTAATTAATAGAAAAATCAATAAAATGATTTTAATTAAAATGATAAGAACCATTAAATTAACCAAAAACTAAATTTTATTACACGAGTTAATTTTTTCCATAATCCTTCAATTTTCTGATTTATGACCATTTTTTTTCATTAGGAAGTGGTTATGACCCTTATAGTATTTTATTTAATTAAAAGTCAAACATATCACACTCATGTTTTTAATAAGTATAATATTTCTAATACGGTGTTATATAGAATATATATTCAATTATAAATATTATTTATAAATATAAAATATTTATCTACATCATAGTAATTTATTTGTATTTTTAGTGAAAAAATAATTACCTTAAATAATTACACAACGATGATGAATTAATTATTACATAAATGGAAAGTCAAATAAATTATATTAAAAATATTAAAAGCAATATAATTTGAATTAATTAATTTTATACATGAATTTTTAGATTAATATGAAATATCAGGGATGTATTAAAAGTCTTTTTTTGAATATATATCATTATCTTGATATTCTTAATGTCAGAGTAATGAAAAATTTAAAATTTGATAATAATGATATTATATGGAATTAATATTTTATTAAATTATTTAAAAATAATAAAATTATTAAGTAAACCCAAATGGTATAATATTTGGTCTAAAGTTTCATACCTTATTCATTTATATTCAATATTTAAGTCATTTTCTCTAGAATAGGCTTATTATATTTTAATATTTTAAAGAATTCCAAAAGTTCCCCTCACCTCAATTATAAAAGGGCACCTCCTCCCTCACTTATTCACACCACTTTGAGCAATTTATCTTGCCCAAATACTATCCATTTCTCTTAAAAACATCCTTATCCATGTTCTATATCTTCCAGTCTCTATAAAAGACCAACCCTAGCTTCCATAAGAAGAGATCTAAAGGATGTCCACTGATGAAGAGGTAATTTTATTTACCGAATCTTTCAAGTTTATTTCTTCTTATACTTCATATTAATATTTTGTTTCCATTATAAATTAATAAATCCAGTATCATATATATTCTGAGTTGTTATAATTATTATAGGACATCAATATTCCACCTTTTATCCATCCTATGAAAAACGAAAGTTCCATACGTATGTGTATAGATTACCGTCTCCACACCGTGGTGTAATTATTTTCCCCACCACTTTGCTTGGATTTTTATAATGATGAAAATAATGGGTTTATATTATAGTTATGAAATTATATAAATTCTTTTAATTTAATATATTATGCAATTATTTACAATTTCACTTGTTAGGGGAATGATATCATTGCTCGTGCATATGTATAGCCTACCGTCTCCACGGCACGATGCGATTCATTTTCCATGTTCAACATTAAATAATGGTTATAAAAATGTATTTAATGATTAAATATGATATTTAAAACATTAATATAATTATGGATATAATCTATCTATATCGTATGAAAAATAACCAAGAAATTCATGATAAAACATGTAAGAGAGAATAAGACAATTAAATCCCAAAATATGGAAAATGATGAAATATTTTTAATGAACGAGTGGTAATATATTATAAAAGGATCATATAAGATACAATAATTATGAATAATGTTCTTGTATAAATTATTAACATGTTTAAAATCATTATACTGGAGGTTTGAACACATTTTTAGAAAGTTAAACCCAAGGTAAGAGTTTCTCATCTCACCTTTATTTCTGTGGGACATATGCTTTATTCACCACTTATATACATTGTGTTGTGTATATTCTATCCATTAATACATTTTACGATAAATTATATGTATTTTATTGATATTTAAATATTCATATTAATTCTCTTATTTCATGGGTCTTATGATTCAAATGATACCCTAACGGTAAGGGTTCATTTCACAATGTCATCCTTATTTGGGATTGTTTCTGGTTGAGTCCCCACTAGGGAATATTTTCTTCCATGTCTATGTTTTCTAAAAATGTTTTCAAAAATGTTTTTTCTATTCTCCAAAAATGATTTAAAATCATTTTTACCCATATTTTACTTTTTAAAAAATGTTTTTAAAGGAATCATTATGTTGTTTTCAAAATAATCTCTATTTGGATTTTATCAAAAAAGTAAAAAGAATATTTATTTTTAAAATATACGACATGAAAAAAATTTACAGCCTTCATGACCAAAAAAATATTTTAAATCTTCTTTTATATTTTTAAAAGGTTATTTTCAAAGAAAATTATTCTGAAAATGATTTGTGAAATTTTAGTTTTAAAAAGTTAATTTCAAAGTGAAAGAAGATATTTTCCACATGGATGTTTTTAAAGATATTTTTATTCATCTATAACAATAACACTTTAATTTAATTATGAACCACTGGGGATATTTTATATTAATATAATTCTTATTATCTATATGTATGGTTTATGACCAATTTGACTGAGGATGTACTATTTTTATACTATCCAACATATTACTCTGGATGGTTTATGATTATTCTTATTCAATAGAGAGAGTGTTTACTATTCATATTCTAGTTTAATATGAATGATTATAATGTTATATTTCACTCCTTTTATATGAGAAATTAATTAGACATAGTAAGTGATGGGTATGGCTCACTATAGCCCCTTGATGCATAGGTAGGTCTCCTGAGACAAACTATACCGGGTTTTGGTTGAGGCCTTACCCATTTATGCAGACTTCTTGGCCAAGGTCTTGATAGTAAATTTTAAACATATGACATTATGCATTACATCATTATGAGATTAGTTATTGATATTCCATGTGATGATTTGACTAGTAGAATATCCATGGTTATGTTTTATTCTCATGTAATTATTTATATAGTACTATTTGATCATCATTTATTCCTTCCATATTAAGATCAAGGTTTTGTTTAATGTCACGTGTGTCATTTATTCACCTTACCATATCTTTTATGCTTTATTTACTCATGGATTATTATATAAGGTTACCCTTATAGAGCATATAAAATCAAACCTTTCTTATGCTTCAATTTTCCTTAGGATACAAGGAAGTGTTTTGTGATTGATATGCATTCTTACACAAAGAGGAAATAATGGAATCTTTAAAGAAATTCTTGTGAATTTTATGTTTAAAAATATAATTTAAATTTTAAGTATTTATCTATTTTACCAAGAATACTAATCTATTCGGTCATTTGGTATATGATTCCTTGTATATTATGCCAATTTAATAAAGTAACCACTAAATTTGGGCTACTAGAGTTGGGGTATTTATAGATTTTTTCTAGAACAAGTAGACTATGCTATTATTTGTGAAGCCTATACACCATATAGGTATGCGTGTTAATTTTTATTCATAAAAAATAAACAACATGACCCATATATGTAAGGATGGGTTAACACCCTATGGTGTAAAGTAAACTATGGATGATGGAAACTCAAGAGACCACCTATGTTGAGATTATATTTCCCTCTTTAAACACTATTTTTAGGCTATAATCAGGGTACAAACATTCATGTATATCCTTGTATCTTTGTGATTTTATCTTATAAATCCCCTATGGTAAGAAGGAACCTATCCATATAAAAAAGTAAGTGGGGAATGAGGATATCTCATAAGAATGGAAACATGGATAAACCACTCAAATATTATGATTAGATTCACCTACAAGCTTCCCAATAACTTAAAACTGAAAAGTCGATGTATCCTGATCCTACTATGAATAAGGTAATATGGAAGTGACAAGATAACACCGAATTGGAAGGTTAAATTTTATTAAAGAAACACAAAATTAAGGGATGCATGGCCTCCCTAAGTTATGTATATCTTAAGTTATTCCACTTATAGAGTGGCTGATCAATCATTGAGAAGTCTGAGGATTTGGGGGTTGTGATTCAATTTGGAATATGAATCCCATAGATAAAAAATGTGAAATCTCCAATGGGGATCATTCTTGAAAAAAATATAGTGGAAGGAATCATTTACACCAATGAGATAAAATTCCTAGTACATTCCATTGATGAAAAATACCCTTCCTAAGATGTGTGTGAGAGATGCTAGACAATATGAATGTAAAAGGGGCCATAAACTAGTCTATTAGTGAAGGTGAGATAATACCCTTAACCCAAATATGTATGAATAAGAACCACTAAAAATATTTTTATAAATTACCAAATAAATTTTGACATGTTTGAATATATTCCATTTTTATAGAGGAAAAAAGTGTGAGTGGAACCAATAAAGTCACCTCAACACACTGAAGGCAGTACTCTAGTGGGTATTACTATGAGACTGACCATCTTAGAAGAATTGAAACTTTAAATTTATTAGAGAATGATACTAGATGTGGAGGTACATGACACAATTTATACCTTATTAGTCCTAGGATAATCTATATTGTAGGTGTGTACAAATAGACTTTCATCCTTGGCCATTCATTTATGAAGTTATAAAATATTGTCCAAGAACATTTTCACTAGAAAAGGAAGATACTCTTCATAAATTTCCTATATTATTCTTATTGAAGTGATGATATCACATTACATTTAATTAAAAGTTATAATTTCTTAGATATGATACCCTATGAGGAAATCCTAGATGATGAGGTATAAGAACGATACCCATTGAGTAATGAATCTTCCCACGATAAGCTAGATCCCCATCTCACATTAGGTTCTCCACTATATTTCTTACTGATACAATAATACCATTGTATCTGAATTCAATGACTTACACACTGTGTATCAATGATGAAATGTTCCATGATCACCAAGACACCATGGAATTACTATATGCTAATATAGAGCCATCTGAAGCCAAATATCTTACCATCACCGATGAGGTCCTAGTTCTTTATAATGATGTATGAGTTACAAAGATGGAGGCCTTGGTACTGGTGGTACTTGAGACTTAGTCTAAGCCTCTAATTGAAATATAAGAGACACTGGGGGAGGATTCATTGATAATCTCAAACAATTGGGAAGTATGACTCCCCAATATATCATTTAGATCAATTAATGACACACTAGGATGAAACTAACCTTCCTCAAATAATAGGTTATGAGGAATATGCAAGGATCAGGAAGATTGAAGAATATATAAGGTGTATTGTGGGTATGGTTAACCCTAATCATTCTTCATATCATTAATATCATCCAGATACATTAACGAGGAACATTAATGAAGGTTTATCTGGTGAAAATGTGTCATCACCCCCGCCGATTAACTATTGAAAGTGAGATTATTCATTTCCCTTACCTAAAATAATGCATTGGTTGGGGAGGATGCAAAAAAAAAGGATTCTCTCATTGGGCCTCTTAATGGAGAAATAATTACAAGGGAAATTAATATTCATAACAATTTAGGCATACTATGATGTTTCTTATCTTCCATTGTGACATATATTGACTAATATGTATGTATCCCATGATTAATCATAGAAACACTACCAATAGTGGATATGGAGTGTTATATGGAAAGGGAAGCTACTAGAGAAGACTAGTAATTAAATGATTTAGATATCACCAAAAACATTGAGATCATATTCTATTTAAGTGACATAATGCTAACTTATATTCTAGTCACCGATTTGAGATCAAGTTCAAACCTGGGTCCCCTTTCACTTCAGTGGCCTCTAAGAAATATGGTGTGGAAGGACATCTTGAAGCTGATCCATGAGATTACCATTAGAGAACAACACTATGAACTACCTAATATTGGGTTAATATTCATCACTTTAGAGTGTAAAAAATTCAACTATAGTGAAATCTATAATACTGTGAGGAACATTACTGAAAATTTAGAGTAGGCTGAGTAAAGATAACTGGAGATTATGAGGGATGATACTATTTTTCACCCAACACATCTTAGAGATATGGAACTTTGGGAGCTACCTCGACATGCTATTATGGTTGTTACTCAATAGAGATTTTGTTTTGAAAAGGTAGTTTTGGAAAACCTCATCCATCAATAAACAAAAAAATTTAAATATCAAATAAAGAAGCATAAAAATATTTCTTATGAAGTGGAGAAGGTGGGATTTAATACCACCATTAGAGCTCATGAGATAATATTAGAGGAGGAGAAAAATGTTGAAATACTGGATGACCATCACCAGATTATTGATGACTTTAAGTGATTGATGATCCAACTTCTAGAGTCAATAAAGCTTTTTTTATCTATCTATTCGTATAGTATCCTCATATATTTTTTAATCCACCAAGAAGAATCTCAAAGTTTATGATAGTCCCAACCTATTTATTTATTTAATTATAAGAGTTTCTGAATCCACATGAACATTTTATGGAAATGGAATAGGTAAATCATAACTTTTAAACACTTGAGTCCATAATGACATGTGTGAATCAATCCATTATCTTCTAAACATGTGATCTCTAAAAGATATTGGTGGGCTAGATATGGAAACACATATGACATCACCATAATCTATGACGTGTTTATGACACAAAGAACTATGAAATTTTATTTCCTCATGATCTTATACTATTAGATGGACATAGTTGGGATAGATATTCAACCTATTTGGATATGAGAGAGTTGAATGACTCAATAAAATGAAAATCATAGGGTAGGGGGGGGTGGTGTTGAAATAAGGGTTTAAATGATCAAAAGGGATTAGGTACGCTAAAATTAAACCTTCACAACTTTCATATAAATCATCTGAAATTATATATTCAAGGAATAAAATGGGGATCTAAATTTTTCCTAGGTGGATAGACCAAGAGATCATATGTTGATAAATTTTTGGGTTGAATAATTTTTGGGTTGAATAATTCTCCCTATAAGTATTATGTATTTTTTTTATTTTATACCGAACATTTTCCTGAGCTATAGATGGGCAGAATATTAATGAGATAGAACTCAACTTTTTATGTTTCTACCATTTACAAGTTTTAAACCTAAAAATATTTTTCCCTTTTCCTTTTTTAAATTATCAAATTTTTTACTAGGCTCTGTGAGGTGCATGTCCAGTGATAGGAGACTCAACTGTTTCTTAGGATACCATTTGAAAATGTTCAACCTAGAGAGTACTATGCCTCTTTCCTATGGTGGTTTAAGGTCATAAAAACCATTCTAATGAGATGATGAATTCCAAATAGTAACAAGGGTGAAGTCAACTCAACATGAATATAGAGATCAATATCAATTTTGAATACCTTAAGGGGAGTTGCATGTATTTTAAGGTCATAATGCTTAGAACAAGAGATTTTAGTGTTTAAGTTAATACCTATTTAACCAAAATTTGATATAGTCACTATAATAAGGGCATGGTAAACCTATCATGAATTGAGATCCCCATTCTAGTGTAGAAAATCTCACTGATAGGTTCACATATTTTAATGTTATAATGATCAGATAAAAAAAGCGAGGTAGTACTTTTAGTGACAACAATATGGTGATAATACAACATGAATGAGAGGGACACATATCGATATATATGACCTCGGGGAAGAGTGAAAATTGTATAAGTTCATATTTTTTAGGCCAATGATGAAGGGTATGGTGGGAAAACCCAAATGTACCTATAGAGATAAGAGTACTGTAATACTTTTGAATAAGTAATTATAATTATGTAAATCATATCTTAAGGTACTTGAGTTGAGATTTGATGAGATGAAATAAGAATACTAAGGATAACTGATGGAAATTTTTTAATTATATGTCCCACAACAATATAGTTTTGAGAATATATGATTATAGTACCTTCTCCTCAATATGAAAACATACCCTTGGTTAGTAGGTCAAATATGTGGCATGTATATCATTACCAAGAAGAGGTGTCCAATTTTAAATCAGATACACTCATTACCAATAGACATAAATAGTTTATGGTAATTCAAACAATTAAGCTACGAAGTGTGTGTAACACCCAACGATTTCAGTTTGAATTTCCATTTAAATAAATATTTTGTGTCAAATATATTTTAATACATTCAATGACAAACTAAAGTGAATAAATATTTATGATGAAAAAATATTACCATACAAAATAAAATACATTTTCAGATAAATAAATGAAACATAATTAGAAAAATTATAGAAGGAATAAAACAAAAAGTAAATGAAATGATTATAAAATTAAAAGGTATAAATTCACTTGAAAAAAATACCATTTATTCTAAAGAAACTGTTTTTATGAATTATATATTTTTGTTAAGTTTATTAATTTTAAAAATAATATTATTAAAATTTATTTTTAAAATTAAATGAATTATTTTTAAAATAAATTAATAATATCCATTAAATAATTAAGTAAAAATGTGGAATTGTAATTTAATTATTTCGATCTAAATAAAAAGTTTTTGTTTAAAAACATTATTTTTATTATATATTATAAGTTTTTATTTAAAAGTTAAATCTCTCATATTTTGAGTGTGAAATTTAATAAAATATATATTACATATATAAACAAATGAATAAATATTCTTGAATTGATTATTAATTTTTTAGTAATAAATATAAAATCATTTAATGTTAAAATGTCATATTTTTCAATTTTTTATATGTAATGTATTTTCATTTTAATAAATAAAAAGACTATATTAATGTTTGTTTTTATTGAAATTTGTTATATATATTCAAATAAATTACCAATCATCTAATGATTATTACTTGGTAAAGAATAATAATAAATTAATTTTTATACATGTAATACATTTTTTAATTTTTTATGTGTCACGAGTACTTATATTAAAAATAAATTTTTATCACTTTTAGAAATTGAATCCAATTAAATTGTTTTCATAATTTTTTTAAACATTTATAAATTAGGTAATAAGTTTAATTTCATTTTAAGCATAAAAATAAGTTACCAAGGTAAAATTTAGTCACCACCGTAAATACTAAAATTAGGTAAAAGAGAAAAATTAAGGGGTAAAGACCTAAAATATCATAAAATATTACCTATAAATGAGTTTATGATGGAATTATAGAACTCCCATTTATATACATTTATTATTTTCCACTTTTGATCAAATTTAATTGAAAATGATATTTCTTTTTATATTAATGAATGAGTATTTACAAAAAATACCACCCCTTATCACCAATAAAAGGATCCCTTCTCTACCCACCTCAAATCACACATTGAATTAGGTTTTATCATAAATACATGTAAAAATTATCTCCCTAAAAATACCATCCCACATTTATTAACCTATTATCACAAGAAGAATCCCCAAATCTCTCATCTCCAAGTGGCTCTCAAAGAGGAAATTCAATTCTTCAACATAAGTGTTATCCTATAATTAATCATTATTATTTATCTTATTCAACTATTTTTTCTTAAATTTGATTAAAAAATTTAATAATTTTTTTAAATCATTAATATTCTATAAAAATTTTATTATTACTATATAATAATAGGTTCTTACTCATCCAGTGGTTATAATGTGGTTTTGTTTGGGTTAGTTCTACCACTTACATAAATGATGTTATATAGTTTACATAATGAGTGACTAAGAAAACCAAAATAATAGTAATATGATGTAATAATTTTTAATTTAATATGTTTTTATAATTCTATTATGGAAATACATCAAATTATATCCATCAATAAATTCAATTCTTTCATTAATTCAATAATCACTTAACAAGAATTTTTTATGAATTCCTTATGAACCATCACCATAAGTTTCATTAAGTGACCATGGGAGTAAAAAAATATATTAAACACATATAATAAAACATATTTTTTTTTGGATATTATGAATCCGTGATCAAGGATCAAGGATTGGAGCCACCAAACCAAAGCATGATTTGAAAACAAGAAAGTTCACACCCAAATATTAATTTTTTTTTAAAAATTAATATATGATTTATAATAAATTATAAATGAATGGTATTAAGTAAATTATATTTGAATAAGGTTATTATATATATTAATAATAAACCTGAATTTATTATATAGGTATTTATATCATGTTTTGACCAAATAGAAGTCCGAAGTAAGGGTTTCTTTTCCAATCTCACTTTGAAATTGAGATTATCAATGTCTGAATTTCTATTTGAGGAAATTGTTTGTTATTTCTCTATAAAAATCCATATATTTTATTTTAATTTAGTTATTTATATGTTTTAAATGTTTTATTAACATTTCAACTCCATTTTTTTAGCAACTCAATTGAAATGTTTCTTGTAAGTGGATCCCACCCTATCTCATATTTTGTGATGAGAATTTTTATCCTATATCACTATATTCTTTATACTGGTTTATGGATTTAATTTTATATACTTTTATGATTTATTAAGTACATTTTATATTAAATTTTATTTTATTCACAAAATTATCAAAGTAATATCTTTTTAAAATTTTCTGTAAGGTCCATTTTCTATTGACTTTAAGTTTTTTTACAAAAGTGTAAAATAAATCTATTTTTTGGACACTTTAAACATGATAATTTTATACTTCCATTTTCATAGGTTTTGTATATGAGTAATACATTATAATATTTCATGGTTTTTAAATTAATTTTTATTCTCATTATTTTTAAATTATTTCCTTTTAAAAATAAAATCTATAAAAAAGTGAAGGATATTTCATCTTATTCTTTAAAGTAATTTACTAATAACTTTATAAAACGTTTTTAAACTATGTAAAGACATTTTAGTAATTCTTATAATTTACTAGTTATATTCTCTAAATACACCATACACCTTCTTTATTTTGATGTATTATGATCATTTGTTATGGAAATATTCATGAAGCCCATTTATCTCTCACGAGTTATTAAGTTATGAGGGGATTATGATTTTTTTTTCATGTTCATGTGGTAGAAATATGTTTAGTTTACCATTATATGATGGATGGTTATAATATATTTTTATAAAAAATAATTTGAAGTGGATTTTGGGTAGTTTGTTTTGACAATAATGAATAATGAACTCCTAAGGGAGTATATAAGTTGATGAAATGAGATAGAAGGAGTTCGGGAAGAAGCTGGAGGATGGTATACCCATAGGTTAGGTACTACATTATGGATCATGGAACCAAAAATGTGGTGGTTAAAAAATGGATAAAGGTTTTGGATAATTACTTTGATCTTAGTGTTTAACATTGAAAACTTACCCTTGAAAAATGGGGAATTATAACTCATATGTTGTGGAATCTATGGTCTAGGTTGAAAGATTTATCATAGGTTAGTCAAAATGACCAGCTGGAGACCATGACATGAATGATACCATGGTAATTTTTCTAAATTCTTATGAAGAATTGGGAGTCTCACTATGGGAATCTTAATCTCTATTCCAAGATCAAATATAGAAGTATGGTTGAGGTGTTGAAGATATTTATAAGAAAAGTTTGTCTAAACAGGTAGCTGGTGGATACTATATAATAGTGGATGTTAAAAATACCTCTAAGAAATTTAGAGGCCCACTATGAGAGTTTTTAATACCATGGGGGACTCCAAAGCAGTTATTGATGGATTTCTGAAGTTGAAGTGAAATAGTCTAGGTGGTCATAGTGTAGGGCCTTTTGAATGGATTGTTTCTTAGAAAAGTCATTGTGTTATGCCATTGTTTTTAAGTTAGAGGCATTTCATAGGAAAGAGACCTAATAGTGGATGTTTTAATGGTGGACACACCATATATAAGGAATCTTGATTGTGGTTATGTATTTTCAGATTCAGTGAAGAAAGAGGTACGACGTGACTATTAGAGAGTTTACATAGCAAAATTGAATAAATTTCACAAACATTATTACATGAAAGTTTTGGGAAAAGAAAAGAGGAATGTTATCCTGAAATTTTGGGTGATATTTCTTACAAAAAGAAGAATAAAGATCATGGTAAGTGAGAGAAGAGTAGAATAATATTGCAATTCAAACATAGTAGAGAAGGAATTCCAGTCCAAGTGCACTGAAAACAAGTAAAGAAGAAGATGGACGTTCTATGGGTTTTTCATGCTAAAATTATATGGATTTTTTATTTTGGAAGAAAGTTAAGCTGAGAAATACACCATTTTTGGTGTAATCTTGCCTTTGGTTTATGAAGAATAAATAGTGCATCAATTGAAGGATCAATGAGTTTCTTAAGTGTTTAAGATAATTGGGTTATCTATCCTTGTGAGGTTTATAAACCTGTAAGGTTAGTAAAGCCACTATAAATTATAAAATTAGTGTACTTAGTGTTTTAGTACATTGAAACATTGTTAGTGTATGCTTATTTTATTATCTCTATTTGGTTGAACCAAGTAAAACTATTGTTAACCTATCTTTTTGTGCTTTATCTCTTCTATTTAGTGTGAGGATAAATTTTTCCTTATAATAGCGGAATAAGATCATTAAAAAGGGTCAAAATTAAAAGAATGACATAACCTTATTCATGACTTCAGGTTATTTACCTTACTTGGGACCAAAAAGCAGTACCATATCCAAAGGTTATTAAATAATTTCTCTCTCTTTGAAATAGTAGTAGAGGTAGTCAATTACAAGGGGACTATTCTCTTCGATGTAAGAAACTTTACAATATGGAAGAATAAAATGAAACACTATTTATAATAATTGAGAATGAACATATCTACAACAACCATTCATGGGATTTTGCTCACTATGGAGAGTATAGAGTTATCAGAAAAGGATAAAAAAGAACTTGATTTAAATTACAAAGTATTTAAAGCTTTTTGACAAGAATTATCCAAATCTATTTACATAAAGATGATTTTGTGTAAATACTCACATGACACGTGGGAAAAAATTCTCAACATTTATGAAGGTGATCCCAAGGTTTATAAAGCTAAAATACAGGTATTATAGAATATACATAGGGAAAATAGGATGAAACCAAATGAAATTTTTGATGCATTCTTTGAATAAGTTAATATTCTTTTATAGGACATGATTGGACTCAAAGAATCTATAGAAGATATTAAAATCATATAAAATTATAAGAAGAATACCACCAAATTTCAATGTGAAGGTATTAATAGTCAAATACAAGGATCTTATTGTGGGAAGAGTTGTTGTGGATGTCTATAAGAATAACTAAAATCCACTAATTTATATTTTATGGTTTAAATTCATTATATAAAGATTTTTTTTATGAAAAAATGAGAGGAATAGAATAAAAATATAGATGATCATTATTTCATAAATGAAATAAAAAAATAAAGAACAAAAATATGTAATTTTATTTGATTTATGTTTAATCTATATGAAAATTGAGTAAACCACCCCATGATAGCTTTATTACTAAAATAAAGAAGTGAAATACAAGATTCAAAAATAAGAAATAGACTATAGAAAGTATCTAAATAATTAATACTTACTAAACTAGGTAGTGGTGGTAAAATCCATCACATAGATTTCACACCATATATTATTGGATAAACTCACAAAACTCACCTAGATCATCATAAAATATATAATAAACAAAATAAAAAATAGATTAAATTCACTTACAGAGTCGAGTTTCTTTACCAAAAGTCAATTATGATTAAATAAGAGGATAATTCCATCTTCATTGAAGATCCATTTAATGGTAAATATACCTTTATTAATTTTTCTCTTTTCTCTACTAAAGTTGATATCCATTTGTAGGAAATAAAATGTTAGATGTTTTTGGAGTAATAGTAGGTGCAACGACCCAAAATTCTAGACTTTATAAAAATGATTTTATGTCATATTACTTCCATTATATGCTACACCTAACAACAATGAACCAAAAATTATTAAGATAAAATTATCAATAAATTTATAATAAATATTTTTATGGTAAACTATTAAATATTTATAAGGTAAATAATTAATATGAGTTAATATTAAAAAAATATTATATTCAATAAAAGCCATTTTCTTTGTATTATGTATTTTATTTTAAAATATAAATTTAAAAATATTATGATTTAAATTTTAGAAAATAAAATTAATTTTTTAATTCCTCACATTAAAATTTACTTAGTATGATTTTTTATTTTTTTCAGAAAAGGTTGATTTTCAGTCGAAAAATACAATTTTTGAGAAAATTATAAATTTTATGATCTTATCATCATGAAATATTATCTAATATACTAATAAAACATTTAAGTAATAAAATATATATTTAAGGAATAAAATTATTAAATTTTAAATATCCTTTTAACTTATAATCCTCTGTCTAATATTTTTAAAACTAAATTAAAATTGTACTTTAATAAAAAAATTATTTTCAATATTTTATTCTAAATTAGTGTTTAGATAATTAAATTTGATTTTGGGTTTACATAAAATAATCCTAAATTTTATATGTTTTATAATAAATCAATTTATTTTATTAAAATATTTATCGAATATAATTTTATCTTATATATAAATTTAAATCCTAAAATCATTATTTTTTCTAAAAACTTTTTTTACGTGATTAAGTGTTTTTATTTTAAAATTAAAATTTCACACCTTTAGAAATTTTATTTTTTAATATTATTTAAAAATTTTAAATCATAAGTATCAAAGTATGTAAAAGGTTCCAATCTCAATTTATGTTAATAATGTAAATTACTGACTTTAAAAATTAATTACCAAGGTAAAAATTAATTTGGGTAAAAAGTTAAAAGTAAGAAAAATCCTTAATTCACTATTAAATTTTCACAATATGAATGTATAAGAGTATTTAATAAATAATATTTTACCAAACACCATTTTTTCTACTTTTGATCCATTGGACCTTGAATAGTGACAAGACCTTTTTACAAAATGAGGCTTATTTCCAAAAACACCGTTTTCTTCTCTTATAAAAGTATACAACTAAAAACCATTAAAAGTTACAAATAAAATTTTAATTAATCGATGAAAATATTTATTTTTTATCCTACTATAAATCTATCCTACCCACATAATCTTATGGTCACCTTAAGTTTCTTAAGGCCTTCACTTCCAAGGAGTTTTCCAAGAGAAAACTCAAGCTTCCAATGTGAGTATTGCCTTCTCTTAGTCTTTTATTTTATTATAATCCTTATTATAATAATTTATAAATCTATTAATACAATTAAATAAGTATTATTATTATATTTAAATTTCATTATATTCATTATTTAATCCTTTCCATCCACTAAGAAAACAAAATAACATCAATCGTGCGTACATGTGAACTACCACCTCCATGAATAATGAATTTCATTTATCATAAACACCCATCATAGATGGTTATAATATTGATTATAATGAATATATATTATACTTATTAAATTTTCATGATTCTGTAAAATTTATATTAACAATATATAATAACATTCTCTTACCAATTCGATCATTATAAGACACTTATTTAGGTCATTTTTACGACCTACATGAGTGATATTGAAATTTTTATGTCATGGATGATTAATAAATTTTATATTTTGGGTAAAAATATGTAAACATATTTTATTAAAAATGTATAAATTATTATTTGGTCATAATATTAATATCTAATGAGGTTATTAATATATCTCCTTTTATTCGTTAAACTCACCAAAATGACCTCGTCTTCATTTTAGTCATCCCAAAACGTTACCAAAACACTTTATAAATGACATTAAAATTTTAAAAATTATTTTAAACACATATTATAGTATATATTATGATATTTTAATGATGAAATTTGGGATAATAACGAATAATATCAGTACCATTACAAAACAAGTTGAAAATGATCAGGACTTCTAACACCCGATTTTGAAAATAGATGATAAGTAACTAATATACATGTATTTAATATTCATAAAATAATTTTTAAAAGATTATTGAAATAAATAAGGTTTTAAAAAGGTAATTAATATATTTACTTTTGTGGTATATGGTATTAGAGTGCATTGGACGAAGCATGAGTAAATGTAAGAGTTTCTTTGTCTCAAATTTTAATCCCTTGAGACATTTTAATCTATACACTATATTTCCATTTAAATAGTGTAAATAATTATTATTTCATATAATATATCAAGAATTATACTTTATTTATGGTATTTAAGGTTTAATTTCATTCTTTAACTTTTATGGGGTCTTTGATTGAATTTTTACCCAAGTCGTAAGGGGTTTTCATGATTCAAATCTTTCCCTTGGGTCATAATCACTTATCTTTATCTGAAACCATTTAAAGTATGATTAAATTAAACCTATGATAATGTTATGTTTTATTTTTACCTTCTTATTTGTTGTAATCATGTTTCATGCCAAATTATTCTTCCTTAATGAATCTATTTTTTTTGTATAAATAAAATTTTGTTGAGAATAATCCCCATCTCTTTTAATGGATTCTTACCACCATATCCACATTTTTACTTCCCATTAATGTTATCATTCCCATAGAGGAAAATAAAATTGTTTTTATCTCCAATGATATTTATATTTACCTTTATTTTAAAACCAAGGTTTTGACATCCTTTTAACAATGTGGGTTTTTAGTAAAAGAGTTTTTAAATATTTCAAAGGACTTTCCTTTAAATAATCATATATTCTTCCATTTTTCATTGAATTTTGACATATGATTTATTTATTTTTTTGGTATATTTATTGGAATTTGTTTTCGAAGAATTTTTTTAATAACTTTCATCTTAATTTTCACAAATATAGTTTTTATAATGTGACTCAAAAATCATGTATTTTTAAGATGATATTAAAATTTTTTTTAAGAAAAATCCTTTTTGTGACTTATCTTTAATTTTAAAAGGAATATTCTATAATAAATTAATGGTTCATAAATCAATCAATATATTCTATTTATGGGTGATCATGTTTTGGGTATTAAATGGTCATATTTTTTATGCGATACCATTTGGAAAAGTTATGAAACCCATTTTTATTACCATGGGTTATTTATGATAAAATGAATGATTTGATTTTAAGTGGAAATAATATGTATTTATGATGAAGGGTGGGGTCATATATCACCATACTGAGAAATGTTTATGGTTTTATATCACATGAGATAATTATTCATGTACATACTTGTATTGTTTCACAAAATTAAAGGGTAGACATACTAGGAATTGTTCACATAATTAAAGTATGGGAATATTTGGATTTTTTCACAATGTTTTTCAATGCTTATGTTTATTCCACTACTTATCCAAAATGTTCCTTATTTCCAACCTATCAAAAATGGTCATGGTATTACATTCTCTAAATATATACTATTTATTGATGTTATGTTTTCATGTTTTGTTATATTTTCATTATATACTTATGAGACATATTTTTATGAACTTTATTAGGTACTATGTTCCTTTTACATGATCCTAAATTCTCAATCAAGTATTATAATTTTCACTTGGGGTATCATGATATTTTTATATGGTGTTTCTCCCTTAATCATATTTTCCATCATGTTTAAGATCCATCTGTCATGACTAGTTGATATTTTTACCTTACTGAGAATTATAGATCACCTATTCTTATGTTTCCATTCCTTAGGTTATATATATTATTATATTATATGATATTTATAGAAGAGGGTACAGAGAATAATGTTTATAGATAAATTTTCATAAGTTTTGTAAAATAAGATTTTTATTTCGCTAGTTTCCAACACACTAAACTTTTAAGTCCTTTGTTTCTGTGACTATTTGTGGAATGTATTATGTAACCATGAAATCAATGCATTATTTATGTGTGATTATCTCAGGTAACCTTAGTTGGTATCATATGTAAGGATTAGTTATTTTATGGATTAGTTTAGAGAACTTAGTGAGAACTTTAGGAATGTGTCTATATACTGGATAAAATCCTGATGTTTTTGTAATGTAGATATTATGTGTGTCATGACCCAATAATAATCGGGGATTAAGCCGCAACTACCCCAATCCCACCTCCATAGGCTAGGGGATGAAGAAAAGTGTTGAAAGTAATATCATAAATTGGAGGCCTTTTCCTAATGTGCATGTATGAACACACCTGACCATCTCATTGAAGAAGTGTAGAGGAATAATAAAAAAAAGATAAAAAACTAGAAAGTAAACCAAACACACAAAAACTATAGTGTGTACATGAGTATGATAGTGCAAACTGAAAAGTAAAGCGAAAAAATACACTCCCAACTAGAAATATGTCCCAACCTAAAAAAACTAGAAAATAAACTGCTGAGAGATACCAGCTCTTAATCTCCAAGATATGACCACTATACATGGTCCCAATCACCCAATATTACTAATGTAATGACCCGTGAATTCTCATTAGCTTGAGAGTACAATGAGTCATTACAAGGCCTTAAGCGACATCCCCAAGATGCCAAACACTGCCAATAAATGCCGAAGGGTTTCAAATACAAGTGGGTGATGATTTACCCTTTAAGAAATAAACCAATAAACCAACCAACCATAACCAAACATTCACTATATGAAAAACTAAATTATGCATGTCAACAAAACAACCAACTGATACATTACCAAAAGCGAACCACACTATTCCACAATACAACCCACAAACCAATACAACCAACATAATATCAGAGTACTATGTGGAAGACTAAAAAAAGACCCAAAATAATCCAAGAAACACTCCATAGCTCCACACCAAACTCCATGCTCCAAGAACCACCATATATCCCAAGCATCACCACGAACCACTAGCAATGAGATGTTTTACCTTTACCTATATTCCAGAATACGACATCTACAAAAGCACCAAACTACCAAAGCATGGGTGAGTATAAAACTCAGTAGGTTTTTTCCCAATGACTTCCCTACTCACGCCACTTGGATAGAAAAGTTAGTCACATTTATATAAAATATTTTATATAAAACAATTTACCAAAATAGTTTATAACCAAATATAAACAAGTTTCCAAAACCATTATAACCAAAAGCATATAATTGCAATTGAAACCAATTTTTCCAACAAGTTATTATTTTTAGAAAAATAACTAAACAAGCCTTAAAACCATTTCTCAATATTCCTTTGACATACCCAATTCATTCCATACATCCACACAACCAACCCTGTATGTAACCTGGATCTCCCTATACTCGCGAGTGGTGAGTCATCCTTTCACTAAGTCTCCCTTAGTGAACCAATTGACAGGGGAGAGCCCTAACCATTATCCATCCCATTAATGATGGGGGAGACCCATAACCCTTATCCATCCCACATGCACCCTTTGAAGGGGGAGAGACCTAACCCTTATCCAGCCCATTAATTATGGGAGAGACCCCTAACCCTTATCCATCCCACATGCCCGTGAACACACACAACCATCATGTCAAAAACCAACTGTGTTCAACCAATTCAAACCATTTTAATAAAACTGTACATTTATTGAAAACCAAAGAATAAAAAAAATTTCAAAATAGTCATTTCACTTCAATAAATCATTCAATTTTATTGAAAAAATATAATCCAAACTATGTTTCCAAATTCCAGAAAAACCCCAGTTTAAAATATATATTTTAAAATTAAGAACCAAAACACTCATCCAAAATCCCCAATTTTTTAGATTTCACAACCATCACTCAAGAATGTTTCTAACAAGTGTTAAACAATCAAATGACAATCAATTCAACACCAAACATTCAATTTTAAATCATTCCAATTAGTTATACTAAGTGGAGTTGAGAAAGAAGCCTCCTACCTTGAAGGTTTTGACAAAAACCACAACGAACGAAGAACGTACAAGAAAATTGGGTTGGTTCTTCAAGAACCCACCTTAGATCTCTTTTCCTAGAAATAAAAAGACTAAATATAATCATATTTTTCATCCACACACTTACATCTACCCATAACGGGCATAGATATAAGAAACCAAGAGAATAGGAGAAGTAGATCTAAGAAACTGATCAAGAACTATGACGAACGATCACATACCTCAAGAATCACGCTTTGATTCACCAAGTAAAGCCTTCATATCACCTCAAAAACACTTGGGAGAGGTTATACTACCTTCAAGGTAGAGTGATCCTGAGTTATGGCCACTTAGGTGAAAAAAGGATCCATTTAGAGGTAAAAACGTGTGAGATCCACTTTTTTAGGATCTCATTTAAGTGCCCGCACGGTTAGTTCGCATAGTTTGACAAACCGTGTGCTAACCGTTCGTTGACCACTACCTTAGAAAACCCTTACACGACCTCCCCACATGGTCTCATGAACCGTACTCTAACAATGTGGGAGACACTGCCTCAAAAGTGTCAATTACACACGGTTCGACAAACCGTGCACCACCCATGCGACTTCCCCTTTACCTCAAAACTTCATTCCAAGTTCTCCTGACTCTCTCATTCATCACCCTTAAATTTATAACCATTAAAATAATTAATTAAGGGTTACATACCAGTAACCACGGGTAATACACTTAAGCTACTCTGAATTCACCATCTGCCTATCCATCGTCAACATAATACACAAAATGTGTGGGCAAAGCCCATGCGGGGGTGAGTATATACATACCCAGTAGGAAATCCCTAAAGTTGAATAAAGGAGAAGTAAGTGACACAATAAGAATATAAACACAGAAGATAGTAAATATGATGCATCTCAACCTAAAGAAATAGAAATAGTAACCTCATCTAAGCACAAGGCTCTCAACATTGTGTGTAGATAGACTACATGTTGAGTATTTGTCACCCATAGTAGGAGAGTAACCTCATAAAACCATGAGAAGCTAAACAAAGAAGGCACATGGAATACCCTGTGCATCTTTACAACCCATGGTATGAGAGAAACCAAATTCAAGGGTATGGATATTTATGTATAAATATATGTTCTCAATAAAAGAATCCCAAATAATAGAGTAAGGGGAACTCCATATCATATCTCAAACAAAGAAAAGAGTCGCCAATAGTTCCAGAAGTCTAACAATGATTCCCAAAACCTCACATGTATGCCTAATAGAATCCATCCAAGTTAAGACACTCCTTTTCACGATTACACATAGTCGATGAGCCACAATCTCTAGGTATCGTACCCATTCCCTAGTAAAATATAAGGGTTTAACTTAGAGGATAGATAGAGGTCACATAACCTATTTTAGTAGGAGGATTCCACTCTAATAGTAATTAGAGGGCCCATTCCCTACCAAACAAAAGGGTTCCACTCTAAAGTTTGGAGGACTTATGCCCTATCCCAATAGGAGGTCTCTACTTCAATAGGTAGATAGAGGACCCATACCCTATGCCACAGGGGGGATCCACTCTAATGGTGGAGGACCCTTTCCCAACCTAGGTGGATGGTTCCACTCTATAAGTCTATATAGGACCCATTCCTAGCCCAGCTAGAGGGTTATACTATAGTTGTCTATAGAGGACCCATGCCTAACCCAACTGGAGGGTTCCACTCTAGTCTTAAAGGACCCATTCCCATCCAAATTGGAGGGTTCCACTTAGAATTTCTATGGTGTATTTCATGATCACTACCATCATTGATCATTTCCTAAACAATCTCCATACCTAGAATTCTTATATCATACCGCAAAATCAACTATGGAGGGCACCGTTATATTCCACATAGAAAAAAACTTAGGATAAGCTACTCATGGGATGAGATCTGAGTCTAAATAAATGAGTTATGAGATTATGAAGTTTCCTTAAAATGAACTAAGGGGTACATGGTGTGTGAGTGGACCCACATGATATGTGATCCTACTCCACCACCTTTCCATGTTCCTAGAGGTACATGACTCGCCAACCGTGTAGGGAGACACTGTGTGTAGGGGATCTACACGACATGGACATGAAAATCAAGGTCCCACCCATGTTATTGTCCATATTCATGTATCCATACCATTTACGTATATATATCCCATGTTTGTATACTCAAGTCATGTATGTGTACTTCAGTACGCAGTCGTGTGCCTAGATGTGTATTCCATCACAAGGCCTTGCTCGTTTGATCCTCCACATGTCTTATTCACCTAGGGAAGAGATACATGATGTGTTGGAGGGATACATGTTGTGCCATACTTATGAATTTTCAAAACCATAGATGCCACAACATTGGGGGTACACGTGGTGTGTTTATTACATTACATGGATTATAACCTTGTTTTTCATAGTTTCTAAGATAAGAACACTATACTTCAGATATGAATTTTCTACTTTGATTCTAGTCTTTATCCTCCCTAAAAATGGTGGATCTGGCCATGGATTTTCATTTTCATCCTTTCGGTGGCTAGAAAAAAGGTACCCATTGGTCTTTGAAGGTTTGTTGCATGCGTCACATGCCTCCTCCATTCGCCATATTTGATTCAGACTTTGAATCAACAATTGAATCACACAAAACCCACAAACAACCTAGATCTATCCTTAATTCATCAATCTTCCCCTCTCATGAAAATTTTATGTGATTCCGGGGTCCGATCTGGCTCAGTACCACCCAAAAATTTCGAACCAGGACTGCATGGCCCAATCGTTGAAGAACACAAAGCAATTGAGGGGGAAAGGAACAAAAACAAATGTTTATCAATAATTTCCAAGAATTTCTAGCCAATGATAATGAATTGGGATATATGGAGTTATAAAACCAAATAATAATAAATTAAGCCGGTAAACATGTGCATTAAAAGACCAAAAAATGGCATAGATCATAAAATAGATGATTCTGCTCAATAAATTTAATAAAAAAGGGAATAATAAATATTTTTATGAGTCTTAACCAGAGATTAGATCATTATTCATCAAATAATTTGCTGAACAATAATTGAATGAAGTCGTTGCATTCACTGCGCTTTGATCTTCTCCGATCCAGAGATTCATCATCATCTAATATGATCTGCCAATGGAAAGATAAAGGAGAGGCTTTGGAATTTTCCCATGGTTTATGCGGCTAACCCTGATGGATTTTAAATTGCAGTGGGTTTATATATATTTTAGTTAGGTCAAAATAAAAAATAAATAAATTTAATTTAATTAAGTGATCCGCTGAATGTACCACCAATGGGAGAGATATCCGAACGCCCTATGCAAACTCATCTTAGGTCATACCTAATGTAAACAATGAATTCCATACTCAACTGTGGTCTCATATTTATGATCCAATATTAATTTTAAGAGTTACCCATTTTATTTAAGAAGATATGTGTGCTTAATATAAGATTTATAAAATATTTTTATAAAATTAATTCTGAGCACAACAGGCCTAGAAATCATACATTGTCTCAGTGCTTGGCTCTTAAAATATATATAGATATATTTCAAAGTCTTACAAGGAAAAAAATGGGTCTAAATATCATTTCCTCCTTCAAAATTTTTATCTCTAAAAAGAAAAAACTAAACAAACAACTCGGGTTACTGAGCCTGCATCTGGCTCTCCCACACATAGGAGATCTTCTAAATTTTCTTGTGCTACCACAACACATAAACCAAAGTGATGGTCCATCCATGCAAGGTAATCTCCTACCGATCCTCTATCACCAATCAGTGATTCTAAAAAGTGGATCCATTATCGATTTGTATTTCTCCCCAGTCAATAACATCCATAGGGTCATGCACATATTTCCTCAACTGAGACACGTGGAAGACATCGTGCACCCACTTTAGCTATGGTGGTAGGGAGAGGCAACAAGAAACCCCACCAACCCTCTGCATGACCTTGAACAAACCAATGAACCTCGGGGATAACCTACCTCATTGGAAAAACCTCCACAACCTACATCATGGGAAGTTACTAAGAAAAAATGGTCTCCCTAATCAAACTACAAAGGCCTACAATGGTGATCTGCATAATGTTTATAACTACTCTGAGCCAACCTCATCTGCTCACGGATGACATGGACATTCTCCATCGTCACTTACACCAAATCTAGACCCATAAGAGATGTATCACAAATCTATTTATTGAAAAAGGTACCTGTAGGGTCTCCCATATAGGTACTTGAAATGTTCTATTCCAAGATAGAGTGATAACTATTTTTGTATGCAAACTGTAATAGGGGTAAGTGATCCTCCCAGCTTTGGATGAAGTCTAGCACGCAATCCCTCAAAATATCCTCCAACACATGGATAGTGATCTCAGTATTCCCATCCATATGGGGGGGGGATCCTGTACTCATCCTCATATAGGACTTGAATTCCTTCTATGGGCCTCTCCAAAACCATGATGTAAATTATACATCATGTCTGGAGACAATCATTGAGGGAAACCCATGGAGAAAAACAGTCTCCCATACACACAACTTCCCCAAAATCTCCACCAAACTCTACTCCCTGATAGAAAGGAAGTGTGACAACTTCATGAGTTATTTAACTATCATCCAAATGGAGTCATTGACCTTCGCTGTCCATGGAATCCCCATAACAAAGTTCCTGGATATTTCATACCCCTTTTACTTCGGGATCTCAAGGGGATGAAACAAAACTACCAGAACTTGGTGCTCATCCTTCACCTACTGACAGGTGTGGAACCGAGAGATGAAATTGGAAATACTCTGTCTCATGCTGGACCAAAAAAACTACCGCTGAAGTTCCCTATACATCTTCCCCACAATGGAATGTACAACCAAAGGAGAAATTTTGAACTCTCACATCACCTCCTATCACATCATGACAGGAACCACCATCCATACCTAAAAAAAGATGACATGATTAACTCCTTAAAAATATCCATATGGTGAATCCCCTATAGATATCTAGCCATGAAAGACCTCATAGTCGATGTCTCTCAGCCGAGACTCTCTCACACGTTTGAGAAGTAGAGGATTCAACACCATTGATTGAAAAAAATTTGTACCCTCCTCTACCAGGTTTAGCAGTAAGGAATACAACTACTCAGAAGCCTTATACACAAAATTATCATGTGAATTCCTATTAAGGTAATCTACTACTACATTTCCTTTCCATGGAGTATAGACCATCTCTAAGTCATAGTCCTTTAGGAACTCTAACCAATGATGCAGTCTTAGGTTCAAGTCTATCTGTGTGGAGACATACCTAAGACTCTGATGGTATAAGTAAACCACAAAGTGCTCCCCCAGAAGGTAGTGACTCCACGTCCTCATAGAGAAGACTATTGCTTCCAAGTCTAGTTCATGAGTCACATAGTTCTTATCATGACTCTCAACTACCACAACCAGTATGTGATAACTGCCTACCACTACATCAACATGTAGCTAAGACCATATCCTAAGGCATCACAATACACTAAAAACTCAATGTCTTCCTTTGGTAGTTGCAACACTGAATCACTCATCATATTCAACCTAAACTCCTCAAAGGAACTCTAGAACTGCTCAGTCCAGCTAAAAAACTTTCTTTTCAGCATTAAAGAAGTTGAAGGGGCTTTAATCCTAGAAAATGATTCTATAAAAATCATATAGTACCCCACCAATCTAGGAAAACTCTACACATATGAAACTCTCTTGGGTGAATCCTAGGAAATCACTGCATCGATATTTTTTGGTTCCATATCTAAACCATGCTCAGAGATGACTTGACCCATAAAGTGAAACTCATGAATCCATAACTAGCACTTTGAGAGCTTACCATAAGTATGGTGCTCTTGAAGAAAATCTATAAGCATACTCAAGTGATATTCATTCTCCTCCTTTGATGAAATGTATATGAGTATGTTGTTGAAGATAAATAAAATCTGGTCCATGTTTTACTAGAATATTTAGTTCATCAAATACATAAACATGGAGGTGGAATTCACCACACCAAATAGCATCAACAGGAACTCATAGTTTCTATAGTGACATCAAAATGGTAGATTTAGAATATCAGCCTCGCAAACCCTCAACTAGTGGAGTTCATACTAAAAATTAATCTTTGAGAACCATATCACACCTCAAAATTGGTCAAATAGGACATCAATCCTTAGAAAGTGGTATTTTTTTATTTATCATGGCCTGGTTTTGGTGACCATAATCCATGAAAATCCATAATCTCCCATCCAACCTTTTCATGAACAATAATGGAGATACCCTGAGGGACACAATGGGCCTAATAAAACCCTTCTCTCAAAGGTTCTTCAACTACAACTACAACCCCGAAGCTCAGTAGGGGACATCTGATATACTATAGAAGATATCATAGTGGTCCTAGGATGCAAGTCAATGAAAAAATATATCTCCCACCTTCAAGGTAGTCAAAAAACATCCTCAGGGAATATGCTATAAAATGAAGGAGTTAAGATGTTTGAAGAGCCTTCTACACTAATGTGTATACTCTATAAATTATGGGTTATGGGCTGTAGTCTCTTGATCGCAGAATCCACTTGTCCCATTATGATATCTCTTACCCATAAAGGTGAATCTCATCCCATCATTGCAGAGGCATATGACTCATCTATAATGATAGTCAATCTGGGCTCAGACTATGGAAGACCAATCCATACCCGTGATGACATCATAGAGTTCCTTCATGGTGACCTAAAAGTTATATTTGAACCTTTTTACACCAAGATATAACTCTCACTACTAGTAGATAAATGATATAGATTAATAATTCCCTATAAAAAACTCAATACGAAGCTATTGGGCTATTGAATCAACTGGGAGATCCATCTCTCACACCAAGAATATAGTGATGAAATAATTACTAGAACCTATTTCTACTAATAATTAATCAAGAGTAGAAAACAAATAGATCCTACCTATGATCATCTAATGTGCTGTGGGGTCATAATCTTCTAGAGCCTACAGTTGTCTATGAACCCAACAACCAGCTCCTTAAACCTGAAATGGGACTCCTAGTAGTGGTGGTGGAAGGATATAATAGCTCCATCCACCCCCATAGCTCCTCATACTCCTTTGACAGCTCTACCTCCCTGGGGGCCACCCTACCCTCGCTTGGGTGATCCTTGATCACAATGCTGTCACCACCATAGTGGTCTGTTAGCTACATGCCTAATCTTCTCAACACATCTGGTTGGACAATCACATGCTATGTAACCTCAATCATAACAAGAAAATAAATTTCCCTCATATGGTTTTATTTTGTGGTATGAACTATCCATATTCCCTACAACCACACGTCTAATTTTTATCACGATAGGATATCTTGCGCTGAGATCCTATCGAATGGAGCCTACTTGCTACTACAGATAAATCAGCTCTCTGATGCCCACTACCAGATCCTGATGCATGGAACCCCTTTAAAAGAAATATCCCTAACACAGGTTCCTTCTCAAACAACCTGATATAGGTGGGGATACACAAGGTCACCATGCTACTAATAATCTCTCTATGGAGTACCTTCTCAAACTTCTATGTTCGGATGTATCCATCCAAGATCATTTCAATGGATTAATGTGTAATGTTTTTGGACCTTTCAGTACAATCATCTACTATTATCCATCACTAATACAACTTGATAAACTTCTAAATCCAAACTGAGAAGAAACAAGATGGGTTATACTCCTCATAGAACAATTACTAGAAGTCAGTCTACAAGAGTGTTGACCCATCATGCATCTGGGTAAGAAGACTCCACTAGTACCTAACTACTTCATAGAAAAAGTCTATCTACCAACATAACCACATGATATTTCGGTGTCTATATGAGCCTAAAAACACAAACCACCAACTCTAGTCAATCCTCTACTTCCTCGGAATCTGGTTCACCATGAAACATCAATAGTCTCAGGTGCTCGAACTCATAGAGTGCACTAAGACTGCATGCATCCTCATATTTTCTACTATGATGATATAATGCTTGATAGGTGCTGGTGATGCTACCTACCCACATGGAGGAAAAATATCACGAGATGGACCCTGAATTAAGGGCTCGTTTCTTATTGGATCATCTTTAGGATCTAGAGATGGTATCTTGGATGGATTTTATCGTGAAGGCATCCAACAAGTTATCAAGATGTACCATGATTAGATGAGAATATATATATATATATAAACAATGGGAATATGAATCAAGAAGTAAATTAGAGGATTCAATCCTCTATGATTCATGTACCATTGATACCTTATACCAATGTATTAGAATTCCAAGTTGAAAGGTATCTAGTCAAGGTCCTAGTAAATGGATATGCCGGCCACCCATACCATCCCTGGATTCACTGGACTAAGAGACACACTCAAGACACTTTGAAATTGTTGCAATAATCCCAACCAAATAATTTTAATGGGACTAATATAGACCACATACTAGGGAATGAACTTCTATGATACCAATATGCAATGACCCAACCCTAACTATGTCTCGAGATGAAACTACCTCAAGACTGCTTCCATAGGCTAGGGGATAGAAACAAGTGCAAAATGGCATATCTTAAATGGGAGGCCTTTTCCTAATGTACCTATATGAACACATCTAAACATATAAATATATAAGTGAAGAGAAATAATATAAAAAAGATACAATAGATTGAAATTAAAAAAATCATACAAAACCTTTAGGGTGTACAATAGCATGGCAATACAAACTGGAAAGTAAATGGAAAAAATACACACCCAACTAGAAATATGTCCCAACATAACAAAACTAGACAGTAAAATACTGAGAGATCCCACCTTTTGATATCTAATATATAAACACCATACATGGTCCCAAGCACCCAATATCCATAAAATCCTCTAAAGTGATTGGAGACCTATCCACCATCTACATAAAAAACAATACGTGTAGGAAAAGCCCATGCAGGGTTGAGTATATACATTCCTAGTAGGATACCCTGAAAGATGGAAGAAGGAGAAGTAAGAGAAATAATAGGAATATAAAGATATTAGATAGTAAATAGGATACAAATCAACACAAATAAATAGAAAGAGTAACCTCATCAAAGCACAAGGGGATCAACATAGTGTGTAGATAAACTACATGTCAAGTCTTCATCACCCATAGTAGGAGAGTAACCTCATCCAACCATGATAAGATAGACAAGGAAATAACATGGAATACCCCATGTGTCTTCACAACCCATGATAGGAGAGTAACTAAATATAAAGTTATGGATACATATGTATATATATGTTCTATGTAAAAGAGGACCAAATGAGAGAGTAAGGGGATCTCAATCTCACAGCTCAACCAAAGAAAAGAGTCACCAATAGTTCCAGAAGTCCAACAACGATGTCCAACATCTCACACATCTATCTAGTAGAAAATATATAAGTAAGTCCATGCCTAATCATGATTCTGTATAGTCAAGGGTAAACAATATCTAGGTAGATGACCCATTCTCTAGTACAATAGGAGGGTTCCACTTAGATTATAGATAAAGGACCCATACATTATTCCAACAAGAGGGTTTACTTCTAATATTAAATAGATAAACCATTCCATATCCAGTAGTAGGGTTCCAATCAGAATTATAGAGGACCCATTCCCTATCCTAGAAGGAGGGTTCCACTCTAATAGGTAGATAAAGGACTCATGCCCTATGCCACAAAAGGGTTCCTCTTGGATGGTAAAGGACCCTTTTCCAGCCCAGTTGGAGGGTTCCACTCTAGAAGTCTGTAGAGGACCCATGCCTAGACCAGTTGGAGGGTCCCAATCTAGTCATCTATAGAGGACCCATGCCCATCCCAGCTAGAGGGTTCCACTCTAGTCATCGAGGACTCATGCCTAGCCCAGTGGGAGGGTTTCACTCGGAATGCCTCTACTGATCCTGTGTGATCATTGTCATTATTGATCATCACCTAAAGAAAAACCATGATTGGAATACTAAAATAATACCTTAAAATCTATTACAGAGGTAAAAATAGTGTTCTATGTATAAAAAAACTCAGGATAGGCTACTCATGGGCTGAGATCTGAGTCCAAATGAAGGATATACCAAAGTTTGAAGTTTCCTAAAAAGGAACTAAGGGGTGAATGATATGTGAGGAAACCCACAAAATGTGTGGTCCTGATCCATCACTTGTCAGTGTTCTTGGAGGTACATATCTCTCCAACCGTGTAGGTATATACAGTGTGTAGGGGATATACATGGCATGCCCATGCCACTCAGGGTGATTCCTGTGTGCTTGGTTGTGTCTGTGTATGCATTCCATGTTCATGTATCCATCCCATATCCCTGTATAAATCCTTTATATGTGAACTTATTCCATGTCTGTGTACTTTGGTACACAGTTTTGTTCCTGACCATGTACTCTCACATGGGGTCCTACTCATGTTCTCCACCACATGGCTCATCCACCCAGGGAAGCGATACATGATATATAGTGGGTCTACATGCCGTTCCATCCTTATAAATTATCAAAACCCTAGCTGTCATAGCATAGGGGATACATGCCAGGTGTTCATCACAATATATGGTGTGTAGTTAAATTTTCAAATTTTCTTAGATATGAACTCTATGATTTAGATCCAATCTTTACTCTTCAATTTCAGCCTCATTCCTCCTTAAAAATGGTGTATTTGGTCATGGATCATCATTTTTGGTCATCCAATGGCCATAAAAATGGTACCCATTGGTCCTTTGAGGTTCGTCGCATGCCTCACATGCCTCCTCCACCTTCCATATTTGATTTGGACTTTGAATCAACAAATAAATCACCCAAAACCCACAAATAACCCAGTTCTATCCATGATTCATCAACCCTTCCCTCAAATGAGAATTTTTAATGATTTTGGGGGTTTGATTGGGCTCAGTACCACCCGATAATGTCTAACTAGTATCACAGGGTCCAATTGGTGAAGAACATAAAGAAAATAAGGGGGATATGCACAAAAAAAATGTTTATCAATCTTTTCCAAGATTTCTCAGACAATGATCAAGAATAGGGATATTCATGGTTAGAAAACCAAAGAATAATCAATTAAACTAGTACACTTGCACGTGAAAATGATACAAAAAATGGCACAGATCATAAAAGGGATGATTCTACACAATAAATTTAATCAAAAGGTCACAATTCATAGTTTTATGAGTTCTATATGGATATTTTATTTTTCTTTATCGAAGAATGTGCTCTCTAATTATTAAAGGAATTCATTGCATTTGCTGCACTCCGATCTTCTTCGATCCAGAGATTCATCATTGTTTGATATGATCTGCCAACTGAAATAGGAAGGAGAATATATGGAATCATTATAGGGTTTATGAAAATAACCATATAGGATTATATATATATTTGGTTTTATATATATTTCAGTTAGGTCAAAATAATAAATTGATTAAATGAATTTAAATAATTAACCAGCTAAACATACTTCCTGTGGGAGAGATATCTGAATGCCCCACACCAACTCATATTAGATTGCGCCTAGGGTAAAAAATATGTTGCAGATGTAACCATGATCTTGGATTTCTGATATGAGATTCTGTTTAAGAGTTATCCCATTTTATTTATGAAACTATGTACGTGTAATATAAAATATATTTAATATTTTCATAAAATTATTTCTAAGAACACCAAGCCTCTGAATTTCACACCGTCTCAACACCTAGATCTATAAATATATATATAAATATTTCAAAGTCTTACGAGGGAAAAAATTGTTGAGTAAATAAGGTTTTCTTTATGAATTTTCCATTCCTTCATGATTGGGGGAGATCATTGATTCAGTAAGGTCTCCTTATGACTTTACCATTTCTTCTTGTTTTGAAAATCACAAACACCTTATCTCATGGAAAATCTCATTTTACCCTAAGTTTTACTTATATAAGGAAAATTTTTCTTCCCCAAGGAAATTTATCCTTATCATGTTCTTCATTGTTCAGGTGTAAAATTTAGTTTCACATAAAAAACCTCGGAATCATTTAATACTTAGATAAAGAAGCATTCTATTTTCAGATTTTGAACTCTTCTGAGTTCTGACTTTGAACTCTATAAATTCAGACTCCAAAATGTTCTGAGTTATGACTCCAAGTTCTCTGAATTCAGACTCAGAACTCTTCTGAGTTTTGATTCTAAATTCTAATAAATTCAAACTCCAAACTTTTTAAGATCAGACTCCAAATTCTAATGAATTCTAACTCTGAAATTTCTAAGTTCTGACTCCGAATTCTCATGAACTCTGACTCCAAACTTTGTAAATCCAGATTCTGAATTTCCTTGAAATTAAAAATTCAGAAATATATAGAGTTTAGGTTCCGAATTCATTAGAAAATAGAATCTGAATATCCTTGTATTATAGACACTGAATGTATTTTTGGTTAGACTCCGAACTTTTATTTTATCACATTCTGAACTTTTATTTGCTTACATTCTGAATATCTATTTTTGGTTAGTAACCATATTTCTTCTTACACTTGTTTTTTTTATAAAATGATGTTGTGATTTCAGTTAATAACAAACTGTTGTTTGAGTGACACGTGTACAGGTCCCTCCGAAATTGAAGAAAAAATATGATGTTGGAGGAGGGAGCCAACCGTTGGAGCTGTGCCTATAAATAGAATCTCATTTGAATGAGCTCACGACTTTTGGAAGATAACTTTTGACAACTATTATTACATGCTGTTGAAGTGGTTTCTAAAGAGATAGGCTCTTATAGACTCTCATGATTCATGCAGAAAGTTTGAACGGATTGTTCAAACTTTTCTTCGTGCATATTTTCTTTGTGAAGAGGTTCGATTTCCTTGAAATCAGAGTCTCTGGGTTGTAAAGTCAGAGGTTCTGATTTCCTTAAAAATCAGGGGCTTGTGGGGATATCAAGATAGATACCAATATTTAGATTGAGGGATTACCTGGGTTTGGGTAAGATAGAATTTCTTGAAAGTATAAATCAAGGGACCTTTATCCAGGGTTGTTAGATACCCTTCTCTTTGGGTTAAAAGAATTACTACTTGTTACTTGTAGTGTTTTAGTTTTGTTTTCTGCTGTAATTTTGACTGTTAAGGAAAGTATACCTTTCTTATACTTACATAAACTTCTACTATGATTATATAGGATTCTATATGCTTTAAGGAAGAATCTTAGTTGTTGTAAACTTTTGTTAAGTTTCATTTCTAGAATCACTTCTATGGAATCAAGCAAGTTATTATAATTTAGAGGTGTTGTGAAGTTTGTGTATACAAAATTTCCGTATGGATTTTTTAATGTATAAAATTCACTCCCTCTTTTATTTTGAGTATCTGCATCATAATTTGATAATACAATCAGTATCATATCTATCATACTATCAATCCTACAATTGGTATTAGAGGAGGTCTCTGAAATACTTATATTCACATATAAGTTTTTCCTTGCTTTAGGAGAGAAATATTATTCTTCATTTTTCTGGAATCAGTTTTTTGGATTCACATTTTCAGATTCATAAGTTCGGATTCATTTTTTCTTAGATATACTCTAGTTATATATTTTTCTTGCTGAGGAATATTTTCTTTGTTTACAAACTATTATTACTAACAAGTTTGTGTGCCAAGATTTTCTTTAATATGGAAGTTTTAAATTTTGGTTCTATCGATAATATAAATCCTACCAGACCTCCTATTTTTGGTGAAATGATTATGAGTACTGGAGAGATAGGATGAAGAGTTTCGGTATTAACATTGGAGTTGATAACTAACTGATGCTGATAGGGGAATATAAAATTCCTGATAAGGAATTGAGAACTTTTACTAATCAGAAGAAATTATAATATCAAGCAAATTTCAGAGTCAGAAATACATTGTTATGTTCTATGACTAGGAACATATATAGTCAAATATCTTCATGTGAACATGAAAATAGTATCTAGAAGAAACTTGAAGTTACACATTTTTGTACATCTAAAGTTATAGAGACAAGAAGAGGTATGCTGAGAACTGAATACCATGGCTTTAACTTTCCTTATGGAGAACCTATAAGAATATTTCAGAAAAGGTTTATAACTATCTTGAATAGATTAAAGTCTATGGGAGAAAAAGTTTTGGATGATGAGGCTCTTTTCGATAAAATCATATACATTATTCCAAATTAGTGGCAGTCTAAGAGGATAGCAATTGATGAAAACAGGAAAGTTACCCAGATTTCCTTAGATGAGTTGTTTGGAACTCTTCTTCAGCATGAGACTAGAATGAAGAGAGATGCTGACAATGTTAAAAAGAAGAATGGGAATGGAGGAGTTTCTTTTATAACTACTTCTAAATATATGAAAGCCAAGACTTCAGAAAGAGTTACTAGATCAAAGTCAAATAAAGTTACTATTCAGTCAGAATATAGTGATACAGAAAAGTCTAAGAATGAATTAGCTAATCTTGCTTGGAGAATGAACAAGATAGTAGCTCAAAAGAACTATCAGAATAAGTTCAAGAAGAGAGACTACAAAGATAATAAAGATGGGGAAGTTACTTGTTTTGAATGTAGAATAACAAGTCATATCAGACCTAATTTCCCTTTATTGAAAAAGAAAGAAAAGAATGAAATGAATTCATAAAGGAACAAGAAGAAGTTCTATCACTCAAATCACAAGAAAAGTCTTAAAGCAAATGATACTTGGAGTGCTATCTATGGAGACTCTTTAGGAAGTGAAGCTTTTGAATATGAATCATTAGCAAAGAAAAATATCGGATTCATGGCTACTACTTATTTCCCAAATACATGTCTCATGGCCAAGGTACGCTCTGCCGAGGCTTTAAAAAATTTATCTCTTGATAATAATTACTATTATGGAGATATTAATTCTAATGAAGATACTTCATCTTTAGATAAAGAAGAAATACCTTTATATGAAGAATTATCTATATTTTACAAGTTGTTAGAAGAAAAAAATTGTAAAATTTCTAAGAAATTGGACAAGGAAAATACTAAATAAGAAGTTCTTACAAAAGAGATTTCATACCTCTCTAGAGATCTTAAAGATAAGGATGAGCTTTTATAAAAACTTTCTAAAGACCTTAAGGAAGTAAATTTTGAAAAGTAAAAACTTTCAAAAGATCTTAAGAATGCTATTTTATAACTAAATGTTTTTGAGGGAAAATCTAACTCTAAGGAAATAATTCCTGAGGATATGAATTTATTCATCATACTAAAATCCAAAATATATTCCCTTAAGAAACTTCTTGTAAACTTTAATTTTGGTAAGGAAAATTTTGACAAGATGTATTCTCAAATCAAACCTCAAGGAAATACTACTGGAGTAGGTTATACTCACTAAAAACCTGTTTTCAAAAATAATTATTTCATTCATTCCAGAGCCCCTTTTTGTACTAAATGTCAAAGTGGTGGGCATTGGAAGAAAAATTTATCCTTGAATATTGTTCAATATCTTGGGTTTTATAAATCTTATTTCTCTAAACCAATGTGGATACCCAAAATTTTATTGTCTAATAATTCCGGATCCAAGGAAGTTTGGATTCTGAAAGTCTAACTTTCTTATTTTCAGGAAAATAAAAAAGGTACCAATAGAAATACTTGGTACATGGATAGTGGATGTTCTCGGAATATGTCTGGTAATAAAAACTTCTTTAAAAATATAATCAAGACGAATGGAGGAAAATTAACATTTAGAGATAATGCTAAGGGAGAAATTATTGGTATAGGTAACATCGTTCTTCTTTGAAAAACTTTGATTTCAAATGTTTTGTTTGTTAAGGGTTTTAACCAAAATCTCATTAGCATAAGTCAATTGTGTGTTGAAGGTTACCTTGTGAATTTTAGGAATGATAAGTGCTTATTACACAATTCCAAGGAAGACTTTATTATTTCTGCCAATAGGAAAGAGAATGTTTATACCCTAAACTTAGAAGACCTTAGGAGCCAAGACTTACCTTACCTTAGTGAAATGGAAGATCATTATTGGTTGTGGCATAGAAGGTTAGGTCACTGTAACCTTAGGAACTTATGTAAAATCTCCAAGAAAGGAGTAGTTAAGGATCTAACAAAGCTTAGATTTGATTTTTCAAAAGTTTTTGATCCTTGCCAATATGGAAATAAACATAAATCAAGTTTTAAATCATTCGGTGAAGTCTCAACCACTGATGCATTATAGTTGGTGTATATGGATCTTTTTGGTCCAACACAAACTAGAAGCATTGGAGGAAAATATTATTTATTTGGCTTAGTTTATGATTATACTAGATTTAGGTGGGTCTATTTTCTAGCAAAGAAATCTAAAGATTTTTCTTATTTCAAAAGTTTTAGAGCCCAAGTAAAAATGAGAAAAACCTTCATTTGATAACTATTCATAGTTATCATAGAGGAGAATTTCAAAATTCTTATTTTGAAACTTTTTTTAGTAGAAAAGGCATTACTCATAACTTCTCAGCACCAAGAAATCCTCAACAGAATGGTGTTATTAAAAGAAGAAATATAATTCTTCAAGATATAACAAGAACCATGTTGAGTGAATATTATATTGCAACACATTTTTGGGTTGAAGTTGTAAGTACTTCTTTTTATTCTATAAATTGAGTTTTGATTAGAAATTTTCTTAATAAAACTCCTTATGAGTTATGGAATGGTAGAAAACCTAGACTTTCCTACTTCAAGGTTTTTGGTTACAAATTATTCATTCTGAATACTAAAGATAATCTACAAAAATTCGCACCAAAATCTGATGAAGATATTTTCCTAGGCTACTCCACAACTTCTAAGGCTTATAGAGTTTTCAATAAAAACACTTGTACTATTGAAGAGACAATACATGTTAAATTTGATGAAACTGATCCTTTTGTTTTTAAACAACCCCAACCTACATCTTCAGATGTGTTTTCTAAAACTGATTATAAAACTTTGTTAGAAAATACTTCTGATAAGGAAAATGTCCAAGAAGATAATTCTGAAACATTTACCCCATAAGAGTTTCTACCCTATATTGATGAACATGTTTTAAAAAATCCAAATCAGTTGCTTCTAAAGAATCATCCTAGTGATAGTATCATTGGTGATGTGAATCAACCTATAAGGACTAGAAGTTCCCTAATAAATGAAGTAGAAAATCTAGCATTTCTATCCCAATTAGAACCAAAAAGCACTGATGAGGCTTTAGGTGATGATGATTGGATAAAAGCTATGCAAGATGAGCTAAATGAATTCGAAAGGAATAATGTATGGACCTTGGTTGAAATACCTAAGGAAACATATGTTATTGGAGTAAAATGGGTCTTCAGAAATAAGTGTGATGAAAATGGAATCATAGTAAGAAATAAATCTAGATTGGTTACTAAAGGCTATAATCAACAAGAGGGAATAGATTATGAAGAAACCTATGCTCCATTAGCTAGACTTGAATCTATTCGTATTTTACTTGCCTTTGTATCATTCTTCAATTTCAATCTTTTTCAAATGGATGTGAAATGTGCTTTCCTTAACGGTTATGTTCAAGAGGATGTTTTTGTTGAACAACCTCCTAGTTTTTAAGATACAAAACATCCTGATCACATTTTTAGACTTACCAAAGATTTGTATGGACTTAAGCAAGCCCCTCAATCCTGGTATGATAGAATTATATGATTTTTTATTTAAAAAAATTATGTTAAGGGAAATGTATATCCAACCCTTTTTATAAAGAAAGATAAGAAAAATGTTTTGATTGTTCAAATTTATGTTTATGACATTATATTTAGTTTAACTCAGAAATACTTAACTGATTTCTTTGCGGATCTAATGAAATCTGAGTTGAAATGAGTATGATGGGTGAGTTAACATTTTTCCTTAGTTTTCAAATTTCTCAAAAACCAGAAGGAATCTATATATCCCAACATAAGTATATTAAAGATATTCTTAAAAAGTTTGGATATGACAAAACTAAGAGTATTAGTACTCTTATTGGTACCTCAAACACTCTTGACCTTGATGAAGCTGGGAAACCAGTAGATCAAACATCTTTTAGAGGTATGATATGAAGTTTACTTTACTTGACAGCTATTTTTCCAGACTTAATGTTTTTAGTATACTTATGTGTAAGGTATCAATCCAATCCTAAGGAATCTCATTTAAAGGTAGTGAAAAGAATATTTCGCTACTTAAAGGGAACCATGGATTTAAGACTCTTTTATACTTCTGGAAATGATTTTATTCTAAAAAGTTTTTCAGATGCTAACTTTAGTGGATGTAGAATGGATAGAAAGAGTACATCTAGAACTTGTCATTTCTTAAGAGATTCATTAGTTTCTTGGTCATGCAAAAAGCACACTTAGTAGCAATTTCCACTACTGAAGCTGAATATGTAGCAGCTGAAAGTTATTGCGATCAAGTGTTGTGGATATAACACACACTCACAGACTATGGTAAGAATTTTACCAAAACACAAATTTTGTGTGATAATACTAGTGCCATTTCTTTAAGAAAAAACCCTACACATCACTCTCATGAAAAACACATAGATATTAGGCATCAATTTCTTTGGGATCACACACAAAAATGAGATATCATTCTTCAATTTATCAGAAATCAAGATCAACTTGCTGATATTTTCACAAAATCTTTACCCTCCGATAGATTTGAATACATTAAACAAAATTTAGGAATGATAACCATAAGGTAATTTTCCTTGTTAACTTCCTATTGAATCAATTTCTTTATAGTAATAAACTCTTTTTCATAGGGGGAGTACATTTTATTGATAGTTTTCAAAATTTTTCATAATGAAGTTTTCAAAATTTTTCTTAATGATGTTTTCAAAATTTTTTTTAATGAAGTTTTCAAAATTTTTTGTAATGAAGTATTCAAAATTTTTTGTAATGAAGTTTTCAAAATTTTTCATAATGAAGTTTTCAAAATTTTTCCTAATGAAGTTTTCAAAATTTTTTTTCTTGAAATTTTCGTAATGAAGATTTTCGTACTTGATATTTTCTTAATGAAAATTCTCGTAATGAAGATTTTCATAATGAAGATTTTTGTAATGAATATTTTCATAATGAAGATTTTCGCACTCAAACTTTTTTATCATAATAGAGTTTTTTTTCTTAGTCAAGTTTTTTTTCGGAATCTAATGTTCTTCAAGAAGATTATTACCTATTATGAATAATGTTCCTGGAAATTCGAAAGGTATTATTTCTTTCTTAAGTATTCATAATAATCATTTACTTGCTGGTATTTTCTTTTGTGTTTTAAATTTTTTGGATTCTAGTGTTGTTTTAAAACCTCAAAAGATCAGATCCTACCAAATTTTCATTGCAGCTATCATTTAAACCATCAGATTTGATCAGAATATTTTTCAACCATTGTATTGAGATGGGAAGATGAACTGTCACATCAAAAACCTATATAAAGGACCCCCAAAGGGTTTTCCCACATCTATTTCAAGCCTCTGTGTACCGAAACTCTGCCCCCATACAAAATCCCATTCGTAACTTCTCAGATTTTTCTCAAATCCGAATGTCTGTAGAAGAATCCTCTAAAAAAGATATGTCTATTGTAAATCCGATTCTGAAGTGGCATGTATATAGAGAAAGGTTGGTGCATCTAAATTTCTTCAATAAATATGATTATATAATCTCCAAGAACATCATACTTAATGGATGTGTTTGCATATCGAAGCCAGGGGCTCTAGACTTGGTGTATCCAGATTTTCTTATCGAGTTTTATGAGTCAGTTAGTTTTTGTAAGGAAGAAGATAGAGAGAAGTTTTCATTCAAAAGCTATGGAAAGACCTATGCTCTATCTTATACAAAGACAGCTAGTTTGGTTGGAGTTTCATTTGAAGGGGAAGCTGAATTTTTCCCCATAATTTGCCCAATGTTCAAGGAAGTTTTATTAAGGTAAAATATATGGAGTGTCTTGGACTTACAGATGTCAAGACTCTGAATATTTCTCATTTGTCAACAAATAATCAGATCCTTGAACTATGGGTGCAAGGTTTTATCATTCCAAGAAAAGGTTATAAGGAAACCTTGAAGAAGAGTGACATGTATATCCTAGATTTTCTAGTGAATCTGAGGAAGGTAAACTTGATGAAGAGTATTCTTATCACAATTGAGATTATTAAGAATGGGAATTTGAAAGCACAAATTATCATGTATCTATCTATCCTGTCAAAGTTAATAGTCTGGTGCCTTGAATCCTTCAAAATTCCTTGTAGTTCCAAGACGAGGAATTGAAAAGTAATGTTAGTAAGCGATGATACTTTGAAGAGAATTAATATTGGTTTCTCTAAAGACTCCAGAGAGTTATATGATCTACCAGATTAAGAGGCTGAAGTTGTTCCGAAGAATGATGAAGTTTCCGAACCATCTAAAATGGAAGGAAAAAAGATAAAGTTGAAGGAAGTGGAAGAAGTCTAAAAAACCCTTAAAGATAAGGAAACTCAATACGAACCTCCAAAGACCAAGAAGTAGAAAGCTTATCCGGATGAGGTTTTAGACAAATGGATGGAAGATAAGAAAAATTAGAAGGAATGAGAGACACAGTTTGGCTTGGATCTTACAGAGTCCAAATCTTTGAAAGAGAAGGTAGCCGATGAGCTTGAGAAGCAAGCCAAAGAAAAGAAGTAGAAGAAGAAAATGTCTGAGGCTGAAATTGTCCAATCCCTTTTGAAAGCCACTGATATAGAATCCGATAATATCCCTGTACCGAAATATTTCTTAGTTGAGGCTTTACCTGAGAGTCTGGGTAAGAAATTTCTCACTCCAGAAAAAGTCCAAGAAAAGATTGTTGAAGAAAAGGAAGTTGTCGAAGAAGTGGAAAAAGAATAAATTAGTGGCGGAACTGAAGATCTTATAAAGAAAGTTGAAGATTATCATGAAAGGGAAACCCCTTCTAAGAATCTATAAATCTGAACTTCTGAAGCAGAGTCTTCAAAGCTCCCAACTCCTAGGAAGGATGAGGAAGGTGAAGATAGGAAGGGTGAAGAAGAAGTTAATAAATTGTCTGAGGAAGAAAGTTAAAACCATGATTTCATCCATCCTAAAGATGTTGAGGCTAGAGGTGGGAAAGAGAATATAGATAAAGATAGAATTGTTCAGTTGTCTAACAGTGAGCATGAATCTCCAGATGAAGAAGATGTTCCGAGAACCAATAAGGGGAAACAGGTGGTTGTTGACACTCCAAATAAAGTTGTTTTAAGGAAGAAGAAAGCTGGTGGATCTTCTAAGAGGAATATTGTCAAGCTAGAGGAAGAACCATCACCAAGAAAAGTCTCAGATTCAGAATCATCATCTCTAGGACATGATTTTGTCATTCAATCACTGAAGAATATTGTTGACACCATTTCGATCTTTCCAAGCATTGACTCTAGATGTTAGATGCTCCAACACAGCTTAAATCAAAAATCAGATTCTATATCCATGGTAATGGAGAAGTGTGTAAATATTGAGGCTGATTACAAGAACTTAATCATCAACTACGATGCCCACAAAAAATCTTATAAGAAACTGGTCAGCTGGTCAAAGAATATAGTTGACGATTTGAGAGAGCTTGATAAGTTTCAAGATGATGTTAAGGAAGATTTTGATACTGAAGATGGTAAAATCAAGGATCTCACAAATATCTTTGAGGAAAAGCTAACTCTTACGTAGAATACTCATATTCGGGAGGTCAAGGATCTGAATGGGAAGTTGTATTCTATTTCCCAAAGCTGGAAGAGGGAAGGGGATCTTTTAATAGAGATCGAGGAGAAGATAGTAAAGCAATATGAACTGATGAAGGCTTAGGTAGAAGATCTCAAGTCTCAGGATGATAGAATCAAAGCTTTAGAGAAGAAAGCTGAGGATCAAGATCAACTCCTTAAGAAAGAATAGGAAGACCACAAGGAACTCAAAAAGCTAAAAACCATTGTGAATAAATTGATATCCAAGGAGAAGGAAGGAAAATAGATCCAATCTGATCTTTTGTTGTATTTTCTTTCATTGTACAAATTCTTCCTATATTAATGAAATTTTGGTTGCTCATTTTTGTTTGGATGATTTGTACTAATATTTCAGGTACTTTAATTTCATTTTCATTCCCTCAAATTCTTTTTGAAAATCAGAAAGGGGGAGAAAGCAAAAAAAATACTAAGAAAATAAGAAATATCCCTAAGTAAAGGGGAGTTTATCCAAGGGGGAGTTTTCATTACAAAGATTTTAATACTCAAGATAATGGAAAATCTCATTCCAGAAATCTAGAATATGATCCTTAGAGTTACAAAGCCTAAGGGGGAGTTAGTCATATTCATCATTATCCATGTGTAAAGGGAGATAAGTTTTACTTTCAAAGGCTAAAAAAATTTGTCTAAGACCTTTTATTCTTTTTCTTAAGGATGTTTGTGCTTTCCAAAAAGGGGGAGATTGTTGAGTCAGTAAGGTTTTACTTATGACTTTTCCATTCCTTCATGATTGGGGGAGATCACTGAGTCAGTAAGGTCTCCTTATGACTTTAAAATTTCTTCTTGTTTTGAAAATCACAAACACCTTATCTCATGGAAAATCTCATTTTACCCTATGTTTTACTTCTATAAGGAAAATTTTTCTTACCCAATGAAAATTTTCCTTATAATGTTTTTCATTGTTCAAGTGTAAAATTCAGTTTCACATAAAAAACCTCAGAATCATATAATACTTAGATAAAGAATCATCCTATTTTCAGACTCCAAACTCTTCTGTGTTCTGACTCTGAATTCTTTGAATTCAGACTCCAAACTCTTCTGAGTTTTGACTCTGAGTTCTCTGAATTCAGACTCTGAACTCTTTTGAGTTCTGACTCTGAATTCTAATGAATTCAGACTCCGAACATTGTAAGATCAGACTCTGAATTCTAATGAATTCAGACTCCAAACTTTCTAAATTCTGACTCTGAATTCTCATGAACTCTGACTCTGAACTTTGTAAATCAAGATTTTGAATTTGCTTGAAATTCAGTCTCTGGAAATCTATAGAGTTCAGGTTCCTAATTCCTTAGAAAACAGAATCCAAATATCCTTCTATTACTGACACCGAATGTGTTTTTGGTTAGATTCCAACCTTTTATTTTCTTACATTCTGAATTTTTATTTACTTAAATTCCAAATATCTATTTTTGGTTATGTGACCATATTTTTTCTTACACTTGTTTTTGTTATAAAATGATGTCATGCTTTTAGTTATTAACAAATCGTTTTTTGAGTGACACATGTAAAGTTCCCTCCAAAATTCAATGAAAAATATGACCGTTGGAGGAGGGATCCGACCGTTAGAGCTGTGCCTATAAATAGGAGATCATTTGAAAGATCTCACAACTTTTGGCAGACAACTTTTGACAACTATTCTTACATTCTATTGAAGTGATTTCTAGAGAGAGAGGCTCTTATAAACTCTCAGGCTTTGTGCATAAAGTTTGAACGGCTTGTTTAAACTTTTATTCATGTAGATTTTCTTTGTCCAAAGGTGCGATTTCCTTGAAATCAGAGACTTCGGGTTGTGAAGTCAAAGGTGTTGATTTCTTTAAAAATTGAGGGCTTTTGGGGATAACAATACAGACACCAATCTTATAATTGAGGGATTACCTGGGTTTGGGTAAGACATACTTTCTTGAAAGTATAAATCAAGGGACCTTTATCCAGGGTTGTTGGATACCCTTCTCTTTGGGTTAAAAGAGTTACGACTTGTTACTTGTAGTGTTTTAGTTTTGTTTTCTACTGTAATTTTGATTATTAAGGAAAGTATAACTTTCTTATACTTCTTTAAACTTGTACTATAATTATATAGGATTATATACACTTTAAGGTAGAATCTTAGTTGTTGTAAACTTTTGTTAAGTTTAATTTATAGAATCACTTTTCCAGAATCAAGAAAGTTATTAGAATTTATAGGTGTTGTGAATTTTGTTTATGAAAAATTTCCTTAAGGATTTTTTTAAAGTATACAATTCACCCCCATCTTGTATTTTGAGTATCTACATCATAATTTGATACTACAATTAGTATCATATCTATCATACTATCGATCCTACAAAACTGGGTCTCTATAATGTGATTTTCTTAACAATAAACCTTTTTCTGGATATTGGAATGTGGATGCGGCTATAAAACATATGCACCTAGGGGTAATTAAATTTAAATGGGTTTGTTTATCATTGATTCAATCATCACCTTGATTCATGACGAGTGGTCCTAATTATTCACACCATGCTAGACACTCCCATGGGATATTCTTAGGTTAATTCTCATTTTATTTATTAACCATTAAAAATGATTTTGAATAGATGATAACCAAGGATAACCTAATTTAATCCTAACGTGACATAGATTGAAAATAAGTTGTCATTATTTAGACATCATATAATTTTCTTCATGATTATATGATTTACCAAAATGATTATTGTTACTCATACAATGAATTTTGGTTTTAGTCAATATCTAGAACCTCAAGGATCCATGTTAATGCTGAATGTGATGGACAATGCAATGATTGTACTCATGATAAATTGAATGAGATATGATATGTAAGGTGAAAAATTGTGATTATTCCTAATAAAAAATCACACTATTTTATTAACATAAAAATAATTTAGTTTTCTATCATGTAAAATAAAATGAAAATGGACTTTTATGGATTTCCATGCGATAATGATCATAGAGAAACAAAAGTTCAATTTTCTTCATGCCAAGAATGTGGGAAAAACACCTAGGAAAATGTCTCAAAAAATAGGAAATATGTTATCTATATGGAAATTAAGGGCCTAGAGCAAAGAATTTCCATAGAATTTTATGCCTTATATGTGGGGAACTTGGAAATTACTTGAGTCAATGCCCTATTCTAATAGCCAAATCCTAGGCTAAGTAAGGGTCTATGTTATGTCATTAGATAAAGTGGATCATGATGATTAAGACATACTTATACTCTACTCTATAGTTGGGGATGCCATGCTAAATTTTGTAAGAATATGCCCTATTAGAATATTATTATTCTTAATTTAGGGGAATTTGATGTGATTTTGAGCATTTATATCCCTATATACATAGATCCCATAGAAATTTATAGAATTAGAAAGTCACATTTATTATTTTGAAACAACTTATGATTGTATATCAGTGAAATGATTAATATGAACATTCAATAAAAATTACTTCCTTTTCATTGGTATTTATTACCATTAAAAGAGGGTATTTATGTTATATAGTTGGGGAGAAACTCAACATTGAAGATATACCTACTGCACAATAGTATACTAATGAATTTATGGATAAACTGTCTAGATTTATCCGAAAGTGTTAGGTTGAGTTTTCAATTGATATTATACCTATATCTATTCCTATATAAAAGAGTCCTTATAGAATAGCCCATTTTTTGATGTAATAATTAAATAAGAAACTCTAATAGAATATAGATAAGGTATTTTTGTGCCTGAGTGCTTTGCCTTGGGGTACACAAGTACTTTTTTTAATAATAAGAATGTATCAATTCACCTTTTCATTGAATATCATGAACTTAACAAGATCATGGTCAAGAAAAAATATCCACTCCCCATATTTATGATCTATTAAATCAAAAATGAGAATTTAAGTATTTCTCAAAGATTGATCATCGATTTGGATATCATCAATCGAGGGTAAATAGAGAAGATATACCCAAGATAGCTTTCCTCACAAGGTATATAAGCTATGAATTTATATTCAAACCATTTGGTCTTACAAATTATGCTTATATAATTATGTATTTTATGAATAAATTCTTTAGAGATTACCTTGAAAAATATATGGTAGTTTTTATTAACTACATTCTCATATATTCTAAGAGAAACTAAGAATATGAATATCATTTGGGAATTGTTTTAAAGACATTATGAATGGAGAAATTATAATCCAAGTTCAACATGTGTGATGTTTTGTTGGAAAGAGTATCCTTTTTAGGGAATAATATCACTAGTGAGGGTACATCTATGGACACATCAAAGACATATGCGATTGAAAAATAGTCATGAAAAACATCTATGATTGAGATATAAAGTTTTCTTTGAAAATTTGAATACTACTGGGGTTTTGTGTGAAAATGTTCATGATTATCAAATCCACTAACCAAGTTGACCCAAATGGGGGTAAAATTTTCTTGGAAAATGTAATATTAGGAAAGATTTAAGGAGATTAAGAAGAGATTGGTCACTATACCTATGCTTTCACTAACCTACAGTGAAGATGGTTTTTTGTATTTAGTGATGATCTTTTAAGGATTTAAGATGAATTCTTATATATAATTAGAAGTTAATTTATTTTTTATAATTATAATTAAAGAATCTTGATTAAAAATATTCATATCATGAACTATAGTTGGGAACAATAGTATTTGCAATGAAAAGTTCGTGGCATCATATATATGGTGAGAAGTGTGATTTTTATACTAATTATAAGAGCCTAAAATATATATTTACACAAAAAAAGATGAACATGATCTAAAGTAGATAGTTATAATTGATCAAGGACTATGAATGATCAATACATAGGAACTTTGGGAAGGAAAATAAGGGGGATGATTCCCTATGTAAGAAGGATCATTCTATCTTATCCATGATGAGGATTTAAAATGATTAAATAAAAATAGTTTTTTACAGATGAGTCTTGAAATCATAAGGGAAGTAGAAAAATGAAATATTTCCCAAATCATTTCTTAACCATCCATTCATGAGAAGATAAAATAATCCCAGAAAGATGATGTAAATATATATAAAAAGGTAGTGAGTATTTTGGAGTTCAACTTTGATAAAGATGTTGTTATAAGGTTTAGAACCCAGATTAGTGTCCCATAAAAACCAAAACTAAAGAATGAACTTTTGTATAATACTCATATCTTATCCTTCTCTATTCATCTAGGTATAATGATTTTTTATATAGATCTAAAACAAAACTTATAGTGGGATAACTTGAATATGGAAATCATAGAATTCACATCTTGATTCTTGCTATGCTAGAAAGTTAAGGGCGAATGACAAAAGTATAAGGGTTTATTGAGAACATTACCCATACCAGTATGAATATCATAAAAAAATTCCATGGATTATTTTATGGGACTCTCAAAAAAATATAAGGTCTATAATTTTATTTAGGTTGTAGTTGATCACCATAAAAATTCAGCACATTTTATCACCATCTAATAATATTTCTCTGTTGAACATATCATTAATATATACACAAGATAAGTGGTAAGACTGAATGGATTTCCACTTCTATTATATATAATAAATATCCAAGGTTTACCACACGATTCTAGAAAATTATCCAGAAATCATTGGATAAATAGTTGAGTTTTAGCACTACTTATCACCCTCTGAAAGTGGTTAGTCTGAGAGGGCCATCCAAACACTCTAGGATATGCTGATATCTTATTTTATGTAATTCTAAATATATTAAGATAAAAAATTCCCTTGGTAGAGTTATCATATAATAACATTTTAAATTATAGAATTCATATACCAATATATGAGACTTACTATGGGAAAAGATATTAGACTTCAATATGATAGGATGTAGTTAATGAGAGGAAGTTGATAAGTCTTGACCATGTACAAGAAATTATGGTGAAGGTTCTAACCATTTAGTAGAATATGAAAGTATAAAAAAGTTGAAAAAATATATATAAAGATAATCATATATTATATTTAGATTTTGAATTTTGTGACAAGGTATTCATTTGGATATCTCTATGGAAGTGGGTTATGAGATTTTGGAAGAAAGGGAAACTGATCCCTAGGTACATTGGTCCCTTCGAGATCCTTGATCATGTTGAGGTAGGAGACAATCCCTAAGAACTACCTCATAAACTATCTCATACACATGATTTATTTTATGTATCAATTTATAGGTAGTAAATACTGAACACATCACATGCACTGAATTCAGAAATAGTGAAACTCACTCATATGAGGGACAATCAATAAAAACTATTGATCAAAGAGATAAGGTTGTTCAGAACAAGACCAATCATATGGTAAAAGTTTTATTGGGGAATCATAAGTTCAAGGAAGCAATGTGGGAACATAAGGATATGATAATTGAAAAGTACCCTATCTTTTTCCCACTATGTAATAATATTTATAGGATGAAATTATTTTAAGGGGGTAGAATGCAACGAACCAATATTCTAGACATTGTAAAACTGATGTTATTGTCGATAACATATTTAACATGCTACAACTAATGATAAAAAACCACAAGATATAAATAGGTTTTATATGTCACAAATAACATTCTAAAATGATCTATTTTCATATACCATCATTCCATCCTTTCATTGAGATATGGGATCGTAAATCATGTGTATCTATAGACAATTGCCTCCATGAACAACAAACTTCATTTTTCATAACCACCTATATTGGATGATTATAAGAATAATTTTAATAAATATATATGATACTTATTACATGTTCAAGATTCTATAATAGTTATATTAACATTATATAATAATATTCTCTTACTCATTCTATCATTATAAAATATTATTGTTTAGGTCATTTTTACAACCTACGTGAGTGATCTTGTAATTTTTATATCATGGATTATTATGGAATGATAAATTTTGGTAAAATAATAATAATAATTTATTAAATATTTATAAACTATTATTTAATTAAAATATAAATATCTAATGATGTTATTAATATATCACACTTTATTTGTTAAACTCACCAAAACGACCTCATCTTCCTTTTTGTAAGAAAAAAACCTTACTAAAAAACTTAATAAGTGAAATTAGAAATGTATAAGTTATTTTAAAATGTATATTCTAGTACATAGTAAGATCTAGGAATGATTAAATTTATGAGAATAATCAATGACAATTCCACTATTACAAAACTTGTTCAAAATGATCAAGATTTCTATCACTCGATTTTGAAAATAGATGAAATGTATTGAATAATTATAAATGAATATAATAAAAGGTTATAAAAATGAATAAGGTTATGAAATAATGGATTAATATGATTATGATTTTTTATACTAGATATTAGAGTGAATTTGAATAAGTGGGAGTAAAGGTAAGGGTTTTTTTCTCAAATTTGAATCCCTTGAGACATGTTTAAGCTATAAACCATGTTTCTTTTTAAATGGTGTAAATACTTACTATTTGATATAATATATCATTAACTATATTTTATTCATGGTATTTGAAGTTTAATTTCATGATATCCCTTTTATGGGGTTTTGATTGAATTTTTACCGAGGTCGTAAGGTGTTTTCGTGACACAAATCCTTACATTGGGTAATACTCACTTATCATTGTCTAAACAATTTTCAAGTAAAATCATATATAACATAAATTATTTTTATGGAAATAAAGTTTCACACCAAATTATCCTTCCGTCATGAATCTATTATTTTTTGGAAATGAAATTTTGTTGAGAATAATTCCCATATCTTTTAATAGATTCTTTCCTCTATATCCACATTTTTACTTCCAACCAGTGTTATTATTTCCCTAGTCAAAAGTCAAACTGTTTTTATCTAAAATGATCATTATATTTCCATTTATTTTAAAACAAATGTTTTAATATACTTTTAATGATGAGGTTTTTCAATAAAGTAATTTTCAAATATTTCTAAGGATTTTCCTTTCAATGATCATATATTCTCCCCTTCCATATCACATTTTAACATAAGTTTTATTTATTTTAAATGCCTATTTATTAGAATTTTTATTTAAATAAATGTTTTATGATGTTTCTTATTTATTTATTTTTTTAAATGTAACTAAAAAATAACATTTTTTATGATGATATCAAGAAACCCTTTTTAAGAAAAATCATTTTTGAGATTTTTTTTCATTTTAAAAATATTTTTATCCAATGAAGTAATGTCTCATAAATCACTATATATATGATCTTTTTGGGTTATCATGTTTTTGGTATCAAATTATCATGTTTTTTTACTTGATACCATTTCGAAAAATTATAAATCCCATATGTTTCCCATTTTATAATTATGATAAGATGAATTATTTGATTTTAAGTGTCACTCATATATATGGATAATGATGGCCAGGGTCCTATATCTATCTAAAATTCCTTTTTTATAGTTTTTCTTGTTTTTAGATAATGATACATGGACATAATTGAATTATTTCTCAAAATAAAAGGGTAATCATTCTTGGATTTGATCATAAAATTAAAGGGCAGACATTATTGGATTGGATCACAATGTTTTTATATGATTATATTTTTTTCCCATACTTCTCTAAAATATAACATATTTATAAGACAATAAATGTTTTTGGTATTACATGTGCTAAATATATAATTTTTACTAATTTTATGATTTCATGGTTTGTTAGATTTCTGTTATATGCTTATAAGACATGTTTTTATGAACTTTCTTAAGTATTATGTTTGTTTTTCATGATCCTCAAGGGTCAATAAAATTTTATGATTTTCACTTGTGGTTACATAATATTTTTATCTAGTATTTCTACATCACTCATGTTTTTCCTCATGTTTAAGATCAAGATATTATAACTAGTTCATATATTTACCTTATCTAGTATTCAAGGTCACTCCATCTTATGTTTCCATTCCCCAATATATGAATATGATTATTTCATATAAGATGTCTAGAAGAGGGTCTATAGGATAAGAGTTAAGGAGAAATGTTCATAAGTGTTGTAAAATAATATGTTTATGTAGATATTATCTAATAAACTAAACCTTTTAGTCCCTGTTTTGTGAAACTTTTTGTGGAATGTATTAATTAAACCTTGAAATTAATGTATTATTTAGGTATGATTATCTTGGGTTGCCTTAGTAGGTTCCAAATCCAATATTATCCACTATATATCTTGGTATATCTCCAATAAACTTCAGGTTTCTTCATTACACTCACCAAAAAAATCAAATAATGAAGTCCAATTCAAATGAAAATGAACTCAAAACTAAGAGAAATGATGATTGCTAGACGAAGTGATGAGTGCAACATGAAAATCAACCGGATACACAATATGTGGGAAAATGAGATCAAAGAGTATATTCACATAACTAATTAGTACACTACTCACTAGATCATGAGGTTCCATAAGATTGGATACAATGTCAATCATTAGATCAATCCAAACTATGAGGCAAAAGAAAAAACCTAGAAAACACAACATGGAGAACAAGTAGCTGTCTGATCAATGAGATAGATGACCCAAATCAAAGATATATCCCGTTATCAATCAAAATACTAATAAAAAAAATAATATAATGGAAAATAATTTTTAGATAAAAAATGCTGCAAATGAAATACCATGACCATGTAAATAGTACATGGAGGCCACCCAATACATAAATGAAACAATAACAATGCAAAAAAATAAAGTATCAAGAGGGAATAATATTTTAATTTCTATATAAACAAGAAAAAAAAACAAAAAACAATAAATATCCATATTTCAATAAAAACATTAGTACTAATGGTGTTCTCTCAACCTACACTATTAAAGCGGGTTAATGTTCATTAAACTCAAACAACGTTTAAACTTCACTAGGGAAAAACATTTAGCCAAAATCTTAACCAAATTATCGAAATTATATATCTTCATGACACACACCATAACATATTAAATAATCTCCCAAAAAAGTGAATTATTATGTCTATATACTTATTTCTTTCATGTAAAACATGTTTTTTGTATAAATTTAAGAGGACTGACTATCACATGGTGCCACTATACTATAAGTTGATAATGAAAATTTATTTATCATTTACTTTAAAAAAGTTTTATCTTATTTAGATTCAGTTAAAGCTATATATTTATATTTGGAATTGGAAAGGGAAATTATAGATTACATGTTACACTTATAGAAAATATGTCCACCATAATAAAGAAAAACAAATCCAGTAATAGATTTACATGTATCAACATTGACAGTATAATCAAAATAAAAAAACTAATAAAGGAATTTGGGCCATTGGAGTAAAAAAACTAAAAATATAATCAGTATAACTAATATTATTTCCATATCAAATCCATAGATAAAAAAACATGGGCACATACCTGAGGATACATTTCAAATCATACTAGTATGATTTCTCAGGTTTTCCCATAAACCTTCCCAGAGTATACAAAACAAAGACAATATGTGGTCTTTAATAGACCATTACATACATGATACAACCAACTATGTTATCATATAGTATCTTAATCATAAATTATAACTTATATTCACATTCAAATTATAACATAAGAGTCAATTTGAAATTATAAATCAAATGAAAATTAACTGGTTTAATATGCACAAATAGATACAGTTTCAAAACCTTTTCAACATAAAAATGTTGTGATATATTTTAGAATATTTACTATCTATATCTAATGATATCCATTATTAAAATTCATTTTATATTTCCAATTTTTTTTTCATTTCCAAAAAACAAATGATCTATAATTTTATAAGATTAATAAACCTCATGTTTTTACAGATTATAACCATGTCTTCAACATATAAAATCTAGTAAATCATATTATATTTAAGAGAATTAAAATGCACACATGTAACAAATTTACTTATATTAAAATCATTTTCAATAATAAAGGAATAAAAACATTTATATTACCGTTCTGAAGGTTTATTAAGTCCATAAAAAGTTTTATGCACAATATTTTCAAAATGTAGGGAGGAAAAAAATGCTATTGCGAATTTTCATTGGGTAGTTTCAACTCCTGCTGGTCTTCTTTGGGTGGTAATGACAAGTTTCTTCCAATTATCTTTTATCAAACAACCACTAAATCTATAAATTATTTGGAAAATGATAATTTATTCATCAATTTTTAACACTCTCCCATTTCTTGTAGTGAACAAGTATCTCTAACATCACTACATCTCACAAAGCCACCATCTCAAGACAGAAATTGTTGAAGTTTTTTCCCTAGAACCAACTTATGTGTACTTTATAAAAACTTATATTAATAGTTTTTAATTTTAATAAACTAATTAACTCATCATAATTTTTCTTCTACGTAGCATAGTATGTGATAATGTCCTAAGAGTAGTCATCACACTAAAAAAGCCCACTAGTTCCCCACTATGATGAGAACCTAGAAGTACTACGACTGTAACACCCTGATATTTTATGAGAAGTATATTTTTTTTCTATATTTTGTTATACAAAACATCAAAGGAATCCTTCATTACACACAACACTAGCTTGTCTTGCGTTATACATAAGAGCAACCTTCCTCGACAGCGTGTGTTGTACGCAATATCGAGTTTTACTAAACAATGATATATTATTAAAATATTATATAAACTAGCCATTATGAATAGTAATACCCAATTTTTGAAATTTTATAAATTTTATCTTTCAAAATGGACTTCATTTTTGGATTTGGAATATCAAAATTAGGATATGGTGAAATTTTGGTATTTCTCTGAAAACTTTCAATTTTTGATGAATAGTGAAAATACTGGGTTACTATTTAAAAACCAACTTTTTATTTAAATAATTATTTATTTTATTTAAATTTATTTTAGGTCAAAATTGATACATAATACCTATATAATTTCAAAGTAATTCATTGGAGTCATTTTATAATTTTATTGAACTTTTCACCGTCTTTCACCCACCTCCTAGGAGAATTTGAAAATTTACATAAAACTTAATTTTACCGCTTCTGTGAGTGGAATTTTTAAAATCCAAGAGACATGGTTAATATAAATGAGTAAAATGTGGTTCAATAAGATAAAAATATTTTTGGTGAATAGTAACTTTTTAATTTTATTTACCACGATTAAAAGTAAATAGGGTAATTAAGAGAAAAAATGGTATTATTATTACCCTAACACATTTCCTAATTCTATTGGATAAGTTTAATTAGACCAAAAACAACCTTAGGAATAAAATATGACCATTTAGGTCCACTTGGATTAAATTAGGACACTTATTATAATTTTATTTAAAGAAGAGTTAAAAGTGTTAAAATCAAAGATTAATAACTAAAAGATTTTTAATATAGGGTTATACATAAGATAAATTCAAATATAAATATTAATTTAAACCTAAAAAGATTTCCTACATAATGGTATTTTAATTATTATTTTTAGACATTAAATAATTTAATTTATTTAGGACAAAATGATGATGCAGTAATTAACTTATTAATGAAATATTAACATAATTGATGTTATAAATACCCAAATAAATGTAATTTGAGGCTTTTTATAAATTACAATATTTTTTTGGTTAATATAACATGTTAGTATTGATCCAATTAATGTTGTTCTAACTAATCATGATATTATTATTTTCACAAAATCAATTACCAAATAGTTTCAAAATTGACATAAAATAGTTTTTAAAAAAAATATTATATTATTAATTGTTATTTTATTCCTAAAAATATAAGGTTCGTCCAAATGACTTAGATAAGGTTATATATATTAATAATTAACCACTTGGGGTTCGTTTGGCTTGTTATAGTAAGTTTATTAACCATATAGTGTAAGAAAACAAGAAGACACAGTAAAAGTAAAATTATTTAACTTAGAGTTAAATCTAAATGATAAGGTTAAAATAGTAACCCAAAATTATCTGAAACCTATTGGTTGAGATGATTTAGACCCATCCCCACCTTATCTTAGAAATAAACCAGATTTAAGATATTAAAAACCGAATATGACTTTATTATAAAATAATATTTTAAGTTTTTCCTAAGGTGCACCTCTCCTCCCTTATAAAAGGGCTCCTCCTCCCTCTCCTCATCACAACATTTTGAGCCTTCAAGCTCGGCCAACCCCTACCAATTTCTCTTCTAAAATTACCTAGTAATATTATATAGGTCCTGGTATTCTTAAAAGAACAAAATTAGTGCCCTAAGAGGAGGTTTTAAAGAGGCGTGTCGAAGAAGAGGTAATATCTAATACCGATTATTTCAAATTTATTTCTTCTTCTACTTCCTATTATTTAGTTGTTTCATTATAAAGTAATAACATTAGTATCAATAATATACTGATATGTTATTATAAATATGAAACAACCCTATTTCACCTTCTATCCATCCTATGGAAAATAAAATCACCGCGCGTGCGTACGTACGAAATACCGTCTCCACGCCGTGGTGTAATCTGTTTTCCACAACCACCTTACTTGGATAAATATAATGTTGTAAAGAATAACTATATATGATTATTTTAAAGTGATATTTATTATTAAATATTATACATACACTTCAATACAATTCCACGATCATGGGAACGATATCATCATTCGTGCATACATACGACCTACCGTCTCCACGATGTGATGCGACTCATTCTACATGATCTTCATTGAATAATGATTATATAAATAAATTGAATGAATAAATATGATATATATTATAGTAATACCATTATGTAAATTATTTAGCTATAAACTAAAAAGATTAAGAAGAATTTATTCGACAAAACACACATAATAACATAAAGCAATAAACACCCGAATAACAAGTAGCAATGAAATATTACTAATAAGAAGATAAGAATATGAACATATATGATATCATAACAATTTATATGATTATTTAATAATTCAATTACATTATTTAAATCATTATACTGGAGGTTCGGATACGTACGAAGCAAATCAGACCTAAGGTAAGGGAAAATCTCGAAATCTCATTTTTATCCGAGATTGTTTATACTTCAGAATTTACTGGGGAATATTTATCATCCACATCCATGTTTCCTCAATATTTAATATTATTTCTATCCTCCTAAAATTTTTTAAATCCAATTTTACCCATTGGTGAGTTTTTAGTAAAAGATATGAAAGGAATCTTTTGTCGTTTTTAGTACGAGGTGCTTTTTGACTTTTTCGGCCAAAGTACAAGAAGAATGTTTATTTAAGTTATATGACATGAATGGATTTTTTTTTGATTTCATAGAACATTATTTCCATGAATATTCCTTTACAAGTTTTCAAGTTTATTTTTAATCATTTCTTTTAGTTTAAAAGTTTATGACATGTTAATAAAGGAAAAATGTTTTCGAAGTAGAAATGATATTTTCCTCAAGAATGGAGTTCAAGTGTTTTATCAAAATTATTTTCCATATAAGATAATATAGGGTTTTGTTTCTATCCCAATTTTTACATTGATTTGATTATGTTATGATGGAATTAATTTTTTAATGTTCTTTTTTCTTATATGGATTATGTTATGATGACATGATGTTTAAGAGTCCCATTTTTATTACATGGGTTATGCTATGATTTATGATTTTGTGGAACACATAAGAATGGTTTCATTATGAGATGGGTGGGACCTATATCTCCCTCCAATGAATTGGGTAAAGATTTATATCTCATGATATAGACATGGCTAGAATGGTAGGTTAATATGGTTCAGTGATACAGGACTGAAACGAGGAGTGAAATCGGTTCAGAAATGAACTTTGTCTGCTAGGAATGTCTTGGTAATGAGTCTTGACTACTAAGAAATGATTCTCTATGATTATGTGTGTATTCCCCAAATTTTCATGTTATGATTATTGGGATTTACATTGCCCTACCATGATTTATCCCATGTTTTGATATTATGATCTCTTTTGCAGGTTAAGATTTTCAAAATTTTATGTTCTTATGAATATGATATGATTGATATTTCTTTTTTTTACCCTTACTGAGCATTTGAGCTCACCCTTTCGTATGTTTTCTTTTCCCCAGGTCAGGAAGAAGGGTATTAAGTAATATATTCCAAAAGGGACTCTAGATATGATAAAATAAAAGGGCGACAATGTAGATTATTTATGAACCAGTTGTTTATGTTTCCCAGTTTCTAAAGACACTATACCTATACGATCCTTTAATGGTTTTGTTATATGTTATAATAAGTGTGCTAAAATTTTGAAGTAATAACAATGTATGTAATGTATGGATCGTTATAGTTGGTATCAGAGGAAAGGTATAGTCAACCTTTGGAAACTAGGATGTGAAAGCCTTAGTAAGAACCCTAAGGATATGTCTAAGCATATAACACAATATTAGTGTTTTAGAAATGGCCATGAATAACCTATGATAATACCTTAAGTGTGAAATTTTATTCTTTATTATGTGGTTTTCCTATTATTATTAGTGTTTCTCACACTATGCTTATTAGTTTTAGTCAATGGATCGAACCTGAAGGAACCATGTTAATGCTGAATGCGACGGGAAATGCAATGATTGTCCCCCAGAGAAACCAAATGTTATGGGAGTTGGAATGAAAAATCTTGTAGCCATGCTCACACAACTTTCTCAAGATATGAATCATACAAGACTTCCAAACGAGCAAAGGAAGGAGCAACATTCTGTTGAATCCTTTATGAGGCAGCGTCCACCCTCATTCAGTGGGTCTACTGATCCATTTGTGGCTGAACAATGGATCAATAACACTAAAAAGATATTTTCAGTTCTTCAATGTTATAAACATGATAAATTCATCTTAGCAGTATATCGTTTAGAAGATGAAGCTGATCAATGGTGGAATCTTATCAAGAATATGAGGCAAAGAGACTAAATTGGGTCCATGGAATGGGATGAGTTAAAGAACTTATTTTTCAATAAGTACTTCCCTCGTATTCTTCGAAAAAATATGGAGAAGGAGTTTCTTGAACTAAATCTAACGGATTATGAATCTGTTGGTACCAACAAAGAAAATTTTACAAGACTTGCAAGGTATGATTCTAGAATTATTATCCAACCTGAGAGTAAGATCGATCGATTCTTTAGTGGCTTAAAACCAAGTCTTCGAAGGGCGTTATCCATAAGGGACTTCAATAGCTATGAGGAAATCGTTCTATGTGATCTCAAGATTGATATGGAGATTGGATTAACCCATCAGTCATATTCATTTGATAAGAAGAGGAAAATGGAATTAAAAGGAAAATCTAAAGAGCACACTGAAAAAAGATGAGTTTTACCTTATGCTCAAAGTGTGGAAAGAAACATAGAGGGAGTTTTCTTAAAGGGACAAGTAAATGTTTCAAATATAGAAAAGAAGGTCATCGGGCATTTGAATGACGCAATGATGGGAAGAATATGTCTAGTGATGCGAACAAAGAAAAGGCTACATAGAGTGCACCTACTATACTTTAATGTTACATGTGCAAGGAAATGGGTCATTATGAAAATCAATGACCTAATCCAAGGGTTGTTGATGATGATCGACGTCAACAAACTCTTAAGGATAAAGACAAAGGAAAGTCACATGCAATTTCTATCAGCATTGTGGAGTATGATAACGAAGTGGTGAAAGGTACACTTACCATCCACTCTAAGGTAGCAAATGTTTTATTTGATTTTGGATCCACCCACTCTTTTTTTGAAGAATTTTCTAAGGGTATCACCGTATTACCTCAACAATTAAATGTTGAGTTAGATGTTACAAGCCCTAATGGCACAACAGTTGCATCAAAAGTTTACAATTCTTCTCCGATTGAAGTTTGTGGGAAAGTGATTCCTACAAATCTTGTGATCCTTCCTATAGTGGAATTTGATGTGATTCTTGGAATGGATTGGATTTCCTTATATGGAGCTCATATTGATTTCCAAAGAAGGGAAGTCACATTTCATATTCCTGGTCAATCTATGATCATCTATCGATGCAAGGATAAATATAACCTTCCAATGGAAATTTCTTCTATCTTATGGGTCTTTATTCCAATAAATGAAGTTTATTTATCTCAAATGGTTGGTGAGAAACTCACAATTAAGAATATGCCCATTGTAAGGAGGTTTGATGATGTCTTTCCAGAGGAATTTCCAGGTCTTCCACCAAATTGCGAAGTTGAGTTTTCAATTGAACTCATACCGGGTGCTATGCCCATTTCCAAGAAAAATTATAGAATGTCCCCAATTTAGTTGCAGGAATTGAAGAAGCAACTCCAAGAGAATCTTGATAAGGGATTCATACGCCCTAGTGCATCACCTTGGGGAGCACCTGTTCTGTTTGTTAAGAAGAAAGATGGATCAATGAGACTCTGCATTGATTATCGAGAACTTAACAAGATCACTATCAAGAACAAATATCCCATCCCATGCATTGATGAGTTATTTGACCAACTATGTGGAGCTCAATACTTTTCCAAGATTGATCTTTATTCAGGGTATCATCAATTAAGGGTCAAAAGGGAGGATATGCCAAAGACAACTTTCTGTACAAGGTATGGACACTATGAATTTATACTGATGCCATTTGGTCTTACTAATGCCCCTTCTATCTTTATGGATCTAATGAATAGAGTCTTTAGAGACTATCTTGATCAGTTTATGGTAGTCTTTATAGACAATATTCTTGTCTATTCAAAGAGTAAGGAAGAACATTAACATCACTTGAGAATTGTATTAAATATCGTAAGAAAGGAGATGATTTATGCCAAATTTACCAAGTGTGAATTTTGGCTTCAAAAAGTTGCATTTTTGGGTCACATAATCTCAAAAGAGGGGATATCTGTGGATCCAGCAAAAACAGAGGTTATCGAATGATGGTCGAGACCAACAACATTAACCGAGATCCGAAGTTTTCTTGGTTTGGCTGGATATTATCGACGTTTTGTGAAATATTTTTCACGATTATCTAATCCACTCACCAAGTTGACTTGGAAAGGAGTTAAGTTTGTTTGGACGGAGGAATGTGAAGATAATTTCAAGGAGTTGAAAAGAAGGTTATCCAGTGCACCTGTGCTCACACTGCTTTGTAGTGGAGAAAGGTTTGTGATCTACAGTGATGAATCCAAGAAGGGATTGGGGTGTGTTCTTATGAAAAATGATATGGTGATAGATTATGCCTCAAGACAGTTGAAAATACATGAGCAAAATTACCCAACTCATGATTAGGAGTTAGCTGCGGTAATCTTTGCATTAAAGATTTGGAGGCATTACCTTTATGGTGAAAGGTGTGATATTTATACTGATCATAAAAGTTTAAAGTATATTTTCACACAAAAGGATCTGAATATGCATCAAAGAAGATGGTTGGAGCTGATTAAGGATTATGACTGCTCAATCCATTACCACCCTAGGAAAGCAAACAATGTGAAAGATGCATTAAGTCGACATGACCATGCTATTTTATCCACGATGAGGATCACAAAAGATCCAATATTTATGGATTTACAAAGGATGGACCTTGGAATTATAATGGAAGGGGAAAAATCTTATTTTTCTCAAATTAATGTTCAACCATATATACATGTGAAGATTAAGGAGGCACAGAAAGAAGATGTAGAGTTATAAATGAAGGTGAGAAATGTTCCTGAATTTCACTTTGATTGTGATGAAATAATAAGGTTCAGGAATCGGGTTTGTGTTCCTCCCATACCTGAATTATATAAGGAAATACTAGATGAAGCTCATAGTTCTTCATTCTCTATTCACCCTGGAAGCACGACGATGTATAGGGACCTGAAGAAGTACTTCTGGTGGGATGGCATGAAAAGAGATGTTGCTGAATATGTCTCTTGATGCTTGGTTTGTTAGCAAGTTAAAGCAGAGAGACAGAAGTCTAAGGGGATGTTACAACCATTACCCATACCAGAATGGAAATGGGAAAACATCACTATAGACTTTTTCACTGGACTTCTAAAAATATCCAAATGCAATAATGCTATCTGTGTTATAGTTGATCGTCTTACAAATTCGGCACACTTCATTTCTATTAGAAAGGATTTATCTCTGGATCATATTGCCATGATATATGTGAAGGAAGTGGTAAGATTGCATGGAGTACCACTTTACATTATATCTAATCGGGATTCGAGGTTTACCTCAAAGTTTTGGCGAAGTCTTTAGCATACTCTGGATACAGAGTTGAGTTTCATCACTGCTTATCATCCTCAGACAGACGGTCAGTTTGAGATAACAATTCAAACTCTAGAAGATATGTTAAGAGCTTGATCTATGGATTTCAAAGGTGGTTGGGATCAAAACCTACCTTTGGTGTAATTTTCTTATAATAATAGCTTTCACTCCAGTATTCAGATGGCTCCTTATGAAGCTCTCTATGTAAAAATTTACAGGACTCCAACTTTCTATGATGAAGTTGGGGAAAGAAAGATATTAGGACCTGATCTTGTTGATGAGATGGTAGAAAAGGTCAGATCTATTCAACAACACATAAGAGTAGCTCAAAGTAGACAAAAGAGTTATGCCGATAACCGAAGAAATGACCTAGAGTTTGAAGTGGGTGATAAAGTGTTCCTAAGAATATCTCCTTGGAATAGAGTAATGAGATTTGGAAAGAAGGGAAAGCTGGGCCCTAGGTATATTGGTCCTTTTGAAATACTGGATCATGTTGTTAAGGTAGCTTATCGATTGGAGCTTCCACCGAATCTCTCTCAAGTTCACGATGTGTTCCATGTATCTATCCTGAGAAAGTACATACCCGGTCCTTCACATGTACTAAGCTCAGATGTTGTACCGCTGGAGCAAGATCTTTCTTATGAAGAATAGCCGATAGAGTTTCTGGATAGTAGAGAAAAAGTTCTACAGAACAAAACCACTCGCTTGGTGAAAGTTTTATGGAGGAAGCACCAATTAGAATAAGCTACATGGGATCTTGAGGATATGATGAGAGAGAGTTATCCTCTTCTGTTTGTTATGAAGTGACGAATTTCGAGGGCGAAATTCATTTTAAGGGGGGTAGAATGTAACACCATGATATTTTATGAGAAGTATATTTTTTTTCTGTCTTATGTTATACGCAACATCAAAGTAATCTTTCATTACACACAACACTATCTTGGCTTGCGTTATACACAAGAGCAACCTTCCTCGATAGCGTGTGTTGTACGGAATATCGAGTTTCACTAAAAACTGATATGGTATTAAAATATTATATGAACTAGCCATTATGAATAGTAATACCCACTTTTTGAAATTTTATAAAATTTATCTTTCAAAATGGACTTCATTTTTGGATTCGGAATATCAAAATTAGCCAAGGGTAAAATTTTGGTATTTTTTTGAAAACTTTCAATTTTTGATGAATAGTGAAAACACTGGGTTACTATTTAAAGACCACCTTTTTATTTAAATAATTATTTATTTCATTTAAATTTATTTCAGGTCAAAATTGATACATAATACCTATATAAGTTCAAAGTAATTAATTGGAGTCATTTTATAATTTTATTAAACTTTTCACCGTCTTTTACCCCTCCTAGGAGAATTTGAAAATTTACATAAAACTTAATTTTACCGCTTTTGTGAGTGGAATTTCAAAAATCTGAGAGACACAGTTAATATCAAGGAGTAAAATGTGGTTCAATAAGATAAAAATAATTTTTGGTGAATAGTAACTTTTTACTTTTATTTACCACGATTAAAAGTAAATAGTATAATTAAGGAAAAAATGGTATTATTATTACCCTAAAACATGTCCTAATTCTATTGGAAAAGTTTAATTCGACCAAAAATAACCTTACAAATAAAATATGACCATTTAGGTCCACTTGGATTTGATTAGGACACTTATTATTATTTTATTTAAAGAAGTGTTAAATGAGTTAAAATCAATGATTAATAACTAAAACATTTTTAATATAGGGTTATACATAAGATAAATTCGATTATAAATATTCATTATAAATCTAAAAATATTTCCTACATAGTTGTATTTTATTTATAATTTTTAGACTTTAAATAATTTAATTTATTTATGACACAATGATGATGCAGTAATTACCTTATTAATGAAATATTAACATAGTTGGTGTTATAAATACCCAAATAAATATAATTTGAGACTTTTTATAAATTCCAATATTTTTAGGTTAATATAAAATGTTAGTATTGATTAAATTAAAATTGTTCTAACTAATCATGATGTTATTATTTTCCCAAAAATCAATTACCAAATAGTGTCAAAATTGACATAAAATAGTTTTTAAAACAAATATTATATTATTAATTGTTATTTTATTCCTAAAAAATATAAGGTTTCTAAAATGACTTATATAAGGTTATATATATTAATAATGAACCACTTGGGGTTCGTTTGGCTTGTTATAGTAAGTTTATTAACCATATAGTGTAAGAAAACAAGAAGACACGGTAAAAGTTAAATTATTTAACTTAGAGTTAAATCTAAATGATAAGGTTAAAATAGTAACCTAAACTTGTCTAAAACCTATTGTTTGAGATCATTTAGACCCATAACTTCATTATCTTCGAAATAAACCAGTTTGGAGCTATTAAAAACCGAATATGACTTTATTATAAAATAATATTTTATGTTTTTCCTAAGGTGCCCCTCTCCTCCCTTATAAAAGGGCTCCTCCTCCCTCTCCTCCTCATACCACTTTGAGCCTTAAAGCTCGGCCAACCCCTGCCAATTTCTCTTCTCCACTTCTCTAGTAATATTCTAGAGGTCCTGGTCTTTTTCAAAGACCAACATTAGTGCTCTAAGAGGAGGTTTCAAAGAGGCATGTTGAAGAAGAGGTAATATCCGTTACCGATTCTTTGAAGTTTATTTCTTCTTCTACTTCCACTTATTTAGTTGTTTCATTATGAAGTAATAAAATAAATATCACTCATATACTGATATGTTATTATAAATATTAAACAACCCTTTTTCACCTTTTATCCATCCGACGGAAAATGAAATCACCGCGCATGCGTACGTACGAAATACCGTCTCCACGCCGTGGTGTAATCTGTTTTCCACCACCACCTTACTTAGATGGGTATAATGGTGTAAATAATAACTATATATTATTATTGTAAAGTGATATTGATTCTAAAATAGTATACATACACTTAAATACAATTCCATGATCATGGGAACGATATCATCGCTCGTGCGTACGTACGACCTACCGTCTCCACGATGTGATGCGACTCGCTCTACATGATCTTCATTGAATAAAGATTATATAAATGAATTGAATGAATTGAATAAATAAATATGATATATATTATACTAATACCATTATTTAAATTATGTATCTATGACCTAAAAATAGGAATAAGAATTTATTCGACAAAACATGCATAAGAACATAAAGCAATAAACACCCTAATAACAAGTAGCAATGAAATATTACTAATAAGAAGATAAGAATATGACCATATATCATATAATAACAATTAATATGATTCTTTAATAAGTTAATGACATTATTTAAATCATTATACATGAGTTTAGGATATGTATGAAGCAAATCAGACCTATGGTAAGAGAAAATCTCGCAATCTCATTTTTATCCGAGATTGTTTATACTTCAGAATTTACTGGGGAATATTTATCATCCACATACTTGTTTCCTCAATATGTAATATTATTTATATCCTCCTAAAATTGTTTAAATCCAATTTTACCCATTGGCGAGTTTCTAGTAAAAGATATGAAAGGAATCTTTTGTTGTTTTTAGTACGAGGTACTTTTTGACTTTTCCGGACAAAGTACAAGAAGAATGTTTTTTAACTTATACGGAATGAATGGATTATATTATTATTACCCTAACACATGTCCTAATTATATTGGACAAATTTTATTCAACCAAAAAAAACCTTAGGAATAAAAGAGACATCATGCACATAGGTTGATGACACCAACATGCAACCTGCTTGATTAAAGATATCATGGTAAAAGGATTATATTACAAAATGACCATCCTTTTGTGGTATTATGACATTTCAACATTAAATTATTCTTCTATGGGTGCATTGAAAAGTTTCCAGATGCTAACCTTGGACTTTAGGCTACTTCTTCTAATTCCACTGAGAAAGATGCCTAGAGGGTCACACACTAAGTGTATCCAGAATATTAGTTAAATAATATATTATTAGTTATTATTTAATAAATTGAATAAATATTATTCCCACATGTGGTTTAAGAATTATTAATATTTTATTAATCACATATATTTCTTCACTATTTATTTGAGAGAATATTATGTGGGAGAAATATTTAATAAATATTTATTTTCAATATAGTGAATGTAATATTTATTTATTTTTTGGTGAATAATGTATTGATATTTATTTAATAAATAAATAATAATTATTCAAGTCTCAGTAAATATTTTGGAGGAATGAAGGACCAAGTTTTTTGGCCTAGTGATAAATAATATATATTGAATATTATTTGAAAAAATAATATTTAATTTTAATTCTAAAGTTAAGCACATACCGATAAATAATAATAATAATAATATTATTATTATAGTCACGGAGTTCAAAAAGGGATTAAATAAATAATAAGGGTCACTTTATAATTATTTAATTATAACCCTAATGTTATATAAACACAATTAAATTATTTTCAAAGAGATCCAATTCATTTTGTGTTGTGCACAACGACATCCAAAGAGCATACTATCAAGACCTAGAGAGCTCCCTCTCTAAGAACTCTCCCAAGAACGAAGAGTGATATTCCTCTAAATCATACTCTAGAGTCTAGAGATATCAAAGAGAATTATTTGTAAGTGATTCTCATAGTGATCAAAAGATAACCACACAAGTTTTAGTATCTTCTACACTAAAACCCAAAGATCAACAATGACATTTAGAGATATATAGAACATGTTTGGATCACTAATATAGGGAATATACTCTTGATTCCTATAGTGCAATGATGGTACAAAAAATATCTATTTTTTAGATCCATAAATGAAAAAATAATTAATGAAATGTAATTATTAATTGAATTAATTAATTATAAATAATATGTGATGATCCTGTACTTGGTTTCGATGTTCTATCCCTTGTCTATTTTCTTTAATTCAATTCCATTGATCATAGCATTCATCATTATGTAAATCTTGTATTGATCATTGATTGTGAAAAAATTAATGTTGGGGTTGACCCATCACATGCTTCCATTGTGCTCGGATCCTTTAGATACTACAAAAATAAAAAAAATTCTACCTTGAATATTTGCAACAATTTCAAACCAGTAGTGAAGTCACAACCAACCACAATCACTGGATCTTCACCATGCGAGCTACTTCCCAGAATATCCTAATTTTTATAAACCTCTCAGTAAGACATCACTATGACAACTAAATTTAGAAACCCAACCTATAATGAACCATGAATTAACATCCTCCCTACTTTCAATCGATAGATGATGATCATCTACACACAACACCACTCTAGTGAACTCTGAATCTTTATCAAGGTTTTCTTTATAAAATGATTAAAATATTATATAGGGGTTGATAGTATTATTTTAAACCATGGTAGATTTTTTTGAAGTTGAATTAGATTGTTCCTATATCAAATACCGACCCACTTGAATACTAGACAACTAGAAGACATGTTTATCTCACCTATAAATACAAAACAAAAGACCTAAATTAAATTCTAGATTAAATATAAATTCAAAATCGTTAATTAATGTTACTTAATACAAAAAATAGTAATATAAAAATAAATAAAATAAAAATAACATATTTAAAATAGTTATAAAATCATATTTATAAATACATACATTGTATATAATCAATGAAATTATAAAATGAAATGAAATAAAAATAATGAAAAAATGTTTCAATTAAACGCTTTGATTATGTTAACCGATTCTTATATCACAAAATTTTAATATAATTTATCATATATACTTAATCACTAATTCATTACAAATATATAACCATGAAAATATAATAGTTATTTAACAATCAACAATATTTTAATAATAAAATGTTAACTAAAAGTAAATATTGAAATCAAAAAATTGATTAATAAAATAAAATTTGAAAATAATCACATGATTTAAAACATATTAACCAAAAAATGAAAATTTTAATTTAAAATACCCAAAACCTATAAAATTAATAATTTAAGACAAATTTTAATTATAAAAAACTAAAAAATGATGTGAAAATGATGCAGAAAACATGTATAAAATAAGGGAACAATAAATTCCCCAATAATTAAGATATTAATTTTCCTCAATTTTTTTTCCACATACTTAATAAATTTGTAAGTGAGACTCAAAAATAAAAAATAATAACATGTAAATTAATATTTTAAAAAAAAATTATATTCATACATGTTACCTAATTAGCATAAAAAAGTTACCACTCTCTTAAAATAAGTGACTTTGGTGGAAACTGAAATGTCATTTTAAAAAGTTTATTAAGTATATAATTTTTTAAAAGAAATTAAAAGTTCAATTTCATGTATCAATAATTCTTACAAAATACCCCTTTTAACACATTCCTGATCTCATGCACTAATTTAACTCATAAATATTCTAAGAATTGAATTATTTAAATTATATGACCTTTAATATTGATAAATGATAAAGATAAAGAAAAAATAAAGTTTCATAAATAAAAAAATCTCTTTCACAAATCTTAAACAAAGATAACACACACACATAGTTCACCATGGGTTTTAAGGTTCAAATTTATAAGAATACTCAAATGCATAATTAGAAAATTTCATTTTAAACAAAAGTTATAGATTTAATTAAAAATTTTGATAACTAAAAACCAAATTTACCTAATAATTAATTTTTAAGAGATAAATATTAAAAAAAGTTACCAAATAAATACTACGGAGAAAATAAATGGTTTTATCCAATAAAAAACATGTAAAAAAACATTATTTTTAAGAAAAACTAATATTTTTTGTTGATCATGAAACTAATGTTTGAAAACAACCAATTTTTGAAAACGATTCTTAAATATTTGACATGTCTCATGAAATATAGATTAATAGTGAAAAAATACCCTTCCCCCATACTTAAAACTCAACATTATCCTCAAATTTGAATCATATGATAGTGGATGTATTTAAAGGTTCAAATATTTATTTTTCAATTTATCAGTCAAAATCATACAAAAAGAGAGACAAAAAAGCTCAAAATAGTAACATTTTTACCATAAAGTAACAACTATGACACAAATTCATTACAAAAATTGTTTTTATCGATTGATAAGTAATTATTTTATAATATAAATGTATGATTTCAGTATGTACAATAAATAATTTAGTATAAAAATAGCTTGAAAGTTTAAATCCAGAAATATAAAGATAAACCGACATGAAAAAATGATAAAAAATAGCAAGTATTTCAGTAAATAATTTAAAAGTCATAAAACTATAAATTATTTCCAAGAAAAAATATAATAAAAATAGTATAAGTATTTTACAGGTTATGTTGTTGTTTTTCCTTAGAATCGGGTATAAAATCATTTCTCCAGTAGCTTAAAGTCTTAATCTATTTGCTTCTTTTAAGAATATGGAAAAGAAATAAGAATTCAGAATAATAAAAACAATTTAAGATCAAATAAAAAACACAACTAGAGTTTAAAGGAAGGATAATGTTATATAATTAGTCATAAATAAGTTATGAGTAGGCCTGAGATGATTTTCTATAAAAAATAATTCAAATGTGTTCTAAACATTAAAATGAATGTGCGAAACCAATTTAAACATGTAAAAAATCCTACATTTTCACAATTTCAACCTTCTAGGATAATTTCTAAACTTCGTACAAATAAAAATAATTTAAATAATTGAATTATAGGATAATATTCAAGAAGAATAAAACCTATTTGATATTTGGTAGGTGTTACCAATATCAGTATTTCCAAATGTCTTGAACTACGATTAATAATGAGTAAACAAAAGGGTGAAACATTTATTTTTTTCTAAAAATTATAAAAGAAAAATAAATAAAAAAAACTAGTAATTGTTTTATTGAATTCATGGATTTAATCCCTAGACTCACTAAGTTTTAAGTCTCTAATTAGACTCAATTCCAAAAATCCTAACCATAATCACTAGTTATTGTGATTTAGTATCTGGATTTACTTTTCCATTTGGTAAGGAATCATGATAATGAATTTCCACAAACATCCTAACTCTAATATCATTTTAGGTTTTACAAAATTCTCTCATACATTGGGAAATGGATTACTATCCAACTCAAAATTCATTCCTAAATTAAAGGATTCAGTATTCATAACTTTTAAAAACAACTTAAAAACTTCTCCTAAAAAATATAAATTAACCTCACTGTACTTCACCACTATAATGGTGTCAAAATACTAAGAAATTGGTAAAAAAAAAGCTATAACTAGATCAAAATTCCCAAAAATTGAATTCAAAACTGCCTAGACTTCAAGAAAAGAAACTGAATTCTATTTAATTAAATCCATTTCAGTACTTGATTTTTTTTTCAGAGTCCTAAATTGACTCAAGTGAAGTGAATATATAAAAAAATATTTAAATTAATTATTCACATCATAGTACAAAACTAGTGTGGGATTTTAAAGAGATAAAATCTATTTACATCAAAGAAATTCTAGTTTTTTAATAACCACATGATGAATTACACTCTCACACTCCATAAACCTATTAAATTAATAGTTAAATTATGATTCTATAAAAATGGATCCTGTGAAATAACTAATATAACATTGAATGATACCCTTAAAATAATGCAAAGTGTATATTTTAATTTTAACTAAAAACTCTTCCTCAATGTCATATATCAGTAAACATTATCCTTCAAGTGGGGTGTTCTAGTAAAATAAAAGTTATTGAATTACTCTACCTAATCACTAACATGAAAATACAATTTTCAATTGGGAAAATTTATAACACCCCCTTTTCTAGTAAAATTTTTCCTTCCAATAATGAGAATAACCCTATTATTACAATAAATATATAGAATTAGAAAGTAAGCAAGTAATGTTTTTCACATTTTCACTAAAAATTCATATAGATTTTAATGAGAGGGGAAATTGACCTATCATCCATTTTAAGAGAAAGAGGGGTTGATTTTTAATCTTATATTCATATTTTTTTAAATAATTATAATGTAATCAAGTTTACACTATCACCAAGGTCATATAAATTCTATTTTTGACTATTAATTCATATCTTAAAATAAATGAAAAAACATTCAGGGTATTTAAACTTTTGAGGGGATTTATTTTGAAATAAGGAAACACACTCCTCGATTAAAGAGATAGAATAAAACTATTCCAAGTTATTTTTATTAATGATAATTATTTTCAAAAAATTTAAATTGAAGGATTTTTTTTCCAAATTTTATATGAATAGGATTTTCACATTGATATTTTTAAACATTTATAAAAATTTGAGATAATTAATCTCATCATTCTTTGGTTTAAGTATTTGTGAAAATGGAATGGTTAGAATAAAATCTATCATGTCATATAAAATCTACTCTCTATAGTTATTTATATCTCTATTTTGTTTCCATTTATGCTTTATTTCATTATGTTATTTAGATAAAGGAATGAATTTATTATAAGAAACCCAACTCTAAAAACCCAGATATGGTGTCTAATTTATTACATTTGCATAGATACAAGAGATCTCACTACAAATGATCGATAAAATTATAATTCTTAGAAAACTTGATACATACGCGATTCACTTATCACATGGAAAATATAAAATACATAACATAAAATAATTATTCATATTGGATATTATTCATAATATAATTATTCATATCTAGGGGAAAATAAAACAAATAAATGGTGAGCTCATATTCTCATTAAAAGTTATGTACTAGATAACCTTTTATGAATCAATAAAAATAATTAGTATATAAAGGTAAATGACTAAAAACACATTAAATTTAATCAATAACTACAGTATGGAATGCATCCATGTATAATATCAATGGATAAATCTCATAGATAATAATAACTGAATTATCAATGAAATAAATTCATACTACTGGATGCTATGATCTTAGATATCAGGATATATATATTTTCAAGACCTTATGTATAGAGACCCTTGATTTTCATACATCAACATTACATCATTTTTATATTATACTTACTACAATAAAGAAACAAAAAACCAAATACTGTATTAGTTTAGTGCCTTTGGAAACATAGAAACATAAGCACTAGTACATAAGTAAGCTACATTATTTCCCACTAGGTTCTTCATGACTACAACCCTTATTAGGAAAATCATACATAATACATATATTCATAATTTGGGGAAAGAAAACATAAAAAGTGGTGAGATCAGATGCTCAATAAGGATAAATAAGGGAGATATATAAGCATGAACATGAGCTTAAGGGTATAATAAAATGATCATAACATTATAATATCACACCGTTAATATCAAAGATCACAAAAATGAATCATAGAATAAATATTGGAAGTTCATAAGACATGAATCATAAGGTAATCAAGAGAATAATCCTTGATAGATTAACATAAGAATAAGACATGGAATTGTGGCAGAAACAAAAGTATATAAAATGATTTCTATAGTTGTAAAGGATTATTTCAAAGTCCATATTAGTAGCATGGGTTCACTCCCTATACCATATTTATAGTCATGGTTCACTCCCATGACCATATTAGTAGTCAACGTTCACTACTAAGAACATATTATAATAAAAATTCCTTTAATGAACCGATTTCACTTCCTATTCTAGCCACATCTATCTCGTGATATATAAATATTTACCCAATGCATTAGAGGGATATATATGTCCCACCCATATCATAAAGAAATCATACGTACATATGTGCCACTAGATCATAAATATTCATTAAACTATAATCCATTAAATAAAATGGGTATTATAAAATTGTAATCAAATCATAAACCATGGAAAAGAGACAGATTTCATAATCATTTCATCAAATTATAACTTATGAAAAGAAATAGTTTTCATAAGTATAAAACCCATGGAAGAGAAATGGGTGTTATAGACATCATGCCATCAAAACATAAACCATTTAGAGAAATAATATTTATGGAACCTTTGGATAATTTTCTTATGAAGTCATGAGTAACACCAAAATATTTTATATTGGATGGAACATAATTTTTTAGAAATATTTAAAAATCATTTCTTGAGTAAAATATCTTTTCAACTTAAAAAAAATACTTTTGAAAACATAAAACATTTTTCATTGAAAATAGATCTAAAAAATTATGAAGGATTATTTGAAAAACATATTTTTTTAAAATCCTTTTTTATTAAAAACTATCTCAAAATATAATTTAAAAAAATTATTATATTTTTAATAAAATAGATTTCCTATCGAAGATAAAAATAAGGTCATATTTTATTAATTTTTTTAAATTATATTAAGTACTAAAGAGTAAAAAAATGGTACTAATAAATGAATATATCTTTAATGACTAGAGGATAATTTAATTCATGAGTGCTCTTGAGATATGGATCATAATATTTCATTAATGGAAGCATAATCATAAATAATCCTGACAAACAATGAGTTTGTTGTAATAAACTCTTACCACTTTGGTCACTTTGAATAAAACAACCCATGGAGGAAAATGAAATTAAATGAATCTTAAAATATCATGAAATTATGATATTCATGATATAACATGTCAAAGTTCAGTATATACAACTCGTAAAATAATGTAGGTGCATAACATATCACTTATCTCAAAGATAGAAAATTAAGACAAAATTAACTAAAGATTGGAAACTTTTGAACTATAAAAACCTCTAAATAGAAATCATAAAATGGATATTTAAATACCCATAAATTTAAAAATGATAATAATATAATATTTTCATCATAAATATATACACCATAGAAAATAAATGAGTGGTTAATAAGATATAAGTCTCACATAAATAAAAGTAAGACTAGAAATCCCCTCACAAATGAGTAACTTTTGAATCGTGATCCCCATAAAATAATAACATTAATTACAACTTTTAATATCATTAAAAAAATTAAATTCAAAAAATAAATTTTTATATAGTAGTATATACACCAAAAACAATTTATTGGTGAATATGACATGTATCTCATGAATATAAAAAGTGAGATGAAATTCCCTTACCTTATGTCTTAACTCTCATCATACTCATTCAAACCTCCTATATAATAAATATATGTTTATCAGACATATAAAAAATAGCCATATTATTATATATAACACTATATATGATTTTATTATGACTTTATATTACCTATTTATTAACAATTTAATTTTAATGTTACGTTTTAGGTAATATCTTTTCTTTTTTTTTGCATGTGTTTTGATTTGTTATATTTTTGGTACTATTACTTATATCATGATTTAATCATATCAATAATTATAACCATTACATTAATATAATATATATTCAGTATAAAGGTATTCATAATAATCTAAAAAATATATAAATAAAAAATTAAATACATCATTCATGGAGACAGTAGACTGTACGTACGCAAGAACACTGTTTACGTTTTCTTGTCTTTTTGAGAGAATGAAAGTAAATAAAATATATGTATATATATAATATCATTAAATTATAATTATTATTTAATATATATCATATAATTTTAAAAAACATTCTTAATAAATTCCATTTAAAGTATGAACAAATCACTTCTCTTTAAGGAGACAATAGTCCACACATCCACAAATGAAGTTATCATATTTACACAAAATGTAAATAATGAAGGTATGCATTATATAATAATTACATAAGCATAAATACATAATAAATATAATATATATCATATATAAATATAAACTCCATAATTATTTTCATCCTCTAAATGTGGTAATGGAAGAACGAGCGACATCGGTTCATGAGGCGATAGTCTTCTGTACACACAAATAATGGGTACGTATCCCATTTGATGGAAGTGTGTGTTAGTATAGGTTTAAAAATTATAATAGAAACATATATGTATATTTAGGATAATTATGTTATTATATAATAATATAATAAGAAAATTTTAGGTGTGGAGAATGGAAATAAAATAAAAGATCTTATTGAAGGATGTTACCTATTCTTTGGGTAACTCATCTTGGTTTTCACCAAAGGGCTTCCTTAGTTGTATTTATTCCCAAAGGGAGGATACTAGGATTAAGGTAGATATTTTTAGAGGATATTTAGTAAGGTTTCATATGATAAAAATGGATTTATAGGTGTGAATAAGTGAGGGGGGGGGGGGGGTGAGTGCCCTTTTATAGTGGACGAGTGACATTCTTGTAAATATAATAAGGTAAAAACTATTGATAGGTATCCCTTAAATCATGTTAATCAAATAATTATATAAATTCTATAAAATAGGAAATTTTTTCAAAATATTTATATAAAATATATTTTTGACCTGTTTATAGGTTATTTGGCTCCTTAAATTAAAGTTTAACCATTAAGTAATCTTGTTTTTACCTTAATCACTGTAATTAATTTTATTTACTTTCACTAATATTTTTGGTCAAAAACTAAGTTGACCATATTATAAATTATAAATTATTTTTATTTCATATATTTAATCCATTTTTACTAATTATAATCTCATAATTGATAGAAAATAATTTTAAATTAATCCTACAGACGTGTCATGACAATAGGGTTTTTTTAAAAAAAGATGTTTAAAAAAGTTGGAAATGTTTTATATCCAATTTCAATGTGAAATTGGTTACAATAACCTAAATTGGATTATTTTAGGTACAATTTATCTAATTACACTTTAAAACTAAATTAAAATATAATTTAACAATATAAATAAATTAGTTGAAAAAGTAGTTTTGAATTAAAATTTAGTATTTTTCACTATTCTTCCAAAAATGATGTTTTCAGAAAAATATCAATAATTAACCCTAGGATAATTTTGAAATTATGAATGAAAAAATAAATTTTATTTTATCAAATAAAATTTCCAAAAATTTCTAAAATTAATTTTTTATTGTTTACATAAGGACATAAAAACTAGTTCATTTGAGAAAGTAATATTTCCCAACATATAAAGTCTTTACCAAAATTTATATGTTTTATTATCAATACATTTTATTTTTATAAAAACATTATAAATAATATTTAAAAATTATTTTATAATATTCATATTAATTTTTTTAATAACTATTTTTTAACTATCTCATTTAAATAATTATAATAATAATATGTTGTTTCATAGAAACTCAATGTTGCGTGTAATGAAAGCTAATTCAGTGTTTCATGTAGCACAAGATTATCTTGGTGTAGTGTATAATGAAATCCTTACTTGGTGTAGCATGTGACACAAGACATAAAATAAAATTAATTTATTTGAAAAAATGTTCCTAAGAACTTAGGTTGTTACATTCTATCCCATTTAAATGAATTTCACCCTTAAAATTCATCATTATGATGAAAAAAATGATGATACTTATACCTCATCATATCACCAAGTTCTCACATACATTCTTCTAATTGGTTATTTCTCCACAAAACATTGACCAAGCGAGTGGTATTGTTACATATAACCTTCTCTATACGATACATAATTTCAACGGGCTATTCCTTATAAGAAAGATCATTCTCCAGTGGCATGACATATGATTTTAGTACATGTGAAGGGTCAGGTATGTACTTCCTAAAGAGAGATACATGGAATGGATCATTAACTTGAGAGAGATTTGGAGGAAGTTTAGGGTGGTAGGATCACATCCCAATATGATCAATAATTTCAAAGGGACTAATATACTTATGTCTTAGTTTCCCTTTCTTCCCGAATCTCATAACGTTATTCTTGAGAGAGATTAATAGAAACACTCTCTCTCTAAATTCAAATTCTATATCATGCTGAATGTTATCAACATATTTTTTTTCCAAATTTGAGCTACCTTGATATGCTACTAAATGGATCTAACTTTATCATCCATTTCTTCAATGATCTTAGGTCCCAATAGATTTATTGATTCAACTTCATCACATCACATTGGAGTTGTACATTTCTTTACATAGAGGGCTTCATAAGGATCCATATTAAATATTGAGTGAAATATATTGTTGTAAGAAAACTCAACTAGAGGAAGGTGTTGATCCAAACCACCTTTGAAATCTAACAAACAAGATCTCAACATATACTATAGGGTTTGATTTATTCTTTCAGAATGATATTCCATTTGAGGATGACAAGAAGTATTTAAACTCAATTATGTATCAAGTTATTGTTGAATAATTTATCAAAACTTTGAGATAAACCTTAGATCCTTTTCAGATACAATAGAATGTGGTACTACATGAAATGTTACCACTTATTTAATGTATATCTTGGAAAGTTGATATAGATAGAATTATTCTATGAAAGTGATAAAGTGTGCTGAATTAGTAATATGATAGACTACCACCCATATAACATTAAACCCTTTAGAGGTTTTGGGGAGTCCAACAACAAAATACACAATTATGTTCTCCCATTTCCATTCTGGTATGGGTAATTAATGAAATATCCCCTTAGATTTTTTTCTCTCATCCTTAACTTACTGGAATACCCAACACCGTGATATAAACTCTATGATATCTCTCTTTATTATATCCCACCATAATTATTTTTTCAAGTCTCTATACATCATCATACTTATAGGATGAATAGATAATGATAGACTATAATCCTCTTATAATAACTCCTTAAAATATAGTATAGATAGAACACATACACAGTTTATAAACCTCATAATTCCATCGAGATAAAGGTTAAGCTCTACAACATTTCTAATCTTCTTTTGCAACTCTACATCTTCCTTTTACGCCTCTTTAATATTCAATTGGATAGAGGGTTGAACATTCAATTGAGAAAGATAATATTTCCCCCCTTACATAAAGATTTATAGATCAATCCATTTAAAATCCATAAATATTGGATCTTTTGTGATCCTCATCATGGATAGGATACCATTATACTTTTGACTCAAAGAATCAACCACCTTTTTTTCTTTCCCAGGGTGTTAATTTATTGAGTAGTCAAAGTATTTATCATCTCTAACCATCTTATCTCAAGCATGTTTAACCCCTTCTGTGTGAATATATATATTAAAATATTATGATCAAGATATATATCAAACTTTTATCCATAATGATAATGACTTTATATATTTAATTTAAAAATTACTGTAGATAACTACAAATCATGAATTAGGTAATTTTTCTCATGAATATTATATTTTCATGAGGCATAAGCTATAAATATGTTATTATGCATAATAACACATCCTAATACCTTTATGGATTCATCACTATAGAATAAAAACCCTTCTAAACTACATTTTAATATAATCACAGGTGAACTAAATAACCTTCACTTCATTTCCTTGAAATTTTCCTCAAATCATCTGTCAAGAGGAACTTGGAACCCTTACAAATTAACTTGTTCAGAGGATTATATGGTCATGAGAAATTCTCCAAAAATCATCGATAATATATTTATAAAATAAGAGAAATATGGATCTCAGTCACCGTGGTTGGTCTAGGATAACATTCAATAGTTTACATCTTTTATGGGTCTACTGCTATGCCCTCTCTCGAGTAATATGACCCAAAAATGAAACCTTTTTCATACAAAATTAACACCTTTTAAATTTTTCATACAGTTTATCCTTCATTATGGTATTTAGTACAATTCTAATTTGTTGTTAATGCTCTTACTTTCTCTTTTAAAAGATAATAATATCATCTTTAAAGACTTCCACAAACTGATTGAGGTAATCTTTAATGACTCTATACATAAGATCTATGAATATAGTAGGGGAATTAGTAAGACCAAAAGGTGTCACTATATATTCATAGTTTCTATACCTTGTACGAAATTTTGTATTGGGTATATCATCCTTATTGACCCTCAACTGATGGTATCCCAAACAAAGGTCAATCTTAGAAAAGTATTTCGCTCTATGAAATTTATCAAACAAGTTATAAATATGAATAATATGATACTAGTTCTTGATTGTGATATTTTTTAACTCTTAATAATCCACACAGAGTCACATTAATCTATATTTATTTTTCAAAAAAAGAGAAGGTGAACCCTAATCTGACACACTTTTCTAAATGAATCCCTTATCAAGGATTTCTTGGAGTTTCTTCTTCAATTACTTTAACTCAATTGGGGCCATTATATGGGATTATTTGAAATTGGTGTGGAACCTTTTATGATCTCTATCCAAAAATAGACTTAATTTTTGGGTGTAAGTCTAGGAAAAATCTTCAAAAAATATATGCAAACATTCTTGAACAATATGAATATCATTGATGTCAATTTTCTCTACAACCATTTGAGATAAAGAACCCTTCTAAATGAGAATTAATACCCATACATTGAATGTAATATTCATAGGAAGTTCATACTTGTCATCACATTGATAGATGATCATAGGTTGGTTTGAAATATCAAATGTAACTTCCATTCCATGAAAATTGATGTAGGATTTATAAAGATAAGGATAATCCATGCCTAAGATGACATTAAATTCAACCAAAGGAAGAATAAAAATATTTAAAGGAAGAATAGTACCAAAAAAATCAATAGAATAAGAACCATAAACTTGATATTAAATCATCATATCATTAGGGGTTTTCACTGATAATTACACATATAATCGTTTGGATGAAATATTAAAACCATTAGAAAATTATCTAGATATGAAAGAGTGGATATATCCTGAATAAAATATGACATTTGTAGGTATAGAGTGGATGGTAAGTGTAACTTTCACCACATCATTATCAAACCCCTCATTAGAAATGGTGATCACATGATATTTCCCCTCATCCATATGCTTAAGAGGTTTTTAATTTAGATCATCACCATTAACCATCAGGTTTGGGAGCTGGTTATCATAATGATCATTCTCCTTAAACTTGTATCACTACAGTGGGGGAGAGTATTCTATGAAAATTTCTCTCCATTTTCATTTTTATCTAAATTCTTCCCATAACTTCAGCAATAAAATTCCCAATTAACTTACCTTCCATACTTGAAATATTTATTAGACCCATTAAGACAATTTCCTCCACAATTATTTCCACACATAGAGCATAAAAGAAAGTTTATCTTCTTTTCTCCATGGTTTTTAGATTTTCCTTTGAACTCTATATTCCATTTCTTATAAAAACCATGAGTTTGATACATAAATCCAACCTTGATTGGACAATGCACAATGTATTCATAGATACTAATGTCTCTTAGTTCTAACACCATTTTGAGACTTGGATTTAATACACTGAAGAATCTATTAACTTTACTTTTGGGTTGGATGATAATTCCAGAAGCATACCTCAAAAGTCTTGTGAAATTATCCCCATAGGTACCAATAGATTCATCCTCCCTTCTCTTTAACTCAAAGAACTTTTTATCCATATATGTATGAAGAATATAAGGAAATTACTTATTGAAAAATAAGTTCTTGAACTAATACCAATCCATGAATTCAATTTCATCTTGAGACCTCATATTCTTGATTAGAGTCTACCACTAGTCTGCTTCTCTTTATAACTAATAAACAAACAGAAAAAGTTTCTCATGTTATGAAAAATAGATAATGAAAAATATATTTTCAGTTCTACTAATCCATTTTTCAAGAACAAGTATATTAGAATAACCACTGAAAGAAGTTGGGTGTTTCCTCATGAAGGAATCAACAAAATGTTGTTCCCTCATTTGCTCATTTGGAAGTCCATCATAATTCATATCTTGAGAAATTTGGGCAAGCATAGAAATAATATTTTTCATTCCATCTCCCATAGAATTCATCTTCTTAGGAGGAAAAGCATTGAATTTTCCATCATAATCACCATCAACATGGTTACTTCAGGTTATATCCATTGACTAAAACAAAAAATCATATAGTAAGAAACAATTATCAGAGTGGGGAACCACATAATCATGAAAAACCACTTATAAGATGTCTAAATTATGACACCTTATTTAATTTATGAAATATTAGGTTTATCCATGTTTATTCATAGAAAAATTATATTTAAATCCTTCATGATGGTTCATAAAAAGTTTGTGAATTTCCAAATCATATCCCCAGGTAGTGTCAAATTTTGTGTGAAACAAAGCCCATTTTCATGAATCAGTTCCCGATTGAGTCTTGCTCAATAAAATGTTTTTGTGGTTTTAACCCCTATGTACATTTGTACCAGATACACATCCACTTATAGTATTGAGACAAAGATGTAAATATAATAAACCACTCACTCTATCCTTGACCAAAATTCCTAGACATTTTCCTATAATTTTCATTATCCTTAGACTTATCCTTAGACATGTACTTAGTGTTCTCACCGTGATTTTGTTATTCTAGTTTCCAAATTTTAACTAAATGTTTTCTTTGAAACCAAATATAGAGACTATATATTTTCATACATTAACAATACATCATTTCTGAGAAATACTTAATACATCACACAAACAGATGCCTAATGACTCTATTAGTTTAGTGCCTTTCAAAACATAGAAACATAAACACTGGTACATAAGTGAGATAAATTATCTCCCATTGGGATATTAATGACTAGAACCCTTATTAGACACATCATACATAATAAATATCTTCATAACTTGGGTAATGGAAACATAAAAATGGGTAAGATTAGATTCTTAGTAAGGTTAAACAAGCGAGATATATAAGCATGAACTTGAGAATAAGGGTATGAGAACATGATCATAACATTATAAGATCATACCCTACATAACAAAGATAATAAAAATGAATCATGGAATAAATATTGATAGTTCATAATACATTATTCATAAGGTAATAAAGATCATAAGCTATGAAATCATAACATAATAATAAGGAATGGAATTATGGTAGACACATAATCATATAAAATTATTTCCGTAGTAGTCAAGTATTATTTACAAGGCCATATTAGTAGTATGAGTTTACTTACCATACCATCTTGATATTCATGGTTCACTTCCATGACCATATTAGTAGTTAAGGTGCACTCCCAATACCATATTAGCAAACAAAGTCCTTTACTGAACTGATTTCACTCACCATTCCATCCAATTCCATCTCATGAGATATAAATCTTTACCTAATGAATTATATGGATATATAGGTCCTACCCGTCTCATAATTAATTCATACATACATGTGTGCCACTAGATCATAAACATTCATCATATCATAACCCATGAAATGAAATGAGAATCGTAAAATTATAATTATATCATAATTTTTGGAAAATATATATGTTTCATAATCATTTCATCAAATCATAACCCATGAAAAGAAGTTGTTTTCATAATCATATAACCTATGGAAGAGAAACACATGTCACAAACATCATGAAATTAAAACATAAACCATTTAGATAAAGAATATGAATGGAACCTTTGGATCATTTCTCAAAAAATAAATGAGTTTCACCAATGTATTTCATCTTAAATGGAAAATAATTTTTGTAAAATATTTTAAAATAATTTCTTGAGGAAAATATCCTTTCTTATTTGAAAAAAAATACTTTTTAAAAGATAAAACATATTTGAAAACCTTTTTCTTTTAAAATAGCATTAAAAAATTATAAAGGAATCCATGAATACCATACAAGAATTAAATAAATTTTCATTGAAAATAAGCTTAATATATCATATTAAAAATATTTTTTAAAACATTTTTGAAAACATGATTTTTTTAATAAAACAGATTTCTGACCGAAGAGAGAAATAAGGTTAGATTTTCTTAAAAACAATTTCTTAATTATCTTTAGTAGAAAATAGTGAATAAATGGTAATAATATAATAATATATCTTGAATAACCAATGGATAAGAAAATTCATGAGTTTACTTGAGATAGGGATCATAAGAATTCATCAATGGATGAAAAATCATAAATAATATTGATAAATGATTAGATTGTTGCAATAAACTCTCACCACTTTGATAACTTTGAATAAAACTACATATGTAAGAAAATGAAATTATATGAAGCTTAAAATATCATGAAATGAGAATATTCATGATAGATTATGTTAAAGTTGAGTATATACATATTGTAAAAGAATTTAGGTGCATAACATAATATCTATCTCAAGGGAAGAAAATTGAGACAAAAATTACCTTAGGATTTGGTAAATTTGGAGCCGAAAAAACTATGAAATAGATATCATAAAATGGATATGTAAATACCTTTAAATTTAAGGATAGGAATCATATAATATATTAATGGGAAGTATATACACCACACAAAATAAACGAGTGGTGAACAAGGTATAAGTCTCACAAAAATTAAAGTGAGACAATAAATTCCCTCACTACACGAGTAACTTTTGAATTACGATCCCCATGAAAGAATAAAATCAATAAAAACATTAAATATAATTTAATAGAGTAAATTTATGATATAAAATTTCATATATAAGTATATACACTAAAAAATGATCGGTGAATATTACATATATCTCATGAATATAAAAAGTGAGATGAAATTACCATACCTTATGTCAGGACACTCAACATACTCATTCAAAAATCATGTATAATAAATATAAGTTTATTATAAATATAATATAGAACCATATTATTATATATAATACCATATATAATTTTATTATGACTTTATATTACTTGTTTATTAAAAATTACATGTTAATGTTATGTTTTTTCAAAATATCCACTTTATTTTTTGCATGTGTTTTGATTTGTTATATTTTTGACCATCTTACTTATATCGTGATTTAATAATCTAAATAATAATAAAAATGAAATAAATATAATAAATATTAATTATAAATTTATTCATAATAATATATAAAAGATATAAATATAAAATGAAATACACCGTTCATGGATACGGTAGGTCGTATTTACTCATGAACGCTGTTTCCATTTTCTTATCATATTGAGAGAAAGAAAGTAAATGATATATATATATATATAATATCATTATAGTATAATTATTATTTCATATATATATTATAATTTCACTGAACCCATCCTTAATACATTTCATGTAGAGTGTGAACGAATCACATCACTTTGAGGAGGCAATAGTCCACACGCCCACAAATGAAGTTATCACATTTACACAAGATATATAATATGAAGGTATGTGTTATATAATAATTTCAAAATCATAAATACATAATAAATATAATATATATTATATTAAAAAATAAATTATATCATTATTTTTATACTTTAAATGTGGTAATGGATGAACGAGTGGCATCAATTCGGGAGGCGGTAGTCCACCATACACACAAACAATGATTGCACATCCCATCCAGTGGAAGTGTGTGCAAGTGTAGATCAAACCATTAGAATAAAAAAATATAATTATATTGAGGATATTGAGTTTATTTTATAATCATGGAATAAAAAGAGTTGAGGGGGTGGATAATGAAAATAAAACAAAAGAGCTAGTGGAAGGATGTTACCTATTCTTTGTGTAATTCATCTTGGTTTGCAAAAAAGGGCCTCCTTGGTTGTATTTCTATCCAACGGGAGGTTTATAAGATGAAGGGAGGTATTTTAGGATGATTTTTAGTCAGGTTTTGGCTCATCCAAATTTTTTGAGATGTGTGAAGAAGTTGGGGGGGGGGGGTGAGTTCCCTTTTACAGTGGAGGAGTGGAATTCCTATAAATATAAAAAGATAAACACTATTGAGAGGTCCCCATTACATTATGTGCCTATAATAATCTTCAAAATTATATAAAATAGGGTTATTAGTAGGAATATTTCCATAAAATGTATTTTTGACATGTTTCTAGGTTATTTTACCCCTAAAATTAAAGTGTATCCACTAAGTAAGCTTGTTTTTTACCTTTATCACTGTAATTAATTTTAATTACTTTCACTAATATTATTGGTCCAAAACTAAGATGAAATTATTATAAATTATAAATAATTCTTATTAAAAATATTTAATCCATTTTTCCAACTTATAATCACAAATTTTGAAGAAATTAATTTTAAATTAATCCCCACAAACGTGCTGTGACAACATGTTTTTAAGCGAAAATGTTTAAAAAGATGGAAATTTTTTTATCTCTAATTTCAAATTGAAATTGGTTAAAATTACCTAATTTGAATCAGTTGATGTAAAATTTATTTAATTAAAGTTTTAAAACAAATTAAAATATAATTTAACAATATAAATAAATTAGACAAAAAAATGGGTTTGAATTAAAATTCAGTATTTTTACTATTCATCCAAAAATGATGTTTTCAAGAAAAATCTAAAAAATTAACCCTATGATAAAATTGAATTTATGAATTAAAATATGAAGTTTATTTTATCAAATTTAATTTATAAAAGTTTCCAAAATTAATTTTATTATTCTTTAGAAAAGGATATAAAAAGCAGTCTATTTGAGAAAATATTATTTCTAAACATATAAATACTTTACGAAAAATTATATGTTCTATTATCAATATGTTTTATTTATATAAAAAAATTATAATTAATAATTAAAAATTATTTATTACTATTCATATTTATTATTCCAATGGTTATGTTTTAACTATCTCATCTAAGCAATTATAATAATAAAATGTTATTTTGTAGAAACTCATTGTTGCATGTAATGAAAACCTAGTCATTGTTGCATGTAGCGCAATATTATCTTGGTGTAACATATAATGAAAGATTAAATTAGTGTATAATGTGATTAAATACATTAAATAAAATTAATTTACTTGAAAAAATACTTTCTAAAAACTCGTGGCATTACATTTGGCCATGACAATTTAAAACTATTGGTAAAGACCCATTTAATTTTGAAAACTAACTGGTCTCATGAGACCTGCTATAAAATTGAGGGGATATATAATTGTGGTCCCCTACCATTAATGTATTTCCAATTCATTCATCATATATTGAATGATCTATTTAATTCATATAAAATATACCATATTAAAAAAAATATCCTTACTAAGTAAAGAATATGGAATATCAATATTTCCCCAGCCAATCAAATAAATTTCAAAGTAAAACACCATATATTGAAATGGTAAAATGTTTAGGAAATAATAATATCCAATTTAGATATTTAAAGGAAATGTAATTTTCAATGATCATAAGAAATTAAATGTTTCAATGGAAAGTTAATAACTATAAAATTTATAAGAGATAAAAATGACCTTCAATTCATCATAAATAGAGGCTTTGAAATAAATTCATGTGTTTTGGGGAATAGAAGAAAATCAGTGATAACAATTTTATCTAAAGAGATTTATTTGTAAATTTTTTCAAATCTTATAGAAAAATATAAGTAGTTTAAAATGATTATGGTGGCAGGAAGGTCTGTTAACACCATATAAGTTAAAAAATCCCTTTTGATTTTTTTAATTAGGGTTAAAAATAAATCCTTTTAGGAAGGCATTATAAATATTAATTTAATACAATTTAAAAGGTAATTTATAACTTAAAATATTATTTATAAATAATTTATGAAAATAAAAATTAATTTCATAAAATAATTTTGAAAAATATAGACATGGAAGAAAAATATACCCGATCAAGAAGAGAAATAAAATTGAATTTTCTTTTAAACATTCCTATTGAAAGAGTAACTTGAATTTAATCCCTAAACATAAAAATTAAATATATATTCATGTTAAATAACTCATAATTGGTAGTATATACACCACACATAATTAAATAGTTTCATATTACCAAATACATCTCAATGTAGCGGAAATTGAGATGGAATCTCTTACCTCATGTTTCCTCTTAGTTGAACGTGTTTTATTCTCCTGTATAATGGTTTTAAACATGTTATTAATTAATAAAAAAATCATATTAATGTTTATAGTATAATATATGACCCTCTTTTAACATATTATCACACGTTTCTCAATAATCATTCATTTTTATGATTATTTTTGGTGGTAGGAGCTTTATTTTCTCATGCATGTTTTCTCTTGGAAGTTCATGTCATTGTACATTGATTATGGTTCCATGTTATGAATAATTTTAATCATGATATTAATATAATATATATCTAATAAATATATTCTTATTACCCTCAATTTAAATTGTAAATGAAAAAAAGATCACATCGATTCATGGAGGTGGTAGTACACACATATGCATGAGCGATGTTATCACTTTCCAATGGATTGGAAGGTAAGAAGGTATGTATGATATTAAAATTATATTGGAATATTTATTTCATAAATATCATTTATATTCATTACTTCCATATTTATAACCATCCAATAAAAGTGGTGGTGAAAAACGAATTACACAACTATGTGAAGACGGTAAGCCATACGTACGCACGAATAATATTTTTTTCTTTTAGTAGGATAAAAAAGCTACTAAAAATGGTTATAACAAAATAATAATGACATGATATTATGTTAAATATAATTTAGTTATTATTTTAGTAATGTTATAATCAATTTATATGAAGTTAAAGAAGAAATAAATTTGAAAGAGTCTGTAAAGATGATTACCTCATATTCCAAAGAGATCCTCTAGATCTTCTATTAAGGGACAGAGGGTTGGTATTTTAGCAATATGAATAACTTAAGAACTTAGTTAAGGATGTTTAAAATAGAAGTGTGTAGGGTTTTTTTGAGATAGATGGCTCATAGTTTTTTGAATAATTGAGAGATGGGGTGTCTTTTTATAAGTGAGGGGAGGGGAATTCTTAGAATTTATTAAAGTATTAAATAAATATAAATTTTATTTTTTATGTGTAAATGGATCCAAAATGATATAATTAGAAGATAATATAGGGATGATTTGAACCCATCTCATAAAAAAAATAGATAAGTTTTGGCTATGTTTTCACCCTTATCTTTTAGTTTTAACCCCCTAATAAACCTTTTGATAGTTACCATACTATTGAAGTTTTCTATCATTTAAGGGTAAAGTGTGATACTATAAAATGAAAAAATACCCATAAAAATACCATATTTAATTTTTTTAACTATTACCCATTAATATTTCTAAATATATTTTTTTAAGAATTTTAAATCATTTAATAAAATATTATTTATTATAAAATATAATTAATGTTATTTTAACACTATTCAATTAATGTGACTTTAAATACATCAATATAAAGGGGGAATTAGAATATAATATTTTAAAACATCAATATCATGTTATATTTATCTAAATAATTATCATAACATAATAATTATTTAAAATTATATTATTTTTATTATTTTTAAAATGATTTATTTTATTTTTTTATTAATTAAATAAATGTTGTGTCAGTGTTTTGCAAGAATTTAAGGAAATTATTTTATGACTAAAAATTATAAGTAAATTAACATAATATAAAATAATTTATATTTCAAATGAATTTTTAAAACTAAACATAGGTTGTATTTATACCTATTATAAAATATTATAGATATTAAGGAAGAAAAGTGTCATTTTTGTCTTTATCTCTCACTTAAATATTATAATGGTAAAAATAAAAGGTAAATGGAAACAAAAGGTCATATTTTCTAATTTTAGATTATTATGGATGAAATACACTCATCCCATGAAATTAAGGCAAGTTTTGGGTTGTTTTTTTATTTCTTATCACATTATTTTTAACCTTAATTAACCAATTTAACCTTATCGCGGGGACAATTATTTAATATGGTTACTATTAATAATGAACATAAATGAAAAAAAAACTATTTATAAAATTTTTAAATCATGATTAAAAATACGGAATCCATTTTTCAATATTCAATTTCAATAATTGGACAAAATTTACTTAAAATTAAAATGCAAAATACAATAAAGAACAATTTTCCAAAAAAATTCCTTTGTAAGTATAATTTTTTTGTAACAAATTCATGAATAAAAATTCATTATAAATACCATAATTTTATTATTAACTATATAACTTGACTATTTTTTTTCAAAATATTTTAAAATAAAATAGAACTTTCTAAATTATTTAAACAAAAATACAGTTTAAAAAATAGTTTTTCACTATTTTTTGAAAAAAAATCTTTTCAAAAAAAATACAAAAATCACCCTAAGATAATTTTCATATAATATTTTCAAAAATTAATTTCATTTCATAAATTATATTTTTTATAAGTGTAAATAATTTATATTATTATTTTCTAATAGAAGAAACAAAAAATCCTTTTTGAAGAAAATGTATTTTTGAAGAGTATAATGACATTAATAAAAATTGGGTATTTATTTACTAATAATTCATTAGTAAATATTAATTTATTATCATATTAATATATATTTCAAAATGGGTTTATTTCTATTCATACCTTACAATTCAATGATTAGGTTATAACAGACTTATTTAAATAATAATTGTAATGACCTGAATCCGGAGCCACTCAACTGGTGCCCCATACCCGGTTCGCCACATGACCTGAAGCACATTTCCCCAAACACCAGAGGCTGCCGACTAGCAGCGAGGTCCATGGTGTGTCATTGGGGAAACTATTCCCTCATTTGGTAAGGTATAAAGGAAAAAGGGAAATAACAATCAATAACGGAAACAGTAAACAACATACAACAACTAAAACTAAATAGCAGAACCAATGAGTATTTAGTAATGATGATAATGATGCAGCAGGTATAAGTGTATAAGGAAAGCAATAAACACAATAACATGCTGAAATACAACTGAGAAACAAAGGAACAAAAAGTAAGTAATAACTCCAGCAGTATCGCAAGCCTAAGCTCGGTCCTATGCTCTCCAGCTCCAACCAGCAATCTTGTACCTGAGGTAGAGGGGCCACAGTCCCTATCCACACCTGCAACCATATAACCTATTTGGGGTGAAAGTAGGACCCAAATAGGGTGTGAGACTAATCCCAGTAGGCAACCACCATAAGATCTGTGCCCTATTGTCAGTGAGAAATATAGAAAAAGTAATGGAAATGAATGCAGCAGAGAAACATGAGTACACTAAAGTAAAAAAATCCTAAAAATCTCCATTCACATTTATTTATTAATTTAATTCAATTATTTAGTTGTCAACCAAAGAATCTAGCAAACAACTCTATATTCCCAAAGCATAGCAAGTTACACAACAGGTATCTCAGCAGACTGCCTAAAAAAAAGCAGTACAAAACCCAATCTTGTTCTTTGGCTTGGTGGACTTGTCACAACTAACTAAAAAATATTCACACTGACTCTCTGGCTAGCTCATACTGGAAGACCCCTCTAGTCAAATAAAAAATCATACAAGGCACAAACCCTCTGGGAAGCTCTCACCGTTAATTCCCCTATGGTCTTGCAATGATATCTAAAGACTCTCTGAGGAAGCACTTACGTCTAATTCCCCCTGTAGTCTCGATAAATAACTAAGGAAACTCTGAGGAAGCACAAAGTCCAATTCCCATAGGTCCTGCGAATGATACTAATTTAGAATAGACTCTCTAGGGAAGCCCTTAATCATCAATTCCCTCTTTAGTCTATCGCACCAGGTTCACACAGACCTAAGTTGTTCCGTTGTCCGTAAACGAATGTCAGTAGCCCTAAGTAAGTTCAAAAAACTACTTGTCTAATAGCTACAATACATCAAAATCATATAAATAGTGGGTAATACATGCAATAAATTATATCAAGGAAGGTAATCAATGCAATAAGGTCTGCTTCACAGGAAACCTAAGACAAACGGAAATAAATAGCCAAAACAAGGGAAACACCCATGGGGTGATCCTCAAACATGCTGACAAGCAATCATTATTCATCTAATAGCCTCAATCATACAAGAAATCTAAGGCAGATACTAATACAGGATCAACAAACCTAACCCGAGACACCCGATACATGGGAATCCGGTACTTTTGCACAAAACCTCAAAGACATTCAACATAAGGCAAAAAAACACCTACCTCGATCCTAAGAGATTGATATACTTGAACCTCGGCCCGTGAATCGGCCTAGAACGAAGTAGATATTTAAAAATGTCTAAAACATTCAACCCACGATAATCTGAGAAAGAGAAGGAATTGGGAGATGAAGCTTCAGGAGAAGTAAGAGCTTACCGCTATGGTTCCAATGCAATTGACGACGGTCGATTTGGAGAACAGACAGATTCTTGGGGGAGAAATGTGGCCGTATGGGACGCCTTCTGTCAAAGAATCTAGAGAAGAAGATGATTCTGTGGTTAAGACGTGACCCCGGTCCATTTAATAAAAAAAAAGAAAGTACACGGTGTGTACTTTTAGAGTACACAGTGTATACTAAGCTTTTCCATACTCCGCTTTAGGTGGCCGCCATGTCACCCCTATATGGCTGTGTGTGTGGCCATAACATGGCTAGCACACAGCCTTGAGCGGCAACAAAGTTCATGGCATGTACTTATAAAGTACACTACGTGTACTTAAAAAAATTTCTAGAAACTCCCCTTTTCTCAAAAACTCCAGAAAAAAGAAAAACATACCTAAAAAGAAGATCCGGGTTCTTAAAAACTTCAACCCTTAAATAAATCCGTCCCCGAATTTCCCTAACAAGGTGGAAAGGAAGAAACCTCGAGCAACTCTGGCCAATATTATCGCATATCAGCCTCCCTCTCCCAAGTCTTGTCCTGTACACAGCCGTACTTCCATAGTACCCACACCATAGGAACAAACCGGCCACATAGTACCTTTTCACTATGATCAATGATCCTGACAGGATGCTCTTTGAATGATGCATCCAGCTCCAGCTCAACCTCCTTGGGTTGAAAAACATGAGACAAGTCTGAGAAATAACGTCAAAGTTGAGAAACATGGAAGATGTCGTGCATAGCCTGGTACCTCTGAGGTAACTACAACCTATAAGCAACCAGCCCGACTCTCTCCAGAACCTCAAACGACCCAACGTATCTCTATGAAAGCTTACCCTGTCTCCCGATCCTCTTGTATCCCAACCTCGGGGTAACACGTAGGAAAACTTGATCTCCAACCTTGAACTCCAAAGGTCATCTCCACTGATCAGCATAAGATTTCTACCGAGACTATGTAGTAGCCATCCTTTTACGAATCAACTCCACCTGTTCAGTGGTCTCCTGAACAAGACGAGGTCCCAGTATAGTTGCCTCTCCTGCTTCCAGCCAACATAAGGGTGATCGGCACGACCTACCGTACACAGCCTCGTAAGGTGCCATCTGAATAGTTTCTTGAAAACTATTATTGTAGGAAAACTCTACTAGAGGTATATTTCTCTCATAAGAACCTCCAAAATAAATGACTCATGCTCGTAGCATGTCCTCTATCACCTAAATCATGCGCTCTGACTGGACATCTGTCTAGGGATGGTAAGCTGTACTCAGAAGTAACTGTATATCCAAAGCCCTCTGTAGCCCTTTCCTATAATGCGACATAAAGCGGGTGTACCTATCTGATATGATAGTACTCGGAACCCCATGCAAGCATACAATCTCACGGATGTACAACCGTCCAAGCTCATCAACACCAAAGGTCTCCTTAATCGGTAAGAAGTGAGAAACCTTCGTGAGCCTGTCAATGACAACCCATACCACATCATTACCTCGAGAAGATCTCAGTAACCCTATCATGAAGTCCATCACAACATCATTCCACTTACAATCGGGAATGGGTAGTTTCTATAAAATCCCTGTTGGTCGCTGGTGCTCCACCTTCACCTGCTAGCAAGTGGAACACCTCATAACAAAACCAAAAACGTCTCTCTTCATACCTGGCCACCAATACTGGCGGTGTAGATCACGATACATCTTGGTGACGCCAGGATGAACTTCCCAAACCAAGGAATGAAATTCTTGCGTCAGATATTCACGTACATCGGCTCGTACCCATATGTGTCCCTGGAAATGCAAGATCTCACCCTTTCCTATGATCCATCCTGGAAGAGGGTCCTCTCCTGACACCCTTTCCCATAGGACTAGGCTTTCAGAATCTGATAGCTTCCTTATTTGAACTCGGTTAAGAAGGGTAGAGGTAATAGCTACAGAAGAGAGAAAAGTCTGACCCTGTCCATCGTACACCTCCAAATGCATTTTGGAGAATATAGCAATAAGCTGCCACTCGCTGCTGGCCTCCTGAAATGCCCATATCTGAGTCCTCCTGCTCAGTGCATCTGCCACAACATTGCCTTTCCCAGGCATATAAGCAATCTTGAAATCGAAAGACTGTAGGTACTGAACCCACATCTGCTGTCTCAGATTAAATTCATGAAGCGTGAAGATATACTTGTGGCTCTTGTGGTCAGTATATACCACAAAATGCTCTCCTAGAAGATAATGTCTCCAACAATGCAGGGAATGAACAATTGCAGCCAATATAGGGTCATGCGTAGGATAGTTCTTCTCATGTGGCCTCAACTACTGAGATCCATATGAAACAACACGATCCTCCTGCATAAGCACTACTCCAAGCCTGATTCCAGATGCATCACAGAAAACTGTATAACATTTTTCCGGCTCCGGCAAAACAAGAATTAGTGCTGAATTCAATCTCCCCTTCAGCTCCTGAAAGGTTGAATCGCAGGCTTCTGACCAAGAATACTTCACCACCTTCTTATTCAAGCTCGTCAACAGTACTGATAAGTGTGAGAAGTCCTATATAAAACACCTGTAGTAACCAGACATCCCTAAGAAACTTCGTACCTCAAAGAAATGTTTTGGCTACTCTGATGTAAGTACTACTCTCACCGTGCGGGGTAACCGTGCGACCACTTAAAGTTAGGGTCTTTAAGTCCTGGGTCACTCAAGATTTTACATTCCTCCCTCTTTTCATCCTCCCATTTGTGGCCCACATGGGGAGAGCTGGTCAGACCTTTAAATCCCTCTCGGATCTTCATCTGAACTCTGTTTCGAGCATCGTTTGATCCATTGGAACCCCCTCAGTAAGGCCTTGATTCCTTTTGAGCCGTTTTTATTGATTTCTGTTCTAGAACGAGTTTTGGGGGTTTGAGAGGTTTTTATTCTTTTATAGATATACCATGTTTTATACCTAATTGGAGGCTGTTATCAGAAGAGCTGCATCATACGAGTCTTAGGTAGGTGGTGTATACCTCTTTTTGTGTTTTCATGGTCATTTGGGTGATGCGGCCTTCAACACGTTTTTGGGTATTTTGAGCAGGACCCAGTTTTATCTGATATTTCTTATTACATTGTTTATGGACCTATGATATGCCTTTGGGTATGACCTGTTACCAGTTTTCCTTGAGCAGGGCTGGGTGAGTGGTTGTTGCTCATCGGGGCATTTGGGCCCGGGGATGCCAAAATGGTTTAAATTAAAATATTAATGTTTTAAACTGTTGATTTTAATTTATTAAGCCTGATATAAATTGTTTGAGGAATTCAAGACCTCAGTGATGTTGAATGTTAACCATTGGGTTATTAAGAGGCATTCAATACCTTAGTGTTATTGATTGATAACCATTGGGTTAGGGAAATTCAAATGCTTAGAATGTTTTGCCTGTTTATGTTTTCTGTTTAAATATGTTATATATGAAATTGCGGAATTCCATATGTTGTACCATTTGGGTGGTGTTGGGCATGACCCAGATATTCTTGAGTGATGCTGATCACAGGTTGGGCTTGGCCCGGGTTACTTTGGGCGATTTTGACCATGGGATTGGGCATCATGGACGTCAGTTTGAGGCAGTATGACTGTCAGGTTGGGCATGACCCGGGTTACTTGGATGGAGAGGCCATCATACTTGAGCAGCATGGTCGTAGGGAAATGAGGTGTCATATGTGTGGTGGATTAGGTGCTATTTTGGTGATTACCGCTCACCCGAAACTTTGAGTAGTGTGTACAAAGAGATACTCCTTGATGAGGCGGTTTTGACCACTCGTGTGGGTAGAGGCCCCCGTAGATGCGGTTTAGGTACTTTGGTTGGGTGTGATTGCCATAGGAAGACATGTGGTAGGTGAGGAGCCTCTAGGGGATAGCTTTGAGGCTATCGGGTTGGGGGTTGAGGCTCGCCGTGATTTGAGGGACGGTATCATTGTCCCTTCAGTTACTTATTTGAGGGCGGATATCGCCGTCTCTTTGGTTACTTGATTTGAGGTCATGTACCACTTTCCCTCCGGTTATTTTTTTGAGGACAGGCATCACTGTTCCTACGTGTTACTTATTGGGCGTGCCTTCGGGATGTCGGTACTTGACACACGCAGTGTTAGGGGACACATGGTGCTGGGTTACACGACAGAGATTCTGGCGTTGGCCGAAGTAGGTGACACTCCATGGTGGCTGCTGAGCACCAGTGGAGTTTGTGTTTATTTTTTCATCAAACTGTTCACTGTTTTCCTTATAAATTCATACTTGCTTAAACAATTATATTAGGTACGCACCATTGGGTGGTATCCTACTGAGATTTGTTTCACACCCTGCACATGCCATTAGGGATGCGTGCAGTGTTTATGGATTTATGTGCAGGAAAGAGCCCATATTCAGGAGCTGGGCTACATTAGCTGTTCCATAGATATGGTATGGACCTTGAGGTCTTTCCTAGCTAGAGTTTATCTTGTTTTGTTTCCTTTCCTGTATTAGCATACTTATTTGTTATATAGATATAGTTGGTTATCTTTTGGCACCTTTTTATATATAAATACATGTATGACCTATTTTGGATGCATGTTTATACTTTAGTACTAGTTATAAGTGGTGTTCAGCATGCTGTTGTGTTTACTTTCCATTGTTGTTGTTACATTTATTGATTCCTCTATCTATCATTATTGAATGTGCTTCCGCTCTGTGGGTCTTGTTCGAGTCTGATGAGTCATTTATTCCACTGCATCTTTATTGTTATACTTGGACCAGTACCATTATTATCCTCTAAGATGGTATAGCCTCTCCACTATACCTATAAGACCCTCGCTGCTAGTCGGTAGCCTTTGGAATTCGGGGAGGTGCGCCTAAGGTAGTAGCACCTGACCCATTTAGCACTGTTCTGGTGGCTCTTCAGGTCTGAGTCATTACAATTTCTACCATATTTAATTGCTAAATAGGTGTGTATTATTGTTAGTTTTATTTTTTCATGTGAAAATAGATGGTTTCAATTTATTTTGTGAATGTTTGGAATGGGTTTTACACACTAAGTGTTTGGAAAATGGCCAGGTTGGCTCTTTTAAATGAATAGTTATTTTCAAAGGTAAGGTTTGGGTTTTTATAAATGTATTAGTGATGTTAAAAATGGTGATTTGAGTTTTTAAATGGGTTTCATACATTAAGTGCTAAATGGTATTCCCCTTTGCCCCTTGCAAGTGTGATTTTGAATTTGGAACAATGATTTGGATTATGAAAAGCTATTGTGTGTAGTGTTTTTTAAATGAATCACCTAGTGAAAATCATGGACGACCCGTTTGGAACTTTTAAGTGGTTATTTTTGAAAAAACCCCTCTAGGGGTTATCCATTTATTAATTGGTGGTTAAATGGCTGGGGATTTCCTTAGTATGGGACTCCACCCATGTGATTCTTGTTTAAGGAATGGAATGATCCCTGAGGTGGTTGGGGTGATGCCGATTGTGAAAGTGGATGAGTATATATATATATGTGACTTATTAATTTCATTTAATGGAAAACCCTCTTGGGAAATATACATGGGATAATAGCATAGAAAATAGGTTTACTGAGAATTATTACTTCATAAGTCTAGGTTATTATAGTAGCTAATGGCCCATAGTTGGTGGATACATGAGATTATTGCAATGGAATCAGGCCCCTCGACAAAATACATGTTGGTCGATGGTCGGGAATTAGGGCATTATGATGTCATTGATTAGGACCTTCCATTAGGATGAGTCACATGTATAGTATCTTCTCATTCTCCTCTGATTACCTAGGTGTTATAATGTTTCTCTAACACTTTTATTGTTAGCCATTACCCTCTTTGTGTAACTACACCCCCTTTCTCTTGGTTTTGGAGTTTCCTCGGTAAATCTTGAATGTGTGTATTTTCTAAAAAGGTTTTAATTCCCATTTCAATTTATAATTAAAAATGAATTTTTCTTACTTAGCTACATTTTAAACCTTCTTCCTCATAAATATAGCTTATATTTGCACTGAATATTATTTTAAAATGCAAGGGCAGTGGGTTGTGATTTATTTATCTTGAAATGTAAATTATGAAAAAAACAACATTTATAGTTTTATTTGAATCTTGAAAATCAATATTTATTTATTTAAATGATATTATTTGGGTATAGAATTAGCCAGGCCTACCTAATGAGTTTTAATACTAATGCATATAGTGTTTTCTTGTTTTTAGTTTTTCTTACAGGTCCTATATTCAGTTCAATAACCTTGGGTGATGAGTGGTTTTTGGTTAGAGAGTGACCCCAAGGTCATATGGAGGTGTTGTTTGGTTCCAGGTTCAACTTATATATTTTGGCTCTTTTTATAATTTAGTTTTGTAGTCTCATTATTTTTATTTATAAATGATGAAAAATCTGTAATTTTTTTAGATTGGTTGGTTTCATTATTTAAACTATTATCCATGTTTATTTCATTGGGTTAAATCATTACCATTGTCACTCTAATGATTCCCTAGTGAAAGTTGCTAGCCTAGGAGGATCAAAAAACTCCTCTTAGGCCTTTCCACAGATCAAATCGGGTGACTAGTTCAGTGTCGAACCAAGTTGGTTCATGACAAAATGGTATCAAAGGGAGGTTGTATCTTTTAAGGACCTTACTTTTTAGAGTACCCATTATTATTTAGGGATTTCAAGTTAGAAGGAGTAGGATTTTTGGGGCTCAAGGTGTAGGAATGGGGCTGAAATTATAAACCCTTTCTCTTTTGAACCACGAGTTACCATGGTATGTCTAGTTTTGTTGGTGTATTTTTGTTCTTGTGGATTATTTGGTGTTGGGAAATAATAAGGGAGTTGGGAAAGTGTCCATCGTGAGCTCACAGGGTTAGGTAACCATTTGGAGTTGGGTATGTTTCCCTATAATAATCTCTGTGACGGTGGTGTTACTGGTGTATAGCCACCAACTATATATATGAGTCATCAATCAACACTAGTTTCCCCTTGTGAGTTGTTTTGGTCCTTCCTTGATTCTAAAAATTGTTTTGAAAAATCTGTTTTTTTAATTATGAAAATATGAATTAAAGTTGTAATGTCTTTGTTTTGGAAGGTGGAAAATATATTTTTATAACTCACTTTAAAGGAGGATTAAAAAAATTTGGTTTTTATAAAATGCCTTTTGGGGTGAAAAAAAATGGTTTAACAAGATTAGGTTTTTATAACCTAAATATGAATCTTATTGAAGTTGTTTGTTTTGAAAAATAGAAGTTATTTTTGAAAAGATTTTTTTAATTCATTCTAAACAAGAAGAAATGAGTTTTTAGTCTAATGATTCTCAATGAAATAAGTTTTCTAGTATTGGTGGAAATGTTTTGAATGAGATGGATTGGTTTTATTGTGATTCATTATTTTGTTTTCGGTATCTATCTTTTGATTTTTGTGTCATTCATATTTAAATTTTGAGTTTTTGGGTGTTTTCCCTTGGCGCATGGTCAGCGCACAGTTTGAAAAAACCATGTGGCTTGCTCCAGGTAACCGTGCAAGCTTTGAATTTCTTCAGGTTGAGTGAACACAACCTACACATGGTTACTCAAACCATGCTTAAAGAGCATGGAATCCACTGCCTCGAGAAAGAACCCTATCACATGGTTGGCACAAAATTTTCTAAATCATGTGGCCAAACCGTGCTGGTTTCTAGGGTTTCCAGTAAGGGGTACATGGTTAGCGCACAATTTGGTAAACCATGTGTCCAAACCATGCATAATGCCCAACTATCTGAAAATGAGAAAATATTGGTTGAATGTTCTATTTAGAAAGTAGAAAATAATCTATGGTTATGATTTTTTATTCTTGGGTTTTGGGTGTGACGTTTCTTATGTAGTGTTTTGAGACTGATAAATTCTAGTTTATGGATTGGTCTTTATTGAGTTATTTGTTTTCTTGTTTCTTAGTGTCTTCCCCGATAAAGATTTTATGGATACCCAAGGTGTAGCTTTGGGTGGTACACCATTAGAAAAATTTATAGTTAATAAACCCATATACTATGTTCTTGAATTACGAATGTTGAACCCTTCTCTTATTTATGTTCAAGAATATCTTCTCGAGGTGGAGGAGTGGATGCAGAGGATTGAGAGATACTTTAGTTTCCTTGAGTTTCCTAAGGCATCAAAGGTAAAGTTTTCTACCATTATTCTTGAAGGCCCAAACTGGAAATGCTGGAAGTCAGTGTCTCAAGGAAAACCTCAGAGAAATATTACTTGGGATTTCATAAAGTCTTTGTTCATACAACTATAATTTTTTGAGATGATAAAGGTGAGGAGTAAGATGAAGATGTACTATATTCAGTAGGGTGTTGGATCAGTGTTGGAGTTCTACCATCTATTTGTAGATCTAGTTCCATATGATCTAGGGTATGTTGAGAATGATCCCATGAAGGCTCAACATTTCGAGTTAGAGCTCCGTTATGAGCTGTAGTCAAAGGTGGAAGAGCTCAATTTAACCAATTTCTCTGATATAGTTAAGCAAGACTTTCAGGCCGAAGCTGATTTTGTAGGAGGGCTTGAGATGGTGAATCTTCCTTTGGTATTTGAAAGTGGTGAACATGATTCCAATAAGAAGAATGGGAAGAAATATGGAGCTGATGGTGATGGTATGTGAATTTAGTGTCTATCAGACCTCTCATCAACCTCTTTATGGTGAAATGCCATGATGTGTCATCAGTTTGGTAAGCTTGGACATAAGAAGCCATCATTCCCAAGTGATATAAGACCTTTCCACACCTATAGATTCTTGGTTCACTTGCAGTAATTCTATCAGGGTGTTTCCATGAAACACAATGGAGCTGGACCAAACTTTTCAAAAGACACCCCTATCCATTTGTAGGAGTAGGGAAATTTTTGGGATCAGTTTATAGTCTCTCTTGTTATAGTGTTTCTTCTGGTTTTATTAGTCATTCAAGGTGGTGTTTTGTGGTGTTGTGTTCTCTTTGAGTTGTAAGAATAGATGTTGTAACTTTTCTGATAAATCTAATTTTAATGGAATTCTTTTTTATTTCAGAAACTCTGAATTTATTACATTCTAAGTGGTGGTGTCTTCTATATCAATCTCTTAAATTACTATCTCGATAATCAGATATTTTTAGCTCCTAACTGTAGGGAATTAGATGCTTTGAATATTAGGGCTCCAACCATAGGTCTTAGAGGGAAAATTTTCACATAGTTAAGAAACCACTGGGGGTTTGGGGAGCTCTGGATTGATTCTTATCTCCTTTAGTGGAGAGTGAAAGGTATAAATGTTATTATTGGTGTTTTCTATATTTTTGAATGTTCCTCCTTGAGGATCAATTGGGCTTTGGTTGGCATTTGGATTCATGTTTGTTTGGTTTAGCCCCCTACTCCACTTATGATGGGGTTTTTTGGCCTGTGTTTGAGAGTTCTTGTGTTGGATCATGTTACAATTTATATGTTATCATGTGTTATCAATTTAGGATAGTTGGTTCTTAATGGTGGGGAGTCCATTTCGACCTCCCATGTTGCAAATGTGGTTTAATTTCAGATGTTGGTCTTGTATGAAATAGTTTTGGGTTGTTTCATTATTTTAGGTTAGAGGACTAAGTTCCATGGTTGTGGTTGAGGTATTTCTGGTTCAATAGATTGGATTATGTGGATCTAGAAATCCTTAGTCTATGATCAATCAAATGAATGTTGTGGTGGATTTCTAGGGGTAGAAAGCGTAATGGTGGGGATAATTTTCACACCCTAATTTTCAATTTCATCCTTTGTTTCGATTATTATTTTTGTTGCTAGTTTTTATCTTGGGTTCTAAGTGTTTTAGGTTTAAATTGGGTGTTTTGAGTGTTCTTGATTTAAATTTTGAGTCTTGGAAGTTTTGTTTGGTTTTGGAATTTTCCTTTGTTAGAGGGAAGGTGTGAGTATGATGTGGATTTTAAAATGGGTTTGTAACACTCATAGTGGAACCTTTTTATGGGGTATGTCTATTGGGTGGTTTATCCCCTTGAGTTAGATGAGTTTTGGGGTGAGATGGGTGATTTTGGGGACTTTTTCGAGGTTTCACAGTTAGTGAACATGGTTTTTTTAACCCTATAGTAAGTGTGTAGGGGGTCACATGGTTTGCGCATGGTCTAACAAACCATGCTTCTCATCCAGCACTAGATAGTGTGAAATTACATAGTTTTTGCATGGTTTCTCAAACCATGTGATCTTATCATGATGTTCTCTCAGGAAAGAGTATTTGGGGGGGGGGGGGTCATTCTTTTTAATAGGGGTTTCTCCCCTTAGACACCATATTAGATCTTCCCCAACCCGGATGCCTCCCATAGAGAATTTTGGTTCCTCCAAGCTTCTCTATGGTGATTTTGAGGTGGTTTCTTTGTGATTCATCACCCAGTTTGAAAGGTTAGGGCTCCCCTATTTTTATACTTTGCTTTACTCCCATTTCCCCCTTATCCTCTAACCCTAGTGGCCATGTTTGGATGATTTTAATGCCTAGGGTGGTGAAGATTTGGGGTATTTTCTTCCTTAGGGTTTCTTATAGATTTTATTTCTTCTCAAAACCTTTGTGGAGTCATTTTAGTTGGGAGTTGTTGAAGAGAAAGTGATTTGAGGTAGGAACCCATTGCATGTGTTCTTTAAATTTAGGTTTACATTGATTTCTTGATGTTTTTACCCTCTTTAATTTCTAAATAGGAATATATTTTTGTTAGGTTTATTGTATCATGTGAAAATAGATGGTTTCTATTTATCTTGTAAATTATTGGAATGGTTTGAATGTTTTTTTCACACCAAGTGTTTGGAAAATAGCTCAGTTGGATCTTTTAAATGAATAGTGATTTTCAAAGGTTTGGTTTGGGTTTTTATAAATGAATTGGTGATGTTAAAAATGGTGAATTGAGTTTTTAAATGGGTTTCTCATGTTAGGTTCTAAATGGTATGCCACTTTGGCCCTTGTAAGTGTGATTTTGAATTTGGAACGGTGATTCGGATTATGAAAAGGTGTTGTGAGTAGTGTTTTTGAAATGAATTTCTTGGTGAAAATAATGGAAGACTTGTTTGGAACTTTTAAGTGGTTATTTTTTAAAAAACCCCTCTATGGGTTATACATTTCCTAATTAGTGGTTAAATGGGTGGGAATGTTCTTGGCATGGGACTCCAACCATGTGATTCTTGTTTAAGGTATGGGTTTCTCTCTCAGGTGGTTAGGGTGATGCCAACTGTGATAGTGGATGATTGTATATATATGTGTGAATTTTTACTTTTATTATATGAAACAACCTCTTGTGAAACATGAAAGGGAGCTTAGAATAACAAAGAGGTTTAATGAGAATGATTGATACACTATTCTAGGTTATTGTACTAGCTAGTGGCCCCTAACAGGTGGATACATGGGATTGTTGATATGGGATCAGGCCCCTCGACCAGGCCATGAAGGGTGATGTTTAGGTGTTAGGGAATTATGAAATCATTGATTTGGGAATTCCTTTAGGATAATTCTAATGTATAGTATGTTTTGGTTCTCTTATGACTTATTAGGTGTTCTCGTGTTTCTCTAACACTTGTATTGTTAGAAATTTCCCTCCTTGTGTAACTGTACTCCCTTTCTCTTGGTTTTGGAGTTTCTTTGGTAAATCTTGAATGTGTGTTTTTTCTAAAAAGGTTTTAACTCCTACTGAATGTTTTTTACTTAGTTCCATTTTTAAACTTCTTCCCAAAAAACATATCTTATATTCTTACTAAACCTTGTTTTAAAATGTGCGGATAGTGGGTTGTGATTTGTTTTTCATGAAATGTAAAGTATGAAAAAACCTATGTTTATAGTTGTATTTCAAACCTGAAAATAAATATTTCTTTATTTAAAGGATATTATTTGGGTATAAAAATTTCCTAGCCCACCTACCGAGTTTTAATACTCATACATATAGTGTTTTCTTATTTTTAGTTTTTTGTTGGCCCTAGCTTCGGTTTAGTCGCCTTGGGCGATGAGTGGTGTTTGGTTGGAGAGTAACCCTTGAGGTCCCATGGAGGTTTTATTTGGTGTTAGGTTCAACTTGCCTATTTTGGATTTTTTTATCATTCAGTTTTGTAGTCTCTTTATTTGTATTTGAAAATGATGAAAAATCTAGAAATTCTTTTGAGTTTGGTTTATTCCTTTATTTAAACTATTTTCCATGTTTGTTTAATTGGGTGAAATCATTCCCATTGTCCCTCTAATGATTCCCTAGCACTAGTCACCATCCTAGGAAGATTGAGAATTCCTCTCGGGGATTTCCATGGATTAGCTCAGGTGACTCGTGTTGGTTTGTGACAACATTAATTTTTCTTCTTCCCCTTCCATTTATTTTCAAGACGACCCTTATGTTTTCACTTGTAATAAAATACCATTCCTTTCAAGCATTTTTTAGGATGTTTCTTTCCATAGTTTTTATATGATTAGAATTTATTAGTCCCCCTCTTCTTATTTTATAATTTACCATTTTCATGGTTCTCAATAACATATTCTTCTCTTAATTTTCCTTTAATATTTAAGATGTAGAAAATATTTTCTCTATTTTTATGGAACATAATATTATTTAATCATATGGTGAAATTTTTTGAGAAACCAGTTCCATTTAGAGGTTTGTTTTAACACATTCAAATAATTGGCCAATATTGCTCTCTATATTACATATATAATCCTTAGTATACCTATCTATTCTTATAAAGGTATCCTCATACTCCAAAACACCTTCTTCCTCATTTTTCTTTAAGATGAGGAACTTTTTATTCATTTGAGTTGGTTACTCATGAGGGAAATATTTATCAAAGCACATTACTTTAAAATCTATCCACTCCATATAATCTATTTCTTCTTCCTCTATAGTATTCTATATCAATGAGCACCATTGATTAGAATCACCTTTAATATAATACACTGTTAACATAACCTTTTCACATTCATTGTATCCCACAATAAGAAATATCTTTTTAAGAGACTTGGTCTATTACTCATCTACCAATATATTAGAAGTTACACTAAAATATAGAGGCTTATATCACATTAAATGATCCAATATATGTGTATCATGCCATATAATATCATGTTTATTTATATATGAATGTTTATTAAACATAACCTGGGTCAGATCCTCTAATATGACCATGATATACTTACCTTTGACACTAACTATATTGTCTTTCTCAATAGGGAAATCCTTACATTTACCATGAGTATTTATTCTCTTTCTTCCATTAGAGGCCATCACTAAATAATAGACAACACTTTGCTATCTCATATCTTAATCATTATTAATAGTGAGAAAAAATAAAAATCCCTCTCATAGAAAAGGTTTTTAAATAATATAAAGGATTATCAAAATTATCATGTTATCTACATTTAGTTAACATCTAGTTCCCAAGGTTTCTATTAAACTTGATATGATACTAATAGTAAAAACCCAAAATCTAGTAACCTAGATATCGTGTCTACTTTATCACATTGGCATAGTTACAAGGAATATCATGATCCAGGATTGATTAGTTTAGCAGTCTTAAAAACTAGATACATACATGATTCCCTTAAAACATTATAAATATAAAACACATAACATAAAAAATTATTACATATTTGATATTATTCATAATATCCTTCTTCATATCCTGGGGAAAAAAATAATGGGTGATCTCATATACTCAGTAAGAGTCACATATAACAGAAGCTATTATAAATCAATAAGGCATAATTAATATGGAAAGATAAATAATTGAAAATAGATACCATTTAATAAATAACTTGAGTACGGAATTAATCCTTGTATAATATCAATGCATTAATCTCATGGATAATAATAATTGAATTCACAATGAAGGAAGTATATACTATTAGATGTCATGATCTCATACATCATGATATCTCTATCATTAAGACGTTCTACCAAGACATTTTAAAAATATGGGTAAATACCCATTTAATGTGGATAAATGATTTGTTTCATGAGATCTATTGATGCATAAAGTAGCTATATAATTCTAGGACCTACCAAGTAAAGTGATGATGAAAAACTAATTACACAACCACGTGGATATGGTAATCCGTACGCATGCATGAGTAATGTTTTTTACATTTTTATAGGATATAAAAGAGATGGAAAATGGTTGTACCACAATAATAATAACATATCATTATGTTTATGATAATGGATTTATTATTTTAGTATAGTTACAACAGTTTTATATAAATTTTAAGAAGAAATAAATTTGAAAGATCTGGTAAAGATGATTACTGCTTCTTTGAAAGATCTCCTTTAGATATTCTCTTAAAGGAACTAAGGTTGGTATTTTAGGAAGAAAAACACCTCCAAAACTTATCTAAATATGTTTATAATGGAAGTTTTTAGGGTTTAGGTGATATATATGGTTCAAATTGTTGTGAATAATTGAGATAAGAGGCATCCTTTTATAAGAAATGTGAGGTAAATTCATTGAATTTATTAAAGTAATAAAAGAATATAAATTATTTTCTCTATTTAAAAATGAATAAAAATTGATATAATTAGAATATAATAGGAATATGCTTCAAAATGTTATCATCCAATAAAATTTGGACAAATTTTAGATATGCTTTCACCCTAATATTTTATTTTTAACCCCTATTAACCCTTTTTACAATTACCATACTATTAAAGTTTTATATCATTTAAGGGTAAAAAAATGATTCCCAAAAATAAAAAAAATCTATAAATGGTCCATGATTTATTTTTTCAAACATATATCATTATTTTTTTTTGAATATAATATTTTTATGAATTTTAAATCATTAAATAAAATATTATTTATTATAAAATATCATTAACACTATTTTCAACACAATTAATTTAATTTTAATTTAAATTCATCAATAAAAAAGGGAATTAAAATATAATCTTTTAAAAAATACATAGAATATTATATTTATCTAAAAAAGTTATGAAACACAATAAATTTTCCAATTATATTAGTTTTATTATTTTTAAATCATTTATTTTATTTTTTTATTAATTAGATAAATGTTGTGTGAGCATTGCATAAGAATTTAAGGTAATTATTTCATCAATAAAAATGATAAATAAATTAACATGATAAAAAATAATTTATATTTAAAATTAATATTTATAATCAAATGTACTATATATTTATCCCTATCATAAAATATTATATATATTAAAATAAGAAAAGTGACATTTTCTCTTTATCTTTGACTTAAATGTTATAAAGGTACAAATCATAGCTAAATTGAAAAGGTCATATTTTCAATTTTTGAATGAATATGGAGGAACTTAATTGATACAATTAAATTAAGGAATGTTTTGGGTTTATTTTTAATGTCGTATCACTTTATTTTTAATCTTAATTACCTATTTTAACCTTATTGTGGTGACAATTATTTACTATGGTTATTATTCATCATGACAAAAAATTAAAGTTAACTATTTAGAAATTTTGAAACTAATGATTAAAAATATGTAATAAATTTTTCAATATTCAATTTCAATTAATTTTATAAATTAATTTAATATTAAAATGAAAAATATAATGAAAAATAGTTTTTTCTGAAAAATACCTTTTTATGTATAAAAATTTATTTATAACAAATTAAAGTATAAAATTCATTAAAAAGAACATAATTGGTTTATAAATTATATAATTTAAATAATATTTCTTTGAAACCATTTTAAAGAGAAATTAAATATTGTAAATTCTTGAAACAAAAGTTTTTAATAAAAAATAGATATTTTCATTATTAATTGAAAATAAATTTTTTATAAAATTCAAAAAAATTCATCTTAAGAAAACATTCATATGTTTATCTCAAAAATTAATTTTATTTCATTACATAATTTTTTTAAAATTAGAAAAAAGTTAACAATATTATTTACTCATAGAAAGTGATAATAATCTTTTTTTTGATGAAAATGTATTTTTGAAGAAGAAGACGACTTTATGAAAAATTGAATGTTTATTTCATAAGAATTAATTAGTAAATTTTGGTTAAGTATAACCATAATATATATTCTATAATGTGTTTATTACTAATTATACCCTCTAATTGGATGGTTAGGTTATAATTATCATATTTAAATAATAATATTTCATTGTTCGTTTAGGATAAGTGTTGCGTGTTGTATACACTATCAAAATTTTTGTTCTTTAAAAACTCAAAATGTTAAATTTATGACCTATTTAGACCTTACTATTTAATTTTATAATTTTTTCATTTTGATGATTTTAGTTTCAAATTCATCACAAATCTCTTTTTATTCTTTTTAAGGTTGTGACCTTGCATTTTATTGAGTTTTTAAACCACTCCTAATTTTGATAGCTAGGATATATTCCATAGGATTGATCTCAATTATAATAGGCAGCATAATATTTTCTATCTCACTTAAAATTTTAGAAATTTTCATAGATGAATTTGTAATCTATAAATGTTTGTTTAATGAGGTTGTTTCATTTGATTTATCATGTTGTCAAATTTTTCCTTTTGAGACTCCAGTTTGTTCAAAATTTGATAAAATTTCCCCTATAAATTATTTATAATTAAATAAGGAATAGTAAAACTCTAAAAATGAGGGTTAATATGATTAAAGTATCTAGGGTAAATTTTTTTTAATCACCCATTATCATATATATAACCATTTAAAAAATGTTGGTGACTAACAGTAAAATTATTTAATAAAGGATAGAAGTTATCTTGTTGTTTCCATACTCAAAAACATAACTATCACTATTAATGGGTTGTAATCCATGCCATTTTTTGTAAAAAAAATTCTTATAATACCCACATATTCCATAGTATTCAAATTTATCACTAAGTAACCTCTCTTGCTTTTGAAAGGTCACATGTTTGTCACTTTGAGACATCAATGTTTAAAGTATATTTAACATTTATCCATTATGAACATTCATATATAGTCTTGAAATGATGTTTTTATCACCCTCTATGATTTTTTTTCTAGAAAACTTATGTTAAGTTTCTTGGGAAATTGTATTACATATTTCCTTATATTCTTTATCCTTCTTAACAACATAGTTTTACCCAGTATCTTAGTCATCTATGTTTTGAAAATATGGAATGATTACTTCATAAAATTAATAAATAATCAATTTTAAAGGTAGATATTGGTGTGTCCACATCCATTAAATATTTTAAAACCAATCCCAAGACTCTCCCTCATATTGAATGAAACTGAGGACCTTATTTCTAAGATCTCATATTAGTTTTTTTAATAAAATTTAATTACAAAGGAACTATACATTTGATATTATGTGTAAAAAATTTTCTCATCTTCATAATAGATTTTTTCAAAATAAAAGTAAAACCCTCATACGTAGCTCATACTTACTTAATCCTTGAATAACTAACTATTAAAGTATTCCCTAAAAGACAATAATGATAAAAAAAGTGTCCATAAATGGAAAACCATTAATATATTATGACAGTTAGAGGTAATACAATTTAGGTCATAATTTATATCCCTTTGATAAATTCTTATACAATATGTATTTCTCAAAATGAGCAGGAGTTGATATTCTCTAAGTCTATGACTATTTAAAATTTCATTCCTATAATGGATTTGAACAAGTTGTTCATTGTGATTTTTATAAAAAATATCCCCTTATTTTTACATTTTTACTCTATAAGTTATCCTAATAGTACTACCATATACATCAATATCAGGAATTAATGGTTTTAAATCAGTTTATGATGTTTTCCTAGTATAAATCCACTTTTATTGGAAATGGTTTTAATTTTAGAACAAAAACAATAACGATTTATAGGAAATAGAATAAAATAATAACAACTCAAAACTCCCTCAAAAAATAGTAAGAACACTTAATTTTGAACACTTAAAGTTACAAAAAACAATAAAAAATTTATTTTCATAACTCAATAATATTCAAATATCATTTTCCATATTAAATAATATAAAAATTTCAAGTAGAATTTATAATTATAGCACTAAAAATAGTAGTGGAAATAATCGATTTTAATTTAAACCTTCAGTTTTATGAAATTTTAATGCTATATAACATAAAAAAGAAATCTCAAGTATATAAATAAAAAATAATCACTTAATAGAGAGAAAAACATTTTACTACAATGCATATATTTTTATTTGTTTTGGTTTTAATTGTTTTTATTGTTTTTTACTTGTTTTTAAAATATTTTTTTTATCTCAATTATACCCACGATTTAGTATGAACTAAAATATAGACCATGATATGGTGGTTTGGAAGACGTCATGTTATATGATGGGAAAGTCTATGTTGTTTTGAATGTCACCACAGTATAGTGTTACATGTGGTAGTTTTATATGATATGAGATATCTCATGGACCAGCCTTCTTATCATACTCTAAGATATCATGATTGGTTTATTATTATGTGATTATAATCTAGATGATTTTTAATGTATATCATAATTATTTAAACATTAAAAATTTAATCATGAATGAAGATCTGATAAATAAAAACATTTTAACTTATGAAGCCTCAATAAAATGTTTCATTATTAAATAAACCAAATGAATGGATCCTAAGTTAAGTCTTTATATTTCTATAAAAATAGTTTTGATCTTTATTATTTTTTGATTCTTTCACTGTGATTCGATCACTATGAAACTCTTCAGGATAAAAATCATTGTCTCTCTCTCTCTAACCTCAATATTCTAGAAAAACAACGAGGAAGAGGGAATCCCTCCAAATAATTGGGTGATTCATCTAGTGTGTGGATACCCTTATAGGAATTATTCTATTGGATTCTTCTTAGTGATCAATATAAATCTCATATGGAAGGCCTTTGAAAAGTTCAGAGTAATAGCGAAAAAGGAATGGTGATTATTATTTTTTATATTCAGTCTACATGAATGGAATGATCTTGTGGAATAATTTTTTTTGGTTGATGTTCTCATCTATGTTTGGATAAATGTTATCCCCTAAAAAACCATTTATTAGTATTAAATACTATTTAATATCATTTTTATTGATTCTTAAAAAAATAAAAATAAATAATTTTTAATTCTAAAAACCTTGGAATAACTAAGTTAAAAATTACCATGATTTATGGAATGTTTTAAAAAATGGTATAACTTATTTTCAAAAATAGGTTTTTTCATGTAATATATATATATATATATATGTTGGACATTTTTCCCTAGGTTTAATTTCTATGTACTTTATGATTACCTATATCATGGGTTTTTTAATATTAATAAATTTCTTATCACATCATGATTGTTCTTCTATATGACATCATATGTGATAATTTTCTAAGAGTATCTATTGCACCAAAGGGTCATAGTAGCTCTACACTATGATGAGAACCTAGAATTATAATGATAATATTCTTAAATATAAATTCTATAGATGGATAATATCATTTGATGAGGACCAAATGATATAGGATATCCTGGTTAGGGGCTCATAAGACATTGAGACTTCTTCTGTTGAAGTTATTCCTTAGTAATATCAAGAAAAGAGGTTATTAAAACTTCAGCTTATAGTATAAAATCCACATTAATATGTTTCATTGGACTTTATTATCTACAAATGTATGTAGTTATCTTTATACTTTAATATTATTACAAATAAAGACCATGATTTTCATACTTTGATGTATTGATTAAAATTGAGATGACATATGCTTGTGGTAAGGTAAGATACATTGGGTTCAGTACAAGTGATATTGAATTAGTTAATAATGTGAGAATGGATTTATACCTTATTTTTTTAGTGTAAATTGATATCCCATGATGTTGTTGGGAATATAACTTCCTAATTAAGTTCATGGACATGAAATTCTATCAGTATGTTCATTTCCATAAAGTCAAAGAATGAAACATCAAGAACATAGGTTGATGAAATTCCTTTGAAACCTTCTTTATTATAGATATCATGATAGATGGATTATATTACATAATGTACATTCATATGAGGCTATTTTTCATGACATGAACTTCTTTTTCTAAGGGTTACTTGGAGTATTGTTAGAATCTAACCTTGAAATTTAGGTGGTTCTACCTAATTCCATTGATAAAGAGGCTGAGAGGGTTACAACCTAAGTGTATCCCACAACTTAGTTAAAATTTAGATGAATTTAACACATTGAATAAATATTATTCCCATATATTATTTAATAATTATTCATGTTTTGATTGATTGTAAATATCGATTCACTAGTTATTCAAGAGAATAAATGTGAGTTTAATATTTAATAAATATTCATTCTCTATTCTAGAGAATATGTTATTTATTTATTTATTAGAGAGAAATGAAAATACATTTATTTATTTAAATAAATTTTCATTATTTAAGGTTTAATAAATACTAAGATGGAATTATGGGCTGAGTTAATAATCTTGTGAGAAATAATATTATTTGAATAAATGCTAATTTATTTGTTGAATAAATAATAATTAATTATCCATGAATCTAGAGAATGTCAATTAAATAATAATAATAATATTATTATTTATACATTTGAGTCACTAGGGATTAATATAATGATAAGGGCCCTTGTGAAATTTTTATTCACTAACCCTGGTTCTATTTAAACCTGATTACATAATTATAAATTGTAATCATAATTTTATAAAATGAAAGTCTAAAAATAGTTCTCCTAATTCCAAGAGATATATTCTTATAGAACAATCTCAAAAATGGATAACAATACTCCTACTCCACCTTATTGACTCTACAGAGAATAATAAGAATCCTTCTAACCTCGAAGTTATTATTACGGTGATCATTGACACATAAATCAAGCATCAAAACCTTCCACACTAGAACATGAGACTTTCAATGGTGACATTCAGAGATTTTTGATCCACATGTGGATCATAATTGAGGGATTCTTCCATGTAATCATATAATATAAAAATTGTATGGCATGAAGGTATAATCCATTTCATTAATGAATAAATAATTACAACATGAGTTAATTATTTATTTACATAAATAAATTATAAATTATATTTGATGATCCTATCTCGTAAAATCTTGGGTTTATAATCATCTATTTTTATGTAGAATTTTTAAGAAAATAATAACAAAAACCTTTATGATCTTGTTTGGATAATTTTTTTCCTCAAATAATAAGAAAAATTATTAATTTGGATTGATATAAAAATATAAATAAGTTGGAAAATTTCCATTGTTAAAAATGGGCCTAAACATTTTTACTATTCCCTAGAACCTAATGAAGGGTTTTTTAGAGTCTAATAATATTTGTCAGATTAAGAGGAATTGATTAAATACCCTTTTTAGAGGATCTCTGTGAAAGATAAATGAAACTACATAAATTAATGAAATAACTAAATATTTTACATGCATACCTTATATTAAAGAGAATCTACAACCTTTTAATCTTTATATAATGAGTTTGATAAAGGCCACCAAAGTGGAAAACATAAGCATCCAACCACTATAGTTATCCATGGGTTGAATGAATCACATGTAATACATGCAAGATTATCCTTTCTCTCGTGATGTTATACTATCTCAATATGCAAAGGAAGAAGAAGAAAGAGAGCATCGAGTTTTGAGAAGTTAGTGGCCAAATATCCACACACTGTGACCTCATATAGTTTTAGAGTTTATATAGAATCTGAGGGGTGATGTCTGCATTAAGTCATCTGTTAAAATTCATATATAAATTCCTTGTTCAGTTTATGTATCATATACAATTTATAACTATACATTTAAAATAAATACGAAATGGTTTCATTTAATGATAACTTATATGGGTGGAAATTTTGGGTGTCCGAAACACATAAAATAATATACCTAATGCATGAAAATAATAATTTTCATGAAATAAGAATTAAATTCCATAAAAATATTATATATAAATATTGATTTATGGCGTATCTCGTTCAATCTTAAACTTTCACTAAAGACTAATAGACTTTGTTCCATTTCACCTTATATTGTATCATATAAAATAACTTGTGAAACCATATCAAAAACAAATTTTGGATATATTTCAAAACCCTTTTGGAAAGATATTATTAACTCTAACTTATATCAAATCATATGAAATTCCATGTGAATACCCATCCAAAACATGTCTTTATTAACTCTAAAACACTTTTAGAGTAGTTCTTTTGAGTCAAACTCAATCCCCATTCAGTCAACCATAAAGTATGACCCCACATGTATTTAAAATGTTGAAAAAATATGAATCTTCATATCTATATATGTTATAAAATTATGTCCTCTAAAAAGGAATTAATGCGAAGCTATAAAGGGATCTGGCATGATCTCCATCAAACACATGCATCACTATTTCTGTGTTAATCATTTTGCATTATATGCAAATGTTCTTTCTTATATTTTTTCTTTTTGTAAGACATCGAGTGAACATTGGACACATATCATGTAAATCCATTATAGCCAAATCATATGTTCTCAATTCCCTGAGTGAAGACTGATCTAATTAATTAATACATCACATTCCATTCATTTTTATGTATAATCACATCACATGTCCCTTATCCTAGGTTGATATATATAATATCTTGGTGAGGCCGAACACTCCCACAGTCTATCTTAATTGAGGGGCCAAATTTCATACTCATCATATGAGATATAAAATACCATCTTGGTTAAGTTACAACCTATGAAATGATCATCTACATGCCCAACCACACCCATATTAGCTCAGTTAATATTTAGACTTTCATAAGTATGTTATCAAAGTATGAATGTTCCCATGAAAGGTATCTAACCAACCTTAAGTAGTGGAGACTAAAATATGACACATTCTCCCCTATTATTCCAAATACATCTACATGAAACTCCATGTAGAATACTTAATGTGGTATATTTCATAAAAAATGAATCAAATTACTTTTCTTGTGCCTCATGATCATATTATATATATCTATATAATAATCCTACACATGATAACCCTAACATTTTATTATAACTTATAACACTCCATGAAGAACACCAGTTAGTGATAAACTCAATGTCACACTTTTAGAGGTCAATTATCAATTCAATTCATGAAATGTATATATAAATACATTTATGTATCCAATATGTAAGAATTAAAATATTGAGGTTTCCTTTATATGATTTTTTAATATTATTAAAATATTTAAGAATATTTAACAAAACTAACATAAGCACCAGTTTATCATATCATATACAATAAATTTCTATACCAAATTTATGATTACTACATTTTTTGGGGTTTTTAACACATTAAATCATATGGAATCCATGTTAAATATATATGTGACCATATGATAAAAATCTCACACAAAAACATTTAGTAAGAATAATAAAGGAAGTAAGACAATTGGAATAATGGTGAGACTTAGGAATTATATTCCAAACTGTTCAACTTCTTGAACATATTCATACTCATAAAAATCAAATGTAACAATTTTAACTTTTATTGTATATAAACACTTTTTAAGCTCAATATCATCATCTTCAGAACCATATTCCATCAAAATTTTTCTTGAAATAATTTAACAACTTACATTATTATTTACCTATCCTCTTAAACTATTTTAGGATAAAGTGAAATCACTTTAATATAGTAACTAAATTAACTATTTACATTTTTATTTACCACCATACCCTAAACTCTTTTAGGATATCATGTGTAATTCAATTTTAAACATAGATTTGTATGATTAATTATTTGTTAAATTAGAACTTCTCTAAGTCCAAAAATAATCCCAATATCCTATTAAACACTATTATTTTCAGAATATCTTACTAATATACAAAAACCATTTTATGTTATATGAAATAAAATTTATTTCCTTTCATTAAGAATATTAGACAAATAAACAATTGTTTCTATATCATATATGGTATTCTATGTGTTAGGAACCTTTCACTTTTTAAAATAATATTTTATTAAAAATATATCATATATTGGTGGTGGGAATATATTCCCACATATTTTAGTAAACATATAGATAAACAGTTTATTTTGGCTAAAAAATTCTATCCAAATATTATTCTCAAAACATATTATAGAAATTGTTCAATCATAAACCATAGGTATAGATTTAATTATAAAAACTCTTTATTATTAATAATTTTCTCTTATCGCATAAGAGAAATGAGATAAAGATGTAAAACTTTTACTTAGATTCATTTGATTTTTATAAAATCCTTTACATTCATTTGTATCAACTCTTTTCTTCATGAATATAAACTATACACTCAAACAATGATTCAATTGATTTTGGAATCCTATATATTTACAACACTTATAAACTATATATTCCATATCATATTCCTTTCAAAACTGATGAATTAATTTCTATAAAAACCACAATTAACATGGCCATTCCATGTAGTTTCACAAAATCTTTTAGGCATATCTTGGATAATCCAATCATATTGAATTATTATTATTATTTTTTAATAACCCTTGGTTTTAATGACGTTGATTGTATTCTTAAAGAAATATTATTGAAAATTTCAACATACTTTTCTTCTTCTAGATTGAACTTTTACTTTTACCACATGTATATCACTTTAGAACCGAGGTATTAGTTTCCTTGTACTAATATATTCATAACACTTTGAGAATATTGAGAAAAAATTATTTGAATTCAATCATATTATTGGAACATTTCCATAGATGAAAACATGATAAATTCTCTTACCAGAACAATCCATTTTTCAACTAATTCATTTTAAAACCTTGAATGAATCAACACATTATTACATAATAATCTAGATTCATTTTTTGAATAATTTCAACCATTTATTACTAAGAAATTAGTTATTATGACACATAAAATGTTCCTTAATAATGTATATTAGATAACCAATCTCAATTAAGAACTTTTCTTTAGTTATCAGTTTAAAAGGTACTTATATTAAGCTTATTCTAATCAAGGATTGATCAAGAAGTTTATCTAGATAAGGATGATGATATTTTATACAATCCAAGACTTTATCATATGGTTATATTGTATTATTAACCATTTAATAAGTACTTTTATTAAATGGTATCTGAATAAAATAATGACACATTTTAAAATTCATTATATCAATTAGTGACCCAAGATACATATTTCACTAAGAAGTGAGTCTTATAGGGTGTCAATATCATCACTTAATTATTTAGGTAGGGAATAACCCCTATCATATCATATATAATTCTTGGATAGTTTCAGAAAAAACACTTTTTCTAATCTGTTATATGGATAAACTCAATTATATTCCTATAATATTCATTCCAAGGGTTTCCCAAATAAGTGTAGCCTAAATAAAATAGAAATAATAGATTAACAGAAAACAACCTAGGGGAACCATGCTATGGAAAAACCAACCTAAGTATGCTCCAGTGTCACCCATTACTTTATTACCTAACAAAAGATAATTCATGGGCAACGTTTTATTGAAGAACCTACCATATTAAATGATTTAGGCCTTAAAATGTGCTTCCTTGGAAGGAATATCACTCTTAGTAATTAAAGGGAATTTTAATCTCACCAACTTATCTCATATTATTCTCTCTATGTATACATGCTTCTAGTAATTTAGTTTGGAGTCCTATTCCCTTCATCAATATAATATATTCAAACCATATTGATGTGTAAATGATATAAAAAATATTTTCAATTATTTTATTCTGAATTTCAATGTTTTTAATCCCACCAATGTGTTATTTTAAGGGTAATTGTCACATTTTATGTTTTAGGAATATTTTTGAGCTTAATTGGAAAAATGGATTATTTTGGATTTAAACAGTTTTCATTTATTATAATGTTTCAGTCATAACGTTTTATAAACTGATACAAATTGAAAAATTCTTATTTTATAGGTTCCTATGTTAGATGAGATTCATTTTATCCTTCTGGACTCAAAGATCAATCCATCATTTGGAAGCTCAAATTCAGATAACAAGTCAGGCCTCGAAAAATGTGTACAGAACTGCATAATTTTATTTTGGGGACCATATCTCATAAATGGCCTAACCAATGGAGCTGAAATTTTACATGGAGCTGAAAGACATCCGGATGAAGAACTGTTATTAATATGGCCACACATTATTCTTTCATTATCAAGGACATTAATGCGTTGTAACTCGGTGTTTTGGAATATGAAGAGTCACTTGGACAGAATTAAATATCCGGAGTAGTTTGGCCATATCGCCTTCATACGTGGACCAATAAGGCTCCAATTTAGTGTGTTGACATAGGAGAAGTTTTGGAAAAACTTTCAAGAAGGACCAAGTTGCAAATTCGGTCATTAAAGAAGACATACACGCGACTAAATTCGGATATTATTGTTGGAGCCAAATTTTCACCCCCTCTCCCTATAAAAGAGTGTGTCTTTTTTCATTCCAAGGGGTTGGCAACTTAGGAATAGCCTTTGTTGGACATTATATGTAGTTTAGATTTGTATTTTATTTTGTGTTCATTATGTAATAGCATTTAATATTTTTATTCAAGTGTTCTCCTTCCTTCACTTTTCTTTCTCTCTTTTGTTATCTCTCCCCGTTTTCTTCATCACTGTGAACTCTTATGCTCGTGATCATGAGTAGCTAACCTAAGGAAGTTCCCGGGGGATTAATTCAGTGATTTACCCAAGTATTTGAACATTAATTCTTAATGTTTCTTATTTACTTAGAGTTATATCGAGGGGGAACTTAGTGGTTAAGGTGCCTTTGTGTCTCCACTTGCCACCCGAGGTTTAGCTTTCACTTCTACAATATTTTCCCTTGATTGAGGAGGTGGATGTGTGGTCTCTTGGCGATCGTTGAGAGTACCATATGTTCAAAACCATATGAAGAAGAGGATGTCCATGCATACTATAGAGCATGTTAATTAAGTAAATTCGAAACTAATAATGATACGATGAAGGTTCACTCTGGGTGATGCTCTCAGGAATGTCTCCTTTCTATCTTAACATCATTTTGTCTGCATTCATTCTGTTGCATTGCATTTTCATATTTACTTTTAGTATTTTATTCTCATTTCTAAAATATGATTTTCATTATTTTATTTCATATATATATATATACATAGTGAATTAGGAATAGTGAGTGACTGACTGTAAAAGGCTCCTTAAGAGATCGACCTAGGTCAGCCACTGTGCTGCACTTAGTATAAATATTTTTTTGAGAGCGCGCACGACAACGCTTCATCAGTAACTATTTACACAACCCATAAGTTTAAGTTAATTACCCAACAATATAAGTCAAATATATTCATATATATATCCTAATGAATCATATGCATAAGTTAGATGAACACTTAATTTAATGTCATATAGATATATTATATTTATAATCTTTACATGATTAATCTTAGACAAATTGATATCCAACCCCATTCACCCACCTAGACAAGGCATAAGCCTCCAAGTAGGTAGGTAGTCCGATCCTAAGTCCCTCCAACTGGGGAAGTGTTACTCATGAGAGAATATAATTAATCATAACATTAAATCATAATATGAAAAAAATATATTCAACAAATAAATTCAAGTTCATAACATCAATCATAAACTGAGGCCAAGGCATATAAAAAACTTAATTCATTATCATACCATGTATGAAACAGAAGGATATATTTAGAAGCAGTATAACAATTAAACTAAATCATACACCATTCATTATATAAAAAGTTTATAACTACGAATAAAACATGGAATAAAATTTTAAATAAATTAACAATTCATATATTTAAACATGAGATAAATATTTATGCTTAATTTTTAAATAAAATATAATTATAAACACTTTATAATTTTAGATTTAACATTATGAAAATTATATAATTATGGGCATAATGATATTTTTTTATTCAAATATTAGCTCTTTCATATTAATCATTATATAGAATTTTCATTTTAAATATATGATATTATATGAATTAAAAACAATTTATAATTAAATTTCTATTATGTAAACATTTTAAATTAGGTAAATATCATATACACAATCATTATTTAAGTATTTATCATATAAATCAATGAAACACCTTTTGATATGGCTTAAATAATATCCAAAAAATGAAAAATTTTATTTCCAACAATTCATAATAATTAACTATTAATAATTCATAATTTAAATATAAACATTTTATATTACGACTTTATTTAAAAATTTATAACCATTTAAAAATTATTATTTATGATTTCTAAAAAAATGGTTTTATTTATATATCATCTGAATTTCCATATAATTTGATAAAAGGTACTTCAAATATTTACATTTAAAATTTGGGAATAAATGTTTCATAAAAATTTAATTAATTAATTAATTATAAATCAGCAATAATTTATTTATTTATTTTTAAACCTTTTATAAATTAAATGTTCCCAAAATACCTTTTATAATGATTTATAAATATTTTATAAACCAGAAAACTATTTAATAATTTTTAAAAAATTAAAATATTTTTTGTTTCACCTTATGCAGGAACCCATTCTTTTGTAAGGGTATCCTTCCTTTTTCTTTACATATACATAATTCCTAAGGGTAATTTAATTTTGGATTTCAGGCATAAAGGTAAATCACTCCTTAAATTTATATAGCTTATATTCAACGCATTGCATAATGGTATAAAGGATACTCCCTTTATGTGAATGGTTCATATAAGGGTAAGTATCAATCTACCTTGATGCGACCTTCTAGCACTCCTGCATATGGGTGCTACCTTCATGTAGCTAGCTCGAGTAAGGGTTTGAACTTTATGTAGCCACTTAAAATACAAAATTACCTTTATATAACATCCCATGTATTGGAAATACATTGGCTACTTTTTCACAATCAACATTCCATGTAAGGGTAAGTTACAACAAACCTTTATGGAGCCTTAGGGAAATCGTGTTTACCCTTATATAAAACCCTTCACATATAGGTAATCCTTGAGTTACCTTTTAATGACCATTCACATATAGGTAGAACCCTGATTACCATTATTTGATTGATTCTCATAGGGGTAATAACTTGGATACCTTTACAAATCCCATATGTGTAGAGGTGATAACTTAGTAACCTTTATGTAGCCCTACTATGTAAGGGTAAAAAATTTTAATGACCAATTTTTTAGAGACTTAATAAGTTTGTTTTATTTCAGTTTCTTATTCATATCATCACATAATTTCATAGATCTAAATCCTGGACCTCCTCTGATACCACTGAAGGGTTTTGTTAGAGTTTAATAACATTAATTAGATCAATTAGAAGAAATTAAATACCTTTTTTTGACCCCAGAAAACGTGTTCCCAAAATTTTCCAAATGCTTCCAGACACGAACCAAGATCGTATTCCATTTTGCAAGATTCGATTTGGTAGGTCTCAGGGCCAGAACAGAGCTATGGATTAGGAGTTATGGACATTTGAAGTTGGGCTAGAAATCTGGTTCACGAAGCCCATTCGAGAAGCCCCCTCCGTGATCGCGGAGCGCCGCCACGAAGTAATGAGGCGAGAGGCTCTGCAAACCTGTATGAAGTTCGTGGAGCACTGTAAAGACCCACTGCGAAGCAGAGGAGGTGGTAAAGCTCCGTGAATGCCCTGATGTTCGCGAGCCCACCGCGAAGCCCCAGAGGCGGGAACACTCTGCGAACCCGGTTGACCTTCGCGACCCACCATGAAGTAACCGCCGCCCCTTCGTGCCGTGTGATCTCTGCTCCGCGGTGCCCCTGCCTATAAATACCCAGATCACCCCCTTCTTCCGAAGGACGGCCACAACCACTTCCCCCCTTGGGCGGCCAAGCGGAGCTCCGCATTGCGGCTCTGCGAGGCCATGCCCCGCGAGCAGCTTCCTTCACGTTGCTGCTCCGCAAGCTGAGGCTCCGTGAGTCCATGCTCTGCGAGCCCATGCTCCGCGATGCTTCTCTGCGAGACCATACTCTGTGATTCCATGCTCTGTGAGCCAATGCTCCACGTTGCTGCTCCGCAAGATGAGGCTCCGTGAGTCCATGCTCTGCAATGCTGCTCCGCGAGACCATACTCCGTGAGTCCATGCTTTGTGAGCCAATGCTCCGCGATGCTGCTATGTGAGACCAAGCTCTGTGAGGCCCCTTTGCTCTGTGAGATACCATTTCTCCGCGAGGCCATGCTCTGTGAACCTACTTCGCGAAGACCTATCCTTTGTGAGGATCCTACCTTCACGCCTACCGGTCCATACCGCAGGGGCTGCGCCCCCGCACCCCCGCTCGGGGTCAGTGCCAGGCTTTGGTCCCAGCCCTCCGGTCCAGTCCCTTCACCACCTTCAGAGACCCACATGAAAAATGGAGAGTCACACCGTGAACTTTTCGGGCCGGGACGTTAGGATTTTCCATTGCGCCCTCATGCGCACCCTCCTTCCACCTATGGAACACCATGATTTGAGATACTCCTCCGCACACCATGAAATGCCTTGAGGCGACATATACCTCTTGGTTTCATTCTCATGTCGTGAGTTGAGATTCTCATCACTAATTCCCCGAGTACCTTGAGATGAACCATTCCTCAGGTAACTCCTCCAAACCCAATCACTTGGCTCCTATTCCAGGTTGAACCAGAAAGGGCCGCCCTTGCGTAAGACCCAACACCAACCATTTCTAGGCACCTTCTGCCTTGTAGTCCTATCTATATGAATTTAAACTGTAGTACTCCCTATCTAAAAAATGATAGGATTCCCCTTTCTACAAGAAAGAGATGCCTTATGCTCCAAGAATAAGATGCCTAACAGTCCTATCTACATGACTAGAAACTGTAGTACTCCTTATCTAACAAATGATAGGATGCCTCTTTCCCATTAAGAGAGATTCCTTATGCTCCTAGCATGAGATGCCAATAGTCATACCTACAATACTCTAAAATGTAGTAATCCCTATGTTCCTAACGTAGGATGCCTCTTTCTCCAAGCAAGAGATGCCTTATGCTTCAAGAATAAGATTCTAGTAGTCTTATCTATATGACTTTAAACTATAGTACTCCCTATCTAACAGATTATAGGATTCCTCTTTCCCTATATGAGAGATGCCTCATTCTCCTAGAATGAGATGCCAATAGTCCTACCTACAAGACCCTAAACTATAGTACTCCCTATGTTCCTAACGTAGGATGCCTCTTTTTCTATACAAGAGATGCCTTATGCTTCAAGCGTAAGATGCTCAATGCCATGACTACAGTGTCATGATTCCAACGCCCCTTGGCATTATCCCTCTTGTGCACCAGTGCATAGGTGAAGGACTCAATTCTCCAGTGAGTTGGGATGCCCTCATGGCCAGACATGAGGAAGACATTATGGGAAGCTTCCTTGCGTAATCCCCATTCACCAGTGCCGCTCCATAGCGGCACCCGAGTAGCTTCTTAAATTAATCCCCTTTCACCATTACCGCTCCATAGTAGCACCTGGGAAACTTCATAGCATAATCCCCATGCACCATTGCCTCTCCTTTGCGGCACCCGGGCAGCATCCTTGCGTAAGCCCCATTCACCAGTGCCACTCCATAGTGGCACCCGGGCAGCTTCCTCACGTAAGCCCCATCCACTGTTGTGATCCCATTCAGCGGTAAGCCGTTGACATCCTGATCCAGTGGTAAGCCGTTGTGATCCTATTCAGTGGTAAACTGTTGACATCCTCATCCAGTGGTAAGCTGTTGTGATCCCATTGAGCGGTAATCCATTGACATCCGGATCCAACGGTAATACATTGTGATCCCATTCAGCGGTAAGCCGTTGACATCCTCATCCAGTGGTAATTCGTTGCGACCCCATTCAACGGTAAGCCATTGTGACCCAATCTAGCAGTAAGCCGTTGAAACCCCCAATCAGCGGTAAGCCATCATCATAAGAACTACGTGGACTTTGATTCCCTGCCACATGGATACGTAGGAAGCCTCTTCAAGGCTGAAGCCCAAAACTATCGTCATCCTTTTCCTTGGGCCTTCATCCTGGAGTAAGTCCCAGCACCATGGGCTGCCTAACACGTAAGCCCCTCTTCGTTTCTCACGGACGCACCCTTCGTAACGTGATCGTCAGGTCTCTATTGCCTCTTGTTTATCACACCGAGAACAACTCACGTGCGCTTAGAGTAAGCATTGACCATGTCAACATATCGTCCAGCATGATGTTAAACTGTATTCCCCCATCTAGCATGATGTTAAAATGCACAACCATTATGAACTAAGTGGTCTTTGATCCAAGTCAAGGCATGGTACGTAGGAAACCTGCATGAGGTTTAAGCCCACCACCCGTCATTTCTTCACGTCGGGTTCCACCCTCATCCATCCTGACGTTAAAACGACATTCTAGTCCGATGGCAAGCCGTTGTGACCAACCTGAACTACGAGGAAATTGATCCATGTCAAGGCATGGTACGTAGGAAGCCTCCCTGAGGTTCAAGCCCATCTCCAACTAGAACAGGGTCCTTTATTCACATCGGTTCGCTAACACCCACCATTATTTTCGAACTACAAGGACTTTGATCCATGTCAAGGCATGGTACATAGGAAGCCTCATGATGCTCAAGCCCACCACTAGTGGACCCCCGGGTTCACCTTCACATCGGTTCGCCGATGAAGCCCCTTTGAACTACGAGGTCTTTGATCCATGTCAAGGCATGGTACGTAGGAAGCCTCCCAGAGGTTCAATCCCACCACCTGTTGGTCACTCTGACATTCTTCACGTCAAGTCACCATCACCTGGGCAGCCTAGTGTGTAAGCCCCACACCATCTGTACCAAGGTCCTCACTCATGTCGGTTCGCCGACACACCACCTGAACTATGTGGTCTTTGATCCATGTCAAGGCATGGTACGTAGGAAGCCTCCATAAGGTTCAAGACCATCACCCGGTCGTTCCGACCTCACTCACATTGGTTCACCCCCGTCCCGCATGACGTTAAACTGTATTCCACATTCCATCTGAACTACGGGAACTTTGATCCATGTCAAGGCATGGTACGTAGGAATCCTTCGAGAGGTTCAAGCCCACCACCAATGGACCCTCGGGTTCACCTTCACATCGGTTCGCTGACGATGCCCATCGGACCAAGGTCCACCTTCACGTCGGTTTGCTGACGACACCCATCAGACCAAGGTCCATATTCATGTCGGTTCTCTAGTGCACTCACCCGAACTACGAGGACTTTGATCCATGTCAAGGCATGGTACATAGGAAACCTCAAGAGGTTCAAGCCCAACATCCATCGGACCAAGGTCCACCTTCACGTCGGTCCACCGACACCATCCCGAACTACGCGGACTTTGATTCCCTACCACGGGGATACGTAGGAGGTCTCTTTGAGGCTCAAGCCCAACTTCACCGTCGCCCTTGTGATGGTCCCATTTCATTCCCACTACACTTCATTCATCTCTCCATCATCCATCATGATTCTCACCCGGGCCACCACATCCCGGTGGGGTCATGCCGTCTACCTCCTCGCTGCTCCTAGCAGCACATGGGCTTCTATCCACGCATAAGCCCCATCTTTTCTCCGGGTCGTTGTACTCTGTGTACACCCCGATTAATCACCCCTTCAAACTACGTGGGTTTTGATCCCTGTTGTCTATATCGGGTATGTAGGAAACCTCCCTGAGGTTCAATCCCAGCCAATGGTAAACCTTGGTGTTTCCCCATTCTGGGGTGCACACTCCCTGATCCGCCCTCAGTGGTATCCAGATCAGCTTTCACAGTGTGAAATCTCCCCTCTACGGGAAACACCACCTCTGATCTGTCTCTATGGGACGTTCTGATCACCCTCATTCCGTCTCCGCAAGACATTAAACTCATGGCCTACCTCCTGATAAACATGAGATGCTTGAGGAAAACCTCAGATGACATGCCTTTGGTGTAACCTTCTCCGCAAGACGTTAAACTCACAACCTACCTCGTGATAAACATGAGATGCCTGAGGAAAACCTTGGATGACACGCCTTTGGCGTAACCGTCTTCGAAAGATGTTAAACTCACCGAATACCCCATGTTAAACATGGGAAGCTGAGGAAAACCTCAGAGAAATTCCTATGGAATATGATTCCCCGCATTCGACGTGGGATGGCTCGGGTTATGCACCCTTGAGATGACCTCCTATGAGGAAGAATACATGTTCCCCAATGTCCACACACCCAGAGATACCCCGACATGCCTGATGTTTCCATCTACTCCGACCGAAGGTTGCTACCATGTCAAGACCCCATGGAATGTCTTGAAGGAAGTAGTGTAATTAACCGGCATCCATGAAGATATAGCACCGGGAATGAGATTCACGAACAACATATTAAATCTATGAGGGAGACCCAGACTAGCTAATGAGTTCCGAGGAGGAATCCACGGAAGGAAGAACTGACATCCCATTATCCCGTTTCGATCAAGGAGCAAACGTCCCTAAACAAGGAGATAATTCCACCTGCCTTTGGAAAGCAGGAATGCGGGGCCACAACTGCACCTCCTCACAAACGGATGCGCGCGCCCCGGCAAAAGCGTCAGAAACAGAAATGGTGAACCCGACGTGAATCTATTCTCCTTCAATAGTGAGTAGACCAAATGTGCCGGGAAACTTGAGGCATAACCCATGTGAATCCCCTCTCCATTATATGTGAGAGGATGAGTAACATTTGTTGTTTGATGACTATGGTCCATCGGCTCCTCGCCGACTCCGCCACCTCAAGAGGTCGCGCAGGTGGCATCCGCCACCCAACTCCATCGGCTCCTCACCGACTCCCGTCGCCTCAAGAGGCCGCACAGGTGGCTTCGCCACCTGACTTCATTGGCTCCTCGCCAACTCCTCCGCCTCAAGAGGCCACACTGGTGGCTCCACCACCCAACTCCATCGGCTCCTCGCCAACTCCTCCGCCTCAAGAGGCCACATTGGTGGCTCCACCACCCAACTCCATCGGCTCCTCTCCAACTCTGCCTCCTCAAGAGGCCACGCAGGTGGCATCCACCATCCGTCTCCATCGGCTCCTCGCCGACTCCCGCCGCCCCAAGAGGTCGCGCAGGTGGCTCCAACACCCGACTTCATAAGCTCCTCGCTGACTCCCTCCACCCCAAGAGGCCGTGCAGGTGGCTCCGCCACCCGATTCCATCGTCTCCTCGCTGACTCCCGCCGCCTCAAGAGTCCGCACAGGTGGCTCCACCACCCGACTTCATCGGCTCTTCGCCAACTCCACCGCATCAAGAGGCCGTGCAGGTGGCTCCGCCACCCAACTCCATCGGCTCATTGCCGACTCCCGCCGCCTCAAGAGGCCGCGTAGGTGGAATCTGCCACCCGTCTACATCGGCTCCTCGCCGACTCTCACCGCCTCAAGAGGCCGCGCAGGTGGAATCTGCCACCCAACCCCATCGGCACCTCGCCGACTCCCGCCGCTTCAAGAGGCCACGGAGGTGGCTCCGCCACCCGACTTCATCGGCTCCTCGCCGACTCCCGCCACCTCAAGAGGCTGCGCAGGTGGCTCCGCCACCCGACTCCATCAGCTCCTCGCTGACTCCCGCTGCCTCTATAGGCCGCGCAGGTGGCTCTGCCACCCGACTTCATTGGCTCCTCGCCGACTCCTCCGCCTCAAGAGGCCGCGCAGGTGTCTCTGCCACCCAACTCCATCGGCTCCTCGCTGACTCCCACCACCTCAAGAGGCCGTGCAGGTGGCATCCTCCACCCATCTCCATTGGCTCCTTGCCGACCCCCGCCGCTTCAATAGGCCGCGCAGGTGGCATTCGCCACCCAACTCCATCGACTCTTCGCTGACTCCCGCCGCCTCAAGAGGCCGCGCAGGTGGCTCCGCCACCCGACTGCATCAGCTCCTCGCCGACTCCCGCCGCCTCAAGAGGCCGCCTGGGTGGCTCCGCCACTCAACTCCATCAGCTCCTCGCCGACTCCCACCGCCTCAAGAGGCTACGCAGGTGGCTCCGCCACCCGATTTCATCAGATCCTTGCCGACTCCGCCGCCTCAAGAGGCCGCGCAGGTGGCTCCGCCACCCCACTCCATCGGCTCCACGCCGACTCCCGCTACCTCAAGAGGCCGCGCAGGTGGCTCCGCCACCCGACTTCATCGGCTCCTCACCGACTCCTGCCGCCTCAAGGGGCCGCGTAGGTGGCTCTGCCACCCAACTCCATCGGATTCTCGCCGAATCCCGCCGCCTCAAGAGGCCGCACATGTGGCTCTGTTACCCGACTTCATCGGCTCCTCGTCGACTCCGCCTCCTCAAGAGGCCGCACAGGTGGCTTAGACACCCAACTCCATTGGATCCTCGCCGACTACACCGCCTCAAGAGGATGCGCAGGTGGCATCCGCCACCCATCTCCACCGGCTCCTTTCCGACTCTCGCCACCTCAAGAGGCCGTGCAGGTGGCTCCGCCACCCGACTCCATCGGCTCCTCGCTGAGTCCCGCTACCTCAAGAGGCCGCGCAGGTGGCTCCACCACCCGACTTCATTGGATCATCACCGACTCCGCCACCTCAAGAGGCCACGCAGGTGGCTCCGCCACCCCACTCTATCGGCTCCTCTCTTACTCCGCCGCCTCAAGAGGCCACGTAGGTGGTATCCGCCACCCATCTCCATCGGCTCCTCGCTGACTCCCGCCGCCTCAACAGGCCGCACAGGTGGCATCCGCCACCCAACTCCATCGGCTCCTCGCCAACTCCCGCCGCCTCAAGAGGCCGCGTAGGTGGCTCCACCACCTGACTTCATCGGCTCCTCTCCGACTCCCGCCGCCTCAAGAGGCCGCACAGGTTGCATCCGCAACCCAACTCCATTGGCTCCTTGCCGACTCCCTCCTCCTCAAGAGGCCATGCAGGTGGCTCCGCCACCCGACTTCATCGGCTCCTCGCTGACTCCGCTACCTCAAGAGGCCGCGCAGGTGGCTCCGCCACCCAACTCCATCAGCTCCTCGCCGACTTCGCCGCCTCAAGAGGCCACGCAGGTGGCATCCGCCACCCATCTCCGTCGGCTCCTCACCGACTCCCACCGCCTCAAGAGGCCGCACAGGTGGCTCCGCTACCCGACTTCATCGACTCCTCACCGACTCCGCTGCCTCAAGAGGCCGCGCAGGTGGCATCCGCCACTGGTCTCCATTGGCTCCTCGCCGACTCCCGCCGCCTCAAGAGGCTGCGCAGGTGGCATCCGCCACCCATCTCCATCGGCTCCTCGCCGACTCCCGCCGCCTCAAGAGGCCGCACAGGTGGCATCCGCCACCCAACTCCATCGGCTCCTCGCCGACTCCCACTGCCTCAAGAGGCCGCACAGGTGGCTCCTCCACCCGACTGCATCGGCTCCTCACCGACTCCGCCACCTCAAGAGGCCGCGCAGGTGGCTCCGCCACCCAACTCCATCGGATCCTCGCAGACTCCGCGGCCTCAAGAGGCCACGCAGGTGGCTCCACCACCCAACTCCATCGGCTCCTCGCCGACTCCCTCCGCCTCAAGAGGCCACGCAGGTGGCTCCGCCACCCGACTTCATCGGCTCCACACTAACTTCGCCGCCTCTAGAGGCCATGCAGGGTAAATCCTTCCCCAACTCTATTGGCGCTTTGTAAACCCTACACCATTTTCACCGGAAACTACAGAGGTGCTACTCATACCTCCACCATTTGGTACGAAGGCTTCCACGCCTTCTGGGCTCCATCGCCCCATCGTGCCGACATCCAGGCTTCCACGCCTTCCAGGATCCCTCGCCCCGTCGTGCTGACGTCCAGGCTTCCACACCTTCTGGGCTCCATCGCCCCATCGTGCCGACGTCTAGGCTTCCACGCATTCCGGGCTCCCTCGCCACGTCGTGCCGACGTCCAGGCTTCCATGCTGTCCAGGCTCCCTTGCCCCATCGTACCGACTTTCCAGGCTTCCACGCCTTCCAGGCTCCATCGCCCCGTCGTACCGACGTCCAGGCTTCGACGACTTTTGGGCTCCATCACCCCATCGTACCGATGTTCAAGGCTTCTACGCCTTCCAAGCCTCGTCGCCCTGTCGTACCGATGGTCCCGGATTCCACACCTTCCGGGCTCTGTCGCCCTGTCGTACTGACATCCAGGCTCCAACACCTTCCAGGCGCCACCGCCCCATCATACCGACCTTCCTGGCTTCTTCGCCCCTCCATATCGAGGTAAGGTAGTCATCCCTAATACCCTTGAGACACTCTGTGTCATCCCTACCACCACGTTGCATCAACCACATATGTCCTCCCTGTGGCCTTCAAACCAGCTCGTGAAAGGATCATCATGATTAGGGGATTTTTGGGAATTCCCATCATATAGATCCCCCCTCATCCCAAACCACTAGAATGGGGTAGAGATGAACATTCCTCTACTGACACAATTCGTGTGGTTTAACGTCCCAGTTTCATGACGTTAAACTGCGTAACAACCTTGTCCTAGTTGCACGACATTAAACTGTATAACAATCTTCGTTTTTCATGACGTTAAATTGATCATTATCGTCCTACATGACAATAAACTGCATCATCGTCCTGCATGAAGTTAAACTATTCATCTTCGTCCGTCATGATGTTAAACTGATCATTATCATCCTACACGACATTAAACTGCATCATCATCCTGCATGACATTAAACTGTTCATCTTAATCCTCCATGACGTTAAACTGATCATTATCGTCCTTCATAACATTAAACTACACAATCGTCCTACATGATGTAAAACTATTCATCTTCGTCTGTCATGACGTTAAACTGATCATTATCGTCCTGCATGACATTAAACTGCACAATTGTCCTTCATGAAGTAAAACTGTTCATCTTCATCCGTCATGACGTTAAACTGATCATTATCGTCCTGTATGACATTAAACTACACAATCGTCCTTCATGATGTAAAACAGTTCATCTTCGTCTGTCATGACGTTAAAATGATCATTATCGTTCTGCATGACATTAAAATGCACAATCATCCTGCATGACGTAAAAAAATTCATCTTCATCCATCATGACGTTAAACTAATCATTATCATCCTGTATGACATTAAACTACACAATCGTCCTGCATGACGTAAAACTTTTTATCTTCATCTATCATGAAATTAAACTGATCATTATCATCCTGCATGACATTAAACTACACAATTGTCCTGCATGACGTAAAACCGTTCATCTTCGTCCATCATGACGTTAAACTGCACATTATCGTCCGACAAGACTTTAAACTGCACCTTGGTCCCGTATGACCTTAAACTGTATGGTCCTGCACGACCTTAAACAATATGGTCTTGCACCACCTTAAACTGTACGGTCCCGCATGACCCTAAACTGCGCGTCATGGTCCTGCACGACCTTAAACTGCATCGCTGTCCTGCAAGATGATATACTGAAAAATGGTCCGAGCTCTATGACCTTAAACTATGATCTCCCCTCGTCCTTACTGCAAGACGTTAAACTGCAAGCCAGTCAGGCCTTCCTGACCGAGGCTTAGCCTCAGGCCCCTTGGCCTCTTTGGTCCCACGACCCCCGTCCTTACTGTAAGATGTTAAACTGCAAGCTATTCAGGCCTTCCTGACCGAGGCATAGCCTCAGGCCCCTTGGCCTCTTCGGGCCCACGACCCCCGTCCTTACTGTAGGACATTAAACTGCAAGCCGGTCAGGTCTTCCTGAATGAGGCTTAGCCTCAGGCCCATTGGACTTTTCGGGCCCACAACCCCCGTCCTTATTGCAAGACGTTAAACTGCAAGCTAGTCAGGCCTTCCTGACCGAGGATTATCCTCAGGCCCCTTGGCCTCTTCGGGCCCATGACCTACGTCCTTACTACAAGACGTTAAACTGGAAGCCAGTCAGGCCTTCCTGACCGAGGCTTAGCCTCAGGCCCCTTGGCCTCTTCGGGCCCAAGACCCCCATCCTTACTGCAAGATGTTAAACTACAATCCAGTCAGGCCTTCCTGACCAAGGATTAGCCTCAGGCCCCTTAACCTTTTTTGGCCCACGACCCCCGTCCTTACTACAAGAATTTAAACTGAAAGCCAGTCAGGCCTTCATGACCGAGGCTTAGCCTCAGGCCGCTTGGCCTCTTCGGGCCCACAGCCCCCGTCCTTACTGCAAGACGTTAAACTTCAAGCCAGTCAGGCCTTCCTGACCGAGGCTTAGCCTCAGGCCCCTTGGCCTCTTCGGGCCCACGAACCCCGTCCTTACTATAAGATGTTAAACTGCAAGCCATTCAGGCCTTCCTTATCGAGGCTTAGCCTCAGGCCCCTTGGTCTCTTCGGGCCCACGACCCCCGTCCTTATTGTAGGACATTAAACTACAAGCTAGTCAGGTCTTCCTGAACGAGGCTTAGCCTCAGGCCCCTTAGCCTATTCGGGCCCAGGACCCCCGTACTTACTGCAAGACCTTAAACTGCAAGCCAGTCAGGCCTTCCTGATAAAGGCTTAGCCTCAGGCCCCTTGGACTCTTTGGGCCCACGGCCCCAGTCCTTACTGCAAGACATTAAAGTGCAAGCCAGTCAGGCCTTCCTGACCAAGGTTTAGCCTCAGGACCCTTGGCCTCTTCGGGCCCACGACCCCCATCCTTAATGCAAGACATTAAACTACAAGCCAGTCAGGCCTTCCTGACCGAGGCTTAGCCTCATGCCCCTTGGCCTCTTCGGGCCCATGACCCCCATCCTTACTGCAAGACATTAAACTGCAAGCCAGTCAGGCCTTCCTGACCGAGGATCAGCCTCAGGACCCTTGGCCTCTTCGCACCCATGACCCCCATCCTTACTGCAAGATGTTAAACTACAATCCAGTCAGACCTTCCTGACCGAGGATTAGCCTCAGGCCCCTTGGCCTCTTCGGGACCATGACCCCCCGTCCTTACTGTAAGATATTAAACTGAAAGCCAGTCAGTCCTTCATGATCGAGGCTTAGCCTCAGGCCCCTTGGCCTCTTCAGGCCCACGACCCCTGTCCTTACTATAGGACATTAAACTGCAAGCCAGTCCGGTCTCCCTGACCGCGACTCGGTCTCAGCCCCCTTGGCTTTTGTCAATTCAGGCTCTCATATGGGATTGTACATTGTGGTGTGAGATACTTCCCCATTCACATTGGGTTACCCACCGTACCTATCCACAAATGAGACACATCTCTTTCCCAGCACAACATTAAACTGCGCTTCAAGAACTATGTGTAGCTTGATTCCCGTCCTAATGGGATACGTAGGAATGCTCAGACGCCTCATCTTGAGCCCAACCCTGAGCTCTTCTCTTCCACTTCCCCCTGGGTATAGTTTCCTTGGAGGATCCTTGCATGAAAAGTGGTAGGCTTTCTTAGACCCGCTCGTACACGGATTATAAGGGTTGCAACATGTGCCCACTCCCATTCTTCTATCCTCCCACTTCCTCACCACATGACGTTAAACTGCATGGCCTTTAAGAACTATGTATGGCTTGATTCCCATCCTAATGGGATACGTAGGAACACCCATAAATTTCATCTGTTGGCCCAGCCCAAAAGTCGAAAATCTTCCCCTCGGGTCAATACATACGGTAGGATGTACACTTTTTCCCAACTCACATCGAGCAAGCCTCAACCCGGCTGCACGTCCCCCCTGGAGATGTTCGCCTCTTTCGTGGAAGGATACAACTATGCTTCACCCACTCCTTGACTGGGATTCCATCATCTTTCACACTCGGAGGGACCCCCAAGAATGACTCGGATACAACGCCCAAGGGCTCTCCTACCAATACGGGCCAATTACCCGAGGGTTTTTGGACAACAAATAGATAAAAATCCCGCATTGAGAATATGGTCAGCGGTCGATGCTCGTTTGTTATTCCCACCTCAAGCTAATGTGATATGAAGACTGTTTTTCCACCACGGTTAACAGTTATCCTCCATCACCACACCAACCCCATTAAGCCCAAAATGTTGGTTACATGATTCACATCCTTCTCTAGTCTCATCATGTCCAAGTAGAGTTTCATAACTCTTGGTACTATTCCTCCGTGCACGTCTACATGTTGAGGGAACAAATCCGTGTCAAAGGTGTCCTTTGGGGATCTTCACCGACTCCCCCTAGTTGGATGTTTTGGGTGTTGTGATAAGGATCTTCCCCCTTGTTTCCCACACCAAGTTTAACTCACATGGACTTAGGGATTGGGCCGAGGTTTGCGCTTACATGGAAAGTTGTCATCCACTCATGGTTCGAGTTCTAAGACCATAAACTAAGATCTCCCAAGAACTACGTCTAGCTTGATTCCCGTCCTCATGGGATACGTAGGAACACCCAGACCTCCTATCTTTGGGTCCAGTTTGAGTTCAGTGTCCGGCCTTCAAGACCCTGATTATGGGATTATATGGTGTGGTGTGGGATTATGTCCTCATTCACGTCGGTTGTGTCGCACGACACCATACACATTTCCCACCTAGCATCATCTCTGCTACGTCTGCGCTGCATGACGTTAAAATGCATGCTTGGTCCTATCATACGACCCTAAACTGTGACATAATCGTCCTGGACACACGATGAAAAACGACACTGCATTGTGATGACCTTGTTTTGGAGGACATCACATTAGGTTTTGGTCATGCACCATGCCATTTGTCAACGCCTATCACAACTTTATTATTGTGGAAACACTAGGGCTTGCTACCCTAGGCCTGTCGCTTCACAAAAAAAACCTCTCATCTTAAAGGACAAACAAGATTTATCAAATTCCGCTTCTTTTAGTGCAAGGGCCATGCCCGTACACCCCCTTTTTTCCCTGGCACTGGTACCTTACTGTGCAACCCTTCAGAACTACGTATGGATTTATTCCCATCCTCATGGGATACGTAGGAGCTCCTGAGAACTTCCCCACGGGCCTAGCCTAACTTTCGCTATCGATCCCTTGACCTAAAACCTCTCCCAAGGGGGTTGTGCGGTGTGATATGGGATTATGTCCTCATTCACATCGAGTTGTTCACCACACCGTACACACCCCCTGTTCCCATTCACGCCAGGTGTTTGAGTTACTCCACCGTGTGCCTCCTATGTTTCCTCCCACCCATGATCCGAATTCTACGACCCTAAACTAAGATCTCCCTATGGGAAAGGACTCTGCTCCCTCTATCTAATATTTTTCATTGTCGTATTCTGATGCATTTTGATAAAGAGCCCGAAGTGTGGGATTTTCACGGGGACATTTCCCTCATCCCATGACCAAGCTTTGTGCGCTCAATGTTTGGATCCTCATCCTCTTACACATAAAAAAGGACCCTCGAATGACATGGATGCTGGGATTAAGGGCTCTCCATGAATTCTGGACCTAAGGGACCTCCAATCGTTTCGGGCCAACGTCCATATGGGTCTCTGACAACATTTGTGACATGGTACTATGTTTCGAACATGGTAAACGATCGACCTTCATTTGTCTGTCCCCATTCTAGGCTAACGCGATATGGATGCTGCGTTTCTGTCATGGTTAATAGTTATCCTCTTTCATCATTCCTCTGTCATTGTGATCCAAATATCGAGTGTCATGATTCACACATTTCCACTTCCTCATGTTCAGGTGGAATTCCAACATGCTCGACTCTATCTCTTCGCACATCTAGGTGAGCCACATGGTCGTGTTAGTGTTTTTGGGCCGATATTCACTGAGCATCCCTTCTCCCTAACCTGCCCCCTTCTGTGTCGGGAAGTTACCACCACTACTTCTTGTTTCCCACACTGAGCACGACTCATATGGGCTTAGTAGTTTTGGCAGGATGTGTACCAACATGGCCAGGCTTCTCATCATCCCCCATGACATTAAACTGCGCTTTCAGAACAATGTATGGCTTGATTCCCATCCTCATGGGGTACGTAGGAATGCCCAACCACTCTGCTTCAGGCCCAGCCTAATCCTCACTCTTGGTCCCTCGACCTGAAGAGTTTCCTCCGAGGGTACGTGGTGTGATTTGGACTCCAAGTCCTCATTCATGTCGGTTTCATATCTACCGCGCCACACGCTCCCTAGGATCTTCCCTTTTATTCCACATCCTATCACATGACATTAAACTACAGGAGTCCATGTGTCCTCAACACATGACACTAAACTGCGGTTCTACCCAGAACAAGTTCAGGATGCCCCATGTTAATCATGGGATGCACCAGAGCCTCTGCCAGAGAGGATTTCACCTGTCAGTGTTGGTCTATGAATACATTGTAATTTTAGAACTACATATGGCTTGATTCCCATCCTCATGGGATACATAGAGACACCCAGGCATTTCACCTAGGGTCCAGCCCCAGGAATCACAAAATCCTGTTCCTCCCCATTTTCGGCCCTCTGGCCTAACCCCTCGAGGGGAACTATGTAGCTGCAATTTTTCCTTGAACAAGTTTAGGATGCCCCAAGATCCCATTGGTAAGTGATAGACCCCCTTGCCAGAGAGGACCTGTCCCAAATAAGGAATGATCCATGATCAAACCAATGTGCCCATCTGGAGTACTCCCACCACGGTGGTGTAATTACATGAGTGTTGTATTCTGTTCGGACAAACCATCACTCCATATTCCATGATTTTCATGCCCCTTATTCGGACCCTCATCCCCTTTCATGTCTGAAGGGACCCCCTAACAGACTGGTCTCATTCCACATCGGTGCACCTACCATCCTGGGCCAACGTTCCTGAAGACTGGTCATGTTTGGAAGGACCCCCTAACCGTATGGATGCTCGACCTAGGGTCCACCAACTGTACTGAGGCAATGTACCGAAGGATTGACTGACAAATTTTTTGACATGGTCCTGTGTTTCGAACATGGTCAATGGTCAACCATCATTTTTTGCCCCACTTCAGGCTAACACAGTAAGGATACCATTTCTTCGCCATGGTTAACGGTTGTCCTTTATTGTCACACCGTCTCCATAGTGTTCCGTATTTTGGGTATCGTGATTCGCACCTCCCACTTCCTTCTATTTGGATTGATTCTAACGCCCCTGGAGTTACCTCGCTTGTGCACTAGAGCATGTTGGGAAAAGAAGGTCGGCTGTTTAGAGAGCCATGCTCTCCAGCCGTGACCCCTCTCTCTTTTAGGATTCCCCCAAATTGTGATTGATGTCCCATGTCGATCCCCTCACACCTCCCATTGTTTTACACTCTCGTACAGGAGCTCCTATTATCTCTTGTTTCCTGCACTGAGCGTGGATCAAGAAGGCTTAGAGATTTAGTTGATTGCCTCCTCAATATGATCAAGATACGATGGACCCCAATGAACGTGTTTTCCACAGTTGTTTCCTCAGAACGCAGTCCGCCTCGCCCTCCTCATCCTCGTTGGACCCCGTTCTTAGGGGTGTCATTTGTTGACCCTGGAAAACTCATTCCCAAAAGTTTCCATATGCTTCCAGACACAAACAAAGATCGTATTCCATTTATCAAGATTTGATTTGGTAGGTTGCAGGGCCCAAACGGAGCTACAGATTAGGAGTTATGGACATTTGAAGTTGGGCTGGAATTCTGGTTCGCGAAGCCCATTCGGGAAGCCCCCTCCGTGATCACGGAGCGCTGCCATGAAGTAATGAGGTGAGAGGCTCTGCGAACCCATCTGACATTTGCAACATGCCACCAAGACCCGCGGCGAAGCAGAGGAGGCGGTAACGCTCTGCGAACGCCGTGACGTTCACAAGCCCGCCGTGAATCCCTAGAGGCCGGAACGCTCCGCGAACCCGGTTGACCTTTGCGACCCACTGTGAAGCAACCGCCACCCCTTTGCGCTGCTTGAGATCTGCTTCGCGGCATCCTTTCCTATAAATACCCAGCTCACCCCCTTCTTCCGACAGACGGCCATGACCACTTCCCCCCTTGGGTGGCCGAGCGGAGCTCCGCATTGCGGCTCCGCGAGGCCATGCTCCGCGAGCAGCTTACTTCGTGTTGCTGCTCCGCAAGACGAGGCTCCGTGAGTACATGCTCTATGAGCCCATGCTCCACGATGCTTCTCTACGAGACTATACTCCGTGAGTCCAAGCTCCGCGAGCCAATGCTCCGCGTTGCTGCTCTGCGAGCTGAGGCTCCGTGAGTCCATGCTCCGCGAGCCCATGCTCTGCGATGCTGCTCTGTGAGACCATACTCTGTGAGTCCACGCTCCGTGATGCTGCTTCATGAGACCAAGCTCCGCAAGACCCCTTTTCTCCGTGAGATACAATTGCTCAGCGAGGCCATGCTCCGCGAAGCTACTTCGTGAAGACCTATCCTCTGCGAGGATCCTACCTTCGCGCCCACCGGTCCATACCGTGGGGGCTGCGCCCCCGCACCCCCGCTCTGGGTTAGTGCCGGGCTTCAGTCCAGGACCTCCGGGCCAGTCCCTTCGCCACCATCACAGACCCCCATGACAAATGGAGAGTCGCACCGTGAACTTTTTGGGCCAGGATGTCGGGATTTTCCATTGCGCCCTCATGCGCACCGACCTTCAACCTATGGAATACCATGATTTGATACACTCCTCCACACACCATGAGATACATTGAGTTGATGTATTCCTCTTGGTTCGTTTCCTATGTCATGAGTTGAGGTTCTCATCATCAATTCCCCATGTAACTTGAGTCAAACCATTCCTCAGGAAACTCCTCCAAACCCAATCACTTGGCTCCTATGCCAGGTTGAACCAGAAAGGGCCACCATTGTGTAAGTCCCAACACCAACCATTTCTAGGCACCTTCTGCCTAACAATCCTTTCTACATGACTCTAAACTGTAGTAATCCCTATGTTCCAAACATAGGATGCCTCTTTCTCCAAACTAGAGATGCCTTGTGATCCAAGCATAAGATTCCAATAGTCCTATCTACATGACTATAAACTATAGTACTCCCTATATAACAAATGATAGGATGCCTCTTGCCCTATACGAGAGATGCCTTATGCTCCAAGCATGAGATTCCAACAGTCCTCTCTACATGACTATAAACTGTAGTGCGCCCAATATTCCAAACAAAGGATACCTCTTTCACTATACGAGAGACACCTTATTCTCCAAGCATAAGATGAATAACAGTCCTATCTACATGACAATAAACTGTAGTACTCCATATCTAACAAATGATAGGATGCCTCTTTCCCTATACGATAGATGCCTCATTCTCCTAGAATGAGATGCCAATAGTCTTACCTACAAGACTCTAAACTGTTGTACGCCCTATGTTCCTAACGTAGGATGCCTCTTGTTCCAGACAAGAGATGGATTATGCTCCAAGCATAAGATGCTCAATGCCATGACTGCAGTGGCATGATTCCAACGCCCCTTGGAATTATCGATCTTGTGCACCAGTGCACAGGTGAGGGACTCAATTCACCAGTGGGTTGGGATGCCCTCATGGCCAGACATGAGAAAGACATTACAAGAAACTTCCTAGTATAAGCCCCATCCATGAGTGCCACTCCATAGCGGCACCCAAGAAGCTTCTTTGCGTAATCCCCATTCACCAGTGCCGCTCCATAGCGGCACCCGAGCAGCTTCCTTGCATAAGACCCATTCACCATTGCCGCTCCATAGAAGCACCCGGGCATCTTCCTTGAGTAATCCCCATTCACCCATGCCGCTCCATAGAGGCACCCAGGCAGCATCCTTGCGTAAGCCCCATCCACAATTACCACTCCTTAGTGGCACCCGGGAAGCATCATTGCGTAAGCCCCATCCACGATTGCCACTCCTTAGTGGCACCCGGGTAACATCCTTGTGTAAGCCCCATCCACGATTTCCACTCCTTAGTGGCACCCGGGAAGCTTCCATACATAAGCCCCGTTCACCATTGCTGCTCTTTAGCAGTACTCAGGCAGGTTCCTTGTGTAAGCCCCGTCCACAATTTCCGCTCCTATTCAGTAGTAAGCTGTTGTGATGCTTATCCAGCGGTAAGCTGTTGTGATACTTATACAGCGGTAAGCCGTTGTGACTAAATCCAGTGGAAAGCAGTTGACATCCTTATCCAGTGGTAAGCAGTTGTGACCCCATTCAGCAATAATTCGTTGAAATCCTCATCCAGTGGTAAGCCGTTGCGACCCCATTTAGCGGTAAGCCATTCAAATCCTTATCCAGTGGTAAGCCGTTATGACCCAATCTAGCGGTGAGCCGTTGAAACCACAATCGATGGTAAACCATCATTAGGAGAACTATGTGTACTTTGATTCCCTACCACAAGGATACATAGGAAGGATCTTCAAGGCTCAAGCCCAAAACCATCATCATCTTCATGACGGTTCCACACCTTCACCACGACCTTACTGGTACCTTCCCTCCCCCAAGGAGCAGAGGGTGCCGGTCATGTATGTCCTAGGGGTACGGAGTAAACCCACCTCGTCCGAGCTGTAGGACGTTAAACTACCAAGAAACTCTTCCTCAACACATAACGTTAAACTGTGACCTGACCCCATGCCTCGCACGTAGGGCCCCCCAGCTCGAACATTATTTACGCCACTCGCCTCCATAGGAATGGAATCACCCCCACACAAGGGATGATATCCTCCTTATAGAAGCAGCGTATGTCCACGGGAGAAGGGCAACCACCTTGGTGTAAGGCCCTTTCCACTCTTGTGGAAGGTATCACCCATGCACCTCCGTACTTCCCCACTGCCAAGGTTAGTGGAGGGCGCAATAGGGAACGTGGAACCTTCCATCATTGGTCCCAGATCCCTCTCCCACTTTGATTTTCCGCACTTTGGGCCTCCATCCTAGAGTAAGTCCCAGCACCATGGGCCGCCTAACGCATAAGCCCCTCTTTTCTTCTCACAGATGCACCCTTCACGACGTGATCGTCAGGTCCTTACTGCCTCTTGTTTCTCACACCGAGCATGACTCACGTGGGCTTAGAGTAAGCATAGTCCATGGAAATTCCCTCGTACAGCATGACGTTAAACTGTATGCCTCATCCAGCATGACGTTAAACTGTATGCCCCCGTCTATCATGACGTTAAACCGCATTCTAGTTCGACGGAAACCCGTTATGAACAACCCAAACTACGAGGACTTTGATCCATGGCAAGGCATGGTACGTAGGAAGCCTCCCTGAGGTTCAAGCCCATCTCCCATCGGACCAAGGTCTTTTCCTCACGTCGGTTCACTGACACCCACCATCTCAAACTATGAGGTCTTTGATCCATGTCACGACATGGTACGTAGGAAGCCTTCCAAAGGTTCAATCCCACCACCCGTTGGTCACTCTGACCTTCTTCACGTCGGTTCATCAACACCCGGGAATCCTAGTGTGTAAGCCCATCACCATCTGGACCAAGGTCCTTGATCGCATCGGTTCACTAACACACCATTATGAACTGCGTGGTCTTTGATCCATGTCAAGGCTTGGTACGTAGGAAGCCTCTATAAGGTTCAAGACCATATTTCGGTTGTTCTAACCTCACTCACGTCGGTTCACCCCCATCCCGCATGACGTTAAACTGTATTCCACAATACATCCGAACTACGAGGACTTTGATCCATGTCAAGGCATGGTACATAGGAATCCTTCACAAGGTTCAATTCCACCACCAGTGGACCCCCCGGGTTTGCCTTCATGTCGGTTCGCTGACGATGTCCATTGGACCAAGGTCCACCTTCATGTCGGCTCTCCGGCACCATACCGAACTACGCGGACTTTGATTCCCTACCACGGGGATACGTAGGAGGTCTTTTCAAGGTACAAGCCCAAATTTACTGTCACCCATGCGATGGTTCCATTTCATTCCCCCTCTACTTCATTAAACTCTCTATCATCCATCCTGATTCTCACCCGGGCCACCACATCCCGGTGGGATCATGCCATCCACCTCCTCGCTACTCCTAGCAGCACATGGGCCGCTATCCACGCATAAGCCCCATCATGTCTCTGGGTCGTTGTCCTCTTTGTACACCCCGATTCATCACCCCTTCAAACTACGTGGGTTTTGATCCCTGTTGTCTATATAGGGTACGTAGGAAACCTTCCTGAGGTTCAATCCCAGCTAATGGTAAACCTTGGTGTTTCCCAATTCTAGGGTGCACACTCCCTGATCTGCCCTTAGTGGTGTCCAGATCAGCTTTCACGGTGTGACATCTCCCCTCTATGGGACAAACCACCTCCGATCCGTCTCTATGGGACGTTCTGATCACCCTCATTCCGCCTCCGCAAGGCGTTAAACTAGCGGCCTACCTTATGATAAACATGAGATGCCTGAGGAAAACCTCGGATGACACGCCTTTGGCGTAACTGTCTCCTTAAGACGTTAAAATCACGACCTACCTTGTGATAACCATGAGATTACTGAGGAAAACCTCATAAGACACGCCCTTGGCATAACCGTCTCCGCAAGACATTAAACTCGCGACATTCCCTGTGATAAACATGGGAAGCTGAGGAAAACCTCAGATGGCATATGATTCACCGCATCAGATGTGGGATGCCTCAAATTATGCATCCTTGAGATGCCCTCTTATGAGGAAGAATACAGGTTCCCCTATGTCCACGCACCCAGAGATGCCCCGATATGCCTGATGTTCCCATCTACTCTGACGGAAGGTTACTAACATGTCAAGACCCCATGGAATGTATTGACGGAAGTAGTGTAATTAACCGGCGTCCATGAAGATATGTCAACGGGGATGAGATTCACAAACAACGTATTAAATCTATGAGGGAGACCCAGACTAGGTGACGAGTTCATAGGAGGAATCCACGGAAGGAAGAACCGACATCCCATCATCCTAGTTTCGATCAAGGAGCAGACATCCCTAAATAAGGAACAGATGCCGCCCGCCTTTGGAAAGCGGGAATACGGGGAAACAGCAGTGCACCCTCCACAGATAGATGCATGCACCCTAGAGAAAGCGTCGGAAACACCATGGTTTATTTTATGTAATATCCCTAAACCATTCCATCAGTTACCCTCACAGTGTCTGAGTAAAAGTATATGTAAAGGATAGAGCTCCCAAGTGATAGGAGTTTATCCAAATATGGATCCGAGGTAAAATTAACCCATTAAATACATGGTACATAGGTTGAATTTGGTAACTCAAACCAAGGTGTGATTCCAGTATTTTTCCCCTATGGTCAAGGGCTTGTTTATCATCTACTAGATAAACTAATAATTATAAAACCTCATAACCATAACATTTTATTATTATTTTTCTATATGTTGTATAGTTACTTATTTATGGATTCTTTATTTCAATAACTCAATAAATAAATTAATAAGCATGCAAGATGGAATTTTAATGATGTTTAACTATGTGTAAATTGTATCTAGACATGTTTAATCGATTAAGTAATACCCACTTAATATTAACAAGCATGTGAAAAGACAAAATGATCAATTTATGCATATAAAATTAAAATACCTAAAATAAAATTATTAAGACATTAAAGCCTTTGATTATTTATGTTTTGATGAAACCATAGTTCAAAGTACTAATCTATCCCATGTCAAGGTAATTTCAAATATTAGGGAGTTTGGACTTAAATCTTGGGTTGAATTAACTTGGTTCAAATCAGGGGTTTACTACCCAATAAATACTTGTATTAATTAAGAGGAAAGTTTTGAGGAAATCCAAGTCCAAGATTTCAAGATCAGGGAGTCCACTCAATAGTTTAAGGAGTTGTGAGTTAATATAGTTTGGAATCATTTAGTAATGTTGAGTGGCTATATATATAACTTGTACATATTTGGGTTTATGATATTTGATTAGTTGTTCATAGATCTCATTTTATCATCACTACTTAAGAGGTTCTCAAGTTTTATTATTAATTATCATATGATAAATAGTGGGAACACACTCTCATAACTCCTTACCTTGAATTTATAAGTTGATATGGGTTTTTGAAATGAAAAACCTATGGTCCTTGTGGTGAATAAATGATATAACATAGAAAAGGTCCCATGGAGTCACTCCAAGTCTAAGGATTCTATGAAATCTCTTTTCAAGAAGAGTATGATACAAATACAAGTGAAGGAAACATAATTCTTATGTATTTCATGTGGCAAGCTAGACCACTAGAAGAAAAACTACACCTAGTTAAAGAAGAAAGAGAATGATTCAGGTGCATTCATTATCAATTGAAGACTTTCCATATATACCAATTAGGTATTAGATAAGGCTTGTGGTACTCACATATGTGTCCACATTCAGGAAAAAAATAGGATCTAGAATACTTTTAGAGGAGATACAGATCTTAAAGCATCCAATGAAGCATAACTTTCTACCTTGTATAGAGGATAATACCACCTCCCATTTAAAGAAGAGATCATCTTGGTTTTAAAATATTGTTATTATGCACCCATCATTACTGAAGACATATTTTCTATATCCCACCTTGATGCAGATGGGTTTATTTTAAAATATGGAAATAAAATATATTTATTTTAACAAGACAACCCATGTTACAGTATGAAATATTTAAATAATTTTATTTATGTATTAGATTATGAAAACCAAGTATTGGAAATTGATAATGATTTAGGTTCACATGAATCATTTTAAATCCAAATATAGAATCACTGACTTCTTCATGTAAGTGAGAAGTGATTGATAAAGCTTTATAAATATGAATATTCAGATTCTTTTTAACTTAATCCACTTGATAGATGTATTTATTATTTATAAGAGAAGATAACCAAGCCACCATTTGGTGGATATGGTGAAAGGGACATATTGATTCTAAAATTGTCACACATATATGTGTATAGACCTTTTCTAGTAGAAGTTAGAGGTTGGTATTCTTACTTCATTAATTTTACCGATGAATTAAGTAGATATACATATATCTATATAATGAGGTATGTGTTAGAATAATTTGTGAAATATAAATAATTCAAGAATTAATTAGAGAATCAACTTTGTATTAATGTAAATAAGATTCAATATAATCGTGGTGGAGAGTATCTTAACCAATAGTTTATTAACTATCTGCTAGATTTTGGGATTTTATCTCAACTCAATCCTCCTTATACACCACAGTGGAATGGTGTCAGTGAAAGGAGGAACTGTACCATATTTGACATGGAAAGGTAGATAATGAGTCAGGATGATATTCCAATATCCTTTTATGGATATACATTATATTCTGTAGCATACAAACTAAACTGGGTAAAGAATAAATGAAATTACATTAGAGTTTTGGAGTGGAAATAAACTTGGGTAGTCACATACTCATGTATGGGGTTGTGATATGTTTGTTAAGACCAAATCTAGAGACAAGCTAGCAACCCGGGTCATTAAAAGTATCATTATAGGATATTCTAAGGAAATAAGAGGATATTACCTACTAAGATAATAAATTCATTATGGTATGAAAATAAACATTTATTGAGAGAAAAAATATCTCTAAAGGTGATAATGGGATAAATATTGACTTAGATGATGTTGATACTCAATCTATTCAAGAGTTAGTAAGGTAAAAAAGTATATAAGTCCTCCTGGAAGATGTTATTCCTAGGAAAAAGTTTTTGGTAGGACACAAATCAATGGTAATGGAAGTTACCCAATATCATGAGAACTTAGAAGCATAATGAATGTATTCTTAAATATAAATTCTACTGAAAAATGATATCATTTTATGGGAAAAAAATTATACATGATATTAAGGATATGGGATCATAAGTTAGTGATAATTATCCTCATGAAGTCATTCATCTATAATCTCAAGAAATTATATTATGAGAACTTTACTGTCTAGTAGGAAATACATATCTATATGTTTCATTGGATATTCAAATCATTGTACATGTGTAACGATACATAGATTTTAAAATTTTATTAACACACATCAATATTTGAGAACTTTGATATATTGAAAAAAACCTTGATTATATATTCTCGTGGTGAGGTAGTATATATTGGGTGTGTCACGAGTGATATTACATTAATTAAAAATGTAAGAAAGGATTTTCCCTTTTACAGTTTAGTGGAAGATGATATCTTCAGCCCTTTGATGGGAATATAGTTTCTTAATTAATTTCATGTTCATAGAGTTCTATCGATAATTTCATTTATAGTAATTCAAAGAAATAAAAATCAAACACATTGGTTAATAACATTAGTATACAAACTTCTTTATTAGAGATATCATGATAAAGAGAATATATTACACAGTGTATATTTGTATAATATTTCATGTCATTGAGAAATTATCTTCTTTCTCTATGGGTTCCTTGAGGTGTTTCTAGTTGAAAACATTGAAGTATATGTGGATTCATAATTCCATTGAGAAAGGGGCATATAGGGACAAATTATATGTTTATATAGAACATTAGTGAAATTATAGATAAATTTAATATGTTGAATAAATATTATTACCACATGGATTTTAATAATTTTTCATGTTTTTATTGATAAAAAATATTCAATCGCTACATATTTGAGAGAATAAATGTGAGTTGAATATTTAATAATTATTTATTCTCTATTTTAGTGAATATAATATTTATCTATTAATGTTTTTGTAGTACATTTATATTTTTTTATTTAAATAAATAGTCCTTAATCAAGGTTCAATAAATATCAAGGAGGAAAGATGGTCCAAGTTAATGGTTTGGTGAGAAAAAAATATTATTTTAATAAATGTTAATTTATTTATTCAAAAAATAATTTTTATTTATCATCAAGTCTATAATATTTCATGATAATAATAATAATAATATTTAGACATGGGGTTCACTGAAGTTTAAGAGAATGATAAGGCCCTATATGTAATTATTATTCTCTAACCCTAGTTCTATGTAAACTCAATTATATTATTCCCAGCCCTAGTCATCATTATGTATAATGAAAGTCTATAGATAAATATACTAATCCTTATAGAGATATTTTCCTAGAACACTATTAATAATTCACAATGATCCTCCTCCTCAACTCTCTAGACTTTAAAGAAAAGAGAATAATTATTCCAATCTATAGTTGATTCTTGTGGTGATCATTGACAAACAACACAAGCCCCAAAATCATCCATGATAGAAATTAGGAAATTATATAGTGATGTTAAGTGGTTCTTGGTACTCATGTGGAGAACAATTAGGTGAAATCTACCCTTGAATCCTCTAACATAATGATGCTATAACATGTAGCTATCATTTATTTCATCAATAAATAAATAATTAAAATGTGACATAATTCTTTATTTATATAAAATAACTATAAATTATATGTGATAATCCTGTATCATAGATTCTTGGGTTTCAATTAGTCTAATTTAAGGATAAATCTAAATATGTAATTGAATTTTCATCTTTGGGCATGGTCCCGACTGTGGTCGCCACATCCTGGAACCTACACCATGTTAATGTAGTTTATAAAAAACAATCATAGAAAAGAATCATAAAAAATCATTTTTTAATATCACTATGACATGGTTAATCAATAATTATGTCATTATGATTTCCACCATGATCACAAACCATGTTATAGTATACATTGAAATGTTATGGACTAAAATGGCTTGGATATGGTGGAAACAACCGTGGGTTGTATAGAATATAGTTCCATAAACCCACCAGGACATATATGAGGCTACCATTCTTTAACGTACATAAAACATCTTACCAAAATCATCATGGTTTTTTATAACCATTGAACCAAAAATACATTGATCTAAAAGGCTAAATAGGATAATTCAAAGGCCACATAAGAATAAATAGAATCCTATGTAAGAGTATCTAGTGAAGCTCATAAGAAGAACCACCACACCATTTTCTATATCCAAAATTGGCATATTGTATAAATTTTTTTTTTTAAAATTTTAAAAACCTTTACTTGTGTAGGCCCTCTTGATCTACATTTGAGGTGTGTATTTAAACCATACCATTTTTTTTGTAGATATGATCTAGTTTTAAAATAAATATACATGGTTTAATAATTTATAAAGTATTTATAAATTAAAATAAGATGACATATAAATGTTTTTATATTGGTTTATTAAATTCTCATAAATGATAATATAAATTTTTTATATTGAAAGTACTTATTTAGAGAATATGTAATGATAATTTTATGTAAAGTGTTTATATAAAATATGAAATTTTTATATGATTATAAAAGTTTTCATAAATGTCACATATTTTTAAATATAAAAGAGTTAATATTAAAATACATGTAAATTAAGAACATGAAAGAGTTTATATTATAAAAAATGTGAAATAATCATATATACATATATATATATTTATGTTATCAAATATCTATATAGAATACCTAAATTATAAATTATTTATAATTAGTATTTTATGAATTGTTCACAAATTATTTATATCATGTATACATTTATGAATTGTTTATTTATTTAGAATTATTATATACTAGATTAATATATGTATATTATTTATATTATTAATGGATTTATAGTTTAATTTAAAAATTTAAAATACTTCTTTAAATTTTGATACATACATTTAACAAGTTATATGCTAGGTATGCTAACTGATTTAATACACATTTACCTTATGTTTGTCTTATTTATGAGTTATATTCTTAAATTAAGAAGTTTATAAGTATTTATACATATTAGTTATTATAATTATACTATAATTGAGGTCTCACTTGAGTAATGAACCATGGATTGAGGGACTTTGGTTCTGAATGCTCTCTCTCCAGGGAACTTAGGCTTTTCTAGGAAAAGTAGAGGATGGATAACTATAACCCCATGCTAACTCTTATAGGGATTATTTATTTTATATGACTCTATTACTTTACATTATATGGTTTCATATACCTTATACATGCAATACATTTTGATTTGTATAAATATGGATGGTTTTTAATTTGGGTTAGTAACAAAAGTTATCAATTATGTAAGAGTTACACATCAATATGGTTTGAATAGATTGATTTTGTGAATAGAATATGGTTTGAAAACTAAATCATTTTAGTTATTCATACATAACAAGTTAATACATGAGATAAGATGGCGAGATATATAAATTTCCTTAAATTAATAAGTGTTAAATTACTTCAAAAGTGTTATTTGTCAAAACATTGATCATCCAACCTAGTAGGTTCATGCAAAGTAGGGTGCCCATATATTTTATTGTGAATGGAACGGAAGTTATGGATGATCCTAAGAGTTAGGCTCCCATATTTGGCACATAATTTGTGTTATATAAATCTTGGAAACCCTAAATTTTATGATACTAAATGAATATATTTGAGTTTATCCACATGATGGATAGAGAAAGGAGTTGTCAGATCAACTATCCAAGATTAATATATTATATGATGGACATGATGGTCTTACTAAATGGATATGTGAAGGGAGGAATTCCAAAGGGAGCCAAATATTAGTGAAATATAGTTCTCAACCGACTAATGGATAATATGAATTTAAAATGGATCTCCATTTTTGTATCAAACTGACCCAAGATACCCTAAAAAATTGGAATCCAACCCGATCCACCACATACTAAAAGGGTGTTCCTGATCCCCAAAGGCTGAAAATTAGTACCCATACATCAAGAACAACAATACAAAACAATTTATCCCAACCTGAATCTGAAGAAATGGAATATATATAAGAAAGAAATAGTGTAATAATAACCTAAAGAAATATATTCCATTAGAGGAAGAAAACAGTAGAATTTATACAACTCAATGAAGTTAGAAAAAACCCCAAAGTACAAGTCTAAAATAAAATAAAAACTAAAATAAATACAACCACTCCATGTGATAATGTGGGAAACATCCCACTATCTCGCCAACAACTACCCCTACCCAACTGACCCAAAAAACCACCACTTCACCTTGATTACTTTCCATTTCATACATCAAAAGTCAGAACCAATTCTACACACCACCGAAGGGGTGTGAGCTAAATAGGATCATTAGGACACCACCCAAGTTTTCCATACTAATTAATTATTAAAAAAAATCCAAATATGATAATTTTAAAGGAAAAATTTCATGAAAAATGATAAAGAAATTTATACTGATATCATGGTAAATATTTTACTTTTTCATAGTTCCCAAAGAAGTCCTAAAAAATAGTTTCGAAGCATAATTTCTATAAAAATTTATCAAAGTCAATATAGGTACATCAAATCCATAACAATACAAAGCCAAAGAATAATGGTAAAATGGAAAATTATCATAAAACTGTAGGCTAGTATACTACATGTACCATAATCAATGATTGGTGCACTCAAGGCCTTAGAATATAGGGCAAAGAAGCAAAGGAACACCCCATGAGTTAGAACCCCAACTATTAGGTTGGAATATACAAAGTAATATACAAGATTGGGGGTGCATTTTTTCTTTACAAAATCTTCCACAATTTTGGATTTTAACACCCACAATAATTTTTCTGAATATGCTATTTTATTACTCTTTATGAAAATATAAAGTGGATAAACAAAAATAAAGAATTTTTTTATAGTGGTTTGGGGCACAAAGATCCCCTAGTCCACTCTACCAATCACCCTCTTAGTGAGCTTGGTGAATTCTACTATAATGATCCTCTTATCGCAAGACCAAAAATATCAACAACTGAGTGCAGGCAGTTGAAACCTTCAAAAGAATAAATAGAAAGTATTGTAGTTCTTTTTAAGGGAACAAAAATAACCATATATTAGCCCGAGAAGACTATAATCCACCACAATTTAGTAGGAGCAGTTGAAACTCAAATAAATCAAAAGAGATTGATTTATTGAAATGGGTTAAACGTCACAATTGCAAAAACATGAAATTGACAGTAGATAGATATTATTATTTATAAATAATAATCTTTAAGAGATAATGATATTGAATAAATCTAGGTTGTATATAGATATTCAATTTAAAAACAACAACAAAACAAAATTGTCACAAACTTACAGTAGAACAAGATAGAACATGTATATCGACAAAATTTAGTCCTTTAATTAGAGTTGTTTAAGAACTATAGAAATGTAAAATGAATTTAAATAAAGAAGTATTGTATGTAAATCACTTATCACATGTATGTTTGAAGAAATATTCTGAAGGAATATATAGAATAGAAAAGAATTTCTTCGGTGTTCTAGATCCAAAATAATAGCCTGATTGGTCAAAAAAAGTCAAATTTCAATTAACTAGGAGAGTCAAAACTTACCTTATAAATAGGAGAGATTTTTTTCAATAAACAAGATTCTTTGAAACAATCCAAATCATCCTTGAATAAGAATTTATTTTTTACTTGACCATTGTAGTAAGAATGTATTGAAAACACATCTTAAATAAAATCACTATTGAGAACACAATGTTGGGTTCAACTATGTCATGTAGGGTTTCTTTGCATAGTGCAGGGTTAATTTTCATAAAATAGGGTCGACTACATAACGTACGGTTCCTTATACATATTTTCATCTGTATGTAATGTAGGGATCAAAAAGTAATGCAGGGATGATGATCCATATGTTCATACTTGTTTGCCTAAAATCTCGAATGCAGCATTAATTAAACATACATTAAATTTTCCCAAACATAGGGTTTTAAATAGTAAATTCAGACTCTAATATAGGGTTTCTGATCCATACACGTGTCAATTTTATAAAAATAAGGATGATGATCAAAATAAAAACTCTTTAGCATAACATAAGGTTGATACCATATACGAACAATATATTTTTAGCATAATGTTGGGATGAAAAAATTGTTTCTAGAATTATTCCTGTAATGATAAATTCCTTAACATAGAATATAAATTCATGTAAAACATATTAAACAAAAATTTATTAGAAAAAAACAAGGGTATTTGTGAACATCAAAATCACCATAAACTATAGACTATTTTTTAGACAATACATGCACAAAAATCTCCCCCTTTTTTATGATTAAAAAACACATAAAATAATCCTTAACAAAAATTAAAGAAAATATAGGACTTATAAAAATACCAAAAAAATATAAATACATTTTTTGAAATTTAGGTTGCACAAAATTATTTTGATAAAGAAAAAGTTTCAAAATTAATGAAATGTTCTGGTTTTAAAATATTCTCCCCATATCCTTCAAATATAGTTTCCATAAACTTAAATATTAAACCCTTTTTGTTATATCAAAATGGAGTTTTGAAAGAATAAATTAAATAAACAACAATTTAATATAGCACAAAACTATAAATTAATAGTTATGTATTCTAGAATTATAAAATGAAATCTAACATTGGCCGTCATGTATTGAACTGAAATAAGAATAAATAAATATAAATACAAATAAACAAAATTTTAACATACATTAAAATGTTTTTAAAGGTTATAGTACAATCCACAATCAACAAGGGGATTAAAAATGAATGGTTTAGAGTTCAGTTTCAGTAGGGACAAAGGGTTCTTCTAGACGAGTAAGGGAATGAACTTCATTGATAAGATCAATCAGCTTCAATAATAGGCTTTAGAAATAGTTTTTAAACACATCTTTCCAATGATGAAACAACTTCTTGGAATCATTTGAAACCTTCAATATCTCAACAAAATTGATATTTAAAAAATAATTTATAGCTTATTCAGACTGGGTGAAAGAGGTAATATTTTCCATGACTTGAATAATCAATGATCCCAACCAGGATTCATTTGAAGTAAGTTGACTTATCAAATGACTCTGATTATCCAACAACACATTAAAAGGAATGATATCACACTAAATAGTGTGTATCCTGCCATTAAATTCTTCCAAAATATAGTTTATTGCCAAAAACGTCCTAATAAGTTCTGGTGGTGTTTGGTGAGAAGAGGTAGATGCTCCATTGCTTTCCTTAAGAGACTAAAACTCTCTTAAAATCATTAAATTGAATTCATCAAACTCTATTTTCTTGACAGATGAATCCTTCAATGAAAAAAATTCTCTTGAAATATTTTCTACCAGTTCTTTAATAGCTCCAACTAAAATAATATTTTCTTTGAATTCCCTCAAATGAAGCTTCTGAGATTTATACTCTGATATTGGTACTAAATAAATTCTGTACTCTTCAAAATTCTTCTTCTCTTCTTCCAACTATTCTCTTAAAAAAACATGAGCCTCCCAAAGAGTTATCTTTATGACCTGATCATTAGCTTTTGAATTTAGAGATGTAGTAGAATTAGATCCTATTTGATCGACTTTAACAATATCTTGGCTTGTCTCACTAGCTCCCTATGGTTTGTTGCCCAAATATGATCCTCCCAAAACACTATAATTAGTAGAAATATGAGTTCCGAGATTAGGGATCTCTTGAATTCGAGCCTCCTTCTGAACTTTCTCATATATTTTGTTCTCATGAACAATAACTTCTCATTGTTCACTAGGTGGAATGACATGCACATTTCCAACCACATCTTCAAAAACAACTTCTGAAACATTAACAGATAGTCATCTTATTCAATTAAGAGATCCTTATAGACTTGAGTCTACTTCATCTTCAAGCCTCTATCTCATAGAGCATACTGAATGGATAACCCTTTTCTCCCCCTGAGCAGCTACTAGAAACCTCTGTTGTTGCTTAACACTAAATAGAATAAACTGTTTCATGATTTTCTCCGGACAAAACCAAGCTTCTTGACAATCACAACATTCAACTTATTATTGTGGTGACAAGATCTTTAAAAAAATAGTCTTAACCTTTCCTTTTATTTTAGAAAGAAAGAATGAATCCTACCATAGGGATAATACCCTATCTTGGAATCCATGTGGAATTAGTGATTTAAATAACGAATCATAATATGATATTAATTAAACATAACATTATTAAAAATATAAACATGATGTAAATGTCTAGATAGAGAACCTTATCAAGCTTAGTAGTTCTAGGAAAAATACCTGATTGAATAAACTTCCTCAAAACTCATCAGTTAAGATAAAGTTCTTTCATAAGAACCTTCTTTACAGAACTTATTCCAAACAGAAAAAACATGATGTCCTTAGATGTATGTCTTCCATTTCCAATGTTCCTTAAATCAGACTGAAACTCCCCCTCATGGGGAAATCTCAACATCTCAGCCATTTCAACAGATGAAAATGAAAAATTATTATTATCAATCTTAGAAATAATAGAATCTATATCAAAAACGAAACTAAATAAACCATTCATAAAAATTATTTAACTTCTATCCCATAAACCATTGGCATATTATGTTCTCTAAAGGCATAAACTAGGCCTTGAAATTGCATAGATTTTTTAAAAGTTAGATTTGTAGTATATAAATATTCAAAATCTATTACCTTTCCTTGAAAGACTTTCAACTTTCCTCGAAGCATATATACTGTTATATGACCCAACATCAATGTATCGTTGTGAAGTTTCTACTTCTAAAGGTTTCAAAACAAAAGGGTTTAAAGGTTTAGGGTTTTTGGTAGACAGGAAATGAATGAAAGAGGTGCTCTGTGAATCGAATATAAAAGAGTATGAGAGTGGGAAAAGAAAAATAGTTTCCTCATGAGAGTTGAGGATGTTCTCATTATATTAATTTTTTAATTTTAAAATAAAATTTAAATAAAATTTAAATAAAATTATTTTCAAAAAAATTAAAATGAAATCGAATAAAAATAATTCAAACAAATTAAATAAGGCATACTGATATAAAAATAGAGAACTGAAAATAAATTAATAAAAAATCACATGAACTCAAATAATACTAACTCCTTTTAATAAAACCAAAACAATAACTGGGAAGTGGTTTAGTAAAAATATCAGCAAATTGATATTTGGTATTAATAAATTCTAAAGATATATCCTTTTTAAAGACACAATCTCTTAGAAAATTATGCCTTATATCAACGTGATTAGTCCTAGAATGAATTAAAGTTTTTTTAGAAATATTAATAGAACTAGTGTTATCACATAAAATAGGAATACTATTAAAGTTCAGAACAGAATCCAATAGAGTTTTTTTCATCCACAAAACCTATGCACAACAACTACCAAGCAACACATATTCTGCCTCAGTGGTTCACAGGGAAACTGTGTGTTTCTTCTCACTAGACAATGAAACTAAATATTTTCCTAAAAAGTGAAATGTTCATGAGGTACTTTTTCTATCTATTATACACCCTTCAAAGTCAGCATCTGAATATGAAATTAATTTAAAATTTTAAGTTTTAGGGTAAAGAATAGTTTGGAAAACACTTCCCTTTAAATATATAAAAATTATTTTGACAGTAGTAAGATGTGATTTTTTTGAAATTAATTAAAATCTATCAGAAAGACATATATAAAACATAATGTTTAATATTTTTATAGTAATATATAAAAAACTTCCAATCATACCTCTCTTTAACTTGTTTTCCTCTAATTTTCCTACTTCATCCAAATAATGTTTTAAATTAGTACATATAGGAGTTGTATATGTCTTTCTGTTATAAAGTCAAAACTTTTTCAATAAATCAATAATATACTTTCTTTGATTTAAGGAATTTATAATTTTTTGGGGGGTAAATCTTAAATCCTAAAAAGAAATTTAGGTCTCCCATCATACTCATTTCAAATTCTTTTTTGCATTAGATTTGAAAAATCATAAAAAATCTTTTTTTTGGTTGAACCAAAAATAACATCATCAACATAAATTTGAAATAATAAAATATTAGAACAAATAGTTTTATTAAAAATCATTGGATCTTCCAAAACAATAATAAATACATTTTCTAAAAGAAAAGAACTCAATATTTCATACCAAGCTCTAGGTGTTTGTTTAAGTCCATAAAGAGATTTAGAAAGTTTAAAAACAGAATTTGGTTTTTGAGGATTTTTAAAACTAGGGGGTCTTTCAACAAAAACTTTATTCATTAAATTACTATTTAAAAAGAAGGATTTAATATCCATATGATATAATTTAAAATTTATATGAGATGAATAGGCTAAAAGGATTCTAATTTATTATAATATAGCTACAGGGTAAAAGTATTATATTAATTTATACCTTATTCCTAATTATATACTTTAGCTACTAATAAACCTTTATTCATAGTAATGATCCCTTGATCATCCTACTTATTCCTAAATACCAACTTAGTTCCTATAACTCGATAATTGGTTGGTCTTTATACTATTTACAAAACATTATTTCTTTCAAACTCGTTTAGCTCTTCTAGAATTGCTAACATACAACTCTCATCATATAAGGATTATTTAATAGTATTAAGTTATAATTGAGATATAAAGGCAGAGAATTCAACTAGGTTTCCTATATTTCTTTTAGTTCTAATTTCTATGTCCAGATATCATATTACAATTTCTAAAGGATGGTTATTTAAGGTTCTAGTCTATCTAGGTAGAACACTTTCGGGTTATTATGTTTCATGCTATTCTCAAATAGACTGAACTTTATTAATATCAAAATCAAAATCATTTTTAAGGGTTTCAAGTCTCATGTTATCAAAAGAGTTAGTGACCTCATCAGTTTGATCTTTTTCTTTATTAAAAGGGTCTGTTTAATCAAACTTTACATGAATCGATTCTTTAACAATCCTTGACTTTTTATTAAACACTTTATAATATTTAGAGGTAGAATAATATCCAAAAAATATCTAATCATCATATTTTAGATCAAAATTCCCAATATTATCCTTGGTGTTCAAGATAGACACCTCGCATCCAAAATATTTCAAGTAATTTACTTAAGTTTTCTATTATTCCAAAGTTCATAAGATGCATTTTAAAAAATATGCCAAATTAAAACTCTATTCATGATATATAAGGCTTTTCTTACAACATCTTACTAAAAAATAGGTAGGGATATTGTATTAATTCAGCATAGTCTTAGAAATTTCTTTAATAGTTCTATTTCTTCTTTCAATAATTCCATCTTGTTGCAGTGTTCTTTGTGCATAGAAGGTGTGTTTAATACCAAAATTTTAGAAAAAAATAATTGAATTCTTGATTGTCAAATTCTCCTTCATGATCAATTCTTAATGAAATTATTTTAAACCCTTTTTCAATTTGAACAAGCTTACAAAAAACTTTCAAAAACAATGAAAAATTCACTTTTGAGTTTTAGAAAATAAACCAAAGTAAATATAGTATAATAATCCACTAAAACATAAAATATAATTAATTGGACAAACTTGATATCATTTATGGTCCAAAAAATCCATATGGACAAGTTCTAAAGGTATTGATGTAGCAATTTTGTTAATAGATTTGAAAGATGATTTGTGTTGCTTTCCAATTTGGCATGCATCACAAAATCTTTCATTGTCAAACTCAAGACTAGGAAAATTAGGAAGTAATTTTTTCTTAGGTAATTTATGTAAAACATAAAAATTACAATGTTCAAGTCTTCTATGCGAAATCCATGATTCATTTTTCTTATAAGTTAAACAATTCACTTTCGGTTTACATAAGGAATTTAAATCCAAAGTATAAAAAATATCAGTTCTAGGTGATATAACCGTTAGTAACTTATTTTTAAACAAAAAACACCAATTTTTATAAAAATCAGAATAAAATACATCATAAAAAAGATAATAAATACTTATCATATTGTGATTTAACCCTTTAACATATATTACTTTTTTGATTGAGATAGTATTTTGATCTCAAGTAGTTTCAACTCTAATTATTTTTCCTTCAGAATTGTCACCAATAGTGACATGAATTCTATATATTTGTATTAATGTGTAAAACTTTGATGGATATACACTCATATACCTGAAAAAACCACTATCTATATACCATATAGTATTTTGGTTCTTATGGACTGTTATCTACATAAGTATTTAAACAAATGTCTATTTTAGTACCCATATTTTCTAGGGTCCTGCAGTGTTTTCTAGAAAAGTTCTAGGAATACAGATCTGATGTTCCCCCATAATTCATATAACAAGATTCAGATAATTTTTTTAAAACAAGATAAATTTTAATTCCACTTTTTTTAGGATTTTTCAAAAAGTAGTTATTAGTGACATGGAATTTCATTCCACAAAGATAACAGGTTATATTTTTAGAATTGGGAACACAATAGTTTTTAAAGAATTTCAATTTCTCACCCTTAATTTCTATTCTATATATTTTCCTTTTAATAACATTATTTACAAAAATTTCATTTAATATATATTCTCCTTTAGTAAAAAAAGAGCAGCAATCTTATAAATTTCTATTTCATCATGTAATACATTGATCTTTTTTTCATGATCAACACAGTTTTTTGTTGGTGAATTGAATTTTTGCATCAACTCTTGATGTTGTTTAACCAAGATATCTCTTTCACCTAAAACAACATTATGAATATTTTTTAAAGACTTATGATTATTTATCAAAGAATCATATTTTTATTCTAGAATTGAAGAATACGAAAATAGTTTAAAATTTTAAAAACTATTAGTGTCATAAGCAGAAGAATAATAAGTTTGAACCTCTTCTTATTCTTCATTATCCATAAAGAACATGTTTGGCTTTAGATTTTATTGATTTTTCTCTAAATCAAACATTGAAGTACTGTTGGAGTCTTCAAATATAACCCATGTAGCTTTCATTGTTCTTTTTTCCTTTATTCTCATAATCAACATTTTTTGATATATCTTTTCTGGCCTTTTTCTTTCATTTTTCAATTAGAGGTAGTATGGTCTTATATAAACTAAATTTTTTATTCATAATATCTGACTTCTCTAGAGTCTTTATAATTCTTCTTAAAGAATTTATGAACCCTATTTTCTTCTTGTAGAACTTTCTGAACTTCTTGGATAACTAAGCTAGTTCCTTTTAAAAATCATATGAATAAGAATTCTTATTCTATTTAACTACTTTATTTTATATTTTTCGATGTTTCAAAGATATTACTTTCAGATAAGTATTTTATTTTTTTATTATAATTTTATGATCTTTAGATTCTTCTTTCATTTTTTCTTCATACATAATCAATGTCCCAATTAATTCTTTAATTTTAAGATATTTTACATGTGATGATTGTCAAATAGTAGTAGACACTATATTCCATATAAAAGGTAGTAATCTCAGTAATTTTAAGGCTTGATCAGATTGTTTTATGGGTTCACCAAAGGCTGTAATATTGTTGATAATTTTTATAATCCTTTCATTCATATGTGTGATTCTTTCTCCATCAAACATTCAAACAGTGTAAAACTTTAGATTTGCTATTTCATACCTCATCTATCTTACATTTTCTATTCCTTCATAGGCAACTAAAATAGTTTGACACATTTAATAGGAAGTACAACACTGTGAAACACGATTGAAATCATCTCGTCCAAGACAAAAAATAATAGAATTCATATCTTTTGAATTCGTGTCATATTCAATATCTGTTACAGCATCCCATATTTCATATTTCTCAAGAATATTATATGGGGTAATGATATTTGAGTAAACTCTGAATCTAATATTTTTAAGATAAATAATTATCCTTGATTTCCAACACCCATAATTTTCACCATTGAAGTATGAAACTCGAGCCATAAAAATTATTTCTCTAGGATCAGGCATTTCCATTGTTTTATAGACCTTAAAAATTTTATCTTTATATATATTTATCCAAAATATGTCCTTTTACACTAATTGTTAGGTTAGAATATAAAAATTAATACACAATAGGGGGTGAATTGTGTCTTTCCAAAATCATCCAAAATTATGGCTTTTAACACCCACTATAATTAATGCGAATATGCAGTGTTATTCATCTCTATGAAAATATGTAGCAAATAAACAGAAAGAAAGAACACAAATTTTTATAGTGGTTCGAGGAGAATAGATCCCCTATTCCACTCTACCAATCAATATCTCAATGAGCATGGTAAATCCCACTAGAATGGTCCTCTTATCAAAAGACCAATAATATCAACAATTGAGTACAAGAAGTTGAAACCTTTACAAGAATAAATAAAAAAACGTATAGTTTTTTTACATGGATCCAAAATAACAAAAACCTATTCTAATAAGCTAATAATACACCAAAACTGAGTATGAGAAGTTGAAACTCAATTTAATAAATAACTATTGATTTTTTGAAAATGGTTAAACTTCACAATTGTAGTAGTATGAAATTGACAGTAGATGGATCATATTCTTTAGAAATAATAATATTCAAGAGAGGTAGAGTTTCAAGTGATCTAGGTTGCATATAGATATTAAATTTAAAAATAACAAAAAAACAAAGAAGTATAAAACTTACAGTAGAACAAAGTAGAACATGTATATCTCCAAAATGTAGTCCTTTAATCTGATTTGTTTGAGAACTACAGAACTGTAAAAATAATTTCAATAAGGAAAATTTGTATGTGAATCACTTATCAAATATATGTTTAAAGAGATTTTCCAAAGGAATATATAGAATAGAAAACACTTTCTTTGGTGTTCCAGATCCAATAGAATATCCTGATTGGTTGTGGAAATTCAAATTTCAATTAACTAGGAGAGTCATAACATCCCTTAAAAATAAGAGATATTTTCTCTGATGAACAGGGTTCTTTAAAACAATCATAATGATAATTGAATTATAATTCATTTATGACTTGAAATTTTTAGTGATCACAACTTTAAAATGTGTCTTGAGAAACTTAGTTGTTGAGAACACAACGTAGGGCTGAGCTACATAACATAGGGTTCCATTGCGTAGCGTAGGGTTCCTTTGCATAGCGTAGAGTTCAACTATGTAACGTATGGTTACTTATCCTTATTTTCATATGCACATAACATAGGGATCAATAAGTAACATAGGTATAATGATCCATATGTTCATCCTTGTTGTCATAAAATCTTGAATATATAATTAATTAACCATACATTAAATTTTACTGAACATAGGGCTACAAAAATTAATTCTAGACTCCAATGTAGGGTTTTTGATCCATACACATGTCAATTTTATGAATTTAAGGATGAAGATCCAAATAAAAACTCTTTATCGTAACATACAGTTGATACCACACACAAATGGTAGATTTACAACATAACATAGGGATGAAAACAATGTTTTCTGAATTATTCCTATAATGCTAAATTCCTTAAAATAGAATATAAATTCCTGTAAAACGTACTTAAAAAAACTTTATTAGAAAACAAACAGGGGAATTTTTGAACATTAAAATCATCATAAATTAAAGAGTATTATAGAGAAAATACATGCCCAAATCAAATAATTTCAAAATCATGTCCCTAAAACATTATTCAAGGAAGAAGAGGAACACCCCATGAGTTAAGCCTCCAATAATAAAATGGACGATGTCTATAAGCTACACCTTCCACCTATGTACCCAAGGATTCCCATCTGATACATTTCCCAAGTCACTTAAAAAGGGATTTTCAAATAAATCTCAATAAACACTTTTCATTAATCAAACCTGATTTGAAAACCCATTTCACAATGCTTTGAAAACACCCATTTTACTTTACCAAAACAAAGTGAAAAACAATCTTTTATTGAAAATCCATTTATGCACACAAACAAGTCATGGTGATGTATTTATAACTAAAATTTTAAAATATGAGAAATCATAGTTAATTCAATAATGGAAAGAGATGAAACCACCACCTCAATTTGGGTTGAACACTACCTGTAAATGGATCCACTAAAATTGGAATAAAAGTAAAGACAACAATAGAGGTCCTAGAATCGATTCCCACATATTAGAATAAAATTTCATAAAAGGAGTGGTCTGTGGGGAGGTTATATCAATGAATACTTTAAGTAATACACCTATCGCACAAAAAATAACACGATATTCAGCCTCCTAAAGAATTACGCATGAAAGATCTAGAAATTATCAACAAAGATTAACTTAAAGTTTGAAAAATATATAATTGTAGTACAACACAACTATCATGATCAATGTAAATAAAGAAGCATAAAGGTCACTTATTAACCAAGACATAACTCAACCACCATGAAGATCGAGTGCTGAACAAAGAGATCATGAAGGAGCAAAGACACCCAAAATCACCTAGAAGATCATAGTATTTGAGGAAGGTATAAAAAAGAGAGAATGAATTAAGATTCAAGCTAGAAATATATAAAACACACTGGGCATAAAGGGTTTATGTTGTAAACTCATGATTTACTATGTAAAATATATATGAAATATGTACACTAAAAAACATGTATCCCGGGGTAAAAAAACTCACCAACATATTTATGATGTAAAACAGGTTTTACTGTGTAAATAGACTTACTCCAGAAACCGTTTTCACATATTGTGCCCCACAACCCATTTTCATCATCAACTACACATTTACACCTTAAATGTGTCATAAAGGCTACATGAAACTCAGGTTATATTGGTAAATTCCAAAAAAATATTTGAAAAGACCTTTAAACCCTAAAAACCCTCTCTCAAACATATAAGAGGGTGTAACTTTTATGAATGATGGTAAAATCTACCCACCATCGGACTTTCCATCCCCAGAAAGTCATGAGGATGAAGGGTGATCTAGAAAGTGGTGAGGCCATTAATATCCCATTTTTGATTCATTATTCTAAGTCTCATTAAGATATGATCCATTTATCTATAATACTATGACTAATAAGATATAATTACCATAAAATAAATTCACATAAGAATCAATGATCTTGACTGGTTGCTCCACAATAAAAAATTCAGGCACTAACTTTCTCTATTTGCAACTCAAAATATGAGAGGGATTATAATTGTTCTTATGGATATGAGATTTATAGAAAACATCATGTAAACCCATAAAATGTATATGAAATGAAAATTGTTAAGAAACCTGACCAAGTTGCTCAGTGACATCAAATATTCTAACATATCTTAGAGATAGATTCCCCTACATCCCAAGCCAATGATGGACCAATTACATAGAAACATTCAAGAAAACCCACTTATCTATGGAAATATCCAATAGAAGGAGTTAATAATCCATATAATATTTATTCTGACTCTATGATGTATGTATACATTGCCGTATATCTATAATCCTCATAGACATCTCTTAAATGAGATTTAATCCCACAAAAGAGGCCTCACCCACCTCTACCTAAAAAAGTGGCGATCTGCATGGGAAACCATAAGCACCCTCAAAGGTAACTATTATAATTGATGATTTATAAATATTATAATTATAAAAATCAAACACCTATAGATGGATATCCAATTATCCATCGAAATACAAGATGAAAGAACATACAATATCCTCCAAAACCGGAATAGTATGCTCTGTCTGACTATATGTCTATGGATGGTAAATTGTACTCAACCTGACCTGAGTCCCCATCTCCTCATGGAGAATCTTATAAAACTTGGAGTTAAACATAGGATAGCTATCTAAATTAATTTCATAGGGAACCCCATGTTACCTCATAATCTATTACACATACACCTTACTAAGATCTTCAAACATAGTGGTATCTCTGATCAGAATAAAATGAGTAGATTTATTCAAATAATCAATCTACACAAATATAGAATTATTCCCTTATAAATTACATAGTAATAAAATAAAAAAGTCCATGGAAACCTTTCCCTATTTGTAATATGGAATTAGAAGATCCTGGAGAAAACCAAAAGGTTTTATATTCTCTAACTTTATCTATTAAAATTTGTAACAACGGGATGCATAATTTTCAATGTCCTACTTCATACCCAGCCCCCAAAATCACTCTCTCATGTCAAAATACATCTTTTTATTTACCATATGAATAAAACATGAATAAATATAATAGACATTAAACAATGAAACAATCACAAATATTGGTTTGACAAACTACTTTCCAAAGTAGATAATACCATCAAAAGAGATAAAACAACCAGAAATAGTCTCCCTAGCATAAATGGTTATTATGATTCCTCTAAACACATCGTCATGCTATTGAAACTGCCTAATAGTCTCAAGGAGAGATGATAATAACTAAAAACTTGTCAAATACATTCCCAAATAATACTCCTAAATATCTAGATTTAATTGAAAGAATAGTCCCATCAGGTTCCACTCCTCCTTCAATTCCAAGACAACCTATGATGAAAATTTCCTACTAAGAGAATACATAATGACATTACCCTTCCCTAGGATATAGGCGATGTCTATGTTTAATATTTTATAGTATTACACCCACTTACTCTGTCTAAGATTCATGTTTTTTTGAGAAAATATATAACTAAGACTCTTATGATTAGAAAATAATTTGAACCTATCCCCAAAAATATAGTTCCACCAAAACTTAATCACATGCATAACCATAAAAAACTCTAAATCATGAGTGGAGTAATTTTTATCATGCGACCAAAGATGATGAATGCCATAATCCACAACATGATCCTCTTTAATAATAACACAACCCGAACCAGGACCAAATACATCACAAAAAACCACTTACCCATTACATGCATTAGGTAAGATCAAAATAGGTATTGATGTTAGAAGTCATTTAATAAAATAAAAATAAGTCTAATATTTTTTATCCCATATGAATTTCACAGCTTTCTTAGTAAGAGAAATCAAAGGAAACAAAAACTTTGATAAATCCTTAATGAACCAATGATAGTACCCAACAAGAACAAGGAATCTCTGTATCTTAAATAAATTTTGTGACCCCTCACTTGAAAAATAATCCTTTAAATTATTAGGATCGATTTATAATCAAAAATTAGAAATCATGTTCCCCATGATTCATGAATATAGAGACTAAATTTTTAAATCCTTCCATATAGATAGTGACTTCTCAAGATTTATAAAACCAAACTCAGATGGTGATCTTGATTACACTCAGACCTTAAATAAACTAAGATATCATCTATGAACACCATGAAAAAATTGTAAAGATATTTATGGAATATATGGTTCATCTGAGCCATAAAAACTATAAGAGAATTAGTAAAACCAAAATTCCTCACAAGATATTTATAATGTATATACCTACTCTTGAAATATGTATTTGGTATATCAGACTCCAAAACCTTAGGTTGATGATAAACCAACCAAAATTCGATCCTCATAAACCACTTTTACCAATTTAATTGGTCAAACAAGTCTTCAATATAGGGAATATAATACTTATTATTAACCATAACCCATTTCAACTTTTTATAGTCCATGAAAAATAAATTTGAACCCTCAGACTTCTTGGAAAAGAAAATTGGGGCTACCCATGATGAAAAACTAGTGCGAAAAACATTTTTTCTATCAGATCATCCAACTAGATCTTGATATATTTCAACTATTCTAGTACCATGCAATAAGATAGTATGGAGATAGTCTACATACCTAGAACCGGATCGATTGTAAACTCTACCACCCTTTCTAGAGGAATATCAGAGAAGTATTCTTGAAAAAATTGGGGAAGTCCCCATAAACTAAGGGAAGATTTATAATAAGTTAAATGTAATTAGGATCAACTAAAACAATAGAAAACATACTCTTGATCTCTAGTCGGAAAGGCCTTGTATGAACAGAAACTAGATATGACTCTCCTCGAAACACCCTAGTGCTCCCATCGATAGTAGATAATGATACATGCCGATGTTAACCATCAATATTAGCATGATGAGTGAAAAAAACCATACCAATGATGACATCAAATAGATATAGATCAATAATAAGGTAATCTATTACTAAATTCACATTAGAAATCGTTAAAAAATAGGAAAGACACTGAAACCAATACTCATTATTCATTCCAAGAGGTGTTTCAAAATCCATGAAAAAGGACATGATATCAGTTGGAAGTTTTAGAAAATAAAAAAAATAGGATGATTAAAATGAGTGGGTGGTAACTTTATCAAATTGAGAATACACTACAAAGGATGTAATAAAAATGGTACTTATCATTGTTACAGAACCTGTATCAACTTTATCTTGAAACTCATCCAAAATGTGAAGGTGTTTCACTCCCGAGGCATAAAGCTAGAGCCCTATGGACTTTGAAACATATGACTGTGTTGTAGTGGAATTTGGAAATAATGATCCCCAACCATAATGAGTTATAGACATATCTTGATAGAATCGTTATATATAGCCGTACTGACTAAAATCATTACACATCTTCACAGGTGCAGAATGAGAATGCTGGGTGTGCCCAACCTTACCACACTAATAGCATGTCAAGGGAACACTATTGGATTTAACTGATGGTTCAGAGGATTCCCAATGATGAAAACTACCTCCACCACTCATTTAATGGTTATGCTAGTTCCTCTTCATTCCCTATTCACCACTGAGGTTACCACTAGTTAGAAGAGAAGGGGAAGTGTATCAAATCTTTCTTGCCATATTATATCTTCTATTATATCCATTTCTACCTTCTTCTCATCGGCATAAATATTTAGTATAAATACCTATGATATGATATTAGGAAGCAATACATTCATGTATTTATAATATTTTAGTTGACCATTATTCATTACCTTTAGAGAAAAATGAACCAGCTTCATGAAATGATTATTTTACCCAAACACGAAACATTGTCCATAAAAAAAGATAGGAACTCTAGATACTTTTCCATCATCAGAGACCCTAGAAAAAACTACTAAAAGAAGAGGGTCTTAAAATCCTTCAAATTAAATCCCACATTCCTATATATATGAACCATAAAATCCCAACATCTCTTCCTGGGACCCTTAAGTCTGAACATGAAATTCTTAACCTTGATATTTTCAGGTGTATCTAGAAATTCAAAGATATGATCAATCTTATCCATACAGTCCTTTTCCTCTCAAGATTCATTTTTAATTTCAAAGGATTATGGTTTCTTGTGCAAGAACTCATACAATTGATCCCCTTCTCCTCAAACTATTGGTTGTACCTCAAAAACTATGTTATGTACTTGCAGTAAATTTTGGTCCATGACATGAACTGCTAGAATGATAACCTCTATAGGATTATATTCCAGAGGAGGATTACCTTGCAGAGATTCTATTGCACCCTTATATGGAACCTATGGAAGACTTATTAGAGGCATGAAACTGCACACTAAAAATAGAATAAATGATCGAAAAATAGGATAATCTTAGTTAAATCTAGAAAAACACAATAAAAAATCTGACTAAGACCAGGATCTCAATAATGGATACACTCTTCCTAACATACCATGGTAACTTGAGTTTCATCATGAAAATAACTATCCATTCACTCATCTAAACCTACCTCTTGAGCCCTGATAGTCTTATCTCTATTCAACTAATTTTCCCCAGACAAGGACTCTTGAGTTCAAACAACCACTAATACCATTTTTAACAAACTCACAAAATATAACCTGAAAAACTAGTACCTAACCTGATCTTCCACATACCTGAAGGTAATTCCCTACCCCCACGGGCTAGGGACTAGCACCTGAGAATCAACAACTAGTGGGATTAATTTATCACCACCTTAAAGTAGATAATATGGAATATATATATAATATAAATGAACAAAAGAAGAATAACTAAAAGATATATATGACATAACTGAAAGATAACAATATAAGAGATACACCTCAATGTAGCTGGAACAAAACCCCAAAGTATAGGTCCAATAGTAAAGGACAACTAAATCAAAGACAACCATTACATGTGATAACATCATAAATATACGACCATCTCACCACTAGATTCCCTTACACAGCTGACACAAAACCCATATACCTCATTATATCATATTACCTTTTTACATCATCAAAAAAAAATAACCAAGTCTACACACCACTGAAGGGACGTGTATGATGTGAGCTAAATGGGATCTGTAAGATCCCACCCAAATGTTCCATATAAAGTCTCTACACAAAAAAATACCAATATGATCATTTTATAGAAAAAATGTAATGATAAATGATAAATTATTTTATATCAAGAGCATGGTAAGTATTTTTCATTTTCCAAAGATCCAAAATAAGTTAGGAAAAATAGTTTTAAAGTATAATTTCTATAAACATTTATCAAATTCAAAGCAAGTACATATAATACAGAACAATAAAAATACACATACTAATTTTAAATAGGACAATGATAAAAATAATTCATGCTATAAAACTAATCATACCATAGTAAATGACTAGTGCACTCAAATCCTTAGAACACATGCTTAAGGGGAAAAGGAAAACCCCATGTGTGAACCCCCAACAATGTCATAATCATATCACTTGAACACATGCCAACAATGTAGAGGAACAACCCATGAGTGAACCCCCTAAAATAAATTTGATAATGGATATAATCCACACCTTCCACTTAAGTACCCATGGCTTCCCATATATTGCATTTCCCAAATCACTTCAAAATGAACTTTCACCATAAATTTTATACAACCATTTTCTTTAATCAAACCTCATTTAAAAACCCATTTCTCAATGCTCTAAAAATACCCAATTTCCTTGAAAAAAACCAAGGTGAAAACTATATTTATTGAAAATTAATTCACACATATAAAAATCTCCTTCCAATTTATTTTTAAAAAAATTTATAAAATAAGAGAAATCATGGTCCATTCAACAATGTCTATAGATGAAACCACCAAACTCAATTTGAGTCCTACACCACTCACCATAGGATCCAAAAAAACTAGAAGAAAATAAAAGAAAATAAAAAAGGTCCTAGAATCAATTTCCACATCTTATAATTTAATTTCATAAAATAATCCGTCGAAGGGTAGGTTAGATCAACACATAACTCAAGGAATACACTTTCCCCACCACTACCACTAAGAGAGTTGGTCTCCAGAAGAAGATCACACAATGGATCTAGAAAAGATAAAACAAACATCATCACAAGGTCAATGAATCCCCAAATTATGTTTAACACTATTTCTATGACTAATGGAAATGAAGAAGTAAAATGGTCTCTTACCAAATGAGATGAAATGCAACCACAATGAAGATCAAGCACCAAATGAAGAAATATGGAATGTGTAGAGACACCTAAAATCACCTGTAAGAACCTAGGGTTTGTGGAAGGGAAGAAAAAGAGATAATTAATTAGGATTCAATCTTCCAATACATAAAAAATACTAGGAATGAAGGGTTTACATCATAAAGTATGGATTTAAGATACAAAATACCCATAAAAACGTGCGATGAAAAACACATCACCTCTGGGTAAAAAACCATGTTTGATATATTTATGATGTAAAAAAAGTTTATATCATAAATAGAATTATAACCCAATACATTCTTATGGTTTGTTCCCCATGAACCATATACATCATAAACTACACATTTATACCTTAAATGTGTCCTATATGTTGCAACCAACATGGGTTCTGCTAAATAATTACCCAAATGATTCTCGATGCCCATAAAACCTGGAGAACAAACTCCTAAACATAAAAGTGGGTATACCTTTTATCCATGATGTTAAAATTTTAGATGGAGAATATTTAATAAAAGTCATTATTAAATGAATGCATGAAATGTTACTCATATGATAAAATCTTTTGTTATAGATAAATAGAATTATCATAATCAAACATTAATTTTATATCAAATTAAAAAATTTCCTTGATTTTCAGAAAAAAACTTAAGAATAATTCTTAAGAAAAAATTAAAATTATACGTGTTAGTGAAACTAATTCATAGGAAACCAACTACTGAAGGTATACAAAAAGTGTATCTATATGCTTGTGAAGTGAAAAGAAGGATTAAAATAAGGTTTCAAATACACTGTTTAGATATAATATGGTAAAATGAATATTAGTATCCAATCATGTACTCAATATGACTGAGTATGTTTATGACTTGGAGAGACTATATGTCTTCTTTAAAGATTGATATGGCTATCAAATTCATTTTTTGATTATTTTTGTAAGGGTTCCAACAATATGAATGAGCTCAACAAAAATTTACACAATATCTATTGTATATTTAGGATAAATGAGTTGGATATTGGAGTTATAAGCTTTAGTTATGAAAAACCAGAACCCACACTCCCATATCCTATACTAAAACATAATATTTACATTTTTGGCTTTGATATTGATAAAAATGACCCAATTTTAATCCTTAAAATAATATAATATGAAAAATTAATATTGGACCACTTACATACCCAATTAACTTCTAGGTTTAGAGTTTTATAGAATTAGGACAAACTATTACACAACAACTTGGATATATAAACAAATAGGACTGAAAAAATTAACAACATCTTTAACTAAGTAATTCACATATACCAACCTTCTTAGAAATAACATACTTGAAACATTTATTCAAAACCTGGGGAAGGGGATATATAATAAAGATGATAAAAAATTCTTAGTAAGTTTAAACATAATCATTAAGAATTGAATTTCATAAGTGAGTATTATATGAGTATAAATTTTTGATGAAATAATCAATGCTTATGATAATAACATAATATAACTAATACCCATAAAAACCCAAATAATAACACATGAGACATGGAATAAATATTTATAATAAGATAAGAGTCATATAAGTCAACAATTTTAAGCCATGTTGAAACAATCCTTATGTAAAGATACAATAGAACATGATGTAAGCATAAAGAAAAAATGATGTTAAAGTGGAACATTATTTTTATATTACTCTTACAAATTGAAAGACCAACCTGGTAAATTCCAATAATCTCTTAGGAAAAAATTATAACATGTTAACTCTATCCCATTACCCAATACATTAGAGAACTGTATAGGGATCTCCCATCATCAAGATCTATATAAATCCGACCCATTATCATAAAAAATTACCAAAAACCATAACATAAACATAACACCTGAATGGTTTCATTTTTCAATATAACAATATCTATTATTCTTTTATTTCTTGATTTACCCACAGAAAAGAGATATGTTACACTATAATCTATTCTAAACTGTTATAATATATCCAAAGAAAGAATTAAGATCATATCATTATAATATATCCCCAATGTAGAATAAGTAACATCAAGGGTTTTTGATGTTGGTGAATAGAAATACCAATAAAATATCTTTAAAAACATTCTTGAGAAAAAAACCTTTCCACTTTGAAAATAAATTTTAAAAAATTGAAAATTCACAAAATATTGTGAAAATATAATTATTTGAAAATAAACTTGGAAGCTTATAAAGGGATTTAAAATAAAATAAAAGTCATGATGGAAGAAAAATCAGCTCATGTCGTAAAAATAAAAAATAAAAATTCTTTTCAAACATTTGTAAAGAGAGTAAAAAGTGAGCCATGTATAAAATATTAAGAAAATTCATTTTAAAACCTTTTAAAATAAGGAAAAAGATTATGTAAAACGACTTTAGTAAATCATTTACGTTTATAAAAGAAAGGAGATTGTAACATAAAGACTTTACTACTTTGGAAAATTTAAAACAAAAATTAATTTAGAGAAAGAATATTATATGGAACCAAAAATATCATGAATTTAATTAATTTATATTTAAAAATTCATTCATGAGGCAATAAGTACACCATAAAATGTAATCATGATGTATGACATGAAACATGTCTCAAATAATGAGATTGATACAAAGAAAACCCTTATAAATATCATAACTTTTAAAGTAATAAATAATAAGTGAAGGGATCATGTGAACATATGTATATCCAAATAAAACAAGTGTGAATAAAAAAAAATATTTATAGATAAATTCACACATAATCATGGCATAACATATTCAATTATGTAGAAGTATAACCCAATGAATAAAAATTGAGTTAAGAAAACAATTATAACTTTACAACTTTCTAGTAAAATACCCTTAGATAAAAAAATTTGGATTTTAATTTAAAATACTATGAATTATAAATTATTCGTGATATAAAATTTAAAATGGAAGTACATACACCATAAAAAATAAATTAGGTGTATAACATCAAAACATGGCTCAATAAAGTAAAATTGAGATAAAATCTATTATTGCTTTATAACTTTCATGTCAAATCCATTTGAATAAAATAAATTAAAATGTAAATTAAAATATTATAAATTATTCATTATTAATTATACAAAACATAATAGTTCATTATATACACCATATAAAATAAATTAGGTGTATAACATTAAAACACACTGTAATGAATGGAAATTGAGACGTAATCCCTTACCTCGAGTTCAGACTTGTTATGTATATACTTTAAAACCTGTATAATAAATTTATATCAATTATTTTAATTATTAATAATATCTATTAGCTTTAATAATTTATCATTAAACCATTTATTTCATTTATTTTAATGACATACTTAATTACTTAATCGATTAACTCTACTTCGGGTATTCTAAGGATGTTCAGTTAATAATTTAAAAATGATTGCGGTATGTTTACCATCTCTAGAATAATAATCTTAACATAATTATAATTTTTTATATTAACTATAATTTTAAAACCAACCATTAAATATGGTTTTGAAAAATTAATTACGTTACAATTATGGAGATGGTAAGTCGTACGTACACATAAGCAACATTTTCATTTTTCAAAAAGAATAAATAAAAGAAGGAAAGTATCATTTTATATTTATAGAATTTTTATTATATCATATATATATTATATTATATATTTAAATAAATATATATATACCATACATGTGTTGCTGTGATGAAAAAAAGATCCCATTGCTTCATAGGGGTGGTAATCCACACATAGACACGAACAAAATTGTCAATTTTAAATGGATAAAAGGTTAGAAAATAGATGATATGTTATAATTAAATAATTAAAATTATTGAATTAATATCACACAAACATATATATATATATATATTAAATCCACCATTAAAAATATCCATGATAGGTTGTGATGGAAAACGAATTTCATCGGTTCATGTGGCGGTAGTCCGCCATACATACGAACGATGGTTTCATTTCCCATTTGATGGAAGAGGATATGAATATAGGTTATAAATTTAAAATAATAACATATAATATTATTTAATATATTGATTTTATTATTTCACCATGGTTGAATAATATTTTAAGGAGGTAGAAGAAGAAATAAAATGAAAATGTTCGGTTAAGAACTATATGTCTTATTCAGATAACCACTTTAGGATTTTACATAATGTCTTACTAGGTTGGCTTTATAATCAAACCAAGGCCTATAATATGTGTGTAATGATGTTATTAAGTAATTTGGGTAGGTATTGGTGACAAAAAATTCTCTTTAAGTGAAGAGAGTAGAGGAGATGGGGTGTGCTTTTATAAGTGGGGATGAGGACACACTTGTAATTTTAAATGTGATAGGGTAGAAATATTTCCATAAAATAGGTTTTAGAAAAACATTTATGTCATTTTAACCCAAATAATTTTATTTTAACTCTATGTAAACCTATTTTAACCTTAATCATGATAATTGATTTTACAGTTTTACTATTCATTATAAAAAAAATAAATTAAAAATATCATATGATATTAATTATTCTGATTGAAAATATAGAATCTATTTTATTAAATTAAATTAATATAATTTTCATAATTAAAGTTAAAATTAAACTATAAAAACAATATAGAAAACTATTTTTCATAAAAATGTTGTTTTAATAATAAAAATGTTTTTTATACCAAATTCATGTATAATATTGATCCTGATAAAATTTATTAGATTATTTTTAATAAAAACACTAATTAAATTTTAAAACTAATCTAAAAATAGAATGGGCCTTTTAAATACTTGAAAATAAAGGATGCCATTCAATAAAAATCAGTATTTTTCACTATTAATTGGAAAATTAAAATTTATAGAAATTTTTTAAAACTTCATGATTAGATAATTTTAACATGGTGATTTAAAAAATGTTATTATTTTTATCAAATAAAATTTCTTATATTTCCAAAAATTAATTATAAAAGTCTCTCACAAAAAGTGATAAAAATAAATTTTGAAGGAAATGTATTTTTGAAGAATAAAATGAATTTTCTAAAAATTAAGTGATTATTTACTGAGAATTTATCAACAAAATTTTATCCCCACTATTGGTGGTGGGGTGTCAAGGTTTTGGGTGGGGTGAGGGGTAGGTAATGGGGTCAAATCCCCGGGCCTGCAATGTACAGCAGTTTTCATCCTTGCATTGTATTTTGCGGCAACAGATGTCATCGACCTATTTTCTATTAATAAATTTTTATTGATTAATAAATTTATATATATTTCATAATTCGATTACTTATATTCATACCGACAATATAATATATAGGTTATAAGTATTATATTTAAATAATAATATTTCATGGTTCGTTTAATCTTGGTGCTGCATGTCACATGCACTAAAAAACATAATATTCCTTTAAAAATATTACATTGTTTTATTACCCCTACTTTATTAAATTGAATCCTTTTAATTCTATATTGAGCTCAATAATCAAGTTTTTAACATTTTTATATACTTTTTTTGAAAACTAATGTCATAAAAAGGGATAATAAAACTTCCTTTTGGAAAGAAGGAAAGTGAAGTACAAAGGTCATATGAAAAAACAAATAAATAGGTTTCCAAATAGAAGAAAATTAGTGAGAAGTAAAAATATATACATGAAGGAAAAAAGTAATGTCTAAATAAATTTTGTGTGTGATAAGGAAAATTGATCACAAGAAAGTGAATGATCCTGAGAAATTTAGTGATCATAAAACCATAAATCAAAGAGGTGTGAAAAAGACCAGTGATTTATCAAAAATGAAGGTGATAAGATATATATTTTTTATTTTAAGATACTTTTCCTATAGTTTGAGAAATTACATTATCTTATAGACTATGAAAATAAGGAAATATACTTACTTGAAAAGTATAATTTAATATTTTAATCAATTTCCACCAAAATCTCATATTTTTCTTCAAATAAAAAGTATTAAAGATGATTTTTTCATTACTGAAGCACTAAAATCAACTTCTAATAAATCAAATAATCCAAAAAATGACAAAAATATATTCCTCCTATCTTTATAAATTAAATATAACTTAAATTCTTAACATATGGTTTGATGACATCCAAAATGTATAGTTCTTCATATAAAGAAATAACACATTTAACTCCAAAATTTCCACAATAACACCAAAGGTTAAACTGAGACCATCCCATAATGTTTTCTTATACCTTTGAACGTACATCCGTATAAATTTAATTGAATTATCTTGGTATAATCCTTTATATTAAAACTAAGGTTTATATATAACTCAACCCAATTAATCATCTCCCAACATATCACTAATTACATCAAAATCCAATCACTTAAAACCTAAAAAGGGTGTCTTTGGAATTGAACTTATGATTAAACTTAAACTTGTAAACCCATTATAATATCTGTAACTCTTAAGATAAACTCACTTTAAAACATAATAATCTCTAAACTTATCTAAAAATTTCATTTGATATCAACTATAACTACCCTAAATATGAACTCCCATATCTGATGCTAAAATATAATCTTTAAATTTATAGCTTAGATATCGATAAACATTAACAAATTTAAACCCTTAAAAAATATAACATCAAACTTAAATATTGGATCACTTACATACCCAAGGACCGCTTAGGTTTATAGTTTTAGATAATTTTGGAAAAATCTTACATAAATATTTAGATACATAGAAAAATGGTTCATATAAAATCTACATCATCTCTAACTATGTTCTTCACATCTAGTAAACTTCTTAGGCATAGCATACTTAAAACCATTCTTTACAATAAGTGTAAGATTAAACATGATAAGGGTGAGATAAAATTATCAATAAGGGTAAAAATAAGCATTGATAATTGAATGTAATTAGTGATCATAAGATAATCATAAGGGTATTATTACACAATTAAAGTGTATGTGAATAATATAAGAGAATTCATACCCATCAAAACAGGGATCATAAAAAAGCGTACATGGCATAAATATTTAACATAAGAAATGAGTAATATAATTCAAAAATCATAACTCATGTGAAAATAATCCTTCAATTAAGGGCATATTATAATTTAATGAGATTATAAAGTAAACATGTTGGTAAAATGTAACCTCATTTTCATATTACTCTTACAATCAATCTTACTAATATAATAACCTACCAGATAAATTATTATAGCCTCTTAAGAAAATCCTATAACTAGTTAACTGTATCCCATCACCCAATGAATTATAGAAATATATCAGTCTCACCGAACATCATTAGCTATATTAGTCTCATCCATCATTATAAACAAGGTCCAAAAACTATAACATAAAAATAACACATGAAATAATACTTTTTTCTATATATCAATAATTATAGTTCATTCATAGATTGATTTACTCATAGAAAAGAAGTGTGTTCCATGATAATCTCTTTGAAAAAAATTTAATCCATCCAAAGAGAGAATTATGATGGTATTATTTCAAATATAACCCAGGTAGAGAATAAGTAACATCAAGGGATGTTTTCATTGGTGAATAAAAATACTAATACAATATCATTAAAAACATTCATGAGGAAAATACCCTTTACAATTTAAAAATCAATTTTAAAAATTAAAAATTTAGAAAAAATGTAAAAATAATTTTCTTTTAAAATTACCCTGGGAGTTGATTAAAGAATCCTAAAATAAAGAAATGGTCATGAGGGTTTGAAAATCCTTTCATTTCATAAATGTAAAAAATAAAAAATATTTTAAATATTTTGACAAGAGAGTCAAATGTGTCCCATGGGGAAAATGTTAATTAATTTCATTTTAAAATATTTTAAAATAATAAAAAATATAATTTAAACTAACTTTAGTAAATAATTTATGTTTATCAAATAAAAATATTGAAAACGTTTTAGGAAAAATAGTTATTGAAGCGAACGATTTCTGATCTAAAATATGATACAAGATTGTTATCACTTACAAAAAACATTCTTGAGGTTTATTTAATCAATAAGAGATGAAATTGAAATTAAACATGTAAAAAAAATTTATAAACATAGGTGAATAAAAGAAATTTGGTTCAAGAAAATTGTAGCATATGATTTACCTAAAGTATCCTTGAACAAAAACAGTTTTAAAAAAAGGAGTTTGTAAAATAATTACTTTATCGTATTGGTAACTTTTAAATAACAAGTAATTGAAAGAAAGAATATGAATTAGATATGTGAATTATATTAATTACACAAATAAATATTTTAAAATTAATTCATGAGGCATTATGCACACCATTCAAGGAAATCATAGTGCATGACATGAATCATGTCTCAAAAAAATATTTTTGAGATAAAGCAAACCCTCAAAAAAATCATAAAATTTGAAGTGATAATTTATAATTGAAGTGGAAATTTGAAAATATTTAGATTGAAATGAAAATATTTTATATAAAAAATAAAAATATTTATAAATCTATTCACACATAATCATGGAATAATAAAATAAATGGAGTTGAGGTACAACCCAATGAATGCAAATTAAGTAAATAAAACCCTTACCAATTTTATAACTTTCAGGTAAAATACCATTGAATGAAAATATTTTAATTTCAACTTAAAATATCATAAATTATGAAGGATTCTTTATATAACATGTAAAATTGTAGTATATACACAATATAAAATAAATTATGTGTATAACATTAAAACATGCCTCAATGAAGTGAAATTGAGACGAAATCACAAACTACTTTGTAACTTTCAATTCAAATCCATTTGAATGAAATAACTTGAAATGTAAATTAAAATACTATGAATTTTGTATGATTAAATATAAAACATTTAAAATGGTATAATATACACCATATACAATAAATTAGGTGTATAACATTAAAACATATCTCAATATAAGGAAATTGAGATGAAATCCCTAACCTCGATTCCAAACTTGTTATATATGTATTTTAACAAATTTATAATAGAAATATGTAAATAATTTTATTTCTAAATGATATTTTTTAGTTTTATTATATTATAACAGAAACATCTTTTTGTTAATTCTAATTACATATTTAATTACTTAAATATGTAATTCCGTATTTAATTACTTAATTTTTTGAGGATAACTTGTTCATAATTTCAAAAAGGATTTGGTATGTTAACCATGGTAAAAATGGTCACTATTAAATAATATAAACAATAATAATTATAATGATATATTTATAATTTTTATATATTAATTAAAATTTCTAACCAACTATAAAATATGGTTATGAAAAATGAATTACGTTACCATCATAGAAACCACAAGCTGTACAAACGCATGAGTAACATTTTCATTTTTCAAAGATAATGAGGAAAAAATGTAAGTATAATTTTATCTATACCATTTTTATGATTATACAATAAATATAATTTTATATATTTAAATAAAACTATATACAACAACCATGTGATGCATTGATGAAAAATGAATCACATTGCTTCATGAAGGTGGTAATCCCCATGTATGAAAAAATGAAGTTATCATTTTCAATGGATAGAAAGGCAAGAAAACAGATGATATATTATATTTATAGAATGATAATAATGTCTTTAATATTATATATGTACATTAAATCCTTCATTAAAACCATAAATGAGAGGTGGTGATGGAAAATGGATTACATTGGTTCGTGAGGTGGTAGTTCACCATACACATGAACAATGGTTTCATTTCCTATTTCATGGAAGATGAAATTGATATAGGTTATGTAATTAACATAATAAAATATAATTATATTCAATATATCAATTATTTTATTTTATCATGGTTTAATAATATTTTATGGAGTTGTAATAAGAAATAAATGTAAATGATTGATAGTATAGTTTTTATTCAAATAAAGAAGCAAAGTGTTTATAATTTGAGTAATTGATTAGTAAAGATTAGTTAAATTCTTGAAATAATATAAATAATGGATTTGAATCATCTTATTTGTCTTATATGGTAGGATACGTTTCTGGTCAATAAGGATTTACTATGAATCATATGAGATGAAGTTATTTAATATACATTGTTTATGATTTGATCCAATTCTGTAACATTTTTGGAAATAATATGTGGTTAAAAAATGTTTTACCCATGATAAAAGTGTTTATCCAAAATATATGTTAAAAAAATAGAGAAATAGTTCCTACCAATCCATAATGAAAATTTTTAAATAATAAAATATTATATTTAGAATATATATTTAAATAATAAAATACCATATATGGTATGGTTGTTAATAGTTTATTAATTAAATATTCCCACTAATGGAAATAAGTGTTATTTCGTGGAATAATATTTTTTTTGTATCTTAGGATGATAATATGGAGAGAATATATTTTTTAATAGGATTTTGCCTTAGTGAAGTCCAATGTATAATAGATAAATGTTTATAATAGTTTAATTCAATATGAAATTCACTTTATATCCCAAAAGAGGTTAATATATGTTGGTAAGTGAAGATAATGTAAAGTGTTAAATTTTTCTACCAAAAATATGTCAAATAATACTTTTAATAGAAAATTTCTAATAATGATTATGATTATGAAATTATAAAGAGTTCTTAGTAGACAAAAAAGTAATTGACATCATAACATTAGACATTATGAGGTTCAGAAGTTTTTATACCATGTTTAAGGAGTTTGAAATTTTGAATATGATTCCTAAGTCTCACCATTATTCAAAAATGTTTTCTATATAGTTGTTAATCACTAAAGGAGCATAGTAGGAGATTTTATTAGATGGGCCTACAAATATTTGTAAGGAATTACATATAGATGTATTGAGGTTATAAAATCCCTAAAAGTGTATACAAATTAGACTTATCTAGATGTATTTGATATGATATATAAATATATGTGTGATTATGTATGGTCTTTTTAGTATTATTAAAGAGTTATAAGAATATAAAATGTTTCATTCTATACAAAAACAGTATCAAATTTACCATTATTTCATGTTGATTTTACATTATGAAGAGAAATGATAATTTACCTTTCAATGTACAACTAATGCTCAACATAGGTTGTAGAAAAATGTTATAGTTAGAATGTATAATATTTTATATAGATATATAATATTATTATAAGACAGAAAATTATTTTTTTGTGATTTATGACCTATCAAGTATACTATATTTAGTTTTATATACTATATAATTAGTATTCTAAGGGTGCATATTTCATAATGACTACTCATACATGAGGCTAATAGGACACCTAGCATGAAATATTTAATAATTTGATACATTCCTTACACTATCCTTGAGGGTGGGTTAATAAGGTATTGTTTGGTTATGTTAATGATAATGTCATCATTTGAGACATAATCATGATAGAATTTTTCCTCTTTTATGAAACATTAGATATTTGGGCCTTTGATTGAGATAGACTGAGAATGTGTATATCAATAGAAATATAGGAATCATAGGATGTGCCTGTCTATTTATATAAGGGGCATATAATATTATTATCCACTTGGGTTAATGACATTAGATATGTTAATCCATTTTTCAATTTTATACTCAAAGAATCAATAATGTATGGTTTGATATGTGGTATTGACAAACTTTGTGTCATGTGGTTAGTTGATATCAAAGATAAATGGATTATATGGTTATATATAATTTTATATGATATAGATGTTGGAAACATGCCTGTGGGAACATCAATTTGATATACATAATTCCACATCCCTTGGTATATTTAGTTGAATTAATATGCTTTTAGAGGATACTCTTTACTTAAATTAGTAAATTGGTAATTCATAAATATTTTGAATGATATAAAGTCTCATGGGGTTATAGTATGTGGTTGTGTGAATGAGGATTAAATTTATTTATAAATTATTTAAAAAAACATTGGGAGATACCCAAATTTTTTTTAGAGGATATCAAAAAAAAGTTTTGGGTGGGTTTTCACATATTAATACATATGATGAAACATGTGGGTAAAATGAATGGTAAAATTCCCAAAATGAGCTTTGAAAGTCATCCAAAATGAATTTTATACATTATTTCAAAAATTGTTATATATGTTGTGATTTAAGGTGATAATTTTCTAAGCCTATGAGTCTTTTAGTGAAAGTAATATATTTATAGAAATATGAACTAAATTTTAGTCCAAAATATTGTGGTTTAAACCATATCATGTTTTGTTCTAAGTCAGTATATAATATCATAAATTTCAATATTATATAATGTTTAGCATTGTAGTTTTACAATACATATTTTATCATGTGTCTAAACCATGTTATCTTACTCAAAGATATCATGACCAGTTTATTATCATGTTATAATAATTTAGATGAGTTTGAAAATTTAATATTTTTTTAAACATTAGAATAATAATCATAAATGTTACGATAAGATTTAGAAATGTTATAACAGATGAAATGTTTATAAAACATTTAATTATTTAATTTATAAATGTTTGTTTTCTAAGGTGATTCATTGGATGGATATATAAATAGGCTCACATCTTATGATTTTTTAATTTGGAAACTATGATATGATCACAATAAAACTACTCATGCCGAAACTCTCTTGCACTCTCACCCTCTTTATCTTTAACTTAAAGGTTCTCAAAAACCACAAGGAAAAGGGAATCCTTCCCAAGCATCATAAGATTTATCTAAATCATGGATAACCTAGGAGGAATGAGTCTATTATATTTTTTATTTTGATCACTATTAATATCTTGCAGAAGAAATTGGATATATTTTAACCAAAAAAATGAAAACGTTTATCATTTTTCATTATTTATATTTAATCTAAAAAATGGAGGGATCCCATTGAATAATCAGTTTTGTTCAATATCTTACACTGCATTTTGATAAATTTTATCCCCTAAAAAATCCCTCAACAGATTACTTTATGAAGAAATGGTGTAAAATTTATGTAGATCATTAACTATCAAAATATTTTTTTCCAAATATTAAACTATTATAATAGTGGTTGGGTAAAAAATATATGTAATTAAGGGTGTTTTCTAGAATCCTAAAATTTTTTAAGAAAAAAATAGATAAAACATGTGGAAGGTAGTGTGATTTTGTTGAAGTATTAAGGAAACTAATGAAAATGATAGAAAAGAAATAAAATTCAGTTAATAGAGAAATAATTTGATCAAACTAGCATCATAATAAATGTGAATAATGACTTATTTAGTGTGTAAAAAATTATTCTTGATTGTTCTTAAAATACAATTTATAATCACTAAACTAAAAAAACATCCCCAAGTCAAAACTGTTGTATCAATAGGACAAATTTATTCCAAAAATTTCAATAATACATTCCATCAAATGAAAATAAAATAAAAATAATTATTAAATGATTTTAATATTTAAAATTTTCATGTAAAACTTTAAATGAAACTTTTTTTACATTGTGCATGTATTTAATTATTTTGATCATCAAAGTGAAATGATGTAAAATATTAACATAGTGATAATAGAGTATTAGAATAAAATATATTTCATTAAAATATATTTAGTTATTTTATTTATCAATAACAATCAACTAATAAGAATATATATATATAAATAATTTAAAGGAAAACACGTTTCCATGTATAATTTTAATTTCGAGGAAAAATTTGAAAAAAATAATGTTAAAACCCCATAAAATATAAAGAAATAGATAAAAATTTATTTAAAACTTCATCAATCTAAATCCCATAAAAATAATCTAGTTATATATAATTATGAATAAGATCTAAGAAGAAAAAACGTAGATATTTTTTAAAGAATCATAAAATTGAAGCAATAATAAAAAAATTAAAGAAGTATTCTATATTGAGTGAATATATCTCTCTTTATTCTACCTTTATCCTCCACTGGTTGTGTCTCCATAACCCTCTAAATGTGTCTCTCAGTGTCTTTTTTTTATCTTTCCTATTAATCATATTTTTCTCTTCCATGAAATTTTTTTACCCCTACATATATTATTTTCTACCACCATACCTATAATTTCTACTAAAATTTTTAACATATTAACAAAATTAAAGCTAACCTATCCATATCATGAAAAAATAGAAATACATATTACCAGAGCTTATTATCCAAAATCTAAACTATCCGCATTATTATTTACTAATTCTATCCTCATCAATACTTAGATTCAAGTATCAAAAATATATTTACTCAAAATTAATCTTGTATTGATGCCTAAAACTTTAGGAAACATAGATTTAATGAATTCCAAAAGAATCTCTAAATTTAATCAACACTTGTTCATATGTTTAATTATCAAATAAGGAACCTCATAGAGGCTTCAATATTCTATGCACCTTGCAATTATTAATAATTTACATCATACTATCATGGACTTAGTGGACCTAAAGTTGTTTCATCTACCATATTTGACACCATGATCAATTATAGTTGGACTCTGATTTAAAAATTTAATCTTATACTTATGTGGAATCATTATTTGGAATCATTCCTTTAATATTAAATAATGATCACACAAAATCCAAGTTTTCTTTCACTACTATAACTAAATACGACTAATAGATTTTTGTCCCTATGAAAAAAACACATGTAGTAGCTCAAACCCCACTAAAATCAGATATATATCTCTTTATTATAGTAACATAGTTGATCCATATTCAATGCATCTTATAATTCCACCATCACAAGCAAGACACCACACAAACAAAAAAATGATTCATTGAAGATATACAACATGTCCAAAAATTATAGCAAAGTCACTGGTAGCCATAAGACCTAGACATTCTTTGAATAAGACATTTATTATTATATCCTAATCTTTAAGGACCCTAAACCAAGACATAAACATGAAAACCATATCTGGTGACTCAAACTTTAACAAACCAAACATCAATATTTAACCTTTTTTCAACTAATAGATGATGCATGCATACACGTATAATCACTCTGATAAATTTGGATTTATCCTATGGTATAATTCGAAAAATTAATAAAGATATTGGTTATGGTCTTGGTTGAAACCATGAAGATGTAATTTGAATTTATTTTCAATAGCTACTATAATTTTTAGAAATAAAATTAAGGATGATATTAGTCGACATGTGTGAATAGGAGGATGGTTACCATACAGACTATAACAATATTTGTGTTGTTGAAGTATGAAAATTAATGAGATACATGGAATTTGATTTTTTAAGATTATCATGTAGTATTTTTTTATGAAGAAATAAATCCAATAAAATGGCTATATAGACAAGGTTATGAATAAATATTCGTTGAAAATTTTATATATAATGTTCATGCCATTAAAAGAAAATGATTTTGAGTGTGACAATGAATCTTGAATTAGTTGAAGGTATGGCATGCATAATATTTTTATTCTATCTTAATATGGATGTGGAAAAAGTATAATATCATATATAATAATTTTAAATAGTTTGAAAGAAGTTTTAGGGAAGGAAGAAAAACATTACACTTTGGTAGTTCTTACTCCAAATCAGAGCTATGTTATATTCATCTGTGATGAATAAAGGAAAACTATAGAATTAACTCCAACTTATCAGATATTTTTAATAAAAATATTGAAATTATTATTGATTGAATGCATTTTAGAATTATGGAATATTCCATAGTTTCCTTGGATAAGTTTATTTCATTTGTATGTAAGATAATTCTGATACCATGTAAGAAAAATTTAGATACCTCATAGTATATTGTTCCATAAAGGACCAAACCATGCCAAAATCACTTCTACATCAGAATACTCTAAAATTATGAAAAGGGTTTTGTTCTATTGTGTGTTATATTACTCTATTAGGGATATCACATATGAATAATTTTCAAATTGGTTTGAGATTAACTAGTAAATCTCATCGAGGCTATGTATGATTAAACAAAGAAGAATTCATAAATACTACATCATGAAGAGAAAATCTAGAACACAATGGAACCTAGAAATGATAATTAGTTAAATTATTATAAGTACCATGCCAAAAAATATTGGTTTCACTATATTGGATATGATTTTAGAAAAATGTAGAAATATTGGTTGGTTACGGATAAAAGGATTTATACATTAAAGCATAGTCCCACACTATAGTAGGTTCATGTTTAGTAGTGATTTCAAGATATTTAGAAGATCACATAAAGACCTTAATAATGATTTTAAATTAAATTATAATAGATATTTTGGATCAGGTATTTGAACAAGAACCACACTACAGTGGAATAGATCATGCCACAAAATGGTTAGAGTTGAGGCATGTCATGCTATAGCAGTGAGAATCATGTTCGGATTTGGTCATTTATATATGATCATGGATATTTTTTTAAAATTTTAAAAGAGGAATATTTGAAATTAATTTTAAAATATATTATCAATATAATTGGAATTTATTGAACACCTTTAAACATGTGGACACATAGATTAATATTGAAGGGTTAAAGGAAAAAGAAATGAATCTAACCATTAGATCAAGTGTCGGTAGTATGTAAGACTATATAAAAAATACTTTTAGTAGATATTGAAAAATTAAAAATTGAAATATACATATGGGTTTCATAGAGAAGAATATAATAGAACCATAATAACAGTTTCATTGATTATGTTATGTTTGTTTGAAGGAAGAAGGCTTAAGGGAAATAGATTTCCATAGCTACATCTGACTATTGGAGAAGGAGTGAAACAAGAATAATTTACATGATGAATTATTTTTTATTTGGAAGAGTGAAACACACATTTTTTTGCAGGTAATAGAAAAATATTTTATCTAATTATATAAATATAATAATAGTTTAAATCGAGGAAGTATCCTAGAGAATAGTGACAACAAAAATTACTTGTCACTTTAAGATTTGTTAAAGAAAGGGGTTTTGATTTGTATTGTGTATTTTAAAATAAATAAAGCAATTTAAATAGTTGTTTTAAATTAGTGAGAGGGATTAAAATTCTATATGGTTTGGCTAAAACTATTAAAATGTTATCGAGATTCCCAAATTTTCTAATATTCTTCTACTAAACTAATAAGAGAAAGATTTAAAAACCCCTTCTCCTATATATCATGACTAGATGGTAATGGTGAGAATATACCAAACCATGATCTAAAATTGTTACACCCACCTTACTAAATGTTATAGTGTTTTAGAGGGTCCTACCAGTTTACTTAGGATATTCCCAATCTGGTCTTATTATTCCTAAATAATTATAAGTTTATACTACCACTTCCATGCACAATGATGATCTCTAAGAACTTCACCATGAAGCTCCAGCCCATCCCATCATATAAAGACTAAAATAATTTCAAGGGAGGTAATGAATCATTGAAAAAGGTAATAGAAATTAATAGAATCTAAAACCAAATATGATCACAATTGATGATAAAGACTGAAATTTATGTTTGGAAACTAGTTTAACAAAAGAAGAAAAAGGTTTTATTTCATGAAGCATAAAAACTCAAACATTTTAAATGGATTTTACTTAAATTCCCAATTCACTTAGAATTTACCCCTCATTGGGAAGGAAAACTAAGAATAAAGAGGATGAGAAAAACATTACAAACTTTAAGAATAAAAAAATTTGAGATAAAATAAAATACTAGAGCACAAGAATAGGACTAGGCATAAGAGTACCATATGAATATTTATTCACCAGTTTATAAACATATGCTCCTAATCAAGAATGGTTTCCATTTTTAAATTTTTTATTAAAAACTCAAGAATCTCATTATTTTTAATTCTAAATATTACCTTTTTCCTCACATTGAAAATGTTTATATGATTTTTTCTTCCATAGAATTCATTTTTTCCTTCCATGATTATTGATCAAAATTGTATGTATAAAATTATCTATATGGTAATCTATGATGAATTACATGGATAATTATATGGGAGATTAAGTATTCATATCCAATTATAGGTGACTCTTCATCAATACTATAAAGGGGTGCCTATACTATTGAACCATTCCTTATGTAGCTAGTAATTATCAACATGGATCTTATTTCATGTATCTTGATGATGTAGTTTAATTTTCTACATGCATTGGCTCATAAATTCTCATATGTTAATGATTAACATACATGGATCACTATATATCCAAATTATAAAATGTGGTTGATTCATGTACAAGGATCACTGTATAGCCAAATCCACAAGTGTGGAATTATCTTATTTGAACTAATTTGAGTATATGGTTCTGCAAAATTTCCAGACTCCTATAAATCAGCTCTGAACATCTTTGATTCTTAAAAATGAACTTTATATACATTAAATAATCATCAGAACATCCATAAATAAAAGTAAAATACATTTTCATAATTATAAAGGATCAAATAATCAATTAAAAATTAATTTTTAATCTATTTATCAAATAAACTCTAGATTATTAATCAAATAACAAATTATTATAAAATACAAGATTTGATCAAAATTGAATATTTAAAACAATTTACACTCAATATAAAATGAATTAAAATATTGGATTTTCAATTCCCCCACATATAAACCTTGGACTCTGGATAAGTTAATGTTAAGTTCACACAAGATTCATGATAGGATTGATAAATTTATTTATCTCCACCCAAAGAGTCATGTAATTAATCACATATTGAGGGCTTAATCAGGGTTATTTTATAGCTATATGGTTTATGGGATATTAATGTCAAATTTTTGAGGCCAAATGTGGTGGTGTGTCTCTAAACTAAATCTTAATTCATGATGTTTAGTTTCATCTAAGAATGAATTACAACCTCAATTCCCATTTTACTCTCTCAGGTCCACTTCTTTGAATACTTTATGGATATTGGAAAACATTTTTTCACTCCTTTAGTAACAAACAGTCACTTCCTTTGTTTTCTCCAGTGATATATATATAATATGTTCTTGAAGGTAGAGGGGGATTTTGAATTCTCTTCTTAAGGTTTTGGGACCTTCTATATATCCTTTAATAGGACATCCTTTATAAACATTAAAAGAAAAAAATATCATAGTCAATTATTCCCTATTTTACAAAATCATTATTTTATATTTTTATATCTATATTTATCTTTATATTAACATAATTTTTTGAGGGAAATAGAGATATCTTTTTCTTCAAATATTGGTGGACCTTTATGGCTAGCCTTGGATGTCATCAATTAAATTTTTAAACTCTTTTCATTAGGAGTCTTCCTTCCCCCACACTTGAATTTAACTTATACCATACAAAGGTTTCAAGATCAAGGTGGGTAGGTATGCTGGGCTTGTAATGCAACTACATAAAAAATTTATTCATAGATTCTAATGTTTATAAGGATTTATTTATAAGTATTATTGAAAAATAGTTTATTGAAAAGGGGTTTAAAAAACAAATAATTTCCCAATCATTAAAAATAAAAGTTCATTGAATGATCCAATATTATGATTATATTAGCCAACAAATTATGGTTATTCAAGTATTTATTGGTTCGCTCAAGAAATTGGGCATTGTAAAGAGAGTGTTAAAATTGCTTCAAATGCCTCTTTGGTATGCATTTAAAAATTAATGGGCAGTATTTCATGACATAAGTTTCAAATATTAGTGGGTTTTCATGAAATTCCGTCATTTATATTTTAAAAAACATAGTTAAATATTCGTCTAAAATGTTTTTTATAGATAACATTACTTTGTAAACATTTTCATAGATTCAAAGTTTACAAGGATATTCAATTTATGCTTAAAAGTTTCAAAAACACACTAAAAATGAAAAATAAAAGACCCAAAAATAGAAAATTTAAAAAATTCATAAACTAAAAAGTTCCATCCCCCACACAAAATTGATTCAATGTCCTCAATTCATCTAGATGAATTTTATAGGTAATTATATTTTAAATGAATCAAAACATACAATAAAACTTTCAATCAAGGTAAAACCTATTAGGTTTTCATTGATAAATATGTTAGAGTAATTTTATATCTTCCACTAGTCCTTAAGGCAATGTACCATAACAATTCTTCAGCATATGATCAATAATAGTGAATAGGATTTCTTCTCATTTTATCTTAATCTAAATAGAACCAAAAGTGTGTACACGAGAAACTATAAATTAAACTTTCCATTTGGAATGATTTTTACTTGAAATCAGCTTGATTCTAGAGCTGTATAGTAGCATTTGATCACAAGGATGGAAGGTTTTAGATTGAATAATCTATTTCATGAGAAAATTTTGTTTTCTATTTTTGAATCATTATATTTTAAAAAACTCATATTTTTATTTACTTTAGTTCATGTATTTACGATATTCTCGCCTTCATAACTTTATTAAGGTCCTGATTTATCTCCCTTATAGCACAACATTTTTTTCTTCTAATTATTGAAGGAGGTAGAATTTTTTCCATAAATTAATTAGTAGGTGTAATTCATATGGGTGTATTGTAGGTTTTACAATATGATCATAAGGTGTCTCCCAACATTTTTCTTCAATCCTTTCTCTTTAGTCATACAATATTATCCAGAATTCCATTTTTTTTGTTGGACACTTTTTTTCCATTAGTTTGTGGATGATATGGTGTAGATGTTTTATGATTCACCCTAATTATTTCACAACAATGCCTCCATTACCCAATTATAAATTTGGGTCACCTAATCACCAATGATGGATTTAGGCTCTCTAAACTTTAAAAATATGTTATCCCTAAAAAATGTCACACAAAAAGAACATGATCTGCTTTAGTGGGCTTAGATTCTACCCATTTTGAGACGTAGTCCACAATAAGTAGATTATAAATATTTAAATATGAAATCAGGAATGGTACCATGAAATATATGTTCTAAACTTAAAAAATGTCCCAAAATATAATAGGTATTTGAGTCATTTCTTTTATTTTCAAAATATTTCTAAAAAACTGACATTTTAAACATTTATTAACAAAATAATCTATATCTTTAAAAAAGGAGGACTAATAAATTACATATTCTAAGACTATTATTTTTATAAGTTGAGTTCAAAAGTGTCCTCCATAAGTAAAAATGTGAAAAAACTCAAAAAAAAACATAATTTCACTTGCGTGAAAACATATTCTTAATAATTGATCATTGAAAATTTTATAAAAAAATAGATCTCCCCAAATATGAAATTTAGATTTATATTTGATTTTTGGTTTTTTATGAGTGTCATGATAAGGTGGTACCTAAAAATTGATTAAATAATTTACTATGTCTGTATAAAATTGTATTTCCCTTTTTAATATGTATATTTTTTCTCCTGGAATGTGGTCATTCAGTGGTTCTTGTGATGGGATTTCAATTTCAGTAGTGTTAGGTAGATTTATTAGGTGACTGACCACCTGATTTTCAAATATTTTTTTTATTTCATCGCTAATTTGATCTTCTATATTAGTAGAATCCATCTCACAATCCTAGTCTAGAAATATTCATTCTTTATAAAATAATTATAATAACAACATAATTAGGAAAATAATAAACATTAAATCTATGAAAAATATGTTCTGAATCATTCCAAAGCAAAGATTAATTCTAAAAAATATTTTCTATGGGTTTTCAATTTAATTGGATAACATATAATATTCTTGATGAATAGGCAATGACTTGTGTTTTTTCCTCAGTTCTTTGAGAAATAGCTGCTCTAACCGATTTATTGGAAGCCTCACATAGTTGTTCGGATGGACATTCGTAATTTAGTTGTTACATCACTGGTGGGGGTATAAAACTCTACTTAAATTTATTAGAGGATTAAATATGACTCTTATTGAATTGAGATTCAATATATTTCAAATGTAATATAGAGAGAGGGATAAAAATCTTACAAAAATCTTTGATAAACCTCCTGTAAAATCTTTCATGTCTTGAAAATGATCTAACATGATATACACAAGTTGGAAAAGGAAAAGAGTTTATTATTTAAATTGTTGGTTTATACAATATAATTTATTATTTTGAAATTATTTACCTAAGGAAAATACCTTTTTCCTACCATAAAATGGACCATTTCAAAATTCAATACAAGGAGTTTTTCAATGAAAGTGTTTATGAAATTTTTAATTGTTTTCAAATAATGGTAAAAGTATTTTCCCAACACTATGAAATCATATATGAATACCTCCATGAAATCCAGAATGTGATCAGAAAATATACTAACTATGAACTATTGAAATGTACTTGTAGAATTACATAGTCCAAATGAAATCATCTTAAAATGTTATTATCATAATCTTTAGGAGAAATGGGTACATGAAAATAACAGGAAAATCCATCCAAGAAGAATTAATGATTTATCCCTACTAATCACTACAAAATATGGTCAATTAAAGGGACAAGGAATTTTTCTTTTTGAGTGACCATATTTAGCTTGATATAATGTATGAAAACTCTTCATCTATTCCGAATTCTCATTAGTATTAATCTTTATTTTCATTCATATAAATGGTTTGGATGGTTTTTATAGGAACTACATGGATGGATCTGAGTATTTGGAGTTTTAAAGGGATAAATAATCCATGATTCTAAGAGTTTATATATTTCCTTCATTACTACCTTTATTAAGGTGGTATTTTTCAACACTTTGGGATACCTAAAAAGTTTATATTCTCTTTTAAGTTAATTTTTTTGAGAGGTTTTTTAGGTTTATTCTTGGGATATCACTATTTTTGAAAGATCTCATGCCCTCACCATTTTGATTTAATGTATAACTACTTTCAAAAGTCAAATAGACACTCAGAATATTTTCATTAAATCTTATAAAATGTGTTGGTTGGTAGGATGGGAGGTCGAGCTCACCAGACTCTGGGGTGGAAGTATTATTTCAAACTTCATAAAACTTATAGAATTAATAAACATTCATGAATCCTCCCAAATCCCAATGCGGGGATGGTTTCCTCAATTCCAATGATCTAATTATGACTATTTGTTTGATTTTAACATCTATATATATTAGAGATTCCCCATATCTATCTTATTAGTTCATGATTATTTAGTTTAAATCCAAAAATTCGGGAACTCTAAAGTTTATTATAGTCTGTGGAGGAAGTTGGTATTTTTGGTGTTGGGATCAAACATCAATGAGGAATCCAACATATCTTATAAAAACTATAATCAAAGCCCATAAAGTTAGATAGAATGTATAAGGGGAAAATGAAATTGGGTTGGAACCTTACAGAGGCCACCTTCACATCCAACTAAGAATATGAATCGTATCCCACACAGTTTGATGGAATGATTAGGGCTTACAACTTAATAGGAGGAATGCAATAAAGGCACGTTCACCATACTAATGGGATGATTATCAAAAATTTCTTAGCCCACATGAGTCATTCTTTGTGTGAGAAACAAGTGATAATTAAATATCAATCAGATTTCATGAGCGTATACAATTCAATTTGAAAGGAGGGATTACACATTGAGGATATCTTGGGAAGATTCCTATACCATGAAATGGGTAACAATCAGAAATGAGGTGGGTATTACACATGGGCTGCCATGAGATATCTAACCTAGTATGTATGTTAGGTGAGAATATGTTTTGGGGATTATTCCTAGCAGAGGGACCTTGTTTTTGAAATTATGTGGAGTATATTGAATAATTTAAATTGAAGATTTGGTTGGGGATTAAACCCAAGAGGCTGCCCATGTTTTTGGAACCAAGAAGAGTATCTCGACTCATTGTTATTGAATATTTTTTTGGGTTTTACACATAGGTGGATTCCCATGTTTCTAGAACAAAGTGGAGTATATACACTCATGTTTATTGAATATTTGTTTGGGGCTTACACCTAGTAAGATTACCTTGTTTCTAGAACTATGAGGAGTATCAAAACTCATGTTTATTAAATATTTGGTTGAGGATTAAACCTAGGAGGACTCACATGTTTCATGACCTAAAATAAGTATATCAACTCATGGTTATTAAATTTTTGGTTAGGGCTTACACCTAGGAGGATGCTTATGTCTCTAAAACCATTAGGAGCATCTTGACTCATGGAAATTGATCGATTCCTAAGAATGAGACCTAATTGAATTAGTTGTTAGCCCTAGTGATGGATAGTGGATATGCCTATCCCTAGTTAGTGCTAACATTTGAATAATTTCCCCAAGAATAGGGGATTTTGGTGATGGGTTACCCAAGTGAAATGCCTTGGGAGAACGGTGTCCCAAGTGAAGTGCCATGGGTGAAAGGTTCACCAAGTTAAATGCTTTGGGTGAAGGGTCCCCCAAGTGAAGAGACTTTGGAGAAGGTTCACCAAAGTGATATGCCTTGGGTTTAGGGTCACCTAAGTGAGTTTTACTGGGAGGAGGGTCTCCCAAGTGAGGTGACATGGGAGAAGGTTTTCCCAAGTGAGGTGCCTTGGGAGAAGGGTTAACCTAGTAAAATTACTTGGGAGAAGGGTCTCCAATGTTATGTTCTATGGGTTAAGGGATTCCAAAGTGAGGTACCTTGGGTAAAGGGTCACCCAAGATTGGATCACCCAAGTGTGGGTCTCCCAAGTATGGGTCTCCCATGTGTGGGTCACCCAATTGAAGTGACTTAGACCAAGGGTCACCCAAGTGTGGGTCATCGAGGTGGTTCACCCTAGTAATATAAAATAGGGGACCTCACCATCATTTAGGGATAGAAATAGTATTTCTCCCAAGCTGAGATAAACTACATGGGTGGTGGAGCATGGTGATAAAATCCCTCACCTTTCTTCCTCATTTGAGAGTTCGTCCTTCCTCAAAAAATTAGAGGCAGGGGAGGGGGTGTATATTTATAGGCTGAATAGGGAACCTGTGTGAGAGAATTTAATGATGAATATGTGTGGGAGAATTTAAATAATATTTATGAGGAAATTATTTAAAGTTACACGAGACACTTGTGTGAAGTAGCTGCGTGAGAGATTGCACGAGATCTCTACATTCTTTATAAAATTTTCCCAAATTCCAACAAAAAACGTTTTTGGTTTGTAAGTATATTTGGGATCTTCACCCTATAAAATATAATCCATTGAAGAAACATATGCCTCTAGATATTGTTTTTACCCCATATAGATATTTTTTTGATGTCAAAAATTTCTTGGAATACCATTAAAACGTGTTTTAATGTGTAAAAACCTTTTTTCTTGAAATTTGTAAAACTGTTCATGGAATGAATTTTTTGATGAAAAAAAATTTTCTGATTAGAAATGTATTCATTAGAAATTAAGATATCCCAATTATATGGTAAACATAAGAAACTTTGATGGATTTATGAAATAATTTGGTGGGATTTGAAACTCTCTCACCAGTGAGAGGATGCTTTCCAGAAGGAGGATCTATAATTAAGAATTTTGACTATCATTAAGAGGATTAATCTCAACCCAAGGAATGGAAATACAAAATCAGGAAAAGTATATATTTTATTATAGAAGATATATATTGGAATAAAATTTTATTTGTGGATGGATCCAAGATATAATATTTGTATGTCTCTACATTTCCATAAGAATAGGAATCAAGCCACACATAGTTCATATAAAGTCACTCATTTGTTGATCTAACTCATATATATGGTGATGTAACTTTAAATATTGGTTCATTGTGTTAAAATATGTGATGAAATCTTGTACAAGGATCTCTATCATATGTAAGAGAGGGGATATCATCACTTCACCGTGGATTCAAGGGTAAGGATCCATGTTTCCATGGGTATGTTGCATCGATCTGAATCTCATGCCAAAATTTATATCCACATAGGGTTGGATTCTATAATAAGATTAAGATCATTTGGGATATACCATGTATCATATAGGTGAAATTCATTATGTGAATAGATACCCTCATACGAGTCTTGGAAAAAGATGTGCTCTAATGATTTCCTTGGCCGATGGACCTAGTGGGAGTAGGTCAATTTTTTCTAGGCTAGAATTTTAGTACCTACAATCTTTATATCATTTTTTCACCCAAACATTTTTCTTTTATATTAATGGGGAGGATAAGTGGCATGAAATCAACTTTTACTCAAGCATCCCTTTGTAGGTTTTCGATTTGACAAGTTTTATTCCTTTTCCTTTGGTTTCAAATTCTACTGTTTTCCCTAAAATATGTAAGGTGAATTCCTAGAGAGTTGATAATAATATTTTTTATAGGATTCCATTTTTAGGTTTTTAACATGGAGAGTAAAAATTTTCTTTCACTTAGTAGTTTAAGGTATTGTAATCCAAACCAATGTATATAGTGTTTAAGGTCAAACATATTGGACCAAAAGTGAGGGGTATACATAGTGATATGGGAAAAAACAAACAAAAAATAAGTTAAGGAATGGGGAAAGTTGTTTAAAGTCATAATTCTTCGACTACAAGTTAATAATATTTTATGTTTAATATCATTGAACACATATTTATATAGTTTAAAGGCACATAGAATTAACAAAAAATGTGGTTGAGGCAATTTATATAGAAAGGGGAAGGGGAAACCTAATGTGAATATAAATTCTAGTGTTGGTATAGAAGATCCCATAGGTAAGTACAATCAGTTTAATATCATATTGATTATAAAAAAGGAGGATTTCCCTTTATGGTCATCAATCTTAGACCCCCTTTCTGACAGTATTTTCCAAAAGGAGAATCTAAACTTGAGGCCTCAGGGTCTCTATATAAGGGGAATTCCCTAATAAGATAATGCACACAAATATAATTTCATAATCTTCTTTTGAAAGTGATAAAAATGCATTAATGTGTAATATTAGGGGTATTTAAATACTCTTTAATATATTTGTTATCGAATTTGTTAATCAAAACCTATGAATGTATAAGTAAATTAAAAATATAGACTAGAAGGTGTAGATTGGTTATTAGTAATGGACGAAAACTAAAACCATGATTAGTCGATGGATAGATCATGGGGTTCATGTGGATCTTTCTTTGAGGCCTAAAATTTCACTTGGGGGTTACATTATAGGATAAAGAGGAAAAATATGTTTTTCACCAACATTTCCTAAAGGTTTCCCTTTAGATCAATCAATATCTACTACTAATTTTACAATGGGAGAGAGAACGAAGAGAATTAATTGAATCACAATTCAAGGAATCCAAGAGGAGAATTTAGCAGAATGAATTTTTTTGTTTTGAATCAAAAATCATATATATGAAGTGGGTTTATAGAGAATAGTAATATTTAAGTAGGCTTTGAATACCCTAAAGGTTATACCACTGTATATTAAACACATTATCAAAGTGAAGGGTTACAACCATATATTATTTTGATTTGAATTTTATGGTCTTGAAACTAGGACCATGAAGAAATAATGTTTAAGGTTGTAAAATTGTGACCTAACATTATTGATGGTTAAAGTTACACAACTTAGACAAAAAGGGTGGGATATCTAATATATAAAGGAAAAGGTAAAACCTGAAAGGAATGTTGATCCCATTGCTAGTATATATTATACCATGTGTGAAACAAATAGTTTAGGGTCATAGTGCATGGACCAAATGTTTTTGAGGATAAGGTCACACAACATAGAACAAGAAGCTTATGGATGGTCCTAAGATTGTAAATCTTAGTGCCACAATGTATCTCATTGAGATGAGAATCAATCCACATATAGTTCTTAGAATGAAATCCTCGCCTACATAGATCTAACTCATATTTATGTAAATGAAAATTTTATTCTAATCATGGGTCCATAAACCATTATATTTCATCAAAATTTCCTGTATAGATCTAGCACATTCATAGGAGGTGGGGAATTAATACATCAAGATAAAGATGGATTGTGTGCTAAAGATTTCTACACAGATTGAGTTCTCATGTAGTAGAAAAAGTGGACACTAGATATGGGATACCCTGAGTTGTTTAAATTCATATAGGAGAGACTTATACCAAGAAATTTAATTTCATTGGGTGGGGATAGTGACCATGTGGTTTAACATCATATAGTAATGATGTGTGTGCTATGAAGTTTGGAGTCTTACCGTATTAAGTGACACTAGACAGTTTAAATTCATTTATCCTAGAATAAGTTCTCTATATTTGAAAAATAATCATCTCAATAATGTTATTTAGAGAGACTATCATTTTCATTTAAACTCACACGAGTTATGATTAACATGAGAAACAAGAGAAATCTTGGAAAATCATTTTAACTTCACAAGAGTAAATGATAGGGGATATGTGGTGAAATTCTTATTTCAATGTAAACAATAAAACTCCACACATATTGGATCTCATGGTGGTATATGATAGAATACAATGAAAATTCATGGCTAGGCCTGAAATAGAAATCTTGGTGTCACTATGAATCCCATAGTTTGGTAATCAAGCTATATATAGTTCTTATAAAGGGTACTTACAAATATCTAACTCATTTTTAAGGAAATGGGGAAATGATGGACATAGATTGAGTAGAACATGAAATTATGGTAAGCTTGTATAAAAATAACTATTGAATCCCAAAAAAAGGAACCCCTATATAGATCGAGATATTAAATAAGGTAGTATCATTTTAAAATTTCATCATTTTATGGTATTTTAATAATGTGAATCTCCATTGCTATTTACTAAGATTGAAGACTCGGGTTTCCTTAAAAATAGTGTACATAATCCTACTATTGATTTATATATAGGGATCTTATATTGAGAAACTTTACATGGATCTAGCTCTTATATAGGTTGTGGGTCACATATAATGGACCATGTGTCATTCAGTTTAATTTTATGCTACAAGGAATCATATGTTTTATAGTTAGGGTTATCCAAATAGGACCTAGTTCTATAGTTTAATGTCATGCATCTTGGATAAGTTTCATACAGTTTAAAATCATGGGACTCAGATGTTTTCCGTAAAATTTGCCATTATGTTTTACGGATGTATTATTAATATAGTTTACACTTCCCAAAATTGGAGGCTCCTTAATAGAAACTTTAGATTATGATGGAATAAAACATAGAGACATTATTGATATCTTTGAATAGTGGAAAATGGATGAAGTAAATCATGTATTTCAATGATCAATTATGAGAAAGAAGACTGAATGGAGTAGAATGACCATTTTAAATGATAAAAAATTAATTACATGCTTATTTGATGGAGACTTGGTGAGAGTCAGATGGACATTACCACACTCATTCAAGGGGTAGTGCATGGGGTTTTGGTGGATATATATTATAGGACCAAAATTTACTTTATGGGCTACTTCATAGGCTCAGTGAGAAATTTTTCTATCCACCATCATTTTTTAAAGGGTTCCCTTTAGATATATCAATCCCTATAACCAAAATTTCCACGCAAGAGTGAACCAAGATGATTAATTAACTCAAGGAATTTGGTTGATTTATAAATAAAAATATATGAAGTAGTTTGGGTAGATGAATTTTTTTTTCAAATGGTGTAGGAAAATTAAATGGCTATACCATCACATGAAAAAAAATGCTATTTTGGTAGAAGAAATGTAAAACAATTAAAAGAGGGTTCATTTAAACCTTTCAAGGATTGGAGATGGTACTCAAGATGTATTTTTTGCATCTTGGATATTGATTATGATCATTGGAGAGAGAATTATTTGAGAGGTTAATGTTCATTTGGGATGGAAAATATACCAAAAGTTTAAAGGTCATGTTACTAGGGCCAAATGACATATAGATTAATGTAATGTAATTTAGGTAAATGGATAACCTTACCGTTTAACATCTTATGGTAGGGGAATTGTACATGTATTTTAACATCATATGGTGAAGAAGAATGGTTTCTATAGTTTAGGGTTGAAATTTTTTTACCAATGTTTTTCCTTTTGTGGTCTTGTAGCTTGGACCAATAGTTGGGTGAGGTTTTTTCTTCAGTTGGTAATAAAGAACCCTATATTAATAGTGGCCTTGGGGGATAAATGATAGCAAATATAGTCTCACATATAGAGAATAATATTTATTATTCATCAGTAATAGGGTCTAGGAATCACTTCATATCCCATAAAATGAGGAATAAATCTATAAGAAGTTCAAAAAAGGGGTATGTTTTGAGACTGATCCTAGATGAATCTCTTCTTAGAAAGGTCCAAAGCATCATACAATTTTACATCTATGATAGTTACATGAATTTTTTAATTAATATAATGTGGATAGAATTTTGGACACATTAAATCTAACATCTTATGACAAGGATTACATCATATGGTTTAACTTCATAAAACTATGAGGAGTTCTAGGTATTCATGCAATATAGAATATGGTGTCATGTAGTTTTGGGACTTTTTACTTGAGACATGGTGAGAGATAACTCTTCAAGAATGGTGATCTTATATTGGGGAGAAAATAACTCAAATTCATGTATCATGAGTCTCATGATTCTCTAACACAACCGAGGCTTCATATAATTTCTTCTACAACTAATCCTTAAAATGAAGAATTATTCAATTTTATTTCCTAAAATTCTATGGTAAGGAAAATAATTTGAATGATCTATCTTGACCATAAACATAGGTCTCCTAATATTTGGAATCTCAAGAAATTTATTCTTGAATGAGTAAATGAAGTATATATAAACATGATTACTCCTAAAGTAATATAACATATTACGTATGTCACTTAAATATGGACAATTCAGATGAATTGATATAAATTATGTATTCTTCTCAAGATATCCACATGGATGAAGCAAAAAATTGGGCATCCATGGCTCCAATATCTTCTCATCTAACTAATTCAGAATCTAATACTTGAAGGAAAATAACATCTTGATTATATATCCTAATAATCGACAATAAGGGAATTATTTTGGATAATCTATCAAATATTCCTCTTATGGTCTCTTAAACCATGGGATATCGATCAAATTAATTTCCATGGAATATGAAAAATACTCGGGGACATTTTTCAATGGAAAGGAATATAATTTACATTGTCTATCATCAAGAGATTAGTGAGAAAACAATTTCCCTTTTATGATACATATGCCTCTATTGGTATAGAAACATTATAGAATCTAGGATCTAAGAGGAAGTTCCCTAATCTCAATCAATACAGGGTACAAGATAATTCTTTAGAGACCTCATATTATAAGGATCTATCCCATATATTGGGGAACTTTTACTCTCCTAAAATATCCATGGAAACAACAAAGGTCAAAGAACATCCCTAATGAAATTTCTAATGAGTTAAAAAATAAGTAAATTCCCCCAACATTGTGGGGTGGGGTACTTCACTGGAAGGATGACCTATGTAAGATGATGCTAGTAATATATGGGGGGAATATATATGAAGCATCTTCATAAATAATTTATAGAGATCCTCATTTTCATGATTCAAATGAAGAATCTGTTCTTTAGAAAATATTTCTCTATCATCCTTAAGGGGATGAAATATAGAATAATTATCCTCACACTTTCCTTTTTCAATGGTAGGATGAATGGAAAATGATGGGGATCTCAACGTGGACCCCTAAAACTAGATATTCTATTGAAATTGGGAATATTATCCATCAATATTGAACTATGAAGCATGATCATGGTTGATAATGATTAATGTTGAGGTAGATAGGGTATCACTAATCCCATCCTCACAAATTCTTGGAGAAGATGATGAGATGACCTTTTGGGGATCTGAGGATTATAGGAATGTACATTGATCCTCATCAAGAGTGGAGAGAACAAAATGGAATGTCTTCATACCTGGTTGATACTATATTTTTTGATACATAAGTGAGCTAATTCTCTTCCTTAATTGAATATCTTGTTTGGTAGGTAGATTCTTATTGGATAGTTTGGTGGGTCAATGTAATGTTTGATTTTTTAGTGGGTCAGTTCCTATTGGCTTGTTTGGGGGGTCGACACCCATTAGCTCATTTGATGGGTCATCACCTATTGGACCGTTTTGTGGGTTGATACCCTTTTTCTCGTTTGGTGAGTCAGTTATCTTTCACTCATTTGGTTTTTCATTTTGGTTGGCAGGCACTCATTGGACCTTTTGGTGGTTCAACACCCTTTCAATCATCGGGTTGGTTGGTGCCCTTTGAAATTATTCTTTTTTCATTAGAAAGTATGCCTGAAACTTATGTTGCATGTTCTATACAATTTTTCATTTCCATCTGACCCTCATAGATCATATTTTATAGTATATCTTTGAATATGAATAATTATAGGATCATGTGACCCAACATATAATGGTAAGGTAAGTAATTTAAATGGCCATCCTACCCTAATTCATATAGATTATTGATTTATGGAAACATTATCAAGTTATTTTCTAGAGAAAATTTGATGTTCCTAGGATTATGATCATTATAGAAGGAAAAAATTTTATCCTTCCTTATTTCATAGTCACACCACCTTATCCTTTTTGGATTTAGGGAAATACAAGTAGCTGTAGATTAACTTGGATTCCATATCTATATTGGTGTCAATTTATAATCTCTTTCCTTGGTTTGGAAAATAGAAACATATATACATTTTTCCATTGTCACCAAATCTCAGAAACCACCAGGGAACTTAAAAGGAATAAGAATAGTTGAAAAATAATACTTTATATTATCCACATAGATCTCTAGTACTTATATCCAGGGAATCTATGTTTCAATAGAATATTTTAGACTATTCCATCTTGTAATAAAATCCATGACTCTTTCATTTCCCACTACTTTAAATCATAGAGGTCTATGATTTTCATTTTCCTCAGTGTAGATCTGAACTGGTTGAGGAATTGCTGATAGAGATCTTCCCAGCTTATGATTGTTCAGAATGCAAGTTTATTATGCCAAGAAAGGTTGGGAATCCCATGGTCTTCATGAATCATTAGATCTGGCTAGACTAATCTTTTCTGGGGTTCCCAGCACTGGGCCGTACTAGGAAGATAAATTGGTTAAATGTTGTTTTGGATCACCTGTTCTATTGAATGTTGAGAATATTGGGTTCCCAAAGTTGGGAGGAGGATGAGTTGAATCAACCAAATCCGGATATAACATCATCTTTGGATTTACTAGTGTATATTGAAATTCAAGAGAAACTATCTGAGAAATGAGGGAATCTAGTAATTCTTGGAATATATAAATATGAGTTATCCTTAGTTGAATTTATTAAACTGGTAATTGATGTCTAACTAGTAGTGAAAACGCTTGGTAATCAATCGACACTATATTAGAATAGGTCGATTGATGAAATATTAGTTTGAAGGGGTTTCTTGATTATTCCATTATGGGTCGAGAAAAATTATCATGTTAAAGAGGTGTAGTTGAAGGGGGTATAGTGTCTTAAACTAATGAACATACTCAAAGGGTTTACTTCCTTTGATAAACTCAGTATTAAATTGATGAAGATCTACTATTTTGGATTTGAGCTAAGAAATATTATCTCTTACTAAGATGGATCTACCATGGTCATGAAATGGGTAGGTATTTAATATAGCCACATCAATCACCTTATTGAATGTATCAAGTTTCACATCATCTGATGTTATAAAAGTGATGTAATTCACTGATATGAAATATGTGGGAGGAAAAAAGATTCCTTTAGGGGAGGAATATCTATGTTTTGGGTATATTTATTCCAAATGGATCATACAGAAGATGAATTTGGGGATGCAAATGGACCCAATATTATGGGTTGGGGGGTTTTCCAAGGATTCCACTATCACTGAGGAAAAATACACAAATTTTTTATTCTCCAGGACAATGGAATCTAGGAATAATGCAACGTTCCAACCAGCTCACCATTAGAATGGAGGCCGGACCAGTCACCACATGACCTCAAGCACGTATCCCTATATGCCAAAGGCTGCCAACTAATAGTGAGGGTCTATGGATAGTTAGTGGGGAGACTATACCCTCATATTAGAGTTCAATAATACACAATGGCAATAAATAGAGTAAGAAGTCTAATAAATTATAAAGTTGTGGAAGAAAAATAGTACTCATTTTATAAAAGTGACCAACACCAATTATAAATTAGATAAATTCATGACATTCTAATGAAAAAAAAATGTAAAAATATGAACAAAAAAAACATTCTTTACATGTAACACCCTAATATTTTATAGTACGTTATTTCTTCAAAGTAATTCAATAACTTGCACTACACTCAACACTGAGTTCAAGCGCACCACAACTTACCAAACAAGCCGTTCAGAAGTAGTTATGAATAGTATTAACTGAATTTTGATCTTTATATAATCATTATAATTTTAGAATCCATATTATGAGTTTCTTAGACATAATTTAATAACAAATTCATTTTTTCAGATAAAATAAGTATTTTTCAAAAAATGCAAGTTTACCGCCTTTTAATGGAGAACCCTTTTGAAATCCAATATTTGAAACTTTTATATATTTAATTTGAAAAAATAAAATTCTTCTTTAGAATAAGAATATAATACGTTAGTTTTAATAAATTTTTGGCATTTTTCTGATAACTTTCATATTTGGGTGAATAGTGAAAAATACTATATTTTAACTGAAAACAACTTTTTTAATCAAAATAATTTAAAGTGTTGAATTATAAATTTTAATAGTTTGGAATTATAATTATATTATATTTTTACCATTTAATCCAATGATTGTCATTGTAAGTAATTTCACTTTGAAATTGGACATAAATAAGTGTCAATCCTTTGATAGTTATTATTTCTTAAAAATATGCTTTTTGGTTTTGACAATGGGAATTAATTTTCAATTAATTAATGAAACTTCTATGTTTTTAAATTGGTAAAATATAATTCATTATTTAATTCGGAATATCAAAATTATCTTAGGGTTAATTTTTGTTATTTTTCTGAAAACTTTCAATTTTCGATGAATAGTGAAAAACAATAAGTTATTGTTTAAAACCGACTTTTTTTTAAATAATTATTTATTTTATTTAAATTTATCTTAGGTAAAAATATATAAATAATACCTATATAAGTTCAATTTAATTCATTATAGTCAGTTTATAATAATTTTTGATATATAAAAATTTTATTGAACTTTTTACCGTCTTTTACCCACCTCCTATGGGCATTTGCAAATTTACATAAAACATAATTTTACTACTTCTGTGAGTTGAATTTTAAAAATCCTAGGGACCCAGTTGATATCAGTAAGTAAAACATGGTTCAATAAGATGAAAATAATTTTTGGTGAATAATAACTTTTTACTTTTATTTACTGTGGTTAAAAGTAAATAGGGAAATTAAGGGTAAAAATGATAAACTTATTATCCTAAAACATGTCCTAATTATATTGGATAAGTATAATTCGACAAAAAACAACCTTATGAATAAAATATGAACCTCTTTGGTCCACTTGGTTCCGATTAGGACATTTATTATTATTTAATTCTAAGAAGACTTAAAAGTGTTAAATTCAAAGTTTAATAACTAAACCATTTGTAATATAGAGTTACACAAAAGATAAATTCAACTATAAATATTAATTATAAAGCTAAAACTATTCCCTACATATTGGTATTTTATTTATATTTTTGATACATTAAATAATTTAATTTATGTATGAAACAATGATGATGCAGTAATTAATTAATTAATGAAATATTAAAATAATTGATATTATAAATAACCAAATAAATGACATTTGAGACTTTTTATGAATTACACTAATTTTATAGGTTAATATGACATTTTAGGGTTTTTTAGATGAATGTTTTCAAAGTAATAATGCTATTATGAATTTATAAAAAATAAAATACCAAATAGTGTCAAAATTGACATAAAAGAGTTTTTAAATCAAATTGTATATTATTAATTGATATACTATTCCTAAAAATATAAGGTTCGTTCAAAAGACTTATATAATGATAGGTGTATCATTAATTAACCACTTGGGGTTATCTTGGAAGTGTATAGTATGTTTATTAACCATATAATATAAAAATAGAAAGAGACATGGTAAATGTCAAACTATTTAACTAAGAGTTAAATCTAAAAGATAAAGTTATTATAGTGAACAAAACCTGTATAAAACCTATTGGTTGAGTGGTTTTCAAAAAAGACCCACCTTAGTCTTTATATAATTTATTTTGGAGAAATTATAAACCGAAAATTATTTTATTATAAAATAATATTTCTAGCTTTTCATAAGGTGCCCCTCACCCCTCTTATAAACGGGCACTCCCCCTTCCCTCTAATTCACAACTTAAAAGCCATTTGTATTGTCAAAACCCTGTCCAAATACCCTTTCAACTATCCTACCTTAATACTATAGGCCTTAACTTAGTAATAAATCCATCCTAGGAATCCATTTTGATCAAATCAAAAGGAAGAACCTGAAGAAGAGGTAAATATTTCATCACCTCTTTCAAGTTCCTTTATTCTTCCACTTCCTCTTTCTTTGTTGTTTCCATTATAAAATAATAACTCTAGTATATTCTATATACTGTGATGTTATTATAAATATGGTACCACCATATTCATTATTCTATCCATCCTTTGAATGATATGTCACCATACGTGCGTACGTACGACTTACCGTCTCCACATCATGGTGTAATTGTTATTCAATACACTATTATTTGGATGGGTATAATAATGATGTGTAATTGATGTAAATAATAAATATAACATGATAATTATCCTGTATATATGATATACCCTCCAATTATATATTATTATAATATCAAAAGAATGATATTGTCGCTCGTGCGTACGCACGGATTACCGTCTCCACGAACGCGATGAGATTCATTCCCCATCATATCCATTCATGACTAATTTTCATTAGATAATTAAAAATAATGTTTAAAGACTTAATATTATTATGAATATGAATAAGATACATCCTATCCATAACAAACATTACTTTCATAACAAATCATATAAAGGAAAATGAATCAGTTAACACCCGAAATGACGATAATACTAAGATATTATTAACAAAGAAATGTTAAAAGACCATATATGATATCATATTAATGTATAAGATTCTTGTATAATTTAATAACAATCATTTATCCATTATACAGGAGGTTAACCTACCCTCTACCAAGGAAAAGTACAAGGTAAGTGTTAATTCTACAACCTCTTCATTATTTAAGGTTGTTTATATGTAATTATCTATTGGGACATCTTTATCATCCACATCCGTGTTTTCCCAAAAATGTATTCCAAAACATTTTTACTACTTACTAGAAAATGGGTTAAAGTCATTTATACCCTTATTTGACCTTATATGTTTTGAAAGTAATCTTTTCGTCGTTTTCCAAACAAGTTACTTTATGACCTTTTCAAAAAAATTAAGGTAAGAAGGTTTTTTTAACTTATACGGTGGGTGCGACTATATTCTGCCTTAATAACATGGTCGAATCTTCCCTTATAAGGTTATAATAATATTTTCAAATATAAATGTTTTCTTTTATAATGATGTGACTTTTAAATTATTTCAAAATATAAAGAGATATTTCTCTAAAAAGGTTTTGATTTCATCTATGTCAACATCCTTTGATTAATTTTTAGTTTGTTTGAAGTTGATTTATTATGATAAAAAAATTCCACATTGCATTGAATTTTTTGTGATATTCTTGACCGTAGATGTGTTATTTCATTCCATTAATGGTTTATGGATAAAGTATTGACATTTCGTATGCCAGTTTTAATATGAATGTTTATGTTATATTTAATACTTTTCATATGAAGAATCCATTGGACATAGTAAGTGATGGGTGGAGCCCGCTATAGCTCCTCGATGCATCGGTAGGTCTCATGAGACAAACTAGTGACTTGGAACAAGGCATTGACAAAATCTTATTTGTAGTCTTGGCACAAGGCCTTGACTATGTGGTTATAAAAGTATGGTATTATGCATTCCATCATTATGGAAGTGGCTATTGATATTGCATATGATTATTTGACTAGTAGAATATCCATGTAAGTAAATGACATTATTTTGATTTATATTTTCCATATTATGATGAAGTTTATGTTGAAATGTCTTTTATTTTAGTTCTATATGTTTCCTTAAATTTTTATGCTTATTTATGAAAGTTTCTGCTATATTGTTATCCTTACTGAGAATTTGAACTCACCCATTTCTAGGTTTTATTTTTACCTGGATGAAAAGAAGTATATTATGAATGACTAATAGGGATAGTCTATGGGATATCAGTGTTGTCTATGGAAATAATGTTGTTGTAGTTTTCCATTTTATGATGTAATTTAAACCTTATGAATGTGTCTATTACTTCCAAGGATACTAAACTAATCAGTCTTTAGAGACTTGATCTTTTGTGATCATGTTAATGATATGTAATAATGTACAGAATCTGGGATTTTGGGGTCGGGGCATTACAGTTGGTATCATAGGAAGTTTAATAAAAACCTTGTAAACTAGATTTAGATAATATTTGATTAGATCACATAACCCTAAGATAGGATTTGAGGATTAGTATAGAAGAACATCCTAGAATTTTGGTGCTGTAGAGATTTTATGAGTTTTCCAAGCAAATACATCCCTATCTAGATATGAGCAGGTAGAGGCGGCTGTGGCACAAATGTACCTAGGGGTAAAACCCAAAAACACTACTTTGATCTAGACTCGAACGAGAACTGGTGCATGAAAATTGGCCTTACAACACTCTTGGTTATGACACTCTTGGTGGATATGCTTAGGATTATGGATTATATCCATAAACTATTCAATTTAAATTAGGTATTTTACAAGTTTGGAATTATTCATTGCAATTAATAAACTGAACTAGTGTATGCCATTGTATAGAAATGGCGCCCAGCAGAAGGAATGCAAACTCTAGTGATATGTATGATCCAAAGATTAAGAAGGATCATATATTTCACGGTATTAAGAAAACATTTATAATAGAAATAGTCTCCCATGTATTCTCAACATATGAAGAAATAGTATCATGTGTTAATAATATAAGTAATGAATTCTCTGAGTTCTATGACTTTGAAGGATATCAAGAAAAGGATGGAAGAGAGAAAGATGGATAAAGGGAATAGGGAAAAGAAAGATTTTCCCATATGTGATAAATATAGAAAGAATCATCTTAGTAAATGCTTGAAGGGAATGAGAGTTTGTTATAGGTGTGGAGAAAAAGGATACCATGTAGAAGATTTCAAGGGTAAGAAAAAAGTTTTAAATGTACAATGCTTCATCTACAAGAAGTTGGGACACTACGTGAATCAATGTTCAAATCATCAGAGTATACCCCAAATGATGATATTGGATAATAATAAAGTTATGATACTATTGAATATGAACAGGAATAATTAGATTTATTACATTGTTATTGAAGTATTGTGTCATTTGAGTATTGTATTAATGATGTACATGTTATAAGAATTATAGATTATATAAGGATTGTACTGCAGTAATATTTCATTAATGACTTGAGATTGTGTGGAACCAAGAAAAGTGACTCAATAGAAGGTTAAATTTTTGGAAAATATATGGTTGAGAGAAAGATAAACCATAATATGGTTCTGATACCGAGGTAGTGATTTTGGAATAATACATGATTGATTTAGATAAATTATATTGGATATTCTTGACTACATTGAAACTGATTAATGATTTGTATATTCCATCATTGATGGAGTTTACAACATTTTTGGATAGAAAGAGTATATCCAGAATTCAATAAGGAATAATGGAGCATGAATGTAATCAATAAGGTTTTATGGTAATTCAGGATGTTGCAGTGTTTTAAAAAAATACATTATGAAGATGTTCACATGTTATTAAGTGGAAAAAAGATATTCATTGTGTTTACCTTCCTTATAAATTTTGGACTGTGAGTTTGGAAAGATTTATTTTGGATAATTCTAGTTTGAGATTATTTTTGGATTTCCACAAAAAGGACAACCCGGCGGTCGGGCGGCAACCCGTCGCATCCAATAAGGCTGTGAGACTTTAACCCATAACCAAAGGGTGACAAGGGTTTATCACCTACCACTGACCCCTGTGATGTCCTGGATTTAATAATGTAGTTTTTCAAAAGGTCTAGTAGATGAATTATAAATTCATTTTTTTGGAACCCTATACGAATAGGATAAATATAAATTTTTTTAGTTCTATTATCTTGTAGATTGAAAGATGAGTTTGTTGTAGAAATTAGTTAAAGGATGGAACTCTACTTGTCAAGTATATATTTTTTTCTTCTCTTATTCTATGAAGAAATTAATTCTTAAACTTTAGGTAAGGGATCTTAAAACTAAAAATATGTTATCCTAATACCTTATGTTTTTTTGAACCGATGATATTTTAAATCATCATAGATTGATGGCTTTGAGGCCCTCAATTCTACAATTGTTTGTGACCGATGACCTCAATAACTCCCTATAAATATTTACGTTTTCCTTTAATTATGTGTCTCTAATTTCCACCGATTTTCTCTTAATTGAGATAATAATTTGGTGGTTACTTTTTCATTCCCCTTTTCTTATTATTATGAATAAATTTTATTAACCCAATTTACGATGTGGGTTTTCCCACAAAGGTATTTTCTATCTTCATCCTTTTATTTTAGAAGAACAATTTAAAATTTCGAGGATGAAATTTAATGAAGTAGGGAAGAATTTAACACCCCAAGATTTCATAGTACGTTATTTCTTCAAAGTAATTCAATAACTTGCACTACACGCAACACTGAGTTCAAGCGCACCACGACTCACCAAACTAGCCGTTCAAAAGCGGTTATGAATAGTATTAACTGAATTTTGAACTTTATATAATCATTATAATTTTAGAATCCATATTATGAGTTTCTTAGATATAATTTAATAGCAAATTAATTTTTTTTTCAATTAAAAGAAGTATTTTTCAAAAAGTGAAATTTTACCGCCTTTTAATGAAAAACACTTTTTAAATCCAATATTTTAAACTTTTATATATTAAATTTGACAAAATAAGCTTCTCATTTAGAATCGGGACATAAGAATTTAGTTTCAATAAATTTTTGGTGTTTTTCTGATAACTTTTATATTTGGGTGAATAGTGAAAAATACTATATTTTAACTGAAAACAACTTTTTTAATAAAAATAATTTATAGTGTTGAATTATATATTTTAATGGTTTGGAAGTATAAATAGATTATATTTTTACAATTTAATCCAATTATGGTCATTTTATGTAATTTCACTTTGAAATTGGACATAAACAAGTGTCAATCTTTTGATAATTTGTATTTCTTAAAAATAGGCTTTTTAGTTTTGACAACGAGAATTAATTTTAAATTAATTAATGCAACTATTATTTTTTTTAAATTGAAAAAATATAAATCATTATTTAATTCAGAATATTAAAATTATCTTAGGTTGAATTTTTGGTATTTTTCTAAAAACTTTCAATTTTTGATGAATAGTGAAAAACACTGAGTTATTGTTTAAAATCAACTTTTGATTTAAATAATTATTTATTTTATTTAAATTTATTTTAGGTCAAAATAGATACATAATAACTATATAATTTCAATTTAATTCATTAGAGTCATATTATAATAATTTTAGATATATAAAAAGTTTATTGAACTTTTTACTGTCCTTTTCCCACCTCCTAGGAGCATTTGCAAATTTACATAAAACATAATTTTAGCACTTCTGTGAGTTTAATTTCAAAAATCCTAAAGACATGATTGGTATGAGTAAGTAAAACATGGTTCAATAAGATGAAAATAGTTTTTGGTGAATAGTAACTTTTTACTTTTCTTTTCCATGGTTAAAAGTAAATAGGGTAATTAAGGGTAAAAATGACATTATTATTACCCTAACACATGTCCTAATTCTGTTGGATAAATATAAATCAACTAATAAAAACCTTATGAATAAAATATGAACCTTTTTGGTCCACTTTGATTAGATTATGACATTTATTATTATTTAAATAAAAGAAGAGTTAAAAGTGTTAAATTCAAAGTTTACTAACTAAACCATTTTTAATATAAGGTTACACATAAAATAAATTAGACTATAAATATTCATTATAAATATAAAATTATTTCCTACATAATGGTTTTTTATATATATTTTTTAGACATTATATAATTTAATTTATGTATGACACAATGATGATGCAGTAATTACATAATTAATGAAATATTAAAATAATTGATATTATAAATATCAAAATAAATTTAATTTGAGACTTTTTATGAATTAAAATAATTTATTAGGTTAATAGAACATGTTAGGGTTGGTTAGATGATTTTTTTTGAAGTAATAATACTTTTATAAATTTAGAAAAATCAAAATACCAAATAGTGTCAAAATTGACATAAAAGAGTTTTTAAAACAAATATTATATTATTAATTGATATTATATTACTAAAAATATAAGGTTAATCCAAAATACTTATATAATGATAGGTGTATTTTTAATGAACCAATTGGGGTTCTCTGAGAAGTTTATAGTAATTTTATTAACCATATAATATAAAAATTCAAAGAGACATGATAAATGTCAAACTATTTAACTAAGAGTTAAATCTAATATATAAAGTTAACATAGTGACCCAAACCTGTCTAAAAGATATTAGTTGTGTGGTTTTAGACCCATAACCACCTTATTATTTGAAAAATACATTTTGGATCCCTTAGAAACCGAAAATGATTTTATTGTAAAATAATATTTCTAGCTTTTCCTAAGGTGTCCCTCACCCCGCTTATAAAAGGGCACTCCCCCTTCCCTCTAATTCACACCTTCAAAGCCATTTGGATCGACCAAAACCTACCCAAATACCCTCTCAAATATCCTCCCTTCATCCTATATTTCTTCCTTTAGTAATAAATCCAACCTAAGGATCCCTTTTGATCAAATCAAAAGGAAGAACCCGAAGAAGAGACAAATATTTCATCTCCTCTTTCAAGTTCATTTCTTCTTCCACTTCCTCTTTCTTTGATGTTTTCATTCTAAAATAATAACTCCAGTATCTTCTATATACTATGATGTTATTATAAATATAGTACATGCATATTCATTATTCTATCCATCCTTTGAATGACATGTCACCATATGTGCGTACGTATGGCTTACCGTCTCCACGTCGTGGTGTAATTGATATTCAATACATTATTATTTGGATGAGTATAATAATGATGTTTAATTGATGTAAATAATAAATATAACATGATAATGATTATTTATATATGATATACCATCCAACTATATATTATTATAATATCAAAATAATGATATTTTCTCTTGTGTGTACGTACAGATTACCATCTCTACGAACATGATGAGATTCATTCCCCATTGTATCCATTCAAGACTAATTTTCATTATATGATTAAAAAAATGTTTAAATATTTAATATAATTATGAATATGAATAACAAACATCCTATCCATAACAAACATTACTTATGTAACAAATCATATAAAGGAAAAGTACAGGGTAAGGGTTAATTCTACAACCTCTTCATTTATACCCTTATTTGACCTTATATGTTTTAAAAGGAATCTTTCCGTCATTTTCCAAAAAAGTTACTTTATGACCTTTTTGAAAAAATTAAGGTAAGAATGTTTTTTAACTTATACGATGGGTGAAACTATATTCCACCATTATAACATTATTGAATCTTCCCTTACAAGCTTATAAGAATATTTTCAAATTTAAATGTTTTCTTTTATAATGACGTGACTTTTAAATGATTTCAAAATAGAAAGAGATATTTCTCTAAAATGTTTTTGATTTCATCTATATTAACATCCTTTTATGGATTTTAAGATTGTTTGAATTTGATTGAATATGATACAAAACTTCCATATTGTATTGAAGGTTTTGTGATATGTTTGACTGTGGATGTGTTATTTCATACCATTCATGGTTTATGGATAAAGTATTGACATTTCATATGCTAGTTTTAATACAAATTTTTATGTTATGTTTAAACCTTTTTATATGAGGAATGCATTGGACTTAGTAAGTGACAGGTGGAGCCCGCTATAGCTCCTCGATGCATCGGTAGGTCTCATGAGATAAACTAGTGTCTTGGCACAAGGCCTTGACACAATATTATTGGTAGTCTTGGCACAAGGCCTTGACTATGTGGTTATGAAAGTATGGCATTATACATTCCATCATTATGAAAGTGTCTATTGATATTGCATGTGATTATTCGACTAGTAGAATATCCATGTGATTAAGTAAATGACTTTATTTGGATTTATATTTTCCATATTATGATGATGTTTATGTTGAAAAGTCTTTTGTTTTAGTTCTATACATTTCCTTAAATGTTTATGCTTATTTATGAAAGTTTCTGCTATATTGTTATCCTTACTGAGCATCTGAGCTCACCCATTTCTATGTTTTATTTTTCCCAAGATGCGAAGAACTATATTATGAATGACCTACAGGGATAGTCTATGGGATCTTAGTGTTGTCTATGGAAACAATGTTGTTGTAGTTTTCCATTTTATGATGTAATTTAAACCTTATGAATGTATCTAGTACTTACAAGGATACTAAACTAATCGGTTTTTCGAGACTTGATCTTTTGTGATCATGCCAATGATACGCAATAATGCACCAACTCTGGGCTTCTAGGGGCAGAGAGTTACATTACATTCCAATATAGAAGTAGATAAAAAATGAGTCAAATCCCTGAGGGCGGTCTCCTTGAGCATTACGAGCTTCTTCTCAGTCCTCTTCTCCTATCCCCCATGTATATACAAATAGGAAAATCTTGTAACCAAATAGAATCTACTCTGGTACCCTAGTGCATTGGTGGACCGAGTAGGGTGTGAGATATAAATCTCAGTAGTCTAGGACCACTGATGTCTACTCCAAATCCATAAATTTAATAAATACCTCAGACCATGTGAAAGCTTGAATAAATATAGCAGTACAAAGTAACAATACACCCAAGTACCTGCTACAACCCTTAGCTGGTTTCTAAACTTGTATTATACTTTTTTCATGTATAAAAAATAGTCTTTACACAATCATTTTCATTTATCAATTATTCAATTGTCATTAAATTATGGAATTCTCAAGATTTGGCCTAAGCTCGACATCCCTCATATAAGTCACTCACCACAGATGTCTCAAAAGACCATCTAAGTAATCAAAGTAAAGACCGAATCCAAGCTTGTGCTTTGTCATGGTTAAGGAATCATAAGATATTTAATTTAATCTTTCATATAATATATCCAAGCCAATCCCCTAAAAATTGTTATTCGCTCCTAGGTCGGTCCACTAACAATGATTCATCCAATTCCTTGATAAGTCTGAACCCTTTCTCATATTCAATTCACAAATCATAATGTCACAATAGTTTTCATTAACCAATTAATTCATTTCATGTAAGACCAATTGGACCCAAAGTACAATGTCAATTAATGGGTGTATGTAATTTTTCATATATTTATGTTTATTATTTTTAAATATTATATGGAATTATTATGAGACCAGTCTTTTTGACAGCGTGTGATTTTGAGGCCCGAATTTCCTGGAATAAATGTTTGAAATAAATTAAACTTTTAAAAAGTGGGTATGAGCAATTTTCTTGAAAAATAGGAATAAATTTTAAATGGGTGACCAGATCAGAAATCTAAGGGCAATGTTGCATTTAATATAGTGAATTTACCTTAGGGATGGCCTAACTTCAACCGGCGTGGGTCAGCTACAAGGGTTAGTTTTTGGATGTTTTAATTGGAATAAAATAAATTAATAATTAATTTATTTTAAATTTTTTCTTTTTACACATTTAATTGATTCCTCCCCTTTAAATACCTGCTTATGGAAGGTTTTTAGGGTTAGCAGCATAACCCTACAAATTGCGGTTTACCTTTGGATATTTGGAGGAGAACCCGTTGATGGATGACAACGACATAATCGATCGACGCATCTCGTATTCGACGAACGTCACCAAAGAATGTGACACGATGATCGTTCTTCAACCAAATTGAGGTAGGGGTTTTTATTTTGATTCTTCATTTCTCTGTTCAAGGATTAAATGACAAATGTGGATTAAGCCACAAACAAGGTGATCCGCGGATAATGCATTCTTCTAAGAGGGTGTAATTTTTTTTCTTTTTGGGTTTTGATTCAAGAATTGATTTTATGATAATTTTTGAATTATTATTTTTGACTCACCTATTAAACATATTAACGGGATTGGATCGACTCCATGATGAATGAAGGCAGAGGTGCATTACTTCTTTGTTTATTGTTTTCTTTCCCCCTTTTTAACCCCATGTTCTTCACGTTCTTCATGGGGTTATGAACAACTGATCATTTCAAATCCATTTTGCAATGCAATGATCCAAAAATGGGGATTTGAAATCATGAAAACCTAGCAGAGGTGTGACGATGATGGCAGATGATGAACTAGTTCGGATTGGGAGAGACCATTCCTCGAGCATTATTCACATGGGTGGATCAATTAACATTTTCAAGGCCGATCGAAGGCCCGAAAACAACTGAAACTGCTTTGATACATTAGAGAGACCTATAATATAGAGTTTCATGGAAAAAGGAATGTCAGAATGAAGATAAGATCTTCACCGAGGCGTAATGAAGAAGTTCCACGATTCTGGAAATTTCCAGAACACATGACTTGTATCACGAAGAACACGCCGTGTGGTATCGGCGGTGGAGGCTAGGGTTTGCACACTGTATGTGATGAAGAAAAAATCATGCCTCTTGGGAGACATGGCGTGTGGACAACACCCATCAGTGGTTGGAGTGTCGGGTGACAGGAAGTGTAGACACGGTGTGTGACCACTGTCACCCGATGTGCGAGTCCTTACATGGGGCTCAACATGTATCTCAGACGATACATGGACACAGGGTGGAGTACAGACCATGTACTCCACCACACGACCATATGTGGCCAATAATGCAGGTCTCCCCATGTAACGATTACACGGGTTGGCATACATGGGTTGAGGCCGTGTACAAGCACATGGCCAGAGTACACGGAGCGGACCCTAGATACCTTAACATGATGTGTGATTCTTTCTACACGACATGTAGTTTCGTTTTACATGACAAGTCTTATGACATGGGCCATTGTACACAAGAAGTACCTTGGGTCAGAAGACATGGCGTGTGACACTTCTACAGGACATGTACTTCTTAGTACATGGATAGATCTTCTTGTACATTGTTTCTTGGAAAGGTTCCTTTTGGGTTAGTGCCCTGTTTTCTTATTCCTCTCAAGGTCAGGTATCATTTTCTATTCACAAGAGTATGATCACTTCAAAAAGGCTTTCTAAGATAGAGTCATGTATCCCTCCAAGAGGCCCAGAGTGAGATCCTCTATCCATTCTTGACCCTAGGTAGAGTCAGGTATCGACATGACTATTCCCACATGATGCTGATCCTCTACTTAGCAGGGGAATCCATATGAGTCGTTGTATCTTCCAAGGACTTGGAAATGATCCTAATTTGTGTATCATGATCTTTCCCACTCAAAAGTGTGTTCCCCCATAATGAGTGTATCTATATCTCATAACCTTTCTATGAATGGTGATTCTTGGATAGATGTTATCATATCCATCAGACTTGTGGAGTGAGTTCTCCCAGATGAGTGCTTCGTGGAACCATCGAACTGAATCTCTAGGGGTGGTATGCAGTTGTGTGACTAGTCACTAGACTACGGGTCTGAGTTTTGAGTATATATGAATTGTGTTTCTCTTTATATATGTTTAGTAGACACATATTGCGTGGAGATGACTGTACCTTTACTTTGTGTATTTTTTTTGGTTTTTGGGGTCCTCTACTAAGTATTGATATACTCACCCCTACACAAGCTTTTCGCACATGTGTTGTGTCTTGTGAAGACAAGTGACCTTTTGACGAAGTCCAGGGCAGATAAAGACTGGATTGATCTTTCTGAGTTCCCTATAGGCTGAGGTGTTCTTACGACTACTAGAAATAGTCGCAGTACCTCTTCGTGCTTACAATTTGGTCTTTGTAGTTTGAAGACTCTTGTTTTTTGTGGGCTTGTATTTTGGCCCATTTTTACTTTCTGCACTTTACTTTTGTTGTACTCTGTTCATTGGGTTTAGTTGTATGCATGGATTTTGTTCCTTAGTGGTTTTTACATTTTAGTATTTGAGGGTTTGAAGATGGGTGCGTGTGTACAAATACTTAGGCGATGCCTCCCATGTTAGTAATATGCTTACTTGGTGCTAGTCACCAGCCCCTAGCCTATTAGAGGTGGGATTGGGGAGTTGTGACATGGGCCCCACTGGAATAGGTTGTGACAGAGTGGTATTAGAGCTGGTCGGTTCTACATTAGGACCAAGAGTCCGTGAGATCGGTTTTTGGAAATAGTTTGAAGTGTTTCAAGCTTGGACTTCAGGCTAGAGACTCCAATGTTGGTGTGGATGCCTGAAATATATATACACCAAGACTCTGATAACCTACTTTTTGACTCAGTACATGAAAAAACTACTTGTGGGGAAAAAACGAATGGGACATGCATCATATAAAAATGGGTTGTGTTTTCCATGTCTTTTGTGTCAGCTATCTAGATATACTCGTTGGTCATGGTACGTCTTGTTTCCTTATAGGATACCTCTGTGACATATACCCTCTAGGATTCAGCAACTCGATCATGAGGATGGCCTCATCAATGACAAGGCTTCGATACATGGACTGGTTCCCCAAGCATTACCTCTAGGTGGTGTACCAGCTATCCGACAACCAGTGGACTTGCCCGTGGTACCTACAGTACCGAACGATGAGGGGATCAGGTTGAGCGCGCTCCATGAGTTCCCGAGAAAGAGTCCCCTTAGGTTCCTAGGTGAGCCCAACCATTTGGCGGTGGAGGACTGGCTTGTGGTGGTGACCAGAGTTTTCCATCTAGTGAGGACACCAGCGGACCAAATTGTGATATTGAGAGCAAGCCTTCTTTAGGGTTTATCAGAATGATGGTAGAGTCTGAACATGTTGAATCATGAAGAGGATACACTTTTTTGGATGGAGTTTGATCAACTATTCAGGGGGGAATTATCTCTGGTAACACTGAGAGGAGGGATTATATAGGAACTACTTCAGCTCCAGTAACACAGTCTGACGGTAGATGACTATTCATCGAGGTTCACCAACCTCCCTAGGTACTCAATGGATATGGTTAGGGATAAGTACATTAGAGCTTGGACCTTTGATCAAGGTCTACAATGGGACATCTGATCTAGTTTCATGTCTCTATGCATTTCAACTTATGATGGAGTACATGAGTGAGCCTTGGTGATCAATATCTTCTTAGCAGAGCAGAGACAATCGATGATAGTCAGCAGCAGGAAGATAGGTGTGGAGACCTTGACAACAGGGATCCAATGTCAAGCACAAGGATCAGGATGTGGGAAATGTCACAAGAGGACCCATGATAGAGGATCAATAGTACATAGCTCTCAGGATGGATCCAATCAGCCTAAGGAGATGCGATGTTACTTGTGTAAAGGTAGGGGTAATCTCGCTAGAGACTATCCAACCTATCAAGCTGCTGACAGGGAAGCAGTGGATGGACCACTGAGGTAGAGGCATAGAGTGAAGCAGACATACCCGTCAGGAGGCAGATGTGGAAGGGGAGCAGGGAGAGATTCAGGTGGAGGAAGATGCTTCGATCTACTTCCACCACCACCCCAGGAGGTCCACACAAGGCTCAAGAAGTTGGGGGACAGGGGTGATGATAGCTTCATGGGGTCGAGGCGTACAACCCAGGGACTCTAGGGATGCTTCGAGGTATGATCTGTGTCTTATCTACCTTAGTTTCTATACTTATAGACATAGGTTCCAGTCATTCCTTCCTCACCACATGTCTTGTGCGAAACGTTGATATTTCCGTAGAGCTGTTCAATCAAACCTTACATTTTGAGAAACCTATGAGAGGAGACTCGATGATCACGTACCTTTTCATACAGTGTGAGATGACCCTTGGAGGTGAGAGTTTTGGTTATAACCTCTTGGCGGAAGCATCGAGGCCTTAAAATGCCATTCTTGGTATGGATTGGCTATCTTCGGTCCATGACCAAATTGGATGCTTTAGGTGAAGAGTGCAGTGTGTTCACAGTGATGGGATGATATTTTCATTTGTCGGTGAAAAAGCAGATCCCAACAGCACATAATGGGATCATGCATAGGTGGGTACAGTCGATCACTCATGAGTTGGCCAGCCTTACCCTCAGAGTAAAATATTTCATGAGATTCTAGTTACCAGCAGTAGTGTTGGAGTATGAGGATGGCTTTCCTGAAGATGTTTCAAGCCTACCTCCCCACCGAGAGATCAAATTATGCATATAATTTTATCCTGGGATGACACCAATATCCTCACCAGAATATCGGATGGCTCCCGTAGAATTGCGTGAGATGGGGGTATATCTAGAGTATTTATAGAGGAAAGGGTTTGTGAGACCCAGCGTTTTACCCTGGGAGGACCCAATTTTGTTTTCTAAGAAGGAAAAAGGGAGTTTGAGGTTGTGTGTGGATTAACGATGCTTGAATAGGGAAACAGGGAAGAACAAGTATCCATTGCTGAGGATCGACGACCAATTTGATTAGCTAAGAGAGACACAATGGTTCCTAAAGGTTGACCTTCGGTCATGTTACCACCAGTTACGAGTGTGGGATGAGGATATACCAAAGATGGCTTTTAGATGCTACTATGGTCACAATGAGTACTTGGTGATTCCTTTTGACCTGATGAATCCCCCACAATGTTCATGTGACATATGAACTAGCTCTTCCATCCATACTTCGAACGGTTTGTAGTGGTATTCATCGATGACATCCTTGTGTACTCAGCGTCAGAGGAGGAGCATGCGAGACACTTACAGATGGTTTTTGATGTACTATGATAGCACCAAATTTATGGGAGGCTTTTGAAGTGCCATTTCAAGATTCAGGAGGTCCACTTTCTGGGATATGCCATCTCAGGAAAGCAAGTAGCTGTGGACTTAGATACGGTGGAAGTAGTGTAAGCTTGAGAGCCACCTTAGAGCGTAATAGAGGTGCAACAATTCCTTGGGTTGGCAGGATATTACTAGATATTCATTCATGACTTCTCATGGATATCAGCACCGATGACATCCTTGACCATGAAGGGGCAACCCTTCCTATGGAAAAAGATGTGCCAGTAGGATTTTGAGAATTTGAGACTAAGTTTTACAAGTTCCCCGATCATGAGATTTTTGGAGGAGGGTGTCAGGTACATAGTTCTCTACGATGCATCAGGGACCAGGCTTGGCTTTGTCTTGATGTAGGGACAAGCGGTGGTTTCTTATGGTTCACACCAGCTAATACCACACGAGCTGAACTATGAAACCCATGATCCTGAGTTGGAAGTGATAGTATTCATGTGGAAGATGTGGTGACACTATCTTATGGGCAAGCAGTTTATCATCTACTATGACCACAAGAGCCTCAAATACATCTTCTCATAGAAGGATATGAATCTGAGATAGAGGTGCTGGTTAGAGTTCCTCTAGGATTACAATTTTGATATCATCTGTACTCTTAGTAAGGGGAACATGGTGGAATATTCTCTTAGCAAGAGATCGATATTGCAACTGTTGAGTGAGATGATGGAACAGTTGGCCTTGTTATAGTTATCCTTCGTGGACAGAGAGGATATAGCATACCTTAAGTCAATGGTTGTCACCCCTACACTCTTACAATTAGTTAGGGAGTCATATATTGGGGATGCTGACTTTGAGACTTTAAGTTCTCAGTTATCCACAGGACATGCTCTTGATAGATAATCGCAATGTGGGGAGCATGTTGTTCTTTTTAGAGGATGCACTGTTGTACTAGTGGATTTTCAGGGGGAGGTCCTAAGGGAGTTTAATACACCCCTTTAACAGTACACCCTAGCATGGTGAAGATGTACTAGGATCTTTGATGATAGTTCTGGTGGTCAGGCATGAAGAAGGAAGTAGCGGAGTTCATTTCTCAGTGCCTTACGTTCCAATAGGTGAAGGTTGAGCACCAGGTTCTAGTAGGGTTAGCTCACCCCTAGAAGTTCCAGATTGGAAGTGGGATGGAATATCAATGTACTTTGTGATAGGATTACCACAGAAGTACTAGGGGAATAATTCCATATGGGTGATCATTGACAGACTCCCCAAGTCCACCCACTTCATAGCTATCAGGGAGTAGAGTTACGTAGAGATCCTGGGATGCATCTATGTGTAGAAGATAGTTTGACTTTATGGAATCCCTTCAAAAATAGTCTCGGATCGAGACGCCTGCTTCACATCCTGGTTGTGGAAGGGATTGTAGGAGGCTTTCGGGACTCAGCTATTCTTGAGCACAATGTTCCATCCCCAGACAGATAGTCATACTAAGAGAACCATTAAGGTTCTAGAGGATGTGTTGTGGGCCTGTATATTAGACTTTTCTCATAGTTGGGTAGAATACCTACCACTAGTGGAGTTTTCATAAAATAACATCTACCTCTCCTCCATTGGCATGGCAATATTCAAATATTTATTTGGGTGACCCTACTAGTCACCGCTTTACTGGACCAACACAGAAGAGTCAGTGCTCATGGATCTAGAGTTGGTGCGAGCTACCACCAAGAAGGTGCATATCATCCAGGAGAGGATAATGACTGTACAAAGCCAACAGATGTCTTATGCTGACAAGTGATGAAGATATCTGGAGTTCTAGGAGGGAGACCATGTCTTCCTTTGGGTCTCACCTCGATGAGGGTTACAGAGATTTGGCTGGGGTAGAAAGATATCTACAAGGTTCATCAGACCTTTCCAAATACTACACAGAGTTGGTGAGGTGGCATTCTGGTTAGCTCTAACACCGCAGATGCACTGGGTACATGATGTCTTCCACATGTCACAGCCGAGGAGGTATGTTCATGACCCATCGCACGTGATCGACTGGGGAAAACTGGAAATAAAGGATAGAGCAACCTTTGATGATTACCTAGTGGAGAATGAGGATTGGCAGGAAAGGATCCTTCCTGGTGGATTGATTCCCTTGGTGCGTGTCCAGTGGGAACACTGGAATCCTCAAGAGAGCACATGGGAGTGGGAGGCTCAGATCTATGCCCAGTACCCACATATTTTTGAGTAGATCTTGTTTTGGATTTCGAGGACCCAAATCCCTAAGGTGGGGAGAATTTAATGTATTATATATTTCCATGTATTATTTTTAAATATTATATATAATTATTACTAGAATATTATTTTTGACGGTGCGTGATTCTGTGGCTTGGAGTGCCCAAAATAAATGTTTGAAATAAATTAATCATTAAACAACATGCATGAGAATTTTTCCCAAAAAAGTGGAATAAATTTTAAATGGGTACCCAAATTAGAAATATTAGAGCACTGTTTCATTCAGAGCAGCGAATTTACCTTATGCGGGGCCTAACTTCGATCGATGTGGGTCAGATGCAAGGGTTAGTTTTTGGATGTTTTAATGGAAATAAAATAAATTAATAATTAATTTATTTTAAATGTTTCCATTAAAAAAAGACCTGATTCCTACCCTTTAAATACCTACTTATAGGAATTTCATAGTTTTATCCGCATAACCCTATGAATTGAGGTTTACCTTTAGATATTTGGAGGAGAACCCGTTGGCGGATGACAATGACGTGATTGATCGACGCATCTCAAATTTGAGAAACCTTTCCCATGAATGCCACATGATGATCGTTCTTCAACCAAATCTAGGTAGGGGTTGTTATTTTGATTCTTATTTTCCCTGTTTTCGAATTAAACAATGAACTCAGATCAACCCACAAACATGATGATCCGCAGATCATGCGTTCTTGCAGGAGGCTGTCAATTTCTTTTTATTTTGGGGTTTTTTGATCTGAGAATTGATTTTATAAAAATTTTTGAATTGTAATTTTTGATTCACCTATTGAACCTATTAATAGGATAGGATCAACGCTATGAAGAAAAAAGGTGGAGGTGCGTTCCTTCTTTGTTTATTGTTTTCTCTCCCCCTTTTTAACACCTAATTCTCTGCATTCTTTATAGGGTTATGAACAATGGATTGTTGCACATCAGTTTTCAACGAAAAAAAAATCCCAAAATGAAGATTCTACATTGCGATGATCTAACAGAGGTGCGAAGATGATGGCGAACGATGAACCAACTTGGATAAAGAGAGACCGTTCTTTGAGCATTCTTCACGCGGGTGGATCGACACTCATTTTTTGGACTTATAGGAGGCCCAAAAACAACAGAAACAACTTTACAACATTAGAGAGACCTAGAATCTGAAGTTTAATGGAAAAAATATTGTTAGAATGAAGAGAGAAGGTTCACTGAGGCGCGTCAAAGCAGTTCTGTGATTCGGGAAATTTCCAAAACACACGGTGTTTATCCCAAAGAACACGCCATGTGGTACCAGAAATGAATGATAGGGTTTTCACACTGTACAAGATAAAGAAAAAAACATGCCTCCTGGGAGACATGGCGTATAGACCCCACCCAATAGTGGTTGGAGTCTCGAGAGACCCAAAGTGTAGACACGACGCGTGACCGCTGTTACACGGTGTGTGGTTCCTTACATGGGGCTCAACGTGTATCTCGAACGATACATGTACACAGGGTGGAGTACACACCATGTACTCCACCACACGTCCATATGAGGCTAGTAACGCAGGTCACCCCATGTACAGATTACACGGGTTGGCATACATGGGGTGAGTCCATGTACAATAACATGGCCAGAGTACACGGAGCGAACCCCAGATACCTTGACACGACATGTGATCCTTTCTACATGTTGTGTAGTTTAGTTGTACATGAAAAGTCTTACAACATGGGAAGTTGTACATGGGAAGTACCCAGGGTCAGAAGACACGGCGTGTGACACTTCTACACTCTGTGTACTTCTCAGTACATGTCTTGATCTTTTTGTACAATGTTTCTTGGATAGGTTCCTATTGGGTTAGTTCCCATTTTTCTCATTTATCTTAAGGCTAGGTATTATTTTCCATTCAAAGGAGTATGATCCCTTTAGCTAGACTTTCTGAGATAGAGCTAGGTATCCCTCCAAGAGGCCCGAAGCAAGTTCCACTATCCATTCTTGACCCTAGGTAGAGTCAGGTATCAACATGACTATTCCCAAAAGACACTGATCCTCTACTTAGAAACTAAATTTGGATGAGTCGCAGTATCCGCCAAGGCCCTGGAAGTGATCCTCATATGTGTATTGTGATCTTTCTCACTCAGGAGTGTGTTCTACCAGAATGAGCGTATCTATCTCTCATGGCCTTTCCTGACATACAGTGCTTATCAGATGAACGTTATCAGAGCCATAAAACTTGAGGAGTGAGTTCTCCTAGACAAGTGCTACATGGATCCTTCGAAACGAATCCCTAGGGGCAGTATGAGGCTGTGTGAGTTGTCTCTAGACTATGGGTCTGAGTTTTTAATATATCTGGATTGTGTTTGTCTTACTATATGTTCAATAGGCACATAATATGTGGAGTTGACTGTACCTTTACTTTGTGTATTTCTTTGTGGTTTTTAGGGTCCTCTAATGAGTATTGTTTTACTTACCCCTACATGGGATTTGTCTACACATGTTGTGTCTTGTGTAGATGACCAACCTTTTGATGGAGTGCAGGGCAGACTAGGACATGACCGAGATTTCTGAGTTCCCTATAGGGTGAGGTGTTCTTAAGCTATTTGAAACAGTCCCAGTACCTATTTTTTCTTCGAGGCTGGACTTTATAGTTTGTAAACTCTTGTTTTTGGTGGTTTTATATTCTCACCCAATTTTACTTTCTGTACTTTACTTTTATTGTACTCTATTAGCTAGGTTTAGTTGTATGCATGCATTTTGTTCCTTATTGGTTTTTACATTTCATAATTTTTATGCTTTGAGATCTGTGAGTGTATACAGGTACTTAGGAAATGCTTCCGATTTTAGTAATATGCCTATTCGATGCTAGACACTATCCCCTGGACTGTTGGAGGTAGGCATGGGAAGTCACGGCATGGACCCCACTGTGATGGGTCGTGACAGTGTAGAACATCATGTCTAGAACCATCGTGAGTATTTTCAGCATCAATACTTGTCTCACAACCAATAGGTATTTGGAGCCTTAGTCCCTATCCCATTAAAGAATGTTTGCATGCAAGATGGGTATAGAACGCCATGTCTAACACCCCATGAGTATTTGGAGCATCATTCCCTATCTCAAAACCCGTTTATCAATCATACATATATATTTATCATTGGTGTAGAATTCTATGTCTAACACCCCAATACCATCCATTAATTAATTCTTAACTAATTAATCCTATCCATTAATTAATTCAACAACTAATTTACAATTAAACCACCCATAAAATAAGTCATCAATTAATTAACCATTAAATATCTCAATAGTTAATAATTAATTAACAATTAATTATTTTTTGCAAGCCAACTAAATAACTAACTCAAAATTTAATTATCCCAATTCTTTAAAATGTCTGAACTTGTCCACTCAAACAATGATTTTTCCCAGACTTTAATAATTTACATGAATTCCATAATCATCTCAAAACATGCAGAACAAGGCCCAAATATTTAGCAACCATCTCACACAACATATCATATTTTTAAACAGATCCATCCAAAACAACTTAATACATGAAAAAAACACACACATAAAAAGGTACCCTTGGACAACAGTCGTAACAAACAATCAGTTCACAATCTTAATTTAATGCATGTAAATTAATTAATTCAAAAAATAATTAACTAAATAACTTCTCTTAAACCAAACATCATTTAATTAACCATTTACCATTTGACATGTAATAATTAATCCATAAATTAATTATTACCAGTTTCCAATTTGTATTACAAACATTTCAAAATATTCAATATTCTCAATAATCAGTAAAAGACACATTTTTTTTCCAACTCTTGACTTGATAATTAATTCTACAATTAATTACCCTATTACCCATCCCTCCCCATTCAATCATCTAATTCACCAACTGATATATCATCTTTTGTGTAATTTACAATCCGTGACATGGGTTAAAAGGAACACCTAAGGGTGTCTAAGTACATCACCATTTAAGTCTTTATTACAAGAAGACCCATGGGTGCTTCCTATTTAATAATTTAAAGATCCGAGAATAAACTCAATATATTAACTTGGAAGTAAATAATTTTCAGCAATGAAAGCTTGAGAAAAATACCTGGTCAAGTACTAAATCATCTCACATGGGAAACATCACTCAATAACATCAAATGTGTCATGAAACAACATAAAATATATCATCACTAGCAAAAAGACATACTAAAAGCCCAAAATTCTGTCATAATTATATGAAATTACCATTAACCAGTAGTTTATCTTTAATCATCATTTTAAGAAAACATGGAACTTCCATAAACAAGGAGACCCACATCCTCAATTTATTTTAAGAATCAAATAGGAATTATTAAATAAATAGATAATGATTTGGGACCCTACCTTGGTGTGGAACCATTTTAATTCAGCAAAAATTTAATGTACTTGGCAGCAACCAGTCCACAACTGGTCTGCAGTCGCACACATGAACACCTTCAGACACACACACACACAAATATATATATATATATATATATATGTGTGTGTGTGTGTGTGTGTGTATGTGTGTGTGTGTGTGTGTCTGTGTGCACGTTGTTTACTAAACTGCATGGGTTGGACTACAACTGCACGCTTCCCATGAAGATCCATTAAAGTGAACTTTTCTAGATCCGGTGCTCTTGAGACTCATCGGGACACTCGTTATAATTATATGGTAATTACAGAAGTCCAAAAATGAAACATTTATGTGTTCCAAAACTCAGAACAAAATTCTAGGGCTCGGTTTAAAAAACCAACCCTTTGATAAAATGAAAAAATTGAAAACCTTCATATTTTAACCAAGTTAAAAAACTTTTGACTTTACCATATACCCATATTAAAAACATCTCATCCCTTAGAATCCATCGGGAACCACTACTAAAAAAACATACATACCAAGGTCATTTAATCTTGTTAGAATTGACATGTTGTGTTCCCAACGCCAAACACACCTTTAACCCTTAACAATCCCAAAGGATAAGCCTTTAAAACTAGATCCAAATATCACTTTATAGCTTAAACATCAAAACAAAGCTTATATATGAGGCCATTATAGGGACCTCGTAAAAGAAAATAGTTGAATCTTGATCAACCAGCAGAATAAGTTGTGCATGATTACCTCAAAAGATTTCATGAACCCAAAACCCACATTTACGATTTATCTAACAATGTGCCTTTAAAAATATTCCAAAACCATCCACATGTATAACGAAGTCCTTACCCAACCTATGGTAAAATTTTCTGTTCAAGGAATCACAAGGGTATTTGAAAAACAACTGTGCCCCAACACAAATAAAGGAGTATCCCAAAAAAACCATGCATCCCAAGTACTACCCAGATAACAATGACTCATCGAGCCCAACAATATTTAAACTATAGTGCGGTATAAGACCAATGCTATCTTAGTGTCTCCATGATGAGGTCAAGATAGGGGACATGATTGTCGTATTTAGAAGGGTACACTGAGAGAAAAACCAAGGTCATTAAGAAGATCCATCAAACTACTATCGGACAACTATGTTCTAAAAGTTCAGTATCTACTACTGACACGTTTATCGAAAATGATGCGACACTAACCACATTAGGATTGTCCAGGACATCACAAGAAAAGATCATCCACTCACCAACATGCTATTTTAGAATATATTTGTGCATGAATGTGACGTTTCATGAACCAAGATTACCACATCAAACATTGATCATAAAATATGTAACTTAAACCTATTAGCATTCCATAACAGTCGAGTACCATGAAGTCCTCTCAAGCAGTAAGACGAACTTACTTTGACGACCTAGAACATTCTAAGGGTATTACCAACCATGAGTTACCCCCTTACGAAACATAAATGTCGAACCTTTCTCCTGGACGCACAAAACCAAAATCACAAGATTCATAATACCCCTTTTCTTTTTAGATATTTAAATTAATTCATTTCAACCTTTCAATATTTGAATGAATTTCAACAAACACACAAGTAATTTTTTCACAACAAGTTACTTGGTTTTCAAAACAACGTCCTACAGATAAAATAATCATGATATCACAAAAATCCTATTTAATAAATTAACATTAAGTGTTATTCAAATTTATACAGGCAATTTAGCATCTAAATTCCTTTTATCAAGAAGGTGACCTCCGAGGGTCCCATTTATTTAATCAAGGTTTTTCAAAAAGCAACCCAAAAATAGTTTATTTCAATCAAAACTTAGAATTTTTACATTTATAACCATTTTTAAACATAATATAGTTATATAAGGTTTAAACACATGGGTGTCCATCAACCAATCTATAAAGTACCTATACACCTTATTTATAGAATTTGTCTCCCATTTATCACAAAAAAAATAATTTAAAATTTCAACTTTAGAAACCCTTTCATATATGAAAAACATCTCTAGCATGTTAGCATAAGTAATAACAAAACATCATGCTATAACATATAAGCATAGAACAACAACAAAACAAGATAATAACTGAGGCAATATGTCATATAATCACTTAATAAAGTTAAATTTATCACTGAAACATGCTATGTACAGAGGCATGATAAAGAAAATCAAAACATGGCATTACACCCAAGAAACACAATCTAAATTAGCAGATACCCTACAAATGTAACTACATGTCATGTTATATGCATGACATGTGAATCTCTAAGTGACTAAGATGATACATGTATGAAACTTCCTTTCCATATCAGGCCAATACAATTATTTTTAAAAATTACCAAAATCAATAAGAAGTGGAAAATATACTATCCAATCAACGTAAAATCATATCAAATGTAACCTAAAATAGTACAAACATCAATTCCCATCCCTATCCACTCCTTCATATGACATACATGGGGTGATCATTCCCAAGAATGACTATTAACCCAAATACCGACACATCCCTAGTCTCTTGTCTACCAACCACAAATTAGTAAGACAAAAGAAAAAGAAATCTACCTCTGATACCACTTTTTAACATCCCAACCCAGCTCACCACTAAACCGGTGGCCGGACCAGTCACCACATGACCTCAAGAGAATCTCCCCGTACGCCAACGACTACCGACTAGCAGCGAGGTTCTATGGATAGTATGTGGGGAGACTATACCCTCATATCATAGTTCAATAATAGAGAATGACAATAAATAGATGAAGACATCTAATAAATGATAAAGTAGTAGAAGAAAAACAATACTAATTTTATAAGTGGAAAATGCCAATTATACAAAAAATAAATGCATGAAATGCTAATGATACAAAATGGAAAAAATGAAAAAAATAGCATGATTTACATTCCAATACAGAAATAGATAAACAATGACTCAAAGCCCCGAGTTCGGTCTCCTCAAGCATTCTGAGCTTCTACTCAGACCTCTGATCCTATCCCCCAATTATACAAAAATAGCACAATCCTACAAACAAATAGAATCTACTCGGGTACCCCAGTATAGTGGTGGACTAATTAGGGTCAGAGATGTAAATCTAAATAGGTCGGGACCACTGGTGTCTACCCCAAATCTAGACATTTAATAAAAAATTTAAACTGTGTGAAAGCAAGCATAAATAAAGTAAGCAGTACAATGTAACTATATAACCAAGTACCTAATTTATCCCTTAGCTGGTGTATGAAATTGTATTATACATTTTTCATGCATACAAAATAGTCATTACACAATCATTTTCATTTATCAATTATTAAAACCACATTAAATTATGAAAGTCTCTAGATTATTCCTAAGCCCGACGTCCCCCGTATAAGTCACTCAAAACATATGTCTCTAAAGACCATCTAAGTAATAAAAGTAAAGAAAGAATACAATCATGTGCTTTATCTTAGATAACACATCATAATCTATTAAATTTAATCTTTCATATAATATATCAGAGCTCGTCCACTAAAAATAGTGATTTTCTCTTGGTTCTGTCCACTAATAGTGACTCACCCAATTCATTGATTAGTCTAAACCCCTTATAATATTCAATTCACAAATCATAATGTCACAATAGTTTTCATTAACCAATTAATTCATTTCACGTACGAACAATTGGACCCATAGACCAATGTCAATTAATGAGTGTAAAATATCATTTCTAGAACCCTCGTGTGTATTTGGAGTATCAGTCCTTGTCTCAAAACCCATGGGTATTTGGAACATCAATATATGTCCCATAAAAGAATGGTTGCATGTAATCTGGGTGTAGAAAACCATTTCTAGCACCCTGTGAGTATTTGGAGCGTCATTCCCTATCTCACAAACCATTTATAAATCATACATATATATCTATCATTGGCGTAGAACACCTTGTTTAACACCCCAAAACATCCATTAATTAATCCATAAATTAATTAACCCTATCCATTAACTAATTCAACAACTAATTAACAATATAAATCTCCTGTCAAATAAGTAAAAAATTAATTAACCATTCAAAATATCAATAGTTAATAATTAATTAAAAATTAATTATTCTTATAAATCTAAATAAATAATTAGCTCAAAAATTAATTATCCCAATTCATTAATAAGTCTAAACTCGTCCACTCAAATAGTGATTCATCCAGGACTTTATCATTTTAATTTCATGTCATAATAATCTCAAAACATGCTGAACAAGGCCCATATATTTAGAAACCATCTCCTAAAACATATCATATTTTTAAACCCCATTCAAAACAACTCAAGGCATGGAAGAAAAACATGCATCAAAAGGTACCCTTGGCCAACATTCATAACAAACAATCAATTCACAATCTTAATTTATTGTATGTAAATTAATTAATTCAACAAATAATTAATTAAATCATATCCATTTAACCAGTCATCATTTAATTAACTATTTACCATTTAACATGTAATAATTAACCAATCCAGTAATTATTACCAGTTTCACATTTATATTTTGAACATGTCAAAATATTCAACATTCTCAATAATATGTAAAAGCCATAATTTTCTTCCAACTCATGACTTGATAATTAATTATACAATTAATTACCCTATTACCCATCCCGACCCATTCAATCATCTAATTCACCAACTGATATATCACCATTTGAGTAATTAATATTCCGTGACGTGGGTTAAAAGGCACACCTAAGGGAGTCCAAGTCCATCACCATTTAAGTCTAAATTACAAGGAAGGACCATGGGTGCTTCCTGTTTAACCATTTAAATATTAGGGAATAATCTCAACATATTAACATAGAATAAAATAAATATCCAGCAAAACAAGCTAAAAAACACCTGGTCAAGTCCTAAATCATATCACATGGACATCATCACTCAATATCATCAAAGGTGTCATGAAACGACATAACGTATATCAGCACTAGAAATAAGACATACTAAAAGCCCAAACATCTATAAGCATGATATGACATTACCACTAACCAATAGTTTGTCTTTACTCATCCTTTTCAGAAAAATTTTCAGTTCCATAACCAAGGAGACTCACATCCTCAATTTATTTTAAGAATAAAATAGGCATTATTAAAGAAATAGATAAAGATATGGGACCCTACCTCAGGGTTGCACCATTTTAATTTTTCAACACTTTAATGTACTTGGTAGCAACCAGTCCACAACTGGTCTGTAGTTGCATGCACATAAACCTTCATATATATATATATATATATATATTCATATTTTCTACTACACTGCATGGTTTATACCGCAACTATGCGATGGCCATGTAGATCTATTAAAGTTGAATTTTCTAGATCTGGTGCTCCTGAGACTCATCGGGACACTTGATAAAATTTTAGGGTAATTAAGAAAGTCCAAAAATTACACCTTTAAGTGTTTCAACACTTGGAATAAAATCTTGGTATTCATTTTAAAAAACCGACCAATTGATAAATTGAAAAAAATTCGAAAACCTTCATATTTTAACCTAGTTAAAAAACACGGGACTTTACAAATAAACCTTGAGGCATGGTCAGAATATGATTATGGGACTAATAAGTGTTGTAATAGGTAGGTAAATGGATATTCTATATAGTTTTAGTGGTTGGATTACCCTAGAGGGCTCTTCTTCTAGGTTCCTAAATTTGGATGACCATGATAGGCATTGTTTCCTCAATAGTTGCTTTTAGAATTGGGGTGCAAATTAGTGATAATGACTATAGTGGGTATGGGACCTCTTGGGTTTCTTCTGGGTGACTTATTTTATATGATGGGTGTTATCCTCAACATCTACATGATATAGAAGGAATAGGTTTCTAACCTCTTGGGATATGATCCCAAAATTATTGGATGTGGAAACGGGTTCCACATGCTTCTACGTAGCCAATGATTTATAAGAAAACCTATGGGGATTCATCATCTGGAGACATTTATAAGCTACTTTTAGTTTAGGGATGGATTTATTACAATGATATTAATATACCAAGGCATTAAATGTCTTGATCTAATGTTTTTGGGTTGGTGACAATGTATGTTGATTCCTTGAGGCCATAATCCCCATGGTATTCGAGGAATATGATTAGCATGTTAGCTGGTTGTGTGATGTAGCTTGAGATGTCTTTTAGGTATTACCAGGATATCTAATTATATTTTAATTAATTAACACATTTTAGGATTCTATTTGTATTGTAAGAAATATTGAATGTCCTAGAGAGGAAACACAAACAAGACACTAATTAGTGTGGAATAAAAAATAAGAGTTTATGGTTGAATGGCCACATTAAATTAAAAGATTTCAACTTAATCATTTTTATATATAATTATATTGAAACTATTGAAGGATTCACATTGGGTTCACCATTTTTTATTCTCACATATTTCATGACCACACTCATATTGAGTTTACACAAACTTTTTTCTAATGGAAAGTGGCCATCGATACTTTTCCTGCAACATCTTAGAAAATGTGTTGGTTGAGAGGATGAGAGGTCAGGATCACCACACCATTGAGGGGGGGGGGTATATCCTACTATAGGACTATGTTATTGATTTAACACATATTAATGAATCCTCCATAAAACTAAGTATGATGTTAGTTACCCTAGTACTAATGATTCGATCAAGAACATGTGTTTGATGTTAACAAGTATATATGTTAAAGACTTCCCATATTTATATTATTAGTTAATGATGATTTAGTTTAAAGATAAATAGTTGGGATCTCTATAGTTTATTACCATCCAGTGAGGTAGTTTGTATTTTGGAGTTGGGATTGAACCTCATAGAGGAATCCTATGTATCCTGTAAAACAAAAAATCAAAAACCATATAGTTAGATGGATTTAATAATTTGGAAATGGAATTGGTTTAGAACCCCAAATAGGTTTCCAATGTATCATACTAAGAATATAAAGTATACCCCACACATTTCAGTTGAATGGTTGGGGCTTACACCTCAATAGGAATCCTATAATGGAGGCACTTTTACCATACTGATGATATGATCACCATAAATTTGTAATCCCACATGAGTCATGATTCATGTGAGAAAAAAGAGATATTTTAAGATTAGTCACACAACATGAGAGCCCAAAATTAGTTTTGAAAGGATGAATTACCCATTGAGTCTACCTTGATAAGATTATTGTGCCTTGAAAGGTGTGACAATAATAAAAAAGATGGGGCTTATGCATGGGCTTCCCTAAGATACTTAACCTAGTAGGTAGGTCAGGTTATAATACGTTTTGGGGCATACTCATAGTTAGAGGAACATGTTTCTATAACCATGATGAGTATCTCAACACATGGAAATTGAATATTTGGTCGGTGTTTACACCTAAATGGTTTTATAGGTCTTTGGAACTAAGAGGACTATCTCAACTCATAGTTATTGGAGATTTGATTGGGACTTACACATTGGAGGATGCCTATGTTTCTATAACCAAGAGGTGTATCTTGACTCATGGTTATTGAATATATGGTTAGGGCATACACCTTAGAGGATGCCCATGTTTTTAGAACCATGAGGAGTATCTCGAGTCATGGTTATTGAATAATTTTTGGGGGATTACACCTAGGAGGATTTATTTGATTATAGAACCAAGAAGAGTAACTAAAATCATGGTTATTTAATATTTTTTGGAGGATTACACCTAATAGGATTCCCAAGTTTCTAGAAACATGAAGAGAATCTCAAATCATGTAAATTGATTGATGCATAGGTATGAGACCTAGATGAATTAGTTTATAGACCATGTGAGGGATAAGAGAGATTCATGGACCAAGTTAGGGAGATAACTATAATTTTTTACCTAATCATAAGAGATTTGGGTGAAGGGTATCCCATGTTAAATTCCTTAGGAAAATGGTCACCCAAGTGAAGAGCCTTGGGTGAAGGGTTTCCCCAGTGTAATTCCTTGGGAGAAGGGTTGCCAAAGTGAAGAGCCTTGGACAAAGGGTCACCCAAGTGAGGTGGCTTGGGAAAAGGGTCACCCTAGTAAGGTGCCTTAGGTGAAGGGTAACACGTGTGAGGTGCCTTAGGCTAAGGGTCTCCCATGTGAGTTTCCTTGGGTAAAGGGTCTCCCAAGTGAGGGGCCTTGGGTGGAGTGCCACACATGTTAAATGCATTGGGTGAAAGTTCAATCAAGTTAAATTACTTGGGTGAAAGGTCACCTAAGTGAAGTGACATGGGGGGAGGGACCCCCAAGTTAGGTGCCTTGGGTGAAGGGTTTCTCAAGAGTGAGTCTCCCAAGTATGGTTCACCCATGTTTTGGTCCCCCAAGTGAAGTGACTTGGTCCTAGGGTCATCCAGTTGGGGGATACGAATATGGTTTTCACTAGTAAGGGATAACTAAGGGAATCATCCTCATAGTAGTAGAACATAATACTTTACCCATATAGGGATGGACTACATTAGAAAAGGACTAGGGAGATTAGAGACCTCACCTTGCTTTATTATCTGTGATTTTGTCCTTCCTATGAAAATTGGAGGTGGGGTATAAATTTATAGGCTAGTTGGAGGACCTTTGAGAGAGAAATGAATGAAGGTGTTATAAGGGATACTTTCATAAAGCTACATGAGTAACTTATGTAAATATATGAAAGACAATTTGATGAAAAATCTACATAAGAGTATTTCATGAAATCTCTACATCCTTTATAAAATTTTCCTGACTTCTGATGACCGTAACTTTTGATCCGTAAGTATGTTTGTGCTCCAAAACCAGTAAAATAGAAACCTGATAAAAAAATATGACCCTAGATATATATAATACACTCTATTGGGATTATTTATGATGAAAAATGTTCCCTAATTACAATAAAAAACAATTTTTAAGGTTTCAACATCTCTTTTTCTGTAACATCCAAAATCCAAGACCTAATTTTAGAGGGATTTTCACACCACCACACCACCAGATTGAGTAATGTTTCTAAGGAATATCAATTCCTCAATGTGTAAATATTTTTGGGTAACATGGGAATGTGACCTTATTCTTCTTCCAACATTGAGAAAAACTTTTACTAAAACACAACATGTGTTGTCTAAGCAAGGATTATATTGTGGGTCATGCAGAAATATGCATGGCATGGATTTTTTTGATTCCAAGAATTACTTAATATATAGATAATTTCCATGTAATTATTTCTCAAAGGTTTAAATATAATTCATTCTTGGGTTTTAGAATTATTAATAGTAAATATTATATTATACTTTTCTCCTTCCATGATATACACATATTTAAATTATGTGGGAAGTGGTTTTAATTATATTTTTTAGTCCATTTAATGACATTAACTGAGGTCTCAGCACCTAAATTATTTACTTATTTGTAAAAAAGAGTCACATCAACTTGTACCTGTAGAAATAAATCATTAGATATATCAAAAATTTTAGGAGTTACCATTTCTTCTATATTGAAAACATAATTTATAGAATTCTAGATAACCATTGTTTCTATGGAATTTTCATTTTTAAAATGTTATTATGAGTATAAAAAGTCTTGTAAAAACCTATATCTTTAAATTGTGAAAATAATCATTGTTGGGATAGTGTAAACATTGAATTTTTATATGAAGGATGCCTTATAGAGTCAAAAAATGTTGAAGTGTAACATGATTTATCTAAACTCCATTATGAGTGATCCATTATGAAAATTAATGATGGTATTGACCATAATCAATAACGGTAGAAAAAATATTATTTTGAAGTGTCATAGTGACCAATCCTCTTCTACATTTATCTCATAAAAGTCTGATAGAAATAGAAGGTCTTAGAATTTTATAAGGACATATTCCAATATTCATATTAGAAAAATAGTTGATTTGTTTGCAAGTTGGACTGCCAATCTCATGGGATTAAAATATTATCTCTAAAAATAAGAAAATAAAGGGTGCGAAATAACATTTATTAAAGTACCAAGATCATATAAAACAATAGAAAAATTTATGGAACTAATAGTGCAGGTAACAGAAAATATCCCTATATCTATACATTTGGTGGAAAATTATGGTACAATTAAGGATAAGGAACTTATTCAAAATATTATCCTCTCATTACCTAAAATACTCTTATTATTGGTGCACAAATTCTTTAATAACATAGCATATCTTAGATTTGTTTTGAGGGATTAAAGAAGGGTGAAATTTGATTTATACTTTCTGGAAAGTGTACATAATTTATTTTTGAAATGATAATTCCTAAAATATAATTGATTGAACCATTCATGATGTGAAATGTGGGTGTATGAATTTACTCCTAAATTTTTTATTCCAGGGTGATTTTTTTGATATCATCCTCTCTGGTTCATTCTTCTCTTCATTATATATATTTATTTTTTCATGGGCCTTTTTTTTTCTGAATTTCGTCCAGAATTTTACAAATTTCCATCCTCATGATCCATCAATTCAAGTTAACATAGTTTAGGATTAGGTGTTTTTGGCAGTGATAGTTCTTTTCCAATTATTAATATGATCAATTTCATAGTATTATTGGTTTCAGCCACTCCTTGGTTAGGTATTTTCCTAGGTATTTAGTTATAATATCCAAAAGACTTTCAACTATGTTTATCAACTTATATATTCTATTCTTTAGATCCTCAAACCTAGATCCTTTATATATTTTAATTGGGATATATGAACTAGTTAAGGTATGTTAAATGGGATTATCTTATTGGGAACTGGTTTTTTGAAGGATTAGATGTAGGATTTTTTATATTCTTTCAAGAAGGGTTATGGGTTTTGAAACTAACAGTTTTTTTATTGGAATAAGGAATTGTTTGAGTAATGAATTTAATAGGGGGTTTATCCTAGTTATATAGATTCCAAAACTCATAATATACTTGGTTAGGATATCTCTATTATTGTTTTTTTAATTATCTTGGATGAAATGATACTTTAAGAATTTCTGTTCCCTAGAATCCAACACAATAGTCAGTGAAATAATTGTAAGATGAGAATAGAACACATGCCTTATGCATTTATTTCTCAATGAATTAATTTAGAGCCATCTATCTCAAAAATATGCTTTCATATTAATGTTTAGTTTCCATTAAATGTAATGAATCATAATTTCTTACCTCATGAATTCCTCTTATTCCAGTACCTCTTGGGAAAAATATTATGAGGTTTGTTAAGTATTATCAATCATTCCCTTGCATTTGGTTTGTTATTTGTCTATAAAAACTACTCTAAATGATTAATCCAATATGTTACCATAATTTTCAATTATATATTAGTATAATAACACAAGGAAGTGGTTTTATTCAACAATTTGATGGGTAAAACCAGTATATAACTTCTTGAAACACTCCCCGTATTCATTGAGTGTTTCTTCTGATGCTTATCTAATGGAATATATATCTTTTATCATTACCATACTCCCAAATTAGGGGAATAATATTTTTATGAATGACCTATTAATAACATCCAAGTCATGGAATTCAACTAGTTCGAGGTTAAAAAAATAGTTTCTCATAGATCCTTAAAGTGGTTAGGAAAATTAACTATACTTTACTTATTCCTAAACCACTCCTCAAGGTTTCAAATTTGACTAAACATGTGTAAATTATTTTATGTGTATGTTGGGGTATTCTCCTAAAGGAACTTGAAATTTTGGAAATACTTTGATTTGAATATTTTTTAGTTCAAAATCAATTTTCAATTTAGGAATAACAAGTTAGTTTTACTGATCATAAATTTGACGAGCACATAAATCTTTAAGGGATTGGTTGGGATCACAAACCATTTATTCAGGTTTATAATGAACATCTAGTTTTTCAATAAATTATATGATAATAACTTCCTTAATGTATGGTTTTATGTTTATGTTTTTTATCTAGCTAATGATCTTTCAATTTGAGGAGAAAAATTAATTAATGGATTGTTAGATGTTTATATTATGAATGGTTAAAAATAGTGTTTTTGTAGTGTTACTTACCAAAAAATAGTTCCATGATTAATTCACTCCTTATCATAGTATGTGTAAAATTAATTTATATTTAAATAAAATATAATAATAATGGAATCCTTAGCAGTATCTTTGATAGAGTGCACAAAAAAAATTAGTTTTCAACTTTAGATTGGTTAAATAAATAGGTTTTCACTTGTATTATGGATTTCAAAACAAATAAATAATTTTAAAAAAATAATTGAAAATATTAATGAGAAGAGAATAATGTATGGATTCAATAAACCTATTACAATTATATCATGGACCCCAAATTATGAAATCTTATTCTTTTATTATGATAAGATAGTGAATCCCTAATTAAGTCATCAGTATACCTTAATCAGATGATAATGATCAAAATATACATAAATGAGATCTTATATTGGTCTAACCACCTTCCTACGTGTGACAGTGTTATAGAGGGTCATCCAAGTTGAAATAGGCAATTTCCAATCATGTATTTTGATTCTCCAACAACCAAAATTTTCCACTACCGCTTCCATATGTTCTAACAATTTATAAGAACATCACCACTTAGATCCACCCTATTCCATAGTATAAATACTAAAAAATAGGTGGGGGAGATAATGAATCATTTAAATAGGAAATATTTATTAGTAAATATCGAAAAAAGTACAATTTCACATATTAATGAAGGATGATATGAAAAAACTACTCTTTATTACACTTTATTTCATGATTTATTACATAATATTACACATAATACAACGTGGATGATCAAGAATTATTGTGTCTTTGAGAATTAGGTACACTAAATAACAACATAAAACAAGTAATACTTCATCTTTATCGAAAACATCGTTAACATGTTTATAATATTCCTTCATACTTAAAACTGTATGGGATAACCTAGGGACATAAATAAGAAAGGGGTGAGTTATAAAGACCAGTAAGGGAATAAAAAAGGCATAAAATGAATAATATAATACATGTTAGAGAATATTCAAATCAATGGGGACTAAAATAAGTGAGAATTATAAACATGAAAAATAAGACATGATAAAACATGATAACATAAAGGAAACATGGGAAATGTGGAAACAACTTAAAAAACTAACCTCCAAGGAATAATGGTGGAAAAAGTCCCATTATGGATTTGGTTCACTCCCAAATACCTAGAATGATGTCTCATGATACTAAAATAATAACCAATTCATTTGAGCGTTATATAATTCTAGGCACACCCGTCACATTCATTTCATTCTCATGTTTAAGTGTTCCATACAGATCATAAAATATGGATTTATTCATCATCATATTTTCTTCCATGATCATAGAGTGTGGAATATATATGTAATTACTAAATAAAATAGGTAGAAGTGGATAAAGGTGAATAACCTTGATTGGAAATGGGTTTGGGTATTCAATACACATTTTTTTGGCATAGAAAATCACGGTGAAATTTCATCATCATAACGACGCCACTTAATGATTCATAAAATGGGTTGATGAGAGAGTAAATTTTTTGAAATAAAATGGATAGTAGAAGTTAAATGAAAAAACATATCCCAATAATAGGAATTGGAAATATAGGGCAAAAGGTAATGAGAAAACCTGAATAAATAAGAGAAGGAAAGTATCCCTTACCTTGAGAGTGTGATTCCAAACACTTGGGAGGAGCTTATTGAGACAATTGGGGAACCTTGGGGGGATTATAGTGAGTGGAGGGATGATCAAGGAAGTTTTAAAAAGATTTTCAGTGAAGATAAATGAGATATTGGGTGGGTTTATATAAGAAATAATGAGGGAATTCTTTATCATATTATCAAAAAAGGTTTTAGACACTATATTATAAAATAACCAAAAACAAAAACCTTACCATGGGGTTTTCCATAATATTTTCCAAATAGGGGTGGTTTTAATTATTTTATTTTTTCAAGGGCCTAACATAATAAAATAATACCCCTGATGATGTGGAAGTGAGTCATACTCTTAAAGAAATGATTTTAAAAATTTTAAATATGTTAATGGTTTTGGAGGATTCATAAAGGCTTAATAAAATAAATAAAATAAACAAAAAATTACATTATTTTATATAGAAAAAATATATTTGTTTGTGTATACCATTTATAGTATTTATTAAATCACTTTTGGGTCATTACGATGTGCTAATACACATTGTATCTTTATACGGTATTTAATTTTTACTTGAAAATTTGACCGTCTCATAAAGTTATAAAAAATTATCAATTGGATAATTTTGGAATTATGTTTCCAAAAATAATATAAATTTTATCAAAATAATTTTCTAATTTTTTTATTTTTACTTTTAAAATAATAATCGACATTTATTGAGAAATGCAAGGTTTTTTTGACAATAATAGTTTTTGAACCCCTATAAAAAATTACATTGGACTTCATAAAAATTATATGATAATTTATATTTAATGAAAATTATTTAATAATAATATTATATTAAAATATTATTTATTTTAAAAAATACATAATTAAATTTCTTGATTGAAATTGAATACTAATCGAAAATATAATTTGTGTTTTATTTTATAAAAATAAAAATAATATATAAAGTAATGATAATAAGAAAATATGAATATTATTCTATTGAAAATAAAATATAAATATTCATATTAATATGGTCTTGATACGTATCCCTTTAATACACTAGAAAAATCCCTTAGCGCCAGGTGCGTGATGGTGAGACCTTCATAGGGTGGCTCAGCATACATGGTTTGGGTCGTGATCTCGATGAGCTTGAATTTCTCCTATAAATGGTTTCATTCTTGATTAAGTTAGATCTTAACATGGTCTTGATCAAGGGAAAATCCCAAGGATGTTATCTCCCTTAGAAGCTTCTATAAATTTGATTCTTAGGGTATGATCCTACTGGTTGGGGTCGTCACTTCCCTTGTCTGTGTCAATTAGATTTATCAAAACCCGATATTTATTCTAAAGAGATGATCACTATTAAACAACTATATTATAAATTGTAATGAGAATTAATGGTATTTTAAATCTAATATGATGTAATAAAAATATAAAGTGAATGTGATTTCTATACCCATAACATAGAATAATGAATTCAATGAAATTCCAAATGGAATTTTATTTATAAAAGTGTGGGTCGTTATAATGTCCCCACCTTAAGAAATTTCACCCACAATTTTTTTCCACACTAAAATAGACGAGGGTAATTCTATTTCATTAATTCTTATGGTTCCCACATTTCTTCATAAAACGTTTGCTTTCTCTATAACAAATTGACCTAGTGCACTGTCTAATTTCATAGAAATTTGTCTCTACGGTCTAAGATATTCATCAGTTCTTCCTCATATGAGAGATCATTATCCAATGGTACCACATCTAGATTGAGAACATTTGATGGGTCTAGTATGTAATTTATCTATTGTGATACATGAAACACATCATGTACTTGATATAGGTCAGGTGGTAGTGCTAGTCGATAGGCCACTTCTTTGATGCGATAATGGATATCAAAGGGACAGATGTATCTTGGACAAAACTTTCCCTTACTCACAACTCTTATGACTTTCTTCCATTGAGAAATGTAGAGGAATACCATGTTTTTTACATCAAAATATATGTTTCATAAATTAATATCAATATATCTTTTTTTAACCATTGAGAAGCCTTGATGTGCTGTTGAATGGTATAAACCTTTTACACCATCTCTGTGACTATTTTAGGGCCTAATAGTTTTTATTCCCAAAATTTATCCCAACATGAAGGTTTTATTTATCTCTTACCATAAATGAATTCATAAGGAACCATTTTAATTCTTGAGTAGAAACTATTAATGCATGAGAAATCGACCAGAGGAAGATGTTGATCCCATCCTGATTTGAAGTCAATTGAGCATGCTCTAAATATGTCCTCAGGTTTCTAGATAATCTTCTTATATTTTCGATCAGTTTGAGGGTGATAATCCATACCAATGTTCAACTCTGTATTTAGATAATTTTAGAGACTCATCCAGAACTTAGAGATAAATATTAGATCTTGATCATATACAATCGATTGTGGTGTTCCATGAATCCTCACAACTTATATAATGTATATCCTTGCAATTTTATTGAGTGAGAAGTTTGTTGAGCAAGTGTTGTTTTCAACAATACATAATATTGTTATTTAAAGGGGGAGTTTATATTAATACTCTATCTCTATATGACAATTTTGATTCTCACAAATACCCTTGATTAATTTTTAATGATTTTATTTGTTAAGTATTTTGCAGGAATTTACTACTTTATTTTACTCTTGAAATAACAGGTATTTATTACTAAAGTATTCGTATCTAGCATGTTCTAGAAACACTGTTCATGTGCTACTTATTCGAAATCTGCTTGAGCGTGTTCTGGAAACACTATTCATACTTTACATGGATAAACGTAGTGTAAGAAAGAAATGTTTGTATAGTTTCTGAGATAAGGAAAAAGTATGGTTAATTAACCATGCATTATCGGCAAAGTATAAAAGGAGAACCCTACGTTAGGAAGAAACCCTACGTTTGGGATATCAGAAATGTATGGAAGGAGAACCGTACGTAAATATTAAACATTACATTTATTTCTCAAAAGTATGGTTCATCAACCCTTCTTATGTAAACAACCATACGTTCATGGAAAATTATGTATCAAGTAAAAGTATGGATCTTTTATCATGCGTTTGAAAGTTGAAGAGAAAAGTATGGATGCCCAACCCTATGTTTGGAATGAACCTTATGTTTGTTGTCAAGTTTACATTGTCAACTTTACATTGTCAACCTTACATTTTGAACCTTACGTTTGAAGACTACGTCATCAACCTTATGTTCAGAGGATGCATACAGTTCAACTCAACCTTACGTTTGGTGTCAGAGAATTTAAAGTCAAAATTTTTATGCAACGGTCAGTACGCTGATTTTTAGGCGGATTTCAAGCCAGATTTAAATATGATTCTAAAGTACGATTTTGACTGACTCAAAACCGTTTTATCGATGTTTTGATCGAATTAAAAGGATATTTTTATGCCGAGTCTTTAGGGAAGTTATGACTACTATGTAAATTCAAATGTTTGAATATCGTGAGTAAAAATGTGACTTTTGTGGATCTAATTTTATAGGAGAAGTTCTTATAGTTCTTTTATTTATATGGGTTTTTTGAAACTGAATTGGAAATTATTAATCATGTGTGATATTTTGATTATTCTGAAAAAAAGGAAAAATAGAGACTAATGAAACATACCGATATGATGGTTCAAAAAGAGCGTCAAAGCTCTGTTTGTTAAAGAGGAAGGAACACGATAGAAGATTCACTTGTTCTATATCAAAGATCTACTGTGGATCTGTCTCTGCAAAAGTTGTGAATTATTTTTTCTATATTTACTGCAATAGGATCAACTCAGAATGTCTCTTATGTGAAGATTATTATTTTTGAAGGCGACTATCTACCTACTGTTAATTGCATGTTGCTGCAATTGTGAAGAAAATATAGAAAGTATTTTCAGAATACGAAAATATTTATTTTCTATTCTTGAGTGATCGGCTTCTCGTACTAAGCTGTATAGGTTCTGTAAGTAAACCAGAAGGATTTGTTTTGCCTTGGATTGTAAAGGAGTCAACTACCTATACTCAGTTGTGAACCAGTCTGTTGAAACGAGGACCAGATAGTGAAAATCACCAAGCTTATAGAGTAGAGTGTTGGTGGAGTGGACTAGAGGCCTTCAGTTCCCCGAACCACTATAAATCTTGTGTTTCTATTATTTAAATTTCCGCTGTATAATTTTATATGATTAAAGTTAAAAGGCAGAACAAAATCTTGTAAATATTTTTTAAAAGACACAATTCACCCCCCTCTTGTGTATTTTTGGTGTAATCCGATCCAACAATTGGTATCAGAGGTTAAGCTTTCCAAAAAATCTTTGGAAAACTGAAAGTGATTATACACAGAGCAAGATGACTGATACAGGAGAGGGAATGTATATGGTCAGAGCACCATACTTCAATGGAGAAAACTATGGATACTAGAAGTCATGATTGATTATCTATCTGAAAAACCTCAGATTCATAGTATATTCCAAGATTCTGACTCCATATAAAAAACCAGAAAAACCTGAAACATGGAGTGCAGCTACTGAAGCAGATTATGACATGAAATCGAAGGCAATGAATGCAATTATATGTGGTCTATGACCTGATGAGTTTAACAAAGTATCTCAATTACCAAAAACATATGAAATGTGGAAAACTATTGTTGTTTCTTACCAAGGAACTAACAATATCAGGGAAATGAGATATGAAACTGCTAATATTAAATTTGATACATTCAGAATGGTTGAAGGTGAGAGTATTACTCAAATTAATGGAATATTGACTGATATTTTCAATAACATAACTGCCTTGGGAGATCCCATTAAACAAGCTGATCAAGCTTTAAAAGTATTGAGAGTACTTCCTACAAAATGGAATGGAATCTCTACAGCAATCAGATAGTTGAAACCTGTCAAAGATTTAACCATGAGAGAACTGGTTGAAACATTAATGATGTATGAAGAAGATATGGAAGATGAAGCTAATGAACATAAAGTTCTTATAAAAAGAAATGATACTTCCTTGAAAGCATCATCACAGAGCAAAAATAGAAAAATGAAGAAAAATGTAAAAGGGAAGTCAGAGAGTTCTGATTTATCTAATTCTGATGTGGAATTGGCTCAGCTAGCCCGAAGATTCAAAAAATTATATAGAAAGAAGAAGGGCTTCAGAAAATCCTTCTAAAAGGATGAAAAAGACGTTAGATGCTCTGAATGCAAGAAAATGGGGCATATCAGACCTGACTGTCCTCAGCTAAAAGAAGACAAGAGAAAGAAATTTTTCAAAAGAAATGACTACAAGCATAAGGAAAAGAAAGCCATGAAAGCTACATGGAGTGTATCTGAAGACTCCAGTAATACTTTTCAATCAGACTCAGAGAAGGAGGAAGCAAATCTGAAAGCCAACATGTGTTTTTTAGTAGAAACAGATGAGGTACAATCTTACTACTCTTCTAATTCTAGTTCTGAATCTAATTACTCTAATAAAAAACTTGCAGCCTACTTCAATATTCATGAAAAAAATATGACTCTCTATTTAATAATCATAATTCTTTAAAGAATGTTCATAAGGCCATTTATGATGGAAGAGACACAATGCTGAAACAATATAAGGAGTTAACTAAAACATTTTATTCAATTAATTCTAACAATACAGATTATGAATCAAAGATAAAATCACTGCAAACTGAAGTAGAAAATTATAAAACTGTAGCCCTTGTTTTTCCTAAAGGAGAAAATACTTTAAATGAAATCCTTGGAAAAAATGTCATTAAAAAGGAAAAATTTGGAATTGGCAGTAAAGGTGAAAAACCCAAACTGTACAAAAACTATTTTATTCTAAGTGCAAAAAGACTAAATTGTAATTACTGTGGAATAAGGGGACATATTTCTAAAAACTCTTTCTTAAGACACCCCCAAATAAGTGGCATTAAGAAAGATTTTGTATCAAATTATTTATTTGACTCATGCGAAATTAGAAAAGCAAAGAAAGTCTAGATTCCCAGATCCTTGCTAGCTAACACCACTGGACTCAAAAAAATATGGTTACCAAAGCAATATGTGTAAATTTCTTTGCAGGGAGCAGGTCACAAGAGAAAAAAGGACATATGGTATATAGATAGTGGCTATTTTAGACATATGAGAGGAAACTCATTGAATTTCTCTATACTCACTCAAAAATATGGTGGAATTATCAACTATGGTGACAATGCCAAAGGAAAAATAATTGGTATTGGAACAGTTGGAGATCCAGAAGCTGTCTCAATTAATAAAGAACTTTATGTACAAGGATTTTAACAAAATATGATAAGTATCTCACAACTATGTGATGATGGTTATGTTGTTTATTTTTCTAACAATTTCTATTCTTTTTTCAAAAATAATTTACTTAAATTTTAAGCACCAAGAACTGAGAATGTGTATACCCAAGATTTAAATTCCATGTGTAAACAACAAGTAAATTGCTTAACTACTAAAATGAATGAATCTTGGATCTAGCATGTGAGACTTGGACATTGTAATGTATATGTTTTAAATAAGTTATCTAACAAAACATTTATTTTCTGATTTTCCTAGTCTCAAATTTGAAAGTGACAGATTCTGTGATGCGTGTCAACTTGGAAAGCAACACAAATAATCCTTCAAATCTGTTAACAAAATTGCTACATATAAACCTATAGAACTTATCCATATGTATTTGTTTGGAACTTCAAGAGTAGCAAGCTTGGCTGGTAAATTATATGTATTTATTTTAGTTGATGAAAATTCTAGATTTACATGGATTTTCTTTTTGAAATTTAAAAATGATGTTTTTACTTTATTTGAAAGTTTTTGTAAAGTTGTTCAAAATGCAAAAGTTTTTAAAATAATTTCATTAAGAAGTGATCATGGTCGAGAATTTGAGAATCAGGAATTTAATTCCTTCTGCTCAAATATGGGTATTAAACACAGCTTCTATGCACCTAAAACACCTCAATAAAATGGAATTGTTGAAAGAAGAAATAGGACTATTCAGAAAATGGCTAGGACTATGCTAAATGAATACAGTCTTCTTACCTACTTTTGGGCAGAAGCTGTAAGCACTGCCTGGTATATAATGAATAGAGTTTTAATTATACCTCTTTTAAAAAATACACCCTTTAAACTTTGGAATAATAGAAACCTAAAGTTAACTACTTTAACGTTTTTGGATGCAAGGTTTACATCTTGAACAACAAGGATAATCTTGGTAAGTTCAATCCAAAATCTGATGAAGGAATCTTCTTAGGATATTCAGCTACCTCCAAAGCTTATAGAATCTATACTAAGAAGTGCAGGATTGTTGAAGAAGTAGTTCATGTGAAATTTGATGAATCTGATCCTTTTGAGAAAAGGTCAAATGAAATGGATGAATCTGACTCTAATGATAACATGAGGCTTAAGAGCTTGAAAAATGATTTTGAAAAAGATATAAATGAAATTCAGTCTAGTTCAGAATAACATGATACTGAAGAACCTATAAGTGTGTTTCCTAGACAGAATAAAACCCTAAAGAATTACCCTTGAGAAACTATAATAGGTGACTTAGATACAAGAATAAAAACTAGAAGAAATATTGGAAATCTTGTAGAACTCTCTTCTTTTCTATCCCAATTAGAACCCAAGACTATAAAATAAGCTTTAGATGATGATATATGGATGATAGCAATGCAAGGAGAATTAAACCAGTTCAAAAGAAATGAAGTTTGGGAATTAGTTGAAAGACCACAGAACTATCTAGAGATAGAAACCAAATGGGTCTTTAGAAATAAGAAAGAAGATCAAGGAATAATAACTATAAATAAACCTAGACTTATAGCTAAAGGATATAATCATGAAGAAGCTATAGATTATGATGAGACCTTTACACCAGTATTTAGACTAGAAGCCATTAGAATTTTCTTAGCCTATGCATCTCATATGAACATTAAATTATTTCAGATGGATGTTAAGTCTGCCTTTTTAAATGGTTATTTAATGGAGGAAGTTTATGTTGAGCAACCTCCTGGTTTTGAAAATTCTCAAAAACCAGATTCTGTTCTTAAACTTACTAAAGCTCTTTATGGCCTTAAACAATCACCTAGATCTTGGTATGAAAGATTAAGATCTTTTCTTTTGAAAAATTATTTTACTGTTGGAATGGAAGATCCAAAACTGTTTAAGAAAACTCTAAATTCTAATATTTTATTAGTTCAAATTTATGTTGATGATGTAATTTTTGGATCAACTAATAAAACCCTTGGTAACGAGTTTTCAAAGTTAATGCAAAAATAATTTCAAATGAGTATGATGGGAGAAAAAAATTTCTTTTTAGGACATCAAATTTATGAAAAATATTTTGGAAATGTTTTGAATTAAAGAAAATACTTTACTGATTTATTAAAGAAATTTGGACTTGAAAATAGTAAGACATATAAAACTTCTATGTACACTAATATAAAACTCAATTTGGATGAAATTGGAAAATCAGTTGACAACAAGTTATATAGAGGTATGATTGGTAGTTTATTATATCTTACTGCTAGCAGGCCATATATAATGTATTTGGTATGTATTTGTGCAAGATTTCAATCAAATCCTAAAGAATCTCATTTAACTGCGGTTAAAATAATTTTTAGATATTTAAAAGGAACTGTTTTCAATCTCTTCTTTATACCAAAACTTCTGATTTTAAATTGAATTCATATTCATATGCATACTTTGGGAGTTGTATATTATATAGGAAAATTACTTTAGGAACTTTTCACTTTTTAGGAAAATATTTAGTGTCATGGTCAAGTAAGAAACAACATTCAGTTTTCCTATCAACAGCTGAGGCAGAGTATGTTTATGCTAGCAGTTTCTGTGCACATGTGTTGTGGATGAAAAACACTCTTATGTAATTTGGACTAAATTTTAATAATACTCCTATTTTATGTGATAATACTAGTGCTATAAATATTTCAAAAAATCCTATTAATAATTCTAGAACCAAGAATATTGATATCAGAAATAATTTTCTAAGATATCATGTTCTTAAAAAGGATATATCTTTGGAATTTGTAAGTACTGAAATTGAATTAGCTGATATTTTTACTAAACCACTTCCCACTGCAAGGTTTGATTTTATTAAGGGGGATCTAGGTTTATTTGATTTTAAATAAAATTTTATTCTTTATTTTAATTCTACTTAAAATAATTTAGCTATTTTGTTTTTCAAACAGAATAAGTTTAGTTTTCCCACATAATCTATTTTATTTATTTTTAAGTATATGCAATGACTAATAAAAACACGGTAATCAAGGTTGTCAGAAAACCTTTCGACTTCTAAACTGTTTCATTTCTACCAAAAAAAATTTTAACCCGTAAACCACACCTCTACTCGTCAACCCTAATCTTCGAACCTCTGAAACCCTAAGCTTCAAACCTTCAGAGATTCTCGCAAATATGGAAAAGACTAAAAGATCCGATAAAGCTGAAACTATTAGTGCAAAGAAACAATGTTTAGAAGGAAGAAAAAGCTTACAGGGCATGGCGATTGATCTCGAAAGGATTTTTGAGACAAATATCCAGGTGAAATAAGCGTTGTCATTTCAGAATCTCGAATAGACTTTCAATAGTGAGAATACGGAATTTCCGTATGAGTTATAGCTTCGATACTTCTTCAAATCTGTACAGTTTAGTCTAGGAGATACTGAGGATAGTATGATGGATAAGATAAAGGATATGGATTTCTCAATCTCATCAGTAGAAATTGGCCAGATTCTCGACTGCCCTCATGAGGGAGTTTTTCATTTTGATTTGAAAAATATTGGAGATTCTGTGCATAAATCAGATTACATAATGTCGTTTATCTTTGGTATTAATACTGTAAAGAAAATGTTTATCAAGGATTTGGAGCCAGATCAGAAATTTTTTGTCAATTTTTTGCAAACAAGTATTGCATCGAGTATGTCTGAAATAAAAAAGATATTATATCCCGATATGTATATAATTTATCTTTTTCTCAGTGATGTTAAACTCAATTTTCCAAGGTATATGGTTAGATACCTAAGATATTGTTGTCAGAGTGATCCCCAAATGAACTTTTATCCTATTGGTTGATTCATCTCCAAGTTGTTGTTTACGAAGGACATGGTGAGACTGGTGGATGCCAGAGTATGCTCTCATCACAGTAATGTGTCTAATTCTGCAACTTTAAGAAAGATTGTCTATTTATGGAGTACTATCAAAGGAAAACTTTTTCTAGTATGAGAAGATGATAAATCCAAGAGTGCTCAAGCTCAATCTGCAAAGTCCAAGGAGGGACAAGCTGAATCGAGAGTCAGCACTATGCCAAGGAGGATCAGATTTGAAGTTGAAGAAACCGAGGAAGAAAGAAGTCAGGAGGGACTTCAGACTCAAAGGAGAAGACCTGTGGTTGAGGAACTTACTTTCCCTAACTTAACTACAAGAGATTTACTCTCTTACAGCTTTTTCAGAGAAAAGGTTGTTGACCAACCTCAAGAACAGAATGTCTCTATTATAGATTCTGATCCTGAAATAATTGTAGTTGAAATATCAGAACAAAAGGTTGTAGCTGATGTTGCCATTCTACTTCAATAAGAAAAGGAGGAAGAGCCTGGTGAGGAAGTGGCCAGACCTCAGGAAACTCTATAGGATATCATTTTAGATATTTCATTGGAAGAAAAAATTACATATGTTCATGATGAGCATGCTTCTGAAGCTCACAAAGAAGTTCTTCAAGAGGATTTTGCTATGGAAGATTCTGAGAAGGACTCTAAGGAAATATCTGTGGACCAACCTACTCAGGACAAGGAGAAAGAAAAATCTGATGCTGAATCATTACCTTTAGTATTGCTAAATCACATAGAGCCTGAGAATGTGAATCAAGGACCGAGTGCTTCTGATTCAAGGAATATGGAAGTTGAAGAGTTGTACAAAAAGTTATCTCAACTGCAATGTGAGAATGATTCTCTGAGAAGCACCTTAGCATCAGAACAGTTGAAATTTCAAAATCTTAAGGAGAGTTCTGTTTCAAGGAAAGAAGTTGAAAATTTTAAAGCGGATATGCTAAATGCTGTTTCCAAATTAAAATCTGAAATGGTTATGAGATCAGATTTCTCAGATCTTAAGTTGTTTATGGAGACAAAATTTGCATCAGTTGGTAATAGTGCTACTAGTGGATCGGGTACTTCACCATATTTAATCAGAAGATTTCAAGCTATCACAACCACAATGAGAAACATGAATGATAGGTTGGAAGATCTTTAGTGCAATAGTGCTCCATTATCTATTCTATTATATAATCATAAATTCTTGGTTGATCAGTTGACATCCAGTAAGCCAGGAATCTGCTCTATCTTAGATAAATTCACAGAGAATCTGTATTTGTTTATGGGGAAAGAAGAACAGCTTCATGAGTTTATCAGAGCCAATCTCATTGAAGATATTTATATGGTTCAAGAGGACAGAGATCTTATTATTCAGCTCGGTGATGGATTAATGAAAATGTTGAGAGAACAGTTAACAGAAATCAAGTCTACAGTTCAGAGAAGATAAATTCTACCTGTTAACTGCCAAAACCTTGATTCCTGTATTTATTATTTTTGTACATTTAATGAAAATCTATTTCATTATATTTACTTATTTTACTGTTCTTATTTCGATATGCCAGTAATCCAGATTGAATTATTACTAAATAGTTAATAATAACATTTACTTCTATTTAGTACTACATTAATCTGTGTTCTATTCAATATTATATCATTCTTTTTGATATCACAAAAAGGGGGAGAAATTTGGATAAACACAAACATATTTTCTTTGGGGGGGGGGGTAATTCATTTTATTGGGGAAGAAATTAAAACATGGATAAATTAAAGGTAGATATTTATCTTTTCCAAATTCAAAACTTATCTTTTCAAAATTTAAAAACTATATGTAATTAATATTTAGTTTATGGGGTTTGTGATCATCAAAAAGGGGGAGATTGTTGAGAAAGTGTTGTTTTCAACAATAAATAATATTTTTATTTAAAGGGGGAGTTTATATTAATACTCTATCGCTTTATGACAATTTTGATGATCACAAATAACCTTAATTATTTTCTAATGATTTTATTAGTTAAGAATTTTGCAGGAATTTATTATTTTATTTTACTCTTGAAATAACGGGAATTTATTACTAAAGTATTCGTATCTAGCATGTTCTGAAAACACTATTCATGTGCTACTTATTCAGAATCTACTTGAGCGTGTTTTGGAAACACTGTTCATACTCTACGTGGATAAACTTAGTGTAAGAATGAAAAGAGTGTATACTTTTTGAGATAAATAAAAAGTATGGTTAATCAACCATACGTTAATGGAAAAGTATGGAAGAAGAAACCTATGTTTGGAAGGAAACCTACGTTTAAGATTTTAGAAAAGTATGGAAGGAGAATTGTACGTAAATATTAAATGTTACGTTTATTTCTCAAAAGTATGGTTCATCAAACTTACTTTTGTAAACAACCATACATACTTGGAAAAGTATGGATCATGTAAAATTATGGATCTTTTATCGTACGTTTGAAAGTTTAAGAGAAAAGTATGGATGACTAACCCTGCGTTTGGAATGAACCTTACGTTTGTTGTCAAGTTTACTTTATCAACTTTACATTATCAACCTTATATTGTGAACCTTATGTTTGAAGACTATATCATCAAACTTATGTTCAGAGGATGAATACAGTTCAACTCAACCTTACATTTGGCATCAGAGAATTTAAAGTCGATATTTTTATGCAACGGTCAGTACGCTGATTATTAGGCAGATTTCAAGCCATATTTAAAGTTGATTTTAAAGTAATATTTTGACTAATTCAAAACCGTTTTATCAATTTTTTGATCAAATCAAACGGATCTTTTTATGCCAAGTCTTCAGGGAAGTTGCGACTAGTCTGTAAATTCAAATTTTTAAATATCACGAGTAAAAAGGTGACTTTTGTAGATCTAATTTTACAGGAGAAGTTCTCATCATTCTTTTATTTATATAGGATTTCTGAAACTGCATCGATAATTATTGATCATGTGTGATCTTTTGATTATTCTGAAAAAAGGAAAAATAGAGACTACTAAAACATACTGATCTGCTGGTTCCAAAGGATCGTCAAAGCTCGGTTTGTTAAAGAGGAAGGATCATGATAGAAGATTCATTTGTTCTATATCGAAGATCTATTGTGGATATGTCTCTGCTAAAGTTGTGAATTATTTTTTCCTATATTCACTACAACTGGATCGACTTAGAAGGTCTCTTATTTGAAGATTATTATTTCTGAAGGCAACGGTCTACCTACTGTCAATTGCATGCTGTTGCAATTGTGAAGAAAATCTGGAAAGTATTTTTATAATAAGAAAAACTTTCTTTTCTATTCTTGAGTGATCAGATTCTCATACTAAGCTGTATAGGTTCTGTAAGTGAACCAGAAGGCTTTGTTTTTCCTTGGATTGTAAAGGTGTCAACTGCCTGTACTCATTTGTGAACCGGTCTATTGAAACGAGAACTAGATAGTGAAAATCAACAAGCTCGTGGAGTAGAGTGTTGGTGGAGTGGACTAGGGGCCTTCTGTTCCCCAAACCACTATACATCTCGTGTTTCTACTATTTAAATTCCCACTGCATCATTTTATCTGATTAAAGTTAAAAGGAAGAACACAATCTCATAAATACTTTTTTTTAAAAACACAATTCACCCCCCTCTTTTGTATTTTTGGTGTAATCCGATCCAACAAAGTACTCTTGGATCACAATAAAGTGAGAAGTTTTTGTAAGATGATTCAACACAACTTATATATAATTATTTCATCTTTATGTATTCAAAAGACCAGTGGCAAATTCCATAGTTATGTTTTCCCATTTATTTATAGGTATGGGTAATGGTTACATCATCACCTAGTATTGTTTCCTTTCTTCCATCACATTCTGACATAAAATACATCTTGATGTATATTCAGTGATATACATATTCATATTGTCCCACAAATATTTGTCTTGAATATCTTGATACATATTCATGCTTCGTAGGAGGTTGGAGAAGGTTGAGATATGTGCATAATCCAAAAACTCCTTCTTTAACTCAGGATTTGATGGCACACATAGTCTTGTCCCAAATCTCACAAATCCTTCTTCATTAACATTGAACTTTGAGGACTTCCATTTCCTAATAGCAACCACTTCATTTTTAATTCCCACATATTATCTTTGAGAATCCTTTATCCTCTCCAGAATGGATGGTTGAGAAATCATTTGTGAAAGGATTGACGATGTTCTTTCCTTTATGATTATCATGTACATCCTTTTCAAATATAAGATTATTAGATCCCTCTTAATTGTCATCAATGATATAATTTATGGATCCTTTCTACTTATATCATATTCTACTTTATTCTCTTTCCTAAGATGGTAGTGAATTGAGTAGTTAGAATCCTTAATCAGCTCTAACCATCTTCATTGGCACATATTCTTCTATTTCTATGTGAATATATACTTGAGGATTTTGTGATCTATATATATTTAACAATTCTCCCCAAAGAGATTATTCCACCATATTATCAATGTGAATATCACATCAGCAAACTCCAAATCATGAGTTGGGTAGTTCTATTTGTGAACTTTCAACATCCTTGAATCATATGATATCACTTTGTCATTTTACATTAACACACATCCCAAGCACTTATTCGATTCATTGCTGAATACTAAAAAAAGTTCTCCACTTGCAGGTAGTGTGAGCATAGGTGTAGTGATAAGCCTACTTTTCAACACCTTAAATCTCTATCCACATTAATAATTCTAAGAAAACTTGATTTTATTTTGAGTTATCTTGGTTAGAGGGTTTGATAATCATGATATTTTTTTCAAAAATTGATGACAGTACCTAGCTAATATAGGAAAACTATTGATTCCCCCTTTCATGTGATAATATTTCCCTAGAATGATACTTACTTCAAATAGAACTCATATTTTTTGTAATTGGAAAAAATATTATCATTTTTTAAGTTCTTTAGCATAATTCTTAGATGGTCCTCATGATCGTCATTAATTTTTGAGTATATTTGAATATCATACATAAATATTACCAAATATTTGTCTAGCTAATCCCTAAGTGCTCTATTAATTAATTCCATGAAGATTTCTATATAATTAGTGAGTTTTAATGGAATTACTTTGAACTCATAGTTCCCATAAATTGTATGTAATGTAGTCATGGGGATATCCTCCTTCATTACCTTAAATTGGCAATATCCCAACTATAGATCCACCTTAGAGAAGTATTGCGCTCCATGTTGCTGATAGAACATATCATAAATCGTCCACATATGATACTTGTTCTTTATCATGATCTTGTTGAGATCATGAAAAAAAAACAAATACTCAATGAACCATCATTCTTCTTGAGGAAGAGGATTGGTTAATCCCATAGTGAAGAACATGGGTGTGTGAACTCCTTATCTAGATTCTCTGGTAGTTATTTCCTCAGCTCCTCAAGTTTCACAACAACCATTCTATATATATTATTCGATAATGGTAACACACCAGGTATAATATCAATTATAAATTCAACCTATCGTATATGAGGAAGACCTAGTAATTACCTAAGATACACATTAGTGTATTCCCTCACAATAGGAATGTATTCAAGTACTATATTTTTTCTTAGACTCAATTATTTGAGCTAGTTACCCTTACTTTTAGGGAAACAATATACATGGTTTATATGTTGGTGCTAAATAATATTCATATACCTCCTTGAACTTGTATAGAATCAGGGGTCGATTCAAGATACGAAGAGTGATTTCATTATCATGACAATTTATGTTGTCTCTATACAAAAAAAATCCAATCCACACATAGAATTTCATCAAATTCCACCAAAGGGATTATAAAACATTTCACTGGGAAGTTCATCCAAAAAATTCTGATAGGGGAGGAGTTTTATAATCAGGATGTAATAAATTCCCCATTTTCCATTTTCACCAAAAACTGTACTTCTAGGATTTTTGTTGGTGTTTGAATAGTTCTACTAAAATTTCATGTTATAAAGTACTGCATAGAACCATAATCAAATATTATGTTCTCTATTATTAAATTAATAATCAGTGTACCTATCACCACCTTATTTTTTGGATCCACCTTAGTGGTTTTGATTAAAAAATCACTCTATTTATACTTTGGAGGTTATTGGTTATCAATGAAAACCCTTGTCTTAGTGCATTGGTTTGAAAAGTGTCCTAGTTTCTTGAATTTAAAGTAATGAAAAATGCACCGAGGGTGGAATGGAGAATTCATCTTCTAAAAAAATTTGTGGTTTTCTTCTATATGAAATCGCTTGTTAGGTTTCCTTCCTTTCCACTCCTAAATAGTTTTCTTACCCCTTAGGAAATTTCTAGGGTGCTTCTTTACAAACCATTGACTAGTGGGACGTTGATATTTCATGGCACTATTATATTTATCCAGCAAACCAAAATAATTAAACTAAAATTTATAATTATTATTTCCATGATATCCATGAGATTCAAAAATATTAATTTCGGATTTGAGGGAACATTATACAATTTTCTCACAGCTATCTAAGCCTCAGATCAATAGGGATTTTCATAAACATGATTTTAGCCCACCAAAGAAGTGGGATACCTTGAATTTGGGGGTAACAACAAAGACATAGGTGTATCATGAAAGTATTGTGATGTTTTCCTCATACTCCCCAATATATTAGTCATATTTTTGATCGAGGAAAATAAAACACTTTTCTATTATAAGTTAGAGAGTACGAGGAAAATATTTATCAAAATTTTTTTTCTAGAATTCCTTCCACACCATTACTTTGATATCTTGCTCAGGCTTCATATTCATGATCAGTTTCCTCCATTTATTATCTTCTCCCTCCATATTATAAATATCTAGTATAACCTTCTCTTTCTGATAACATTTAAGGATGGATAAGATCCTCTCAATAGAGTTGATACATTATTCTACAATTAATGGATCTTATGATTGATTGAAAGTCGGGATCTCTATTACATAAAGATATCAATTATAACTTATTCTTTGCTAGGTAGATTTAAAATCTCATCCTAATCAAGGATTCTATTCAGAACCTGAGTCATGTGAGAGAGTATCATCACAAAGTTCATGATTCCCACTCCCATCAGTCTGGGATTTTCATTAGGGCATTCATCACATTACCTGTTACTTTGATTATTTACCTGATTCCTCTTAATTCTTTACATTGACTAGAATAAAGGGAAAATTGGGGATGAGTATTTTTAAATTATTAAACACGTACACTAGAATCCCATTACATTAAGGAGATGAATTATAAAGTACAAATACTTCCCTAACTTATAAATTTCTAAGATTCAATCTATGTTATCCATGATATATTTATTAACATATATTCTTATGGGATTTTTTATTCCCTTAATAATGGTTTATAATGTTATTATGAATTTACCAGAGCATATATCTCAGGAGTGTCAAACAAGGTGTGTAGTAAGGCCTATTTTTGTACACTAGTTCCTGGTCGAGTCTATCTCAACATGGTGTTTTTGGGTTTTACCCCTATTTACGTCCATTCCTGAGCCAAATCCACTTATAGTATGCAATCATGTATGTCTTTAATTGATAAAACACTTACTCTATACTTAAAAAAATTTAGGGATGTTTTCTTATACTTAATATTATCCCTAATTCATTCTCTATAGTTTTCTAATCCTAATCCCCAAAATAACTAGACTTTAATTTTTCTACCACCTATGAAAACCCTTCCCTTTATTACACATTATTTGATGATTTATTAAATAAAATTACAAAAACTATAACAAAAAATATTGATAAGTCTAGTACCTTTGGGAATTAGGTACATTACAATACAACTTAAAATGAGGAAGACATCATATTTTTTGAAAACCTCTTCAACATTTTTGTAATATTCATTCATACATAAAACTATATGTAATAACCTGTGGACATACATAAGAAATGGGTGTGCTATAAATCTTAGAAAGGGAATAAAAATGGAAAAAAAATTATAAAATATTATATTAAAAAAAAACATAAATGGGTTTTAAAAGGAGTGATAATCATAAAAATGAACAACAAGATATGATATATCATGATAAAATAAAGGCCACATGATAAATGTGGGAAAAACACAAAACAATGCATTAAAAACATAGCTAAAGGCTAAATTCCAAGACATCATGTTGAAAAAGTCATGTTATGGATTTTATTTACTCCCTAATCTATTTTATAACATCTCATAAAACTAAAACATTTCCCAATTCATTAGTGTACCATATAATTCCGGGCACACCTATCACTTTCATTTCATTCTCATGCTGAATTGTACCACATAGATCATAAAACATGGAATAACTAATCATTATATTTTACTACATGATAAAGTAATATGTAATAAATACCTGTAATTATACAATTATACTAGTAAAAGTTACAAAAGGTGAACACACTTTATTGAAAATGGGTATGGGTATTCACTACACATTTGTTTAGAAAGGAAAATCACAGTGAAATGTTGGCATCATAATAGTGTCACTTAAAGATTCATAAAATGGGTTAATGATGGATAAAGTGGTATATCATCATTTGGAAATAAAATGGATAGTAAAATAGACATGTAAAAACATATTCCAATAATAGGAATTGGAAATAGAATGCATAAGGTAATGAAGAAACTTGAATAAAGAAGAGAAGGAAAAGATCCCTTACCTTGAGAGTGTGATTCCAAATGCTTGGGAGGAGATTATTAAGAGCTTGGGAGAACCTTGGGATGACTATAGAGAATGTAGGTAAGAGTATGTACGTGATCTAATGATTTTTAGGGAAGCTAAATTAGATATCTGGTGGGTTAATACGGAAAATGAGTGGGGAATTATTTATCATTTCTCAAACACAGGTTCCAGACTCTATATAATAAAATTACCAAAACCACAAACCTTACTAGTATTTGTGCCCATGGTATTTTACAAATAGGAATTGTTTTCATTATTTTATTAGTCCAAGGGGATGGCTTAATAATATAATACCCTTGCTGATGTGTGAGTCATACTCTCAAAGAAATGAATTTAAAAAATTAAAATATAATAATAGTTTTGGAGGATTCATAATGGCTTTATAAAATTAATAAAATAAAAATAAAATCACATAATTTTAAATTGAAAACATATATTTTTTCATTTATACCCTTTATAGTATTTACTAAATAACATCTTGGTCATTATGATGTCCTAATACACACTGTATATTTATACGATATTTAATTTTTACCAGAAAACTCAATTATCTACGAAAATTATGAAAAATTCACTATTGGATAATTTTGATGTTATTATTAAAAAAATAATATTCATTTTATCAAAATAATTTTTAAAATATTTCTATTTTCAATTTTAAAATAACAATCGATATTAATTGAGAAATGTTTTGTTTTTTGACAACAAACATTTTCAAGCCCTTAAAAAAATTACATTTGAATTCATAAAAATTATATGGTCTTTTATATTTTATATACATTATTTAATAATAATATTTTATTAAAATATAATTTATTTAAAAATTACATTAATTAAAAATATTTATTGAAATTGAATACTAATTAAATATATAATCTATGTTTTATTATTTAAAAATAAAATAATTTATAAAGTAATGTCAAGAATAAAATATAAAAATTACTATAAAGAAAATAAAATATAAATATTCATATTAGTATGGTCTTGATACATATCCCTTTAATAAGCTTTAAGGGTAAGGTGCATGATGGTGAGACATTCATGGGGTGGTTTTATGTATATGGTTTGGGTTGTGATCTTGATGAGCTTGAACTTCTCCCATAAAAGATTTCACTCATGCTTAAGTTATTAGATCTCATATTGGGATTGATCAATGAAAAATACTTGTTATACTATATCACTTTTATTCTCTGATAAATGGGATTCATAGGGTATGATTATACTGATTGAGGCTATCACTTCCTTTGTCTGTGTCAATTGGATTTATCAAAATCCTAAATTTATACTAGCCATATGATCACGATTCAATGACTATATTATCAAAGAAAATTCTTCTTAACGATATTTTAAATCTGATAGGATATAATAAAACCCAAAATGTTTATGTGTTTTCTATACCCATAACATATAATAATTTATTTAATTAAATTACAAGGGGAATTTTATTTATAAAATTTTGGGTTGTTACACTGATGTTTGCGAATTGAAACTAGTTTAATAGAACAAATACAAGGTTTTATACCATGAATCATATGAACTCAAGCATTGAAAATTATTTTTTTCCTTCTCTTCCATGATCAATCGGATTTTACCCCCCATGAAAAGTGAAATCAAGTATAAAATGTAAGAGAAAAACATTATAGACTAGAATAATAAAAAAATTTGAAAAAAATAATAGAGTATGGAAAATTGTATAGACATAATAGTCCAATCTTGATCCTCCTATACCAGTCTGTGATCCCAATTTTAGGTGTATAGTTTACTTCTTTGATGTTGATGGTAAATCCTTTGTAATCTACTCATTTTGAATTCAAGAGGTCTCCTTTTTCTTCACGTATAATATTTTAACAGGATTTTGACTTCCATTGAATCAATGGATTCATTACTCAATTATTGATCAATATATAATGTATAAAAAGATCCAAATTTTCACTTATGATTAGTTTCATGGATGTTGATGTGGTATCCCACGGTCTTGGCTCTAAGAGTAGAAGACTCTTCATTAAAGGTCACATAGTGATCTTATATAACTATACAATTCCATTTTATGGATACCAATACCCTAGATGGATCACCTTATGTGAATATTAATGAAGTATTTAAATTTTTATATGTGTGTCACCTAAAATTCACATATGTGAATGATTCACATATATGGATCATTATGTGACAAAAGTTTTGTATGTGGATGATTAAAAAACATGGATCACTATGTAACAGAATTCTGATATTTAGAAAAAATAAATACTTACATAGAATTCCCTTACATGGTAAATTGTCCCACATGTTTTTATTCAAATATTATAATTATTATATGTGGGTGAATTAGAATAAATGGAATTATACTACTTGAAATTATTTCCACATGTGGCTCCGTATAATTTCTAGACTCCTCTATGCATGATATTAACTTCATTGATTCGTTTAAACTCACTATAGAAGCCTACAATAATCATAAACACATCTTAAATTAAATTTAGGGTTTATTATCTTAATTATAAGGGATCAAATAATAAATTAAAACTTAATATTTAATCAGTTTATCAAATGAAATTCATTCTATTCCTAAAAAATATATGATACAAATACAAGATATTTGGTGGGTTTGAGACCATTATAACTCAAGATGAAATGTATGAAAATATTATCTTTTCAAAGAGGTTAGATATTATTTTTTTTATTTTTAAGACAAAGATTTAATCCTATAATTAATAGAACACTCTAACATGGACTTAGAAAAAACACAACTCAATACTCACATTGAGGAGTTGATATCATGTGGATTAAAGAAGTGGTAGTGAAACAAAATAAATATTAATGGAGAATATGTTTAGAAATTGATGGTAAAAGGATAATTAGTATCTTATGATGATTTTAAATATAACTTTATATATATAAATTATTTAAGAGACACTAAAATTTATGACCTAACTTTTCCATCCATAAAGAAATTCAATGAGGATAAGAAGTGTGAGTGTCCCCCGGATTGATTGTGTGTCTTTACTAAACCTTGTAAGGGAAGTGTTCTTTAGAACAAAGTGACCATGATGAAAATATCTATCCACTGAACAATGTGTGATAGTGTATTCTTGTACACTAACACATCACCATTTGTATGATCAATAAATTATCCCTTAGTGGTGAAGTATGTAAAATAATTTTGTTCTTGTTATTTAGTATATTTATTGATATTTATTATTCAGTATGATTAGTAATGAGAGATAGATATATTGATTGTGCTCCATACAATGGAAGAACAAGATTTGGATGGTCTAGGGACTTTGAAAATGAAAATACTTAATTTAGTGTGCATCATAGTTCAACATAAGCACTTTGGGTGCTTACATTTAGTTTAGTACAAAGAAGTGATATCATATCCCAATGGTTTTAATTTTATGTTAAATATGTAAATCAATTTCTTTATTTTTTGTGCACATAAATTCAACGATGAAGCCTCTAGTTTTCAATGGTACTATGTTTTAGAGATAGAAAAAGGATATGTATTAGTTTCTATAGGCTTATAGTAAAGTGATAGTGGAATATATCCAATGAAGTGCTTAATTAAAGAAGCATAATGAATGATTTTGTGATGTGAATACATAGAAAATTCAAAATATAGGTATCTCTAGTGATGCATTTAAGAAATAATTCATTGGGTTAGTTATTTTGATATTTCAATATTTTTGAATGAAATAGATGGGAAATTAATGAAAACAATAAAGGTTGTAGAGACTACCTCATGAGATGAATATAAATTTGGTCATCATGAGAAAAAAATTAATTTTTTTTGAAAAGATTGTATTATGTCAAAATATAATAATATGAATAATAGAAAGAAGACTACCATGGTGGAAAAAACATTTTCTAGGGAAAGTGAATTTGATATCATTTTTAAATTGGTTTCTTAAAAAATATTATAATAAAATTGAAAATAAGAAAATTTAAATTCTCACATAGAGTTGAAAATAAGTGATGAATTTAGTGAATAATTAGAGACAAAAATAATTTATCAATCCTGAAAATTTTCATGTATAAACCTAGATATGATCTAATCACTATGTGAGAAGGTGGATCTACCAGATATTGTACATAGTTTAGACTATACATTAGTAAAATATTTCTCCATAGAGAATAGAAGGTTTAAGAAAGTATAGGTGGCCTAGAATAAATATATTACAAGAGTGGGTGAAAAAATATTGGGCTAATGTGAATTAATAGAACATTCACACAATTTGGGATAATATATGGACGTAGAGATGAAACATAGAGCATACATTATCCCTCTCACAACACAACTTTAAGAGAGGATAAAAAATAGAAAATAATTGAATCACGGTTGGGAAATACAAAGACCCAATTTTATGAGATGTATGATAAGATCAATGATCTTAAATCAAATATAAAATCTCCAAAGGTAAAAGTGTAGATAAATATTCCCTCCATGAAATACTTAATAAGTATAATATGTAAAGTTTCAAATCTAGAATCATTAGAAAAAGGATGTTTTTTACTAAATCAAGATGAGAAGACTCTTTATGTAATTTAGATGTATGGTGATAACTTTTTGAAAGATTGGTACCCATTATGAGTGTGTGTATAGAAGCCTAAAGGATTAAAGGTGGATTAAAATCTACTATAACAATGTCTCAACTGAGACATGACTACATGAGGTTTGTTTTTAAGAGAATATGATTTATATTCACAAACTATGAACTCATAAAAGTGATAAATATGATATTTAAATTATTTGACGTATACATTTCAAAAATTTAATCCCAAAAAAATGTATCAGTTTGAGTTAAATGGAACTATTTTTGGTTATTGGGTGAATTATTATCTAAATTGTGAAAAAACCATAATTCAGTAATTTTATTATTTTTTTATCTCTTTAGTATTTCAGATATAACCTTTTTTACTATTGATCCTATTTGAGATTTTTTTAGGATAATATAGTAAATGGGTTTCAACTTATTAAACTAGAACACATTCTCATTTAAACATAATGGGGTCCAAATTAATCTTGTCAAGTGGAAAACCTTTTGGGGCAATATATTTGACTATTGCACAATATTTAATAATAACTTTGGATATACAAATCCAAATGATCTGATTCTACTTGGAAAGTAAATATAATCCATAATGAATCTCTCTATAAAATATCATGTCTATATTGATTTAATATGGAGTCCAATGAGAATATATAAAATGAGGAATCTAAATAATCCATTCGTCCAAAAAATTGAGCTTCATTAATTTTGGAATAAGTTTTTGTACATGTTTCAAAATGGAATGGAATTTTGAGAGAATAAATAAATCACTTTGAAGAAAAAAATATTTATAATACATATTAATGATATTCAACCATTTTATGGGACTAAATCATGTAATATTTAAATATATGTATTATCGAGCAAATTTTTTATTTTTTTTATTTTTTATTTTCTGAGTTTTATAATTCTTTATTCTTCCCCATTATTGTTAGATATCCTTAACGTGGAGGTTTAAACTAATGAGTGGTTAGGGATAGAGTTGTTTTCTTTGTTTAAATATTGAGTTCTTTAACATTATGGAATAAAACCCCAATATTTCTTTTGTTAAGTTGGTTTCAATATTACAATAGTAGTTTTTATTATCAAGTTTTATGATTTTTGGTTTTAGATTATATTATTGTTTTTATCTTGGTAAATTATCATTATCTCCCTTCACTAAGTCATGGTTTAAAAATGATGGAATAGACTAGGGCATAATGGTGAAATACTTGTTGATTGTTAGTATGTGTGTGAGGGGTAGTGAATTATCTTGATTTTTTAAGAAAAAAAGATCTGATTAGGTATCACTTAAGTCAATTAGGGGTATTAACTACAACTCTATCATATATTGGAAGTAGGGTAGACCAAGATAATATTTTTTATGGGTTATTCTCATTATTTCCTTTTAAATAAGGGAGTAAGAGGAAGAAATTGTGGAATCTAACATTCATAAGCTTAACAAAAGAGGATTGGATAACTCAGAACTAGGATAAAAACTCATTTAGAAGACCAAACCTAACCGAATTACGCTTTTCATAGATTTATTTTTAATCTTTATTTCATTTTTTTCCTTTGCATTCATATGGAAAAAAATTAAAAATAGACACATTTTCTTCTAAATTAATGTGAAAAAGTTGATTTTGTGCACTCCTATCTTGAAACAACCTTGGTTAAAAACTATAATTCATTCAATATTAAGAAATACTTGTTTTGAAACTCCCCATGATATGAACATGTCAAAACTTGGAACTTTATTTGGAGAGGTAGTGCCAAAAATCTAATTCTAACATTTTATGTTTAGAACCATAAAAACTAATCCCTTCCCACTAGATCCTGAAATCGAAATATCCTTCTTTACTAGACTTAGAAAAATTAATTTAAATTTTTAATTTAATAAATTCTTCTTGAAGACTCAAGAGAAACCTGAAGTATTCACTACGATCCTGTCATTATGGATGGAAACCCCAACCAGATCCTTAGATAACTTTACACACCGCAATTCATTAATCAAAATAATCAAATTTTCATGGCAAAATTAAAAAATTAAATTGATATGGAACCCAGAATAATATAATTTCTTTCAAAATTCCAAGTCTTGGTAGAAAAAAAATATATTATAGATTTCACATATCTCTTCTCTACTTTCAGATACCTAGGATAGAAAATAACTAGGTAAATTTGAGGGAATTAAACTTTTTACATAGGAGATACTAAATAATGGTTGTATAAAATACAACTAGAATATTTAAATGAATATAATGACTTCAAAATATGATTCATGAAAATATTCTTCCCCACCTTCAGAAGTATAACCATAAAAAATGAGATATATTCAATCAGATAGGCATCCGAAGATAATCTTTATGAGTTATGTGAGAGGTTCAAAAGTATATGTTCTAGATAAACAAATAAAAAAAATCAGGGATCACCAATTCTATGTTTTATTTATGAATCAATTCTGGTAAATGATAAATACTTTCTAGACACATCGTCTGGGGATGATTTGATTGAAACTTTACCAGTAAAATCCAAGGGATTGATTGTGAATATTTCTTAGAACTTGAAACTATTTGTTACAAGTATTATTGGAACAAGAGGTATTCATAAGGTAATATATTCACATCCAATACCTTTATTATAAACTAATCTTTAATATATAACTAGTTTAGAGAGACCTATGATCATGAAACAAGCGAGTATACAATAAGCAGCAACTAAGGTATGTAGATTATGATTATCACCTAATAATTTCACTAACTAGTGCGAGGAAGTGAAATGAATGGAAAGTTGTGTAGAAACATTTAATCCAACACAATTATATAAAACCAATTGTGAAGAGATATTAAACAAATGCAATATGGATTTCATAATCAATAGAATTAGGCTAGACAACTTACCAAAATCAATACCCAGTCCACCCCATTCTAATATCAATTTCAAAGCCCACTACCCGCTGAAAAAAAATATTATATTCCATGTATTTAATAACAAAAAACAACCAATTAATATCAAAATATAACTTATGATCAGGCCTCCACCGGTGGAGATTCTTTTTTTTACAATAATAACAAGGATTTAGGTTGAGGAGTTGAATAACAGAGTATATTTGTTGAAAAAAATAGTGTAATGTTTTGTTTAAAATATATAAAAAAACCTAGAAAAATTACCACCCCAAACCATAATATATCCCAATGTGAATATTAATATGATAAGAATAATAAGTGTAAAATAACTCCCACCACTGACCACTATTAAACTTGAAATAATCCAACATGAGATAGAGGAGAATAAAGTTGATAATTCTAAAGAATTCTATAAAAATAATACACGAAGAAAAAAATAAATAGGAAGCGGATAATGATAGAACAAGGAGGATAGGATAAGAAAAAACATTGGAATTAAAATAATGGGATAATAATGGCTTACCCCCACTATTTTCATCAAGGATGATATAATCAAAGAAAATTATATAGGAAGTACTTCCAAAATAAATTCTTGAAAATTTTCAAAGAGTGGAGATTAATATTACTCTATTGGAATAACTCAAAAAAATATTAAGGTATGATAAATTTTTAAAGTATATTTACCCCAATAATATGATAATTCATTGTAATGAGAGGATCAAATAGGGAAGAAGTGTCTAGAACCTTATCACACCATAGTTTCCAACCTTTTTTCCTGATCTAAGAAAGTTTTCTATTCCACGAACCATTAGATATTTAACTTTATAAAACGATTGATGTGATCTAGGTGCTTAAATTAATGTATTTCATGACTCAAAATAAAATTATTTATAGATGGGATATTTGAATCCCATAAAAGTGGAGGTCAATCATGAAAACAAATCCATAATTTTCATAGTAAGAGTTTTAGAATAAGTCCTTGTGAAAGTCAAAGATCTATTATTCCTAGATGAATTCTATGTGATGATCATGGAAGAATATAATATCCCATTACTATCACCCAAGATTCTTAGGATTCTTTTCTTAAATACGTCAAAGAACATCATCAATATCTAAAAAGGAACACTCACCATAGAGTTTGGAGATAATACTTTCCACTTTCATATTTTTGAATCCATGAGGCACCCTTTAGATGATCACTCAATCTTTACACAATCCAAAATTTATGATATAATGAACCATTTTTAGACAAGTAAGAATTATATGTTAATTTCAATTTTGGTGTTGGATGGATGTACCATCATTTGAACCAAGATTCAGAATATAATTCTAAGAGTTTAAACACTATAAATTTCCTTTTTTTAGACTTGGGTTGATGCATTACTACAGAAATGGACATTAACAGCGCTATTATTTATCAATGCTAGAAGAAAACACTAATAAATGGCATATTTATCAGTGGAAAAGAAGGCGCTGATAAATTTAACCTTTTATCAATGCTTTAATTTTAGCGCTGTCAAAGAGCATCCTTTATCAGGGATTTATTTTTAGCATTGATAAAGGGTACACTTTATCAAAGCTCTATGTTTAACACTGATAAATATTTATTTCATCAACATATTTTTAGCACAGATAAAATGAAATAATGAAATAAATAAAAAATAAAAAATGTGTTTATTAAAAAAATATTATAAATTTAATTAATTAATTAATTATTGATAAAAATGAATTGATTGATTATACATTATAAAATATGAAACATTTTATTAATTAGATAATTACGATAATAAATATTATTAAAATTTATATATTAAATATATGAATATATATTAATGTATATAAATATGATTATAAATTACAAAATATTTATGTTCTATACATTGAATTTTCATTTATTTCTTGAATAATGGTATATAATTACAAGTTAATACGAATTAAAAATATTGAAAAATTGTATAGTAATCGGCATATAATTGAATGTCATTTGATTTTTCAATTTAATATATATCAAATGTGTGTTATATTGATTTCACATATACGTATAATTAATGTACTTTTATATACAATATGCACACACATAGAACTTATCCATTTTTCCAATATTGTTAAAGTGTACCTATATTCTTAATTTATCCAATTTCACTCATTTTGTACATATATTTATGTGCTCAAAATAATATATTCATTAATACTATTAAAAATATATTTGTAAAAAAATATTTATAAATAAAAATATTTATAAATAAAAATATTTATAAATAAAAATATTTATAAATGTTCACTCAATATATTTATACTAAAAAGGCGTAGGCCGAGGCAAAAATGCCCAGTCCTCCAAATTTATTAAATAAAAAGATAGGACAAGTGAAAAGGATTAAAATAATGCAACATGCATAACAAAATCAAAAGGGTTCATATTCCTCACTAGTTTCAACATCTAAAGCCACCTCCAGATCAGCTGATTCCCACTCAGATTGCGAATTATAGGAATTGAGCATTTTAAATTACTGCTCCCTTAGTCACAGTTTCTCTGAAGTCAACGGCTCCGTAGACAACTTCTTGTTGACTCACCCCAGCTTCAGATCCATCTCTTTCCATTTCGAAGCCTTAAAGGAGGATCTGGTAGACACCATCTTTGGCATGTTGTAGTAATACTTTCGTGGATTCCTCTTTAGTGGATCAGTGAAAGTCCCCACATTATCATTTCCTTTCTTCCTCATATTACAGAATATATCACTATAAGATGTCTTGACATGGCTATTGGGTGAGTTTTCTTTATTCTCATCAGAGAAATCCCCCCACTTACTTGGTAACTCCAATAAGCAATTATTTTTATGATGATTCTCATTCACTAAACCAGGTCTCACCTGAGAATATTTCCTATTATGGTCTATCAATGCCATGAATTGACCATTCTCCCCATTTCCCTGCCCCTCATCAAAATTGATATCCCCACAATAAACATATTCCGCTCCCGCTATACAATTCAGCTATAACCCTGACTGCTCCAGGGGCAACTCCTTGCGCCCCATAGCTTCCCGTCCATCTGAAGCCAACTCCCTAGATGCTTCCTTTTCCAGACCAGCCTCCTCGTTCATTAGCACATCAAAATTTTTATCAACCTCAATACTCGTGACCTCCGTCCTGACAACCACTGTACCCCTAGAATCCATTCCCACTCCGCCATTGCAACCATCAGTATAGGGGACTTGAAGAACCACAACATCCCCATTTTGAATATCCAGATTCAGGTTGCCCACTACTACCCCTGCCCCCACAACAGACACCACACCCAGATCACAGTACAACCTTCTGAAGACCTCATCCATAGTCGGGTTAGAGGGTGTATCCATGTTCTTCTTCAGAGGCCCAGGGCCATCCTTTTGAGAAGTACCATAATCATGACCATGAGGCTCATGAATTATTGGAGGTGAGGGAACCTGAGCTGCAGAGTCATACTCCCTCGTATCTTCAATATATTCTTCTAGTCTAGCACATGTATGAGAGATTTCACCAGAGCATCCCTGCTCCCCATCACGGGCTGAGACTCCACCAACAAGATTCAATCCACTCTTATCACAATGACACAACAGAGCTAGATGCCCCAAACGACAACAGTTCATGCAGATAGGGACCTAGGATTCAAAGTAGACCAATTGATGCCACCAGAGCTCACCTTTAATCTCAACACAGATAGACTCAATCAGTTCCTTAGACACATCAATCTTAATGCAAATCCTCAGAGCAATTGGATGGTAGAGAGAGTGGGTGCAAGAGTTCATGCAAAAAAATCGACCAATAATATTCTTGAATAGACGTAGTATCACCGAATTTTGAAAAGGCAGTGGATGACCCAAAAGGGTGATCCAAATCACTGTCATTGGATGATCGTGATGCATATGAAACCAAAAGACCAACAGAATAGTGAAAAACAAGAGCCTTCCACCGAACATGGGGCAGAGGACTAGGCATAAATCAAATCATCTTCATTACTAAAGTGGATTTGAAAATTTCTCGCGTCCAGAATCCCGACCATTGCTTTTTCACGAAGCTTCCAGGAAGATGAAACATAACTATCAAATGATGAAACTGAGGGAATATTCCTTCCAAAGTGAGCAACCAAAGTTAGATCTAGTAGCGACAAATCCTTTACGAACTCTAGCTGGGAAATCGAAACAGAAATCACATCGTTGACCAACTGCGGAGCCTTAGGGAAAATCTTGATCTCCGGATGATCAAGTGGGAGGGAGGGATCAGAAACATGAGAGGGGGAGCGATGAAGGGATCATGGAAGATGATAAGATCCATCAACCCCCCTCCCTGGCCGTGGCATAGGGAGGGGCGACCACGTCAAACTCATCCACTACGCCATCAGAGGAAGAGGGGTGAAGATCTAGACCGCGTCCTATATTTATACAATTATATATTTATAATTATAAAATAAAAAAATATTTTTTAAAAGTATTTATATAATTATAAATGAATAATTATATATATTTAAATAATTATAAAATTTATACTAAATTTACTTAAATAATGAATATATTTTCTATATTAATATTTATATATATTTATTATATATATATAGTTATATAAATATTTATAATGATATAAATAATATTTGTTTAAAATATTTCAATAATTATATATAAATAAATATAAAATTATAATAAATATATTTTAAAAGGAATATATTTACTATATTTATATTTATATATATTTATTATGTATTTATAAAAATTTATTTATTTTTTATTTATAATTATAATTATAAATCCTTTAACAATGCTTCAGTAATAAGCGCTGAAATGAAAATATTTATCAGCGTTTTGTTTCACGCTGATAAAGATAATGATTTATCAATGCCAAAAAAGTACTGATAAATGAAAATTTACCAGTGCATATTGATAATCACTGATAAAAGTGTTCTGATCTATTTTAAAAACTCTATCCATTTGTGATCCCAATGCTATATAGAAACTTTTTGTGGAAGCCACCAGCTATCGGTGATCCTCCTCGATGAATTGATGGTCGAATCACACTACTTGACTACCTCCGAACATCTCATCCAACATCCGAAGAGGGTCTCAGATTTTATTCAACGTATTGAGGTAGGCCTTCTGATTTTCTTTATCTATTTTTGGTTTTTTTATTTCTTCTTATACAATTTTTTTATGATCCATTGTTTATGATCTATTATTTATGATTTGTTTGTGATATGTTGTTTAGGGAACAATTTGTAGTCTGTTATTTTTATTGACTACCGATGTATGATCTATTGTTTATATATGACACCGACCCTTGGATTTATCCATTGTTCATTTACTGCTCTATTTTATATCATCTTACTAAATAATTTTTTCATATATGTATATAAATGTGTATAAATATTCGTTTATATTCTTTATTATTGATTACTGATTTGAGGCACATTGGTGGTTCCCTAATTATTATATATAAACTGATACCTTTCATGGACACCTCAGTGGACATGAAACTTTAGATGCTATTTTTCAGAAAACAAGTTAGTGGAGTGATGTATGTTCCCTTATTGGTTATCTATATCATATGATCTAGTTCCTCTTTTAATTCACTACAACCCTTAGTTTTCTTATGGAGCAGATTCAAAGGGGCCATCCCCAGTTAAGCATATGAGGTTTTATCACGTCAAGCCTTCCCTTTTTAAATCATTATTGTGCCTTTAGTTCACATTATGTTTTAATATCAAGATTTTATCTATTTGATATTTATTATAGACTATTAGTGAGTGAGTTTTTATACTAGCGTGACATGTATGTGTGTATATATAGTTGTTTCAACATTTATTTCTATAGTTGTTTGTCTAATTGGTATGCCTATATGGGGTAATAATGTTTTTTGGTTTGCATGTCCATTGACCCCAAGGGCCATGCTAGAACTTTGTTTGACCTATAGTAATAATTATTTATTGGGGGGGGGGGGACCACCACCAATTTATGGTTTTTTACACCCAAAGTTTAAACTATCCTTTAGTGACTTTGAAGAGCGTTAGAGGTCATAAGATGATCTGAACTAGTGTTGTTTGGGTAATTCTAGTTAGGGTCATTACACTATCCATCGTTTTATTTACACCTATAATGTTTAGTGATAATATCATTTATTATCTGCCTTTATCTCCATTTTTTTTTCAAATTCCAAAAACCCATATTATTGGATTTGTAATATCTAAGCACTCAGATATTTTAGTAGAAATGATCCATATTTTCGTTATTAGAATTTTCTATAACTTTAAATTTTGATAATTAATATCTTATGTGAATTTATTTATAAATTGTAAGAGATTAATCTTTTATGAACCCAATAAGAAAAATATGAACCGAAAATGGATGCATGCTAATAATTTGACAAACTAATATGAAGATGGAGTTAATCAAGATTGAAAAATAGCTTGCATAAAACCCTGATAACATCTTATGTCCATGTTTACATCATTGTTAGTCAAGAAAAATTAGTCTAAAAGAGTTTGAAGAACATTTAATTTGTCACAAAATAGGTCAAATATATAAATATTGGACTGAACACAGGGAAAAATTTAATGTGGAAATCGATTGGGATAATGCTAACATTTATGAATCATTTGATATGAATACATTTGTAAAAGATGATGGAGATCACAAGGAATAAATGATAATGGAAATTTAATATGACGTTCATATTTTTCCAATGTTGTTTGAGGAGTTAAATATTTTTTCCAAGAAACCATTGTATACCATTTTTACTAAATACACAACCTTTTCAGCTGTATTAAAGTTATAAAATTTAAAAGATAGGAATAGATGGAGTGACACCAAATTTACATAACTACTTGGTCTTATGAAAAATATTATACCAGAATAAAATGAAATACCATGCCAAAAAAATGACACTAAATAGATGTTATTTTCAATGGGTCTGATTTCTAAAAAAATACATTCCTGTCTAATTGATTGCATATTGTTTCGCAAGGACCATGAATCAATCACCAATTCCATAAGTGTGGAATAAATTGATACAAGAAAAATGAATCCAGTCCTTTGAAATATGTATTGTAATTTAAAATGATTCCATGTTTTAGAGTACTATATTTATGTCTGGGAACCGCATAACAATTAACATGTCATAAAGATACAAGAATTAATGATGGGAACCTACGTCATCCAATATATTATTTTCAGTGGAATAAAATTGATTATGAGTTTCCTAAATTTGTAGATGAGATGAGAAAATTTCATCTTGTGTTATATATAGATGGAATAAATCCTTTTTGTGTATAGATTAGTACTCATAGTACATAACCCTCTGTGTTAGAAAATTATAAATTGCCTCCATGGTTATACATGAAGTAAAAATACATTATGTTTTATCTCCTTATATCTAGACCAAAGTGACATGGTAATGATATTGATGTCTATTTGGATCACTTGATCCATGATCTGAAATTGACGAGGGATATAACTGTTATAATGTATGATTCTCATATAAGTGAAGAATTCACATTGTAGTTCATGTTGTACAGAATGATAAATGACTTCCCAACTTATGGAAATTTATCAGGCTATAGAATTAAAGGCATCTTGGGGTGTCTCATTTGTGAAAAACACACATACTCAGTTCAGTTCAAACATTCCTTAAAGGATGAGCTTTTGGGACATCAATTATTTTTACCTTGATGATATAAATACTGATCTTGGATGATAGAATTCGATGGGAATTTCAAACAAGGTAAAACACTATCTTCAGAAATGGGTGAACAATTGTAAAAAAGTAAATAATATTGACACTATTTTTGGTAAACCATTTTCAAAAGACCTTAAAAAATCAAGTTGGAAGAATAGATTGATTTTCATTCAATTACTATATTGAAATTGTTTTTATGTGAATAATTTTCTTGATTTCATGGATGTAGAAAAAAAGTATTTGATAGTGTTATTTTCACATTACTAAATGTTACTAGAAAAACAAAATAGGCATCAAGGCTTGGTTGGACTTGATTGAAATGAGGATAAGGGAAGAGTTGGCACCGATGATGGGTAAAATGTGGAATTTTTCTCCTCTAACAGTGTACACTCTATCCAGATAGGAAAAATTGTAATTTTTCCTTTTCCTTATGAGTGTAAAATTTCCATAGGGGTATTCATAAAATACCAAGAATATCATATCAAGGACTAAATTGAAGTTACATGGACTAAAATAAAACTACTATCATGTTTTGATATAATATTTAATGCCTGTTGCTTTCCATTTCATCCAACCTCAAAATTTATGACATAAATTAACTAGAATCTACCTCTTTTTCAAATCCATATACAGAATAGTTATAGACCCGATGAAGTTTCCCATCATGAATAAAGAAATATCAATCATATTATGTGAATTAGAAATGTTCTTCCCACCATCATTATTTGATATAATGTTCCACCTAATGGTTCCATTGGCCAGATAGGTTCAACTATGTGTTCCTGTCCATTACAGATGGATGTACCACATTGAATGGTATATAAAGATTTTAGAAGGGTATGTCAAGAATCGAAGTTGGCCAGAAGGTTGTATTCTAGAACAATATATAGTTAAAGAAGATATTGAATTATATACTGATTACCTATCAGATTTGGAAAGCATATGTCTCCTAAAGTCTCATCACAACCAACGTCTTTTTGGAGAAGGAATTTCCAGAAGATATATTGTTACAATTACCTTGACAGAGTAGGATCAAACACATATTTACATGTTACATAATAGTGAATAATTTGATCCATACATTAAAGTCCAAAATTAAATTATTAGAGATTTGAATCTATAAAGGGATGAAAGAAAGATATTAGATACACATAACCAATAGTTTAAAGGATGTTTTAGAGATCAAATTTATAAGGAGTTATATTAAAATGTGAATTCAGTTTACAAACGAATTCAATGGATAACCATAGGACTAGATGAAAATGTTATATCTTAAAATGAGTTTATAATCAATGTCATACTTTCTATACAAAAGAACACGATGACATCAGTACGATGAAAAAAAAATGGTTTTATGCTTATGGCTGAAGAAATGCATATATCTGGTTCCAAGGATAGAAATCAAATTTATGAAAATATGTTATATTTTGGCATTATTGAACAGATATATGGGTTGTATTATAAAACATTTCACATTCATATTTTCCATTTTAAATGGGTTGAAAATATCAATGGAGTGAAAGTTGATGAAATGGGCTTTATGAAGGTGAATTTTAGTGTAGAAGTGAAATAAGATAATCTATTTAGAATGGAATCACATGGAGTGAAAGTATTTTATCTCTTTGTTCCAAAAAACAAGAATTGGTCGATTATCCTACTGAAGATTTAAACAAATTTTGAGTCATATGAAAATTCAATTGAGGATGACCCTTTCATTGGGACATCAAAATCAGTTCATGTTCGTCCCACTACAGACAATGTGTTTTACGTTAGAGTGGAATACAAAGAGGGGATTTGGATTCTCGAAAAATGTACCAAATCATTGAAACCATTAAAAAAGAAAGAAAGAGAGTTTAATGATATGGTAAAAGTGTTTTATAATATATTTTATTTTTTCTCATAATATTATATATTATCTACTACATTAACATAATCTAAATTAAATGTTTGACTACTTATATAGACAATGTCTTATAAACATGATGATGTTACCAATACCTCATTAGAATAAACAATAATTAAGGAAACCTTTTGTATAGATACAAAGGTAATGTTATGATATAATTTCTCTATTTTAATAAAAAATTACATAATTGAACATTGATTTAATTTTCATTATTTTTTGGAGAGTTTGTTTATTTTAGAAGATTTTTATCCATGTGTCATTCCTTTGTAAGAAGAGAAATGACACTACCTCTGTTCAATAATAGAGCTAATCATGATGTTTTCATTGTAAAATCATTGTCCATATAATTAATGTGTTATTTCATAGTTATATTTAATTTATTTATTTTTAGTATCACTCACTTAATAATTGTTTTCTTATACAGGTGAATTCTTTAGTGCAAGTTAGGGGTGCTCTGTCCAACTTTCATGATCCTTATCCCTTAAAACCTTTTCACCCCTACAATGGTTCATTTATCACTTTCTTTCAAGTTTCCTCCACTTCCTTTTCAGAAAGAGTAATGACACTACCTCTGCTCAATTATAGAGTTAATATTGATGTTTTTATAGTAAAACCATTTTCTATATAATTAATGTATTGTTTTATATGTATGTTTTATTTATTTTTTTAGTATTACTAACATAATAATTTATTTCTTATATAGGTGTATTCTTTTTTTGGGGTTGGGGGTGCCCTTTCCAACATTCACTCTCCTTTTTCCTTAAAACATTTTCTCCCATACAATGGTGTATTTATCACTTTAATTCAATTTAACTTCATTTCATTTATAGAAAGAGAAATGATGATTCCTCTACTCAATTATAGAGGTAATCTTGAAATTTACATAGTAAAATATTTGTCCATGGAAATAATATATTATTTCATATATATGTTTAATTTATTTCTTTTTAGTATTACTCACATAATAATTGTTTTCTTATTCAGATAGATTATTTTAATTGAATTGATGGTGATCTATCCATCTTTCATAATCTTTATCCCTTAAAACATTTTCACCCCTACAATAGTGAATTTGTCAATTTTTTTCATGCTACCTCCACTTTCTTTGCAAGAAGAGAAATGAAAGTGCCTCTACTCAATTATATAGGTAATATTAATATTTTCATAGTAAAATTATTATCCATAGAATTAAGGTATTTTTTCATATATATGTTTAATTTATTTATTTTTAGTATTAACCACTTAATAATTGTTTTCTTATACAGGGGGATTATTTTGTTCGAGTTTGGGTGCTATATCCATATTTGATCCCTTTATTTCACAAAACTTCCAAAAAAATATTCTCTCACAAAACTATTCACTCCTATAGTGATAAAAATTATCACTTTCTTTTATGTTCCCCCACTACTAAATCACAGAGGTAATCTTGATATTTTCACTAAAAAATAATTTTCCATAGAATTAATCTATTATTTTATATTTATGTTTAATTTATTTATTTTTAGCATGACATATAATAATTGTTTTCTTATACAGGTGGATTCCATTTTCTTGTTGAGGTATTTTATTTGAAACTACTCATGCAATGTTGGAAGTTTGAAAAATAAATTCAATGGAAATCATGGTAACATTGAAAGTTATTATTGTTTTTGAATGTATGTAATGATTTTTATTTATGTAATTGTATAAACCAATGTTTGAAATGTCAATAATATAGTGTTTTTTCTAGTATTTTTGTTGTAAATTTTATTTCATTTAAATTATGTATTAGGGATTGTTTTTTTGATATATGATGTGATTATGGAATGTTTATAATGCAATAGTGTGCTGTTATAGCACAATGCAGTGGTGTTTCATTGTGCAATAACAACATACTATAGTATGTACCTTTATTACTACTTTTAAAAGCACTGATAAATATGGGCTTTATCAATGCTTTAGAAAGCGTTGATATAAAAACATTTATCAAATCTTATGAAAGAATTCATAAAAGTCATTTATCATCATTTTTATAAGAACTAATAAAGGTTTCATTTAGAGGAACTAAATTAAAGTGCTGATAAATGGATCTTTTATCAGTTCTTTTTTCGCATTGATAAATGAACCATTTATCAGTGCTTTTTCAGAACTGATAAAACTCCTAGGATTTTAACATCTCATAAATTTTTACCAATTTTACAGTGATGATAAAGGACATTTCTAGCACTGTTAAAGGATATTTTTGTAGTAGTGGGTCCTAAGAGGTCCCTAGGGAATTCATTCATGTTCTGGGAGTGCCAGGGCCTGGGAGACTGCTTAAAGGAAGAAGTAGGCAGGGCATATGGTTTTTCTGAAACTATGAGAACCTTAAGGTAAATTTTCTGGCTTGTTCCATTTGAGAATTAGGTTCCACACTGTTTGATATAACAATGTGGAAGGATTTGTATGGTGGTGCATGATGACTAGAATTTTTAGCAGAGGTTGTGCATGAGTTGTGCCTGATTTTCCCAAAGTGTGCACCTATATCACACACATAAAGCCACTTAGGCAGTGTGGGTGCGCTATTTGGTGTATGGTTGGAACTTTTTTGGTCAAACCATGTGGGGAAATCATGCCAGGAATGTTCCTCAGGTAGTGTGATCTACACAGATGGCACATGGTTTAACCAAACCATACAGCCATACTATGTGACCCAGTAAAGAGGGGGAAATGACGTTTTTAACTTAATGTGTTAAATGTTTTAATTCCATTATCCCCTCTTTTATTCTCATCCTACGCACGCAATAGACCACGATATGATATTATCCTCTCTTATCCTTCCACAGAGATATCTCTATCATCTAATGTTTGATTCCCGCACCGTTAGGTGTGTTGGAGAGCCCTTGTTATGTCTATGACACCTCCTTCTTCTGTTATTTGTTTATCTTAATCTTCCTCTATGCTATTTTGGTGTTACATAATTCACACAATTTTCAGGGTGTTCACCTTCTTCTTCGATTTCTCTTGATCTAGAGAAAATCATTCCTTTTTATTAGAAATGTGATAGATTCACGGTATAAGGTAGGTGGTCTATATCATTCCCCTCAATTTTCATCTTTTTTTATAAAATATTTAAATGTGCCTTATGCCAGACATACCCAGTGTTTCCTCTAATTTAAAAAATTTCTTAAGTTAATTATCATACACCATCTTTTAATGTGCTGGGATCCTTCAGGGTATGGTTGGAGGTTATGGAATCATCCCAAACAACTACTTTAGGGTGGGTCTATATAGCCACCCCTTCTAAATATTGTCTACCTTTATTATAGTCACCCCTTTTGGTTGTGATTTTAATTTATATTTTTAATTGTGATGAAGGTTTGTTAAAATAAACCTTGATGTGGATTTATTAATCTTTTTGATGGAGTTTTTTTGTAGAAGTGTAACTAAATTAATTATTTTAATAATAATGTTATGTTTTACAATAAAAACTCTTGATGAGATGCACACTCTTTAATTGAAAGAGTGACATGGGTGCTATGCCTTTCTTGTATTAATGGTATGGGGGTTCCCATGGACTTATTTGTATTATTTATCTTAATTGGGGCATCCTGGTGTATGTGTCCCATTTTACTAAAACAATGAAATGTCCAATGGGTGTGGCCCTCTTAAGGCATCCTTGTTCATATTCTGGTATGCCTAATATCATTGCCTTTTTTATTTTTTAATTTAATTGTTTAAATGAATTATAAATTCCATGAGGGATACACTGATTTTCCTTCCATGGAACCCCAAGGACGTGCTCATCATGCTTGTGATCCGCTTCATTTAAGGATTGTGCTTACATTGGGGATGATACTGGTACATTAGGGCAAGATCACCATGCATTTTTATTACCTCAACATGAGTAATATGGGTTACCTATGGGATAAAACTTGGAATGCCTCAGTGGATAAATGGTTATTATAGTATCTAAGTGAGACTCAGTCCCCTAGGTGTTTATATAGGTATGATCTCACATGTAGTTGTCTGAAATTAGGATAAAAGTGAAACTTGTTAGGCCATTCATGGATCAAATTGTATATAATCCAACAAAAGTGATCACTATACCTTAGAAATTTTTGCTAGATTAAGGAAGTATGAAAATCATTGTATCCACTAGAATAACTTTCCTAGTAATCATAAATCTTCAATTAAACCTATATTAACTCAATACACACCATAATAATTAGTGAATAAGGTCTAGGTGGTCTATGTGTGCAAAATAGAGAGTGAGATAAGAAGGAATTGAGTAAACATAATAATTAAAATTTATGATTTTTAAATGAAATTATTAAATAATCGAGAAATAATTAATAATTAAAAAAAATTAACTGATAAGGGAATTGAGAAATATTCCTTGGATCGACCACTAATGGTCTATTGTGCCACCACAAGAGATGGTTACAACAAATGGAAAAAAATGCAGTAGTAGATTATCTTTAATCCACTAGTCAGTATTATATCTCGTAGATATTGAGTGAGTGGTCACCCTATTATATATGTTCAAGACTCCTCAAGAATTTAGTTATCACCACCCATATTTCATGTGAGTGGAATAAGCTCACTCCCACTCAGGAACTCCCTGTGTTTCCAGAATCCTCAAGGTTCTCAGTTCCCAACTCCCATTTCATTGTTGGAAACCACAAGCACAAATTTTGGGTCTAAATTATTCAGTTGGGAGTCTAAAACACCATTTAATAATCACAAGTACCTAATAATCACCTCATTATTTTATTATATGACTTCTATTTGGAATATTAGAAGCATCCTTTCATAATTTTGGGAGATAAGAAAAATGTGTATGATTTTATGTCACACGCCTTTCCTATTATGTCACTTACTAATTTCAATTTTCATTACCCGAAAATAGAAAAGGAAAGCTTCCCATGTAAAGGAAAATATCCTATGAGTGGTGAAAAGTTATACATGTATGGTGTGAAAGTCATAAGGGACTTAAAATATATTTCACATGGAGAAAATATATTATGAGTAAAGGAATGTTTTCGAGGTTTCGAACATATCCATTTTATTGATTTTGAAATATATTACACCAAGAGAAATATTTTATTGGTATGGTTAGAATTTATACAAAGTCTATATCTCTTACAAGTGTCTGGAAATATTGTAGATGGGGAAATATCTCTTATGAGACTTTAAATTTTCTTCCAAAATACTGATGCATTTTTTAGTTTTATACCTAAAACCCATGAAAATAGAAAAATAGCATATTATTTGTCCAAAATAAAATAAAAATACATTAAAATAATTAAAATCAGAATCAATAACCTTAAAAAAAATGAAATTATCAAATCAAATATCAAAATAGAGATTCATAAATAATCTAAAAATTTATTACAATAATTAAAAATCATGATTTTAACCATTTTAAAAATTAACTATAGATTCACTCAAGTAAAATTTTTTTAAAATTATTAATATAGTTTTATCTGTATTATTTTTTTTTTAAATTTTCATTGAAATGTAATAAAAAATTTTAAAATATTGGCTCTCATCATAACTTCTTCTAGTTTACATTGTTGTTCCCCCCAAATCTGATGAAAATGATCTTATCTTTTAACTATGATGTCATAATTTCAATAGGATATATATTCATCATCAACATAATGTATTCAACAACCAATTGATGTTTACTAGCAGTAGTATGAAAAGAAATTTGTCCTTTCAATTTAAAAATGATTAATGTGTTTCTGGAATGTAAGCACTCATTTTTTATTCTTTCTCAATCTTCATTGAAAATTATAATGATATTCAATTTGTAGAAGATACACATTTTTAATGGGTATTGATGTATAGGTTATTAAAAAGTACTGAAACAAAATTTATATATATTTATCTAAAACTATTTTTATTTTTCACCTATCTATCATTAAAATCATTATATCTACAATTACAAGATAACAACTCTTTGTTCTTCCTTCAATGATTATAGAATATTCTGGGATAGTGAACATTCATTTCTCACACACATCAATATTATAATGTTAATTTGTTTATACACATAGGATAATATCTCATGGAAATTATTTTAATGTTTTTAATATGAAAACCATTTTATCTTTGGACACATGATATTGTCATTTAAATGTTGTTAAATATTCTTTAATAAATTATCCCAGATTTGTTCTTCAATAACGCGCTAAAATATTTGTATTTAAAACATTAAAATTTTCATGAAAAGGCATTTAAATTATTTTAATTTAATTTTCCTTTAATCCAAACATAATCTGTCATTAATTATTATAAAAAATCTAAGCATCCTTTATCCATGTTTACATAGACACATTCAACAAACCCTTTCATCATAAATCTTATACTCATGGAAAAACCTTCATCTCACTCTTCACCAAGTCTCATTTAGATATGGAACATCAAACACCCTGAGTTTTTGTGAACATATTTTTTCCAACAAATTATTTTATATGTCTTTAATTTCATTCTACATGAATTAAAACTATTTTTATATGCAATACTAAGTTAATCTTTCTATAAAAGCAACACTGAATTTCTATAAATTTTTTTATTTTTATAATGGGATAATTATAACATAGAAATTAAACTTAGTAATATTAATATTAATAACGAATTTTTATATTTTATTTATAATGGTTTTATATAGATAAATAATATTGGTAATTATAAATATAATTGTTTTAGTAAAGTTGTTATATGTTTGTAAATACTATTTTTTCAAAAGAACTACTTTTTACCTATTTTTCTATGAAATAAAAAAAATAATTTTTGAAACTTTTAGATATTTAATTTTATAAAATAAACCTAATTTTTGAATTAATAATGTTGAAATTAACTTTGGGTGAGTTTTTGGGATTTTTCTGAGAAATTACATTTTTGGGTGAATAGTGACAAATACTGAATTTAAATTCAAAAGAACCTTTTGTATGATTTATTTATATATTTAAATTAGATTTTATGTTTGGTTTAAAGTAAAAATAAATAAATTATAAATATATTAATCTAATTTAGTTCATTGGAATCATTTTTATGTTTAATTGAGATATAAAATCTTAATGAACTTTTGAACATTCAAACTTTAAAAATATGCTTTCTCGCGACTTCTGCGAGATTAGAATAAAAATTAATTTTAATTTTTCTGTGAATTAAATTTATAAAAATGGAAATAAATAGTTTAAATTAGTATAATATTTATATTCTAATAAATTAAAATTATATTTTGACCTCAAATATTAGCGAAAGTGATTAAAATTGATTACATCAATTAAGGTAAAATAAAGATTAACAAGTAACTAAAACATAAACCTAAAGGACTAAATCACCTATAAAATTGTAAAAAACAATTATATGAACATATTTAGGTCATAAAACTTATATTATCTAGTTTTTATATTTTTTTGAGTTTTTTAAGTAAAAACATGGGTACACCAAAATTGTTTTCAAAATTCCAAGTGTGTCACATCCCTCCACTATAAAGACCATGACCTCTCCCCCTTTTACACACCAATGAAAACAATTAAGTTCAGAAAATATATACTCAAATAAATTTCCAAAATCCAAAAATTATTCCTTTAATCTTCCTTTTTTTATAAATGAAATCCAATGAATCCCTTTGGTGTAAACCAAAAGGAGTTACCCAAATAAGAGGTGACATCATTCCTCAAGCTCTTTAGTTTTATTTTAATTATACACCAACTAAATTATTCTTATTCCAGGATTATATCAAAAAATATGTCCTAAATATACTTATATTTTTATATTCTAAGGGTTCTACCTACACTTACACATACTTCCATATAATGAGCAATGAATTTACCGTTTGTGAATGACGAAATAATGCCCCATGAAATTATGTTGTTCGTTTCACATTTACCACATATCATGGTTAGTAATTATGATGTAAATTATGTTTTTATATGATATATATGATGTAAATATAATTATTCAGTTATTATATACATACTATATTCATTATTTTTATTACTTATAAATATAATAACTTTGTTTGTGGACGTGTGGACTACCGCATCCTCAAAGTGATGTGACTCGTTCACAAATTGAATGGAATGTAGTAAGGATTGATTTAATAAAATTATATGATATATATAATATTTATGATATTTATAATTAATCTATTCTTCTTTAATTATTATATAACACATACCTTTATACATTCCATTTTGTGTAAATACGATAACCTTATTTATAGACATGCAGACTACCGTCTCCTCAAAGTGATGTGATTTATTCACACATTACATGAAATATATTAAGGATGGGTTTAGTAAAAATATATCATATATATTACATAATAATTATACTATAATGATATTATATATATTTCATTTAATTTATTTCTTTCAATATGACAATAAAATGGAAGTCGCGTTTATGCGTACGTACAACCTACCGTCTCTATGAACTCTGTATTTCGTTGAATATTTATATGTTTTATAGGTTAATATAAATCTTTATATAATGAATATAAATTATGTATATTTTATTTTTTACATTCTGGAAATTAGTAAATTAGGATCTATATAATATGACCAAGAATACTAAGTCAAAACATGTGTGATAAACAAAAAAGTTATTACCCGAAACATTACTATAACATGGAATTGTTAATAAACAGTTAATATAATGTCTTAGTTGAATAATATATGATATTATATATACTAATATGGTTATTTTATATATTTATAATAAACTTATATTTATTATATAGGAATCTTGAACATGTACAAAGAAAGTCAAGACTTAAGGTAAGGGGATTTCATCTCACTTTTATTTCTGTGAGATACATATATTATTCACCACTCATTTCTTTTGTGTTCTATGTATTGTTAACAATTTTGTATTATATTATTATTATAATTAAATTTAAGGGTATGTACATATCCATTTTAGGAAATTTCTTCCATGGGTTTTATGTTTTGAAATGTTTCCAAATCAGTAAAGTAATTTTATCTCAATTTGTCTTCTTTGAGACACATGCCATGTTACACACCTATATTTTCCTATGAGATGTATATAATACATTTGAAAAATTATATAAAAATAAAATTGTTTTAATTATATTAAATATTCATGTAATTTTATTCTTTTCATTGTGTTGTGATTCAATGCTACCAAAGTGGTAATAGTTTATAGATACAATATCATGTTTTATTAAGATTGTTTATCATTCTTATTACATTGATAAAATATTACAATACATATCTAAAAAACTATCATGAATTTATTATGTTATATTTATTAACGTTATATCCACGATATGTTACAATTTTACCACTCTTTGTTACTTAATATAATTTAGAATTGTTTTTATAAAAATAGGATGTTATTTTTCTTTTCTGTCAGAAATTTCTGTTTTTTTGAAAATGTGTTTCCTAAAAAAGAATTTGAAAATGTTTTACAATAATAGTAATATTTTTAATGTAAAATTTTATCAATATTCTACATTTTCACAAAATGAATCTAGGAGGAATATTCTTTACGTTTTTAGGTCAAGGCACTTTTCTAAAATTTTAAGGTGTAAAATGAATGTCGATATGTATGAACTTACACACTATCATGTACATCAATTACTTAATGCTTCCTTTGTATGTTTACAAGGTTATTATTATCAAGTAATATTTTTTCGTAATATTTTTAATTTTTTATATTTTAAAATGGGTTTCAAAGAAAATATGTTCCCATAATTGTTTTATAATTCAAAAGTGTTTCAAATGTTTTCAATCCTTTCTTATAAGATTTCAATACAAATGGTTTTCACAATGATTTTTATATTATTTTATAACTTTTCTATTAATAATGTTTTTAAAATATTTTTATGGTTACGCTATATGTTTTAAAGGAATATTGTTTTCAAAATGATTTGAATTTTTATTTTTATGTTTTCAAATTATTTTTCAAAGAAAAAGGTTTTAAAAATGATTTTTTAATAATTTTTTTCAATGTGGAAATGTTAATTTCAGCAAGTATTTTTTTAAATGAAATTATAAATCCTTCTTTATAATAAAAATATTTTCAAAATGTTTTTATTAAAAGGATGTTCATAGAAAAGTTATTTTCGTTAAGAAAAGTTTCATAGAATATTTCAAAATCCTCCCCCATTTAAGATGTCATCCTTTGTAATAGTTTAAGATTTATTATGGAAATGATCCAAGAATACCATTCATATTCTTTCTGAAATTTTTATTTCTTATTAGAAATATGTTTATGACACCATTTTCTCTTCCACATGTTATATGATTTTAAAACCTGATTCTTTTCTTTGGTTATGGTTTGATGAAATGATTATGAAATCAATACCTTTTCTATAGGTTATGATATATTGAAATGTTTATGAAACCCATTTCATTTCTTGGGTTATTATATGATGTTTATGAAACCCTTCTATTTTTATGGGTCATGATATGGTGAATGTTTTAATATCTTCTGTCACATGTATGAATAATTTTATTATATTATTGATGGGACCTATATCTCCCTCCAACAAATTGGGTAACGATCGATGACTCAAGAGTATAAATGTGATGCATGAACTTGATTACATGTCCACAATGTTATGCATGCGTCTAGTTTCATGACTATAAGTTTATGCAAGAACCAGATTACAAGTTCAAAATATTATGAGTGAACCTTATTACATGCTCACAATTTTATACATGAACCTGATTTCATGTTCTCAAAATTATGAGTTGACCTAGTTTTATGTACATAAGTCTATGTGAGGGTCTGATTTCATGTAATTAACTTAATTAGTGAACCTGTTTCTATTTATACATGTTGATGATAATATATATTGATGTGAATGCCTCAATTCCATGTCTTATTCACATGTTATGATTTTATGGATTATGCTCTTAATTACCTAAGTATTCATGTCTTATGAACTACCAATTTTTATTCCATGTATCATGATTATGATATTTGATATGTAGGGTATGATCATAAAATGATATCCTCATGTTATCATACCCTTATATTCATATTATACTTATGTGTTTCCTTTATTTACCCTTAAAGAGAATTCGAGCTCATGCCTTTATTATATTTTCCCCCTAGTTTATGAATAAAGGTTTTTATGTATTAATACTAAAGGGGAAGATATTTGTGGGAAACATTAAATATATTTCAACAAGATAAAATATTTTTTCCATGTTTCCAAATACACTAAGATATTATGTTCAAGGGAGAAATTCATTTTAAACGGGGATAGAATATAACACCCAGTGTTTTTGTGAACCTTATATTTTTGAATAAATTAATTTTTGATGTCTTTAATTGTATAATAAACTAATTAATACTTTATTTATATGCTATAAAAAGTTAATATTTCACTACACACAACACCAACTTGTCTTGCATTACATGCAACACCGAATTTCTATGAAACAAAATTTTATTATTATAATGGGATAGTTATAACATTTCCATTAAACTTAGTAATATGAATAGTAATAAATATTTTTTAAATATTTTTTGTAATTTTTTATATCGATAAATCATATTAATAATAAGAAATAAAATTGTTCAGTGAAGTCCTTTTTTGGAAATATAATTTTCTCAAAAGAAATGATTTTTAAGTACTTATATGAATAATAATAATATTAATTGTAGAAAATTTTAGAAAATCAATTTGAAAAAATATATTTTTTTGAATTCTGAATATAGAAATTAATATAGGGTGAATTTTTTGGATTTTTCCTGAGAAACTTTATTTTTTGGCGAAGAGTGAAAAATAATGAATTTTAATTCAAAAATGTTTTTCATCTAATTTTTTTTATTTATAAATTATATTTTAAGTTGGTTTTAAAGTAAAAATAGATCAATTATAAATATATTAAAACAATTAAGGTCATTGGAATCATTTTTATGTTTAATTTTGATATAAAATCTTAACGAAGTTTTGAATATTCTCACATTAAAAACCCGATTTCCCACCACCTTTGCAAGATTAACATTAAACACAATTTTCCCATTATTGTAAAATAAATTTTTAAAAATGGACTTAAAAAACCTCAATAATTGTAATATATATATTATAATAATATCAAATTAAATTTTTACCTAAAATGTTAGTGAATTTGACTTAAATTATTTACACGATTAAGGTAAAATTAAGCTTAACAAGGGACTAAACCTTAAACTTAAAGGAAAAAATGACATATAAAATTATCCAATTCTCTTTATATGGACATATTTAGGCCATAAAATTTCCATTATTAAGTTTTATTTGTTTTTGATGAATTTTTGGTAAAAACGTGGGTATACCTAACTTGTTTTAAAAAAATCCCAAGTGTGCTCCCTCTATTCCCTATAAATTTCGATCAACTTTCCCCATTATAAACACCTATAAGACTACTTAAGATAGGAATGTAAAAATTCATGGGGTGGTCTATTATGGGATGTTTATGGTTTGGTGATATTTTCCTTCAGCTGTTTTTATTGTCGAGGGAGTTCACTAGGTGGGGAGCTGAAAGCGATTCACACCAGTATCATGATTTGAAAGAACATAGTGTTGATGTGTTTAGAGGTGGATTCATATTCTCAAACTATTGTACATTCCGAAAACGGACAAGTGTATCCTCCTTGGCACATGACTTACCTATTTTGAATTTTCTCCTTGGATCTTAGATATGGTTTCTTAGTTCCACACGTGCATAGGGAGAATAATTTCGCTGGGGATTCCCTCTCTTAGGGGAGTATCCATTAGGATTCGTTGCTCATTTTTCTAGTTTGGGATCCATGCCACGAGAATGAAATAATTTTGTGGAAGGGTATTCTCTTGGTTTGCATTATTTTATGCCGCTGTGATAATGTCCTTGCTTAATGGGCAGTTTTCTCATATTTGAATAATAATTAATTTTTTTTCGATTGATCTTACATAAATCCCTCAATTACTCCTTGAATCCTCCCTTTTTGAAGAAAAATAATCCACAGAAGCCTTTTTGTGCAATTTAAAAGGATTTACCTGAATAAGACGGAACACTATTCCTCAAGCTCTTTAGTTTTATTTTGATTCAATACCTCCTAAATTATTATTATTAAATAATTATAAAATAACACCATTATCCTAAATATACATATATTTTTTTATTCTATGGTTTTGAGGTAAAATTACATGAACTTCCATCTAATGGGTAATGAAATTACCATTCATGTTTGACAAACTACCGCGCCACGGAATGATGTTGTTTGTTTTACATTTACAACATATCATGGTTCATAATTATGATGTTTAATATATTTTTATATTATATATATATATATAATATTTATGAACTATTTATACTTCAAAAGTTATTATATAAATACTACCTTTATTCTTTCTATTTTTTATAAATATGATAACTTCATTTGTGGACATGTGGACTACAACCTCATCCAACCGATGAGACTCTTTCACACATTGAATGGAATGTATTAGGGATTCATATAGTAAAATTATATTATATATATGATATATATAATTCATTTATTATTTTTGAATTATTATATAACACATACCTTCATACTTTCCATTTTTTGTTAATACGACAACTTTGTTTATGGATGTGTGGACTATCGCCTCCTCAAAGTGATGTGATTCATTCACAAATAACAAGGAATTTATTAAGGATAGATTTAGTAAACTTATATTATATATATAAAATAATAATTATACTATAATGATATTATTTATATGTAATTTACTTAATTTATTTCAAAATGATTATAAAATGGAAGCAACATTCTATCATGTGTATGACCTACCTTCTCAATGAACTATGTATTTCATTTAATATTTATATGTTTTATAGAATAATATGAATATTTATATATTTAATAAATTTTATATATAAATAATGTATTATATTCTGGAAATAATTAAATCATTATCTCTGTAATTGGATCAATAATAACATGTTAAAGCACATACGATAAACAAAGCGATTATTACCCGAAACATTACTTCAACATGTAATTGTTAATAAATAAATAATATAGTAATAAGTGAATAATATATGGTATTATATATAATAATTTGGTTCTATATTATATTTATAATAAACTTATATTTATTATACAAGAATTTTGAACGTGTACGAAGAAAGTCGAGACATAAGGTAAAGAGATTACATCTCACTTTTATTTCAGTGAGATACATGTTTTATTCACTACCCATTTATTTTTCATGGCATGTATTATTACCTTGAATGTATTGTATTATTATTATAACTAAATCTAGGTGAATTTACTTAGCCATTTTATGATCTTTCTTTTATAGGTTTTATGTTTTCAGAAGTCGACAAATCAGTAAAGTAATTTTGTCTTAATATACCTTCTTTGAGACACTTGTCATGTCATGCACCTATATTTTTCCTATGAGATTTATATAATGGATTTGATATGTTATATCATGAATATAATTATTTTTATTATATTTCAAGCTTCATGTTCTATTATTTTTCCATTTTATTATGATTCAATGTTACTAATGTGGTAACAGTTTATAGCTACAATCTCATTGTTTATCATGATTGTTTAGGATTATGATTCCATTGAAAAAAATATTATGATAAATATCTCAAGAACTATAATGAATTTTCATAAACTATATTAATTAATGTTATATAAAATTATTGGTACCATTTTCCCACTCTTCATTTCTCAATATATTTAAGAAAATGGTTTTGTGAAAATCCAATGTTATTTTTCCTTTCAGTTGGAAATATGTGTTCTTTCAAAACAATATTTTCAAAAAAGGGTTTCAAAAATGATTTAATATTATCATATTATGTTTAAATGAAATTTTAATCCTTGTTTTACCTTTAAAAAAATGGTTTCTAAAGAAACATTTTATCATTTTCCGGTCAAGGAACTTTTCTAAAGTTTTAAGGTTCAATAGGAATGTGGGCTTGTATGGAATTTCCCAGCACCATGAACACCATTTCCTTGATAATTAATTTTTATGATTAAAAGGTTATAATTTTTAAAGATTTTTTTCTTAATATTATATAGATTTACTTATTTAAAATTTTTTTTAAAGAAAAACAGTTTTCAGAAAAAAATGTTTTATGTTTAAAAAGTGTTTCAAATGTTTTCAAGATTATTTTAAAAGTTTTCAAGTAAAATTATTTTCAAAATGAATTCAAGATTATTTTATAAGATTTAATGGAAATGGTTTCCAAATTTTTGTCAATATTATTTTATTAGTTTTCAAAGGAAATTGTTTTTAAAATGATTTCAAGCCTTATTTTTATGTTTTTAATGCATTTTTCAAAGAAAAATGTTTTCAAAATTATTTATATTTTTAAAATATTTTCTTTTCAAATTAAAAAATATATTTTCCTTAAGAAATGTTGTACATGAAATTGAAAATATTTATTTATAATAAAGATATTTTCAAAATGGTTTTATTAAAATTATTTTCAATGAAAGGCTATTTTCCTTAATAAATGTTTATGGGATCTTTAAAAATGATTCTCTATATAATATTGAATCGTTTTTTAGAGTTTAATATTTAAAGAGGAAATTATACAAGAATAGAATTTATATTATTTATTTAATGGTTTATGTCTTAATATCATTTTTCTTTAGACACCTGCCTCTCTTCCATGGGTTATATTCTTTTGAAACATATTCCATTCGCAAGTTATGCTTTGATGAAATGATTAGGAAAACTATCTATTTTCTATAGTTTATGATGTAATTAAATGTTTATGATTCCCATTTCATTTCCTGAGTTATTATATGATGTTTATGAAACTATTATCTTTTTAGGGGTCATGATATGATGAAAGTTTTATTATCTCGTGGCACATGTATGAATAGTTTTATTATGTGATAGGTGAATACTTTTTCTCCCTCCAATGTATTGGGTAATGATTGATGAATGATGAGTATAAATATTTTTTTGGACATAATTACATGTTCTCAATGTTTGAATGTATATGGTTTCATGTCCATATGTTTTTGTGTGACCCATATTACATCTTCAAAATGTTATGAGTGATCCTTATTATGTGTTCACAATGTCATGCATGAACATGATTGCTTATTCAAAACATTATGCATAGAACTAATTTTAAGTACATAAGTTTATTTGAGGGTCTTATTTAATTTAGTTACTTAATGAGTGAACCTGTTTCTATTTATACATGTTCACAATGTTATACATTGACGTTTATGTCACAATTACATGTCTTATTCATATGTTATGCTTTCATGTATTATGATCTTGAATCCTTTATGATTCATGTCTTATGAAGTTCCAATATCTATGACATGTCTCATGATTATGATCTTTTATATACAGGGTATGATATGAAAATGATATTCTCACATTCTCATTCCCATATATTCATGTTATGCCAACGTGCTTCATTTATTTACCCTTATTGAGCATTCAAGGTCACCCTTTTCTTTTGTTTCATTTCCCTAGGTTATAAATAAAGTTTTTTATGTTTAAGTACTAAAGTGGAATATATTTTTGTGAAACATTGATTATATTTCACCATGTTAGAATTTTTTTTACATGTCTCCAATGAAACCAAACTATTACGGTCCTTAGGAACGTATTTTTATAATGTGATAAATATTCATCTACAATTATGTAAAATTAATGTTTATTAAGCCTGAGTTATTATAGTTGGTATCAATGGAAATGCTTAGTAAAATTTTGGAAACTAGAATGAGAAAAATTTAATGAGATCCCTAGGAATATTTCAAATGACATGTCTAGGTATGTCTCTAAGAATAAGTCTAAGGATGAGTTAATGTTTCATAAAATGTACTGTAATTTTAGTTAAGGATTTTGTGAGTGGTTTCCTAAATATGCATCCCTTTATGGATATTAAAAGTGGATGGGGAAATACCACATATGTACCTTGGAGTAACAACTCTGGTAAGGTGAGTTGGGCCTAAGTCAAACCTAACTTGGTACAAGATAACGAGCTATATTGACCACTTGAATTGACACTCCCATAAGATATGCTTTGGGAATTCAAAAAATATCCATGAATAATAATTAATAATTTAAATTTATGTTATATATGAATAACCTAGGATAAACATAAGGTGACATATATTAATGATGGTGTCTTCATTTGAAAACCCTATAAGTCATTTTTTTTCATGATTATGTGGTTTTCAATTATAATAAATGCTTCTCACACTATGACTTCAATTTTTATGTCAATGTTAAGAACTATAAAGACAATAGTTAACACGTGTTTCAAATGGGGAAATTATGGGAATTATAAAAATCAATTTCCTAAGTGGAAACCTCATGAAGAAATTAAAGAAGGTGTTATGAGTATTGGATAAACTTATGAAGATAAAGGGATAAAAAATGACATGCGAAAGGTACAAAATGTTATCCAGTATTTTTGTTTACATTAAACATAATAACTATGATAGATTAAGGTTGAGAAACCTGAAGAAATTATTTATATTTCATATTCTATGAAATATGTATTAAGGGATAATATGATGAAGTCTCATTAATGGTTTAAGAATAAAGTTGGATAATTTAAGTGTATATGTTTTTTAATTAAAATATATAGATCATGAAATATTTAAAGAGTCTCAATATAAGTTTTTCATTAAATATTTTAAAGGATATGTTTAATGGTGCTGATGAAGTAGAAAATTTATTTCATGTAAAGTTGATATCTTTATTAAGGGAAGGTAACCCTTAATATATTCAAGATTATGAGAAAATTATGTTTATCTTGGGTAAAGTGATTACTGATTTAGATAATGTAAATTGGATCATATCGATGACCGTAGAATTGATAGAGGATTTTTTTAAAAAGTGGTTTAAATTATCATCGATGAAGTTTATAAATTTTTGAATTTAAGGAATATATCTTGAAATATATAGAATAAGGAAGTATACATGTTTTCAAAAATGATTTATGGTAATTCAAGTTATTATAATGTTTTAAGAGAATATATTATAATGGTACACACATGTTTTTAATGTGGCAGTGAAGTGATAATTTGTAATATATGGGGGATCAATGTTAATCTAATTTGGTGAACTTCATTATAATGATTTGGATTTTTATATTTCATAAGAGCTATAAGTTAAACCATTTATAAAACTTTTAAGATAATATTTGGATAAAATTTGTGAGATTAAATTATTATCTCACCACATGAGGATTTATCAATATTAGATAACCTGTTTTAATCACTATGTGTTGATGGTAACTAAAGACAAGTGTAATGAATTATCATGGATCTCATGATCTATTAGTTCTTTCCAAATAAAAATTTCACATTCCTTTTTGGAGAAATATGTGAAGTGGAAATTGTTCAAGACACAAACAAAGGACGATATTTTACTTATGAAAGGGAATTAAATAATATAATTATTTCTTCTTATAAAAAACTATTCAACATTTGGAAAATAGTATTGAAAGAAAATGTTATCCTATTATCATAATTTTTGATGATTTCAATGAACTATTTCATGCTTCTTCACTTTATGGTATTATTATTGTTAAATTTTTCTGGATCACTGACTTTTTGTGATATGTGATATTTCTTAATCTCTATTATTGTTTATTCTTTTTCTTTCATGTCCATGTTTTCACTTCCCACCAATGTTCTCCTACATGGAAAACTAGTTATGTGTTACTTTGGGTAACACTTATGTTTTAAAATTTCAATTTTTTTGATTAATATATATATTTTTAATTTTTTATGATGTGGGTTTCTATGAAATGAACTTTCAAGTTTTAAAAATTTAAAAACCCAAACGAATTTTATGGGTGAAATTCATTTAAAGGGGGGTAGAATGTAACACCCTAAGTTTTGTGGAATATTTTTCTTTTTAAATAAATTATATATTTTTTTCATTCATTTAACACTACACTAAGTAAAACTTTATTTAAATGGTGTAACATGTAATTATTTTGCTACACGCAACACCAACTTGCCATACGTTACCTACAACATTGAAATTCTACAAAACAACATTATATTATTATAATGAGATAGCTATAACATAACTATTAAACATAATAATATTAATATTATTAACTAATTTTTAATTATTACTTATAATGGTTTTATATAGATAAATCATATTAATAATAATAAATAAAATTGTTTTAGTAAAGTCTTCATATATTTGGAAATACTATTTTCTCAAAAGAATAGGTTTTTAATTCCTTCCATGAACAATAATAAAATTAATTTTATACAATTTTATAAATTTAATTTTATAAAATGAACATAATTTTTGAATTCATAGTTCTAAAATTAACCTAGGGTGAATATTTAGGATTTTTTTGAGAAACTTCATTTTTGGGTGAATAGAGAAAAATACTGAATTTTAATTTTAATTTAATATTTCATATAAGTTTTTTAATATATTTAAATTATATATTAATTTTTTCAAAATTAAAAATATATAAATTAAAAATATATCAATCCAATTTATTTCACTGTAATGATTTTTAAGTTTAATTTAGATATAAAATCTCAATGAACTTTTTAACATTCTAATGTTAAAAACCAGCTTTCCCGCCATGTCTACCAGATTAGCATTAAACATTGTTTTTATATTTTTTGAAATTAAATTATTTAAAAATGGAAATAATTTATTTCAGTTAGTATATTATTTATTTTCCAATAAGGTTAACTTATTTTTTGACAAAAAATATTAGTGAAAGTGATTAAGATTAATTACAATGATTAAGGTAAAATTAATCTTAAAAAATGACTAAGCCTTATTTTTAAAGAACTAAATGACCTAAAAACTTATCCAAAACCCATTTAATGGAAATATTTATTCCATAAACCTTAAATTATTATTTTTTATTTTATATTAATTTTTATGTAAATATATGAGAACACCTATCTTATTTTAAAAAATGCCAAATGTGTCCCCTCCCTCACCTACAAAAGGCTACCAAATATCCCCCTATAAACACCTCTGAAAGAAAATAATTTCGGCTAATATCTAATAAATTAAAATCCCAAAATCCCTAAATTTCTCCTTGAATCCTCCCTGTTGGAAGAAATGTAATCAAATGAATCCCTTAGGTGCAACCCAAAAGGAGTTACCTGAATAAGAGGTAACATCATTCATCAAGCTCTTTAGTTTTATTTTAATTATATACCATATAAATTATTATTATTAAATGATTATATAAAAAATTAATTATCATAAATACACTTATAATTTTTTATTCCAAGGTTTCAACCTATACTCACACACACTTACAACTAATTGCTAACGAACTTCTAGTTCGTGTATGGTGAACTAACGGTCCACAAAAGGATGTTGTTAATTTTATCTTTACCACCCATCATGGCCTGAAATTATGATGGAAAATATATTTTTATATGATATATATTATATTTATAATTTACTTATTCATATTTAGTTATTTTATAAATCATACCTTTATGATTTTTATTTTTTTTAAAGATGATAACTTTGTTTGTGGACATGTTGACTACCGCCTCCTCAAAGTGAGATGCCTCATTGAAACATTGAATGGAATTTATTATAGATTTATTTTGTAAATTTACATGATATATAAGATATTTATAATACCTTTAGGCTTCTGTAATTATTATATAAAATATACCTTCATATTTTCTATTTTATGTAAATATGATAACTTTATTTGTGGATGTGTGGACTACCACATCGTCAAAGTGATATGATTCATTTTCACTTTCAAGAAATGTATTAATTATGGGTTAAATGAGATTATGTTATTTATATTAAATAATAATTATAATTTAATGATATAATATAAATTTCATTTACACTCTTTCTTTCAATTTGAGAATAAAATGGATGCAACATTCCTATGTACGTACGACCTTCCGTCTCCATGAATGGTGTATTTCATTTGTTTTATAGATTAATATAAATATTTATATATCGAAAATATATGATATATATACCATGCTTTAAATTAAATAAATAAGTAAATCTTGATCTATATAAGAGTATCAAGAATAATAAGTCAAAACATATATGATAAATAAATAAGTTATTACCCTAAACATTACTTTAACATGGAATTGTTAATAAATGGGTAATATAAAGTCATAAGAGAATAATATATGGTATTAAATATAATAATATGGTTATTAAATATATTTTTAATAAAAATATACTTATTATATATGAATTTTGAAAGTGTACGAAGAAAGTTAAGACTTAAGGTAATGAGATTTCATCTCACTTAAATTTCTGTAAGATACATATCTTATTCACCACGAATTTCTTTTATGTGGAATTTATACTTAACATATATGTTTTATATTATTATTATACATAAATATATTGGGATTTACATATAAATTTTATGATATTTATTACATGGGGTTTATGTTTTCAAAAGTTTCAAAATTAGTTTATTAAATTTGTATTAATTTTTCTCCATTGAGACACATGCCATTTTATACACTAATATTTTTATATGAGATGTTTATACTTACTTTGAAATGTTATATCATGAATATAATTATTTTTATATATTTAAAACTTTATGAAATCTTTTTATTTCAATTTTATTATGATTCAATGTTATAAAAATAGTAAGGGTTTATTGCTTTAATATCATCATTTATCGAGATTGTTTATGATTATGCTTCCATTGATGAATTTTTATTATCAATATCTCAATAAATTTAATTAATTTTCTTAACCTATGTTTAATAATGTTATATCAAATTAATGGTTCCATTTTTCCACTCTTTGGTAGTTAAGATAATTATGAAAATATAGTTATGAAAATCAAATGTTATTTTCCATTTCAGTCAGAAATCCATGCTCTTTAAAAACCATATTTTATAAAAAGGCTTTCAAAAATGTTTTAATATTATCATATTATGTTTAAAGGAAATTTTTATCCATGATTTTACTTTTCATAAAATGGGTTTAAAAGGAGTCATCTCTACATTTTCTTGTCAAGGCACTTTTCTAAAATATTAATGTATAAAAAGAATGTCGGCATGTATAGACTTATAAACCATCATGATTATAATTTACTTGATTATTAATTTTTATTTTGAAAAGGTTATGTTTTTAAATAAATTATTTTTTCCTAATATTATGTAATATTTTATATTTTAAAATTGTTTTCAAAGAAAAAGGGTTTTCAGAAATAAATGTTTTATGATTAAAAAGTGTTTCAAATGTTTTCAATATTATATTATAAGTTTTCAAGGAAAATGGTTTTCAGAATTATTTTGAGATTATTTTATATGTTTTCAAGGAAATTATTTTTTAATTATTTTTTGATTATTTTTTAAGTTTTCAGGGAATTTTTTAAAATGATTTCAAGTCTTATTTTTATGTTTTCAAATTTTTTTTCAATGAAAAAGTTTTCCAAAATGATTTATGTTTTAAAAATATTTTTTTAAATAGAGAATGGTATTTTAATCAAGAAATGTTTTAAATAAAAATTTAAATATTTATTTATAAGAAAATTATTTTCCCAATTATTTTATGAAAGGGATTTTCACATAAAGGTTATTTTCCTTAAGAAATGTATAAAGGGATGTTTTAAAATCTTTCTCCATCTTATATGTAATTATATATAATATTTTAGGATTTATTATTCAAATGATCTAATAATACCATTCAAATTATTTCTTGAATGGCTTATATCTTAATATAAAGATGTTTATGACACCTGTTTCTCTTCTATAATTTATATGCTTTTGAATCCTACTTAACTTCATGGGTTATGATTTGATGAAATGATTAAGAAACCTATATATTTTATATATATTATGATATAATGGAATTTTTATGATACCCATTTCATTTCATGGTTTATTATATGAATTTTAGGAAACCCATATATTTTTATGGGTTATGATATGATTAATGTTTTATTATCTTGTGGAAAATTTGTGAATGGTTTATTGTGTGATTAGTGGGACCAATATATACCTACAATGCATTGGGTAATGATTTATGAATTATGAGTAAAATGGTATGTTTAAAAATGATTACATGTTTATAATATTATGAATGTATTTGGTTTCATGTCTTTAATTTTATGCATTAACTTGATTACATGTTCACAATGTTAAGAGTGAACCTTATTATGTGTTCAAAATGTAATGTGTGAACCTGATTACATATTCAAAACATTATTTTTGGAATTTTTTAAAGTCCATAAGTCTATGAGAGTGCCTGATTTCATGTCCTTAACTTAACAAGTGAACATAATTCAGTTTATACATGTTCTCGATGTTGTACATTGATGTGTATTCCATAATTCCATGTCTTATTCCTATATTATTATTTCATGGATTATTATATTGATTTACTTATGATTCATGTCTTATTAAATTCTAATATTTATTCCATGTCTCATTATAATGATCTTTAATATGTAGGGTATGATCTATAAATTAGATGGCCATGTTAGCATGCCCTTATATTCATATTATGCTTACATGCTTCCTTTACTTATACTTACTGAGCATTATAGATCACCCATTTTCACACCCCAACATTGGAGTTTATTTTATTTTATTATTTTCATTGATTTCTATCTATTTGGATGAGTTTCAGGTTTATACTAGGTTTAATTTTTTTTAATTTTGGATGTTTTGAGTGAGTTTTTAGCCTCTGCACAGTTTTCAAATGGTTAGTGAAAATTGTTAACCATACCCAGGCAAACATGTAGTCTTTGGTTGATTTTTGGAAGTGGATAATTCATGGTTAGTTCAAGGTTTCGATACTATGTGTACTAACCATTTGGAGTTCTCCTCTTGGGTAGTGAGGGATGCACGGGTTCCACACAGTATTATAAACTATGTGGGAAAACCATGCATGAGACCCATATTCTTAAAATATTATAATACCTATTTCCAACTCCCCTATTTTTAAACCAAATTCTAGATTCACCCCCTTGGGTTATTTTTGGGACATAAGAGGGTTCCTAAACCCCTCTTCCCTTTTCTCCTCATCCTCTTTGATTTCATCCTCAAAGTTCTAAGGTCAGTTTTTTGTGTTTTGTCCAATTTTCTCCTCTTTTTCTCCTTATCTTCTCTTTATGTTGATATATTAGACCCTCTTTATAGGGTTTTCTCTCTTGAATGAAACCTAGGGGTTAGTTTTTGTGTGTTACTCTATTTTATTTGGATCTAGGGTCTGAAGATCATTATTGGGGATCTAATATTCCTTCTTAGAGATTCTCATCACATCCACACTCCATTAAGGTAGGTATTTCCATTATTTTCCTTCCCATAAAAATCCATTTATGATTTTGTGTCTCCAATTAATCTATAAATATTATTCTCAAGTTTTTGAGTCACATGGTTAGTTTATAAGTTTGTTTTATTATTGGTAGAAATTGAATAAAATGTTTTTTGAAGTTATTATTCATACATGCCTATGTATACATGCACTAAAAGTGTCTGATAAAATGTATATTGAGCCTTATATGTAATGTGCTATAATTTTAGTGTTGTTTTAATTTATAAATGTTTTAGTAAGTTGGTTAAATTGTGATTTGGATTTTATATGTGAAATGTGGTGGATTTTGTAGTTTGGTTTGAAATAAAGTGTTTATTTTGGAAATGAAAATGGTTCCATGGATATTTAGGGAGTTTCATTGGATGTTGGAACATCCATTTGTGCACAAGGTGCACACATGAATGTACATTCAAATGAATATGTCACTTTAAAATAATGTTTTATATGAACCATAGTTTTTTAAATAGTCCCTTGATTTCTATATGGTATATTGGTACATTATGAGGATTGAAATTGGTTTCTAATGTGTTCTTTAATCCTGGAAAATTTGGTATTTTGAGACATGGTTGGTTTCCAAATAGAGGGAAATCCCGTATGGTATATTCGTTTAATTTGTGTGTGTTTTAATCTTAGCTTTGAAATGAATTTGGAAGTGAAATTGTAATTAAAACCTAAGGTCTCATTTGGCAGTGTGAATATAATTCTAGTGTTAAATGTCATTTTGGGGAAGGATGTGATAATTTTTTTGGTAAATTTATTTGGATGTGAAAAGTCAGAATCCCCGTTTTCATATTAGTATGTTTTTTAAATAAATGTTTGAATTTTTATACGATGTGATGGCCTAGTTGGAACCATTTATAATGTGATGTGCAGTGGGAACCCTTATTGGGAATTTACATATATGGGTTATCATATATGTGGTGTCCGTGTTTGGGGTAGGAAAGTGCGGTGAAAATAGGTAAGGTTATTCATGTATTCAAGGGTATCCTACTTACACAGTATACTATTACCATGGGTTTCTTGGGTATCTTTAGAGTGTTGAGTGATAGTTTCTTATCAACCTCAATTATATGGATTGAAACCCCTTGGATCGATTTAATGTCTAGGTAGGTAGAGAAAATATATTGTTTAGTTGAGGTAGGATAGTTGGTTATACACCTGGGAGTTTTACCATACACCGACAGGTGGTTCCAAATCGTGTACATCAAAGGATTTCTCAAGGGATCTTTAGGAAAAGTGCATGGTTACTATTGGTATATGTTTTATTATTTTTCTGCTTCATGTTTGATATTGGTATTGCTAGTTTTTTTTGATTTTAATGGTTCCCTTTATTCTCTACAAAACCTTTTTTGGGTTACTTGAATGGATTTGGTGGTTGGGTTCTATTTTAAACAAAAAGGGTTGTGGAAAGTGTAACATAACTTTGAAAAAGAAAATAATATGTGTTGTTTTAAAATGGGAACTTGTTGGAAACTATGTTTATTTTATTAACATGTACTAAAGTACTATTTTTATATATTTATTTCCAAACTTGTGTTTTTGGGTTGTTTAGAAACATAAATTTATGGATTCTATGGTGGTTTTCTACTGAGCTATTAAGATTACACATTACTTGTACCGTTCAGTGTAGGTATACCTGAGCTGTTATGCAGGTTTAAGTTTCCGATTCATGTGCTTATTGTTGGAGAAGTTTATTTTTTATTTGAGGTGAGAAAGAGGTCATGGAGAGATCTTGTTGGAATAGTACAGTTTGAGTTTTATATTTAGTTTCTATTTTGTTTTGTTGTTTAGTTGTATTTTTTATATGGACGAGTTTGGTATTTACTAAACTCATCTTATTATTATTCTTCCTTCTGTATAGTCTGTTTTCTGTTCCTGGTTTTTTGGTAAGAAGTTATTCCCATTTGGATTATTTTATAGGCTTGAAACTAGTTTCCAGCTCATGGGGATTGGGAATGCCCTCCCAGCCATGCCGTAGACTGATTCGGGTATCAAGTAGGATGATATCTCAGCCCAGTTCATGAAAAAATGTTATCGAAGAAATAAATTTTTTATTTATGGTGATAGGTGTATTAGAGACTAGGATTTTTGAGACTCAGGAGGTAGATTACGGGTTGGTTCCTGATCACTGCCACTCATGACAAGACCTAATTTTCTAGGGGTGGTTTGGGAGTAGAGTCTTTGTCAGGTTTTGGTTTGTTTTGGTAAGAGTTTTATCGGGGGATTATAATGGAAATAATCTAGTGTTATGTCATGATCTCACATGGTGTAGTGACCCATGTGGAGTCTGAGTACATCGTTTACGCTCCTCCTAGTCATTGATGCTTACTTAGGTAATAGACCACTACCATGTCACCATTTTAGGAACAAATAATAGTTCTTCATCCTAGTGGTTTGGTGTGAGTACTTATTTGTTTTAGTCTTGTTAAATGTGAGTAAACTTTTAAAATATTGATATTTTTTGAGATGGAAATGATTTCCTTCAAATGGTTTTGGGTTGGTAAAATGGGTTTTAATGGAGAAAGTGATTTCATTTTAAAATTTGGTATATATTTAGAAATGATAAGAGAGTGGCGTGGGTGTGACACTTGGTGTTCCATATGGATGTCTGCATATGTGTAGGTATGTGTGGAAAGTGTGTGTTAAAACATGTGGACAAAAATAGATGAAAACATATGAGATGGTTTATAGGATTCCATGGGTGTGTATTTGAAATAAAAGTCTTGGAATTGTTTTTTAAAATTTATTTTAAAAGAGAAAAATGTTTCTATAAAGTGTTTTTTTATTTTTGAAGGTGGGTATTATTTTTTGGAGAATGGATTTTTTATGCGTAATGTGGCCTTAAAATTGGAATGTTTTGAAAATTAAAATTAAAATTGGATTTTTGAAAGATTAATTTTAGTTGTGCTTATATATTTTTGGCTTGCGATGCTGCTATTTTGGAATAAGGAATTATTTTCAATTGTTCTTTGGTTTGATATTGGTTTTGGCTTCATATTTCTTATGTTATTCTGAATATAACACTAAAAAATATCCTCAATTTTTTAATGATTCATGCACAATTTATGATTATTTTCTAGTATTTAAAATCCTTTGTGGTGATCAATATTTGTTTTAGGAAATAAAGTGGCTTGGGGAAGTGAAGTGCATCTTTATATTCTAGGGAAATCTTGAAGCTATTAGAGTTTGTGTTATCCTGAGTTTGTTTGATGGTCCAAATTTGAAAAAATGGGAGTTTTTTCCTAACCATTAGTGCAATTTGGGATGACATGGGATGTGTTTAAGTATATCTTTGTTTGATAGTTTATTCCCGAGGAGGTGAATATTATGATAATGGAAGATCTCAAGTGTATTCAGCAAGGTCAATGGTTGAGGAAGGTCTATGTTGAATACTTAAAGGAGTTAGTTTCCTATTCCCTAGAGGTAGTGTCATATGATCAGCTAGAGATTTTTTTCTCATTTGTGGTATTTATAATGAGATCAATGAGTGAGTCCCCTCCTCTAAGGATCTTTATTTTGAGAAGCTGGTGGAGGAAGAATTTTTAGTCGATTTGGTTTCTGTAACATAGGCGGTTGGAAACCTAGTGTCTGTTGTTGCTCGTGATGATTATCCATCTTGAAAGGGTGTCTCAGAGGAACATGTTCTTGAGAAGTCTCTCTTTTTGGCTCCAGCTTCTCATTTATAAGACCATTCACTCCTGTGTTTCCACTATGTATTGTTTGTTCATCTGAAGACACTATGTCATAATCCTCCAAATACATTTTATCATTGTGTCCATTTGAATCATTTACAGATGGTTTGTTGTAAGGGCTTCCAAAATAATAAGCCTTGATTGAAGGATGTTAGTGATTCACTGTGAGGAAAGAGATTCTTCAGTCACCAGGGTTATAGCCACATGCAACAGAATGAAACTCGCACGCAGTCCAGAGATCTTTGAGGGTGTGGGAAATCTTGGTCCTATTTTTGTCCCTAGTGTCCCGATGGATACATTTGAAGTTTCCACTGTAATTCTTATTTTAGTTTTAAGTTTCACCTTTTTTTGAATGAAAAATGATGGGTTTTTTATTTGAATTTGAATATTTTAATTGATTGTGCTTATTTGAGTGTGCTTTTCCCTTATGTTGGATGGTCTCAGTTTTAATTGTGCTCATTTGAAGGATCATGAGTTTTTTGAAACTTATGGGTTATAGTTTCAATTATTTTATTGCTTCTATTTTGTTCTATAGGTTTCCCCCATGTGTTGGGGGTATGGAATTCATGGTGATTTTTTAGTTGTGTAAGTGGAGTTTCATCTCTCATGAATAGGGGTTTATGTTAGTTGGGTTGGGAGTTCCCATATTCAATTTTCATTCTAGTGGGATCCCGTTTAAGTCTTGGTGCTGTTTGGGTTTTAAAGTTTTCATTCTAGTTGAGTTCTTATGGTTGGGAGAACCCATTTGTATTCTCCCCTTATTATTATTTTTTGTTTCCTCTAATATCATCCTGGTTTGAATTGTGGAGTTAACGGTCACCCCGAGGTTTGCGTTTTCATTGTATTTTTATCGAGCATGAAATCATGTTTTGGTTAAATTTCTGCTCGATGAGTTTTTGGGGGCATAAAGTGTCCTTGGTTGGGATGATTTCACACCCCAACCTTGGACATTCACTCATTTTATTTTTTTCCTCAATTTGGATCTTTTTTATTCGTGGTTCAGGTTGATCCCCAATTTAATTTTCTTGAATTTTGGATGTTTTGGGTTAGTTTTTGGCCTGCACATAGTTAGTAAAAACCGTGCACCTTTCCCATGTTACCATGAAGGCTTTGGTTTATTTATGGAAGTACCTAATAAATAGTTTATTCATGGTTCAGATACCATGGAGACTAACCATGTAGAGTGCTTCACTTGGGTAGTGAGGGGCACCCAGTTTCCACACAATTTAGTAAACCGTGCAGACAAACCATGCGTGCAGCCCAACTTTTGAAAATATTATAATGCATATTTATCTCTCCCCTCTTTTAATCCCAAATCCTAGATTCCTCCCATAGGGTCTTTTTTAGCACACAATAGGGTTCCTAATTCCCTCTTCACCAGGATTCTTCTTCTTCATGGCATCATCCTAGTAGTTCTAAGGTAAATTTTTAGAGTTTTTGTCAAATTTTCTCCTCTTCTTATCCTTATCTTCTCTCCCTTAGGCAATCTTGGCCCCACTTGGTGTAATTTTCTCTCTTAGAGGAACCTTTGGGATTAGGGTTTGTGTGTGACTTGATTTCTTTTGGATATAGGGTGTGCATATCATTATTGGGGACCTAATCGTTTTTCTCCAAGAGTCTTATCGCATCTACACTCCATTGAGGTAGGTTTTTGCCTTATTTTCATTTCCAACACAATGAATTTATTCTTGTGTGTCTACAATTAATTTATAAATATGATTCTTATTTTTATGATTCATATGGTTAGTCTATTGTGGTGTTTTTGTTGTTGGAATAAATGAATAAAAATGGGTTTTGAAGTGATTCTTTATATACTCCTATGTATACACACATTAAACATGTTTGATAAAGTATTAGTTGATCCTTACAAGTAAATTTGGATAATTTGAGTGATTTTTCCCAAATAAAGTTTTAATTTAGCTGGTTAAATTGTGATTTGGGTTTTATATGTGGAACGAGGTGGCTTTTGGAGTTTGGTTTGCTGTGTCGGTTTGAAAGAAAGTGGTGATTTTTGAAATGAAAATGGTTTTGGGTGATTCCATGGATATTTAGGGTGTCCCATTGGATTTTGGCACACTCATGTGTGCACAAACTGGACACATGGATGGAAATTCAAATAAATATGTAAGTTTAAAAAAATGTTTTCAGGAACCTTAGTTTAATAAATGGTCCCTTGATTTCTAAATGGCATGTTGGTATGTTTTGAGGCTTGAAACTGGTTTCAAATTTTTTCTTTAAACATAAAACATTTTGTTTTTTAGAACATGGTTGGTTTCAACGTGGAGGGAAATCCCGTTTGGCATCTTTTGTCAATTTGGGTTTATTTTCATCATGGATTTGAAACAATGTTGCAAGTGAAATTTTAATTAGGACCTAAGGGCCCTTTTGGCACTGAGAATATAATGGTGGTGTTAAATGTCATTTTTGGAAATGTTTTGGAAATGTTTTTGGAAAATGAATTTGAATGTGTAATGTCAAAAGAATGTTTTCAAATTATTTTGTTTTTAAATAAATGGTTTATTGTTCATATGATTTGACGACCATGCTGGAATCTTTTCTAAAGTGATTCGTAGTGGGAAACCATATTAGATATTTTATTATATGGGTTATTGTATAGGTAGTGTCAGTGTTTGGGGTAGGCAAGTGTAGTGAGGGCAAGTATGGTGAGTCACACGTGTGAGGGCCTCCTACATAACATTATACTATTAACTTGGGTTTACTGGGAATATTTAAAGGGTTGAATGGTGGTTACTTATAAACCTAAATTAGACAATATGAAACCCATGGGATGGATTTAATTTATAGGTGGGTAGTGCCACTATATTGGATAGTTGAGGGTGGCCAATTGGTTATAGAACTTAGAGTTTCACCATACGAATATAGGTTGTTCGGAATTGAGTATGTCTAGGGATCACTCTAGGGATGTTTCAGAAAATCCCATGGTTACTACCTGTATCTATTTTTTTTATATTCTACTTCATGATTAATATTTGTCTTGTTAGTTTTATCTATTTGTATTGGTTATATTTATTTTCTTTATATCCTTGTTTTAGTTACTCGATTTGATTTTGTTTTTGGCTTTATTTTTAATGAAAAATGGTTGTGGATAGTGAAACTAATCGTTGAAAACAAAACTAAATGTGTTTTTATAAAATGGTAACTTGTTGGAAACTATGTTTGTTTTCATAAAATGAACCGATGGATTATTTTTATATATTTATTTCCAAACAGGGGTTTGTAGACTATCTCAGGAAAAAAATATTTGGATTTTGTGGTGTGTTCCTACTAACCTATAAATCTCACAACCTACTTGTACCATTCAGTGTCAGTAGACCTGATATATTTTGTAGCTTTAGTTTCATGGTTGTTGTGCTCATTATTGGAGTAGTTCTTCTTGTTGTTAGAGGTGACGAAGTGGTTATATAAATATATTTTTGGCATATTCTAGTTTTAGTTTTGTATTTATTTTCTATTTTTTTATAGTTCAGTTGTAGTTTGTATCTAGACTAGTTTGGTATTTATTAATATTCTCTAATTATTGTTCTTTTACCTGTCTAGTTTTCTTACTGATCTTGGTTTATTGGGATTAAATCATTCCAATTTGGATTATTTTTGAGGCCCGACACTTGTTTCCAACCCGTGGGGATCGAGAACGCCCTTCGGGCCATGCCACCGACCAAGTCAGGTGTCGGGTAAATTAGAATCCCGACCTAGTTCATGGAAACCCTTTTTTAGGTTTACCGTACCTAGGTTTTGAATAAATATTTTTAAGTTGAACTACTAAATGGGAAGATATTTTTGAGAAACATTTATTATCTTTCAATAATTCAGAATATTTTGTTCCAATTTTCTAAATACACTAAACTATTTGAGTTTTTGGTCATGTATTTTTTTAATGTGGTAAATATTAATCTAAAATGTTTTAATATACATCTATGTTAATATTGGGTTGTTATAGAACAACAATCTTACTATAGTTTAAATTCACCACGTATCATAAACTAGAGTACCACAATATTCTCTCACTACTCTAATGTAGAACAAAACTATCTCTAGATTCATTATTTAATAATCATTGGGATGTGGTACAAAGTGTGGACCTTCCTTATATCTTATTTTGAATCAAAATTCACTATTCAAATAATATTTATTTTTATTTAATTGAATATTAGTTTCAAAATCTTCTAATTTAAATATTCAGAAATCGCACATTATCAAATAGTTATATCCTATATAATAAATAGTTATTATTACACATCACTTTGGAAAGCTCTTATTTTTCTTAGGAATCCTTAAATATATATTTTTAATCCTAAACAATTTCTCATATATTATTAATTATTTCAAAGTAAATATTATTTATCAATATTATATGTTATATATCACCTTAAAAGTTTTCTATATTCTCTGATTAATATTAGGTATGTTTAGATATATCATACATATCACCTTAAAGATATTTTTTATTATAATATAACTACCATTTTTCATACATATGATAAAATTGGTCTAATATATATAAATTAAATCAATACATCACCAATATTGTAGCAAGAGATATGTTATGTATCCTTTATGAAACTGTCAACTCCAATATAAAATTTTAAACCTTCTTCAACTTAGCTATAAAATTATTGAAACATTTTATAGGAATATCTAGCCACCATAGCTAATCTCAAAACAGATTAAATGAATTAAAGAATTTATCAGACCTTCATAAATATATTTCGAACAATTCCTAAATCATTTATTGAATATAAGTATTCTTATTGAGTATTTTAATAAGTCTATACTTCTTTAAACACTTTCTTTAACTATTTTCATCAAATACTTATAAATATAGTGCTTCAAATAATTACCAATAGATACAAAATACGTCTTAAGTTTTCTCCACTATTTACATCTCAATGAACTTAACCATCTAAGTGATATTACCATATGTTATAAAATCATTTTTATTATATATCATAATGATGAATACTTAGTTAAACTCATAGATAACTTTATTGTTTCATTGAGTATATCTTCAATCATTCTAAGAACGATATTCTCAATATCATCTAGATAATGTAGTTAACAGTGTATTCATCAATTATAATCACTTATCATTTATTTATATCAAGTATAGTTCAATAATAAATATAAATAAGTTTTATTCCCATATCATAATATTTATTGTATAAGAATATTTCCTTTGTAAACATTCTTTCCCAACATAGGAATAAATCTCCCAACATGAATGGATCTCTAGCAATATATATAAAGTTATATAACATGGGAACTCTAAAATGAACATGAAACAATCTATAATGAGATATTATGTATCCCCCTTTTAAATAAAAACTTCATTAATCACGGGGTTCTTTAATCTCATCGTTTATTAGGTTCCCCCTCAATACCCAACAAATATTGAATGTCTGACATATTGAAAAAAATATAATCAATATCCCAATCCATTGGGATATTTAATCTCCTCTATTGGATTGGTTTTTAATACCCTTAAATAAATATAAGTGAATTTGTTCTTGACCACTATTTCTTTTTTATCTATACTTTTTAAAAGTATATAAAAAGAATAAAGATTAAAGGAAAACCACACTCATCTCAGGATTTAATCATGATAAAAAAACTCTTTTTATTCACCATAATAAAACCTAAAAAACATTAGAGAAGGATGTAATAACTTTTCATGAAGTCCAAAGTCATAACTTAATCAAATTTAAGTCCTCATAAACTATATCAGTGTATAAAATAATAGATATTAACTTAAACATCAAATACATTCATAAAATATCTCAACATTTGATACCATAAAAAAATTCCTTAAATTAGCCATTGAAGAATATTTTAATTTAATATCATCTATTCAAATATAAAATTGGTTTAAAAACATTTAAATACAAGAAGGTTTCTACACATCAGGTTACTTATATTTTCATATAGTACAAAAATTTCCCCCTTAAAACCACAATTAATTAAAATCAATACATGGATAAGAAAATTGTGATTAATATACCCCACTTTAAAAATTTCTCATAAATTGAGATTTAAACATTATATAATTATATATGGATTCTTCTGAACTATTAATCTACCTTAAATAATTCAATCCGTCAGTTTCTCCATCATTGATGATACCAAATTAAATATTTGTAGGTGGTAATGACTTGGGATATTTTGTTCATTCCATGATTAAAAATAATTCATAACATAATATTCTATAACATACTCATTGATTCCCCATTTCATGGATCTTACTAAATTACATACATAAATAATTATAAATAAATATATGGTAAAAAGGTGTTTTCTACTTTAATTCATTATGAGAGCACTAATGTTAAGAGTTTATTCGAAAGAAATAAAATATTTTAAATTAAGCTCTAATTTAGTGAAAACTCTTCAATATTACCCCCTCATTAATTTTATAGACATGAGCCTCATTGTGAAGTGTGATATTAATTATATTTTTATCTTTCTTCTTATATGGAATTAGTTTTTTCACAATGGATAACACAACACACTCATTTTATCATACTTTTTTAATCTTCTATTTCATTTTATAAAATATTGATAATATAATAATTATTTTTTTAGTAACATTCCAAACTTTCTTTGATATTTCACATGAATTATCATGAATTTTTGGGATATCCTTCTTCGATAACCAGTCATAAAATTTGAATTATTTTTCATCAACGTATTTTACCACACTAATCCTTTTATTTCTTTCTTGGATTGAATCAATTTATTTTTTCTAGATTTAATAGAAATAATAATTTTAGTATTTCTTATAATGATATATTTTTATGAACATTTATTCTATAATAGAACACCCAATTATTTAGTGTAGAATCTATTAAATCATTATTCCTGGGTGTTTCTTTCTTAGTATTTTATTTTTTACACCCCAAGGTAGACTCATTTAATTCCTTTCTTTTATTTATAAACTTTGTGAGTATTATTTTTCAACAATATATGAATTATTCTTGGTATATTTATACCCATACTAATTATTACTATGGTCACTTTTTAAAAAAAAAACAAAAATCATTTCCAAAACATTGAAATTTATTTGAGACAAATATATTATTTCCTTTCTTATATGATTTTTGCCTTAAATAATACATTATCCTTTTTATAAAAGTTATTTTGTCTTCAAATAAAAGAAATTTTATACAAACTCTCAGTGGAATGTTTTCCAAACCTTCTATTAAACCAATAGTTCATAATGAATATTTTTCTAATCAATTTTTTTTTCAATATGAATAGATTTTAAACATTCCAATTTTTGAGATAAATAACCCGTAGTCTAAATACATTTTAAGGAAATTCATATATTGGGAAAGATATCATCCAACCATGATGTACTAGTGGGTTTCACACTATTTTATCTACCCAATATGTTTATAATATTCATTATTACCATCACTTTTCATGGACACATTATTAAGTAAAAAATGATTTTTTAATAGGTGTTACAATTTTATTTGTTCTTATATTAGATATATATCCATATGATTTCAAGATATTCCTTACAATTGAGTGAGTTCTTTTTGGAATAAAACTGTTATTATGGAATTTCTTGGTAGTACCTCCCATTTTCTAAATGTATTGGGAAGACCTGGGTTATTCCACATAAAAATATCTGATTTTGACATCAAGCTCAAGACACTTCATGTTGATAATATTTTATCATCCTCACAGAATCTAATTGTTTTTTCCAATTCTTTATTTATATTTTAAAAATAGTCTTCATACATTTTTCAATATTATTGAATTTTATTTTTAATCTCCATAATTATTTTAGAATTTATGTTTAATTTATAGATCTTCAACTCACTAATTTTTATTATATCTGGTTTCTCATCATTTTACCTTTGAATTTTTTCTTCAACCTGGGAGAATATTCCATTCCCCAACCAAGATTCTACTCTACTAGTGCCCCAATCTAGTGCTCCACATGGCCTCAAGTGCGCCACCCCAAATTATAGAGGATTTTGCCTAATGGAGAGGGTTTTTAGGTTTACCATAGAGAGAATATCCCCTCATTACCAGAGTGGAAAAAATAGAAGTAAATAAGTAAAACCTCATATAACAACCCAAAAGAGATAAATAAATTATAGTGAAAAATTAAAAAACACATCCTGTGAAATATCATAATGATGATAAATACATAATAGATAGGGATACATATCATTTATCATCTATCACCATCCCAAATGTAAATAAAAGGTAGAAGACCAAAAGATAACATTACCATGTAAGTCTTGAGCTTTAGCTCATATCCTAGCTCACAAGATCCAACATAGCTATATAGTCAGGTGTCAATATTAGTACTTTCCCTAAACCTGTAACATGTAATCAGGTAGTATATTCTTGGGTTTACAAGTGCAATGGAAGTATAAGTAGGTTTTGAGTACAATTAAATATGCCACCACCAAAGAAATATAATGAAAATATAGTCTACGAGTGTAAATAATAATAGTGTATAATAAATTGGTAAACTAGTAATAATAATAAGTTGTAGAAAAAATAAGAACCAATTCGATCCTCAGGTCCAAAGTAGACAACCTTTACTGACACTACCTACTTCAACCATCATAGATATCTTATAATAAGGTATGAGGACAATATATCAATTTAGTTCCATTGAACATCACTATGGAAACCATACCAAGTAGCATGATAGGAATCCACATGGATCATATAGGAATTCCCTCCATATAATTCCCAATAAAACCATCAGTTGGGTTTGAACTCAAGGGGCTATCCTTGAAATTCAAATTCATTACTCGATTATAATCCAAGGATCACAAAGAAGGAATTCTATACCAATAATAACTTATCTAGAAATGAGGATATCATCCCAATACAATTAATAGATGTCACCCTTAAGAATATAAGACATTAATCCATGTAATTAAACAAATTTAGAAATTACCTGAATCCAAGGTGGAGCCACCCCATAGCATTTGCGGTAATGAATAAAAGTAGAATACACTATCTCGCTCATACCATTCTATGACATTGTACCCCATTGAATCCACGTATGATTACACCACTGACATAAAAATGAGTGCTCTAGTGGAATCCAAGTCTTTTTAAGGGAATTCAAAAATAATACAAATAATAAGGAATCCAAGAATCTCTCTAAGGAATTCCACACCTATCTATTTCATAAGGAATCCAAGGTTGTTCTCATGGAATTAAAATTCTCACTACCAATTTCATTAATATCAAAAAATAGATTATTTCAACATTAATGTAATATAATTTAATATCTCAATCCATGATTGACCACTTTGACCCATTCTAGAAATTAATAATTTTAACTCTTAAAACAAAGTTAGTCTTATAATTCAATCCATAAATATATTTAATAATATCAAATTTCATGCTCATGATTTAACTCAATTCAAAATTCCAATTAGAATTATCATGGCTAAGATAACTACTAGTTCTTATGGATCATCCTAGGAAACTAAAATTCTCAATTAAACATTTAATTACTATAGGTAGTCTTAAAGCACCAGATTAATACAATCATCACCAGGGAAAAAGATAAAACTACAACCTTAATATCCTAAATGAAGGATCAACCCCAACCAACATTATTATCTAAGTTTGATGGGGTTTTAAAACATCAAAAGTGTAAAAAAAATATAATTAATTTATTTTTTAGGTCATGAAACCAATAATATAGTGTGTCTACACATTCCAAACACATCCTGAAGATAATAATTTATGGGAAAATAAATTATAACTTGTAACTTAACCTCAAAGTCTCTTACTCATGTCATATCATCCTTCAATTCAATCCAAAATGAGAGAAAATTAAGAATAATAAAAATTCAATGAAAAAATTTCATAACCCACATAAATGGAATGATAACAATTTATAGTGGCATAAATCTTGAATACATGTTAGATGATGATTGCCCTTACCCCAAGCTCTTTAAAACTACCAATGGAATTTGAAACCCCCAATAATCAAAGGAGAACCATGGAGAAGACTTAGAGGGAGAACAGGGATCATAGAGGGGAGATTCTCGAAGAGTGAAGGAGGAATATAAGGGGTTAATGATTTAAGATTGTGTAATGGAAAAGGGAAATTTTACACTTTATAAAGAGGTGCATGGTTTGGTAGCATGTTTTAACAAAACATGTGATAACCATGATATCCTAACTATTTAGAACTCCCCTCTCACATTGTTATGATGTATAGTTTTGAAAATGATGAAAAAAAGTGTGACATACCTTTAAAACATTATACAAACATTTTCATTATTTTCTAGATCCATTTTCCTAGTTTTTGAGTAGTGCTCATATGTATTTAAGGTTTCATGGTGGGGGGGGGTACAATTATCACTAACTTTTCTCAACATGGTACAACTCGAAGAAACTGAAATTTCTATGAAAAAATCCCTATGTAACTCTCAAGACCATCAAAATTAATATATATTATCATTACATGTTCAAAATGTCTCTTTTTTAGAGGTTCCAACCCCATGAACTTGAAACTGAAAGTTGGTACAAAATATGACCCCTCTACTAAAATCAACTCAATCATTCATAAATATTTGAACACTTGTACATACATGGGTTTTAAAATATCCTCACTACATAAGAGATCATCATTGAGATATATTCTACAGAATCTCCAATCCTTGACTAATGAAAAAAATCACATATTCCTCACAAGATATAGTCATATTAAAACTACACCGATCAATATAACTATTTAAAACTCCATTGACTCATAAACTAAATCACTGATTGATAAATCAACCCAAACATGAAGATACTCTACCAATGACATCATTGAACTCCAAATTATAAAACATTCCACCATACAGGTTGATTTAACTGGTCTACAGAAGACCAATCTCACCTGTAACTACATCCCAAATGTATTATCCAATCTAAGACTATCTAAAGATTCGTGACTCTCCTAAACAATGATATCAAAACAACACACCAAAACACAAAAGTCTCATAGTCTTGGTCCCCCAGTGAAGTAACTCATGAAACTTACACATGGTTGGAACTCCTAACCATTATCCCACTTCTACCAATCATAAACATCGAACCAACTTATTATGACCTACTCTAAAAATGATGCCTCATCCACTAGGTTTTTCAAGATATTATTTATGATTTTTACTAGATATTTATCATAATAATACCCACATGATCAACCATTTCATAGTCTGCTCTCCACTATAATACTTTATTATTTTTGACCTTTGATCCCAAATTAAGATGATACTCACCACCAAGAAAACATAGGATTTCTTGAGCCTTTATCTCATACATCATTGATTAATAAACCTAAACCTTGTATTAGGTTTCATTACATAGATATGTACCACAAAAACACTTTTCAATATAAGAAAAACTAGCCCTAGACCCTTAGTCAAGATAGGTATATACAGGGTTGCAAAACACAAAAATCATCTCTCAGAAAGAACCTTGGTAAAAAGAAGACACAAATCCTCACTCATTATCCTAGAATAATACAACGAGTTTCCCCATCTCCCATTAAAAGGATCTAACACCCTAATTTTCTTATATTCCTGGTTCAATACAAAATTACACCTATCATATTGAATATGAAACATTCTAATCAATTCCTAACCCGTAGTGTTCATTTACAAGTGAAACAAATACTTGGATATTCATTATATAACTATTTTTTATCACTTGTATATACCCAATGATGCACTACCCAAGAACCTAGTAATGATTCATTTTAATCAAGAGGTATCCCATAACCTTCCAAAACAATATAATGATATTAGAACCCAAACCTTTAATAAAAATAAATAGTTGAAATGCTAGCATACTGAGATCCTCGTCATACTCTATCACAAGCCTCGAAGACCCATCGATTAGAGCCACCTTTAGATCATCTCGAGAAAATATTGAGCTAATAGAAATTCTCAAAATCATCCTAAAGAACATCTAAACATGATTCTATAATCCTAAATGGAATCTAGATAATTCAAATAAACAATTTCAATAACTAGTCACATGATATATATAATACCTTAACATAAAAGTCAAATGTTCCACAACCATTTTGATAATCTTAACAAAAGGAGTATACTTATCATCAAAAATGAAGAAAATATTTATATACATGACCAATTATCCATTAATTACTAAACACAATGATCAAAAATGTTTTAACAGATCAAGTCTAGGTACTAAACACTACACAACAGCCACTGCTCATTTTTGACTTATGATAACTTCATCCATGACATCCATCAAAATGTCTTTTTGAACGTGGGTTTCACCGCCAAAATAGAATGTGGTTCAATATCCACCATGAGGATATAATCATATCACACTTTTAAGAAAACTAAACATGATTAAACACATGATTAGGTGTTCTTTCAAGCTATGATCACCCACTCATCTACCACCGACACATCCATTTTGAGTAACTCAGTTTTACAGTTATAGAAGATCACAATAATTTATAGAGTCATCAACACCTTATAGAAGAAATATAAAATCCTAGTAGAAATATAGGTAGTTATACCTGAAATCATCAAAACTTTTATATGTCACCCCACCCTAAGAGGAACTTTATAATCAGAAACTACATGGGTTTCTTAACCCACCACCAAGAAGATATGAACCCATGGTCATCATGACACCATCAACGCATCACTAGAGCTCCTATAAGACCAAAAATATTTAGTATGGAACCAAAAAATACCTATTTAAGCAAAATTACCAAACCAAAATACCTTGTGCATAGCCAATGTGCACTATTTTTGCCACGAGGAAAAATGGGTGCTCACTCCTGAGACATCTAGTCACTCAATCTCAACAAAACCATTCCCAAAAAACATGAACTTTCCACCTAAATTTTACTAAAACCCAGAGATAAAACATTACTTAATAACCATTTAAAACTTGATAATTATAATCCATTGAATTATATATTTGAAAAATCAACACAAACTTCTAGTCTAGCTTCTGACCAAACCATAACACACCCCAATACCACCTTCCACCCACAAATCATTCCATTATAAAGAATCTAACTATCTCAACAAAAAATCATAACAAATATAAAATCCATAAGTCTAAGAATCAAATTAATATATCTATCATAGAAAAATACTAAACACCCTGAGAACTAACAGTCAGGGTGTCCTAAATCAAAAAAGAGGAGGAAATATACAATTCATTATCAAACCCCTGCAAGGATATCCTCTGTTGTAGGGAACCCCAAACCCAAATCAAAAACCCTAATTATTACCAAATCATTTTATTTAAGCATTAATAAAGAATATCCATGACTAAAAAAAATATTTAAAATACTTCACATGTTTTAGTTCTAACCCATATCCCCTATCCAGGAACATCCCCAACCATACCATTGAAACTCCACCAAAGGATAACCTTCTACGAATCTGAGTGATAACACATTCCAAAACTATCCTTAATGTTAATTGAGATAAAAAACTAAGTGGTATCCTCATAAAACCTAAGGAACTATAAATTTCTACACTATATACTCAATATCACCTCCCATAAACTAGTACCATAAGTCAAAGTGTTTATCTAAGCATTACACACTTAACCAAACACAATAATAGGTTAACCCCCCCATCTTGGGTCACCCAAAACAATCAATAAGAAAAAAATCACTAAATCATAGGGTCATGTATAAGGGTTACAAGGTAATTCCACCAAACCTAGAAAAAACATCATGATAAACTCTTAAGAAAAAATCCCATAAAATTTTCAAGACCACAAGATGCCTAACATGCCTATAATAATTACTAGTCCCAAATATCCCACAAATATCCTTATAAATATAAACACCATAAGGGAATTACAACCAAAAATCTCTCCATCATTAACCTTCCAATAACCAATGTAAACAGCTATCACACAAGGTAACAACACATGCAACCCCCTGAGCCACATCTTCTACTCAAGGACAAAAACCTATATTCCCAAGGTACTTATATTTCCATATCACCTGAGGATATCTTTATTTAATAGGATTAAATTTTTACGTTTCCTTAACTAGTCACACATCACTAGGATTTGTTAAATAATATTCCATTCAAAATATATGAGGAAAAATTCTTGAGAAGTTTCTCTTGGGAATTAATTTTAACCACAACCATCATTAATGTTTTTTTCAGACCACAAATATTATATATATAAATTTATGCCTTTAAATTCTTCCAGTTCTATTAAAATTTAAAATTCCATTTCTATAGTTTCATTATATAGAGTATCAATAACAATGTATAGAGGAAACCCTTCTTAATGTTGTGATTAAGACACCATTTAACTGAAATGGATTTAGTTATAAATTAAAAAGAAATAACTTAAGTGTAAATTTATTTAATAAATTCACATTTTATTATAATATAGGTTCTCTATATATCCTATATCTCTATTTATGCTATATAAAATTATTCCCAAGGATTCAAATTTTAAGAATTTTCACTTTGATTAAAAAATTTATGTATTAACTGACCATCATTTATTTAGATATAACACGCCATGGTTTGGTTATATAGATTATCGTCTACATGTTATAGAGGAAAAAATTATAAGATGTTTAGTGGAACATTATTTGACCAAAACACCAATTTAATAACCCATTTATATCTACCTAAAATTTACTAGGGTCCAATCAATGAGTTTTACCATTTAAAATGACACAGTACACACATATGTGGTAAAAAACTTATAAATGGTTATAGACACTTTAAATAAAAAACCACTCAAATTTTTTTAAATACATAGGAATACAAAAATAACTACTAGATATTATCCACACTCAATAAAATGAAACACAAACATATGTGAATACTAAGAAACTATTAATCACAAGTAATATATGAATGACATATGATTACTCTATTCTACACATGATGGATGAACGTAGACACCCTCTTTCCATCCTGATCAAGTGTCAAGATCCAATGAACCGATGACATCACACCCAAGTTCACTACTCGTGGTGGAAATTGATTAACTGTAAAAGAGAAAATAAAGAATAAAAATTCCCATCACCAGTAACTTGGATTTTCTCCTATATATGTGTCTGTTACTCCGAGGAATGATCTCATTATGAATCCCATACAATATCCTAGTCTTCATATTTCCATGACAAAATAGTAAGACTAATGAAAAGATTCTATGATACTAATTTATCATTCCATTAATCATATGCCACTGTACTAGTTCCCCAAGCCAGTGTGCCACATGGATTCAAGTGCACCACCCTGTACACAAGATGACTAGCGTTGAGGGTTAGAGAGGTTACTATGGGTAGACTATTCCATTGTTAATAGAGTGTGAAACATATATTTAAATAAGGTAAACCTCATATAACCCCACAAAACAAATAAATATACATTAGGTGATAAATTACTAAATATCATCCCACATAATATTATATTTATTCTACATATAAAATAAGTAATTATACATGTTAGTCACCAAGTACAACGAAACAAAAATTAAATGGAAGGAAAAAGTGAAAAGGACTAAGAAACCCTATAATTTCATATGTACACCCTAACTCCTAGTTCCCAAGATGAAACCTATCCATATAGTCAAGAATCAACATTGAGCCTTTATCTCAACCAGTAATATCCAATTAAGTAGCATCTTCTCGGGTAAAATAGTTCCCTGATGTCTCAATAAGGGTGTGAGTACAACTTAGTAGGCCAATTCCTTGATTTTATAATTCAAATATATCCTATTAGTGTAAATAATAATGGTGTGTAACAAATAGGTGAACTTACAAAAATAATAATTTATAGAAAACAATAAAACCATGTCGATCATCAGTATGCTCTAAAATCAAGGGGACAACCTTGAAATTAATAAGAAAAACACCACTAGAATATAATGATCACACTTGAGGAATTTTATATCAATAATAATAGAGTTAAATTTTGGAAGCTCATCCCACAAAATTTAATAAGGGTCACCCTTAGGAATCCACACTATTTGAGTGTGGCATTAAAAGAAGTAGACATTACCTAAATTTAAGAGGGATAGACTGTATGGTATTTTCAATAATGAATCTATGTACAATTAGTTATATCTCTATTTAGAATCTATAAAACAATACCTCATTGAATCCAAGGATGTTTCCAATCCCAAAATTCACATGAGTATCCTAGTGTAATCTAAAGCTCATTCAAGGAATTCCACTAAAATATCAATCTTAAAGAATAAAATGAATCCCTCCATGGAATTATAAACCCATCCATTTGATATATAATATAATGGAATTCCCAAATAATTTTAATTCTTTCCATCAATTATAGTAATATAAAACAATCCATTATTCCCACATTAACATAAAACTATTTAACATCTTATGCTATGATCCACCACAATGTTCTATTGAAAAAATTAAAAAATTTAACAATTAAAACCATGATAGAAATATAATTCAATTCATAAATCCATTTAAGAATATCAAAGACCAAGATAATGATTTAATTTAATTCAAAATTCATTTTAGAAGTCCCCTTTCAATGATAAATACCAGTTTCAATGGTTTATCCCTGGAAAACAAAATTCCAAATTAAACTATTCATTAAAAAGGGAATCCCTAAATCCCAAAATTATTAAATCATTACTAAGGTGAAAGATAAAATCACTAACTTTAAATATTTAAAGATGTTTTGTCCCAAACCAAAATGATTATCTATGTCCAAGGGGGTTTTTGAAACATCAATAGAGTAAAAAACAATTAATTTAATTTTTGGGTAAAGAAACATATAAGATGACTTGATTATACATGATAATGAATTTTGAAGAAAAGGGAAAGCAATTAGAACACCTAATATAAAAATATAGAGACTCACTCATCTTATAAAAACTTGTAAATTTCAAGGAAATTTTTTTATTAAATTCTTTGGGATTTTATGAATACGCAGTTTCTGAGAGCCCTTGATTCTGAGGCCCAGTGTGCCCGGAATCAATTTCCAATGTTTAGTTCGGGTACGTTCAGTGAACGAACGAGCGGGTTTTTTCTATCTTTTGAACCGGTGCTCAGAATTGAAATCGAAGGGCACCGATGAACTAGAAGTGCTAGTAATTTCTTAAGAGGACCTTTACTGAAGATGCATTTGCACAGGAGGTGATGTTAAAATTTTGTGGATTAAATGAGAAGTGAATAAAATTGTGGGAAAATTTTATTTTAATATCTTAAATGGTTATATCCTGCATGGGGGAGTTGATATGGGACCCACAAGCTCCTAACTACCCACATAAGGATATTTTTGAGGTAGGTCCCACATGATCCCCAACCATTCACATTCCCTAAACCCCTTAAACCTCCCATTAAACTCCTATGTTTAATGTTGAAACCCCCTTGAATTTAAATGAGTAACTCTTCCTCTCCCCTCTCTCCCTCCTTAATTATTGCCAACACACACTTTAATTAATTGATTGAACTTCTTAAATTAAGTTAATTAATTGTTTGAATTTTTAATTTTTTAATGCATGGCATGATTAAATAAAATAAGGAGAAGCCTTATTTTATTTTTGGTTGTCTTGTTGTGTTGAGATTTTGGGGAGAAAGATCTTGAGTTTTGAAGAACGCTTCTTCTCCTCTATTGAAGAATGCCAACTCTCCAACGAACAACACTGAGGCGGCGACCCCGGATTCTCTATCCCCTTCTTCCTCTGCGACAAGGGAGGATACACCAACACGAGAACTCGCCAACGACGTCACTCCTTGTTTTCTTCTCTATGTGATAGAAAGCGGAGACACCACTTCCTCCTCGGATGCTCTCCGTCAACGTCTACAAATCCCCACTTTGTGACACCGTTAGCCGCGACGCTGACGTTCGTCATCATTTTTTGAGGTAGGGGTTTAATCTTGAAAGTGGATGTTTACATACCCCGTTCTTGTTGGAAATAGTTGTTAAATATAGCTGATTGCTATCATTTTACGCAGATGGTGTGGCCCGAACGAACACAGCCCGACAACCCTCCGTTGTTATCGTTTATTATTTTAGAATTGGAAATTGATGGCGAAGGAGGAACGACACCATTGCGTCGTGCTGGGAACGAGGCGAAGGGAATCAACACCATCGTACCGGTTATACGGAAAGAACCACGACCCGCTACACCGGTCGCTTCGTTGGAGGAACCGGCAGGCCCGTCGGCCGTCCAGGCGGAGCTGGACTATGCTGGAAGACCAGAGGCCCACCCATGCGGGCCACGTTCATAGAATACCAACCGGTCTAGCCGGACGGTTTGGGGAAGGGAGGCACTGCTGGTGAAGAAAACCGGGGGGGGGGGCTTGGAACCCGCTCGGCCCTCGGGTGAGACGCACACCAGCCGGCCGAGCCAGCCGGGCCGCGCCCCGCCTGGCCGAACCGCACCCCACCGGGCTGAGTTTTGTTTTTCTTCGGACCGGTCTGACACCCCTGCTGGGTTGGACCCATCAAACAGGGTTAACCCGACCCGTCGGCCAACTGGGCTAAACAGGCCGGGCCCGTTATTCACTTAAACATGAATAACATAAAGACCCCACATCTGATTGACACGCTGTCTGCGGAACTAGGACTATTACGACGAGTCAGTCCTTTTGCAATACTCTAAGCAAGTTTTGGACAAATTTAGTAAATTTCCAGGTTTTGAATGAGCATATTTCCAACTGGTCCCCTGGAGCAGAAAATCCAATATCTCTCAGATCGGGAGTCTGTTTGACACACTCTCTATTGTGTTGAGTTCCTAATAATGAGACGAAACATCGGGATACATCAACTCTGGAATTATTGACAGTTGATGTATCAAACCCTTTACTCGAGGAGAAGACTCTCCCAAAATCGAGTACGCTGTGTGTGGGGACCCTAGAGCTGGCTGCGACTGCGATGACTACTATGTTGGGATCCTCCATGGGTTCGACGACAATGACTACTGTACATGGATCCTTCATGGGTTCGGCAGTGAGGATGACTATACTTGGATCCTTCGTGGGTTCAGCAGCGATGACGACTATACTTGGATCCTACGTGGGTTCAGCAGTGACCGTTACTGTACTTGGATCCTACGTGGGGTCAGCAGCGACGACTTCTGTACTTGGATCCTACGTGGGTTCGGTAGGGGAGATGATTCAGAGGCTACATCTATCATCTCCACCCCTCTTTGTGAGTAGTATACCTGTGTGAGATGAGTCTTGACTTTCAATCATTATCATCGATGTGACTAACTTACTTTCCGGTGTGGACTGGGTTGTGATTTCCTGTGTGGACTGAGTTGTACTTGGGCATGTGAGTTAGAGCCGAACTTGAATTTATGACTTATGTATATGTATGGGAATATAACTAAGTAGAGTTGGTTGATACTTCGTGTTTGTGTCTTTCCTTTGTGGTTTATCCTTTGTGGATTCTAGGAGACCTTCGGGGGTCTCGGGGTCCCTATTGAGTATCGTATACTCACCCCTACACGGGCATTACCGACACTATGTTGTGTTGGTTGCAGACGACGGACAACGCTGATCGTGGTTGAGGCTTGTGGAGCTGGACGGTATCCGAAGGTGGACCACCTGGCGGGATGTACACAGAGTGAAAGGACGGACCCAAGATACCGACGAGACAATCTATACCCAACCTTCAGGTGGGAATCCCGGAGGATGACTTGGTGTTTTCTACTTTACTTTTCAGTTGTGGTACTTTCTTTCTCAGTTGTACTGTACTTTCGGTTGGGTTTCTATACTGGCCCATTTACTTTCTAGCACTTAATTTTATACTCAGTTTACTTACTGTTTACTTCAGATTGCGTACACTGTTGTGTTTGATTACTTATATAAAGGCAATTCCTTCCCTTTTATCAGGATTTACTCTTTTGGTGCTAGTCACCATCCCCTGGCCTATGGGAGGCGGTATTGGGGTAGTCACGACACTGGCCTCGAGGACGGGTCGTGACAAATTGGTATCAGAGGAGTCGGTTCTACCGTAAAACTTAGGACTCTGATAAATTCTTCCTATGAAGAAATAATGTTAAGGGTATTGAGTGTGGTTATCAGTCCAGGGAGTCCAATGTTGGTGCGGAGGACAATGTATCCATACAATAGGACCCTGACTTCTGATTTCCAACTCAGTGTATGAAAACATTGATTGTATGTGTGTTTCAAAAGTTTTCGTTGTGATTACTTTGTGTCAGCTCACCAGGTATACTATATTAATCGTGTCACACCTATTTCTTTTTAGGGTGGCCCCATGACGGAATCCAGCTAGGGTTCCCAGTTGCGTGCGAGATGGAAGACCACCGAGTGACGAGGCCTCGGTGTAGGGCCCCATTACAGTGGAGGCACCAGCGGTACCTCTACCCGTTGGTCCACTGATACTACCAGCCCCAGCAGCAGAGAGTGATCACCACCTAAGTGTGTTGCACGAGTTTCACCGATAGAGGCCGCCCAAGTTCCGTGGAGAGACGGACCCTTAGGCAGCCAAGGATTGGCTGGAGGCTATTGTATGAGTCTTCAGATTGGTAGGGTCACCAACAGATCTTATAGTGATCGTTTCAGTGAGTCTCCTGCACGGAGCAATAGGTAGATGGTGGAGCCTGATTCTCCAGGTTCACGATGAGGCATCTCTACTTTGGATGGACTTCGAGAGCCTCATATGATCGGAGTTCATTCCATCCACCCTCCGTGCGGTGCGCATCAAAGAGTTACTACAACTGCGGCAGAGCAGCATGATAGTAGCCCAGTACTCGACGAGATTTACCGACCTATCATGCTACTCAACGGATATGGTATGCAATCCATTCTTCCGGGCCCATACCTTTGAGCAGGAACTGAGGCATGAGATCAGGGCTTCGATGATGTCCCTCAGCAGTCCGACGTAGGCAGGAGTACTGGAGCGAGCCCTTCTTGTGGAGATCTTTCTTGATGAGCCTACGCCAGTAGAGAGGCCTACCATTGGGAGACACGTAGCAGAGCCTTCTATAGCCAAGAGTAGACAGATGTCACAGAGGTCCAAGTGGAACAGGCCATCAGTTGGGCAACCATAGGATACTAGTTCGGATGTGCGGGGAACACGCAGTAGAGCCAGTCATACGAGAGGTAGGCAGCCCTATGCATGCGGCGGGTAGGGCCACATGGCTCGTGACTGCCTGAACCGCCATGTAGAGGATCATCAGATGTTTGGGGGACCACTTAGACAGAGGTAGAGGTTCGACCATGGTGGTGCGCAGGGAGTAGGCGGACGAGGAAGAGGAGCTAGCCAAATAGCAGGTGGTGGACGACACTTCGAGACTCTACCACCACCACCGCGAGGAGGTCCACCTGACCATAGGGAGCTGACGAATAGGGGATGTCTCAGCTTCAGGCAGTGGAAGCTTAAAACCACGACGCACCTGAGATGATTCGAGGTACTATCTGTGTTTACTCCACCCTTGCTGCAATTCTTATAGACACAAGAGCGAGTCATTCTTTCATTTCCGCTACCCTTTTTCGGAGCTCAGAGATTCGGATAGAGCCTTTGGCTTGATCCTTTTGCCTAGAGACTCCTACGGGAGCTGAATTAACGATTACAAACTAGTGCCGGCAGTGTGAGCTTACTCTAGGAGGTGAGAGATTCGGCTGGGATCTTCTTGTAGCGGCATCGAGGCCTTATGACATCATCTTGGGTATAGACTGGTTATCTACAGTCCATGTTCAGATTGACTGTATTAGGCACAAAGTGCGGTGTGTCTACACAGATGGGATCAGGTTCACCTTCACCGGCGAGAAGGGAGCCTTTGCAGTGCAGGATGGGCTTACGTAGAGGAGAGGGGAGCCGATCACACATCAGTTGGCTAGTATCATCCTCAGAGCGGTTGATGTGCGGAATCCAAGTTTTCCTATTATGGTGGATCAGTATGGAGATGTTTTTCCTAACAACGTTTCAGGACTACCTCCTCGCGGAGAGGTAGATTTCTACATTTACTTGTACCATGGGACAACCCCAATAACTACACCAACATATCGGATGGCTCTCGCTGAGCTTCGTGAGCTGCGGGTACTGTTGGAGGATTTACCGGGAAATGGATTCATCCGACCTAGTGTTTCACCCTGGGCTTCTCCAATTTTATTCTCCAAGAAGGCATATGGGAGCTTAAGACTAAGTGTCGATTGTCGTTGCCAAAATTAGGTGACCGTAATGAACAAGTATCCACTCCCAAGGATAGACGACCTCTTTGATCAGCTCAAGGAATCACGATGGTTCTCAAAGATAGACCTCAGGACAGGCTATCATGAACTCAGAGTTCGAGATGAGGATGTGTAGAAGATGACCTTTAGGTGTCGGTATGGCCACTATGAGTTATTGGTTATGACTTTTGGCATAACCAACGCTCCTTCGGTGTTCATGAGTCTCATGAACAGGATCTTCCAGTCTTACCTCGATCGATTTGTCGTAGTCTTCATCGACGACATACTGATTTACTCGACTACTGAGGAGGAGAAAACATACCACTTTTGGGTTGTACTGGACACACTCAGAGAGCACCAAATTTATGGTAAGCTCTCAAAGTGTTTGTTCTAGATTCGAGAGGTCCACTTCTTTGGGCACGTCATCTCTGATGCAGGAGTTGTGGTGGATCCTATAAAGATCGAGGTAGTACTTTCTTGGGAGCCACCCATGAGCGTGACAGAGGTGAAAAGTTTCCTAGTTCTGGCTGGGTACTATCAGAGATTTGTGCCAGAATTATCTAGAGTGGAAGCACCACTTTCAGCTTTGATGAAGTAGGGGAAACCCTTCGTGTGGTCATATAGATGTCAGCAGAGCTTCCAGAAGCTGAGACAGAGATTTTCCAGTGCACCCATCTTGAGGCTACCAGAGGAGGGCGTAGGGTATGTAGTTTACTGCGATGCATAAGGGACCAGACTCAAGTGTGTCCTAATGCAGGATCAGGCAGTGATCACTTATGGTTCCTAAAGGTTGAGGCAGCACGAGCAGAACTATGCTACCCATGACCTGGAGTTAGCAGTAGTGGTCTTCGCCTTGAAGATGTGGTGGCACTAGCTGATGGGTGAGCACTTTACAGTCTACTCTGACCACCAGAATCTAAGGTACATATTCTCGCAAAAGGACCTAAACCGAAGACAACGGTGATGGCTTGAGTTACTCTAGGACTATAACATTGAGATAGTCTATAATCTTGGGAAGGGGAACGTAGTAGCTGATGCTCTCAGCAGGAGATCGAGAACTCAACTACTTAGAGAGGCAACAAAGCAACTAGTCGTGTTGCATATATCCTTCATGGATAGAGATGGAACAAACTTTCTACAGTCACTAACAGTCACTCCTCCACTACATCAGTGGGTCAGAGAGACACAACGTTGGGGTGTTGAATGTGAGATGCGACGTGCATAGATATCCACAGGATAGACACCTGATGGATTTTCTGTACGAGGATAGCACAACATATTTTTTAGGGGACACACCATGGTACCCATTGCATTACAAGAGGAGGTGCTGAGGGAGTTTCACACTTCCCATTTGGCGGTACATCCAAGAGTAGCTAAGATGTACTAGGATCTCAGACAACAGCACTGGTGGCCGGGTATGAAGAAGGTTGTGGCAGAGTTCGTTTCACGATGCCTCACTTGCTAGCAGGTGAAGGCGGAGCACCAGGTTCCGGCAGGCTTGGTGCATCCCTTAGAGGTTTTGGAGTGGAAGTGGGATGGGATATCCATGGATTTCATGACTGGGATCCCACGTACTTTCAGAGGACACGACTCTATTTGGGTGATCGTAGACTGACTCACCAAGTCGGCCCACTTCCTACCGATCAGAAAGTAGGGCTCAGTAGAGAGCTTGGGATGCCTCTACGTTCAGGAGATCATACAACTTCATGATGTGACATCATCTATCGTCTCTGATCAAGATGCTCGCTTTACTTCCCAGATTTGGAAGGGTTTGCAGGAGGCATTTGGGATGCATCTATGCCTGAGCACCGCCATTCATCCTCAGACGGATGTCCAGATGGAGAGGACCATTCAGACACTCGAGGAAATGTTCTGTGCATGTGTACTTGACTTTGGTCACAGCTGGGAGGATCACCTACCATTGGTAGAGTTTGCGTACAACAACATCTACCACTCCACCATCGGGATGGAACCATATGAAGAACTATATGACCGACCTTGAAGATCACCTCTGTGCTGAACAGACCCTGGGGATTCAGCACTCGTAGGACCAGAGATGGTTCAGGCTACGATGTAGAAGGTGCAGATCATCTAGGAGTAGATGAGGACTGCACAAAGAAGACATAAGTCCTATGTGGATAGGAGGTGGATACCACTAGAGTTCGAGGATGGTGACCACATTTTCTTATGGGTCTCACCTCGACGTAGATTACAGATATTTGGATAGGGAAACAATTTATCTTTTTGCTTCATCAGACCATTCCAGATTCTCAGCTGGGTAGGCGAGGTGGCTTACCGCCTTTCCCTTCTACCTCATTTGCACTGGGTGCATGACGTCTTCCATGTATCCCAGCTGAGGAGATACGTGCACGACCCAACACATATCATCGACCACAGAGAGTTGGACATCGATGACAAGGAGACATTCACGGAGGTTCTTGTGGAGATCGAGGATCAAAAGGAGCGGGTCCTACATGGGCAGTCAATTCCTCTGGTGCACATTCTTTGGAAGCATGGGAACCTCCAGGAGAGAACATGGGAGCAGGAGGCTAGATCCGTTCTCAGTACCCTCATTTGTTTTCCTAGTTTGTGATGTAGCTTTACAGGGGCGTAAAGCTTTGAGGTGGGAGTAATGTAAAGACCCGTAAATTTCAAGGATTTTTTTTGTTAAATTCTCTGGGATTCTGCAAGTATACCGTTTCTGACGGATGTTGATTCTGAGGCCCGATGTGCCCAGAATCAATTTCCTATGTTCATCTCGGGTACGTTCAGTGAACAAACAATCGAGTTTTTCTATCTTTTGAACCAGTGCTCAGAATTGAAATATGAGGGCACTGATAAACTCACAACACCAGTAATTGCTTAAGAGGACCTTTACTGAAGATGCGTTTGCACGGGAGGTGAAGTTAAATTTTTTTGGATTAAATGAGAAGTGAATAATATTGTGGGACAATTTTATTTTAATATCTTAAGTGGTTATATCCTACATGGGGGAGTTGGGATGGGAACCATAAGCTTTTAACTACCCATGTAAGGATATTTGTGAGGTGGAGCCCACATGAGCCCCAACCATTCACATTCCCTAATCCCCTTAAACCTCCCATTAATCTCGTATGTTTAATGTTGACACCCCCTTGAATTTAATTGAGTAACTCTTCCTATCCCCTTTCTCCCTCAATAATTCTTGCCAACACACACTTTAATTAATTGATTTAACTTCTTCAATTAAGTTAATTATGTATTTGTATTTTTAAATTTTGAATTCATGTCATGATTAAATAAAATAAGGAGAAGCCTTATTTTAATTTTGGTTGGATTGTTGTGTTGAGATTTTGGGGAGAATGCTCTTGAGTTTTGAAGAACGCTTCTTCTCCTTTGTTGAAGAACGTGAACTCTAAAACGAAGAACACCGAGTCAACGACCATAGATTCTCCATCCCCTTATTCCTCTGCGACATGGGAGGAGACACCGATGCGGGAACTCGCCAATGACGTCACACCATGTTTTCTTCTCTCCATGATAAAAAGGGGAGACGTCGCTTCCTCCTCGGATGCTCTCCGTTGACGTATAAGAATCCTCACTTCGCAACACCATCAACCGCAACGCCGACATTCATCATCATTTGTTGAGGTAGGGGTTTAATCTTGAAAGTGGATGTTTACATACCCCGTTCTCGTTGGAAATCATTATTAAATGTAGCCGATTGCTATCATTTTACGCAGAGGGTGCAGGCTGAACGAGCACGGCCCGAAAATCCTCAGTTGTTCTCATTTATTATTTTAGAATTGAAAATTAATGGAAGAGGAGGCACGGTGCCATCACACCATGCTGGGAATGTGGTGAAGTGAACCGGCACCGTCATCCCGGTTGTGCAGAAAGAACCGCGACCCGCTACACGGGCTTCTTCAGTAGAGGAAACGGCCGGCCCGTTGGCCGGCCAGGTGGAGCTGGACCGCAGTGCTGGGAAGGCGCCGCGCTGAAAGACCAGCGGCCCGCCCATGCGGGCCACGTGCGCAGAAGATCGGTCAGTCTAGCTGGCTGGTTTGGGGAAGGGCGGGGCCGCCTGGCGCTGCCGGTGTGGAAAACTGGGGGGGGGGGCACCCCCTTGGAACCCGCTTAGCCCTCGGCCGAGCTGCACGGCCAGTTGACCGAGCTAGATGGGCCGCTCACCCAGTCGGGCCACGCCGGGCCGCGCCGCGCCGGGCCGCGCCCCGCCGTGCCGGGCCGCGCCACTTTGGGCTGCACCGTGCCAATTCGGGCTGGGTCGCACCCCTTCGGGCTGAGTTGTGTTTTTCTTCAGACTGATCAGACACCCCTGCTAGGTCGGACCCATCAAACAGTGTCTACCCGACCCATCAGCCCGCTGGGATAAACAGGCCGGACCCGTTATTCACTTAAACGTGAATAACTTAAAGACCGCGCGTCCGATCGACGCGCCATCTGAGGCACTAAGACTCTTTCGATGAGACAGTATTTTGAGATACTCTAAGTGAGTTTTGGACAACTTTAGTAAATAGTTGGGTTTGGAAGGAGCATATTTACAACCGGGCCCCTTGAACGGAAAAGCCAATATCTCTCAGGCCGGGAGTCAAATTGACGCGCTGTCAGTTGTGTTGAGTTCATAATGATGATACAAAACTTCAGGATACATCAACTCTGGACTTCATGACAGTTGATGTATTGACCCCTTTACTTGAGGAGGGGACGCTTCCGGAATTGAGTATGCTATGTGCAAGAACCCTAGAGCTGGCTGAAACTGCGACGACTACTGTGCTGGGATCCTCTGTGGGTTTGACGACGATGACGACTGTACTTGGATCCTTCCTGGGTTCGGCAGCGAGGACGTCTATACTTAGATCCTCCATGGGTTCGGCAGCGATGACGACTGTACTTGGATCCTACGTGGGTTCGGTAGCGATGGTTACTGTACTTGGATCCTAAGTCAGCGATGAATTCTATACTTGGATCCTACATGGGTTCAGTAGGGGAGATGATTCAGAGGCTACATCTATAATCTCCACCCCTCTTTGTGAGTAGTATACCTGTGTGATCCGAGTCTTGAATTTCAATCATTATCATCGATGTGATTGACTTACTTTTCTATGTGGACTAAGTTGTGATTTCCTATGTGGAATGGATTGAACTTGGGCTCATGAGTTGGAGTCGAACTGGAATTTATGACTTAGGTATATGCATGGGAATGTATCTAAGTAGAGTTGGTTGATACTTCATGTTTGTATCTTTCCTTTGTGGTATATCATTTGTGGATTTTGGGAGACCTTCAGGGGTATCGGGGTCCCTACTGAGTATCATATAATCACCCCTACACGAGCATTGCCCGCACTACGTTGTGTTGGTTGCAGATGAAGGAAAATGCTGATTAAGGTTGAGGATTGTAGAGCTAGATGGTATCCCAAGGTGGACCACCTGGTAGGATGTACACGGAGTGGACAGATGGACCCGAGGTACAGATGAGACAATATGTTCACACCCATCAGGTGGGAATCCTAGAGGATGACTTGGTGGTTGCTGCTTTTACTTTTCAGTTGTTGTACTTTCTTTTTTCAGTTGTACTGTACTTTTGGTTGGGTTTGTATACTGGCCCATTTACTTTCCATCACTTACTTTTGTACTCAGATTACATAGTGTTTACTTCAGCATGCATAGTCTGCTGTGTTTGATTACTTATATAAAGGCAATTCCTTCCCTTTTATCGGGATTTACACCTTTGGTGCTAGTCACCAGCCCCTGGCCTATGGGAGGCAGGCTTGGAATAGTCATGACACGGGCCCCGAGGTTGGGTCGTGACACATCTGATATCACTTTTTGGGGTAACGACCCACAATTTTTTCAATGGAATTTCCCTTATTATAATTATTTCATGTAGTATAAAGAACATACATCTCATAGAGAAAACAAGTTCTCAAAAATTAAGAAGGATAAATTAGTTTGAAACAAAAAAATAAGAATTATAAATATTACAATGAGACAATAAAGAGAAAATAAGAGACACTACTGAAAAAATACCCTATACCAATGGTTTGGAACCGTTGGTATAAATCTTCAAACCTTTAGTATAGGCTATACCAACGGTTTGGAGAACCGTGGGAAAGTAAGCCATTGGGATAGGTCTATACCAACAGATTTGAAAACCGTTGGTATAATTAATATGAAAATCTATACTAACGGTTCCATAAAACCGTTGGTATATGTATTTAAAAAAAACATTCGGTGGGATTTGATCCCAGAACCTCTAGTTTATCATTCAGTGACCTAACCACTAACCTAACATGACTTTTGTGAACATAATTTCATAAATATTCCAACAGTTTTGACAATTTTTATTATATGTCCTTTGATTTTTGGAGCGACGTTAGTATATGGGGGACTTTTCCCAACGGTTTGGCGAAACTGTTGGGAAATCCATACCCTTTCCCAATGGTTTGGCCAAACCATTGGGAAAAGTGGCCACAAAGTGGACTTTTCCCAATGGTTTGGGAAATTTTTTGGGAAATCCATACCCTTTCCCAATGGTTTTGGAAAACCGTTGGGAAAAGTGACCTCAAAGTGGGATTTCCCAACGGTTTAACCAAACCGTTGGGAAAGGGGACCTATACCAATGGTTTTTACAAACTGTTGGTATATAAGCATTGGGAAAGGTGAGATTTCCAGTAGTGAGAATAATAATATGAAAATTTTTATCTGCTTGATCCACCAAAATGACTGCACTCATGAACAAATTTATAGAAATAAAACATAATGTTAGCAATATAATATTTTTTTTGAAAATGAAAGTATATGTAAAATTGATGGTAAATTTATGTTAATTATTATTTAATGGAATAAATGATATTTATGGAATTTAGAAAACCCATATGACCATTATGAGTATGACAAATTGAATATTAATATGATCATTGGATTACTAATTTGACAATTGGAATAGTAACCTGTTCATTAGAATAGTAACATGACCATTACAAATAGTAATGTGGCCATTATAATAGTAGCATAAATTATAGAAATGTAAAATAATATTTAGTTTTTTTATAAAATTATAACATGATATATTTATATCATGGTATAAGTATATAAATGTTTTAAAAAATGATCAATTAATTTTCTTTTTTTTTGAAAATGTAAATGTTTTAATTAAAATTTTATAATGAGTAAAATAATTTAAAAGGAAAATTCTTTTCATATAATGGATTCATAAATTAATATTACTTTTTATTATAATTATAATATAATTTTATGGGACTCTAAGTTATTTTCATAGGGTCATAAAATAAAATATAATATTAAAATCTATATTTTTTAAATAAACAAGGATTTTATTTAAAAAATAATTTTATCATATTTAGAATTTTTTTATAAAATGTATTAAATTTTTTAAAAACAATTGTTGAAAATGGTTAGGATGAATTTTTGGTATTTTTATAAACTAGTTGATTTTTTTGGTGAATAGTTAAATATAATAATTTATGATATTTAACATTATCATCCAAATAAATGAATTTTTGAGTCATGGATGGTGTAAAAATATATTAGTTTTAAAAAAGATGAACAATTTACTTCATATAGTGAAAAAAATAAATACTATTGATTTTCTTGATCCAAAATAATAAACTAATGAATATTATAATAAAAAACATCCCTATAATGCCCTTATAAATAACAGCCCTCACCATACCTTATCCTCACACCTTCTAATCAAGCTTGAAAATATTTATCAAATACTAAAATACCCACAATTCCCATCACATCACCTTTCTTCTTCTACCATCACATCACCTCATTCATTAAACATAGTATAATAACTATAGTATATTTTATATAATTTAATTTTATATTTATGAGGGAATATATTATATCCACCCCTTTTCTCATCTCCTCTTATTCAAAGAAAAATGAAGCCATTGTCTATGGGATGTTGGTTTTCCACCTTCATGTATGATGAGTTATTTTCTTCTAATAATTCCTTCATGTAATGTTTAAATAGAATTATTATTATTCAAAAAGAACTAATTATGTATATTTTATGCACTTTCACATTTTGGAAGGATTATATGGCTAAAATTTAAATAAAATTAAAGTAGTTTGAGATGGTTGGAAAAACTGCTAAAATAAACTAAACATTCAACATTAACATTTTATTAAATGAATCAACCACATGTATGAAATAATAATAAAAGTGACCATTTAAACATATTTAATTGTATGAATACCATTTTATTTAACTTCTTTATAAGTATTCCCATTTGAAAATAACTTCTATAATTATACACAATTGAACCGACCATAAAACAATGAAAGGAATTCCACCGAAACAACAAAATTGAAATTTATAACTCATAAAAATAGTCATAAATGAACTTAATAAAATTATAATAAATAAAATATATGAGTAATAGGTTATTAATTATGTAATTAATTAATCCTATTTTAGTATCTGACACATTAAGTTCAAGTTCATAACACATTCAGACATAATGTAAGGGATCTCTCTAGACCTCTATATTTCTTTTGAGTTATGTTCTCTCTCTCTCTTTGCCTCAAATTTTAAATTCAATATTATTATATAATTATACTATATTATTTAAATATGTTCCAAAAATATATATTTATTTCAATTATTATTTATTTTAGGGTTAAATATAAGTTTTAAAAAGGCCACTTCACAATTTCTCTCGATAAGAAAACAAAACTAAAGGGAACTTCTCAATTTTTTGGCCATTTTAATGTACACTCTATAAAATGTTTCAAGGCACCAATACATTATAAAATCACTCATTTTATCATGAAAAACTATTTTATTTCATTTTTATATGGAAATAATTATGCCTTTATCCTCTTTAAAGACTCTTCATTCAATTACCTAAAACTATGCTTATGCGGAACATTTCTATAGTTTCCTAACCACACTTTTAATGTTTTCTCTTATGTTGAACTTCATTATTCATTAACTGTTATTATAATTCCATTATTAATGCTCAATAATAATTCAAATCCCTTCTTTAATGGATATTATTATGATATACACTTTGGTTATTTATTTTTACATGATTATAAAATCCATTTATTTCCTTGGGTAAACCTTATGTTCATTCCTTATGTTTTATTTCTTTATGTGACACACATATTCATGTACATTTTATTGTGGGTTCAATTAGATATCTCTTCAATTTATTTGGTAAAATTTTGTCTCATGGTGATTTGTGTATGGGATTAGAGAGTAAACCAAATCCATTATGCGACTCTATCCCCCACGTGATAATGTCTTGATAGTTAACCTTGACTCATATTTATGTCATGTAATATATTGCTTCAAATTTCCTATTTTTCCATGATCATATTATTTCATGTTATATATGTTATTAATCTATATGTTTATTCATTAGAAATGAATTTTATGTTTTCATGTTATCCATTCTGGACCTTGTTTTATGCTTTATCACCATGTGTTTTACCTTATTGTTATTTTTATCTCACCCCCATAGTTTATGTATTCCATAGGTTATACTATATAGTTGAAGGATCTCAAAGGGATATAAGAGATCATAATAGATATGACTAAAAATATTTTTTATTCTAGTTTCATGTTTTCTAATTATATACCTAGTCTTCCTAATACACAAGGCCTTTTAATCCTTGGTTTTTATTTTGTGGATAATTATGCCTAATTTTTTTTAATAATATGTGTAAAATTATAGGGTCCCTATAGTTGGTATTAGTTGATGGTTTAATTATTTTTAGAGATTATGAATAGAAAATATTATAAATAACCTTATGGATAATTCAATCAACATGGATAATATAGATTGAAACTTAGGGAATCATAAGTTAGGATATAATTTTCCTTCATATGTTATTACTTCAATATTTATAGAATTATTTTTATATTCTCATTAGATAAGTATTAACATCCATATTTTTTTTCGTTTTTTTATTGGTGAAAAATAGGATAACTTGTGATATTTACTAATGGAATAGGCAATGTGAAGATTCCACTTATGAAATGCAAAAAACTATGGGAATGAGAGTTTATAACTTCATGATAGTACCAGATCAACTGAATCATGTTATGAATAATAACATGAATCATGTGGAAGGAAATCCTTATCCTAATAAATAGAAATTTTTAGTTGAATCTTTTATAAGATAAATCCATCCTATATTTATTGGATATTATGATACCCTAATCACAAAATAATGGATTAACTCCATTAAGAAGATATTATATGTCCTCTAGTTCTTAGAATTGTAGAAATTCATGCTGGAGTTGTATCATTTTTATGGGGAAGCTAATTAGTAGTGTAAAATAATCAAGAACACAATGTATAAAGAGGAAATTAATTCCATGGAATGTGAGGGATTCAAAAAAATATTTTTCAAAAAATATTTTTTCCAAACTATCCATCTTAAAATGGAGAGGGAGTTACTCAAACTGATGAAAAAGGAAGATGTGTCTATCACAATATATGAGGTAAAATTTAACATGCTTGTATGATACAACTCTTTCTTTGTCAAGAATATTGAAAACTTGGTGGATTGATTCTTCAAAGGATTAAATACATTTATATAAAAGTACTTAGAGATTTAAGAGTTTGATAGCTATGAGAATATTATCTGTTATGCCTTTAAAGATGTGATGGATATTGGATACTCATATCAGTCTAGTGGGACCAGAGATAAAAAAAGGAAAATAGAGTTTAACATGTGAGGATTAATAGATAAATATAGTAGAGGAAATAAATCCCAACATCCAATATGTTAAAAGTGTGAGAAGAATAATCATGGGAACTATCTAAAGAGAACCAAGAGATGCTTAAAATGTGAAAAATATGGGCATAAAGATAATCATTTTAAAAGGTACATAAATAACACCACTAAAGTGGATGAATAATATAAAGTTTATATGAAAACTCATACCATATTACAATGTTTCATCATTAATAAAGAAAATCATTATGTGAGCCAATTCTATACGACAAGGGTTATTAGACAAAATCAATGATAACAACATATAAATATGAAAATAAGGGCATATGATATCACTAATACTGAGGTGGATCTTGAAAATGTCATTGTGCAAGGTCAAATGGTTATTCATTCAAGAATATAAAAAAAATACTTTTTCAGTATGGTTTTATAATTTTTATATATATATAAATTTTAGTAGAACTATTAAAAAACCACCTCATAATGTGAATATTGAGTCATCCATGAGAAAAACAAATGGAAAAATTATTTCATATAAAGTATATAACTCCAACCAATTAAATATTTTGGACTAAGGCTCCACTAAAATATCATCATACTTCGTTTGGTGGAGTTTTATGCTATATTGGGAATGTATTGACTATATTTATATAAATCCAACATCATATTTTTGGAAAGGGATATCACTCTTCACATCCTACGGAATCCTCTAATTATGTAAAAATGTAAAGAGGAGGATGAATATCCTTTAGAATATTCTTATAAAGAATAAATACTATTTTTTATGAGAAAGAATATATATCCAAAATGATTGATACAAATGAGGGGATATTACTTGAGGACATGCGTATTCTGAGGGACTATAATGTTGTGATCCCTAAATACTTGTCTAATATTCTTCCGTATAAAGAGGTATATCTATCAATTTAACTTATACTAAGATATATTCCCATATAAAAGAATCTTTATAGGATGAACACCATTGGGTTGGAATAAATAAATAAGTATTGACAAGATAATCTTGAAAAATATTTCATATGACCAAGAGCTTTATCACTTGGTACATCAATTCTTTTCATCAAGAAGAAGGGAAAGATTAATGCGCTTATGCATTAATTATCATAACAATAACAAAATAATGATAGAGAACAAGTTTCCCTCACCATATATATATGATTTGTTTGATCAACTCTATGGGTACAAGTATTTATCTATGATAGACCTTTGGCTAGGATATCATAAATTAAAGGGAAAAAGGAATATATTATAAAAACTACCTTTTGAACAAGGTATGGACACCACAAGTTCATTGTTATTTATTTTAGACTCATTAATTCTCTAAAAATATCCATTGAGTCAATGAGTAGAGTCCTTATATATTACCTTAAAAATTTTATATTATCCTTTATAGATGATATTTTGATATTCCCCAAGATCAAGGAGGATCATGTGGATTATTTGAATACAATTCTAAAAAATATGATAATGGATAATTTATATAAATTTTATAGTAAAATTATGTTCTTGATAGAGGAATTATCAATGTTTAGGCACGTGATCACCAAAAAAAGGATATATATATATATATATAACCATTTAAGAAAAACAAAATTGTGGAGTGGCCTATACCAATATCCATAACACTGATTCATATTTTCCTTAGTCTAGATGAGTATTATAGATGATTTTTGAGGAAATTGTTGTGATTTTAGAACCCAATAACTAGGAAGAATCATAAGGGAGTAAATATTTTCTGAAACAGTGAATGTGAAGAATTATTTAAACAGTTGAAAATGAACCTTATCACATCACCAGTAGTTATAATACCCCCAACTAGGGAACTCTTTGTAATATAAAATGATGATTCAAAGAATGTATTAGGTTGTGTACTAAAGAAAATTTATAAAGAGATAGACAATGACGTGATGTAGTATAAGATTAATGAGAAAAACTATCCCACGCATGATATGGAGTTTGCAGCTATGATATTCATGTTAAAAATCTCACGATATTATCTCTATGGGGAGAAGTGTGATATATATACTAATAATAAGATCTTAAAATATGTATCAACAAAAAAGGATCTTAATATTCAATAGTAAAGATGGGTATAGACCATCAAGTATTATGAATGATCAATCCACTACCATCATGACAACAAAAAGAAAATGATAGATGGTCTAACTAGAAAGGATCCTATAACTTTATCAATGATCAGAATTGAGAAGGATCCATTATTATTATACTTGTAAAGGATATAAATGGTAATAATAAAATAAGGAACTTAATTATTCATTTCTCAAATGAGATCCCAACATTTCCTTTTATACTAGATAATGGATGCTCAAATAGATGATGTGGAAATTCCAAATAAAGAGGAAGCTATCATAAATGGGAAATACTTAGTGATAAAAGTTGATGATAAAGGATTCATAATATTTGGGTCATGACTTTCTATACAATAAAATCCTATTATAAATAGGGAGATTTTAAATTATGAACATAGATTAACCTTATCCATCCACTCAAGGAGAAAAAATATATAGAGAGATATTTGAGATCACTATCTGTGGGACAATATGAAGAAGGATATCACTGAATATAAAACAATTTTCCTAGTATACAAGTAAGTGAAGGATAAAAGGATAAATTTTAAGGGATAAAACCATTACCCATACTTACACCGAAATGTGAAAACATATCCATGTACTTTATCACTGAACATCTAAATACATCAATAAGAAATAATTCTATATGGCTTATTTTGGATCATTTTATGAATATTAATCGGTTTATTGCAATTCAAGAAGATTCTCTCTTGATCATCTTGTACTGATATACATTAGAAAATTGGTGAGGATACTAGTGTTACATTATTAATTTCCTCTGATCAAGATCATGGATTTACATCCATTCTCTAGAAAAGTCTCCAACATGATATAATCATGGAGCTGAACCTTATTATGGATTATTACCTTTAAAATGATGGATAATGTGTGTAGACTATTAATAAACTAGAAGACATATTGAGAGCATGCTCAATGGAATTCAAAATAGGATAATACTAACATCTTCCTCTAGTTGAATTATTTTAAAAATATAGCTTAAACTCAATCATCCAAATTCATCCATATAAATCCCTTTATGGGAAAGGATATAGAACACCTGAATTATAGGATGATTTTAGTGAATGTAAGTTATTGGAACCTGAAATTATTTAAGAAATGGTATAAAAGGTGAAGAAAATTCAGTAGAACATCAGAGATACCCAAAGAAGACATAAGAGTTATGTAGATAATCATAAAAGGGACCTAGAGTTTGAGTTGAATTTTAGGTAATACTTTGTATATAACCGTGGAATATATTCATGATATTTGGGAAGAAGGGAAAGTAAAGTCCCTGTCACATCGACACATTTGGGGTTATTAATCACATCAGTGTTATGGAATATTGACTAGAAGATCCCCCAACCATGTATCAATTACATGATGTATTTCATATATCCATATGGAGTAAGTAAATAATAGATCCCTGAAATGTACGAAATTTAGTGGATATACAAAATGATATTTCATATAAGGGTTAGCTGATGAAGATATTATACAATATAGATATAATTATATATATCAAGAAAACTCACCTAGTGAGAGTACATTAGAAAAAAATTATACATGGGAAGACAAAATGGGAACCGAAGAAAGAAATAAAGGATAAATAACATCCCCCTTTTCCAATTATAATGTAAAACAAAATGTTAAGGGATAAATTTATTAATGGGGGAAGAATGTAATGACCTATCATTTTATCAATAGAATTACCATTATATTATTGTTTCATGTAGTGTAAAGCGCATATATCATATAGATAAAAAAGTTCTCCTAAATGAAGAATGAAACATTAGTAATAAACTAAAACAATAAAAATACCAAATATTATAGTGGGATTATAAATATAAAATAAAAGAAAATAAGAATAGAAAAATATAGTTATGCACAATGCAATAGAATGTCCGTACTCATGAACAAAGCTATAGAAATAAAACATAATGTCAGTAATATGATATTCATTTTTAATATGAAATTATATATAAATATTAAAAAAAATATAATTTAATGAATATTGAATGGAATAATATATATTTATATAATTTTTGGAACTGAAATTATCGTTATAAATATGACTGTTGGAATAGTAATTTTACTGCTCGAATAGTAATCTAACCCTTTGAATTGTAACCTGAACATTGGAATTATAATATAACTTTTCATAATAGTAATCTGAGTATTAGTATTGTAATATAAATTATTGAAATGTAAAATTATATTAAGGTATCTTATAAAATTAAAATATGCTATATTTTGTGTTCTTGTACAAGTAAATAATTATATTAAAAACAATAAATTATGTATTGGTATTTTTTGTAAAATGTAAATGCTTTATTTCCAATTTAATAATAAATATAATAATTTAAAAGAAAACTTATTCTTAGGAAATGTATTCATAAATTAATATCTTGTTTTATGATAATGATAAGAAAATTTTATTAGACCATAATTAAATTTTCCAAGGGTAAAAAATATAATATAAAATTTAAATTAGTATTTTTTGAATAAAAGAGGATTTTATTTAAAAATTAAATTTCTCATATTTTTAAAATAATTTTCATAAAGTGTATTTATATTTTGGAATAATCATGTCAAAAAATGGATAGGGTTAATTTTTTGGTTTTTTCAAAAATTGTTGAATTTTTGGTGAATAGTGATAAATTGTGATTTATGATATTTAACATTATAATCCAAATACCTAAATTTATGATTCATTAATGATTTAAGAACCCATTAGTTGGAAATGACAAGAAAAATTTACTATATATAGTTAAAATGATCAACACTATTTATAGACTGTAGCCAAAATAATAAACTATTGAATATAAAAATAAAAAACACGCCACCCCTTTCTTTATATATACCACCCCTTCTCCTAAAAAATTATATGATATTAATACTTAAAATTTTATAACAAACCATATCCTTCCCATTCTTTTCATAAACAATCTCTGATGGTATCACCAAAAGTACAATTCCATGTTCATTATGGGATTCTTTAAGGAGATGATATCCAAGAGGTGACATTCTCAAACTACCTCTTTTAATTTATTTTATTATTTTGCCTTCTCATCACATCATTCATCCAATAAATAATAATAATCCCAGTATCATGCATTTAATTAAAATTTATATTTATAATTTAATATATTATATCGACCCCTTTTCTCATAGATGCTCAGTCAAAGGAAAATTAAACCATTTTCCATGATATGTTAGTTAACCGCCTTTGTGGATGATGAGTTTTCATTTTAAATAATGCCTTCATGGTAAGTTAACTTATAATTGTAAAAAATGAACAAATTAATTATAATATAAGTGGTTTAAAATCATTTAAAGAGTATATTTCCATAATATTAAATAATATTAAACTAGATTGAGATGATAAAAAAATCCCAAATAAACTAATAATTTATCATTACTGTTTTAATAAATGAATCATCCACATGTCAGAAAAAATGATATAATGGACCATTTAAAATTATATTATTGAATAAATATTATTTAATTTAATTTATGTATAATTATTACCATTATAAAATAACTTCCATAACTATACACAAGTGAACCATCCATGGAACCATGAAACAAATACACCTGGAACAATGAAACTAAAATTTATAACTAATTTTAATAGCCATAAATGAACTTAAATTTTTTTTAATAAATCAAATATATGTGGAATAGGTTATCAATTAACTAGATAATAAATCTATTTTATTATCTTGGACAATAAGTTATGTGTAGAACACATTCATACATAAGGTATGATATCTCTCCAAAACTCTATATTTCCTTTGGGTTATGCTCTCCCTCTCTCTTTATCTACCTCAATTTATATATTCATTATTATTATATAATTATCACATATTCTGTATATATATCTTAAATATATATATATATAGCTCAATTAATATTTCTTTTATGGGAAAATACATTCATTAAATGGTTCCCTTCTCAATTCCTATCGATAAATAAACCCAATTAAAGGGGGATTCTCTATTTTTTACCCATATTAAATTACACTCTATAAAATGTTTTAAACCAAAAATATTTTAGGAATTCACTAATTTTATCATGAAAACCCTTTTAGTTTATTTTTATACATATAAATAATTATTCCTTTATCCTCTTTAAAGGCTCTTTATTATTTTTCATAAAACCATGCTTAAGTGTAACATTTCTAAATTTAACTAACCACTCTTTTTAATGTTTTAAATTTAGTTGGAATTAATTATTAATTTTATATTATTAAATTTAATTTAATAATTTCCAATAATGATTTAAATCCCTTATTTATGGATACAATTATGATACACCGTTCAGTTATGCCTTATTACATGATTACAAAACACACTTATTTCTATAGGTAACCCTTATATTTGGTTTATTTATATGGAACACATATGAATGTACATGATATTATAGGTGCTCCTAGATAGTTCATTATTGCATTGAGTAATGTCTTTTCTTATGAGATATTATGTATGGGAGTTTGGAGTAAATCCTAATCCATTATGGGTCACTATCCACCATTTGATATTGCCTTTTTAGTTAGCCTTGACTCATGTTTATGTCATGTTATATAGTTTTATTATGTTCCTATAGTTCCATGATAATATGATTCCATGTTCTATATGTCATAAGTACATATGTTTAATCCTGCTCTCTGAGTTTTATATTATCATTTTATGCCTTCTGACTCATGTTTTATGCTTCATTTTCTTGTTTTTACCTTATTGGGTTTTTTAGATTTCCCTTTTCATCCATGTATTCCCCTAGTTATCCAATGTAGTTTTAGAAGCTCAAAGGGAGTTGAGATATCATAAAAAATATTTCAAATATGATGTGTTTTCTTTAAGTTTCTTGTCTTTTAATTATATACATCATTTTCCAAATACACCAAGACTTTTGATTATTGGTTTTTATTTAGTGGACAATTATACTAAAAATTATGTAACAATAAGTTTAAAAGACCTCGATTTCTATATTTGGTTTGATCCAAAATGATAGAAAATGAAGAAATAGATAGACACCCAGAAAATAGGGCATAACCCACATAAAAGGCATCATAGAAATTTATAATTAAAGAAACCAACAATATAAGGGAGAGGATTGCAATATTACCAATTATTATATGTTATTAAATCACTATATTTATTTTAATTTATAATTTTTTTAAGGATAAAATATATTTGTCAATTAAAATAACCCTTACTCATGTTTTATGAGGTTGTGTAAAGGCATCCATGGTTTTTTAAGGGCCATATAAGGGAAATGAGGATTTTTAATATTACGTGTAATGGTAACACCCTTTCTATATGAGTTATATAAGGGAAAATAGGACACTATGTAAGGTTAAAAACTGTTAATATGTTCTATGTAAAGGCACAAAAAACACTGTGTAAGTGTAGCCTAGCCTATTTAAGGGTAAGGTATGTGTTGTGTAAGGGTACCATGCACTATGAAAGGGTAATAACAGGATATGTAAGGGTAAAAAATGTATTGGATCACATAAGGGTGCTCCATAAATTTAAATTGGATGTTGTATAAGGGTAGCCAAGTGTAGTATAAAGGAATCCAAGAGATACTTATGGGTAACTGACCTATGTGTAAGGTTATCAATAAGTTTCTAAAGGTTGTGTAAGGGTATCATAATGGATAAGTAAGGTAACCCTTACTTTATAAATGTTACATAAAGGTAGGAATATGCTCACCCATTGCATAAGAGTATAATCCTTAAACTTACACACTAGCTGGGATTAACATAAGTGTAAATGCAAGTTACACTTACATAATACTTATTATAAGGAAAATATTTTTATTTCTAATCCATATTACCCAGATCAACCTTGTAACCTATTTTAATATTATTGAACACAAAAAATTATGTAATTAAAAGCCTTTGATTCATTAAAATGATTCAAATGTTTATGATGGATTAAACTTATTACTAATAAGAAATGGTTGGGAGAAAAATTAAATTGCTATCATAGTTAGAAGTTTTAATTAAGTTGATATTTTGTTGTTTCCCACATAAAAATATCCAAACCCATTCAACATTTATTTTTTGGTTGATCCCATGATCTACCTATAAATATCTTTATTTAAGACCTATAATTTCTATCTTCAACCAAACTATGAAATTCTTCTAGTTTCTAAGAATAGTGGTTTCTATCTCGGGTTTTCAGGCATTGTAGTTTCTATCTCTTCCAATTCGACTATTGGTGATGCATTTTGTTGGGGTAAATTTCCTTGTATTCATTTCATGTTCTTTTTCAAATTGAGTCCTCCTAATTCCTTTTATAAAGTTACAGATAAATTATTTTTAAAGGATGATAATATGAAAATTATCAAATGATGATAATTTAGTTATTATCAAATATTATTAAAGGATGATGAGTTTATTATTATTTTGGAGTATCAAAGGATGAAAAATAAATTATTATTCTATATGATCAAAGAATGTAAAGAATTATTACCCTAAAATATTAAATAAAAACATTAAATGATTATCACTTGAACATTTTTTTCAAGAGATAATTTATTATCAAATCAGGTTTATTATTGTTCTTTGCGGAGTAAATTAATATCACATGAATTATAATAACTTGATAATTTATAAGTCATCCAAGAGAGAGAGAGAGTCATTTATTTCTTGAGTTATTTTATTTATTTTGGAAATAAAATGGTAATATTTGGTTATAGAATTCATGATAAACCTTGAATGCTGATGTGTTGATAGTGGTGATAATAAGGAATAAGAAGAGTTATTATTTTCTGTGGAGACTTACACTTCAAATTTTGAACCACATAGTGTGGTTTATACATTTTATTGATATAGATAACTCTGAGTTAGGAAGATAATTACCTTCTTGGGTATCTCATTTACACATTTTTTCTTATATAGTTCATGTGTTGTAATTTTTTCTTCTCTATGCTTGATTGTGATTGAATGTGGGTGTTTGTAGCCTATGAGACTCCATATGATGCTTAATTCCATGATTTTTTCATGTAGTATGTTTTCATACTTTATATTAATCATATGTATTTATATTTATAATATATTATCATGATTATGAATATACAATGTATTCTATACCTTTTGTGTTTGTTACCTTACATGGATAAATTGTTCTTGATGCCCAGAATATGTAGACTTTCATGAGATGATTATCACTTACATGGGGTGTGCATTTTAATTTTGATGATCAATATTGTAGACCTAAGAACAAGATTAAGATACAATGATTCCCTGATACTCTATTCTGGGGATGTGATCTATGCCTATGCATCATGCTACTCGATGAATAGTTGATTTGGGAGTATCATGCGATGTTGGGGATACACTCGATTCCGAGTTTATTTGTGAGAAGCATGTTATACTTGAGACCTAAGAAAAATTGAGACATGTGATTGAATTATTAATATGGGGTTTCAAGTGAAATATTCAGTATCTCTAAGGATAGTCTAGTTACTTATAACATCTTCTCGCAATCCTTCTATCATGGAGCCGAAGCTGTATGTTAGAGGGTTGGTGGCATCTTGTTAAGCACATAACTACTCAGTTTTTGATTGTATGTTGTCATTAATGATAAACATTTATTATTATCATGGAATACACATATTATACTTTAAAACTTTTTTAATGATGAATCAGTGTTTTCATACTGATTTCTATACTCACACCATACTCAGTCATTTTGATGTGGTTATAGATTTCTTAACTAGGGCTCTAGGGAAGGGAAAGGGGCCCATGGTAGATGTTTGATCCATGGAGAACAAATATTGAGAAAGTATTAGTTAAAAATAAAGGGATTAACATAGTTTTATTTATTTATTTATCTACCACACTTTATACAGTGGTTTTGATAGCTACTTTTGGAGTCTGTTTATTATATGTTTGATATTGGTACTCTTTTGGTTATTTTTTTTTCATGATTACTCTGGTTGTTTTTATCATTATTCAATCTATGAAATAATAATGATATTTTAATATACTTATTGATGAAATAAAACCCTCAGTTAAAGAGAACATCCTCTTGTATAAATGGATTTATACAAGAGGCGTTTTGACCCTATGGCTCAGACCTGACAGTTATGGTTGGGGTAATATAGGGATGAGTTTCATTAGCCCAAACTCTCTAACTAAAATAATTATATGTAAAATGAATAAGAATTAAATAAGAACCAAAAATAATAAATAAAGGAAGGAATAAAAATTATTAGGGAAGATACTTTAAGAGAGAGGGATGAAGGGGGTTAAAGTTGTAACACCCTATGTTTTTAAAATGGAAAACCAAATTCAACAATATATGAGATATGAAACACTGAACCCAAATAAACCATGATTATTTAAATATGATACTTTTCACATAGACATTAAATTGTGGAGTATTAATTGGTTAATTAATTCATTAAATAGATATAAATTTTCTACTCAATTTATAAACATTTAGGAAATAAGAACTCAATATTTTTAAAAAAGACTTTTATTTCTCAAAAAATGTGTTTTCTTCGAAAATAATTTTTAGGGATTTTTGTTAGAAAATATTATACATTTTTTAGAACTTTTATAAATGTTATTATTTAAAATAAAAATAATTTTTTTAAATCATTATATTGATATTAACTTAGGGTGAAATTTTGGGATTTTTTTTGGAAAATATTTATTTTTCAGTAAATAGTGAAAATACAAATGTTTGGTAAATATATCATTTTATTTTAAGAATTAAACTAATTTTAAAAGTACCATTAAAATTTTAAAATATTTTCGAAGTAAATTATGTATTATTTAGTAATTTTTCATTAAATTAATTAAATTTAAATTATCTTTATAATTTATTTTAATATTAGTTTAATTTTAGGTTTGAAAATATTTTTTTATGTAAAATGTTTTGAAGTTCATAATGTTTCTGCATGTCAAGTAATTAAAATGAACCATATTGATAACTCTTTAAAATTTTATCTATATATTATATATTTATAAATATGAATCTATAATAGAATAATTATTAGTACTCTTCATATTGGTTTTATAAGATCACCTTAGTCTTGAAATATGCATTTGTTGAAAAATAGTTTTTTCGAAATGCATATAGGTTTAATTTTAAATTTAATCATAAAAATTATATGAATTTAATTTTATAAGATATATTCAATATTTAGAATAATAATATTTCAAATTATATAATAATGTGACATTAATTTTGGGTCAGAAAGAATAGTAAAAATAGTAAAAATCAGTTACTGTGGTTAATGTTAATACCAGTTTACAAGGAGAGGGTGAAACTAAGGAGTTAACAAGAATAAAATATTTAAAAATGTTGCTTTTGAATTTTAGTGGTGTATATTAGTATTATATCGTTTATTATTTTTTAATTTATAATTTTTGAGGCACTTGAATTGAGAGTGACTTCCCATTATTGAATTGATTTGGGTATTTACAAGAATGTCACTCCTCCACCATTATAAAAGGTAACCCAAATCATATCCTTTACAAAATTCAAAAACCCATTATTTTTTCCAATAATTTAACAAAAACCATACATACTTCCTTTAACATGTCTTAGAGGCCTTGGTTTATCAAAAAAATTCAATCTAGTGATGATTTACATATAGTCCTAAAGAGGTGGTCCAAAGAAGAGGTATCATTATTAACCGAAAATTTAGGTTTTGTTTCTTCTTTAACCTCCTAAAAATATTTTTTAATCATCATGATATAATAAAATAATTATCTCACATATACTAAGGTTTTATTATGTTAATTTTAAATTGTAAATAAATCTATAATTCTGTCAAATGGGAAACAAAACCATCATTCGTGTATATGGTAGACTACCACCTCATAGACTGATGTAATTTGTTTTCCATAATCAACTCAGAAACCTATTTATGTTGAAAGATTTAAGGTTTATATATTATATTAATTACTAATTAATAATTATAGGAAATTTTTATATCATATAATTTCTCACCATAACATCCATTGAAAATGATAATGTTCTTCGTGTGTATGACGGACTGCTGACTCACAAAGTATAGTGATTCATTTTTTATTATCACATTACATGGATGGTATGTTTATGTGTATTTAAATAAATAAAATGATATTTATTATATTATTATCATTTTCTCAATATAATATATCACTTAACTTCTCTCCATCACAATCATTGAAAAATTCAAACATTACTCATGCGCATGAACAATGTACCATATCCATGATTATAACATTTTCCATTCTTCATAGAAATAATTATTTATTAGTTTTAAAAGTATAATTTATGTATAAAATTGATAATTATTTTATTATTATTATTCTATATATGATTAATTAATAAAATATTTTACCTTATTCAACATTCTAAAGTGATTTTGGATGTATGAGTCGAACATTGTCAAAATGTCCTACTTGAATCTAAATGAATAATTAATTTAATATATCATGATGATAAATAAAATAAAATGAATAATAAAAATGGAAAAATTATTAATCATGAAAATAATGAAAATATGTTTATTATCTTAGAAGATAAATATTGAAGGTGATGAATCGGGCTCGAGATAAGGGATCTCTCTAAACCACCATTTTCTTTAGGTTATGACCAATCCCTCTCTAACTCACTTTATCTATATATTTAAATTTAGGGAATTATTATAAATTAATTATATATATATATGTCTCTCACATATATAACTATATTATTATCCCTTCCTTTTATGGGCTAATACATTCCTTATGTTAATCTCTCAAATTCTTTCATTATGAAAAAATCATAGATTATGATATAAAGAAAGAATATGAAACCCATTTTAGATGCTTGGATAATTATTTTGTTATGTCATATGATTGAATTAATTTATATGAAATACATTATCATGATCATTTTATGATGGACATGAACATATAGATCCCCAATTCATTAGGTAATTGTTTTGTCTAATGAGACATCTTGTATGGGTTCAGAGAGTAAACCTAATCCATTACAAGACTTTGTGCACCATATCATATTGTCTAATATGTTAACCTAAACTCAAGTTTATGTATTTTTTTCTATTGTTACCACAATTATTATGTTAACATGATCACATTATACCATTTTCCTCATATTATTCTCCCCTATTATTACTCATGATCCTTACCTTTTATGATATCAAATTATACCTTTGAATTACATGTTATTTTTTCTTATCTTGTTTATTCTATTACTAGGATTTTTAGATTATACTTTTCTATTATACATACCATAGGTTATGCAATGATGTTTTAAAATATAAAATTGATTTAGGATCTTATAATAAAGAATAAAAGTAGGATATCTTGTTTTAGTTTTCTTTTTAGGTATTATGAAACTAGTCTTCCAAAGACACTCAGACTTATGATATTTGGGATGCACTTATTGGATTATTATATTTAAAAATAATGTAATAATATGTTTAAAATGATTTGGTCTTTATAAAAGGTTTTGTATTGAATAATGTAAAATTGGTATTTTTTATCTTTTTAAAGAGGTGAATAGTTTGGTCTCATGGTTTGACATACTGTCCTCAAACTGTGATACCTCGCTGTCCAAAACCTGCCTTCTCACATGGTTACAATGCAAGATTTTGAAAATAATTAATAAACCATGAGACTCAACTCTATAAATTTCATTATAAATTCACATGTATTCCTAGATCAATTTTCATGTTTTGATAAACTGTGTACCTATTCCTTTTAAGCTGCACAGTTGGGGTACACAATTAGTAAAAACCAAGCCATAATTGTTCCCCTAGAATAAAACTATAAAACCATAAAATTCCAAGCCTGAACACTCTATATAATCTCGAGACCTCGAAGATCCCTAAATCACTTCATTAAATTTCCAAAATGGATATTTTGTGTGGTTCCACCCATTATAACATTAATAAGATGTATAATAGAAATTATGACTCCTATACTATATTAAAAATCAAACTTTACTAAAAATAAAGACACATGTATGGAAATAGGGTTTTACTAAATAATTTATTATATAAAAAATAAGACTGTTATTAGGCTTAAAAAGGTTTTATGAGAGCACTTAAATTTTATAACTTTTCATCCAATTTTTTTATATATTATCTACTTCTAACTACAACCGTGTTTTCATATCTTGTAAAACCTTCATTAACTGAAGTTCACGTGAAAACATATAAAATTACCTTTTTCCAATTGTCCTTATTTTTTGAGTAACAATCATCATAGTATTCTATAGTTACATACACTTCATATCTCGCTCTAGATTCTTTAGGAGGATAATTTTCATCATATATGATTGGTAAATTACCACTTTGATTAACTTTAGCTAACGGTGAATCCCCTTTTTCATTTGTAATAGATGAGATCCTTCTCAAATTCATATATTATATTTTCTTTCCAATATTCAATGCCTCAATGGAAGAATCCATATTTACTTTAATTGATAACTCATAAAACTATTTAAACATTCAATTAAAATTTGATAGATAAAAAAATAGTTAAAGAAAATAAGTCCAATTAGATATATAACATTTCATTTAGTAAAACATGAAGTTCCCATTTAGAAAATGTAGTTAAATTGAATGGTGGTGGGGTTGGTGGGATTTAATCAATGTGATTTATTTTTTATTGAATTATTTTCAATTTATTATCCCAAACCATTAAAATTGAGAGGTTTAATAGATCTAGTATGAATAATGCAATAGATACCGAAAATATATAAGATAAAAAGTGAAGTCATCACACCGAATTATATTTTTTCAGGGTTCACCTCCAATATAGGTGAAAATGAAATTCCATTAGTTTAGTAAAGTTCAATACACATTTACTTAAATAATTACATAATGTGAATAAACATGTTGAAGGTATCATCCATTACCCATGAGGGTAACTTCCGAAAGAATTATAGTCTCTCTACTGATTATTATATTTTCTACCAAAAGTTTATTAGGGTTCCCCTACAAATATAATGAAAAAGTTTTTACCTTGGACCCCTTTTTTAATGAAATCAATAAGATACATCCTCTTATTCAATATGTGTTTTTTATATCCAATTGATATTAAGTAGAAGAAACATACAAATAAAATATATCCTCTCAATTTTAGAATAAAAAATATATGTATAGAATGTAAGAACTCATTATTTTCAACCTTACGAATACTCTTTGAGCCTTATAATAATAACCAATCAGTAGTACCTCTTTAAATTTTAAGAGTATCAATTCATGGGATCCAAAATAGAAATATAATATCATTGATTTATCTTGAAATCTTTTTTTTGTTTTATTCCCCTTTAATTCTTCATCTCTATAATAACAATAGGTTGAATTCTTCTCATTACTTCTATGATGATAGAATACCTAGGGATAGTTCACAATAGTTTCTAAAAAAATCACTTTTATTATCTTATTCTATTTTTAAACATATAATAATATCACATATTTATTGTCTTTATTTTTTGATTATAAGAAATTGTTTATTTTTTCCCACATTATCTTCTTATTTAAAGATATCCAACTATTTATTAGGAATGTATCATAGCTACAATTTTCAATAAATACTTTTAAATATTTACATTTAGAACTCAAAAATTATCATGTGAAGATATTATCATTAATTTCATTTAATTACCCTTCAATATTTTCTTATTATTTTATTTATGCTTCCAAAAAATTGACACATATTTAATACACATATGTATGAAAACATACAAAAAACCCTTTTGAGAAAATATATTACTAATGACAAAACTATCATATTACTATTCACTTGGTCTCATTTGAACATGGCACAACACTCATAATATATTGTGGATTCTTTATTTGTCCCAAACAAGAGATACATAGTGTTCTCATGATAATAAACTACGGAGAATCCCCATCCCATAGTCCTTTATTCAATATTCAATGTGATATAATTTCAATCATTATGAAATATGGAACTTCTTAATATCTCATATGAGACCATTATTTAATATTCAATTCATTTTTATATTTATTTAATTATTGATTGATTTTACCATCACCTAAATTAAATTTCTTGAAAGGTCATATTTTAAAAAGTTTTATCCTATGTAAGGAATCATTATTCATATATAAAATCTTCACTAAAAAACACCATATACTAACTATTTAGAACCTTGGGTATAACCCATAAAACAGTGGCATTGATAGGCTTCAGTATAGAAATATACCGACGGTTGTACCAAACCATGGGTATAGGTCACATTTACCCATGGTTTTTAAACCATTATAACATGCAATACAAATGTGATGATATATACCCACAATTTGACAAAATCATGGGTATAAGTCAATTAAAAAAATCATTCACTGGGATTTAATCCCAGCACCTCTTGCGTAGAGTCCAGTGACCTTACCACTTCCTTATAATCCATTTTGTGTTCTTACTGTAAGAAAATATATATTTATATACATATAAAATTTTTTTACATTATATTATTTATTATTATTGTATTCATTATGAAAAAATAATGTGTCATCCAATACCCATGGTTTGGTCAAAAGGTGTGTATAGTTTCTCCCTGAGAAATGATTTCCCCGTGAGAACTGTTGCCACAATTTACAAAAAACATGGCTATATCCCAACATATACCCATGATTTTTGTAAACCATAGGTATAGGTCATTCCCTAAAAATGAATTTCCCCATGAAACCTATACCCAAGGTTGTCTAAAACACTGGGGGTATAAGTCATTCCAATGATTTTTCCCATAAAAACTAGATCCATGGTTCTAAAAAAACCCCTGGGTATAGGGTTTTCATATACCCACAATCATTGTAAAAACCTGGTTATATCCATCTTTTCAATTAGTGAGTTCTGTGAGATCAACTTTTTCTAATGCATCCTCAATGTTATCCTTTGTATAATCAAAAGGATGTTACACATCATAAATAAATATAGAGTAAATATTATATATCATCTATGAGATGTTTTGTATCACATTAAAATATTATATATGATCAAAGGGACATTAATTATTATCAGATATATCATATGCATCATCTTAAATATTTTATGTATCATAGTGTAACTTCTAATTTATTTTTCATATGATTAGATTCATGTTACACATCATAGTAAACTGAATACTTTTCAAATATTCTATTATGAGGGATCATAAATAAAATTTTAGCTCTAACTCAAAATTCTAATACTTCTTCAAATAAACTGAAAACTTTAAAAATATATTTAGAAAATAACCAATGCATATACATTATATAAGTGATATTTTTGAGTTTTTGTTAAATCTTCACACCCTTAATTTCTTCATTCAACTATTTTTATTATATACTATTAAATATAGTACATTGATTAAATAAAAATAAATATAGATCTTGTATCATATTTTATACACTATTCATATATTGATCAACTTTATCATCCAAGTGATATTCCCATATTTTTTAGTAACCTTTGTTCTAAATAACATAAGGATGGATACTCAAGTAATCTCACAATTTGTTTCAATATTTAACTCTGAAAATTTTAAAACGTTATAATATCCAAATTCTTAATCACATAAGGATCATGAATTTTATAGTTCTTTCATCAAATACTAGAACTTTTAATTCATTCATATTCAACCCATCTCAAAAATAGTCTAATATAATATGCTTCCTCATATATCAAGTTTCAAAGAAGTTTATTTATTCATTTTTCAATAATTATTATAATCATATGAATAGATATACAATACATGAATGTATCTATAGTAACCAACATAATAATAGACAATGTAGTAACTCTAATATATATCTAAAATAATATCTATTGGGGACTTTAATGACCACCATTCCATTAAACACTTAATTAATCATGCGACACATTAATCTCTATATTTATTAGGATTTGTTTTCTAAAAATATAAAACATATTGACGTGCTTAATTATTAAAAGAAAATAAATTCATCCTCACAATCTATTTGGGTCTCCATTTTGTTGTAAAAGAATCCCAAGAAGGAAAAAATTGATGAAGAAAGTCAGGAAAATAACAGTGGCTATGATTATTGTGTTAAATATCATATTGAATTCCTGATTTTTATTTTTGTTTCTATACACCTCAAACATTAAAATAAATATTAGAATGCGGGTACTATTGGTATAATTGAAAAAGATAAAATTTTATATCAAGATATATAAATACAAAAGAGATATAATGTTTCAAAGAAAAATTTTCTATATGAGCTGTTCAAGGTTAATTTGAGCTCAAATCTTTTGATCTTTATGAATGGGTATGTAAGAAAATTCTAAATATTGGGATCAGCTATCATGATATATTTTTTCACATAATTTATTTTGAAATTATTTTCAGACAAGATTCAATGGTTTATTATAAATTACAACATGGATGAGTTCAATAAAAATTTACGAAATAAACTCAATACATTTAGAGAATTTGAGTAGGGGATGGGGAGTCAATGAACATGTGATATAATTATTTTTTTAAAAGAAAAAATTAGACACTGTTTGATGATTCTACATAAAATAATTTTTTTAAAAATGTCCAAAATTTATTAATGGTAATCCTTCCACTATGTCAAATGTAGAAAATGGAGATGTACTTTTTTATAATACCTAATGGAATTCAAGAATAATCATGGAGAGTCCATGGAAAGTATTTAAGTTTTAGGAATCAATTTTTATTTTTTAATGATATATAATAATAAGTATTAAACAATTATAGTTGTTATTTATAATATTTCAAAAATATTGATGAATTTAAGGTTTAAGTTCAAAAGTGTGCATTTAACTGATGATGAAAAATTATTCTACATAAAGAAGGGGGATGTATTAGATTTTTTAACAACATAAAGAGATATGAATTGATGATTTTTATTTTCATGTTATTTTTTCTTATGGGACAAGAGGATTTGTTTGCAAAAAAATTATAAAATATATAAAATGATGTTTTTGATTTGAATGATTTATTATTATCCAAATTATCTAAAATTTTATAAGAAAAATAAATATAAAAAAAGTTTTATATATAATAATATAATTTATATAAGATATTTCATAAACTATGAAGGAAATAGTTCTCACCCAAAAATCATGGAATATTTTATTGAATAATTTTACTTCAATTTTTTTCACAACACCAAGAACACCATATAAGACATGGTTTTTATTAAATTTATTTTTTAAATATTCCCATATAATAAATAAGTGTTTTTAAAATATAGAAGTATAAGGACCCAGCCTTAAAAAATTACATAATCTTGAATTAAATGAATAATTTACATTGAGGATCTTTTCAGGTTTAGAGTTTTAGAGAATTAGGACCTATCTATTACATCTCAAAAGATTACAAAGTAGACACTTCTACTCAGTTTCCATTTTTTTCATAAAATAAAAACACTTATAAAGAAACATGTCTAGTTCCATGTTTTAGATAGCATGTCTTTACTTGATCCCATCCTTGACCTTATTCATCTTTAAGTCCTGTGGAAAACATTTCAAAAACTTGGGATGAGCATAAAAAGCTCAGTAAGGTATATAAAAATACGGAAAGAAAACATTAGTCCATGTATACATAAGAATCCATGAAACCATAATTTACTCATAAAACACAACCACTTTAAAATACCTAATGAAATCATAAGATTTATGAATAAATCATAGAAATCATAAGATATAAAGGTACCTTGAAGAATTCATAAAATTCTTATGTATGGAGTAACCCAAATGGTTATGTTTAGAATACCCATCACAGTATATTCCCTAAATATCTTTGGAGAAATGTTAGAGTTTAACTCTTTCGTGTTACCCAAGGCATTGGAGATCTCTCTCGGGCTCAGCCGCCCTTATTTTATCACAGAACCACCCAATTTCATAAACATTTCCCAAGAATCATAACATAATCATAACACTTAAAACATGCATAAAAAACATAAAATCTCCACATTTCAATCACAAGAGATCACATCATGATATTAACCTAAATAAAAACATCTAATAAAATCATTAAAACTCTATGAGAGAAATATCCCTTTATACTTTGAAAATATTAAAAGAAGACATTTGAAAGAAATTTTAAAATCAAGGTGTCCGATACCACACCGAAACTTTTGAAAGGGTTTTAAAACATTCATGTCCATATGAATAAATCTTTAAAACCATTTTTAACAAATAGACATGGATGATATATGTTTAAAAGAATAAATATTTAAAACCATTTAAAACAATGTTTTAATAAAAGAGTCCTTTTCTATTTTGAACATTTAAATTATATGCCACAAGAAAGTAGAACATTTTCAAAAAAATTAAATGACTTGATTATAGAAATAATAATGATATGGAATGTCAATGTGGCTGTATATACACTTTAAAAATAATAAAAGTGTATATCATCAAGAAGTATCTCAAGGAAGAGAAATTGAAACGTAATCCCATTCAAAGATCATGTCATTAGTGCAAGGATTACTTCAATGAAATAAATATGGGTGAAAGTATAAATACAACCAATATAAGTGGATATCAAGTGTAAAATAATCAGAGGTCATTCAAATATACTCTTGAAAAAACAAAACAAATGACATAGATATTTAACTCAATGAAATGATATTGAGTTGTGATTTCTCATACAAGTTCATATAAATGACGTAAGAATTTATCAATGATATGATTATGTGTATAAATAGTATATACACAGAAAGTATTGTGGAAATTACAACATAGAGATTCCACACATAATCCCGACATAATAAAATCAATAAGTATAGGTTTAACCCAAAGAATTGAAATTTGGTTAAGAAGTTCCCATATAGAAATTCGACAGCCTAATGACGCCACTTTAAAATTCAGAAAATGATATGATGAGAGATAAAAAGGGGTATATCATCACTTGGACATAAAATTTATAGTAACAAGGATATATAAGAACATATCCCATCATAAGAAGATGTAAATTAAAAGACCTAACAAAAATAAGTCTTTTAAAAAGAGGAGGGTGAAAGGTTCCCTTACCGATTTGGGTAACTTTCGAAACATACACCCCATGGAAGGAGGGTAATACAATGAAGATGTAAATACCCATAAATTAATGTATATTACATAAATATTACAATCATGAGTAGTAAATACACCACACAAAATGAAATAGTGTCAAATTTATTATGAATATCACGGGAACAAAAGGTGAGATAAAAACCCCTTAGCTCGTTGTGATCAATCGAGTCGTATGACCAAAAGATAATAAAAACCAAATTAATAACATAATAACTTGAATATAAATATAATAATGATAATATATATTAAATGGAAGTAAAAAATACACCACAAGAAATAAATAAGTGGCGAACAATGGAAATCTCACAGAATTAAAAGTGAGATAAGAAATCCCCTTACGAAAATTCAGCAGCCTAACAACGCCACTTAAAACTTCCAAAAAACGATTGATGAGATCAAATAAGGTCTCTAATCATATGAACAGAAAAGAAAATTATGATGGATATATATATCAGACCCCAATATAAGAAAAATCAACTTGAAATACTTGACATGAAAATTGAACTTTGAAAATGAGAAGGGTGAAAGGTTCCCTTACAAAAATTTGGCAGCCTAACTGCGCCACATAAAAATTCAGAAAATGACTAGATGAGAGTAAGAGGGGTATCTCATCATATGAAAATAAAAATTATAGTGAGGTGAATATAAAATAAAATCCTCCAACATCATAACATGGACCATAAGAGAAATGACATAAAGGAGAGTACGTTAAAAGAAAGATAGTGATAGGATCCCTTACAAAAATTCGGCAGCCTAACAGGGCCACTTAAACATTCTTAAAATGAATTGATGAGATGAAGAGGTGGTCTCTCATAATATGAAAATGAAAAGGAAAGTGGGATGAATATAAAATAACATCCCAAACATAAGAACATAGAGCTTAAAATAAATGCCATTAAGGAGAATACATGAAAAGAAAGAGAGAGGTAGGATCCCTTACCTCAGGTTCGAATTGTCTTGTTCATTCCTCTATATTACTGAATAATAAACTTTGGTAAATTTATAATTTCTTAAGTACATACTTTAAAGTTTATTATTCAATTAATATCACATATAATTATGTTATAATAATTAGGTTATTAATTTAGTTCATATCAGACGTTTTTGTCGATGTTCGGTACATGAGCCCAAAATGAACTTTTTTGAAAAGAATTGTCCATGTAGGTATAAGTATATTGTCTCTAGAATAATACTAATGATATAAATATAAAATATATCCATTATATATTTATTTTATACTATTACATAACATTTGGATATAAAAAATGAAATGCACCGTTCATGGAGACGGTAGGCCGTACATACGCATGAATGCTACTTTCATTTCTTTGTCATATTAATGGATTTAAAAATAAATGAGAGATATATATGTTATAATTACAGTATAATATATATGTTATATAGATCACATAACTTCATTAATTTCATTCTTTATACATACCATGTATTGCATGAATGCGTCACATCACATGAGGGGGCGACAGTCCACATTTCCTCAAATGAAATTATCACAATTACACAATATGAAAAGCATATGGATATGATTTAAACATAAAATACAGAAAAATATAGAAAACAAAAATATCATATATATCATATATAAATATATTTCCATCATAATGTCTACCATGAGAGGTGTTAAAAGAAGATTGAACAATCATCGTTTCATGAGGCAGTAGTTCGCCACCGATAGAAACAGTATGTTCTTTAACCATTAAACGGAGGTGTGTGTAAGTGTAGCTAGAATAATTCTCATAAAAACATCCTATTATATTTAAAATAATGGTATTTTTACAAAATAAATCAATAAAAAGAGTTTAAGGGGTTGGAGAAGAAAAATAATATAAAAGAACATAAGAGAATACATTACCTTTAAACAGGGTAACTCTTTTTTGATTTGATCCAAATGCTTCTTTGGAAAGACTTAAGCCAAAAGTGAGGCTTATAGTAGTAATAGAAAAATTTGGAGAGACAATATGAGCAGAGTTTGGATGAGGCAATGGCTTGAGAGGTGTGGGTAAGGGGGTAGAGGAGGGAGCCTTTTATAAGAGGGAGGAGGGGCACTCTTGGAAAGTCTTGAAAAGTTAATTTATCAAATATTATTTTCGAATATTAAAGGTCCAAAAATTATATATTTAGAGTATAAGGTGATAAGGGTTCTAAAGCCTCCCATAAAATAGGTTTTTGACAAGTTTAAGTCTTAGATTTTACCTTATCATTTCATTTTATTTAAATCGTTCATTAATGAGGTAATCACTGCATCATCACGATGTCATAAATAAATTTATTTATTTAATGTCTAAAAATTATAAAAAAATTACTATCATATATGAAATATCGTTAGCTTTCCAATGAATTATTTTAGTCAAATATATCATTTATTTAAACAAAATTAAATTTTTTTACTTATGTGATACATACTTTGGTTAAAATTTCCTTCCTTTAAAAAAATATGATAAAAGTCACCATCACACTAAAGTGATTTCATGGAGTCCCAAGGTTGGAACAAGGAATAACATGGTCGTCCATGACACCAAAAATATCATTAAGACACATGTTTGGGTCATTTTATATTTTTATGATATAATTGTATTACCTTTATTTACTCGATTACTAATTAAACACGACAATTAAAGATAATTACCTTCATTAATATTCATAATTTTCAAAAACAAAATCATATTATTTAAATAATTTAGACCTTATGATTAGAAATATGGACTCTATTTTACCAAATTATAAACACAGAAATTGCAGAAATTAATTTAAAAATAATTCTCATTGTCAAAACAAATAGCGTGTTTTTAAGAAACAATATCTATCAAATGTTTGACAATTGTTTATGTCCAATTTCAAAGTGAAGTTAATAAAAATGACCACCATTTGATTAAATGGTAAAAAAAATATTATAATTACACTTTATAACCAATTACAAATATAATCTAAGCATATAATTAAATTTGATGAAAAAGTAGTTTTGAAGTAAAATGTAGTATTTTTCACTATTCATTAAAAAAATGAACATTGTTAGAAAAATACCAAAAATTTATCCAAAGTGAATTTCAATGTCCCAATTATAAAGAATAATTTAATTTTGAAAAATGGAGCTTATAAAATTGTCAAAAATTTTAATTAAAAAAGGATCGCCATCAAAAGGCGGTAAAACAAAATATTAGTGTATCTATTCTTAAAATTGGATTCATTTGCAATTTAAGCCTCTAAAATTTATTAGATAAATGTAAAAATATTAAACAAACATATGTAATAATTTTGTAGTTAGTTTTGTTCATTCCAGCCATTACAACAGTTAGGCATTAACTACCATTTAAAGTAATATTATTATATTATTAGTCTACAACGTAAGATTTCAAAGAAAATCGTTGTTGCGTATTGGGTACAACATCGAACATAGAATCTACTTTAAAGTAATATTAATATTTTATTCACAAATATTAATAAAAATAAAAATTTCATATTCTTTATTTACCTGGGATGTTACATCCTTCCCCCTTTTGGAAAGTGCGTCCTTGTAATTTTAAAACTGGACATGGAAACTTCATTGAAAGCCCCACATTAGAAAAGGAGTAAATAAAACTATCACTTTAAAAGAAAGAAAGAAAAGTACAAAGGTCACCTCAGACAAAATACACTAGGATTCCATGAAAACATGGATATGGAAGAGAAAAGAAACCGTCACGTTCGGATGCAGAGTGATAGAAAACATGTTTATGAGAAAGTAAACAATATGAAAATCACAAAATTGTGATGGGTTAAACGGTATTTGATTCCCAATTAAGAAAAGTTAACAGAAAACGTTTTTGTTGTAAGTTACTTTTCAAGGAGGAATTTATTTATGATCTTAACTAAAACAAAAGTAAACATACTTTCTTGTCATGTAGACTTTCATCTCTTACTAGTTTTATAACAAAAAACTCATATTTTTTCCAAAAGATGTGTATTTAGGATGACTTGTTCACATTAAGAGCAATATAAAAAACTTCTAGAGAATCACCTAATACAAAAAATAGAACTATATATTTCCCAGTCTTTAGATCTTAACCAAAACCAAAATTGGTTAGTACGAGATCAGATAATCCTCAAAAAAGATAATCTTTTACAAAAAAGAAAAACTACTCTTAATCTCCAAAATTTATCAAACAATACCCAACGTTCATCAAAGACCATTAAATAAAAATCTATGCATAAAATTCTTCAAAGTAATTCAAACTAATATTTAAACCCAAATATCTGAAGGATTTAATCACATAGTCTTGAAAGATAAATCTTAACATTTATCTCCAAATAACATCAGTTACTCTTAAAGTCTCATATTGAAAAGTAATTAACCTAATCACATATCCTCCATGATAGGTTAATAATTTCAATATATAACCCAAAATCAACCTATTCCCGATTCATAAGATCATATAACTAAAAAAAATTGGTCAAACTAACCAGGGACTTCACGTAGTCCAGTGGTAGATGATAAATTCTAGTCGCACTTTGGTTGTGGGTTCGATTCCCGCAGCTTTGTCTGATGCGATGAGTTGTCACATGGTCTGCATGCTGTCCTTTCTCAAAAACTATATAATTATTAAAACATTCCCAAAAAGTGATAAAATCTTAAAAATAACCATAAAATAATTTAACCTCAAGTTTATCTCATGCCTTTTATTTTCCATCATAACATATAGTAACCCATAATTACCTCAAAAGTAAAGATAATATAAACCCTAATGGTTACCTTTATAATTATTACCCGATCTTCCACATCGAGTTGGTTCTCTCATACATGATGCATTAGAGAACTCACCAAGGTTCAAGTGGTTAATCATGACTCCTGATAGTTGGTTGAGAATAACCAAAAGTGTTCTCATTACAGCTCCCATATCATTCAATTGTTCTTTCAAAAAACTATCACAGTTTTCTTCACATCCACTGTTACTTTTGTTGCCTGATAGATCCATCAATTTACTAAAACAAAAAATGTCCCTCTAAGTATATCATTAAAATAATCATATAATATACAAATATATAATTATCTATATTATCTTAAACTCATTCAATTTATCTAAAAAAATCTGTGACTCTTTCTGAAATCTTAACCATTATGGTAATGTCACTTATGATTAAAGAATACCCTTACCTCTAAAGTTATCTAAACTGACCTATGATACCATCTATAAGGACCCATCCTTAAAACATTACATAATCTTAAATTAAATGAATAATTCACATTGAGGATCTTTTTAGGTTTAGAGTTTTAGAGAATTAGGACATATCTATTACATCTCAAAAGATTACAAAGTATACACTTCTACTCAGTTTCCATTTTTTTCATAAAATAAAAACTCTTATAAAGAAACATGTCTAGTTCCATGTTTTAGATATCATGTCTTTCCTTGATCCATTCCTTGACCCTATTCATCTTTATGTCCATTGAAAAACATTTCAAAAACTTGGGATGAGCATAAAAAGATCAGTAAGGGATATAAAAATCCGGAAAGAAAACATTAGTCCATATATACATAGGAATCCATGAAACCATACTTTACTCATAAAATAAAAGCACTTTAGCATACCTCATGAAATCATAATATTTATCAATAACTCATAGAAATCATAATACATAAAGGTATCTTGAGGCATTCATAACATTCTTACGTAGGGAGTAACCCTCATGGTTACGTATGGAATACCGATGATAGTATATTCCCTAAATCTCTTAGGAGAAACCTTAACATTTAACTCCTTTGCGTTACCCAATGCATTCAGGAGCTATCTCAGGCTCACCTGCCCTTAGTTTATCATAGAACCACCCGATTTAATAAACATTGCCCAAGAACCATTACATAATAATAACACTTAAAACATGAATAAAAGAAACATAAAATTTTCACATTTCAATCACAAGAGATCACATCATGATATTAACATAAATAAAAATATATAATAAAATCATTAAAACTCTATGAGAGAAATATTCCTTTATACTTTGAAAATATGAATAGAAGACATTTAAAAGATATTTTAGAATCAAAGTGTCCCATACCACTTTGAATCTTTTTAAAGGGTTTTAAAACATTCATGTCCATATAAATAAATCATTAAAACCATTTTAAAACATGGACATGGATGATAAATGTTTAAAAGAATAAATCATTAAAACCATTTAAATCAATGTTTTAATAAAAGAGTCCTTTACAATTTTCAACATTTAAATTATAAGCCACATGAAAGTAGACCATTTTCAAAACATTTAAATGACTTGAGTATAGAAATAATATGGATATGGAATGTCAAAGGGGCTGCATATACACTTTAAAAAGAACAAAAGTGCATATCATCACGAAGTCTCCCAAGGAAGAGAAATTGAGATGTAATCCCATTCAAAGATCTTGTCATTAGTGCACGGATTAATTCAATGAAATAATTATGTGTGAAAAGTATAAATACACCAAATATAAGTGGATATAGAGTGTAGAAAAAATCATAGGTCAATCACATATACTCTTGGAAAAACAAAACAAATGACATATAAACTTAACTCAGTGAAATAAGTTTGAGTTGTGATTTCCCACACAAGTTCGTATAAATGATGTAAGAATTTATCAATGAGATTATTATCTGTATAAATAGTATATCCACACAAAGTATTGTGGAAATTAAAATATATATATTTCACACATAATCTTGGCATAATAAAATAAATAAGTAGAGTTTTAACCCAAAGAATTGAAACTAGGTTAAGATGTTCCCTTATAGAAATTCGACAGCCTAATGACGCCACTTTAAAATTCAGAAAATGAGATGATGAGAGATAAAAAGGGGAAAATCATCACTTGGACAAAACAATTTACAGAAATAAGTATTTATAAGAACATATCTCATCATAATAAGATGTAAATTAAAAAGCCTAACAAAAATAAGTATTTTAAAAAGAGGAGGGTGAAAGGTTCCCTAACCGATTTGGGTAACTTTCGAAACGTTCACCCCATGAAAGAAGGGTCATAAAATGAAGATGTAAATACCCATAAATTAAATTATATTATATAAAGCGTAAAATCAGGGGTATTACAGACACCAGAAAAAGGAAATATTGGAAAATGTAGTATGAATATCACAGGAACAAAAAGTGAGATAAACACCCCTTACCTTATTGTGATCAATCAAGTCATATGAACAAAAGATAATAAACACCAAATGAATCACATAATACCATGAATAGAAATATAATATTGATAATATATATGAAATGGAAGTAAAAAATACACCACATGCAATAAATAAGTGGCGAATAATAGAAATCTCATGGAATTTGAAGTGAGATAATAAATCCCCTTACGAAAATTTGACAGCCTAACGACGCCACTTAAAACTTCCAAAAAATGGATTGATGAGATAAAATAGGTTATCTCATCATATGAACATAAAAGGAAAGTATGGTAGATATATATATCATACCCCAAAATAAGAAAAAGTAACTTGAAAGACTTTACATGAAAATATAACTTCGAAAATGAGAAGGGTGAATGGTTCCCTTACAAAAATTCGGCAGCCTAACGACTCCACTTAAAATTCAGAAAATGACTAGATGAGAGTAAGATGGGGTCTCTCATCATATTAAAATAAAAATTTTAGTAAGGTGAATATAAAAGAACATCCTCCAACATCATAACATAGAGCATAAGATAAATTACATAAAAGAGAGTACTTGAAAAGAAAGAGAGAGGTTGGATCCCTTACAAATATTCGGAAGCCTAACGACGCCACTTAAACAATATTAAAATGAATTGATGAGAGAAAGAGTGGGTCTCACATCATATGATCATGAAAATGACAGTAGAATTAATATAAAAGAACATCCCAAACATAAGAACATGGAGATTAAAATAAATAACATTAAGGAGAATACATGAAAATAAAGAGATAGGTTGGATCCCTTACCTAAAGTCCGACATGTCCTGTTCGTTCCTTTATATTCCGAAATAATAAAATTTCGTAAATTTATAATTTATTACAGAAAACCTTAAAAGTTAATAATTCATTTAATATCACATATTATCATGTTATAATAATTAGGTTATTATGTTAGTTCATATCAGATGTTTTTGTCGATGTTCGGTACATGAGTCAAAAATGAACTTTTTTGAAAATAATTGTCCATGTAGTTATAGTTACATAATCTCTAGAATAGTATTAAGGATTTAAATATCAAATATATCTAGTATATATTCATTTTATACTATTCCATAACATTTTTAGAAAAAAATGAAATGCACCGTTCATGGAGACGGTATGCCGTACGTACGCTTGAATGGTACTTTCATTTCTTTGTCATATTAATGGAATTAAAAATAAATGAGAGATATATATATTATAATCCCATTATAATATATATGTTATATAGATAACATAAGTTCATTAATATCATTATTTATACGTTCCATGCATTGCATGAACACGTCACATCATTTGAGGGGGCGGTAGTCCACACTTCCTCAAATGAAATTATCACAATTACACAACATGAAAAGAATATTGATATGATTTAAACATAAAATACAGAAGAATATATAAAACATAAATATCATAAATATCATATATAAATATAGTTCCATCATAATGGCCACCATGATATGTGTTAAAATAATATTGAACAATCATCGTTTCGTGAGGCAGTAATTCGCTACTCACAGAAATAGTATGTTATTTAACCATTAGACGAAGGTGTGTGTAAGTGTAGCTTGAATAATTCTCATAAAAACATCCTAGTATATTTAAGCTACTGTTTTTGTTACAAAATAAAGGAATAAAAAGAGTTTAAGGGGTGGGAGAATAAAAATAAAACAAAATAACATAAGATAATACAATACCTTTAAATCGGGATACTCTTTTTGATTTGAGGCAAAGGCTTCCTTCGGAAGAATTCAACCCAATGTGTAACACCCCAGGTAAATAAAGAGTATGAAATTTTCAAATTTATCCATATTTGTGAATAAACTATTAATATTACTTTAAAAGGGATGCTATGCACGATGGCGTACCCAATACGCAACAATGAGTTTCTTGGGAATCTTACGTTGCACTCTAATACTAAAATAATATTATTTTAAATGGTAGTTAACGCCTAGACGTTGTAATGGTGGGAACGAACAGAACTAAATAAAAAATTAGTATATATGTTTGTCAAATATTTTTACTCTTTACAATAAATGTTATAGGATTAAAAATGTGAATGAATCCAATTTTAAGCGTAAACATTCCAATATACTTTAAAAGGTCGATTAACCGGCTTTTGATGGCGAACCTCTTTTAAATCCAATTTTTGACAATTTTATGTGTTATATTTGACAAAATAAAATTCATCTTTAGAATCAGGACATCAAAATTTACTTTGTGTAAAGTTTTGGTATTTTTCCACAAAAGTTCAATTTTTAATGAATAGTGAAAAATGTTGTATTTTAATTCAAAACCTCTTTTTAATATAATTTATTTATATGATTAGATTATCTTTTGAATTGGTTTTAAAGTGAAATTAAAATATATTTTTACCATTTAATCCAATAGTGTTCGTTGGAATTAATTTCACTTTGAAATCGGACTTAAACTAGTGTCAATCTTTTGATACATTTTGTTTCATAAAAACACGCTATTTGTTTTGACAGCGGGAATTAATTATTAAATTAATTAATGAAACTTATATGTTTTGAATTTTGTAAAATAGACATCATTTTTGAATTCGGAATATCAAATATAGCTTAGGGTGAATTTTTGGTAATTTTCTGAAAAACTTCAATTTTTGATGAATAGTGAAACCACTAAGTGGTACTTATAAAAACTGAATTTTCGGTTTAAATGATATTTTTCCATCTTTGTGTTTTGAATTTCAGAAATCCGACATACATGCTTGTCATTAAGAATTGAAATGTGGTTCCATGGGATTAGAATAATTTTTTGGTGAATAGTAACTTATTAAGTTTTTAATCGCGATTAGAGGTAATTAGTGTAGTGTAAGGTAAGAATAATGTTTTAATAAAATTAAATGACCTATAAACATGTCATACACTCATTGTATGTGTCATGGACGACCAATAAAATCCATGGGTCAACTTGGGGACCCCATGGAGCCACTTTGGTTGGAAAATGACATAAATACCTTTTTATTTAATGTTAAAGTAAAAATGACACAAACATGAGATGTTTTACTAAAACAATTTTTACATGGGGTTATACAAGTCAGATATTTGACTATAAATATTAATTGGAAAGATAAAAATATTTCCCACATCATGATATTTTTTTATAATTTTTAGACATTAAATTTATTAAATTATTTATGACATCATGATGATGCAGCGATTACCTCATTGATAAAGGATTTAAATAAAATGGAAAGATAATGTAAAATATAATACCTACACATGTAAAAATCCTATTTTATGGGTGGATTTCGAACCCTTATCACCTTACCCTCGAAAAAAATCAATGTGGGTCCATTAAAATCCGAAACTCATTCTAAAATAAAGTAACATTTCCTTACTTTCCAAGAGTGCCCCTCCACTCCTCTTATAAAAGGCCCCCACCTCTACCTCCTTACCCACACTTCCAAAGCCTTTGGCTAGGCCAAACCCTGCCCATTTTGTCTCTCCAAATCCCTCTCTAACTCTTTGAAGCCTCACTTTGGGCATAAGTATTCCCAAGGAAGCTTTTCAGCTCAAACCAATGGGAGTTACCCGATTTTAAGGTAATGTCTTCACTTGAGTCCTTTTGTTTTATTTTGCTTCTCCAACCCCCTAAACTCTTTTTATTAATTTATTTTGTAAAAACTCTAGTATATTAAATATACTATGATGTTTTTATAAGAAGGATTCTAGCTACACTTACACACACCTTCTTCTAAAGGTTAAAGAACATACTGTTTCTGTGGTTGGTGATTTTCTGCCTCACAAAACGATGATTGTTAAATATTCTTTTAACACCTTTACAGGTGGCCATTATGAAGTCACTATATTTTATATATGATATATATGGTATTTATGTTTACTATATGCTTCTTTATTTTATATTTAAACCATACCTTTATTATTTTCATGTTGTGTAAATGCGATAATTTCATATGAGGAAGTGCGGACTACCGCCCCCTCAAGTGATGTGACTCGTACATGCAATACATGGAATGTATAAAGAATGAAATTAATAAACATATGTGACCTATATAACATATATATTATACTGGAATTATAATATTTATTTATATATTATTTATTTTTAATTCCATTAATATGAAAAAGAAAAAAATGAAAGTAGCGTTCATGCGTACGTATGACCTACCGTCTCCATGAACGGTGCTTTTCATTTTTTATCACCAAATGATATGGAATAGTATAAAATGAATATTTAATGGATATATATGATATATATGATATATAAATCATGATTATTACTCTGGATATAATGGATACATGAACAACTTGTAATTATAAAGAGCATATTTTGACTCATGTACCAATGATCCTTTAAACGACCGTTATTAACTAAAATAATTAAAAAGTGTTAATGACATAGTAATAAGTGATATAAAATGAATAATGAACTTGAAAAAGGTTCTTAAGGAAGTATAAATTAACTCAAGTTTATTATTCAGGAGATTAAAGAATGATCAAGTCAAGTCGGACCCAAGGTAAGGGATCCTACTCCTCTCTTTCTTTTTAAGTACACTCTTTTATGTCATTCCATTAAAGCTCATATTTCTTGTGATTGGGATGTTATTTTATATTAATATTACTGAAATTTTTATGTTCATATGATTAGAGACCCTATTATCTCTCATCAATCCATTTTGGAAGTTTTGAGTGGCGCCGTTAGGCTGCCGAATTTTCGTAAGAGATCTAACCTCTCTCTTTATTTTTAAGTACTCTCTTTTATGTAATTTCATTTAAGCTCATCTTTATTATGTTTGGGGATATTGTTTTATATTCCTAATACTGTAATTATTATGGTCATATTATGATAGACCATATTTGATCTCATAAATCCATTTTTGGAAGTTTTAAGTGGCGCTGTTAGGCTGCCGAGTTTTCGTAAGGGATTTTTCATCTCACTTTTATTCCCGTGAGATTTATGCTACATTTGCCACAATTTCCTTTGAGTGGTGTATGTACTGCACATTATTCTAATACTTGTGTAATATACTTCCATTTATGAGTATTTACATCAATGATGTATTGTCCTTCTTTCATGGGGTGTATGTTTCGAAAGATACCCAAGTCGGTAAGAAAACCTTTCACCCTCCTCTTTTTAAAAGACTTATTTTGTTGGGCCTTTTAATTTACATATTGTTATGTTGGGATATGTTCTAATATATCCTTATTGATTTAAATTTTATGTCCAAGTGATGAGATACCCTTTTTTTATCTCTCATCAACTCATTTTGATGTGACGCCGTTAGGCTGTCAAGGAAACTTCTTGACCCAATTTCGATTTCTTTGGGTTTAACATGTAGTTATTGAATATGTCATCCTTTGAATATGTGTGAATGAAATTTTATTATTTTACACTTAATAACAACTTATATTGGGTGTATTTATATTTTTCACACATAATTTTGAGATTGATTTATCCTTAATTTAAGGATACCTTCTTTATAAGGGATTTCATCACATTTTACATTTCTATTGAGACTTCATTGTTGTTATGAACCAATTCACTCTTATATGGTGTATATACTGTCCTTTGGATTATTATATCATGAATACATTTATTCTCATAATATTATAATGTTCTGATTAAATGTTATTCCTCAATTATTGTATTCAAGTGTCTCTAATTTTTGTAAAAACCCTTTAACCAAAATATCGCTTTAAATGTATTATTGATTTGTTCTTATTAATATCCATGTTTTAAAAATGGTTTTAAGAATTTATTTATATGGATATTAATGGTTTAAAATGTTAAAAGCTTTAAGGTGGTATGGGACACTTTGATTCAAAAATCTCTTTATTAAATGTTTTAAATGGTTTTGAAAATGGTTTTTAGAATGGATTCATTATTTCAATATCTTAAAATGTTATATTGTTTTTGAAATGTGGGAATGTTATCTTTCCTTTATGATTAAGTTATGTGCTATGATTATGTTATGGTTCTTGGGCATTGTTATGAAGATGGGTAGTTCCGTGATAAACTAAGGGCGGGTGAGCCCAATATAGCTCTCCAATGGATTGGGTAACGCGAAGAAGTGAAACATTAAGGTTTCTCCAAAGAGATTTAGGGAATATACTATGGCGGGTATTCCAAATGTAACCAAGAGGGTTACTCCCTATGTAAGAATGTTATGAATGCCTCAAGTAACCTTTTATGTCTTATGATTTCTATGATTTATTCATGATTTTATGAGGTATGTTAAAGTGCCTATGTTTTATGGGTAAAGTATGATTTCATTCTTATGTATATATGAACTCATGATTCCTTTCCATATTTTTATAACCCTTATTGAGCTTTTCATGCTCATACAATGTTTTTGAAATGTTTTTCACAGGTCAAGGGAAATGTACATGATGTGATGATAGTGTCAAGGATGTGTCAAGAAAGAATCCATGTTTTATTTTAAATATGTTTCTGTTGATGGGAAGAATGAACACTGTCTTTTATGTAACCACTTTGTTTAAATGTGGAATGTAATGCAAGTTTCATGATCTAATTCTCTAAAACTCTAAACCTGAAAAGATCCTCTATGTGTAATCTTGTAATAACTCAAGATTAATTATGTTTTAAGGCTGGGGCCTTATAGTTGGTATCAAAGGTCGGATTAGATAACTTTAGAGTTTAGGGTATTCTTTAAGCATAAGTGACATTACCATATTGGCTTGGATTTTAGAAAGTGTCATAGTTTTTAGATAAATTGAATGAGTATGTATATCTTAGTGTTTATATTACTCATTAGTACATGATGGTTATGTTCATATACTCACATTGACCTTTTTGGTTTTAGTAAATGGCTGGATCTAGCAGGCACCAAAGTGAAAATTGGTTTGAAGAAAACTGTGGTGGTTCTCTGATTAAGAGACTGGATGAAATGGGGTATTCAGTGAGAAAACTCGTGGTTATTCTAAACCAACTATCAAGGAGTCATGATCAACCACTTTAACCTTGGTATGTTCTATAATGCATCATGTACGAGATGACCAATCGATGTGGAAGTTCTGGTAATAATTATAAAGGTAACCATTAGGGTTTATATGATCCTTACTTTTGAGGTAATTATGGGTTATTATATGTTATGATGGAAAATGAAAGGCATGAGACAAAATTGAGGTTAAAATATGTTATGTTTATTTTTGAAGATTTTATCTCGTTTTGGGAAATGTTTTGAGTATTATATAGTATTGGAAAAAGGACAACATGTAGACCGTGTGACAACCTGTCGCGTTGGACAAAGCTGTGAGAATCGAACCCACAACCAAAGTGCGACTGGTATTTATCGCCTACCACTGGACTACGTGAAGTCCCTGGTTAGTTTGATTGATTATTTTTTAGTTAGATGATTTTATGAATTAAGAGAAAGTTGATTTTGGGTTATCTATGGAAATTGATTAACCTATCATGGAGGATATGTGATTAGGTTAATTACTTTTCAATACGAGACATTAAGAGCAACTGATGTTGTTTGGATATAAATGTTACGATTTAACTTGGAAGAATATGTGACTAAATCCTTCAAATATTTGGGTTTCAATATTAGTTTGGTTTACGTTGAATAATTTTATGGACAAATTGTTTATCGAATGGTCCTCGTTGAACTCTGGGTTTTGTTGGAAAAATTTTGGAGATTAAGAATATATTTTCCTTTTCTAAAGGGTTATCCTTTTCTGGATTATCTGATCTTGTACTAACCTTTTTGGTTTTTGTTTTTGGATTTTTTCTAAAGACATGGGAAGTATATAGTTCTCTTATGTGGATTAGGTGATTCTCTAGAAGTTGATTATAGTACTCTTAATGTGAACAAGTCTTCCTAAATACTCGTCTTTTGGAGAAAATATGAGTTTGTGTAAGGAATCTAATAAAAGTTGAAAGTCAACATGATAAGTGATTATGTTTCCTTATGAATAAATTCCTCAATAAAAAGTAACTTAAAACAAAAATGTTTTCTATTAACTTTTCCTACTAGGGAATCGAATACCATTTAACCCATCACAAGTTTGTGATTTTCTTGTGGTTAACTTTCTCTTAAACATGTTTTCTATCACTCTCCATCAGAACATGACCAAATGTTTTCTCATCCATGTCCATGTTTTTCTACATGGAATCCTAGTATGGGTTAACTCGGGTGACCTCTCTACTTATCTTCCTTTATTTTAAAGTGATTGTTTTACTGACTCTTGTTCCGATGTGGGATTTTCAATGAAGTTTCCAAGCCCAATTTTAAAAATTGCGAGGACGCAATTCCAAAAAGGGGAGAAGGATGTAACACCCCAGGTAAATAAAGAGTATGACATTTTCACATTTGTCCATATTTGTGAATAAACTATTAATATTACTTTAAAGGGGACGCTATGGATGATGTCAAACCCAATACGCAACAATGAGTTTTTGGGAATCTTGCAATGCACTCTAATAATAAAATAATATTATTTTAAATGTTAGTTAACGCCTAGCCGTTGTAATGGCGGGAATAAACAGAACTAACTAAAAAATGATTATATATGTTTGTCAAATATTTTTACTCTTTACAACAAATGTTATAGGATTAAAAATGTGAATGAATCCAATTTTAAGCGTAAACATTCCAATATTCTTTAAAAGGTCGATTAACCGACTTTTGATGGTGAACCTCTTTTAAATCCACTTTTTGACAAATTTTTGTGTTATATTTGACAAAATAAAATTCTTCTTTAGAATCGGGACATCAAAATTTACTTTGTGTAAATTTTTGGTATTTTTCTGAAAAAGTTCAATTTTTAATGAATAGTGAAAAATGATGTATTTTAATTCAAAATCTATTTTTAATCTAATTTATTTATATTATTAGATTATCTTTTGAATTGGTTTTAAAGTGAAATTAGAATATATTTTTACCATTTAATCCAATAGTGTTCGTTGGAATTAATTTCATTTTGAAATCAGACTTAAACTAGTGTCAATCTTTTGATACATTTTGTTTCATAAAAACGCGCTATTTGTTTTGATAGTGGGAATTAATTATTAAATTAATTAATGCAACTAATTTGTTTTGAATTTTTTTCAAATAGATATCATTTTTGAATTCGGAATATCAAATATAGCTTAGGGTGAATTTTTGGTAATTTTCTGAAAAACTTCAATTTTTGATGAATAGTGAAACCACTAAGTGGTACTTATAAAAACTTATTTTTTCGTTTAAATGAAAATTTTCCATCTTTGTGTTTTGAATTTCAAAAATCCAACATACATGGTTGTCATTAAGAAGTAAAATGTGGTTCAATGGGATTAGAATAATTTTTTGGTGAATAGTAACTTGTTAAGTTTTTAATCGCGATTAGAGGTAATTAGTGTAGTTTAAGGTAAGAATAATGTTTTAATAAAATGAAATGACCTAGAAACATGTATTACCCTCATTGGATGTGTCATGGACGACCATGAAAATCCATGGGTCAACTTGGGGACCCCATGGAGCCACTTTGGTTTGAAAATGACATAAATACCTTTTTATTTAATGTTAAAGTAAAAATGACACAAACATGAGATGTTTTACTAAAACAATTTTTACATGGGGTTATACAAGTCAAATTTTTGACTATAAATATTCATTGGAAATATAAAAATATTTCCTAAATCATGATATTTTTTTTATAATTTGTAGACATTAAATTTATTAAATTATTTATGACATCATGATGATGCAGCGATTACCTCATTAATAAAGGATTTAAATAAAATGGAAAGATAATGTAAAATCTAAAACCTACCCATGTAAAAAACCTATTTTATGGGTGGATTTAGAACCCTTATCACATTATACTCGAAAAAAGTCAATTTGGGACCATTAAAATCCGAATCTCATTCTAAAATAAAGTAACATTTTCTTACTTTCCAAGAGTGCCCCTCCTCTCCTCTTATAAAAGACCCCGACCTCTACCTCCTTACCCACACTTCCAAAGCCTTTTTCTCGGCCAAAACCTGACCATTGTGTCTCTCCAAATCCCTCTATAACTCTTTGAAGCCTCACTTTGGGAAGAAGTCTTCCAAAGGAAGCCTTTGAGCTCAAACCAAAGGGAGTTACCCGATTTTAAGGTAGTGTCTTCACTTGAGTCCTTTTGTTTTATTTTGCTTCTCCAACCCCATAAACTTTTTTTATTCATTTATTTTGTAACAACTACAGTATCTTAAATATACAATGATTTTTTTATAAGAAGTATTCGAGCTACACTTACACACACCTTCGTCTAATGGTTAAAGAACATACTGTTTCTGTGGTTGTCGATTTTCTGCCTCACGAAACGATGATTGTACAATATTCTTTTAACACCTTTAAAGGTGGCGATTATGATTTCACTATATTTTATATATGATATATATGGTATTTATGTTAACTATATTCTTCTGTATTTTATATTTAAACCATACCTTTATTCTTTTAGTGTTGTGTAAATGCGATAATTTCATATGAGGAAGTGCAGACTACCTCCCCCTCAAGTGATGTGACTCGTACATGCAATAGATGGAATGTATAAAGAATGAGATTAATGAAAATATGTGACCTATATAACATATATATTATACTGGAATTATAATATGTATATATATATCATTTATTTTTAATTCCATTAATATGAAAAAGAAAAAAATGAAAGTAGCGTTCATGCGTACGTACGGCCTACCGTCTCCATGAACGGTGCTTTTAGTTTTTTATCTCCAAATGATATGGAATAGTATAAAATGAATATTTAATGGATATATATGATATATATGATATATACATCATTATTATAACTCTGGATATAATGGATAATGAACAACTTGTAATTATAAAGAGCATATTTTGACTCAAGTACCAATGATCGTTTAAACGACCATTATTAACTAAAATAATTACATAGTGTTCATGAAATTGTAATAAGTGATATAAAAGGAATAATTAACTTTAAAAAGGTTCTTAAGGAAGTATAAGTTAACTCAAGTTTATTATTCAGGAGATTAAAGAATGATCGAGTCAAGTTGGACCCGAGGTAAGGGATCCTACTCCTCTCTTTCTTTTTAAGTACACTCTTTTATGTCATTCCATTTAAGCTCATATTTCTTGTTATTGGGATGTTATTTTATATTAAACTTACTGTAATTTTTTTGTTCATATGATGAGAGACCCTATTATCTCTCATCAATCCATTTTGGAAGTTTTGAGTGGTGCCGTTAGGCTGCCGAATTTTTGTAATAGATCTAACCTCTCTCTTTATTTTTAAGTACTCTCTTTTATGTCATTTCATTTAAGATATTCTTTATTATGTTTGGGGATATTGTTTTATATTCCTCATACTGTAATTCTTATGGTAATATTCTAGGAGACCCTATTTTATCTCATAAATCTATTTTTGGATGTTTTAAGTGGCGCTATTAGGCTGCCGAGTTTTTGTAAGGCATTTTTCATCTCACTTTTATTCCCGTGAGATTTATGCTACATTTTCCACAAATTCCTTTGAGTGGTGTATTTACTACCCATTATTCTACTCTTTCTGTAATATAATTCCATTTATGAGTATTTACATAAATGATGTATTGTCCTTCTTTCATGGGGTGTATGTTTCGAAAGATACCCAAGTCGGTAAGGGAACCTTTCACCCTCCTCTTTTTAAAAGGCTTCTTTTATTGGGTATTTTAATTTACATATTGTTATGTTGGGATATGTTCTCATATATAATTATTGATGTAAATTTTATGTTCAAGTGATGAGATACCCTTTTTTTATCTCTCATCAACTCATTTTGATGTGAAGCCGTTAGGCTGTCAAGGGAACTTCTTAACCCAATTTCGATTTCGTTGGGTTCAACATGTAGTTATTGAATATGTAATCCTTTGAATATGTGTGAATGACCTTTTATTGTTTTACACTTAATATCCACTTATATTGGGTGTATTTATATTTGTCACACATAATTTTTAGATTTATTTATCCTTAATTTAAGGACACCTTCTTTATAAGGGATTTCATCGCATTTTACATTTCTATTGAGACATCGTTGTTGTTATGCACCAATTCACTCTTATATGGTGTATATACTATCCTTTGGAATATTATATCATGAATCCATTTATTCTCATGATATTATAAAGTTCTGATTAAATGTTATTCCTCAATTATTGTATTCAAATGTCTCTAATTTTGGTAAAAACCCTTTAACCAAAATATCGCTTTAAATGTTTTAATGATTTGTTCTTATTAATATCCATGTTTTCAAAATGGTTTTAAGAATTTATTTATATGGATATTAATGGTTTAAAATGGTAAAATCTTCAAGGTGGTATGGGACACGTTGATTCAAAAATCTCTTTATTAAATGTTTTAAATGGTTTTGAAAATGGTTTTTAGAATGGATTCATTATTTCAATATCTTAAAATGTTATATTGTTTTTGCAATATGGGAATGTTATATTTCATTTATTCTTAAGTTATGTGCTACGATTATGTTATGGTTCTTGGGAATTGTTATGAAGACGGGTGATTCTGTGATAAACTAATGGCGGGTTAGCCCGATATAGCTCTCCACTGCATTGGGTAACACGAAGGAGTGAAACATTAAGGTTTATATGAAGAGATTTAGGGAATATACTGTGGTGGGTATTCCAAACGTAACCAAGAAGGTTACTCCCTACGTAATAATGTTATGAATGCCTCAAGTTACCTTTTATGTCTTATGATTTCTATGATTTATTCATGATTTGATGAGGTATGTTAAAGTGCCTATGTTTTATGGGTTAAGTATGATTTCATTCTTATGTATATATGAACTCATGATTCCTTTCCATATTTTTATAACCCTTACAGATCTTTTTATGCTCATCCCATGTTTTTGAAATGTTTTTCACAGGTCAAGGGAAAGGTACATGATGTGATGATATTGTCAAGGATGTGTCAAGAAAGAATCCATGTTTTATTTTAAATATGTTTTCGTTGATGGGAAGAATGAATACAATCTTTTATATAACCACTTTGTTTAAATGTGGAATGTAATGCAAGTTTCATTATCTAATTCTATAAAACTCTAAACTTGAAAAGATCCTCAATGTGTAATCTTGTAATAACTCAAGATTAAGTAAGGTTTAAGGCTAGGGCCTTATACAATGTGAGGATTATAAGAGTAAAAGAAGTATGTGTAGAGACAATATGAGCAGAGGTTGGACGAGCCAATGTCTTGAGAGGTGTGGGTAAGGGGGTAGAGGTGGGGGCATTTTATAAGAGGAAGGAGGGGCACTCTTGGAAAGTCTTGCAATGTTACTTTATTAAAAATTATTTTTGGATATTAAAAGTCCCACCATTATATATTTCTAGGATAAGGTGATAAGTTTTCGAAATCCACTCATCCAATTGGTTTTTGACAAGTTTAAGTCTTATATTTTACCTTATCTTTTCATTTTATTTAAATCGTTCATTAATGAGGTAATCAGTGAATCATCACGGTGTCATAAATAAATTTATTTATTTAATGTATAAAAATTATAAAAAAATTACCATCATGTAGGAAACATTTTTAGCTTTCCAATTATTGTTTATAGTCAAAGATATAATTTATGTAAGAAAATTAATTCTTTTTTACTTAGGTGATACATACTTTGGTTACATTTTCCTTTCTTTAAAAAATATATGATAAAAGGTCACTATCACACTAAAGTGATTTCATGGGGTCCAAAGGTTGGCACAAGGCATACCATGTTCAGAAATGACACCAAAAATAGCATTAAGACACATGATAGGGTTGTTTTATATTTTTATGATATTATTTTATTACCCTTAATTACCCAATTACTAATTAAATACGATAATTAAAGATAATTACCGTCATTACTATTCATAATGTCCAAAAACAAAAGAGTTTTAATGACATAATTTGGACCTTATGACTACAAATATGTACTAAATTTTACCAAATTCCAAACACATAAATTTCTGTAATTAATTTAAAAATAATTCTCATTGTCAAAACAAATAGTGTGTTTTTATGAAACAATATCTATCAAATGATTGACAATTGTTTATGTAAATTTCAAAGTGAAATTAATTAAAATGACCACCATTGGATTAAATGGTAGAAATATATATTCTAATAACACTTTATAACCAATTAAAAAAATAATCTAACCGTATAATTAACTTAGATGAAAAAGCAGGTTTGAAGTAAAATGCAGTATTTTTCACTATTCATTAAAAAAATGAAGATTGTCAAAAAAATACCAAAAATTTATCCAAAGTGAATTTCAATGTCCCAATTCTAAAGAAGAAGTTTATTTTGATAAATAGAACTTATAAAATTTTCAAAAGTAATATTTAAAAAAGGTTCTCCATCAAAAGGTGGTAAACAAAATATTAGATTATTTATTCTTAAAATTGGATTCATTTGCATTTTAAGCCTCTAAAATTTATTGGATAAATGTAAAAATATTTAACAAACATATGTAATCATTTTTAGTTAGTTTTTTTCATTATTTCAATTACAACGACTAGGTGTTAACTACCATTTAAAATAATACTATTATACTATTAGTGTGCAATGTAAGATTTCAAAGAAACTCGTTGTTGCGTATTGGGTACGCCATCGAACATAGAATCTCCTTTAAAGTAATATTAATATTTTATTTAAAAATATTAATAAATATGAAAATGTATTATTCTTTATTTACCTGGGATGTTACAAAAAGTGTTTGATTAATATAAATATATTTTTGATAAAAATAGTTTTTAAGAGGATAATGGAAGTATATTTAGACACATGGAAGTTTAAATTTTAATTAATGAATGATTATACCATTAAAATACAAAGTAAAAGTAAATTTATATCCTACAAATATTTTAGGGTATGTTAGTAAAGAATGATATTGATACAATGATTTATATTTTCTACAGAATGATCTAAAATAAAAATTTGAATAGAAATATTCAAAAGATGATGAAATTAGAAACATATCTAAGTGTATAATTTAATATAATTTATTAGTATAATGGAATTAAATTTTGTGAAGTAATTAATTTTGAATATTATGTTAAAATATTAGAACAAGAGCATCATGAATCATTTTCATACTATTATTCAAACAATATTTATTCCTAGATGTTAACCATTTAATTGAGTTTAATTAGAGGATTTATGAAATGGTAACTATTGATACCCATACATCACTTAAATAAGGGATAATTTGTAATAAATACATACCTAATAATACACATCTAAAAATAAATAGGTTTACCATCTATTAAAATTATGTTATTACCATATTATTGGATATAAAAATATAATTTTTATTTAAATCCTTCATTTTAGTTATACTATATATCATAAAAAAATTCTAAATATTTCTAAGCATATTGGGATATTATTCATGGTAAGGATTATATACAAATTTTAATAAGGGGTTGAATAATACGAAATAAAATAATACATGAGTACACAGGTTGGAATAATAGTAATTATCACATCATAATTATATGATCCTAATCATAGGATTGAGAAAATTATATGAATAATACTTATAATGCATAAAATTCATAATAATAAAACATAATTAATATAATAAGATTATTTATTAACAAGATATAATATAATAGAGAAAAAATATATTCATATCATATTTTTATATAATATAGTGGATAAAGCTAACTTGATTTTTTCGGCAAATAAGGGTATCAAGTGATATACAACATTACCCAATTAATTGGAGATAATTACAATTATAGGCATACTAATCACATAATAATATGTTCAAATAAATTTAAGACACATAATAAATAAAGGATATAATAATCCTAAAAAGGTCCATGAAAATAGAATGGATAACCAGTGATTAAATTGAAATCTATTTCATAATAATCTCATACATAAGAGAATATCATCAAATTTTATCTAATAATTTCGAATATTAGAATGTAATTATGTGGTAAAATATAAATTTTTTAAGTTAACTTCCATATAAAGACATATTTATTTGGAATAATATATAATTTATATTCCATCGATGAATGGAAATTTAGAATAGTCCTTATTTCAATATTCATCACATGAAAGAGAAGAAAAATCCACAAAATAAATGAAAAAGGAATTTAATTAAATAAAAATTAATAATGATAAAAAAATAAAATCTATAGTGAAAATTTCATTGAAATATTATGAAAGAAGATAATGTAAAAGATATATATTCAAATATAAGAGAGAAAATTCATGTATAATTTAACTACCAACATAAATGGGATGTTGAAATTAAATGAAACACTAAAATAGAAGAAGAATATAATATTAAACATTAATATGGTATAACAAAATTTATTAAAAAATGGTAATAATAAATAATTCAAATCTAGGAATGAGATAATTAGGGAAGAATCTCCGGTCTTTAGGTTTCATTTTGTTTCATCATAATTAAACTATTATATAACCAAATTATATATGTTAAAAAATTATTACATAAGTGTTTTACATTCATTAAGTTATTTTTTATCATTTATTATAGTTGATAATTACTTATTGGCTTTTTTTAAAAGATATAAAGTCATGATAACATGTTTATTAAAAATATTTAACTTTCATTTTAATATTTTTTTTTGATTATTGTTATTTACCAATTAGTTGAGTCACCTATAGATGCTTATAAATATATAAAAATATACATATAATTCCTAAATAATTTATATTATCCATATATGAATCTAGTGATAAATAAAGAGTTAACAACATCCTCATAGTTCATAAAACCTATGATTAATAGGACTAATCCATCATGGAAGAGAAATAATATATTTATTATAAATATTTGATATATAATAGAATAAACCTATTTATAAAATATATAATTAATAATTAATTATTTTAAAAAGGTTCAATATTTTTTATAATATGTGAATAGAATCAGAAAAATGAAATTAAGGGAAAGGGAAGCTACCTCTTCATTGATAATTACTCCTTTTATAGGGGACTAGTGCCTTGAATGCCTGGAGTAGGGGTGACTGGAAAATGTCCAAGAATTTTTAGAGGATTAATAATAGATATATGTCTATTTTCAATATAGTTGTATGAATTTTAAAAGTAATCTTCCATGAGGGTGAGAGAGAATATTTATAGTTGGAGGGGAAGGGAAGTTTGAGATAAAATAATGAATATAATATTATTTCAAGGTGAATACTTACAATATTTTTGTTATTTGTAATTATGAATATTCTTTTATTACAAATAAATATTATTATTAATATTAAACCCATAAACCACCAAATTAATTGTTTTAAAATGTATGGAAAATATAGAAACAAAAGAATAAAAAATTGTTTCTAATGAAACAAATGACCTTTTCAAACATTATAAAGAACTTTTTTTGTTTAAGAATTAATTTTTTGGTTTTTTAATATATTAACTATATTATAAAAATTATTTTGGATTTATAAATCCATTATAAAATTCTTTAGGTCATTATTACATTAAAATTATATCATAAATCTAACCATATTTGAAAAGATTATTTTTTATGATTCACCCCCAAAATTCTTGCTTTTTAGAAAAATACGAAAAAAATATCCTGAAATATTTTTAAATGTTTATAATAAAAAAATAATTCATTTTATTTAAATAATTTAAAATTTAAATAATTATAATATTTAAATGTCAACACAAAAATTTTGGGTTTTATAAACTAGCTAGAAAAGGAGCTGGTTTCACAATCATTTCTTCATAGTATAACCCATGTAAGAGAACTAGGTTTCCTAAAAATCATACCATAAATTACTATAAACCATTAAGAGAAATAATTATAATGGTAACCTCATATTATATCCTTAGTAATTCATAGTTAACCTCAATATATTTCATCTTATATAGAAAATGGGTTTCAATGGTAATTTAAAAGGTTTTTTGAGGAAAATATCATTTTAATCTTGAAAAAAACATATTAAAACCTAAAATTTTTTCAAAATAAATTCCTTTGAAAATTAACAAGGAATATTTGAAAGTAATATTAAATGTATTTATTTTTCAGGAAGGTGGATAATTCTGTTCATGTTATAAATGTTTAGAAGAATATTTCATTAACATTTTATATAATAGAAAAAAGGGTTTTGTTTAGAAAACAACATGAATATTCCTTTCCAATTTTATATTTGTAAAAAAGTAAAACATGCTTAAAAATTAATTTTATAAATAATTGGTAGAATGTTAAATATATTTTTTAAAACACCTTTTTAAAACATGGGTTTGGGAAAAAAAATTCATCTGAAGAGAGACATAATGATTATTTTTCTTAAAAACATTATTTCCAAATATTGAGTAGATAAAGAGAAGAAAATTAAGGGAAAAAAATATAATCATGACATAACTAGAGTATTATAATATTTATGAGTTTCTTGAAAGATGTATCATAATATTTTCTCAACAAAACATAACTGTAAACAATCCTAATAAACAATGAGATTGTGATATAAAATCTTTACCACATTGGTGACATTGAATTGTAACCTACATCAAAGAATAAAACTAAAAGAAATTTTAAATATCATGAGAATAAATAAATTATTGATATCACATGTCAAATGGTTTGTATATACTCCTTATAAAAGAATATAGGTTCACAATATAACTTTTGTCTCCAAGAAGTTAATCTGAGACAAAAACTCTTACCTCTTTGGTAACTTTTGAACTATATGCCCCATGAATGAGAGATAATAAAATGGATATATAAATTTTCTTAATTTTAAGAAAACTATTCATTAAATACAGTCATGGTAAGTATATATATCATATAAAAGAAACATTTTTGAATATGGATTGTGTATCACAAAAATAAAAGTGAGATAAAAATGCATCACCTCAAGTATGAACTTCCATCCAACATATTAAACCCTAATATATAATAAATATAAGTAAATTATACATATATTATAGATCCATACATAAACACACACACAAAAACATATAAATATATATCATTCTATATTTTATTTACATATGACATTTTATTACCCACTTATTAACAATTTAATGTTAAAGTCATGTTTTAGGCTATAATAGCTTTTTTTTCAAGTCTATTTTTATTTGTTATTTTTGTGGATTTTAATTTTATCATGGTTAAATAATATATGAAAATTTAATAATTATATAAATATAATATATATTCATTATATATATTTTTAGAGTAATCCATAAATATTAAGTATATAAAATTAAATACACCATTCATGGAGTTAGTAGGTTGTATGTACGCGTGAATGATGTTTCCATTTACTAAAAGGATTTAAATAAACAAATAAAAACAATATATTATTATTATAAAATAATTTTTATTTCATTTATATCACATATTTCCATTAAAAACATCCTTACTACCTTATATGTAAAGCATGAATGAATCACATCACTTCCTAAGACAATAGTTTTTCATACACATTGGAAACAACATCGTATTCCCACAAAATGGAATGTATGAAGATATATGAGATATAATAGTTATAAAATAATTTTTATTTCATATATATTAAATATTTCCATTTAATAAGTCCTTACTAACTTCCATGTAAAGCGTGAATGAATCACATCACTTCCCGAGATAATAGTTTTTCATACACATGGGAAATAATATCTTATTCCCAAAGAAAGACATGTATGAAGATATATGTGATATAATAGTAATAAAAATATAATAAATATAATAAATATAACATATAAATATTTTAGAAATAATTATATCCATCTGTGATAGGTAGTGATGGAAAATGAATAACATCGGTTCGTGAGGCGGTAGTCTGCCACACACAAGAATGACATTTTTTATCCCATTTGATGGAATAATAGATCATTGTATGTTATACCATTTAACTAAATTTTTTTAGTATATTTAAGATACTAAGGTAATTATATCATTATATTTTTTTAATAATTGAAGGATTTGGAGTGATAAATAGATTTAAACACTCGGTTAGGGGTGTTACCTCTTCTTGAGACAACTTCTTTTGGTTTACACCAAAAAGATTAATAGGTTAGATTTATGTTCAAAATAAGGATTCAAGGATGGGATAAGGTATTTAATGAAGTTATTTGTGAGGATATGTTTTTATAAAAGAGGTTTTTAAGTGTTAAGTGGAGAGGATAATGGGTGGCCCTTTATAAGTGGGGTGAGTGGAACACATGAAAATATTGAAAAGAAAAAGGAGAACCCATGTTTTTATGATGAAAAGGATCTAAAATTTACCATTATTAATATTATAATAGTTAATGTAGAAATATATACATAAAATGGGTGCTGGAAACGTTTTGGGTCTTTTTTATCCCTTATATTTTTAGTTCAACTCCTCGGTAAACCCACTTTCACCTTAACAATGATAAATAATTTATACTATTTTTACTATAAATTATGATAAAAAAATTCAGTTAAAAAAATTAGATAATATATATTATTATGATTACAAATATAGAATACATTTTTACAAAATTAAATCAATAAAAATGGAAATATTTAATTTTAAATTAATCTCACATTCTCAATGGGAAATCAGTTTACCAATGAGATGATGTTCAAAAGTGTGAATTATTTTTATATAAAAATTAAAAATGAAAATGATTCAAATGAAGTAATATGTACTAATTGATATATAATTTAAATAATTTTATGTTTAAAATAATTTTAAAATAAAAATTATCCTTCTAAATTCGTTAAATGAAAAGGTAGTTTTTAATAAAACATTAGTATTTTCACTATTCGCTGAAAACTTATTCTTCTTCAAAAAATCACAAAAAATCACAATAATATTATTTTGAAATTATTATTTCAAAAAAAAACTTATTATATAATATTAATTTTCTTATTTTTTTAAAAATAATTTAATTATTGTTCATAATTTTTTTTATAAAATATTATTTTTGAAATATATAAATACATTATAAAAAAATTAAGTATTTTTATCAATATTATTTATTTATTTAAAATGATTATAATTAATATTTAAAAAATATTTAGTTCTATTCATGTTTAGAAGTTTTATCATCTATGTTATAATCGTAACATTATATAATAATATTAATGATATATAACAGTTTGTTAAAACTTAGTGTTCTGTATAATGCAAGCTAAACATGGTGGTGCATATAACAGAAGCTATTAATGAAATTTAATTTATTAAAAAATCATAAAAACTCAGGGTGTTACACTTTAACCCACTTAAAATGAATTTCACACTCAAATTGTTTTACTATAATACAAAACTATGAGGAAAATTCCACCTCATCATTTCATATAGTTCCCACATAGTTTATTCCCACTGGTGGTTTCACCACAAAACCTTGACCATGTGAGTGGTTTTTTATTTAGAACTTAATTTGTATAATCCAAAATCATCACTGACTATTCCTCATAATAAATATCTTACTCCACAACATCAGCATAAATTTTGATACAGACTCTGACCTGCTTTGATATGTTTTCAAATGGATCTATCCCCCCTTTCATTTTTTTAGCTATCTCAGGTCCCAATATCTTTCTTTCCTTAACATTATTCCATCACATTAGATATCTACACTATTTTCCATATTTTTATTCATAAGGATCCATATTAATATCACGTGAAAGATATTATTGTACAAAAAATCAACTAGAGGAAGGTGTTTAGTTCAACCACCTTTGAAATCGCTAGAATAAGATCTCAACATATCCAATTGGGTTTTAATTATTCTCTAAAACTAGCCATCAATACAAGGATGTTATGATGTGATAGAACTTAACTATAAATCTAGATCCTGTTGGAAAATTTTTTAAAACATCAAGGTAAACATCATATCCAAATCAGATACTATTGAATGTGGTACTCCATACAACCATACCCCTTCTATAATGTATATTCTGTCATGATAATCAAAATATATGTCTTCTTTAATAAGGGTGAAGTGTTATGACTCTAAAAAGTGATCAACTGAAACCAATATATAATTATGATGTTTAGATATTTTTTTGGATATAGATGAAAAAATCCTTGGTGATTTTCCCCTTTACAATTCTTTTTTGAGTAATGTATGTAACATCCTCTTATATATTTTTCCCTCAGACATAACTTTCTAACATACCAAAAATTGAGATAAAAATTCTAAGATATCACTCTTTATTCTATCCCACTATAAATACTCTTTCAAATATCTATATATCTTTGTAATTCTAAGATGAATAGAGAATGGATAAATTTGAGTTTCATCTAATAACTTTTTCTTTGAATATAGTATTGACAAAAAACATACACGGTTTATTGACCATATCATTCCATAACAATTAATGTTAAACTCCAAAATATTTCTAACCTTATTCTGTAACTCTTCATATTTCTTCTATGCCTCATTAATATTCATTTGAAATATGTTTCAACATTCAATTAAGCAAGACAAGACTTCTCCCGTTCATTCATGATTTCTAGATCCATCTTTTAAAAATATAGAAATATTGGATCTTTCATGATCCAAATTATGGATAAGATCACATGATCCTTTTGACTCAAATAATCGAACAACTTGTTCGCTTTCCCTAGGTTATAATGTATCGAGTAGTCATAATAATTAATCACCCTAACTTTCTGATTTGGTGTACATTCAACTGATTCTATGGGAATATATACTTTAAAATTTTATGATCGGTATATATATCATAATTTTGTTAATAAAGATAATTGTTCCATATATTTTATATGAAAATAAACATAGATGACTCCAAATCTTAAGTTAGTTATTTTTTCTCATAAACATTAAATTGTTAGGAGGCATAACCTATAACCATGTTATTATGCCTAAGAAGACATCCAAATCCCTTCCTGGATGTATCAATATATATTATAAATCATTCTGTACTATAAGGTAATGTAAGCACATGTGCACTAAATAACCATCTCTTTAGTTTAAGCAATTTTCCTCACATTCATACATCTAGAGGAACTTGGATCCCTTTCAAGTTATCTTGGTGAGTGGATTAGTTTGTACTAAGAAATTATCCAAAAACCACTGATAATATTTAGCTAACTCAAGAAAAAAATAGATCTCAATCACTATGGTGTGTCTGGGCCAACACTCAAAAGTCACTGAATTTGACGGATGTATCGATATACCCCTATTGTAATTATATGACCCAAAAAAGAATCATTTTTCATCAAAAATTCATACATTGTAAATATTTAATATTGTTTATCCTTTATTAGGGTCTTTATTACAATTGTGAAGTTAAATTGATTCTCTTACATTATATTTAAATAGAAAATAATATCATCAATAAATACAACCATAAAATTATAAAGGTAATATCCAAATAATCTATTCATTAAATCTATTCAGATAGTAGGGGAATTAGTAAGACTGAATGGAATCACTATATATTTATAGTTTCTATGACTTGTATGGAATCATATTGTGATAACTTGAACTTGAACATCATTATTTAGTATTAAATTTTTTTATGTATTTTTTTATTTTTTTAAAAATAAATGAAAAATACAAAGTCCATAATGTAATTGAGGATACTTTCTGGTCTAGGTTTTGGAAAATCAGGAACAATCCTTACATAATTATAAGGTTTTCAAAAAAAATTTATATTAACTAATTAGATTTTCTCCTAATAGTTCCTTAATTTAAAACCAAACACCATTGTTTCATTTAATTAACCTATGAAAAACATTAAAAAAACATAGGGAGGGCATAAAATTAACAAGTGTGGAATTTTAAAAAATAGTGATAAATCCATTTAAATACATTCAAATTCTGTTAAAAACATTTGATATCAAATATATAATATTAAATATGATATATTATTTTAAAAAATAATAAGTTAGAGTTTTAAATAAATACTTTCAAAAAACATTAAAAATATATTATACATTGAAAACAAATTTATTTTAAAATAAGTGACCATAAAAATTATACTTGGATTTATCCTTTAATTGTTTTTATTGAAAATAATAGATTTTTTGAATTGAAATGATACTTATTAAACCATATAAAAACCATTTGTCCATGAGGAGTAAATTCGTTTTATCAGTTATACCTTTCTCATATATAAAATATTAAAATCCATTCAAAATATACATGAATTATTTTCAAAGGAAAAAAATAATATTATAAATTTCTGACATTGGAAAAATCATATTTTTTATAAAACCAATAAAATTTAGGAGCGATCCACATAACATGAAGAATTAAATAAATTTAAAAGTAATAATAATAAACAACTGTTTGTATTACATACGTGAATGTTTAATAATAATAAAATAAAATTGATATATATACTATAATGAATGAAATTTTTTGAAATTAAGGAACATGTTATACATAAAATGATTGATTTTATCATTATAAATTACATTAATATTTTAATAAAATTAAATTTTATTTAAAATTATGATTTTAAAATTAAATAACAAAAAAGTAGAAGATTTTTTTTGAAAACATAACATTGATATAATTATATTTTGAAAATAATATAATTCTTTAATATGATATAATTTTCAATATATAAACATTTGAGAAATAAATACTTCTTTTACTTATAAATTCAAACATAACCCATTTACATATGATTTTTTTCTAATGGATTGAAACACATATTCCCTTATATATTTTTTAAGACTCTTGAAAAATAGTTTTTAAAATATATGGGGAGAAATAAGTCACCAATAACAGTATTTGTAGAAAACTTTGAGGGGAATTGGTTTTCTTTTTTATCCATTCACATACCTTTTCCCTCTCTTATTTTTTCTCAAACTATAAATGAAGCACATCAAATGGTTAAACCTATGGAGTCAAGGATTATTATTTATATCCATGAATCCACTGTTATATATATATATATATTGATTCTAGATAACTCAATTTACATATGTATATTTTTTTATATAACCATATATAATAGAGGGTGTTGGAAATTGGGGCCCAATCCAACAAAGAGTCATCTCAATTTTTCCAAATATATGTATGAGGTATAACCATTGTCGAGAAAGATAATATATGGATATTTAGGATATGAATATATATTTTTATGAATTCATCAATTCTAATAGGATTGATCCAAGAACGAAAAATATGAATTCGAATAAACTGATATGAACTATTGGTTATGTTAATTTTAAATTAAATATTTTCATTTGTATTATTTTATTTTGTTTTTTGTTAACTTTTTAAAGATTCTTCCCAAAGCTTCATTAAAATGAGAAAAATCCTATGGAAATCATTTCTATTGAATGGAAAAAATGTTTTTGATTTAATACAAGCATTAAATGTGGCCACTGTGTCATTCAATAATGTTAGAAGAAAGGTATAGGAGAAAACAACGGCATCATGGTTCATTGGATTAGTGGGTGGTAGAAGATGATCACTTAGAAAATCATACAAATTTCATCGATCAAATAGAATGATCATAATATAAGAAACATATTTAAAAAAGGGTAAACAGTGTTCCGTAGAGCTCATACCACATTATAAAATCAAAAATTTGGGAGCTTGTATTTTTATTAATTGCTCCTTTTTAATCGACCGAAGTGAGTAACGAGGTCGACTTAATGTTTCTATTGGCACTTCCCCTTATTGAAACCTCCACCCCCATGCCACCCACATGGTTACAACACCTCTATCTTGAGCTCCTCTGACCTATAATTTAGGTTATTTTCTATGATTGTGTATCTCAGGAGCATGGATTGTTGATATTTCTATTCATGTCAGCAGTTGTGCACAAATCCTAGCCTTCTCAGGAGTTGGAATAAATTTTTTATACCAAGAAAATATAAAAATACATTTAAAAAATACACACACATAGATATTTATATATATATAATATCTATCTTGCTATATCCTTCTAGTGTTTTGTTAAGGTAATCATATATCATAATGTTTTAATCCTTCTTATAATTATATTTTAATTATACTTCCAAAAATGAAAAATTTATAGAAACTTATAATTATTGAAAATATTTTAATGATTATAAATTTAAATATTTTATCAACAATTTTATTTTTTTAGTAAATTTTTGTACACATATAACATTTTTGTTTCACAATAATAATTTTTTTATTTTTTTATACATATTATTTGGTAACAAAAAATTATAATTTATATTATTATTATATGATATTATTATTTTTTATATTATCATCATAGAAATAATATCACAAAAAATAAATAATTTTCTTAAAAAGATATATTATATATTTAAATTTCTCCAAATATTAATATAATTTCAAAAATGGATTTTCAAAACATTTTAAATTAATATATTTATATTGTTTATCATAAAAATTATTAAAATACTCAAAACATACATTATTAAAATATAGAATCATATATTTCATCTATATTTAAGAAAAATAAATTTATTTAGAGAATAATTATAGGAATTAATATATTTTCATTAAAATATTAAACTATTTAACTAATATATTTAAAATGAAAATAACTAAATATTCAAAAAATATTTTTATTAGATAAAATAACATAGTTTCATAGAAGATTTTATAAAAATATTTCTTAGTTTGTTTTAAACTCAAATAAATAATATTCTTAAATTAATAAGATGTAACATTCTACAAACTTAAATTAATTTTACCCTCACAATTATTTCATCATTTTTTTCAAAAAATTATGAAATTCACACTTCAGAATTTTGAAAAAAAATTAAAATGGCTAAAAATTATATATTTTATGGTGTTAGTTAACTTCCTAGAACCTCAAAGTAAAATTTCTATCTCCAAATTGTCCTAAATTGAAAAAATACTAACATAAAATGTTATCTAAACTATTCCGATGATAAAACTATGACATTCCAAACCATAACTTCCAGATTCGGTACTAAAATCTTATTTTATTTATTTATTTAATGAAAAATAAATAAAAAAGTCAGAGTATGTAATAAATCCTAGGATATTTTCTAGTATAATTTTTGGTAAACTTGGAACAATAAAAATATACTACTAGGGTTTACAAAAATATTTGAAATCAACTAATTGAATTTCATCATTCTAGTTCCTTAATTGAATACCAAACACCTTTGATTCTTCTAGGAACCCTATGAAATACATTCGTTAATATATTAGGTGGCCATAAAGTTCGTTTGAAAGAGGTTTTTAAAAATATTGATCAATCCTTTTAAATATTCAAAAATATTATCAAAAAAATTTATATCAAATACTTCATATTTTATATGATATATTATTTTATAAAATAATAAGTTTGGGTTTTATAGAAATAAATTCATAACTTTATAAAAATATATTATAAATTGAAAATAAAATTATATCTAAATAAGTGACCTTTGGAATTATAATTGGATTTATCCTTTAACATTTTTTTTGAAAATAATAACTTTTATGGATTAAAATTATACTTGGATTTCTATATGAAAACCATGATGCCACGAGAAATATAAATTTGAGGAAAACACCCACTTGAGGTTATGAGATCTCCCCATTCCTCATCAATTCACTCGATACCCAATTGAAAACATTTATGATATTTTTTAATGAAAATTTTCTTTTCTCATATATAACCCATTAAAATAATTTCAAATTATTCTAGTATTATTTTTTTAAAAAAAAATTGTATAACTTCCATGCTTTTGAAAAATGTAATTTTTTATAAAATCTTGAAGATTTAGGGAAAATCCACATAACCTGAAGACTTACATTAATTTGAAAGCAATAATCATAAAAAAATTCTTGTATTAAAATGCATGAAATGTTAATAATAATTATAGAATATGACCATATGTACTATTATGAATACAATTTACAAAAGTTAAGGAATAAGTTACACCTAAAATGATATATTTTATCATTAAAAATTATATGGATATTTTAGTAAAATCAAATTTCATTTAAAACAAGGAATTTAAAATTAAACAAAAGAACAAAATAAAAGATATTTTTTTTAAAAAAAAACTATTTTTATGTAATTGAGTTTTAAAAATATTAACATACTTTACTATAATATAATTTTGAAGATATAATCATTTTAAAAATAAATACTTCTCTCACAAATTTGAAAATTACCAATTATTATAAGGGTTCTTTTGAATAATTGAAACATATATTCACATAAATTTTTTTAAGAAGCTTGAAAAATGTTTTCTAAAATATAATTCAAGAAATAAATCATTCTTACCTTGATTTTTATAAATTTTTTGAGGTAACTGGTTTTCTTTATCATCTATTATTTTTTCTTCTCTCTCTTATTTTCTCTCATACTATATTTGTGACACTTCAAATGGTTAAAGCTTCAATTTCAAGGATTATTATAAATAGAAATTATTTCACTATAATATAATCATATATATATATATAAATTCTATATAATTAAATTTATATATGTATATTGATTTATATAGATATATACAGTATATATTGTTGGGGATTGGGGACATGTCTAAGAGAGAGTGATCTTGATTTCTCAAAATATGTGGTTAAGGTATAAGGCTTGTCAAGAAAGATAATATATAGACAGAGGTTAAAAATATACACATTTTTTTTTCTATTCATCATAGGTTATTGGTTTTATGGAAGAAGGAAAATGATGAAGTTAAATAATATAAAATAAACTAAAGGTTATATAAATTTTAAATATGATAGGTACATGTGGTTTATTTTATTTTATTTTTTATTTTATTTGTGGAAGATTATTCAAGAAGATTTATTAAAATGAGATAAATCCAACCTAAATAATTGAAATTCGATTCAAAAAATTTTAATTGATTTAATACATGCATTAAATGTAGAAATTATGTAAATCAGAAATGTTAGATGAAAGGTATAGGATAAAATGATGCTGTCGTCATTCACTAGATTTTTAGGACATAGAGGATGATTTCATAGATAATAAGATGGCTTTTGTCGATAGAATATAATGGTCATGATATATGTAACTTTTTTAAGTTGGGTGAAAAAATGAACCATAGAGCACATTAGATATCATGAAAACAAACAGTTAGGTGCTTTTATTTATATTAGGCACTCCTCACTATTAAAAAAACAAATAATGGGGTCCACACCCAGTTTATGCTAACACTGCCTCGTTCAGGAACCTCCACCTCTATGTCACCCCACACTTTGAAAAAATCTCTCTCCCAAGCTTCTCCATCCTATCATGAAGGCGCTTGCCTAAACTCATGTCCCTTATGATTTTGGCCTGTCGATCTACTTTCCCAAATCAGCTGTGGTCCATAGATCCTAGCAAGCTCATGAGTTTGCATAATTGTTTTTATTCAAATAAAATATAAAAGAATATTTTAAACATCTATCTATATAATAATTATTTTACTATAACCTTATATTATTTCATTAAGATACTTATATATCATAATGTTTTAATCCTTTTTACTATTACTATAACAATTTTATTTATCTAAAAGTCAAATTGATAGAAAATTTCAATTATTGAAAATATTTTAAAGACTATAAATTTCTATAATGTATCAACTTTTTTATTTTTAAAGTAGATATATATACACATGTAACATTGTTATTTCAAAATAATTTTTGGTATATTTACATATACATATTATTTAGTAAACTTTCTACCAAAAAGTATATTATTATTACATTCTAATATTTTTTCTAATATTAAATAAATAATATTATTATTATACAGGTTAAATAATAATACTAAGAAGATATATTAAATATTAAAATTTATCAACATATAACAATATTTTCAAAAAGGTATTTTATAATCATTTTAAAAAATATATTTATATAGTTTTTATTAAATATTACTAATATATTCAAAATATACAATATTAAAATAATGAATCATATATTTTAGCTTTATTTAAGAAAAATAACTTTTTTAGAGAATAAATATAGGAATCATTATATTTTCATTAAAATTTAAAACCCTTTACTTAATATATTTATAATGAATATAAATACATAATCAAACCATATTTTGATTATAAGAAATTGCATAATTTCGCATAATAGTTTATTAAAATATTTATTATTTGGTTTTGCATTCAAAATAATAATATTATTAAATTCTTATGATGTTATAACTATATTTGGTGTGTCCTCACTATTGACTTTAATTTGACGATATATAGATTGAATTTTAGCCTTGGAAAAGTATTGGGATCCATTTTGAGTATCTAACGTTTAATCAATACCAGGTAGATGATACATGTAATTTATTTTGATATTATTCATCTCCCAATAATTAATGCATAATATCATAGATCCATCTTTATTTTTAACAAGAATAATTAGTGCACCAAAAGATGTCAAACATGGAAAAAATAATCCCTTTTCAAGGTTATCTAGGAGTTTATTCTTCAATTCATATACATAAATATGTTTTATTCTATAGGGAGTGTTTGAAATTAGTGTGGAAATAGTTATGAGTTATAGTTAAAACTATAATTTATGATTCATGTAAATACTTGGAAACACGTCCAGAAAGACATACAAAATTCCCATACAATATGAATATCATTGATGTTAAGTTTCTCTCCAACAATATGATATAAACACCCATTATTAATGGGAATAAACACCCATACATTGTTTTATATCTCCATAAAATTTTTATACTTATCCTCGAATTGATAGATTCCCATAGGTTAGTTTGGAATATCAGACACGACATCCCTTAGTTAGAAATTGATGTGATTTTTATATATTGAAATGTAATCAAGGGATATGATATCATAAAATTCAACTAGAGGAATCATAAAAGGATATATAGGATACAAATTCTTATAAACATCAACCATTGAGGAATCTTGTAATTGAGATGCGGTCATCTTACCTTTAGGTGTTTTCATTACTAATTATACAACTAATCATTTGGATGAAATCTGACACCATTAGAAAATTATTTAGATATGAATTAATTATTAGATCAAGTTATAAATAATACATTATAAATTCTAAAGTTGATGGTAAGTGTACTTTTCACCACACTATTATCACAATCCTTATCATAAATAGTGATCACATGAGATTTCTCTTTTTTATTTTAGATTAAGAGTTTGCTGAATTTAATCATCACCAACCTTTGGATTTGGGAACTAGTTAGCAAAATTCCTTTACTATTTGTATTTGAAACACTAAAGTGCGGGTGGTGAATTATATGGATCATTTTATCTATTTTCATTAATAACTAACTTATTCCCATCACTTCATTATTCAGTTTCCCAATGAGCTTCACTTCCACACATAAAATGTTTACTTGTCCCATTAAGATAATTTTCTCTATGTTTTTTCCCACACTTTGAGCACCAATGAAAATCTCATCTTATTCTCTATATGGTTTTGTATATTCCGTTGAATTAAAATTTTCTATTCTTATATAAAACATGACATGGATACATAAATCCAACATGTATTTCCACCTTTATATCAAATCACACAATCTCTTCAAAGATTTTGAAGGCTCTTACAGATAACAATCTTCATGTAAATGTCCTTAAGAAAATGAAGAATTAGTAATTCTTACATTAAGGTTAGATGATAATACCAAAAATAATACTTCTAAAGTCTTATAAAAATTTTCGTTATAGGTACCAACAGATTCATAAACCTTTCTCATTAGCTCATATAACTCATTCTACAACTTCGTATGATAAATATGAGGAAAATAATTGTTGAAAAATAAGTTCGTGAAAATTTCCCAATTCATGGAGTAAATTTCCTCATGTTTTCTTATATTATTTATAATTAAACCATTGATAATATTTACCTTCCAAACTATATACAACCAAAATGAATTTTTCATGTTTCAAATAATAGAGAACAAAAAATATCTTTTTTACAGCACTGATCCATTTCTTACGAAATATGAGATTAGTGGATCCACTAAAAGAAGTTATATTTTGCTTCAATATTGAATCAATATAATGTTATTAACTCCTTTTCTCATATATTAGTTCAGCATGATTCTTTTCTTGAGAAATTTTCGTGATAATAACAATGAGATTTTACATTCAGGATCTTATAATTACTGTCTTATCAGGAAGAAAATTATTGAATTGTCTATCACACTCAACATTAAAAAGGATTATTTAGGTTTTTTCTATTGACTACAACCAAAAATTACAATCTAAGAAACATTAATCAAAGTGGATAAAAATATAATTATGAAAAATAACAACTAGGATGTCTAAATCATATGACCTTATTTTTAATCTATAACACCTTATCTTTATCCTATGTCCTTCATAGGGATCATATATTTAAATCATTCCTAATGTTTTTTTAAAGTTTATCAATTTATAAATCATATCCCTTGAGAGTGTCAAACCAAGTGTGTCGCAAGGCCAGTTATATTTCACTCGGTGAAGATCAAGTCCATCTCAATGCACCCTTTTCAGAGTTATTACCCCTAGATTACTCTGTTCTATAGCCACATCCACTTATAATATCCATAAAATGATTTAATTTCCTAAAAACCACTTTTTATATTATTTAAAAAAATTCTAAGAAATTTTCATATACATTGACTCATCCTTATACTTATCCTTAAAAATACCATTAGAGATCTGAATAATGTTTTCACATCCTAGTTTCTAAAGGTTAACTAAACCTGTCCTATGATACCAACTATATAGACCTAGGATATTTGTCTAGAGATATTATATCTTTTTAAATGAACATTCATTAAATTATAAAAACAAATTCCCAAGGGTCATAATGGTATAATGCCTTTATAAAATTTTAAACATAAAAAACATGGTTAGAGGTGACTATATCATCTATTTATAAGTTATTCATAACTAAAACCATTACCAGAAAAAGAATCCATAATAAAATTCTTTACAACCTATGTATAATAAACATAAAAAAGGGTGGTATCATATGCTCTGTAAGGGTAGTCAAAGGAGATACATAAGACTAACAAGAATATAAGGGTATGTGAACATGGTTATAACATTTGAAAACCATACCCTATATATCAAACATCATAATATTGAGTCATGGCATAAATATTGGTAGTTAATAAGACATGAATCATAATGAAATCAAATAAAAATTTCCCTGAGTGAAAATATTTTCATAAGACATAGAATTGATGAATAAACATAAGAATTGGAAATTATTTACATAGAATTCATGGATCACTGACAAGGATATATTAGTATAATGGATTCACACCCCAAATCATCATAATAGTAAATATTAACTCCCAAGACCATCATATAGAAAAATTACCATATAGAACATGGTTAACTCTCTATTATAGTCATTTCAATCTCATGTGATATAAATATTTACCCAATGCTTTGGATGAATATATTGGTCCCACCCATCAAATAATAAAAATTATACGTATGTGTTCCACAAGATCATAAAGAATTCATCACATTATAACCCATGAAATGAAATGGGTTTCCTAAAAACTTCATCATACCATAAAAAATGTAAAAAAATATAGGTTTCATAATCATTTAATCATTTTATCATAATATAAACCATGAAAAGAGGTGGACTTCACAATAATTTCATCATGGTAATAAACATATTAGAGGAAAATATTTTATAAACATAAGGAAATCAAAAATATAAACCATTAAGAGAAAGAATAATTCTGATATCCTGGGATATTATCCTTAGTAATTCATAAGAAACATAAACGAATGCTATCATTTATGGGAAATGATTTTGAACGATCATTTAAAACATTTCATGAGGAAAATATCTTTTCCACTTCAAAAAAACTGTATAAAAGATATTTTTTTGAAAATAATTTTCTATTAAAATAACATTGTAAGATTATAAAGGCATATTAAAAGTAATGATTGGTTATGATGACAGATAATTCCATTCATTCCATACATTTTAAAATGAATACTCCATTCACATTTGGGATAAATAAAAATAAGCATTTTTTTGGAAATTGACATTAAGATTCCTTTAAAAATATTTTTGTAAAAAAATTAATACATTGGTAAAAATTTATTTAATAAATCATTTGGATAATTCAAAAAAACTAATTTTTGTTGAGAAAACATGGTTTTGGAGTAAAAATGTGTTTTGGATGAAGAGAGAGATAATGATGATTTTCTTTAAAAAAATTATTTTGAACTATTGAGTATATAAAGAGAGGAAAATGAAGGAAAAATTGTATTATCTAGGAATTAATTGAGGATAAGAAAAGAAATTGGTTTCTTGATAGATGGATCATATAATTTTACCATTTGAAACATAATGATAAACCATCCTGACAAACAATGAGATTGTAACATAAAATATTTACCACTTTGGTAACACTGAATTGTATTCCCCATAAAAGAATCAAATTAAATGAAGCTTAAGATTTTATGAAAATAAATAAATTTATGATATTACATGAAGAAGGTTCTTTATATATACCTCAAAAAATAAAATAGGCGCGTAACATAAATTTGGTTTCCAAGAAGGCATTTTTAGACAAAAATCTCTTACCGCTTTGGTAACTTTTGAACTATAAACAAAATGAAATAGAGATCCTAAAATTAATATTTAAATCCCCATATTTTTAATGATATGAATCATAAAATATATTAAAATTAAGTATAAAAAACACACAAAATAAACTCATGGTGAATGTGTATTATGTCTCACAAAAAATAAAAGTGAGATAGAAATCCCTTAATATAAATCTGAACTTCTATATTACACATTTTAACCTCATTTTTAATAAAAATAATTTTTTATTAATATAATATAGAACCATAAATATATATAATACCATATATTATTTACTTATGACCTTTTATTACCTATTTATTAATAATTCCATGTAAGAGTCACTTTTAGGGAAATAATTTCTTTGTTTTTTGTGTGTGTTTTTATTTTTTATTTCTATTCCTCTTAATTTTAAATTCTTAAATTAATATACAGAATGAAAAAAATTATATATTTCATATATATTCATTTTATGTGTATTTATTTTAATCCATAAAAATAAGAGATATTACAAAATACACAGTTCATGGAGATAGTAGGCCACACATACGCATTAACGACATTTGAATTTCCTCAAAATATTGAAAGAAATAAAGTTACACATTATAGAAACATTAAAAAATATTTTTATTTATATATATATTAAATATTTAAAAAAGAACCAACCTTATTACCTTCCATCTAAAGTGTCAATGAATCACTTTTCTTCACTAGGTGGTAGTATACCATATACATGAATGATGTTATCATATTCCCATATAATAAAAAGAATGATGATATATGTGATATAATTATTCTATAAGTTTAATAATATAATATATATCATATATAAACATTTTATCAATCATCATATCCATCCAAAATAGGTGTTTATTAAAAAAAACATCAGTTCACGAGGCAGTAGTCCGCTGTACACATGATTGATGATATCATATAGAATTTTATGAAAGAAGATATAGTTGTAAGTAATAAAATTAACATAAAATATATTTTTATATTAAGGATAGATAGGTTATAATATCATAATTTTTAATAATAATTGATGTAAGTGGAGGATGAAAGATAATAAATCGCACGGTTACTGGTGTTACCTATTCTTTAGAAAACCTCTTTTAGGTTGCACCACAAGGATTATTAGATTGATATTTTCATAAAAAAGGATTATAGGATGAGATTATGGAATTAAGGATTTTATTTGAGAAATTATTTTATTAACAAAATAGTTTATTAAAAGTAATGTGGAGAAGAGAAGGGGTATCCTTTAATATGTTGGGTGAGTGGCACACTTGTAATTCTTGAAAAGAAAAAGGTGTACTCACATATTTATGATTCCCAAATAACCCAAAATGAACAAATATTGGTCCTTTATGTGATAATATCTAAATATTTTCAAGAAATGGGTGTTTTACATGTTTTGGGACATTTTTAACCTTATTTGTTTTATTATAACACCCGATAAGCCCATTTTTAGCCTAATCGCGGTAAATATGTGTTACTATTTTACTATTGACTATGGTAAAAAATTAAATTTAAATCATTAGAAAATTAAAATCATTTTGATTAAAAATATGTAACATATTTTACCAAATTAAATTCATATAATTTCAAAACAAAAATTTAAAATTTCTTCCACAGACACAACGAAAAAACAGTTTTCTAAAGAGAAAATGTTCAAATGTTGAAAATTTATTATATAAACATTCAACATAAAAATGATTAAAATGACCTAATGTGAATTAATTTATATATAGTTGAAGTAATGTTAGTTTTAAATCCTCTTTTAATCAAAATATTTCTATATATATTGTTTAAATGAAAATAAAATTTGAAATCAAAACCATCATTTTCACTATTTACTAAAAAATAAACATTTTAAAAAAAATACGAAAAATTAAGAATAAAATAATTTTTACAAGACAATTTAAAAAATGAATTTTATTTTATCAATTTATTTCTCTAAAAGAGTTAAAAATTAATTTTATTATTATTTATAAAAAAATATTATTTAAAAAATTGTTTTTTCGAAGCATATAAATGCTTTATCAAAAAATGATATACTTTTTTGTCAATATGTTTTATTAATATGAAAAGTTTCTAAATTATATTTATAATTAGTCATTAATATTAATATTTTAATAAACCGAACAGAAGACCCTCTCAAAATTATTCCCAACCTAATCCTCCACATAACCAAAGGGCATTCCTGATCCCCACTAGTTGGAGACTTACTCCCGAGAATCAAACAATAATCAGAGAGAATGATTTTGAAAAAGTGTTGGCACTAGAAAACACTTCCAAATTTTGTTTTTCTAATTCTTCCATAAATTTTTCAAGAGCATATCCCATTTTGTAAGCTTCGATTTAATAGGTTGTAGAGCTCAAATAGAGTTACAGATTAGAAGTTATGGACATTTGAAGTTGGGTTGAAAAACTTTTTCACGGAGCCCATTCGCGAAGCTCCCTCCATCATGGAGAAAGGAGGTAGAATGATCTGCAAACCCTTTTTACGTTCGCGAACCCACCATAGAGTGAAGAGGTAGGGTTCTCTGCAAACCTCATTGACATTCATGATCCGCCATGGAGCGAACTCTTGCTTCACACCACGCAGGCTCTACATCGCAGTGCCTCTTGCCTATAAATACCCAGATCACCCCCCTTCATGAGGACAGTCACTCCGCCCCTTTGGATGATGAACTCCCATTTCATAGTGCTTCTCTTTCTTTCGCAAAGCGGCTCTGTGAGTCCATACTATGCATGTATCTTCCTTTGCGAAGCAGCTCTGCGAGTCCATGCTTAGTGAATAGATTCCTTCGCGAAGCTGCACCGTGAGTCCATGCTACACAAGTATCTTCCTTCATGAAACTGCTCTGCGAGTCCATGATCCACGAGTAAATTTCCTTTGCGAATATTCTCCATGAGAACCCATGCTCCACAAGCCCCTCTTCTCCATGAAGCTACTTCGCAAAGACCTATCATTTGTGAACCTCCTACCTTCACGCCCACCAGTCCATACCGCGGGGGATACACCCCCGCACCCCCTCTCAGGGTCAGTGTCGGGCTGCGGTGTTGGCCCTATGGGCTGTTCCCTTCGCTTCTATCACTGGCCCCCATGAAATATAGAGACTCATGCCATGAACTTTTCAGGCTGAGACGTCGACATTTTCCATTGTGCCCTTATACACACCCACCTTCCACCTATTAAATACCATGATTTGAGATACTCCTCTACACACCGTGAAACACCTTGAGTCAACATATTCCTTTTGGTTCATTTACCATGTCATGAGTTTAGATTATTTTCATAAATTACCCGAGTACCTTGAGTCGAACCATTCCTCAAGCAACTCATCCAAAACCCATCACTTGGCTCATATGCCAGGTTGAACCAGGAAGGGCCGCTCTTGCATAAGTCTCAACACCATCCATTTCTAGGAGCCTTATGCCTAATAGTCATATCGACATGACTTTGAACTATAGTAATTCCTTTATGAAAAACATAGGATGCCTCTTACTCAATATAAGAGGTGACTTATGTGCCAAGAATAAGATACCTAATAGTTCTATCTATATGACATTAAATTGTAGCAATCCCTATATGATAAACATAGGAGGCCTCTTACTCAATATAAGAGATGCCTTGTGCACCAAGCATAAGCTTCCCTACAGTCCTATCTACATGACTATAGACTATATTACTCCCTATGTTCCAAACATAGGATGCCTCTTGCTCCAAACAAGAGATTCCTTATGCTCCAAGAATGAGATGCCAACTATCCTTTCTACATTAATCTAAATTTTCGTACACCCTATGTTTCAAACATAAGATGCCTCTTGATCCAAATAAGAGATTCCTTATTCCCCAATCATGAGATGGAAACAATCATTTCTACATGACCCCAAACTCTAGTACACTCTATGTTCCAAACATAGGATGCCTCTTGCTCCAAACAAGAGATACCTTATGCTCTAAGCATGAGATGTCAATAGTCATCCCTAAATGAATATAAACTGTATTACTCCCTATGTTCTAAACATAGGATTCCTCTTGATCCAGAAAAAAGATTCCTTATGCTCCAAGAATGAGATTCCAATATTCCTCCCTACATGACTATAAACTATAATACTCCATATGTCCCAAACATAGGACACATCTTGCTCTAAATAGGATATGCCTTATTCTCCAAGAATGAGATGCCAATAGTCCTCCCTACATGACTTTAAACTATATTACTCCCTATGTTCCAAACATAGGATGCCTCTTGCTCTAAAAAAGAGATGCATTATGCTCCAAGCATGAGATGCCAACAGTCCTTTGTACAAGACTATAAACTGTAGTATGCCCTATGTTCCAAACATAGGATACCTGTTGCTCCAAACAAGAGATGCCTTATACTCAAAGAATGAGATTCCAACAGTCCTTTCTACATAACTCTAAACTATAGTATGACCTATGTTCCAAACATCAGATGCCTCTTACTCCAAACAAGAGATGCCTTATGCTCCATGCATGAGATGCCAATATGCCTTTCTACATGACTTTTAAACAATAGTACACCCTATGTTCCAAACATAGGATGCCTCTTTCTCCAAAAAAGAGATTCCTTATGCTCTAAGAATAATATTCCTTATGACATGATTATAGTGGAATAATTTCAATAGTATTGGAATCCATTCAAACATTCCGTCACTCCACCTCACGCTTTGTGAGTCCTTCATTCAGATCGTTATCCACTTCCATGTCTGAAGGGACCCCCTAACGGCCCGGTCCCATGCCGCATCGGTTCACCTATCGTCCTTGGAAAATGCCCCGGAAGACATTGGACAACACTTCGAGTCAGGTCATGTGTTTCGAACATAGTCACCGGTCGACCCTCATTTGTTTGTCCCCATTTCAGGCTAAAGTGATATGGATTCTATGTTTCAAACAGGGTCAACAGTTATCCTCCATAGACACTCTACCCTCATTACATTCCAAATATCAGGCATTTGATTCACACATTTCATCTCCCTTTGTTTGGATGGATTCCAACGCACTTGGCATTATCCCTCTTGTGCACTAGCGCAAAGGAGAAGTACTCAACCCACCAGTGGGTTTGTATTAACTCATGGCTAGACATTAGGAATACCATACAGGCATCTTCCTTGCATAAGACCCATTCACCATTGCCACACCATAGTAGCACCTGGGCAGCTTCCTTGCATAAGCCCCATCCACCATTACCACTCCATAGCAACACCCGAACAGCTTTCTTGCGTAATCCCCATCCACCATTTCCTCTCCATAACATCACACGAGATTCTTCCTTGCATAAGATCCTTTCACCATTTCCGCTCTATAAAGGCACCTAGACAGCTTCCTTGCGTAAACCCCATTCACTATTGATGCTCTATAATGGCACTCGAGCAGCTTCCTTGCGTAAGATCCATCTACCATTGCCGCTCCATAGCCGTACATGGGATGATTCCTTGCGTAAGACCCATTCACCATTTTTGCTCCATAGAGGCACCCAAGAAGCTTCCTTGCATAATACCCATCCACCATTTATACTCCTTAGCGGCTCTTGGGTAGCTTCTTTGCGCAACCCCCATTCACCACCCTTCATGGGAACACATTTGCACTGTGATCATCATGTCCTTGCTGCCCCTTTCTTATCACACTAAACATGAATCACAAGGGATTAGAGTAAGCATCAGCCATGAAATCCTCTCTGGGCAGCCTAGAGTGTAATCCCCAAACCCAACATGAACTACAAGGTCTTTAATCCTTTCCAAGGTGAGGTACGTAGGAAGCGTCCCTGAGGATCATGCCCAACACCTGATCTCTCCAGCCACATTCACATCAGTTCTCCCAAACCTCACCTAAACTATTTGGTCATTGATCCTTGCCAAGGCTAGGTACGTAGGAAGCCTCTCTAAGGATCAAGCCCAACACCGATTAGTCCTGACCATCTTCATGTCAGCTTACAAAAACCCAACTTGAACTATGTGGTATTTTATCCTTACCAAGGCAAAGAAAGTAGGAAGCCTCCCTAAGGTTCAAGACCACCATCAATTGGTTCTGTCCCCCTTCATGTCAGACCACCTTCATCCCGCATGATGTTAAACTCTATGCCCCCTTTTCATCCTGGACAACGTTAGACTGCATCCACCATCCAGCGGTAAGTCGTTGGGACCCCATCCAACAGTAAGCTATTGTGATCCCATACAGTGGTAAGCCGTTCTGACTCAATCCTGCAGAAATCCATTGTGATCCCATCCAGTGGAAAGCCATTGTGACCCGATCTAGGGGTAAGCTGTTGTGACCCCATCCAGTGGTAAGCCGGTTTGACCCCATCCAGCGACACGCTGTTTTGACCCCATCCAGTGGTAAGCCGTTGTTCCCCCAATCAACGGAAATATGTCTTCAGATAAATTATGTGGACTTTTATTCCCTGCCACAGGGATATGTAGGAAGCCTCAATGTGGTTCAATCCCATCACCCATGTCCCATCAGGATCTATCCATGGATCCCATGTGTTCCAGAAATATCATACCCCAACCTAGATGTTCTATTATCTTTAGATCCAATCCATTCATCCATTCTCATAGGTCACCTTCTTTGGTGTCCCATCGTCACATCGAACTATTTGGACTTTGTATCCCTACCACATGGATACATAGGAAGTCTCCTCAAGGATCAAGCCCAACATAACCATAGTCCTCACGTGGGTTCTATCTCATCAACCCTCCACTTAATTCAACTCCCCATTATCCATCTGGATTCTTACCCAGGCTGCCACATCCCAGAGGGTCATGGCATCAACCAATTCACAACTCCTAGAAGTGCCTGGGCCACTTTCCATAATTAATCCCCAGTATGTATCCAGGTAGTTTTTCTTTCTATACACCCCAATTCATCACCCCTTCAAACTACATAGGTTTTGATCCCTTTCATCTACATAGGGTAGATAGTAAACCTGTAACACCCCAAGCTTCCACGATACACTTCTCTTTGAATAATACAGTAGTGTGTGTTGTACGCAACTTCGAGTTCTAACACACACCACAACCAATCAAACTAGCAGTTATGAATAGTAATACCCACTGTTTGAAATTTTATATATTTTATCTTCCAAAATGGACTTCATTTTTGGATTCATAATATCTATATTAGGTTAGGGTGATTTTTTGGTATTTTTCTAAAAACTCTCAATTTCTTATGAATAGTGAAAAACAATGAGTTATAGTTTAAAACCAAATTATTATTTAAATAATTATTTATTTAATTTAAATTTATTTTAGGTAAAAATAGATACATAATACCTATATATGTTTAATTTAATTCATTAGAGTCAGTTTATAATAATTTTAGATATATAAAAATTTTATTGAACTTTTCACCGTCTTTTACCGACCTCCTAAGAGAATTTATAAATTTACATAAAACTTAATTTTACCACTTCTGTGAGTTGAATTTTGAAAATCCGAGAGACATGGTTAATATCAAGGAGTAAAATGTGGTTCAATAAGATAAAAATAATTTTTGGTGAATAGTATCTTTTTACTTTTATTTACCACGGTGAAAAGAATATAGGGTAATTATGGGTAAAAATGATTTTATTATTACACTAACACATGTCCTACTTTTATTTGATAAGTGTAATTCGATCAAAAACAACCTTAGGAATAAAAAATGAGCCTTTAGGTCCATTTGGATTAGACGAGGACATTTATTATTATTTAATTTAAAGAAGAGTTAAAAAGTGTTAAATTTAATGTTTATTAACTAAACCATTTTTAATAAAGGGTTATACATAAGATTAATTCGACTATAAATATTCATTAGAAAGATAAAAAGATTTTATACATCATGGTATTTTATTCATAATTTTTATACATTAAATTATTAAATTTATTTATGACACAATGATGAGGTAGTAATTACCTTATTAATGAAAGAATCAAATAAATTGTATTATAAATATTAAAATAAATATAATTTCCAAGTTTTTATGACATAAACGAATTTTATAGGTGAATATGACATATTTGGGATGATTCAATGTATCTTGTTCGAAGTAATAAAGTTGTGATGACTTTCAAAAAAACAAAATATCAAATAGTGTCAAAATTGACATAAATTAATATTTAAAACAAATACTATATTATTGGTTGATATAATATTCCTAAAAATGTAAGGATCGGAAAAAAAGATTAAATAATATTATATATGTCATTAATGATCCACTTTAGGTTCTCTTGGATGTTTATAGTATGTTTATTAACTATATATAGTAAGAATACAAGAAGACACAACAAAAGTTAAACTATTTAACTAAGTGTTAAATCTAAATGATAAGGTTAAAATGGTAACCTAAACATGTCTAAAACCTATTGGTTGATAGGATTTAGACCCATAACCAACTAAGTCTCGATATAAATTCATTTTTATCTATTATAAACCGAATATGATTGTATAATAAATTAATACTTTAATCTTTTCCTTAAGTGACCCTCACCCCTCTTATAAAAGGCCACTTCCCCTTCTCTCAAACTCACAAATCCAAAGCCATTTGGCTCAGCCAACCCCTGCCCAAATATCATCAAAACTTCCCGAAATTCAACCTATAGGCCTTAGTTTGATCAGAAAGACAACCTAAATAGACCTTTTGATCAAATCAAAATGAAGAACTCGAAGAAGAGGTAATGATTTCACCACCCTTTTTCAAGTTCCTTTCTTCTTCCACTACTTCTTTCTTTGTTATTTCCATTCTAAAATAATAACTCCAGAATATTATATATAATATGATGTTATTATAAGTATTTCACAACTATATTCATTATTCTATCCATCTTATGAATTATAATGTCACCATGCGTGCATACGTACGGCCTACCGTCTCCATGCCGTGGTGTAATTTTTTATTCAACACTATGTTATTTGGATGGATATAATGATGAGTAATATGTATATAAATAATGAAAATAACATGATAATGTCTCTGTAAAATTAATATACCATCCAATTCCACACCTTTAAGGAAATGATATTGTCGCTCGTGCGTACGTACGGATTACAGTCTCCATGACGCGATGAGATTCATTTCCACGATCACTATTCATCAACGATTATAAAAATATATATTACTAATAAGTATGTAATTTATGACATAATAATTATACTGGATATATACATATTTATATATATGTACTTACATATATCTTATTTACTTAGTTTCCTTCAATATGATATGAAAATGGAAACAACATTTATGCGTACGAATGGACTACCATCTCCATAAACGGTTTTTTTCATTTCATATATATGTCTATTATACATATTTATATTCTAAATATATATGGTATATAACTAATGTTTTATATTCTGAAATTATTTCAATCTTGGTCTAAGTGATACAATCAAGAGTAACAAGTTAGAACACGTACGATAAGAAAGCGAATAGTAACTGAAATGTTAATTTAACATGGAAATTATTATTAAATGGGTATTATAAAGTCATTAATGAATCAAGTATGATATCATAAAAACTAACATGGTTTTGGTATACTTTAATAACATACTTATATCTTCATATAGGAGGATAAACATACCCTTGACTAAAGGAATGTGCAAGGTAAGGGGTTTTCATCTCACTCCTTATTCCTGTGAGATTCATGACATATTGACACTATTAACTTTTGTGTGGTGTATGTACTGCCCATAATTGTATTCTTTGTGTAATAATATTTACTTTATGTGTATTTACATATTCATTGTATGATTCCACTTTCATGGGTTATATGTTTAGTAAGTTACCAAATTGGTAAGGGTTAATTTCACAATCTCTTTATTATCTGAGGTTGTTTTTATGTAAGTATATACTGTGAAATATTTATTATCCATGTACGTGTTTCATGAAAGAGTTTTCAAAAAATTATTTTAAGGTAATGTTTTACTAAAATATCATTTCAAATGTTTTAAATATTTATTCTTCTAAATCTTTCTCATTAATATCCATGTCTTCAAAATGGTTTTGAAGGATTTATTTATATGGACATAAATGTTTTTAAAATATTAATTCCTTACCAAAGTTTCAAAGTGGTATGGGAAACTTTGATTAAAAAATGTCTTTAAATGTATTCCTTTCAAAATTGTGTGACTTTTAAATTTTTTCATGAAAAGGGGTATTTATCTCAAAGAGTTTTACAAATAATTTTCATCTATGTCAAAATAATTTAATGAATTTTAAACTTGTTTTGAAGTTGATTTATCATGATACAAATATTTCATATTGTATTGAAGGTTTTGTGATATGTTTGACTGTGTATGTGTTATTTTTATTCCATTCATGGTTTATGGAAAAATTATTGACATTTCATATGCTATTTTTAATATGAATGTTTATGATATGTTTAAACCTTTTCATATGAGGAATGTATTGGACTTAGTAAGTGACAGGTGGAGACCGCTATAGCTCCTCGATGCATCGGTAGGTCTCATGAGACAAATAGACATGGAATTGGCCGTGGCCCTTTCCCAATTTGATATATGGTTTTGGCCAAGGCCTTAATCATTTTTATACATCTTGGCCGAGGCTTTGAAAAAATGTTTCAGAAAGTACGGAATTATACATTCCCTCATTATGGAAATAATATTGATGGTTCATGTGGTCATTGGACTAGTAGAATACCCATGATTATGTTTTATTATGGCATTATTTAATCATCTCATATTCTTTCCATAAAAGTATTCTTTTTTATTATTGGTAAAGACATATGGTTTCACTTATTATCCACACTTAATATTTATGTTATCTTCCACTGTATTTCTTACCCTTACTGTGCGTTTGAGCTCACCCCTTTATATGTTTTATTTTTCCCAGGATTCTAAGAAGTGTATTATGATTGATATGCAGGGTTAAGCTAAATGGAATAATGGTGTTCTTAAAGAACTATTTACGCTGCATTTTATGTTTGAAATTGTAATGTAATGTTAATGTATGTAATCTATTTTGCAAGACTGCTAAACCGATTGGTCCTTTGGGACTTGATTCCTTGTAATCATTCCAATGTATTAAAATAATTCACTGACTCTGGGTAACTGGGGTTGGGGCATTATAGTTGGTATCATAGTTGGTTTAGCAATAACCTTGGAAGCTAGATTTAGATAAACTATGATTAGAACACCTAGACCTAAGATAGACTTTGAGGATTAGTATAGAAGAACTCTCTAGAATTTTGGTGTTGTATAGATTTTGTGTGTTTTCCAAGAAATGCATCCCTGTCTGGATGTGACCAGGTAGAGGCGGCTCTGGCACAAATGTACGTAAGGGTAAAACCCCAAAACACTACTTTGAGCTAGACTCGAATGGGAACAGGTGCACGAAAATAGGCCTTACACCACTCTTTTTTACGACACTCCTGGGGGATATTCTTAGGATAATTATCGTTTTATTTACAAACCAATATGGAGGGGTTATGAGTATATATCTCCTCAAAGAAAACATTTTTCTGATTTTGAATTATATCCATAGACTGTTCAATTTACATTAGGTATTTTACATGTTTGGAATTATGAATTGTGATTCATAAACTGACCTAGTGTATGTCATTGTTTAGAAATGGCACCCAGTAGAAATAATGAGAAATCCAGCAATACATATGATCCAAAGAGAAAGAAGGGTTATATCATTCATGGTATTAAGAAAAAATTTAGAAGGGAAATAGTCTCGCATGTATTCTCAACATATGAAGAAACAATATCATGTGTTAGTAAGATAAGTGAATAATTCTCTGAGTTCTATGGCTTTGAAGGGAAGTAAGAGAAGAAAAGGATGGTAGAGAGAAAGATGGATAAAGGGAATTGGGAAAAGAAACATTTTCCCATATGTGATAACTGTGGGAAGAAACCACCTGGAACTTACCTGAAGGGAATGGGAGTTTGTTATAAGTTTGTAGAAAAAGGACACCATATACGTGACTTCAAGGCTAAGAAAAAGGTTTGAAATGTACAATGCTTCATCTGTAAGGAGTTGGGACACTACACATACCAATGTAAAAATCATCAGAGTATGCCCCAAATGATGCTATTGGATAATAATCAAGTTATGATACTACCTCAGATGAAGAAGAATGACTAGTGTTCTTATGCTGTTATTATTTTATTATTTCATTTGAGTGTTGTATCAATAATATTCTTGTTATATGAATTATGGATAAAAATAAGGATTATACTGCAGTACTATTTTATTGCGGATTTAAGATTATATGGTTCTAAGAGTGAATTAATAGTGAGCTATAGTTTTGAAAAAATACATGGTTGAAGGAAATGTAATCCTTTATATGGTCCTGATAATGAGGTAGTGATTTTTGAATAAGATACGGTTGATTTGAATAATCATATTGAATACTCTTGACTACCTTGAAACTGATTAATGATTTGTCATTGTTGGAGTTTACGACATTTTTGGATAGAAGTAGTATATCCCGTATTCTATAAAGAATAAGGGAGAATGAATGTAATCAATAAGGTTTTATGGTAATTCAGGATGTTACCATGTTTTAAAATAATACACGAGGAAGGTGTTCACATGTTATTACATGAAAAACGATCTTCATTGTGTTTAAATTATTTATAAATTTTGGACTATGAGTTTGGATAGAAGTAATTTGGATAAGTCTAAATGTTTTAATGGATTATGTTTGAAAGGTTATTTTTGGACTTTTATAAAAGGACACCACGCAGACCATGTGACAACCCGTCGTGTCGGACAAAGCTGCGGGAATCGAACCCAAAACCATAGTGCGATTGGGATTTATCGCCTACCACTGGACTACATGAAGTTCCTAGATGGTATAATTTAGTTTCTTTTTTAAAGGGTATGATATTTGAATTATAAATTCATTATATTTGGAACCCTATATGATTAGGATAAATAGAGTATTTTTGAGTTGTATTATGTTTTGGTGTGAAAGATGAGTTTGTGGTAGAAATTTATTAATGGATAAAACTCTAATTATAAAGTATGTATATATATTTATGATCATAGCCAATATCATAAATAAATTCCTCAACATTAAGAAAAGGAACATAGAACAAAAATATTTTCCGAGATGGTACCTTAGATCATCACAAATTTATGGCTTTATAATTGTTGGCCTTTTCATAGCCATGATCTCTACCACTATCCATCATATATTGACGGTTATATTTCTCTTCCATATCCATGTTTTCCTACATGGAAAACTAGCATGTGTTATTTTCGGTAACCTTCATACTTACAACTCTTTATTTTAAAATAGAGGCCTCATTAATACATTTTTCAATGTGGGATTTTAACTAAGATATTTTGAATTGTCAACCCCAAGTATCCAATACCGAGTATAAATTGCGAGGATGGAATTTATTGAATGAGGGAAGAATGTGACACCCCAGGATTCTATAGTACGATTCTCTTTGAATAATACTGTAACGTGTGTTGTACGCAACTTCGAGTTCCAACACACACCACGACCAATCAAAATACCCGTTATGAATATTAATACCCACATTTTGAAAATTTATAAATTTTAACATTCAAAATGGACTTCATTTTTTGATTCAGAATATCGAAATTAGATTAGGGTGAATTTTTGGTATTTTTCTGAAAACTTTCAATTTTTGATGAATAGTGAAAACACTGAGTCATAGTTTAAAACCAAATTTTTATTTAAATAATTATTTATTTTATATAAATTTATTTTTGGTCAAAATAGATACATAATAACTATATAATTTCAATGTAATTCATTAGATTCAGTTTATAATAATTTTAGATATATAAAAATTTTATTGAACTTTTCACCATCTTTTACCCACCTCTTAGGAAAATTTGTAAATTAACATAAAACATAATTTTAACACTTATGTGAGTTGAATTTTGAAACTAAGAGAGACAGGTTTAATATCATGGAGTAAAATGTTGTTCAATAAGATAAAAATAATTTTTGGTGAATAGTATCTTTTTAATTTTATTTACCATGGTTAAAAGTGAATAGGGTAATTAAGGGTAAAAATGATATTATTATTACCCTAACACATGTCATAATTCTATTGGATAAGTTTAATTCGACCAAAAACAAGCTTATAAATAAAATATGACCCTTTAGGTCCACTTGGAATAGATTAATACATTTATTATTATTTAATTTAAAGAAGAGTTAAAAGTGTTAAATTCAATGTTTATTAACTAAAACATTTTTAATATAGGTTTATACATAAAATAAATTAGACTATAAATATTCATTAGAAAGATAAAGATATTTCCTACATCATTGTATTTTATTCATAATTTTTAGACATTAAATAATTAAATTTATATATAACACAATGATGATACAATAATTCCCTTATTAATGAAATAATCAAATTAATTGTATTATAAATATTAAAATAAATAAAATTTTAAAGTTTTTATGACATCAAAGAATTTTATAGGTGACTATGATATGTTAGGGATGATTCAACGTATCTTTTTATATGTAATAAATTTTTCATTACTTTCACAAAAACAGAATAGCAAATAGTGTCAAAATTGACATAAATTAATATTTAAAACAAATACTATATTATTGGTTGATTTAATATTCCTAAAAATGTAAGGTTCTGAAAAAGGGCTTAAATAATATTATATATGTCATTAATGATCCACTTCAGGTTCTCTTGGAAGTTTAGAGTATAATTATTAACCATATATACTAAGAATACAAGAAGACACAGTAAAACTTAAACTATTTAACAAAGAGTTAAATCAAAATGATAAGGTTAAAATGGTAACCTAAACATGTCTAAAACCTATTGGTTGAGAGGATTTAGACCCATAACCACCTAAGTCTCAAAATAAATTCATTTGGAACCATTATAAACTTAATATGATTGTATAATAAATTAATACTTAATCTTTTCCTAATGCGACCCTCACCCCTCTTATAAAAGGGCACTTCCCCTTCTCTCAAACTCAAACATCCAAAGCCATTTGGCTCGGCCAACCCCTTCCAAAATATCATCCCAACTTCCCTCACTTCAACCTATAGGCCTTAGTTTTATCATAAATCCATCCTAAGGATCCCTTTTGATCAAATCAAAAGAAAGAACCCGAAGAAGAGGAACTGATTTCACCACCCTCTTTCAAGTTCATTTCTTCTTCCACTTATTAGTTTTTGTTATTTACATTATAAAATAATAACTAAAGTATATTATATACAATGTGATTTTATTATAAATATTTCACAACTATAATCATTATTTTATCCATCTTATGAATTATAATATCACCATGTGTGCGTACGTATGGCTTACCGTCTCCACACCATGGTGTAATTTGTTATTCAACACTATGTTATTTGGATGGATATAACCATGTGTAATATGTATATAAATAATGAAAATAACATGATAATGTCTCTATAAAATTAATATACCATCCAATTCCACACCTTTAAGGAAATTATATTGTCGCTTGTGCGTACGTACAGATTACTGTCTCTACGACGCGATGAGATTCATTTCCACGATCACCATTCATCGATGTTTATAAAAATATATAATACTAATAAGTATTCAATTTATGACATAATAATGCTAATGGAGATATATATATTTATATATATGTACTTACGTATATCTTATTCACTTAGTTCTGTTCAATAGGATATGAAAATGGAAACAACATTTATGCGTACGTACGGACTACCATCTCCATAAACGGTGTTTTTCATTTCATATATATGTCTATTATACATATTTATATTCAAAATATATATGATATATAAATGATGTTTTATATTCTAGAAGTATTTAAATCTTGGTCTATGTGATACAATCATGAGTAACAAGTTAAAACACATACGATAAGAAAGCGATTATTACCCGAAATGTTAATTTAACAGGGACATTATTATTAAATGGGTATTATATAGTCATTAATGAATCATTTATGATATCATAAATACTAATAAGGTTTTTTTATACTTTAATAACATACTATGATCTTCATACAAAAGGTTAAACTTACCCTCGACTAAAGGAATGTTCAAGGTAAGGGGTTTTCATATCACTCCTTATTCCCGTGAGATTCATGCCATATTGACACTATTACCTTTTGTGTGGTGTATGTACTACCCAAAATTGTATTATTTGCGTAATACAATTTAATTTATGTGTATTTACATATTCATTGTATGATACCTCTTTCATGGGGTGTATATTTCGTAAGTTACCAAATTGGTAAGGGTTAATTTCACAATCTCTTTATTATCCGAGGTTGTTTTTACGTAAGTATATACTGTGAAATATTTATTATCCATGTCCATGTTTCATGAAAGTGTTTTCAAAAGAATTTTTTTAAGGCACTTTTTTACTAAAACATCATTTAAAATGTTTTAAATATTTATTCTTATAAATCTTTCTCATTAATGTCCATGTCTTCAAAATGGTTTTTAAGGATTTATTTATATGGACATAAATGTTTTTAAAATTTTAATTCCTTTCAAAAGATTCAATGTGGTGTGGGACACAGTGATTAAAAAATATCATTAAATGTCTTCATTTCTAAATTGCACAACTTTTAAATTTTTTAATGAAAAAGTGCTATTTCTTTCAAAGAGTTTTACAAATCATTTTCATCTATGTCAAAATACTTTAATGGATTTTAAACTTGTTTTGAAGTTGATTTATCATGAGACAAATCTTTCACATTGTATTGAAGGTTTTGTGATATTTTTGAATGTGGATGTATTATTTTTATTCCATTAATGGTTTATGGGAAAAGAATTGATATTTTGTATGCTAGTTTTAATACTAATGTTTATGATATGTTTAAACCTTTTCATACGAGGAATGTATTGGACTTAGTAAGTGACGGGTGGAGCCCTCTATATCTCCTCGATGCATCAGTAGGTCTCAGGAGACAACTAGAAGTTGAATTGGTCGAGGCCCTTTCCCAATTTGATATATGGTTTTGGCTGAGGACTTAATCTTTTTTAGACGTCTTGGCCAAGACCTTGAAAAAATGTTTCAAAATGTCCGGCATTATACATTCCCTCATTATGGAAATAATACTGATGGTTCATGTGGTCATTCGATTAGTTAAATACCCATGATTATTTTTTATTATGGAATTATTTACTCAGCTCATATTATTTCCATAAAAGTATTCATGTTTATTATTGGTAAAGACATGTGGTTTCAATTATTCTCCATGCTTAATATTTATGTTATCTTCCGTTGTATTTCTTACCCTTACTGAGCGTTTGAGCTCACCCCTTCATATGTTTTATTTTTCCCAGGATTCCAAGAAGTGTTTTATGATTGATATGTAGGGTTAAGCTAAAGGAAATAATGTTGTTCTCAAAGAACTATTTACGGTGTGTTTTATATTTGAAATTGTAATGTAATGTTAATGTATGTAATATATTTTCCAAGACTGCTAAACCGATCGGTCCTTCGGGACATGATTCCTTTTAATAATTCAAATGTATTAAAATGATGCACTGACTCTGGGTAACTAGGGTCAGGGCATTACAAAACCTCCATGAGGTTCAATCCCAACCAATGGTAAACCCTGGTGTTTCCCCATTCTGGGGTGCACACTCCCTGATCCGCCCTCAGTGGTGTCCAGATCAGCCTTCACAGTGTGACATCTTCCCTTTATGGGATACACCATCATGTGTCTTCTCTTATTGAGTGTTTGGATCCATCCAACTGGTAAACACTCCTAGAACTCCATCATAGAGATATACCAATCTAATCCGTCTCTATGGGACATTCTGATCACCCTCATTCTATCTCCACAAGATGTTAAACTCACGACCAACCTTGTGTTAAACATGAGATTCCTGAGGAAAACCTTAGAAGACTCGCCTTTGGCGTAACCATCTTTACTAGATGTTAAACTCTCAACATACCTCATGTTAAACATGGGAAGCTGTGGAAAACCTCAGAGACATACCTCTAGAACAAGATACCGCACGATCGACGTGGGATGACATGGGTTTTGCGCCCTTGAGATTCCATTTTATGAGGAAGAATAAGGATTCCCCAAAGTCCACGCATTCAAAGATGCACTGACATGCCTGATTTTGTTATCTACTCCAATCGAAGGTTGCTACCATGTCAAGACCCAATGGAATGTCCTGACATAAGTATTGTAATTAACCGGTGTCCACAAAGATATGACATCGGGAACGAGATTAAAGAACCCATACTTAGTATATAAAAAGACCTGGATTAGGTGACGAGTTCGAAGAAGGAATCCACAGAAGGAAGAACTGCCATCCCATCATCCCGTTTCGATCATGGGGCGAACATCTCTAAACAAGGAACATATGCTTCCTGCATTTTGAAATCAGGAATGTAGGGCAACAGTTAAACGTCCTCCACCGACGGATGCATGCACCCCAAGGAAAGTGTCAAAAACACAAAGGTAAAGAAATAACATGAAACAAATATAAAATAGATATAATAGAAGAAAATAATAATATATTATATAACTAAAAAAACAGAAGAAACCAAACAACTCAAGAGTAGAAAAAATCTACAAGTAAAGGTCAAACAAAAATAGAAAACCAAAATAGAAAAACTAATTACTATATATGATATAATTGGAAGACTCCCACCATCTCACAAATATCTACTTACCTCAGATAACATATAACCTCCTCACCTCACTACGATGCCTTTCCTTTCCCAATATTGAAAGACAAACAAAGGTTTACACACTACCAAAGGGGTACGTAGGGTGTGATATAATTGGATCAGAAGGGTGTCACCCAAGTGTTAAATATCAAGTTAATAAAAAATAATCCAAGAATTATAAACATTAAAGAAAACAAATCATGATAACAATTTAACATTTTTTATATCAAAATAAAAAAAGACAATTTAATTTCCTCTTTTTCCACATTTTTTGAAAAAAATAGGTAAATAAATTTCAAAGAATTTTATCACCATATAAATTAGAAGATATACTATTTAAAAAAAATAATTCATCACATATCATATAAAATATATGGAATTGAAATATAATAGTACCATCAAAAAGTAGAACCACATATACCAACACATCATGGATCACACTAGGTCAAAAAATCTAGAACACTCATACAAAATATAGACAATTGCGTATAAATCAATTCACTAGAAATAATAATCAAGTATAGAGAGCATAGTAACCCCATATCCAAGGAAAAAAAGTTCTAAAATTTCCCTATGAAAGTAGTACTAGAGTGTAGAGGAAAACCCCATGAGAAACCCCACTGATAGTGGATGAAACCTATTTCTATACCTTCCATCTAAGTACCCACAAATTCCCATGTAATATATTTTCCAAACCAGTTCATCAAACTACTTCCATAGAACCATGAGATGAAAACAAATTAATAATGAATTGAAAATCCTTTTACATTGACCAAAACTAGGGGAAAAATACCTTTTAAAAAAACATAGTTCCACCCATAAAAAACAAATTGGTCATATTATTCCATTTCATATAATAAAAAAATTTTATAAAACAAATTGAGATACTATTCACCAATATAGGCTAGATACAGACCAACAACCTCAAACTTAGGGTTCCACATGCCCAAAAGGGATCCCATAATAAAAAAAATGGAAAAAATAAAATGGAGGTACTAGAATTAATATACACATCTTAGAATTGATTCAATTCAACAAAAATGGCCCGTGAAGAGGAGTAAACAACACATTCCTAAATAATGGAAAACCACCTCCCCAAAACTAATAGGGAACAACCCACACAGTGAGATAATATAACACATATAGAGTGAATAAAGAATAAACATCACTAAGGATAAAAAAAACCAATATCACATTGAAACTATAATACCATGATAAAATGGAATGAAGAATAAAAATGATATCATAACCAAAGTGATGAAACAAAACTTCCCTAATGATCTAATGTAGAAAAAATAAATCCAGAATGAATGAAGGATCCAAAAATCATTGTATTGGACCCTATTGTCAATATTGGGTGAGAGATGTGGAAAAATGAATAATCATTCAAATGATAGATCAACCTAAACTCTCTACATGTGACATTAACAAGGAATTTAATACCTTTACACGTCATGTAATCCTCGATGATCACTTACAATGATGAAAATAATATCTTTATTATTAAAAAAAATGATCCTTTAACATTACGCATCATGAAAATCATACATGGTGTATACTCTTTCACATCATGTACTCAACTCATGATATGAGCCTAGAAACAAGTACACTTCATGTACTCCCATTTCAAAGAGTGTAAATTTCCTACAAATTTTGAAAAATGAAAAATTTTACATAAAAAAAACACATTAGGAATCCTCCAAACCTGGGGAGAACCCCACAAATCCATTAAAACTTTTATACCCGAACTCCATTAATTCAAAAAAATATAGCCCTAAATCGAAGGTAATTTTTATCCAAAGCTTTTCTCTATCCTTAAGAGTCCTAAGAAGCATCCAATTAAAAAACAAAACAAAATAATAGGTGTAAAATTCCTAAATATAGTTATTAAGATGTTACAATCTGCCCAAAAAAATGCTTTCCATCCTTGATAAGTCATGTGAAAGAGTGAAGTGTGATAAAGAGGTGTGGCCATTAATCCCTCATCAGTGACTCATGCTCCAAAGTCTTATAAGAATATTATTCATGTGGATATAAAACTATGTATAATGTAATAGAGTTCCCATGAAAGTATTTCACTTGAGAGTAAAATATATCAACTGGTTGCTTAATAATAAAAAAATATTCATCTAGTTCAATCTCTTCATAAGTCATAACTCGTGAGGGTTCAGGATAATATTTCTAGAGCTGCGATATATGAGAAACATTCTGAATGTATATAAACTAAAATAGAAATTAAAATTGATAAGAAAAATTCCCAGGATAACATGTAATCTCAAATGGTCCAACATATAATTGAGTTAATATTATTTATTTTCAAATATGATCATTACCCAGCTTAGGAGAAATCCCAAGAAAACATTTCTAGTTATAAAAAACACTAAACGACAAAATCATTGATATATATATATAAGACTTCTACAAAATCTTTACTATAATCATATGAAAAATTAACACTTGAATCCTTGTAGACATATCCTGAACCAAACTTGGTCCCACTAAATATTATTATCCCACCTTGTTTTACAAAAAAGATCTTATCTGCATGGGTGTCAAAAAAAATCTCAGAAGGATCCATTCTGACCAATAACGTATAATTTTTATAATAAGAATACTCAACTAGTCCCATATGGTTATATCAAGAGTCACCAAAATCCATGAAATATGTACATATCATATTATCCATAATATGAATAAAACTCTCCATCAAATCATCTATTTTTGGATGACAAGATGTACTGAATATGATCTGAGGCCCCATCACATCCTACAAAATCCTCCAAAACTTTGAAGCAAACCTAGAATCACTATCTAAAGAAATGGAAGAATGAACCCCACCTAACCTCACAACATCTATCACACACAACATGCCAAAATCATCAAACATAGTAGTGTCCATAATCGAAATTAAATTAGCTGGATTTATCAACCGATCAATCAACACAAAAATAGATTAACTCCCTAGGGGAGTCCAGGGAAATAAAATAATAATGTTCATGTGTATGCCATAGCATTTTTAAACTCAATCTAGAATAGGCTGAAACAAACCAGAAGGTTTCAAATTCTCTTCCTTTATCTATTGGAAGGTGTAACAGCAGGACACAAAACCAACAATGTCACGCTTCATACCCGGCCAATAGAATCACCGCCTCTTGTCATAATAAATCTTTATATATCCAATATGAATGAACCATGAATAACTATAAAAATAGAACAAAAAAGATATCCTCATAGATTCTAGGATGAGAAAACAATTCTTACAACTGATAATACTATCTAAAGAGAGAGACCAAGCAAAAATAGTTTCCTCACCAAGGTTTCTTCAATTCCTCTGAACACATTATCCAACTGCTGAATCAATATAATATACTCAAGGAGAGATGGTGATAACTGAACACTTATTATAACCATACCTAAAACATTATCCTGAGAATATAGACACAACTAAGAAAAAAACCCCATAATGTTCTACTTGTCCTTTGACTGAAAAATTGTTTGAGATGGATCCTTCCCACTAAGAATGCATGACACAACATTCCCCTTTGTTGGGGGTCTATGTGATATCAAAGTCAAACATCTTAAGGTATTCCACTCATTTCCTCTATCTAATATTCAATCATTTCTGAGAAATGATATATCTCAAACTCTTCTGGTCAGAAAATACTACAATCCTTTCCCCAAAATGACAATTCTTCCAAAACGTAAGTGCATTCATAATTGTGGAAACAACTAAATCATGAGTAGGGTAATTATTCTCTTATGGATGAAGATAACTATAGCTTCAAGTACCACATGATAATCCTACATGAGAATACAACCAAAACCACCAAAAAAGCATCATAGAAAATATCACCCCTTTTTAGGATTAGTTAAGGCAAGAATAGAGGAATATTTCATAAATCCTTTCAAATCATCAACCGAAAACTAAAACATTACATACCATTACAATTTCAACTCTTCCCTAGTATGAGAAGTCAAATGTGATGCCAAATTGACGAAAACCTTGAAGAACAATTAAATGTATCTATAAAGACAAAAATGTATCTAAATCTCAAAGGCATTTTGTGGATCTTCCCATGATAATACAATTAACAAATTCTAAGGATCATCTGATAATCCATGCTCAATAGTCACGTGACACATGACATTCACTTATTATATCCATAAAATAAATTTTGAATGTTTTTATACAAAAAGTGAATCCTTAGGATTTCCAAAACCAAACATACAAATTTTTCATTCATGTTCATGGATATTCAAAAAAAACGTAAAAATAAAAAAAAATGTGTGAGGATACTGTTGGAATATCTAATTCATAAAATCCATGAAAATTATAAGAGCATTAGCCAATCAAAATTTTATAACAAGATATTTTTATTGCCTATACCTCATATTGATATCCATATTAGAAATATTAGATTCTTGAAACCTATGTTGATGATAACCCGACCAAAGATAAATATTTGAAAACCACTATACACACTTTAACAGATCAAAAAAATGATCAACATGTGAAAAAAATACTCGTTCTTAACTATTACCAAGTTCAACTTCTAATAATCCCCATGAAATTAGTGTGAACCATATTACTTATTTCAAAGGTGCACCGAGGCTGCCCAAGGTGAGACACAAAGGTGAAAAAAACCCTTCACCACTAGATCATCCAATTAAATATTAACCTCTTTTATCTTCGCTGGTTCCATATAATAAGTAGGTATAAATATTTATTGTATTCTGGGACCATATTAATCGTAAAATCTACCTCCATCTATAGAATAATCTGAGAAAAATCATCTGGTAAAATATAAGGAAATAAAAAAAGTAGTATGATCAATAAATGAGGATAAATTATTAAATAAAAGCAATATTTTAGACAATAAAATAATAATATCTAATAAGGATGGTCATGTATGAACATAACATGAATCCCACACTCCTTGAAACACTACTGAGATCCCATTGACTACAAGACACAATAAAAGATAATGATTATAATAAATATTTTCAATATGAAAAATAATACAATTTATCCTAATGATGAATTAAAATAGATGCTGATCAAGAACAAAACAATCATAGACTAACACTACATCAGCTATCAGTAACGCAAAATAAGGACATCAAAACCACTATTATTTCCTCTTCATAATTGGTATCTCTAACTCCATAAAAAAGGACATGAGCTCCATTTGAAGGTTAATCATATAAAAAGCTATATATAAATGAGTGTAAAGTACCAGTATCAAATAAATCAACTTCTATCAAAGATGCAATAAATATGGAACCTCTCGCTATAACTGGACCAACATATACTTCCAACAAAAAATCATTTTCTATGTGAAGGTGCTTCACTATTAAGCACTATGTATGGATCCCTATAGTATTTGAAGTATATGACTTACTCATAGTGGCCTATGGAGTAGATGATCCCTGAACATATTGAGATGTGGACCCCTCTTGATAGAAATGTTATAGATGTCCATAACACCAACAACTTCCACACATATTTGCAGGAGAAGGATAAGAATGTTGTGTGTGTCAGACCACAACACACTACTAAAAAGTCATAGAAACACCACTTGATGAATATAGAGGTTCCAAATAGGAATTCTACTGATAACCACCTCATTCACTCATGAGATGATCCTAGCACTTCCACTTTTTTCTATGGTGCACAAGTAAAGTTTATATCAAGTGGAAGATAAAGGGAATAAATCCAAAATTTAATGACAAATTTAATTCATCCATCATATCCATGTCCATTTTATTCATATAGGTCTAATGTTTTTTACAAAAAAAAATGTGATATCTATTCGCAAGACCTATAGGTACTTATGAGATTTCAGCTGGTAATTCTTCACAAAATCTATTGAAAAATGAACCAACTCAGTAAACTAGAATGTGTACACCATCATCAAACACTATATTTATTGAAAGAAGACTGTCTTAAAACAATTCCAATCCAAGCCCACGAGCCTATCTTCCAGTACAATGAAATCCCACCATCACTTTCTAGGACCCTCAAGTATAAACATTATGAAATTCATCTTAATACTCTTAAGTGTATCTAGGAATTTGAGGATCACATATATATTTTCAATCTAGTCAACTTCCTCTTGAGGGTAATTCACACCTTTAAAGGATGGCATCTTCTCACAAAAGAACTCCCATGATAAATATCATTCTCCAAAAGCTCTTGGACACACATCAACATATCTATTCTAATATTATGGTACATTCTGATCCATGAAGATAATTTCCCACATGATAGACTCGATAAAGTTTTGATCTACTGGGTGATTACCTTATGGAGAATTAGCTGCACCCTCCCAAGGAGCCTGAAGAACATGTATCAGAGGTATACTTATGCACAACAGAATAAAATAACTGAATATACAACAAAAAAATACCAGTTTAAACTTGAAAACCCATAATAAAAAACTAATATTAACATCAATAATTATAAATAGGTGAAACATATCCCAATATCCTATGGTAACATGAGTCTCATCACGATAAGAGATGTCTAGGGAATCACTACAATATACCTCTTAACTCTGAAAAATCCTATATCTTTTCTAAAAATTATCCTAAGACAATAAATCATGAGGAAAAACCTTAATCGTATACCAATTTTTAATTAACCAAACTAAATATCCTCTCAAAATGGTACCTATCCCAGTTAGACCTATACTTGAAAGAAGTTCTCGATCTGCATGTGCCCGTGACTAACACCCAAATATCAAATAAAAATAAGAGGGAATGATTTCACCCAACCTAGAGAAACAACATAGAATATATAAATAATATATTCCAAAGTGGGAAAGATAAATATACCCTATAAATGAAAACAAATAGCAGAAACAAAACAACTCAACAGGAGAGACAATCAACAAGTATTGGTCCAAACACAAAGGACTAATGAAATAGTAAAATCAAATGCTCTATGTCAAAGTGTTTCCATCTTACTACTTGCTACCCAACTCAGACAACAAAAACCTCACTGAATCATTGTGGAAAATTTTCTTTCCCTGTGTTGAAAGACATAAAAGGTCTATAATTCTTAAAAGGTTCACATAGGGTGTAATATAATAGGATCAGTAGGGTCTGACCCATGTTTTATATATCAAGTCACCTAACAATAATCCAAGCATTAACAACATTAAAGAAAACAAGAATTTATAATATTTTAGTAGTTTTTAAATAAATATCATGGGAAAAAATTTATTTTCCCCATTTTTACATTTCTTAATAATGTAGGTAAATTAGTTTCAAATAATTTCATAACCATTTATATGAGTAGATATTTCATGTCAAAACAAATCATGCATCACATATCATATCATATCTATTTAAGTTAAAAAAACAAGTACAATCCATTAGTATAAGCACATGTAACATCACTCTAGGGAACACACTATGTTATGAAACCGAGGACACTCATATCTAATAATGAAAATTATGTACACAACAAACCACTCATCATACACATTGATTCCAGTAGCAAAACAATACATCGATAAGTGAAACCCCAAAAGGTCTAATAATTCTATAGAACAACATGCTAATATAGCTGTTGAAATCTCCATGAGAAAACCCACAATAGAAAGAAATTCACATTACCCTACCTTCCACATACAAACCAAAGGCTTACTATGTGAACTATTTTCCAAACAAGTTCATCAAACCATTTCCATAAATCCATTTTTGAAAACCATTCAAAAAACAATTTCATAGTGTTTTGAAGATCTTTTTTCATATACCAAAACAAGGGGGAAATCATATTTTATAAAAACCTAATTCCACCCACAAAAAAAACCATTCATATCAATTTATTTCATTCAGTAATTTTTATACCTAAAATAGGAGTAATAAAGTTCACAAATTTTGGCTAGATATAGAACCACCTACCTCAAAGATAGAGTCTCACACACCGAAAAGAAATACACCAACATGAAAAATACAACAATGAAAATAGAGGCCCTAAAATAAATCTATACATATTATAATTGATTGAATTTAAAAAAAGGACTAACTTAGAATATGAAACAATACATACATCAAGAATGAGAACTCACAGTACCATAACCAAAAAGGAAACTACCCTTGAAATGAGATCACACAAAGGATCTAGAGAGAACCAAGAGAAAACATTACCACGAGTCAGCAAAACCAATAGAACATTGACACATTGTTTCTATGATCAAAGGTAATGAATAATTATTAAGGATATCTTACCTAGTGTGATGAAATACAACTTACTTGATGATTTAATGTCGAATGAATCAATATATAATGAACAAAGGCTCTGAAAATTACCGAAGAAGAACCCTAGGTTGAGATGGGAGAGAGATATGGAATAATGAATAAAAATTAAACTGATGAAAAACCCCAAAATCCTTGTACACAAAATTTACATGGTTTGTAATCTATTTACACATCATGTAATCCTCAGGGATCCCTAATTTAGAAAAACCTATCATAATTTTATAAAAAACGATATTTTATCGATAAATGGAATATAACTCATACATGGTGTGTATTCATTCTTTTTTTGTACTGAACTCATGACATGAGCCTTGAAACCATCTAAAGTCATGTACTCCCATTACACGATGTGAATTTTTTTACAGATAGTGAAAACTATATATTCTTACACAATAAACCAAAACACCTTGGGTGTCCTCCAAATATGGGGAGAACCTTGAAAATCCATTAACACATTAATACCCCAAATCCATTAAGTTATGTAGACATGCTTCCTTGAACATTAGGTCATTTTTCTCAGTAAATGTTTTCTATTTTTAGGACTCCAATGATTCACTGAATTAAAGTGGAAAATAAGCAAAGAGGTGGAAAATACCTTAAATATGGAAATGATATATTACATATATCTCTAAGTTTAATGGATATGTTATATTGGTAAAATATAAATTATAATATTCATAATATATCACAATTTTTTAAAACTTAATGTTTAATTTAATGCAAGATATACTTGTTTTTAAAACAATATAATCTATCAATGAAATCTAATTTATTTGTAAAACACAATTCAAAAAAATATGGGTGATATAGTTTTACCTTCCTTATCTCCATGCCATTTTTTCATTTTACCCTCTAATATGAAAAATCCTTAAAATCTATTTTCTATGTTCATGGTACCAGTCTCCAAAATCCAACTCTAATAAAGATATTTCTAAATTACTTCTTCATAACTTCTAAATTCATAAATAGTTATATATTTTCCAAGGTGTAGTGTTAAACTATTAATAAATCTATCAATTTTTATATCCTGTTCAAAAATGAAAATGTGGATATACATAGAAAACAAGATGAAATACAACTCATAGTTGAAAAATTTTCATACCCCATTTTGATTCATTTTTGGAACTTTTCTCTAAATTTTTGGTATGAAGAGTATAAGGAAAATAATTATAATAAATATTTTCTTAATGTGTTCCCACTATTGATTCATCTAAATCTTTTCATATTTTCCACCTTTATCCCCCATTGATTGGATTATTTGTATAAATTATTGACTAAGAAAAAAATATTTTCTTACATAGAAAAATGAAAAATGAATTTTTTTAATAAATAAATATATAAAAATACATATCAAAAAATTAAAAGTTATTGAGACTTAAATGAAATAAATTTATAAAAAATTAAGAGAAATTTAAATTTAAACTTTATTTAAACCCTTTATGATAATAATCCTATAAAACATTATAATATTCATAATATATGTGATCACCCATAGACATACATCAAAGAAATGGTAAGATAAAAAGGCTAATAAGGGGGGGAATAATAGGAAAGTGAAGGATACATGAGTACATGAGTGAGCATAATAGTCAAAATAGCATCATAAGCGTATGATCATAGTCATAGGATTCATGAAATCCTATTTATAATATATGGAATGTGGGATATATATAATATTTAATCATTATAAATATATTTGAAGGTATTTTTATCAGTATATAATAATATAGTATTCAAAACTAACAATGTAAAACCCATGAATGTCATAGTGGTAAAAGTTAACCACATCATTTAAATTCATAATGATCACGTGAGATATAAAAATAGAAAAAATTCATTGGAGGGATGTATTATTATTGTAATACAAATCACATAATATTACATTTAAATTTATGAAATACATTTAAAAAATAAATTATAAAATATCTATACATAAATCCATCATCATAACTTGAATAACACATGATGAAATGGGAAATAGTTTAATAATAAACTTATAAATCACACGATATAATAAAATTTGATGAATGATGAGGTAATTGTTTTTCTAAGATACATTCAAGATAGATAGAGACTTATTTTTCATCTTATTGAGGTGAGATACCATTGATGAGGTTATGAAAGTCAATAGTATAATGAGAAAGTAATATTTATTGGAATATAGAAGATATTGTTTTTAAACATTCATCACATTAGAGAGAATAATCAATCGATAAATGAAATTGAATTTATTATTATAAATAATTATAAAATAATTTTCATAAATAAACTAATATTTGGAATATAAATATTATTCAAATATTCTTAAAGAAGATATAGAAAATTATATTTTCATAGAAAATAGAGGGAAGTTTCGTACAATTTGAAAACTAAAATAAATGGGATTTTGTCTATAAATGACACCCCAAAATAAAAGTGGAATAAATTATTACACATAAATAAGGAAGAAAATATATATTAAATAATGAAGGTAAATAATAAAAAAAAATCCATAGAAAGAGATAATTATTGAGGAATCCACTTATTTTATGTTTTTTGTACTTAGTCACACTTCCATCTACAATAAAACCAAATTATACTTATTTAAAAATTATTATAGACTTATTTTACATTAATTTATTTTAATTTTGACTAGTAGACATCATTATAATTTATAAAATTACTTTTAGTCAAATATAGAAAGGCATGTATACTTTTTTGTGGGAAATATATAATTTTCATTTCAATATTGCATTTTTTATTTTTGTCTTTTTCATTATTTACAATTATTGATAATATTAAAAGTAATTAAATATATATATATATTTTAAATAATCCAATAATTCATTTTAACTAACCATGGAGGTTGTGATCAATATATAATTGACAACATCTTCATAAAAAGTAAAACTGATCATTAATGGTATATGTTAAAAGATAGAGATAGAATATATATATATATATATATATATATATATATTAAAAATAGTTTTTAACAATTATAAAATAGCCTAATTACATTTATATCATGTAATAATATTAAATAACTATTTTATGAAGTTTAAAAATAGAAATATAATAAGAGAATAGAAGAAAATATTTAAATGATGAGAAATGGGACTTAACACTTTTTTAAGGATGACCCTTTTTCTATGATGTTACCACCATGATGGCATGAAGTGGGGTAAGGAAAAATATATATCCAAGTATCTTAGGAGGATAAAAAAGAGTCATATAGGTAAATAATGGGTAATTGGTTGAATTTTGGATGTGATTTTCCTAGGGTGAGATTGAATATCTATACATGGAGGGGAGTGGTATTTTGAGATAAAATAATGAATATAAAATTTTTTCAAGAAGAAGGCTTAAAATAGAGGTCATATTTGAATATATGAATATTATTTAATTAAAAAAATATTTTGTCATCACTTTTAAACCCTTACACAACCAATTTTTCTTGATTTAATAAATAATGAAAAAGAAAGAAACATAATAATAAATTTTTTTTTGTAATGGAATAAAATGTCTTTTTAGAGTTTGAAAATTACATTTTAGGATTAACAATTCAATATATTATTTTTAATATTACTATTTTTAATAAATATAGCCATTATAAAATACATTAGTTTATTATTACATAAAAATTATATTAATAAACATAATTTATTTGAAAAATAATATTTTATTATTAACACAAAAAAACATGTTATTCAAAAAAAATTCAACAAATAACCTTTGATTAATTTTTACATGTTGATTCAAAAAACTATCATTTTATATAAATAATTTTCAAATTTAGATAAATATATTTTATGAATATTAACATAAATTTTCTATGTTTTTACAAAATATGACAAAACCTACCTCATTAAAATATATACTTATTTATTTATTTATTTCAAGACAAATATCACTTACTATCCAATTTATTATTTTAATTTTCATGTTACTAATCTAATAGTTAGTTCACTAATAAAACATCCAGGTTATTATTCTAACAGCCATGTTACTATTACAATGATCATATAAACCTTATACATCCTATAAATACTTTTTATCTCCTTCATTGTTAATTCACAAAATCATTCTCAAATTTTTTTTGTTATTTTTTCATTATTGGTGTAAACTATATTATTTATAGGATACCACAACCCTATAGTGTTTAAAATTCTACAAATGTATTTTAATTATTTTTATCATCCCTCTAGACTACTTTTAATCTCAAAAATGTTATATATCATTATTTTTTAATATTACATATCAATGAAATAAAAGAGTGTTTATTTTCAATTTTGTGTTTACATGATTTATTTATATTATATCACACATATATGTTAAGAAGTTAAATTTCATATTAAAAAATTTGGATCATTACATTATTCTCCCATTTAAAAATTCCATCCTTAAAATTTCAATTTATATCCCAATTTGAGAATATATGTGGGTACTATTGTTTTAATTTTTTTATGTTCATATATTTCTTAATTATTTGTTATCAACTTATAAAAATGTGAATGAGATACAAAATTTGATTATTTTTACTCATATTTTAAATTTAATCATGGGATGGTTTGGGATATTGAAAGAGATTTAATTTTCCAAAACAATTTATGCGAGAAATATATAAATAGTGCTAATAAATTCCTAATGTAGGATCAAAATTAACCAAAAGAATAATTATGGGACTTTTAGGAATAATATCACTATAAAAATTATTTATTGAATATACAATAACGTGGGATAATATAATTATAACAGTATATATTTTCAAATATATTTTGACTTCAAGGTATTATAGAGATGATCCATTATTTTTATAAAACTTGAAAAGAATGGTTTTAAAATAAAATAAAATAATACTTCCACTAATATTTTTTGAGTAGTAAATATACCTTTAAATATTTCAGTTTTTTAAGTTATCTTAATTTTTGTTATGATATAAATATTTCTTTTTTCCATTGGTGGTTATTGGCATCAATTTTACTTAAAGACACATGGTTTGGAACATTGGCTTGTATAGTTCTGAAGTTCCATACAATTAAATAATTTTACATTGGTTGGTGAATTCAATAAATTCTTTCCCTCCATGACAATATTAATTTTCATCTTATTGTATTTTTAAAAATGTTATTCATAATTCCATCATTTACCACATATCAAAATTTTTACAATTCCCTCATTTTAATTCCTTAAGCACTTCAATCCACATTTTTGATAGGAAGAAAGTTGAATAATCACACCTCAATGTTATTTATAATTTAATTATTTATTATAAAAATATATCCTTACCATATTATCTTTATATCCATTGGATCATTATTCACACTCCATATATACTTTAATAACATAAAAAACTATATCTTTTTGACTTCTAATGTCATGAATAACTCGTTATTTTAAGAGATAAGGTTTCAATCCACTGAATAATATTTTTAAGTTTCTATCACTATAGATAGAAATAAAGAGTTATACCTTTAAATCCTCATGAAATTTTCCATTAATGTTTAAAAATATCATTTTCATATTTCTTGATCTCTATATATTATCTCCCTATTTTGGTATAAATAATATGATGCAAATTATTGCTGATAAAAATTTTCATGAAGTATTTTCAGAATATTGATTGAATACCATCCCTTGGATTCCAATTTTTAATTTTTTCCACTATTAATCAATATCTTATTTTAAACAACAGATGTACATAGTAAAATTCTCATAATTATAAAAATAAATAGTTGAAAATAATTTATCATGGTGTTGATCCATTCTTATAAAAAAAATTGACCGAAATATCCAATAAATAAAGGTAGTCCTTTGAGAATGAATAACTCAATGGATAATCAGTCTTTTATGGGAGAAGTTTGTTGTTTCGCATGGTTTAAGATATTGTTCATAACCATGGAAATGTTTTAAGTTCCACAATGAGTTTTTAACCATAAAATTTCATTGTATTTGGAATTTATTTCAAATAATCATCACATTATCCCTCACATGGGTTCTTGGATTGGGTTATCTTAGTACAAACCATTTTCAAATATATAAATGGTTAATGAGAAAATAAAACCTAAGTTATTAGATCATGAATTTACCATTTCTTAGTAAGAATAAATAAATTATTATGTATAATGTATTTGACCTATGAAATCCTCTAATCCATACAAGGTCATATTTTACTATATAAACTAATTTTTAAAATAACTACACCTTTCTACAATACCAACTATATAAACACATAAAAAACTGATACATAATTTTTTTAATAAAAAAATAACCAATAATACATATACAAAAATTGATAGGTTTATTATCTTGAAAAAATAGGTTCATACAACATTAATAGATATAAAAGTTAAAACATTATTTAATGCTTTCATCACAGTACTTTTATAAAACATAGATATTTTGTTAATACAAGAGATCAATTGGAGAAATACCTCAATGAAAGGGCGAGATAAATATCTTAGTAAGATAATAAATAATAGGAATTACAAGGATACATGAGTATATGAGTGTTCATAATTGTCATTATCACATCATAATCATAAAATCATAATCATTATATTTAGGGAATCATATAAAGAAGACCTGTAATGTAGAACATTAATAATAAAAAGGAATCATAAATATAAGATATGTATTTACTACGATGACATCCTAACATAGTTTATAAAGTTAACCACATCATATCCATTCATATAATAGTGAAATATATTACTACATCAAGTCCACACACAACAATATCATGATATGTAAAACTTTCACCAGTTCATGGGAAAGATATATAATTCTAGGCCTACATATAATATTATAATATATTAAAAATAATGAAACTCATATTGAAAATAATGGATATAATATTAATATATAAATCTATATGAATTTCATGGATAACTTATGAAAAAATGTAAAAGTGTTTCCTAATAAACTCATTCATCATAATATATCACCATATTTGAATTAATAATTGGGAATATATAGATGTAATAATTAGGGCAAACATAATTATCTCAATATCCATTTAAGATCATAAAATATTAATTTGTCATCATATAGAGAAGACATACCATTGATGTGGGAAGGAAACCCAAAAGTACGAAAATAAATAAACAAAATGTGAAATTAAGAGGTACCCCACTTTTAGAATTTATGACATGATAGCGATGGAGAAATCTATATATGAATTAGAAAAAATTAATGAAAATACATTAAATAGAAAAATGGTAAATGAAATGATATTTAGAATTAAAATTTCACTCAAATCTTCTGAAAGAAGATAGATTAAATAAGAGACTCTAAAAGAGAAGAGGAAGAATTTATGTAGAATTTTATATTCATTATAAATGAGATTTGGAAAGTGAATAAAACCTAATAATAAATTAGGAATATAATATTACACCTAAAAAGTTATAACGTAATATATTAAAGAACAAAGGGTAGGAAGAAATAATTCAATCATAGGAAAGAGATAATCAATAAAGAAACCTCTTACCATATGACCCATTTTTCCTCATCAGATATACCCCTCCTATAAAACCAAATTATATTTATTAAAATATTATCCCAACCATATTTTATATGAATTTGAGTTATTTTTTATCAGTTAATACCTTTTAAAATTAGTTAATAAATTTTAATTAATGATCAAAATGAATGATGACATGATTATTTGAATTATTATAGTTTCATTTAAATAATGTGGTTTTGATTATTGTTATTTATCCACCAGTTATAAGACCTCTAGAAGAGTAAAAATACACAAAATTCACATGAACACACACAAAAACATATAAATATTTATATCAAAACATATGTACATACATAAATAACCATATATATATATATGTACATATATATGTACATGCACACATAATAATACATAAGATATACATACCAACTATTTTGGTGATGATAAATAATGAATTTAAAATTTACTCATTGCTAAAAATATTGATCAATAATTGGGTGTTCTAATATAGGGAGAGAGGTAATATATATATATATATATATATATATATATATATATGCATTAATTAACTATCTTGGGTCATCCCTAAACCAGAAACATGAGTTGATCTACGACAAGCCAGGGGGACATCCTCAACCTCTCAAGGATGACAACAAGTAGAATAGGCACCCAAAAGTAATCATTATGGATGATTTTTAAAAATAGCAATATTTAATAGTAGTGAAATTTATCTATAAATCATAGCATGACCTGTTAAGACATTAAAAGTCCACACAATGATTGAAATTAGAGAAACTGATATAAAAAATAATAAAAGAGTATATAACCCCAGTAGAGTACATAAAAAATGAACGTAAATTAAAAAAAACTACAATGGAATGAATAAAAGATCCCAGAAATAGGATGCTGAAAAGACTAATACATCACTAATAAAAAACAATACTAAAAATAGATTTGATCTCCAAAAACCTCTCCATGTGATGACTTTTTCATCCTCAATGAATAATACAGATCTCTCCTAGGGATATCGTTAAGAGGTACCTCAACCTACCAAACAAATCATTTATACTAATGCAAAGTGGAAAAATTAGAGTGTGAGCATAACTATGCTCTATAGGAAATCATTAGAGAGTCTATGAAATTCGTTTTTATAAAATAAGACTATCATATATGTTTTGAGATATATTTTAAAATACATATTTTAATCTTTTTAAAGGAAATTCAATCATGGAATTTTCAATAAAAAAATATTTAAAAACTGATTTGTTTTTATGAAAAAATCCAAAACCTTTTCATGTGAAATATTTAAAAACATAAAATTATAAATTATTTTTAACCAACACCCAACTCACACCGAGGGAACAATAAAAACATAAATATACTAAATATAATTAAGGCATGATCATAACATAATAGAGGTATTAATAGGGTGAATAAAAAAAGAATCATAAAAAAAAGAAATGACATATCCAAATAAAATGAGTAGTAAATATTAAAGTGTTAATAATCATGGTAAATTCCTAAAACTTTTGTGTGGAGAAGCTAGACATACTTAGTTTGAAACTATCTTTTAGCCTATAGATGAAGTTCATAAGTCTATAAACAAAATTACCAATATCAACTAGCCTCACTAATTCCATAACCCCCTATGGTCATTGACAAAATATTTTATATTTTATATCTTATTAGGACATATATAGATGCATATCTCATCCTTCACTAAATAAACTTGGATACAATGATGATAATGAAACTAAGATGTTAGCTATAAAATTAATAATAAATACCCCAATGTTGGATCAACACCATCAAACTAGATTTATTATCCCAACCCTGATACCATCCATGAAACAAACCCATTGAATGAGGGGGATTATATGAGGTTGAACTCTAATTTAGTGGAATCATTTCACTGTTAAAACCTTGTCATTATAGTTATAACTTAGATCATATTTCTTAAAATCCCTCGAAAACCATTTAAATAAAAATATATTAGAAAACCAATTTCTATAATGGTAAATGATCCATCATTTTTTTTTCAAAAAAAATATTTGAAAGTTAGTGTAAAAATCAATGTAATTTTAATAAACATTAGAAAGTACCAATTGGTCCTAATAACCTTGTTATAAGTCTTATTGAGAATCCATTAAAATCATCATTTTGTGAACAAAATTTCATTTTGGAAATATTCATGTTTTAATGAGGGCATCCTATGAACTTAAACTTGTATATAAACACATACACCAATATGTGTAATAAAAAACAGACCTATAGTAGGAACATAGTTTTTAGTTTAGGTGTGGACCCTTTCAATTTCAACTATAAGATTTTGTAATGTTCTATTTATGGATTAGTACCTAAAGTTGGGCTGTGGTTCGTTTGGTTTTTTCAGAGAATAATGGAACTGGGGGGATATAGGATGGATGTAGGCCCATTACATTCTATGTAATTATAATACATGATTTGTAATGATTATATGACATGTAATGGGATGGGAAGATCATTTCATGTCATGTAAAAGATTTTTACAAGGTAGAAGACACCAATCATTACATGAAGTGTAATGAATTTACCTATTGTGTAAATACATAAGTAATTTTTTAAAATAAGAGAAAAGGCATCAATTCTTTTTTAGATAGAACCCTCACCGATCTCTCTCTCTCGTAGGATCTACCAATTAGCATATGCTAGGTTTTTCTACCACATCACCATAAAAACTCTTATTTCAGAACTGTTTATCTCATTGGAAGTGTGTTAGTGAGTTTTTTAGTCCTTTAACACCTTTTGTGTTTCTTATTCATAAAAATGAATCTATTTAGATGAGGATTATATACCCCATTTTCCCTATGTTGATCCATTATTCATATATCTTCAAAAAAAGAAACAATAGAGGCTGATACTAGATAAGGAGAGTTGTATGAGTCTGAGGTAGGTGGTCCATAACTCATTGCTCAAGTTTCATCATTTCATAATCTCCCATTTGGGAATTCCAATTTCATCAAGAATCATCTATTTAATTTATATTTATTTCTTATAGTTTTTAACACCATGTTATAAGATAGATTCTAGAAATGTCAACCATTGTTGGTGGTTGTGTCCACAACTACATTCATTTTATATTGGGTGATTTTCCACATTTTACATTTTAGTTCTTTTACTTGTGTATCTATTCCACTATTCATCTGTTCCTTAGCTTGACCTTTATAAAGGTAATCTTTACTTGTTTAAATTACTATTTTAATGATAAATTCTGAGTACTATGTATGCTTATCACTTGACCCACCTAAGGTAGGTGCTTCAAATTGATTAATAAATGTTAATTGGTAAATCGGTAAGTATATTGTATAATTAGGACTGGAAGAATATATATTAAATGGATTTAATGTGGTTTGTCATCCTTAGAAAACCTTGTCTTGTTATGAAAGGTAATGTATAGAGCCAAGAAAATAAATATGAAATTACTTAAATGGTTTTATGATGTTAAAATTTTCACACTAATGAAAGGAAAGGATTGAACCAGGTGAACATATAAGACATATGATTAATTACATGTAATTAGTTATTAAATGAATCAATTGTATGGGGAATAACTACATATGTACCTTTAAATTTTTATAGGAGTGGTTTGACTCGAGCTTGCCTTAGATTCTCTTGGTAATGTCTTGAGCACTCAAGGATACCATCCCACTTCAAGTATGCCAGTTTCTTTAGTTAAGACCCACCCTGGAACTTGATCCTCATATATAAGTGGATTCCTTATATAACATAGTTGTATCCCTCTATTACTATTATATGATTCCTTGGTTACACTCTTTGGATCCAACATGGCTTTTATAAACATGATGTGACTTATTTAAATCCATGGTCATAGCCATATCTTTTCCTGTTTTTCTTTGGATTTATTTCGTGGACTCATTTATATTTCCATCACTGTGGAATACCTCAAATGAAAATACTAGGAATACACTCTTACCCATATCTAGGATTTAGTTAGTTATTAGTTCTTATACCATGAGGTCTTTGTTTCCTTGGTTATTACCTAGGAAAAATTTCATTATTAATATCAATACACGTTTCCTTTTTTACATCATGGATCCTTCTCTATTACAATCACAAGGTGATTTCTGTGCTAGTTATGCCTCAGGTGTATTAATTATATAAATTGAAACAAAATAATTAATGAACTGGTTATGGTTTAGACACTAGCCAAGGTATGAAGAAGGTACTTGGGTTTTTATATTATTATTCTACTTTATATTTATATATGAATGCTTGCACAATATTTCAGTTTATATTACATGAAAATGATGTTATAGACATTATTTTTGGTGGCCTACTGATATTTATCTGATACCCTACTCAAGACTCCATTGGCACCTAGTAGGACTATATGTATGTAGGTGTTGATAAAAGGGAAGTGTATCACTTCAAACACAAGATTGGTTATTTCTTATATTTGAGCTAGTAGGAGATGACTGATCTGGAGATCAGGATGATTGAAAAATTCATCTGATTACTTTAATATACTTTTTTATAGATAATGTTATATGATTACCTATATATATGTTTTCTAGATTTAGTGTTACATGAGATATCATCATCATATTTTGTATATGTGTAATAATTATTTTATTCATTATCTCTTTTTTCTCCTTATGCTATGAATTATTTTTATTATTACATTAATTATTATACTTATATGATATTTTATTTAATTTATCTGCTATTATACACTCTATTAATGAGGTAATAGGATCAACACAAACAAACCCTAGGCCCTCACTGCTGGTCTGTAGCCTCTGGCATTCAGGGAGACGGGCTTGATTCCATGTGACCAATCGGGATTGAGGCACCTATAAGTGGAATCTAGGTCTAGGATTTCACAAAGCGGTATTAGAGGAGATCCTTTCTTAATTTACTATTTAGAGACAATATATTGGAGATTAGGAGTAATTGTAACTTGGTCATAAGCCATACTTGGGAGCCATGAACCCATGTCTTGGTTAATACCGAGTTTCCTGAATTATAATTGTTTTTCTGTTTTTCCTTACTACTATTCATATCATTGCAATTTTGGGTGGTAAACATGATATATGGTGTTTTTAATTATTATTCTGATTGATATTTCATTCCATATTCTTATTTATGATATGACGACAAGTGTAATTGTTAAATACATCATCATAGATGCCTATAATGTACATTCCATACATATGTCATGCCATATAGTTTCATTTCACTACATTCATTTATTGATTTTCCTTTGGTTGTTGAGTGATGTTGTAAAAGATAAATTATGCATCAAATTTTCCTTGTATGTGATTGAGTGATTGCTAGTTTTAATTAATGAGGTGTTATGTCCCCTCACGAGTTGGAGTTGGTAATGTACTGAGTCAATCCATTTGATTAAAATCAAATGGGTGTCATTTTCAATGATAATAAGTATGATCCCTGATTTAATGGGAATGAAAATCCATTTGGAATGAATCTAGTTATATAGATATATGAAAATTAAATATTGGAAAGGTAATCATGTCCTCAAAAATGAAATGGTTGCTAGTAAATGATTAGGCAAGGTATAGTTGAACCTTCATTTATTAGAACCCATGAAACATATTTTTGAACACTTACCAATACCTAGACTTCTAAACGGGTATTTGAGGTAGTATTCCATGGGTAATGAACCCTTTATATTCGTTAATACTATAATAGTGTTGCTATATATCTTCATAAATCTTGTTATGAGGTCTGTTCTTGGCACTTATAGACTAATGCCACCATGAAGTCCTCGTCTTATGCACTAGGAGGGTGAAAATGACCATTCGCTGAACATGTTGGGCCTAGAGATCCCAGTATTACCTCCAAGAGTAACACTTGAGGCACTGAATGTTGTACCTGATCTGGGAACTAATTCTCATGTTTGAGATAGTTTTTTACATTCGATGCACTCTATGAAAGGTACTCGATGACCTACCCCTATAACAGATGATCTAATTTATGAATTCCACCAGTAGCATCCTCCTACCTTTTTAGGGGATGAATTTCTAAAGGCTAAAATTTCCTGGATAGAGTCCACCTTTTTGATCATTTATATCCTAGATAAACCTCCATAGAAGAGGTTCAATATTTTGGTGTACATGCTGTGTGATTCCTCCAAGTCTTGGTGGTATATAGTTACCCAAGCTGGTTTCTATCAGGGAATGTTATGGGCTAATTTCTAGACTTCTTTCTATAATCTATTCATTCCTTAGAAACTGAGATATGACCTCTTCATAGAGTTAAAGCATCCAATGAATGGGTTTATATCAATAATTTTGAATTCATAATGTTTCATTCAGTTAGAGTGATTTGCATCACTTCTAGATGGGGAAAATATTTCACATGCTAGATGATTCAAGGATGGACTCATGTATGCCGTCCATAATTAGGATAATGTATTTTGGATACAAACCATTTCTCAAATAATCAATCAAGATTTTATCATTGAGTAATAATTTATGGATGGTGATAATACCAGGCATAAAGGACCCGTTCGAAGGTAGGCCGGTAGATCTTCCGGTACCATAAAGTTATCCCTCATGGTTTATCATCTATAAAGTGGAAACTAGTGTACCTGTACCAGTAGTTCTATAGTGAAAATTTTTTTTTGAAAAAAGGGAACCAAATGCCTTAGTGTGATAAATACCCTTTAGAGTTTCTATCTTGTGGGTGAATGGTCCATCTTCATAGATTCTATCGGATCTTTCCATCATATTATAATGGAAGAGAATCCACACCAACTCCAACTTCAGGGGAAGGGTTCCTTTACACTGTGTCTGGTGGGGAGTTTGAGTAACACCAACAAGACTGGTCAAGGAGGAGGTCATGTTGGTGGTTGTCAGGATTCTAATAACCACCAGTGCCAATAGGGTGGTTTTTATTACGTCAATCCTACTGTGGCACATGGACGTAGATCAGGTCAGTTTCATGCATTATATAAAATTCCTAAGGATCAGGTTTTAGTACAATCTACAATATGAAGTACTATTCTAGTAGCCTCCACTATAGTATATAATTTATTTAATACATGTTCTTCACACACCATTATCACTTTATCTATTATAGAAATCCTTGGGCTAAAAATATAGTATTACTATTGTGTAATGATCCCAAATACACCGTTTGGGATATGTTCATAGAGAAAATACCAATGTAGGGACTGCCCCCATGTAGTAAGAAGTTACCAATTTTATGGGACCACTTTCTTATTAATATTAAGGGCCTTGATTTTATTCTTATGAATGATTTTTTAGTTATGTATCAGGAATTTATAGATTTATATCACTATAGGGTATCATTTACATCACCATAGGGAAGCAGTTATCTAAAAAGAGAGAGTTGGATGTACAATCTAGTAGAGATAGACCAGACCATCATGAGATAGGTAGAGTGACCACCCATGTTGATAATGTTTTCATGTAAGATCAAGGTTGACTTCATAACTAATTCCCTATTATAATATAGTATTGTAGGGACAAATTTCTAGATGATTTTTCTAGATTAAATTATATGATTAACGTTGTCATGACCCCCTCTCCACAATGTCTACCCCTCCTAGGTTGGCAATGTGAGAGGGGAGATAATTCCCCCTGAGTCCCACCTCCAGTAGGCCCCGAGTTGGTGACTAGAACCAAGGGTATAGTAAACACACAAATGGGAGGAATTTCCCTTTGGGAGAACACATGCAGAAGAGATAGATAAGACATACACAAACCAACTCCAACTCAGAATGCAATATAAATGTAATCCCATGTACACATATGTAATGTCATGAAAACTACTACAACTAAAAGGGGAAAACTACAAATACCCAAAATAATGTAAGAACAATAGCAAACACAAGCCCAATAAACTCCTTTAACCCCAAGCTAGTAGAAAACAGATTGATCTATAACCTACTCCAAGTTAAATGAAAAATAGTTTATATAGACATTGGGTGATTATAATAGCTTACTCAGTAGGATCCTCCTTGAAGCCTCTCGTGAAAATTTAAAGAAAGAATGATAAAACACAATGAACAACAAGTGAAACTAACTCATCACCTAAATAGGTATACTAAGTACCTAACCTCACTATGGACACTCTCACCAAGTAACACATACAAGAGTATATAATATAACAAATAATATCATGGGAACCCTGTTACTACTTCCCCACTAGTTTTCTGCATTTCCCCAATGTCGCACGACCTAAGCATCTATCTCCAAAAAAGGCTTTCCCAAAGACACATGGGTGAAGCACCAAAACAAGAAACTCATGAAACAAAACCACCACATACACATAATCAAAGTAAAAAAGGTAGTTTTTGGGAGCCACTACAGCTCGCATAACTTTTATCATACGTCGAGTAATAAACCTCATACCATTATAGCCCATACACTGAGTAAGGATCCTCAAGCAATCATAGCGTATACATGTTACATCTATAGTAGTCCATAAGAAAATATATCTAGAATATATGTTTGTGAATAACTACAAGCCATTAAAGCCCTCATGAAAATACATTTTAATTTTACAATGAGTGTACCGGAGTAGACAATAACTCCACCCAAAAGGGTGTGATGAGTTGAACCTCCCATCCTCTAGACCAATGAATGTTCTTATGTATCATAATGTTCAAACTTAATGACATCCTTCCTTTGGAAATTAGGTCCCCTTTTGATAAATATCTGATCGATGTTTCTTGTTCCATTAATAAATCCAATGGAATCAGCTTGGAAATAGAGATTCTTAATACTAGAACACACATTTCAAGTAACTACAAAATAATCCTCCATCTGTGAAGGTAGCGAAGGAACCGACCTGAAGGGCCAAGACCGCAGGCTGAAAGTGATGCAAAGCAGGGGTGCAAGGGCGCAACCACAATAGTATTGACATATTTTTTGGTTAAGTCCCTAATGAGGAGCCCAGGGTACCTGGGTAGAAACACTTGCATGCCACCAAGTTGGAGGAGATTGAAACTATGATTTTGGCTATGTCCTCAAAGCTATGGACTAGTATAGACAGACCACCAGCAGAATGCAAGTATAGTTTGGCACCACCCATCCAGCACATAGCCAATTGCATGCCACACATCGGGCACACAACCGACTTGTGTTCCCCAATTCCTTTTGACCAAGGTCCTATTTCTGCCTATAAATAGACCCTTGGGGGCCTCATTTGTATGTACGCATTTCCATGAAGCCCATTTGAGGCTATAGTCACCCTAGTACTTCTCCCTAGTCCTCCAAAACATTCAATTTTGTTCTTAAAATCCTTGAGTAGAGGATTTAAGGGGGGATCATTGGAATTATGTCCATTTAGTGTTTGAAAACCATAACACCTGCGCGCCCAAAGTGCCAAACATCCCGAAGTTAGAAATTCTTGCACACCTTCCATTCCTCTCACAGGAAAATGAGCTCCCAACTTCTTGAATCCCCTATGAAAACTCTTTAAGTCTTGAGAAAAGTCTCAGACATGTATTAACAAACATGTTGTTCATTGCTTATGTGAACATCAGGTCGCCCAAGTGTACTTGTGTGCCCATACATGTGCGCGATTTCCTACATGGGTGCCCCTCTTTGATTCACTTACTTTCATAACTCTTTTCAGTCTACAATCCATGAAGACTTCCTCAAAGCCATTCATGGAATGGCATATTATTCATTAGCTCTCTTGTCTGAAAGGGATTCTGTTTAGTCATCCACCAAAAACTCTTGACTTATCAAAACTTTGGGAAAATAACATCATTGTGTCTCATATTTGGGTTTGTATTTCCATAGTCAGTGATTTCCCATATTTTTTTCATAATGGGGTTAGGATTCATGGGGTGTTTGTGGGTTTTTATATCCATAGTCACATCAACCTTTCTACCAAAAACAGTGTAGGGAAGTTACCTATTTGGAGAAGAGTTGGGTCATGGCCCCTCCCTTCTTGAAGGTATGACCCAGAACCTCAGGTCTCAAGGAGGAGAAGATATGGTTCATACATACATTTCCTTTTAAAAATAAACTACAAGTATCCCTCCCAAAGTAGGGTCAATTTTTGGGCAACTGTCTCGGCATAAGACCCTAGCTGATCTGGTAGGAGGTGGCGTCATTTCTCCTCCTCTAATCTTCGGTGACAAAGACTAGAGGAGAGATTGGAACATGGAATTTTGTTACCCTTTACCTCTCCCATTGGGCTTTTTCACCATGGGCAGCCATCCTGGTGTAAGACCCTAACCTTGTCTAATTTAAATATAACACATGGAAGGAACGTCACCTCACCCTCTATCATGGTCTCCTCAACCACGTTCACCTTGGACAACGTAGGTGAGCCCTCTTACACCAGCCGAGGAGGAAAAATATTATTGTTTGAATGCCTTTGTTGAATCTATGACATCCTCTTATTTCTCACACCAAGAATGACTCATGTGGGATTAAAGATTTTTCATGGTCACAACTTTGCATAATCAAATGAACTATGAGAACTCTGATCCATGTTCAAACCGGGATACGTAGTATTCGGTTTCAGGGGCTGAGCTCAATGAAAATCCTCTTCATAAATCCAACCCTAATTCCTTTAATCTGGGCATCCTCCTTTGAAATAATCCTTAAATTAAACCCCAAATCATGAAGGCATCCTTTATAGGATGTAAGCCCAAACTCATTTCTCTCAAAGGAATATACTATCCAATGAGACTAATTGAACTATGTGGGATTTGATTCTCATATATATGGGATACGTAGGAAGCCTCCTTGAGGTTTAAACCCAATACCCAAAATAAAACCTATTCTCCTTGTTCCATATTACCAACAGGGTCCGATCCTACTTGGAAACCCAAATTCATTCCAAAGATCATTATTCCACTTCAATATAAGTCCCACACTATGTTTTGACTAAGCACATTTATCTTAGAATTCTATACCACATGACATTAAACTGTATGGATTGGACCTTAACACATAACCTTAAAATGTTTGATGTGTCATATTCTGTGGCACCGAAATATGTGTGTTCTGATTCATTTTACAAGGATACGTAGGTAGCTCATTTTATGGGAACACTCAAAAAATAAAATAAAACCTTCATCTCCTTGGTTGACAATAAAGTCCAGAGTGCCCCACTGAGTGGCTTAAAAACTAGTATCATCACAATGATGATTAAAAGAATATATAATCAGTGTATTAGAGGATACTATTGATGGAAAACCTATAATACATACGAATATTTTTGTTATTGAAAAACCTTGAATACATACTGATGATTCTAAATTTTACACTTGTTAATAAGTGATTGTAAATTCCAAGGGAAACATTTTTTATTCTTTGTGAATTAATAAGGATTCCTGAAAATATCATATATTTACCAAGGGAGTCCAAGAGTAGACAATAATTCTCCCAAAAAGGGAGTGACGAGTCTGACCTGCCATCCTCTCAACCAATGAGCATTCTTATGCATCGTGACGTTCAATCTTAATGAACTCCCTCCTTTTGAAGGAAGGTCCCCTTTGGATAAAGAACTGTTGGAAGTTTCTGGTTCCATAAATAAATCCAACGGAAACTACCTGGAAAATGCGATTCTAAAAACAAGAACACACATTTCGAGGAAATATGAAACAATACCCCATCTGTGATGGTAGCAAAGGCACACGCCCGAAGGGTGGGAATGAATGGCTGGGACTGATCCCAAACAAGGGTGTAGGGGCACATCTCTCGTTGTGTGAAGAAATTATTTGGTTAAGTCCCTAAAGAGAGGACCCATGTACCTGCACGTAAAAACCTACATGCAACCATGTCAGAAGAGATTGAAACTATGATTTTGGCTAAGTCATTAATGCTTCACCCTAGTCTAGCCAAATCACTAATGACACATACGTATAGTTGGGCGCCACCCATATAGCGTGAAACCACTTCCATGCCACACATCTGGCTCATAGCGTACTTGTGCACCAAAATTCCATTCTCCCAAGGCCCTATTTCTTCCTATAAAGAGACCATTGGGGCCCTTATTTTTATGGGAAAATTTCCTTGAAGCCCAATTGTTGCTCTGTTCACCCATGCACTTTTCCCCAATCATCCCAAAATTTCATTATAGTTCTTTAAAACCTCGAGTGTAGAATTTACGGGAGGATCATTGGAATTAAGTCCTTTTAGTGTTTGATAACCATAACACTTGAACGCTTAAAGAACCCAAACTCACCATGTCAGAAATTCTTGCACGCGGCCCAATCCTCTCACAGGAACATGAGCCCCCCAGTTCTTGAATCACTTGTGAATACTCTTGAATGCATGAGCAAGGTCTCGACAAAGAATTACCATACATGTTGTTCGTATCTTAAGTGAAAATCAAGTCACCCAGGTATACTTGTGTGCCTATAATTGCATACCCTTACCTACTTGGGTGCCCCTCATTGATTCACTTACATTATTCACTCTCTTTAGTATACATGCCATCAAGCCTTCCTCAAATCCATTCATGGAAAGCCTTCTTCATCCTTGTATCCCTCATCTGAAAGGGATTCTATTGATACCACCACCACAAACTCCAAAAATATACAACATTTGGGAAAGGAACATGAGTGTGTCTCTTATTTGGTTTTGAATTTCCATAGTCATTGGTTTCCCACATTTGTTTCACATTAGGGTTATGATTCATGGAGTGTTTGTGGGTTTGTATAACGATACTCACATAGAAATTTCTCTCAGAAATAATGTCGGGAAGTCCCCAGTTTGGAAGAGGGTTGGGTTTTAGACTCTCCCTTAATAATGATATGATCTCGAACCTCAGTTCTCTAGTATGGGAAGATATGATTCATGCCTAATTTTCCTTTTCAAAATAAACGATAAGTCTCCCTCCCCTACCGAGATCAATTTTAGGGAAACCATCTTGTTGTAATCCCCAAGACTTTTTTTCCAGGAGGTGGCGTCATTTATCCTCCTATATTATTCAGTGCCAAAGCACAAAGGAGAGATGTGAACATGGAATTTTGATACCATTTCTGTGGCATCAAAGATTTTTATTACAAAACTTTTCAATACATTTTACTAACAGAAGATATTTATAGTCTTGTGTCTTGGAAATCTGAAACATAAAACATGAAAATATAAAACATTATTCTAATAAACCTTTATGGATTCATCATAAGTTCTTCATATGTAAAAGTATTGTATCTAATATCCTAAATACATACATCAAAATAAAACGGTTAGAAGAAAGCCCTGTACGGAAAAAAAGGAACTAGTTTACTTGTCAAATCAATAAGAACTTGATAAAAATCATAATGACATGTGAAATGGATGTAAAGGCATATTATAATGAAAATAACTTGAAAAATAACATGAATATGTGGATAAAACCGTTAATTTAGTCATTCAAGAATATATCACCAAGGTTCATCCCCAATGTGACCTAAAAATTACAAAGGTTATTCACCAAGGTATCAAAAAAATTTTCATCTGTAAAGATTAAATTCTTTTCCCAATGAATGGGAACACTATCATGGAGAATCCTTAATATGTCTTTATATTCATTTGATCCACATATATCATGATCAGACATTTCATAAATAATCTTTATAGAGTAAAAGTAATGGGTTTCACTTCAGAATTGTGACATTTTAAATGTTCTTAAAATCTTGATCATTATGTCATTTATAACCCATAGAAATGGAGTGACGGTTAAATATATGAACATTAAATAAAAAAATAAAAAAATTATGTTTTTATTAATACCCTTGAAAATAAATATAGATTTTTTTATTCACATAAATAATAGAAGATAATTTCTGGAGAAGAATAGAGAGATTTTTGGACAAAAATTATGCAGCATAACGACTATATAACATGGTTTTAGAAAATGTTGAAAATAGAGGGGACAAGTGTCACCCACCCATAAAAACCTCCTAATACTGTATGGGTACCTAATAAAAATAAATATTATCATGGAATGGATATTTGAAGGAAGTACCATATGAAAAGGAAACTCGAAAGAAAAGAAAAGATGTGATTTCTTTTACGAAAATTCAATAGCCAAACAACGTCAAATAAAAATTCATAATATAAATTGACGAGAGAATAAAGGGTGTCACATAATTTTGATATTAAATGGAAAGTAATAAGAATATATATAAGATCATACCACAACATAATAATATGGAAACTAGAAGACATAACTTAAAATAAATCATGACTAACAAAGGAGGTTGAAAGGTTCCCTTACCTTGAAGAGTGACATCGAAAGCCTGATGGTTGGGACCTTGGGGGTTTGAGGAAACCTTGGGAAGTCACCTAGGAGGTTAAAAGACTAAAACATCATTTATTGGTATTTTTTAAAGAAATGAATGAAGGAATGGCTTGGTATTTATAGGAAAAGTGAGGGAATATTTAATTAATTTCCAAGGGACACCTCATCGGTGGTATTTGCAAAACCATGGGCTTGACCGTTGTATTATCTGATGGTATTAGCCACATGGGACAGCTCATAACATATCTTAGTATTCAAAAGTCTTCCACATTTATAACATCATTATTACATCATCAATGATGTCAATAAACACCCGAAACTCAAAACTATATTATTTTTTCTATTCACTAAAAATTCAACTATTTCAAAAAAATCCCAAATATTTACCATAACCTAATATCAATGATATTAATTTAAAAATAAACATCATTTTATGAAAAAAATTGTAAATATTTTTAATTTAATTTTTAAATAAAATCAATATATATTCTAAATAATCAACTTTATATCTATAACTCGTTTGGTAACTCCTTGAAAAAGTAATGAAGGTCCTGTTAAATTATAGTATAAGCATAAGGAAATAAAATATCAATTTATGATTACATTTTTGTTAAAATTAATTATCATTTAAAATTATTAAATTATTTTTAAAATTGTAAATAAAATATTTATGGCTTTCAAATATAACAAAACTTATACTATGATCGTTTTTTCACTTTTAAGATGTCTAAATTGTATTTATACATTCATTGGTGATGTTTCTATATTTTTTGGATGATTTACTATTCTTTACTATTCAAAAGGGTATATTACTATTCATTCGTTATTACTCACTAAAAATTATGTAGATCTTATTAGATGCCATATTTATTACTTGTCACAACATTATAAGACCATTTCATGAAAATCATTTCACGTTATTAATTATTTAATGCTTACATGAATATTTTAAAATACCTTTTTTCAAAATTCATCGACAATATTCGTCCTATATTTATCCGAACATTTTAAAATCACAAAATTTACCATAATAATAAATAAAAATTTTATTTATACTATGGGATTACCCAAAGTATATAAGTCCCTGTTACATAGCCCCTTATAACAGCTGCATATGACCTAAGTGTAAAGTGTGTTATGGTGATAGAATCTTTGAGAGGCTCAGACAACATTGCCCAAGTGGTGATTTATATCAGTTTGAACTTTTCCATTAGGTGATTCCGTTCAAGCATCACATGTTGAAGCTCAGCTTGAGATTGGTCCAAAGTAAAGCTAAGAGTTTCTACATCATTCCCAAGCTCTGATAGATGGTCTTTGTACAACCTGAGTCTACTGGATGAGGCCATCAACTCTACTTTCTGTATTAGTTAACCAAGATCACTTGTATTTATAAAAAATATTTTTTACGTTAAGAGTTTAGTTTCCAATGGAAATATTGGCCAATGATCATATAACTGTCAAAACCTAATGGTATCACTTTATTAATTAAAGGATATAGTTTTGTGGAGTATAAAATGAAATAACACACAAATTTAGGAAACAAATATTTTTCAAATGTTCATGTCTTCACATTATTCCACCCTTAAAAAATATTTCACCATAATTTTAACTCGTACCCTATGAAGAAGAAAGGTGTAGGTATATCTAGCTCATAGACTCCTCTAGTTCCTATACATCTTCATCACATTTTTGGTTCCTCCATGACACATTTATAAGGTGGGTAGTGTTGTTGTGTTGAACCTTGTCTCTAAGATCCAATACCTCCACCGACTGCTCCTCAAAAGATAGGTCATGATTCAGTTATACCACCTTTTGATTTAGTACATGCGAAGGTTCAGGTATGTACTTCTTCAATAGGGATATGTGAAAGACATCCTGAAATTATGCTAGATTTGGAGGAAGTGAAAGTTGTTATGACATTGCTCCTACGCGATCAAGGATTTCATAGGGGCCAATGTTCCTAGGGATGAGCATCCCTTTCTTCCAAAACCTCATGACTCACTTCCAAGGTGAAATTTGAAGAAATACTATTTCACCAACTTCAAACTCCATGTCCCTTTGACGGTTGTCGTCATAGCTCTTTTGCCAACTCTAAGAATCCTTAATGTGTTGTTGGATGGTATGGACTTTTTCTATCATCTCTTGCCCAAGATCAAGCCCAAAAATCATTCTCTCACTAGCTTCCTGCCATCAAGTAGGAGTTCTAAATTTCATACCATATATTTTTTGATAGGGTTCCCTTTGAATGCTCTATTGGAAGATGTTGTTGTAAAATAACTCAACTAAATGGACATGTTGATCCCATCCAGCTTTAAATTCCATTGAGCATGTTCTCATCATATACTCGAGTGTTTGAGTAGTCCTTTCAGATTTTCCATTAGTTTGGTGGTGATAGGTCAGACTAGAATTCAATTCAGTGCTGAGATCATGTTAAAGACTTCTCCAGAATTTTGATGTGAACTTTAGATCATGATCAGATACTATAGAAAGTGGAACTCCATTCAACCTTACCACTTCCGTCACGTAAATCCTGGAAAGTTGATCAAGAGAAAAATCATAATGGATGGAGATAAAATGGGCACTCTTGGTGAGAGGGTCCACAATAACCCATATCTCATTATTTGTTTTGGATGTTTTCGGAGGACCAGTGATGAATTCCATAGTGATATTGTCCCACTTCCATGCTTGTATGGGTAGTAGTTGCAATAACCCTTTAGAAAGTCATCACTCTCCATTAACTTGTTTACATACCAGGCCCATATAAGTGTAGTCAGCAATAATAATTTTTATATTATCCCACAAATAATTATCATGAAGGTCCCTATACAGTTTGGTGATTACATGATGTATAGAGAAATTAGAGCTATGAGCTTCATCCATCAGCTCCTTCTTTATTTCTAGAATAGATAGAACACATAGTCTTGTATGAAATTTCAGTACACCTTCTTGATCAATATTGAACTCTGAAAACTATATATCTTCATAGACTCAAATTTACTCTATAATAAAGGATCTTCATATTGATCATTCTTGATCTTCTATAGTAATTATGGTTGAGAAATCATTTGGGTTAGGGTTGATTATTTCCATTCCCTTATTATTACCATGTCTAGCTATACTAGGTCATTGATTAATGGATCTCTTTGAATAGTCATCATCAAAAGAACAAATATGTCATTGCTGGTTAATTTATCAGGGACGTAGTTTTCTATTTAGGGATGATAATGAATTGAACAATCATAGACTTTGAGAAGTTCCTACAATCTCCTCTATCTCAGGTTCAATTCCTTTTGTGATAAAATATACTTCACACATGGATGGTATGTGTATATATCACGTTTCTCGGTATAAAGATCATGCCTGTATATCTTTAGATTAAAAAAAGATTGCAACTAGCCCCAGATCATTCGTAGGATAATTCTTTACATGAGTCCTCAACTATAGAGATTCATAAGCAATGACATTTCCATTTTGCATGAGGACACACCCAAGCCATTTAAAATTTACATCACTATAAATAACAAATCTTTATCCACTTGAGGGAAGAGTTAACACAGTTGCACTATCCAATCTCTTCTTCAGCTCATAGAAACCTTCCTCACACTTCTTATCTAGATGAATTTGATCTTTTTTCGAGTTAACTTGGTTAATGGATTTGATAGTTGGGAAAAGTTTTTCACAAACCCCCTATAATGTCCTGCCAATCTAAGGAAACTAATAGTATTCGTTATTGTTGTTGGTTGAGGCCACTCTTCTAAAAATTTTGTCTTTGGAGGGTAAATTGTGATTCCTTCATAGGTTACAATGTGTCCCAAGAAAGACACTTTTTGCAACGAGAATTAAGATTTGTTGAACTTACCAAAAATCCTCTACTTCTATACAGTTTGCAAAATAACACTTTGATAAACCTCAAGCTCCTCACAACATTTGGAATATAACATAATATCATCAATAAAAACTACCAAAAAGTTATCAAGGTAGTCCTCAAATACTCTGTTCATAAAATCCATAAAAATTATAGGTGCATTAGTCAGTACGAAGGGCATAACAAAAAATTCATAATGCCCATATCTTGATCAGAATGTGGTTTTTGGAATATGTTCTTTCCTCACCCTCAATTAATGACAATGAGATCGAAGATCAATATTAGAGAAGATTTGAGCCCCACGAAGTTGGTCAAATAATTCATAAATTGTTGGAAGAGGGTATTTGTTCTTCACTATGATCCTATTCAATTCTCTATAATCAATGCACAGCCACATCGATCCATCCTTCATCTTCATAAAGAGAATCAGTGATCACAAGGAGACACACTCATTCAGATAAAACTCTTCTCCAAAATATCTTGATGTCGTTTCTTTAACTCCTCCAACTTCACATTCCCAATTATATATGGGGTCTTTAATATCCGATTGGATCCAAGTACAAGTTCAATAGAGAACTATTCCTCTCTTTCTACGGTAGGTTCTAGTAACTCCTCATGAAATACATCAATGTATTCCTGGACGACCGGGACATTTTCTATTCTCAAACTCTCATTTCCTTACTCTTCTTCAACGATCAACTCCACAAAGAATGACATAAGAGGTTATTCTAGACAAAGATCAGGATGAGATATCTCTCCATGGAATATAACTATATAATTTCCATTCAAGAGTACTGATATTTCCTTGCTTCTACATTTTATCTTAGCATTATACATTGAGAGCCAGTCCATCCCTAGTATAATGTTGAATTTCTACATGGGAATTACTAATTGAATTTTGATATGAATGTGCTCACTAAAGTAAATACTAGAGTTTATAAACTCTAACGATTCTTGGATAATCCCACAAGGAGTCTTGACTGATAACACTACATTTATAAAATTTGGGGTTGATTCTAAATTATTGAAAAACATAGAGGAAATAAAGGAAAGCGTTGAACCAGAATCATATGGGTACTTTCTATCTTTGAGAGAATAACAAGAGTAACTTCCACCACATCATTTGGTGCTTCAACATCAGCCGTAGTGATTGAAAAAGTGTGACCTTGTTCCCTTGGTCCTTGATGAGGCTGATGGTGATTTACCTCCACTACCTTCAAATTTGGGCAGTGATTAGAAAAGTTCCCAAGTTGTCCACACTTATGGAATTAGACATCATGTAGGGCCAGTACCATCTTCCCTTTTTCGTTAGTGTGGGGAAATTTTGGCTTCACCTCAATACAAAAATTCCGTGCAGTGTGGCCATCTCAACCACACTTGTAGCACTTCCCGCTCTTGAGCAGGAAGTACCTGAATGCTTTTTCCCACATTTATTACATTTGGGATGTTGTACATGCTTTCCTCCTCTTCCATGATCGAAGCTCCTCCCTAATTTGGGCTCTATCTATATTTTCTTTTCATTGGATTTATGTTATCATTTTGTCTCACCAAACTCCATTTTGACTTTCATTGCACATCGCGCGATCTCCTCATAACTATCATAATTTGGATTGGCTAGATTCATCTATAGATGAGGTCTCTGTCCACCAAAGAATATATCAACCTTACTATTTGGATCCATGAAAAAGAAATAGGTGTAACATTAAAGGCTTGTGTTTTTTATCTCTCAGCTTCCCACATATTCATTCTCCTTATGCTTCATCTCTAGAAACTCATTCTCCATTCTTGTTCTAATTGATCGAGGGAAATACTTGTTGTAGAATATACCTCTTTACTCTTCCCACTACATAGCATAAAATTACACTCTTGGATATGTGTTTTTAATCAATTCCAACCACTGATCAGCTTCTCCCTCTAAGTGATAAATGACCAAGGTAACGTTCTCTTTTTCAGAATAGCGGAGCACACAAAAGATCATCTCGATAGAGCTGATCTACTATTCCAAAATCAATGTGTCGGTAGATCCACTAAAGGTTGTTGCTAATTAACTCATTAAGGATTCAATAGAATGTTGTTCCCTTCATGGTGAAATTTTTCCCTCATCTTGATTCAAGTTATTTCCCATAACTTGAGTCAGTTGGTTCATCATCTGCTTGAATGTTTCCATTACAGCTTCCATCAGAGGTCCTATAGTGCATGGTCAATTGCAGTCACAGTTTTCATGGTTCCCCCTATTTCCTGCCAATTTCTAAAAGAATAAAAACATACTGAGAAAATTTTTTGTTTTACAAATCTTAAAACTAGAAATGGTTTTCTTTTACTAAACAACGTGGTTTAAATAGTTACATTTCTCTATAAATCCTTCATAATAATTCATAAAAATCATACGATTAACAAAAAATATCCCTCTAGAGCATCGTAAACAATAGTGCATCAAGGACCGTTGTCAGCTACCAGGATACCCCAGGTCCAGCCCAAAAATTCATTTCAGAGTTTTAACTCCTAGGTACATCTGTGTTAGAGCATGCTCTACCTGCTTGTGTCCAGATAGGGATGTATTATCTTGATAAACCACTTACTCAATAATCACCAAACTACTAATATGTATTACTATATTTTAAATTTTTATAGGGTTATTCCTATATTTTTCGTAGCCTAATTTCCATAAATAACTAAACTATCCTTTTATAGAAATATTGGCATCCCGCCTTTTTATTACAAAAATTTTCATTCCATTTTAAAAACAGACGATCTTTAATGTCTAGTGTCTTGGAAATGAGGAACATAATACATGAAAACATAAAACATTATTCTAATACAATTTTAGGGATTCGTCATAATTTTTTTATTTTTACAATTATTACATCTCATAACCCGGAGACATAAAGTATAGGAAAGGCTGAGCAGAATGCCCTGTAAGGAAAAAAGGGAATCAATTTACTTGTGAAATCAATATGAACATGATATAAGAAATAAAGAAATGATATATGGAAGTAGCGGCATTTAATAATGAAAATAACTTGAAAAATAACATATCACCAAGGTTTATCCCCAATGTTTCATTAAAATTACCAAGGTTATTCACCAAGGTATCGTGAAACTTGTCATCTCTAGAGATTAAATTATTTACCCAATGCATTGGATCTCTATTAGGGATCACCATTAATATCTATTTTTATTAATTTGAGCCACATATATCATATTCAAACATTTCATAAATAACCCACAGAGAGTAAAAGTAATGGGTTTCAGTTCAAATCGTGACATTTTAAAAGTTCTTAAAATCTTGATCATTGTGTCATTTATAACCGATAGAAATGAAGTGAGTATTATATGTATGTCAATTAAATAATAAAATAGATCCATTTTATGTATTTATTAATACCATTTGAAATGAAAATAGATATGTGTTTTCACAAAAATAATACCAGATAATTTCCTCAGAAAAAGAGAGAAATTTTTAGACGAAAATTCTACAACATAATGACTATATAACATGGTTTTAGAAAATGTTTAAAAGAGAGGGGACAAGATTCACCAAATAATAAAAAACTAATAATATAGTATGGGTATATAATAAAATGAAATATGATAATGGTATGGATATTTTAAGGAAATACCATATGAAAATGAAACATGAAAGAAAAGAGAAGATGGGATTTCTTTTACGAAAATTATGCATCCTAACAGCCTCACTTAAAATTTCCGAAAATAATTTGATGATAGAATAAGGGGTTTATAATCATTTTCAAATAAATTGGACAGTAAAAAAATTATATAAGAACATTACCCCACATAAAAAGTTGGATACTAGAAGACATAACATAAAGGAAACTAGGACTATAAAAAGAGGGTGAAAGGTTCCTTTAAATTGAAGAGTGAATTTGAAAGCTCAATGGTTGGATCCTTGGGGGCTTGAGAGAACATTGGGAGGACTCGATGGGAGGTAAAATGATAAGAACATCATTGAGGTGGATTTTTGAATGAAATGAATTAGGGAATGTCTTGGTATTTATAGGAAAAGTGATGGAATATTTAATTAATTTCCACGGGACACCTCATCGGTGGTATTTGCCAAACCATGGTTATTCCCATGGTATTGACCACATACAAAACCTCATAACATATATTACTATTCAAATGTTGTACATATTTATTACATCATGATTACATCATCAATGATGTCATTAAACACCCGAAACTGAAAACTAAATTTTTTTTTACTATTCACCAAAAATTCAACTGTTTTAAAAAAATCACAAAAGTTTACCCTAACCTAATATCGATTATCTAAAATAAAAAATGAACACCATTTTATGAAATTAATTTTCTAAATATTTTTAATTTAATTTTTTTAACAAAATAATTATTTATTACAAATAAACTACTTTAAATCTACAACTCATTTTGTAACGCCTTTAAAAAGTAATCAATGTCCCATAAAATTATCGTTTAACCATAAGATAATAAAGTAAAAATTTATGATTAAATTTTAGGAAAATATATTTTCATTTTAAATTATTAAATTAATTGATGAACTATAAATAAAATATTTATGACCTACAAAAATAAAAAAACTTATAGATTGATAGTTTTTTTACTTTTAAGTTGTCTAAATTGTATTTATACATTCATGGGTGATGTTTCAATATTTGTGGCCAATTTACTATTCATTAATATTCATTACTATTCATAAGGGTATATTAATATTCATAATTTACTATTCTCTAAAATTTTCTTGATCTTATTTGTCTCTAAAATTTTTACTGGCCAAAACTATAGAAGCCCATTTTTTGAAAATCATTTCACATTATTAATTATTTAAAGTTTACATGAATATTTTAAAATAACCATTTTACGAAATTCATCAATAGTATTCATCACAAATTTATCAAATATTTGAAAACCACTAATTTTATCATAATAAGAAATAATAATTTTATTTATACCAAAGGATTACAAAAATATCTAAGGCCTCATTACATGTCCTCTTATAACACCTGTATCGAACATATGTGTGAGGTGTGCTATGGTGATAGAATCTTGGGGCTGCTTGGACAACATTTCTAGGGTGTTGATTTATATCAGCATTAAATTATCCCTTAGTGGATTTCAATCAAGCTTCACATGTTGAAGCTCAGCTTGGTCGTGATCTAGAACAAAGCCTAGAGATGCTACCTCTATCCCAATCTCTAGCAGATGGTCTTTGTACAACCTGAGTCTACTAGATGAGGCCATATATTCTTCTTTATGTTTTAATTAACCAAGATCACAATAATTTATATTAAAAAATTGTAACGTTAAGAGATTAGTTTCCATTTTTAATATTGACCAATGGTCAAATAACAGTCGAATCCCATCTTCATCACTTCATTAATTAAAGGATATTGTTTTGCGAAGTATAAAATGAAATAACAAACTAATTTTAGAATAAAATATTATTCCAATGTTTGGTTCTTTACACTTTCCCTCTCCCACTGGGCTTGATCACCATGACCGCCATCCTAGTGTAAGACCCTAACCTTCATCCCTTCCTCCATAAATTGGAACCCTCTCTAGTGTAAATAGAACAGAGGGAAGGCGTGTTTCCTCGCCTAGTTCCACGGTCACCTCAACCTCGTTCACCTTGGACAACATAAGTGCGCCCTCTTCCACCAACGGAGGAGGAAATTTTTGAAAGTGTTAATGCCTTTACTGAATCATTTACATCCTTTTGTTTCTCACACCGATCATGACTCATGTGGGCTTAGAGATATTTCATGGTCACAATATTTTCACAATCGAATGAACTATGAGAACACTGATTCCTATTCAAACTGGGATACATAGGAATCATTTTTAGGTCCCAAGCTCACTAGAAATACTCTTCACAAATCCAACCCTAATTCCTTTAATTTGGGCAACCTCATTAAGAATAATCCCCAAATTAAACCCCAAATCATCAAGGCATCCTTTTAGTAAGTAATCACAATCTCATTTATCTCAAAAGACTATACTCTCTTATGAGACTAATCAAACAATGTGGGCTTTGATTCCCAAATATATGGGTTACATATGAAGCCTCCTTGATGTTCATACCAAATAACCTAAATCAAACCTGTTCTCCTTGGTCCATATTCCCAACAGGGTTAGATACTACTTGGAAACCCATATTTTTTCCAAATTTCAAAGGGATGCTTCTATATAATCATCACTCTATGTTTTGACTATGAACCATCCTCTTAGATTTCCATACCACATGACATTAAACAGTATGACTAGGTACTTATCACATGAACTTAAAAGGTATGATGTGTCCCATTAAGTGGCACTAAACTACAGGGGTTTTGATTCCTTTTACAAGGATACGTAGGTATCCCATTTTATGGGCACAATCGAAAAGTCAAATCAGCCCTTCATCACTATGGATGAACATAAATTCCAGTGTGCCCCACTAAGTGGATTAAAAACCAGTATCATTACAATGATGATTAAAATAATCTATATTCATTATATTAGAGGATAACGTTGATGGAAAACCTTGATTACCTATGGATATTCCCATTAATTAAGAACCTTGAATGCATAATGATGATTCTAAATTTTAAACATGTTAATAAGTGATTGTAAATTACAAGGGAAACATATGTTGTTCTTGGTGAATTAATAAGGATACATGAAAATATCTTATATTTATAAAGTGGGTCTCGGAGTAGTCAATAATTCCCCTCAAAAGGGCTTTATGAGTTCGACCTCCAATCTTCTCTACCAATGCATGTTCTTAAGTATCGTAATGTTCAAACATAACAAATGCAGTCCATTGGAAAGTAGGTCCCATTTGGATAATGATCTGTTGGATGATTCTGGTTCTATAAATAAATCCAATGGAATCCTCCTAGAAATAGTGATTCTAAAAACTAAAACACACATTTAATGTAACTATGAATCAATACACCATATATGATAGCAGCAAAGGCACTGACCCGACGGGCCGAGACCACAACCCGGCACTGATCCAAAGAAGGGATGTGGGGGGAATCCCCTGTGATATGGAGCAATTATTTGGTTATGTCCCCAAAGAGGTTCCTAGGGCACCTGCACGTAATCAATTACATACCACCATGTTGGATGATATTGAAACTTTTATTTTGGGTAAGTCCTCAGAGCTTCGCCCTATTATAGCCAAATCACATGCGTCACACAATTATAGTTGGCAGCCGCCCTTATAGAGCACATCCACTTGCTATCCACACATCTGGTGCGCATTCTACTTGAACGCCAAAATAACTTTTTCCAAAGGTCCTATTTCTGCCAATAAATAGAGCCTTGGGGGCCTCATATGTATGGAAAAATTTCCTTGAAGCCCAATTGCTACTCTGGTCACCCTAATGCTTAACCCAAGTCTTCCAAAACATTCAAGGTATTTCATTAACACCATGAGTGAAGAATTTAAGGTAGGATCATTAGAAATATGTCCTTTTAGTGTTTGAAAATCATAACAATTACACACATAAAATGTCCAACCTCCCCAAGTCAGAAATACTTATGCGCCTCACATTCCTCACATAGGAAATTGAGAGCCCCACTTCTTGGATCAACATTGAATACTATTGAATTATTGACCAAGGTATTTCCCATGTATTAACATACATGTTGTTCATCTCTTAAGTGAACATCAGGTCTCCCTAGTGTACTGGTGTGCCAATAATTGTGTGCCCTTACCTACATGGGTTCCCTTATTTCATTCACTTACACCCCTCACTAACTTAAGTCTAAAATACATAAAGTATCCCTCAAAGCCATTAATGGAAAGGCTTCTTCTTCCATGGCTACATTATTTTAAAGTCATTTTGTTGAGTCCTCTACCAAAACCTCAGGACTTATCAAACCTTTGGGAATGTCACATCAGTGTGTCTTCTATTTGGGTTTGTATTTCCCTAGTCATAGGTTTCCCACATTTGTTTAATAATGGGGTTGGGATTCAGGGAGTGTCTGTGGGTTTGTATATCCATAGTCACATGGACCTTTCTCCCATAAATATTTTTGGGAAGTTCCCTATTTGGAGGAGGGCTTGGTCCTGGCATCTCCCTTCTCGAAGAGATGCCCAGAACCTCAGGTATCTAGTAGAGGAAGATATGGTTCACACTTACTTTTCCTTTTTAAAATAATTAAAAAGTATCCCTCCCATACTAGGATCAAAGTTAGGGTAACCATCCTTGTGAAAGCCCCAAAAGTTTCTTACAGGAGGTGGAATCATTCCTCCTCCTCTCTTCCTCGGTGCCAAAGACCAGATGAGAGATGTACACATGGACTTTTGTTACCCTTTCCCTCTTCTATTGGGCTTTGTCACCCTGGGAAGACATCCTGGTGTAATCCCCTAACCTTCATCCCTTCCTCCTTACATTGGACCCTAGTCCAATGTAAATATAATAGGTGAAAGGCTCATCACCTCACCTACTTTCACGGTTTCTTCTAAATCGTTCACATTGGACACCATAGGTGTCCCCTCTTCCCCTAGCAGAGGATGAATATTTTTAAAGTGTGAATGCCTTTGTTGAATCTTTGACATCATCTTGTTTCTCAAACCGAGCATGATTCACTTGGGCTTGGAGAATTATCATGGTCACAAAATTTTCACAATCGAATGAACTATGATAACTCTAATTTCTATTCAAACTAAGATTCGTTGGATGAAATTTTAAGGCCTGAGCTCACTGGACTTACTCTTCTGGAATCAAACCCTAATTCCATTAATCTGGGCATCCTCTTTAGGAGTAATCCCCAAATTAAAACCCAAATCATCATGTCAACCTTTTCAGAAAGTAAGCCCAAACTCATTTCTCTCAAAAAACTATACTCTCTTATGAGACTATTTGAAAGATGTGGGGTTTGATATCAATATATATGGGTTACGTAGGAAGCCTCCTTAAAGTCCAAACCCAATACCCTAAATCAAACAAGTTCTTGTTGGTCCATATTCCCAACAGGGTCTGATTCTACTTGGAAACCAATATTATTTCCAATGTTCATTGGGTTTCTTCTGTTGAAGTCCCACACAATGTTTTGACTATGCACCTCCAGCTTAGATGTCCATACACCATGACATTAAACTGTACAGCTAGGTCATTATCACATGAACATGAATGGTATGATGTGTACCATTTAGTGGAATAGAACTAAAAGGGTTCTGATTCCTTTTAAAAGGATTTATAGGTAGCCCATTTTATGGGAACAATCCCAAAATTAAATCAATTCTTCATATCCCTAGATGACAACAAATTCCAGAGTGCCCCACTAAGTGGCTTGAAAACCCGTATCATCACAATGATGATTAAATGAATCTCTAAGCAGTATATTAGGGGATAACATTGATAGAAAACCTCAAATACATATAGATGTTTACATTAATGAAGAACCATAAATTCATACTGATGATTCTAAATTTTACAGATGTAAATAAGTGATTATAAATTCAAAGGGAAACATATGTTATGCTTGGTGAAGTAATAAGGATTCATGAAAATATCTTATATTTACAAAGATAGTGTTTGAGAAGTCAATAATTCCCCCCATAAGGGTGATGATTCTGACCACCCATCCTCTCTACTAATGCACATTCTTACGTATCATTAAGTTAAAACATAACAAATGCTTGCCTTTCGAAAGTAGGTCCCCATTGGATAATGAATTGTTAGACATTTCTGGTTCCATAAAAAAATCCAACGGAAAATACCTAAAACAATGATTCTTAAAAATAGAAGACATGTTTCAAGGAACTTTGAATGAATCCCCCATCTATGATGGTAGAGAAGGAACCGGCCCGAATGGTCGGGATTTCATCGCGGCACTGATACCAAGCAGGGGTGCAGGGGTGCATCTGCCGTGGTATGAAGCAATTATTTTGTTATATCCCAAAAAAGGCATCTAGGTTATATGCACGTAAACACCTGCACTCCACCTTGTTGGAGGATAGTTAATCTATGATTTTAGATAATTTCCTAAAGCTTCGCCCTAGTCAAGCCAAATCACTAGCGGCACGCAAGTATAGTTGGGTGCCACCCATCTGGCACACATCCACTTGCATGCCACACATCTCAAATGCTACCAACTTGGGCTCCCAAATTCTTTTCATCCATGTTCCGATTTCTGCATATAAATAAACTATTGGGGACCTCATTTGTATGGATTAATTTCCATGAATCCCAATTGCTACTCTGGTCTCCAATGTAATTCGTCCCAGTCCTCCAAAACATTCAAGGTAGTTTTTCAACACCTTGAGCGGTGGATTTAAGGGAAGATCATTGGAAATAAGTCTTTATAGTGTTTGAAAACCATAACACATGAGCTCCTAAAGAGACCAACCTCACCATGTCAGAAATACAAGCATGCCACCCATTTCTATCATAGGATCATGAGCACCCCACTTCTTGGATCACCTGTGAATAATCATGAAGGGTTGAACGAGGTCTCAACCATTTATTATCATACAGGTTGTCCATTTCTTATGTGGACATCAGGTTTCCCAAGTGTACTTGCACGCCCATTCTAGTGTGCCATTACCTACATGGGAACCCCTCTTTGATTCACTTACTTTCTTCACTCTTTTCAGTCTACAAGACATCAAGACTTCCTCAAATCCATTCATGGCAGTTCTTCTTCTTCCTTAGCTCCCTTTTATAAAATGGATTCAATTGAGTCCTCCAGCAAAAACTCTTAACTTATCAAACATTATGTAAAGTCACATCAGCGTGTCTCCTATTTGGGTTTGTATTTCCACAGTCAGAGGCTACCACATTTGTTTCACAATGGGGTAAAGATTCATGGAGTGTCTATGGGTTTGTATATCCATAGTCACATGGAATTTTATCCTAGAAACATTTTTGGGAAGTTCTTGATTTTGAGGAGGGTTGGGTCATGGACTCTCCCTTCTAGAAGAGATCAAACAGAACCTCAGGTCTCTGGTAGGGGAAGATACAGTTCATACCTACTTATCCTTTTAAAATTAAAGGAGAAGTCTCCCCACCTACTAGAATCAATTTTAGGGAAACCAACCTCGTGTATGCCCCTATATTTTCTTGGAAGATGTGGCATTATTTCTCCTGCTCTCTTCTTTGGTGCCAATGACCGGAGGATAGATGGGCACAAGGACATTTATTACAATTTCCCCCTTCTGTTGGGCATTTTCACCATGGGTAGCCATCCTAGATTAATCCCTTATCCTTCATCCATTCCTCCTTAAATTGGACCCTTGTCCAATGTATATAGAACATAGGGAAGGCTCATCGCCTTGACCTATTCCTCGATCTCCTCAACCTCATTCAGTTAGGACACCATATGTGATCCCTTTTACACTAGTGGAGGAAATTTCTTTTGAAAGTGTGAATGCCTTTCTTGAATCTTTAGCATCCTTCTATTTCTCACACCAATCATGACTCATGTGGGCTTAGAAATTTTTCAGGGTAACAACATTTTCACAATCGAATGAACTAAAATAACTATGATTCCTGTTCAAACTAGGATACATAGGAAGCCTTTTTAGGGCCCGAGCTCACTAGAAATCGTCTTAAGAAATACAACCCAAATTTCTTTAATCTGGGCATCCTCCGTAGAAATAATCCCCAAATTAAACCCCAAATCATCAAGGAATCCTTTTCAAGAAGTAATCCCAAACTAATTTCTTTAAAAGTACTATAATCTTCTAAGAGACTAATCGAACTACATGGGATTTTATTTCCATTTATATGGGATATGTAGGAAGCCTCCTTGAGGTTCAAACCCAATACCCTAAATCAACCCTGTTCTCCTTGGTCCATATTCCCTACAGGGTATGATCCTACTTGGAAACCCATATTATTTCCAAAGTTCATTGGGCTGCTTTAGTATAAGTCCCACAATATGTTTTGACTAAGCACCATCTGCTTAGAAGTCCATTCCACATTACATTAAAGTATACAACTATTTCTTTATCACAAGACCTTAAAAAGTATGATGTGACCCATTCAGTGACACTTTACTACGGGTGTTTTGATTCCTTTTACAAGGATATATAGGTAGCCCATTTTTTGGGCATGATCCCAAAATCAAATTAAAATTTTGTCTCTATGGATAATAATAAATTCTAGAGTTCCCCACTGAGTGGATTAAAAACATTTATCATCATAACAATGATTAAAAGAATCTATAATTAATATATTATAGGATACCATTGATTGAAAACCTCGAATACATATGAATATTTAAATTAATGAAGAACCTTGAATGCATACTGATGATTCTAAATTTTACACATGTTAATAAGTGATTGTAAATTCCTTGGGAAACCTATGTTATGCATAGTGAATTAATCAGAATTCATAAAAATATATTAATTTTACAAAGAGAGTCTCATAGTACACAATAATTCCGCCCAAAAGGGCGTGATGAGTCCCACCACTCATCCTCTCAACCAATTCATGTTCTTAAGTATAATAAACATCAAACGTAACAAAATATTGCCTTAGGAAAGAAGGTCCCCTTTTGATAAAGAACTGCTGGATGATTCCGGTTCCATAAATAAATCCAATGGAAACTTCCTAGAAACATTGATTCTTAAAACTAGGACACACATTTAAAGGAACTATGAAACAATTCCCCATATGTGAGGGTAGCGAAGGCACCATCCCGAATTGTTGGGACCGCAGATTGGCACTGATCCCAAGCAGGGTTGTGGGGATGCAGCCCCGATGGAATGGAGTAATTATTTGGTTACATCCATAAAGGGGTGACTAGGTTTCCGGTGTGTAAACACTTGTGCACCACTATATTGGAGGGTATTAAAACTACGACTTTGGCTAGGTCCTCAAAGATTCACCCTTTTCATTCCAAACAACCAACAACGCACATGTAAAGTTGGGAGCCACCCATTTGGCATGTAGCCACTTGTGCGCCACACATCTGGCACGCAACCTTCTTGTGCGCCCAATTTTTTTCCCATGGTCCTCTTTGTGCTTATAAATTGAACCTTGGTTCCTTCATTTGTACGGATAAATGTCTATGAATCCCAATTGCTGCTATGGTCACCCTAGTACTTCGCCCCAGTCTTTTAAAACATTCATGGTAGTTCATCAACACCTTGAGAGGCGGATTTAAGGGAGGATCATTGGCCATAAGTCCTTTTAGGGTTTGAAAACCATAACACTTGCATGTTTAAATCCCGAAACATCCCCAATTTAGAAATAATTTCATGCCACCCATTCCTCTCATAGGAACATAAGCGCCCCACTTCTTGGATCACTGGTGGAAACTCTTGAAGGATTGAGCGATGTGTCATACATGTATTTACATGCAGGTTGTTCGTCGCTTAAATGAACATCAGGTCGGCCAAGTGTACTTGTGTGCCCATACTTTCATTCCCTTACCTACTTGGGAGACCTCTTTGATTCACATACTATTTCACTCTCATTTTTCTACAAGCCATAATTCCTTCCTCAAAGACATTAGTGGAAAGGCTTCTTCATCAACAACTCCCTTGTCTTATAGAGATTTTGTTGAGATCTCCACCAAAACCTCTTGAATAATCAAACATTTGGGAATAGAAGATCAATGTGTCTCCTATTCAAATTTTTATTTATATAGTCATAGGTTTCCCACATTTTTCTCACAATGGGTTTAGGATTCATAGAGTGACTATGAGTTTTTATATCCAAAATCAAATGGGCCTTTCTCCCAAAATATTTGTTGCAAAGTTCATGATTTGGAGGAGGGTTGGGTCTGGGCCTCTCCTTTATCGATGAGATGACCCAGAACCTCAGGTCTCTCCTAGGGGAAGATATGGTTCATATATACATTTCCTTATAAAAATAAATGAGAAGTATCCCTCCCAAACCATGATCAATTTTAGGGTAAACATCCTAGTATAAGCCCATATTTACTTTCTAGAGGTGTCATCATTGATCCTCCTCTCTACTTCGGTGCCAAAGACCAAAGGTGAGATGAGCACAGGGAATTTTGTTACCCATTCCCTCTCCCTTTGGGCTTGATCACCATGGGTAGCCATCCTGGTGTAAGACACTAACTTTCATCCCTTACTCTTTACATTGGAAACTTGTCCAATGTATATAGAACATAGGGAAGGCTCATCACATTTCCCTTTCCATGGTCTCCTTGACCTCATTCACCTTAGTCACCATAGTTGCGCCCTCATCCACTAGCGGAGGAGGAAAAAATGAAAGTGTGAATGCCCATGTCGAATATCTAACATCCGCTTGTTTCTCACACCGAGAATGAATCATATGGGCTTAGATAATTATCATGGTCAGAAGATTTGATCAATCAAATAAACTATGAAACCTCTGATTCCTATTCAAAATGAGATATGTAAAAAGCCTTTTCAGGGCCCGAGCACACATGAAATCCTATTCAGGAATACAACCCTCTATTCTTTATTCTGGGCATCATCTATAAGAATTATCCCCAAATTAAACCCCAAATCATCAAGACATCCTTTTCAGGAAGTAATCCCAAAACTCATTTCTCTCAAAGGACTATACTCTTCTGTGAGACAAATCGAACTATGTTGTCTTAGATTCCCATCTATATGGGATACGTAGGATGCCTCTTTGAGGTTCAAACTCAATACCCTAAATCAACCCTGTTCTACTTCCCCCATATTCCCAATAGGGTCTAATTCTACTTGAAAACCCATGTTCATTCAAATCCTCATTGGGCTGCTTGAGTATACGTCCTAAAAAATGTTTTGACTAAGAACCTTCCCCTTTGATGTCCACACCACATGACATTAAAATTTATGGATAGGTCCTTATCAGATTACCTTAAAAGGTATGATGTGTCCCATTCGATGGCACCAAACAAATGGGGTTCTGATTCATTTTACAAGGACACGTAGGTACCCCAATTTATGGGTACAATTCAAAAATCAAATCAATCCATCATCTCCCTGGTTGACAATAAATTACAGAGTGGCCCAATGAGTGGCTCAAATACTAGTATCATAAAAAATATGATGAAAATAATTATGAAGAAGTATATTATAGGAAACCATTGATGGAAAACCTCAAATGAATACGTATATTTCCATTAATGAAGAACCTTGAATTCATACTGATGATTCTAAATTTGAAACATGTTAATAAGTGATTGTAAAATCTCAGGGAAACATATGTTATGCTTGGTAAATTTATAAAGGTTCATGTAGATATAATAAATTTACAAAGAGTGTCCCGAAGTAGATAATAATTCTCCCAAAAAGGGTGTGATGAGTCTACCCTCTTATCCTCTTGACCGATGCACATTATTAAGTATCATAAAGTTAAAACATAACAAACTCTTGCCTTTGGAAATTAGGTCCCCTTTGGATAAATAACTCTTGGATGCTTCTGGTTCCATAATTAAATCCAATGGAAACAGCCTGGAAATAGGGTTTCTTAAAACTAGAATACACATTTCAAGGAACTACAAAACAATCCCCCTTCTGTGATGGTAGCGAAGGCACATGACCGAAGGTTCTTGGCCGAAGCCCGATAGTGATCCCGAGCAGGGGGGAAAGGGTGCACCCCCACAGAATGTAGAAATTATTTGGTTAAGTCCCTAATGCGGCACCCAGGGTACCTATGCATAAACCCCTGAGCACCATCATGTTTGAGGTGTTTGAAACAATGATTTTGGATATGTCCTCAATTTTTCACCCTAGTCTATCCAAATCACTAGTGGTGGGAAAGAATTGTTCGGCGCCACCCATCCGGCGCATAGCCACTTGTGCGCCACACATCTGGCGTGCAACCTACTTGCGTGCCCAAATTCGTTTTCCCAAAGTTCTATTTCTACCTATTAATAGACCCTTGGGCCCCTCATTTGTAAGGAAAAATTACCTTGAAGCCCAATCACTGCTTTGGACACTCCACTCTTCCAAAACATCAAAGTAGTTCGTCAACACCTTAAGGGGAGTATTTAAGCTTAGATCATTGGAATTAAGTCCTTTTACTGTTTGAAAACCATAACACTTGAGCTCTTAAAGATTCCAACCTCCCCAAGTCTGAAATAGTTCTACGCCACCAAATACTCTCATAGGAACTTGAGTGCCCCACTTCTTGGATCACTAGTAAATACTTTTTAAAGATTGAGAAAGGTATCTCCCAAGAATAATAATATAGGATGTTCATCGGTTAAGTGAAAAACAGGTCTCCCATGTGTACTTGTACGCCCATACTTCTATGCCCTTACCTACATGGGTGCCCCTATTTGATTCACTTACATTCTTTACTCTCTTTAATCTACAAACCTACAAAACTTCTTCAAAGTTATTCATGGAAAAGATTCATCTTCCTTGTCTCCATTGTCTGAAAGGGATTCTATTGAGTCCTCAACCAAAACCTCATGACCTATCAAACCTTTAGGAAAGGCATGTCAGTGTGTCTACAATTTGGGTTCTTATTTACACAGTCAGAGGTTTCATACATTTTTTTCACAATGGGGTTAGGATTAATGGACTATATATGGGTTTGTATATCCATAGTCACATGGACCTTTCTACTAGAAACTGTGTTTGGATGTTTTGGGTTTGGAGGAGGGCTGGTTCCTTGCCACTCCAATCTAGAAGAGATGACTTAGAACCTCAGATCTCTGGTAGGGGAAGTTATAGTTCATAATTAATTTTCCTTTTAAAAATAATGGAGAGGTATCCCTCTCCTACTAGGATAAATTTTAGGGAAACTTTCCTAGTGTAATCTCATAGCATTTCTTGCAGGAGGTGGGATCATTTTGCCTCCTCTATTCTATGGTGCCAAAGACCAGGGGAGATATGGGCACAAGGTCTTTTGTTACCCATTCCCTCTCATGTTGGGCTTTTTCTCCATGGGAAAACATCTTGGTGTAAGCCCCTAACCTTCATCCATTCCTCCTTACATTGGACCCTTATCCAATGTAAGGAGGACAGAGGGAAGGCTCGTCACCTCACCCTCTTCCACGGTCACCTTGACCTCGTTCACCTTGGAAACCATAGGTGCAATGTATTCTACCACCGAAGGATGAAATTTTTGATAGAGTGAATGGAATTTTGGAATATTTGACATAATCTTATTTCTCACATCAAGCATTACTCAAGTGGGCTTGAAAATATTTCATGCTCAGAACATATTCACAATCGAATGAACTACAAGGAACTCGATCCTTGTTCAGACCAAGATACGTCAGAAGCCTTTTCAGGGCCGGATATCAAAAAACAACCTCTTCTGATATCTAACCCATATTCTTTTAATCTGGGAATCCTCCTTAGGAATAATCCTCTAATTAAACCCCATAGCATCAAGGAATTATTTTCAATAAGTATGCCGAAACTCATTTCTCACAAAATACTATACTCTATTATGAGACTAATCGAACTATGTGGGCTTTGATTCCCATCTACATGGGATAAGTAAGAAGCCTCCCTGAGGTTCAAACCCAATACCCTAAATCAACACTTTTCTCCCTGTTTTATATTCCCAACATGGTCTGATCCTACATGGAAACCCATATTATTTCCAATGTTCATTTGGATGCTTCAGTATAAGTCCCACACTATGTTTTGAATAAGCACCTTCCGCTTAAATGTCCATACCACATGAAATTAAATTGTACGTCAAGGTCCATACCACATGACCTTAAAAGGTATGTCGTGTCTCATTCTGTGGCACCAAACTATGGGGGGGGGGGATTCTAATTCTTTTTACAAGGATACTTAGTTACCTAATATATGGGCACAATCCCAAAATGAAATTAAAACTTCATCTTATTGTATGACAATAAATTTCAGAGTGCCCCACTAAGTGGATTAAAAACAAGAGTCATCACAATGATGAATAAAAGAATTTATAAGCTGTATATTTGAGGATACCATTTATGGAAAACCTGGAATACATAAGGATATTTCCATTAATTAACATCCTTGATTGCGTACTGATGATTCTAACTTTTACACAAGTTAATAAGTGAATGTAAATTCCAAGGGAAACTTATGTTATGATTAATGAATTAATACAGATTCTTGAAAATATATTATATTTACAAATAGAGTAAGAGAGTAACCAATAATTCCTCCCAAAAGGGTGTGATGAGTCCGACCTCTCATCCTCTAAACCAATGAATGTTATTAAGTATCGTATTGTTCAAAATTAACGAACACATTCCTTTAGAAAGTAGGTACCATTTGGATAATGAACAATTGTAAGTTTCCTGTTCCATAAAAAAATCCAATGGAAACCGCATTGCAATAATGAGTCTTAAGACTATAATATTCATTTCAAGGGACTACGAAACAATCCCATATCTGTGATGGTAGCAAAGGCACAGGCCAGAAGGGCCGGGACCACAGCCAAACAGTGATCCCAAGAAGGGGTGTGGGGGTGTAGGCTGCACGGTATAGAGAAATTATTTGGTTAAGTCGCTAAAGAGGTGCACAGGGTACCTGCGTGTAAACACCTACCTAGAACAATATTGGATGAGATTGAAACTATGATTTTTTCTAAGTCCTCAAAGCTTCTCCCTAGTCTAGCCAAAATCACCGGCTGCGTGCAAGTATAGTTGGGCGCCACCCATCCAGTGTGAATCCACTTGCACGCCACACATCTGGCACATAACCTACTTGAGTTCCCAAATTCCTTTCTCCCATGGTCCTACTTATACCTATAAATAGACCATTGGGGCCCTCATTTGTATGGACATATTTTCACGAAGCCCAATTGCTTCTCTGGTCTCCCTAGTACTTCTACCCAGTCTTCTAAAACGTTCAAGGTAGTTCTTCAACAATTCGAGTGGTGGATTTAAGAGAGGATCATTGGAATTAAGCATCTTTAGTGTTTGAAAACCATAACACTTGAATGCCTAAAGCACCCAACCTCCCCAATTCAGAAATGCTTTCGTTCTTCCCATTCCTCTCATAGGAACATGACCGCCCCATTTACTGGATCACATGTGAACACTATTGAGGGATTGAGTGAGGTCTCCCCCATGTATTAACATACAGGTTGTTCGTCACTTATGTGAACATCAGCTCACCCATGTGTACTTGAATTCCTATATTGACATGCCCCTACCTACTTGGGCGCCCCTATTTGATTTACTTACTTTTTTCACACTCTACAGTCAAAAATCCATCAAGTGTTCCTCAAATCCATTCATGGAAATGCTTCTTCTTCTTTTTATCCCTTTTCTGAGAGGGATTATTTTGAGGCCTACATGAAAAAAACTTGACACATAAATAATTTGGGAAAGGCACATCAACTTGTATGCTATTTGGGTTTTAATTTCCACAGTCAGAGGTTTCCCACAATTTTTTCACAATGGGGTTAGGATTCATGGAGTGTCAGTGGGTTTTTATATACATAGTCACAAGGACCATTCTTCTAGAAACAGTGTTGGGATGATCCTGTTTTAGAGGAGGGTTGGTTTCTTGCCTCTCCCTTCTCGATGAGATGACCCAAAACCTCAGGTATCTGGTAGAGAAAGATATGGTTCATACCTAATTTTCTTTTTAAAAATAATAGATCAGTCTACCTCACCTTGTAAGATCAATTTTAGGGAAACCATCCATGTGTAAGCCCATATAATTTCTTGTAGGAGGTGGCATCATTACTCCTCCTCTGTTCTTCGGTGCCAAAGACTATATGAGAGATGGGAATAAGGAATTTTGATACCCCTTCCCTCTCCCATTGGACTTTATCACCATAGTCAGCCATCCTGGCGTAAGAACCTAACCTTCATCCCTTATTCCTTACCTTGGAGCATTTCCCAATATAAATAGAATAGAGGGATGGTTCGTTGCCTCACTCTCTTCCATATTCGCCTCGACCTCGTTCACATTAGACACCATAGGTGCACAATCTTCTACCAGTAGTGGAGGAAACATTTGAATGTGTGAAGGCATTTGTTGAATCATTAACATCCTATTGTTTCTCACACCATGAATGTCTCACACAGGCTTAGAGATTTTTCATGGTCACAAAATTTTCACAATCAAATGAACTATAAGAACTCTTATTTCATTTCAAACTAGGATACATTGGAAGCATTTTTAGGGACCGAGCTCACATGACATCATCTTCAGGAATTCAACCCAAATTCCTTTAATATGGGAATCCCCCTTAGGAATAAGCCCCAAATTAAACCCCAAATCATCAAGGAATCCATTTCAGAAATAAAAACCAAACTCATTTCTCACAGCGGACTATACTATCCTATGAGACTAATAGAACAACATGGGATTTGATTCCAAACTATATGAGATACATAGGAAGCCCCCTTGAGGATCAAACCCAATACACTAAATCAACCATTTTCTCCTTGGGCCATATTCCCAACAGGGTATGATTTTACATGGAAAACCATACCCTTTCAAAGTTCATTTGGATGCTTCAGTATAAGTCCCACACTATTTTTTGAATAAGCACCATTCAGTTAGATGTCCATACCACAAGACATTAAATTGTATGGATAGGTCCTTATCACATGTCCTAAAATAGAATGATTTTTCCCATTCAATTGAATCGAACTATGGGGGTTCTGATTCCTTTTACAATGATATGTAGCTTGCCCATCTTATGGACACGATCCTAAAATCAAATCATAACTTCATCTACCTAGATGACAATAAATTCTAGAGTTACCCACTGAGTGGCTTAAAAACTAGTGTCCTGACAAAAATGATTAATTGAAATCTAATATGTATTTTAAAGGATATAATTGATGGAAGACTAAGAATACATATTGATATTTCCATTGGAAAAAAATCCTTGAATGCATACTGATGATTCTAAATTGTACACATGTTAATAAGTGATTTTAAAAAATCCAAGGGAAACTTATGTTATGATTGGTGAGTTAATAAGGATTCAGGAAAATATCCTAAATTTACAAATACAATCCCATTGTATACAATAATTCCACCCAAAAGGGTGTGATGAATCTGACCTCCCATCCTTTCGACCAATTCATGTTCTTAACTTTCGTAAAGTCCAAACATAACGAACAACTACCTTTGAAAAGTACTTCCCCTTTTGATAATGTTCTGTTGGATGTTTACACTTTCATAAATAAATAAAATGGAAACCTCCTGGAAATAGTGATTCATAAAACTACAACACACATTTCAAGGAACTACAAAACAATACCCCATTAGTAATGATAGTGACGAAAATAGCCCGAATGGAAGTGATCGCAACCCGAAAATGATCCCAAGCAGGGGTGTAGGGGCTCAGCCCACGTGGTATAGAGAAATTATTTGGTTATATTCCTAAAGAGAAACCAAGGGTACCTATGCATAAACACCTACACACCACCATGTTGGAAGAGAATGAAACCGTGATTTTAGCTGAGTCCTCAATGCTTCGCCCTAGTCAAGCCAAATCACTGGTAGCATGCAAGGTTTGTTGGATGCATTCCATTCGGCACATGAACAATTGTGTGCCACACATCTGGCACATTGAATAACTGTGCGCCCAAATTCCTTTCTCCCAAGGTCCAATTTGTGCCTTTAAATAGACCCTTGGTGGACTCATTTGTATGGACAAATTTCCTTGAAGCCTAATTGATGCTCTAGTAGCCATTGTACTTCCCCCCATGACTTCAAAAACATTCAAGGTTGTTTTTCAACACCTTGAGTGGAGGATTTAAGGGAATATCAGTTAAATTATGTTGTTTTAGTGTTCGAAAACCATAAACTTGCATGCCTAAAGCGCCCATCCTCCCCAAGTCAAAAATACTTGCGCGCCTCCGATTCTAATCACAGGAACTTGAGAGCCCCACTTCTTGGACCACCTGTGAATATAATTAAAGGCTTAAGAGAGGTATTTCCCAAGTATTAACATACAAGTTGTTCATCGCTTATGTTAACATATGGTCACCCAAGTGTACTTGTGCTCCAATACATGCGTGAACATACCTACATGGGAGACACTATTTGATTCACATAAATTTTAACTCTATTCAGTCAACAAGACATCATGACATCCTCAAAACCATTCACAACAAGGATTCATCTTCCATGGCACCCCTGGTTGAACAGGATTCTATTGATACCTCCACCAAAACCTCCTAACATATCAAACGTTTTGGAAAGGCACATTAGTGTGTCACTTATTTGGGTTTGTATTTCCCCAATAATAGGTTTCCCAGATCTGTTTCATAATGGGGTTAGAATTCATGGAGTGTCTATGGGATAGTATATCCACACTCACAAAGACCATTCTCCCAGAAATAGTTTTGGGAAGTTCCAGGTTTGGAGGAGGGTTGGGTCCTGGACTCTCCCTTCTTGATGAGATGTCCAAGAACCAAAGGTCTCTAGTTGGGGAAGATATGGTTCATCCCTAATTTTCTTTCATAAAATAAAATAGTTGTCTTCCTCCCCTACTTGTATCAATTTTAGGGAAACAATATTTAAATAAGCCCCTATCGTTTCTTACAAAAGGTGGCATCATTTCTTCTCCTCTCGTATTTGGTGCCAAAGACCAGAGGAGAGATGGTAACATAAACTTTTGTTGCTCATTCCCTGTCCCGTTGGGTTTGTCACCATGGGAAGTTATCCTGGTGTAAGCCCTTGACTTTAATCCCTTCCTATTTACATTGGAACCTTTTCCAATGTAAGTAAAATATAGGGAAGGCTCGTTGCCTCACCCTCTTCCATAGTCATCCCAACTTCATTCACCTTGGACACTATAGGTGAACCCTCTTTCACCAGCTGAAGAGGAAAAATATGAATGTGTGAATGAATTTGTTTAATCTTTGACATCCTATTCTTTCTCACATCGAGAATGAATCAAATGGGCTTATAGATTTGTCTAGGGAACAAAATTTTCATAATCAAATGGAATATGGGAACTTTGATACCTGTTCGTACTAGGATACATAGGAAACATTTTCAGGGCCTGAGCTCATTGGACATCCTCTTCAAGAATACAACCATAATTCCTTTAATATGGGAATCCTCCTTAGGAATAATACCCAAATTAAACCCCAAATAATACAGGAATCCTTTTCAAGAAGTAAACCCAAAGTCATTTCTCTCAAAGGACTATACTCTCCTATGATACTAATAGAACTGTGTGGGATTTGATTCTCTTCTACATGGGATATGTAGGAGGCCTCCTTGAGGTGCAAACACAATACCATAAATCAAAACTGTTCTCCTTGGGCCATATTACCAACATGGTCTGATCCTATATAGAAACCCAAATACTTTCCAATGTTCATTGGGTTTCTGCATTATAAGTTCCACACAATGTTTTGACTAAGAACCTTCTTCTTAGATGTCCACACCACATGACATTAAACTGTACGGCAAGGTCCTTATCACATGAAATTAAAAGGTATGGTGTGTCCCATTCAGTGGCACCAAACTATAAGGGTTCTTATTTATTTTACAATTATACGGAGGTAGCCCATTTTATGGGCAGGATCACAAAATCAAATCAATCCTTTGTCTCCATGGATGACAATAAATTCCATAGTGCCCCACTGGGTGGATTATAAACCAGTATCATCACAATGATGATTAAAATAATCTCTATCAAGTATATTAGAGGATACAATTGATGGAAAACCTCAAATACATTTGGATATTATCATTAATAGAGAAACATGAATGCATACTGATGATTCTAAATTTTACAGATGCTAATAAGTAATTTTGTATTCGAAGAGAATCTTATGTTATGCTTGATGAATTAATAACGATTCATGAAAATTTCTTAAATTTAAAAATATATTCCTAGAGTAAACAATGATCCCCCCTAAAAGGGTGTGATGAGACTGACCTACCACCCTATAGACTAATGAACGTTATTATGTATCATGAAGTACAAACATAACGAATGTCTGCCTTTGGAAAAAAGGTCCCCTTTTGATAAAGAACTGTTGGAAGTTTTTGGTTCCATAACTAAATCCCAAGGAAACTAACTGGAAACAATGATAATTAAAACTATAAGAGACATTTCAAGGAACTACGAAAACATCCCCCATATATGATGGTATAGAAGGAACCAACCCAAAGGGTCGGGACCGCAACATGACACTGACACCAAACCGGGGTGCGAGGGCACAATCCGCGCAATATGGAGCAATTATTTGGTTATGTTCATAAAGTGGATCCAAGGGTAACTACGAGTAAACACCTAGGCACTACCATGTTGGAGGAAATTTAAACTATGATTTTAGATATTTCCTCAAATCTTCACCCTAGTCTAGCCAAATCACCGGCGACATGCAAGTATAGTTGGATGCCATCTTCCGGCGCGTGGCCACTTCTACTCCACACATCGGGTGCAAAACCTACTATCACACACAGATTCCTTTCACCTAAGGACTAGTTTCTGCTTATAAATAGTCCATTAGGGCCCTCATTTGTATGACCAAATTTCCATGAATCCCAATTACTACTCCGGTCACCCTAGTACTTCGTCCAAGTCTTCCAAAACATTAATGGTAGTATATAAAAACCTTGACAAGAGGATTTAAGGGAGGATCATTGGAAATAAGTCCGTTTTTGTTGGAAAACCATAACACGTGCATGCCTAAAGCACCCAACCTCTCTAAATGAGAAATACTTGCGAGCCACCTATTCATCTCATATGAACATGAGCACACCAATTCTTGGATCACATGTGAATACTCTAGAAGGATTGAGTGAGGTCTCTCCCATGTATTAACATATAGTTTGTTCTTCGCTTAAGTGAAAATTAAGTTTCCCAAGTGTAATTGTACACCCATACTTGCACGTCGTTACCAACTTGGGTGCCCTTCTTTGATTCAAACCATTGGGAAGGGAACATCAGAGTGTCTCGTATTTGGGTTTTAATATCAAAAGTCAGAGGATTACCGAATTTTTTTATAATGGGGTTATGATTAATTGAGTGTCTATGGGTTTGAATATACACATTCACAAGGAATTTTCTCCCAAAAATAGTGTTGGGAAGTTCCAGGTATGGAGGTGGGTTGGGTCCCGACCTCTCCTTTCTCGAAGAGATGACCTGGAACCAGGGGTATTTGGTAGGGGAAGATACCGTTCACACCTACTTTTTATTTTAAAAAGAAACAATAAGTCTCCCCCCCTAACAAGGATAAATTTTAGGGTAGCCATCCTGGCGTAATCCCATAGCTTTCCTTGTAGGAGGTGGCATCATTTCTCATCCTATATTCTTCGGTGCCAAAGACCAGAGGGAAGATTGGCACAAAGACTTTTTTTACCCTTTACCTATTACATTGGGATTTTTCACCATGGGAAGCCATCCTGGTGTGAGACTCTAACCTTAATCCCTTTCTCCTTACATTGGACTCATGTCCAATGTAAATAGAACAGAGGGAATGCTCATCACCTTGCCCTCTTCCACGACTTCCTTGAACTAATTCACCTTGGACACCATAGGTGCACCCTCTTCCACCAGCAGAAGATAAAATTTTGAATGTGTTAATGCATTTGTGGAATCCTTGTCATCATCTTATTTCTCACACAGAGCATGACTCACAGGGGCTTATAGATTTTTCAAGGTGACAACATTTGAACAATCGAATGAACTATGAGAAATTTGATTTCTGTTCATATCAAGATACATAAAAAAGCCATTTTAGGGCCCTATCTCCCAAGATATCCTCTTCATGAATCCAACCCTAATTCCTTTAATATGGCCATCCTCCTTAGGAATAATTCACAAATTAAACCCCAAATCCTCAAGGCAACCATTTCAAAATGTAATCCCAAACACATTTCTATCATTGAACTATACTCTACTATGAGACAAATAGAACTACACGGGCTTCGATTCCCATCTATATGGGATACATAAGGAGCCTCTTTGAGATACACAACAAATACCCTAAATCAAACCCATTCTCCTTAGGCCATATTCCCAACATGGTATGATCTTATTTGAAATCCCATATTTATTCCAAAGTTCATTGGGCTACGTCAGTATAAGTCCCACACTATGTTTTGACAAAACACCTCCCGCTTAGATGTCCATACCATATGATATTAAACTATACGACTACATTCTTATAACATGACCTTAAAAGGTATGATGTGTCTCATCCAGTGGCACAAAAATACTGGGATTCTTATTTCTTTTACAAGAATATGTAGGTATCCCATCTTATGGGTAAGATCCCAAAATCAAATCAAACCTTTTTCTTCGTGGATGAAAATAAATTCCAGAGTGCCCCACTGAGTGGCTTCAAAACTAGTATCATCACAATGGTTAATAAAAAAATATTTAATAATAATAGTATAGGATACCGATAATGGAAAACATCGAATACATATGGATATTTCCATTAATGAAGAACCTTGAATGCATAATGATAATTCTAAATTTTACACATGTTAATAAGTGATTGTAAATTTCAAGGGAAAATTTGGTTATGTTTGGTGAATTAATAAGGATTCATGAAAATATATCAAATTTACAAAGAGAGTTTCAGAGTAGACAATAATTCCCCCAAAAATGGTGCGATGAGTCTAACCTCCCATCCTCTCGACCTATGAACGTTCTTAAGTATCATAAAGTTCAAACATAACAAATGCCTAACTTTGTAAAGGAGGTCCCCTTTGGATGATGAACCACTGGATGTTTCCGGTTCCATAAATGATTCTAATGGAAACCGCCTGGAAACAATGATTCATAAAACTAGAATAGACATTTCAAGGAACTGTGAAACAATCCCACATTTGTGACGGTAGTGAAGGCATTGGTAGGAAGGTACGAGACCGCAGATGAACACTGATCTGAAGCAGGGGTGGGGTGGCGCAACCCCCATGGTATAGATAACTTATTTGGTTAAGTCCCTAAATAAGTTCCCATGGTACCTACACGTAAGCACTTGCATTCCACCATGTTAGATGGGATTCAAACTATGTTTTTGGATAAGTCCTCAATGATTTTACATAGACTATCCAAATCAAAGGCATCGCCCAAGTAAAGTTGGGTGCCACCCATCTGGCATGTAGCCACTTGTGCACCACACATCTAGCGCACAACCTACCTGTGCACCCAAATTCGGTTCACATAAGGTCCTATTTCTACCAATAAATAGACCATTGGGCCCCTTATCAGAATGGATGAATTTTCTTGAAGCCCAATTGTTGCTTTGGACACCCTAGTACTTTTCCCCAGTCTTACAAAACATTCAATGTAGTTCTTCCACACCATGAGCAGAGGATTTAAGGGAGGATCATTGGACTTATGTCCTTTTAGTGTTTGAAAACCATAACACTTGTGCGCCTAAAGAGCCCAACCTCCCCAATCCCGAAATACTTGCACACCGCCCATTCATCTCATAAGAAACCGATCACCGCACTACTTGGATAGCCTGTGAATACTCTTGAAGGATTGAGAGTGGTCTCGCCCAAGTATTAACATACAGGTTGTTCATAGATTAAGTGAACATCAGGTCGCCCAAGTGTACTTTCACAACCATACTTTCATGCCCTTACCTAACATGGGTGGACCTATTTTATGCACTTACTATCTTCACTCTCTTCAGTCTACAAGCCATCAAGCCATCCTCAATGCCATTCATTGCAAGGATTCTTCTTCCGTGGCTCTGTTGTATGAAAGAGATTATGTTGAGACCTCCACCAAAACCTCCCGACATATAAATAATTAAATAAAGGCACATCAGTGTGTCTCCTATTTGGGTTTGTATTTACACATTACAAGTATTTCAACATTTTTTTCACAATGGGGTCAGGATTCATAGAGTGTATGTGGGTTATTATACCCATAGTCACATGGACCTCTCTCAAAGAATAGTGTTGGGATGTTCTCAGTTTAAAGGAGGGTTCATCCCTATCATCTCCCTTCTCAAAGTGATGACTATGATCCTCTAGCCTCTTGTAGGGGAAGATATAGTTCATACCAACTTTTCCTTTTAAAAATAAAAGATTAGTCTCCCTCCCCTAGTAGGATCAGTTTTAGGGAAACCATCCTGGCATAAGCCCATATATTTTCTTGCAGGAGGTGGCATCATTGCCTCTCCTCACATCTTCAGTACCAAACACTAGAGGAGAGATGGTCATGTTTACTTTTTTTTACCCTTTACCTCTCCCATTGGGCTTTGTCTCCATGGGAATCCATCCTTGTGAAATTCTATAACCTTCATCCCTTCCTCCGTACATTGGACCATAGTCAAATGTAAATAGAACAGAGGGAAGGCTCATCACCTCACCCACTTCCACAGCCGCCTCGACCTCATTCACCTTGGACACCATAGGTGCACCCTCTTCCTCTAGCAGAGGGTGAGAAATTTGAAATTGTGAATGGCTTTGTTGAATCTTTGATATCCACTTGTTTCTCACACATAGAAAGACTCACTTGGGCTTAGATATTTTTCATAGACCAGCATTTTCAAAATCAAATGAACTATATGAACTCTGATTCCTGTTCAATCTAGGATAAGTAGGAATACTTTTCAGGGCCCGAGCTCACTAGAAATCCTCTTCAATAATCTAACCCTATTTTATTTAATCTAGGAATCCAACTTAGGAATAAGCCCCAAATTAATCCTTAAATCATCAAGGTGTGCCTTTTAAGATGCAATCCCAATCTCATTTCTCTCAAAGGACTATACTCTCCTATAAAACTAATCGAACTATGTTGGATTTTCTTCCCATCTACATGGGATTCGTCAAAAGCCTCCTGGAAGTTCAATCCTAATACACTAAATAAACCCCATTCTCCTTCGGCCATATTCCCAACAGGGTCAGATCCTAATTGGAAACCCACATTTTTTCCAATGTTCATTGGGCTGGTTCAGTATAAATCCCACACTGTGTTTTCACTAAGCACCTTCCACATATATGTCCATACCAAATGAAATTAAACTGTATGGCTAGGTTCTTATCACATGACCTTAAAAGGGATGATTTGTCTCATTCATTGGCAGCGAAATACATGGGTTATGATTCCTTTTACAGGGATAAGTAGGTAGCCCATTTTATGGTAATGATACAAAAATCAAATCAAACCTCCATCTCCCTAGATGAAAATAAATTTTAGAGTGCCCCACTAAGTGGTTTAAAAACTAGTATCATTATAAAGATGATTAAAAGAATCTCTAAGAAGTATACTTGAGGATAACATTGATGTAAAACCTCGAATACATTTTGATATTTGAATTATGGAAAACCCATGAATGCATAATGATGATTCTAAATTTTACACATTTTAATATGTGACTGAGAATTCTAAGGGAAACAGATGTTTTTCTTGGAAAATTAATAAGGATTCATGAAAATATCTTAAATTTACAAACAGTGTCCTGGATTAGAAACTAATGCCCCCAAAAGGGTGTGATGAGTCCGACCTCCCATTCTCTCGACAAATTCATGTTCTTAAGTACCCTAATGTTCAAACATAACGAATGCCTGCCTTTGGAATATAATTCACTTTTGGATAAAGAAAAATTGGATGTTTCATATTCAATAAATAAATCCAATGGAAACTACATAGAAATAGTGATTCTAAATACTAGAACACACATTTGAAGGAACTACGAAACAGTCCCCCTTCTGTGAAAGTAGTGAAGGCACCGGCGTGAAGGGCTATAACCACATCCTAACACTGATCCCAAGTAGGGGTAAAGGGCTGCAGCCGCCGAGGTGTGGAGAAATTATTTGGTTAAGTCCCTAAAGAAACACCCAGGGTACCTACGCATAAACATCTACACCCCACCATGTTAAAGGAGATTGAAACTATGATTTTGGCTAAGTCATCTAGCTTCACCCTAGTCTAGCCATATAACTGGTGGCATGAAAGTATAGTTGGGCGCCACCCATCCAGTGCACATTAACTTTCACACCACACATCTAGCACGCAACCTACTTGAACGCCCAAATTCCTTTTGCCCAATGTTTTATTTAGGACTATAAATAGACCCTTGGGGCCCTCATTTGTACGAAAGAATTTCCATGAAGCCCAATTGATGATCTGGTTGCATTATTAATTTGACCCAGTCTTCCATAACTTTCAAGGTAGTTCTTCAACACCTGGACTAGAAGAATTAAGGGAGGATCATTGGTCTTAAGTCATTTCATTGTTTGAAAACCATAACACTCACATGCCTAAAGTGACCAACCTTCCCAAGTCAGAAATACTTGTGCACCACCCATTCCTCTCATAGGAACTAGAGCACCCCACTTCTTTTATACATTATGAATACTCTTGAAGGCTTGTGCAAGGTCTCTCCAAATTATTAACATATTGTTTGTTCGTCACATAAGTGAACTTTAGGTCACCCAAGTGTACTTGCACCCCCATCCTTGCACTCCATGAACTACTTGGGAACCCCTCTTTGATTCACTTACATTATTCACATTATTCAGTCTAAAAACCATTAAACCATCCAAAAATCCATTCATATAAAGGATTTATCTTCCTTGGCTCCCTTGTCTGAAATGGATTCTGTAGAGACCTCCTCCAAAAACACGTGACTTATCAAACCATTGGGAAAGGAACATCGGTGTGTCTTCTATCTGGGTTTGTATTTACAAATTCATAGGCTTCCCAATTTTTTTTCACAATTGGGTTAGGATTAATGGAGTGTATATGTGATTCGATATCCACAGTGACATGGACCATTATCCCCTAAATAGTGTTGGAAAATTTCCAGTTTGGAGGAGGGTTGGGTCCTGGCCTCTCCTATCTCAACAAGATGACCCAGAACCTCAGGTCTCCATATGGAAAATATATAGTTCATACATACATTTCCTTTTAAAAATAATGTATAATGCTCCCTCCCCTATCAAGATCAATTTTAGGTCAACAATCCTGGGATTAGAACCCAGATTTTCATGCAGGAGGTGGCATCGTTGGTCCTCCTCTCTTCTTTGGTTCTAAAGACCAGAGGAGAGATGGGCATAGGGACATTTGTTACCATTTAACTCTCCCATTGGGCTTAGTCTCCATGGGAAGCCATCCTGGTGTAAGCCCCTAACCTTCATCTCTTCTTCCTTACAATGGACCCTTGTCTTATGTAAATAGAATAGAGGGAAGGCTCATCAAATCTCCCTCATCCACAGTCGCCTCGACCTCATTCAGCATGAACACCATTTGTGTTCCCTCTTCCACCAGCAGAGGAGGAAAAATTTGAATGTGTGAATTCCATAGTTGAATCATTGACATCCTCTTATTTCTCACACATAGAATGGCTCACGGGGGACTAGTGATTTTTCACGGTCACAACATTTTTACAATCAAATAAACTATGATAACTCTAGTTCCTGTTCAAAAAATGATATGTATGAAGCCTTTTTAGGGCCTGAGCTCACTTGGAATCCCCATTATGAATCCAATTCCAATTCCATTAATATAGAAATCCTCCTTATGAATAGGATGCAAATTAATCCCCCAATCATCAAGAAATCCTTTTCAATAAGTATGCCCAAAGTCATTTCTCTCAAAACACTATACTCTCCTATTAGACTAATCAAACTATGTGGGATTTGATTTATATCTATAATAGATACGTTGGACACCTCTCTATGGTTCAAACCCAATACCCTAAATCAACCATGTTATCCTAGAGACAAATTACCAATTGGTTATGATACTACTTGGAAACCCATATTCTTTCCAATGTTCATTGGGATCCTTCACTATAAGTACCACACTATGATTTGACTAAGCACCTACTGCATAAATGTCCATACCACATGACATTAAACTATTCGACTTGGTCCTTATCACATGACCATAAAATGTATGATGTGTCCTATTTAGGGGAACCGAACAATGAGGGTTCTGGTTCCTTTTACAAGGATATGTAGGTAGCCCATTTTATGGGAACGATCCTAAAATCAAATCAAACATTCGTCTCCCTAGATAAAAATAAAATCTAGAGTGCCCCACTGATTGGCTTAGAAACCAGTATCATTACAAAGATGATTAATAGAATCTCTAATTAGTACATTAGAGGATACCATTTTTGGAATACCTCAAATACATACAAATATTTCCATTAATGATAAACCTTGAATGCATGGTAATTATTCTAAATTTTACACAATTTAATAAGTGATTGTAAATTCTAAGGGAGATTGTTTTACTATTTGTTGAATTAATATGGGTTCATGAAAGTATCTTAAATTTAAAAGGAGTGTCATGGAGTAGAAAATAATTCCCCCCAAATCATGTGATGAGTTCGACCCCCATCCCCATGAGCAATGCACATTCTTAAGTATCATAAAGTTCAAACATAACGAATGCATGACTTTGGAAAGAAGGTCCCCATTTGATAAAGAACTGTGGGATTTTTCTAGTTCCATTAATAAATCCAATGGAAACCTCCTAGAAATAGAGATTATTAAAACTAGAACACAACTTTCAAGGAACTACGAAACAATCCCCCATTTATGAGTGGCTTCCTTCTTTTCCCATTTAATATTTTTCCTTATATTTTAAAAATCTCATAATTTCCCAATTCATTATTTTTTGGGGGATCACCAGAGAAGTTGTCGATCTCAAAATGGTTTATGAGTATTGTGACATTAATTCACTCCACTTTTCTTTGATGCATCGTTTGAAAAATTCTAGATATAATGATGGTGTGAGATCATTTTCATGGAACGTCGCTATAAAAATATATGTATTAAAATTGGAATCACATTATTGAATTGAAATGTCCCATGTCATTCATATATTGAATGTGGCAAACCAACATCCTATTTATCGACAGGGTAGACAAGTATACATTGAGATTAATGGTGAATTGAGAATCAAATTATCATTTTAAAGACCTGTAAAGTTCAAGGAAATTTTTTGTTCTTAAATTATTTGGATTTTTACAAGTACGCAATTTATGACGGCACCTGATTCCAATGCCCGGTGTGCCCAAAATATTTTTCTGATGTTTTGTTAAGCTTAAATTAACACGCGTAAGCAGTTTCCCTGAAAAAGTGGAATAACACTTAAATGGTTACTTGGATCAAAAATCTGAGGGCACTGTTGTGCTCAGGATGACGAAATTACCATAGGTGTAACTTAAGTTTAGTCGACGCAGGCCTCTAGTGAGAAAACCTGATAATGGCATAACCGTAAATAAAAAAAATTAAATAAAGTTATTTTATTTTTCAAATGCTTATAAATCACAAATGGTAACTCAGATTAAAAGTCTGAGACCACCACTAAACTTGTGAGGGTATGCTTTATTTAAGAACATACTATCTTTGGCCGGTGCGGGCCACCTGTGAAAGTTAGTTTTTGGCCGTAAATAAAATAATTAAGTGAAAATTATTATATTGTAAAATTAATAACTTCTAAACGGTAACTCTAATTGAAAATACAAGAGTACCATTGAGTTTGTTGGGTCATGTTTCTCCTAGGTAGAGCCTAACCTTGACCGCGGTGGGTCGAGGGTGACTGAAAATAATTTTCCGATCATTGTTTCATGTACGTTAATAATCGTATGAGCAGGTTTTTCTATCTTTTGAACTAGTGCTTGGAATTGAAATATAAGGGTACCATTGAACTCGCAACGTGGGTTTTCTCTTAAGAAGACTTTCACCTCGACAACAGATGATCAGGTATGAATGTTAATTTTTGGGATTTTACGTGGGATAATAAAATAAAATAAGTGAATAATTTATTTTATTTTTTAAACACATGTCGTGTAGATAAAGTGGTTAGAAGCTCCACTTGGGAGTTGGTGGTGGAACAACCACACCCTAACCTCCCATTTAATGGGGTGGGAGAGTAAAACTCTCAACCCACCCAATCAATTAATTTTATGTGTCGACGTAAAATTAATTGCACTCAATTAATTTTATGTATTGACATAAAATTAATTACACTCAATTAATTTTCTGAGTCGACCTAAAATAAATTGCTGTCAATTAATTTTAAATATTGACATAAAATTAATTGCTCTTAATTAATTTTACGTGTTGACATAAAATTAATTTCAGTCAGTTAATTTTATGAGTTGACATAAAATTAATTATTATCAGTCAATTTTATGTGTCGACGTGATATTAATTTATGTCAATTTATTTTATGTGTCAATATAAAATTAATTCATCTCATATGTTTTGACGCAGGCTATGTGGGGGAAACACCTTGGAATTCTCCCCTCTTAAGTTGTGTCAACACACCTTTTAAATTGCGCCAACACAATTTAATTTACCCAACCCCTTTTTTTTAATTAAGTAACCACATCGTTGGAATTTAGGAAGGTTCCAAATAAATGAACCGTCATAAATTCCACAATGGTTACATAACACTCCCTCTCTCCAATATACTGGGATCTTGGGAGAAGGTTTTGGGATGACTTCACCAAGCGACGAAGCACTCGTAAAGTATTGTGACGCCCAACACTTGGGGAAATCTTATCCTCTCCAATGAAGAATGTGAAGAACGCCAACGACAATCTTCCAAATGATTCTTCTTCGACCTTCCTTCCCCAGACACCTATCCTCCAAAACATCATCAATGAACCAACGTAGCTTGGAATTGGGGACGTGTGGCGGATGCGACGAATGGCGGTCTTCATCATCTTCCTTCTGCGACTCCGCCAACAAACGACGATCAAGAGGTAGGGGTTTTGTTTGAATTTTTGTTTTCCTTTTTGAGTATAGAAAGACGATCGTGGACCAACCTTTCCCCAGTTGATCTGAAGATCGCTAGTTCATTCGGGTTGGAAGAAGGGTTATTTTTAGTACTTTATTTGATTTTGAATTCTTAAATCTTGTTTGAGCCTCTAACGCAAAGGGCAAGGGAAAACAAATAAGCTCGGACCCTCCGTAGATTGTTTGTTTTTTTGTGCGAGTTTTGACAGGAGACTATGAAACGGGACCACAACGGCGTATGGAAGCCGTCGCAGTGAAGAATGGGTCCCGGGAGAGCCGCAGGCGTAGACGGCGAGAAAATCAGACCACCGGAGCGTGTTCGGTGGTCCGTGGAAGACGTTGCCGGCGCGCCTCGCCGGCACCGCCGCGCCGGAAACTAGAGGTGGTGGCTGGAGCTGTCTGGCCACCTAGAGGCGACAACGCCCTAGCCCACTGCTAGAGGAAACCCGCCATGGAAATAGTCATGCCGGCGGTGCGATGGACCACACAGCTGCGCGGGATTCAGGACAGCCGGGGGGCAGCGCCAGCCGGCGCCGCTGGCTTTAATCGGCGGGGAGGCCGCGCCTCCGCCGCTCGGCGCAACGTGCTCGGCCAACCGGCCAAGCCGCAACAGGCCACTAGGACGGGCCACCAGCACAGGGTCGGGCCGACCCAGGGGGTGTTGGGCTGGGTCGGACTGGTCTGAGACCCCCTATTTTCAGACCTTCATCAGTTAAACGCCCATATCATGAGTTGTGGACCTCTGATATATGCACTGTCAGTTATTTAGGATTCCTTGGATCGAGAAATACGTTTCGGTATATTAAACACATGGTTTCTTTGAAGTTTGTGTACATCTGGGTTGGTTCGAACCTGAAACCAACTGGGCCCTCGGAGCGGAAATGCTTATAACTTGAGCTCCGAATGTCTGATTGACGTGCTATTGACTTTGTTGGAATCCTCTTGTTGAGATGGATCTTTTTCCATACTTCACCTGAGGTTTTGATGCAGTTGGAGTACGATCAGGTTGGTTTTATCTTCGAAACCAACCGGGCCCTTGGAATAGAAAATCTAATAACTTTCAGACCAGATGTCCGTTTGACGAACCGTCAGCAGCTTTACTAATCTCGTTGAGAAACAGTCCCTTTGAGTATACCCTATGATAGTTCGTGGTATAGTTGAGATACGGTTGGGTTGGTTCATACAAAAAACCAACCGGGCCCTTGGGATGAAAAGTCTAATAACTCACAGACCGGGCGTCTGATTGACGCGCCGTCTGTTGCGTTGAGACCCCTGTGACGAGGCAGTCCTTTGTGATACATCTTTGTGGGAATTTGTGATATTTGGAGTATCGACCAGTGGCTCGTGGAGCGGACCCTCCCAGAGATGAGCGTACGGAGAGTGGAGACCTAGTAGCTATAGACCTGATGACAGATTGACAGATTCGAGTCGGAGTAATTAGATTAGCCCTATAGATGGAGCGCCTGGTATTTGGCGGCAGACCCACGGCGGACGGAGCACCTGGTAGTTGGCAGCAGACCCGCGGTACTCGATAGGAGGAGTACCTATGACGTTTATTAGGGGGTGCGCCCGATATATGGCTACAAACCCACAGAGGAAGGAGCGTCCGGTATTAGGCAGCAGACCCACTATACTCAACATGAGGAGTACTTCAGTAGTCTAAGGTTAGTGAGTAATTCCTCAGAGTCATGACAGGGCTACTGGACTCGACAGAGGAGGAGTTCTCCAGCAGTTGTGGTTTCGTTAATGAAAATATTGGTTTGAGATGAGTCAATGACCTTTGTGTTTACCTCATAATTGAGATGGGTTACTTGATAACTTAGGTATATGTATGGGCATATAACTAAGTAAAGGTTATCTGTTCAGATCTTTCCTTGTGGTCTATCCTTGTTGGTTTTAGTGAGACATTGAGGGTCTCGGTGTCCCTACTGAGTATCGTTATACTAACCCCTGCACGGGCTATGCCCGCACCTCATTGTGTTGGATACAGATGACGGAAAACACTGATCATTGTTGAGGCTTCTAGAGATAGACTGTACCCGGAGGGGGAATTCACGACGAGACGGTACCCGGAGGAGGAAATTACGACGAGACGGTACCCGGAGGTGGACCTGATGACGAGACGATACCCGTAGGTGGACTTCATGACGAGACGGTACTTGGAGGTGGACTTGATGATGAGACGGTACCCGGAGGTTGACTTCATGAGGAGACGCTACCCGGAGGTGACAAAAAGACGTGGAGAGATGAGGTGGCCATATGTACCTACCCTTCAGGTAGGGACTCCAGAGGACGATCTGGGAGCATCTTGACACCTTCCTGTTGTTTTTTCTTTTTCTTATACTTTACTGTTGGACATGAATTTCTGGACCCCTTTGTACTTTCAGCACACTTGATATATTACTTTACATAGTGTTTCTTCCGCTTGTACTCTGGTTGTGTGGGTGTTTACATTTCATAAAGGCAATGCCTTCCCAGTTATAGGGATTTATGCCATTGGTGCTCGTCGCCAGCCCTTGGCCTATGGAAGGCGGGCTTGGGGTAGTTTCGACACATTCCCTAGGGGACGGGTCATGAAAATCATGTTTCATGAAGATAAATAGACATTTCCATCATAGGAAGCATATAAAATTTATAAAATTTATTTTTTATGTGACTGGGTTGATATTAATGTGTTTATAGATTGAAAATGGAATGATTGGAGGAATTTTGTTGGGAACCATTTCATGACTATAATTACATTTATATAAGCCTTCAGAAGAGAATTTTGGTTTTGAAAAGGTTATTTTTTTGATCTTAAGAAAATAAATCATATTGTGTGATCTATTCGCATGACCTTCTTTGGTCAGGCGATTGTGTATCCTTCAAATGGTTATGCAATTCCTATGATTCTCCAAATAATGAGTCACGATACATTATCATTAATTCTACAGAGAGAATAATACCTGTCATTCTGGTATTTATTCTACTATGGTGTATTGATACTAATTTTTTGGGAATTTACGGTAGTATATACCCCTTAATGAATAAGATAGAAGAATAGCATAACTTATATCTCCAAGAAATAAATTAGAAAGAAATATTCCATAACTATTTGGTATATTTTATACCGATATCACACCAGTGATTTATCATCATATGTGTTTCTAAATAACCCAAATTTTTATTATAATAATCATAAAATAAATTCTTGGGTACTATATAAACCATAGAAAATAAATATGTGGAAAATATGGCATCTTCCTCACAAAAGTAAAATGTGAGATCGAAATATCTTAATATATGTCTCAAAATCCTTAATAATCATTCAAACTTCATGGATTGTAAATTTATATATATCATACACTATTTATAGAGTCATAATTATGTATATTTTTATCATATTATATATGATATACTTATGACCATTTAGTACTTTTTTGTTAACAATACATTTTTAATCACATTTCTTATTATATTATCTTTTTTTAATATAAGTTTTGATTTATTAGTTATTTCTACCTTACATTGATCATGGTTACCTAATTTAGAGAATCTAATAAAGGATTTCAATATTGTATTTTTTTATTATATATCTATATATTGTAACCCATTATATTTCATGATAAAAAATGAAATACATCATCGTTGAGATGGTAGGTCATCATACAAATGAAAACTGTTTCCATTTTCCTGACAAATCAAATGAAATATTGGTAAATAATATATTACTATTAAAGAATAATTTTTTCACATATATCACATATTTTATATAAAACCATATATATTACATTTCATGTAAATTAGGAATATATCACATCACTTTGTGAGGTGGTAGTATGCCGTACATCTGAGCAGCATTATCGTATTCCCATATAGAATGTAAAAAGCTATATGTGAAATAATAACTTCAGAAGAATAATTATATCATAAATATCATATATAATCATTTAATATTTCATTATATCATGTGGAAATAGGTTGGTATGGATAATGTATATTATCAGTTCACGAGGTGGTAGTCCAACAAACATAGGAAGGATGATTACGTATCACATTTGACTAATGTGGAGATAATTGTAGGTAATGAACATTACATAAAATATAAATTTAATATAAAAGATAATGGGGTCTTTATATTATATTTTTTAACAATAATTTTTGGGGTTGTAATAAGGAATAATATAAAATCAAACATTGAATAATGTTAAAATATCAATCTATCATAAAACATGGATCCCTAAAGTCATTTTATAGTTTGAAATATTTTAAAATGAAATATTTTATAATATTAATAACGAATTATTTAATTAAAATCAATAATCCACTGAGAAGAAGTTTTATATAAATATACCGAGATGATGGAAATATAAATCTGCAAAAAAAACTAATATTTTATTAAAAAATATACAAAAAATAATATATAATTTTCCATTAATATTTTCAAATAAGATCATGGTTTTTTTAAATTAATATTTTCAATTTTTTAATAGTTACATGGAAATCCCAAAAAATAAATATTTTATTATTTGATGAATTCTATTTATAAACACATTTTTTAAAAATTACATCCCTGTTAAAATATATGTAACATTGATTTTTTAAAAAGATTACCTGATGAAAAATCTCATTACTGATAAAAATAGAAGAAATAAGTTATTATAATAATTTAATGAAAATATATAAAAATTCCATATTATAGTTATCATGTTTGTGATGTATCAATTTTATAATCTGGATTAAAAATTGAAAGAATATGGATTCAGTTATATTAATATAAAATCCATTGAAGGAGATATAGATTCAAATTGAACGTAAAATATAATGAATAGAGGGTATTTCAAGGTATAAAATTTTAATTAGTAATTAATTAAACCCAATGAAATAAAAATATATTTATCTTATAAAATATGCTTCAATGTGATGAATCCGAGAGTTAACCCATTACCTTTATTCTTATTTGATCAAAATATGGCCCAAAAATCATGAATATTTATGTTAATTTTAATAATTACATACTAATTATCTAAGATTATTATTATTTGAACTTTTAATATTTATTAATAATAATTCCATAGATAGATATTTTAGTTCATTCTAACTTATTATTCAACATTGAGTGCTTATAATATTAATAATTTATAAAAAAATTTCTATAGATTAAAATGTAGATTTTATTATTATAGTGTATTACATTCCAAAATAAAATATTTTTTTAATGGTTTAATTAGGATGATATATCAAAAATAAAATTCATTTCATGAGTTCATTAATCTATTTCCAGGAAGAAGAAATAACAAATGAGAATTTTACTATAATTTTAACCCAACACAGGGTGTTTTCTAATTAATGACTTGAATAGTAATGTATTCATTTCAGAAAATAATAAAATATTTAATGGAATATTTATAAAATTTTATATTTAAAATTTAATTTTTTATAATAAATATGATATAATTTCATATAATTTCTCAAGATGGGGAAAGCGAACCTATGTATGAACTTACCATGAAAAATAGATGATTATGGGGTCTTAAATATAATATATAATTAGGATATTAGGTTATTATATAAATTAAAATTCATTAATATGATGTATTGTAATTATAAATATTTCAGTTATTAATTATTAGATATAATCAAATCACATAGTGTAAATAATTTTTTTTCCTCATACTTCACTAGTTTAAGAACATCTATTTTAAAATGATTGAATACCAAACATATCACTAAGAAGATTATTAAAAATGTATTACATGAAAAATTCTCTTATCATATACATAATATCAACGCCTTAAATTCAACTCCCATTACCATCTTTGTAAGGAAGTGATGAAATAAGGAACATATATTTTTCATTGCATGTAGGTATTTGTCCAGACTTTTTCTAAAATGATGATTTACTTTTCCATAAAATAGTGAAATGAAATGGATTATTTTATCAAATAAGAATATAAAGTATTTAATAAATATAATAATTATTTATTAACATCAACTATATGTCAAAACTTGTATGGTTGTTAAGGAAAATGAAACATGTTTCATTATATATGTGGTCATTCATACAATGCACAATTCACGTACCCATTTTTCATTATGGAAAATAGTAAGGCTGGTTATCCCCTATACAAAAACAATAATAAAATAGATGAATAACAATAAGAAAACATTTTTTATTATTATATAGTGAAATTGATATTTTGGAAGAAGAAACACACATAAAAACATAAACAAACAATTATTAGTTTGGATATTATACCAGACATCTTGGATTATGATTTTTTAATATGGATTTACCTATTGAGGGATGGAATTTTGAGAAACAATGACCTAAATTATTCGATTGATATTGTGGAGGAGTTTTTTATAGTTATTTATGAACATATAGTGTTATCAAATGATGGGAAGTGATGGTAGAAGACCCCTTTTATTGGGGAAAAGTGATTGAATTTTATTAAATAATATGAACTATTGAATTATGGGAAGTCACAATCAAAGAATATAACTCCAAAATTAATAAATAATGGGGTGAAGATAAGTTAATATCTATAATCTGATCAACCAAATCATAAAAAAATCGAATCTTTTTAGGGTCAATTAGACATAACATTTTTCAATATTCACCATTTAATATTTTATAGTGTGAACTTTTTCTTATTTATGATAACAAATTTATTATCTATAAAAAATAAATATTCTAAATTCCCAAATAATATCCTAACTATTTTGTTTTTAAAATCCACCTTATTTTAATAATTATTAAAATATTTAAAATTAAATTCGAAAAAATAAATGTATAATATATTAAATAACATTTATCAAAAATATAACATAGGTTATAATTAGTTAAATATGGGATTGTAAATAAATCCAAACATGTATAAAATTATATGGTAACTTTTAATACAAATATTGAATATTTTGAAAAGTTTTTATAATTCAAAAATCATACTAATATATCAACAAATGAGTAACATTGATGTAATTTGTAAAAATTTTATTTTTACTATTCACCCAAAATGAAATATTTTTATAAAATTTCAAAAACATTATATTTGGTTAATGTTTGAATTTTTAAATAGAAAAGAAGTTATACATGTCAAATTATAAATTTAAATTTTAAATTTTTTTATTTAAATGAAAATAAAATATATTTATTAAACTTACATTCATTAGAAACAACCTTTTGAATCGTTATTCATTTACAATAATTTTTCACATATGTTGCAATAAAATTGAAAATTTGATATATTGGATTATAAATAAAAAAAATTATTATCATCATAATCATTATCATATGATCATTTATTCTAATTAAGGTAAAATTAAATGTGATTATTATAAATGGTTCTTTGAAAGGGAGTATTTTTTGAAATGTTAATAAAATATAATCAAAATATATAATAATTTTACTTGATTACTATAATTTTGTCATATAATTATTAATATAATTATTATATACATAATATTTAGGGGTTTTATATATTTAGTTGATGTATTAGTTCGTGTAATGTGTGACAAAATCTATTAATGATATTTTTATTTATATTAAACTGAAATATTGGATTATATCATTTTATATCTTATACTACATCCACATTTATAGAATTGTTTCCTTAATTATAAGAGTGTATTGGTGGTTTCATCTTTGTATTCATTACTCACACCATGTATGTGATCCTCCGAGTGTATGAAACATTTTCACTCAGTGATATGACCTTGGTCATGTGCCTTATTATAATGACCCATACATTACCTAAATTTTTTTTCACTTCAGAATTGAAGCGTACTTAATACAATATATAACAACACCATGGTAGGACCATATAGGTCTAATGTCTTTAGAAACTGGGAAACATAAACATATGGTTCATAAATAATTTACATTGTCTCCCATTTATTTCATCACATCTAGAGTCCCTTTTAGAAAATCCTACTTAATACCCTTCTTCATGGACTGGGAAAAAACATACAAAGGGGTGAGCTCAAATGCTCAGTAAGGGTAAACAAAAGAAATATCAATCATATCATATTCATAAGAATGTGACAATTTGAAAATATTAACCTGCAAAAAAGATCATAATATCATAAAATGGGATAAATCATAGTACTAAAATGTAATCCCAATAATCATAACATAAAACATGATACATTGTGGTATACACACATAATCATAGAAAATCATTTCATATTAGTCAATGCTCATTTCCAAGACCATCATAGCGGACAATGTCCATTACTGAACCGAGTTCACTCCTCATTATAGTCCTGTATCAATGAACCAGATTAACTTTCTGTTCCAACCATGTCTATCTCATGAGATATAAATCTTTACCCAATCCATGGGAGGAAGATATAGGTCACACCCATCTCATAATGAAATCATTCTTATGTGTTCCACAGAATCATAAATCATATATCATAGCATAACCCATGTAATAAAAATGGGATTCTTAAACATCATGCCATCATAAAATAAACCGTATAAGATAAAAGGACTTAATAAAGTTAATTCCATCATAACATAATCAAATAAATTTAAAAATATTGATACAAATAGAACCCTATATTATCTTAGATGGAAAATAATTTTGATAAACCACTTGAACTCCATTCTTGAGGAAAATATCCTTTCAACTTCAAAAACATTTTTCCTTTCTTAACATGTCATAGAATTCTAAAATAAAAGAATATAATTAAAAATAAACATGAAAACATGTAAATGATGATTCAAAGAAATAATCTTCTATGAAATCATAAAAATCCACTCATGGCGTATAAGTTAAAAAACATTCTTCTCGTACATCAGCCGGAAAAGTCAAAAAGTATCTCGTTCAAAAAATGACAAAAGATTCCTTTAATATCTTTTACTAAAAACTACAAAATGGTTAAAATTCGATTTAAACAATTTAGGAGGATAGAAATAATATTACATATTGAGGAAATATGGATGTGGATGATAAATATTCCCCAGTAAATTCTGAAGTATAATCAATCTCGGATAGAAATGAGATTGCGAGCTTTTCCCTTACCATAGGTCCGATTTTCTTCATACGTATCCAAAACTCATGTATAATGATTTAAATAATGTCATTTACTTATTTCATAATAATATTAATTTTTATGATATCATATATGGTTATATTCTTATCTTCTTATCAGAAATATTTCAATGCTACTCGTTTTTCGGGTGTTCATTGCTTTATGTTCTTATGCATGTTTTGTCGAATAAATTCTTATTATTCTTTTTAGGTTATAGACAACTAATTTCTATAATGGTATTAGTGTAATATATATCATATTTATTCATTCAATTCATTTATAAAATCATTATTCAATGAAGATCATATAGAATGATTTGTATCACATGGTGGAGACGGTAGGCTGTACGTACGCACGAGTGATGATATCATTCCCATGATCGTGGAATTGTATTGAATTGTATGTATATTATTTCAGAATATATATGAATTTAAAATAATAATAAATATTTATTATTTACACCATTATATCCATCCAAGTAAGGTGGTGGTGGAAAACAGATTACACCACGGTGTGAAGACGGTATTCTGTACGTACGCACGCGCAGTGATTTTGTTTTCCGTAGGATGGATAGATGATGAAATAAGGTTGTTTCATATTTATAATAACATATCAGTATATGAGTGATTCTGATGTTACTACTTCATAATAAAACTACTAAATAATGGTAAGTATAAGAAGAAATAAACTTTACAGAATTAGTAACAGATATTACCTCTTCTTCGACACGCCTCTTTGAAACCTCATCTTAGGGCACTAAAATTGGTCTTTGAAGAAGAGAAGGACCTCTAGTATGTTTATAGGGAAGTTTATAAGGGAAAGTTTCATGGGTTGTCTGAGATTTAAGGCTCAAAGTTGTCTAAAGAGGAGAGGGAGGAGATGCCCTTTTATAAGGGAGGAGAGGGGCACATTTGGAAACCTCAAAAATATTAATTTATAATAAATTCAAACCCCACATAAAAACATTAAAATGACTCAAATAATAAGTTTAGATGATTTATGGTTTTAATCTCATCAACCAATAAAATTTATACATGTTGGAAATTTATTTCAAACATTAATAACTTGTTTTATCCTTATTTAATATATTTAATTTTATTTGTGGTAATAAGATTCTAAATTTTAAATTGTTATAAATAATTACTTATGTGTTGTGAATTGTACATAATTAGATAGTTTATGTCATTTTAGACCATATAAATTTTAGTTTATTATTTTTAAATATTTTTGTTATTTTTAATCATTTTTATATTATGTTAGTTTTATAAAATAACAATAGTGTCAATTTTGACACTATTCATTTATTTTAATTTAAATAAAATTACACATAGAAGATATGTTCAAAAAATTCTTTACTAGATTCATAACATGTCATATTTATCTATAATATTTGTGTACCACATTAAATAGTTCATATTATATTTATTTTAATAATTTTAAAACCATTTATTTGATATTTCAATCCATTAAATAATTTCAACATTACTATTGTGTCTCCTTTAATGATAACTATTTAATCCCTAAAAATTATAAATAAATTCACATGATGTTTCTAATATTATTATATTTCTAGAGACTATTCATATATGAAGTTTCTTGAAGTTTATCACTAAATTAAAATTATTATACTTATAATATTTAAGAGAGTGACATGCTATTACTTTCTTTGGTTTTAATAATAATTAAATTATTTTCATGGTCAAAAGTTCATAAAATTAATATATTCCGACCCTTAGGAGATATGGGTAAAATTTTAGTCATGAAATAGAATTTTGGCAGGTGTTATGGTAATTTTATAATCTTATTTTTACCCTTAATTACCGGATTTACCTTTAAGTACAGTAAATAAAAATTATCGTAGTTACGATTGATAATATCAAAAAATAAATAAGAGTAAAATATTAACGTAATTTGGAGCCACTAAATTCAAATATGGAATCCATTTTTCAAAATTCAAAACGTAGAAGTTTCAGTAATTAATTTAAAATTAATCCTGTTATTAAGAAAACGAGTTTTCAAAGTTTAAACATTGCCAAAGATTGAAATGTTTTTACCTAAAAATTCAATGTAAAATTAATGGTAATTACATAAATTATATTAAATGGTAAAAATAAATTCTATTTATACTTTAAAACCATTCAATATTATAATTTAACTCTATAAATTATTGCGATGAAAAAAAGTTTTTTTAATTAAAATATAGCATGTTTTTACTATTTATTAAAATATGAAAGTTATCAGAATAATATGAAAATCTTATCCAAAGTAAATTTTTATATCATAATGCCAAAAAAAATATATTTTGTCAAATTGATCTTATAAAAATGTCAAAAACTAGATTTAATGTGCGTGTGCCATCAAAAGGCGGAAAAACTGCATTTTTTGAAAAATACTTATTTTGCCCGAAAAATTTATTTTGTTCTCATTACATGTAATAGAAAATGTGTAAGATGAATAATAATGTTATAAAATTCAATATTTAGTTACTACTATTCATAACGTCTAGTCCATAATAATATTATAATAATATATCATTGTTTAGTGAAACTTGGTATTGCGTACTACACAGACTATCGAGGAAGGTCGTGATTACATGCAACACAAGCCAAGACAGTGTTGTGTGTAGTGAAAAATTATTTTGGTGTTGCGTATAACATAACACATAAAAAAATATTTCTCAAAAAATCTTAAGGTGTTACATTCTACCACCTTTAAAATAAATTTTTCCCTCAAAATTCATCATTTCGTAACAAACAGATGAGGATACCTCTCCCTCATCATATCCTCAAGTTCCCATGTAGCTTCTTCTAATTGGTGGTTCCACCATAAAACTTTAACCCAGATAGTGGTCTTGTATCTTGGAACTTTTTCGCTATGATCCATAATATCTATCAGCTTTTCTTCATAAGAAAGATATTTCTCTAGCAGTACAACTTCTGAGCTTAGTACATGTGATGTATCATGTATGTACCTTCTCAGGAGAGATACATGGAACACATCATGAACATTAGAGATATTCGGTGGAAGATCCAATCGGTAAGCTACCTTCCCAACATGAGCTAGTATTTCAATAGGTCAAATATACCTAGGGCTTAGCTTTCCCTTCTTACCAAATCTCATTAATCACTTCCTAGGAGATATTCGTAAGAACACTTTATCACCCACTTCAAACTCTAGGCCTTTTCTTCGATTGTCAGCATAACTTTTTCATCGACTCTGAGCTGCTCTTATCTGTTGTTGAATAGATCTTACATTTTCTTCCATATCATCAAAAATATCTTGTCCTAATATCATTCTTTCCCCCACTTCATCTTAGCATGTTGGATTCCTGCATTTCTTTCCATAGAGAGAATCATAAGGAGCCATCTGAATAATGGAGTGAAAGCTATTAAAGAAAATTCCACCAAAAGTCGGTGATGATCCCAACCACCTTTGAAATCCATATAGAAAGCTCTCAACTTGTCTTCTAGTGTTTTAATTGTCCTCTTAGACTGAACATCTGTCTGAGGATTATAAGCAGGGATGAAACTCAACTCTGTATCTAGAGTATGCTAAAGACTTCACCAAAACATCGACGTAATCCTCGGATCTTGATCAGATATAATGGAAATTACTACTCCATGAAATATTACCACTTCCTTTACATATATCCTAGCAAGCTGCTCAAGAGAGAAATCCTCTCTAATAGCAATGAAGTGTGCCTACTTCGTAAGACGATCAACTATGACCCATATAGCATTATTGCCTTTGGATATTTTAGGAAGTCCAGTGACAAAGTCCATAGTGATGTTTTCCCATTTCGATTCGGGTGTGGGTAATGTTTGTAACATCCCGTTATACTTCTATCCCTTAGATTTAACTTGCTGACAAACCAAGCATTGAGATACATATTCAGCAACATCTCTTTTCATTCCATCCCAGTAGAAGTACTCGTTCAGGTCCCTATACATCTTCGTGCTTTCAGGATGAATGGAGAATGAAGAACTATGAGCCTCATCCAGCATCTCCTTCTTTAATTATGGGATGGGAGGAACACAAACCTGATTCCTGAACCATATTATCCCATTACAATCAAGGTTGAATTCAGGATCATTTCTCACCTTATTTGGTAACTCTACATCTTCATTACGTGCCTCTTTAATCTTCTGAAGTGCATTGTGTTGCATTTGTTGTCAATGAGACATGTTGTTGTCTTAGAATGAATGGATGTCAAGGAATCAAGATGTGAATGTCAAAGGATGTGATGGTGATGGTGGTGAAGGAGAATGGCCATGATACTAAGAGGCATGTCACTTAGGAGATTCACTAAGTGGCATAGAAGATGTGGTTGAAACATTCTCTAGTAACATCTGACGATTGTGGAGCTGTTCTATAAGTTCATAGAACTTGTATCAACTGGATACAAAGTCACAACATGATTAGAAGACCATGCATTGTATTGACAATGCATGAGGAAGTGAAGGAGAACCATCCACTACTCCTGAGTGGATGAAGTGGATTCAAAGAAGTCCATGTACTAACTCTTAGTGCATATGAATTGGAAGTGATCCAACTTGATCTCTAATTGGATCAATGAAGCACGTTGGAGATTTTATGTTGATTCAAGCGTTCGGTTGATGGAGAACCTTCAAGAATTCACTCCTAAGTAATAAATAAATGTTGAGGATGAATGGAGGAATTCTTAAGAAGAAGAAGCATAGAGATGGGAAGAAGAAGGCTTGAATGGCACTTGGTTTGGAAATTTGTATATGGAGTACTTTGTTTTCATACAAAGGATTCATCCTTCCTTTGCCAAAAAAATTGGCCACCAAGGAGGCCAGCCGAGGGTCATCACCCAAGGCACATGTGGGACTCAAGGTCACCACGCCCATGGGGAACCCTCAAGGCGAGGGCAGCATCCTTGAGGCAGGGGCGCACCCAAGACAACCGCATGGGCGCCAGGGGCACGCCCGGAGTGTCACAGGGAGCATAGTGGGCGCCAGTGGCGCGCCCGCAGGAGGCATGAGTGGGCGCAGAGCGCGCCCGCAGAGAGAACCCGGTGCGGGGCGGCACCGGGAGGGGAGAAGTGCAACTGAGGAGTTGCGGGCGGCGGCAGGGTAATAAACCGCGGAAAATCCGCGGAAAGTTTCGATGTGGGACGCGCATTTTTCACCCGGGAACGATCCTGGCCGCACGATCAATCGCGCGCCAGATCTCGGCCGCCCATCTAATCGGCCGCGCACCGCGATCGATCCAGCCGTCCGATGTCTTTCGATCAACTGATCCGACGGCTGCCGCATCATCCTCTACCTCGAGCTCGGCCGAGGCATCTCCCGCGACGCCGCTGAACCAGAGGCCTCCCGAGCACCTGTTTTTGAGATTCCGGCCACCTCTGAACAAACCGAGACCTCCATTCGGCTCGTCTGGCCACACTGAACACAACCATGCTTTAAAAAGATCTTGCATGCAACCAGTGGAGAATTTCGAATGAGGCCGAGGCAAACGGAGTTGCCGAGGCCACGTGGAGAGCATGCTGTGCATGCATAAGCCAAAACGAAGGCCGTGCATGCGTTCTAAGTCGCATGCACGTGGAGGAAACCGAAGGAAAAGAAAAGGAAACCCGCGTTGAAACAGAGTATAAAAATCAAGATTTGAAGATTTTAAAGATCCGAAGATCTCGGGTGTTTGAAGTTATTATCACGCGGACGATGCGAGACAGTCTCTGCCTATAAAAATGAGGCCGAGCCCTCTGTGCCGCTTGCTGATCCTTTGTTGAAGATCCGGAGTCCCGTGAGAGCACCGTTGCCTCGCGAAGAAGATCCTGCACGCACCACTTGCGCGGCAGCAGCCCGAAGCCATTCTTGGCTTCGTGTGTTCCTTTTGCGCACCTCTTGCGCGAAAGAAGAGAAAGGGAGTCCCCTGTGCGCCTTCCTTGCGCGACAGGAAGACCCGTGGCCGCATCTTTGCGCGCCCGTGGTTGCATTCTTCTCTGCCCGCGGACTTGTGCGGCAGGAAGTGTTTGCGCGACCCGGTGCACCTTGAGGACTTGCGCGCGGCATTTGAAGACAGTAGAGGTCGCACCCTTGCACCTTGTGACCCCGCGCGGCAGTGGAGTTGAGTGTTCGGGCTGTGTGTGCAAACAGAGAAGAAGGCAGTGTGTGTGCTTAGTGCAATATGAAGATGGAGTGCATTACATACCTACGGGTTGTGTGCTAAGTGAGGAATAACCCGAGGCTTGGTTGTTTGTGGAAGTGAGAAAGCAAGGCCGAGGGCACACTTTGTGTGAATGAACAATTGAAGAACATACTTTGTGTGTGCAAGTGAAGTAGGCCGTAGCCCTTGAGTTGGTATTCGGGTGTGTGCAAGTGGAAGGCCAAGGCATTGCCTTGTGCTAAACAAGAAGGGGACCCGAGGCTTGCATGCCTTGTGTGTGCAAAGTGAGAAGGAAGGCCGTGGCCGTGTGTGTGCATAAGGAGGAAGGCCACCACATTTGTGTGTGTGCAAAAGAATAGAAGGCCAAGGCCTTAGTGCCTTGTGTGCACCAAGGGAAGACCACACTTTGTGTGTGTGTTAGAATTGAATAGGCCGTAGCCTTGTGTGGGTGAATTGAAGACCACACCTCATTTGAGTGTGTGTGTGTGCAAATTGAAGAGGAACACCCTACGGCCATTTAAGGGTGTGCAACAAAAAGTGTGAAGGCCCAACTCATGTGTGTGCTAAAGTAAAACAATTGTGTGCAGATTAAAGAAGTGGCCGAACCTAGGTGTGTGCACTAAAAGTAAACACACTTAGAAGAAGAAAGAAGTGGAAGACTCACACAAAGTATAACACACATTTAAGTGTGTAAACACATTGAACAAAAGTGTGAAGTTCAAGGAAGAAGGTGTGTGCTTAAAGTGACTACACCCTTTGTGGGATTATTGCACCTAGAAGAAAAAGAGGACAGTGCATGCATGCAAGTGCACACGTGAACAGAGCCAAATCAGTGTGTGCATTTGAATTGTCCAAGACCAGAACTGAGACTGAGCCAGACTGAAGTTAAAGAGATTGGTTGTCTGAGTTTTCAGTAGATTGAGAAGATCCTGATCATCACAAGTGATCAGAGGTACAGAGCAAGGCCAACAGTCTTTATCCCAGACTGCTGAAGATACTTGAAGACCTTAAAGTGAAGAAGAGCTACTCGTGCGACTCGAGGAGCCAGGAGAAGACCATGTGGGACTCAGGGAGAAGAAGTCTTCAGTGGGATTCTGGAGCAGGCCAGTGGGACTCTGGTAACACTGTGGGATGCAGTATAAAGACCCTCCTGTGGGACTCAGGAGAGATACAGTGAGACTCTGTATCGACCATTGTAATTCTAACAAGTTATAATGGGAGAATCCATGCTTGGAGAGCATGGCAAGGATGTAGGCCTTTGGTGCCGAACCTTGTAAATCCTTGTGTCCTGTGCCTTTTCATTACTGCATTATCCGGGAATGGTTGAGAGATACAAGAAGAGTGGATCGAGGCTTTAACCAGCCATAGAGGTTTAATTGATTAAGAATCAATTAGTAAAAAGTTTTAAAGGATCACTGATTCACCCCCTCCCCCTCTCAGTGATTCACACTGATCTGGGCACTTCAATTGGTATCAGAGGGTGGTTACCTCTAAAAGATCCAAGGGAGTCTATATGGAGTGCAGATTTGAGGAAATGAGCGACCAGCCTCAAATGGAGATATCTGCCAAGACTCAGAAAAATAGAAAGAAGAAACAGGCCAAGAAGATGAAGAAAGCCTGTCCTAGCTGTGATGAAGTCGAAACAATGAATGATCTTCAGAGTGCACTCAAATATCTTCAGAAGACAGTTCCCATGGAAGTGGCAAAGTGTATAGCTACAGGCATCCATGATCTTCATGAAGAAAAATCACAGTTAGAAGAAGAAGCCAATGCAATGGAAGATCAACTGGCAAAAAGGGTTGGCATAACCAACACTCTCAGAAAGCTGGTGAATGCCAAGGATGAAACTGTTTCCCTTTGCAATGAAAGATATGAAGATACCTGTGAAGAATTGCAAAGGAGCTCTTCTGAGAAAGAAATATTTGTGATAATGATCAAAGATGTTTTCCATACACTGGAAAAGAGACACAGAGTTTCAGTGGTTGTCAGAGATGCTCAACTTGAAGAAAAAGTCAAAAGGGTGAAGGAGCTTGACAACTCATTGCTTGAAATGAAAAAGGTGCATGAAGACCAGATAAAGCAGCTGGAAGAGAAATGGGAAGGAAGGCTAAGAACTATTGAGGATGAGAAGAACTCCCTCAATATGAAATGCTTAGAACTGGAGGTGATATTGAAAAATCAGCAATCACCCAAAGCCCAAGCCTCCCAGACAGCTGAAAGGAGAAATGTTGCTACTCAAGTATGCTTTGAGCAGGATGATTCTAAGAGAAAGACATCCTCCAATAAAAGTGCAACATCTTCTAGAAAGAAGGTACCATCCACCCCATCTTGTACTAATGCTTCTAATTGTGTTTCCACAAAAAGTGCAGGATGGAAGAATGAATCCAAACAAGTATGGATGAAGAAAATGAAGAAGCAGAGCTCTCCTGAAACAACACAACTTGTCAAGAAAAGTACCCTACAATCAGAAGGACTGAAGAGGTCTAGATTCGTGGGACAATGCTGGTGTTGTAACAAGTATGGGCATTGTGCAAAGGATTGTTGGTACAATCCACTAAATGTCAAAGCACAAAGGAAGCTCATGCCAAGGGGGAGCAAGCCAGAAGAAAAGAAGCAGCATCCACAGGTCCAGAGACATCTGTTTACTGCAAATAGATTTGGATTACTTGATAACATCTGGGATGTGTGCAAAAGTGGTCAAAAAGATACATGTCAGTCTCCAACTGTATCCAGAGCTCAAAGGAAGAAAAGATCACAGAACCTGGCTCAGAAAGATTCCTTGGGAAGAAAGCAGAAGAAAGTGGAAGATGCTCCCAAGAAGAGTTTGAAGAATGAAGAGAAGTCCTTGGAATTGAAATCCAAGAAGGGTGATGCATCCAGAAGGACCACCAAGAAATGCTTCTACTGTGGAAAGAAAGGACACATCATGGACCTTTGTAAAGAAGCCATGAAATTGAATAGAAGCAGACTGGACTCAAACAGACAATCAATCCAGAAGAAGCAGATGGGATTGATTGAAAACAAGTTGCCTAAGAAAGGTAGCTTGAGAGCATCCAAAGTACCATGTGGAACTTCCAAAACTGAGGCCACTCTTCCAAGAGATTTACTAATTATATGGCCAAATCAGTTGCAACTTGCCAAAGATCTACAAAGAGCTGAAGATGAAGTTCTGGCAATTGCTAAAGCAAAAGGGAAGAAGAAGATTTCACATGAAGATGTTTTGAGAACCACACCAGCACAATCATCAATGATGATCAAATGTGCAAGTGTGAAGACTGGTGAAAATGGGACATCTCGGTTGAGAGAATCTTCTCAACCTTGTTGTTCACATTGATGAACCAAGGAGGTTCCATCTTATTCCCATATACTATTGGTATTTACATATGCTAACATTGCAGGGAATTGAAGATGATGATCATTCTCAACTGGAGGATGGTTTGGACAGAATGAAGTGCACCCCTTGAGGGGGAGCCAATCTGGAGAAGATGGTATTCTAAGATTTAATACCATCTTGAGAAAAGTGAAGGTAATCCAATCATACTTTCATCCCTTGGTTCTTAATTGAGGCTATCTTGTCAATTAAGGAGAAGTATGGATTGAAGACAATTGGATGAAAGGGGGAGCTTTATCTTTGCACTGAACTTTCTAATGTATTTGGTGAAGTATGTGCAGGATTTAGCAATTCGTTGTTATATCTGAAAAATTTTCAAACCCCTGAAGCATGATCTCACATGTATAGTGAATGTTGGACAGCATTGAGTACCTTGGTTACATCACTCTTGTTTTCTACACCGGGTTAGCCCAAGTAGACTTAGAGCTGATTTACTAAAGGTTCTTTGCTAAAGAGAACATGTGACATCATCCCTCTCCTAGTGTTTTTCAAGAAGATACTTTTCAATGGGAGGAAGATATTTCTGGAAGAGAACCACACCACACCTTTGCATTTGATTGCCAATAAGGGGGAGAAATATTGGCACACATATTGACCCATTCATATGTGCTGAAGTGGTGTATTGACAACAAATACAAAGGGGGAGATTGAAGTGCATTGTGTTGCATTTGTTGTCAATGAGACATGTTGTTGTCTTAGAATGAATGGATGTCAAGGAATCAAGATGTGAATGTCAAAGGATGTGATGGTGATGGTGGTGAAGGAGAATGGCCATGATACTAAGAGGCATGTCACTTAGGAGATTCACTAAGTGGCATAGAAGATGTGGTTGAAACATTCTCTAGTAACATCTGATGATTGTGGAGCTGTTCTGTAAGTTCATAGAACTTGTATCAACTGGATACAAAGTCACAACATGATTAGAAGACCATGCATTGTATTGACAATGCATGAGGAAGTGAAGGAGAACCATCCACTACTCCTGAGTGGATGAAGTGGATTCAAAGAAGTCCATGTACTAACTCTTAGTGCATATGAATTGGAAGTGATCCAACTTGATCTCTAATTGGATCAATGAAGCACGTTGGAGATTTTATGTTGATTCAAGCGTTCGGTTGATGGAGAACCTTCAAGAATTCACTCCTAAGTAATAAATAAATGTTGAGGATGAATGGAGGAATTCTTAAGAAGAAGAAGCATAGAGATGGGAAGAAGAAGGCTTGAATGGCACTTGGTTTGGCAATTTGTATATGGAGTACTTTGTTTTCATACAAAGGATTCATCCTTCCTTTGCCAAAAAAATTGGCCACCAAGGAGGCCAGCCGAGGGTCATCACCCAAGGCACATGTGGGACTCAAGGTCACCACGCCCATGGGGAACCCTCAAGGCCAGGGCAGCATCCTTGAGGCAGGGGCGCACCCAAGACAACCGCATGGGCGCCAGGGGCACGCCCGGAGTGTCACAGGGAGCATAGTGGGCGCCAGTGGCGCGCCCGCAGGAGGCATGAGTGGGCGCAGAGCGCGCCCGCAGAGAGAACCCGGTGCGGGGCGGCACCGGGAGGGGAGAAGTGCAACTGAGGAGTTGCGGGCAGCGGCAGGGTAATAAACCGCGGAAAATCCGCGGAAAGTTTCGATGTGGGACGCGCATTTTTCACCCGGGAACGATCCTGGCCGCACGATCAATCGCGCGCCAGATCTCGGCCGCCCATCTAATCGGCCGCGCACCGCGATCGATCCAGCCGTCCGATGTCTTTCGATCAACTGATCCGACGGCTGCCGCATCATCCTCTACCTCGAGCTCGGCCGAGGCATCTCCCGCGACGCCGCTGAACCAGAGGCCTCCCGAGCACCTGTTTTTGAGATTCCGGCCACCTCTGAACAAACCGAGACCTCCATTCGGCTCGTCTGGCCACACTGAACACAACCATGCTTTAAAACGATCTTGCATGCAACCAGTGGAGAATTTCGAATGAGGCCGAGGCAAACGGAGTTGCCGAGGCCACGTGGAGAGCATGCTGTGCATACATAAGCCAAAACGAAGGCCGTGCATGCGTTCTAAGTCGCATGCACGTGGAGGAAACCGAAGGAAAAGAAAAGGAAACCCGCGTTGAAACAGAGTATAAAAATCAAGATTTGAAGATTTTAAAGATCCGAAGATCTCGGGTGTTTGAATTTATTATCACGCGGACGATGCGAGACAGTCTCTGCCTATAAAAATGAGGCCGAGCCCTCTGTGCCGCTTGCTGATCCTTTGTTGAAGATCCGGAGTCCCGTGAGAGCACCGTTGCCTCGCGAAGAAGATCCTGCGCGCACCACTTGCGCGGCAGCAGCCCGAAGCCATTCTTGGCTTCGTGTGTTCCTTTTGCGCACCTCTTGCGCGAAAGAAGAGAAAGGGAGTCCCCTGTGCGCCTTCCTTGCGCGACAGGAAGACCCGTGGCCGCATCTTTGCGCGCCCGTGGTTGCATTCTTCTCTGCCCGCGGACTTGCGCGGCAGGAAGTGTTTGCGCGACCCAGTGCACCTTGAGGAATTGCGCGCGGCATTTGAAGACAGTAGAGGTCGCACCCTTGCACCTTGTGACCCTGCGCGACAGTGGAGTTGAGTGTTCGGGCTGTGTGTGCAAACAGAGAAGAAGGCAGTGTGTGTGCTTAGTGCAATATGAAGATGGAGTGCATTACATACCTACGGGTTGTGTGCTAAGTGAGGAATAACCCGAGGCTTGGTTGTTTGTGGAAGTGAGAAAGCAAGGCCGAGGGCACACTTTGTGTGAATGAACAATTGAAGAACATACTTTGTGTGTGCAAGTGAAGTAGGCCGTAGCCCTTGAGTTGGTATTCGGGTGTGTGCAAGTGGAAGGCCAAGGCATTGCCTTGTGCTAAACAAGAAGGGGACCCGAGGCTTGCATGCCTTGTGTGTGCAAAGTGAGAAGGAAGGCCGTGGCCGTGTGTGTGCATAAGGAGGAAGGCCACCACATTTGTGTGTGTGCAAAAGAATAGAAGGCCAAGGCCTTAGTGCCTTGTGTGCACCAAGGGAAGACCACACTTTGTGTGTGTGTTAGAATTGAATAGGCCGTAGCCTTGTGTGGGTGAATTGAAGACCACACCTCATTTGAGTGTGTGTGTGTGCAAATTGAAGAGGAACACCCTACGACCATTTAAGGGTGTTCAACAAGAAGTGTGAAGGCCCAACTCATGTGTGTTCTAAAGTAAAACAATTGTGTGCAGATTAAAGAAGTGGCCGAACCTAGGTGTGTGCACTAAAAGTAAACACACTTAGAAGAAGAAAGAAGTGGAAGAATCACACAAAGTATAACACACATTTAAGTGTGTAAACACATTGAACAAAAGTGTGAAGTTCAAGGAAGAAGGTGTGTGCTTAAAGTGACTACACCCTTTGTGGGATTATTGCACCTAGAAGAAAAAGAGGACAGTGCATGCATGCAAGTGCACACATGAACAGAGCCAAATCAGTGTGTGCATTTGAATTGTCCAAGACCAGAACTGAGACTGAGCCAGACTGAAGTTAAAGAGATTGGTTGTCTGAGTTTTCAGTAGATTGAGAAGATCCTGATCATCACAAGTGATCAGAGGTACAGAGCAAGGCCAGCAGTCTTTATCCCAGACTGCTGAAGATACTTGAAGACCTTAAAGTGAAGAAGAGCTACTCGTGCGACTCGAGGAGCCAGGAGAAGACCCTATGGGACTCAGGGAGAAGAAGTCTTCAGTGGGATTCTGGAGCAGGCCAGTGGGACTCTGGTAACACTGTGGGATGCAGTATAAAGACCCTCCTGTGGGACTCAGGAGAGATACAGTGAGACTCTGTATCGACCATTGTAATTCTAACAAGTTATAATGGGAGAATCCATGCTTGGAGAGCATGGCAAGGATGTAGGCCTTTGGTGCCGAACCTTGTAAATCCTTGTGTCCTGTGCCTTTTCATTACTGCATTATCCGGGAAAGGTTGAGAGATACAAGAAGAGTGGATCGAGGCTTTAACCAGCCATAGAGGTTTAATTGATTAAGAATCAATTAGTAAAAAGTTTTAAAGGATCACTGATTCACCCCCTCCCCCTCTCAGTGATTCACACTGATCTGGGCACTTCATCTTCACATGTATATATGGTTGAACATTCATTTGACAAAGATTAGAATTTTCCCCTTCTATAATAATTCCAAGATCCATCCTTTGTAAATCCATAAAAATTAGATCTTTTGTGATCCTCATCATGGAAAAGCTAACATGTTCATGTCAGCTTAATGCATCTACCACCCTATTTTCTTTCATAGGGTGATAATGAATTGAGCAGTCGTAGTCCTTAATCAACTCCAACCATCTTCTTTGGTGCATATTTAGCTCCTTTTGTGTGAAAATATACTTTAAACTTTTATTATCAGCATAAATATCACACCATTCACCATAAAGATAATTCCTCCAAATCTTTAATGCAAAGATTACAACAGCTAACTCCAAACCATGAGTTGGGTAATTTTCCACATGGATTTTCAACTATCGTGAGGAATAAGCTATCACCATATAATTTTGCATTAGAACACACCCCATCCCCTTCATGGATTCATGACTGTAGATCACAAACCTTTCTCCACTACAAGGCAGTGTGAGCATAGGTGCACTGGATATTCTTATTTTTAAGTTCTTGAAATTCTCTTCACATTCCCCTGTCCAAACATACTTATCTATTTTCCAAGTAAATTTGGTGAGTGGGTTAGATAATCATGAAAAATATTTCACAAAATGTCGATATTACCCAGCTAAACCAAGAAATCTTTGGATCTCAGTTACTTTTGTTGGTCTCGACCATCTTTTAATAACCTCAGTTTTTTCTAGATCCACATATATACCCTCTTTTGAGATTATTTGACCCAAAAATGAAACTTTTTGAAGCCAAAATTTACACTTGGTAAATTTGGCATAAATATTCTCCTTTCTCAGAGTCTTCAATACAATTCTCAAGTGATCTTCATGTCCTTCCTTGATCTTTTAATAGACAAGAATATCATCTATAAAGACTATCAAACACTGATCAAGATAGTCTCTAAAGACTCTATTCATTAGATCCATGAAGATAGCAGGGGCATTAGTAAGACCATATGGAATCACTATAAATTCATAGTGTCCATAACTTGTACGGAAAGTCACCTTTGGTATACCCTCCCTTTTGACCATTAATTAATGATAACCTGAACGAAGATCAATCTTGGAAAAGTATTGACCTCCACGTAGTTCATCAAAAAAGTAATCAATGCATGGGAGATAATATTTGTTCTTGATAGTGATCTTGTTATGTTCTCGATAATCAATGCAGAGTCTCATTGATCTATATTTCTTCTTAACAAATTGAACAGGTGATCCCCAAGGTGAGGAACTAGGGCGTATGAATCCCTTATCAAGATTATATTGGAGTTGCTTCTTCAATTCCTGCAACTCAATTGGGGCCATTCTATAAGGTTTCTTTGAAATAGGTAAAGCACCCGATAAGAGTTCTATTGAAAATTCAACTTCACGATTTGGTGGAAGACCTGGAAATTCCTCCAGAAAGACATCATCAAACTATCGTACAATGGGCATATTCTTAATAGTGAGTTTCTCTCTAACCATTTGAGATAAATAACCTTAATTTAGTGGAATAAAGACCCATAAGATGGAATAAATTTCCACGGGAAGGTTATGTTCATCCTTGCATCGATAAATGATAATAGATTGATCTAAAATATTAAAAGTGACCTCCCTTATTTGGAAATTGATATGATCTCTATATAAGGAAATCCAATCCATGCCAAGAATCACATCAAATTCCACTATAGGAAGGATCACTAGATTTGCAGGATGCACTTTCCCACAAACTTCAATCGGAGAAGAACTGTAATTTTTTGATGCAACTGTGGTTCCATTAGGGGTTGTCACAGCTAACTCAATATTTATCTACTGAGAAAATATGGTGATACCCTTAGAAATTTATTCAGAAAAAAATGAGTGGGTGGATCCATAATCAAATAAAACATTTTCTACTTTAGAGTGGATGGTAAGTGTACCTTTCACCACATCATTATCGTACTCCACATCGCCGATAGAAATTGCATGTGAATTTCCTTTTTCTTTGGACTTAAGAGTTTGTTGATGTCGATCATCATCAATAACCCTTGGATTAGGGCATTGATTGGCATAATTCCCCATTTCCTTCCAGTTGAAACACTGAAGTGTAGGAGGTGCATTCTCTGTATCCATTTCTTCATTCACATTATTAGACATCTTCTTCCCATTATTTTCGACATTAAACTGCTAGATGACCTTATTTTACACACCTCAAACATTTAGTTGTCCCTTTAAGACAATTCCCTACATGTTTCTTTCCACACTTTGAGCATAAGGGAAAACTCATCTTCTATTCAGTGTGGTCTTTAGATTTTCCATTGAATTCTATATTATTCTTCTTATCAAAACCATATGATTGATGGGTCACTCCAATATCCATCTCAACCTTGAGAGAACATTGAAAAATTTCCTCGTATCTATTGAAGTCCCTTATGGCTAACGCCCTTCGAAGACTTGATTTTAAGCCACTAAAGAATCGATCTATTTTACTATCAGGTTGGATAATAATTCTACAAGCGTAGCTTGAATGTCTTGTAAAAGTTTCTTTGTAGGTACCAACAGATTCATCATCATTTTTCTTCAGTTCAAGAAACTCCTTCTCTATCTTTGTTCATAGAATACGAGGGAAGTACTTATTGAAAAATAATTTCTTGAACTCGTCCCATTCCATGGTTCAATTTCACCCCTTTTCCTCGTATTCTTAATAAGATACCATCATTGATCAAGTTCATATTCCAAACTATATACTGCTAAGATGTCTTTATCATGTTCAGAACATTGTAGAACTGAAAATAACTTTTCATTGGTACTGATCCATTGTCCAGCCACTAATGGATTAGAAGACCCACTGAATGAAGGTAGACACTGACTCATGAAGGATTCAACAAAATGTTGCTCCATCCTTAGCTTGTTTGGAAGTCCAGCATGATTCATGGAGTGAGAAATTTGTGTGAGCATGGCTACAATATTTTTCATTCCATCTCCCATAATGTTTGTTTGCTCAGGGGGACAATCATTGCATTGCCCGTCGCATTCAGCATTAACACGGTTCCTTCGGGTTCCAGCCATTGAATAAAACCAAGAATCATAGTGTGAGAAACACTAATCATAACTGGAAAACCCCATAATAAAGAATAAAATCGCACACTTTAGGTCTTATCATAGGTTGTTCATGGCCATTTCTATAACACTAATATTTTGTTCTATGTTTTGACATATCCTTAGAGTTATTACTAAGGCTTTCACATCCTAGTTTCTAAAGGTTGACTATAACTTTCCTCTGATACCAACTATAACAACCCATACTTTACATACATTGTTGTTACATTAGAATTGAAGCATACTCATTACAACATATAACAACACCATTGTAGGACCGTATAGGTATAGTGTCATTAGAAACTGGGAAACATAAAAAACTGTTTAATAAATCATCTACATTGTCTCCAATTTATTTCATCATATCTAGATTAACTTTTGGCATATCTTACTTAATACCCTTCTTCCTGAACTGGGGAAAAGAAAAATTACAAAAGGGTGAGCTCAAATGCTCAGTAAGGGTAAAAAAAATAAATATCAATCATATCATATTCATAAGAACATAACATTTTGAAAATCTTAACCTGAAAAAGAGATCATAATATCATAACATGGGATAAATCATAGTTTTGAAATTTAATCCAAATAATAATTACTTAAATCATGAAACTTTGTGGAATACACACATAATCAAAGAAAATCATTTCATGTTAGTCAAGGCTCATATCCAAGACCATCATAGTGGAAAAATTCCCTTACTGAACCAAGTTCAACCCTCGTTGCAGTCCTATATCACCGAACCAGATTAACTTACTATTCCAGTATTGTCTATCTCATGAGATATAATTCTTTACCCATTGCATTGGGGGAGATATAGGTCCCACAAATCTCATAATTAAAACATTCTAATGTGTGCAACAAAATCATAAATCATATATCATAGCATAACCCATGTAATAAAAATGGGATTCTTAAACATCATGCCATCATAAAATAAACCGTATAAGATAAAAGGACTTCATAAAGATTACTCAATAATAAAATAATCAAATAAATGTAAAAATTGGTATATAAATAGCACCCTATATTATCTCATATGTAAAACAATTTCGATAAAACACTTGACCTCCATTCTTGAGGAAAATATATTTTCTACTTCAAAAACAATTTTTATTTCTTAACATGTCATAAAATTTTAAACTAAAAGATGTTAATTAAAAATAAACATGAAAAATCGTAAAGGATTCATAATATAAATAATCTTATATGAAATCCTAAAAATCCATTCATGCCCTATAAGTTAAAAAAAATTCTTTTCGTAATTTGGCCGGAAAAGTCAAAATGTACCTCGTACTAAAATCCACAAAAGATTCTGTTCATATCATTTACTAAAAACTCAAAAAAATGTGTAAAATTGGATTTCAAAATTTTTAAGAGGATAAAAACAATATTACATATTATGGAAACATGGATGTGGATGATAAATATTCCCCAATAAATTCTGAAGTATAAATATTCTCGGATAGAAATGAGATTGCGATATTTTCCCTTACCTTATGTCCGATTTGCTTCGTACGTATCCGAACCTCCTTTATAATGATAGAAAAAATTTCATTGAATTATTAAAGAATAATATTCATTGTTATGATATCATATATGGTCATATTCTTATTTTCTTATTAGTAATATTTCATTGCTACTTGTTTTTCGGGTGTTCATTGCTTTATGTTCTAATGCATGTTTTGTCGAATAAATTATTATTATTATTGTTAGGTTATATATAACTCATTTCTAGAATGGTATTAGTGTAATATATATCATATTTATTCATTAAATGCATTTATATAACCATTATTCAATGAAGATCATGTAGAACGAGTCGCATCACATTGTGGAGATGGTAGGTCGTACGTACATACGAGCGATGATATCATTCCCATGATTGTGAAATTATATTTAAGTGTATTTATACTATTTCATAATAAATATTACTTTACAATAATCATATATAGTTATTCTTTACACCATTATACCCATCCAAGTAAGGTGGTGGTGGGAAACAGATTACACCACGACGTGGAAATGGTATTCCGTACGTACGCACGCGTGGTGATTTCGTTTTCCATAGGATGGATAGATGGTGAAATAATGTTTTTTAATATTTAAAAAAACATATCATTAAATGAGTGATACTGATGTTATTAATTCATAATTAAACAACTAAAGAAGAGGAATTAGAAGATGAAATAAATTTGAAAGAATCGGTAACGAATTTTACCTCTTCTTCGACACGCCTCTTTAAAACCTCCTCTTAGGGACCTAAAATTGGTCTTGGAAGAAGACCAGGACCTATAGTATTTTTCTAGGGATGTTGAGAATGGAAATGGGTAGGGGTTGGCCGAGCTTGATGGCTCAATGTTGTGTAAAGAGGAGAGGGAGGAGGTGCCCTTTTATAAGGGAGGAGAGGGGCACCTTTGGAAACCTCAAAAATATTAATTTATAATAAATTCAAACCCCATATAAAAACACTAAAAATGACTCAAATCATAATATTAGATGATATAAGGTTTTAATATCATATAAAAATAAAATTTAGACATGTTGGGAATTTATTTCAAACATTATCAGCTTGATTTATCCTCATTTAATCTATTTAATTTTATTTATGGTAATAAAATTATAAACTCTAAATTGTTATAAATTATTAATTATGTGTTGTTAATTGTATATAATTAGATAAGTTATGACATTTTATACCATATAAATTTTAATTTATAATTATTAAATATTTTTGTGATTTTTAAACAATTTTATATTATGTTATTTTTATAAAATATCAATAGTGTCAATTTTGACACTATTCATTTATTTGAATTTAAATAAAATACCAAACATAAGATATGTTCCAAAACAAAGCTCTAATATATTTTTAACATGTCATATTTATCTAGAAAATTAGTGGAGAACATTAAATAGTTCATTAATATTTATTTTAATATTTTTAAAACCATATATTTGATATTTCAATCCATAAAATAATTTCAACATCACTATTGTGTCACCTTTAATGACAATTATTTAATCCCTAAAAATTATAAATAAATTACCATGATATAGATAATTTTATTATATATCTATATTCTATTAATTTTTCATGTTTCATGATGTTTATCACAAAATTAAAATTATTATACTTATAAGATTTAAGAGTGACCTGTTGTCACATTCTTTGGTTTTAATAATAATTAAATTATTTTCTTGGTCAAAAGCCCATAAAATTAATTTATTATAACCCTTAGGTGATACTATTCGACTTTTATTCATCCAATATAATTTTGGCAGGTGTTAGGGTAATTTTATAATCTTATGTTTACCCTTAATTACCCGATTTACCTTTAACTGCAGTAAATAAACATAATCGTAGTTACTATTCATAATATCATACAAAAAATAAGAGTATCCTATTAACATAATTTAGACCCACTAAATTCAAATATGGAATCCATTTTTCAAAATTCAAAACACAGAATTCGCAGTAATTAATTTATAATCAATCCCGTTATTAAGAAAACGAGTTTTAAAAGTTAAAACATTGCCAAAGATTGAAATGTTTTTACATAAAAATTCAATGTAAAATTAATGGTAATGAGATAATTTATATTAAATGGTAAAAATATAATCTATTTATACTTTAAAACCATTCAATATTATAATTTAACAATATAAATTATTGTGATGAAAAAAGATGTTTTTAATTAAAATATACCGTGTTTTACTATTCATTATAATATGAAAGTTATCAGAATAATATGAAAAATTTATCCAAAGTAAATTTCTATATCATAATTCCAAAAAAGAATTTTATTTTGTCAAATTGAACTTATAAACATGTCAAAAACTATATTTAAAGTGGGTGCGCCATCAAAAGGCGGCAAAACTGCATTTCTTGAAAAATACTTATTTTACCTGAAAAATTTATTTTGTTCTCATACCATGTTCTAGAAAATGTGTCAGATGAATAATAATTTTATAAAATTAAAAGTTTAGTTAATACTTTTCATTATGTCTAGTCCATAATAATATTATAACAATATATCGTTGTTTAGTGAAACTCGGTATTGCATACTACACACGCTATCGAGGAAGGTCGCGATTGTGTGTAACGCAAACCGAGCCAGTTTTGTATGTAGTGAATGATTCCTTTTGTGTTGCGTATAAAATAAGACATAAAAAAAATATTTCTCTTAAAATATCAGGGTGTTACACTTATATTTTTATTTTTAGTAGGTGGAGGTTATTTTATTTAATGAGATTCCAGAACACAAATCATGATAAAATTATATTATAACTTATTAGTTATTTTCGTCATTTATTAACATCTTGATATTCAATATTGTGGAATCCTTATGATTGTGTCTTCCACTATGTTTATTTTTGTTATTATATCACCTTTATTTTGTTTTATATGGTTATATGGTAATGTGGTATTATACCATAATTGAAGTTTTCATTACCTTATCACTATCCTATACTATCTTCAATATTTGAAGGCATTCATGATGATACATGTACCTCTTTATATACCATTATAATTGGATTGAGGCATTAAATAATTGTATTAAATTATAATTTTTAGTATTTGTGTTATATTTTAACATTTTATGTCTATTGAAACATTATTGGGATGTTATTGTTATGACTAACAATCATATGTGACTTTAATAGTCAATTTCTGGGGTAGTGTGACTATTTTTTATTTTTTTGTAATATGTTGTTTTTTTCTTAATATTTTAGTCTAAAATTACTTTTTTCTTAAAATTTATCACTTTCTAAGGTGGTGGGAGTGTATTAATACTAAAATAATGTATAGGTATTTATGTTCAAAAATGATTTTTTTTGTTTCATTAAGTTTATATAGATTTATATTTTTAGTAGACAAAAATAATATATTTAGAATTTTCCTTAATCCGTAATCCATTAAAAGTTATTATTCTAACATATATTTGATATAAATATAATACAATGAATATGAACAGTGTGTACATAATTATTTTATAATCATTAACATAGGTTAATTATAAGTATACCTCTATTTATTGTCTCCTAGGGGTTTATTGTTTATGAATATAATTTATTTAGATAATTTACAATTTTTTAGTTATTAAAATATTTTTTACAGTATTTTTATCATATTAATAACAATTATTCCATGATGATTCACAATGGATCAACCTAAGGACCATGAAGAGGAATTTATCTTTCTATAAAATTTATTTATTCTTTTTTCAAATGAAAAGGATTGTGAAGTTGATCAATCGTCACGGTCTACCTTGAGAGTACATCTATTAGAGCCAAAATAACCAACTATATTTTTTATTAGTAATATTGGGAGTATGTTTTACCAATTAATGAGGTCTAAAAATAGTGTAATTATCATGGGAAATCTATTGTAGTTATCAATTATCCTTCAATTATATACTTTTCCATAGTAATTCAAGTTATTAGATTTATATTATAAAGATTATTTTAAATATCGATATGATAGTCAATGAAGAATGAGTGAAGATAGATGATTATATGTGAAATGGAAACACTAAGGTACGGTGGTGTTTTATTATTACTATTTGTATGGGAGGACTATAATAAACATTATCTTGAGTAGTTATTTCTAGAGATACAATGGTTCGATTAAGGACATGATTATATGGAGATTTACACAGGGTGATTTATATTGTGGGTTATGCCACTTGTTTTTTTAGATTTCATAGTTTTTCTATTTTTTTAGTTCAAAAATGAGGTGTATATGTCCATTATTGTTTGAAAAAATTCTTTATCCAAAGCATAGAAACCCAAATAGTATATTTAACCAAAAAAATAATTGTAGTGAGGTCCTCTAGGACACCACTATCGAGATAGGATCTAAAGAGGGAACTGTAGTAGATCTCATTCCCTTAATTATTTGGTTGAGTGATGGCCTTACTAGTATAGTAGAAAATTTATACTCATGCTGTAATTAGTGGAGGATAAATTATATAAACCTGATTATCAAATGGAATGTTGGGTGAGGTAGTGTTTCCTCAAAATTCCTTGGGAAAAATTAAATTTTTGAATTTTTACATATGAAAACTATTCATTTTTAAATATCATGAATGAGGCCATTGAGTGAGTGAAATTCATGAATAATTATGGTGAATCTCTTTTTGGATTTTATTAATATGTTTCAGAAGAGTAAATACAATGTAGTGGGTCAAAGACATGACTCACGAGAATATTTATTTTTCGTGAGACAGAGAACAAGGATTCATCTACATGGCCAGCACATCAATATAATTGAGGGGATTTGGGGAAGCAACAACCAAAAAATCCCCAAGATTTTTTTCTTCATGAAATATATGGAATTAAGGTATAGTGATTCGAGTATTAGGTATCCATAACATGTGATTTGGATTAGCTTAATGAAAACAGATTGGATGGTTCATTGACTATTTTAGGAATGGGTTTAATTTCATTGGAAATCTATAATATTGTATTTCATATTTGGGAATATCATTATATATTTAATACCATTTTATATTTTTACATGTTATAGATTATTTTTTATCTACTTTCCTGATGCTTGATACAACTCATTGATAGAGGTTAGATAATGATAACAGATCCCAATAATTTGATATATTTTTTAGTGGATATATAAATTTGTGGGAATTAATTATGTTTGGAAATAGTGGATTTGATGTCAATTTATTGATGGATTGGATTTCATGCTACCAAGATTTAATTCATTACTACCATTGGTTTGATTCTTTTTCCACAATTATTGGAGATTAATATGATATTTTTTGAGAATTAGATTTGGATAATGACATGTAAGGGCCCTAGTTTTTCAATATTATATCCATTACATATTATGTGGAGGGTGTGGTTCATTTAGTTAGTGAGGTTATTTTATTAGCCACTTTTTCACAATTATATGGTCAGTTCATGTATATAATTGAAGATGACATTTTTTGACTCCCTCCATTGATTAATAATGGGGTTTTGGTTGATCACATACATGTTGAAGATCCCTTATATGTTTTAAATTATCATATAACACCGACTAAGATGATAATGGTTGGGAAGACACATAGTGAACATTATAAAAGAGTATTAATTTACATAATTAAAACATAAAATTTTACATGTTATTTGTTCACCAATATGATGTACTCTATTTATTTATTATTCATGTACAATAAGAAGTTGAAACTATTAATGTTGAAGAAAATGTATCTATTTTAAAATATTGGAAACTAATTTTTCTAGTCGACGAATACTAAAATGTTTAACTTATTAATTAATATATGGGAAACAATTATATGGAGTTTATAGTTATTAAAATATCATGGATGTAATTAATTACAAGCATTATTCTATAAGAGCAACTAGGGATGAAATTTAATCTATTGAATGCACAAATGATGTCCATATGCTTGATCAAAAAGATATTCCATCAATAAATGGACTAAAAAATCATTGTTATCATGGATGATATAATAATATATTTAATATAGAGATATATTCATACAAATTTACTTGAAATAGTTTTAGCTACACCTTTTTTCACATAAATATTATTTGATGTACTCTAATTGAATTTATTTGACTCAATAGAAATGATTTCCAAGATACATGCTATTTTATACTAGTTAAATAGTTGATACAGATATTATGGATACTATTATGTATTTGTAAAGTTAAACCAATGTGTTTGAAAAAAATATTTCATGAATTGGATGGGTATTATAAATACATTATACTTGACTTCCAACAAATAGAAGCACCCAGGACTAGGATGAGTTAGAAAAGAAGATTTATTTAGGCGGAATATTCAATATGAGATGCATATTTAGGTGATGAATAAATTGGTAATGCTTCCATTTAAAATTAAAATTAGATATTCTTGGATTAGTTATATGGATTCATACGATTATTCAATGGATTTCAAAGCAGTAGTTTATATTCCAGAGGGTGGATTGGTTCGATGTGGGTATCATCTTCTAAGTCATCAGAATAATGGATACCATTTATATATCATTATCCAATGTCTATGAACACACCTCATGGGTTCTAAATTAAGATATATATTACCTTTAATGACACATACAATATCCCTTGACATATAATGTATCCCTAATTTAATAAAACATAACATGGTTGTTATTAGCATCAAAAAAATGGTCAAGGGAAAGATATATGATTAAAAATAATGATCCACAACAAGTCAGAAAATTATAAAAATAACAAAAATATAACAATTCATTTCAACTGATGATATAAATAAACCAGTGTAGTACAATAATGGGGTAATTCAAATGGAATTAACACCACAATAGAAGAAACCACTAATAGTTTTATGTAGAACTCAGTCTAAAAAACCTATCTGAAAAAAATAAAAAATGCTGTTTATAAATAGGGTGTTCATTATATGTATAGATTAATAGTTATTTTTAAGGTATATCATTAATATATAATATGATAATGATAATTCATCTTGAAAAACTATATAACATAGAATAACTTATGAAGGTATTATTAACAATTAAACCTCACTAATGGTCACTCTATATAAAACTCATACCATGTAATATTTATAAAATTTATAGATCATAGATTATAATGACATGCTTCTAAATCACTATTGATAATCCACTCTCACATATCAATATCAAATGTCACCTTCTCATTTCCCATCGATCAATATCAGTTATCATTTACTAATCCATATTTGATGTTGGTTGGATCACAACTGTATATACCACCAAAACTTATGACCAATTTCATAAATTAGTCTTCTTCTACCCATCACAACCCACATTTATATAATTAACCACACCATCCCATATCCAATTTCAAAAACAAATCCCTTATAGTAGGGTTTCAGGAACATTAAGGAAACAATCCTTGTTGACTCATCCTACCACACATGAACCCAATATCAAATCAATTAACATCATCCATAGTCATCGCCACCTATTTATCAATCATCGATAGGTACTCAAAACATAATAGACTAGGATTATATGAACTACAAGTAACGGGATATGATGAAGTTATATCTAATAGAAAATATGTTCCCTTAGTATGATAAATATTGGTGTTTACAACACCAAATGTTTTAATATCGATATATATTACTCAACATGGGTGAGATGTATACATATTTAAAATGAAAATGATATTATATATATATATATATATACATCACATAGTACACAACTAATGTGTCCAAATTTTTTTTACTAAAATATCCCAGATTAGTACCTCATCTCTCGATGAAATCATCCACTTGATACTCCACCACTAATTTAAAATGATACAATAACCTATCTAGAAACATCCATGAATATCATTATTATTTTTAATATTAAAAAACATTCATAGATTTTCAAATTTTATTACAACATTTCATTTATTAAAATATCATCCTCATTATTTAATTGAAAAAATCTCCCATTAATAATAATTTATTAGTTTTGGTAATTGAAAATTTAATCTGAACAGAATTATCAACATTATAATCATATACTATTTTATTGGAATTATATTGCTTAAAATAAATATTTTATATTTTTTCAAATTCGACAAAAATTTCATTACTACAAACATCATACCATATTTTCAAATAATTTTTAAAAATATGACATAATAAATCATCTCATATGTCTCCTAATAACACCATTACATGACACTCGAATCACATCATATCATCTCAAAAATATCTAAAAAATTCTAATAAAAAAATTGAAATATTCTTCCCATAACATATCCAATACAAATTAAATGGATCCCTATTACAAAATATTACCCTACACCCAATACAATTTCTACTATAATCATTCATTCCAAAAATCATCCACAAAATAAAAAGACAATTATAAATCAAACCAAAACACAAAAAAAATTATGTTTTTATTAAACAATATTCGTATTGGGAAATATTTTTCAACATTTCATCAATTATAATATGGTTGTTTTGAAAAAAATCATGATTCACACCCAAACTATTTGGTTTACTTATATATGTTCATTAACCTTTTATAGAAAATTCAAGATAACTAACAAAACAAGTTTTCTAAATTTCATAGTTATTATATCACGCATGGTGATCAACAACAAAATATTTTCCCAACCACATAAATTCTCAAGGATGATTACATAAAAATAACAATATAGCAGTTAAAAACATGGGATCACATCCCCACCCCCATTTATTAAAATAAATCTATATCATTATCATATTTATTTATATTATATGGAGAGAATAAGGATCCCCAACATCAATAAACTCTTTTTTGAATCATTGTTCATTAATGATGAATGGAGAATATAGTTACTGAGAGAGAATCAAATAGTGTAACACCAATATAGTATCAAAAAAATTGGACCAAACATCACCGACCCCATATTTATTTAGCTATAAAATCACAAAAAATATACATAACTATGAAATAATTTTTTTTTCACATGATGGATACATGATAGAAAATGACTGATGAGAAATTCCCAATTGATTTTATAAAATCAAAATCCAATTAACGTGGATTAATATTGATGTACAAGACCTTTTATAACCCCTAAAAAAACATATATCTTTATATTCTCGACTGATATATCATTTAAATAATAATTTTTAAGGTGATTAATAATTATTCCTCGAATATTCTAATGATGCCCCACATCACAACAAACCTGACTAGATGAAAGTAATTAGATGTTTCACCAACTTAATGGACTAATATTTTCCCCTAAAAAATCAGGAGGCCTCAATAAAACTAATCACCATCATCTTCAGTATATATATTATCATATCAAATATTCCTTGGCTTAGGGTATTATGTAACCAATTCACAACATAAAAATCAAAAAAAAATTAACAGACAAATAAAAAATAATATCTCCATAACTCCACTCCACTACTCACATCCTCAATTTATCTGTGCAATAATTAGGTTTACAACCAATACCAATATATATTTAGCCCTATACTAGTGGACCTCAACCCCACTGCAAGTGAATACACTATTCAATATCCATAGTATCAATGTCAAAAAATAAACTCCTAACTATGGTTGTTTTTTAAAATCAATAAATTTCTTGATGAATATCAACTTAACACCTCTAGAATGATGGTATCACCTAGTAGGGATCCATAAAATATTAAACAATTAAATTATAAATTCATAAAATTATTATATCCCCAATTATCATGGAAAATCCATAAAAAAGTGTAAAAGAGAGTTTTATTAATAATCATACCAAGTGACACCTATTTAGAATCATGTTATTTTTTTGACATGACCTTGGACCTAAAAAAATAAATAATAATAATAATTATTTCATAAATGAATAATAGATAATGAAAAATTAGTTCACCAATGTATAAAAAAACATGGTACACATGGTTTATAAATAACTCAAGGTTATGGCTACACATATTGGTTTCGTGCTCATATGTTCTCCCATGAGTAACTACATGCTACAATAAAAAATATTTCATTCCAATGAATATCCATAAAATCCCATTCACAAAAAAATCTGTGACCTAAATCACTTACTCTATGAAAGGAATGCCATTCTAGATATAAAAATATACTCTTTCAAATTCAATGGAAAAATCATGAAGACAATTAAGATTTTGTGAAATGTGTTTGAAAATGTGAATCACATCCAACCATATTGAAAATTTCAATTGATGAAAAAACAGAACAATTCATTCCAACACATTGAAAGTCTTATCAAACATTGGAGACAACATTTTCCCATGAACAAAAAATTGTTTTCCCCATCGAGAGGAAACCCTCACAGAGGCATAAAATCTAGACTAAATGATAAATGATACTCTAATTATATAAACATAGGACATTATAATTTATTACACCACATTCATATTCTCCCAAACCAAATGGATCATTTGTAATATAATATACACTATATTAGGGAAAAAAAATTAATGACTCCCCAACCATGGTATATAATAACGGAGAATTGTAGGAATATCCATAAAAAACTCTTATAGATAAATATAGGGGGCTAAGTGATGGATATTTTTCTAATAAAACTAATCCATGTCTATTTGTTATACCCATGATACTTAAAAATCTAAGAAGAAGGCATGAAATGTATCCTCAAGTGTCTAGATGGTTGGATCCACTATCTATCTAACTATAGATGAATGGATCATGAAATCGGTTGATTGGAGAAATAATCCTTTATAGACACATGATGTGAAATAATTTTCCCATTAATAGATGATTATCCATGAAAATCTATAACAAAAAACCACTTTTCCCAAGTTCCTCAACACTAGATAATCCTTGTTGGTTAACTACTAAATTGACAGTAAATGTTTCACCATTATTTTTTTCAATGGACACACAAATATTATATTATCCTCCCTAATCCCAGGATAACCCAATGATAGAATCAATTAATATGTCCTACCATTTACACACAGAGATAGTATTGGTATACAAAAATCTTTCATTGGAATTATGTTCAACATTCAATTGTTGATAAACCAAAAATCAATCCATGAAAATTGTATATAACTATTTATCTTAGCTAACCACTACTCCCTTCACAACTGATGATATATATGAGTCCCACATGTGTACACCCCTAATGGTGTTATATGAAACACAAGAATTATACCCTCAAACATGGACAATAATATATTAATCCTCCCCTGAAATAGAATCCAAATCTTATTATCCTCTAACAAACCCTTTTAACTAACACCATGGAAAAAATGTCTCACCTCACCACCAAATCTTGTTATTTCCTCAAACAATCTTCCACTAATTGAATCAGGGATAATGTAATAGTATTATTAAAGATACAACATCTTTTTATAACTTCCACACTATCAATATAAATTACTATAAACTCTTCCATCCAATCCCACACGTCCTTAAGATCTTGAATGAATCATCTTCTCAAGTATATGATGATCACAATATACACTTGACAACAATTTCATAGGTTATATTAACTATTTATATCATAATTCTAACAGATCACTAAGATCCTATGATAAAATAGAATTAGTTCCCATGAAATGAAATCATTCCACAAGAATATTGTTTTGTTAAAATAATTAGATCCATTCAAATGACGAAATGTTGTGACATCTTCATGGAAATAATTACTAACATGAATTCCATGTAAGGGGTCTTATACATACACACATTAGAGTGTGATTTTTTATAAAGAACAATGATAAGATCCCTATGTTTCTCCAAGTGATATAAAAAATCTTAAATGGGAATCCAAATGAAGACTTCTATAATCAAAAACTATATATGATACTAAAGATGGAGTAATGATCATTCTCACTATTAGGTAGTAAAATTATTTGTGAATTGATATATCTAGAAAAATTCATATATTTTATATGAAAAATAATTTCATATGAATACAATACAATAAAATTAGGAGACAATAGTAATTTAGTATTCATGAGATCAAGGAATATACAAACCTAGGCCACATTATTTGGATCATCTTAATAAAAAAATAAATAAATCATAGTTTGATCCAATAAACCCCCCTGAATAATCCACACATATATGAATGTGAAACTATCACATCTAAAATATGAACCCTTATTCCATCCCATAGGATAATGTGTTTATATGTTCCTATAACATTTCAAAAAAAAATTCAACATTACCCCCTAAAAGTTTTAATGTTTGATGTTATAATTAGTTAACATGATTGAAAATTATCCATGAAGCAACAGATCATGGAATTCATATGATCAATGAACATAACTCATTCAGTCATGACATTGAACAACATGACTTCAAAAATCAATGTGTTCTTAGTTCAATTTAGTTTTAATCCTTTGAATAACATCTTATATTATACATTCTTGAGTATATAGTAAATATAAATCAACATTATAAAACTAAATACTTCCATTCATCTAGTCAAACACATCATAAATTCTCAAAAAAGGGTAATGATTCCAAATAGTAAATAATTTACATAATAATTATTCCACACATAGACTTACACTATCATCATATTTTCATGAAATGAAAACTATATTACACTATAGTGATACACAAGGATGATTGAATAACTTTTACATTAGTTCATCGATCATTACACTCAACTCCTACATATCCAACCGTTCCAAAAGATTTTGGTCAATAAAAATTAAAGATATTACCAACTATGAATAAATATCAAACATATCATATGATAATGGTTTAGATCAATTAAATCATCTAGAATAGAATAAAACGTCCCCAATGTAACTATTGGAATCATTAGATCCATAGGATCCCAATATCAACTTTACCAATTATAATAAAATAATCCATACACATGTGAATCCTATCCAAAAAAATAATCAAACCAATGAAAAATTACTAATGTCCTTCAATAGCAGAGAATACAATCCTCGTGTAGATGAATATATCAAATTCAAATATTAAGAATTTAAAATCTATGTAATGGATTCCAACATATAGATATATCAGTAACGAGATGAAATCCCTCACTAAGTAATACATCACCATCGATTGTATAAAACATCAGTAGACATAATACTATATAACTTAACATCTTAATTGCATGGATTTATCTAAGATCTTATGATAAAACTCTAACTCTATTACTATATTTTTGAAAAAAATACTACAGTAATGGATTTTGGGTGTCTAATATCAAAAAAACGATGAAACTAAGGTTGATGTCAAAATGATCATTACATCAAAAAATAAACTTTTTACATAGTTGTGCTAGCATAATCATGGAATTAATATATTTTATCCCATTTCCTATCCCAAATTTAAATAGAATCCCTGATCGTAATTGATTTGGGGTACCTAGGTATGAAAAATAATTATGAGATTTCATCTTCATACTCAATATCCACTTAGTGGGGTATACTATTTTTTCCTAAGAAACTAAAGAAATTATAGTATCCCCACCTACTAACAAGGCATCTATGTTTGTATTTTTTGATGTTATTAATGGATTGTAAAACATCTCTAAATTGGACCTATTTTGTTTTTTTTAAATTAAGACTTATGATGAAAATGAATTCCAAAAATAAAACCCACCACCACGTAGCTCTAATGATAACATGGAATTTATGACCCTTGAAAATTATGATCTACATTTATAAATCAAGATCTAGGAGATTATAACCTTAACCAACATAGTTATAATTTTGTATAATATTATTCTCATCCTCACAAGATGACTTTTTATCGTTCTTATTTAGATATTCCCCCCTTTTGGTGAATCTACACAATTAAGATCATCTTCTTCTGGATCATCATGTGTTTATAATGAATTAATGGAGTGAATAAATTTTGGATCTATATAAGTAAATCCTCTTCAAGTATCTGCACTATAGTATCATCATATTGAAATATGACTTATGAAAAAAAATTTATTGTGAGTATAATATTGAGAAACCTATTTATTAGCCTCCTATTATCCATATAAAAATTACCTAAATAATAGGGTCCAATATTATTGATGAAATGATATATAAATGGAAGTCCATCAAGAAAATAATCAAGGAAATATCATCCAAATTTATCTCTCCATGATACAATGTACCCCATTGATGTTTAGCCCCTAAAATATGGACGGTGGACCAAAAAACCAAATACAGAGATCAAGATAATTATTTAAGATGGAAATATCAAAATCCACTAAAAAGTTCTCAAAATACCAATAAAAAACACTCCCCCATACATTTTGCGAATCAAATTCTAGAAAAGATTAAATGCGTTCTAACCCAATTCATATTTAATGGTCATATTGAACCACCGATGGTAAACTATATCATCCTACTAATCCCATGGTCCTTGAATTACATGCATACAACAAAAATAATTCATTTTTGAAAATATGATACTAGTGTAACCGAAATAATGAAAATATAGAATTTATTTAGAATCATTTTTTCAAAATAATTTTAATTTCTAGAAATCATACAATAAGTCATATTTTGAGAAAAACATTATACAAGTACCAATCATCAGTCTCTAAACTAAAGATATAGTAACATCACGTAGCAATCTATGAGGGGTTAATGTTGATTCCTTGGATCACAAGGGGACGTAAAATAAAATGTCCAAGCTTATTTCCTCTAATGATATGATGATTGATGCTAAACATACTCTTTTTCCTACAAATCATGAATGAATTAAATGTTCTAAATCCCATGTAAAAAATTATCCCTCTACAAATACCTTCGATTTAACTCGAGCATGAACCATTTTCCTAATGTACTCCTCTAGAGTCAATAGTAAATGTATGGAGTGACCCTCTATGTCCCCTGCCAATATACCGAAAAATGAGAAATAAAATTAATGGTATAAAAAGATAATATGTGAGGAATTTACCTAATGAAAAAATTGAAGGATAATAGATAAAATGATAACAGTTGAATGACACAAAGTCCCAAATGTCACGAACCATGTCAGGACATCATCCGAATCGGTGCCAACCCCGGTCTATGGCATGACCTGAAGGGCATTCTTGATCCCCATAGGCCGAAAACAAGTGCCCGGGTATTAAAAATACAACTTGGTAATGATTTCACCTGGTTACAAAATCATAAAAAAATCAAGATTAATAAACCAAAAAAGAAACATACAACGAAGTATGAGATAACAAAATTCTATATTTAATGTTTACAACCTTGAACAAAACCCCAAATGGACTACAAGAAAAATATAACAAAAACTATAACCCAAACCACCATGAAACACGACGAGAAACATCCTCATGCCACATACACAACACTCCACATCAGAATACAATTAAAAACTTGAACCATAATCACCAAACATCTTGCATTTAGTTGAATAAAACAGAACATGTCTACATGCACCCAATGGTACATCTAGGGTGTGAGCCGAATCCCAGATGGATTCCACCCAAAATAAATATTCCATGATTTAAAAATTAAAGACAAAATAACATGAAAATTTATAAAAAGTATTTTTAAACATTTATATGAAAACATTTCATGTGAAAAAAAATTTCTAGATGAACACATTCAATGAAAACAATTTCACAACAACCTAATTTAAAATTAATTTATAAAGACACACATGAGTTCCACCGTATGATGACAGATATAACCTCATCATATTAGCATCATGTCAAGGTAGAGAACTAAGGGTAAACCCCTAGGGTTAATCTAGCTTGAGTTGGATACTAGAAGTTCATACCATAGAGAAAAGTGTTATATAAACCACAATCACAACATTTTCATGCACGAGCAACTTGTAGGTGACACCCCAATGGCCTAATGGTCTCCCATCATCATTGTGATTTAGTTATCATTGTAAGAATAAATCCTAGAAGATTATATAAGGATATACAACTTCCAAACTATCTAGCATACTATAACTGTCCATCACATCCTAGATGGCCATGATTCCCTTATGCTCATGTTCATGTTCACATGTCACACATCTCATCACTTTCATAATCCAATTCCAACAATTTCAAGAAAATCAAAATTTTATATGAACAAATCATTTTATATTTTACTCATAATGAAACCACTTTTAAATTCATTTACTGTCACTTAAACAATTCATAACATTATTTTTTTACAAAACACAAAAAATAACACCATTGATCATTCAATTACATGACACACGTTTCTTTGTAGAACCATAAAAAACTTAGATAGATTTTAAAAAATGATTTTAATCATTTACATAACATAAAATCTATATATAAAATCCCAAATCAAGTTAAACATTCCAAAATGTTACATTCTCCTTAAAAATAAACTTCCAAATTCACTCAGACATTATGTTCCATTGAAAAAATCGTTTTCACCTCCAAAAAACCATTAAAACCATTCCACAAAACACCACACTCAAACACACACAAAACCATGACAATTGCCTTTCTAAAATACATTCCCAACACATAAGAACATAAAACCATTATATAATATATTTCGCACCACAAAACTAATTTATAGAACATGAATAAATACAATTACAAGAATATTAAAAAAACATAAAATTTTTAGGGAATAAGACCACCTATCTCACAAGGAGAAACATACAGAAAATGATGTGAAACATCAAATGAACCATGAGAAAAATCTAAGAGGGAATTATCTTACAAAAAATATCATGATATAACCATATTAAATAATAATAAACCCAATTCAATCATCTAAACCACTAGAGAAATAAGACCCAATGAAAATGGATAAAAACCCATAAGGAAAGAGAAATCGAGGTATAATTTGACTTATATTGAGGTTTCATGGTGAATTCACTAAAAATCACCCTAACAATCATGATACATGGGACAAAAAAATTGTAATGAGAGGATAAAAGGGAATATGAGACTGAGAGGGGGATGAAAAGGGGAGATTTTTGTTAAAACTTGGGGGGAGAGAAAGGGGGAAATGACTTTAATGACATATATAGGTTTTATGGTTATTTTGAATGGTATTACAAATAGTGCAGTGATCATGAGAACCACTCTACCTAAGTAGGGACCTACCCCACGATTAACATGCATGGACTAACATACCATGTGGAATTCATGTGGTCGCTTCTAGCTGAATCCCCCAATATACATCATGGATACCTAGATAGGGAACATGGTTTCTACTAAATTTTCTCCAACCATTATCCTCACACATTCCACCCAAAAACATACATTTTTCTCTAAAATCTCAACCAATCCCCAAGAGGGAAATATAGTCCAAGGATAAATGGAATGAATACCTCAAACATTCTAATGTATCACACCCAGTTCCTATGATAATAACTTATAAAAAACCCAAAATAGAACCAAGGGGGAATTCCAAAACTTGAGTGTGATAATTATTTCCACCATAATCCACTCCACCCCCAGAAATCCACTACATAGTTTGACCCAAAAAAACTTCCACTCCTTCATTTTTTGAGGATATTCCCCATGAAAATTAGATATGAAAAATAAAAGAACACTGTGGGGTAAAAGAGATTTACAAGATGAACTCGGGAGGCTAGAATGGTCTCCCTATTTTGTGGCCCCAACCAGCAAAAGCTAAAACATATTTGGTATATCAATCTAATGAATGGAACTATCATATCATAGAATCCTACCCATTTAGCCAAAACACCCCAGACATTACCAAAGTAAACACATTTAACTTACTCGAAATGAGAAAATGAATCTTGACCACTTCTCAATGAATAATTACACAATATTACATTAGAAAAAATATTGTGAATTTTCCCAGACCAATGTTTACCCATGGAAAGAACATGATATGATATACCTCAAACTGAGACTACCCACTACCAATCCAACACCAGAAATAAAATCAATATTAATACACAAGGAGTCCATAATAGACTCCCCTCCATTAGGATAAATCTAACACCAATTCATTCGTGGGGAATTTCACTGAGACCCATCGTGGGTATCCCCACAATAAGATCTGACCATATTAACAATCTAACTCCAAGAGAAAAGAAGAACCCAACATGGGCCAACTTGGGAACATCTGACAACATCCAAAATAGAATTATGTAAGAAACCCAACATAGAACAACCCATCAATAAGGGTCCGATGAATGAAACTATAAAACAGATGAAGAACACAATTTTGATCATTACTCCCACATCAAATTACATTCCTGATTTGGTCCCAAACTAAAAAAGATATTGATTCTTTATTATGGCCATACAATGACCATAAAATGGAGATTCATTTTCAATAAGGCACAACCTTTGAGATTTTATGTAGACGAGACTTCCACACCTCCACATATCTGAGGAGGAACTCTCCAAACCATGGGGTTCACAACATGAAAATGAGGTCCCTATGGATATTTCAACCACAAAATACCATTTGAAATGAAATAGATACACCATGATCCAAAACAGTATCCATTTCCCACAATAAGGTATCTCAAAAGACAATAGTCCTTTACAACCATGGTGGTTCTTAACTATATGTCTCCTTTAATAAAAGACCTATTGCTTGAGCTCTATGATTGAACTATCTCTTACCTCATAGTCAGGCATTGAAATCCCCTATAATATAACACCTTATTTTGGGGCCTTAAGAAGCCACACCACAACCCATAATGTACCAACAAAACACAACACACACTAGAACATACTTTTCCGTAATAAATTACCTCACCAGAACAAGGACATAGAATAGACACACGCATCACCCCTTCTACTTCAAACAAGAAACCATTAATTAAAGGTCACATGAAAGACACCTTCACTTAGAATAGATAATTATGGAATATTTGAATGAAAAACATGCTTCTGTTAAAATACATGTTATCAAAAGGCTCCACAGCATTCACCCTTTTATATGAACGAGAAAACCACATTACAAGAAGTCATCAAACACGAACATTACAACCAAAGATGCCTTACAAGTAATGGCACAATAAACCATGTCTAATGAAACACACGATTTATGAAAGCATTCATAACATCCTCATAAAAGAATACAAGAAACACTTGTGTCCTAGTAGGAAACCTTTCATAGACAAAATTGATGAAATATTCTAATACCATTTCAGATAGAGACTATTGCCAACAACTTCAGACCGTCTATCCAACTTTCCTTTCTGGAATTACCTTAACCACTCTCATTCAAGACCATAATGCGTGAAGGTGTCAAACATCACCTTAGAAGGCTCATGTAACTCAAGAAACCATGTTATCTTAATATTCCTCCCACATCCTATATCTGATGCGAGAGGATCCGATATGTTGAAAAAAGAGTGGTTGATTCAATTCTGGAAGATTAAGAAGTAAGTCCTTACTTTTATCAACTAAAACATTTTCCAATGATGAATTAACTATAATTGTAAATCAAATATGCATCAATACATTATGTGAGATTGTACAAGAAATAATAAAACCAAGGTCCCAATCAAACCATTCCAATGAAAAAAGAACAACAAAAACCAAAACTATACCCACAAAGAGAACCACCGTAAGTCTTCTTAAAAACTATTAAAATAAATCACTAATTTTCCAAAAATAACCTCATCGACTAGAAAACAATCTTGAGAAAATCGTTCAGACATTATGAACCATCGAACTCAAAACATTTCAGAAACAATATTCGCAAAATATAGGTAGACATATAACACAGACAGTGATTAACGAAACACCACATTTTCCTTTAATTTTTTTAAAATAAAATTGGATTGGTGGGTTGCACATTCACATATGGTATGACATTATTCCTCACACATGCATTTTCCTATACCAAACAAGACACTCATCAACTTTTACTACATGTGAATGAATTCTTTCACTCATGGGAATAAAAGTGGTAAAAAAAACATTTACACTTCCTTAAATAAACATTGATCCCAAATTTCCATTTCAAATCCCATGAATCCTCATTTCAAAAACACTTATCCAAAAAAACCAAATTCAAATCGCCAAAAAAATTTCCAAAAAAACCAACCAATAAACTAATAACCCCTATGAAATATTACACCCAAATTCTAATCCAATTCATCTCATTTAAAATAAATTCAATTTCACAAGAAACCACAAATCATTAATAACCTAATTTATAGAAAATATTCTCTCATTATTTAAAAAATGTTTCCAAAACATTTTTAAAATAAATTTCCATCTTCCAAACAACTAATTTTCAAAAAAACCAAAAAATTTAATTATAAAAAATCTAATATCATTGAAATCATCTTCATGTTACAAAAATTCTGTTTCATGAAAATCCTATTTGTTAAAATTCAGTTCATAATGATTTTGGAAACTTGTTTTCAATCAGTCCAAAACAAAACCATTTCCACTATAAAATACATCTTTCTTAATTTACAGCAAGGTTTTTCAAAATTATTTTCATATCCCAAAGAGATATAAGATGCTTCTTGAATGGGAAATAAAGTTTTGATGGGTGACTCAAACATATGGTTGGCAGTCAGAGGACCTTCAAACCAGCATCACAAAGAGTGTTCAAGGGAGACTTCCCTAGCTCCACATGGATTCTCAGGACCTGCTAGCTCACTAGGACCATTTTACTGACAGTATTTTCATTTTCTCAGACACTAATGAACCACCAGAACAATAAGTCCTCAAATAAAACCTGACGTCCCCTGGAAAATTGAGTCTCATCACGATGTCTACTTCCAAAGAACCATACTCATAACTGGAACACCTTGTCCTGAAAAACCTTACTCTAGTCTACCTAGAATATTTCCCTAGAAACCTGACCCAAAAGTGGGTGACCTACTCTGATACCATTTTTTCATGAATAATGTGATCACTTTATCAAACTTGGTGCCTAACCCGGTCCATGGTATGGCCCAAAGGGAATTCTCAATCCCCAAGGACTAGAAACAAGTTCTCGGGTATGAAAAATATAAGAGGAGAGTGATTTCAAACAATTAAATAAACATGAAAAACCAACTAGACAAATAATCCAAAACTGGAATCCTGCTACCAAACCAGGGATAACAAGATTCTAGATTTATATTTTACAACTTTCAACAAAACCCCAAATGTAAAATAACAAAAAAGGAACTAAAAATCCAACCCAAACCTCCATTCAACAAGAAGAGAAATACCCGCAAGCCACTACCACCAAAACCCACATGAGAAGACAATAAGAAACTTGAACCACAATCACCAAACATCTTTACTATACTTGAATAAAATAAAACAAATCTACATATGCCCAAAGGTGTATGTATGGTGTCAGAAAAATCCCAATTGGATTCCACCCAAAATAATTATTCCTTATTATAATATTAGAATACAAATTAACATGAAGTTTTATGTAATGGATTTTAAAACATTTCTAGGAATTTGTTTTGGAAAAAAATTTCTAATGAAACACATTCAAAAAAATCATTTCATGAAAACATAATTTAAAACTAAATTTATATTAACACACCTGAGTTACAGCATATACTGATGGATGAAACCAAATCATATAAGCATCATGTCAAGGTATATCACCCTTGGTAAATCCCTATAGTTAATATAGATCGAGTGGGACAATATTACCTCATTCCTTGTCGAATGGTGGCACAGAAACCACAATCATAGTTTTTTCATGTATGATCCACAAGGACGGGACACCCCAATGACTCAATTCTCTCCCATATTCATCATCATTTCATTAATTTTCTAAGCGTCAATCATGATATATGAAATATATACCAACAATGCATATGAGATCTAGTCATTCCCCCTAGACACTCGAGAATCCCTTGTGCTCAATTCCATGTTCACATGTCACACACCTCACCACTTTCATAAACCAATGGCACAAATTTCAAATAAAATCCCAATTTTCCATCAACCAACCATTTTATATTTTAATCATACCAAAACCCCTTTTAAATATATTAACCATAATTTATTCTATTCATATATTTCAATTTTTTACAAAACACAATAATTCCAAACGATTGATCATTGAATTCCACGAGAGAAGCCTCCTTTTAGAACCCTACAAAAACCAAGATCACGTTTAAAACATGATTCTAAAAATTTAAATTTTTTACAATTTATATTGAAAAGTGAACAAAAAGTTAAAAATGCCCAAAATTTATATTTTCCTATAAAAATCAACATCATAATTTAGTCACAGTATAAGTGTCTTTGAAAACATGGTTCAAACCTTTTGAAAAACCCATAAAACCATTCCACGAGACGCACCACTCAAAAAAAAAACTTAGAAATTTCCTTTATGAAATAAATTCCTATAACATAATCATGTCAAACCCTTCTAAAAAATATTTTTCACAACACTATTTATTTATAGGCCATGCATAAAAAAACAAATAAGAAATATCAAAAACATCTTAAAATGTTAGGTTATGAAAACACCTACCTGAAAAGGATAAAATTGTAGAGAACGATTTGAAACATCAACCGCACCATGAGAGATCCATAATAAAGAATAATTTGAACAAAAACATCAACATAGAAGCCTATAAAATATGAATGATACCTGAATTGTGCATCCATCCTGTTGGAGAAATGAGACCCAAATGAAGGAGGAAGAAAACCCTTCATGGAAAGAGAAATTGTGGGAGATAGGGACTTATATGGAAGTTTCATGGATTATACACAACAAAATCACCCCAAATACAGAGTTCCATTGGGGAAAAAGGAGGGAGAGGTTCCTAGGTAAGATAATGTTGAATGGGGAATAAAAAAGGGATTTGGATTAAAAAAAATTAGAGTGAGAATGGGGGAAATGATTTTAATGTCTTGGATAGTCTTCATGGTTACTTCACAGAATTTTTAAAACCATATGGAGACTATGATCTCCACTCCACCTAAGAAGGTACCTACTGCATGGCTAATCCACATGACCTGGAATACCATGTGTAAGCTATGTGGTATTTTTGGATGAAACCCCCGACCTACAGCATATTTATCTGGGTAAGGTCACAATTTCTATTAATCGTGCACCAACCTTGTGCCACACACTATAAACCCAAAAATGTACATTTTTCTCCAAAAAATGATATATGAGTGGGAAAGCTAAACTAGGCATTAAATGAATGAAAAAACTAAAAATTCTAAGCCCTCACACCCATTTCCTGTGAAAATAAACAAGAACCAAACATAAACCAGAAAAAATGGTTAATTAAAAAACATGGGTGTGACACCAAAAATATAAAAATATAAAATGTCTCAAAATTAATGTCATCAGATATAAAATAAATAAATAAATATGATAGTAACATTAGATATTATAAAATAGGAACTCTAAAATATCCCAAACCTCTAAATTAATAATTTTATGCTAGGTTTCTCAAACCCTCTCCGAAATGTAATATATATAAATATATATATATATATATATATATATATATATTAGATATGTGAGAATAAATTGAATAATGAATATGATCAAACAAATTGAATTCGTGAATATTTTATAAACATATTAAAATGAAGTGATGAATAAATATTCGAACTACTGAGAACCTAAAATGATTATATAACCATTTTGACATCACAATGACTTAATTACCACGAAATTTAACCATAGTAATTAAAATAATATCAATTGATCATATATGGTGGTTCCCCACATCACATTCGCTACATATATTCTCCTCATATAGACCAAAATAAATTAAAATGTTCCTCAATTTATTCTATTTATATAATTCAGCACATGTCAAGATATATTTGATCATGGTTAGTTCGATATCGTACCTATCCTAGCCTCTTGTAGGTCTAATTACCCTTTCAATAACTCATATTTCAACCACCCATTATATTAAAGATAAATTTAATTATGAGTCCAATATCATATCCCATGAACACATCACCAAACGAAATCAGTACAGATTCTTAAATATAATGGAAATAACCATCAACTCATCTTCCAAACACACATTAACTATAAGAACTCAACCATAAACATAACATTATCTGGTAAATTCCATTATAATTCATTTAATTACATTCCAAAAGATATTTTATGTTTAGATTTTTAAAGAATCTAGAAATAATTTATACATATCAACCAACAAACATAAAATTGGGTACTACTAAAACAATTCCCAATTTTCATAATATAAACGTTAATAATAAAAAACATGAAATCGATTCATCAAAAGTATTCCCAACAGTCATCATGTCTTCACTTTTCTCTTACACATCCTTAAACCAAATGAAAAACATTGTAAAAATTGGTATGCCCATAAAATGTTCAATAATGGATATAAAAATAAGGGTAGAAACTTTTAGTATGTGAATACATATAAACCTATGAAGTCATTTTCACAAAGACATACTTCTCAGCAAATATATATCATATATTTAAATTCTGAAGACATTCGATTTCCAAAGAACATATAAAAAAATTAATAATACCTTAAGGGTAACTTGGGTAATTACTTATATAATATTGTAACCATCTTGGATAAAATGTTATTTGTAACCCTCCCTTCTACCTTATAATGTAACCATCATGGAAACCTTAAAATGTAACCCTCTCGACTACCTTATGGTTAAACATTGCAGTTACACTTGGATTAACCATTCAATTGGCCTACAAAATCAACATACCCAATAAATTAAAGGCATATATTGGTCTGACCCTTCATTATATTTAATTTTCCACAAATCGTAACATAATTATAAAACGAGATTTCTTAAATCATATAAATCATTATCTTTTTAATAAAATAATGGAAATTAAAATTGAATTTTTTAAATAAATGTTCTTTAAAATATCATATATTTGAGGTGAGAATTGAAAAAAATAATTGAATATGTTTATAAATTTTAAAACAAATAATACAATCAATATAACATTCACAAATAAATATAGAACCACATAATAATTAACGTATATGTTTTACCCAAATATAGAAATTTGGATAGTAATTCCCTTACCTCATGTTCTTCTTACGTTAAATTTGTTTCAACCTCCAGTATAATGGTTAATATAGTGTTATTAGTATTATATAGAAAAATATTTAATTTTATAAAACCATATTTTATCACTTTAAAACATCATTCCTTCCATTTATTAATAATATTTTGTTATTTCCAATGTTTCAGGTGCAATCTTTACATGGTTTCCATGGTCGGTTCATAGTGGATTTCTTATCAAATGTAAGTGAAAATTAGTAAGTAGAATAAAATGGAACTAATGTGTTTAATGAATATAAAATTATACCATAAATAATTATGTTTTTATATATGATGATGAATCATTAGATCAAACATTAATTATATTAGTTTATATCATTATGGCAGTTCTTCGATAATCATGAACATGGTTCGTTATATAATTTAATATTATGTATATATCTAAAATACAGAACATAAAAAAGGTTATGTAATACAAATTAATATATTTTTCAATAATTAAAATGGTATTATGACTAACTATGAAGGTGGTAATAGAAAAATAAAAACACATCATCCACGATGTCAGTAAATCGACACATCACGAATGATGTTTTCATTTATTGATTAAAAGATTAAGGACAAGGAGTTGATTTTTAATTTTTACATAAAAATGATAAACATATTTTATATATAATATATTTGAGTTTTAATTCTTCTTGGTTACTTTTAGGTGAAGATAGTAAAACAAACCAAATCTAAATGAAACGAAAAGAAAATAAAATGAAAGGGGATTGTTATCTCTTGAAATCTCTAACGTGAGAACCTCTTTAAAGCCCTTGGTTTTGGAATTTTGGTGATACCAGATGGTATTGGATGTGAGGAAGAGGCTTGGGATGAGTATTGGGAAAAAATTGAACAATTTCAAAAGCTTTAGAGGTGCGAGGAAAAGAGGGGTTGATGGGTGGTATTTATAGGGGAGGTGGGGGGGGGGGGTCCATTTTTTTCATCATTATTCTATTGGTTCGCTCACAACAAGCAATAATTTTTGTCATTGGGACTAAATAAATTAATTATTTTAGGTGAGTTTGAACCAAGGGTGCATACCTTAGTATAAAATAACCAATTACTCAATAATTAATGTATTTAACTTATTTTGTAAATTATTGTATTTCATTATTGACTAAAAGATTAAGTATTTCAGAAAAATTAAAAAAAATCACCCTTAACATTTTTTGATGTGTAAAATTTATAAATGAACACCTTTTTTATGAAAATAATTATACAAATTATATAATTTTGTTTACTTAAACTGATAATTTATTCAAAAAATTTCAATTTTAAAACTATAACCAATTTGATTACACATTGAAAACATATTTAAAGTCTCATAAAATTACCCTATCATAATAAGACAATAAAAATAATCACAAATGAATAAATATAATGAAAATATAGGGGTTTTTAAATCATTATATTTATTATAATATTGTAATTAAATATTTATTACTTACAAAAATACCAACACTTAATATATAATTTTTTAAAAAATATTTACTTTTTCAATGATATAAATATATCATATTTTTACTTATAGGATGGCTAAATATTATTTCTACTATATTATGTGTGGTTGATATTCAGTTAACCATAGTATTATTTCTGAGGGCCGTGTTACTATCACATCATTATGAATTCTTTAATTTATATAAATACCACTTATTTAATTATAAATTTATAATGAATTTCACTACTTCATTTGAAAATAAAAAAAAATTATTTTATAAGTATGCGAGTTGTTACATTATCTGCACCAATTGGAAATTGCATCATCAATATTTTTATTAACATTTTAAACAAGTGGGGGTACCTTTCTCTTATATAATTTTTAGATTCCCATGTTATTCCATCAACCATGTGGTTTCTCAAAGTCTATAACCTGGTAAATTACCTTATTCTATAATGAATTATCTCTCCTATCAATAATAAGAAAATTATTTTCCTCATAAGAAAACTTCTCTTACAAATGAACTAATTTTTGGCTGAAAACCTGAGATGAATCAGGTACATGCTTCTGCAACATCAATACATGAAATTTTTATTGTTCATGATAGAAAATTGGAGGAAAATCGAAACAATAGGAAACTAATATAACTTTCTATAGGATTTCATATGGTAAATTGAACCATGGACTTAACTTTCAAGTCGTACAAAAATTTATAACACATTTCCTTGGTGAGTTCGGAGAAAAACATGACCACCTACCTAAAAAAAATTCTTTCCTCCAGATATATGCATAAGTAATCTTTTTTCTCTAAGATATCCTCGTGTGTTTCTTGATGATATTTACTTTCTCAGTCACTTCGTAAATTAATTCTAGTCCCACCAACTTCCATTCTCTTACTTTATCAAGAAATGATGGAGTTCGATGCCTGCTACTATATAATTCTATAAAATCATCGATCTTTATACTACAAAAAAACTATTTTTATAAGAAATCTCAAATAAAGAAAGATGTCAATCCCAACATACCCAGTAATCTATTGAACATGATCAAATCATGTCATCCATGGTTAGAAAATTTTTCTTAGTCTTTCTATCATATTGTGGATGAAAATATGTGGTGGAATTTAATTATGTTCCAACTCACATGTGAAGGGCTTTCCAAAATATAGAAGTGATCATAAGATAATGGTTATAATAAATGGAAATTGTAAATCAATATAAGTGGACAAAATCTTTGAGGTTAAATTGAGAAAGATAGTCCAAATACATAGTATCTAGAATATGAATGAAATGGGAATATTTACCCAATCGGTCAACAATAACCCAAATTTCATTGTTTCCTAGAGAATTTTTTGTTATTACCACCACAAAGTCCATGGATATATTTTCCCTGTCTACTATTAGAGTGGAAAAGGATGAAGCACCCCCTTTGGTAATTTTCGTACAGCTTTAACGAGTTGAAATTGATGACATTTCATGGTAAAATCACCAAATATAAGTTTTCATTATATCCCACTAGTAATACTATTATAGGTCTATGTAATTATTAGTACTACCATGATGAACTAAAAACAGGAAATATGAGCTTCAAGAAACAATTATTTCTTCATCGAGGAATAACAAGGAACACATAATCATTTTCCAAATCATAAAACACTATGATTATCAATATTAAATTTTAGAAAGTTTCCATTGTTAACAAATTGTTATTTTTTTTTTCAACTCATAGTGTTCATTCTATGCCAGTTTAATTATATCATATAGGAAAGATTTCACTAACACCTATAAAAATATGAGAATTTCCTACGGAAACAAATTTAATGACAAAATTAATCAAATACTTAATCAATGGGTCCTTTTTTGAACGTATCATGGTTAGTGATGCATAATGTTTTTAGCTAATGGAATATACCAAATTATTTTATTTTTTAAGATGGTGTTTGATAATGCAATAATAATCCATTATTATTTTTATACGTCTTCTCTGCCCCATGTTTAATTCCTTCTAAGTGAATATATACATCATACATTTATAGTTAGTATATATTTCACATTTTACTATGTATAAATGAGAACACCAATTTTTAAAAGAAAAAACCGCAGCAGATATTTCCAATTCATGTGTGGGATAATTAAATAAATGATGTTTTAACTTTATTGAAGCATACAAAATTACATGATCATTTTGAATAAGAACACAACCAAGTAACTTCAATGAAGCATCAATATATACGACAAAATCACTATTTCTAGAAGGCAAGACCAAAACTAGTAAATTTTCCAGTATATTCATCAATTATTTATAACAAATATCACATTAATCTATCCAAACAAATTTAACCACTTTTTTTAACATAGTTAGTGGGATAGATAAATGTAAAATTCTGTTAAAAAATCATTGATAATAAACTTTTAATTGAAGAAAACTAAGAATATTTATAACATGTTTATGTCTTGGAAATTCATCAACCACTTTTGAATTGGAGGAATAAACTGTTATTCCATCATTATTTACAATGTGTCAAAAAATATAAATATTTTGAAACCAAAAAATAAATTTGCTAAATTATACTTTTAACATATTTTATTTTAGTGTTTTAAATACAATCCTTAAATTTTTTTCATGATCCTTATAACATTTTGGAAATAATGATATATCATTAACATGAAAAAAATAACCAAGTAATAATTGAAGATTTTATTCATATGAATAATGAATACAAAAAGGAAATTTTTCAAACAAAAAAGAATAAAAAAATTCAAAGTCCCCATATCTAGTACAAAATTCTATTTTCATAATTTCATCTTCCTACACCTTCAGCTGATGGTACCTAGATTTGATGTCAATCATGGAAAAATACTAATCTCCCAAGATCTTCTCAAAAAAATTAATCGAAACAGTTCCCTTGTTTTCAATAACATGAGAAATATAAATTTCACCTTTATATTTTAGTAGCTTCTCATCTTCTCGATATGTTATCAATTGTATGGGTTAATTATTTAATAAAATTAGAATGAATTTCTAGAAAACAACCTCTTTTACTCTATAATCAATCTTATAATGATAAAAAAATATCCAATCCATACTCAGAATGAAATAAAACTCTACTAAGGTTACAATAACATCGTTTGATGCTAATGTCTTTCTACAAACAATAATAAGAAAGTTTATATAATTCCATTTTTCAATAATATTTCCTCATAGGGTTCTAACCATAATTTATGGTCTCATATCTAGTGGTTAAATTTCTAATTTCCCAAAAAAATTCATAGAAATAATGGAATATGTAGACTCCGTATGAAACAAGACATTAGAATATCTGAGTAATCAAAAAAACATTACTGATACCTCATCTTTGGATGTCTCGAAATCTACTGGCATAGTTCCAATGGATCTCACTGCACCTTTGTTCTTATAATCCGATTTATTTCTATCATTTAAATATTTCTTTTGGGATGTATTTTCATAATAACCCATCTCACAACATTTAAAAAACATTATTGATTTTTTATCATAATTTATCTTATGTTCATTTTCATTAAAATCATTATCCATAATTCCAGACATACCACATCAAGAACACTTCCCAGTGTTGTTAAGGTATTCCCTATTGTTTTTTACCACACTTTTCAGAGATAGGAAAAGTGATTTTATTACCTTCATATTTCATCGATTGATTCTTAACCATTTATTTTTATCAATAACTATTCTACTACTTTTTTTCTTTGTTCTTGTGATCATAATAATACTCCCTTTCTACCCTCTCATCACATGGGACAGGTTTTTCATATCTTCTGAATTCATGGGAGGTTAATTCCCTTAAATATCATGGCTTTAATGCTAATTAAAATTATTGTTTTTGATGTCAAGATCTTGACTATGATTTAGAGAATACCTTCCCATTAGAGTGAAGTTTTCCCAACATATAAATCTAAATACTCATCCTTTTTCATTAATTCATGAAATTTATTCTATCATATGTCGAATAACTATATGAAAATATTTTTCAACGAACATATTCTTAAATCCATCTCATTCCAAGGCATCAATTTACTCATAATCCATTATATTATTAACCATTTACCACCACTGGTTAGATTCACCTTCATTGTGAATAATTCAAAGACTAACCTTTTGGTTATATAAACACCTCATAATATCTAAAATCGTATCAATCTCTTTAATCAATCCTTCAGTTGCCACCATGTCAGAAGCTCCACTGAAATGAGGAGGGTGTTTCCCCATAAAATCATCCGCTATCATCATGTTGCATTATGGTAACTCTAGTTGATCTATTTCATGTATTCCACCACCATTTATATCTTATATCAACAAATCCATTACTATTACAAACATTTAGTTTCCTATTCATATAAATTCTAGTTGCATATTAGAAAGATATCATCATCTTAGTGAATTTATTCTTCAACATCCCTGTTTGATCTATAGAAAACCATTTTGAACAGTCATATCATAGAAAAATAATAATGTTAATATTGAAATTAAATATCTTTTCAACATTAAAATAAGTTAAAAATCAATTATTTTATTGTATGAAAATCATCAAAACTTCTTGAGTTATCATTCTTGTTCTCTAATGCCAAATATAAGGAATTGACCTTAAACATTACATAATCAAGAAAATTAATTTAGAATTCACTTATTTACAATACAAAATATCATATTAGTTTAATGTTTTAGATAGTTAAAATAGAATTCCAAAATATCAACCTAAAATCCTAGAAAGTGGGTACAAGTAAAACAATATCAATTTTCTATAATATAGGGTTTTTAATAAAAAAACATGAAATATAATAATGAAATTCCTTCAGGAAATTAATCTTGTCTTCTCCTATTCACCTACACATCCATAAACCTAATGAAAAGTATTTTTAAACATGGGTTGAGAACAAAAATATCAGCAAGGGTTATAACAAAAAGAAGATAAATAATTTTCGCATGTATACATAAAAAAATAAGAAATAATTTTCACAATGACATACTTCTCAACCATAATGTTTTTTTATAGGTTGGGGCTAAAGCCTCAATTTATTATTTTAAATCAAAGAACTCTTTAGACCGGGAATAGGGTGACCCATTACATAGCCTGAAGGGGAAAGGCCAAGTGGCCTGAATACAAGGCATGAAATCCCAATTTTTAGCCCAAAGGATCCCTCAGTGAATAGTACCACTAAAATACCCATAATGCTATAGTAACTTCTACTATAACACCACCTACACAGTTCCTTCTATAGTCCCTTCGCTGCTATAGTGTCGCCATTGCTACATTCTGTCACTACTATAGTACCACTATAGTTCCCTGCTACAATACCCAAAAATTCTCTCCTACCCAGATTTGATCCTGGGTCATTTGGATGCCGTACAAGAGCCAGTACCACTAGGGTATAAGCTTGTTCTCCCAACCATTTTGTATCATATAGTAACACTATGAAAACATGATACTTTCATTGAACATTGAACAAAACCAATTATACCTTAATGTTTAATTGAGGAATTAATTTATTAATATTTTAACCGTCATGACTACTATATGGGTTATAACCCTCATGGCTACCTTAAAATGTTACCACCACTACTACTTTAAAATTCAACCCACACAACTACCTTATGGTGTAACAATCGCAGTTACACTTGGAGTAACCATATACTTGAAAATCAACATATACATACAAAATTCATTTGAGGGAGATATATGTCCCGACCTTCATCACCAAAAATTCCCATAAACCATGAAATAATCATAACAAAATATTACCTATATCATATAAGTCATTACTTTTTTTTTAAAAAATGAATTTAAATTAAAAGCCTATTTTTTAAATAAAATTGTTATACAAATATTCTATATTAGAAAAGGGAATTGAGAAAAATAATGGAATATGTGTATACAATATAAATAAACATAATACAACATAATATAATCAAAAATAATTTCACTAATAGAAATAGTACCCCATAATCAATAATTTTGAAGGATAAACCAAAAATTGGAAATAGGGTTAAGAATTCCCATATATATTGTTTTTATTAATTAAAACATGATTAAAACTCATGTTTAATGGTTAAAAGAGTGTTATTAGTATTAAAATGAAAGAAATTAATAATTATAACACCTCATATTAAAATTTTATAACATCATTCCACCCATATATTAGTAAAATTGTTTTATTTTCTATTATTTCGTGTGTATTCATTACATGGTTCCCAAGGTCGGTTCGTAATGGATTTTCTTGTCAAATGGAAGTGAATCTCTAAAAGAGGAATGTAATGGTATTAATATGTTTCCAGCATATTAAATGATCTCAAAAATCATTGTTTTAAAATATGATGATAAATAATTTGCTAAAATATTAATGATATTAGTTTTGATAATTTGGGATGTTTTTCGACAATCACAAACTAGCTTCTTTATATAATTTTATATTTTTTATATATGTAAATTACAGAACAAAAAAGAGGTTTAATAATACAAATTAAAATAAATTTTATCAATTAAATTTTTTATATGACCAGATATGAAGGCGTTAATAGAATAATGAAAACACATCATCCATGGTGTTGGTAAGTCGACAAATCACGAACAAAGTTTTCATTTATAGAGTAGAAGAGATAGGAGAAGGGGTTGATAATGAATTTCATTCGAAACATGATAAATTTTTACTATATATAAGATAATAGATTTTTCATGACTCTTGGATAGTTGGAGGTGAAAAGAGTGTAATAAAATATAAATAATTAAAAGGAAAATAAATCAAAATGAAAGAGGATTTACCTCTAGATTTCTCTTCCTTGAGAAGATCCTTAAGGACCTTGGTTTTGTACTTTTAGTGAGACCAGAAGGTCATGAATGTTTAGAAGAGAATTGTGATGTGTATTAGATAAAAATTGGTCATGTCTAAAAGATTGAGATGTATTATGAGAATAGTATTAAGGACGGTATTTATAGTGGAGGAGATGAGGGTTTCCATTATTTTAATCATTATTTTATAATTTTTCTCAAGAAAAGAAGTATTATTGGTTATTGTGACTAAATAATGTAATAATTTCATGTGAATTTGAACTAAGGGTTCTTACCTCAGCTGAAAAAAATCCATGACTCTATAATTCAGAAATTTAAATTATTTTGTAAATTATAGTATTTCATTATTCCGCAACAATTTAATTATTTTAGAAAAATCCCAAAAAATCTCCATGACCATTTTTTGACGTGTAGAATTTAACAATGGAGTCCATTTTATCAGAATAAGTTTACAAATATGATAAACCTAATTTTTAATTGAAACCATAATTTATTTAAGAACTACCAGTTTTAGACAAATAACTAGGTTTAAAACACTTTGGAAAATTAAATAAATCTACGTAAAATTATATTATAATCATAAGATAGTAAAACTAATAATTTAATCTATTTTATGAAAGTATTTTGTACTTCAAATCATTATATTAATTATAAAATTTTAATAATATATTTATTACATATAGAAATTTCGACACATAATTTATTACGTATAGAAATTCCGACAGAGAATTTATTATTTTGAAACCAGTACTCTTCTTATTCAATGACATAAATATATCATATTTTTACTTATGAGATGGAAAAAATTTATTTATACTTTATTAGGTGAGTTTTTTGTTATATTTTCTAGATTAATATTCTTAATGCTCATGTTGTTATCACATCAGTGTGAATTCTTTAATTTTTATAAATACCACTTTTTTAATTATAAATTTAAATTAAATTTTTCTACCTCATTCCAGAATGAAAACTATTTATTTTAAAAGTTCATTATTATTTACATTAACAATAAAAATATAAAATTATATAATTTATTTTTATCTCCAAAAACTATTCTAGTGTTTATTAGTATATCCTGCTAACTAGGAAATATAAAAATGTTCAATTATAGGGGGAGTCATAATGATGTGTAATAATCCATATATTCTCTCAATATCCATGATGTTGTGGAATACACACTGAAACCATTTTAGTGTTAGTATGTATTACTCAAAAGCGGGTTCATATTGAAATTACCAAAAATAAATTTTTATATATAGAAATACATAGTAACAAACCTAATGTATCACATAATACAATGGTGATATTATCTATATCACCAACTTATCACCCCAATATATCCACCACAAAATGTAATTACTAATAAATTAAACTATGCATATAAACAAGACAAAAAACACCCAACACACCATTTTTAATTAAATGATTCATTAAATAAACATTTTCTCAATTTAATTATCATTTACAAAATATTAACCATTACAGATAATAATATAATTGACCACACTCCCAATCATACCCTTTTAGAGTTTCTTTGATTTATCAATTTATTCACACCATATATCAGCAATGAAATAATTTTCCGATTGTTACACATTGAATTTAATCTTATACATATTTAAATTCTACACCAATTCTACATGTTTCATTATATTCATTATCTCCCCATTAATATGTAAAAAATACAACACATTCCATAACATAATAATCCATTTATCTCCCTATATAAATTCAACAACCTAACTCTATGTCCATTTGGGAAGATCAACTGCCACACATCCACAACCATTATCTAAAACCAAAAGTAATACCAAGACATACCCCAAGAAAACAAACACATTCCTACTACTGAACATATTTTACACCCCATAATGTCATGCATATCACTGTGCAAGCCCTGTAATTCATATATAAGCATATTAAAATTACATCCCAAACACAAACACACAAAATAACATATTTTGAAATAAAACTTATCCATTATCATGGTTTCATGGAGGATTCCACAATATTTTTAGAATTTTAAATAAGAATTTTCTTGAAATTTATTTATTCAAAAACAATATTTTCAATATTAATATCGTTGACTTTGAATTTAATCCATTTAGTGTTCAAAAAAATTAAATAAAATAAGGGTTCCAAATAACACCACAACTAAATCAAAAATTTCCCCTGATAATAAAACATAGTAATGGTAAAATCATGTCTCAAAGAAGATAGAGTAGAAATAACATAAAAATATATAAAACAATATAAATTCATCCCCCCATCCCTTAAATTCCAAAAAGTCCACATTATTGACTTTTTATCAATATTGATGGTACATAAAAAGAAAAAAAATTCATTCGGAAAATATATTTTCAAAATATAAGGATTTATTATGGATCCCCTACCTTGAGTACATATTTTCTTATTGGATGAATATGAACAATGTAGGAAGGAGATGACCTTTTGGATTTAATCACACAATGGATAGTAAAGAATACATTAAAATATATGGACACAATAACCCCTATCATTACAGAGCCCCAATATTACTCAAATTTCCATAAATATCAACTAAAACATTATTTCAATAATTATTGAATCTAAAAAAAGAAGGTGGGAAATTGGACTCAAAAAGGATTTTTCCAAACCAATAACAAAAAAGGATCAATGGTGATATCATGGGGGTATAAGACCATAAAAAATCTCATCTTGTTCACCCATGAGTTGAAAGATAAGTCACATTAAATGGTATGTTTTTAATGGGATTTATAATTAATTCAAATATGATTTCAAAGATAATACAATGAAACATAACCAAAAAAGTAGTATAATTTTTTGTATTGTACTAGATGTTTCCTTAATATCCTATTTCCACGAAAATTCTCTTTTCAATAAATAACATCTAGGATCTATGAAATGGATTTGACGTAGATTATATCAACTAAATTGAATGTTACGATAAAACCAAAACAATAGAATAGAACTGCCATGATGGTGTTGAGACATAAAAACCAGCCTATCAAAATACATTAGATTATCCTTCATCATCCACCCATAGAACATTTATCCTATTTCTCACCTTATAATATGTCTCAAAAATAATTAATTTTACATCTAGTGGGAATAAATTTTTTTAGGCATCATTCCATAGTGTGTTCGTTTCATTATACCCTGAATGAGTGATCATTCATTTTCAAAGAATATAATAGCTCATAATATATAATTTCATAGAATGAAACAGAATTATGAATGGGGAATTGTGTTATGTACATATAAATATTTTACATTCACATGGAATAATCCTTGGTAATTGTTATCATCGTCAATGAGTCCATCTATAGAATGACTAATGTGTAGTGAGTTACCACCTCTACCAAGGATTTAAAGAAGCTGCATTTCATATAATCATATAGATATATGTCATAGAGATCTTATATATTTCAACCAATTATTTATTTTCCATTTCCACATCACTAAAGGATTGAGTTAAAGATACCCTAGAGTCAAAATAATAATTATCTTGTGATGTTGAAAGGAATCATGGGAGATGATCTGATCAATAAATTATCCCATTATGTGGATATGATGATTTATGTCAACAATATGGTAAGGGTCCCTAATTTTACAATGGATGATATTACATTCGGATTTCAAATTTCAATATTATTAATGAACTTTGTAATTTGTTTGTCAGGTATGAAAAATAATTTTACACGGGTTTTCAATCACTGCTAAACATAGAAGAAGGTGAAGGTAAAGTATAATTGACTATGTGGGTTATAGACACACATTCCAAGGATTGAGTGAATATTATAATAAGTGACCTAGAAAATAATCATTGGACATTTGTAGACACCATGAGGTCATGATGTGGTATCATTATTGGTTTACTAGGTTTAGAACAAGTTCATAGTTATATTATATTTTGGAGATCAAATAGTGGATTAGTTGGAAAAGATATATGTGTCGTAGATTATTCTACAGATCAATGTACCTATGATAATAATATCAAATATCGATATATACATGTTGCTATGTTCAATAATGTTTAAATAGAAATCCATTAGGACTCATGTAAAACGGAGTATAACATATTAACTATATATCGATATATAGTCAAAGTGTATGGTCATATTATGAGAAGATAAGCCAGTAGAATTAATTTATGATTATTTTGAATCATGGGATGTCCATTTATAACAAAAGATTGATAAATAATAACCTCTTTAGGATGGATAAAAAGGTACTCCCTGATTTCTTTTTGGATAGATTATTTTTTTTCACTATTGTGATATTTAAAACATGGTGATCCCAAAGTGAATATGATATACATTTTCCAAGATACCACTGAATGCATATGGTTGATAAATAAGTGGTTAGATAGAACTCTGAGTTGCAATATATATTAAATAGACATTTGGTAATTAGAGAAATTTTTTTACCTTAGAGATCATGTGTTTTTTAATGTATACCGTCATTTGGTGAATCAATATCTCTGTATTAAGCAAATATAATGCCAAGATTATTATTATTTGATATTGTAGATAATTTTATTTTGGTGAATTAATTTTTTTTCTCTTTCCCCATGTCACAAATGTATGTATTGAATATTTAAAATTTTATAGGTGCAAATATATTTTTTGGACCTATGGTATTAGATTGATAGGGGATATTTTGCATTGGATGGATATTTTTAATTTTAAGACTTCCTAATGTAGAAATTTGACTGAACTGAGTAAATTTTAGACCATATGAAATATTTTATTTCGTTTTGATTATGAAATAGTAACAATATTGAATAGGATACATGGTAGAGGGAATTATATATATAGGCTGAATAAATAGATCCGTTCAAGGATGACCCATAGATTCATTTCACTAGGATGAGATGTCCCTATTTTTGTTTTTCGGGTCACCCGGAGTATTTTTCTGACCATATTTCTTAAAAATATTATTTTCACTAATAAATCATAGTAAGGATTATTTATTTATTTGTATGATTTATATTTTAGTATTTATTTTGGGTGAATTGAATTGGAATGTATATAAAACTCTACTATAGGATGGTAGTCATAGTAGGGAACATGTGTGTCATAATTTTACACCTCTAATTAGGGAGGATCATATAATAGAGTCATAAAACTACCACCGTATGGTTTTTCATAGAGGTAATTCATTGTAAGTATTAGCAGTGAAATCCCATGAAATTTGTTTTCATGGATTAAGTTATCTATCTGAGGTTTTTTTTTTGAAAAATGACCCATATCAATTTCAATTCGAAATGTTAAAAAATTAGTTCTATCACTATATATGTTACATATATCATTCCAAAAAAATAAAAAATTATAAGCTTATAACCATAAAGTATTTGTGTTATATGAATGGATAGTTAAAAATTAAATGAAATATTTTTCAATAGAATCATTATGATTGATAATGGGTATAAAAGTTTATATTTAAAACTCATATTTTAATTTCCAAGTTAGTATTTTTAAAAAATAATTTTTTTTAGATATTAAAAGTTAATAATTTTGGGTATCTAAACACATTAATATAAATACCATGTTTGAATTATAGTAGTTCATATTATTATATGATGAGTTTTTAAAATTGATAAATTTGTAAATATTTACTAAAGAATATAATTTTGTTATATTTACAATTAAATATTTAAATAATCTTAATTTTTGTGAAATTAAGGAAGTAATATAATGTAAAAAATTATTTTGAATGAAATTTATTAATTTAATTAGATAAAGTAATATATTTAGTGTTTTTTCATATAAACGAAAAAGGAATCAAATTTTGAATTTTAATTAATAATTTTTAAGAAGAATATATCATAAAATGTATGTAGATTTTATTGATTGATTTTTAATTATTCAATTTCAATTTTGGTGTATGTGTTTATAGAAAAAATATTTAAAAGAAAATATAAAAATCGTGAATCCCATTTATTTTCCATCAATTGATATATTATCCTCCTCTATTTAATTACATTGCAATATTATTATGGTTGTGATTTATGGATTTATTATTTGTTCAAATGGATTTTATATTTAGTGTGGGTAAAATCATATATTATCATATTTGATTAAAAAAACATATTGTATGTCACACATAGTTTTAAATTAAAATTAAAATTGAATAAATATCATAGTTCTAATAATGAATTTTATTTTTTAATATAAATATATTATCAGGATATCATAAATTTTAATTTATTTTAGGTGATTATCCCATTGAATAAGCTATATTACATGTTTAATAAGAAAATTCATTTATAATTTATAGTTTTTGACTTCATAATAATTTTTTTTACTTTACAGATTATGATTTCATTTTTGTGATTGTTAATGTCATTGTATAGGGATAAATAAGATGTCATATTTAGTTAAAATATTTAATATTTCAAAAATTATTTTTATTTTTGGTGATTAATTTTCTATTGAATTAATAATTAATGATATTTGACAACATTTTTCTTATTTATTTTAGGAAAGTGAATATCACTCATAAATTATTTTTGATAATTAATGTATGTAATTTTTATATTGAAGAATATTCAATTGAAATTGTGGGAATATAACATATGATTTGAAAAATTTTGTATATTTTTTGTTTACCTCACAATGTGAATTTCAAAATAATTTTTGGATATTTTCATGGATATTTTTCCTATAGGAAATTACACCAATTATTAAGAAAACCATCTAAGAAGATTTTGAAACTATTCACTAGAATAATTTTAAGGGCTTCATAAAATTTTAATAACAGAATCCATTATAAATTGAATGAATATAATTGGAAGAGATGAGGTACAATGAATACAACTATACAAAAAAAATTGTAATTGTAGAATCAATATTTTAAAAAATAAAATATTTATTTTTATTCATTGGATGAAAATGAATTATATAGATTATAATTAGATAATACATCAATAAAGATATTTATAAATCTTTTAGCCTTCCGATAGTGAAATTAAATATTATAAGAGCGTTTTTTCTATATGATTTATTACATAATAGATTGGTGAGAATATTTTTATTATGATATGTGAAGTAATTTGATTTATTTTGTATTTTTTTATAATATTTTTTTTATTTCAGTCTACCATCTTTGTTTCTCCATCATAAATAATTATCCACCATAGTTGATGGTCTCACATAATGGAAGTACATGAGAATTAAATTTCTTGTTTTGGGATGGTATACATGTTTTTTCAATGGAAACAAGTTATTATGGGTGTTATAACAACTAATAGTAATTTATTTTTAATATATAATAAATAAAAATCATAGGATGATTTATATAGGTCTATATATATTGGAGGATCAACCTTGATAAAAGGAGGGTTAGGATAATTTTTCATAATTATTCATCTGTAAGAATGAATTTAAATAAAAACATTAATAAAGTGTAAAATAAAAAATTCATTCTAACTCATATATAATTGTTACACCACAAGATTCCATGATACATTTCCCTTTGAATAATGCAGTTGCTTGCGTTGTACGGAACATGGAGTTTTAACACACCATGACCAATGACACTAATCGTTATGAATATTAATACCCACTTTTTGAAATTTTATAAATTTTTAATTTTAAAAGGGAATTCATTTTTGGATTCTGAATATCAAAATTATATTAGGGTAAATTTTTGGAATTTTTTTGAGAACTTTCAAATTTTGATGAATAGTGAAAAACACTACGTTATTGTTTAAAACCAAATTTTTATTTAAATAATTTTTTAATTTATTTTATGTCAAAAAAGGTACATAATATCATTATATGTTCAATCTAATTCATTGGAGTCATTTTATAATATGTTTAGATATATAAAATATTATTAAACTTTTTACGATCTTTTACCCATCTTCGAAGAGCATTTGCAAATTTGCATAAAACATATATTTACCAATTATATGAGTTGAATTTCAAAAATCATCAAGACATAGTTGATATCAGTAAGTAAAATGTGGTTAAATAAGATGAAAATACTTTTTCTGTGAATAGTTACTTTTGACTATTATTTACCACAGTTAAAAGTAAATATGGAAATTAAAGGTCAAAATGATACTATAATTACCCTAAAACATGTACTAATTCTATTTGATAAGTGTAAATAGACCATAAAAATACTTAAGAAAAAAAATATCTTTTGGTCCACTTGGATTAGATTAGGACATTTATTATTATTTTATTTAAAGAAGATTTAAAAGAGGTAAATTGGAAGTTAAATAACTAAACCATTTTTAATATAAAGCTATACACAATATAAATTCATATATAAATATTTACTAGAAATAATAAAATATTTCCTACATAATGGTATTTTATATACAATTTTTAGACATTAAATAATTATATTTATTTATGAGACAATGATGGTGAAGTAATTAATTTAATAGTGAAATATTAAAATAATTGATATTATAAATATCAATATAAATGTAAATTGAGACTTATGATGAATTAAACTAATTTTATAGGTTAATATGACATGTTAGGGTTGATTAAATAAATTTTATTCGAAGTGATAAAGTTTTTATGGATTTCAAAAAAATCAGACACTAAATAAGGCCAAAATTGACATAATTGAGTTTTTAAAACAAATACCATAATATTAATTGATATAATATTCATCAAAATATAAAGATTGGAAAAGGACCTATATAAGGTTATATATATCAATGATGAACGTCTTGGAGGTCTCTTGGCAGTTTACTGTATGTTTATTAACCATATAAAATAAAAATACCAAGAGACATGGTAAATGTGAATCTATTTAACAAAGAGTTAAATATAAAAGTTAAGGTTAATATGGTGACCTAAACTAGCCTAAAACCTATTGGTTTAAATTTTTTCAACCCCTCCCCACCATATCTACTAAATCAATCAATTTGGAGCCATTAGAAACAAAAAATTATTTTATTATAATATAATATTTCTTACTTTTCGTAATGTGACCCTCACCTCTCTTATAAAAGGGTACTTCCCCTTATCTCAATTTCATATCTCCAAAGACATTTGGCTCGAACAACCCTAGAAAAAAATATATTCACAACTTTGCTCACATCAAATTTGAGTCCTTTGATTATAAATCCATCCTAGGGATCCATTTTGATCACCTCAAAAGGAATAACCTGAATAAGAGGTAATAATTTCACCACCCTCTTACAAGATCATTTCTTCTTCCACATCCGCTTTCTATGTTGTTCCATACCAAATTATTAACTTTAGTACCTTCTACATACTATTATGTTATTATAAATATGGAAGAACCATATTCATTATTCTACCCATCCTATAAATTCCAAAGTCACCATATGTGTGTACCTACGGCTTACCATCTCCACGTCATGCTGTAGTTTTTTATTCAAACACTTAATTATTTTTATGAGTGTAATAATGAGTATAACTTATGTAAATAATAAATATAACATGTTAAATATTCTGTTTATATGTGATATAGCATCCAATTAAAAATTATTTTCACCATCAATATAATGATATTGTCGCTCATGCGTATGTACAAATTTTCATTTCCACAAACATGATTCCATTAATTCCCCATCATAATCATTCAAGAATAATTTTTATTTTATGATTTAAAATAATGTTTATGAAAATAATATCCTTCTATATATGAATAAAATACATCCTATACATAACAAATATGTCTTATATAACCAATCATATAAAAGAAAATGAATCAATTAACACCCGAAACGATGATACTACGTAAATAATATTAACAAAGAAATATTAGAGGATCAATTATGATATTATATATATGTATATGGTTCCATTATAATTTAATAACAATGTTCTAACTATTATACAAGAGGTTAACATACCATCGAATAAGGAAAATTTCAAGGTAAGTTTAATTCTACAATCACTTTACTTATCCGAGGTTGTTAAGATGTAAGAGTCTACTAGGACCTCTTTATCATCCACATCTGTGTTTTATTAAAAATGTAATTCAAATCATTTTTACTATTTTATAGAATATTGGTTAAATTCATTTATACCCTTATTTGAACGTATATGTTTTCATAGGAATCATTTCATTTTTTCCGAACAAGAAATTTTATCCCCTTTTTCACAAAATAAAGGTAAGAACATCTTTTTTTAACTTATACGGAGGGTGTAGCTATTTTCAAACATTATAACAACGTCAATGTTTCCCATACTATATTATACAAATTTTTTCTAAATAATTGTTTTATTTTATAATTATATGAATTTTCAATGATTTCAAAGTAGAAAAATATATTTCTCTAATTTTTTTTGATTTCATCTAGGTCAACATCCTTTGATGGATTTTAATCTTGTTTGAAGTTGATACAAATATTCAATATTGTATTGAAGGTTTTGTGATATTTTTGACTATGCATGTGTTATTTTTACACCTTTCATGGTTTATGGATAAATTATTGACATTTTATATTCTATTTTTAATAAGAATGTTTATGTCATGTCCAAACTGTTTCATATGTGGAATGCATTGGACTCAGTAAGTGATGGGCGAAGGCCGCTATAGCTCCTCGATGCATCAGTAGTTCTGATGAGACAAACTAGTGTCTTGGAATAAATCCTTGAAAAAATCTTATTTTTAGTCTTGGAACAAGGTCGTGACTATGTGGTTATGATGTCTGGAATTATGCATTCCAACCTTATGAAATTAGATATTGACATTACATGTGATTATTTGACTTGTTGAATATCCTTGTGAATAAGTAAATGGAATTATTTTATTTATATTTTCCATATTATGCTGATGTTTATGTTTAAAAGGCTTTTGTTTTAGTCCTATACATTGACTTAAATGTTTATTCTTATTTATGAATGTTTCCACTATATTTTTATCCTTACTGAGCATCTAATCTCACCCTTTTCTATGATTTATTTTTCCCAGTTTGTGAAGAAATATATTATTACTGAACTATAGGGATAATCTTAGGGATATGAATGTGGTCAATGGATACAATTTTGATGTTGTTTTCCATTTTTTAATGTAATGTAAAACTAATAAATGTATCTAGTAATTACAAAGCTACTAAACTGATCGGTCTTTCATGACACGATTCCTTGTATCATGCCAATGTTATTTAATAATGAACCGACTCTGGGTAACTATGGTCGGGGTGTTATAGTTGGTATCAGAGGAAGCTTAGTACAAACCATGGAAAAAGATTTAGATATACTCTGATTAGAGAAAATTACCCTAAGATAGACTTTGAGGATTAGTATAGAAGAAATTCCTATATTTTTTGTAATGAAAATATTTTTTGTATTTTCCATGAAATACATCCATGTCCAGATATGAGTTGGTAGAGGCAGATCTTGAACTGAGGTACCTAGGGTTAAAACCTGAGAACATATTTTCATCTATACTCGAATGGGAACTGGTGCATGACAATGGGCCTTGATTCACTCTTGGTTATGACACTCTTAAGGGATATTCATAGGATAATTCACATTTTCATTACAAACCATTATAAATGATTTATGAGTATATACCTTCTAAATGAAAACATTTTTATGATTATGGATTATATCCATAAAAAATTCAAATTATATTATGTGATTTACAAGTCTGGATTAATGTACTGTGATTCATAACTTAATCTACTGTATCCCACTATTTAGAAATAGAGCCTAGTGGAAGGAATGGATACCGTATCAATGCATGTAATCCATGTATGAATTTTACTCCAACTCAAGATAATTATAGTGGAGCTGGTGATACCACTGGTTCTGATCAGCTTATCACCATAGGGGGACAACTCACTCAAGTTATGAATAATAACCTTACTTGTATGGAGCACCCTGATCCACAAAGTGGAGGATCAATGTTAGACTACTTCATGAGGAAACAACCACTAATATTCAATTGGAGTAAATATCCGTTATTAGCCGAGAAATGGATAAATTCCTTAGATAAAATATTTCATTATTTGGGGAGTAGCAAGAGATTAAAAGTTGTAATGGATGTTTATCGCCTCATGGGAGATGCCGATCAATGGTGGTAATTAATCCAAAACAAAAAGTAATAAGAAGAAGAATCCAACATGGAATAAAGTATATTTAAAGGGATTTTCATTGAAAAATACTTTCCTCGTGAACATCAAGTGGATATGGAAAGTCAATTTCTAAGTCTGAGGCAAAATGAAGATGAGAATTTCATAAAGTATGAGGCTAACATCACATGGTTAGCAAGGCATGCTGTAGATTATATATGTAATACAAGGAGTAATATTGATCAATTATTTGATGGTTTAAAATCATTTCTTAGTCTAGAATTAGTCTCACAATCCTTCTCATTGTACAAATATATTGTCTCGTGTGCTCTCAAGATAGAAAAGTATTTCTCTATGTATTATGACTTCAATGAAAAGCATGAGAAGAAGTGATATTCTAAACACTCTAGAAATGGAAATAATGGGAAGAAGGGAATGGTTGAATAACCATCCTAAAGTAAACGTGGGAAGAAACACCCCAGTACATGCCTGAAGGGAATGGGAGTTTGTTACAAGTGTGGTGAAAAAGGCCACTAATCTCTTGATTTCAAGGGAAAGAAAGAGGATTTCAATGTTGAATGATAAAATTTTAGAGAAAATAGAATTATGAAAATGAACATCCTAAGAGGAAAGGCAACATAACTCAAAAAAGGCCAGGGGAACAAAGCCATGCTTATGTGATCACTACTGCTGAGGTTGAAGCTCCAAAAGAAGTGGTGGCAGGAAATTTAATGGTTTCTTCAATGTTATCCAATTATTTATTTGATTCTAGATCATCGAACTATTTCATATCTTCCTAGTTTTCTAAGAAAATTATATATTTCCAATTTGACTTAACAAGGGAGTTTACAGTCAATAATCTTAAGGGAAGTATCATCAAAACAATGTTTTGTGAATTAGTTCCCATTAAAGAATATAAATGTTATTTATCTTCTAATATCATCATCATATCCATGATTGAATTTGATATAATCCACAGAAAGGATTGGATATTGGACCATGATGTGAAAATTTTTTACAAGAAGATGAAGGTTACAATTTTTCATAATGATAAAAAGTACCATATCTTTAGAGCAAAAACGTCACCACCTGATTATTATATAGATCTACCCCCAATAGCTATACTAAATTTAATTATTGTGGAGGAATATAATTAAATAATTATGGGTGAGGGAAAAAATGTTCTATTAGTGGAAATACCTATTGTGTAAGAATATGTTGATGTGTTTCTAGTGGATTTACCTAGACATCCTCCAGAACAAAAAATCGAGTTTTCAATTGATTTAATTCTTAGTTCGTGTCCCATACCAAAGACCTCTTATAGAATGTCCACTATGGAATTAGTGAAACTAAATAAAAAAATATAGGAATTGAGTAACAAGTGATTTATTCACCCCAGTGCCTCTCTATGGGGAGCCCCTATCATTTTTTTAAGAAGAAAGATGGATCTATGATGTTGTGCATTGACTACATGGAGATAAATACTATAACAATAAATAACAAGTATCCCCTACCTCGCATTGATGATTTATTTTAAAAACTTCATGGAGAACAATATTTTTCAAAGAGTGACCTTTGATCTGGATATCATCAGTTGTGTGTGAAGAAGGAAGATATTCTAAAAAACGGCTTTTGAACAAGGTACAAGCATTACAATTTTACAGTAATGCCTTTTGGATTGACTAATGCACCCTCTGTCTTCATGGATCTAATTAATATGTTTTTCAAGTAATATCTCTAAGAATTTTTTTGGTATTTATTAGTGATATATCGGTATACTCAAAAGGATATGATGATCATAAAAAAAACTCGAGAACATTTCTCAAAATCTCAGAATAAATTAATTATATAGGATATTTATCATGTGCAAATTCTGGCCTCAAGAGATTTTTTTTGGACATATTGTCTCTAAGGATGGAATCTATGTTTATCCTTCAATGAACAAGGAAATATAAGAATGGACAGCACCGACGAGTATAACTGGGGTACACAGTTTTATTTGTTTAGTAGGTTATTATCTACTTTTCTTCCAAACATTTTCTTAATTGGCTAACCCATTAATAATTCTCACACATAAAGGGGTTAAATTTGATTGGACAGAAGATTGTGAAGAATATTATTGAAGAGATGATGAAAAGATAAGTCAACGCATCTATCTTGACTATACCATCAGAGAACGATGTGTTTGTTATTTATAGTGATGCTTGAAAGAATGGACTTGGTTGTGTACTTATCCAAAATTTTAGTGTTACTACATAAGCATCATGACTGCTAAGAAATCATAATTATAACTATCACAGTCCTGATATTGAGTTAGATACTGTAATCTTTGCTCTGAAGATATGGAGACACTATCTCAATAGTGAAAAATGTGATATTTATACTTATCACAAGAGTTTGAAGTATATTTTCTCACTAAAATAACTCAACATGAGGAAAAAGTTGTGGCTTTAACTACTTAAGGATTATGATTTCACAATACACTACCACTCGGGGAAGGAAAATAAGTTGGAATGTGCTTTGAGTAGAAAGGGTCATGGTGTTTTCAACATGATGAGAGTTGAATAGGAACCTATTTTCATGGATATCGTAAAGAATGATATGGGAATAACCCTGTAAGGTGAATCATCAAAACTTTGTCAAATGGTTTTCAAACCATATTTACTAAAAAGGATAAGGAGTTCTCAGAATAATGATGAGGATTTTCAAAAAAAAGATGAAACCTATGTATGATGGGAGATTGAGTGACATCATATATGAAGATGGAATTTTGAAATTTAGGAAGAGACTTTGTGTTCTCTATATACCTGATCTAAAAATGGAATTGCTGGATGATGCTCCTAGATCCAATTTCTCAATAAGACCTAGGAGAACCAAGATATATAGATATTTGAAGGAACATTTTTTGTGGGACAACATGAAGAAGGAGATTTTTTATTTTGTGTCAAGATGTATGGTTGGTCAAAAATTAAAATCAGGAAGGAAATAATCTGGGGGAGTCATGCAACGTCTTCCCATATCTGAGTGGAAATGGGATAAAATTCCAATAGACATTGTCATGGGGATACCAAAGACTCCAAGTAGTAATGATGCAATATGGGTCATTATTGATAGTTTTACCATGTCAGGGTCTTTTAATGCTTTAAGAGAAGATTTACCACTTGAATGTGAAGTAAAACTATATATTAATTAATTTGTATGACTCCATGGTGTACCCAAATCAATTTTCTGTGATCTTGATCGCCATTTTACATCAATATTCTAGAAAAGTTTTCAGAAGGCCGTGGATGCTAAACTTTGTTTTTGTACTGCATACCACCCTCATACTGATGGACGATTTTTAAAGACTATTGAAACCATAGAAGACCGGTTGAGATATTTTTCACTTGACATTCAAGGTATGTGGGATCAATATTTATCTTAGGTAGAATTTTCCTATAACAATACCTTCCATTCAAAAATTTAGATCGCACCATATGAAGAATTATACAGAAAGAGATGTCACACACCAACTTATTGGGATAATGTTGGTGAAAGAAAACTCATAGGCCCAAAACTTGTTTATGAAACAATGGACAAGTTGACGATTATCCAAACCCACATCTAAGTAGCCCAATGTAGAAAAAAGATCTATGCCGATAACCGAAGTATGGATTTTAAATTTCAAGTTTGAGACCATGTTTTCTAGAAGGTATCTCCAGGGAAGGGTGTTGTATGTTTCAGTAATAAGGGTAAATTCATTCCCAGGATCATCGAACCTTTATAAATTAAAGAATTAATTATGGTTGTAGATTATAATTTGGCAATGCCTCCAAATCTCTCGCAAGTTCATTATGTGTTCCATGTATCACTATTGAGTAAATAGAAGCCTAACCTAACACATGTACTCACATATAATGAATTATAACTGGAACCAGATCTATCTTATTACGTAGAGCCTATAAGTATTTTTGATACCAGAGAACAAGTGTTGAGAAATCGAATGACTCGTCTGGTGAAAGGTCTATGGAGACACCATAAGATGGAAGATGCAATATGGGAACTTGAGGAACCTATGATGAAGAACCACCCAAATCCTTTTATGCAATAATATTCTAGAAATTTAGAGGACGGAAATATTTTAAGGATGAGAGAATATAACACCCAAAGCTTCCACGCTAAATTTCCATTTGAATAATGCAGTACCTTGAGATGTATGCAACTTGAAGTTTTAACACACCACGACCAATTAAACTAGCAGTTATGAATAATAATAACCACTTTTTCAAATGTTATAAATTTTAATTTTCAAAATGGACTTCATTTTTGGATTCAAAATATCAAAATATGCTTGGGGTGAATTATGGGTATTTTTTAGAGAACATTCAATTTTTGATGAATAGTGAAAAACACTATGATATTGAATAAAACCGACTTTTTATTTAAATAATTAGTTATTTTATTTTAATTTATTTTATTTTAAATATATACATAATACTTTTATATCTTCAATGTAATTCATTGGAGTCATTTTATAATAAATTTAGATATATAACATATTATTGAACTTTTTAATGTCTTTTACCTGCCTTCTAAAAGCATTTTCAAATTTGCATAAAACATAATTTTACCGCATATTTGAGTTGAATTTAAAAATTATGAGAGACACAGTTGACATCAGTAAGTAAAATGTTGTTCAATAATATTAAAATAATTTTTGGCAAATAGTCACTTTTGACTTCTATTTAGCGTGGTTAAAAGTAAATATGGTAATTAAGGGTAAAAATGATATTATAATTACCCTAAAACAAGTTTTAATTTAATTAGATAAATTTAATTCGACCATAAAATCCCTTAAGAATAAAATATGATCCCCTTTGGTCCACTTGAATTAGATTAGGAAATTTATTATTTTATTATTTAAAGAATAGTTAAAAGAGTTAAATTCAATGCTTAATAACTATATCATTTTTAATATAGGGTTATACACAATATAAATTTGACTATATATATAAAATAGAAATCTAAAATTATTTCCTATATAATGGTATTTTATTTATATTTTTTAGAAAATAAATAATTTAATATAGTTATGACACAATGATGATGCAATAATTACCTTAATAATGAAATATTAAATTAATTTATATTATAAATATCCAAATAATTGTAAATTTAGACTGATAATGAATTAAACAAATTTAATAGGTTAATATTACATATTAGGGCTTATAAAATAAATTTTATTCGAAGTGATAATGTTTTTATGGCTTTTAAAAAAATTAGATACTAAATAGTGTCAAAATTGACATAATTGAGTATTAAAACAAATACTATAATATTAATTGATATAATATTCCTAAAAATATAAGGTTATTCCAAAAGACTTTTGTAAGGTTATATATATCCATAATGATCCACTGGGGGTTCTCATGGTAGTTTATTGTATGTTCATTAACCATATAATATAAAAATACAATGTGACATTGCAATGTCAAACTATTTAACTAAGAGTTAAATCTAAAATATAAGGTTAATATGGTGATCTAAACCTGTCTAAAACCTATTTAATGAAATGTTTTCGACCCATAACTACCTTCGACTCTAAATAAATCATTTTAGATCCATTATAATCGAAAATGATATTATTAGAAAAAATATTTTATTCTTTTTCTAAAGTGACCCTCACCTCTCTTAAAAAAGGTTCTTTCCACTTCTCTTAATTTCAGACCTACAAAGTCATTTGGATCAGCCAAAACCAGCCCAGATATCCTCCCAAATTCCCTCACATATTTCTAGAGTCTGTAATTTGATTAGAAATACATCCTAAAGAGCCCTTTTGATCAACTCAAAAGGGAACACCCGAAGAAGAGGTAATAATTTCACCACCATATTTCATGTTCTTTTCTTCTTCCACATCCTCTTTATTTGTTTTTCCATACCAAAATAATAACTCTAGTACCTTATACATACTTTGAATTTTTTAAATATATGGTAAAACCATTTTTTTATTATACCCATCCTATAAATGACAATGTCACCATACATGTGTATGTACAACTTACCATCTCCACGTCGTGGTGTAGTTTACTATTCCAACACTTCATTATTTGGATGAGTATAATAATGTGTATAACTATGGTAAATAATAAATATAACACTTTAATTATTCTATATATATTTTATACCATCCAATTAAATATGATTTCAACATCAATATAATGATACTGTCACTGATGTGTACGTACAGATTATCGTCTCCACGAACGCAATGAGATTCAATCCCCATCATAATCATTCAAGAATTATTTTCATTTTATGATTTAAAATAACTTTTATGAACATAATATCATTCGTTATATGAAAAAAATACATCCTAAATGTAAAAAACCTAGCGTACATAACGAAGCATATAAAGGAAAATGAATCAGCTAACACCCAAAACATTGATAGTACTGAAATATTATTAACAATGAAATATTAGAGATCATATATGATATCATATTTATGTATATAGTGCTTGAATAATTTAATAACAATGTTCTAACTATTATACATGAGGTTAAAATACCATAGAGTAAGGAAAAGTACATCTTAATGGTTAATTTTACAATCTCTTTACATATCTAAGGTTCTTAATACATAAGTATCTACTGGGACCTCTTTATCATCCACAACCATGTTTTATTAAAAAAGTATTTCAAATCATTTTTACTATTTACTGGACAATGTTTTAATGATATTTATACCCTTATTTGACCATATATATTCTCAAAGCAATATTTTTCTCATTTTCCAAACAAGGAACTTTATGACCTTTTGACAAAATTTAGGTAAAAATGTTTTTTTAACATATACGATGGGTGCTGCTATTTTACAAAATTATAACATCGTCAATTCTTCCCATAATAGCTTATAAAAATTATTTCTAAATAAATTTTTTCTTTCATAATTTTATTACTTTTAAATTAGTTTGAAATAGAAAGAGATGTTTTTCTTAAAAAAGATTTGATTTCATCTATGTCATTATCCTTTGATGTATTTTATTCTTGTTTAAAGTTGATAGAAATATTCTATATTGTATTGAAGGTTTCGTGATATTTTGTTACTATATATGTGTTATTTTTATACCATTCATGGTTTATGGATAAATTATTTACATTTCGTATGATAGTTTTAATATGAATGATTATGTCATGTTTAATATTTTTCATATGATGAATGCATTGGAATTAGTAAGTAACAGGTTGAGCCCGCTATAGCTCCTCGATGAATCGGTTGGTCTCATGAGACAAATTAGTGTCTTGTAATAAGGCCTTGAAAAAAATATTATTTGTAGTCTTGGCACAAGGGCTTGACTATGAGCTTATAAAGTCTGTCATTATGCATTACATTATTATGAAATTGGATATTGACATTACATGTGATTATTCGACTAGTAGAATATACATTTGAATAAGTAAATGGAATTTTTTGATTTGTCATTTCCATATTATACGAATGTTTAGGTTTAAATGTCTTCAGTTTTAGTTGTATACATTGCCTTAAATTATTATGCTTATTTATGAATATTTCCACTATATTGTTATCTTTACAGAGTATCTGGGCTCACCCCTTTTTATGTTTTATTTTCCCCAGGATGAGAAGAAGTATATTATGAATGACTAGTAGGGATAGTCTAAGGGATATGAATGTGGTCAATAGAGACAATGTTGATGTTGTTTTTCATATTTTTAATGTAAGGTAAAACTTATGAATGTATCTAGTACTTACAAGGCAACTAAATTGATCCGTCATTCAGGACATGATTCCTTATATCAAGCCAATGTTATGTAATATTTCACCGACTCTGGGTAACTAGGGTCAGGGAGTTACAGATGGTATCAGAGGATGTTTAGTACAATCCTTGAAAACAATATTTAAATAAACTCTTATTATAGAACATTACCCTAAGATATAATTAGAGGATTAGTATATAAGAACTTCCTAGAATTTTGTAAAATAGAGAATTTGTGTATTTTCTAGGCAATACATCCCTGTCTAGAAATGAGTAGGTAGAGGTGGCTCTGTCCCATATGAACCTAGGGTAAAACCCGAAAACACTGATTTGAGCTAGAATCAAATGAGAACTGGTGGACGAAAACGGGCCTTGCTGCACTCTTGGTTACGACACTCCTAGGGGATATGCTTAGGATAATTCACAATTTATTTACAAACCATTATGAAGGATTTATGAGTATATTCCTTCTCAAGTAATTTTTTTATGATTTTGTATTATATCCATAAACTATTCAATTAATGTTAATTGTTTTACAAGTTTGGAATTATGTGTTGCTATTCATAAACTATTCTACTGTAATCCATTGCACAGAAATGGGGAATAGTTGAAGGAATGAAAATGGTATCAATGCATGTAATCCATGTATAGATTTCTCTCTTACTCAAGAAAATTATAGTGGAGCTGGTGATGCAACTAATTCTGATCAACTTATCACCGTACTGGGACAACTCACTCAGGTTATGAATAAAAACCATACCCATATAAAGAACCATAATCTACAACACAGAGAATCTATGTTAGACCACTTCAAGAGGAAACAACCACCAAACATAAATTGGAGTAAAAATTCATTATTAGGTGAACAGTGGATAAATTCATTGGATTAAATATTTCATGCTGTGGGGAGTAGCGAAAGGGAAAAAGTTGTCATGGCAGTTTATCGCCTCACGGGATATGTAGAGCATTGTTGGTCATTAATACAAAACACAACGGAATATGAATAAGTATCAAACATGTAATAGAGGGAGTATAAAAAGATTTTCATAGAAAAATAATTTCCTTCTGAATATCGAGCAGATATGAAACGACAATTTCTGAGCCTGAGGAAAACGGATAATGTTAATGTCGCAAAGTATGAGGCAAACATTACAAGGATAGAATGGAATGTATCAGATTATATACATAACCCAATGAGTAATATTGATCGATTCCATAATGGGTTAAAATCATTTCTCTACTGAGCATTACTCTCAAAATCCATCACATCGTACGATGATATTGTCTCATGTGCTATCAAGACAGAAAATGAAGTCTCTAAGTCTTACGAATTTAAATAAAAGAAAGAGAAGAAGAGATCTATTGAACACACTATAAATGGAAATAAGGGGAAGAATAGAAAGGATGAATATCCATCTTTTAGTAAATGTTGGAAGAAACACCCTAGTAATTGCCTAAAGAGAATGAGAGTATGTTACAGGTGTGGTGAAAAAGGACACCATTCTTGTGACTGAAAGAGAATGAAAGATGTTATCATTGTTGAATGATAAAATTTTTGTGAAAAGGGGAATTATGAAAATGAATTTCCTAAGAGCCCAGGGAACATACCTCAATAAAGGCCAAGGGAGAAAGTTCATGCTTAGGTGATCACTACTGTAGAGGTTGAAGCTCCAAAATATGTGGTGGAATTCATTTTAATGGTTTCCTCATGTTGAGCCAGTGATTATTTTGATTATTGACCATCGAATAGTTTCATATATTCCATGTTTTATATGAAAGTTATATATTTTCAATTTTATATAAAAAGGGAGTTGTAAGTCTAAAATCATAAGGTAAGTACCATGGAAACAATGTTTTGTGAATCAGTCCCCATTAGGGAATATAAATGTTCTTTATCAGATGATCTCATCGTCATACCCATTTTTGAATTTGATATAATCCTCAGAATGGATTAGATTTCAGACCATGAAGAAAAAATTTATTGTATAAAAGATATGGTTACAATATTTGATAATGATAAAGAGTACCTAATCTTTATAGCAGAATATTCACCACCTGATTCTAATCTATATCCACCCCTAGTAGCTCTACTAATTTAAATTATTGGGCTAGAAGAGAATGAAATAATTATGGGTGAGGAAAATAATGTTCTAATAGAGGACCTATCTATTGTGCATGAATATGTTGATTTGATTCTAGAGGATGTACCTGGACATATACTAGAATGATAAATTGTGTTTTCCATTGATTTAATTCATAGTTTAAGGCCCATATCGAATACCCCTTATAGAATGTCCACTGTGGAATTAGTGGAACTAAAGAAACAGTAAGAGGAATTGAGTAAAAATGGATTTATTCACCCAAGTGTTTCTCCACGAGGATACCTTATCATTTTTGTTAAGATGAAAGATGGATCTATGAGGTTGTGCATTAACTACAAAGAGATCAACACTATATCATTAAAGAACAAGTATCCCATACCTTGTGTTGATGATTTATTCGACTAACTTCATATAGTTTATTATTTTTGAATGATTGACCTTGAATCTGGATATCATTAATTGTTTGTGAAGAAGGAAGACATTCCCAAAATAGCATTTTGAATAAGTTATGAGCATTACAAGTTCACAGTAATGCCTTTTGGATTGACTAAGGCACCCTCTGTCTTCATGGATCTAATTAATAGATTTTTCAAGGAATATCTTGTTGAATTTGTAGTGGTATTTATTGATGATTTATTGGTATATTAAAAAATATAGGAATATCTTGAAAATCAGTTGCGCACTATTTTGAAAACCCTCAAGAGAAATGAATTATGTTGGAATTTTAGAAAATATGAATTCTGGATTCAAGAGTTTTATTTTCTTGGAAATGTTGTCTCTATAGATGGAATTTCTATTGATCCTTAAAATACCAAGGAAATCCAAGAATTGCCAGCACCAACGAGTATAACTGAGGTATACAGTTTATTGGTTTAGTAGGTTGTTATCAATGTTTCATCTAGAATTTCACCCAGCTGGCTAACCCATTAACCAAGCTCACATGTAAAGGGGTAAAATTTGTTTGGAAAAAAGAGTGTGAAAGATGTTTTCAATAACTAAAGATAAGATTAGTCATTGCTTATATCTTGAATCTACCATCATGGAATGATGGGTTTGTTATTTATAGTGATTATTCATTGAAAGGACATGGATTTTTCCTTTTGCAGAATGATAGAGTTATTGCCTATGTATCACGAAAGATAAAAATTAATGAGAAAAACTATCCCATTTTTGATCCTAGGATAGCACTGGTAATAAATGGTATAAAGATATGGTGACACTATATCTATGGTGAAAATGTGAGATTTATACTGAACACAAGAGTTTGAAATACATTTTATCACAAAAAGAACTCAACATGAGTCAAAGGAGGTGGTGAAAAATACATAAGGATTGAGATTGCACAATACACTACCACCCGGGGAAGGAAAATAAGGTGGAAGATGCATTGAGTAGAAATGATCATGGTTTTTTGAACAAGATGAGAGCTTAAAGGGATCCAATTTTCATGGATCTAGTAAAAAGGGATATGGGAATAACCATATAAGATAAACCATCAATACTTTTTCAAATGGTTTCCAATTCATCTTTATTAGAAAGGATAAAGTGTTATCCAACCGATGATGTGGAGTTTCAAAAGAATATTATTTCTGTGACTGATGGGAGATTGAGTGACTTCATATATGAAGATGGAATTTGGAAATTTGGGAAGAGAATTTTTCTTCCCGTTATTCTAGATCAAGAAATAGAATTTTTGGATGATGCTCATAGATCCAATTTCTATATACACCTTGGGTGAAACAAGATGTATAGAGATTTGAAGGAACATTTTTGACGGGACAACATGAATAAGGAGATTGTTGATTTTGTGTCAAGATGTATGGTTTGTCAAGAAGTGAAAGCTAGAAGGCAACAGACAGGAGGAGTCATGCAACCTCTTCCGATAACTGAGTGGAAATGGGATAACACTACGATGGACTTTTTCATGGGGATACCAAAGACTCAAAGAATAAATGATGCAATATGGGTCATTGTTGATTGTCTTACCAAGTCAACACATTTTCTTGTTATACGAGAAGATTTACCACATGAATGTCTAGAAAGACTATATATTAATAAAGTTGTAAAACTATATGTTTTACCCCTATAGATTTTTCCTGATCTCTATCCCAATTTTACATCATGATTGTAGAAATGTCTTTAGAAGACCTTGGATGCTGATCTTCGTTTGAGCACTGCCTACCTCCCTCAAACCGATGGTAAATCAGAACAGACTATTCAAACCTTATAAGACATGTTGAGTTCTTTCTGACATGACTTTCAAGGTATTTGGGATAAATGTTTACCTCTGGTAGAATTTTTCTATAACAATATCTTCCATTCACGTATTTAGATGGAACCATGTGAAGCATTATACGGAAAGAGATGTTGTACTCCAACTTGTTGGGATGATGTTGGTGAAAGAAAACTTGTAGGCCCAAAAATGTTTGAGGAAAAATGAAAAGGTAACGTTGATCTAAACCCACATCAAATCAGCCCAAAGTAGTCAACAGAGCTATGCCGATAACTGAATGAAGGATTTGGAATTTGAAGTAGGAGACCAAGTTTTCTTGAAGTTATCTCCATGGAATGGTGTTATGCATTTCAATAATAAGGGTAAATTGAGTCTCATGTACATCAGAACTTATGACATTCTATAATGAATTAGAGTTGTAGCTTATAGTTTTGCAATGCCTCCAAGTATCTTCAAAGATCATCATGTGTTCCACATATCACTGTTGAGAAAATACATGCCTGACCTAGCACATGTACACACCTATGAAGAATTAGAATTGGAACTCGATCCATGTTATTGTGAGGATCCAATCAGATTTCTTGATACCAGAGAACAATTGTTGTGAAACCGGACGACTTGCCTGATGAAAGATCTATGGAGAAACTATAAGATGGAAGATGCAACATGGTAACCCGAGGAACTTATGATGAAGAACCACCCAAATATTTTTATGCAATAATTTAATTGAAATTTTGAGGTAGAAATTATAATAAGGAGGGGATAATGTAACACCCCAAGCTTCCATAGTACGTTTCCCTTTGAATAGTGAACTATCTTACATTCTACACAACATGGAGTTTTAACACACCACGACCAATGAAACTAGCCATTATGAATAGTAATACCCACTTTTTGAAATTTTATAAATTTTAAATTTCAATATCGACATCATTTTTGATTCAGGATATCAAAATTTTCTTGGGGTGAATTGTCTGTATTTTTCTGAGAACATTTAATTTTTGATGAATAGTGAAAAACACTACGTTATTGTTTAAAATCAACAATTTATTTAAATAATTATTTATTCAATTTTAATTTATTTTAGGTCAAAATAGATACATTATAAATATATATGTTCAATTTAATTCATTGGAGTCATTTTATAATAATTTTAGATATATTAAATTTTAATGAACTTTTTACTGTCTTTTACCCACTTTCTAGGAGCATTTTAAATTGGAATAAAAAATAATTTTACCACTTCTATAAGTTGAATTTCAAAAAACCGAGATACATGGATGACATAATTAAGTAAAATGTGTTTTAATCAGATGAAAATAAGTATTTGTGAATGGTATCTTTTGACTTTTCTTTACCACAGTTAAATGTAAATAGGGTAATTAAGGCTACAAATGACATTATAATTACGCTAAAACATGTCATAATTCTATTGGATATGTTTAAATCGTCCAAAACCAACCATAGGAATAAAATATTATCCTCTTTGGTTCACAAGGATTATATTAGGGCATTTTTTATTATTATATTTAAATAAGAGTTAAAAGAGTTAAATTCAAAGTTTAATAACTATACAATTTTTAATATATAGTTATACACAATATAAATTTGACTATAATGATTAATTATAAAGATAAAAATATTTCCTACATAATTTTATTTTAAATATAATTTTTATACATCAAATAATTTAATTTATTTATGACACAATGATGTTGCAATAATTACCTTAACAATAAAATAATAATATAATTGATATTACAAATATCCAAATAATTTTAAATTGAGACTACTAATGAATTAAACTGATTTTATAGGCTAATATGACCTGTTAAGGTAGATTAAATATACTTTATTAGAAGATAAAAAGCTTGTATGGATTTTAAAAAAAGTAAATACCTAATAGTGTCAAAATTGGGATAATTGAGTTTTTAAAACAAATACTCTATTATTTATTGATATAATATTCCTAAAAATATACGGTTTGGAAAAAGGACTTAGATAAAGTTATTTATATCAATAAATAACCACTTGGGGTTATCTTGGTAGTTTATAGTATTTTCATTTACCATATAATATAAAAATACAAAGACACATGATAAATGTCAAACTATTTAACTAAGAGATAAATATAAATGAAAAGGTTAATATAGTGACCTAAACCTATAAAAAACCTATTGGTTAAAAGGTTTTCGACCCATACCCAACATATCTTAAATATAAATGATTTTGGAGCCATTATAAACCTAAAATGATTTTATTATAAAATAATATTTGATGCTTTTCCAAAAGTGAACCTCACCTCTCTTATAAAAGGGTACTTCCACTTCTCTTAATTTCACACCTCCAAAGCCATTTTTCTCAGCCATAACCTACAAACATATCCTACCAAATTTCCTCAAATCAACCTAGGGTCCTTATATTGATATGAAATCCATCCATTGGATCCCTTTTGATCTACTCAAAAGGAAACATCCAAAGAAGTGGTAATAATTTCACCACCCACTTTAAAGTTATTTTCTTATTCAACTTCTTCATAATTAGTTGTTCAATACAAAAATAATAACTCTAGTACCTTCTACATACTGTGATTTCAAATAAATATGATATAACCGTATTCGTTATTCTACCCATCCTGGAAATGAAAAAGTCACCATACATGCGTACGTACGTCTTACCGTCTCTACGTCATGGTGTAGTTTTTTATACAAACATTTCATTATCTGGATGAGTATAATATTGAGTATAAAAGATGTAAATAATAAATATAAATTGATAATGATTCTTTATATATAATATAACACCCAATTACATACGATTTCACCATCAATATATTGATATTTTCACTCTTGCGGATGTACAGATTACAGTCTCCACAAACACGATGAGATTCATTCTGCATAGTAATCATTCAAGAATAATTTTCTTTTTATGAATAATTTTTTTTATGAACATAATATCATTCTTTATATGAATCAAATACATCCAATCCATAAAAAACATGGCTTATGTATCCAATCATATAAAGGAAAATGAATCAGTTAACAACTAAAATGGTGATAATACTGAAATATTATTTACAATGCTATATTAGATGTCCATATATGATATCATATTTATGAATATAGTTCTTGTATAATTTAATAATAAATATTTAACTAATATACTGGTTTTTAACATACAATCGACTAAGGAAAATTACAAAATAAGGGTTAATTATAAAATCTCTTTACTTATCTGAGGTTAATACGTAAGAATCTACAGGGACCCCTTTAACATTAACATATGTGTTTCCTTAAAAATGTAATTCAAATTTTTTTTACTATTTACTATAATATGTGTTAATGTAATTTATAAACTTATTTTACCATATATTTTTTCAAAGGAATCATTTTGTCATTTTCCAAACAAGGTTCTTTATGACCTTTTTGACAAAATTAATGTAAGAACATATTTTTTAACTTATTCGGTGGGAGTGGCTATTTTATGATGTTATAAAATAGTCAAATCATATCATAAAATATTGTAAAAATATTTTCAATATTAATGTTTTATTTTATAATTATATGAATTTTAAATGATTTCAAAATAGAAAGGTATATTTCTCTAAAAAAAAGTTTTGGTTTCATCTATATCCACAACCATTGATGGATTTGGAGCTTGTTTTAAGTAGATACAAATATTCCATACTGTATTGAATGTTTTGGGATATGTTTGACTGTGTAATTTTTTTTACACAATTAATGATTTACGAATAACATATTGACATTTCATATACTAAATTTAACTTGAATCATTAGGTCATGTTTAATCCTTTTTATATGACGAATTCATTGGACTTAGTAAGTGACCGGTGGAGCCCATTATAGCTCTTCGATGCATCAGTAGGTATCATGAGAAAAACTGGTGTCTTGGCATAAGGACATAAAAAAATCCTATTTGTAGTTTTGGCACAAGGCACTAACTATGAGGTTATGATGTCTGAAATTATTCATTCCATTATTATGAAATTGGATATTGATATTACATATGATTATTAAACTAGTAGAATATCCACTGAATACGTAAATGGAATTATTTGATTAATAATTGCCATGTTTTGATGAATTTTATATTTAAAATTATTTTATTATAGTCATATATATTTCCTTATATGGTTATTCTTATCTGGGAATTTTTTTTATATTGTTATCCATTGTGATTATCTGAGCTCACCCCTTTCTATGTTTTAATTTCCCAGGACATGAAGAAATATATTATGAATGACCTGCATGTATGGTCTATGGTTTATGAATGTTAACAATAAATACAATGTTTATGTTGTATTTTATTTTGTAATGTTATGTAAAAAATATGAATGTATATAGTACATGAAAGGATACAAAACGGATCGGTATTTCGGGTCATGATTCCTTGAATCATGATAATGTTATGTAATAATGCACTAACTCTAGGTAACTAGGGTCGGGGCATTACAATAATAATGTCAAAACTAATTATTTCATATATTATACACCAAAACTTTTATATGTTTCATGTTATTATGATTTATATATATATAAAGTAAAAATAAAATAATTTAATTATGAATTTTTCTTTTGGATCATCACGCAAAATACTCATTTTTTTACTATATTGAATCAATGAGAAAAATAGTATTTTTGTAAAATATATTTCAAATATTTTTTAATATAAAATTTAAATATAATTAGGATGTAAGTAAAATATTAAAATATAAATAATTCAGACGAAAATAATTATTTAACAATTATCATAATATAATACTTATTAATATCAAATATATGTATTTGTATTTATTTTTCTAGATTAAATTAGATTTCCAAATTTATAACTATGTAATGGATTATTTAATTAAATAATATACAGTATTGTTATATCTATTAAAATATATACATATAAATTTGTATATTCATAATATATTTGGTAACCACTTAAATTTGAATGATATAGTCAATCATAATAATGGAAATAACCCTAAAATAACACACTAATGTTACTGTTGTCAATAAATGTTATTTGTATGATATGATAAACCAACACATTTATGACTATAATTCTAATTTTATCAATAGACATTGGGTATAATTATGATTTATTAATAGTGTTAATACCACATAAATCATCTCAATGTAAGTTATAATTAAATTCCATTTACATGAACAACTAAGGGGAATTTATTCCAAAAAATAAATTGCTTTTCACTATTTATTTTTATATAAATATGAATTAATTCTAATGCATTGCTTAATTTTCAAATTATATAGTTTCTTTTTTAAATAAACATCATCATTATGAAGGTTAATATGACATGGTTATGTATGTTGAAGTATATATAATATATGATTAAACATGTCATTTATCATTTCCAAAAACTATATTCTATTATGATCAAATTATAATATCGTGATAATTTTTTTATTTTAACATCCAAATTATTTATTTTAATGATAAACATAAATTGATTTTTGGTCAATAATTCATATAGTGTTATAATATTTGGAAATATAAAGGATTTTTTTTTGTTTTTTCCAAAAGGTTGTTATATGATATAATGTCCATGAGGTTTCTTTTGTAGCAATAAAAATTCATTTTACCCATGTGTAATAGTTCAGTAATGGAATTTTTGGATATTTTTTTGAGAAACTAAAAATCCAATTCTATAATTCATTATTTAATTTTCAAAAAGGATCTTATAGAACCTAATAGTTTCTTTACTATGTTTTATTATATTCATACTTATATAGGATGAAAATATAATAATTTATACATTTTATATTAAATAATTTCTATCTAGTTTATGATTAGGTTCTTCGATTGATTATATTTTCACATCAAATAGAGATGTTCATTATTTATATTATATTTAATTAAAATAATTGGTTTAACCATATAGAAAAATTAGTTTTTCTGTAGTTTGTCTCCAAAATTCATGGTTTAGTTCCTTCCATTGTAAAAACATATAGTCGAATTAAAGAAACATTAAAAAATGGTTTGATGTTTTCAAATGATGTAAAATCCAAAAAAATGTTTTTTTCTAAATAATTAATATGTTTAATGAATGTTTTTTGTGATTATGAAATATATTAATCATTAAATAATAAAAAAGGTGATGTGTTTGATGAAAATTGTGTCATAAGATTATTAATCAAGGAAACAGGTTATGGAAAAAGATTCTTTAAAATAGAATATAAAAAATAAATGAATTTTGACATTGTATTTATACCAAATACCTTCATGGACTCTATGGTATTTATTTTTATAAAAAAAATATCAAGTAAAACAATTTCGTGTATAAAAAATTATTTTTTACGAGATATTCTTGAAGCTAAAACAAGGAAGAAACAAAAATGTTGTAATTTTAATAATATGTCATAGAATATTCACAACAGATATACAACACGATCCATAAATTGTGTTTGTATATTTGATCAAATATCAAATAAAATTTTTATGGTTGATTGATATTTATCATTTTAAAAAATTATAAAATAAATAAAAATACAAAAGAGATTATATTAATTTAAGAAATGGTCTTAAATAAAATTAAAAAATTTCAATAGAAATGTATTTATTTGAAAATTTTATAGTCGAGTAGAAAATGTATTTTTGTAGATTTTCCTATTGAGAAAATATTAAAATATTTTAAATTCATATTATTTAAGCTACCTTTCAAAATATGAAATGTATATATATAAAATATAAAATTGATTGAATTTTCATAAAAATCCTATTTTTGCAGTAGAAATTACTAAATATTATATGTATCATTAATTGATAATACTGAAAATTTATTCATAAATAAATGTAATGTTAAGGATTATTTTTTGGTAAGGACCAATAAGCTATTTTAGTTGATAAATTATTATAATTTCATTAATTATGAAATATTCATAAATTTTTATCTCATATTTAAATTTAGGAATTATTTTGAATTTTGGTTTTTTCCAATTTATTATTCTAGAATACAATGTGTCACATTATAACTGTATGTATGAAATACATTAATAAATAAAAAACATCTATTAAATATAATAGATTGAATTTTAAATGTTACAAGCTTGGTATCGATGTAATATTTTTTCATGTATGACTATTAATAATATTGTTTATCTGTTATAAACATAATGGAATTTTTTTTAACATATTATATCTTATGATTTATTTAAATTAATGTATATATTGATGTTTAGTAAATGGATTGTTTGAAATTTGTGTTAGTCAAATGAATTGAATGCGGTTTTAATATATGTATCTAAAAATGTAGTTTTGAAACATGTTACACTATACTTGATCTTGTAATGATTTTGGTCAGGTATGATATGATACATTTAATAAGAACAATATTAGGTACATTATTCATAGGATTAATTTATTTATTTGAGAATATAGTTGGAATATATTATTTATTAAGTATCATAATTCTTTAATCGGATAAATTTTATACAGTAAAAGGATTTGTATTTATTAATTTGATAGGTGATAAGTGAATTAAAAACAATATTGTTATCAAATTGCATATATATATATATATATATAATTCTGATGATTAGATTATGATATTTTAAAGCATTATTCAACAATATCCTTAATTAACATGATTACAAATTTAGCAATTCTAACGATATATATCATCCAAATGAGAAGGTTCATATCATATTTTGATTCCCATTCATAATCTTATATATGGTATATTAAATCTAGGTTAACCAAATAATATTTGTTTCATGATTATAGTTTTTTATCACACTATTGGTAATATAATCATATAGTCATAGGTATTTAATCAATTTGTATATATTTTCCTAAACCTATTTAAAATATCCTTATTATTCAAGAATATTGTGGAAACATAATCACTCATAATGAAATAAGATAGACACAATATTTTTGATAATGTGATTCACCCCATTATGGATGAAAATACCCCCAATGTTTTGGGATTATTATCCCTCTCACATACCCTCATTATAAGTATCCTCATAAACTCAATCAATTTAATGAATATGAACTGAATAAAATTGGTAGATTAAATAGATTATGGTTTCAAATAAACCAGATAAAATTATTTATCTAATGGAATGATTACAATTATATATTGAGTCTCCAGAAAGAATATATATATTCACTTCTTTATCTAGTCATTAAAGTATTCCCTAATGGTTTATATCTATACTCAATGAGTCTCTCTCAAAACATGATGCCTTGGAATCCTTTGGATTATCTCCTCATATTTATCTATAATATCAATTGAAAATAATTTTCAAAATATTTATAGAAAACGATAAGATTATAAATAAAATAGATCATCACATGAAATCTAATTTAGGATGGAGTCAAAGTGTCTTATAAATTCCCAATTTAAAATAGTTCATTCCTTCATTTTTAAAATATTATATACCATAATATATTCTAAACAATATATAAAATTCATAATTCATTCAATATTTATATGAATGAATGTTCTCATAAAGTGTGAAATTGATATGATTTTTACAAGGATTTACATTTTATGATCATCATATCTCTCGGCCTATATTAATTTAATCATGGCATTGATTAATGTCAGTTTTGAATAATTACAAAATTTAAATCTTTATTTATCCAGATATGAAAATTATAATTTGAAAAAATATATTCATTTTTATTAACATTTTGGGTACCTAAAATTATATACATTATTAGATTTATATGTTCTCAAATTAATTCATCACGTATTAAATGTTTGATAAGGTTATGTACACTTTATCAATACAATGTTAGTTATCAACATTTAATATAGTCACATGTCCAACATTATATTTCATACATTCTCAAATGTTATATATATCCTCCTTCCCTGACGCAATGTCATACATATAATTGACTGTAATGTTTTTAGAAAAACTCTAATTTCATACTCATAAACTAATAATATTAAATTATTCAAATAGAATCATATATCACCATATTAAAATAGAATTCTGTGAAATTTTATATAACTACTCTTTAAAGGAATGATGTGATACTAACCATCACTATATTCCAATATTTTCCCCTTATAATCTACCTAGATAGTTTTTAACCATTTAAAAATTATCCTAAACCATCCAAAACCGAAATCAAAGCCTCATTCAATGTTTTTTATTAAATATATAAATTTATTCATTTTAAAATATTATATAGATGGTTTAATCAATATTATAGGTTTATTTACATCATTTATAGTAATTTCTATATATATCCTATTACCAAAAACTTCAAAATTCAATTAATGTTTATAAAATTTACTCTCATCATCCACACATTCCTTTATCTTCAAGAAAAATTCATCAATCATAAAAAATAAATTAGTACTAACTAAAAATAAAACAACATCCTTTAGTGGGTTAAATAAAATCCCTCACTGGATTCATTATAAATAATAAAAAATTATCCCACATATCAAAAATAACACAAAATAGAAAAAATTCTTGTTCCCAATTAAAATTTATCAAAAGAAATATTCCTCAATTACATTCCTCAAATGTCATGTGAGGTTACAATATGTAGTAAATACAAGTAATTACGTCAGTCATCAATTCTTCCATAAAATAAACAAAATGAATATATACTATATGTCCCTTCTTTGTGAGAGAGAAATAATTTCTGATTTTAGACATTCATCCCTATAAAACACTATAAATAAATTAAACAATTCTGAATCATTGGAATATGTTCTTCCCCTATGGAACTGATCTCTATAATGACTTATGAGTTGAATAATAAATGTAAATATCATAAGTTTTCATACCATAGTGATATAAGGTGTATTTTACTCCAATATATTACCATAACATCTCAAATTCTATCATTTTGAGGGATTTTATAACAATATCATCACAGTTTTCCATGAGGGAATAAAATCTTTATTCATGTTACCCTCATCTTCTGTTTCATTATTATGGTGAAAAAATTTGAATAAACAGTAGTATAGATTGTTTTATAGTACTTATGGAAGGGTTAATTGTAGTCTAACATTCATATAAAATAACTATACGATACTAATATTCAATATTCAAGACATGTAGTTATTTTATTATCAATAATATATGTGTATTGGTCTATGATGAAGAAGGAAATAAATTTGTAAAAGAGTTATTTAAATAGTGGTTAGATTCATGATTATCAAATTTAAAATATCTTTTAATTATAACATGATAGGTGAGGCCCCAATATCAATGTGGGATATAAAGTGAAAATTATAGTAGAACGTATTACCTTTATTCACAGTTTTAGAGTTTTATATAATAGAAGAGTAGTTAGTTCATCTTTCAGCTATAATAATAGGTGGGAAATGGGATTCAAATTTTAAACAAATGAGATTATGGGTGAGTTAGGGTTTCTTTATGTCTTTCTATGAGAGTGTATATAATTGTGTATTCATAGTGATAAAAAATATACATTTTTACATATCATGTATGAGTCCTTTGGGGTGTACCATTCATGAATCATAATATTGAATATTTATTGGGGTTTAATTGGGATGCCACAGCATAGTATATCCAATTTTGTAGGTCAAATACATGCCTCATGGGATAAAATAATTATATGTTAGATGGATAATCAGGTTTTGTCTATGTAGTCATGGAATATATCATGTTTCCAGTTTTAGGGGTAAGAAAAAAAACAAATAAATACCATAAGTGGCAGTTCCATGTGAAATATAAGTATTTTTGGGATAGTGATGTAGATATTATTGAGGAATATTATGGGCATTGAACAATATTATAGAAAATGAAGTGGATGTTTGTATTACACTTTCAGATGTGGTTTTGAATTCATTGGCAATTTTTATTCCTATATTTGATGTAAATTATTATCATTATTTTATTGAATGCATGTTGTATATTGACTAGGGTTGACCTTTTATTTTTACTCAAGTTTATTAATTCTTGATACACCTCATAAAAATAGGCTATGTCATTAACATGTATCCCAATCATTTGAAATATATTTTTGGTGGAAATATGATTTTTTGGGATTTTATATTAAAGGATATGAGATTTTTTGTTGAATCTTTTTAAAGGATTGGATCACATTCTTCATAGATTGGATTGATAAATAACATTGGTTTATATATTATTCCACCCTTAATAGAGATCAATATAGCCTTTGGAGAATTATATTTTCTTAATGGTAGATATGGGCATCAATTTTTTCTGGTCTAGTCCATTATGCATTAGGTGGATGGTGTGGTACATTCATTGTATAGGTGATGGTCCCCACCACTTATCTTAAATTAGTTTACTAGTTAAATTATTTCATTCAAGATTTTATTTTTTTAACTCCATCCATATAGGGAGACCATTTTTTATTGATCATGTTCCTAGTGTAGATCTCATATCAATTCCTACATGTCATATAGAATTTTATGTGATGAGATTTATTTATGAAACGTAATGTCCTTGATAAAAAAATTATTTACATATGTACCTATTATTGGATTCATTTTATAGTCACCAAGGTGATATATGGTTTCCTTTTATTATGCATGGACAATGTGAATTTGAACCAATATATTATGTAGAAAATGTATATGTTTTAAATGATTGTTAAACTATTTTATCATTTTAAGGATTTTATTAGCTTTCCATTATTGATGTATGTAAGGGAAACCATTATTTATGGGGTAGTGAAATTGACATATCGAGGATGTAATTTTGTACTAGGATCTGGGTATAAGTTTAAATAATGATCGAATTATTCCTAATTAATATACCAATAATGTTTATTGGTATCATTATGTAAATTTTGTATCAATACGTGGTCTAAATAATCATTTTATTTTTGGATGATTTGATGATAAATTGAAATTAAAAAGAGATAAATGCCCATAAAATTGAAATTATGACGTGGAAACTTTTTTCACATCAATATTATTCCATGTACTATAAGTGGAATTATTAGACTGAAGTGATGAATTTTCATGAATATTTGATCTCTAATTCTTATAAGTAAATTTATATAGATATATTAACAATATGATGTCTTAGTAGAGATCCATGAATGTGTTTGAAAACTAAATATTTCATGAAGTGGATGGGTATTATAGATTATTCATATGTGACATCCCTCATATGGAATCGTCCATTCAAGGGATGTCTATGAAGGGATTAATTTCTAGGATGAATAATCTATATGATGACTCTATTGCGAAGATAAACAAAATGTTGATTAATCAAATGATTATGAATATTATAAATCTATTGATCGTTTATATAGATTAACATGATGCATAATTGGTTCTTCTAGGGTCAGCTATGATGCATGAAGATGGAGTGGTTCTTTGTGGGTCTCATCTACAAAGGCCCATCATGTAGAACTACCATTCAAGCATCATTACCCACCAGCTATCTGAACCCCCTCTAAGGCTATTAATGATGAAATAGAGTATCCCATGATTCCCTTCTAAAATAGACATTAACATGGAATCTAGGAACAATGGTATAAAACATACAATGGTTATAATTTATCTCATATGAAAATTCAAGGACAAGATAAAATTTTGAAATCACTAATCAGCCCAAAATAAAAAATTAATAAAAATATCTAATATTTCACATTGCACAAACCCCAATGATATAATAAAACAAAATAATATAGTAATAGTGGAATCCCAATAGTAAACATCCTACAATTGGACCTTCAACTATGCATGTAATGTACAACCAAGTCAATGAAATCCTCCTAAAAAAATAAAAAAATAGATTATAAATTCACAAAGATAGTGGAATACGTATACATAAAATGATAATGGTTATGGACCCTCATGAATATATTATAATATAATTATAACAGAATCCAAAATAAAATATATAAAATGACTGAATGTATGAAGTTAATCATACCATATATACCTCACTAAGGATCACTCTATAAGAAACTCATGTAATGAAATATAAATAATATAGATTCATCAAATATATAATTTCAACATGACTGTACGTATCCACTATGTTTCCACTCCACTATCACGACTTCAAATTTAAGCTTATAGTTTACCATCAATGTACCTCAGTAATCATTTATCAAGCCATATTTGATGTGGGCCAGTTCACAACCATACATACCCCCATATCCCCAAAAAATACCATAAAATGTTTATATAATTCCTCATCATATCAATACAAGTCACATCAATGTAATTATCCCCCCATCTCATATTTAATCAGAACCACATATATACACTATTATGGTATCATGAACAAGATTAACTTCAACCTTCTTCCATCACCCTAACACACTTCATCCCTATTTCAAATTACATCTTCTATTCCACAACCATCACCACAATAATCTATATCATTGACATATGTTCATCACTATTTATCCCTCATCAATATGAAATTCTATTAATGGTAGATAATATATTATGAGGTTACAATCTCTATATTCCCATTTTATACTGATTGTTAGAGGTATTAAAAATATTCAGAATATTTGAATTTTGGTATACAATACTTGACATGGGTGGGGTGTATATATCATCCATCAAAACATATTTTTTTTATTAAAAAACTTTTTTAGGAAAAACGGGAAACTGTAGATCACAAAAAGTTACAACTACATCCTGAAAGAGCTCAAAAACTAATTAAACACAAGACTAATATTGATTGACCCAACTATTCTATAAAGCTCACAGTGAAACGAACTAACTTGGATACTCGGTTCTCCACTAATGAGCTCTTCAAGATGAGTGATCATCCCTTCCATTGTCTAAATAAATTCCTCTGAGTTGATTTTACTCTGGTTGAAGCTATGGGCAAGAATTCTATCTTACCTCTCTATCCAGACTTCTTGCTCCTTTGTAGCATCCACTTGAAACCTTCGTTCATAAATCCTCTAGAGTTCCTCTTACGAGACACTGAGTCATATGTCTTACTCAAACATATATTCCTTGGAGTACAAAATTAGTTTCAAGAACTCCCCATCTTTCCATTCTATGTCTCTTTTGTATCTAGTTTCTTATTCACTTTCTCCCATATGTAAGACTGAGCTTTCTTTGTTTCTTCCTTTCATAGCTGATTGAGTTTCCATAGGTTTTGGAAGGTAAGAGTAATACTTGAATCCCTTTTCCTTTTCCCCTGAACCACTGTACATCCCCCTAATTCTCTAATGCTTTTCCCCCTTCTTCCTGTGAGGGCAGTGAGGACCTTTCCTGTAACAACCCGAAATTTTGAATAAATCTGGTTTCCTAATTTTTTGTGTTATTTTATTTTTTCATACTCAACAAAACTGATTCATTTGATAACATGAGTATAATTAAAATGAGACTGTTGGTTTTTGACTATTATATGACCATTAGTTAGTATGACGGTAGAAAATTGAATGTTGTGACTTTGGTCTCTAAATACAAGTGAACATGGTTAATTAATATATAAAGGAGATTCGATGGCCTCATCTAGTAGTCTTGGACCAATCAAAGCCTATCTAACAGAACTTGGGAAGGAGGTAGCACAACTGGACTTTGCTCCGGACCAAAACCAAGCCTAACATCATCGTGTGAAGCTAGAATGAAATCGTCTTCACGAGAAGTTAAAACTGATAGAAATTACTACTCGTGCAATGTTGGCTGAGCCTCCCTCAGATTATCTCACCTTAGCACACCTTACACTTAGATCCTATACTGGTGTGATAAGTGGCTATGTAAGGATACCATAACTACCTTGTGTAATCTTTTGTTTTAAATAAAATTTTTGATTTCTTCTTATGATGTAGTTTATGAATTTTCAAATGTCCGGATAAATATAGTATGCATATTTTTGATGAATTTTAGAGAAAGGATATTTTAAAAATGTTTATGTAAACCTTAAATAATTAAAAATATGTATTGATTTTCAAAAAATGGTCTTCTACGATTATGTTCAGTACGAAATTTAGAGTCTAATATGATCAACTTAATTTTTGATGAATAGTAAATTATGAATAGTGATTTTATGCTTAGGATTAGTAATGTGACCAAATGGATTAGTAATCTCACTTAAAGAATGTATTAATATAATCTTGGCACCTTGATTAAGTAATGTGATTCAATAAAATTGCTAAATAATGGTTTCATAAATTATTATTGAAGTATTAGTTTTTTCAGGTGAATAGTGTTTTTAAATTAAAAATAAATTAAATATATTTAGAAAATTATTTTTATAAAATGGATTTCATTTTTGAACTTAGAGCATCGATATTATGTTAAGGTAATTTTTGGGGATTTTTCTGAGAAAAATGAATTTTCTGTAAATAGTGTATTTATTTAAAAATTAAATTAAAAATATTTAGAAAATTATTCTTATATAATGTAGTTCATTTTTGAAATCAGAGCATCGATATTTGGTTACGGTGAAATTTTGGGATTTTTCTGAGAAAGTTGAATTTTTCAATGAATAGTGAAAATACAGTTTTAGGGTTTCGGTATGTTTAATGACATCATAACCATGTCATGATGATGTCATAAGATATTTTACGGGTTGGCCGACCAAAGGTGATGAATTATTGTATGGAGGGACCCATGTGGCCAATACCATAGGCAAATACCATGGGCAAGCCCATGGTTTTTCCAAAACGACCAATGAGGTGTCCCTTGGCCATTAATGCCTTGTCCCCTCACTTTCCCTATAAATATCAAGCCATACTCTCATCCATTCAACTCCCAAATCTCACCCAATGAAGCTCTGGTCTCAGTACCTCCCAAGGAGTCCTCCCATGGTGCCCCAAGCCCTCAAGGTCTCAGCCTTTGAGTTTTAAGAGATACATTTTAGTGTAAGGGATCCGACCTCTCTCTTTCTTTTCAAGTAATCTCTTTTATTTCATTTCATTTATGTTCCATGCACTTATGTTGAAGGATGTTCTTTTATATTCATCTTAATGCCCTTTTCATGTTCATATGATGAGCAACCACCTCTTTCTCTCATCATTTCATTTTAGGAATGTTAAAGTAGCACTGTTAGGCTGCCGAATTTTTAAGGGATTCTTTCACCCTTCTCGTTTTCAAGATCTCTTTTCATGTCAAGTCTTTCAAGTAACTTTTTATTATGTTGGGGTATGATCTCTAAATCTATCATACTGATCTTTTATTTTCATGTGATGAGAGACCCTATTTGATCTCGTCAATTCATTTTTGTTGATGTTTAAGTGGCTCCGTTAGGCTGCCGAATTTTTAAGGGATTCTTTCACCTTTCTCATTTTTCAAAGTTCTAATTTCATGTCAAGTCATTAAAGATCCTTTTTATTATTTTGGGGTATGATATATAAATCTTTAATACTGATATTTTATTTTCATATTATGAGAGTCCCTATTTGATCTCGTCAATTCATTTTTGTTGAAGTTTAAGTGGCGCCGTTAGGCTGTCGAATTTTTATGGGATTCTTTCACCTTTCTCATTTTTCAAAGTACTACTTTCATGTTAAGTATTTCAAGTTCCATTTTATTATGTTGGGTTATGATCTCTATATCTATCATACTGAACTTTAATGTTCATATGATTAGAGACCCTATTTTATCTCGTCAAATGATTATTGTTGAAGTTTAAGTGACGCCGTTAGGCTGCCAAATTTTCATAAGAGAAATCTTATTTTTGTCTTCATTTCATGCTTTTCATTTCATATGGTATGTATTTAAAATTTCATTACCATGTTATTAAATCCTTTATATTATGTCCCTCTACTTTTTATGGTTCATTTATGAATGTTTTACCAATGTCCCCTCTCTTTTCAATGTTTTCTAAAAACCCTGAAACATAGCCGTTCTGCTGCAGAATTTCCGTCTCAAAATGTCTCTCTCTTTTTCTAAAGTTATTTTATTTTATTAAGTGAATACTCAAAGAACTCTCTTCTATATGGGTATTCACATATATACCAATTTGTTCTATTTTAAATTATGGGATTTACATACATGATACCTGCTTTCTGTTTCCGTGGGTTTAAAGTGACATAAAGATCATGTATTTAAAGATGTTTTAAAACGTTATGATTATGAAATGAAACCCATTTCTTTTATGCTATATGGGTTGTTTATAAAATGATTGATGATGATATATTTGGCTCATATGATAATAAAGACATGTCAAGGGTGTACCCTGATAGCGCTCTAATGCATTGGGTAAGGACTTAATCTCTAGAGATAACCTTTTAGACTGATACCTCGGTGAATAAACTTGGTAATTTTTATTGACACCTTGGGGATGGATCTTGGTGAAACAGAAATGATTGTCTTTGGTAAATGTTATACCCACAACTTCAAGTTATGAAATAGATTATTTTTATCCTGATATGCCTCATGATTTAATTCTCATGCCTTAAAGTTCTTTTCATGACTTTATTGATGTATCTCAAGTTCACATGTTAAATGTTTCCCTTGTTTCCCCTACTGGGTCTTCTGCTCACCCTTTCATTTGATGTATGTACCCAGGTTATGAGATGTAGTAATTAACCTAGGATGAACATAAGGACAAGCCTTTCAATTGTTTAAGAGTAATGTTTTTTTTGTTTCATGTATTGATTTTCTAGTTTCCAAGTAACCAAACATCAAAGATCCTCAGTTTTGTATAATGTAATGAATGGTTATGTGACAAAAAGGTGGGATTCTATAGTTGGTATCAAAGGATGGTTTAGTTATTTGTGGAAATTAGGATATGAAAACATTAGGATGAACCCAATAGAAAAGTTTAAATAAAGGAAATATTCTTGGTATTTTGGTGAGTATTGAGTAAGGGGTTTCCAAGAAAATGCATCCCTGTCTGGATACGTGCAGGTAGAGGTGGGTCTAGCACAGATGCACATAGGGGTAAATCCCGAAAATACGGCTTTGAGCTAGACTCGAACGGGAACTGGTACACGACAACGGGCCTTGATGCACTCTTAGTTACGACACTCCCAGGGGATATGCTTTGGTAAATTCATAATCTTAGTATGAACCATTATTAAAGGAACAAACATAAAAAAATAAACATTCAGATAATAATATATGATCATTGATAACCTAGTTTGAAACCTAGGGGATCAAAAATTAGGGTATACTTTTCTTCTACAAGTTATCCTTATATGATTTATGTTCCTTTTCATTATTATTGGATAAGTATTTAAGCCCCTAATTATACTTTCTTTTCTTAGTTAATGGTGGGAAATGGAAGAACATGTCCCAATAACAAATGTGATAGAAAATGCGATGATTGTCGTATTAATATGACAGAGATGATTAGGGTATTAAAATATTATTATTATTTTGGAATACATTCACTATTTTGGGGACCCTATATGATCGAGGTAAAAAGATTACTACGGTATTTTCATTGAGGAGTAAAGGTTGACTTATATTTTGAAGAATGGATGAATTTATGGTGGAATTATATTAACTTAGGTTACTTATGGAAATGATTAACCTATCTTGGGTAAAATATGTTTAGGTTAGCTACTTTTGTTATAATATTTTAGGAGTGGTTGATGTTTTTTGGATATGAACAATGATGTTTATTTTGGAAGTATATGTTATCAAATCCTTCTTTTATTTGGGTTTCAATATTAGTTTGGTTTATTTTGAGGAATTTTTAGAACAGTTATTTATGGAATGGTCTATGATGAACATTGGGTAGTACTATGGAACTTTGAAGATTTAATGTAGTTTTCCTTCCTCTAGGGTTCTTTCTTTTGGAAGAGTCATTTTATCTTACCCTTTTCATTTATGGGATAATGTTTAAATATATAATAAATAGATAGTTAATCTTTGGTGGATTATGTGATTCTCTATAAGATGATTCTTGTGCTTTGATGAGACCAAGTAGTTTTGAATGGTCATCATTTGGAGAAAAGATTAGTTTTGGTAGAAACTTATTAAGGATGAAAATCTACTAGAAGGTAGGTATATTTCATTATGTTTTTATTCTATGTACTAAATGAATTCCTCAAAATTATTAAATGGAATGTAAAACAAAAATGTTGCTGGTTTAAGCTTCCTACTGGGTAATCAAAGACCATTTACACACATCATAAGTTTGTGATTTTCTTGTGGTTAAATTTCTTCTAATCATGTTTCCGATCACTCTACCTCAGAACTTGACCCTTTGTTTTTTCTTCCATATCCGTGTTTTCATACATGGAACCCTAGTATGGGTTAACTCGGGTGGCTTTGTACTTCCTTTTCTTTCTATTAATGTAATAGTGTTAGTGAATCTTTTTCTAATGTGGGACTTTCAATGAAATTTGAACACCCAATTTGAAAAATTGCGAGGATGAAATTTCTTAATGGGGGAAGATTATAACGACTTGAAATTTTGAATAAATCTTGTTTCCTAATTTTGTGTGTTATTTTATTTTTTCATACTCAACAAAACTGATTCATTTGATAACATGCGTATAATTAAAATGAGACAGTTGGGTTTTGACTATTATATGACCGTTAGTCAGTATGACAGTTAAAAACTGAATGCTGTGACTTTTTTCTCTAAATACAAGTGACCTTGGCTAATTAATATAGAAAGGAGATTCGATGGCCTCATCCAGTAGTCTTGGGCCAATCGAAGCCCATCTAATGGAACTTGGGAATGAGGTAACACCACTGGGCTTTGCTCTGGACCAAACCTAAGATGAACTTCATCGTGTGAAGCTAGAATGGAATCGCCTTCTCGAGAAGTTAAAACTGATAGAAATTACTACTCGTGCGATGTTGGCCAAGCCTCCCTCAGAATATCTCACCTTAGCACACCTTACACTTAGGTCCTATGCTGGTGTGATAAGGGGCTATGTAAGGAGACCATAACTGCCTTGGGTAATCCTTTGTTTTAAATAAAAATTTTGATTTATTCTTATGATGAAGTTTATGAATTCTCAAATGTCCGGATAAATATGGTATGCATATTTTTGATGAATTTTAGAGAAAGGATATTTTAAAAATGTTTATGTAAACCTTAAATAATTAAAAATTTGTATTGATTTTCAAAAAATTGTCTTCTACAATTATGTTCAGTACAAAATTTAGTGTCTAATAAGATCAACGTAATTTTTGATGAATAGTAAATTATGAATAGTGATTTTATGCTTAGGGTTAGTAATGTGACCAAATGGATTAGTAATCTCACATAAAGAAAGTATTAATATAATATAGGCACCTTGATTAGGTAATGTGATTCAATAAAATGGTTAAATAACGGTTTCTTAAATTATTATTCAAGTATTAGTTTTTTCGGGTGAATAGTGTTTTTTAATTATCAATTAAATTTAAAATATTTAGAAAATTAGTTTTATAAAATGGATATCATTTTTGAACTCAGAGCATCGATATTATGTTAAGGTAATTTTTGGGGTTTTTTCTGAGAAAAATGAATTTTTAGTGAATTGTGTATTTATTTAAAAAATAAATTAAAAATATTTCTAAAATTATTTTTATAAACTGGAGTTCATTTTTGAAATCAGAGCATCAATATTTGGTTAAGGTGAAATTTTGGGATTTTTCTGAGAATGTTGAATTTTTCGATGAATAGTTAAAATACAGTTTTAGGGTATTGGTATGTTTAATGACATCATAACTATGTCATGATGATGTCATGAGATATTTTAAGGGTTGGCCGACCAAAGGTGATGAATAATTGTATGGGGGGACCCATGTGGCCAATACCATAGGCAAATACAATGGTCAAGCCCATGGTTTTTCCAAAACCCCCAATGAGGTGTCCCTTGGCCATTAATGCCTTGTCCCCTCACTTTCCCAATAAATACCATTCCATCCTCTCATCTATTCGACTCCCAACTCTCCCCCAACAATTCTATGGTTTCATTACCTCCCAAGGAGTCCTCCCAAGGTTCCCCAATCCCTCAAGGTCCCAACCTTTGAGTTTTAAGAGTTACATTTTAAGGTAAGGGATCCGACATCTCTCTTTCTTTTCAAGTAATCTATTTTATGTCATTTCTTTTATGCTCCGTGGTCTTATGTTGAAGGATGTTATTTTATATTCATCTTACTGTCCTTTTCATGATCATATGATGAGAGACCCCCTCTTTCTCTCATAATTTCATTTTAAGAATGTTAAAGTAGTGTCGTTAGGCTGCCGAATTTTTAGGGGATTCTTTCACCCTTCTTGTTTTCAAGATCACTTTTCATGTCAAGTCTTTCAAGTTCCTTTTTATTATGTTGGGGTATGATATCTGAATCTATCATACTGATATTTTATGTTCATATTATCAGAGAACCTATTTGATCTCATCAATACATTTTTGTTGAAGTTTAAGTGGCGCCATTAGGCTGTCGAATTTTTAAGGGATTCTTTCACCTTTCTCATTTTCAAAGTTCTAATTTCATCTCAAGTCTTTCAAGTTCCTTTTTATTATGTTGGGTTATGATATCGAAATCTATCATACTGATATTTTATGTTAATATGATGAGAGACCCAATTTTTTCTCGTCAATACATTTTTGTTGAAGTTTAAGTGGCACCGTTAGGCTGCCGAATTTTTAAGGGATTCATTCACCTTTCTCATTTTTCAAAGTTCTACTTTCACATCAAGTCTTTCAAGTTCCTTTTTTTTATGTTGGGGTATGATCTCTATATATATCATAGTGAACTTTTATTTTCATATGATGAGAGACCCTATTTGATCTCATCAAATCATTTTTCTTGAAGTTTAAGTAACGCCGTTAGGTTGCTGAATTTTCATAAAAGAAATCTTATTTTTTTCTTCCTTTCATGTTCTTCATTTAATATGGTATGTCTTTAAAATTTCATTACCATGTTCTTAAATTGTTTATATTCTGTCCCTCTACTGTTTTATGGGTCATATTTGAATGTTTTACCCATGTCCCCTCTCTTTTCAATGTTTTCTAAAACCCCCGAAACCTAGCTGTTATGCTGCAGAATTTTCATCTCAAAATGTCTCTCTTTTTTTCTAAAGTTCTTTTATTTTATTAAGTGAATACTCAAAGAACTCGCTTATATTGGTCTATTCACATATATACCATGTTTTTCTATTTTAAATTCTGGGATTTACATACATGAGACCCGTTTTCCCTTTCTGTGGGTTTAAAGTGACATAAAGATCATGTCTTTAAAGTAGTTTTAAAACGTTATGATTATGAAATGAAACCCATTTCTTTTATGATATATGGGTTGTTTATGAAATGATTGATGATGATATATGTGGATCACATGATAATAAAGACATGTCAAGGGTGCACCCTGGTAGCGCTCCAATGCATTGGGTAATGACTTAATCTCTAGAGATGACCTTTTAGACTGATACCTTGGTGAATAACCTTTCTAATTTTTATTGAAACATTGGGGATGGACCTTGGTGAAACAAAAATGATTGTATTTATTAAATTTTATAGCCACATCTTCATGTTATGAAATATGTTATTATTATTATGATATGCCTCATGATTTCATTCTCATGCCTTAAAGTTCTTTTCATGACTTTATTGATGAATCTCAAGTTCACATGTTAAATGTTTCCCTTGTTTCCCTTATTGGGCCTTTTTCTCACCCTTTCTTTTGATGTATGTACCCAAGTTATGATATTCAGTAATGAACCTAGGATGAACATAAGAAGAATCCTTTCAAGTGTTTAAGAATAATGTTATTTTTGTTTCAAGTATTAAGTTCCTGGTTTCCAAGACACTAAACCTTAAAGATCCCCAGTTTTGTATAATGTAATGAATGTTTATGTGACAAAAAGGTGGGATGCTATATTTCCCTTGGAATCGGTTCGTACTATTCGTTGAAGGTTGGCTATAACTTTCATCCCATGATGAGTCGTCCACCTCATTCAATGGAGGTTCTTGGTATTCTAATCCATCAACGTGGTTCTAGAGCATTATATTTAAGTCAACATTGAGGGGCCTCTGCTTACTTTGAGAATGCCCTTTACCTTCCATATTCTCCCATCTAGACCTAGCCTTTGGATGGTCGAGGGTGTTTGGTTCTAAGACCCCAATACATTATCATCGCCAAATATTTTGACTATTGTGAAGTGTTGCAGCCCACAAGTAAGGCTTCCACTGCACTGATTCTGATCCATTGAATTGCTCATACCCTCGGATCATATACTGATGTTGTTTATTATTGTCCTGCTAATCTCCATTTTGAGAGCCATAAAGAATGTGGACCTCCCTCTCTAAAAATATCATATCACCATCCTCAAAATTGGATATAGCTATTGGGTTCACCGAGGCCACTACTAAGGGGAAATCCTCTAAAATTCCACAGATGCCAAAGTCCTGCTTCAACTGGGTGAAGATTCCCTAAACCCATGGTCCAGCCTCTTTTGAACTCACTTTCTTCACATCTACTATGGAAATCAAATTATTTTTCTACTTTTGAGCCTCCCCAGTACTGGCCTCGACTGTTGGAGAATCATTGTACCTGACTAGATTCAGCTCTATTGCAACTTCCCCACTCACTTCTTCTTGCACGCCCATGCCGCCACTATCCCTCAAATGTTGCTCAACCACTGTATCTGCTTGCACCGCTATAGGCCTGTCCCGGTTCGCACAACAACAATCAGAGGTGAAATGGTCGAGTTTGATATATCTCAAACAGAATGGAGGACATGACTCGAACACCACTCTCTTCTTCCAACTGAGATCCTCTTTGACCGAAATCCACAACCACTCTGATGGCGGTTTGGAGACGTCAGCCTCAACATAACTGCAAGGAAAAATTGCATGACGGTTCGCAGAAGTGTGATTATCCAAACATAGATATATTCCAACCAAATTTTAAAGCATTCTAATAATGGAATGACTCTGGAAGGGAAGGGGATATTCAGGAAAGCTTACCCACACTGTAGCCGAAAGATGGTCACGATTCATGTTGAAATCTAAAGACCATCGTATGAGGAAAAAACTGCGTCCTCCATGTGTCTGTTATTATGTATATTTTCCTCTTTCTCATTCTCCACCCCCAACCATTTTTAATATATTTATATATATATATATATATATATTTAGTATATAGTACCCACCTAATGGGTTTACATTATGTGTAACTGGCATATCCCGCTTTAGTACCTCATCACCCCTTATCATATTGAATTATATACTAAACCAGTAAATGAAACTTGTATATTAAAATGGTTATACATGTCCTGCAACACCATTATTATTACATAAATTACAAAAAACATAAATTATTTTCATATTTTCTAACCAAATTTCTATTATTATAGGCTCTAGTACACAAGTTAATGGAATTACACTCACATTCATAATATATTATCAATTTTTTTAATTCCCCATTACTTCCATATCAATTTATAATCATTAAAATCCTTGAAATTTTTAGAAACACTATATTTTTAAAAATAAATAATTAAATTCATTCTCATTATATAACCATTACATTATTACAAACATCATACCATAGGTACTATGATGTTTTAAAAATGGAATAATAAATAATATCACCGATATCATGAAAACACCACTACAACCCCTATAATTTAATCATATTCTATCAACCATTTCACATAAACAGAAATAAATATATTACAAAACACATCCCATAACATATCCCATATCATAAAAATGCATCCATTTTACAAAAAAAGTACCCTAAACCCATGATGGTTTCCACCATCATCATAAATTCCACACAAGTTCCACAATATCATAAAGTAATTACATAATCCAAATGAACATATACGACAACAAGTTTATTATTATATATTTTCAACTAAATTAGTATCAAGAATGATTTCAAAATAATCCATTGATTCTAATATTGTTATTTTAATAAAAATCAAAATTAGAACCCTTACAGTTTGATAGAAATATATTTGTTCACTAACCTGTTATTCATAAATAGTCAATATAGATAAACATAAAATGTGTAATTAAAATATCACAAATGTTGATCAATAGTAAAATGTTGTTCTAACTAACTCAATTCTGAAGGATGAGTAGTGGAAATAGAATGAAAAAAGGCATGGGATCACACCACCCATCCAATTAAATATGAATTAATCTAGTTCATTATCCTATTGATGTACAATGTATGTAAATAAAATGGATCCCTATGTCATGAAATTCTATTGAAGTCACAACAGAAGACCCAAGAAATATGAATATGGTTACTGAGGATGAATCACTTTCTGGAACACCATGAAGTTATCTATAGCATTTGACACGAAATCACCACTATCAATATTTAGCCAATAAAAAAACACCTAACTCTAAACCATATCATTCACCAAATAAAGAATAAAATATAATACAAGTATTTAGGTAGAAATCCTTATATATTTTCAGAACTCAATCTCCAATGAACATGAATTAATAATTATGAATATTAACTCTAAATCATTCCAAAATAGTGAACAATTCTCTATAGAGAGTCTAGTGAAATGTCAGGTAAATCATCAGTTTTTAGGGGATCTATAAATAATACATAGATTATTTTAATGATTTCACATCATAACAGACCTGTCCATATCATATAAATTAGGTTTTCACATACACAATGGAGTAATCCACTCCCCTATAAATAAATGTTCTTTAAAAAAACCTAATATCTAAACTGACAATATTGATCATATCCCACATTAATGGGTAAGGATGTGATTAAAAAAATAAAAAAATACCACTAATAATGTTAAATTGATATCAAGTCATATATATCCAAGAATTTATTCCACTACTCACCTCTTCAATATCATTATGAATGCGTTCAAAAACCAAAAAAATATACAATATATTCATTAAAAAAACTAGATTAACTCAACCATGCTTCAAGATCATCAATTATTCCACTAACCAGGATGAATGTAAAAATATTATCTCCCAACTATTATGAGAACATTAACTCCAAAAAATTCTACATAAACAACATATTAAATCATTTAGAATGAATCTCTCACCAGGTAAATAACTAGAAAAGTATATTTATTTAAATTATATATTACCAAAATGGTTAATTCCATATCAATCAATGGAAAATCCTAATAGTCTGGGAAAAAGCGTTATTAATTATCCTAAACTGTTATACCTCTTGTTAAACATAATAAATTTAAAACATGACTACCAACATAATAAAATAAAGAAGATAAAAATCCATATTTTTATTAATGAACATAAAATGTCATCTATTGGTTCACCTAAATTGAATAAGACATGGTGAATAATATTCAATATAACACAGGTTTCCACTAATCTACATTTCATTCCACCAATTAAACTCATCTATAAATATATTATTTTTTAAAAATAAACCATTTAGATGACCCAACATCACCATCAATTCCCCTAAAAATCAAGGACCATAATTGGATTCTTTGTGAAGGTAATTTTGTACTCCATATTTAACTACACCCTATTAATTGATACACATGACACCAATGCATTCCAACACCACAAAAGGTGATTGAAACGATGTAAATAACATACTCCCAAGACCAAACCATTGATTACCTATTTGAGAGAAAACCCTCATAATTTTAGGGAATCTGACATCGTCCGTCAACAGTATTCTTATAATTTAAAAATAGTACATCACAATATCATACACCAAATTTATGTACTCCTAAAACAATCCATTAATTTCTATAATAGTACATATTATATTATCAAAAATTTACTTTCTCCCCATCCATGCCCTAGAACAAAAGAGTAATCTATAACTATCTGTACAAAACCTCATATAGTGAAATATTTAGGAATATGTTATAGATATTTTAAATGAAAAACATGTACCCTTTCTATCATTTTAAACTTTATCCCTAAAAATAATATATGTAAAATTAAAAATATATTCTCTAGTTTCTAGATTTATATATACACTACAAATCTATTTAGGGATCAAAGGAACATCAACACTGTAGATGAGATCCAAAATTATACTACAATTACCTCAAGATTGATGAGGGAAAATGGTGGTCGAATTTTTAATATATGATCGAAAAAAATCCAATGATATTACAATGAATTATCCACACACCACCTTGATATATAATGCATTCTAGTGTACTCTTAATTTCATAAAATATATCTTACATTTTATTCTAGGAATGAGCACAAAAATATATATTTTCCTCCATAGTGCTATGGGAAACCAATAATGAAATCCATTCATATTTTCTCCCATTTCCACTCAGGGAGAAAATGTTAAACAATAATCCTTCAGGGGAATAGTGTTCAACATTAAAAATATGATAAAAAATCATCAATCCAAGAACTTTTACCAAAAAAAATTTATCTAATTCCACAAAAACTAAAATCGTGTTGGATGATATATATTACTCCCACCTATATGCTCCACCGATGATGATTTTATAAACCGATGACAAATACCATTGAAATTTTATAGTAAAATATTCAACATCCCCTAAAATATCATCTAATTATTTCTATCCTATAAACCCTCCTTAGATCGTTATCATTTAGGACAAATTTTCACATCACCTATAACTATAATATACACCGATAATGTACTCCAATATATTAATAATGGATACTTACATAGTATTATGATAGAGAAAACCATATTTTAGGACATCAACTATATCATGATTAATCATAATAAACTCTTCAATCCCATCCCACATTTCCATAGGCTCTTCAGTGAATCATATCCAATATTATCTTCTCACTGAGATAGAAAAAACATTTCAATTTAAAGGGTTATAGGATATCTATATATCATAATTCCATTAGAGCTCGAACAACCTAAGGTAATATTTATTTAGTTCATATGGAGTTAAAACATTAATCAATTATTTATTGTATATGACGAATTGAGAACACATTCCACTGAGTTAATTCTAACATAGCATATTTTAAATCATTATTACCAAGAAGGGATTGGAATGTGGTGCATAGTTACACTCATTAGGGTATTATTTCATTAAACCAAAGGTTATAACTTAACTCTTTTTCATATGGTGAAATTGTAGCATAAAATGGAATGCATTAAAAAGGAATGAAAACATCACACCCTCCACAAGTAACTGAAGCGACTGTAATGATCAACATCTCTTTTAGGTTGTCAAATACACTGTAAAATTGGAATATCATGAAATACTAATACAATTTAATTACGAAATTATTAGATGTGAGTTAAATAGTATATAATTATGACACAATACTATGATAATATCATTAACACTATAGAATCTACAATATTATGCAACATTAATAGGATAAAACCTAGAAATAAGTACTTCAATCAACGATTGATCTAAAACTAACCCCCCTATAATACACCACACAACACTAAATGTTCACAAATACCATATATAAAATTTAAATATCTGTCAATTACAGTAGTTCTAATATTTTTAGAGACCTAAAACATAACATTATGGTTCTCAACATGAACCATATCCAAATATTAATGAATGATTTTATAATTTATCAACATAACTACAACATGGTCTATAAAGTCAAGAAAATGATATTTAAATGACCCATGAGCATAGATAGTTCATTCCAAACATTGATTCACATGAATAGAATAGAATGGTGTTCATAGGTGCGTTTAATTTTAACATTGAGAATATCATGTTATATTATTATTGTTTGTTGATATAGTCATTTTAAAACAAAATTGGAAATCTAACTTTTTACGTTTATCTATTTGAAAAAATAATAGATCCTATTAAGAGGGTATTTCGTACAAACAATATCATCTTCTAAAAATCAATTGTCTACACATAGTCTTATTCTATCATCATCCATTCAAGAAATTTCAACTAGAGTACCACATATTGTAACACATGGGTGGAAGAATCTATTCTATAACTGTTCATATATCCTCATAGGCCAATCATATATCTTTGTTTGTTATAGAATATAATTATCCATCATATTGTTTTGATATAGTTAAAAGAAAATATTTCCCAAAAATTTCAGCCTATTAAGGGTGTTGATTCATTATATATTCTATAGTGGAATCAAAAATCTCTTCCACTACTCTGGGAATCACAACCAATTGAGTTTACACAAAAAAAGCCAACTATGAAAAAATTTTCCATACACAACTAACACCCATCCAATAAATTCACTTAGCAATTTAAACTGATCGTTGGACCATGATATAATATTGTACATCAGTCCTATATATGAAAAATTAACTATACATTGTAGTAATAGCCAATCCATTAAATGGATTCCATCATATGGTTGTATTAGTACTAGGAATAAATACCCAACTAGCTAGTCCTTCCCCATTAATAGTCAACATCATTACAATACATCAAATTTTGTGTCTTAACTTATAAAATTCATTGATAAGTCTATTATAACACAATATCACGAACCCAATATTATAAATTTATGAAAATTGTGTCTAAAATAATGTAGTGTTATGGAATGATATAAAAAATTGATGAAATTATAGTTGATGGAAAAATTTTAATGCCTCAAATGTTTTTAGCCCAATTGGTTCTAGTACTATCATTTCATGTATCTATTTATTACCAGACACTCTACTACATGGTTAATATAAATCATGTAAATAATCTTTTAGTCATGTATAAGGATTATAATGACTATTATTATCTCCTCTAATAACTCAATATCCCCAGTACGAGTTGGAATCACGATTTCATAGCCACAGAAAAAATGCTCACACCCTTAGCTACTAACATGGAATCATGAGATTTTACTACTAATGCAGACTAAAAAGGGACTATATACCCATTCCAAATTTACCATCCTATGTTTTTTATATTTAAAACTAATTATGGCCACAAATTTCACATGTATAACCCATAATTACATAACTCAAATAGATTCTTGGGAACTGTTGACCCTAAAAAATCATGAAACCAAAAGTTGAAGCATAATCCATTGGATAATAAAATAAAATAACCTATTAATAATTATCCACCATCTTATGGTTTCACCTATATATGAAATTATATTATTTTTATTGAGATATTCCTAAATATTTTTGAAACTATACAATTAATACCATATTATTTTTTACTTCCATGTATTTAGGAAGAAAAAATTTTATGACTGTGTTTTTTATCGCTATACACAAATCCTCTTTATGCATCCTTTCAATGGACACCTCACTTAGAAATAGGACTAAAGAACAATGTCAATTTTCTATAAAACTGATATTGAGAACCCATATTAAAAAAGCATTATTATATGTGGGGAAAATGTCCTACATTTTTGTTGACTTTATCATTAATGAAAATTTATAAAAATTGTTGTCCCTCTAGAGAAAAACATAGAAATATCATTAATAGGAAAATATCCTATATAAAGTGTTTATAATAGATGTAAAACCCCACTCATCCTTATAGTATAAAATAAAACAAAGAACACAACTTATAATCAAATTAGGCTTATTGTAATATAAAACGCCTCTAACTAGCTCTCAAAAAATAGATTTAAAACACACACCAATACATTTCAGGAAAATGATGCATGAAAGGATGAAATTCCATCAACCCCAATTCATCCTCAATGGATCGATTAAACATAAAATGGTAAACTTGTCCATACTATGATTACCATCATTATTAAAATACAAAAATAATTTAATAAGAATTCCTTTTTTAAAATAAAGAAAAACTGGAACCATAATCATGAATATATGGAATTTATTTGCATTCATTCGTTGATGTAATTTTTAATTTTCCTATGTCCCCTACTTCATGGAATATTAAAAAACATGAAACGTATACCATTCCTAGGTATCTATACCACATGGTGAGTCAACTCACATTGAACTACAAGAATCATTATGTTCAAAAATTTGGATTATATGGGGACCCAAAACTCATGTCTTAGATTGATTCCACTTCTTATGTGATATGAAATTAAAAAAATATAGTTTTTCCTAACAACTGTACCAGCCTCACAAGTGATTATTCCAATGTACAATATTATCCCTCAAACAAAAACATCAACATATCATTGGAAGGAACCATCTTCCACTAGTAACCTTCTAGACCTAATAATAAAGTGATGGAGTGGCCCTTAATGAACCATTCCAAGAGTTCCCAACATTGAAACTAACATCAATGGTGTAAAAGATAAATTTTAAGGAATTAAAATATTGAAAAAATGGTTCATATAGATAAAATTAAAACAATCAAACCAAACCCATCATAGAAACAATAACATTTACAAAATCCTAAAATTCATGTCATGTGATATTATAGAATAGTTAAATAAAACATTAACATGGGATACCCTCATGAATCAACTCTGAAAAAAATCTCAAAACTCTATGTTACTAATTTATATATTTGTTACTATACAACTATATGATTTATAATAATAGTATATATATAGGTTGGGTGATCATAACATATATATATATTCATATTTAACCAAACGGATATTGTGGAAATATGATAACATAATCAGAATTCATTGATGAGAACAATCATAAGTAAAAATCACCTAAACAAATCATATATTCATTGTGATATCACCAATCATCACATAATGGATAATGTATCCATGGTAGTAAATATAACATCGATAGATCAGTGATTGATGTTTCCCAGATCCACTTACCCACTGAGTTTCATATATTATAAATCTAATTAAAATAGAATGTTCCTCAATCCATTCCATGAATATCAAACATCACACATCAAACTAAATCTGATGTGGGTATAGGTTGAAACCCTATCTATCTTATCTACATGGAGATACCATTACATTATGTAGAAATTTGATTTCAACAACACATCACATTCTACATCGACATAATTATCCACTAAATCTCATATCCAATCAAAACCACCTCACTAATGCACCCTATTGTCCAAAAAAATGATGAAAACCTCTTTAATTCCATCATTAATACACACATTAGCCCATAAATAACAATATACATTAATTAAAGGTAATATCCATAGATTATTCTATATAAAAGTAGTACATACCACCAAAATTCACCATTAATGGTTACAATTATCAAAAAGAGAGTGAGAAGGAGGGGTAATCAACCATATTCCACAAAAATACACGATGATGTGAAACAAACTCGATAAAATCATATCTCATTATGTAGAACTTGATTAAGGAGGGTTCATAAAGAAAAAAATACAAATATATATATTGAAAAAACAAAGTATTAATCTTAAGGAATCAAATCAGAAAACACAAACATAATCCATGCAACTACCTCATCTCTCTACACTATCCACTATAATATTATATAACCATTAAATAAAAATACTAAAAAAAACAAGCCACAAACATCCTAGAAAACCTTTTTAAATTTATTTATTCCAAAAAATAATATCTTTTTAAATGTACTATACTTGTTCATTATATTAACCATTTAACCTAGTAATATTATTTAAACCCACTCCCAAACATACCCTAGTCATGTTTCTATGATTTCTCAATTTACTTGAACCCATATATGAATAATGAAATTGTTACAAAACTGACACAAAATAAATTTCATTCTATTTATATTTAAATTATAGACCATTGAATAAATATTTCATCATTATCATATAAACATTCCTACCAATTATATATTGAAAATTAAATACATTACACTTCATAACAACTAATTCATCTCACTACATAAAACACCCATTTAACTCCATGTTCATCGTATGAGATCAATCATCACACATCAACATACATTATCTAAAACCATAAATCATACCATAATATACTCCTTCCCATAATAAAAATTCCATGCCAACATAATATCTTCATCACACTAGCATGTCATGAATATTACTATAAAGACCCAAAATTTATAAACATGGAAAATATAATAACATTAAGAATAAAAATAGACACCACATCATATTTCTCCTTCCCACTTATCCATTATCATGGTTGTAAGGGGGATTTAAATATATTTCAATAATTGAAGAATCGAAATTCTCACTCAAGATCATTATTCACATAAGATATAAATATATGAATGAAAACCCCGTGAAAATAAATATATGAATGAAATCCCCATGACCTAAATTCTCACTAAGATTCATTATTAAAAATTAATCAATGGAATGGTAAATGAATTAAGTAAAACAAGGGATCCCAATTTCACAATAACTACATCATATATTTCGATTATTAATGAAATATAGTATTGGTATCACCAATTCCTTGTGAAAAGATAGAGAGAACATAACATGAAAATAAATAAATATATATGAATGAAAACCCCATGACCTAAAATTGAAAAAATCAACATCATTATATTTTTTTGTTAATATGATTGGTCAAGGAAAAGTTAAAAAATTTCATTCTATAAACATATTTTCACAAATTAAAGAGAGAAAATAGATCACCTACCTCTAACAAGAAATATTTAATTGATTTAGAAAACTTATGAAGGAAGAATATAGCCTTTAGACTTGAATAGATCTAGGAAAAGCCAAAATTAATAGAAACAATTGGAAACAATTCCCACCATCAATAATAAACCATCATATTACTCAGATTAGAAATAAATATCATTATAAAATTATTCAAGTAATGATTAAAAATATAAAAGTAGGGTGAAGGGACACTCCAAATATTATTAAAACCCAATACATTGAGACAGTGATTCATAGAAGATATCATTGTTCAAGAATAATATAAAATATCTCACCAAGTTATCCCAAGATTTGAGAGTGAAGATAGACATACGATGAGTTTTTAAAGGGGTGGGAATTAATTACTAGATTATATGAATGATTCATAATTGAAAAACACCCAAACACATTATATATTTATGGTTTTCTCCTATAATATGGATGAATCTATTCTTTTTCCCCATAATATGCTTTAGGATAACGAAATTCTATGATCCTAGTCTTGAATTACACTTGGATCCTATCAAATCATTTTAAGTTTATGGTAAAACAAAAGGTACATAAGGAAACCACGCCCAATAGAGATGAGATATAAAAAACCAACCTATCTAAAACAACATTTCATAACTCACCACTAAGTCAAAGACATTATTTAAAAAAATTGTACTAAAACACATCATCTCTTGAGACCTACCATGGAAGAACACTACCCAAAAATATAATTGAATAGAAATCAAATTTATGGTATATTTCCTTTGATCCTCCTCTAGTTAATATTCTATATCCAAATACATTATATTATCCTTAAAACTCCAATAAAATCACAAAGCACAAAAATATTTTAAGATAATGGGTCCCATAAGTCCATAATTTTACAATCAATGACATATATTTATTATTTCTTGATCAGACTATAATTATTTGATTCCGTCATACCATAATTGAGAGAATATTATTTTACACTGACCACAACACCACAAGATCATACAATATTTTATATCATAGCTATAAATTTAAAAATAGTTTTAGAATTAGGTTGTTCCTATAGATATTTGATATTCAGATTGAATATTCACCATAATTGAGTAATTTAATCAATGATTCCCTCTATAAAATTATTAAATAGTGTAGTTTTTTCAGTTATATTGAGGAGTTAAAAACCTTTTTACATAGGTTCATTATTTTTAGATATATTATATATTATCAATTACCACTACTATAATGGATTGATTGATGTATATTAATCCATGTAAATTAATAGTATATTATGGTTTTGAAAGGGTTTATTGGAGACAATATGGTCTATGGATGGTCCCATGATAGGGATGATATGTTTTATATCAATAGTATGGTGAAGTTCGACCCTATTACAATAGATGAGTTGGTTATGTGATTCTATTACTCAATATATGTGATGAAAATTGGATATAATGAGGTGTATGATGATATCAAATGAAATTTATACTATAATGTCATGAGGAATAATATAAAATTGTTCTTCACTCACTTATGAATATATAAAAATGTGAAGGTAGATAATAAGTGACTATGTGGGTTACATTAACCCAATTCCATGGTAGTTTGGATATTATAAGAGTTGGCCATATCATTCACAACTAGAATTATTGAGACACCTTAAATACTTGATATAGTGTGGTAAGTCGTGGAATGGCTGTAAAAAATCGCAAATTGTTTTCATATGTCGGAGACTCAAATAGTGGATTGGATGGAAAGGATATATGTGTAGTAGATTGTGCAGTTTTTCTTCGTACTTGTGAGAATAAAATCAAATTAGGATACCCACATGACGCTACTATATTGGAAGGTATATAAAAGTCCATTGTGTCTCATCTAAAACAAAGTACAAAATAACACACATTTTTTAATTTTCAATAATCATGATATAGACGAAAAATTATATTCCTAGATAAGACATGCATGGTTTAATTAAATCAAGTGATGAACATATCTAATATGAAATGAAAAATAAAAAAACCATCAGGGATAAATAAAGGGTACCAATTTAGTTCTTTCAGCATACTTTTTTGTTAATATTTTGATTATTAGAACATGATGAGGTAGAAGTGACAAGTCCATATTTTATTTAGGAGACCACTAAATGGGTTCTGTTGATCTTAATGTGGGTTTATACCACAACAACTGAGAACATATTATAGGTATACATGAGGTAATGAAAAATATTATTTTCCATTGATGATCCAATAATTTTTTATGTATCTCAACATTTGGGGAATCAAAATCTATTAATTAGGGAATTATAATTCTCAGATTAATTGTTGTATTTGAATTTCCATAGCATATTGCAATGGTGATTTTTTTTCTCTTTCCCTATAACATCGAGGTATTCAGTGAATATTTCATAGATCAGTGATCTAAATACATGATCCTTACATAAGTAATTTTATTGATAGTGTGGTTGTTGAATTGGAGTAAGATGAATCATTTTAGGATGCATAATGTTTAAATTAGTCTAAATTGAGGTCATTCTATGCATCGTTACATTTCATTATCAGTTTTTATTATGTAAGAATAAATACATCCAAGAAGATACATGGGGGTGTTAATTAGATATGCATACTCAAGGGATAAAAATATCCATGGAGGAACCCTAGTGGAACTACACATATATGATAAGTCCATATCAGGGATGTTCTGGTTGATAATTGTATTTTTTACTGCTTAATAGTTTAACTTTTTATATAGTAAATCATTCTAAATTTCATTAATTTTGGGTGATATTATTGGTTTACTAGTTGTTTGGGTGGATTGAATGGTAATTTATCTGAAACCATAATTTATGTAGGTTTTCATTGAGGGGGAACATGGTTGTAACACCCCAAGATTCCATGGTATGTTTCCCTTTGAATAATGTAATAGCTTGCATTGTACGCAACTTTGAGATTCTAACACACCGCAACCAATCAAACTCGCCGTTATGAATAGTAATAACAAATTTTATAAATTTTATAAATTTTATCTTTCAAAATGGACTCTATTTTTGGATTCAGAATATCGAAATTATCATAGGGTGATTTTTTGGTATATTTCTGAAAACTTTTAAATTTTGATGAATAGTGAAAAATACTAAGTTATAGTTTAAAACCAAATTTTTATTTAAATGATTATTTATTTTATTAAAATTTATGTTAGGTTAATATAGATTCATAATACCTATATATGTTCAATGTAATTCATTGGACTCAGTTTATAATAATTTTAGATATATAAAAATTTTATTGAACTTTTTACTGTCTTTTACCCACCTTCTATGAGAATTTTCAAATTTACATAAAACATAATTTTATCACTTTTGTGATTTTAATTTCGAAAATCCGAGAGACACAGTTAATATAAATGAGAAAAATGTGGTTCAGTAAGATAAAAAATAATTATTAGTGAATAGTAACTTTTTTACTTTTATTTACCATGGTTATAAGTAAATAGGGTAATTAAGGGTAAAAATTATATTATTATTACCCTAAAGCATTTCCTAATTCTATTTGATATGTGTAATTAGACCAAAAACTTCCATAGGAATAAAATATGATCCATTAGGTCCACTTGGATTAGATTAGAACATTTATTAGTATTTAATTCAATGAAGAGTTAAAGGAATTAAAATCATTGTTAAATAAATAAAACATTTTTGACATTTGGTTATACATAAGATAAATTCTACTATAAATATTAATTATAAAGCTATAAATATTTCATACATAAAGGTATTTTTTTATATTTGTTAGACTTAAAATAATTTATATTATTTATGACACAATGATGATGTAGTAATTACCTAATTAATGAAATAGTAGAATAATTGATATTATTAATACCCAAATAAATATAATATGAGACTTTATATAAAATCCACTATTTTTATAGGTTAATAAGACAATTAGGGTTGTTTATATGAGTTTTTTTAGGCATTAATTATTTTATGAATTTAGCAAAAACAAAATACCAAATAGTGTCAAAATTGACATAAAAGAGTCTTTAAAACAAATATTATATTATTAATTGATATTCTATTTCAAAAAATCTACGGTTCATCCAAAAGACTTATATAATTATATTTGTATAATTAATGAACCACTTGGGGTTCTCATAGATGTTTATAGTAAGTCTATTAACCATATAATATAAAAATATAAAGAGACATGGTAAATGACAAACTATTTAACTAAGAGTTAAATCTAAAAGATAATGTTCATATAGTGACCCAAACCTATCTAAAACCTATTGGTTGAGAGGATTTCAACCCATCCCCACCTTATCCTTTAAATAATTTATTATTGAGCCAGTAAAAACCGATCATTATTTTTATTATAAAATAATGTTTCTAACTTTTTCTAAGGTTCCCCTCACCCCTCTTATAAAAGGGAACACCCCTATCTCTAATTCACACCTTCAAATCCATTTTGCTCATCCCAACCCTACCCAAATACTATCTAAACTGTCTTCCCTTCATCTTAGAGGCCTTCCTGTAGTCAGAAATCCATCTTAAGGATCCCTTTTGATCAAATAAAAAAGATGAACCTGAAGAAAAGGTAAATATTTCATCACATCTATCAAGTTCCTTTTTCCTCCACTTCCTCTTTCATTGTTGTTATCATTATAAAATAATAAATACATTATCATCTATACACTATGATGTTATTATAATTATTGAAAAACCATATTTATTATTCTATTCATCCTTTGAATGACATGTCAGCATACGTGTGTACGTACGACTTACCGTCTCCACATCGTGCTGTAATTGTTATTCAATACATTATTATTTGGATGGGTATAATAATGATGTGTAATTGTTGTAAGTAATAAGTATAACATGACAATTATTCTGTATATATGATATACCACCCAATTAAAAATTATTTTAATATCAAAAGAATGATATTGTCGCTCATGCGTACATACGGATAACCATATCTATGAACGCCATGAGATTCATTCCCCATCGTAATCCATTTAAGAATAATTTTAAATATATGATTAAAGAATCTGCTTAAAGACTTAATATAATTCTGAATATAAATAAGATACATCATATTCATAACAAACACTACTTACAAAACAAATCAAATAAAGGAAAATGAACCAGTTAACACCCAAAATGATGATAATACCAAAATATTATTAATAATGAAATATTAGTAGATAATATATGATATAATATTTATGTATATGATTCTTTTATAATTTTATAGGAATTATTTCAACATTATATAGGAATTTAACCTACCATCAACCAAGGAAAAGTACCAAGTATGTGGTTTCTTATCTGACATTTAATTCCGTGAGATTTCCATTATTCGCCACTTAATTATTGCATGTGGTGTATTGTATACTTCCATTTGATATATATATTCATTATTATTTTTATATTCATTGTATTCTGTGATTCATTTGGTGGTTATTAAATTTTGGTCATACTTCTCGATTGATTACAATGAAGTAAGGGTTTTTCATCTCCCTTTTTATTCCCGTGAGATTCATGCTATATTGGCCACTATTTCCTTTTGTATGGAATATGTACTAAACATGTTTTTATTCTTGGTGAAATATAATTTAATAATTTGTATTTAAATCTTCATTTTATTATACTTCTTTCATGGGTTTCATGTTTCATAAGTTAACAAATCGGTAAGGGATTTTCAAATTTCAATTTCCACTCAGTGGGCTTTACGCATACTTCATTGATTATTTTACTCTATGATTATGTGTGGAATCACTATTTATTATTTATGTATTAATTTCCAATGCACATAGTGTGGATATACTTTTGACAAACATAATAAATCCATTGATAGTTTCTCAAGTCATTGATATAAACATGATCTTAACTCAATTTCTATTCATTGAGTTTAACATCCAAGTCATTGGTGTTGTTTCTACAAGAATATGTGTAAATGTTCTAATATTGATTTACACTGAATATCCAATCGTATTGAGTGTATTTATATGTGTCCCACATAATTAGGTCATTGATTTATCCTTTACCTAAGGATACTATCTTTTTAAAGGGTCTATGAAAAATAGTGTGACTTATAAATGATTTCAATGAAAAGATGTATATTTCTATCAAGTAGTTTTAATGATTATTTTTATCTATAAAAATATTCTTTATTATTCTCAATTGAGGATAATCATTTACAATAAAATCTTCCATATTGTATTGAATGAGTTATGTTTGACTGTGGATGTGTTATTTTTATACCAATCATGGTTTGTAGATAAAGAATTGACATTTTGTATGCAACTTTTAATACAAATGTTTATGTTATGTTTCAAACTTTTCATATGAGGAATGAATTGGACATAGTAAGTGATGTGTGGAACCCCTATAGCTCCTCGATTCATCAGTAGGTATAATGAGACAAACTAGTATCTTGGCACAACGCCTTGACAAAATCATATTTGTAGTCTTCGAAAAAGGCCTTGACTATGTGGTTATGAATGTCTGACATTATGCATTCCATCATTATAAAATTGGCTATTGATATTTAATATGATTATTTTACTAGTATAATATCCATGAGAGTAAGTAAATGGAATTTTTTGATTTATATTTTCCATATTATGATGAAATTTATGCTGAAAAGGCTTTTGTTTTAGTTTTATACATTGCCTTAAATGTTTATTCTTATTTATGAAAGTTTTCACTATATTGCTATCCTTACTGAGAATCTGAGCTTACCCATTTATATGTTTTATTTTTCTCAAGATGCAAAAATTATATTATTACTGAACTAGAGGTATAGACTATGGGATCTCAGTGTTGTCTATGGAAACAATGTTGTTGTAGTTTTCCATTTTATGATTTAATTTAAACCTTATGAATGTATCTAGTACATCCAAGGCTACTAAACTAATCGGCCTTTCAAGACGTGATATTTCGTGATCATTCCAATGATACGTAATAATGCATTTACTCTGGGCTTCTGGGGTCGGGGAGTTACAATGGGAGAAATAGTGTTACACCTAGAATGGGGGTTTCCCAGGGACATATTAATATAACTCACACCACATTGTTTTTCAAATGGGTAATTCATAGAATGTTCTAGAAAGGGTATCCCATTATGATATTTCAATGGATTGATCTCTCATTTTTGGTTTGTTGAACAATAAAAAATTTCCTTTTGAATAACTAATGAAAAATTATTATTTTCTTCACAATATCTAAATTCATATCAATCTCAATTAACTAATCAATTATAGGTGTTTAATGTCCACAAAATGTAATACATGAAAATACTGTGAATTATTTAATGAATATTTGTTATTAAAATTCAAAGGGATCATAAATCCATAAATGGACATCATTTTATACACCTATTTTAATTCCCCCATTAATTGTTTTCTGATTTCTTTTATTATTCATTACAGATTGAATGTCAATCATTATTCGTGTTTAATACCATTAATAATAATATCAAGTTAATAGTAAACATTTATTATTATAATTTAATGAGTTGTTACAATTTTTTTTATTTTTTTATATTTAATTATCTAATATTTAAAAAAATATCAACATTTTTTATGATTCGTATATTTTATATATTGTGTTCACAATTGAAAAATAAATATTACTGTTATATGTTAATTTGAATATACAAAAAATTAATATAATGATATTTTGGGATATTTTAAGTGGTCAAAAATAATATATATATTGTGTAGTTATGTATTTGTTTGTGATGTAGATGCCATTTATAACAAATGGGAAATTCTTAAAACCATTCCTTAATGAATATTATTCTTAAATTTTTTTTTAAATATTGTTTAAATTTTTCTTATACAAACAATATAAATAAATAAAGATTAAAAATAATAGTTCTTTGGATACTTCCCAAACTCTCAATATATATTATTAACATTTTATGAATTTCTAAAAATTATTTCCAAATATTATGAAATAATTGGGTTTCATCTGAAATTGTGAACTGTAAAATGAGAAACACTATTTAATAAACCACATCTATTTCGTTAATGGAATAATAATAGTTGTATTTTAGTGGTCATATTAAATTATATTGGTAAGTGATAATTTAAAACAAAATAAATTCTATTTTTTAATGTATGTAAAAACTAATAAATATTTTTTTTCTACGTGTTCAGAAAGAAGAGTGTGTGTAAAAAATGGAAATTCGTATAAATAGACTACAACATATATTTTTCTTATAATTATAATTATATATTATTTTTATCATAATATTCTATTATAATAGTGAATTAACATCCTATTAAATATTAATATTATTGACATGTATGAATTTAATTAGAATCAAAATAATAGATTTAGTTAGTTTTTATATAAATTTTAATGAAATCAGTATTCAATTTTAATCAAACTCTTTCAAACTAAATTTTTTTGGAAGTGTTTGCGAATTTTATTATTTGATTTTGATGTTATTTATTAAAATTTTGGTGTTTTTATGTGTTATTATGGAAAAACTATTTAAAAAATATATACATTTGGAGAAAACCGTTTCATATTCCATCAATTTTTATATCATCCATATTAATTTTATTACAATAACAAATTTTTATGGGGTTTATTTATGGATTCCTTATTGAATTATATGGATTAGATTTCAATTGCGAGTTAAATAAGATATATGTAGAGTGATTTATAAAAATTTATTGGGTGTTGCACATTGTTCTAAATTAAAATTTAAAATAAAAAATTATCATAGTTTATATAAAGAATCAGAACTATAAAAACCCCCATATTTTGATGATATGTAATTTTTTGTTATATTATACTTAGGATTATCAAATTTTGAAGACGTATAAAAATTTTATCAAGAAAATTATTTTATAATTTACAGTTTTACCCTCATTATATATGTTTTTTAGACATGATAGATTATATTTCACTATATATTTATTTAATGTCATTCAATATCGATAAATATGAAGCCATATATAGTGGAAATATTTAATATTTTTTTTAATAATGTGTATATTTTGGGATGATTTTTATACTAAATATTAAATTATTAATTTTTCCTAAATTAGTTGTTATAAATTTTAAGAAAGATTGGATCACATAAAAAATTATATTTTATTAATAAAGGATATTAATATTTTATTGAAGATTATTTAAGTGAAATTTTTGAAATATGATATATGATTTGTTAATAAATATTTTTTATTTTGTGCATCTAATATTATTAAATTGAAAATAATTATTGGATAATTTCGTACATATTTAGCATGTCATACGTTACACTCAATATCAAAAACATTCGATGAACATTTTGGAATATTTCCCTACAAAAATTTTAATGGAATATTAATATTTTGGTAACTAAATCCATTATTATTGAAATAAATATCATGGAAAAGGGATAATAAATAATGGATAAAATTATACAATACCTCTATAATGGAGAAATCTATATTTCAAAAATTAATCAGTTTAACATGATTATATGTAGTTAAAATATTGGTATAGATGAGGGATATAAAATATTTATGTAATGATTTTCATGAAGAATTAATCCATCGAATAATGGAATAATATAAAAACATGAACAATGTTTCATTAATTTCTATTACTTAATATATTGGTTTAGTAATTAAAATCCTTATATGTGAAGTAATGTGATTTAGATTTTTTAAATAATATAACATTTTTATATCAATTTACCATCATTATTACCCCCTTGTGTCTAAATAATAACCATATTTAAATGAACCATAATAAGGAAGAACTTATGAAATGCAATTCTTGTTATGGGATGGTAAACCTTGTTTATGAGTGAAAAATGGTTCCTAAGGGTGTTATAACAACTAATAGTAATGTATTATTTATAAAAAATATATAAATTCCATATGATTATTTTTATATGTCCGTTTATGCTAGGTGACCATCATCGATAAATAGAGGGTGATGAGACATTTCATTAATTATTTTTTGATACATATGATGATAATTACATCCATCATTAATAATTCAAATAAAAATATATTCAATTATATATTTAATAAGTATAAAACCATTGATTTACTTATCACCCCCACTTCAATTATTTATTGTCCATGTTATTATGATTCAATGAAATAATATTAAAATTAAAAAAAATTATTTTAAAGATTAAATTTTCATTCGGTTCATGACCCATAAAACACTATTTTATGATCAATTGATTCTATTATCATTCTTTTAAATAGTTAAATATAATTAAAATATTTCTTAATATATTATTTTATTATAGAGTTGTTATACCTAAAATAAATATGTGTAGCTAATTAACAAGAATATAATTATTTTACATTTATTGTATGATAATACAAATTATTTTAGAATATAAGTATTAGTAATTATTTGTTTCATTAAATTACTTTCTAATTTTTATAATTATGTATATGATTATTTAATTAAGTAATTTTTACAACATTTTTATCTCTTAAATTTTATACTTTTAAATCTAGGTATTCATAATTTTAATGGTTACCATTTTAATATGGAATGTAAGACCATAAATATTATCGGTAATAACCATAAAATTTATCTAAAAATAAATTCATCAAATCATGTCTAATTAAAACCTAATGTTACATGTATAATGAAATTTCATTGGTATAATCAAATCAACTACCTTTATATGACTATAATTTTCATTTTCTAATGAAATTGTGTATAACTATGAACTTCGTGTAGTTTTAATACCATTTGAATCATCTCAAATTAAAATATAATTAATTTATATTTATTTGAAAAAGTATGAGGGATCTTTTTCCATAACATAAATATCATGTTAAAATTTGTTTTGATATAATATAAATCCTCATATAATGATATTAATTAAATATTAGTTTTTAAGTAAACCACATCATCTTGAAGGTCTCTATGAAATGGTAATGTGAGTAGTAGTGTATTAAATATATTATAAAACCAAAAAATTATGTTTTTAACAAATGTTTTCTATGATGATCATATTTTAATGTCATAATATTACTATTTTAGTTGGTTAATCATCCATATTATTTTTTAAATTCTTAAAAATCATCGATTTTTTGAAAAACAGTTTCAATTTTTGTAGAATATTGGAAATGGTTATGAAATGAATCTATTGTGGTAAAATAGTTTTTAAATGTTATGATTTCTAAATGGTTTCCTTCATAGTTATAAAGTTTCACTCTATACATTTTTTAATAATTAAATAATATTTTTTTATATTACATTGAGAAACACCCAATCTAAACCTATCATTCATACATTCTTGTCAATAAGGATCTAACTATACCTATGATTATCCTACAAATATTATTTGGAATTAAAAATAATGGAGGATAGTAATTAAAAATGTAAACATTTTAATTCAATATATGTATTTATATATTTTGATTATGTTGTATAATAGATTTAATTCAAACATCAATAAGTGGTGTTCTTTATTTTTTTTCAATTCAAATTAATGGTTGAATCAACTAAAAGATTTTATTTTGGAATTTTTGTCATATATATATATGTGTGTGTGTGTGTAAAGTCATTCCATAATTAAAACTTACATTGTTATCAGTAAAACAACAAATTATATTATTTGAGGTTTTTAAAATTTCAACATTTAAAAATGTCCCATTTTGAATGAATATTTATAATAAAAACTTTCATGTATCATGAGGATTTTAACTCTGATAAAGGTTAAACAAAATAGAATTTTGTTTAAGAAAACATGATAAAAACCTTATCAATCATGATAATATATTATGTACAAATAATATTAATAATATATAATTATAAATAAAAGATTTTTAATACCTTAATTTTACCAAAATATATTTATATATTGTATAGGAATGAATTTTATATAATAAAACAATGATAAAACCTGGAATTAAGTGTAATGTATTTGAAATTATTGTTTTTCAGGGATCTTCTAGAAGCTAATTCAACCATGAAATAATAATGTGAAACTTTTTGGATGATGTCGTAAAAGTTTCAAATGACATACAATGTAGAACCAAAAATGTTTTCATATTTGTGTACTTAGATAAAAATAGATATTGATGGTTGATTGACATTTAAAGAGTTTATTATTTATGAAATAAATAAAAATATGGATATTATTTTATATATTTTATAAATTCTCAAAACAATTTACCAATAAAAAATGAATATGTATTTATTTAAGAAATTAATGGAAATTGTGTTTTTGGGGATTTTATTATTGTAAAAATTATATGTAAATTTAAATGTTTATTTTTATAAAATATCTATAGAAAATATGAAATGTTAATGTAGAATATAATTATTTTTATATTTTCATCAAAATTAAATTTATTTAATATATAATTGCACATATTTAGTACATAATAAATTTATAATATTGAATATATATATATATATATTAAAATTAAAATAAATTTTAGGTTCATTTATTATGAAATATCAATAATTATTGTATAATATCTAACTTTTTACAATTTATGTATATCATAAATATTCATAAATTTTAATCACATATTAATATTAAAGAATTTTTTTTATAGTTTAATAATGAAAAATAATATGTGTTATATTATAAAAATATTTATTTAATAGATTAATGTTTTAAAACACCTAATAAATGTAATACCATGTGATTTATATATGAGATGAATGGTATGAGGTAATATTTATCTAGGTTTTACCATCGACCTGAATTTTTATAGGTTTAAACATTTAGTGAAAATGTTTTTATTTATTTAAAAATGTTATATGTGAATAATAATTTTGATTTAAGGTATATCTTAAGATCTAGTATATAGATAAAGGGAAATTTTGGTTATACATCTCACCCGAATAGGGCATAAGATCTATCTATAAAATAGAGTTTAACTATATGGTGCACTATACATGATCTAGTGATAATTTTTTCATGTATGATTTTGTAAATTTAAATGAATAATTATTTTCTATATTTTTAATTTGATTAATTTATATATGTCTGTATATAATTAAAATTCATTATTTTTTAAGTATTATAAATAACAATTTGTATAAAATTATATACACTAATTTTTTTTGATAAAATTAATTTAGTGGGAGATATGTGAATTAAATTTTTTTTTATAAACATAACTATATATATACGGAATACATGAGAATATATATTTATATTTTAAAATCCCATATATTTTTATTAATTTTTATAATAACAAATCTTTTCAGGCATAGATCATCCAAATTTGTATGTGAATATCATAGTTAGATTCCCATGGATTATTGTGTCTGTTTTATGTTAAATAATGGTGACCCCAATAATATTTTTACCTTAATTGAGATGTATAATCATTTTAAAGTTGATAAAAACTGATAGGTGAGGCATTTTAATCAATGTGTATAGACTTTAGGAAACCTATATAACTCTCATTCTTATTTAGCACTATTTTTTCAAAATAATCACTGATTCCAAAAAGAGATAGACACAAAATTGTTTTTAATGGGGTTAACACCATAAAGTATGAAAACTTTCCTCAGTGTTTTGGCATTATTATCCATCACAAATATATCTATTAAAATTATCAAAATGAACATGAGCAATGGTGTGACCTTGAACACACAAAAAAGTTGTTGGAATGAACCAATTATAGTTTAGAATAAATAATGAAAAATGGCACTTATGAAGGAATGATCATCAATATAGATTGATCTTCTTTATTCACACTATATATTTTATGATTCCACTTATCATTAAAATATTCTCCATTGGTTATTCTCAATACTCAATGAATGTCCTTGAAAATGACGATGCTTTAACATCTATAAATTTATCCACCCATATTTTTTTAGAATATAAAAACTAAATTATTTTCATAATATTTGTAAAATAAACTATATGATTCTAAATACAATATATAAACTCATTAAAACTTATTTATGGTTAACCTACTACCCCTAATAAATTACCTACTTTTCATAGGTTATTACTTTATTTTTTATATAAAATACTACAATATGTTCTCAGAAATAAAAAAAACTCATTCGACATTTAAATGAATGCATGAAATCAAAATGTTTGATGTTGAACTAGTTTTAACATGGAACACCACTGAGTGCCAATTGTCTCCCACTCTTTGCCTTTATTTATTATTATAATAAATCAAAATCCCTATATACTGATTTAAAAATTTAAATGAGTTTTTATATAGACACGATCATACTAAATTGATATTTTGTATTCAAAATTATAAATATTTTGGATACATAAAATTTTATAATTCATAAAATTCATATATTCTCAATTTTATTCAATAGTTTTTAAATTTTTGATGAGGTCATGTATAAGTTATCACATTTATTTGGTTTTTCTATTTACACATAGTTACACCCCTAGTGGCTAATTCCATACTTAATTTAGCGTTATATGTATCCACCTATACTTATGTAGTTTCAAAAATTGAATTCCAAATGAAATTTGTTGAAATTATCATATGTGATACTCATAAACTAATAATAATATATAATACATATAAAAATTATTTTCACTCCCATATATACTATGTTATTGAATTTCATACATCTCTTATCTAAATGTATTATGTGATCACAAAATCACTCAATTCCATTATTTACATCCCCTAACGAACATAGATACTTCTCAATCCTTTAAAAATCTTCACCAACATTTTCAAAACGTAATCATAATCTCAATCATGGTTTTTTCTCACATGAATAGAATTTTTTCCCTATACAATAGTAAGTGGATGGTTTCCTAAACATTATCTATATATTCACATATTTGTTAGGAATGTCTAAATATCATAAATATTTCAAAAAAACTCAATTAGATGACATAGAAGGTAATATCATCATAAAAAAATTCATATTACATGAAGAATAATTATTTTATCATAATAATGAAATTTGTGTTGAATAATATTAGAATACAAACCCAATATATGCTTAATCAATATCCCATATAGGATTTATTTTCAATGTTAAAAATTCTTCTCTCAATTATTTAAAATAACACAAAAAAATATATAGCTCCCTAATGAATATTCCTAACAAATAAAATAATTAACTACATTATTATATGATTATGTGAAGGATGAAGACATATAAAAATGTGATTTGATATAATTAATCATTTATTTTTTAAATTAACTCATATAAAAAATTTCAATATGTTCACTATTAGTTATAAATGATTATATATTATTTTATTGATTCTTCTATATAAAACACAATACATAGATTGATGTTTTCACAGATAGGGTAATAATTTAATCTCCTATAAAATTATTATCTTAAATTAGTTATGAATTTATGAGTTTATGTGGATGATCAAAATATTTCAAACATCAACGATAGAAATTGGGTTATACAACAATCTATAAACATAGCATCTCAAACTGCTTCATTGAGATGGATTTTGTCACAATATAATACATCTTTTTATTAAGGATAATGATTTTTTTTCAAGTTAACCTTATCCACTATATCATTTTGATGTAGATAAAAACAACAAATATAAATTGATCTTGAATTTTTTATGGTATTCTTAGAAGGAATAATTTCACTCTAATTTCCACAACCAATAACTAGAAGATAAAAATTTTCATCATTTATCTGTTATATTATTGGTGCAATACATAATGTATGTTCAACATCCTATTAGGAAGACACATACTCTACATTATTGGAAGCTAAAGATACTGAAGTTTTTTTGTTTGAATGTAATGAATCACAACTACTACCAATGAAAAATATTTCACATGATATGGGTTGTCATCATTAACATCTCTATATCAGTTTTCATTGTGGTACAACATAAAAAATATATCTTTAATCTAATTTTTTATCAATTCATAATTAAAAAGGTATAAAATATACCATAGTATTTTATTTTCTTAAAATATATTTGATTGAATATTATTGCAATGAAATATGCAATAAGTAGTAATAAAATATATAATATTAATAATTCTTGTTGGAAAATACATAAGAATTCAAATTATTCTCGAGAACTAATTAATATTTATGAATATATATTCATTATAACATCTAATTTTTTTCCAACATGAATTTATAGACACATCTATATGTTATGCATGAAAAACAACCTTTTTTAATATCTAAAATAAATTTATTATGAATAAGATATGTTTTAAAATACCTGGGAAACCTATAAATCCATAAAAAACATTAATTTATCCAAGAATTAAAGTACAAAATATTTTATTCATATTCATTATTAACTTCACACACACGATATCATCATTTATTGAATCATTTTTTTATCAATATAGAAAATCAAATTGAGTGTTGCAGTTTTAATATTCATAATAAAAATGTAATTCTCTAAAATTTATTTTTAAAAATTTATTCTGCCTCGTTATTTATCTAGGGTGAAATACCATGTTCTAGGTGCCTATTTTAATATATAATGTTCCATTTATAGTTTAAAAATTTTTCAACCATAAAAATAAAGATACAATACATCATATTTTTCCATGTGAAAATCCATATCAATTGTTCAATTTTTTTTAAAAATTATTCCATGTATATAAAATATATTTATCCTTCTAAATAATTATATATCTATGAATAATTTAATGGAATGAATTATTACAATTAAAAAAACGTTTCCCAAAATTGAAACTTATATAATATTTATGTACCCATTATAGTTCTACCTATAAATATTTCAATCCACCTCACCATCTTTATCAATCTTGTTCCATCAAAAATATTTTTATTCTGAAATTTTATTCAATGGGTCATAGGATAAAAATTACTATTTATATATTTGGAATCAATTGTTCTATCTATTCATGTCACAAAAAAATCCATTTGTTGAAATACTCCTATAATTATGTGTGGTTAGATATATGATTGAAAACTGAAATGGATGGTTCCATTAATATTTATTGTTTAATAATCAACCTAAACAATGTTAGTAATGATATGTTCAATATCTATATTTATTTTAAGTCATATGAAATATTTTTCACAACTTTAGATCCCCAAATCCATCACTAGAAAATAAAAAATCTATACATTTTCTCTTATTCATTTTTCTTTCAACATCCACAGAAAAAATAAAAAAGTTAGAGTCTTCTTACATGGTTTAAATTTTTTTTCTTTTACATTACCAATTATTTTTTTATCATCAGTTTAGAACATTATTACAAAACTCTTGTTGTCTCATCTACATGAGCATCCATATTAGGTATAGACATGGAAGAATATATCATTATATTGTAGGTCAATCATCCATCCAGTGTTGACTTTATTTTTAATCAGTAAGGGACTACCAAGAAACCTACATTCATACAAGGAAATTTTTTAAGTGTTAATTAATTCTTAGGATGCAAATGCTCTAAAATATACCAATAGTTGAATTATTATATAACCAATAAAACCTGATGTGACCTACTCATCAAGAACATGAACAGTTATATCCACCAAAAATATATTCTTATACCTAGAAAATCTACTATATTGTGATGTAGGTATAGAACTAAACTAAAACCTATCATCACTTAATCATGATATCAACTGGAATATCATTTTTATTTTTAAAACTAATTATTATTTTTTCAATCAGATCAGAAATAAACATTTCTATTTTTATAAAAGACAAATATTTTGAATATGTCCCAAGACTATGATATCATTTATATGAGCATGGTTCCAAAAATTCATGGGAATTAATAAATAATGTTATAAATTATTATCTCAAATTTTTTATTGTTTTTTCATAATCCTAAAAACATTTTAGAGGATTATTTTATGATTATTTATAGTTAATAAATTTATTCCGTTGTGTTTTTTGTTCACCATTATCCATTTAACTCAATGTGGTATTATCTTCATCTAAAATAAAATATTTCCCAAAATAATTTTTATTGATACCTAGATATAATGTTATATTTTCAATGGTTATAATTTCTTATATTTTTTCAAAAATTATAACCTTATAGAATAAAATAACATGGCGTTCCTATTTCTAGATATAGAAACATATAAATTATTCTTCTCAATTAAAACATTTTTAAATCCCCATAATTAATTATCTTGAAAATTCAAGTAATTTCAATGAAAATTACATCATTTATAGCATCAAATAGTTTTCATATATTCAATAATTTCAAATTTTGTCTACTAACAGAATGTACACTATTTACGAAAGTGTTATTTTAATAGTATTTATTGTTCATACTCCTATAACCATTAAAGTGATAAAATATTCAATTGCAACATCTCGTATTTCATATTTATAATATTTTTAGTTGCTCTAATAAACAATACATTTTTTATGAAACCCCACTATCCGTTATCTACTTTTTTTCATATTTTTAATATTTAATTTCCATAACAACAATATTTTATTGTTTCTTAATCATATTGGCTTTGGATAGATTCCAAACCTATATAATATTTTTTAAAGGATAAATATATTGAAAAACAATATCTGATGTTTTACAGTCATGAATACACCAACAACATGTATATTGAAAAATTACATTATTATTTCTCACTTCAACAAACCTATACTCTTATTTATTCATTTTATTATTTCTTACCTAAGGAAGCTATCTTAATATAAATTCTTTCTCTATCCTCATTATTGTTGGGTATATGTTGTTCAAGTTGTTTCGAAAATTATTAAAATAAGTCACCAAATATACATCAATACCTTTGATGCCTTCAATTTTTATTAATATTTTACCATTTAAATATTGTTCCTTATTATTTTATAATCAATTAAATGCATAAATTATATATTTCCATTCTAATGTATTCATCACTGATCATTTTTTATATTTGATGATCCTTTCCATGATTTTCCTCTTATATTGAAGTTGATTTTCCTTTATCTTCATAATTTTTAACTTATATAGAAAATATAGTAGTATTTATATCTCTAATAGATTTGATTTTCTACCGAGATGAAACACCTGTAGAATTTTCATATTTATGCTTTTATCTTTTTTTTTGAAATAGTTGAAGTCAGATTCTATTAACAATTAACATTTTTAGAATATTTTATCCAATCACTACTATAATATAATTGTAGTCATCTAATTTTATTAATATAAGTTGTCTATATAAATATATTTTTATCTGTAAAAATAATTGTTTAATTCATAACAACCATAACACTTTCCTTTTTATAATTTCCCAAATTAATGTTCCGAGTTTAATTGAAAATAATTCATTTTATACATGGGATAACCATGTTATTCTAATCATTAATTTTTCTAATAATTATATTACTATAACCTTTCTCTTTATATCAATAACACATTACTTTCTAATCTCAAATTATATTCCTTACAAGTATCACTATTACTTACAACATACACACTATTTTTATATCATTCATATTCTAATGAGATGAATGTTTCTTATTTATATACCATAAAAACCATTTGATTGGTGTATATAAGAGATTCATTATTATCACCACATTCATTACTATAAAACTCAAATTCTTCATATGATATATTTTTTTAATAAAGGAACTAGGTAAATTCATATTTTCCCCATTAGATTATTTTTAAAAAGAAAATCCATTTAATTTTCTTAAGAGTGGATTAATTTTAACATTTTTCCATTATATTCATTTGAAAATTAAAAGATAAATTCACAACCATAAAACATTTTAAAAATTTAAATTTGATTATTACATTATACATTTGTCTCCTGTGAGTGATGTGTCTTATCCTGAGAGACAGTGTTTTAGAAGAGACATATGTACCGTCATCATCATCAGAGTGGTCTTTATATTTTTCTTGTTTTCTGCATTTGAATGATTTGTTGTAAATTTCATTTTCACTATTTCCCATTACCCATTTATATTCTTCAATTTTTATATCTTAATTGAAAATTGATATACGTATTTCATTAATAGATTACTCATAAATAAATATTTCTCAACATGTAAAGATCTAGGAATCAAATTTATGCTGTAAAAATTTTATCTAACATTTCACTATTATTAAATCATTATGACATTACCAAATTCATTTAATGAAATCATCAATCAAATTATCCTCATAAAATAATTCATTGATATTTTAATCTTATTTCCTTATGACATTATATAATTATGGTTTCCAAATATATATTTTGTAATTTTTATGACAATATTTTAACCATAAATTATATGAACCACTTTTCAATATCAAATTCTAGGTCTTAAATCCAAAAAAAATTCTCAACCACTTCATTAACAATTAATAAAACAATATATTTAAAACATTTCATTCATAGTAAATTTAATTTTTTTATTAAAGTCAATATAGATGTTTCTATTAGAATTGAAAATCCATATTTTTCTAAATCAACCACATTGATGTCTTGTTATTAAAGGTTGGGTACCATTATATCCTTTTATGTGTGAAACAATGTTCCACCAAATGTTTCTACTATGTTTCTATCAACATAGGTATGTGTATATATTATTAGCACATGATATAACAAAGTGATTTTACTATCCCCTATTAAAAATTGTGAGACCCAAAAAAATTAATTCACATTGAGAGAGTTGGTTGATAAATTATTTCCATTATGTTTTCAACACTTTTAAACTATAATTTTTATTTAAATATTTTCTCTGAAGATAATCAATGATAGTAAAATGATATAGCGAAAAATGGCTTGATAAAGACGATCCCCCATTTATAGATGGCTATAACCTGGATGGGTCATAGTTAATATCACACACACATAGATTCATTATTATTTCTAAAAATTTATCAACAAATGGAATTAAATTAAACATATTACTAATTTTTGAAATAAATAGTTACTATCTCACATCAATATTATAGAATTATTCATCATAATGAATTATTTCCACTATAGATTTGACCTCGAATGTCAAATACGCATATAATATTCCTCCTCATCATTTCAATGTATTATTATACGACCATTATCAATAATCTGTCAATCAATCTAATAACAAGATGTGTAAACATCAATTAATTCATCTCATCATATATATTGTCACACCCCAAACATGGATGCATATTTATTTAATTTTATTTTGTTTATTTACTTCGTCCCGCATCGTCTGGATGAGGTTTAGTTGGGTCCCAATTTGAAATTTTCAATGTTTGATGTTTTGATGGGTTTCGGGCTACTGCGAAGACACCTGACCGTTAGCGGTGACTGTGCGTTCTGCCCGGGAGACTGTGTGGTTTCGTGATGCTTAAAATAATAATATATTGTGTATAAAATAACATTATCATTATTGATAAATTTCTAAAAATATTATTATTCTTATCTAAAATTAAATGGAACAATTTATTATTGTGAATTTTTATTATTCAGATGTTATATTATTACTATTATTATTATTATTATTATTTTCATTTTTATCAGGTTTCTTTTTTTGTCTAACGCATGGCCCTATTAATCTTCCCCTCTGGTCACACAGATCCACTAATTTTTGGTCTGTTCTTGCACTCTCCCCCTCGCCCGAGCTACCTGCGTCCGTAGCCCGCCTCCCAGACCACTCCTCCCTACGCCGTCGTCCGCCCCTGCTCCTCCCTGCGCAGCTGCCCGCCGCAGATCCCTCTGTCGTCCGACCACCCCAGCTCACTGACCATCAACCGACCTCGCCTGCTCTGGCCGCACCACCATCAACCAACGTGACTCCCCCCCTCTACAGTGTCCTTCTCCATGAATTCTCTTTTATTTTTTGGGAGTTTTTTTGTTTTGTCCAATACATAATCGAGGGGTTTTTATTTGTGTGTGTTTCTAAATTTTTAGGGTGTGCGAAGGTTTTGAAATATTCTTCTCTCCCTTGTGTGGATGCATGGTTGTATTAATGAAACTTTGAGGTTGGCGAATTTTCTTATTTCATTTCCAGAACACTCCGCTAATACTTGAATTCAATCATTTAGTTTTAAAACTTGATTAGAAGCTTCATTATGCCCATAATTAACTTTCTATAGAGTTATCCAATTTTTATAATTATTTAAAAATATGTTTTGTGTGAGTTCCTGGTGCATGTCTACATGTGTATAGAATGAGTTACTTTTTTAGGTGCCAAATCATATTTTAATAATTTTTAAAATGTAATTCGCATCACTATGGAATTCTAGTGTATCTTTTTTTGAAGCTTTGGAATTGATGAATTATTTAAAATTGTTCCTTATCATGATTATTTAATTAATTTTATGTGTTTCTTCACTTGGGGTATTGATAAAATGTTATATGGGATTTTAAAATAAATTGATTTGTTTTTTGGGGGTTTTATCTTAGTTTTGTTTCATAAAAATGGTGAAAATGTGATTTGTATTTTCCTTGTGAACTTTGTGATTTTTGGGTTTTTTATATTATATCTTGATTTCTTTGTTTGGATTAAATTTTATTTTAGGGATTTTTGGTGTTTTTGAGTCCTAGGGGTTTATCGTAGGGAGTGGTAGTCGGTTTTGAAGACGTGAATGCATATTACCAGGTATGGATATGTATAGATAAATGTATCTTCTGTGTGTGTAATCGCTCATGGTGCGTGGAACATGTGTATCAGTTTAAGGATATAAATATATATATAAAATTGTGTGTATACGAATGAGCTACTTATTGAATTAGAAACCTTGACGTGAAATTTGTTGTGGTAGGAGTTTCTATCCTTTCTCTCTTTATGATGTTTTCTATAGACAGTGTTATCATTTCAATTAATTAATAAATGTTATTCGCACTATTATAAGAATGATAGTTTATTCATTACCATGTTTTTATGACTTACCAACTCAGTTATAACTAAATTCCTTTATCTTAAAATGGTATTCTTGGATGTTTTGAGTGGTGATTTCTTAAAGAAACATTTTATGGGAATTCGTGTTTTGTAGAAATTATTTTACATTCCTTGAATGGGTATTTTTCTCAAAACCTCGGTTTTATAAACGGTTCCTATTTTCTAAATGTTGTGGGTCTCTTTGTAGAGACCCGTAGCCTGACGTACATTGACTTTACATTACTTTTGCGGAATACTTAGTACATAACAAAAACACACACACACAAGGATCGTAATAGTTTAGTGTCTTTGGAAACTCGGAACGTAATCTTCTAATCGTGGTGAATGATCTTCAATATCTCCCATAAAGATCTTCCCTTTTTTTTATACCTAAAACCTTTCTTTATATCCTGGGGAAAAGAAAACATAAAAGTGTGAGCTCAAATGCTCAGTAAGGGTAAACAAAAGAAATATCAATCACATCATATTCATAAGAACATAACATTTTGGAAATCATAACTTGTAAAAGAGAGCATAATTTCATAACATGGGATAAATCATGGCAGTGAAATGTAATCACAATAATCATAACTTAAAACATGAAACTTTGTGGCATTCACACATAATCATAGAGAATCATTTCTTGTTAGTCAAGACTCATTGCCAAGACTGTCTTAGTGGACAAAGTCTCTTTCTGAATCGAGTAACCCTCGTTTCAGTCCTTTTTAACTGAACCGGTATAACCTACCGTTCCAGCCCTGTCTATCTCATGAGATATAAAATCATTACCCAATGCATTGGAGGGAGATATAGGTCCCACCCATCTCATAATGATACCATTATTATGTGTGCCACAAAATCATAAATCATACATGATTGCATAACTCATGTAATAAAAATGGGATTCTTAAACAACATGACATCATAAAACAATTCATATAAGATAAAGGAATTCATAAAAATATTTCCATCACAACATAATCAAATCCATGTAATAATAGGGATAAAAACAGAACCCTTTTATTATCTTAGATGGAAAATAATTTTGATAAAATACTTGAACTTCATTCTTGAGGAAAATATCCTTTCTACTTCAAATTTTTTTTTCCTTTCATAACATGTCATACAACTTTAAGATAAAAGAAGTTGATTAAAAATAAACTTGAAAACTTTTAAAGGAAGATTCTTGGAAATAATGTTTTAAAAATCCATTCATGCCGTATAAGTTAAAAAAAACATTCTTCGTACTTTTGTCGGAAAAGTCAAAAAGTACCTCGTACGACAAAAGATTCCTTTCATAGATATTACTAAAAACTCACCGAAGGGTAAAAATGGATTTAAACAATTGTAGGTGGATGGAAATAATATTACATATTTATGAAACATGGATGTGGATGATAAAATACACCCCAGTAAATACTTACGAATAAACAATCTCGGATAAAAATGAGATTGTGATATTTCCCTTACCTTAGGTCCGACTTGCTTTGTAAGTGTCCGAACCTCCTGTATAATGATTTAAATCATGTTATTGACTTATTACAGAATCATATTCATTGTTATGATATCATATATGGTTCACTTATGACATTATATTACCCATTCTTTTGTAAATTCCATGTTAAAGAAGCGTTTTGCGTAAAATCGTTTCATTTATCGTAGGTGTTTTGACTTGTTGTTCTTGACATCATTATTACTTATATCATGATTTACTCACTTCCAGAATATAAAATATGATTTATATATCATATATATTCAGTATATATATATATATATAATAGGTAGATAAATAAAATGAAAAACACCGTTCATGGAGACGGTAGTCCATACGTACGCATGAACGCTGTTTTCCTTTCCTTATTGTCTTGAAATGGAAGTAAGTAGATGACATACATATGTATATATATACATAAATCCAGTAGCTTTATAATGTCATATATTTCATTATTATTTCTTATATATACATTATAATCATTCTTAAATGGTTAACATGGAGAATGAATCTCATCGCGTCGTGGAGACGGTAGTCCGTACGTACGCACGAGCGATGATATCATTTCTATAAATATTGAATTGAATTGGAGTGGATTATACAATATATCAGAATCAATATGATGTTTTAATAACTATGTATAGTTATTCTTTACACCATTATACCCATCCATGTAAGGTGGTGGTGGAAAATAGATTACACCACGGCGTGGAGACGGTATTCCGTACGTACGCACGCGCGGTGATTTATTTTTCCGTAGGATGGATAGATGGTGAAATAGGGTTGTTTCATAATTATAATAACATATCAGTATATGAGTGATACTTATGTTATTACTTCATAATGAAACAACCTAAGAAGAAGAAGTGGAAGAAGAAATAAAGATGAAAGAATTGGTAACGGTAATTACCTCTTCTTTGAAGTGCCTCTTTGAGACCTCCTCTTAGGGCACTAAAATTGGTCTTTGAGGAAGACCAGAACCTCTAGGATGTTTTTAGGGAAGTGGAGAAGAGATTTTGGCAGGGTTTGGCCGAGCTTGAGTGCTCAAATTGGTGTGAGGAGGAGGGGGAGGAGGTGTCCTTTTATAAGGGAGGAGAGGGGCACCTTAGGAATATCTTAAAATATTATTTTATATTAAAGTCAAAATCGGTTTATAATGGTTCCAAAGGGTCTTATTTCGAAGCTAAAGTGGGGATGGGTCGAAATCCTATCAACCAATAGGATTTAGAAAAGTTTAGGTTCTTATTTTAACCTTATCAATTAGATTTAACTCTAAGTTAAATAATTTAACTTTTACCGTGTCTTTTTGTTTTCTTTCACTATAAGGTTAATACACTTACTATAACATGCCGAACGAACCCCAAATTGTTTATTATTAATATATATATCCTTATCTAAGTCATTTTTCCGAACCTTAGATTTTTAGGAATAAAATAACAATTAATAATATAATATTTGATTTAAAAACTATTTTGTGTCAATTTAGACACTATTTGATATATGATTTTTGTGAAAGTCATAAAAGAATTATATGTTCGAACCAAGTTGATTAAATCAACACTAATATATCATAGTATCCTAGAAAATTAGTGTAATTCATAAAAAGTCTCAAATTACATTCATTTGAGTATTTATAACATCACTTATGTTAATATTTCCTTAAAAGGGTAATTACTGCATCATCGTTGTGTCATAAATAAATTAATTTATTTAATGTCTAAAAATTATAAATAAAATATCATTATATAGGAAATATTTTTAGATTTCTAATGAATATTTATAGTCGAATTTATCTTATGTATAACCCCATATTAAAAATGTTTTAGTGAATAAACTTTGATTTTAACTCTTTTAACTCTTCTTTGAATTAAATAATAATAAATGTCCTAATCTAATCCAAGTGGGACTAAATGATAATATTTTACACTTAAGGTTGTTTTTGGTCGAGATACACTTGTCCAATAGAATTAGGACATGTGTTAGGGTAATATTAATATCATTCTTACCCTTAATTACCCTATTTACTTTTAACCGTGGTAAATAAAAGTAAAAAGTTACTATTTACCAAAAATTATTTTCATCTCATTGAACCACATTTTACTTACTGACATCAACCGTGTCTCTCGGATTTTTGAAATTCCATTCACAGAAGCGGTAAAATTAAGTTTTATGAAAAATTCAGTTTTTTAACTACCACTTAGTAGTTTCACTATTCATCAAAAAATGAAGGTTTTCAGAAAAATGCCAAAATTTCATCCTAAGCTATATTTCATATTCCGAATTCAAAAATGAAGTCTATTTTACCAAATTCATAACATAGAAGTTGCATTAATTAATTTTATAATTAAATCCCGCTGTTAAAACAAATAGCGTGTTTTTAAGAAACAATATCTATCAAAAGATTGACACTTGTTTATGTCTGGTTTAAATGTGCAATTACATCCAATGACCAACATTGTATTAAATTGTAAAAATATATTCTAAATATACTTTAAAACTACTCCAATTAATAATTTATCACTATTAATTATTTCGATTAAAAAAGTTGTTTTTTAATTATAATTTAGTAATTTTCACTATTCATCAGAATATGAAAGTTATCCGAAATGTACCAAAATTTCATCTTAGGCTAAATTCGATACTCCGAATCCAAAAATGAAGTTCATTTTGAAAAATAAGATTTACAGAATCTTAAAAAGTGGTTATTACTATTCATACCGGCTAGTTTTAATAATATTTTAATAGCATATCGTTGTTTAGTGAAACTCGGTATTGCGTATTACACACGCTATCGAGGAAGGTCGCGATTGCGTGTAATGCAAGGCAAGTCAAGGATGCGTGTTGTGCAAGCTCCTTTTGGTGTAGCGTACAACACAAGACATTAATAAAATTAAAAAGAATATTTTTTATAAAATCTTGGGCTGCTACATTCTACCCCCCTTAAAATGAATTTCGCCCTCGAAATTCGTCGGGGTTATAAATGGTTTACTATTCGAAAGTTTCTTTAATAGAAACCCACATCGTAAAAAGGAATACCAAAACTTGGCATTAAAAACTAAAGTATGAAATGCAACGATTACCCAAATAAACTAATCGCTGGGTTTCCACATAGGTAAAAATATGGATATGGAAGAGAAATCTAATCATCATGTTCTGATGGACAGTGGTAGAGAACATGGCTATGGAAAAGCCAGTAATCACAAATCCATAGATTTGGGATGATATAAGGTACCATCTGATTCATCAGATATAAGATCACTAGGACAACATTTTTGGTTTTCAAGATCATTTCCCTAAAGTTGAAAATTTGAATTAGAATAAATACTTACTTTATTTTGGTACAATCTCACTGTTGTTCGTGCCTTGAACAATTTCCACTTCATCTCTTAAATAAATGAAGTTGAATTTGTTATTCATGAAGTGTTAGCAGATTATGTGATAGAATGACGGGTCATTCCATCTGTCTCAAACAAAAGGTTAGCAAAAATTATATACATAAGTCGGTCTATAGTGAGATTAATCATATATGGTTCCTAAAATGGTCTTATACTTCATATATCATACTGCTTAATATAATAACACTAGTTTCTACTAAACAGGGACTTCCTGTAGGTCAGTGGTAGGCGATAAAGGCCAGTCGCACTTCGGTTGTGGGTTCGATTCCTACAGCCTTGTCCGAAGCGATGGGCTGTCGCCCGTCCTGCAGGTTGTCCTTTTTCTAAAACTACGTTACTATAACATCCCATCAATAATATCGAAAATCTTCTATCCTTAAACAATACCAACTTATGTCCAACATAATCCAGTCTAATCTTTAGGCTTATACATAATACTGCAGTCCACTCTCATAATATAGTGACAATGATTACCAGAGATTTAATACTGTCGTTGATCCCCACATATCATAAGATATGTCTTGTTGGTCACATTCCAAACATTCAAAGTCCTTAATCGTGTATTCTCTTGAATACCTTAGTGAAAACATGAGTGCAGTTAAAAGTTAACACTTTCCACATACCAAAATCCTCAAAATTCTATATACTCAAACCATGATATCACTTAGTCCTTATATCAATCATGAGCTCATGAATACTATTAAACATTTCATTTTCTCGTCTTCATTATGCGCATATCATCTTATTTCCAAAAAAAATATCTCAATCACTTTGAATACCACATCAATAAATATTGTAATACTCAATGATACAACTTTATTTTGGAATCCCATTACATAATCACTTAATCATTCCACCACATCGTTGTCATATTCAACATTGCCAATAGTGATCGCATGTGATTTCCCTTTGTCCTTTGCCTTCAGTGGTTTCTCATGTTGATCATCACTAACCCTTGGATTAGGGAAATTATTAGCATAATGCCCCATTTCCTTGCACTTGAAGCATTGAAGTGTTGGCGGTGCGTTCTCTGCAGTGTTTGCTTTATTCACATCATTAGAAACCCTTTTTCCATTACTTCGTCACTCAGCTGCTCGATGACCTTCTTTTCCACACTTAAAAACATTTTCTAGTCCTTTTAAGACAATCTCCACCATGCTTCTTTCCACACTTTGTGCATAAGGAAACATTCATCTTCTTTTCACCATTATTCTGAGATTTCTCCTTTAACTCCATCTTTCGTTTCTTGTCAAAACCATGAGATGGATATGTAACACCAACTTCCATTTCTACCTTGATAGCACAATGCACAATTTCTTCATAGCTACTAAAGTCTCTTATAGCTAATGCCCTTCGAAGACTTGGTTTTAAGCCACTGAAAAATCGATCATCTTTACTTTCAGGTTGGATGATAATTCCAGAAGCATACCTTGAAAGTCTTGTAACATTTTCTTCATAGGTACCAACAGATTCATCATCCCTTTGCTTCAGTTCAAGAAACTCTTTCTCCATCTTTGTTCGAAGAATACGAGGGAAGTACTTACTGAAAAACAAGTTCTTGAACTCGTCCCATTCCATGGACTCAATTTCATCTCTTGGGCTCGTGTTCTTGATAAGATTCCACCATTGATCAGCTTCACCTTCCAAATGATATACTGCTAAGATGACTTTATCATGTTCAGAACATTGAAGAACTGAAAATATCTTTTCAGTAGTACTGATCCATTGTTCAGCCACAAGTGGATCAGAAGACCCACTGAAAGAAGGTGGACGTTGCCTCATGAAGGACTCAATAGAATATTGTTCCCTTCTCTGCTCATTTGGATGTCCAGAATGATTCATATCTTGTGTAAGTATAGCAATAAGATTTTTCACTCCATCTCCCATAACATTTGTTTTTTCAGGAGGGTAATCATTGCATTGTCCATTGCATTGATCAACACGGTTCCTTCGGGTTCCAGCCATCGTCTAAAACCCAAAAAGAATAGTGTGAGAGGCAAAAATCATGCTAGGGAAAACAACATAATAAAGGGGGAGTACCTTCAATATCCAACATCTTAGGTGTAATTCTATTACTATAACCTATACGTATACTTAACCTTAGGGACATCCCTAGACATACCTTAGAAATATCTTTAGGGATCTCACTAATGTTTTCGCATCCTAGTTTCCAAAGGTGGACTAAACCTTTCCTCTGATACCAACTGTAGAGACCCGTAGCCTGACGTACATTGACTTTACATTACTTTTTCGGAATACTTAGTACATAACAAAAAAACACACACATAAGGATCGTAATAGTTTAGTGTCTTTGGAAACTCGGAACGTAATCTTCTAATCGTGGTGAAAGATCATCAATATCTCCCATAAAGATCTTCCCTTTTTTTTTACCTAAAACCTTTCTTTATATCCTGGGGAAAAGAAAACATAAAAGGGTGAGCTCAAATGCTCAGTAAGGGTAAACAAAAGAAATATCAATCACATCATATTCATAAGAACATAACATTTTGGAAATCATAACCTGTAAAAGAGAGAATAATTTCATAACATGGGATGAATCATGGCAGTGAAATGTAATCACAATAATCATAACTTAAAACATGAAACTTTGTGGCATTCACACATAATCATAGAGAATCATTTCTTGTTAGTCAAGACTCATTGCCAAGACTGTCTTAGTGGACAAAGTCCCTTTCTGAATCGAGTAACCCTCGTTTCAGTCCTTTTTCACTGAACCGGTATAACCTACCATTCCAGCCCTGTCTATCTCATGAGATATAAAATCATTACCCAATGCATTGGAGGGATATATAGGTCCTACCCATATCATAATGATACCATTCTTATGTGTGCCACAAAATCATAAATCATACATCATTGCATAACTCATGTAATAAAAATGGGATTCTTAAACAACATGACATCATAAAACAATTCTTATAAGATAAAGGAATTCATAAAAATATTTACATCACAACATAATCAAATCCATGTAATAATAGGGATAAAAATAGAACCCTTTTATTATATTAGATGGAAAATAATTTTGATAAAATACTTGAACTTCATTCTTGAGGAAAATATCCTTTCTACTTCAAAAACATTTTTCCTTTAATAAGATGTCATACAACTTTAAAATAAAAGAAGTTGATTAAAAATAAACTTGAAAACTTTTAAAGGAAGCTTCTTGGAAATAATGTTTTAAAAATCCATTCATGCCGTATAAGTTAAAAAAAACATTCTTCGTACTTTTGTCGGAAAAGTCAAAAAGTACCTCGTACGACAAAAGATTCCTTTCATAGATATTACTAAAAACTCACCGAAGGGTAAAAATGGATTTAAACAATTGTAGGTGGATGGAAATAATATTACATATTTATGAAACATGGATGTGGATGATAAAATACACCCTAGTAAATACTTACGAATAAACAATCTCGGATAAAAATGAGATTGTGATATTTCCCTTACCTTAGGTCCGACTTGCTTTGTAAGTGTCCGAACCTCCTGTATAATGATTTAAATCATGTTATTGACTTATTACAGAATCATATTCATTGTTATGATATCATATATGGTTCACTTATGGCATTATATTACCCGTTCTTTTGTAAATTCCATGTTAAAGAAGCGTTTTGGGTAAAATCGTTTCATTTATCGTAGGTGTTTTGACTTGTTGTTCTTGACATCATTATTACTTATATCATGATTTACTCACTTCCAGAATATAAAATATGATTTATATATCATATATATTCAGTATATATATATATATAATAGGTAGATAAATAAAATGAAAAACACCGTTCATGGAGACGGTAGTCCGTACGTACGCATGAACGCTGTTTTCCTTTCCTTATTGTCTTGAAATGGAAGTAAGTAGATGACATACATATGTATATATATACATAAATCCAGTAGCTTTATAATGTCATATATTTCATTATTATTTCTTATATATACATTATAATCATTCTTAAATGGTTAACATGGAGAATGAATCTCATCACGTCGTGGAGACGGTAGTCCGTACGTACGCACGAGCGATGATATCATTTCTATAAATATTGAATTGAATTGGAGTGGATTATACAATATATCAGAATCAATATGATGTTTTAATAACTATGTATAGTTATTCTTTACACCATTATACCCATCCATGTAAGGTGGTGGTGGAAAATAGATTACACCACGGCGTGGAGACGGTATTCCGTACGTACGCACGCGCGGTGATTTCTTTATCCGTAAGATGGATAGATGGTGAAATAGGGTTGTTTAATAATTATAATAAAATATCAGTATATGAGTGATACTGATGTTATTACTTCATAATGAAACAACCTAAGAAGAAGAAGTGGAAGAAGAAATAAAGATGAAAGAATTGGTAACAGTAATTACCTCTTCTTTGAAGTGCCTCTTTGAGACCTCCTCTTAGGGCACTAAAATTGGTCTTTGAGGAAGACCAGAACCTCTAGGATGTTTTTAGGGAAGTGGAGAAGAGATTTTAGCAGGGGTTGGCCGAGCTTGAGTTCTCAAATTGGTGTGAGGAGGAGGGGGAGGAGGTGTCCTTTTATAAGGGAGGAGAGGGGCACCTTAGGAATATCTTAAAATATTATTTTATATTAAAGTCAAAATCGGTTTATAATGGTTCCAAAGGGTCTTATTTCGAAGCTAAAGTGGGGATGGGTCGAAGGCCTATCAACCAATAGGATTTAGACAAGTTTAGGTTCTTATTTTAACCTTATCAATTAGATTTAACTCTAAGTTAAATAATTTAACTTTTACCGTGTCTTTTTTTTTCTTTCACTATATGGTTAATACACTTACTATAACATGCCAAAAGAACCCCAAATTGTTTATTATTAATATATATATCCTTATCTAAGTCATTTGGCCGAACCTTAGATTTTTATTAATAAAATAACAATTAATAATATAATATTTGATTTAAAAACTATTTTGTGTCAATTTTGACACTATTTGATATATGATTTTTGTGAAAGTCATAACAGAATTATATGTTCGAACCAAGTTGATTAAAGCAACACTAATATATCATAGTAACCTAGAAAATTAGTGGAATTCATAAAAAGTCTCAAATTACAGTCATTTGAGTATTTATAACATCACTTATGTTAATATTTCCTTAAAAGGGTAATTACTGCATCATCGTTGTGTCATAAATAAATTAATTTATTTAAAGTCTAAAAATTATAAATAAAATATCATTATATAGGAAATCTTTTTATATTTCTAATGAATATTTATAGTTGAATTTATCTTATGTATAACCCCATATTAAAAATGTTTTAGTGAATAAACTTTGATTTTAACTCTTTTAACTCTTCTTTGAATTAAATAATAATAAATGTCCTAATCTAATACAAGTGGGCCTAAATGATAATAATTTACACTTAAGTTTGTTTTTGGTCGAGATACACTTGTCCAATATAATTAGGACATGTGTTAGGGTAATATTAATATCATTCTTACCCTTAATTACCCTATTTACTTTTAACCGTGGTAAATAAAAGTAAAAAGTTACTATTCACCAAAAATTATTTTCATCTCATTGAACCACATTTTACTTACTGACATCAGCCGTGTCTCTCGGATTTTTGAAATTCCATTCACAGAAGCGGTAAAATTAAGTTTTATGAAAAATTCAGTTTTTTAACTACCACTTAGTAGTTTCACTATTCATCAAAAAATGATGGTTTTCAGAAAAATGCCAAAATTTCATCCTAAGCTATATTTCATATTCCGAATTCAAAAATGAAGTCTATTTTACCAAATTCATAACATAGAAGTTGCATTAATTAATTTTATAATTAAATCCCGCTGTTAAAACAAATAGCGTGTTTTTAAGAAACAATATCTATCAAAAGATTGACACTTGTTTATGTCTGGTTTAAATGTGCAATTACATCCAATGACCAACATTGTATTAAATTGTAAAAATATATTCTAAATATTCTTTAAAACTACTCCAATTAATAATTTATCACTATTAATTATTTCGATTAAAAAAGTTGTTTTTTAATTATAATTTAGTAATTTTCACTATTCATCAGAATATGAAAGTTATCCGAAATGTACCAAAATTTCACCTTAGGCTAAATTCGATACTCCGAATCCAAAAATGAAGTTCATTTTGAAAAATAAGATTTACAGAATCTTAAAAAGTGGTTATTACTATTCATACCGGCTAGTTTTAATAATATTTTAATAGCATATCGTTGTTTAGTGAAACTCGGTATTGCGTATTACACACGCTATCGAGGAAGGTCGCGATTGCGTGTAATGCAAGGCAAGTCAAGGATGCGTGTTGTGCAAGCTCCTTTTGGTGTAGCGTACAACACAAGACATTAATAAAATTAAAAAGAATATTTTTTATAAAATCTTGGGCTGCTACACTCTTCATGCTTTTTTTTAATTTGTTTGAAAATAAATCCATTAGTATATACCTGTTTGGATTTTGGTGTATATATTGTTGAGTGTGTGGTGTAAGGCGTCGTTTGGTTTGTTTTACAAAATTTTACATAGTATTACAAAATACTTCTGTGGTAATGCATCAAAACCTAGACCCTAAAGGCTCGTTTGGATTTTTAAATACAAAAATGATGTCCAGAGTTGATTTAAAATAGCTTGTGAAATAATTTGATAAATGCATTGATTGTTTGGAAGAAGAGGCCCAATTTACAACACTATGTGTTTAATAAAGTGGTTTTGATAACTGAATGATGTGACGGCCCAGTTGGAACTTCATATGTTTGACATGTATGCATATATATAAGTATATAGGGTGCTTTTATCTTGGGTAACCAATTATGGGCGAACACATAGGAAGCATCTGTGTTTGGGGTAGGCATTTTTAGTGAGATGAGTCACGCGTGCGAGGGACTTCCATCTTAAACAGTATTATTATAACCACTATGGGATCCTGAGAATCTTTTAGATGATCAAGTGATGGTTGAAGACCACCCCTAATTAGACGGGTTGGTACCCCTAGATATTTTATTAGGACGGGTGGGCATTGCAACTGGATTGGAGAGTTTGGGTGGCAAGTTGGTTATAGACATATGATCTTTACCATACGCCGGTAGGGGGCTCCAAAACTGAGTACATCGAGGGGTCTTCTAGGGATGGTTAGGATCACCCATGGTTACTAAATTATTTACACAACCTGTTTACTTTCTGTTACACTATTTTGTTTTCTGTCCGCACTTTTTACTTATTTTACACTAGCATAACTTTAGCATTTTATGGTTTGTATTTTACTTACAAAATGAAAAATGATTTTGGATATAGTATGTAGTGTGTGTTGGGTTTTTAAATGTGAATAAAATTTTTATTATTTTAACATTTGAAAAACCCACTTTTATATCTGTATTTGAAAATTTTGTTAGTGGACTATTTTAGAAAAGGGAACTGGTAGATTTAGTGGTTCATTCTTGGCATTCTAACTGAGAATATCGGTGCTAAAGCCTATTATTTCATTATAGTTTCATGTTCGGTTTCTCGAGCAGGTTCTTAGTTCAGACGCATAATGTTGTAGCAGGATTGGTTCTGAGTTGGGTGGTGACCTAAGATGACCCAAGGAGGTATGTACAATTTACATTCATCCCACAACTAGTAATCTTTTTTACTGTCATTTATATTTACTAACATGTCTTTTATTTAGGGGCCAAATTGTTCCCTCTTTTATGTTTTAATGCCCGAGACTGGTTGGCAGCCTGGGGGGATAAGGAACTCCCTTAGGGCCACATTGTGTACAAGATTGGGTAACCGGTACATGGTCGACCTGGGTTGGTTCATGAAAAAATGGTATCAGAGGAGTCTCGTGTTATTTGGGGTGTCTTGTAGATGGATATTAGGAATGTCGGGGCTCAAGAATTAGGTTATAGGTCGGTTTTTGGTCACTACCGCTTGCAACAAAACCTAATTTACCCAGGGTAGTCTAGGATTTGAGTCTTTTGTCTATGGATTTTTTGGATTGAGGAATGAAAATGGTACTGAATCGGTTCACATTGTGGCCTCCCATGGGGTTGTGACCCATGTGGAGTCCCTGTGCCTAATTAAATGTCCTCTTAGGGTTTTGTATTAACTGGGGCATGGCACACCACTATGTCTCTAGGTTAGGTAGAGACATTAGTTCTTCATTCTGATGGATTATAGTTGGTTGTGTTTAACATTAATCTTAGTTGATGTGAGTGTGTGTTGAAAATAAATTTATTTTCGAAATAAAATAAAAGTTGCATCTTTCTATTTTCTTTTGAAATTAAAATAATTGTGGTTTTAATGAGAAAGTGTATCGGTTTGGAAAAAATACTATTTATTTGGATTTATTAAGGAAATTAAGTGTTTGAACCTTGGAACTCCATATGGTGGGTCACACGTGTGTGGGTATGTATGGAGAGTGTGTGGGTGCACTTGTACGCAGATGATGTGGGAGAGATCGAATGAACCCACATGTGGTGGTTTATAAGGTGCCAAAGGTGAGTTTAAAATTTTAAATAAATAATGGTATCTGTAAAAGAAAATTTTACTTGTGTCTAGTTATGTTTGGCCTATGGGTTTGTTTTCCTTTATCATGTATTGTTTCATTTATTGAGTTTTGATTTTATGACTTGTTTCAATGGTGTTTTTGTATTGCTATGAGTATGCCACCCAGAAAGACTCCAAAAGTTGTTAATCAGTTATGCCCAGTTCCTAGTTCATTTGTGTGTCATCTTCTCACCGAGGTAATCAATGTCTATTAGAGGTAGTTGTATAGTTCAAAAATATGGTCTGTCTTTAGGTTTTTGGGAACTCCCTATGTAGTTATGGTCTGTACCATACCAGATTTAATTGAGGGTTCAGTTCTGGACTAGTAAAGATAATATGTGTCATCATCATTAGAGTTTTGGGTGTGATTAATGGTGGTCAAATTCCACGTAGGTTCCCCAACTAGTAAGAAATAGGGCCAGTGAAACATGTCTCTATGAAATTATCCTCATCAGTAAAGACTCCTAGATTGTCGTATCGTTCTCTATTATGCCACTAGTGTGGCCGATTTAGGCATTCTAAGACAAATTTTCAGGTCCCTCTGAAGTCTTGAACCGTGAAACTGTTCGGGACACTGGGGAGAGTTATGAAAGAATGTTCATTTGGGAGGAAGGTGTCAGAGACTAGAGGATACAAAATTGGACTACGAGGTAGGAGTTTCTTCTACCCTCAAGGTCCCAACCACAGTTCTCAGGTTGAATCTTGTGCACAGTCAGGAATTTCTAAGGTTGTGGGGAACCTTGGTCCGGTTAATATTTTCAGCCTTGGGATGGAAATATCCAAGGTTTTTTTGTTCGATTCTTGTTGCCTTCATAAACCCATTATCATTGTGGTGGTGTGATGATATCATTGTACTGCAATCCAAGCGGCCTCATCCACTCTAAATGTGGATTTTAAATTATTTTTATTACTTCAGGGGAGTTTTCCTCATGAATAAGCGGACTCGTTATGATTCTATGTTTGGTCTCAACTGAATTCATTAGGGGAATGTTTGTTTTCATGAATTTATTGGTGGTGTTTCTAGGCCCCTTATAAGTTTAGAAACCTGTCCATGTGTTTTTTAGTGTGTTTCTGTTTTGTAAGGGATTCTTCTGTCCAAGTAATCTGGTGTGTTTGTTTTCCCTGCAATTGTATTAATACTAATGGTGGAGTTGTTATATTCGCATTAAGAAGGTGGGATGAGTTTGGTTTGGGTGTTTCCATGTTCCCCCTACCCTGTGGTGGTTTGTTCGGGTTTCATGGGATTATATATTAGTAAATTCTTATGGTGGGGATAACTCTTTCAGGTTCACACCTCAGCTTCGGGCAGTGATTGTTCTTGAGTTGGTCCGGTGTGACGTGTGTGGGTAATGGTCACCTCAATCCTCTGAAATTCTTCTAGTCAGTCTGGGCATGGACTCTAGTTGTGTCAACTATTGGATGGGTATCTTTTTGGGGGCAGAAAGTGTCTGTGGTGAGAAGAATTGTCACACCCCAACCTCAGATGCCAATTTATATTATTTTATTTGGATTTTTCACATAGTTCCAAATCATTTGGACGAGGTTTATTTTTGGACTCGGTTTGATGTTTTCAAAGTTTGATGTTTTGATGGGTTTCGGGCAGGTGCGCTGAGAGCGTATCGTTAGCAGTGATCATGCATTCTTCCCGAGTGACTGTGTTGTTGCATGATGCTTAAAATAATAATATCTTTTGTAGAAAATAACATAATAATTATTAATAAATTGTTATAAAAATTATTGGTATTATTTAAAATTCAATGGAATAATTTATTATTGTGGTTTTTTTATTATTGAGTTGTTATATTATAATAATTATTGTAATTTTTTTATTTCATAATTTTTTTCATGTTTCTCAATTTTCTCTAGGGTGTGGACCTCTTCTTCTTCCTCTCTGGTTGCATAGTGCCCCCCTTTTGGTCCATTCTTGTGCACCCCCCCCCCCCCACCAGAGCTCCCTCCAACCATAACCCGCCTCCCGACCTCCTCTTCCCTACACAGCAACCCACCTCTTGGTCTCCTCCCTACACCATCTCCCACCATGACTACTCCATGTGCCACTACCCACCGCGGATCCCTACGCCATCTGACCACCCCGGATCCCTAACCTACGACTGACCTCGCCTGCTCTGGCTGCCCCACCCTCAACCGGCATGACTCCCCCCTTCTGGTATCCTTATCTAGGAATTATCTTTATTTTATTGGGGTTTTATATTTGTTGTCAAAACCCTAATTAAGTGGTTTTTATTTGTGCGTTTTTCTCAATTTTAAGGGTGTGTGATGGGTCCGTAACGTTTTTCTATCCCTTCCATGGATGTGCGGCTGTATTCGCGCACATCTGAGGTTGGTGAATTTTTGTATTTCATTTCCGGAACACTCCACCAATGATATCATTATATAATTTAGTTTTATAACTTGATTCAATGCTTTGTTATGCCCTTAATTAGCTTGAAAAGGAGTTCTAAAATTTTCATAATTAGTTTAAAATCGGTTTTGAGTGAGTTCCTTGTACACGTCTGCATGTTTCTACGATGATTTTATAGTTTAAGTTCCAAATCATGTTTTGATAATTTTTAAAATGTAATTCTCATCACTATGGTATTCTCATCCAGATTTTTATAATTCATTGGAATTGAAGAATTCTTTAAAATAAGTCCATAACGTTATTATATAATTATGTTAATGCATTTATTCCCTCGGGGTATTGATAAAATGTGATATGAGATTTCAAAATTAATTGATGTTTTTTGGGGGTTTTTTTATCTTAGTTTTATTTTATAAAAATGGTGAAAATGTGATTTGGGATTTACATGGGATCATTTTGATTTTTTTAGGGATGGATAGTAACAACCTGAGATTTTATAAGATATATTCATTTTAATTTCTTTCATATCTTCTGTTGTACGATAAACCAAGATTATCTTGCACTATACGCAACACCGTTTTAGCTTTCAAAATACGCAACACTATTCTTAGAGTTTGTTACACACAATTTCAAGTTCGTTTGATAATAGTCATTCTATGCAACATTGAGTATATATATATATATATTCAATGTATAAATGAAAAATGGTTGGATTTTGTTATAACGAAACAAAAAAGGAGTCTTGCACCATACGCAACCCTTACTTGGCTGGCATTACACGCAATCGTGACCTTCCTCGATAGCGTGTGTTGTATGCAATATCGGGTTTTACTAAACAACGACATATTATTAAAATATTATTAGAACTAGTCGTTATGAATAGTAATACCCACTTTTTGAAATTTTATAAATTTTATCTTTCAAAATGGACTTCATTTTTGGATTCGGAATATCGAAATTATCCTAGGGTGAAATTTTGGTATTTTTCTGAAAACTTTCAATTTTCGATGAATAGTGAAAACACTGGGTTACTATTTAAACACCGACATTTTATTTAAATAATTATTTATTTTATTTTATTTAATTTTAGGTCAAAATTGATACATAATACCTATATAAGTTCAAATTAATTCTTTGGAGTCATTTTATAATAATTTTCGATATATAAATTTTTTTTTGAACTTTTCATCGACTTTTACCCGCCTCCTAGGAGAATTTGAAAATTTACATAAAACATAATTTTACCGCTTCTGTGAATGGAATTTCAAAATTCCGAGAGACACGGTTGATGTTAGTAAGTAAAATGTGGTTCAATGAGAAGAAAATAATTTTTGGTGAATAATAACTTTTTACTTTGTTTTACCACGGTTAAAAGTAAATAGGGTAATTAAGGGTAAAAACGATATTATTATTACCCTAACACATGTCCTAATTCTATTGGATAAGTGTAATTCCACCGAAAACAACCTTAGGAATAAAATATGACCATTTAGGCCCACTTGGATTAGATTGGGAAATTTAATATTAATTTATTTAAAGATAGGTTAAAATAGTTAAAATCAAAGTTTAATAAGTAAATCATTTTTAATATAGGGTGATAATTAAGTTAAATTAGACTATAAATATTAATTAGAAAGATAAAATGATTGCCTACATAATGTTATTTTATTTATAATTTTTAGACATTAAATAACTTAATTTATTTATGACACAATGATGATGTAGTAATTATCTTATTATTGAAATATTGAAATAATTGATGTTATAAATACCCAAATAAATGTAATTTGAGGCTTTTTATGAATTAAACTAATTTAATAGGTTAATATGACAAGTTAGTATTGATTTAATTAACTTTTTATGAACCAATAATTCTGTTATGGTTTTCAAAAAAAATCAATTACCAAATAGTGTCAAAATTGACATAAAATAGTTTTTAAAACAAATATTATATTATTAATTGGTATTTTATTCCTAAAAATCTATGGTTAGGCCATATGACTTATATAAGGTTATATATATTAATAATAAACAACAAGGTGTTCGTTTGTCTTGTAATAGTAAGTTTCATAACCTTATAGTGTAAGAAAACAAGAAGACACAGTAAAAGTTAAATTATTTAACTTAATGTTAAATATAAATGATAAGGTTAAAATAATTACCTAAACTTGTAAAAATTATATTGGGAGATAGTATTTTGACCCATACCCACCTCATCTTCTAAATAAATCAATATGAAGCTATTAAAAAACCGAAAATGACTTTATATTAAAATAATATTTTTTGTTTTTCCAAAGGTGCCCCTCTCCTCCCTTATAAAAGGGAACCTCCTCCCTCTCTTCCTCACACCAATTTGTGCCTTCAAGTTCGGCCAACCCCTGAAATATTATCTTATCCACTTCACTAGAAACATCCTATAGGTCCCAGTAATCTTTAAAGACCAATTTTAATGCCCTAACAGGAGGTCTCAAAGAGGCGCTTCAAAGAAGAGGTAATGTCCGTTTCCGATTCTTTCAACTTTATTTATTTTTCCACTTATTCTTCATTATTTGTTTCACTATGAAGTAATAACATCAGTTTCACTCATATAATGATATGTTATTATAAGTATGAAACAACCCCATTTCACCTTCTATCCATCCTACGGGAAACAAAATCACCGCGTGTGCGTACGTACGGAATACCATCTCCAAGCTGTGGTGTAATCTGTTTTTCCACCACCACCTTACATGGATGGGTATAGTGGTGTAATGAATAATTAAATATGATTAATAAAACATCATACAGATTCAAAGATATTAGATCATTCACTCCAATTAGATTAAATAAACATGGGAACGATATCATCACTCGTGCGTACGTACGGACTACCGTCTCCACGACGCGATGAGATTCATTCTCCATGTTAACCATTCACAAATGATTATAAAGTTTATATAATAAGTAATCATGAAATATATGACATAATAATGCTACTGGATTTATATATATGTATTTCATATACTAAATTCCATTCAATTCAATAAGAAAACGAAAACAGCGTTCATGCGTACGTACGGCTTACCGTCTCAATGAACAGTGTATTTAGTTCCATTTATCGATCTATCATATATATATGTATACACTGAATATATATTATATATAAATCATGTTTCCAATTCTGGAATTAGTTAAATCAGGATATAAGTAATAATATCAAGAACAAAAATTCCAAACATGTACGATAAATGAATCAATTTTACCCAAAATGGTACTTTAACATGAAATTGACAAATGAACAGGCAATATAAATACCTAAGTGAACCATATATGATATAATAAAAATGAATATGATTATGCAATAAGTCAATTAAATTATTTAAATCATTATACAGGAGGTTCAGATACATACGAAGCATATCAGACATAAGGCAAGGGATAATTATTCCAATCTCATTCTTATATAATATTGTTTATTTGTAAGTATTTACTGGGGTTATGATTATTATCCATGTCCATATGTTCTCAAATGTTTTCATAAAATTTTTACTTTTCTTCCATGTATGTTTAAAGTCATTTTTACCCTTTTCTACTTTTACCACATCGTATGAATGGAATCTTTCTTTTGTTTACCATATGAGGTACTTTTTTGACTTTTCTGGAAAAAGTATGAGAAGAATGTTTTTTTAACTTATACGACATGAAAGGATTTTTACAGTTTTAAAAAGCCTTATTTTCATGAAGATTCCTCCAAAATATTTCATGACTATTTTCAACAAACTCTCTATCTTTTAAAATTTCATGACGTTTTGTGAAAAGAAATTGATTTTTAAGAAGAAAGGATATTTTTTTCAAGAATTCATTTCAAGTGTTTTATCAAAACCATTTTTCCATCTAAGATGACATTATTTTATATGTTTATTTTTCAAGTATAATGTCTCAATGATTTACATGGTTTCACTTTTCTTATTATGAAATGATATCCATTTATTTTATATGGATTATGTGATGATGGAATGATGTTTATGAATCCCATTTTATTCATTGGGTTATGATGAATGATGTATGTATATTTTGTGGCACAAGTACGAATGATTTCATTATGAGATGTGTGGGACCTATATCTCCCTCCAATGTAATGGGTAAAGATTTATATCTTGTGAGATAGACATGGATGGAATGGTATGTTAATCCAGTTCAGTATTACTGGACTGAAACGAGGAGTGAACTCGATTCATAAAGAGACTTTGTCCACTAAGATGGTCTTGGTAGCAATGCCTTGGATACTATTGAAATCATAACATTTGCTGAATGGTTTCCACAATTACATGTTTTGTTCCCATTATATATTATCATGGATGATGTCCCATTATGATATATTCCTTACGTACTTCAATGATTTATGTCTTTGCTCAAGATTTTGATATTTAAATTTTATGTTAAAGTTTTTGCTTTCAAATGTTGATGGATTGTTTTATGTTCTCTATGTTTTCCCTTACTGAGCATTTGAGCTCACCCGTTTTATGTTTTCTTTTCCCCCATGATTAAAAGAAAGATTTTAGGTAAGAAAACAAAAAGTGGAAGATATTTATGGGAGATGTTGAAGATCTTTCATCACGACTAGAAGATTATTTTTCCGAGTTTCCAAATACACTAAACTATTACGGTGCTTGTGTGTCCGTTTTCATTATGTATTAAGTATTCTGAAAAAGTAATGTAATGTAAATGTACGTAAATCTTTGGGTCTCTAGAGTTGTTATTAGAGGAAAGGTTTAATGAACCTTTGGAAACTAGGATGCGAAAACGTTAGTGAGATCCCTAGAGATATTTATAAGGTATGTCTAGGGATGTCCCTAAGGATAAGTATACGTATAAGATATAGTCCAAGAACAATGGTAACGATCTTAGAATTTAACCTAAGATGTTAGATATTGAGGGTACTCCCCCTTTACTATGTTTTTTTCCCTAGCATGTTTTTTTCCTCTCAAACTATTCTTTTTGGGTTTTAGAAAATGGCTGGAAACAAGAAGATTCACGATAATGGAGGATATGATGGACAATGGAATGATATTCTTCAGGAGAAACCAAATGAAAAGGGATTTTGAAGTCCACACATTGTTACTATGCCTAATCAACAATCTCATAATATGATCAATAATCTCAACTTTGGTAAGTTTCCCGACTCATATAATAAGAGAAAGATGGAGTTTTATGATGATCATAAAGGAAAGAAAGTTCAATTTCCCTCATGTAAGTCATGTGGGAAGAGGCATCAAGGGAATTGTTTCAAAGGAACTGGAAGATGCTTTGGGTGTGGAAAAGCAGGAAAAAAGCCAGTAAGTGCAAAGGAAAAGGTTTAGTTAACACTATGGACAAGGATAATGGTATTGCTACGACATCAACAATGATTAGATGTTTTAAATGTGGAATGTACGAGCATTATGAAAACCAATGCCCTAAGGGAAAATCTCATGAAGAGAATAAGCAAGGTCATATTTGTAGTATTTATGTGGATGATGATGAGGAGACTATAAATGATATTTGAGATGAAAGAATTATTGAAGCTTGGTCAGTTGTTTAATAAGGTAGTGGAATGATTGTATGTTTATCAAGAGTTATGTTGTATATTTAATGGTACTATGGAATAAAGAATCATCTACGGATTGTTACACTATTGGTTTTCCTAAATTATTTGAAAGTATATATTGAATGGTACCGGTAACCATGAAAGGTTATTCAAATATTTTTGGAAATTATATGATATGCGCATAATGATAGGATAAGAAGCTAATGAGATGTGTGATTGTATTCATGAGCTCATGGCTGATAAAAGGACAAAGTGATATCATGATTTTAGTATATAGATTTTATTTGGGATTTTTGTATGTGGAAAGAGTTAAATTTTGATAGAATTCATGTTTTCTCTAAGGTTATATGGTAATTCATGTTTCAAGAGAATACTTGATTAAGATATTCACATGATTAGAATGTGATCAACAAGATATATCAGGTACAAATGAAGGAATTCACATTCTCGGTAGGTGACATTTCTAGTAATTGTTTTCTTTATACTATAAGCATGGATAGAAGTATTTTGGATAACACTAAAGATTTGAAATGGATTACGATGGATATAATTTAGTATTGTTTAAGGCTTTAACTTTTCTTGATATTATTAATGGGATATTATAGTAATGTAGTTTTAGAAAAAGGACAACCTGCAGGACGGGCGACAACCCATCGCGTCGGACAAGGCTGTGGGAATCGAACCCTCAACTGAAGTGCGACTGGCCTTTATCACCTACCACTGGCCTACAGGAAGTCCCTGGTTAGTAGAAGCTAGTTTTATTATATTAAGCGGTATGATATATGAAGTATAAGTCCATTTTAGGAACCATATATGATTAATCTCACTATATATAGACTTATGTATATTTAATAACTTTTACTTTCCTTTTGTTTGAGACAGATGGAATGATATATCATTCTATCGCATAGTTTGCTAACACTTCACAGAAGACAAATTCAACTTTATTTCTTTACGAGATGATGTGAAAATTGTTCAAGGCACAAACAAGAGTAAAATTGTACCAAAATAAAGTAAGTATTTCTTTTACTTCAACAATTCTTCAAAATCTGGGAAATGATCTTGAATACAAAAAAATGTTGTTCTAGTGTCCTTATATCCAATGAATCAGATCGTACCTTAAATCATCACAAATTTATGACTTTGTGATTGTTGGTTTTTTCATATCCATGTTCTTTACCACACTCTATCAGAACTTGATGGTTAGATTTGTCTTCCATATCCATATTTTTACTTATGTTCTCCTATGTCGAAACCTAGTGTTGAGTTAATTTGGGAAACCTTTACACTTCATACTTTAGTTTTTAAAGTTAAGTTTTGGTATTTTATTTTACAATGTGGGTTTCTAGGAATAGTAAACGATTTATAACCCCGACAAATTTCAAGGGCGAAATTCTTTTTAAGGGGGGTAGAATGTAACAACCTGAGATTTTATAAGATATATTCATTTTAATTTCTTTCATATCTTCTGTTGTACAATACACCAAGATTATCTTGCGATATATGCAACACCGTATTAGCTTTCAGTATACGCAACACTATTCTTAGATTGTGTTACACATAATTTCAAGTTCGTTTGATAATAGTCATTCTACACAACATTGAGTATATATATATATATATTCAATGTATAAGTGAAAAATGGTTGGATTCTGTTATAACGAAACAACAAAGGAGTCTTAAATAACACGCAACCCTGACTTGGCTTTCATTACATGCAATCGCGACCTTCCTCGACAGCATGTGTTGTACGCAATACCGGATTTTACTAAACAACGATATATTATTAAAACATTATTAGAACTAGCCATTATGAATTGTAATACCCACTTTTTGAAATTTTATAAATTTTATCTTTCAAAATGGACTTCATTTTTGGATTTGGAATATCGATAATAGTCTAGGGTGATATTTTGGTATTTTTTGGAAAACTTTCAATTTTTGATGAATAGTGAAAACACTGGGTGACTATTTAAAAAGAGAATTTTTATTTAAATAATTTTTTATTTTATTTTATTTCATTTTAGGTCAAAATAGATACATAATACCTATATAAGTTCAAAGTTATTCATTGGAGTCATTTTATAATAATTTTAGATATATAAAAATCTATTGAACTTTTCACCGTCTTTTACCCACCTCCTAGGAGAATTTTCAAATTTAAATAAAACATAATTTTACCGATTCTGTGAATGGAATTTCAAAAATACAAGAGACACGGTTGATGTTAGTAAGTAAAATGTGGTTCAATGAGATGAAAATAATTTTTGTGGAATAGTAACTTTTTACTTTTTTTAAACACTCTTAAAAGTAAATAGGGTAATTAAGGGTACAAATGATATTATTATTACGCTAACAAATGTACTAATTCTATTGGATAAGTGTAATTAGACCAAAAAATACCTTAGGAATAAAATATGACCATTTAGGCCTACTTGGATTAGATTAGTACATTTAATATTAATTTATTTAAAGATAGGTTAAAATAGTTAAAATCAAAGTGTAATAAGTAAATAATTTTAACTATAGTGTTATACATAAGATAAATTAGACTATAAATATTCATTAGAAATCTAAACATATTTCCTACATAATGGTATTTTATTTAAAATTTTTATACATTAAATAAATTATTTTATTTATGACATAATGATGATGTAGTAATTATCTTATTAATGAAATATTGAAATAATTGATATTATAAATACCCAAATAAATGTAATTTGAGACTTTTTATGACTTAAAATAATTTTATAGGTTAATATGACATGTTAGTATTGATTTAATAAACTTTTTCCGTAATAATCATTCTATTATAGGTTTCAAAAAAATCAATTACCAAATAGTGTAAAAATCGACATAAAATAGTTTTTAAAACAAATATTATATTCTTAATTGTTATTTTATTTATAAAAATCTATGGTTCGACCAAATGACTTATATAAGGTTATATATATTAATAATAAATAACAAGGGGTTCTTTTGGCTTATTATATTATGTTTCGTAACCATATAGTGTAAGAAAACAAGAAGACACGGAAAAAGTTAAATTATTTAACTTAATGTTAAATCTAAATGATAAGGTTAAAATAATTAACTAAAATTGTCCAAATTCTATTTGAAGATATAATTTAGTCCCATACCCACCTCATATTTTAAATAAATCAATTTTATGCTATTAAAAAACAGAATATTACTTTATAATAAAATAATATTTTTTGTTTTTCCAAATGTGCCCCTCTCCTCCCTTATAAAAGAGAACCTCCTCCCTCTCTTCCTCACCCCAATTTGAGCCTTCATGTTCATCCAAACACTGAAAAATTCTCTTATCCACTTCCCTATAAACATACTAGAGGTCCTGGACTTCTTCAAAGACCAATTTTAATTCCCTAAGAGGAGGTCTCAAAGAGGCGCTTCAAAGAAGAGGTAAGGTCTGTTACCGATTCTTTCAACTTTATTTCTTCTTCCACTTCTTCTTCTTTAGTTGTTTCATTATGAAGTAATAGCATCAGCATCAATAATGTACGGATATGTTATTATATGTATGAAACAACCCCATTTAACCTTCTATCCATCCTACGGAAAACAAAATCACCATGCATGCGTACGTACGGAATACCATCTCCACGCTGTGGTGTAATCTATTTTTTCACCACCACCTTACTTGGATGGGTATAATGGTGTAAAGAATAAATAAATATGATTATTATAACATCATAATTATTCTAAGATATTAGATCATTCACTCCAATTCGATTCAATATATTTGGGAACGATATTGTCGCTCGTGCATACATATGGACTACCGTCTCCACGACGCGATGAGATTCACTCTCAATGTTAACCATTCACGATTGATTATAAAGTTTATATAATAAGTTATCATGAAATATATGACATAATAATTCTATGTGATTTATTTATATGTATTTAATATACTAAATTCCATTCAATTCAATAAAGAAACGAAAACAGCGTTCATGCGTACGTACGGCTTACCGTCTCCATAAACGGTGTATTTAATTTCATTTATCGAACTATCATATATATATGTATATAATGAATATATATTTTATATAAATCATTTTTGACGTTATGGAATTAATTAAATCAAGATATAAGTAATAATATAAATAACAACAAGTCCAAACATGTACGATAAATGAAACAATTTTACCCAAAACGCTACTTTAACATGGAATTGACAAATAAACTAGTAATATAAATACCTTAGTGAACCATATATGATATAATAACAATGAATATGATTCTGTAATAAGTCAATTACATTATTTAAATCATTATACAGGAGGTTCAGATACATACGAAGCATATTGGACATATGGTAACGGATAATTATTCCAATCTCATTCTTATCCGAGATTGTTTATTTGTAAGTATTTACTGAGGATATGATTATTATCCATGTCCATATGTTCTTAAATGTTTTCCTAAAATGTTTACTTTTCTTCCATGTATTTTTAATGTCATTTTTAACCTTTTCAACTTTTACCACATCGTATGAAAGGAATCTTTCTTTTGTTTACCATACGAGGTACTTTTTTGACTTTTCTGGAAAAAGTACGAGAAGATTTTTTTTAACTTATACGACATGAAAGGATTTTTATGGTTTTATAAAGCCTTATTTTCATGAAGATTCCTCCGAAATATTTGATGACTATTTTCAACAAAATATATTTCTTTTAAAATTGCATGATGTTTTGTGAAAAGAAATTGATTTTGAAGAAGAAAGGATATTTTCCTCAAGAATTCATTTCAAGTGTTCTATCAAAAACATTTTTCCATATAAGATGAAATTATTTTATATGTATATGTTTCAAGTATAATGTCTCTATAATGTCTCAAGATTTTTATGTTAAAATTTCATCTTCAAGTTTTTTCTTTCAAATGTTGATGGATTGTTTTTTGTTCTCTATGTTTTCCCTTAATGAGCATTTGAGCTCACCCTTTTTATGTTTTCTTTTCCCCTAGGATTAAAAGAAAGATTTTAGGTAAGGAAACAAAAAGGGGAAGATATGTATGGGAGATGTTGAAGATCTTTCATCACGATTAGAAGGTAATTTTTCCGAGTTTCCAACGACACTAAACTATTACGGTCCTTGTGTGTCCATTTTCATTATGTATTATGTATTCCGCAAAAGTAATGTAATGTCCATGTACGTAATGATTCAGGTCCCTATATGTTTTTTAAATTTTATCTTGATTGATTTTTTTAGATTAAATTATATTTTAGGTATTTGTGCTATTTTTGAGTCCATGAGGTTTATTGTAAGGAGTTTCAGTCGGTTTCGAAGGCACGCACACATATTCCCAGGTATAAATATTTATAGATATTTGTACCTTCTGTGTGCGTGTTCCATCATGGTGTGGGGAACACGTAAATCGCTTTAAGGATATATATATATATATATATATATATATCAATGCGTGAGTGTGAGCGTGCTGTTTCTTGAGTTAGAAATCTTGTTGTGACCTTTGGTGAGGTAGCTATTTCCATCATTTATCCCTTTCTGATGTTTCCCAAAGGCACTTGTATGATTCCATTTAATTCATAAATGTAATTTTCACCTTGATAAGCATTATAGTTTATTCATTGTAGTGTTTTAATGCCTTTCCAACTTGGTTAGAATTCAATTCCGTTATCTTAAAATGGAATTATTGGATGTTTTGAGTGGTGATTTCTTATAGAAACATTTTATGGAACTTAGTGTTTTGAAAAAATTACTTCAAATATATTAAATGGTTATTTTTTTTTCGAAACGATGGTTTTATAAACAGTTCTTGTTTTCTAAATGTTGTGGGTCTCTTCGTGTGGTTCTTTAAATTGGTTTGAAAAAAAATCCATGAGTATATTCGAGATTTGATTTTGGTGTATATTTGGTTGAGTGTGTGGTGCAATGTGTCGTTTGGTTTGTTTTACAAAATTTTACATAGTATCACAAAAGGCATTTATTGTAATTCTTTGAAACCTAAAACCTAAAGGATCATTTTTGTTTTAAAATAAAAATGTGATGTCTAGAGTTGTTTTAAAAGATCTTGTGCAATATTTGCATAAATGCATTGATTGTGTGGATCTAGAGGCCCAATATACATCTCCATGTGTTTAATAAAGTGGTTTTGATAACCAAATTATGTGACAGGCCGGTAGACACTTTGTATGTTTGAAATGAATGCTTATATATAAGTATAAGGGGAGCTCCAATCTAGTGTAATCCATTATGGTTGAACTCATAAGAAGCATCCGTGTTTGGGGTAGGCATGTGTGATGGGATGAGTCACCTGTGCAAGGTCCTTCCTTCTAACACAATATTATTATAACCATCATGGGTTCCCCAGTGTCTTTTAGATGATCGTGGGATGGTTGGTGACCAACCCAAATTAGACGAGTTGGTACCCCCTAGATGTTTCGTAAGGCCAGGTGGGCTTTGCCACTATTTTGTTCAGTTAGGGTGGCCAATTGGTTATAGACTTAAGAGATTCACCATATTTTGGTAGGTAGATATGAAACCGAGTACATCCAGGAGTCTTCTAGGGATTTTTAGAATCACCCTTGGTTACTGGATTATTTACATTGCTTGTTGACTTTTCTTTTGACTATTTTATTTTTAGTTCGCACTTTTTACTTATTTTACTCTAGCGCAGCTTTAGTATTTCATGTTTTCAATTTTATTTATAAAATTAAAAATGATGATGGATATGTTTTGTAGTTTGATTTGGGTTTTTAAGTGGGGAAAACAAGTTGAATATTTTAAAATGTGAAATCCCTACATTTATATCTGTATTTCAAACATGTGTTAGTGGAATTTTTGGAAAAAGGAACTTTTGGATTCTGTGGTTTATTCTTGGCATTCCTCATGATCATCTCAGTGCTCAAACTAATTATATCATTCCAATTTGAGGTCTAGTTTCTCATGTAGGATCCTGGTTCAGCTGCTCTATGTTGGAGTAGGCTTGGTTTGGAGTTGGGTGGTGACGTAGGAGGTCACAAGGAGGTATGTATAGTTTACATTCGTTATGCTGATAGTATTCTTTTTTCTTTTTGTCCACCATTATTTAGTTACATGTGTTTTATTAATGGGCTAAATCATTCCCTCTTTTATATTTTGGTTCCCTACAGTAGTTTCCAGCACATGAGGATTGGGAATGCCCTTCAATCCATGTCCCAGACCAGCTTGGGTGACCAGTTCAGGGTCGAACCCGATTGGTTCATGACATATATTCACTACAAACATGAAAATATTAATTCCACAAGTATTATTGAAATATATTTATTTCTCAATCAAAAATATCAGCTCATTAATTTTATTTTATGAATGTGTTAAGATCATAAATAAATATCATAAAAATCATAACTAAAATATCATAATAAATAATATTTGTCCCTTTTATATATTATATAAAATATGAACAATATTCTTCTCAAATATTTCAATGTTTAATTCAATCAATGAATCCACATATTCAAGAAATCATCCACTATGACATAGAACTATCTTACATTATATTGAACTCCCATCATCATACCACATATCCTTAAGATTTTATAATTTTCATCTCATCTTGAATATAAATCTCTTTATCGTGATTATTATAATTATATTTATAATAACTAATTTAAATGTTTTTCAAATTTATCTTATTTCCAACAAATAATTTTTTTGATATATAATATTTTATAAGAAAATTATATCTTAAAGACTCAATATCTTATGATCCATCATGAATGGATGATGTGAATATGTATAATTTCACACAAAGATGTCAAATTTCGACTTAGTATAATGTAATAATCCATCTTCTCAATTTCATATATTTGACAATTTCATATACTACCGAATATCACAATGAAAATTGTTTAAAGAAATTTTATATTGAAATTATAAAATAATAATATAAATTAAACAAATAAAAAATATTATGTAGGATATATAAAAATAACATAAAACAATTTTAAAACCAATCACACTATAATGCATTTGTAGACATTATAAGGCCCCAACCTTAAACCTTACTTAATATTGAATTAAATGAATAATTCACATTGAGGATCTTTTCAGGTTTACAGTTTTAGAGAATTAGGACATAACTATTACATCTCAAAAGATTACAAAGTAGGCACTTCTATTAAGTTTCCATAGAATAAAAACTCATAAAAAGAAACATGTATAGTTCCATGTTTTAGGTAGCATGACATTCCCTTAATCCCATACTTGACCCTATTCCACGTTATGTCCTGTGAAAAACATTTCAAAAACTTTGGGTGAGCATAATAAGATCAGTAAGGGATACAAAATGAATGAAAACTGTTAGTTTTTGAAAACAAATAGTAAACCATGTATACTTTATCAAAGTAATACTTTTCACCTTTATAAAGTTGTAAAAACTCTTCACTAAATAGAAGTTCATTATATACCCTTTTGTAACCAAAAGATTACCATTAAACCCATATAAAGATCACATAACATATAAAGGTAACTTGGGACATAAACATACATAAATGGAATAACCATACGGTCGACTTCCACATATATCACTTAATGGAATAGCCATACGGCCGACTTCCATACCCAATGCAATGGAGGTTATAACATAACCACCCATCCTGGTATTCACGACACCACCCGTCATATGGTTTATCACGTAACCACCTATCAAATGTCCATGTAGCATTATAATATCATAAGACATACAACAAATATAATGGAAGGAAAACATTTCCACACTTTGATCAAAATATAACACTTAAATATATTGACATAAAAAATACATTGTAAAAACCATTTTCAATAACAAAATACATAAAAGAGTATATGGTATTTATTTCACTTTAAAAAACATCACGGCTTGTTGAGGATGCCAAAGACCAAATAATACTCACGGCTGCAGAAAAGGTCATTGACACCGCGTACGTTAAAAGAAACATTCCTTTTTTTCGTTTAGTAAAATTCATCATATAAAAAGATTCCTTTTGAATAAAATTAAAAGTAAATGGGGTTTATACACCATATTAAATAAAGTTGTGTATAAAACAAAATATGCCTCAATGAAAGGAGATTGAGACGAAGTCCCTTACCTCGGGTTCGACTTGACTTGATCGTTCTTTAACGTCCTGAATAATAAACTTGAATTAATTTCAACTTGATTAAGAACCTTTTTCAAGTTCATTATTACTTTTATATCACTTATTACAATGTTATAAACATTATGTAATCATTTAAGTTAATAATGATTGTTTTGTCGATATTTGGTTCTTAAGTCGAAAGTGGACTTCTTACAATTACATGTTGTTCGTTTGGTCAAAGGTTCCTTATATACAGAATGATATTCATGATTTGTATATCATATATATCATATATATCTAGCATATACATGTATTTATAATATTACAAAATCATTTAGAGGTAAGAAATGAAATGCACCATTCATGGAGATGGTAAGCCGTACGTACGCATGAAAGCTACTTTAATTTCTATGTCATATTAATGGAATTAAAACTAAATGAGAGGTATGTATATTTTAATTCCAGAATTATATTAATCACTTAGATGTAACATACATCATATATATCTATTATATATATTTACTTATAATAGTACATTACATTTGGGGATAAGAAATGAAATGCACCGTTCATGGAGACGGTAAGCCGTACGTACGCATGATCCCTACTTTCATTTCTATCTCATACTTTAATGGAAAGAAATAATAATGATATAAAGGTATATTATAATTCCAGTATAAAATCATATATAATAAATTTAAATCCATCCTTTATACTTCCCATATATGGCATTAATGAATCAAATCACTTTGAGGGGGCGGTAGTCCGCACTTCCTAAAATGAAGATATCGCGTATACCCATAATGGAAGCCATAAAGGTATGACATAAATGAAAAATACAGAAGCATAAGGAGAACATAAACATATTATATATCCTATATAAATATAGTGACATCTTAATGTCCACCTTTCAAGGTGTTAAAAGTATATTTAACAATCATCGTTTTGTGAGGCAGAAAATCACCATCCACAGAAACAATATGTTCTTTAACCATTAGATGTAGTTGTGTGTAAGTGTAGCTCTAATCCATCACATAACAACATCCTAGTATATTTAAGATGCTGTTTTTGTTACAAAATAAGGAATAAAAATAGTTTAGGGGGTTGTAGAAGCAAAATAAAACATAAGAACACAAGAGAATACACTACCTTTTAAACGAGTAACTCTTTATGATTTGAGCTCAAAGGCTTCCTTGGGAAAACTTCTGCCCAAAGTGAGGCTTCTAGGAGTAATAGATGGATTTGGAGAGACAAAAAGATAATATCTTGGCCGATCCAAAGGCTTGAGAGGTGTGGGTAAGGTGGTAGAGGTGGGGGCCTTTTATAAGAGGAGAGGAGGGGCACTCTTGGAATGTTATAAAGGTTTACTTTATTATAAAATGATTTTCAGGTTTTAAAGGTCCCACATTGATAGAATTAGAGGATAAGGTGATAAGGGTTCGAAATATACTCATACAATAGGTCTTTTACAAGTTTAATTCTTATATTTTACATTATCTTTTCATTTTATTTAAATTGTTCATTAATGAGGTAATCACTGCATCATCATATTGTCATAAATAATTTAATTTATTTAATGTATAAAATTATATTAAAAAAATAACATAATGTATGAAATCGATTTAGCTTCTTAATGAATATTTATAGAAAAAAATATGACTTCTATAACCCCATTTAAAAATTGATTTAGTAAAACAACTCATGTTTGTGACATTTTTATTTTAACATTAAATAAAAAGATATTAGTGTAATTTTCCTACCAATTTTCCTCCATGAGGTCCCCAAGTTGACCCATGGATTGTGTTGGTCGGCCATGACACATCCAATAAGGGTAGGACATGTGTCAAGTTCATTTCATATTATTAAAACATTATTTTTACCTTAAACTACACAAATTACCTCTAATCGTGATTAAAAACTTAAAAGTTACTATTCACCAAAAAATTATTTTAATACCATTGAACCAAATTTTACTTCCTAATGACAACAATGTATGTTGGATTTTTGAAATTCAAAACACAGAGGAGGTAAAATTTCATTTAAACGGATAATCAGTTTTTATAAGTACCACTTAGTGGTTTCACTATTCATCAAAAATTGAGGTTTTTCAGAAAAATACCAAAACATCGCGCTATGCTATTTTTGATATTCTGAATTAAAAAATGATGTCTATTTTACAAAATTAATAACATATAAGTTACATTAATTAATTTAATAATTAATTCCCACTGTCAGAGCAAATAGCGTGTTTTTATGAAAAAATAAGTATCAAAAGATTGACACTAGTTTAAGTCCAATTTCAAAGTGAAATTAATTTCAACGACCACTATTGGATTAAATTGTAAAAATATATTCTAATTCAACTATAAAACCAATTCAATAGATAATATAATCATATAAATAAATTAGATTTAAAAGTGGTTTTGAATTAAAATACAACATTTTTCACTATTCATTAAAAAATGAACTTTATCGGAAAAATACCTAAAATTCACAGAAAGTAAATTTTGATGTCCCGATTATAAAGAAGAGTTTTATTTGGTCCAATAGAATGTATAAGAGTGAAAAAAACTATATTTAATGATGGTTCACCATTAAAAGGCGATAAGTGAACCTTTAGTGAAAATTATGGTACATATGCCTAAAATTGAATTCTTTCCGTATTTTAAGCCTTTATCTTTTATTGGATAAATGTAAAAACATTTAAAAAATATATATAATCATATTTTAGTTATTTCTATATATTCTCGCCAATACAACAGCTATGTGTTAACTACCATTTAAAATAATATTATTTTATTACTAGTGTGCAACGTAAGATTTCAATGAAACTCTTTGTTGCGTATTGGGTACGCTATTGAACATAGCAACCCATTTAAAGTAAAATTAATATTTAATTTATAAATATTAATAAATATGAAAATTATTTATTCTTTATTTACTTGGGATATTACATCCTTCCCCCCTTTTGGGAATTACGTCCTCGTAATTTTATTCACTTATCAAAATATGTGGGTGTATTTATCCCTCATAGCATTTTCAGATTCCCACGTTGCCTCTTCAACCATATAGTTTTTCCACAAAACCTTTACTTGGTGAATTACCTTATTTTTCAACACTTTCTCTCCTCGGTCAAGAATCTGGACTAGTTGTTATTTATAAGAGATATTCTCTTCCAACTGAACTACCTCCGGGCTCAAAACATGAGATGGATCTGGAATATAATTTCTCAACATTGAAACAAGAAAAACACCATGTACATGAGATAAACTCAGAGGTAATTACACTCTGTATGCAACTGATCCAACTCTCTCCAAAATTTCATATGGTTCAATGAACCTTGGACTCAGCTTTCTTTTCTTACCAAATCACATCACACTTTTCTACGGAGACACCTTGAGAAAAACATGTTCACCTACCTTGAAAGATAGATCCTTCCTCCAGTTATCTGCATAACTTTTCTATCTACTCTGAGATGTTTCATGTGTTTTTGAATCAACTAAACTTCTTCTGCCATCTCTTCTACCAATTCTGGACCCATCTGCTTCCTTTCACCTACTTCATCCCAAAAAGCTGGAGTTCGACACCGCTTCCCATATAATGCCTCAAACGGTGACATCTGTATACTAGAATGAAAACTGTTCTTATATGAAAACTCAACCAAAGAACGATGTTGGTACCAACTTCCCTGATAATCCATAGAACAAGATTGTATAATATCTTCCAAGGTCTGAATTGTTCATTCTAACTGCCCATCTGATTGCGTATGAAAAGCTTTACTAAAATTTAATTCAGTACTCAACGACTTCAGAAGGCCTTTCCAAAAGTTTAATGTAAACCTGGGATCACGATCGGACTCAATGGAGAGGGGAACTCCATGTAACCTGACTATATCTTTAATATAAAATCGAGAAAATTGATCTAGAGAGAAAGTATCTTGAATAGGAATAAAATGAGCAGATTTAGTCAAGAGATCTACAATAACCTAGATTGCATTATTACTTCGAGATGTCCTCAGTAATCCCACAACAATGTCCATGGATATATTTTCCCATTTCCACTCTGGAACTGGTAAAGGCTGATGCATCCCTTTTGCTAACTGCCACTCTGCTTTAACCTACAGACAAGTCAAACACTTTACAGTAAAATCAGCAATATCTCTTTTCATTCCATCCCACCAGTAATACTCCCGCAGATCTCTATACATCTTAGTACTTCCAAGATGAACTGAAAACAGGGAACTATGAGATTCACATAACAAATCTCTCTTCAACTGTGAATCACACGGCACACACAATCTCTTCCCAAACCTCAAAACACAATCATTATCAATGTTGCATTCAGGCAACTTACGCTTCTGAACCATCTCTACCTTTTTCTACAACTCACTGTCTTCCATCTGTGCTTGCATAATTCTCTCTGATATAGAATATTTCACTGATACCTGCAACAAAACAGAAGGAAATCCTACACCAAAAACATCTATGCCAAAGTTCATCAAATCAAAAATCAAAGGATCTCATTTCAAATGTAGCATGGTTAATGAAGCATTACATTTTCGACTCAAAGCATCAGACACTTTATTTTATTTCCCCAGATGGTAATGAATTGTACAATCATAATCCTTGACTAATTCCAGCCATCTCCTCTGTCTCATGTTCAATTCTTTCTGAGTGAATATATACTTTAAACTTTTGAGATCAGTATATATTTCACACTTTACTCAATATAAATGATGCCTCCAAATTTTTAGTGCAAAAACAATAGTAGCTAATTACATGTCATGTGTAGGGTAATTTACCTCATGACTTTTCAACGGACGTGAAGAATATGCAATTACCTAATCATTCTATATAAGGACACATCCAAGTCCCTTCAATGAAGCGTCATTGTATATAAAAAACTCACCATCCATGGATGGAAGTGCCAAAACTAGATCATTCACCAATATTTTTTCAACTCCTGAAAACAATCATCAAATTCTTTTGTCTAGAAAAACTTAACACCCTTCTGAGTTAGCTTAGTCATTGGACTAGATAATCATGAAAATGTTCAACAGACATTCAGTAGTAACCTTCCAATCCAAGAAAACTATAGATCTCGGTTACATTTGTGGGTCTTGGCCATTCTTTGACAACTCTTGTTTTAGTAGGATCCACAATTATTCCATATTTAGAATCAATATGACCAAGGAAAGAAATTTGTTGCAATAAAAACTCACACTTTCTGAATTTCCCATACAATTTCTTTTCTTTTAAGGTTTGCAAAATAACCCTTAAATGTCTTTCATGCTCCTATTTACTTTTCAAAAACACCAAAATATTATCAATAAATTAACCAACATTTTTCACCTCAGTCAACTACACCATCACTACAACAAACTGTTTAGTTCTAATTCTGACCATCTCAGGATACTGATTTGAAAGGTCATTTCCCGATGTATGATTTCCCAGAAAATCTGTTCTATTTCTTCTATGAAAAACCATTCTTAACATATAAATATCTTAGGAGAAGCAACAAGGTAATCTTTAAATTCTATATCATTTCAATCATACCATAAATTAATTTATAATTTTACAATTTTCTATCTCCTATTGTTGTCTAAACCGACCTCTGATACCAACTATAAAGCCCTGGCCTTAAACCTTACATAATATTGAATTAAATGAATAATTCACATTGAGGATCTTTTCAGGTTTAGAGTTTTAGTGAATTAGGACATAACTATAACATCTCAAAAGATTACAAAGTAGACACTTCTACTAAGTTTCCATAGAATAAAAACTATTAAAAAGAAACATGTCTAGTTCCATGTTTTAGGTAGCATGAATTTCAATTGATCCCATCCTTGACCCTATTCCACGTTATGTCTTGTGAAAAACATTTCAAAAACTTGGGGTGAGCATAAAAAGCTCAGTAAGGGATACACAATGAATGAAAACTGTTAGTTTTTCAAAACAACTTGTAAACCATGTATACTTTATCAATGTAATAATTTTCACCTTTATGAAGTAGTAAAAACTCTTCACAGAATAAAAGTTCATTACTTACCCTTTTGTAACCAAAATATTACCATAAAACCCATATAATGATCACATAACATATAAAGGTAACTTGGGATATAAACATACTTAAATGGAATAACCATATGGTCGACTTCCACACATATCACTTAATAGAATAGCCATACGGCCGAGTTCCATACCTAAGGCATTTGAGGTTATAACATAACTACCCATCCTGGTATTCATGGCACTACCCGTCATATGGTTTATCACGTAACTGCCCGTCAAATGTCCAAGTACCATTATAAAATCATAATACATACAACAAATATAAGGGAAAGAAAACATTTCTACACATTTATCACAATATAATACATAAATATATTGACATAAAAAATACATTATAAAAACCATTTTCAATACCAAAATACATAAAATAGTATATGGTATTTATTTCAATTTAAAAAACATCAGGGCTTGTTGAGTAAGGAAAAGACTAATTAATAATCGTGGCGGCGGAAAATGTCGTTGTCACCACGTACGTTAAAAGAAACATTAGTTTTTGTCATTTAGTAAAACGATTCATATAAAAATATTCCTTTTGCATAAAATTAAAAGTAAAATGGGTTTATACAATGTATAAAATAAAGTTGTGTATAAAAAAATATGTCTCAATGAAAGGAGATTGAGATGAAGTCCCTTACCTCGGGTCTGACGAGACTCTATCGTTCTTTCACGTCCTGAATAATAAACTTGAGTTAATTTATACTTGCTCAAGAACCTTTTTCAAGTTCATTATTACTTTTATATCACTTATTACCGTGTTATAAACATTATGTAATCATTTAAGTTAATAATGTTTGGTTTGTCGATATTTGGTTTTTAAGTCGAAAGTTGACTTCTTACAATTACATGTTGTTCGTGTGGTCAATGGTACATTATATCCAGAATGATATTCATGATTTGGATATCATATATATAAAATATATCCAGCATATACATATATTTATATTATTACATAATCATTTAGAGATAATAAATGAAATGCACCGTTCATGGAGACGATAGGCCGTACGTATGCATGAATGCTACTTTCATTTCTATGTCATATTAATTGAATTAAAACTAAATGAGAGGTATGTATATTTTAATTACAGAATTATATACATCACTTAGATGTAACTTACATCATATAAATCCATTATATATATGTAATTATAATAGTACATTACATTTGGGGATAAGAAATGAAATGCACCGTTCATGGAGACGGTAAGCCGTACGTACGCATGAACGCTACTTTCATTTATATATCATACTTTAATGGAAATAAATAATAATGATATAAAGGTATATTATAATTCCATTATTAAATAATATATAATAACTTTAAATCCATCCTTTATACGTCCCACATATGGCATTAACGAATCAAATCACTATGAGGGGGCGGTAGTCCGCACTTCCTAAAATGAAGATATCGCGTATACCCATAATGGAAGCCATAAAGGTATACCATAAATGAAAAATACAGAAGTTTAAGGAGAACATAAACATATTATATATCATATATAAATATAGTGATATCATAATGGCCACCTTTGAAGGTGTTAAAAGAATATTGAACAATCATCATTTCGTGAGGTAGAAATTCGCCATCCACAGAAACAGTATGTTCTTTAACCATTAGATGTAGTTGTTTCTAAGTGTAGGTCAAATAATTCAAATAACAACATCCTAGTATATTGAAGATACTTTTTTTTGTTACAAAAGAAAGAAATAAAAATAGTTTAGGGGGTTGGAGAATCAAAATAAAACATAATAACCCAAGAGGAAACACTACCTTTAAAACATGCAACTCTTTTTGATTTGAGCTCAAAGGCTTCCTTGGGAAGAATTCTGCCCAAAGTGAGGGTTCTTGAAGTAAGAGACGGATGTGGAGAGACAAAAAGTACAGATATTGGCCGAACCAAAGGCTCGAGAGGTGTGGGTAAGGTGGTAGATGTGGGGGCCTTTTATAAGAGGAGAGGAGGGGCACTCTGGGAATGTTATAAAAGTTTACTTTATTATAAAATTATTTTCAGAATTTAAAGGTCCCAAATTGATATAATTCTAGGATAAGGTGATACGGGTTTGAAATATACTCATCAATTAGGTCTTTGACAAGTTTAAGTCTTAGATTTTACATTATCTTTTCATTTTATTTAAATCATTCATTAATGAGGTAATCACTGCATCATAATGTTGTCATAAATAATTTAATTTATTTAATGTCTAAAAATTATATAAAAAAATATCATGAGGTAGGAAATATTTTTAGCTTCTTAATGAATATTTTTAGTCAAAAATATGACTTGTATAACCCCATTTAAAAATTGTTTTATTAAAACAACTCATGTTTGTGACATTTTTATTTTAACATTAAATAAAAAGATATTAATGTCATTTTCCTACCAAAGTGGCTCCATGGGGTCCCCAAGTTGACCCATGGATTTTCGTTGTCGGCCATGACACATCACATAAGTGTAGGACATGTTTCAAGTTCATTTCATATTATTAAAACATTATTTTTACCTTAAACTACACTAATTACCTCTAATCGCGATTAAAAACTTAAAAGTTACTATTCACCAAAAAATTATTTTATTCCCATTGAACTAAATTTTACATCTTAATGTAAACCATGTATATAGGTTTTTTGAAATTCAAAACACAGAGGTGGTAACATTTCATTTAAATGGAAAATCAGTTTTTATAAGTACCACTTAGTGGTTTCAATATTTACAAAAAAATGAAGTTTTTCATAAAAATACCAAAACATTTCCCTAAGATATGTTTGATATTCCAAACTCAAAAATGATGTCTATTTTAAAAAATTAAAAACATATAAGTTACATTAATTAATTTAATAATTAATTCCCGCTTTCAGAGCAAATAGCGTGTTTTTATGAAACAATAAGTATCAAAAGATTGACACTAGTTTAAGACCAATTTCAAAGTGAAATTAATTTCAAAGACCACTATTGGATTAAATGGTAAAAATATATTATAATTAAACTCTAAAAAAAATTCAAAAGATAATATAATCATATAAATAAATTAGATTAAAAGGTGGTTTTGAATTAAAATACAACATTTTTACTATTCATTAAAAAATGTACTTTATCGGAAAAATACCAAAAAATTACACAAAGTAAATTTTGATGTCCCAATACTAAAGAAGAGTTTTATTTGGTCCAATAGAATGTATAAGAGTGGCCAAAACTATATTTAATGACGGTTCACCATCAAAAGGCGATAAGTGAAGCTTTAGTGAAAATTAGGGTACATATGCCTAAAATTGAATTCTTTCCGTATTTTAAGCCTTTATCTTTTATTGGATAAATGTAAAAACATTTAAAAAACATATATAATCATATTTTAATTATTTATATCCATTCCCACCAATACAACGGCTATGTGTTAACTACCATTTAAAATAATATTATTTTATTACTAGCGTGCAACGTAAGATTTCAATGAAAATCTTTGTTGCGTATCGGGTATGCTATCGAACATAGAAACCCCTTTAATGTAAAATTAATATTTAATTAGTAAATATTAATAAATATGAAAATTCTTTATTCTTTATTTACCTGGGATGTTATAGACATCATGAAGAGAAAAATATAATGATTCATAATAATCAATTTTCTAACTCTTTCAGCCATGTCATATCCTTATCAATAAATTTAAATTGATGCAAAAAATTTCAAAACAATTATAGTACATTTTGAATTGGGGTTTTCCAAAACAAAATATTAGGTAATCTATAATACACTACATGGATGGTTTTTTAGCTTATTGGTCTTCTTCACCTCATCAATACGTCATAAAATATATCAAACACATTTATATAAATAAAAACTATAATATCCTTTAATAATGTACTCCCATATTCATCACATTTATTTTAAATAAAAAACAATTCATCCATCATAAAAATTAAATAATTATTCACAAATAATAACACATCATCCTCTAGAGTGCTTAACACATCTAAACAAATTGAACATGTCACCCACTAGTGACCAATGATTCATTATAGTACCCTAAAAAACATTTTATCATATAATGATTATTTTTATTCCTTTGTAAACCACCCATATCTATAATTTTTCTCAGATATAATTGATCTATTAACCATAATTTTATTATAGTGAAAAATATTACAATACCCAATGTGGCCCTTACATAGAGTAAGAAGAAACGAATCCCAAGATATCCATTATAATATTTCTCAACTATACCATAAGGATATATGAAAAAAATTGAAAATGATTCTAAATATATTACTCGCAATCCATACCAAAAAAATATGAATCCACATACATTCACATTTATTCAAAAATAATCCATGAATTCTCCCACACACGAGTTCATGTTGATGCTACATTTTCCCACAATAGTCATGTTATCGGATAAGGAATTTTCTTATCATAGGTATACAAAACATTATGTTATTATTCCATGAATCTAGGTGAGGATATAAACTATATTTTCATGTTATGAAATCATTCATCCATGCATCATAACAAACTCATCAAATTTATTAAGAAGAACATTTCATGTTATCAATTGTGGGAGATTTTAACCACGTCACATGGTATTTAGGAAGGAGTTAAGGTCTATTATGACATATAAAATTTTATTTGGGTCAAACAAAACATTTAATTAAGTAAAGATATGTTTCTATAATAATAATATGGGTTAAAACACTTTGAATATTGAAAATGATATTTTTCAACCATCTAGGATTTTGTTATAAGTGGGTTTTATGACAAGAATTTCAAACTTAATTTTTATGTGTTTAGAGAATTGGTAAACAAAACTATAGTTCACTAAAAGACTAAACAACAACAATAATTGATGAAAAGGATAATATAAAAGTATTGATCTATTTTTTTGGGATATAATTTTATAAAAGTACATTTTGGATTATTATGAATATGTTAAATAAAAAATTGAAATCTATCATAGATAAAAATTGAATGAAAATTAAACATGAACATGTATTTAATTCCTTACTGGGATGAATGTATACAATTCATAGATATGTATAAAAATTTAGGTATAGACTATAATTAAGAATACATATTTTATCTGTTAGTGTAAACCACTCTATGAAATTGACTAGTGTTGGTATTTAAAAATTGAATATCTATTTTGTAAAAAAGAATATGAAATACTATATTCAATTATCATAAAATAATATCATGTCTACAGAATCTATATTTGAGAAACCATATAAAAATATGGATTCAAAAAAATTATTATCTAATATGAAAGGGAATGAAAATCAACATGTTATAAATGATAAATATAAGGGTGTTGGGGAATATTAAACATGAGATCAACCATGGAGTGTTATTTTTCACTAATGTAGTCAATATGATTGGGTGTTTTACTAATTTTAAGTGGTTGGAATATCTATCATTATAAAATTTAAAAATTTACATTTTTATATAATTAATGTTGGAAGGGTTAAGAAAATTTATTACATGAAATACTATAAATGTGTTTTAATTAAAATTTACTCGATCTCCTAAATAAGTTGTAGATAGATGAACAGGTCTTTAGAATTATTTTATCAAAATTATTTTAATTTAAAATAATTTTAAATTATTAATAAAACAAGGAGTTATAATAAAATTTATTCATCATAATAGTTCTTTTAAATCTGAAATATTATTATGGAAGTAAATAAAAAGATTCTATAATGAAAAAAATTAATTTTTATTTAAAAATATTTGAAATAAATGAGGGGGTAATAGAAAAATTATGGATCCTCAATATATAGTATTAATGTAATCGAATTAATTCATTTATATCACCAAATGTATCATTTTGTTATATGATATGTAAATATTAAAAATATAAATATAAGAGCTAAAAACTATGGAGTATATTTTGGGTGATGCTTGAAATTTTCATTCAAAATATTTTTTATTGGGTTTCAATATCATCTATGTGATTAATATATTTTACACCATTTATAATTTTGATATAAAAATTCATTTTCATTTTCACAATATTTTATTATATATTATAAGAGAATAATTTTCACAGAGTGTTTCTTTTATATAATATGAGGCAATGTTTATGATATTCATGTTCTCATTTAGATAAATATATATATCATTTATGAAAAAATATATACATTGAATAAATTGTCATGGATAAAAATAATTTATATATTCTAATTGTTAAAATATGATGCAATCAGCTTCCATCATTTATGATCTATTTAATTTAGTAATTTAAATATTTTTTCAAAATAATTCACTAAATAGATACAATAATATATAATTATTGGTTATTAATTGGTTATTTGTTATTATATAACACAGAAGGAAGAAAATATATTTTCTACCACAAAATATTTTATGTTTTTGAAAAAAATATAGAAAAAAACTCATAGCATCTTTAATGTATGATGAAGTGTTTTTTATGTGATGTGATTAAAATTATAATAAATAATAATTAAAGATCATATAAATTAAAATATATATCATAATTATTTCAAAATTGTTTCTTAAATAATGATAATTATCTATATAACTAAAAAACACTATTGAGGGGAAATTATAACTGATATTGTATATAATTCTAGAGAAAATTTTAAAAAATTTATCTAAAAATAAGATTAACTTTTTAAAAGGTGATATTTTAAATAAATATTGTCTAAATAATTTATTAAATGGGATAAATATTAGTATTATAAATCTACATATCAATATTATTCATATAATATTTTTTCTTTGATATCAAAATATTGGAAAAAATTCAATAAGGGATTTAACAAACATTCACTTGGAATATTTCTCGAATTTTATAATGAATACAATAAAAATAGGGCATATCTCTTAATATTTAAAAATAGTATATGATATAACTATTTAATAGTTATATTTTTTTATTTAATCATAATAGATATTCATAAGAGGTTAAAATTTTAAGTATTGTATGAAATATAATCTCTACTTTCCAATATTTAATATTATCTCTCAAATTACATTATGTGAATGATAATTATACAATTGAAGGATGATTTTCCGATATACAAAATCCACTATAATATTATAGTTCTATGTGGAGTGAAAAAATTTCTTGATTAATATATGTATGATTTATTTTAGATATATAAACATATCTCTTAAAAAAACTATTTTATAGAAAACCAACAATGTATTAAACATTTACTTTCATAGATTATATCATTCGTATATAAGGGAGAAATAATTCATATTAAATCCAAATTACCTATGGTTAACTAGAAATATCCCACGAGAACCTTAATACATTGATTTATTTCAACATTACCACTAAGAATGATATAAGAAGATGATGGATTGCTGTGTTTTGGAAACATTTCATCCATTATGGTTTATAAAAGATGATATTTTTCCTCCTATACTGAATCTATAACATTAGGGACCTCAATTGAGATTAACAAAGTAGGAATAATTCTATAATAATATAAGAAATATGTTATTATATTATTTATTTTGATTAGGGAAGATTTTCCCCCATATATTTGGGTGAATGTCATGAATTTTGTTCATACATTATCTTATGCATACTTAGATATTTGAGAAAATATGTGGTTCCCTTATGATATTGACATGAATTTTTTTTATAGTCTCCCAATGTTTATAAAAATGAATATATTATTTTTACATCTTGTATTTCATGGAGTTTTTAGAGACAACAACAAAAATATATGTTTTTTGTATAAATAATAAATGGTCCCTTGATATCCATAATTGAATTGATGTTTTTTAGATGGTTCTCCATTTATTCTATTATTGTATTTCTAATTCATAATACTTCTACAATCATAAAATCCCATAATGCTAATAATTTTAGTAGTTAAAATGATGAATATGATTTTTTAGAATGAATATTAATATTATTTTAGAGAAACAACATATGTGTTTTGGAGAATTTCTAGAAAATGAGTTTTTAAGGACTTTCTAAAGTTGTTACATATGATATAACATGTTCAAATGAATATTGTTAGACAACGTAAATGTATTATTGTAAAATATGCAAATTTATTATTTCATATGGGTCCACATCTTATTAATAATGATGTGATTTTAGTTGAAAGTGTGTAATTTAATTTAAAGGTTACCAAAAGTGGGAGACTGAAAGAAATATAGAATTACTATATACTTCGATACTCTCGTATTGACCCCTTTATGTTTTTTTCATGAGTTTACTACATCATTGTGAAGGCTGAATTTTCATAGTTTAATTCAACATAAATGATTAATTATAAGATAAATTTTAAAAATTACTATTTCTTCCCATACAAGGAAATAAAATAATATTTAATATGTCATATGATTATCACAAAAGTGTACAAACCATGTGTTTATTAATAATATTTTATTTCTAAATAAATATGTGTTGCATTATATGATGTAATATTATACACATAAAAAATATATAAATTAATAAACCTTATGTAATTAATAAATATCCACAAATTAATCATCTTTGAAACCAATTAATATTCGATAAATTACAATTGGACAGACAATATAAAATTGAAAAGATAAAATGGGAAAATATAGACCTCCCCATTAATCTAGGAACACCACCCATTTATCCATAACTATACAAATGAAGAAAAATATTAGTAAACCAATAAGAGTTATATAAATTAAAAAATTTAACCTTGGGATTAATTTTATTGAATATTGAGTGACATAATGAGTTTTTATATATATAAGGTAATTTGACCATTTGAATAGTAACATGTCCATTTAGAATTGAAATGTGACTGTTGGGAATAGTCCACTGACTATTGGAATATTAATTTTTACTAAAAATAAAAAACTGTAATATAAATAATATTATTCCTATTTACATTATTTAAATGTAACTATTATAAATCTAAAAAATTATTCTTAAGACTATAATTCAAAGAAAATATTCAAACATTTTTAATAAACCATATTTTAATGTATTTCATAAAAACATAATTTTTATAGTTAAAGAATATACTTATTAAGATATATATTTAATTTGATTACCATTATATCATTATTATAATTATCATGTTGAAATTTTCTATGTATTTTTTTGGTAATTTTTTGAAATAACATGAACATTCATGTGAATAGTTAAAATATAGTTTTTTATATAACCTAGGAATTAAATTACATAATTCATGAGGTAATAATGGCCTGATAATATATTGAAAATGAGTTTAATTAATGATATATTCTATTTAAATAATGTTTCATTATAATAATGTAATCAAAAATTCTAAAACTAAAAATAATTATTCAAAACCTAAAGTCAAAATGGATCCCTAAAAATAAAAATTTTCTATTAATTCCAAATTCAATTAAAATATACTAAATAATTATAATTATAAGTAATATGAAATTTATTATAACTTTTTTATTATATTTATATATGATATATAGTTTCAAAAAATAACTATTAAAATTTTCACCTTGGATATATTATTTTATTTAATTTTTTATTCATAAAATACACTTCTCCTCAAGTATAAATAACCAAACATCATTTTAGTAGAAAACAACTCAATATAAAATTAAAAACACTATCCTTTGTGAAAATATATCTTACTAATACCTTAATAATTTATTGGGGGTTTCTGGAGTAATCTAACTCCAATCATTATAGGAGTTTTAGTGACTTAAAAGAGAAACTACACCCAGAACTAATTATGTTTCAATTAAATATTATGTTTTTTCCTTCTTGTATTTCCCTTTTCACTACATTTTTCAAATCCAAAGGCAATAGATTTAATTAATAAGTAATTAAGTATTTTATTAGTTTTTATACATACTTTATTTAAAATATTATATATATATATATATAAATTTAACAGTTATTTTTCCCACTCTTTTGATAATGTCCCATCAAAGGTTATTTAACAAAAAATAGATCTATTTCCAATTCAATTCATGTAATAATCTCCATGTATTGAATTTTTTTAATATATATAATATGTAAATATGAAATTATATTCATTCTATGATTCTAGGGTTAATTATAATTATGTTTTAATTACATTGAATGAAAATAGTGAAATGGAAAAATCATGAAACATAAATGAAAAAATACATCAAAACAATTCACATTTCTCAAATAGTGTTATAAAATTTAAAAAGCTAATTTTAATGAACGATATAATAATAATTTTAACATAAATTTACTTTGGTAACATTTACTTAATAATCTGAAATTTTTTATTGAGGTAGTGGAAAGAAGTCAAAATAATGCTAGATTTAAAGTACATGGATTATAGAACCAAAATCATGTCACTATGATATCCACTATTACAGAGTATGAATGATCATATAGTTTCTTTGAAATGTCTTTTCCCTTTTATTTTGGGTATATACATGTTTCTACAATGTTAAAATATTTTTATGAAAATCCATTTTTCATAGTGACTTTAATTTTCCAAAACATTGTATTTTCCTCCTCTTGAAAATGATCTGGTCCCGTCATAAATACTGTAATTTTTTTATTCAACATTGGTGCCCCTTATTTACTTATTTACCAAAACATTTATTAGTGAAATTATACTTTATAAAATCTTTCTGAAACCCATTCACTTTTTTGGATTATTTCATAATTATAAATATTATATGTTCAATGTTGTATGCATGAATATGAGAATTTCTGATGTGATTGGTGGGACCAGGATTATATAGCCCTCATATTACATTAGTAATATGACTTATCTCATGAGATTATGTTCAGTATGACTTCATATTATTCAACGTTTGTCGAAAATTAGGATGTGGTGATTTATGTACATATGTTATTAGTGAACATGTTGTTATCTTTGATTATAACTATGTCTTTAATTTAAAAACTAAGACATGATATTTCATTTTATACATTTCTACATTACCTAACTTTATAAACTATTTCACTCATGATTATGATAACTATGTTTTTATTATGAATATTATTATTATTATTTCTATCAAGAATATTATATTTATTTATATCCCGTATAAGTCTTATTACTAGGCATTTAGCTCACACCTATAATTAATGTTTATCCTTTGGTGATTACTTGTACTAACAAGAACATTATGTCCAATAATAAGTTAGATAATGATCAATTTAATAAATTTTAAGTTTTATTGATTAAAAGTAATTTTTGACAATTATATACACAAGATACTAAACCAATGGATCAGGGATCGTATCATTATTATCTTACTATTTTAAAAATTATATAAAATTCATTTAATGAAAATGTCAAGTTTCTATAGTTGGTATATGAGAGAGGATTAGTTAATTTTTGAATTATGATTAGAAAACATTTTTGGAAAATCCTATGTATTATTATATGTATATGTAAACTTATTATGTTTTGGTAAATTATAAGAGTGCACGGTTTCAATGAAAGGAAATCACTATCTTTATAATAATGTTGATTGTGGCTATAGTATAGATTTAAGTAGGGATAACAAACCCTAAAACCCCATATTCAGATATAGTTGATCAAGAACTCGTGCACAACAATATGAATTACTACACACCTGGTTTGACACTTTTGTTGTATTTTTGTGTTAATAAAAAAACTTTTAAATTTTTTTGAAGGATATAAAATAATGTAATTATTTCATTTAAAGATAAAAATATTAATGTACATGATCCTAAAAATATGTTTTTTTGAACTGATTATTCTTAAGAATTCCAAAAGATATTAATTCATAATTAATTTTAAAAATTAAAATTTTATATATTTTTTCATTGTCGAATTATTTGAAAATGATTATGTTTTAGAAAATGGTGTTAACCTTTATAAAGTATGACACCATCCCATTTGAGGGAAAACAAACTAATTTCCTGAATGACACTCACAAAGAAATGCAAGGCTGAGTTAAAAAATATCATGTAAATACTTACCCTACTATATTCGGCTAGTAACAGTAAATTGACAAGTGTTGAATGCCCAATTTCACCTAAGAAGGATAAAATAGCTATCAAATCAAGTAGGAAACAGTAAACATTGATGTTTAATACGTATAATAATATACTTATTATAGAGTATTTTATATCATAATATAGAAGATCTTTTATATTATCCATTTTTATAGAAGGATAACATTTCATTGTTTGCCTATCACTTATATGAAGAGTCTAATAATTGGTGAGCGTGTATATATAATACTAATCTTAAGGATAAAATTGATGAAATGGAGTGGGATTAAATTAAGATGTTATTTCCTAATAAGTATTTATACCAACTTTTTAAAAAAAATATAGGTATAAATAGTTTATAAAGGTTAATAAAAATTATGGAGAATATGTAATATCATGAAAGGAATGTTTTACAGGCCTTGCAAGATAGACCTCATTTTTTAATATATATATGATAGAAAAATGATAGAGTCATTGGTGGATTAAAACCATTACTCTGAAAAATATATCTATAGATGAATTTGGTTATTTTGAAGTGGTTATTCGATGTTCTATCCATATAGAGATAGAGTTTTTAAATAGTTCCCATGCCTAGGCTAGTAAAAATTGAAATATGGCATTTCAAGAAGGAGGATTTAAGGAAAAAGTTATAAATAAATCTCAACCACCCACATGTCAATAATGTGGGACAAATCATCCCGGGGATTGCCTCAATGGGACATAGAAGTAATTTATGTATGGGAATGGATTCCAAAATGATTATTAATTATCGTGAAAAAAATAATCTGACCAATGTGATGGAGTAAAAGAAGACACCTCCTATGATTAAGTTCTTCAACCATATGAATAATGGGAACTATTAAATCCATTGCACTAAAACATAAGTCCTTTAGGATAATCATTACCATCACCAACAAAATTATTTGAAGATGGGGTATGATTATTCAAACACCACTACTATGTTTTCACCTGAAAATGAAGTCATACAATTAACAATTCTTATCCAATTATGAATTGAATGAGTATCATTTTATTCTTGTTCTAAAAATTTTTTATATATCTTTCATGATTTCTAAAACTATAGGATAAAAACCATATAACCATGATGCAAAGATATTTATATGAACACTTAGTTACAACATCAGTCCAACCCTTATATTGAACTCCACTCCTTTTAGAATTTGTGAAAATATTCTTCTAGAAACTATATTTATCCTCACCTTGGAAAATTATGACATTAGACTAGGCATGTATTGGACTCATTATATATAGGGAACATCAAAATTCTTGAAAAACAAATGTCATTATATATTCCAAACTATCCGAAGCTCCTACAAAAAATAAAGGAAGATCATGAATATCCTCTGGATAATCCCTTGATGTTGTGGGTGATGATACACTATGATGAATAATTCTGTTCCTAACCGGTTGAGTTAAAGAGAAATTCCAAACATGAAGAAATTACTCGTATAAGGGGATACAATGATGTTTTTCATGAAGCGTTTTGTGGTTCATCACTCAAAATGTGAGGCAGAGTTCTTAATAGAACATATACTAGGAGCCAATCCTATCAATAAATTCTCCTACAGGATTCCCATAAACAAAATTGAGAAGTTAATGAAGATACTGTAAGAGAATTTAGAAAACGTATTCATAAACTATAGTGAAAGTCATTGGGGTGCACCCATTAACTTTTTTCAAGAATAATGGTGGATAAACTATGTTATGCATAGGTTATAGAGGGATCATGATGATCATCATAATGAAATACTGTGATCTAATAAGGATAGATTACATATTTGACCAAGATTAAAGAACTAAATTTTTATCAACGTTGGTTGATAAATATGGATATCATATACTAAATATGAGGATGGAAGATAATCATAATAAATCCTTTTATACACGTTATAGAACAAATTTTTTCATTGTGATGACCTCTGGTCATAACAATTCTGAAAAATTGTTCATGGATTTGATGAATATATTCATTAGAGACTGTCTTGAAAACAATTGGTAGTCTTTATTGATAATATAATAATATAATAAAATATTAATTATTAAAATTAAGTTCATATTATTATTGTTTCTTTGACATTAAAGAACAAGGAAATATTTATGATAGGTTTAGAAATTGGGACATTAGCATGCAGAAGTTCACTCTATTGGGGAATGGGATCACTACCGAGAGAATTCTGATTGACCCTTAAAAAACAAACACAATTTTGGAATAGATTAGTCCCACTTGTTTCACGAAATCAATAGTTATGTTCTATAACATAGGTAATATCTATGTTTTGGGAATAATTTCTCAGTACTTTCTATTCCTCTAACCAAGATAACAAATAAAGTGGAAAAGTATGTTTTTATGGATGAATGTGAAGAAAGACTTAAGAAAAATAATAAAAGGCTAATCATTTTTCATGTATATTCTCTACCAAAAAGGGAAGATTTATTTTTGATATATATTGATGATTCAAATAAATTACTAGGTTTAATACTCATGTGGAATGGTAAAATTACATCTTATGAATCATGATAATTGATAATCCCAGAAAATAATAATTGAGGCTTGATTTGGAGTTAGCATATGTGATCTTAACTATTCTGAATTTTTTATAACTACCTATATGGTGAAAAGTGTGATATATATACTGATCAAGTGAGTATAATGTAAATATGTACATAGAAAGAGCTCATCAAAAATCCACAAAAAATTTTAGAGTTGTTCAAAGAATAATATTGGTCTTTTCACCACCATCTAAGAAATAGGAATAATGTAGTTGATGCTATTTATTAAAAAAGAACCTAATATTCTATCCATGATGTGGATTGAGAAATACCATATCTTCATGGATATGAAATTGATATATTTTGAAACTATAATGGTAGAGAATAGAACTTAACATTCCCAAACCGTTTCATAATCATCACTCTAAGAGAATACTAAGGAGGATCACATGAACGATTTAGAGCTTTAGAAGAAGGCTATAGTAGTAATATAAGTATATCTTATTGATATCCAAATAAATGAGTTTGATTTCATTAGATTTGGAACTATATTTTGAGTTACAATATCACCATAGATAAAGAAGGATCTACTGAAAAAATCATATAGATCATATTTCACTATTCGTCCCTGAAGCACCACGATGTTCAGTGATCTTCAAGAGAAGTGTTTGGGGGATTAAACAAAGGAGGAGATAGATAAATAAATCTCAAAGTGATTATTATGATAAATTATTCATTCATAGTTACATAAGTAAAAGGGAATTATTTAACCATTTCTTATACCATGTGGATATTATATAATATCACCATGGACATTATCACTAGTCTCCCAAGGAAATAAAAAGGAAAAAATGAGATATGGTTTTCAGTGGATTAAACCACTTATACATCCCAATTTATCATGATTTAGGATGATTTATCACAAGAATAAATTGATATGATATATTTAAAAAAAGTAGTGAAGTAGAATGAGGTTCCACTTTTGATCATTCATGATCATGATCTAACATTCCCATATAAATTCTAGAGAAGCCTATATTATTAACGGAATACTCAATTAAATGTTTTAATGGATTATAACCCCCAAACTGAGGACACATATAAAAGAACAATTCATATCCTTAGGGATATTCCTAGAGTCTTATCCTCATAATTTAATTGAGTATGGGATCAACATTTCCCAATACAAGAGTTTTCAGAGAAGAACAATATCCAATCGTGTGTTCAAATGGCTAAATATGACAATTGTTTATGGATTGATATATAACTTCTAATTATTGTAATGAATTTGAAGAATAAATTCTACTTGGAGAAGATATTATGCTTGATATGATAGAGAAGGATTTATCTATCATACATCATCCAAAAGCTACTGAGAGTTTGAAAATAGCTATACTGATAGAAGTGGAAGGGTCATATATTTCTACAAGGGAGGAAATTTATTCTATTTAATATAAACATAGAAGAGATTCATGAGGTTTAGAAAGATGAGAATGCTCATCCCAAGGTACATTACCCCCAATGAGATCCTTGAACAGATAAAATTAGTGGCCTATTTTCTAGCACATCCACCAAATATGGCTAATGATGATAATGTGTTATCTGTAACTTTATAATAAAGTAAAAAAATGACCCATCACTTGTATTGAATCTAGAGGTGGTAAAACTGGAACATGATATCTCTTATGAGGATCATCTGGTTAAGATCATGGATAGTAGATACAATGTTCTATGTGACCGAGAAACCAATCTTGTCAATGTGATGTGGAAGAACAATAACTATGAAGAGGTGACATGGGAACCGGAAGAAAAATAAAGTATAACTACCCTAATATATTAAAAATTAATATAACGAGGTCAAAATTCAGGGTGAAATTTTATATAAGGGAGAAGAATGTAATGAAAGAATTTTTTTATTAATAATTTATTCTTGAATAAATTTATGATAAATTATTTTATATAATATTATACATAATAGAAATATAAATAAACAAATAAAAAACCTTAACATATTGAAAAAAATATAATTACATTAGTTATCCAACAACCAATTAAAATCCCATAAATTACAATTTGAAGGAAAATATAAAATATAAAATATAAAATGGGAAATTTTAGATTCCCCAATCTACTAGAATCATCACCCTCATGGGAAACACTATTGAAATGAAGAAAAAAATTGAAAAAAAATAAATCATCAAGATTGAGAATATAAAACCATGAGAATAATTGTATTAAATATTTAGTGAAATAATTAATTTGTTTATATATAATTTAATGTGATTGTAAGAATAGTAATGAGACTATTGGGAATATTAATATGACCATTTAGAATAGTAACCTTCCTGTTAGAACATTAATTTTAATTAAAAATAATAAATTACGGTAAAATTATATTACTCACAATTAATTTAAGTACATATTTTTATGTTAATATATATATATATATATATCATTATTTAGAAGGTCAATGATAATTTAATAACTTCGTTAATAAACTTTATTTTATTATGTATGGTAAAAATATATATTTTTAAGTTGAAAATAATAATTACCCATTTTATAAATTCATTATAATAAATGAATATAATTTTATGAATCACCATTTTGAAATTGTACAAGTGTGATAATTTGATAATTTTATGAAATACATCCATTTTCAGATAAATAGTAATTATATATTTTTTCACCTAACTGATGAGTCTTAAATTACATCATTAGTGATTTATTAATGAACCATTCTATTCAAAAAATGATGTCTGACAATGAATTTTTTATTTTAATAAATTATTATTTCTAATAATGTAAATATAAATTCAAATCCAAAATATATTTTTCTAAAACTGAATGTCAAAAGTGATCACTTAAAATAACAAAATTACGTTCTTTCTAATTTGTTTTTTAATTAGATAGATAATTTCATTTTAAAAGATGTTTAAAGTATTAAAAAGAATATATTATATTTTTATACGATTTATATTTTCAAGAAATTACTTTGAGATGTTTTATATTTGATATATTATTTCATTAAATATTTTATTCTAAAAATACTACTTTCCTCATGTATAAATCAACATGCTCCCTATGCTGGGAAAACCCCACATTGCATAAATTTAAAATCATATCATCAACAAAATTAATTCTAATAGAGACCCTTATTATCCATATGGCCTTTCAATAGTAATCAAATTATAATCATCATTATATTTTTAGTTTCATAGAAGTAAAGCGACATCGAGGATTAAATATGTTTTGATTAACTCTTCTATTTTTTCATATCATTATTTTTCACCATATCATGAAAACACACACCTTATAGGATTAATTATTATGAAATTTTTTATGTTATTAATTGTTTTAACCTACTATATATATCTAATTTCATATATATATATATATATTTCAAAATTATCATTCATTCTCTGTCGTCATTATCCCATTAAAGGTTATTTAACAGATTATGGTTATAAATCCAAGTCGATGATTATATTTATATTAATTGGTTGATATTATGAAATATATATAATATATAAATATGTTATTATATTTATTCTTTGAATCATGAGTTAATTTTAATTAATTTTTAATGACTTTTAATGAAAATAGTGAAATTTAATAAAAATTTGAAAATTTATAGAAAACATTGTATCAAAATAATTATTGTTTATCAAAGTGTGTTAAAAAGTAGAATCCAATAATTATAATATAAAATGGAGTTTAAATTATCATAATTTCTTTTTGGTACATTGTTTTAATAATCATATGCCTATTATTTAGAAGTATGAAAAGTGATAAAATAAAGTAGGATTTTACATAATCGGAATCACTAACTCAAATACTTTTATTAGGTTATCCTATAATCCAAGGAATACATTTTCATATTATTTTTTTCAAAATTTATTTCTCATTTCATTATAGGATTTAAAATTCCCTACCCAATTTAAATAATTTCTAAAAAAAATCCATTTTTCCAATGTGAATTCATTTTTTTCCAAAAAAAAAATTTTACTCCAAAAATACGTTTTTCTACTAAAGAATATTTATTATTTTATGTCCATCTATGATTCAAATTATACATTTGGTAACCAAAAAGATTTATTAATTAGGGTATTTGATATTTAATCCTTTTGGAAATAATTATATTCCATGAGATTATTTTATAACTACAATTGCTAAATGTCCTTTTCGTCATGCATGATTATGTCCATTTATGATGTGTCTGGTGTAAGATCACATGAATTTATAAAATAATTATTTTTTAAAATATATTAATATTTTTGAATAACATATTAATTTTATGCTAAAGGAACACTTTTTATGATAGATTATTGAAAACAAAAAATCAGTTTTCTTTGAAATCTTACGTTGTACACAACTTTGAGTTATACTGGAAAATAACACAATATTATTATTATTATTTTAAATGGTAGATAACAAATACTTTTTATATTGGAGGGAATGAAAAGAACTTACTAAAATATGACTATACATGTCTGTTAAATGTGTTCAAATTTATCTAATAAATATTAGAGGCTTAAAAAAAGAATAAATCTGATTTTAAGCAAGAAATAATCTAATATTTTTTAAAAGGTCATTGTACTTCCTTTTGATGGAGAACCCTTTTTAAATATAGTTTTTGTCACTTTTAAATTTTCTAATTGAAAATAATTATTCTATTGAATCTGGTGATAAACAGTAACTTTAAAATATATTTTGGTATTTTTATTGAGAAAATTCATATTTCAATGAATTTTGAAAATTACTAAATTTTAATTTAAAACTGCATTTTCATCTATTTTATTTATATTGATAAATTTTACATTATTTTGTTTAAAGAGTAATTGGATTATTTTTTTATCATTTAATCCAATGTTGTTAATTGAAAGTAATTTCACTTTATAATTGGACATAAAATATTTTCAATCTTTTAGTAGTTTTTACTTCATAAAAACATGTTCTTTAGTTTTGACACCAAAATTGAATTTTAAATTAAATAATAAATTTTATTATTTTGAATTTGGAAAAATCAATTCTATATTTGGAATCATAAGGTTTAAATTTTTTAAATAGTTTACTTTTAATTTTTGACATTATGAATAGTAACTTTTGTAATTGTTTTGTTATTCACGATGGTTAAAGTGTTAATCAGAAAGATAATGGTAAAAATTAATATCATAATAATAATATAAAAAGACCATAAAACATGTATCAATATGATTTTATGATATCATCCATATGATGAGAATCCTGAAGATGAACTTTGGGCATTTGGGAGCCACTTGGGCGTAAAAATCTCATTTTATGATTTTTAATTTAACAAAAAGGAAAATATAACATAAACATGTATCTTAAATAAAAAAGTTTCTAGATGGGGATATATAAGTGATTTATTTGACTATAAATTGTAATTAGATATCTAGAAATAGATACTACATCATTATATTTTATTTATAATCTTGAGATATTAAATAAAAAATTTAATTATGACACAATGATGATACAACGATTTCATCATAAATGAATGATTCAAATAAATTATATTAAAAATACTAAAATAAATATAATTTGATTATTTTTATGCCATATAATATTTTTATGGATTATATTTACATTTTATATTTTACTTAATTCATTTTTTAGAAGTAACAAAGTTTCTATGACTTTAAAAAAATCATTTACTAAATGGTGTCAAAATTGGAAAAAATGGTTTTTTAAAACAAGTAATATTTTATTCAAAGTTTTAATTGTCCTAAAAATAAATTATTCTTCTAAATGAAATATATAATATTAAAAATGTCATTAATAATACACTTATGGATCTCTTGGCATTTTCATGTTACTATAAAAACCACATATTATGAAAATACAAGAAGACATTGTAAGAGTTAATATTTTTAACAAAGGGTTAAAGATAAAACATAAGGTTACTTTTTTGACCTAAACAAGTCTAAAAAATATTTTTTGAGATCATTTCTATCCATTATAATATTATCATCTAAATATATTACTCTGTAATAATTATAATTTGAAAATCATTTTATAATAAACTAATATTTCAAGTCTTTCCTAAATTGACCCTCCTCCCTCTTATAGAAGGCCACCACATATACCCACTTACTCACGCCTATAAAACCACTTGGATAATCCTAAATCGTATCAAATAATCTCCAATTATCCCTCCCATTCTTCTAAGAAGCCTATCCTTGGGCAGAAGACAATTCAAGAAATCCTTTTGGCTCAAATCAAATGAACTTACCGCATTTAGAGGTATGGTCATCCCTCATGTTTCATTCCATTATTTTCCTTCACCACACCCTAGGATTTTCTCAATCGTTGATTAAATAAAAATATATTATCCTCAATTTACTAGGATTTTGTAATGATAATGATTCTAGATACACTTAAATACACCTCCTTCAAATGGATACGACCATATCATTTCTCTATAGAGAGAACTACATTCTAAAGAAACAATAATTGTTTAATGTATCTCTAACACCTCTCTTGGTGGCCATTATAATTGAATTGTATTTATATATGATATAAATTTTATTTATTTTTTCTCTATTTTTTTATTTTTATTTACAACATACCTTTATTCTTTCCATAATGTGTAAATACGATAAGATTATTTGAAGATATGTGAACTACTACACCTACAAAGTGATAAAACTCATTCATACCATAAATGGAAATTATAAAGGATGCAGTTAAGGAACATATGTAACATTAGATATTATACTAGAATTATAAAATATCTATTTACCATTTATTTTTTATTCCTTTAATATGACAAATATATAAAATTAGTGTTCATGCGTACATACAGCCTACCGTCTTTATGAATGGTGAAATTCATTAATTATCTAAAAATATTATTGACTATTATAAATAAATTTATATTGGATATATATGATATTTAAATCATTAAAAATAATCTGGTGATGATTTACATTTGACGACCTGGAAAAATTACATCAAATCAAGTTTATTTTCGACTCAAGTAACGAATATCGGCAAAATGACCAATATGAACATACATTATTATGTAAATTATATAATATTATTATAAGTTATATAAAAAGGATAATAAAATTAAAAAAAATCCTCTAATGAAAGTATAGATTATCCTTGGATTTTTATTTAGGAATATATATAATGAACATGAAAAGTCAGACTCAAGGCAGGAGTGTTCATCTCAATCACCATTCATTGAGGCATATTTTGGTTTATACATGACATTATATTATATAGTGTACAATAAAACCCACTAAAATTTAATTTCATTTAATAATTTTCAAAAGTAATCTTTTGTTTTATGAAGTGTTTTACTAAATGACCAAGGGAATGCTTTTTTAATGTATGCGGTAACAACGAACTTTCTGTCAATGCAAGCATTATTTGATTTTTGGCTTCCTCAATAAGCCAGAATGTTTTTAAATTGAAAATAAATACCATATACCCTTTTTACATATTGGTAATTGATTTTACTTTGAAAATTGATTGATTTTATCAATATCATGAAATGGTATATTTTGACTACAATGTAGAAATGTTATCATTCCATTATGCATTGTTTTATATGTTATGATTATGTTTTGGTTCTTATAATTTTTAATGTATATGGGTGGATCCATTATAAACTGAGGGTGGGTCATACTGAGATAGCTCTACAATGCATTAGGTTATACGGAAGAGGTAAACGTTAAATTTTCTCCTATGAGATTCAGGGAATATATTTTGATGGGTATTCCAAACGTAACCATGGAGGTTCAAACCTATGTAGTTGGGAAAGAAAAAATGTAAGTATGTTATAGACGACACAAGTGTCCTTTATGATTTATGATTTTTATTATTTATTCATAAATATTATCATTTAATGAGGTATATTAAATATCTTATGTTTTATGAGTGAAAAATATGATTTTACTGATTTTAATGAATTAATTTACTAATGTCCTATTTCTTTATTGTATAACCCTTATTGATATTTTAATGCTCATACCATTTATTTTGAAATATTTTTCACAGGGTATATGTAAGGGTAAGTGAAAGGAAGAATTCAAGAATATTAATGTCAAGAAAATAATTATTTTTTTAATAAAATAATTGTTATTGTGAAAAAATTTCAAAGAGTAGTACTGTATACATTGAAATATTTGAGATGTAATTTAATAGTTATAGTGTAATTTTTTAAAAATCTACACTTTTAAAGTTACCCAATGTAAAATAATGTAAATTCTTGATATGAAATCATGATTATGTAATATATTTAGGTTGGGGCCTTATAGTTGGTATCAAAGGGAGGATTTGAATACATTAGGAGTTAATATGATGTTAAATTAATATACATAAATTATTATTACATAACGTTAATATTGAAATGATATAGAATCTAATTATTACCTTGTTGATTCATCTATGATATGGATTTTGTATATAATGGTTTTCTGAATAGGAAATAGGGTAGTTGTGATGGGACAACATCAAGAATAAAAATATCCTTCGAAATCAGCATCCTTAGATGGTCGGGATCAGGACTGAATAGTTTGTTACAATGAGGGAAATATAGTATCATGATTTCAATGGTGGTGGTATCCATGCATGGGATCCAGCATATCCACTACAAAAAAAATGGTAATAGTGGATAATTTCATGAGGCAATATCCCCCATAATTCGAAGGATCATCTAACCATTTGAAAGATGAGTGGTGGGATAAAGAATTGGGGAAGCTTTTTGATTCCATTTGGTGTTCATATCATCAAAATGCTAGTCTTTTTGTCCATGGTTTTGAAGGTGAGGCGGATCTATGGTGGTCGATGGTTAACAATATCAGGTATAGTGAGGATATAGATGATATCAATTAGGAAGAATTCAATGGTATTTCCTTGATAAATATTTCCCTAAAGTAGTTCAACTTAGTATAGAAAAACAATTCTTTTAATTGAGGAAGGAGTATGACTCAGTGGATTCATATGAATAAAAAATAAATTGACTAGAAATGTATGCTCAAAATTTCATATCGATAGTAAAATAAATTGTTTTTAGTCATGATTAATGATAATTTATTGAAGTTAATTAGCATCTAATGAGTTAAAATGTTATTAAGAACTCATTCAATGTGCATAGAAGGTGGAAATGGAGTTTTCCAATGATCAGATATTTTTTGAAAAACAACAGAATAAGAGGTCGATGTGGTAGGGAAAAGGGAGGAGTTCTTTAAAAATATTTGATGGTAAGAAACTTAAGTTTATAGTTTGCGAAAATTATTGTAAAAATCACACTAGATAATTCCTTTTGAATTCTAGTAAGTGATTAGAATGTGGTAAAATGTCACATAAGGCTCATAATTTCACCAAAAAATATCATGGTAGAAATAAGAAAAAATCTGATTTATTGTTAGTAAAATGATTATGTGTAATGTAATTGGTCATTATGAAAATGAGTGTCCAATGATAAACTAAAATAATGAAAGAATATAGATTATAATAAGAATGTTTTTGTGAAATCCTTTGAAACTAATTTAGATGATGTTGGGAAATAAAATTAATTATTATAGGGTGCATAGTTTTTCTATTCAGAATATCCAAATTATTTTTCTGATTCTGAGGTCTACAAATTATTTCATTTTTCATAATTTTTCTAATAAATTTCGAATTCCATCTCTGTTTCTGAATCAAGAACTTATGGTAAAATCCCATCGAGGGAAAATTGATATAGAAAGGAATTATAAGCACCTTTATTTCGTTATGTGTAGAAAGAATCTACCAACAAACCTTATTTTTATACCTCTTGTAGATTTTGATGTTATTTTGGGAATGGATTGGATTTCCATTTATCATACTAAGATTGACTACAGAGCCAAAGGGGTTTTTTAAGAAAAATTTCATTTTGTGTACAAGAACAAAAGCTTAGTTTTGGTAACATATTAGAAATATGAGAAACTAGTAAAAGATATGATTGAATATTAACTTACACATATTGCTGAAAACAAAGGATCTATTATGTTTAACGGTGTGATATTATTAAATGAGTATCATTATATTTTTTCTGATGAGCTTCCTTGTATAATAATTTATTGGGAAGATGAATTTACTATTTACTTGGTTCCAGATTCTAATCCAATTTCATTACACCCTTATCAACTATCGTAAATTGAACTTTTTGAGTTAAATAAGAAATTTCAAGAGTTACTAGATAAATGATTCATTCAACCAATCACATCACCATGTGGTGATAATATCATGTTTGATAAAATGAAATATAGTTCAATGAGACTTTTCATTGATTATATAGCCTTGAATAAGATCACTCTTAAGAGAAAGTATCATTTTCGTCATATTGATGATTTGTTTTATCTTCTCTATAGAACATAGTATTTTTCAAAAATTGACTTGTGTTCAGGGTACCATCAGTTGAAATTAATGGAAGAAAAAATTATGAAGACCGTGGTTTGTACTATATATGGCCCTTAGAAATTTGTAGTTATGCTTTTTGGGTTAACCAAGGAACCTATTTTATTCATTGATATTATGAAAAGAATTTTCCGTGAGATATTGGATATGTTTTTGGTTGTGTATATTAATGATCTTTTGATATATTCTAAAAATAAAGAAGAGCATGAATGTCATTTAATGGTTTAATTGAAAAAATTGAAGGAAAAAACTATATTGAAAATTTATAAAGTGTGCGTTTTGGTTAGATCAAATTTCATTCCTTGGTATCATTATTTCTAAATTTTGCATAAATATTTATTTGGTTAAAACATAAGTTATAGATGAATTGATGAGACCCAGAAATACAACTAAGTTTCATAGTTTTCTTGTTTTAGTAGGTTATTTGTAGAGGTTTGTTGAAAAATTTTCATTTTTATCTAGACCACTAACTATGTTATCTATAACAGATTTTATTTTCATCTCGACAAAAGAATGTGATGAATGTTTTTAATAATTGAAAAGAAGATTGGTGAATGCTCCTGTTTTGGGACCACATTCCAGAAATGATGAATTTATTTTCTCTAGTCACTCTTTGTTAAAAGGTCATGGATGATTCCTAATGTAGAATGATCAGGTAATTTCTTATGCTTCACATATGTTGAAAACTAATCAGTTAAATTACCCTACACATGATTTGGAATTATTATATAATGTTTTTCATGAAAACATTGGAGTCATATTTTTTATGGTGTAAAATGTGAAATTTATACTGATCAAAAAAGTCTAAATAATATATTCACTCAGAATGAATTAAACAAGAGATAGAGAAGATGACAATAATTACTAAAGGAATATGATTTCATGATTATTTACCATCTAGGAAAGGAAAATTATAACACCTCGACCCGAGAAGCCCAACGTCGATGCATTATTAATTATCATTGGCATGATCACAAAAGATCAAGTCTTGAATGAATGATTAGTTTAGTAGCCTTGGATGTTATAAATACCTTCATAAGGTTTACATTAAAACATAAAATAGAAAGTTAAAAAAATTGATTCCATGGACAACACTTAGATCCCATAGACTATCTTTGCAGGTCTGTCATAATATACTTATTCGTATCCTAGAAAAAATATAACATAGATAGGGGTGAGCTCAGATACTCAATAAGGAAAACAGTATAGAAGAAACTTTCATAAATAAGCATAAATATTTAAGGCAATGTATAGAACTAAAAAAGATTTTTCAACATAGATATCATCATAATATGAAAAAAATAAATCAAAATAATTCAATTTACTTACTCACATGGATATTATACTAGTCGAATAATCACATGAAATATCAATATTCACTTTCATAATGATGGAATGCACAATTCCAAACATTCATAACCACGGAGTCAAGGCTTTGTGCCAAGACAAAAAATAAGATTTTGTCATGGCCTTGTGCCAAGACACTAGTTTGTCTCATGAGACCTACCGATGCATCGAAAAGCTATAGTCGGCTCCACCCATCACTTACTAAGTCCAATGCATTCCCCATATGAAAAAGTTTTAACATAACATAAACATTCGTATTAAAACTGGAATAAAAAATGTCAATAAATTATGAATAAAGTATGAATGGTATGAAATAACACATCTATAGTCCAACATGTCACAAATTCTTCAATACAATATGGATGTTTTGTATCATAATTAATCAACTTCAAACAAACTTAAAATCCATCACTGGATGTTGACAAAGATGAAATCAAAACCATTTTAGAGAAATATATCTTTCTCTTTTGAAATCATTTAATGGTCACATAATTATAAAATAAAACATTTATATTTGAATACAATTTTATAATATTGTATGGTATTCTTCGATGATGTTATGACGTCAGAAAATTGCGGCACTCTCCGTTCAAGTTTAAGAAATCATTCTTATTGTATTTTGTGGAAAATGTCATAAAGTACCCTATTTGGAAAACGACAAAATGATTCCTTTCAACCCATTTTATAAAAATTAAAACACGGGTATAAATGACTTTAAACCATAGTCTAGTAAATACTAAAATGTTTTGGAATACATTTTTAAGAAACATGGTTGTGGATGATAAAGAGTTCCTTGTAGATAATCATGTAAAAACAACCTCGGATAATAAAAAGATTTTGGAATTAACCCTTACCTTGTACTTTTCCTTGGTCGAGAGTATGTTAGACTCCTTTTTAATTGTAAAATAATTTTTATTTAATTATAAAAGAATCATATACATTAATATGATATCATATATTATCTTTTTAATATTGCATTGTTAAAAATATCTTAGTATTATCATCGTTTTGGGTGTTAACTAATTCGTTTTCTTTTATATGATTTGTTATGTAAGTAATTTTTGTTATGGATAGGATGTATCTTATTTATATTAAGAAGGGTATTAAGTCTTTAAACATTATCTTTAATCATCTAATTAAAATTAGACTTGAATGGATACGATCGGGAATGAATCTCATCGCGTTCATGGATATGGTAATCCATACATACGCACGAGTGACAATATAAATATTTTGATATTAAAGTAATATATAATTGGATGTTATATCATATATAAAGAATCATTATCATGTTATATTTATTATTTTCATCAATTACACATCATTATTATAACCATGAAAATAATAATGTATTGAATAACAATTACACCAGAACGTGGAGACGGTAAGCCATACATACACACATATGGTGACATGTCATTAAAAGGATGGATAAAATAATGAATATGGTTGTAAAATATTTAAAATAACATCCCAGTATATAGAATATACTGGAGTTATTATTTTCAAATGGAAATAACAATGAAATATTAAGTGGAAGAAGAAATAACTTGAAAGAGGTGATGAAATATTTACCTATTCTTCAGGTTCTTCCTTTTGATTTGATCAAAAGGGACCCTTAAGTTGGATTTATGACAAAAGGAAGGACACTATGATGAAGGGAGGACAGTTGAGAGGGTATTTGGGCAGGTTTTGTCCAAGCCAAATTGATTTGAAGGTGTTAATTGGAAAGAATGGGGACTACCCTTTTATAAGAGGGGTGTAGGGTACCTTAGGAAAAGCTAGAAATATTATTTTATAATAAAATCATTTTCGGTTTCTAATAGATCCAAAATGAATTATTTAAATTATAACGTGGGAATGGGTCTAAAAACACTCAACCAATTGGTTTTATATATGTTTGGGTCACTATATTAACATTATCTTTTCGATTTAACTCTTAATTAAATAGTTTGACATTTACCATGTCTCATTGTATTTTTATATTATATGGTTAATAATCTTACTATAAATGTCCAAGAGAACCCAAAGTGGTTCATTAATGGTACTCCTATTATTATATAAGTCTTTTTTCCGAACCTTACATATTTAAGAATAGAATATAAATTAATAATATAATATTTGTTTTAAAAACTCTTTTATGTGAATTTTGACACTATTTGGTATGTTGTTTTAGCTAAATTCATAACAACATTATTTCATTAAAAATAATTTATCTAACCAAGCCTAACATGTCATATTAACATATAAAATTAGTTTAATTCATAAAAGTATCAAATTACATTTATTTGGAAATTTATAATATCAATTAGTTTAAAATTTCATTAATTAGGCAATTACTGCATCATCATTGTGTCATAAATAAATTTAATTATTTAATGTCTAAAAATTATAAATAAAATATCATTATGTAGGAAATATATTTATCTTTCTAATAAAAATTTTTAGTCTAATTTATCTTATGTTTTACCCTATATAAAAAATGTTTTAGTAATTAAACATTGAATTTAACCCTTTTAACTCTTCTTTGAATTAAATAATAATAAATGTCCTAATATAATCCAAGTGGATCTAAAGGATCATATTTTATTCCTGAGGTTTTTTTTGGTCTAATTATACTTATCCAATGTAATTAGGAAATGTGTAAGGGTAATAATAATATCATTTTTACCCTTAATTAACCTATTTACTTCTAACCGAGGTAAATAAAAGAAAAAAGTTACAATTCACCAGAAATTATTTTTATATTAGTGAACCAAATTTTACTTATTGATATCAACCATGTGTCTAAGATGTTTTAAATTCCACTCACAGAAGTGGTAAAATTAATTTTTATGTAAATTTTCAAATGGTCTTAGGAGGTGGGTAAAAGACGGCAAAAAGTTCAATAAAATTTTTATATATATAAGTTATTATAAACTAACTATAAATAATTACATTGAACTTATATAGGTATTATGTATCTATTTTTACCTAAAATAAATTAAAATATAATAAATAATTATTTAAAAAATAAAAATTGGTTTTAAACTATAACTGAGTGTTTTTCACTATTCATAAAAATTGATGGTTTTCAGAAAAATACCAAAAATTAACCATAATATAATTTTGATATTCCATATCAAAAAATTAAGTCCATTTTGAATGATAAAATATATAAAATTTTAAAAAGCTGTATTACTATTCATAACCGTTATTTTTATTGGTTGTGGTGTTTTAGAACTCGATGTTGCGTACAACACACGCTATGGTATTACTCAAAGAGAATCATACCAAAAAAGCTTGCAGTGTTACATTCTCCCCTAATTCAAATAATTTCATACTCAAAATATCTAGAATATTACTGCCTAAAAAGACTTGGGTGGTTCTTCATCATAAGTTCCTCAGATTCCCACGTTTCTTCTTCCATATAATGGTTTCTCTATAGAACTTTTACCAGAAAAGTTGTCTAGTTTCTCAAAATTTGTTCTCTTATATCAAGAACCATGATAGGCTCTTCACAAAAAGGAAAATATGGTTCTAGATCTAATTCCTTATAGGCATGTACATGCGTTGGGTCAAACAAGTTTTTTCTATATTGTGATACGTGGAAGACATCGTGAACATTAGAGAGAATTAGTAGCATTTCCAAATGGTAAGCTACAGCCCCAATTTGTTCTATGATTTAAAAAGGTCCGATGTACATGGAACTCAATTTTTCCTTCTTACCGAAATGTATAAATCCCTTCCTTGGAGATAAATTCTAGAAAACATGATCTCTTACCTGAAATTACAAATCCTTCCATTGATTATCAACGTAGCGTTTCTGCATACTTTTAGGTTCTTTGATGTGGGTTTGTATTACCTTCACCTTTTCCATTGGTCCTCCATAAGTTCCGGGCCTCTGAGTTTTCCTTCACCAACATCATCCCAACAGGTTTCTGTGTGATATCTCTTTCCTTATAACGCTTCATATGGTGCCATATGAATACTTGAATGGAAGACATTGTTATAGGAAAATTATACGAGAGGTAAATATTGATCCCACATACCTTTAATGTCAATTGAGAATGATCTCAACATGTCTTATAAGGTTGGAATCATCCGTTCTTATTGTCCATCAGTATGGGGGTGGTAGGCAGTGCTCAAACAAAGTTCAGTATCTAGGGTTTTCTGAATTCTTTTCCAGAATCTTGATGTAAAACAATGATCATGATCAGAAACAATCGATATTAGTAATCCATGAAGTCTTTCTACATCATTAATATATATTCTTGCTAAACATTCAAGTGTTAAATCATCCCTTAGAGCAAGAAAATGTGCTGACTTGGTAATACGATCAACAATGAACCATATTTCATCGTTCCTTCTAGGAGTCTCTGATATCCCCATGACAAAGTCCATTGTGATATCATCCCATTTCCATTACGGTATGTGAAGAGGTTTCATGACTCATCCAAGCTGTTTACTTCCATATTTCACTTGTTTACAAACCATACATCCTGACAAAAAATCAGTAATCTCCCTTTTCATGTTCTCCCACCAATAGGTTTCCCTCAAATATCTCTATGTTTTAGTGCTCCCAAGGTGTATAGAAAAATTGGAACTATAAACATCATCCAACAATTCCCTTTTTAGATCTGGTATATCAGGAAAACAAAGTCTCTTCCCAACTTTCAAAATTCAATCTTCATATACAAAGTCACTCAATCTCTCGTTATTCACAGCTTTAATCCTCTTTTGAAACTCTTCATCACAAGCCTTAGAACTGTTTATCTTTTCTAGTAATGATGTTTTGGAAACCATTTTAAAATGTATTGATGATCCACCTTCCATGGTTATTCCCATATCCATCATTACTAGATCCATGATAATAGGATCCCTTTCAACTCTCATCTTGTTCAGAACTCAATAATCTTTTCTGGTCAAAGCATCTGCCACCTTATTTTCCTTCCCCGGGTGGTAGTGTATCGTGCAATCATAATCCTTGAGTAGTTCAAGCCATCATCATTGCCTCATGTTCAGTTCCTTCTGTGAGAAAATATACTCCAAACTCTTATGATTAGTATAAATCTAACATTTTTCACCATAGAGATAATGTATCTATATCTTCAAAGCAATGATTACATCTGCTAACTCAAGACCATGAGGATGATAGTTTTGCTCATGAATTTTCAGTTGTCATGATGGATAGGCAAAAACCTCATCATTCTACATAAGGACACAACCAAGTCCTTTATTTTATTTGTAACTATAAATAACAAACCCATCATTCCCCAATGGTAGTGTCAAGATAGGAACATTGAATAATATTCTCTTAAATTCATCAAAACATTATTCTGTTTCTTTTGATGAAAAAAATTTCACCCCTTTACATGTGATCTTGGTTAATGGGCTAGCCAATGAGGCAAAATTAAGGACAAAATTCCCATAATAACATGCTACAACAGTAAAACTGCGTACCTTAGTCATACACATTGGTGGGGGCCATTATTGGATTGCCTTGGTCTTTGAAGGATCAACAGACATTCCTTCCTTAGAGACAATATGGCCATGAAATGAAACCTCCTGAATCTAGAATTCACACATGATAAACTTCCCATATAATTCATATCCTCTAAGAGTATTTAGAATAATGCGCAACTGATATTCATGATCTTCTTATATTTTGAAGTATACCAAGCTGTCATCAATAAATACCACTAAAAAGTCATCAAAATATTCCTTGAAAACTCTATTCATTAGATCTATTAAGATAGAGGGTGCATTAGTTAATCAAAAAGGCATTACTGTAAACTCTTAATACATGTACCGAGTTAAAAATGTGGTTTTCGAAATGTCTTCCTTCGTCACACATGACTTTTAATATTCAGATCGAAGGTCAGTCTTTAAAAAGTATTGAGATCTATGAAGTTGGTCGAATATATCATCAATGCGAGGTAGGGGATACTAGTTCTTTATTTTTATAGTAGCGATGTCCCTCTAGTCAATGAACAACCTCATAGATCCAACTTTCTTCTTAACAGAAAAAAACAGGGGCTCCCCATGGAGAAACACTAGGGAAAATAAATCCTTTATTAATCAATTACTCTAGTTGTTTCATTAGTTACGCTAATTCCACAGTTCCCATTCTATAAGGTTTCTTCGATATGTGGCTTGATACAGGAACTAAATCAATTGAAAACTCAATTTCACTTTCTGGAGGATGTCCAAGTAAATCTTCTGGAAATACATCAACATATTCATTCCCAATATGTATATCCTCCATTTGAATATTCCTTTCCTCACCCATTGTTATTTCATTCTCTTCCATCCTAATAATTGAAATTAGTGGAGCTACTGGAGGTGAATCTAGATAAGAATTAGGTAGTGACGATTCTTCTCTAAAGATAAGTTGTTCTTTATCATCGACATCAAAAAAAGTAACCTACTTCTTCATACAATAAATTTTTACATCATGGTCCGAAATCCAATCAATACCGAGGATTATATAAAATCCAATCATTGGTATGATGATGAGATTAGTAGATATAGAACATTTATATGCCCTAATGGGAACTGATTCACAAAAAATTGTAGCAATGATATATCCCTTATAAGTTTTGACTGACATCGACCTTGTTAAATCAAATTGTAAATAACAAATTTTCATAGAAAACTGGGATGATATTAACCAATGTGATGATCTAGAATCAAATAAAGGACTAGATAAAATTTAGGAAACCATTAAATTACCTTAGACTACATCTTTCAGAGCTTTAAACTCAGCAGTAGTGATAGCATAATCTTAGACTTGATCCCTTGGACTTTTCTGAGGTATGTTTACCCGATTCATAGGAAATTCATTTTCATAATGGCCCCTTTCTCTACAATTGTAGCATTCTACTTCAAAAGCCTCTTTCATCCCCATGGAATCACGAGTTTGGTGTCCTTTTTCACCACACCTGTAACAAACTCTCATTCCGTTCAAGCATGTACCAGGGTGTTTCTTCCCACATTCACTATAGGATGGATATTCATCATTTAATTTATTCTCAATATTTTAATTTCTAGACTGTTCAGAAGATCTATTCTTCTCTTGTTTTGATTTAAATTCATAAGACTTATAGAATTCATTTTCTATCTTGATATCAAAATAGACAGTATATTTATACGACAAGAATGATTGTGAGACTAATTCTTGACGGAGAAATTGTTTTAAACCATAAAATAAACGATCAATAATACTTCTTGGGTTACATATATAATCTGCAATATGCCTCGCTAACCTTTTAAATCTTGCTTCATACATTGCGACAATCTCATCCTCCTTTTCCCCCAGACTCAGAAATTGCCTTTCCATATATGCTCCATGGTCTTGAGAAATGTATTTTTCTAATAATTTTTTTAAACTCCCTCTATTCCATATTTTATACTTCATCATATTCCATTGTGTTTTGAATCAATGCCCACCATTTATAAACATCTCTAGTGAGGAATTAGACTGCCATGACACCATTTTCCCTTTCGCTACTCCCCAAGGTGTGGAATATTTTCTCTAAGGAATTAATCCATTGCTCGGCAACTAGTGGATTTTTACGCCTATTTAATGTTTGTGGTCGTTGTCACATGAAGATATCTAACATTGATCCTCCACACTGCGGATCAAGGTGATCCGTATGGGTAAAGTTATTATTCATAACCCGAGTGAGCTGTCCCAGTATGGTGATTAGTAGATCAGAACCAATTGCATCACCATCTCCACATTAATTATATTGGGTAGGGGTTCAATCCCTACATGGTTTGTGTCCATTGATATGGTTTCCATTCCTTCCACTAGGCACCATTTTAAAACAATGGCATAAACTAGATTAGTTTAAGAATCAAAATACATAATTCCAAACTTGTAAAATACTTAACATAAATTGAACAGTTTGTGTATATAATCCATAATCATAAAAATGTTTTCTTTGAGGAAGTATATACTCATAAACCCTTCATAATTATTTGTAATGAAAATGAGAATTATTCTATGCATATCCCTCGGGAGTGTCGTAACCATGAGTACCACAAGGCCCATTGTCGTGCACCATTTCACAATCAAGTCTAGCTCAAAATGATGTTATCATATTTTACCCCAACGTACATCTGTGCCAGAGCTACCTCTACCCGCTCTTATCCAGATAAGAATGTATTTATTGAAAAAACTCACAAAATCTCTACAATTTGAAAATTATAGGAAGTTATTCTATACCAATCCACAAAGTCTATCTTAGGGCTATGTGCTCTAATCAGAGTTTATCTAAATCATGTTTCCATGGTTTGTACTAAACATACTCTAATAAAAAATGTAACACACTGACCCCCGAAGCCCAGAGTTAGTGGATTATTACGTATCATTGTCATGATCACAAGAGATCAAGTCTTGAAAGACCGAAAAGTTTAGTTTCCTTGGAAGTACTGGATATATTCACAAGGATTAAATTACATCATAAAATGAAAAAATACAACAACATTGTTTCCATGGAAAAAAATGAGATCCCATAGGTTATCCTTGCATATTAGTCATACTATACTTCTTCTCATCTTTGGATAAATAAAACATATAAAGGGGCGAGCTTAGATGCTCAGTACGGACAACAATATAGCAGAAACTTTTATAAATAAGCATAAACATTTAAGGCAATGTAAAGAACTAAATCAAATGCCTATTAATCATAATCATAATAATAATATGGAAAATATAAATCCAAATAATTCCATTTACTTACCCACATGGATATTATACTAGTCAAATAATCATATGAAATATCAATAGCCACTTTCGTAATGATGGAATGCATAATGCCAGAATTTCATAACCACATAGTCAAGGCCTTGTGCCAAGACTACAAATAATATTTTGTCAAGGCCTTGTTCCAAGGCACTAGTTTGTCTCATAATACCTACCAATGCATCGATGAGATATAGTGGGATCCACCAGTCACTTTCTATATCCAATGCGTTCCCCATATGAAAAGGTTTAAAAATAACATAAACATTCATATTAAAACTGGCATATGAAATGTCAATACTTTATCCATAATCCATGAATGGTATAAAATAACACATCCACAGTCAAAAATATCATAAAACCTTAAATACAATATGGATGTTTTTTTATCATTATTAAACAAATTCAAACAAACTTATAATCCATCAAACGATGTTGAAATAGATGAAATAAAAACCTTTTTAGAGAAATATTTATTTCTATTTTGAAATCATTTAAAGGTCACGTAATTATAAAATAAAACATTTATATTTGAAAATATTCTTATAAGCTTGTAAGGGAAGCTTTGATGATGTTATAATGGTGGAATATAGCCACACCAGCCGTATAAGTTAAAAAAAACATTCTTACCTTAATTTTGTTGAAAATGTCATAAAGTAACATGTTTGGAAAACAACATAAAGATTACATTAAAAACATTTTATAAAAAGTAAAATAAGGGTATAAATGAAATTAACCCATAGTCTAGTAAATAATAAAAAAAATTCGAATACAATTTTAAGAAACATGGATGTCGATGATAAAGAGGTCCCATTATATACTTACATAAAAACAACCTCGGATAATAAAGAGATTGTGAAATTAACCCTTACCTTGTTCATTTCCTTGGTCAAAGGTAGTTTAACCTCCTGTATAATGGTGAAATAATAGTTATTAAATTATACAATAATCATATACATTAATATGATATCATATATGATCTTTTAATATTTATTTGTTAATAATATCTTAATATTATCATTGTTTTGGCTGTTAACTAATTCATTTTCCATTATATGATTTGTTACATAAGTAATGTTTGTTATGAATAGGATATATCTTATTCATATTCAGAATGATATTATGTCTTTAAACATGATATTTAATCATATAATCAAAATTATTCATGAATGGATACGATGAGGAATGAATATCATCGCGTTCGTGGAGACGGTAATCCTTACGTACGCACGAGGGACAATATCATTCTTTCGATATTAAAATAACATATAATTGGATTTTATATCAAATATGCAGAATTAATATAAAATTATATTTATTATTTACATCAATTATACATCATTATTATATCCATCCAAATAATAAAGTTTTGAATAAAATTTACACCATGACGTGGAGACGGTAATCCGTACATACGCATGTGTGGTGACATGTCATTCAAAATATAGATAGAATAATGAATATGGTTGTACCATATTTATAATAATATAAAATTATATATAGGATACTGAAGTTATTATTTTATAATAGAAATAACAAAGAATAAGGATGTGGAAAAAGAAAGGAACTTGAAAGAGGTGATGAAATATTTACCTCTTCTTCAGGTTCTTCCTTTTGATTTGATAAAAAAGACACCATAAATTGGAAAAATGACAAAAGTAAAGCCTCTATGATTAAGGGAGGACAGTTGAGAAGGTATTTGGGCACATTTGGGCTTAGAAAAATGGCTTTGAAGGTGTTAATTAGAGATAAGAGGGAATGCCCATTTATAATAGGGGTGATGGGCACCTTAGGAAAAGCTAGAAATATTATTTTATAATAAAATAATATTCAGTTTATAATGGATCAAAAATTAATTATTTAAAATCTAAGGTGGGGATGAGTCTAAAATTACTCATCCAATTTGTTTTAGATAGATTTGGGTAACTATATTAACTTTTTCTTTTAGAGGTAACTCTTAGTTAATTAGTTTGACATTTACCATGTCTCTTTGTATTTTTATATTATATGGTTAATAATGTTACTATAAACTTCCAATAGAACCCCAACTGGTTCATTAATAATAAACCTATTATTATATAAGTATTTTGTCTGATCCATAGATTTTTAGGAATATAATATCAATTAATAATATAATATTTGTTTTAAAAACACTTTTATGTAAATGTTGACACTATTGATATTTTGTTTTTTCTAAATTCATAACAACATTATTACTTCGAAAAAAATTTATCTATCCAACCCTAACATGTCATATTAACTTTGGTAAATTGTGGAATTAATAAAAAGTCTCAAATTACATTTATTTGGATATTTATAATATCAATTATTTTAATATTTCATTAATTAGGTAATTAATGTATCATCATTGTGTCATAAATAAAATTAATTATTTGATGTCTAAAAATTATAAATAAAATACCATTATGTGGGAAATATTTTTATATTTATAATGAATATTTCTCGTAGCATTTATATTATGTGTAACACTATAGTAAAAATGCTTTAGTTATTAAACATTGAATTTAACCCTTTTAAATATTCTATGTATTAAATAATAATAATTGTCATAATCTAATCCAAGTGGACCTAATGGATCATTTTTTATTCATAAGGCTATTTTTGGTCGAATTACACTTATACAATAGATTTAAGACATCTGTTATGGAAATAATAATATCATTTTTACCCTTAAATGCCCTATTTACTATTAATCGTGGTTAATAAAAGAAAAAATTTATTATTCACCAAAATTATTATCATCTTATTGAACCACATTTTACTTATTGATATCAACCATGTCTCTAGGAATTTTGAAATTCAACTTATAGAAGTGGTAAAATTAAGTTTTATGTAAATTCACAAATTATACTAGGAGGTGGGTAAAAGACGGTAAATAGTTCAATAAAATTTTTATATATCTAAAATTATTAGAAACTTACTCCAATGAATTACATTGAAATTATATAGGTATTATGTATCTATATTTACCTTAAATAAATTCAAATATTATAAATAATTATTTAAATAAAAATTCAGTTTTAAACTATAACTCAGTGGTTTTCACTATTCATAAAAAATGAAGGTTTTTAGAAAAATACCAAAAAGTCACCCTAAGCGAATTTCGATATTCCAAATCAAAAAATGAAGCACCTTTTCAGAGATAAAATTTTAAAAAATTTAAAAAGTGGGTATTACTATTTATAACATCTAGTTTTATTGGTTTTGGGGTGTTAGAACTTTAAGTTGCTTCCAACACACACTATTGTATTATTCAAAGATAAGAGTACCATGGAAGCATGGGGTGTTACAAAAATAAATTGGTTTCTACTTTGAGTCTAAATTGTAATTCTATATTAATGATTCATCATTTTAAATGTGATCCTTTGGTTTTTTGATTTGATGAATTTTGGATTGTAATTTGTTGGTGTATGGAATTACAATATTTTGTTTAAGGTGGCTGTGAAATTATCTCTATCAGATTGAATTTATAATATGATGAAAGAAGAAAGTGGTTTGCATCAAAAGATAGGATTGGTTCAGAAGAGTATATAAGGCCCCAACATTAAACCTTTCTTAATCTTGAGTTAATACAAGATTACACATTGAGGATCTTTTCAGGTTTAGAGTTTCAGAGAATTAGATCATAAAACTTGCATTAAATTCCACATTTAAACAAAGTGGTTACATAAAAGAGAGGATTCATTCTTCCCATCAACGGAAACATATTTAAAATGAAACATGGATTCTTTCTTGACACATCCTTGACACTATCATCACATCACATAGCTTTCCCTTGACCTGTGAAAATCATTTCAAAAACTTGGGATGAGCATAAAAAGCTCAGTAAGGGTTATAATAAAATATGGAAAGGAAACATGAGTTCATATATACATAAGAATGAAATCATACTTTTCCCATATAACATAGTCACATTAACATACCTCATCAAATCATGAATAAATCATAGAAATCATAAGACATAAAAGGTAACTTGAGGCATTCATAAAATTGTTACGTAGGGAGTAACCCTCTTGGTTACGTTTTGGAATACCCATAACAGTATATTACCTAAATGTAAAACATGGTATTTATTTTTCTTTTAAAAATAAGGTATGGCTTGTAGAGGAAGCTGAAACTCATATAATGGTCACGACGGTGGAGAAGTCATTGCCGCCGCATACGTATGACAATAACATTCCATTTTGTCGTTTAGTAAACGATTCGTATAAAAAAGATTCCTTTTTGGATAAACGTAATAGTCAAAGGGGTTTATACACCATATAAAAATGGTTGTGTATAAAACAAAATTTGCCTCAATGAATGGAGATTGAGACGAAGTCCCATTCAAAGACGGCATCCTTGGATTAAGGATAAATCAATTACATAATTTTGTGTGACAAAATAATACACAAAATATAAGTGGGTATTAATTGTAATACAATCAGAGAAAATTCACACATAATCATAGAACGACATATTTAAGGTGTACAAGTTTATCCCAAAGAATTGAAATTGGGTTAAGAAGTTCCCTTGCAAAAATTCGACAGGCTAAAAGCGTCACTTCAAAATTCAGAAAAAGAGTTGATGAGAGATAAAAACGGTATCTCATCACTTGGATATAAAATTTACATAAATAAGGATATATAAGAACATATCCCAAAATAATATTATGTGAATTAAAAGACATAACAAAATAAGTCTTTTAAAAAGAGGAGGGTGAAAGGTTCCCTTACCGACATGGGTATCTTTCGAATCATACGCCCCGTGAAAGAAGGACAATACAACATTGATGTAAATACTCATAAATGAAAGAATATTACACAATGAGTAAAATAATGGTCAGTACATAAACCACTCAAAGGAAATTGTGGAAAATGTAGCATAAATCTCATGGGAATAAAAGTGAGATGAAAAATCCCTTACGAAAACTCGGCATCCTAATGACGCCACTTAAAACTTCCAAAAATGGATTGATGAGGTCAAATAGGGTATCTCATCACATTACAATAAAATTTACAGAAAGAGGAATATAAAAGAACATCTCCCATCATAACAAAGAGGAATTTAAAAGAAGTGACATAAAGGAGAGTACTTAAAGAGAAAGAGAGAGGCTAGATCTCTTACGAAAATTCAGCAGCATAACGGCGCCACTCAAAACTTCCAAAATGAATTGATGAGAGAGAATAGTGTATCTCATGACATGAACATAAAAATTACAGTAAGATTAATATAAAAGAACACCCCAATAACAAGAAAGATGAGCTTTAAAAGGAATAACATAAAAGAGTGTACTTAAAAAGAAAGAGAGGAGTAGGATCCCTTACCTCAAGTCCAACTTGTCTTGTTCGTTTCGTTATATTCCTGAATAATAAAATTTGGTCAATTTATAATTGATTAAAGACCTCCTATAAAGATTATTATTCAGTTAATATCACATATTTTAATGTTATAATAATTGGTTAATAATATGAGTTCATATCAGATGTTTTTGTCGATGTTTGGTACATGAGTCAAAAATTGAACTTGTTTGAAAAAAGATTGCCCATGTAGTTATAAGTAAATAATTTCCAGAATAGTATTAATGATTAAAATTTCACATATATCCAGTAAATATTCATTTTATACTATTTTATATCATTTGGAGATAAAAAAACGAAAAGCACCTTTCATGGAGACGGTAGGCCGTACGTATGCATGAACGCTACTTTCATTTCTATTTCATATTTAATGGAATTAAAACATAATGAGATATATATATGTTATAATTCCAGAATGAGATCGATAATTTAGATGTAATATATTACATATATATATATCCATTATATAAATGTACTTATAATATTACATAACATGTTGAGATAAGAATTGAAATGTACCATTCATGGAGACGGTAAGCCGTACGTACGCATGAACGCTACTTCCATTTCTATTTCATATTTAATGGAATTAAAAAATAATAATACATAATAGTATTTTAATCCCAGTATGGTATCATATATAATATCATTAAATATACCCTTTATACGTACCAGATATGGTAATAACGAATCAAATCACTTTGAGGGGGTGATAGTCCGCACTTCCTTAAATGAAGATATCGCGTTTACCCATAATGGAAACCATAACGGTATGAAATAAATGAAAAATACATAAGCTTAAGTAAAAAATAAACATATTATATATCATATATAAATATAGTGTCATCTTAATGGCCACCTTTTAAGGTGTTATAAGAATGTTAAACAATCATCGTTTCGTGAGGCAGAAATTTGCCATCCACAGAAACAGTATGTTCTTTAACCATTAGATGTAGTTCTGTGTAAGTGTAGATCTAATACTTCTTATAAAAACATCCTATTATATTTAAGATACTGTATTTGTTACAAAATAAATTAATAAAAAGAGTTTAGGGGTTTGGAGAAGCAAAATAAAACAAAAGGACACAAGTGAAGACATTACCTTAATATCGGGTAACTCCCTTTGGTTTGAGCTCAAAGGCTTCCTTGGGAAGACTTCTGCCCAATGTGAGGCTTCAAGGAGTAATAGAACGAAGTGGATAAACAAAATGGGCAGGGGTTGGCCGAGCCAAAGGCTTTGGGAGTGTGGGTATGGAGGTAGAGGTGGGGACCTTTTATAAGGGGAGAGGAGGGGCACTCTTGTAAAGTTACGAAATGTTACTTTATTTTCAAAAGAGTTTCTGATTTTAAAGGTCCCACATTGATGTATTTCTAGGATAAGGTGATAAGGGTTCTAAATACACTCATGAAACAAGTTTTGGAGATGTGTAGGTCTTAGATATTACATTATCATTCCATTTTATTTAAATCGTTAAACAATGAGGTCATCGCTGCATCATCATGATGTCATACATAATTTAATTTATATAATTTCTAAAAATTATAAAAAAAATACTATGATATAGGAAACCGTTTTAGATTTCTAATTACTATTTATAGGATAACACATGACTTGTATAACCCCATGTAAAAATTGTTTTAGTAAAACATCTCATCTTTGTGTCATTTTTACTTTAACATTAAATAAAAAGATATTTATGTCATTTCCCAACCAAAGTGGCTCCATGGGGTCCCCAAGTTGACCCATGGATTGTATTGGTCGGAAATGACACATCCAATGAAGGTAGGACATGTGTCTAGGTAATTTTATTTTATTAAAACATTATTCTTACCATAAACAACACTAATTACCTCTAATCGCGATTAAAAACTTAATAAGTTACTATTCACCAAAAAATTATTTTTATCCCATTGAACCACATTTTAATTCTTAATGACAACCATGTATGTCAGATTTTTTAAATTCAAAACACAAATATGGCAAAATTTCATTTAAATGGAAAAATAAGTTTTTATAAGTACCACTTAGTGGTTTCACTATTCATAGAAAATTGATGTTTTTCAGAAAAATCCCAAAAATTCACCCTAAGCTATATTTGATATTCCGAATTCAAAAATGAAGTTTATTTTACAAAATTCAAAACATATAAGTCACATTAATTAATTTAATAATTAATTCCTGCTGTCAAAGCAATTAGCGTGTTTTTATGAAATAATAAGTATCAAAAGATTAACACTAGTTTAAGTCTGATTTCAAAGTGAAATTAATTCCAACGACCACTATTGGATTTAATGGTAAAAATATATTATAATTTCACTTTAAAACCAATTCAAAAGATAATCTAATCATATAAATAAATCATATTAAAAAGAGGTTTTGAATTAAAATACAACATTTTACACTATTCATTAAAAAATGAACTTTATCGGAAAGATACCAAAAATTTACACAAAGTAAATTTTGATGTCCCAATTCTTAAGAAGAGTTTTATTTGGTCCAATAGAATGTATAAGAGTGAACAAAACTATATTTAATGACGGTTCTCCATCAAAAGGCGATAAGTGAACCTTTAGTGAAAACTAGGGCATATACGCCTAAAATTGAATTCTTTCCGTATTTTAAGCCGTTATCTTTTATTGGATAAATGTAAAAACATTTAAAAATGTATATAGTCATATTTTAGTTATTTCTATCCATTCCCTCCAATACAACGGCTACATGTAAACTACCATTTAAAATAATTTTATTTTATTATTAGAGTGCAACGTAAGATTCCCATGAAACTCGTTGTTGCGTGTTGGGTGCGCCATCGAGCATAGAGTCCCCTTTAAAGTAATATTAATATTTTATTCAAAAATATGGATAAATATGAAAATTTCATATTCTTTATTTACCTGGGGTGTTAGATCCTTCCCCCCTTTTGGGAATTGCGTCCTCACAATTTTTAAAATTGAGCTTGGAAACATCCTTGAAAGTCCCACATCGGAACAAGAGTCGGTAGAACAATCACTTTAAAATAAAGGAAGATAAGTACATAGGTTACCTGAGTTAACCCATACTAGAATTCTATGTAGAAAAACATGGACATGGAAGAAAAAGCAAAGGGTCATGTTCTTGAGGGAGAGTGATAGTAAACATGTCTAGGAGAAGGTTAACCATACGAAAATCACAAACTTGTGATGGGTTAAACGGTATTCGATTCCCCAGAAGGAAAAGCTAATAGACAAATTTTTTGTTTTAAGTTACTTTTTATTGAGGAATTTATTCATAAGGAAACATAATCACTTATCATGGTGACTTTCAACTTTTACTAGATTCCTTAATCAAACTCAATTTTTTTCCAAAAGACGAGTATTTAGGGAGACTTGTTCGCATTAAGAGTACTATAATCAACTTCTAGAGATTCACCTAATGCACAAAAGAGAACTATATACTTCCCATGTCTTTAGACTTTAACCAAAACCAAAACCAAAAAGTTTAGTACAAGATCAGATAATCCAGAAAAGGATAACCCTTTATAAAAACAAATCTATTCTTAATCTCCAAAATTCGTCCAAAAAAACCCAAAGTTCAACGAGGACCATTCTATAATCAACGTGTCTATAAAATTCTTCAAAGTAAACCAAACTAAGATTGAAACCCAAATATTTGAAGTATTTAGTCACATACTCTTCCATGTTAAATCGTAACATTTATCTCCAAACAACATCAGTTACTCCTAAAGTCTCGTATTGAAAAGTAATTAACCTAATCACATATCCTCCATGATAGGTTAATCATTTTCATAAATAACCCAAAATAAACTTACTCTTAATTAATAATATCATATAACTAAAAAGAATCAGTCAAACTAACCAGGGAGTTCACGTAGTCCAATGGTAGGCGATAAATACCAGTCGCACTTTGGTTGTGGGTTCGATTCCCGCAGCTTTGTCCGATGTGACGGGTAGTCACACGGTCTTCATGTTGTCCTTTTTCCAAAACTATATAATTCTCAAATCATTCCTCAAAAAGGGATAAAGTCATCAAAAATAACTATAACATAATTTAACCTCAATTTTATCTCATGCCATTCACTTCAATCATAACATATAGTAACCCATAATTACCTCAAAAGTAAGGATCATATAAACCACAATGGTTCTTTATAACTATGTCCACAAAAGAAAAGATAACTATTCCTTGAATAAAATTTGTATATATTAAACATCAGGGTTACACATAATATAAAAAGTATTCTAATGTAACCCCATCATCAAAAGAGACTTAATACTCTTAAGAATTTCACTATAACTCTTGAAGCCTTTATATATTGACATCTTACTCATTCAACATTCTTCATGATCCATTAACAATTCCTTTCCAACTTATTCAAAAATACCTCTTTCCTACAAACAAAATCATGAATCATATCCTAAGATTCCAAAATAGGAAAACAATAGTCATTAAATAATACATACCTTTGATTGGTTATTGTCAGTTTCTTCATCCTCAATCAGAATGGCATTAGGTATTGGTAAATGAACATTTGTACGCTCTTGGTGATCCCATTCACAAAACATCTTCATAGGACATGTGTTTTCATAATGACCATGCACACCACATTTAAAACATTCAATTGATCCCTTAGAAAGAACTTCTTTCCCTTTCCACGAGTCAACTGGATGCTTCCTTTTTCCATGGCAGGTTCTTGCTTTATGACCTTCATTTCCACATCTATAGAATATTTCTGTCCCTTTGAAACATTTTCCTAGGTGTTTCTTTCCACATCTTTGACACATAGGTTTTTGAACTCACTTACCTTTATGATTATTACCTGTACTTCCGTAGGGATTTGTTTTTCTCATATATGATGCCTTAGAGAAATCACCAAGGTTTAGGTGGTCAATCATGACTCCAGATAGTTGGTTGAGGATAATCACAAGAGTTCTCATTGCAGCTCCCATATCATTCAGTTGCTTTCCCAAAAAACTGTCACAGTTTCCTTCACATCCACTGTTACTTTGGTGCCTGCTAGATCCAACCATTTACTAAAACCAAAAAGGTCAGTGTGAGTATATCAACAAAACCATCATGTACTAATGAGGATGATAAACACTAAGATATACTTACTCATTCACTTTATCTAAAACTAGGACTCTTTCTGAAATCTTAACCATTATGGTAATGTCACTTATGCTTAAAGAATACCCTAACCTCTAAAGTTATCTAAACCGACCTTTGATACCAACTATAAGGCCCCATCCTTAAGCCTTACTTAATCTTGATTTAATACAAGATTACCCATTGGGGATCTTTTCAGGTTTAGAGTTTTAGAGAATTAGATCATAAAACTTTCATTACATTCCACATTTAAACAAAGTTGTTACATAAAAGACAGGATTCATTCTTCCCATCAACAGAAACATATTTAATATAAAACATGGATTCTTTCTTGACACATCCTCGACACTATCATCACATCACGTACCTTTCCCTTGACCTGTGAAAAACATTTCAAAAACTTGGGATGAGCATACAAAGCTCAGTAGGGGTTATAAAAAAATATGGAATGGAAACATGAGTTCATATATACATAAGAATGAAATCATACTTTTCCCATAAAACATAGACACATTAACATACCTCATAAAATCATGAATAAATCATAGAAATCATAAGACATAAAAGGTAACTTGAGGCATTCATAAAATTCTTACGTAGGGAGTAACCCTCTTGGTTACGTTTTGGAATACTAATCACAGTATATTCCCTAAATCTCTTCAGAGAAACCTTAACATTTCACTCCATCGCATTACCAAATGCATTGGAGAGCTATATCGGGCTCACCCGCCCTTAGTTTATCATGATACCACCCATCTTCATAACAATTCCCAAGAACCATAACATAATCTTATCACATAAAACATGCATAAAGGAAACCTAACATTTTCACCATTCAATAACAAGATATCATCACAAAACATTGATATAAAAACATTATGAAAACCATTTTCAATACCAAAATAAGAGAAATGTAAAACCTGGTATTTATTTTTCTTTTAAAAAGAAGGTATGGTTTGTAGAGGAAGCCGAAACTCAAATAATGGTCATGACGGCGGAGAAGTCATTGTCGCAGCATACGTATGACAAAAACATTCCATTTTGTCCCTTAGTAAATGCTTCGTATAAAAAAGATTCCTTTTTGTATAAATGTAAAACTCAAAGGGGTTTATACACCGTATAAAAGATGGTTGTGTATAAAATAAAATTTTCCTCAATGAATGGAGATTGAGACGAAGTCCCATTCAAAGATGGTATCCTTGGATTAAGGATATATCAATTACATAATTATGTGTGACAAAAGAATACACGAAATATAAGTGGGTATTAAGTGTAATAAAATCAGAGGAAACTCACACATAATCATAGAACGACATATTCAAGGTGTACAAGTTCATCCCAAAGAATCGAAATTGGGTTAAGAGGTTCCCTTGCAAAAATTCGACAGCCTAACGGCGTCACTTCAAAATTCAGAAAAAGAGTTGATGAGAGATAAAAAGGGTATCTCATCACTTGGAAATAAAATTTACATAAATAAGGATATAGAAGAACATATCCCAAAATAATATTATGTGAATTAAAATACATAACAAAATATGTCTTTTAAAAATAGGAGGGTGAAAGGTTCCCTTACCGACATGGGTATCTTTCGAAACATACGCCCCGTGAAAGAAGGACAATAAAACATTGATGTAAATACTCATAAATGAAATAATATTACACAATGAGTAAAATAATGGTCAGTACATACACCAATAAAAGGAAATTGTGGCAAATGTAGCATAAATCTCACGGGAATAAAAGTGAGATGAAAAATCCCTTACGAAAACTCAGCAGCCCAACGACGCCACTTAAAACTTCGAAAAAATGGATTGATGAGATCAAATAGGGTATCTCATCACATTACAATAAAATGTACATAAAGAGGAATATAAAAGAACATACCCCATCATAACAAAGAGGAGCTTAAAAGAAGTGACATAAAGGAGAGTACGTAAAGAGAAAGAGAGAGGTTAGATCTCTTATGAAAATTCGGCAGCCTAACGACGCCACTCAAAACATCCAAAATGGATTGATGAGAGAGAATAGGGTATCTCATCACATGAACATAGAAATTACAGTAAGATTAATATAAAATAACATCCCAATAACCAGAAATATGAGCTTTAAAAGGAATGACATAAAAGAGCGTACTTAAAAAGAAAGAGAGGAGTAGGATCTCTTACCTCAAGTCCAACTTGTCTTGTTCGTTTCATTATATTCCTGAATAATAAACATTGGTCAATTTAAAATTGATTAAAGACCTCCTATAAATATTATTATTCATTTAATATCACATATTTTAATGTTATAATAATTGGTTAATAATATGAGTTCATATCAGACGTTTTTGTCGATGTTTGGTACATGAGTCAAAAATTGAACTTGTTTGAAAAAAGATTGCCCATGTAGTTATAAGTAAATAATTTCCAGAATAGTATTAATGATTAATATTTCATATATATAAATTAAATATTCATTTTATACTATTCCATATCATTTGGAGATAAGAAATGAAAAGCACCATTCATGGAGACGGTAGGCCGTACGTAAGCATGAACGCTACTTTCATTTCTATTTCATATTTAATGGAATTAAAACATAATGAGAGAGATATATATGTGTTATAATTACATAATTATATCCATAATTTTGATGTAATATATTACATATATATATCCATTATATATATGTACTTATAATATTACATAACATTTTGAGATAAGAAATGAAATGTACCGTTCATGGAGATGGTAAGCCGTACGTATGCATGGACGCTACTTCCATTTCTATTTCATATTTAGTGGAATTAAAACATATTGATACATAATATTATTTTAGTTACAGTATGGTATCATTTATTATATCATTAAATATACCCTTTATACGTACCACATATGGTAATAACGAATCAAATCACTTTGAGGGGGCGGTAGTCCGCACTTCCTTAAATGAAGATATCACGTTTACCCATAATGGAAACCATAAAGGTATGAAATAAATGAAAAATATATAATCTTATGTAAAACATAAACATATTATATATCATATGTAAATAATGTGTCATCTTAATGGCCACCTCTGAAGGTGTTAGAAGAATGTTGAACAATCATCATTTCGTGAGGCAGAAATTCGCCATCCACATTAATAGTATGTTCATTAACTATTAGATGTAGTTGTGTGTAAGTGTAGCTAGAATACTTATTATAAAAACATCCTAGTATATTTAATATACTTGATTTGTAACAAAATAAATGAATAAAATGAGTTTAGGGGGTTGGAGAAGCAAAATAAAACAAAAGGACACAAGTGATGACATTACCTTAAAATCGGGTAACTCCCTTTGGTTTGAGCTCAAAGGCTTCCTTGGGAAGAATTCTGCCCAAAGTGAGGCTTCAAGGAGTAAGATAGGGAAGGGGAGAGACAAAATGGGCAGGGGTTGGCCGAGCCAAAGGCTTTGGGAGTGTGGGTAAGTAGGTAGATGTGGGGGCCTATTATAAGAGGAGAGGAGGGGCATTCTTGTAAAGTTACAAAATGTTACCTTATTTTCAAAAACGTTTCTGATTTTAATGGTCCCAAATTGATTTATTTCGAAAGATAAGGTGATAAGGGTTCTAAATCCACTCATACAATAGGTTTTGGACATGTTTAGGTCTTAGATATTACATTATCTTTCCATTTTATTTAAATCGTTAAATAATGAGGTCATTGCTGCATCATCATAATGTCATTAATAATTTAATTTATTTAATGTCTAAAAATTTTAAAAGAAATACTATTATGTAGGATAGATTTTTAGATTTCTAATGACTATTTATAGTCAAACATATGACTTGTATAACCCCATGTAAAAATTGTTTTAGTAAAACATCCCATGTTTGTGTCATTTTTACTTTAACATTAAATAAAAAGATATTTATGTCATTTCCCAACCAAAGTGGCTCCATGGGGTCCCCAAGTTGACCCATGGATTGTCTTCATCGTCCACGACATATCCAATGAGGGTAGTACATGTGTCTAGGTCATTTCATTTTATTAAAACATTATTCTTACCATAAACTACACTAATTACCTCTAATCATGATTAAAAACTTAATAAGTTACTATTCACCAAAAAATTATTTTTATCCCATTGAACCACATTTTAATTATTAATGACAACCATTTATGTTGGATTTTTTAAATTCAAAACACAAAGATGACAAAATTTCATTTAAACGGAAAAATCAGTTTTTATAAGTACCACTTAGTGGTTTCACTATTCATCAAAAATTGAAGTTTTTCAGAAAAATCCCAAAAATTCACCCTAAGCTATATTTGATATTCTGAAATCAAAAATGAAGTTTATTTTACAAAATTCAAAACATATAAGTCACATTAATTAATTTAATAATTAATTCCCGCTGTCAGAGAAAATAGCGTGTTTTTATGAAACAATAAGTATCAAAATATTGACATTAGTTTAAGTCTGACTTCAAAGTGAAATTAATTCCAACGACCACTATTGGATTTAATGGTAAAAATATATTCTAATTTAACTTTAAAACCAATTCAAAAGATAATCTAATCATATAAATGAATTATATTAAAAAGAGGTTTTGAATTAAAATGCAACATTTTACACTATTCATTAAAAAATGAACTTTATCGGAAAGATACCAAAAATTTACACAAAGTAAATTTTGATGTGCCAATTCTTAAAAAGAGTTTTATTTGGTCCAATAGAATGTATAATAGTGAACAAAACTATATTTAATGACAGTTCTCCATCAAAAGGCTATAAGTGAACATTTACTGAAAACTAGGGCATATACGCCTAAAATTGAATTCTTTCCCTATTTTAAGCCTTTATCTTTTATTGGATAAATGTAAAAACATTTAAAAACGTATATAATCATATTTTAGTTATTTCTATCCATTCACACCAATACAAAGGCTACATGTTAACTACCATGTATAATAATATTATTTCATTATTAGAGTGCAACGTAAGATTCCCAAGAAACTCATTGTTGCGTGTTGGGTACGCCATCGAGCATAGCGTCCCATTTAAAGTCATATTAATATTTTATTCAAAAATATGGATAAATATGAAAATGTAATATTCGTTATTTACCTGGGGTGTTACAGAGTATGTTCCCAGAATTTAACATAAATCAAGACTATGTTTTGAGGTTTGGAAAGATATTGTCTGTTCCTTGTGATTCACAGTTGAAGAAATAGTTTTTATGTGAATCTTGTTGTTCCCCATTTTCAGTTCATTAGAGTAGTAATAAGTTTTATATAGATCATGAGGAGTATTACTTCTAGGATGGAATGAAAAGATATAGTGCTGACATTCCCCTCATATGTTTTATTTGATAACAGGTTAAAGTAGAGTGGAAGATATCTAAATGGATGCTTCTTCTATTTCCAGTGCTAGAGTGGAAATGGGAAAATGTTTCCATGGATTTAGTAGTGGGATTACTAAAAGATTCTTCATGTAACAATGAAAAAATGGTTTATTTTTTATCAATTGATTGAATCTAGTCATTTTTTTCTATTCGAGATACTCTTCCTCTAGATCAACTATCGTGATTTTATATTAAAAAGATATTCATGTTACATGTAGTTACCCTCTCTATTGTATATAATTGTGATTCTAGGTTCATTTTTAACTTTTGGAAGGACTATCAGAAGTCGTTGGGTATTGAGTTAATTTTTGTAACATATTTTCATCCACAATCATTTGGGATATCAGAACAATCTATTTAGAAATTTTATGATATTATACATTATTGTTCAATGGATCCACAGGGAAGTTGGGACCAACGTCCTTCATTGGATGAATTTTATTATAATAATAGTTTTCTTTCTAGTATAAAGATAGAACCATTTGATGAACTACATGGAACGAACTGTTGAACTCCATCATTTCTAGATGATGTAGGTGAGAAGAAGTTGATGGGACCACAAATTTTAAAAAAGACAAAAGAAAAATTTCAATTGATTCAAAAGAATATGAGAATATCATAGAGTAGGCAGGAATGTTATGCAGACAATCAGAAGATGGATCTTTCTTTTGAGGTAGGTGATACTGTCCTTCTCAATGTTTCTCCATTGAAAAGTGTCACGTGTCCTGGTAAGAAGGGAATTTTGAGTCTGATGTTCATTGGACCCTATAAAATCCAAGATAATGTTTGATTAGTTTCCTACAATGTGGATTTACCTCCACTTTTCCCCATATACACAGTGTTATTTATATTTCAACGTTGAGAAGGTTTATCTCTGATCCATTACATGTTTTGAGTTAAGAAGTAGTTCAGTTGGAAGAAAATCATTCTTATGAGGAATAACTAGTCCAGATTCTTGACCACAGATAGAAAGTATTGTGGAATAAGGAAATTCATCAGGTAATGTTTTTTGTAAAAATCATATCATTGGAGAGGATACGTTGGAATCTGATAAATCAATGAGGGATAAACACACCCACTTATTTGATAAGTAAATAAAATTGTGGAGACCCAATTTACAAAAGGGGGAATGATTTATGATCCCATGTATTTATTAAATAATAATTTTTTTATATCAATTAATATCTTTGAATAAGATATTTATTTTATCATAAAGGGAAACTTTGAACGATAGCGTACGCGACATGTAAAAATTGGTTTATCCTAAATATTACATTGCACACTACTTAGAGTTATACTTAAAAATAATACACCAATAATATTACTATTTTAGATAGTAGTTAAAGCCTAGCCATTATATTGTCAAGAATTAGGATAACTAAAAAAACTATAACTATATAGGTTTGTTAAATGTTTTTACATTTATCCAATAAATTTTAGAGGGTTAAAATAATAATGTATTTTATTTTAAGCGTTAAATACTCTAATATTTTTTAAAAGGTATTTTTACCACCATTTGATGGGGAACCCCATTTAAATATTGTTTTTCACATTTTTTGTATTCTATATGACAAAATAAATGAATTATTTATAAGTGGGACAACAGAATATAATTTGGATGAAGTTTTTGTATTTTTTTTATAAAATTTATATTTTAATGAAACGTGAAAAATACTGCATTTTAATTCAAAACTACCTTGTCATATAATTTATTAGTATAGTAAGATTGTAATTTTAATTGGTTTTAAACTATAAATGAATTATTATTTTTTTATTTAATAAAATTTATGTCATTGGAATTAATTTTAAATTTTAATAGTACATAATAACATGTCTATCTTTTGGTAGTTTTTTCTTCTCAAAACACACTTTCTGGTTTTGACAGCATGATTTAATTTAAATTTCATTACTAAAATTTCACTTTTTTTTGAATTTAGAAAAATGGATTCCATATTTGGAATCAAAATTTTCAAATATTTTTATGACGTACGTTTTGTATTTAGAAATTATTAATAGAAAATTCCGTAATTATTTCTTTATTTACCATGGTTGAAAGGTAAGTCATGTAAATAAGGGGAAAAAATTAATATTAAAATAATAAAAAACTACCCTAAAACATGTCATAATACTATTCTATGAGATATTTTCGACCATGGTCATCCTTAGGCTTAACTTTGGATATTTGTGAGCCACTTGTGTGTGAAAATTACATTTTATGATTTTTAATTTAATGAAAAGTAAAATATAACATAAAAATTTATCTTTTAACAAAAAACATTTATATGGGGTTATATATGTGATCTAATAGACTATAAATAGTCATTAGAATGAAAGGAAGATTTATTACATCATTATGTTTTATTTATAATTTTTAGAAATTATGTAAATAAATTTAATTATGAAACAATGATGTTGTGGTGATTGCTTCATTAATAAAAGATTCAAATAAATGATATTATAAATATTAATATCAATGTAATTTTATTATTTTGATTCCAACAACAATTATTTTGTATTATATTGAAATTTTATATTTTATGTATTGCCTTTAGTTTGATGTAATCATGTTTTTATGACTTTAAGAAAAATCAATTACTAAATGGCGTCAAAATTGACATAAATAAAGTTTTAAAACAAATACAATTCAATTAAATGATATCATAGTCCTAACAATCCATGATTCATCAAAATGAAATATATAATGTCAAACATTGCATTAATTATCCACTAATTTCTCACTTGTCATTATATAGTAACTATAGTAACCATATATTGTGAAAATACAAGAAGACATGTTAAGAGTTAATGTTATTAACTAAGGGTCAAACTTAAAAGATATGGTTATGTTTGTGTCGTAAATATATCTAATACCTATTGGTTGAGATGATTTCGACCCATTATCATATTATTGTTGAAATATATAATTTTGGGAATATTATAATTTGGATCATCATTTTACAATAAAATAATATTTCAAGACATTCTTAAAGTGCCTCTCCTCCCTCCTATAAAAAGGATAACACCTCTATCCACTTACTCACACCTCTCAAGCCCCTTGGATCATCCAAATTCTACTAAAATAAGTTCCCAACATACATATATTACCATTATAATCCATACATTTGGAAGAAGTCAATTCAATAAATCCTATTCGATCAAATCAAATAAAGCTACCTAATTTAGCGGTATCATGTTCTATAATGTTCATTTTTTTATTTTACTTATCCACTATTTTTTCTATATATATTATTTGATTACATAAACAAATAGTATGATCAATATTCTATGATATTTTAATGAGAATATTCTAACTACACATATGCACACCTCCGTCTAATGGATACAGACATATTGTTTGTGTGTATGACGGACAACTTCCCCACGAAACAATGATTGTTCAATTTTTCAATACTACCACTCAAAGTGACCATTATGATGGAAATGTATTTATATATGAAATATATTATATTTAATATGTCTCTAGGCTTTTTTTATTTACATCATGCATTTATGCTTTCAATAATGTGTAAATATGATAATTTTATTTGAGGAAGTGTGAACCACCTCCCCCTCAAAGTGATATGACTCGTTCATTCCATACATGAAACGTATAAATGAAGCTGTTGATGAAATTATGCAACATATGATATTATAATGTAATTATAATGTACCAATGTTTCTTTAAGTTTTCATTCCATTAATATGACAAATAAATGAAAGTAGAATTCATGTGTACGTACGAAGAACCATCGCCATGAACATTGAATTTAATTTATTATCTCCAAATATAATGGACTATTATAAATACATATATACTTGATATATATGATATTTCACTCAAGAATATAAATTTTGGGATAATTTAATTTCATCAACATGGAACAATTACAACAACATAGGTTCATATTCGACACAGATACTGAATATCCACAAAACAACCGATATAATCATTGAAACTGGTTCTAAATCATGTAGAAATTACCCTATGTTTATTATTTAGGAATATAAATAATGAATGAGTCAAGTCAAAATCATGGTAAGGGACTTTGTCTCAATCTCCTTTTATTGATGCAGATTTTGTTTTATACATGACTTTCATTTATATATTGTTTACTCAAACCATTTGACATCTAATTTAATTAAATATTTTTCAAATGGAATCTTTTATTTTATGACGTGTTTTACTAAATGAAAAAGGGAATGTTTCTTTTTAACATATGTGGTAACAATATCATTTCCACTGCAGTGAGTAGTATTTAATTTTGGACATCCTTGACAGGTTGTTATGTTTTTAAGATGGAAATAAATACCATAAACCCTTTATACATATTTTGGTACTGAAAATGGTTTTGAGGAAGCATTAATTATGTCAATATCATGAAATGATATATGGTAATTATAATGTGGAAATGTTATATTACCTTAATGATTGTTTTATGTTTTATGATTATGTTATTGTTCATGGGCATTAGTTATGTATGGGGTGGTTCTATGACAAACTGAGGGAGGGTGAGCTCAAGAAATCTCTACAATGCATTGGGTAATGTGACATAGGTAAATGTCAAAGTTTCTATATATAGATTTATAGAAAAAAATATTATTGGTATTTCAGACATAACAATGAAGGTTACTCCCTATGTATTAGTGAAATCTATAATATAAATATGTTATAGATGAAAAAAAATTTCTTTTATGATTTATGACATCAATGAGTTATTAATAAATATTATTATTTCATGAGGTATATTAATGAGATTATTTTTTAGCAGTGAAAAATATTATTTCATTGAATTTTATTTATTCATGGACTAATACTCTCTTTCATTATTTTAGAACCTCTACTATGCTTTTTTATGATCATCACGTGTTTTTGAAATGTTTTTCATATGTTATAATGAAGGGTAAGAGAAATTAATTATTAATGGAGATTTTTACCAAGAAAAGAATTATTGTTTTTTAAGGAGGTTTATTAGTGTGAAAAGTTTGATAGATTAGAAGTGTATAAACTGTAATATATGATATTTAATTCAATAGTTATGGCCTAATTATCTAAAACTCTAAAAATGAAAATATCCTTAATGTGATATAACGAAAATTAATGGTCAAAATCAATATTATTTAATGTTCAAGTTAAGGGCCATATATCTGATGAGAATGAAATTATATATCACTCAAATGCATTGTATAATGTGATCTATCACATAGGATTATTTTAAATATGTGTGAAAATAATTATATTTCTGATAAAAATGATTCTGATATGATTTATTCAAAAAATTAATGTGAACCTGATGTCATAATAATTAACAATTATATTTTATATGTTACCAATATGAAATAATGTATCATTATTTTAATTTTCAGATTTATCCCCATTATCAAATGTTTCCATCATGATTATATTGATGATTCTATTCATATTAATATTGTGGTGATGAATATTCTCACCCCTGTTATATTTATTCATATTCCTTTTTCATCCTCTTACATGGATTTCTGATCAAGCAATTATTTTATGTAAATCCTTAGGTGATTACATGTAATAAATAGAATGTGATGTCTAATATGATGATATTAAATAAGTAGATAAATAATGGTTCCATTTAGTTATTTTAAAATTATGGTTCAACATAACTTTTCCACGATACTAATTCATTAGATCCTGAAAGTTATCAATTTATTTTGTTTATCCTAAAATATATTTAAGAGTTATCTAATTAAAAAATCATGCTTCTATACAAGTTTTATTGAACAACACTAATTAGTTATTAATTATTCAAAAATAAAATAGAGGTTAAATCATACTTTAAAAATTGTGATAATGTATTCAATTTCTTCACTATTGCTTGAATGGGTTTCATATGTATAAAATCCCACTGATTTTTAATGATTCCCATATAATATATATTTTTAATGGTTATAATAATATATCATTTTATATTTATGAGAGAATACCTAATGTATATTTTCTCATTATGTCATCCTCATTAAATAAGATCGGATAAAATAACCATAATGTGAGGATTCATTGCATGTGATGGGAGATCAATTATTATTATGGACTACCATTAGCAGTGTGATATATTGTCCAATAACGAACCTCCATCAATATATAGTATAAATACATCGATTAATTTACATCACATAATATAGAGGTACACTGTTCGATTACAAAATACTCAACTCAAATAAATGATCATATCATGTCTAAAAATGATTTTTAGGATAATTTATATTGTTTTTTCACATAAATTGTAAAAATTGTAACAAAACATATATTGATACTAAAATAAATTTAGGGTTTAGAATTCATACATGTCATGATGTTGGAAAAATAATCGCTTTAAATAAAAAATACACTTTCTAGGATCATAGAAATATTAAAATACCATCTAATAACATTGAATATTATTTTCATAGTTTAATGAGTATTAGCCGTGATTATTATTTTTTCCTTTTGTATACAATATGTTATATGAAAATATATGTGGGTAACATATTATATGAGATAATAAAGTGATAATATTATACCATTCCATGTAGTTTTTAAAATTTGGTTAATATGTAATAAAAACATCAATCATTAGTTATCCATAAATCCATATTGTATAGTATAAATAACGTATAAAAGTAATTCTCACTCTAATATAATGTCAGAATTCTTTATTTTTTAAGGATTCTTGTTGAGAAATGTAAAATTACAATAATTTAAAAAATCATTTATGTCTTTTGAATATAATATGTTACATTTATTTATGAAAATATCATTATAATGAAATCTATTACTATTAATAAATTATTTTCTTATAAATACTTTTCATAATCGAAAACACATTATTAGACACTATTGTGATTACTAGTGTATTTAAATTATTTTCTATAATTATTTTCATAAGTAGTAAATTATTGAGACACCGGCCTTATTCAAATATTATTATATAGTTTTTTATATAAATTAACATTAATTACAATATATGATATTGAGGCTAACTTTCTTAGGAATACTAGGTTCTCAAAATCATAATTTGAGACTAAAATAAATATTTGTTACTTTATTCTCTATATTTTCCTCTTACCTTATTTGAATCTCCTAAATTTTATGGGATATATTGGAGAATGTATAGAAAAATGGGGTGAGTTAAATATCCTAGTAAGTGACTAAACATGATAAGGAATCATAAATTATGGTTCAAGCATATAAAGTGATATCATATGATTGAATTATTATGAGTAATCATATAGGAAAATCACAAATAAAAAGGTATTATAGGACCATTGAAAAAATAGAATTGTGGCAGTAACAATTATCTTGATAAAAGAATGATTCAAGGACTTCATCCTAGAGAATATAACATTGTCCACAACATCCCATAATGGATCATGTTTCTTTTCTAATCCCATATGTGACATGTCATGAGACTAAAACAATTAACCATTGATTTGTATCAATGTCTAGGAAATCCAACATAAAATATTCCTGATTATATTTTCCAAAAAATGAAATAAATCATAAAAAAATAATCCTAATACATACCCATATAAATAAATGGGGTTCATAATATTTTATCAAATAATAATCAAGATAAATTTCATATTTAATGAAATTGATGGATATACTCAAGCCATATATTACCCCATCAATGTTAGAGATAATAAGGTAGGTATATATTTTATAGTAATTTATAAAAAAAATTATTATAAATATAGGACATCGATTTTTTTTATTGATTAAAATTTCATTTTAACATTTCACAAAATATTTTATTGAAAAATATAATTTTCTATTTAAATCAATTATTGAAAATCTAAAAAATTTCAAACATTTATAGAATAATTTTTTATTAAAAATAGTTAGATAAATATATAATGTAATCTTAAAATACATGAGAGGTCATGGTGGAGGGTACTTATATAAAGGAGGTATAAATGAAAAGAAAAATTCCTTTAACACTATCAAAAAATTGTTAAAAAAGTTCCCTATTTAGAAGATTAAAAGGTCATTCCTACGAAATTAAATTCAAACATGGGTAAAATTTTACATAATAAATATTATTCATATTTTTAATTATATTAATGATGATATTTTTAGAACATATGGATATAGAAGGAAAAATGATTTTTGACTAAAAAGGGATAATAATCCGACATTTCATAAAACATATTTCTCAATTATTTTATATTCTAAAGAATTTGAAGTGGTTTTATTATCTGAAAATTTCCAAAATAAAATTTTTTGAATAAAATAAAATGGTTTTAATAGACAATGGCTATATAGTTTCCTACAATTGAAATCCAAGTATAAATAATCTTGATTAGAATGACATTGAATCAAAAACCATTTCATCATTTGTACCATTTGAATCCTAACTCTCATAATTGATTTTAATTAAATATAACATAAAAAATCATGCAATATTATTAATTCACGATGAAAAATTTAATAGTGTAGTGTATAACATAATTAAAAAAATAACATGGAAAATGAACATGTTTCTCAAAGAGGGATGTTTTGAGATGAAACACTTACCTTAATGAAATAATTTGTCATGTGTCAATTTTATCTCATATATAGTAAGAGTATATCAATTTTTTTCTTAATAAAAAGTTATAGGAATAATATTTTGTACATGTATAATTTAGAACTTTTTTTATTGCATATTTATTTACTTAATTATTTATTTTCACATCTTGCATTTTGAGGACACTTGGTACATACTTTCAAAACAGTATCAGCATGTTCAATGTGGTCTATTGGGTCACGGTTTAAACATCTATACAGTAATAATAATGAGATAACAATTATTTATATACGAAACTAATATTTTATAATTAACAATGAATTATAGAAATGGAAAATGAATCACTTAAAAATCATAGACACCTTAGTATGTACATAAGCATGTGTAATGATTACTATTTTAAACGATCATGTTGTAAATAAGTTTAGTGGTGTTTTAAAATTAAATAATTATTGTAATATCATAAAAATCATATTATTTATTTTAATTCTCTTATATAAAGCTTCAATTTGATTAAAAAATTGAAAATGAATCACATCCCTTCGTGAGTCGGTATTCTAACATACACACGAATGGTTTTGTTAGTTTTCACTTCATTGTGTGGTAATATGGAATATGATAAGTTGAATTTATGAAAATAATTGCATTTCATGAATATCATATACAAACATTAAATCTACCAACCTGAAAAACCATGATCGGTGATGATTGGAATTGAATTACATCAATCCGCATAGAGGATGTCAGTTGTACAAAGTGAGGATGCATTCATTTCCAATTTGATCGAAGAGGGGATGTATTATTCCATAAACATAATATGGTATAATTATATATTAATTATTTTTTATTATATTTAAATTATTATGTCATTAATTATGGTGGAAAAATAATCATTAGCAATAAGGTTCATGGTGAATAGAGATGTACTATCTTAGTGGATTATCCCGTGGATCTATTATTAAAGACATTCTGGATAATAATTTTTAATGAAGAAATGAATTATATATTTATTAATGAATTTTGGGAGTCATTTGGATAGGTTTTTTTCATGAAAAAAATATTGACTTCTGTTAATAATTGAATGACGGAGATTCAATTCTATTATTTAGGAGGAGTTAAATTTTTATAAAAACAAAAAGCTATTCAATAATGGGAGGTGAAACACATTCTATGTGGCGTCAAAAATAAAAAAAAACTAATGGAATTGTTATAATGATTATACAACCATACAAAAACAATTAGGCATGTTTTCCCAAATACCTCTATGGACTCTCACTTTTACCACTTAATATAATGTATTTACTATATTAATAATCCTTATGATCAAAAAATAGATTTAACATATTACATAATATAAATAATTGTAACACCCCAGGTAAATAAAGAATATGAAATTTTTATACTTATCCCTATTTATGAATAAAATGTTAATATTAATTTAAAGGGAACGTTGTGCTTGATGTCTTACCCAATATGCAACAACGAGTTCCTTTGAAATCTTACATTGCACTCTAATAAAAAAATACTTTTCTTTTAAATGGTAGTTAACACCTAGCCATTGTAATGACGGGAATGAACAGAAACAACTACAAAATTATTATATATGATTGTCAAATATTTTTAATTTTTACAATAAATGTTAGAGGATTAAAAATGCGTATGAATCCAAATTTAAGCGTAAACATTCTAATATTCTTTAAAAGGTCGATTGACCGCCTTTTAATGGATAACCACTTTTAAATCTAGTTTTTGACAATTTTATATGTTATATTTGACAAAATAAAATTCTTCTTTAGAATCGGGACATCAAAATTTACTTTGTGTAAATTTTTGATATTTTTCTGATAAAGTTCATTTTTTAATGAATAGTGAAAAATGTTGTATTTTAATTCAAAACCTCTTTTTAATATAATTTATTTATATGATTATATTATCTTTTGAGTTGGTTTTAAAGTGAAATTAGAATATATTTTTACCATTTAATCTAATAGTGGTCATTGGAATTAATTTCACTTTGAAATAGGACTTAAACTTGTGTTAATCTTTTGATATATATTGTTTCATAAAAACAGGCTATTTGTTCTGACAGTGGGAATTAATTATTAAATTAAATAATGTAACTTATATGTTTTTAATTTTGTAAAATAGTAATCATTTTTGAATTCGGAATATCAAATATATCTTAGGGTGAATTTTTGGTATTTTTCTGAAAAACTTCAATTTTTGATGAATAGTGAAACCACTAAGTGGTACTTAAAAAAACTGATTTCTTGTTTAAATGAAATTTTACCACCTATGTGTTTTGAATTTCAAAAATCCAACATACATGGTTTTCATTAGGAAGTAAAATGTGATTCAATGGGATTAGAATATTTTTTTGGTGAATAGTAACTTTTATGTTATTAATCGCGTTAGGGGTAATTAGTGTAATTTAAGGTAAAAATAATATTTTAATAATATGAAATGACCTTGAAACATGTCCTACCCTTATTGGACTTGTCATTTCAGACCAATAAAATCCATGGGTAAACTTGGGGACCCCATGGAGCCACTTTGGTAGGAAAATGACATTAATATCTTTTTATTTAATGTTAAAATAAAAATGTCACAAACATGTGTTGTTTTACTAAAACAATTTTTAAATGGGGTTATAAAAGTCATATTTTTTAATATAAATATTCATTAGAAATCTAAAAGTATTTCCTACATCATGATAGTTTTTTAATAATTTTTATAAAATAAATAAATAAAATTATTTATGACACTATGATGATGTAGTGATTACCCCATTATTTAACATATTAAATAAAATGAAAAGATAATGTAAAATCTAAGACCTACACTTGTCAAAACCTTATTTTATGGGTTTATTTAGTACTATTATCACCTTATACTCGAAATAAATAATGTTGGGACCTTTAAAATTAGAAAATCATTTTATAATAATGTTACTTTTCAAGACTTTCCAAGAGTGCCCCTCCTCTCCTCTTATAAAAGGCCCCCACCTCTACCACCTTACCGACACCTCTCAAGAATTTTTCTCGGACAAAACCTGGCCATTTTGTCTCTACACATCCATATATTACTCCTATAAGCCTCACTTGGGGCAGAAGGCTTTCCAAGGATGCCTTTGAGCTCAAACCAAAAATAGTTACCCGATTTAAAGGTAGAGTATTCTCTTTTGTTCTTATGTATCATTTTGCTTCTCCAACCCCCTAAACTCTTTTTATTCCTTTATTTTGTAACAAAAACAGTATCTTCAATATACTAGTGTGTTTTTATGAGAAGTATTAGAGCTAAACCTACAAACACCTTCGTCTAATGGTTAACGAAAATACTATTTCTATGGTTGGCGATTTCCTGCCTCACGAAAAGATGATTTTTCAATATTCTTTTAACACCTTTAAAGGTGGCCATTATGATGTCACTGTATTTTATATATGATATATATGGTATTTATGTTTACTATATTCATCTGTATTTTATATTTAAAACATACCTTTATTCTTTGCATGTTGATCAAATGTGATAATTTTATATGAGGAAGTGTGGACTATCACCCCCTCAAGTGATGTGACTCATTCATGAAAAACATGGAATGTATAAATAATGAAATTAATTAACATATGTGACCTAAATAACATATATATTATACTGGAATTATAATATATATATCTCATATATTTTTAATTCCATTAATATGAAAAAAATGAATGTAGCGTTCATGCGTACGTACGACCTACCCTCTCCATTAACGGTGCTTTTCATTTTTTATCATCAAATGTTATGGAATAGTATAAAATGAATATGTACTGGATATATATGATATTTATATCATTAATAATATTCTGGAAATTATTTACTTATAACTACATGGGAAATCATTTTCAAACATGTTCATTTTTTACTCATGTACCAAACATCGACAAAAACGTCTGATATGAACTAACATTATTAAACAATTTTTAAAAATTATAATATGTGATATGAACTGAATAATAATCTTAAAAGGAGTTATTTAAGCAATTATAAATTTTCCAAAGTTTATTATTCAGGAATATAATGAAATGAACAAGACTAGTCAGACTTGAGGTAAGGGATCCTACCTATCTCTTTCTTTTTAAGTACACTCTTTTATGTCATTCCTTTTAATCTCATATTTCTTATGATTGGGATGTTCTTTTATATTACTATTACTGTAATTTTTTATATTCATATGATTATAGACCCTATTTTCTCTCATCAATCCATTTTGGATGTTTTGAGTGGCACCGTTAGGCTGCCGAATTTTAATAAATGATCCAACCTCTCTCTTTTTTTAAGTACTCTCCTTTATGTCACTTCATTTAAGATCCTCCTTATTATGTTGGGGGATGTTATTTTATATTAATCTTGCTGTAAATTTTATGTTAATATTAAGGGAGACCCTATTTGATCTCATCAATCCATTTTTGGATGTTTTAAGTGGCGTCGCTAGGCTGCCGAGTTTCCGTAAGGGATTTTTCATCTCACCTTTATTCCCATGAGATTTATGCTACATTTTCCACCATTTACTTTGAGTGGTATATGTACATCCAATTATTATACTCTTAGTGTAATATAATTTCCTTTATGAGTATTTACATCAATGTTGTATTGTCCTTCTTTCATGGGGTGTATGTTTTAAAAGATACCCATGTCGGTAAGGGAACCTTTCACCCTCCTCTTTTTAAAAGAATTATTTTTTTGGGTATTTTATTTTACATATTGTAATGTTGGGATATGTTATTATATATCCTTATTGATGAAAATTATATATCCAAGTGATGAGATACCCTTTTTATCTCTCATCAACTCATTTTCTGAATTATGAAGTGACATTGTTGGGCTGTTGAATTTTTGCAATGGAACTTCTTAACCCAATTTTGATTCTTTGGGATAAACTTCTACTCATTGAATATGTAGTTATATTAATATGTGTGAATGACCTCTGATTGTTTTAAACTTAATATCCACTTATATTTGGGGTATTTTTTTGTCACACATAATTATGTAATTGATTTATCCTTAATCCAAGGATACCGTCTTTGTAAGGGACTTCGTCTCAATCTCCATTCATTGAGGCATATATTGTTCTAATACAAGACTTTCTTTTATACGGTTTTTTAAACCCCTTTGACTTTAAATTTTATACAAAAGGAATCTTTTTCTACGAAGAGTTTTACAAAATGAAAAAAAGGAATGCTTCTTTTAACATACGCAGTGACAACGACCTTTTCCGCCGCCGCGAGTATTATTTGGACTTTGGCTTCCACAACAAGCCATAATGTTTTTAAAAGTAAATACAAACCATATACTCTTTTATGTATTTTGGTATTGAAAATGAATTTTTATAATGGATTTGTTATGACAATATATTTTAGTGATATATTATGATCGAAATGTGGAAAGGTTTTCTTTCCATTATATTTGTTTTATGTCTTATGATTTTATAATGGTACTTGGACATTAGATAGGTGGTTACATGATAAACCATATGATGGGTGGTGCCGTGAATAACAGGATGGGTGGTTAAGTTATAAACTCCAATGCATTTGGTATGGATGTCATCCGTATGACTATTCTATTAAGTGATATGTGTGGAAGTTGACCGTATGGTTATTCCATTTAAGTATGTTTATGTCCCAAGTTACCTTTATATGTTATGTATATGGGTTTTATGGTATTATTTTTGTTATAAAAGGGTATGTAATGATATTTTATTCATTTAAGAGTTTATACTAATTCATAAAGGTGAAAAGTATTACTTTGATAAAGTACTCATGGTTTACTTGTTGTTTTGAAAAACAAACAGTTTTCCTTCTTTGTGTATCCCTTACGGAGATTTTTATGCTCACCCCAAGTTTTTTTTGAAATGTTTTTCACAGGACTTAATGTCGAATAGGATCAAGGATGGGAACAAGGAAATATCATGCAATATAAAACATGGAACTAGACAATTTTCTTTTTACGAGTTTTTATTTTATGGAAACACAGTAGAAGTGTCTACTTTATAATATTTTGAGATATAATAGTTATGTCCTAACTCTCTAAAACTCTAAACCTGAAAAGATCCACTATGTGAATTATTCATTTAACTCAATAATAAGTAATGTTTAGGGTCGGGTCCTTATAGTTGGTATCAAAGGCCGGTTTAGATAACTTTAGGGATTAAGAGTTTTTGTTAGACACATGGTTAGTCCCTATATCTATTATTTCAGTTAAATCCTTGTTTTATAACTTTTTTTCAGGTCATGTAAAGTCAGTTACAAATGGAAGGAGGATGATCCCAAATGACATTCCTATCTCTTCCTAATGACATGCTTGCAATAATTATAGCAAAGTCATGTTCGAATGATTGTGAAACTTTTTCTAGAATACAAATCAGTTGCAAGAAGTTGTTTTAGATATCAAAGACCTCCACTATACCTCGTTATCATCATGGATCATGGGTTATATTTATACAAATAATATTTTCACAATATTCTCTTATTTTCAAGAAAGGTAAATATTATCAAGGTATTTTCAAATATTTTACCTTATCACAAGAATTTAAATCATATTATGATTTTAAAAATGGTGCTGAGGAAGGAGACCCTTGCATAACCTATTTATATTTTCTTTTAAAATATAGTATCTCAGCACATACATATGGTATTTTAAAAGGACCAATAATAGAAAGATTCAACTCATATTCTGTCCAACTATTTTATAGAAATGATGTTTTATCAGATGTTTTGGAATTATATGTTATACATGATAATTTTCCAAAACTCTTTTTTTATGACCACCCATATGACCCATGTTGTACAAGGTGTATTTGGATGGAGGAAGAAAATGATTTTGAAGGATCTATAAATCATTGTTGTAATGCATAGGACTTCTACCTATGTGAAAAAGATGATGATGAAACCGAGTGGACTCCATGATCAAGGTATGTTGTTATTCATTTTGGGAATTGTTTTATATTATGGTGTTGAAATAAGACTTTAAGAATTAAGATGTTGAGATTGTAATGAATTTAGATGAAAATGAGAGGTATAAGGAAACTATTGAGGTTAAAATATGTTAGGGTAATTTCTGGGGTTTTATAAAAAGGACAATATGAAGACCGTGTGACAACCCATCGTGTCGGATAAAGCTGTGGGAATCGAACCCACAACCAAAGTGCGACTGGTATTTATGGCCTACCAATGGACTACGTGAAGTCCCTGGTTAGTATGACTTATTCCTTTTAGTTCGATGATTTTATGAATTAATAGTATGTTGATTTTGGGTTATCTATGGAAAACATTAACCTATCATGGAGGATATGTGATTAGGTTAATTACTTTTCAATATGAGACTTTAAGAGTAACTGATGTTATTTGAAGATAAATGTTAAGGTTTATCTGGGAAGACTATGTGATTAAATCCTTCAAATATTTGGGTTTTAATCTTAGTTTGGTTTAATTTGAATAATTTTATGGACAATTTTTTTATTGAATGGTCTTTGTTGAACTTTAGGTATTTGTTTGACAAATTTTGGAGATTAAGAATAGATTTTTTTTTAAAAGGATTATCCTTTTTGGGTATTATTTGATCTTGTACTAACCTTTTTGGTTTTGGTTTTGGTTAAGGTCTAAAGACATGGGGAGTATATAGTTCTCTTTTTTGGATTAGGTGATTCTCTAGAAGTTGATTATAGTACTCTTAATGTGAACAAGTCTTCCTAAATACTCATCATTTGGAGAAAGTATGAGTTTGTGTAAGAAATCTTGTAAAAGTTGAAAGTCAACATGACAAGTAAGTATGTTTTCTTATGATTTAGTTAATCTCAAAAATAAATTCCTCAATTAAAAGTAAATTAAATTTTTTTTTTCTATTAACTTTTCCTATTGGGTAATCTAATACCATTTAACCCACCACAAGTTTGTGATTTTCTTATGGTTAACTTTCTCCTAAACATGTTTTCTATCACTCTCCCTCAGAGCATGACCCTTTTCTTTTTCTTCCATATCCATGCTTTTCAACATGTAATCCTAGTATGGGTTAACTCGAGTGGCCTATGTACTTCCCTTTCTTTCTTTTAATGTTATTGTTTTACCGATTCTTGTTCTGATGTGGGACTTTCAATGATGTTTCCAAGCCCAATTTTAAAATTGCGAGGACGCAATTCCCAAAAGGGGGGAAGGATGTAACACCCCAGGTAAATAAATAATATGACATTTTTATATTTATCTCTATTTGGGAATAAAATATTAATATTAATTTAAAGGGAACTCTATGCTCGATGGCTTACCCAATACGCAACAACAAGTTCCTTTGAAATCTTACGTTGCACTCTAATAATAATATAATTTTATTTTAAATGGTAGTTAACACCTAGCCATTGTAATGATAAGAATGAACAGAACTAACTAAAAAATGATTATATATGTTTGAGAAATATGTTTACTTTTTAAAATAAATGTTTGAGGATTAAAAATGTGAATGAATCCATTTTTAAGCGTAAACATTCTAATATTCTTTAAAAGGTCGATTAACAACCTTTTGATGTATAACCTCTTTTAAATCCACTTTTTGACAATTTTATGTGTTATATTTGAAAAAATAAAATTCTTCTTTAGAATCAGGACATCAAAATTTACTTTGTGTAAATTTTTGGTATTTTTCCGGTAAAGTTCATTTTTAAAGAATAGTGAAAAATGTTGTATTTTAATTCAACACCTCTTTTTAATCTAATTTATTTATATGATTATATTATCTTTTGAATTGGTTTTAAAGTGAAATTAGAATATATTTTTACCATTTAATCCAATATTGCTTATTGGAATTAATTTCACTTTGAAATTAGACTTAAACTAGTGTCAATATTTTGATATATATTGTTTCATAAAAACACGCTATTTGTTCTGTCAGCGGGAATTAATTATTAAATTAATTAATGTAACTTATATGTTTTGAATTAGGAATATCGAATATAGATTAGGGTGAATATTTGGTATTTTTCTGAAAAACATCAATTTTTGATGAATAGTGAAACCACTAAGTGGTACTTAAAAAAACTGATTTTTCGTTTAAATGAAATTTTACCACCTCTGTGTTTTGAATTTAAAAAATCCGACATACATGGTTTTCATTAGGAAGTAGAATGTGGTTAAATGGGATTAAAATAATTGTTTGTTGAATAGTAACTTTTTAGTTTTTAATCACGATTAGAGGTAATTAGTGTAATTTAATGTAAAAATAATGTTTTAATAATATGAAATGACCTTGACACATGTCATACCCTTATTGGATGTGTCATGGACGACCAAAAAATTCCATGGGTCAACTTGGGGGACCCCATGAAGCCACTTTGGAAGGAAAATGACATTAATAACTTCTTATTTAATGTTATAATAAAAATGTCACAAACATGTGTTGTTTTACAAAAACCATTTTTAAATGAGGTTATACAAGTCATATTTTTGACTATAAATATTAATTACAAAGATAAAAATATTTCCTATATCATGATATATTTTTTTATAATTTTTGACATTAAATAAATTATATTATTTATGACACCATGATGATGCAGTGATTACCACATTATTTAACGATTTAAATAAAATGAAAAGATAATGTAAACTCGAAGACCGAAACGCGTCAAAAACCTATTTTATGTGTGGATTTCGAACTATTATCACCTTATACTCGAAATATATAATTTTGGGACCTTTAAAATCAGAAAATCAGTTTATAATAATGTCACTTTTCGAGACTTTCCAAGAGTTCCCCTCCGCTCCTCTTATAAACGGCCCCCACCTCTACCACCTTACCCACACCTCTCAAGCCTTTGTCTCAGAAAAATCACGACCATTTTGTATCTAAATATCCCTATGTTACTCCTAGAAACCTCAATTTGGGCAGAAGTCTTTCCAAGTATGCCTTTGAGCTCAAATCAAAAAGAGTTACCCGATTTAAAGGTAGTGTCTTCTCTTGTGTTCTTATGTTTTATTTTGCTTCTTCAACGCCCTAAAATCTTCTTATTCTTTTATTTTGTAACAAAAATAGTATCTAAAATATACTAGGATGTTTTTATGATAATTATTAGAGCTACACCTACACACACCTTTGTCTAATGGTTAAATAACATTTTGTGTCTGTGGTTGGCGATTTTCTGCCTCATGAAATGATGATTGTTCAATGTTCTTTTAACACTTATAAAGGTGGCCATTATGATGTCACTGTATTTTATATATGATATATATGGTATTTATGTTTACTATATGCTTCTTTATTTTATATTTAAAACATATTTTTATTCTTTTCATGTTGTGCAAATGCGATAATTTCATATGAGGAAGTGTGGACTACCACCCCCTCAAGTGATGTGACTCGTTCATGCAAAACATGGAATGTATAATAAATTAAATTAATGAACATATGTGAACTATAAAACATATATATTATACTGGAATTATAATATATATCTCTCATTTATTTTTAATTCCATTAATATGACAAAAAAATGAAAGTAGTGTTTATGCGTACGTACGACCTACCGTCTCCATGAACAGCGATTTTAATTTTTTATCTCCAAATGTTATGGAATAGTATAAAATGAATATGTAATAGATATATATTATATTTTAATCATTAATAATATTCTGGAAATGATTTAATTATAACTACATTGGAAATCATTTTCAAACAAGTTCATTTTTTACACATGTACCAAACATCATGAAAAACGTCTGATATGAACTAACATTATTAAACAATTATTATAACATTATAATATGTGATATGAACTGAATAATAATAATTAAATTATTTAATTAAGAAATTATAAATTGACAAAAGTTCATTATTCATAAATATAAACAACCAAACAAGATAAGTGAGACTTGAGGTAAGGGATCCTACCCCTCTCTTTCATTTTAAGTACATGCTTTTAAGTCATTCTGTTTAAGCTCATCTTTCTTATGATTGGGATGTTATTTTATATTACTCATACTGTAAGTTTTTATGTTCATATTATTAGAGACACTATTTTCTCTCATCAATCCATTTTGTAAGTTTTGAGTGGCGCCGTTAGGCCGCCGAATTTTCATAAGAGATCCAACCTCTCTCTTTCTTTTTAAGTACTCTCCTTTATGTCACTTATTTTAAGCTACTCTTTATTATATCAAGGGATGTTCTTTTATATTCATTTTTTTTAAATCTTATGTTAATATTATGAGAGACCCTATTTGATCTCATCAATCCATTTTTGGACATTTTAAGTGGCGTCGTTAGGCTGTCGAGCTTTCGTAAGGGATTTTTCATCTCACTTTTATTCTCGTGAGATTTATGCTACATTTACCACCATTTCCTTTGAGTGGTATATTTACTGCCCATTATTCTACTATTTTTATAATATACATTCTTTTATGAGTATCTACATCAATGTTGTATTGTCCTTCTTTCATGGGGTGTATGTTTCGAAAGATACCCAAGTCGGTAAGGGAACCTTTCACTCTCCTCTTTTTAAAAGACTTCTTTTGTTGGGTATTTTAATTTACAAATTATAATGTTGTTATATGTTATTCTATATCCTTATTGATTTAAATTTTATGTCCAAGTGATGAGATACCCTTTTTATCTCTCATCAACTCAATTTCTGAATTTTGAAGTGACAGCGTTGGGCTTCCGAATTTTTGCAAGGGAACTTCTTAACCCAATTTGATTCTTTGGCTTATACTTGTACTCCTTGAATATGTCGTTCTATGAATATATGTGAATGACCTCTAATTGTTTTAAACTTAGTATCCACTTATATTTGGTGTATTCTTTTTTCACACATAATTATGTAATTGATTTATCCTTAATCCAAGGATACCATCTTTGTAAGGGACTTCGTCTCAATCTCATTTCATTGAGGCATATATTGTTCTATTACAAGCCTTTCTTTTATACGGTGTATAAACCCCTTTGAATTTAAATTTTATATAAAAGGAATCTTTTTCTATGAAGAATTTTACAAAATTACAAAAAGGAATGTTTCTTTTAACGTACGTGGTGACAACGCCCTTTTCCACCGCCACGAGTATTATTTGGACATTAGCTTTCTCAACAAGCCGTAATATTTTTAAAAGTGAATAAAAACCATATAATATTTTATGTATTTTGGTATTGAAATTTTTTTTATAGTAGATTTTTTATGAAAATATATTTTAGTGATATATTGTGATCGAAATGTGGAAATGTTTTCATTCCATTATATTTGTTTTACGTCTTACGATTTTATAATGGTACATGGACATCTGATGGGTGGTTACGTGATAAACCATATGACAGGTGGTGTCGTGAATACAAGGACGGGTGGTGACATTATAACCTCCAATGAATTGGGTATGGAAGTTGGTCGTATGGCTATTCCATTAAGTGATATGTGTGGAATTCGACCGTATGGTTATTCAATTTAAGTATGTTTATGTCCCATGTTACCTTTATATATTATGTATATGGGTTTTATGGTAATATTTAGGTTACAAAAGCATATGTAATGATATTTTATTCATTGAAGAAGTTATACTACTTCATAAAGGTGAAATTTAGTACATTGATAAAGTACTCATGGTTTACTTATTGTTTTGAAAAACTAACAGTTTTCCATCTTTGTGTATCCTTATTGAGCTTTTTATGCTCACCCCATGTTTTTTTTGAAATGTTTTTCATATGACTAAATGTGGAATAGGATCAAGGATGGGAACAAGGAAATGTCATGCTATCTAAAACATGGAACTAGACAATTTTATTTTTAAGAGTTTTTATTTTAAGGAATATTAGTATAAGTTTCTACTTTGTAATATTCTGAGATGTAATAGTTATGTCCTAATTCTCTAAAACTCTAAACCTGAAAAGATCTTCTATGTGAATTATTCATTTAATTCAATAATAAGTAATGTTTAGGGCCGAGTCCTTATAATAATTATGATTAGAAATATTGAAACCATTTTATAAATCATAATTCATTGTTTTTACAAAGGTTTATTTCATATAAAATCTAAAAGTGCAATAAAAACGTTTTAAAAAAAATAAAATTTGAAGGAAATTTTTTCATTAAATTTACTCAATTTCCAATAAAATTAATTTTATTAACTTAAATTAAAATATATATAATCATAATTTAAAAATATCATTTAAATTATTCCCAATTATAGATATTTTATTATATAAAAGTGAGAAACATTGTTCACATCAATTGTTTTTTAGAAAATCTAATTGTTGCCAAAAAATAAACATATACAAAAATCTAGCATAAATAAAATTTAAATTTAATTAAATAGAATAAATACTAATTGAATAATTCATTTTATAATATTAAATAAAATTCAATGAATAAAGTGACTTTTTAGTTAATTAATATCTTATAAATAGTTTCAAATTCTTCAATGATGAATATTTTTCAATATTTACTAAAAAATTAAAATTATTAAAAACAATCCCAAATTTATAGTCCATGTTAATTTTGATATGATGATTTAGAAATAATATATTAAATTTATAAAATAACATTGTTATGAGTTCTATATATTAATTATATTATTTTATCACAAAAATTATAATAAAAGTCAATTATAAAGAAAATGTGTTTCATAGAAAAATTTTATATTAATAAAAGTTGAGTAATTATTATTATTAATTAATCATTATATTGATATTATTTAAAAGAATTTAATATAATTTTATATCATGTTTATTCATCTTCATACAACAAATTTTCATGGCTAGGTTATAACATTCATGTTTAAATAATAATATTTTAATAATACATTGTGGTTCATTTAATATTAATGATTACATGATTTTTATGATATTTAAAATGTTGATATTACTAAATATAAAGGTTTAAGATACTACCACAGTAAAAAAACATTTCCTAAAAATTTGAACTAATTCATAGTTCAATATTTGAAAATTCTTTTTTCATATTATGACATCATAAAATGTTAACAAAATTTCAACCTAATATAGGGAAATAGAAATAATAATAACATCTAGATGACCAAATCACTAGTTTTGTAATTAATACATCAACGATGAGAGGTGAATTTATGGACATGAAAGAAAAGAGTAAATAATTACTTTGAATATAATAAATCATTTATCACATTAATGTGAATGGTCATCTAAAAGATAATGACCAAAAAACCATAAATCCGCAATGAGATAAAAAACAGATGATTCAACATATATAAAGGTAAGAAAATATTTTTTCCTGATGAATTCTTGTATTTGAGGCATTATGTTTCAGTTATGATTTATAACACCAAAAATGATATTTATTTATCTAGGATAGCGCAAACGATGGGTAAACCCATGGTCCTAGAAAATTTACTAATTAGAAGGAAGAACATGAAAATATGAGATAAAAGGTATAATTGTTAAAATGATAAGAAATGTGCCTCAAAAATAGATAAACTTCTAGTTTCATATAAATTTTTCTCTACATCCCCTTTCTCGAGATCAAATATAACTTCTTGGGTGCCTTCAACTTATCTATTTCCTTAGAGAATTCCAATTTTTATCATGATTATCCATACCAGATGATTTATCTTTCAGATCATGGAGATCTATGCCTGGATCTCCAATGAAATAATTTCTTGGTACATAAACTTAGCTATCTTACAAATTACTGAACAATTCATGAAACATATATTTTTTGTTATATATATTTTGGATATCTAAAATGGTAACTGTATTTTTATTTATATTAGAGACTAATTAGATATTTAAATAATACATATTTTTCACATAATTCACAATTATATGACCCCTTCTATAAAAGTTTCATTTAGGACCTTCTACGTTTCATGAAAATTTGCCTGCAGGGATACAGACTGCTTAATTATACGTAAAAAGGCAAAGCGTTTTCATGGAAAAACAAATAGAAACCCATTTTCATGAACTATATTCACAAGAAACTTTATTTTAGTACTGAAATGTTAATAATGACTTAGTTATTGTTAAAATTCCCAATGGATAGTGTCCTCATAATTAGACATCCTAGATATGGATTCTTTCTCTAATTTATCCTCAATGTTCTTAAATATAATGTAATGATCAATTTGTTCCTCTTTAGCTACATTAGAACATGAAATCCACTATTACATTTGATAAAGAACCCCCATACCTCTATCAACACTATTCAACTAGGCCATTGTATCATGAGAATAGGTTTTCTTCACATTGGTGTTTAATCCCTCAATAATAGAGACCATCTACAAATTTAAAATCAATATTCATTTTTCTTAATTAGACAATATAAGACTTGAATTATATTTTATAGAAATAACATAAGGTGAATCCATTATATTATCCTGTTTGGTCACTCCACAATTATCATCATCTGGTTTAGAGCAATCCATAGTTGAGTTCCTGGTGAAAATATTCAAGTCATCATTATTTATTCAGCCAACTGCATCTTGATCATGCCTATATTTGCATTCAACAATAAGATGTCAACTTCTCCTATAGTGGGAACCAGAAAATTTGTCATTTATCAAAAAAATCCCAATGGATTAGAAAGTTCTAAAAAATGGTATTCTATCATATTCAATTGATAATTATATACAATTCCATACAACATACCAGATTATATATTGAATCATGAAATGGGATAAATCTACATTGAAAATCACTATTGAAAATCATCCATATCTACAACACCATATATACCTATAAAACTATATTGGTATTCCAATGGACAAAGAAACATCACATATGATTCTGTGTTCCCTGAAACAAAAATCTTAAACATCACATAGAAACCCATGATTACAATTCATATTTTTTTATCTTCCAATGATCAAAGATTATATTCCAGTCTTGTGTATTCTAAAATAATAGTCTTAATAGAACACTACCATATTGTTGGGATAAATTACTAATATCATAAGAGGGTAAATGAGTTGAAATAAATCCCTCCCAATTGAAACAATTTTTTGAATATTAACACCCCATATGTGAACGACAGTTCTTCTAAGGATTTCCCTCATATGGAATAATATGATGTGAAAAAATAAAGTAATTATATTCATCAATTTGGACTTCCAAGACATTGAAATATTCTCTAATAACATCCAATGTGTAATTGTAGGAGATTATTTTCTATGGAATACCATACTCACCCCTAATGACTGAGAAGAACCACATAGTCTTACAACCTCGAAATACAACACATGGAGAATCCACATCAACCATTGATCAGTATATTGCGATAGCTAATGAGTTGAGGAGAGGACATATATCTAGAATATAATGATAAATATCCCATATGGAAAAAATTTCACATGTAAAATTTTCAATTGAGTTCCACACACCTTTGACCTAAGATGGCTTTCTTCTTGGACTCCGGTGAACCTCCTCATATGCCAGAGGCTGCTGACTAGTAGTGAGATATTAATATCGATAATAGGGTTACAATAACCTCATTATAAATTTATCAAAACAATGGAAATAAATAATAATATCTAAACGATATAAAAAACATGCAAACCAAACATGTACCACATTATCACTTAGGTCGGAAATACCATATCTGGAACTAAATAGTTTACATGACATGCCATATAATTAAAAGTGACATTATGAAAACCCAAAATATGTAAATAAACTAAAAATGTATGAGAAGGATAAAAAAAATTTTTGGTTCCCTCATCCATGATACATCACAACTCATCCATCTGACATCGTACATTTTCCCTTACACTATCCAACATACATGAATTTAATGCGAGTATCACTCAGCTAGCCTGAGTATGGTTTGTGTACAACTCTGTAAGACACAATAACAACGTCTAAAACACTATACAGTCCACAAAAGTGTATCATATTATGTAAATAATTAAATATAAATAGAAATGCAATTAATTTAAATTTATTCAATTAATCTTTATTTAACCACATAACTCTCGGGTTGTTGAGGACACCCAAACTATCAATACCTTCTTTAGCCCATGTCAGATCCTGAACATCCCAAAGTGATATCACATGTCCTAAATTCAATCGAAGATATATAATATCACATGGTTTCTCATATAATTTTATTGAAATTAATTTATATTTCCAATTAGAATCGTATTATAATTCTATCATTTTTTTCCTAGAGTGAAATTCATACCACCACATGGGAATTTTAAGCAATAGTTCATCACCCAAAAATGATTTACAAATCAATAAAAAAATGTTAGATTTTTATTAAGCACAACATTCCCCATATTCATTTTTCACTGTATGCAGTAGATATATCATACCAAGTCCCACAATCAATTATTATTATGGGAATCTAATACAACAGACCATATCACACAAACCTATAACAATTTATCACTAAGAAATTTTTATTTATCAGAACTTTTCCCACAAACATATATAAAATTATCACATTTTCACATACATAACATTAGTCAATGATAATCCACTATAACCATATTTTCACATTTTATGTCATGATATACATTTTCAACAATAAATGAAAGTGATGATTCAATACTTTATTCACATTAAAATATATTGTAAATTCAACATTAAACATTTCGAAATTTTAATCCATTCATTAATTAAAATTCTAAATATCAAAATCGCATTTATTAATACAATAATTAATTAATCCAATTTAAAAATTCCAATAACCCATTAATTAATTCAATAATTAAGTAATAAATTTTTCAAAATATTAATATCCCATTAATTAATTCAACATTAAATTTATAAAATTTATAAAATCTAAAAAACTGATTACTTATTTCAACAATTAATTAATAAAATATCCCCAATCCTAATATCATATAAAATCAAAACTCACACATTCCATTAACTAATTCACCAATCAGTTGTATAGTTCCACCAATTCCATAATCACGTCATTCCATAAATTAAATCAATAATTAATCAATCCTATTCCATGTATCTATAAATTTATTTATCAATTAATTTATTGAATTATATATTCAATAAGAAAAAATAATATTAAAATTTAAAAATGCATAAATTCAATGGGAGTCAAGAATATGGAAAAATGGATTTAGGACACATTCTTCAAGATTTTTGGTAATCACTTTCCAAATGAATTAAATTTAAGAGAAACAATGAAGAAAATATTGGAGAACAAGATACAGCTCCAAAACATAGGGAAAAGATCAAATGAAAAAAACTATTGAAAAAAGATTTATTACTTTTCCAATATTTGATAAAATACCATATTTTATCTGAAAATAGGATTAAGAGAGTGATAGATATATACCGAATCCGGATGAAAACACATACCAAGAGAGGTGAAGATCTATCAACAAATCATTGATTAGACAATAAATAAGATTGAAAGGCCTCTCAATTTTCCTAGAAGCAAAAAAAATGAGAGAAAATGTTTTCTGGTCGAGATATGGGGTTTGTGATATAATATGGGTGTTCATAATTTTTATATAATTTTAGGTGGATTTAATGTCTCCATACACAATATCCAACATGGTGCACACAGTTTCACGAAACCATGTTCCAAACTATGTGCCTCCTCTCAGGTGGTTTTGTACCTACATCTAAATGGGATAATATTTTCAAAAATGGTGTTATATCCATGTGAATCCATTCTTGGTTTTTACAGTTTTCTCTCCTAAGTGCACGGTTTTGGAAGACTATATGCCAACCATGTACAACCCCTCTTCTTCCAAAATGTCTCTAATTTCACACAAAACTCCCTAAGGTAAAACCCAATCAAAACATAATCTATATAACACAAAATTGTTCCCAAAAAATAACCTAGAGACATCTGAAGGAATGTTACAGATATTAAAACATCCCCATCTTATAACATCTCATCCTCGTGTTATACTCCCTAGAATATCTAAGATTCTATTGTATAAAGATCGGGCCATTGAGCCTGAATATTAGGTTATTTCTCCCAATTATCCTCATTCTAATTCCAATGTTTTAATAGTCAATGAACTATAGACAGAATCATCCCCTCGAACATATTATCACAATGATAAAAAATACATATCAGATGATCCTCAAAGGAAACATCAGTCTTAACCTCAATATAATCCACATTGATCAATGATAAGGGTCATGGTTATAGATACATATATATTACACATGAAAAAAACATATATTTCACTATACCTATGTGAAAGATCCAATTGATATTCAATTAGTCTAGTTATCTACATAGACAGAAATGGAATAATAAACATGGGTAAAGGATTTCACTCTCTATAACCCTATAGTGACCCAAACCAGGCCACACACAACAGAATACACGATCACCATCAGCACACTCTAGGGGTCATTGATGTATATTAGACTATTAATTATATATATTATTATCTATATACATATACTTATGAATCATCTAAACTTGTTCTGGTATCCTAAACATGAGATTCAGTCCCAGTAGCCCTGAGTCACCTTCCTCTATCCAACACATGTGTGATCATTGTTTCCTACCATAATGATCCTCATATGTTTCAATCTATATATATTATTTATAATTAATGTTATAGAAAAACTCCACCAATTCTATATTATTATACAAATACAAAGTATTGTCCAAGACACACACCAGATGCATATCCTTCAGAACTGATATTTTATGTTAAGACGTCCCATATCTATGTGGGTGGAATATCGTATATAGTAAAAACTACATATTAGGAATCTTCTGAAATCATTTCTAGAAGTGTGAAAAAAAGAACCATTCACATTATGAACCATTAACCCATGGATCCCCATGCAGGTGAACTATATCTGAAACATATAAGTCTCCCTACTACTCTACTGAGAAAGTATCATGTCACGAACATTACATGCTATTTTTTCCTCCCTGACCACCAGAATTGTCATCATAGGTTAATGTAAATTCAGGTCACCCAAAGATATATGGTTCACTTTGAGGAATTAAATTCCCTTGTAATTTCCTCCCTCATTCTCATATGCACAAAAACCCAATTCCTCTCATAGTTGATCTCATCCTCATTTATGGTCCAAATTGAAGGAGACTCCCCACCATCAAGTATTTCACAGAAGACAAAACATTTTAGATTCTCAAAGTCTCTATCCCAAGTTTGTATCAATAGTGTAAAATCTATTGGCACTGATATGAGATTCATCTTCTCTAGTCCCTCAAGAACTTCAAATTATATCTCCGTCATAGAAGTCATAATCTTTCACTAAACAGTAGACTCTTGAACAGATTGAATATGATTTTTCTTTCTATGAGGGTTAACAACACTATTTCCTTTACTGAATGTATACACCTGCTAAATGCAAATTAATTCATATATTCAACCCACCTATGCTTCAAGTGATTCTAATTTCTTTCAAAAAGATATACAATCACAACATACAATCAGTATACACAATAATATTATTTACTGAAAACTAATGTCACTAACACATTAAAGTATAAAACAGTATATCAAATTTGAGTTCGTGGTTATGTTTGTTCTATTAATGTGGTCTCAACATCAAAGACCCATATTCTAAATTATGATCTCCCTATATCAACACTACACAAATCCCAATCCCATAAGTGTCAACAAAACACTTTATACTCCTGCCTTTCTCATATAGGATCATAATTGGTGCTATTTCAAGAACATCTTTAACTTCTAGAAAGAATTATCACATGATCTAGATCATCAAAAAATTTAATCCATTTTCGGTCATCCCTAGCATTGGTGAATTAAAATTGGAAGAGTCCTGAATTAACATTTAATAAAATCTAGTAAAATCAATAAAGTTAAGTATATAAAAAATGTTCATCGAATTCTCCCAAGACACAACAACATAAACCTTCTATGGGTCCTCCAAAACACCTACCTCTATGATAGTATGACAAAAGATTTCTAATTAGACAATTAAAAAATAAATCACAGATATGTTTTTTATATATGATTTTATTTTTATGTTCTAAGGATGATGTCCAAATTTTGGAAATGATCGTCATTAATCTTTGAGTAAACAATATTTTCTTTCGCAAAAACAAAAAAAAGATACCAATTTGGATCTAAGTATCCCTGAGAGGGGGAGGGGTGAATCAGTGATGTCTTTTTCTTTTTATGTTCGCTTATTTTTGAAACAACCTTTACCTCCTATTAATGATTTTCCTCCCTACTAAACACACACAAGCACAAGAACACAATATTTACAAGCTTCACTACTCAACAAGAGTAGCAATATCCTTGGTATGGTAATGAAATAATCCAGTACCACACAATCCACTAGAAAAGAATCCATTGATGTGGAATGCAATGAGTAGGATGTACCCTTACACTCGTCTACCACATTTAAAACAATAAGATTGTTTTTGTGCACCCTCTTAGCACAAATTGGGAATTATATTATTTTAATTTGTATTTACAATTGATCAATTCTATTTAGTGAAGTAAAAATATTCACCTTCTTACCCATAAGCCGGTAAGAACTATCTTACACACAACCGAATACGTGCGAAGACCCTAAATCTTTCATTCACCCCATTAGGTGTCTTGCACACAACATTAATTCCATGCATGCAAGATTTAACTTTTTTCATGAAACACATCTTACTTGAAATTTCAATCTTTCGTGAAACTTTAATCTTGCACAAAACTCCCTTCTTACGGGAAACTTCTCCTTCTTGTGCACACAACTATTTATTTCACACTCTCCTTTTATTAATATTTTCCACACCTCATAGCTCGGTATTTCAGTAAGTGTTGAGCACACAAAATGTGTGGGGGTTACCTCTTATTTATAAAAATTTTCGACCCTACATGAAAAAACCCCAATGTGTCAGGAAAGATCCTGACACATCACGCAAAACCCCATTTGACGTCGCATTGGGTGCATAAGACTCATTAGAAATAACCTCATCTTTTGTTCACTTCTTGAATATTTTGTGCACTTACTTCCTTTGCCATTTTTTTCAACGTCTGGACCTCGAATCATGCCTTTGGCGAAAAACCCAATCCTTCGCACAAGCCTCACCATTTCCAATTTTAATGTTTGGATCATTGAACTCCACTTGAGCGCAACATACCCTGCAATATTCAAAATTTAAAAAACTATTTGTTTCCAAAAAAACATTTCTTCATATCCCAATTTTCAGGCACTAAAATTTGGAAAACACTACAAAATGACGCCACCTTAAAATATGATTCAGCCAGAACACCTATGATGCTTCACTATCAACTGGCATATTCAAAAAACAACATCATTCATCAAGAACCATATCTATAATGATATATAGTATTTGATTGAACACCATTATCATCGTAAGATTTTTAAAAGGTTGAACTGTAACTTCACTATCTTCCAGAAACATCATTTTTTCCAATGAAAACTGCATATGACTAGAATCACCATTACAACCACATTCCATTATAAGGATTGTACCACAAGTTTTTCTAACATATGATATATATGAAAAACAAATTATCAAGGCATTGTCTGATTTTCATGTCCTTTACAATGTGAATTGATTTATCATTTTTGAAAACAAAAGACAACACTCTATAACAATAGACTCTTCTTACTTCCTTATCTAACCAACTTTGTTCCAACAATAACCAAAAAATGGTCCAAGTATAGAGGTAAGATTATGTTCATCAAGTCCATAAGCAATGATGGTTTGTTCTTTATCCCAAATGATATCACGATGAAATCATATAAAAAATACCTACTTTTGAAAGAATAACATGATATATATCATCATCACATGACTCAAAAACTATACCTCTATTATGAAACCATTCACAAGAATTGAAGATATAATATAATGTTTGGCATTAGTATCAAATAATTAACTAGATAGTGGTGAAGCTGAAGGAATTATACCTATAACTTGCGACAGTCTAGCCTCACTATCCACCAGTATATGATGAACGGAATGAAACTATCTTTCCCCCTTTCTCGGTGATGAAATCTATGTCCCCAATCATACACCACTCGAAAAATAAATACACTCTCTCCTAGAAGCATCACATCCCCTACCTCTAATAGGATGTCCTTTAGAACTACAACTACCAGTCTGGTAAGGTGTTGATGTACCCCTTGCCATACTCTAGTTATAACGATCTCCTCCATCACAACCTATCTATCGCAGATTCTTACAGAACATCTCTAGATGACCAATTATACCAAAGAATTGGAACTCTAATGGTAGTTGGAGGAATACTCTATGGATGTTTTCCAACCTACCATAATAGAAGTTGATAACATGAGTAAGGTATTATATTACTAACCCTTCCACTAGACTCTCTATATCCACAACACACAATATCATTCCTTAATTTACACTTATTACTATCATAATATTCACCCCCTAACCATCCAATAGAAACAAATTTTCCTCCACCAGAAGCCTCGTTAATGTTCTCCTCTAATATGAGATCCAGATTTACCACCTCAAAAAACATCCTTAGAGTAATGATATGCACCTATGAATTAATATCACATTAAATAACATCATGAAATCATTTCACCATCATAGCCTAACTTTCTTCCACTGCTTTATGAATGTGTTTCAAATCTATAAAGTGACCAACAATGTCCAAAATGGACGTAATCCCTCTATACAACCTCATAAAATCAATAGATCTATTTTTCCTAAGATTGTTAGGGTAAAAGTGGTCTATGAACATCTCATAAAATTAATTTCACACTATATTATCTAATTTTCAATCACATGTATAGAAGTCCCACCATCGCTTCAGTTGACCACATAACATGTACTAGTCTGATTTTAATCTCTTCTTTTGAATATTCTTCTTTTGGTCATGTATAGTCAAGATAGAGTCGATAAAAAACTTGGCTACCTCAGGTCCACCTCTCTGAAAAACATTGTAGAGTGCTAAAAATGAAACTTTGATGTTATATCATACATAATTTTCACAAATCATCCTATTTATTTTTCTATTAATTGCATGAATTGTTCAATGTTATCCCAAAAATACTATATAAATTCATCACCCAATACAGTCGGTGCCTCAGGTTCCACTTATGTATGAGCATTAAAAATCATAATCAAATATTTTCCTCTCAAGATGTACCATAATAGAGGTGTATCTCTACAATGGAAAACACACATCTTAGGACACATTACAAAACATTTACGTAAGTGGTATTCAAAATGATTCATAAAAAGATATTCCCCCAAACCCACCACACAGTCAACATAATGGAACTTTCACTAAACCTAACCGACATACGTCTAGATCATTGTCAACAAGGTGTAATCTATTATCATTATCAAGTTTCACTTTATAAATACCTTTATTTACAGTTTACATAATTTTTTAACTTTAAATTTTAAATTCTATTAGGCGCATTTTTTAGATAAAAGAAGCATGGAAAAACATTTTAATTTCAAAATCATTTCCAAATCATTCATTTCAATGCATTCCAAAAATGGGGCTTGTCAAAAAAAATCGTGAGTTCCTAGAATGAGTCATGAATAAACAACTCTTGTTCAACTCTACGATTCATGTCAAATCGTTTAAAATTTTAGAAACAATAATCACATGACACAAAAAGTACATCACCTGAGGTGGTATAGAATCAATGGTGACAACACACATCATTAAAAATAATAATATCATAGGTACATAGATTTTACCTTAATACATGGGTTATATATTACATGATCAATATCTTAACCATTTCATGAATCATATTATTCTTTTTTCTACCATTTCAAAAATTAATGATAAAATGAAAGTAAATAATTCCCCTCCAATAACACTTTTTGTCATCCCGACATGGGCGCTACACACTAGTCCCCTGAGCTAGTTTTCAACATGAACTCGGTCACTCTATCCCATATGCCATAGGCGGTTGACTATAAATTAGGGACTAATATCGATTGTTTAGAGATAATTTTTTTTTATCAAATTATCTCAATGATTGAAATAAATAATAACATCAAAATGAAATAAACTGAAACCAGAAAAAAACCTTTACTGCATGATGACCAAAAATAGAATAAAATATCCATAAATAAAAAGTAGATATGAAATTCCAAATATGTTCCACGTGTCAATATAAAAATCCCAAAATAAATAATTACAATAAAAAGTCCCAAGAGGGTCTTGAATAACATATGGTTCCCTTATCCACACTTCATCCCAACTCAATCATCTAACACATGTACTTTTACATTATCATGTCCTTAAATAATGAAGTATATTATTGTAGTGATTAGGAATACCAAGTAGGGTGTGAGTAAAACTCATTAGGACACCACCATTGGCTTTAAAAAAATATCCATTCAATAAAAGTGACTGAAATTTTATAATGAGAAAATAATAATAAATAATCTAAAGAGATTACATTTATTGAATTACAAATTATTTAACCATATAACTACTGGGATATTGAGGACACCCAATCTCTCAATACATTCTCCGAACCATGATAACGTTTGAAATATCCCTAAGGGATATCACATGTCACAAATTCATTTCGAAATTCATTATAACAAATGGGATTTCATATTATTTTATTTTCATTGATTATAAAATGAAATTTCAACCATATTATAATGACAACATTTTGGTCCTAGATATCCATACATAGGAACCTATTGATATTTTAAGTGGATTTACATGAGAAACAAATCATTTATCTGTCAAAAACAAATTTGGTTTTTGATTACAGAAAACCATGTCCCGCACTTATTTTTCACTATGGGATTTTGATGCAACGAACCACGTCCCAAACATGTATATCAATTTATTAGTACGGTATCTTGATAAAATAATTACCATGTTCTACAAAAATATATTAATTTATTTGTATATCACAACTATCACATAACTCAATGAAAATAAACATTAACCATATTTTCATATTTCATATAGTGATATACCATTTGTCCAAGAAAAGATTGATTGGATGGGCCCGTAAGGGGCACTGCAGTGCTTGGGAGCTCTCCTCGTCGCTGCCTCCTTCCCTTGGTTCTCGCCACTTCCTTTCCTCAAATCCGGTGGCTGTGGGGTTTTCCCTAGCTCTCCCGCACTCGTCGCTAGCTTTCTTTCCTGATTCCTTTGATAGATAGGGTTTTTTTAGCGGCATGGTTCCGGTCAGAGTTCGAAGCTCAAAGATCTGGTGTGGGCGGTTGGTGTTTGCAGCGGCTCTCGAGGTTGATAAGGATGGCGGTGATGGGATCTGGGTTGCAGGTTTCCTTTTCTGGAAACGGTTTCTTGTTCCCTCGTGTTTAGGGTTTAATGGTTTGTGCTTTATTTCTTTGAATGTGTGATTTTTATTTTCTGGATTTGTCTTTGGTGCTTCTGTCTGGGGATGGTAATGTCTCCTGATGGTCGTTAGCTATCGGCTACGGTGGTTATGCTTGAGGGCAATCCTGGTTGGATCTATGGGTGTAAGACCAATTCGACATACTCTTCGGATGGATATGGACCCCTCTTGGTGGGCGTCGGTGTATTCCGCGATGGTTGGGTCTTGACCACTGGTGACAGTGTTGTTGTCGAACGTTGGTGAAGCTCACATTCGTCCCGATTAAAGCGGTTCCCTGCTATTTCTTTGGTGGGCGTGATGAAGTTGGTGGCATGGATGGTGGTTCATCTGTCACCGGTGTTGCTCACCAGCAAAGACTTATGATGAGCGATGGTCGGTCCGGCATTTCCGTCCGGCGACATGATTGGTGGCACAGTTCGAGGTGACTGCACGGCTCGAGGGCTGACGTGTGATGATGGCTCATGGCTCGAGGCGGGGCACGTGTTGTTTGTTGAATCCTGTTTAAGTTTGAATTTTTGATTTGAATTCTGCTGAATCCGGTTTGAATATGGAATGTATGTGAGGTTTCCAGTTTTCCTCAAATCGGGTTGGGGTACCGGTTCCCTCTAACCAGTTTCTGAAAATAGACGAAAAAAATGATTTTCCAGGAATAGTGATATACCATTTGAAAATTAAAAGAACGTCAGGATTCAATACTTTATTCACGTGAAAATAAATGACATATACACCATTAAACAATTCCAATTTATTAACACATTAATTAATTAAATTTTATAGTCATAATATACTATTATTTTATTAAAAAATTAAGGAATCCAATTTTAAAATCTCAATATCCAATTAATTAATTCACGAAGTAATTATTAAAATTTCCACAATCTCAATATCACATTAATTAATTCAACAATTAATTAATCAAATTTTCACAATCTCAATATCCCATTAATTAATTTATGAATTAATTTATTAAATTTCCAAAGTCCCTAAATATTATAATATACATAGTCATACATTCAATTAATTAATTCACTAATTTTTTAATCTACTTCCACCAATTTTACAATAACATCATTCAATTTTTTAATTATCAAAATAATTAATCCAATTCCATGTTTTCATAAATTAATTTATCAATTAATTTTGTAAATTATAGAATCAATTTCAAAAATTTTAATTTTAATCCAATAACGAGTACATGCAATTGGAACCAGGGCTAGTGAATATTTTATTTAGACCACCTACCTCAATATTTTTGGTAAACTCTCAGAAATGGATTTCCCCAACTAAAACTAATGATAAAGAACTTGATGGAGATCAATATATAGATCTGGAACCTAGGTCGAAGATCAAAAGAAACAATATATATTAAACCAAGATAAAAACCTTATCCAAACATGGTTAAAACATCCCTCTTTTATTTAGAATGTTGATTTGGAGGTAGAGTTGTATAATTTTGAAGATACCACATACTCAGAGAGGTGGAGATCCCTCAAATGGTATTTTATTCTCTATTTATTCAGGTTTATATGCATTATAGTTCATTTAGGAACCTCTGAAAATAAGAGAAAATGTTTTAGGGTATAGCTAGGAGGATTATAGATATAAGACGAGAGTTTGGGAATTTTATTAATAATTTATGAGAGATTAAAATACAGTGAGATGGGTTTTCTATTTAGGGTGCACAAATTCCCTTAGTTATATGCCATTTCATGTTCTTCCTCTCCTGGAGTCATATATTTTCTAATAAAAGGGATCATTGTTTGATAAACAATGATCCATCCATGTGAATTTTCTCTGTTTTGGTCCACCGGATTATCTGTCCTACGCACACAGTTTGGGAAAACCATCTGCCAACCGTGAACTTCAACACTTATTCCAAAAAAACTCCAATTTCAACAAAAGTCCCCAATTTAACTCCCAAACAATAATTACTAAAAAAATTTCAAAACAGTACCAAAAATATTCATGATTCTCTCCTTAAATGTTTCAGATCATAGAACACACAATAACTGCTATATTCCACAACCAACATGATCTCCCAAAATATAGATGCCATTATTCATTTCCTCAAACATAAATTCTTGATATATATTAATCCCATAGTTACAATATCATCATTTGGTTATTCTTTGATCACATTCCACTGCACCACTTTTTTTAAGGAAGGAATATCCAATATGAATTTTTAGTACTTGAAGTGAGGAAATTAATATTTAAATGATCATAAGATACATAAAAAATTAATATGACATTACACTTATCTTTATTAAACCAATATGTTATGTACAATGTTAATGAAAAAACATGATTATTAATCTATTTATCTCTGAAATTCAAAAAATAATAAAAATCATTAACATAGATCATTCAATTGGTAAATTTACCTATATCAATCAATAGTCCCAATTTTCTCAATATGAAATATTTTTTTGGCATCAATGTTGATCTCGTATTCTTAAAAATACATGTCAAAAAATATAATATATTTCCGTCCAATTAAACCATGATGTTAAACTTATTGGATATATATATCTTATCCTAATACAGTGTTCCCCAAAATATCATTTACCACTTCAAAATCAAAAAAATCATAAAGAAAATATCGAATAATATGTTTTATTAAATGAAAATTAAATTTACCTACCAAATCATTTATGGGAAAAAATTCATAAAAAATAGTATATCAAATATTTGAGTGTTAGGAACTGGAACCTTATCTCCATTCATTTGTGGGTTCATTCCCCAAAGACTTGCTGGATGTGATGGGTTGTATCCCAACATTCCTAGTGTCCTTTATCTTGAAACATATTTAAATAATTACTATAAAATTACAAAAAAAATATGAACAACCTAAAAATAATATTAATCATCAAATAATTGTTTCTACTTAAGTGTTATATATGGATTATTTATTCCCATAATATTAAATCATCATAATTACATATAATTAACTCCTCATCGAATAGATATCAATGATTATAATTCCCTCATTATATCACCTTAAACGTCATCCACAATTGTATAAATTTTTTAACATTGTATATATTATTGAAAATACATATATAAAACAAGTTCATAATAATCTTTAGATATTTCTCGATTCACGTAACAAAAATTCCATGTATTAAAATACTTTGACAACATGATTATTTAATTAAAAATCATATATACAATTATAGTTCCACTTATATGATTTTCATAACATAGTCCCATATTAAACAATCTATGGATTATGGTATTGATTTGGATGATGAACATGTTCTCCGTATCTGTGGCATTGATTTATAAGTTGTACCATTGGATGGACCTTATTTCTCTATGTATTTATAACTGAAATAATTATTTTTCATCACCAATTAACTACATTGTTATCTCATTTAAATGATATAAATAATTTTATGGTTCATTTAATACATCTTTTATCATTAATTTTCCCACATTTTGACCATGTTGGAAATTGAATCTTCTTTTTCTGTATTTTCATTAACTCATAAAAACCCATGAGATTCTATCCTACTATATTTTTTTGTTTTTAAATTTTACTATGTTATATTTTTTTACTCATTACAAGACATAGAACATTTGGAATTATCATTTGATTTCTATGAGAGATTACCATTAGATTATGAATCTCATTATGGAAATAATTACACTTCCTGTCATATTTGTTGTTCTCATGATATATCACATTTTCATCAATAAAATAAATATAATAAAAAAGAAAAGATAACAATTCATTGAGATGGAAAAGTTAAATTATAAAACAATAGTATAATTTATAAATGACACATTTAAATTGAAATACAAGTCTCTAAGTTTCCAATCTAGGTTATACATGGTAATACTTCTAATTAGATTTTCTAACCTAATAATTCTTTCAAGTACATCATAATGGTATGTAATGAGTTTTTAAATTTTTCTAAGACATAACCTAAGAGTATAAAACTATTAGGGCAATAACATGAGGTTTTCATACCGAAGGTGAATATCGATATTGGCTTAGTTCCCCCTTTTTCATGTCATTACCACTTGTTATAATTATTTTAGAGACAAATCCAATTGTTGAAACTAGGAAGTCAATTAATTATTAATAAAATTCCAATATCTTTCACAAAAATTGATGATATTTTTTTATCTATAGAAATGTCCTTACACTTATTCCTATGGTTCTCACTAATGTTTGGCCACCCTAGTTTTCCAAGGTTAACTGATCCTTTTATATGATACAATCTATAGAGAACGAAGGTTTTTAAATATATTATAAAATGGATTTTTACCTAATCATAACATAATTACATCCCAATAATAGTGAGGCCTTTAGTTCTAGGATTAATAGGATAAAAATAAATCAATGTGATACTGATATAAAAAAATTATTTTATTCACCAAAATTGGTTATAAAATTCTATTTTTCTCTTAAATTAGAATGGATTAAATACATAATACACCAAAAAAATGGGTGAACCAAAAATCATTATTGGGGAATAAACATGATAAGAAAACATAACATGTGAGTAAATGGTGCATGATAATATCATAAAATACAATTATTTAGAGTAATAACATTGGGGGTGCAACCAATAGATTATGGTTTTATAATATCATGGAAATACGTGAATTTTGGTAGAAAAAAATCACATTACATAAAATTGAGTAATGGATAATTCCAACAAAGTATCACATGTTAGAAAATTCAAATAATAGATTAGGTTTATTGCTTAATCCCATAGATGGCATCGCTTGAGGATGAAAAATTTCATAATTCATTGTATAACTATATATACACACCCATCATATCATGTTCATGATTTTATGTTCTGATTAAAGGAATTCAATCATAATTCATAAATAAATGAAGTTACCATAGAATGTAATGGGTTATTTAATATTTTCTCAACTCATAATTAAAGGAAAATTCATAATGTTATTAGTTTATTGATGAACATAAGGAATATATTTCCACATCAATGTAAAGAAGAATATACTAGGTATATATTTCAATGACATATATATAATTTATAATTAATCGACCACATAAAATTGTTTTTATTGTTGATGATAATGGATTTATAATATAACAACAACTATTTTATGAGAAAAATAACCTTTTAACATTAATATCACTTAATAAAATAATACCAAATCATAATATTGTAGAAAATATGATATTTAATATCAAACAAGGATAATAATTAATGATTCATCAAATATTAGACTTGTCATGGTGGTGGGAGAGTTTATACATTAGTTTTATATAAAAAAAGCATTCCTTTCACTCTATTGTAAAATGTTTAAAAATGTTCCTCATTTAGAAAACAACATGAATATTCATTTCAAAACATTTTTTCTAAATTAATTCATAGGTAATAAATTCATTATTAAATTTTTGTGGAATTTAAAAAATATTCTTAAAAATATGTTTATAAAACATTATGTTTGAATAAATAAAATTTGACAAAAAAGATAAATAATTTTATCATTTCATAAAAACATTTTCTTATTATTTTTTAATACCAATGAGTGGAAAAATATAATATTACTCTAAAATTTAATAACTATTTATAGGTGAATAAAATTAAATGTTCGTATCAAAAAATTATAAAATAATTCCCCAAAATGGAAATTCATTAATAAAAATATCAATAGAAATGAGATTAAAATATAAACCCTTACCACTTTGGTAACTTTTAATTCATTACTCCCTTGAATGAAGTAATTGAATTATATTTTAATATATCATGAAATATAAAGGATTCATGATACAATAAATAATAAGGTATTATAAATTCTATTTAAAATAAAATTGGACCATAAAAGAACATGTGTCTCAAAGAAGGTTGTTTTGATACAATACCCATACTTTGAATCAACAATATCTATTTTATGTCCCGAAAAACCTATATAATAAACATATTTCAATTATTTTATTATTTATGAAACATTATCAAGTATAATCCTTTATAATTAAAAAATTTCTTTAATTTATTTTAATGATTTTTTTAGATTCTTATTCAGTTGTGTCTGAGTTGGGTGGTTCAGGAATGCTTGGATCATAATTTCCAAAAAATCTATTATTTTTAATGGAAAATGGGGATATTGATACATAATATAGCGAAAAATAGTATTTAATTATTATTAATTTCTAGTCTAAATTATAATTTTAAAATAACAATGAATTATAGTTATAAATAATGAATTATGTTACAATCATGTTAAAAGTCAAAGGTATATACATATTTATAATCATTAGATTTATCAATGATCATGATAGATACAAGATACGTGTCATTTTTTCAGTACATAATTATAATAATATAAAAAATAACATATTATTTATTTAAATATACATACATATACCATCAATGTATTATGGTACTAAAAAATTAGCCATTTTTTATAGCGAGGCATAGTCCTCCACACCCATTAATGATGTTATCATTTCTCAAAGGATGGTAAAAATTAATGATATATGGTAAAATTTATAAAATTATTAATATATTATAAATATCACATATAATATATAAATCTATATTTATGATCTATTTTGATAGGTGATGATTGAAGCATAATTACATCAGTCTATAATGTGGTAGTTCATCATACATGTGAATGATGGATTCATTTATCATTTGATGTATGCTGATAAGGATAAATATTATAACATAAAAAATTAAATAATAATATCTATGAAATAAATTTATTATTATATTCTACCTTTTGATACCATAATTATGGTTGAATAATAATTATTTAATAGGATTTTTAAAAATAAGAATACCTTTGAATAGAGGTACCTTCTATGGATATCATATTAAAGACCCTAAGGTTTGTCTTATGGGAAGACCTGAAGCTCTATATTGAGGTTATGGATTTTATAAATATATTTTTTTTGGTTTTTTTCTTGCTAACAGGCATGGTACCTATCAAAAATGAGGGGTCTTCTGCATTATTATTTATGAGTGACAACATTATGAATACCGAAACCCATTCAAGATTGGGAAGTCACTTTTATGCCAAGTGGATCAAAAAAGAAAAATGATGGAATTTAGTAGTTAAAAGGGAGATCTACATTTTTATTAATAAACATAATCTTGTTTTGAATCAAATATCCCCTTTATATATAAGGTTACAAAATTTTACAATATTAATTTTTCTTGAATGAAAACTGGTTTTATATTATTTTCAATAAATATTATGAAAAAAATGAAGATTAAAATTTATATAATATAAATTTTCTAATTATAAATATTGAACGTATTTTATAATATATAATTCATATAATTTTCATAATTTAACTTCAAATAACACTCGCAAATGTTATGAAAGATATAGTTTCTCAAATATACTTTTTATTAAAAAAGATGACATTAAATAAATTATTCAACTAGTAATATTCATTTTATTAATTTCAATTCTTAATTTTATATGTATAATATATATGTAAATTTAATTTAAAATGATTGTTTTCATTTTTTATTTTAATTAATTAAAATGGAGAAACATTATCCTCATTAAAATAGTTATTAGAAAATAATATTTTAGAAATATGAATAAAATTATTGTCAAATCTAGTATAAATATTATCTAAACATAAATAATATGAATAAATACTAAATAAATAATTCATATATTTCATTGAAATAAAATAATAATAATAAGGTGACATTAAAACATCATAATTTATCAAGAATAAGTAAATATTTTATATCAAATGAAAGCTTTCACTATTAACTGAACTATTAATATTTTCCAAAATACCAAAAAAATATACCTTAAGTATATTTTATATAAATATTTCACAAATTATGGAAATTTTATAAGATGAAATTTTAAATACTTTGAAAAACTATTTATAATATTTTTGGATGAAAAAAAATTGAAATATTTCTTTGATGAAAATATATTTTTTGAGATTAAAATAAATGTACCAAATTAAGATTAATTATTATTATTAATTCTTAAATAAATTTAGATTATATAAAACCATTTTAAAATAATTCATAATACTGTATTTATTATTCATATATAAAATTTTAATACATAACTTATAATTTCCACATTTAAAAAATATTTTTTTTAAGAAAATAGCAGTTGGTTTAATATTAGTGTAAAATGTTTAACATGATATTAGAAAAAGTCTTCTTTTAAAATATTGGGGTGTTTCAATAATTAATACCCTACCCACATATTGTTTTTTTAAAATTATGTCACGAATGCCATAGGAGTATTTTTTTCTATATCCATGGATGTTAGAAAAATATATGGCCATAATTTCTATCGAATGTAGACACTATGTACACCATAGTATCATGGTTGTATAAGATGATTTCATCATGTCCCTATTAGACAAAATATATGATTCTCCACCGATAAAGAGGAGATAGAATTTAATTTTCCCAGTTGTTTAACATCATAAATAATTTTTAATATTTCATCATCTAACGTAATGTGAGAGTAATGGAATCAAGAGAAACTACACCGTATAAGAGCTATATTATTCATGTATATTACTCACTAATTAGAATATCCAAGAGTTCATAAAGTATACTAATCAAAATTATCAATGATGAATGAATATATTCATAAAATCTATCTAATCTACACGAAATTTATTGGTTTCTAATGCATACTGGACACAACATCTAATCAAGAGATAAGAAGAAAGTTCATATAATTATTCAATATAGTCATAGATTATTAGATGTAATCCAAATGTCCCTTATAATAAATGAATATACCTCCTAGACTTTTAGTGGATTTATATCATTGAGAATGGGTTTCCATTCATTTTAAATATAATATATATATAAATAAAAAAGTTGAAGGTTATGTATTTTAATGATCATTTTAAGTGTAACAATGCAAGATTTAGTAGTACGTTATTTTCTTTAAACTAATTCAATAGCTTGTGCTACACGCAACACCGAGTTCAAGCACACCATGACTTTCCAAACATGTCATTCAAAAAGTGAGTTTGAATAGTATTAACAGAATTTTTAGTTTTATATACTCCATATAATTTTAGAATCCATATTATGTGTTTCTTAAACATAATATATAAAGAAATTCATTTTTTTAGATAAAAGAAATATTTTAAAAAAAATGCAATTTTTCCACCTTTTAAGGGAAAGCACATTATACAACCAATATTTGACACTTTTATATAATAAATTTATTAAAATTAAATTATTCTTTATAATTAGGATATAAAAATATAATTTGCATAAAATTTTGGCACTTTTCTGAATTTTTTTTATTTTGATTAATAGTAAAAAATACGAAATTTTAATTGAAATTCTTTTTAATAGAAATAATTTATAATGATAAATTATGCATCTGAATGGTGTGGATGTATAATTAGATCACATTTTTATCATCTAATACCATGTAGGTCATGATAATAATTTCACATTAAAATTTTACATAATCACATGTCAATATTTTGATAGTTTTTACTTTATAAAAAATACACTTTGTTTTGACAAAAGGAGTTTATTTTAAATTAATTATTTCAAATTATATGTTTTGAATTTGGTAAAACTGAATTCATTTTTGAATTCATACCATCGAAATTATCTTAGGGTGAATTTTTTAAATTTTTCTGAAAACATTCAATTTTTGATTAATAGTGAAAAATACTACGTTATTATTTAAAATAGACTTTTTATGTAAATAATTATATTTATTATTTATTTTAAGACAAAATAAATACATAATAGCTATATATGTTTAATATAATTCATTAGAGTCATTTTATAATATGTTTAGATATATAATATTTTATTGATCATTTTAAACATTTTTACCCACCATCTAGGAGCATTTTAAAAAATTTATATAAAACATAAAATTTTCAATTCTGTGAGTTGAATTTAATAAATCTGAGAGACATGGTTAACATCCGTAACAAATATGTAGTTCAATAAGATGCAAATAATTGTTTATGAATAATATCATTTGACTTTTACTTACCACAGATAAAATTAAATAGGGGAATTAACGGTAAAAATAATATTATAATTACCCTAACACATGTCCTAATTATATTGGATAAGTGTAATTAGATAAAAAAACCTTATGAATAAAATATTATCCTCATTGGTCCACTATGATTCGATTAGGACATTTACTATTATCTTATTTAAAGAAGAATTTAATGTTTCAAATTCAATGTTTAATAAAGGAACCATATTTAATATAGGGTTTAAAGTAAGATAAAAATGACTATAAATAATAATTATAGATAAAAAAATATTTCCTACATAATTTTATTTTATTTAAAATTATTATACATTAAATAATTTAATTTATTAATGACACAATGATGATGCAATAATTACCTTATTAATGAAATATTAAATTGATTGATATTATAAATATCCAAATAAATATAAATTTAGAATTCTGATGAATTACACTAATTTTATAGGTTAATATTACATGTTAATGTTGATTAAATGAATTTTATTTGAATTCATAATGTTTTTAGGGCTTTCAAAAAAATCAAATACTAAATAGTGTTAAAATTGACATAATTGAGTTTATTAAAAGAAATACTATATTATAATTGATATAATATTCATAAAAATGTAAGTATTGACGAAAGAAAATAGATAGAGTTATTTAAAAATATATATAATGGAAAAATTGGGGTTCTTTTAGATGTTTATAGTGTGTTTATTAACCATATAATATAAAAATACAAAGATACATGGTAATTGTCAAACTATTTATGTAAGAGTTAAATCTAAAATATAAGGTTAATAAGGTGACCTAAAACTATATAAAACCTATTGTTAGAGAATTTTTCCCCCCATACCTACCCGATCCTCGAAATAAATAATTTTTGAGCCATTAGAAACTGAAGAAGAATTTATTATAAAATAATATTTCATGCTTTTCCAATATTGAACGTCACCTCTCTTTTAAAAAGGTGCTTCCCCTTATGTTAACTTAACACCTCCAAATCCATTTGTCTCAGCTTAAACCTGACCTAATATTCTACCAACTTCCCTCACATAAACATAGTGTCCTTACTTTGATCATAATGGTAGCCTATATATCCTTTTTGATCACCTTAAATAGAAACACCAAAAGAAGAGGTAATAATTTCACCACCCTCTATCATGTTCTTTTCTTCTTCCACATCCTCTTTATTTGATGATTTCAAAACATAATAATTACTCTAGTATGTCCTACATACTGTCATGTCTTTATAAATATGGTACCACCATATTCAATATTCTACCATCCAATAAATGGCCAAGTCACTATTTGTGCGTACGTAAGACTTATTACCTCCACGCCATGGTGTATTTTGTTATTCAAACAAATAATTATTTTTGATGTGTATAATAATGTTTTTAAATGATTTAGTTAATAAATATAACAATTTAATGATTCTTTATTTATGATATATCATACAATTACATACAATTTCACCATGAATATAGTGATATTGTCACTCATGCGTACGTACGGATTACGGTCTACCCGAAAATGATGAGATTCATTCCCCATCATAATCATTCCAGAATAATTTTTATTTTATGATTAAAAAATATGTTTATGAACAGAATATAATTTGGTATATGAATCAAATACATCCTATTCATAACAAACATGGCTTATGTAACCAAACATATAAAGGAAAATGAATCAGTTAACACCTGAAACGATGAAACTACTAAAATATCATTAACAAAGCAATATTAGAGGATAATATATGATATCATATTTAGGTATATAGTACATGTATAATTAAATAAACATGTTTTAACTATTTTACAGAAGGTTCAAATACCATATACTAAGGAAAAGTACATGGTAAGTGTTTTTCATCTCACCTTTATTCCCATGAGATTCATGCTATATTTGGCACTATTACATTTTGTGTGGTGTAGGTACTACCCATGATTGTATTTATTGCATTATATAAATTAATTTATGGGTATTTACATCACCATTGGATGATACTTACTTCATGAGGTTTATGTTTCTAATGTTACCAAATCAGTAGGTATTAATTCTACAATCTCTGTACTTATCTGAGGTTGTTATTACATAAGTATCTTCTGGGACCTCATTATCATCCACAGCTGTGTTTTCTTAAAAATGCAATTCTAATAATTTTTTATATTTACTAGACTATGGTTAAAATTTATTTATACCCTTATTTGAACATATATGTTTTCAAATGAATCATTCAGTCGTTTTCTAAACAAATTACTTTATGACCTTTTCCACAAAATTAAGGTAAGAATGTCTTTTTTTAACATATATGGCGGGAACGGCTGTTTTCCGACATTATAGCATCGTCAAAGCTTACCATAAAAGTTTATAAGATCATTTTTAGAATAAATGTTTTCTTTTATAATTATATTACTTTTAAATGATTTCAAAATCGAAAATGACATTTCTCTAAAAAAATGATTTTATTTCATCTATGTCAACATCCTTTGATAGATTTTAAGCTTTTTTGAAGTTGAATTATTATGATACAAATATTCCATATTGTATTGATGATTTTGTGATATGTTTTACTGTGGATGTATTATTTTTACATCATTCATGGTTTATGGATAATGTAATGAAATTTCGTATGCTTGTTTTAATACAAATTTTTATGTTATGTTTAAACCTTTTCAGTTGAGGAATGATTTAGAAATAGTATGTGATGGGTTGAGACCGCTATAGCTCCACATTGTATTAGCAGGTCTCATGTGACAAACAAGTGTCTTCTCAGAAGGCCTTTAAAAATAATTCTTTGTAGTCTTGATATAGGGCCTTTACCATGTGTTTATGAAGTCTAGTATTATGCATTCCATAATTATGAAATTGGCTATTGATATTACATGTTATTATTAAACTAGTAGAACATCCATTTGAATAAGAAAATAGAATTATTTGATATACAATTTCCATGTTATGTTGAAGTTTATGTTTAAAAGTCTTGTGTTCTTGTCTTATACATTGCCTTAAATGTATATTCTTTTTTATAAATGTTTCCTCTATATTGTTATCCTTAATGAGCATCTGAGCTCACTCTTTTTAATGATTTATTTTTCCCAGGATGCAAAGAAGTATATTATGATTATCTTTTAGGAATATGAAAATGATTATAAGAGTTTTTAAATTGGAAACTATTTTGTATTTTTATTTTATGATATAATGTAAAACTTATGTATGTATCTAGTACATCCAAGGAAACTAAACTAATCGTTCTTTCCGGACATGATTCCTAGTATCATGCCAATATTATGTAATAATGCACGGATTCTGGGTAACTGGGGTCAGGGGATTATAGTTGTTATCAGAGAATGTTTAGTAAAAACCATGGAAAATATATTTAGAAAAAACTATGATTATGAAACACTACCCTAAGATAGACATTAAGGATTATTATAGAAGAACATCCAAAAAACGGTAATGTAAAAATTAAATGGGATTTCCAAAACAAAACATCCCCATCTAGGTAAGAGAAAATAGAGGTGGTTCTGGAATAGATGTACCTATGAGTAAATACTCTGAGAAAGATTTTCGGGTATGACCTGGGGTATCCTAGTACAGGACAATGGGCCTTATTGCACTCTTGGTTATGATACTCCCAAGAAAAATTATTAGGATAATTCACATTTTCATTACAAACCGATTGGTTGGATTTTAATATTATATAATAATAAATAACCTTGGTTAATTATAAGGTGTTTTATATTGAAAATAAGGTGTTAATATATTCTCTTTATGATTTTATGACTCACACCATGATTTCTTGTGTTAGTCAATGGCTGGATTCCAAGGAAGTCATAGTTATATTTTACACAATGTACAAGATGGGAATAGTGGAGGAAATGAGAAATGAAATGGAATATTGATATGTGAAAATGATATTTTGTTCATGACTAATTAGTTTTCCTAAAATATGATCAACAACATGTATATTAATCAAATCTAGGATTGAATAATTAAGAGAAAGGTGGTGAATGTTTAGAGGTACAACAGTGGAGACCATAGAGAAATGAAAGCTTAATTTCCATAATGTAGGATATGTAGAATGAGGCACCTAGAGAAGTGTCTCAATGGAACAAAGAAATGATTTATATTTTGGAAATAAGGACTTAATGTAAAGAATTTCTGAGGAAAAATTAAGAGTACTATGGAAGATAATAAAAATGATCCCAGGAATCCATTTGTTGTCATTTTCTTTTAATGTAGAGGACTTGGGAATTACCTGAGTTAATGACCTACTATATAGGATAACCACATAGTCAAGGAAAAACCTATGTGGAAATAAATGGATGGTGAAATGTTTAAATGTATTAGTGATCTTTTTTGATGTGATTACATTGGAAGACATTTCTCTTCTATGTGTAACCATACAGTTTGTTATTTGAAATTTCTATTTTAAGAATAATTGTCCATTAAATTGTTGATATAGTTATAAATAACCATTGGGTTTATATGATCCATGTATTTGACGAAATTAGATGTTATTAAATTTTGGGAAGATAATACGAGGTCTGAGATAACATTTATGGAGAAATTAAGTTATGGTCATTTTGAAGAATTTATCTCATTTTTAGAATGTTATAAAATAGATTTTTTTAAAAAGGACAACACACAGACCATGTGATAACCCATCATGTCAGACAAAGCTACAGGAATCAAACCCACATCCAAAGTGATATTGGGATTTATCGCCTACCACTAAAATACGTGAATTCCCTGGTTAGTGTGACAAATTATTTTTCATTAAATGATTTTGTTGATAATTAATAAGATGATTTTGGTTCTTATGTATTATCAAATGGATATCCTTATATATTAAAATTATTTGGTGATTAATTGAGAAATGTTATTTTGGAAGTTGTTCACTCTGTTGGGAACACTATATGCCTATGGAAAATAGAATTCTATGGGATTTCATTTGAGGTGTGAGGGTGGATTTTTATCTAAGTTTGTATTGTGGAATTATAGCTATTTGGGTTATTTATAGAAATTATTAACCTATCAAAGAGAATATGCTATTGGGTTTATTAATTTTAAGTTTTTGACTTTATGATTTTTTATGTTATTTGGATATACAATTTAACGTGGAAGACTGAATAATCATATTCTTCTATGTTTTGTGTTTCAATATTTGTTTGGATTTTAGTGAAGGATTTTAAGGACAATAGTTTATTAAATGGTATTTATTGAACTTTGTGTATTATTGGATTAATTTTAGAAATTAATATTAGTAATTCATTTCCTAAAGGATTATCCTTTTTGGGGATCATATGATCTTATACTAACCATTTTTGTTTTGTTTAATCTCTAAAGACACGATAAATATATAGTTTATTGTTTTTGGATTATGTGATTCAATAAAAGTTGATTCTAGCTCTTCAGGTGTGCCCATGTCATCTTGAATACTCATCATTTGATAAAAAGGATGAGTTAGTGATAAAAATTTATTAAAAGATGAATATCTACATAAAAAAAGTTATCTCTTTATATCATAGTCAATATCATAAATAAATTCATCAACATTAAGAAATGGAACTTAAAACAAAAAATGTCATTGGTTTACTTTTCCAACTGTGAAACTAATGAATCCTTATCCCATAATAGGTTTGTGGTTTTATTTTTGTTAAATTTATCATAATCATTTTTTCTATCAATCTCCATCAGATCTTTACACTTTTGTTATCTTCTATATCAATGTTTTCCTACATATAATCCTAGTATGGGTTATCTCAGGTTACCTTTGTATTTCTGTTTCTTTCTTTTAACGTGATTGTTTAATTTACTCTTTTTCCAATGGGGGACGTTCAATGAAGTTCTGAATCCCAATTTTAAAATTTCGAGGTTACAATATCCAGGGGGGGTGAATGTAACACCCATGATTTAATAGTATGTTATTTTCTTTAATGTAATTCAATAACAAGCGCTTCACACAACAATGAGTTCAAGCACACCACGACTTACCAAACAAGCTGTTCAAACAGAGGCTATGAATATTATTAACCTAATTTTTATTTTTATTTACTTCATATTATTTTAGAATCCATATTTTGTGTTTCTTAGGCATAATATTTAAACAAATTGATTTTTTAGATAAATTATGTATTTTTCAGAAAATGAAATTTTACCACCTTTTAATGTCAAACCCTTTTTAAATACAATATTTGAATCTTTTATATATTAAATTAAATTTAATTAATTTCTTCTTTAGAATCGGGACATGAAAATTTATTTTTGATTAATATTTGGTAAATTTCTGATAAATTTCACATTTTGATGAATATTGAAAAATAATAAATTTTAATTGAAGACAACATTTATAAAATAAATAATTTATTTTCTTAAATTATGAATTTAAATAGTTTGTAAGTATAATTAGATTATATTTTTATCATTTATTATAATTTAGATCATTATGAGTAATTTCACATTTAAATTTGACATAAACATATGTCAGTATTTTGATAGTTTTTGCTTTTAAAAGAAATGATTTTTGGATTTTACAAGAGGAATAAATTTTAAATTAATTAATACAACTTTAATGTTTATAATTTTTTAAAATATAATTCATTTTGTAATTCAGAAAATAAAAATTAGAATAGGGTGATTTTTTTTTATTTTTCTGAAAACATTAAATTTTTTATGAATAGTGAAAAACACTGGGTTTGTGTTTATAGATGAATTTTTATTTAAATAATTACTTATTTTATGTCAAAATAGATACATAATACCTATATATGTTCAATTTATTTCATTGAAGTCATTTTATAATAAGTTTAGATATATAACAGTTTATTGAACTTTTTACTGTCTTATACCCACCATCTTAGAGCATTTGAAAATTTACATAAAACATAATGTTAACGCTTCTATGAGTAGAATTTCAAAATTCTAAGAGACGTAGTTACCATCAGTAGGTAAAATGTGGTTTAATAATATGAATATAATTTTATGTGAATAGTATCTTTTAACTTTTCTTTACCACAGTTAAAAATAAAAAGAGACATGGTAAATGTCAATGTAGAGACCCGAAGCTTGACGCACATGGACATTACATTACTTTTGAGGAATACTTAATACATAATGAAAATGGACACACAAGGACCGTAATAGTTTAGTGTCTTTGGAAACATGAAAAAATAATCTTTTAATAATGATGAAAGATCATCAATATCTCCCATAAATATGTTCCCCTTTTTGTTTCCTTAACTAAAATCATTCTTTTAATCCTAGGGAAAAAGAAAACATAAAAAGGGTGAGCTCAAATGCTCAGTAATGGAAATCATTGAGAACATAAAACAATCCATCAACATTTGAAAGCAAAAACTTGAACATGAAATTTAAACATCAAAATCTTGAGAAAAGACATAAATTGTTGAAGTACGTAAGGCATATATCATAATGAGACATCAACCATAATAAAATATAATAGGAATAAAACATTTAATTGTGGAAACCATTCACCACATGTTTTGATTTCCATAGTAGTCAAGGCATTGCTGCCACGACCATCTTAGTGGACAAAGTCCCTTTCTGAATCGATTTCACTCCTCATTTCAGTCCTGTAATACTGAACTGGATTAACTTACCGTTCCAGCCATGTCTATCTTGAGGAAAATATCCTTTCTACTTCGTGTAATTTTACTGTTGTTTGTGCCTTGAACAATTTCAACATCATCTCATAATGAAATGAAGTTGAATTTGTCTTCCGTGATGTGTTAGCAGACTATGTGATAGAAAGAGAGATCATTCCATCTGTCTCAAACAAAAGGATAGTAAAAGTTATTAAATATACATAAGTCCATATATAGTGAGATTAATTATATATTGTTCCTAAAATGAACTTATACTTCATATATCATACCACTTAATATAAAAAAACTAGCTTCTACTAACCAGGGACTTCTTGTAGGCCAGTGGTAGGTGATAAAGGCCAGTCGCACTTCGGTTGAGGGTTCGATTCCCATAGCCTTGTCCGATGCGATGGGCTATCACCCATCCTGTAGGTTTTCCTTTTTCAAAAACTACATTAATATAACATCACATCAATAATATCAAAAAAAAAAGATATAGTCTTAAACAATACTAAATTATATCCATCATAATACATTTCAAATCTTTATGGTTATCCAAAACACTTCTGTCCAAGATTATAGTATAAAGAAAACAATTACTAGAAATGTCATCTACCGAGCATGTGAATTCCTTCATTTGTCCCCTATATATCTTGTTGATAACTTTCCAATCATGTGAATATCTTAATCTTGTATTATCTTGAAACATGAATTACCATAGTTCTTATCAAAAACATGAATTCTGTCAAAAGTTAACACTTTTCACATACAAAAATCCCAAATAAAATCTATATACTCAAATAATGATATCACTTTGTCCTTTTATCAGCCATGAACTCATGAATACAATCAAACATCTCATTATATTCTTATCCCTTCATTATGCGCATATCATCTACTATCCAAATATATTTGAATAACCTTTCATGGTTACCGGTACCATTCAACATATATTTTCAAATAATTTAGGAATAAGAATATTGTAACAATCCATAGATGATTCTTTATTCCATAATACCATTAACTATACAACATAACTCTTGATAAACATATAATCATTCCACTACCTTCTTAAACAACTGACTGAGCTTCAACACTTCTTTTATCTCATATATCACTTGCAGTCTCCTCATCATCATCCACATAAATACTACCCATATGACTGTGCTGATTCTCTTCATGAGATCTTCCCTTAAGGAATTGGTTTGAATAATGCCCGTACATTCCACATTTAAAACATATAATCATTTTAGATTTTTTAGAAATACCATTATCCTTGTCCATGGTAATAACTGAATCTTTTCTTTTTCACTTACTAGCTTTGTGTCCTTAGTTTCCACACCCAAAGCATCTTCCAGTTCATTTGAAACATTTCCCTTGATGCCTCTTCCCACATGAATTACATGAGGGAAATTGAACTTTCTTTCCTTTATGATCATCATGAAACTCCATATTTCTCTTATTATCTGAGTCCGAAAACTTACCAAAGTTGAGATTATTGATCATATTATGAGATTTTTGATTAGGGATAATAACAATGTTTGGAATTCCAAATCCCTTTTCATTTGGTTTCTCATAAAAAATATCATTCCATTGTCCATCATATCCTCCATTATCGTGAATCTTCCTGTTTCCATCCATTTTCTAAAACCCAAAAAGAACAGTGTGAGAGGAAAACATAATGCTAGGGAAAACAAAATAGTAAAGGGGGAGTACCCTCAATATCTAACATCATAGGTTAAATTCTATGATTGTTACCATAGTTCTAGGACTATATCCTATATGTATACTTATCCTTAGGGACATCTCTAGACATACCCTAGAAATATCTCTAGGGATCTCACTAATGTTTTCACATCCTAGTTTCCAAAGGTTAACTAATCCTTTCCTATGATACCAACTGTAGAGACCCGAAGCTTAATGTACATGGACATTACAATACTTTTGCGGAATAACTAATTCATAATGAAAACAGACACACAAGGATCGTAATAGTTTAGTGTCTTTGGAAACTCTGAAAAATAAGATTCTAATCGTGATGAAAGATCTTCAACATCTCCCACAAATATCTTCCCTTTTTGTTTCCTTACATAAAATGTTTCTTTTAATCCTAGGGGAAAAGAATACATAAAAATGGTGAGCACAAATGCTCAGTAAGGGAAAACATAGGGAACATAAAACAATCCATCAACATTTGAATGAAAAAACTTGAACATGAAATTTAAACATCAAAATATTGAGCAAAGACATAAATCGTAGAAGTACGTAAGGAGTATAACATAATGGGACATCAACCATGATAAAATATAATTGGAATAAAACATGTAATTTTGGAAACCATTTAGCACATGTTATGATTTCTATAATAGCCAAGGCATTGCTGCCAAGACCATCTTAGTGGACAAAGTCACTTTCTGAATCGAGTTCACTCCTCGTTTCAGTCCTGTAATACTGAACCAGATTAACTTACCGTTCCATCCATTTATATATCATGAGATATAAATCCTTACCCAATGCATTGGAGGTAGATATAGGTCCCACCCATCTCTTAATGATACCATTCTTATGTGTGCCACAAAATCAAAAAAATCATACATCATTTCATAACCCATGTAATAAAAATGGGATTCTTAAACATCATGACATCATAAAAAAATTCATATAAGATAAAGGAATTTATAAAAATAATTCAATCACATCATAATAAAATCAATGTAATAATAGGGATAGAAACAGAACCCTATTTTATCTTAGATGGAATATAATTTTTATAAAACACTTGAACTCCATTCTTGATGAAAGTATCCTTTCTACTTCGTAAAAATTTTCCATTCTTAAAAAATCATATAATTTTGAACTAAAAGTAGTTGATTAAAAATAAACTTGAATACTTGTAAAGGTAGCTTCATGGAAATAATGTTCTAAAAATCCATTCACGCCGTACAAGTTAAAAAACATTATTCCCGTACTTTGGCCGAAAAAGTCAAAAAGTACCTCGTACGAAAAATGAAAAATGATTCCTTTCATAACTTTTACTAAAAAATCACCGAAGGTTAAAATTGGATTTGAAAAATTGTATGTGGATGGAAATAATATTAAATATTGAGGAAACATGGATGTGAATGATAAATATTCCCCAGTAAATTCTGAAGTTTAAACAATCTTGGATAAAAATGAGATTTTGAGATTTTACCTTACCTTATGTCTGATATGCTTCGTATGTATCTGAACCTCATGCATAATGATTTACATAATGTCATTGACTTATTACAGAATCATATTAATTGTTATTATGTCATATATGGTTCACTTAGGTATTTATATTACCTGTTCATTTGTCAATTCCATGTTAAAGTAGCGTTTTGGGTGAAATTGTTTCATTTATCATACATGTTTGGACTTGTTATTCGTGATATTATAACTTATATCCTGATTTAATAAATTCCAGATTGTAAAACATGATTTATATATAATATATATTCAGTATATAAATATATATATGATAGATCGATAAATGTAATGAAATACACCGTTCCTGGAGACGGAAAGCTGTATGTACACATGAACGATGTTTTCATTTCCTTATTGAATTGAATAGAATTTAGTATATAACATAAATATACATAAATCTAGTAGAAGTATTATGTAATATATTTCATGATTACTTATTATATAAACTTTATAGTCATTCGTGAATGGTTAACATGGAGAATGAATCTCATCGCGTCGTGGAGACGGTAGTCCGTACGTACGCACGGGCGATGATATCATTCCCACATTTATTGAATAGAATTAGAGTTAATGATATAATATCTTAGAATCAGTATGATGTTATTATAATCATATGTATTTATTATTTACACAATTATACCCATCCAAGTAAGGTGGTGGTGGAAAAACATATTACACCACATCGTGGAGACGATATTCCGTACGTACGCACCCGCGGTGATTTCCTTTTCCGTAGGATGGATAGAAGGTGAAATGGGGTTGTTTCATACTTATAATAACATATCAGTATATGAGTGATACTTATGTTATTACTTCATAATGAAACAACTAATGAATAAGAAGTGGAAGAAGAAATAAAGTTGAAAGAATCAGTAACGGACATTACCTCTTCTTTGATGCGCCTCTTTGAGACATCCTCTTAGGGAATTAACATTGGTCTTTGAAGAAGACCAGGACCTCTAGGATGTTTCTAGGGAAGTGGATAAATGAATTATTCAGGGTTTGGACGAACTTGAAGGCTCTAATTGGTGTGAGGAAGAGAGGTAGGAGGTGCCCTTTTATAAGGGAGGAGAGGGGCACCTTTGGGAAAAAATTATTATTTTATTATAAAGTCATATTCGGTTCTTAAAAGCTTCAAATTGATTTATTTAGAAGATGAGGTGGGTATGGGTCTAAATAATCTCTTTCAATATAATTTGGACAAGTTTAGGTAATTATTTGAACCTCATCATTTAGATTTAACATTATGTTAAATAATTTAACTTTTACCGTGTCTTATTGTTTTCTTACACTATAAAGTTACGAAGCATACTATAACAAGCCAAACGAACCCCTTGTTTTTTATTATTAATTGATATAACCTTATATAAGTCATTTGGACTAACCTTATATTTTTAGGAATAAAATAACTATTAATAATATAATATTTGTTTTAAAAACTATTTTATGTCAATTTTGACATTATTTGGTAATTGATTTTTTTTGAAAACCAGAACATAATGATTAGTTCTGAAAACATTACTTAAATCAATACTAACATGTTATATTAACCTATAAAATTAGTGGAATTCATAAAAAGTCTCAAATTACATTTATTTGGGTATTTATAACATCAATTATTTCAATATTTAATTAATAAGATAATTATTCCATCATCATTGTGTCATAGATAAATTAAATTATTTAATGTCTAAAAATTATAAATAAAATACCATTATGTAGGAACGATTTTTATCTTTCTAAGGAATATTTATAGTCTAATTTATCTTATTTATAATTCTATATTGAAAATTATTTACTTATTAAACTTTGATTTTAACTATTTTATCCAATCTTTAAATAAATTAATATTAAATGTCCTAATCTAATCCAAGTAGGCCTAGATGGACATATTTTATTCTTAAGGTTGTTTTCAGTCGAAATGAACTTATCCAATAGAATTAGGACATGTTTTAGTGTAATAATAATATCATTTTTACCCTTAATTACCCTATTTACTTTTAACCGTGGTAAAAAAGTAAAACGTTACTATTCATCAAAAATTATTTTCATCTCATTGAACCACATTTTACTTACAAACATCATCTCTATTTCATGGATTTTTGAAATTCCATTCACAGAAGCGGTAAAATTATGTTTTATGTAAATTTGCAAATTCTCCGAGGAGGTGGGTAAAAGACGGTGAAAAGTTCAATAAAATTTTTATATATCTAAAATTATTATAAATTGACTCCAATGAATTAATTTGAACTTATATAGGTATTATGTATCAATTTTGACCTAAAATAAAATAAAATAAAATAAAAAATTATTTAAATAAAAAAGTCGGTGTTTAAATAGTAACCCAGTGTTTTCACTATTTATCAAAAATTGAATGTTTTTAGAAAAATACGAAAATTTCACCCTAGGCTAATTTAGATATTCCGAATCCAAAAATAAAGTTCATTTTGAAAGATAAAATTTATAGAATTTCAAAAAGTGGGTATTACTATTCATAACAGCTAGTTCTAATAATATTTTAATAATATATCGTTGTTTAGTAAAACCCGGTACTGCGTAAAACATACGCTATTGAAGAAGGTTGCGATTGCGTGTAATGCTAGCCAAGTCAGGGTTGTGTGTTGTGAAAGACTCCTTTGTTGTTTTGTTATAACAGAATCCAACCATTTTTCATTTTTACATCGAATATTAATATATATATATATATACATATATATATACTCAATGTTGTGTAGAATGACTATTATCAAACGAACTTGAAATTGTGTGTAACACAATATAAGAATAGTTTTGCGTATACTGCAAGCTAATACGGTGTTTCATATAGCACAAGATAATCTCGGTGTATCGTAAAATAGAAGATATGAAAGAAATTAAAACGAATATGTCTTATAAAATCTCGGGTTGTTACAGTCAAACTATTTAACTAAGAGTTAACTCTAAAAGATAAGGTTCATATGGTGACATAAACCTATCAAAAACCTATTGGTTGAGTGTTTTTCGACCTATACCCACCTTAGCCTCTATATAAATAATTTTGGAGCCTTTAGAAACCTAAAAGGTTTTTTTTATAAAATTATATATCAAACTTTTCCTAAAGTGACCATCACCAATCGTATAAAAGTGTACTTCACCTTCCCTTAATTTCACACCTCCTAATCCATATTTCACAAAAACAACCTTCCCAAATATCCTACCAACATCCCTCACATCAACCTATAGTTCTTACTTTGATCTTAAAGATAATTGAACGAGTTTTTTTGGATCAACTCAAAAGGAAACACCCAAAGAAGGTGTAATAATTTCACCACCCTCTTTCAAGTTATTTTATTCTTCTACTTCCTATTTCATTTTTGATTACATAAAATAATAATAAATATTGTAATTTATACACAATATGATGTTATTATAAATTTTGTACACCATATTCATTATTCTACCCATCCCATTAATGACAATGTCACCATACGTGCGTACGTACGACTTACCGTCTCCATGTTATTATTTAGTTTGTTATTCAACCGCTTCATTATATTGGATGCATATAATAATGAGTATAACTAATGTAAATAATAAATATAAAATTTAATGATTCACTATATATGATATACCATTCAATTACATATGATTTCACCATCAATATAATGATATTGTTACTCATGGGTATGTACGAATTACCGTCTCCATAAACGTGATGAGATTCATTCCCCATCGTAATAATTCAAGAATAATTTTCAATTTATGATTAAAAACAATGTTTATGAACTTAATATCATTATTTATTTAGATCAAATACATCATATCCATAACAAAAAAGCCTTATGTAACCAATCATATAACGAAAAATGAATCAGTTAACACAAGAAATGATATAACTACAGAATAATCATTAACCAAGAAATATTATAGGATCATATATGATATCATATTTATGTATATAATTCAGCTATAATTTATTAACAATGCTTTAACTATTATATATGAGGTTAACATACCAAATACTAAAGAAGATTACAATGTAAGGGGTTTTCATCTCACTTTTATTCCTGTGAGATTCATGTTATATTTTCCACTATTACCTTTTGGGTGGTGTATGTACTGCACATGATTGTATTGTTTGAGTAATATAATTTACTTTATGGGTATTTACAACTTATTTGGATGATATTTATTTCATGGGGTGTATGTTTCATATGTTACAAAATCGGCAAGGGTTAATTCTTTAATCATTTAACTTATTCGAGGTATTTAATCTGTAAGTATCAACTGGGACCAATTTATCATCCACATCCATGTTTTCTTAAAAAGTTAATTCAAATCATTTTTACTATTTATAAGACTTTGGGTTAATGTCTTATATACCCTTATTTGACCATTTATGTCTCCAAAGGAATCATTTCGTCATTTTCCAAAGAAGGTACTCCATGACTTTTTCGACAAAATTAAGGTAAGAATGTCTTTTTCAACTTATACAGTGTGTGTTGCTATTTTCCGACGTTATATCATTGTCAAAGCATCCCATAAAATCTTATAAAAATATTTTCAAAATACATGTTTTCTTTTTTAATTATATGAATTTTAAATTACATTAAAATAAAAAGAGATATTTATCTAAAAAAAGATTTGATTTCATCTATGTCAATATCTTTTGATGGATTTTTAGCATGTTTGATGTTGATTTATTATGATACAAATCGTCCATATAGTATTGAATGTTTTGTGATATGTTTAACTATGGATGTGTTATTTTTACACCATTCACGGTTTATGGATAATGTATTGACATTTCGTATGCTAGTTTTAATATGAATGTTTATGTCATGTTTAAACATTCTCATATGAGGAATTAATTAGACTTAGTATGTAAAGGGTGATGCCCGCTCTAGCTCCTCGATGAATCGATATTTCTCCTGAGACAAACTAGTGTTTGGGAACAGGGCAATGAAAAAATCTTATTTGTATTATTGGCACAATGCCTTGACTATGTAGTTATGAAGTTTTTCATTATGCATTTCATCATTATGAAATTGGCTATTGATATTACATGTGATTGTTATAATAATAGAATATCAATTTGATATGTAAATGAAATTATATGATTTATCTTTTCAATATTATATTGAAGTTTCAGTTTAAAAGGCTTGGTTTCTTATCCTATACATTGTCTTAAATATTTATTCTTATTTATTTCAGTTTTTACTATATTGTTATCCTTACCGAGCATCTGATATCACAAATTTCTTATGTTTTATTTTTCCCAAGATGCAATGAAATATATTATGATTAACATGCAGGAATTAGATAAGGTATATAAGAGTGCTACAAGGGGACACAATGTTGTTTTTTATTTTATATGGTAATGTAAAACTTATGTGTGTATGTATTACTTACAAGGCTACTAAATTGAACAATATTTCAGGACACGATTCCTTATATAATGCCAATGTTATGTAATAATGCACCAATTCTTGGTAACTGGGTTCGGGGCATTACATTAAGATACAAAATATTCTCCATAAAGGAATGGATGTTTATTATATTATTCATCTCACATAATATGATACTATATTTAAATGTTACAAACATGATTGGTAAAATAGACACTTACGAAATAAGTGTGCAAAAGTAAAAGTAATCCCATCAAAAATATTGAATATAGAAGGAATGATCATTACAAAAATAAATAGGTTATAAAAAATTAGTAGTATTATATGTCATATTTTCTATATATGAATTGATCGTGTAGACAATAAGAAAATTTCGGGTATGATTTTATCAATAATGGATGTAATAATGTTACTACACATTTAAATTCATATTTTACATTAGAACTATATATTCATTTCCTAAATGAAATAAATATGCTTTTGTATTTCTAAATAATGACATAATTCAATATTTTTCTGAAAAGTTTAGTTTGTACATGGAGTATCTCAAGCTTTAAGATATTGATAGAATTCTTGATTGAAAAATTATCTTGGCAAGAAGGGTCATTTAAACCAAACCTATTGCATGTTTATAGAACATTAGTATAAAAAATATTCATATTTAAATTCATTTAAGTATCTGAAAATCCCTAGATAGGCATTTATTGATTATTTTACCCTGTAAATGGAATCATATAGATCTTAAATAAGAAAGGATAAAACAAAACCCTTTTATTATATATTTTTATATAAATAATTCATATAGAATCAGTATAAATTAATGTTTCTTAAGTATGATATTTTAATATGATATTATCACTAAAGAATCCCATAATCCTAATAACCTTCACACTAAAATAATATTGTTTCAAACAATAATTCCAAGACACACAAGAAATAATTTATTCATAAACTATTCTAATAAAAATGAAGTTATGGACATTCATATTAATACTCTAATGAATATAATTATGTTATTTATAATTAATAATTTAATAAACATAAATTAAATATATATTTTGTTAACAAGTAAAATGGAAAAGAAATTCATACAAAACATACCAATCTTGTATTAATGTTTTAATGTTATTTATTGAGTAATATAATATAAAAAATTAATAATTCAAACCAAATAATTAGTAAATACAATCAGTTTAATATAAATATAATTATTCTCCCTCAATTAGATATGGAAATATTGGTTCTCAATCAGAAAATTCATTATATATTGTATAATAGGATGATTTTTTATCAATTGATATATTTTATTAAGGTCATTTTATATTGAAGAAAGATTACCTTAATGTGTAAACTAGTTATCTTATATTCCTACCATAAACTTAAAATGTATTCACTATAAATAATGTTTAAATTTTCCATCATATTTATAGAATGATGAATTATTTGTTGGCAAAAAATCCTATTATATTATAGTGGAAACTACTAAGGTAAAATTCAATGGATCATGAAGGGATCATCCCAACACTAAGTGAGGGGTGAGATGGATCAGTGTTAATATCATTTAAAAAAACTAAAACCATTAAACATTTCACCACATCAATTATCTAGTGAATTAAAAACTCTTTCAATATAATAATAATAATTATTTTGATGGTATTCATTAAGATAACATGTAAATAAGACTATATGAAATAAGTTCTCAAAGATGAGCTTAACCTTAATGATGGATGATTTTATCATTGTAGAATCATCATAATTATACAATTTGAATATTGATGTATTTATTTTTAAATTAATCATATTGAATGATGTATCCATTGACACATTCATTTCATGTAACTGTCCAGACTTATAAATAAGAAATATTTTTCTTCTATAACCTGATATTATTTTATGTTAGGATTATATCCAATTCTCTTGTGTATAGAATGATTTTGATCACTTTATTAATATTATGTAATCTATTGGATTCATTATTTATAGTAATTAATTTGTTATCCCACATATTTAGTAATATTTGAACATGAAAATATAATTTATACACATATATATGAATATTGTTTCATGGATATATTACCGTTTCACTCAATTTGTATATATATTTGAAGATATTTTATTTCTTTTTTCCTTTACTCAATATCTCATCCACATTTTTATCATTGGTAGAAAATGTAGGATAATACTCTTCATTTTTATTCAACATTAGTGCCAGATGTAGTCACTTGTTTCTATGTTAAAACTTATCATTTATCATCATAGAGAAATCATAGTTCTATAAGTATCATTATAACTCTTTATCATAAATAATTGTTACAAAGTCTCCATAGTGCTGTAATGTCCCAAATTTTTCATCATCAAAAATAATTAATTGAATTGGTAAAATATTGACTATAAATAATTCTTTATTAGTGGGTTGAACAAGAAGAATATAAATAATTTTCCTCCAATATCATATTTTTAGAACATGGTATTTTATGGTTCTATTTTGATTAAATCTAACTTATTAATCTGGTTGAAGACTTATTTATGCCTCCCAACATGTTATTTAGAAATTTCATGATCATATATATATATATCATATTAATCTAAACAATCCATGTAAAAGATATATTTTCAAAATCCATTAATGTATGAATCAAATGGTTCTAAATATATCATCTTCATTTTCAATGTGGGGATCCCACTCTTCATCATATAAGGACACAAGGATATTTTCTCTATCTCAGCATTCACTATATTATTAATATTCTATAAATATAAATTTATCATAAAATTGATAGTAATTTATTTAATTACATCAATTCCATGGACTTATGATATTTCATAATTGATCATGCAAAAAAAAAACAATCATGCCATGTTACATAGAATAACATTGATTGAGACTAATAGTTAAAAGACTATAAAAATTATCACATTTGAAATCATAGATTCTGCATTATGAAAACTTGATACACACCACAAATTATACTATTGTGTTTTATTCCGGTCATATTTTTCCATTAAAAATACTTACATGAAAAATCACTTTTTCTTTCTACATGTGATTCAACCAGACCTACTACCAAAAATATATATCAATTAATATTTTTACATATGTAAAACATCAAAATAAACCCTCCATCTACAGAATGTTGTTACAATTTTAAATAACCTCTAATTTATTCACATATCATTTTTTGGGAAATATGGTAATTGAAATTATTTCAACCTTTATAAAACTCATATTAAGTGTAAATATAGATCTTTTATATACATTAAATCCTACCTTTAAACATAAACTATATGGACCTAAGAAATCATTTTTTGGTGGACTAAAAATTGGTCATTCATTCTTTGCATATATTTATATTAGACACATTGAAATATATTTCATTAAAATTACTATTATACTTCTTATAAATTAGCTAACTACTTTTATTCGAAACTAATCTGTCATTAAAATGCATATTAAACTTGGGGAGGTATTGATAGAATGGTTCTAGAATATTGATTCCATTAAATGGTGTCACCCGTATTATAAATTATGATGCCCCATTTAAATATAAAAGGCAATTTTAACTAAATAGTATCATTGCATAATTATTTTATTCCTAAATTAATCTAATGATGATGATGAATAATAAAATGAAACACTCCATTTAGAGCCCATATACATCCAATAGGAGAAATTTTATAACTATTGACCAATTACTGCCTTGCATGTGGAGATGCATAGAAAACATTACAATCATTCCTATTCCTATATGGGAACCCTATTACATGTGAAATGTATCCCAAAAATCATAATTAATGGGACTCTACATTTTTTATTAGTTAATAAGTAATATTAAATTTTAATAGGCTGCTAGGTGGTTTGCGTGCCTTAGAGTTAGACCATTTCTTATAAGTAACAATGTGACATTTCCTAACACAGAGCAGTATTTAATATACATTAGATTCATAATAATAACCTTTAATCTAAATATCAATTTCTTTTAACATAAGTCCCCATTTATTGTATATAAAAAATTCCACCAAATAATTTTCAATATAAATATTCATTATCGAAGATTTAATTTATAATGATAGAACTACAAATAATCAAATAATTTTAATCTTATCATTCATTTATGACCAATTACTAATTAATAATTATAAAAAGACTAATAATTTCATCATCACAATTTTATTCATATTTAATATAATATAATTCAAATCCTTTCTTCCTGAATAAAATACATGATGAATCTTTTCTTCAACAATGATAAAAAATACCACACAATAAAAATTTTGCTTTACAATCCCCCAATTGTATTTTTAGATAGTAACTATACTATATAATTCTATGAAAATATGTTATTTGTTTTTCATTTATCACCATTTTATAACAAAAGTATCTAAATTTCAACTCTCCCTTAGTTTTTAAAAAATTAAAAGTACATGGAAGATAATGGAACCAATTTAATATTTTTAAAATTTCAATCAATCATTCCACTCAATGTATAAATGATCCATGCTCGGTATAGGAACTATGACTGTTTTAACATGAAAATTATGTTTTTTATAATCAGTTGATTTTAATAAAACTTATATAATTTATAATCATAAATCTATAAAATCTATATAAAAATGTTTCAATATGATTATTTATATATTAATTAATGAATAAATCGTTTTATATAAATTGAACTTGAAATACCGAAAATATTCTTAACATGCATAATATATAATTTTGAAAATACAGAATAGAAAGTCTAACATATAAATAAAAGTTAATATTATCTACAAAATTATAATTTTTTCCATGATAATATTATATTTTTAACTTAGTATCTGAAAATGTTTCTTGAATTTTTTTTAATATAGTGTCAAGACATATATTACAATTAAATACTCACATGTACTATTCAATATAAAAATCTGTAGTAATTATAAATTCATAAACCTTTTCAGAAAACTCCCTATAATTTAATTCACTCATACCATTTAATTATTTTATTAAATTTCCATTAGACCTACAATTTTCTTCACAAAAAAAGGGAATCCCCAATAGACTCTTCATAAAGGTTGAAAATTTTTTATTATACTCTATGCAATAAGAGGATACATTAAACCATTATGAAACATCATCAAATAGTTTTTTCCAGTTTTGAAACATCATATATATTATCTTTTTAAACATATGATAAATACATTCACATTAAATTTACAAAACAAATTCACTAAAATATCATATAATTAATAGTAATTTTTTTATTCCATTTTCCAATCAATGAGTAAAACTTTTCATTCAATTGATTCTAATCTAGGTACCCATTTCCTTTTGAAATGTTTGTGTATGAAAACCCTACATACTAGCTTTTGTGTATTATAATGTTCTTCTAATAGTAATAATGGAATTCATTACAGTATTAAAAAATGTTATTTTAATTATTTTATTATATTCATTATCTAATAAAAACAATATATCATTATGTGTTACTTATTTCATTTGGATTTAACCATGGTCTGGTGTAATTATTAAAAAACTAATTGAATTGGGTCCATATTAATTCCACCTCAAAAAATGATCCCCATTACAATTTTTTTTTATTTAAATCATTTCTTGAAATTTGACATGTTCATATAAAATAATAGTATTTCCTTAAAAATAATTTTCTTGTTTTTCAACGATTAGAAATTATTTTTGAAAATACTTTATAGAAATTACTAAACAATGATAATGTAATAAAATATCCTTGTATGAGTTCCCATATTTTTAATTTTTATGGTCATTCATACAATAATTTTATTGGATATAACATCCCTTTTACTAGGATACAGTTTAAAACCAATTTATTTCTAAATATTCAACAAAGATGACATGTTGGGGATAATTATTAGAGATTCTATCCATTGAAATATTCTAAAATAAGAAATGTATCCTCTCTAGTTCATCTTTTTAATCAACCGTTCATGATTTTATTTTTCAATATAGATTATTAAATTATATTTTAATGTATCTCATATGCTATCACATCGATTTCAATTTCATAAAAATGTATTTTTCAAATATTATTGACATATAGAGATGAATAAATTTCAAATATTAATACATTATAATTATATCATTTATCCATCTTGAGGTTCAATTTAAGTTTTAGCATGTTTTTTAAAAATTAGGCCAAAAATGAAATTCCATGTTCACTAAGTTGTTACATCATGAAATAAAAAAAACCTTTATATTTTTTTATAAACATATTTTATATACATAAGTTTTGGATAAATATGAAGATATATTTTTTACATTAATAACCAATTATGGGGCACTTATTTGAAAAAAACACCCATTATAATTTTTAAGTTCACCTAGGAAATTGTGGAATGATTTTAATGTCATTTCCTCAACCACATGGGTATATAATTTTTACTATAATATTTAATGTTTCTATACATATATCTGGTTTAAGAATATGAATTTATGTTTGATAGTTCTATCTTATTTTGTTTTTTTGATAATTGGTCGTAAGATGTTACTAATGTCTATTTTCGTCGAATGAAGTGATCTTAGTAACTGAAAACTTCTTGTAACACTGTGTAGAAAAACTAATTATTCTTTTATAATATAATAAAAATATAAATAGGGAAATTTCATGATAATAACATTAGATTTTAAACTCAAATAAGTTCATATTGAGATTATATTTCTCATTCTATACTATCATAATATTAGCATCCGTATTTAATTTCATGAAAAATATTCTTTTTTAATGATTTACATTAATGTTCTCTAATCGTGATTTCTTTAACATCTATTTGACTATTAGTAAAATTAATTAATTAGTTTTCTCATCAAATTCCTGATACTTTTCATTTATCCTTTTAATGGATTCTTTTTACTCAAATTTGTTTTAATCAAAACCAACTAATTCATGGATCATTCTCAATCACGATCCAAATTTCCTGTGATTTTGGCCCATATATTTTAGTATGATTATTTCACAGAATCATATATATATCTAAGGAATTATAACTCATTTAGAATTCCTTTTCAAGGTGATTGGCATCATAATTTTGTTCTCTAGAAATTGTATGGAAACAGACCCCTATACGTCCTGGCATTGGATAGAATTCATAGAAAAGAATATTTGTCTTGTATCTTCATGGAGATGATCATTAAATTAATATATTAATATATACCTTTGTCAAAATTGATGTAATATATTACCTAATGAATAAGAATAATTATGATTCTTCATTCATTGAATTCAGTGTATGTCACAATGATCTAGTAATCATCTATTTTAATAATCTCTATTATAAACCTATAATAGAATGATTTAGGAATAATATGAAATATATTTTTCCATTATGAATTTATGATGTAATCATCAACCCCTCCTTCTCATTTACACAATCTATGAACCTATTGAAAATTAAAAGTAAAAAATTCCATCTGATTTTATAAACATTAGTTAATCATCAGTGAGCATTATATTAATTTTCTGTAGCACATGAACACTATCTTCATCCACTCCTTGGGAGAGAAAACGTTCTCAAAGATATATATATCTTTCTCATTAATTAAATAAATATCCAATATAGACACAATGATATCGTATAACAATTTTGTTCAATAGGGAATTAAGTTATATGTATTTCATCATCTATTTCCTATTTCATTTTCCTCTATGTAATTAATATAAAAAATATATTGAAATATTACCCAAATCCATTGGTTTTTATAACTTAGTATTCTATATAACTCTTTTTATTCAAACAAAACTATAAAACATGATGAAAACACATATTTTAATCTCTTTTGAAATATCAGATTATTATATATATTTATCTTTACAATGATATATATATATATCTATTATAATTTATATCAACATGAATCTATGTACATAGTGTTGTTTTTATGGAACAATTATTTATATAATTCAATTATCATTATTTTTTACATTGAGTAACATGGAATATTTTTATCTTATTCCATTAATTATCATTACTCATTATATTATAATTTCTGTTCTCAATTATTAAAACTTCCAAAATAATTTAAATTTCACATTCATGTGATATTACATCATTGACCTCCTATACTTTCACATCATTTATTGTGACATTACATATCTCCAGGAAAACCTTTGAATGAAATATTCATCCAACTTCTCACCATAATCATATTGCATTAGAATTAGGACAGCAAGATGAACACCACACTATCCCCAATAATTTTTCTATATTCCATTTTCGTTATCCTTCCAAAATTATTGATATGATATAGATTTATACTATTTCTCCACATGATACATGCATGATTATTGAAATTCCTCTATAGGGAATCACCATTTTTATAGGTAAAAGAGTATACTAAAACACTGATATTTATGATGTAGTAATCAAATGAAATCCATTTTATTATTTTTGTGCTATATAAAAAATTTTGTGTCAAAATTTGTTTCAACTTTTCCATTCATCTTTTTGTTTTTATAATAAAAAATTTCATCTTGTATATTATATATGTTGTCCTATCATCGTAATAACATACATCATAATCCTATAATGTTCTTCTATATCCTTATCATATACTATTATTTTTCATCGTAATTGAAAATGTGTTATGTATCGAAAACATATTGAGATTGGTAACCGCGATATGCATCATAACAATGTTATGAATCGTAACTATGACATGTATCATAACTATGATATGAATCGTATCCACAATTATCATAGTTACCATCATAAGAATCATAAATGAGATACACATCATTACTAGGGGATGTATCATATTCAAATTATGCCTTGTAACCATGAATCATTAACAGGTTATACATTGTATTCATATTAGGCATCGTAACCATGAATCATAACCATGTTATCCATCATAGTCATGATCCACAGTGTATTCATATTATTCATCATAAAAATGAATCATAACCATGCTATAAATCATGATCATGATATGCATCATATTCATGTCATTGAACATAATCATGTATCGTATCCATGATATTCATCATAACCATGTTTTGTATTGTACTCATATAATATCACATCCATTATATCCATGACCCATATAGTCATTTTTATTGGTTTAGAATTGTATTATTTTAATAATTCTTAATCTATGTCAATTCATAAGAGTTTTATCACAATGTTTTTCAACATACAATTCACCCCATCTCCCCTCCCCCCACTTCTATTCTTCAATCTCATATACATTTATAACTATATTTGGATCCAAAATTTATATCTTGATGGAAGCCTATTAAAGAAGGTGGCATTGGAATTTAAAATCATTAAACTTTCAATGTGGTACTTCAAGCTAAATTTATGTGGTCCTTCATTAATAATAAATCTCATCCGATGAAATTTCTCAGAACTCATTTTATTGATAAACGTAAATCTAGTACTTTTCACTATATGTATTCCTCTATCAGGACATCGATGAAATATTCTTATTATTCTATCTTGTAAAATTATATATGGATTGTTATTAAAGAATCTACTTTAAACTTTTGGTTTGATAACTGGACGGGTTCCCCTCTTGTATCGGAGATGCATAATTATTTATCTCATGATCCCACTAACTGCTCCATCAGGGACGTGATCAATTCTTTGGGTTAATATCTTTTGGATTCTATTAAGGATATTCTCAAGAATTATCACATCACTTCCAATGATGACTTTATGGTTTGGGAACCTGCTAAAAATATCTTGTTGGAATCAAAAAATTATTATAATCACCATCACTCTAACATTGATGATTATCTCATTTGGATCACCAATTTCATTAAAGACTGGATAAAACCTTCCCATCTTACCTTTATTTGGCGAATTTATCACCAAAAAATTCCTACTGATGGTTGTCTTCAGTCTTATGGTTTTAATATTTTCTCTAAATGTATATTGTGCAAGCAACATCAGGAGGACATAACCCACCCATTTTTATGTTGTGTGATTGCTACTTCTATATGGCATTACACATTTGATCTTTTTGAGTGCAAATGGATTTTGGATAACATTATTTTAACATAATTGAAAAGGACGATTGAGCTTCCAAGGTCACAGTAAATTAGAAAACATTTTCTCACTATTGTTGCAGAGTTTCTGCATATCCCATGGTTTGGTAGAAATGGTTTCATTTTCAATTATATCTCAATAAAACTAAATACAGGTAAAATGAGGATAATTCTTGCAATCAAAGAGGCTGCAATGATCCAAAAAAGATAATTTTGGAAATTCTATCATTGATCATGAAACCCTCCGACAGATTGGAGTGAGTGTAATATTTCCAAAACCAAAATACACTATTGATGTATTCTGGTAGGCTCCACATCCTGGATGGATTAAAGTCAATGTTTACGGATCCTCAAAAGGAAACGTAGGAACTTTACGATACGAAGGTGTTTTTAAAGACCTTCAGGATTAGATTATCAGTTGTTTCTATAGAAGCAGAGACATTGCTTCTGCTTTAGAGGCTGCAATGTTGGGTATCATTCATCCCATCTATTTTGAAAAACATTTAAACTAGAGAAACATCTGGATTCGGTACGACTCTTTTACCATTGTCCAAGCCATCTTGAAGGTTTTGACTCACCTAGCATGTTCTCTCACCACCCGATGGATTATCTACCTCAACTCTCTCAACAGTCTAAACTTCATTTCTACACACACCTTCTATGAAGGAAACAAGATCAGCGATGGTCTCGCCAACATGGGAGTCTCTCATGAGATCACGTGGAGGAATTATGTCCCTCATGATTTGATCCCTTTTTTATTAGAGATTCTAGAAAATTGCCTTCATTTCGTCTCATGTAATTTTTAGGCTACTTTTGTTTGAATAAATAGCAGGGTTCTGGTCTTTTGACCAGAAGTCATCATTTTCAAAAAAATATATTTACATATTATAATAACACGTGGAGTTGAAAAGTGTTGTTTTATAAGATAGAAGTGATGAAAATTTGATCAATTGACAATCTAATCCCAACTAGACCACCTATTTTTTATGGGAATGATTATGAGTAACAGAGAGATCAGATTAAGAAATTTGTTATTAATATTATAGTATATTATTTTTTGATTCTCACTTCATATTGTAAAATTCTAAACAGTGAAGTATGAACCTTCACAAAACACAAAAAACTAGAATATCAACCAAATTAAAAGGTACATAATACATTGTTATGTACTATGACTAGGAATATAGATAGTCAGATATCATCATTTGAAGCTGCCAATTTTATATGGAAGAAATTTGATGTCACACATTTTGGTACATCTAATGTTATAGAAATAAGAATAGCCAATATCTGAGCTAAATATCATGATTTTTTCCCTATTGAGAACCAATATATAATATTTACCATTGATTTATGAAAATTGTTAATAGTCAAAAATATATGGGAGAAAAGGTTATTGATGATTAAGTTCTTATTGATAAGATAATTGATATAATTCAAAATGAGTAATAATCGAAAATGACATATATTGTTGTGAACATGAATATTACTCAAATCACTCTTGATGAATTAGTTGGTACTCTCTTAAAGAAAAAGACAAAAATAAAAAGATATGCATATTTTAATAAAAATAAAAATTGTAATGGAAGTTTATCTTTTACTACTACATCTGAATCCAGGAAATGAGAATGGTAATAAGATCCAAAGCTAAGAAAGCTATTTTTATATTAGATTCTAGTGAATGTGACCATTAAGATAATGAATTATCCAATCCTGCTCGATGAGTGAACAATATTTTTATAAAGAAATACCTTTAATATAGATTCAAAAAGATAGATAAAAAGGACAAGAATGACTCAAAAGTCACTTGTTATGAATGTAAAAGAGAATGTCATATTAGACCATTTTTTCATTGAAAAAAAAGAAGGCAAGACGTATAAACATTTTGAAATGAAGAATATAAATTATTACAAGTATAAGAAAAATAATGTCTTAAATTAAAATGATACTTGGAGTGAAATTGGTGGTTATTCAAACAAAGAATCTTCTTAATATGAATCCTATGGTCAAAAGATTATTGGACATATAGCCATAGTGCCTATTGAAAATAAACGTCTCATAGCTAAGGAACACAATCCCGAGTCACTTAAAAATGTATCAATAAATGACAATTACCGTAATGAGAAATATTATTACTCTTCAAATGAATATTATTTCTCAGTAGTGGATAATTTAACTTCTTTTGGAGATGTATCCAGATATTCCAAACTACATGAAAATAAAAATTATAAAATCAAGAAATATATTGATAAGGAAAATTATAGAATATCAATTTTTAAAAAATAATTATCAGATCATTCAAAATATCATAATAAGAAAACTGTTGACTTTGATAATATTTCAAAAAAAATTGTGGATGTTAATTCTGAGAACAAAAAACATTCTATAGACTTGGAAAAAACATGTTTTAAAAAATGTTTCCAAAACAAAAAAACATTCTCAAACCAATTTCGTGTGAGAATGATAATTTAGTCATTAGACTAAAATCTGAAATATTTTCCCTTAATAAACATTTAAAAAATTTCATATATAGATTTCATGAATTTAAATAAATGTATTCACAAATTGTTTCTATAAGGAGTAGTTCTGGAAATGGTTACACTCATTCGAAACCTATTTTTAGTCATAACTAATTTTTCCCCAAAGTGCTCCATTCTATACCATATGTCAATGTGGTGGAACATGGGAAAGAAATGGTAAACATAAAAAAACCGAATATTTATGATTTCAAAAAGCTCCCATTACAAAACAATTGAGGATTCTAAATGTTCTATTATATAACATTTGTGGATCCAAACAAGTTGGGGTTCTGAAAAACCAATTCATTATTTTTAAGAAAACAAAATATGTCCCAAAAACATGAATATACGGTACATGGATAGTGGTTGTTCTCAACATATGGTTTAAAAAAATATTTATTTGTATATATAATTTAAATTAAAGGTGGGAGATTGATATCCAGAGGTAATTATCATAGAATGATCATTAGTACGTGTAAAATTTTTCTTTTAGGAAATGTTTTAATTTCATTAGTTCTTTTGTCAAAGGTCATAATAAAAACATTATAGGTGTAGGTCAATTATGTGATTAAGGTTACCTTATGAATTTTAGGAATGATAAATGTTTGGTTCTCAATTCCAATGATTAATTCATTCTTTTTATCCATGGGCATGATAATGTGCACACAATTAACATAGAAGACCTTATCAACCAATACATACATTTCTTAACTGCAATGGATTACCAATCATTATTATAGAATAAATGGTTAAAACACTGTAACTATATGAACCTTTGTAAAATTTTAAATAAAAGACTTATTAAGAATCTACCATATTATATAATTTATTCCTCAAAAGTCGATGACACTTTTTTATATAGAAAGCAGCATTAAACATTGTTTAAATCAATTAATGATGTTTCAACATATGATGTTTTACTATTAGTGAACATGGATCTTTCCAGACCTACACAAAATGGATGTATTAGAGGCAGGTATGATGTATTTTCTTTAGTTGATTAATACACCAGATTTACAAGGGTGTATTTTCTTACAATGAAATACGAATCCTTTCTCTATTTGAAATCTTTTAGAACAGAAGTTAAAAATGGAAAAAACCTACTACTAATAATTATTCCATGTGATCATGGTGGAGAATTTCATAATTCAGATTTTGAAAATTTTGGTAGTAAGAATTTTATTACTCATAAAGTTTTAGTTTGAGGAACCCCTCAACAAAATAATATTGTTGAAATAAGAAATCATATTCTTCAAAAAATAAAAATTACCATGTTGAGTGAAAAGTCAATTGCTAATCATTTCATGGATGAAGTTATACATATTTCACTTTATACGCTAATGAATTTTTTAACTAGAACTTTTCATGATAAAACACATTATGAATTGTCGATTGGATGAAAACCAATGGTTTCTTACTTTAGAGTATTTGGATGCAATGTATTCATATTGAGTTATAAAAATAATCTAAATAAATTTTCACACAAATCCGATGAAGGAAACTTTTTGGATTATTCCACCACTTCAAAGGCTTATTGATTTTTTAAAAAAATATCTTGTACTATTGGGTAAATAGTGCATTTAAAATTTTATGAAAATGAATCCTTTTAAAAAAACCCATCCTACGTCAACAGATGTGATTTCAATAATTAATTATCAACCCTTGATTGAAAAATCATTTGTAAAGGAAAATATTCAAGAAAAAGTTTCTGAATTATTTACCGCATGAAACTTTCGATCTTATGTTGATGAATATGATTTAAAAACTCAAATGAATTTCTTCTTATAAATCATCCTATTGATAATATTATTGGTGTTGTAAATCAACCCATAAGGACTAGAAGTTACTTGAGAAATGAAATAGGACATCTTTCTTTTCAATCCCAATATGAAACTAAATCATCAAATGAGGACATAGGTGATGAATTTTGGAATAAAGAAATTTAAGATGAACTAAATGAATTTGAAAGGAATTATGTCTGGAGCTTGGTAGAAAGACCTAAAGAAACAACTGTAATTGGGGTAAATGAGTCTACAGAAACACATGTGTATAAAATAGAGTCATTATAGTAAATAAAGAAAGACTTGTTACTAAATGATATAATCAACAAGAGGGAATATACTATGAATAGAACTATGCTTGAATAGCTATACATGTATATATTTATATTCTATTAGACATTATAATATTCTTTATCATTTAAAATTTTTCAAATGGACGTAAAATGTGCTTTTCTAATTTCTTTTACAAGTAGATGAATTTTTATAACAACATCATGGTTTTGTAGGTTCCAAACATCCTGGACATGTTTATAAACCTAACAAATAATTTCATGCAATCAAAAAATACCATATAGCTTGGTATGATGGACTTATAGGATATATTTTACAAAAATAAAATTTAAATGGTACACGGCAGATCCAACCCTTCTTATAAAATTGAAAAAAAAACATTTTTAATTTTCAAATCTATGTTGATGAAATTATGTTTGGACTAAATCAACAATATCAAACTGATTATTATGAAAATATCATTAAATATGAGATTGAAATGGGATTTATTTGTTAGTTAACATTCATTTTAGGTTTTCAAACCTCTTAATAACTAGAAGTAACCTATATATCCCAATAGAAGTATATCGAATATATACTTAAAAAATATGGATATGAAAACACTAAGAGTATATTACTACAATCAGTTTCTCAAATACACTTAATCTTGGTGATATTGGGAAACTAGTAGATCAATCATCATTTAGAGGTGTGATAGGATGTTTGTTGTACTGAATAGCTATTCATCTAGAAATAATGTTTTTAGTATGCTTATGTGAACTAAATTAATATAATCAAAAGGAATAACATTTAATAAAAGTTAATTTTTTTACTAATTGAAGGGATGTATGGATTTAGGACTATTTTTTTCTTCAAAAAATTATTTTGTTTTAAAATGTTATTTAGATGACGACATTGATGGATGTATAATAGATAGAAAAAGAACATCAAAAAATGGTCATTTTTAAGAGACTCATTATTTTCATGCTCATGCGAAAAACAACATTCAGTAGAACTTTCCACTTCTAAAGCTGAATATGTAGAAGTTGGAAGTTGTTGTGCTCATGTTTTGTGGATACAACACATAATCAAAAACTATGGCATGAAATGTTTTTCAAAACTGAAATACTATGTGACAATACTAGTTCCATTTCCCTTAGTAAAAACCATGAAAATCACTCACTTGAAAAAAAACATAGATATTAGGCATCACTTTATTGGAGACCATGCATTAAAATGAAGTATTATTTTTATAATTCATTGTAACAGAAGAGAAACTTAGTGACATTTTTAAAAAGACATTATATTCTGATATATTTGAATATATTAAATAGAAACTAGAAATGATCAATTTGAAGTAATCATTCAGATCTATTTATTTTTTAAACCATCTCCTTATATTAATTTACTCCACATCAAAGGGGGAATATATATATTTTATCTATTTCACATTTTTTAGTATCACTTTTTATCAGTTTATCTTTTTAGCAGTTTCACTTTTTATTAGTTTAATTATTAATCAGTTTCAATTTTTATCGGTTTCAGTTTTTTTCAGTTCTACTTTTTATCGGTGTTACTTTTTATCAGTTTCCCCTTTTATAGGTTTTACTTTTTATTAGTTTCACTTATTATTGGTATCAATTTTTCTCTGTTTTAATTTTTATCAGTTTTTCTTTTTATCTGTTTTACATATTATCAGTTTTACATTTAACCAGTTTCATGTTTATCAGTTTCACAATTATCTATTTCATGTTTATCTGTTTCATAATTATTGGTTTCATGTTTATCCATTTCATTATTATCAGTTTCATGTAATCAATACTAGTTTATTTTAATAGTATTTTAACATTTTATTGGTTTTAAAATTCTTATCATTCTCATATTATTTTTGGTTTTGTTTGTATTATTATTTTATGAACAGTTTACTTAAACCAATATGTCTATCCTGATACTCTAATATGTACAATTTCTAAAACTGTATTTTTTTTAAATAGTTGTTTTTCCATTATTTCTTTTAGCTCCTAATCTGATTCATTCTAAATACAATTTTATTTTAAAAAAAACAGCAAGAGTTTGAAGTCATTTTCAACCAATATATCGGTTAAATCTAATCTTGACCGTCAATTTCATTTTTTAAGAACCACTATATATCTGTCCCACATCAAATTACACCAAATTTCCCAAAAGTTATGATGCTCTATAAAGTCCATGCGTGGTTTGTAATCATGGTTTACTTTAGTTTTTATAATCATATAAGTCCTCAACTTTTGTAACCAAGAAATATTCAGGGTTGATGATGGTCATTCATGTCTGAGTCAACTGCTTCATCTCCAACAAAAATGTCTCCAAAAATATTTCTCTTCTATGACCTTTCGATGTAAAAGGTTAGTCATCCAATATTTTTATGACTTTTTATTCCTCATTGAAAAGTATAATTACTTTCCAAGGGTTGGAATCCATTTGTGTTGAGATCTAGATCATGATTCTATATTTTATAAAAAAGTGTCACTATTTTATAAAACAAAGGAGATAGATAATGGAATCAATATTTCTATTATGATGTATGATAAGAAATAATCAACCTCTATAAAAAAGTAGCAACTTACCTAGGTGTACCATGTGAGGGTGATTCTCTATCTCTTTCACAAAAATTACAGAAACGTGATGGAAATTTTTATAAGTCGAAAGAAGAGGAATATATTTTTGAGATTAATGATGATAAAAGGATAGTTAATCATCTATCATTCAATAGTAGACTCATTACCCTATGGATGTGAGGATTTTAAGTACTAAGAATGAATTATTAGGAAACATTGATGATTTATGATGTTTATGTGCTTGATTATTTAGTGAATATGAGGATGTTTAATCTTATGGGTTTAATTTTATTAATAATTAAAGAATATTATATTTTGTGCCATAAAGTCTCAACTGATCAGGTTTCCCACTAGTCTCATTGTGTCTTTTAAATAATTAATGAGTTTTTTCAGTTATTTAATAATTTTACATCTAACATCTTTTTAGGACCCCTTTATTAGTAAGGATACATTAAGGAGAATCATGTTACGATTCAATCCTAAATCCAAAAAATTCGAGGAATATTCGGTAGCTGAAATAAGAAAAGTAGTAGATGAAAAGAAGTAAAAGCCCTTATAATCCATCCATGTTATATTTAAGAAAAATAATTGTAGTTAATTCAAAACCTCCCATGAAATAAAAGAAACAAAATACAGTATCAGATGAGGTTGATGCATAGTGGAGGAAGAAGAAGGAATAAAAGAAATAAGGGGATCCTCAATTTCGTTTGAATCCAAATGATACTCTAGAAGTTAAAATAAGAACTTAGAAATAATTAAAATAATAATAATAGAAGAAGATAATAAAGATGAGAAAGTATTAAGCTCTTTATATTGATATACTTCTCAATATAACTATGCCATCTAGAACATCAATTGCAATAAGGGAACCATCTGTTCAAACTCAATCAGGTCTAACAATGAAAGGGAAAGAGAAATAGGTTTATGAACAATCTATTACATAAACCACAATTCAATAATATGAAGCGGAACAAGAATAAAAAATTAATAAGAACATGGATAAGAATAATTATAAGTGGAAGAGAATGTAGTTGAAAAAAAAATAGAAATAATTCAGAAGAATAATCAGAATTTCCATCCATCAAATTTCCTTCTCTAGATCACCTACTATCCAAAATAATTTCTCAAGTAATTTTTTAAAATAAAGTCATTAAAATATCTTATAAATAGGAATAATAATAATCTGATAAGAATCAGAATCATCTAGCTCAATTTATCTTTATAGAGAATGGTTTTGGAGATCTTATTGAATAAACTAAATATACGGATTCATAATTAAAAATCACATGGATTAGTATTCAATACATCGAACAAGATTTGAATATATTAGAAAATATTTTACCATTCGTTCAAAAAATTGAATCCAATAGAGAAATCATTTTCAATAGTCATAATGAATGAATATACTCTCTCAAGATTATGATAGATAGGTTTTTTATTCATGAAGCTAATTTCAAGTTATTCAAGGAACATGCTGCTGAGAATAGCAAGGCTTGTAAAATGGTTTTCATGTGCTTATACTAAATTGAGGATAATATCAAATATCATGGGGATAAGATTTATGAATTTATTGAATAGGTTAAATGATGTCAATTCATTCTACCGATATTTGTTCACTGATTTGAAATAAAAACTTGAAGTCTTTCAAAGAATGGGAACCTCAAAAATATAATCCTATGAAGAGCTTGAAAATCATAAGACAAAATAGTAAGATGGTTGTAATGTCATTGTTTTTATCACAAATAGAGTGGAAATATTCTACAAGGCCTAATGATTTTGAATGTAGGATTTCAATTCTCGATATGCAAAGCTTAAAGCATAGGAAGATATTAATCATATTCATGAAGATAGGATCCATAAACAAGAAACTATTATTCCATAGTAGGATATGAAGATGTAGGCTCAGCCTGAATCCCATGAAAAATTGCTATAGGGTAGGAAAGAATTCATGAAAATGAATCCTTCCATGTTTAACCTCAAGGAAAACAAATGGAGAATGAATTCCTTTTTGAACTCTTCTTGTAACACAATCTTATGTCATTTCATGTAATTCCTATTGTTTCGTACTATGTTTCCCTATCTCTTTACAAGACATGAATATTTTCCATTATTAATTTAGAAAAATCATAAATGGGGAGAATAATTTTGAAGTGAATAAACTTCATTCTAAATAAAAAAATGGTTGATTACATATTAAGGTGGAGAAAACATATGTAAAAGTAAATAGAATATGATGTGTAGTGATATTTTTCTACTAGGGTGCAATTAGTGATATTCACTATTACTTTTAGAAGTGTTACTAAACTCAAGGGGGGATAAGTATTTATTGATTTGTTTCTTTTATGATTTCAAAAATGGGGGAGATTATTGTGTCAAAATGTATATTGACATTCCCATTGATCATTTTGGTTTGGAAATCACTAATTACTTATTTTTCTATCATATATGTTGTTTTCTCATCATAATAACTTACATCATAATCATATAATGTTATTCTCCATCATATTAATATGTTGTCTTCTATAGCGTAATCCTTTTAATGTTATGTATGAAAATAATTTTCAGAATCTTAACCCCAATATTCATTATAAGTATACAATGAATAGTAACTATGTTATGTATTGTAACCATGATATGCATCATAACCATGTTAAGAATCATAAGCACAATATGCATCGTAACCAGGTGATGTATCTTATTCATATTATGCATCATAGTCATGATACATACAATATTCATATGATGCATCATAACCATGTCATACTTCGTTGTCATAATATGCATCGTATTCATGTCCTACATTGTAATCATGTATCATATCATTGATATGAATCGTAACCAAGTACGTATTGTACATAAATAATGCAATGTGATATTTTCTTACTTCAATTAAATATACAAGTTTCTCATACTTATTGTATCATACTATTGCAAATACTATATTCTAACAAAAACGATTTCATGAAGATAGTTATATACCAATAAAAACAATTTCATGAATTCTATTTATTTGGAACATTATAATTTATTGTGTCTAAGTCCCTCCAAATATTCTGGATAAATATGATTGTTGATGGAAATATGATGGCTGGAAACTGAGGCTTATAAATAAAATTTCATTCATACCAATGTGTACAATGTTTTCAACAGACATGTTCTAGAGAGAGATTATGTGACCTCTCTCTTTCTTCTTGTGAAAGACATAAAATTAAAATATGTGAACAACTTATTCATAAATATTTTATTGGAATAAGTGAATTGTATTTCTTCATGAAATCCATCAATTTGATAAGGATAGATTGATTATGGGGATAAGAAAATAATTCTTTTGATTCCTCAATCGAAGGATTTAAATTATTTTAAAGACAGAGGTGTTGATTACCTTGATAATCGAGGAATTCTTTGGTTAAGAAGACAGACGGTCAGATCATCATATCGATGGATTACCTAGGTGGTGGTAAGACATACCTTTCATCCTAAGTGAATGGATAACCTACTCATTGGGATAAAATAATTGTAAAACATTTTATTTTCTACAACCTTTATAACAGAAATGATATCATTTTATTTATTCTTTCTCTTTATATTAATTTTTTTTCTAATTTTTTAATTACTATACATTCATTAAATATTGTATTGAAAGATTCTATACGATGAATGGAAGAATCATTTACATTTGTTTTACTCTGATCATTGTGTTCACATCAAATATAATTGTTTTAATATCCTATAGTATCATATCATATCATATCCTTTAGATCGTGGGCTCATATTGTAATTTATATTCATTTAGAATTGTATTAGTTTAAGACATCATAAACTACTTTCATATTTAAGAGTTTGAACTCAATGTTTGTAAAACTATAATTCACCCCATCTTGTATTGTGCCATCTCATTTACATTTAAAAATATATTTCAATCCAACATAAAGCTATTATTTTTATTTAATCTCTTAAAAGCTACATAATTTACATGATTAGAATACCTTGATATTATATTTATATTAACATTTATACATTGAAGAATTAATTATAACATCCAAAAAACTCATCTATTTTGTAAGGTCATTCTTAAAGCATTTGTATCATCTATTAAGATCAATCAAAAATGTATTTGTGGAATAGCCTTATTTTTTTATCATTCAAAGAAATTATAATACTATTAGAGTTTTGAGAAAATAATTCCAAGAATGATGCATAAATCAAGTTATTTGATTCATTGATTGAAGAATGGATGAAGATGACATGACATAGTGTTATCTTGATTATAAATAGACATGACTCATTTAATCCACATGTGTAATGTAAATGGTGAAATGATCCCATTGAATAATGTTTCAAATTGAATTGGAGCATGGGATTTTGTTTAATAATAAACTATGACCCTATTTTAAGGGATCGTTGAAGTTGGATGAGAGATGGATCTACCCATTCACTATTGTATTATCATGAATATTTTTTTCTAATAACCCTTCACACATATTAAAATTTTGATACTTGAAATCTATTTATGATATAATGATTCTGCCAAATTCAAATAACTTTTCCATCTCTTATCTTTGATCCATGTGGAATTTTCATCAAAATGACCAGGATAATCTCATACAATAACTAACATGTAGTTCGCAGTTTTTTTCCTCCTATAATATGCAGTTTTTGAAAAAATATAGAGTAATTTTTAAAATGACATTAAACAACATAAATTCATGAAATATATACATCAAATCCATTATAATAAATTTCTTCTTATTTTTAAAAAACCACATCATCAAAATAATTTCTAACCTAATTTTTCACATTCGATGATTATAATAATAACATATAAACATTAAAAATAAAACTCATATCCATTAATCATTGTTTATTGGGAACTCCCATGAGATCCTTTGGAATCCATTGAAAATTAAAAAAACGTCCATGAATTTATTTATTTGTTGTAGGATATATATAAGGGGATAATTTCTTATTAAATATTGAAAATAAATAATTTCAAAAAAGAAATTTGAATAAAAATTGATCATGTAAGACAAAATAAAATACAATGAAATGTATTTTGATAATAGTTCTTGGTTAAAAAACATGATGGTTTGCTATGACACCTACCTATAGGCCATAGAGGTTAGAGATTACTCCTATTACTTTAAATGTATCCATGATACCTTATATGAATAAACACAAATTTAATTCCATGGTTATTGAAAGAAAAATGAAATCGTATTCTTTTTAGGGTATATAGAATGAAACCCACACCACATCACATTAATATTAGTTATCACCAAGTCTCTCACATTATTAGAAGTGATCTCCCTATAAGAAAAAAACTAAATAAGAGGTGAGTTAAAACCCCAAAAAAACCAATTTCTTTTTTTTAAAAACATAGAGATGATAAAAAGACTAAAACAGAGACAATGATAATAGGGCTGAATTGGAATGAATAATGGATGTAAAATAGATATTAATAAAAGGAAATGTTATATAAACATCATAATATATCATTTAAAATTCATAAATGGGGTTTATATATAGTCTTCAGGGGTTCCTTAATGTATTTAGATACTTTGGGTATACATTGGATACATTCAATAGTGAGGGAGCTCAAGAAAATAGTTAAATAAAACTATATAGAAATTATATATAGGATTTACTAATTAGTCACCAAAATAATGTAAATGACCAATGATGTCTCTATTGGTACATGATGTAATCCAGACATCACAAGATATTATATGAGGCTCACCAGATGACTACTATAATCCATATAGTATAACTTATTACATGAAGACACATTAGAAAGCTAAATTTTTCCAGTAGCCTGACAAAACTCTATCCCACCAAGTTATATTTAAATTACACTCCATGATTATCACGAACCATTTATTTGGTTAGTTTATTTTCAGCTAATATAATTAAAATTAAATTCTAAAATAAAAAAATGTTTATTTACAAAAATAGTGATTGTGGGAACATAAAACATCTTAAGATGATGATTTAACACAATTTAACTATTTTTATATGACCGAAAATAGTTATAAAAAAATACACATGGAATGATTGATTTCTAAAAAAATCTCGATGTATGTTCAAAATGATGTTAAATATTTTATAATGAAGAATAACAAAATATCAATGAAATTTTATAAATAAATGGATTTTACAATGAAATTTAATATTGAGAAAATTTCTCCCTCTTCGTGATTTTTAGAATGGATTAATATAAAAAATTAATAGAATTTAATTTCAGAATCATTAAACATTTGAATGAAAAAATGAGGACACTTTAAATCATGTATCTATATAATTGATTTTAAAAATTATTAATGATTTGGAGGTATTTAAATGGAAATATAATATTAATTGAAAAAACCTAAGAAAATGAAAACTATCATCCCCCATTTATGATATCATGAATATAATGAGAATCAAAACATTTTCAAATAAATATTAATTAAATCATCATTTATATATTAAATAATGTGAATAAAGTCAAAAAAATATTTGGTATAAAGTAATTTATTTTTAATACATACATGGATAGATATTTAATTAATAGGAAATAAAAAATTATAGTTATACATATTCGTTAAAACATCATATAAAAAAAATATTATCATCAAAATTCGGAAAATAAATTAACATAGAAATATGTTTAAAATTGTACATAAAATATGTAAATAAAACTGAATAATAGGAGATAAAAATAAAAAATAAATTTATATGATCAAATAGAAAAAATAAATTCAATGGAAAATAAATTTAAATTTAGAAAAAATGTCAAATTTAAAGAATAACATCACTTTTAGATGAATTTATTTTTGATAATTATTCTATCAAAATTATGTGACATAATTAATTATATTTAACCTATGAAAATGTCTCTAATAGAGGTTTTTAATTTATTCTGTTTTCATCAATAATTAAAAAACCATTTACCATTATTTGGTTTAACAAATCATAAATATATAAAAAAATACCATTCACATTCTACGGATTATAAACAAATTACTATTTTATATGGGTTTTATCTTTCAATTTATTTTTGTGTCATCTCAAGGAGGAACAAAATTAGGTGACAAATAGTATACTACTAAAGGATTTAGTATATGATTATGATAGTGAGCGAATTTTTAGGAAAATAAAATGAATAATAAATTGAAATAATAGAAAACATTGAGTGAAGGAATAGACATTTTTATATAATAACAATAAATCCAAAAATATAATAAATAATTTATGTACTAGCTCCAATGGATTTCGTTAGATAGATTCTATAAGTCCGATGGGAAAATTACAGAACTCCTCAAGTGAAAATCCTGTCAGATTCTTGGTGATATGACAATGAATAATTGGTTAGTACTTTGGTAGCCTAATAAAAATATGTTTTTAAAAAAAATCAATATAAACATACAAAAATTTATATGATGAACATTATTGAAAACCAGATAGAAGAAAATATGAATACACGTTACAAAATGAAATATGATTTGAATTCAAATATATTTCAATTAAAAAAACTATCATTTCATAAATCAAAGGTTGACCAAATTTTAATTTATATATTTATTAAAAGAGAAAATGCCTTATACATTATAAGATAAATTTTCAATGAATTTTCATAACATAAGAATACATAATTTAATATCTAGTTTTATTCATAATATTAAAAATCATGAAAATATATAAGTAAAAAAAATTTCAAAATTATTTTTCCATTATTTTAATTTATATAACTTTATGTATGATTATAATATGAAAAAAATTATTAAATATCTATTTTATAATTAAATATAATCTTCAAAATAAAATATTAGATAAAAATATTTTTTACCAAATTCAAATGGAATGTCAACAGATTTCCATACCTAAATACCTAATTAATAAAATGAAAACAATCTAGCTAAATGTGCTTAGTGGAAATATTAGGCAACATAATATTAATTTATTTAAAATATTTCATTATATTTCAATTCATAATTTAAATCAACAATCCCCACAAAATAAAAAATTCAAAACAATCATAATATTAGATGTCTTTTCAAATACAATTAGAAAATGATTTAGAAAGAATAGATTGAAAAAAATTAATGTATAATTTATGAAATAATTAAAAAGTTATTAGAACTTAATTATGATATTCCCCTTTCATATAATTCATCATTTAGTTAATCATTTATTATGATATGTGGTTTTACCATATCAATGTGAAATCCTTCTATATAATTATTTAAACACTATGAAGCCACATAAAAAATTAAATATTTTTGAATAATTAAAAATAAAATCAAGGCATATATTTATTAGAAATTATTTCCAATAATTTTACCAATAAATATTCTAAAATTATTGTAGTACCATCCAAGGAAATTATGATATATTCAATGAATTGAATATAAATGTTATTCAAATAATAAAATTTAAATTAAATAAAGAAATTAAATTAATGTTTTTGAAAAATAACATATATGTTGGAAAAATAATGTAAAAAACCTTTTTCACCCCTATAATAAATTTTCAAAACATTATAAATTATAATAAATATTAATAAATAACTTTAAAAAAACACCTTAGACCTAAAAACTCCAAATTTATAGATTCAAATTTCATTCTTTAAAATCCACCAATTGATTAAAAATTTAATATTATTGGAATTTATTTAAAATGAATCATCTCTATACCAATATCATTTATTTCTTGTTTAATTTTATTTCTTTCAGTTTTCTGGCTGTATTTTGTTATTTTCTAGAGTTTCTTGAAATACTAGAAGTTTCAAGGGGGATTCAAATTTAATGTGATATGTTATGTTATAGAGTGTGCATGGATACATTGTGTGGAAAAAGATATTAAGTAGAGCTTTGAGAATTGGTTTTTAGATCCAATCCAATATCATTTATATTTGTGGAATTGTAAGTTTTTGATACTTTTCCAATTCATTTAAGGCTACAATGTAGAGTATAGATGTAGTGTATAGGTGGTTTTGGGTGCGTATGATGCTTTATAGGGACTTGAGGAATAGTTATAAAACATTATTATTTAATGACCCTTTATAAGGTGGATCTCATGAGGTATATGGGATGTATTAGTAGTCCGTTTGACATGGAAAATCTTCATCATTAATATGGATGGTTGTTTTAGGGTCTGAGATATTACCACCATAATATTTTTTGTTAATGTGGTGGTTTTATAGGATTTATGTAATTAATGTTTAAAATTTTAGAACCTTATTTCAAATCCCAACATCGAACACTCAAGATGCATTATATCATTTTATTTTTTAATGGGATCCAATATGATTTTCACTCTTTCGAACTCTTCACATCTCTGATCAAAGAGCTTAGGAGTTGGTAATATTCCTCTTTTAGAAGTAAATCATTTGTTTATTGGAATCCCCTATTTTTCTTTATACACTTCCTTGAGAGTTGTAAATCACCTATGGATGATATATTGAATCTTTTTATGATTAATTGTTTTCTATGTATTCCTTCTTGATCGATCAGACCATCAACTCTACGTTGGAATACTCATTACACATTTTTTATTCATTAATATTGTGAATAAATTTTTTTAATTTCATATTTAATGATAATATATTTTAAAAACTTATTTTATTTACTTATTGGAGATGTTTTTTTCAATATAATTTTAAAAAAGATTATTTTAGATGATATGATGTGTTATTTGAAATGATTTTTGAAATTTTTAATAACTATTTAATCTAAATGCATTGAAAATAATTTAACTATTTTACCAAAAATGATTTCTTTAAAGTAGAATAAGTATATGAAATAATTAAATGATGATTTTTGAGAAAAATGGAATAAATTTAATGATTATTTTGAAATGAATGAATTTTATTAAAACCAATGATTTGGTTTTTTAAAATTGAAACCGGATGTTGAAAACTAATATAGGTAACCTAAAATGTGAATTAATTTTAAAAATTGATTTAACATTATTGGTTGACTGATTTATTAAGTCACATGTTAGAATTAATATTTAGTCGATGACTAGTCCAATCACACCATGTCTCTAAATACTTTGTTATGGATATATTATGGAAACTCTAGTTAAACCTATTTCTCTATAATTATTTACAATAAAATGTCGATTGATTAATACCATTGTTCTTATCTGAGGGAGGTATGAAAACACATATCATTAAATATTGATGATTGATAAGTGCATATATATGAACGATTGTAACTATCATATTTGCAAGAATATGACCATTATTAGTGTTTTTACAAGATTTTAAAATACATTGCTTCTAAAATAGATTTATTCCTGGAAAATGTTTTACATAAATATTTAATAGAAACTATTCATCAATTAATATTATTATAAATTTTAAAATTTTTTGATATGAAAGCACATTCTAATTTAAATTTTCAAATGAATGACGAAGAATTTTTATATTTAAATTCAATTCATAAATATATTAATTATTATCTTATTGTTTATTTAACACATGGTATGACCATAATCACCAATTTATCTTAGACCATATCATTTCCATTAAGAATTTTTATATTTTTTCTTTAATAGTCAAGTAAAATGGCAAGTTCCACTTAGAGATTGTAGGGTTGTTGATTAAATAGATCACATAGGGGTTATGGTTATTGGTGGGGTTAGGATCTCCTTATTATACAGGGTTTGTGATAGTTTTCATAATGTATATTGTTGTATTATGTATAATGTATTACTAGGGATATATCTAACTATTGGGGTAATTTTCTACTTGAGGAGTGTTCTCTATACAGACTGTTTATTGTTTGATCTATGGTTGCATTATTTATTTGAAAATTAATTCACCTCTTCTATGATTTGAATTTAAGATTTTGTTTCAATCCTGGGGGATTGGGAACTCTATTCAAGCTATATTAGGGTCAGTCTAGATATTATTTTTCTGTATAATTTAGGATGGTTTTTGAAAATATAGTTTTGAGTGGAGGTTTAGTGTCTGTATTTAATGTTAAAATTTAATCTGGGTTGTTCTTTTAGAAAAGAGTTATAATTATTATTATATAAATGGAGTATGCGGGTGAGTTATTTCTAGGATCAAATAGTAAATTACTCAATGTAGCCATGTATGATTGGGAAAAGATTATTTGAGGAAAAATATTATCTATTTATAATATTTTCCCTACAAGTGATATGATTATATTGATATCATAGATCATGAACCCTTCCTTATAGAATTGTTGTTTTAATATCCCAGGATTAATTTGATGATCATTGTATCATTTTTTATGTTTTACTATTTTCAATAAATTTTGTGCAACATAATTATTCTGATAAGGTTCATGAATAGTCCATATAAGGATTATTTTATTGAATAATAATGATAAAATAATACAATGGATCATATTGTTATTTAGGTGTTGGTTCCTAATGTATGTGCACTATGATATGTACCCAAATCCATTCCCATTACGGATCTGGTTGTCCATCCATAGAGGGGATAATAAAATAAGAATACTCATTGGTTTATTCACATGAAACTACCATCCTTTAATGGATCAAATGTTCCTTTTGTGGATGTGGATTGATTGGAAAATATTTGGATTTTTGTGTTCTTGGAAACACCTGACTCAAAAACTTTAACTGTTCCAACAACAAACTAGAGAGGCCTAGAAGTAGATGGTGTGATTACATGGTCATGATTAGTAAATATGAGGTCCTTTACTGGATATAATTTAGAATTATTTTTAACAAACTACTAGATATGGAATAGATTCTCGTGGATAGGTCTATTTGGTTTCTAAGACTCTATCTGGGCGATAATATAATAACCATTATATTTATTACATATTGACACATGATTTATTTCATAACATTACTCATAATAAAACTCATATGATAAATAATGCTAGTTTATTTTTGAAATAGTTAAATTACACAAAAAGTTTGAAAAAATAAAAACCTCATCATTATTGAAAACATTCTTAACATGATCGCCCTTAAAACTATATGGGATAACCTGGGGACATATATAAGAAAGGGGTGATCTATAAAGCCTAGTAAGGGAGTAAAACTAGTATAAAAAAGATAATAACACTTGTTAGACATTAGGCATATCAATGGGGAATAAAAATAATATTAATAATATGTAATGTTATGGAATGATAACCATCACATAGGAAATGTGGAAACAACATAAAACACTACATCATAATCACAGGTCATGGATAACTGCCTAGACATAAAGGTATCAAAAGATACATAAATGATTCAGGTTCACTATATATCCTTTTATTATGTCTCATGAGACAGACCATTACCCAATTCATTGGAGATCTATATAATTTGTGTCACACCCATCATATTCATTTCATTCTCATGGTTAAGAGTTCCACATATGTCATAAATCCAGGATTAATTAAACATCATATTTCATTCCACTATGAAGGATACTGGAATAAATACATGTAATTCATAATTCCTATAGGTATTACTATATATTTATGAAAAATCGTGATAGGAAATGGGTATGGTATTCACAACACAATGGTTTTGTCATTGAAATTCTAGGTTAATTTTCTCTAGCATAACAGCTTCAAATAATTATTCTTAAAATGGGTTGAGGAGAGAGAAAAGGGTCTCTCATCATTTGGACCTTAAATATAAAGTAATAGTTACATGTAAATACATTTCCCAGCAGAAATAATTTGGAATATATGGTATAAGATAATAAAAAAAACATGAATTAGAGATGATATGTAAAAGTATCCCTTACTTGAGTCTGTCACTCCAAATTCATTGGAGGAGCTTCTGGAGGGCTTGGGGGGCCTTGGGAGGACAATGTATATTGAATGGAAGAGTAAGTGAATTCTCAATGATGTTTTTGTGTTGTAAAATTGGAGCTTCGGTGCGTTTTTAAGAAATAACTGGGAATTTATTTATCATTTCTCAAACATATTTTTTTTGACTCTATATTATAAAACAACTAAAACCCCAAACCTTTCCATGGTTATTTCCATGGTTTCTGAAAAACTGTAGTGGTTTTAATTAATTTATAATACATGGTATTAACATAATAAATTAATTCCCCTATATACATGGGGGAGATTTATACACATAGAGAAATGATTTTAAAACATTAAAATTTGTCGATGGTTTTGTGGGATTTTTAAGGTCATTATAAAACTAATAAAAAATAAAAAAAACTCATTTTATAAAATAGAAAACAAATATTCGATCACGGATACCATTAATAGTATTTATTAAATCCCTTTTAATACATTATGATGTCATAATACACAATGTATATTTGTACGGTATTTAATTATTACCTGAAAATTTTTATGTCTATGAAAATTATTAAACTTTTACTCCTATATTATTTCAGTGATATGATTCCTAAAAATATATCAATCAAAATAAATTCTTTAATTGGGTTTTAATATTAACCAAATAAATTAATTTTTTTGAATCAAATTCAAAAAACCTTTATTAATTAATATGAATTGTATTAATATATATTCATTATTTTACACAAAATTTTGTACGTAATCATATTGTTACGATCTTGATAGATATCCATTTAATACAACACCTACTATCCTAAGGGTAAGGTGCGTGATGGTTGGACGTTCATGGGGAAGTTCAGTGAACAAGGATTGGGACATGATCTCGATGAACATCAACATATACCCTAAAATATTTTCACAATCTTTTTTCTATTTGGACACATATTGGGATTGATCATGGGAAAATCCATGATTTGATTCCTCCCTCTAAATTTCAGATAAATGTTCTTTATTGTGAATGATCCTACAAGTTGGGTCCATCAATTCCTTTGTCAATTTTAATTGGATTTTTTTATAAAATAATATATTTATACCAATCTTGTCATCAATGTTCAATGGATATATCATAAATGGTAATGATTATTAATGTTAAATTATATTTGAAAGGATATAATAAAACCAAAAAAGTTCATGTGTTTTATAAAACCATATTAAATAATAATACATTTAAATAAATTTCAAGTGAAATTTAATTTCTAATAGTTTCGATCATTAAAATCCCTCCTATAAGAAGTTTGACCCTAAAAATTTTCTTTTCCCACATGAAAACATATGAGGGTAACTCTGTTTCATAACCTCCTCTAGTTCTAATGTTGCTTATTCAAACATATGGCTTCTTATAACACTTTTACCAGGGGAATAATCCTATTTCATTGAACTCTTTCTCTATAATCTCATATCTTCATTGGATTCACGTTTTCAGAATGGAAATTCTCTAATGGTATCACTTATAGATTGAGTACATGCGATGGGTCTGGTATTTACATTCTTAAGATAGATACATGGAATACATCATTGTATTGAGATAGGTTATGTGGGAGTGCGTGATGGTAGTCCACTACTACTATGTGATCAAGGATCCCAAATGGGTTGAGGTATCTTTGACTATGAATTCTCTTCTTTCCAAATCTCATCACATTCTTCAATGATGATATGCAGAGGAAATCCATGTGTCCGACATCAAACTATTCATATTGTAAAATATTGTCAACATAACACTATTATTGAATTTGAGTTTCATTGACATGCTGCAGAATTGTATTGACCATTTTCACCATTTCCTAGGCCATTTTAGGACAAAAGTGTTTTCATTCCCCAAAATAATTGTAATATATAGGAATTCTATAGATCTTCCAGTAAACAAATTAATAAACAAAAATTAACATACATGAGTGGAAACTGTTGTCAGAAAAGAAATCGACCTAATAAAGGTGTTGGTCTCATCATATTTAGAACATAGTGGAGAATTCTTTCAATATATCCTCATGTGTCTAGATATTGTACTTAGATCGACCATCAGTTTTTGGGTGATAAGTCATATTGAATTTCAACTCAGTATTCAATGCATGTTTCTGACTCTTCATGAACATTGAGGTGAATTTTTGATGTTGATCATATACAATATATAGTGTTACATCATGCATCCTTACCATTTATCTAATATATATACATGAAATATTATCTTGTTCTAAATCCTCTATAATTGAAAAGAAGTGTGCAATATTTGTAATAATATCCACTACAACACATATTTAATTTTACTCTCTTCATGTGTTTAGATGTCCGTTAAAAAAACTCTATATAATTTTTTTCCCATTTCTATGTATTAATGGATAATGGTTGCATCATACCCTTGAATTTTTTTCTTTACACTTTCACATTTTGACATAAAAAACATTTTGAGGTACACATGGTCATCCCCATCTTTATATTGTCCCACCAATAGTGTTATCAATGATCTCTCTATTTTATTTTTCTTCCTGGGTGGAGGGATATAGTTGAGCTATGGGTATCATATAACAACTCCTTCTTTAACATAGGATTTGATGGTATACATTGTCTTGACCAAAATCACACATATCATCCTTTACTAAATTTGATCTTTGAGGAATGACCTATTCTTTTAGTTTCCACTTTCATTTCAAATCCCACAAAATTTCTTTGACAATCCATCATATTTTCCAAAATTTATTGTTGAGAAAAAAATTGTGAAAGGATTGTTGATGCTCCATAATTTATGATTCCCATATACATTCATTTCAAATATATGAATATTGTATCACTCTAAACTCTCCTCAATGAAAGAATTTATGGATCATTTATGCTGATAACTTCCCCCACTTTTTTTTGAATTATTGTGATGATAGTGAATTGGGGAATCATAATCCTTGATCATAAATAACCATATTCTTAGTAAAATATCCATCTCATTCGTTGTGAATATATACATGAGGACTTAGTGATCTGTATATATTTCACACTCCTCCCCAAATAGGTAATTCTACCATATTTTGTATTCAAATATTACTATATCTAACTCTAGATCATGATATATTTAGTTCTATTTCTGAACATTCTACTACATTTAAGAATATACTGTGACACTATAATTATTCCTTGACACACAATCCAATCCCTTCGTCAAAGAATCACTGAATAACAATAAAATCTATCCACTTATAGGTAGTGTGAGCCTAGTTGAAGTGATAAGACTCCAAATCGGATCTTTAATTCTCTCATCTGATTCAGCATTCATCAAAAACATGACTACCATATGACTTCTCTTGGTTTTTGAATTTGAAAATCGCATGAAATTTCTCACAAATCAATGATAGTACCCATTTAATCCATGGAAACTTAGATATCTGTCACAGATGTTGGACTTACCCTTACTTAAATTTCTCCTATTTTTAAAAGGTTTTATAAATATACAATTTCATGTGATGTTATTCTCCAATAATGATATTTCCTTCAAATAGAACTCACATTTTCTATACCTTTCATAAGGATTCCCCATTTATATTCTATTTATCATAGTTCTCATATACTTCTCATGCCCCTCTTAGATTTTTGAATTTTATTTATATATTATCTATAAATTCTAACAAATATTTAATAAGGTAATATCTAAAGGCTCTATTAATCATGTTAATTAATATTGTTGGAGCATTAGTGTGCCTGAAAAAACATAACTATGAACTCATAGTTCTTGTAACTTATACAAATTGTTTTTTGTCTATTCTCTTTCTTCTCCCTAACATGGAAATTTCCCGAATTTGGATCTAGCTTAGAAAATTATTGTAGTCTATGTAGATGATCAGACAAGTCATCAACATATGTAATATGATTCTTTTTCTTCATCATGATATTTTTTATCACATGATTATCAATGTAACGGTGTATTGACCATCATTATTCTTAAATAGGATGACTGGTGCAACACATGGTGAATCACTTGGGTTTACGAACCAATTATCCATATTTTATTGTAGTTATTTATTTATCTCATAATGTTCGACAAAAAAAATATGGATCCCTAGATAATGCAATAACCTGGATGTAATCTATATTGAAAATTCAACCTCTTAGCAAGGAGTACGACCATGAAACTCCTTGGGAAACACATTTTCATATTCCCCCACAATTGGATTGTCTTATAAGATGATTCATTCTACAGAATCAATCATATAATAGAGATATACTTCTTTTTGTGTCGATAATATCTATTCATGTGATACTGGTGTTAAAAAGGATTTATAATCCCCCTTATACATCTATATAATTGGGGTTCTATTCGAAATACATAGAGTTATTTCTATCTCATGGAAAGTTATGTTGGATTTATATAGATAAATCCAATACATGCCCACAATTATATAAAATTATACCAAAGGGTGTATATAAGGTTCATAGTAAATTTCAACACACATATTGAGATATAAGAGGAGTTATATACTTGGGATGTAATAATTTTTTTATTATTTGTTTTCATCGATTACCCTTTAACCAATTTGTGTGGTTGTGTTGGAATAATTGTAATAAACATTCATGATATTAAGAAATTCATAGAACCATATTTAAAATATATATTCTCTTTCCTTGAAATGAATAGAAAGTTTACATATCATCACATATTTTTATAGACCGAACAGAGTGGTTGTAATAGAAAAAGATCACCCTTACTTACTTGAAGGTTGTTGGTTATCTCCAAAATCCCTTGTCATAGTGAATTGGTTTTTAAAGATCCATGATTCCTTGTAGTTATAGAAATGAACAATTTGATGAGTTCTTAATAGAGAATTAATTTCCTTTTTCACATTAGTAGGTTTCTTCTATATGCAATCATTATATAGGTTCTAATCCTTCTCACACTTAAATGATTTCCCCATACCCCATAATCAATTTCTAGGGTTCCTATTTCTACGCAATTAACAAGTGGGATTTCTAAATTTCTTACCACCATTATATTTATCCATCAGATCACAAAAATTAAATATTGCATTCGTCTTCTTACCCACATAATAACCATGTGATTTATCAATCTCTATTTCGACTTTGAGGGAACACCATAAAATTTTCTCATATATATCAAATTCACAATCCTCTAGGAATTTTCATAGACTATGTTTTATCCATCCAAATAAGTGGTCAACCATGATGTTTGGGGTAACACAAATGTTGGGGGAATATAAAAAATGTCATGTAATGTTTCGCCCATATGCCCTGATAGATTTTTTGTCATCTTTTTTTGTAGTCAAGGAAACAATGTTCCACTCTTTGTTAGAGAGTGTGAGTAAATTATTTATTGAAAAACGAAGTTTGGAATTCTGTCCACCATAATGCTTACATATCTTCCTCATGCTTTGTATTTTTTTATCAATTATAACCAATGATCAAATTCTCCATCCATATGGTAAAAATATAATATAACCTTCTCTTTCTCATAACATTAAATGATTGATAATACATTCTCAATAGAGTTGAACCATTTATCTATGATTAAGGTGTCAAATTATCCACTAAATGTCAGATGCCATTTTCCCATAAAGGTCTCAATCTCCTCTTATTCCCTCTTTGGGGGATTTATGAAATCCTCCTGATTAAGTTTTATATTTAAAACAATGTATACTGAGATAGTATTATCCTATTGTCTCAGATTACGACTCATATTGTGTTGGGAATCTCATTGGGTCAGTCATCACATTTTCCATCATAGTGATTTTTAACTGTATTCCTCCTATTTCCATATGTTGACTAGAGAAAAAATAAAATTTGGGATGATTATTTTTAAAATATTTATCACATAACTGGAAACCCAATGATATTAATATAAAAACATATAAATTATATTTATTTCACAACTAATGAATTTATAACATTCAATCTATGTAATAAATGATCCATATAAAAACATTTTTTATGGAAATATTTGGTATCATTATCAATGGTTCGTAATGATTTTATTAGTATAAAAAATAATATCCCCTATTATTGTCATACCAAGTGAGTACTAAGGCCCATTTTCATGTAACGGGTTACACCAAAAAATGTCTACCATGACATGTTTGTGTTGTTACCCCTATATGTATATATACTAGAACTATTTCCACATATAGTATCTAAAAAGGGATTTATTTTCTTTATAAACAATAATTTTTATTATACTTATTCTTATCCCTAAGGCTTTCACTAGATATTTCTAATTATAATCCCAAAAATTACTAAACTTTTCCTCTTATACAAAAAATAACAACCCTAATCTTTGTTACACGGTAAAATATGATTTATTACATATGATTACACTAATAAAAGACAAAATTTACATAGGTCTAGTATATTTAGTATTAATGTACATTACATAACAATTTTTAAATGAGAAAAACATTAACTTTATTAAAAACTTCTTTAAAATAGTCACACTTAAAACAGTATGGGATGACCTGGGGATATACATAAGAAAGGTGCGATTTATACATTCTAGTATTGGAATAATCATGGGATAACATGAAGAGAATAATTCATTTTAAATTATAGTTTTATCAAAGTTGAATAAAAGGAACTTGTATAATAATTCCTCATATTGAATGACAATTATAACATGGGAAATGTGTCAAAAAAATAAAACATGGAATCATACACATGTTTCAATGTAATTACTATGATATAATGGTTAAAAAGTACCATAATGGAATAAAGGTCACTAATTTTCCAAAAATGATGTCTCATGAAACTAAAAATTACCCATTCATTTGATCTCTATAAAAGATTGTGCACACCGATCACATTAATTATATACTATTTCTTATGTGCACCACATAAATTAGACAAAATGGATTTATTAATCATCACATTAAATTCCAAAATACATGAGTATTAAATAAAATACATATTAACTAGTTTAAATAGGTATATTTTCATAAAGGTAATCTCCTATAATAGAAAATTGTTATGTTATTCACTACAGAATGGTTTTTAAGATGGAAAATTTTATTGAAATATCAATAGCATAAAGACGCCACATAAAATTTCATAAAATAGGATTATGAGAGAGAATAGTGTCTCTCATAATTTTTAAATAAAATAATATTTAAAAGTTACATGTAATGAAATATACCACTATATGGAATTGGGAATATAATTCATAGGACAATAAAGAAACATCAATTAAATAAGAGAAGGAAAATGATCTCTTACATAAGTATTAGACTATAAATGTTTGGGTGAAGCTTCTTGGGAGATTGGTGGAACCATGGGAGGAATCTATAGAGTGGAGAGGAAGATTAAAAACCTAATAAAAAGAGTTCGAGTGATGATAAATAAAATATATTTTTGGTTTATATAGTATGGGACTGTGAATTTCTTTATTATTTCTCATACATATATTTTGGACTCGATACTATAAAATTACCAAAACTAAAAACCATCCATTGGTTTTTAAATATGTTTTATTCAAAATGGGATTTTTTTCCATATTTTATAATTTAAATGGAATAAAATAATAAATTAATTCACTTTATTATGTGGAGGTGAGTCATACTATTTTAGAAATGATAATAAAACATTAAAATATATTAATTATTTTGGAGTATTCATAATGGATTTATAAAATTAATCAAATAAACATAAATTATCATTATTTTAAAGATAAAACATAGGTTCAGAATTTTATACCATTTATAGTATTTAATATATTACTTATGGATCTTTATGATGTCATAATACATAATGTATATTAATATTCTATTTAATTTTTTAAAAAAAATCGACTGGATTTTAAAATTATGAAAAATCGAATAGTGGAGAGTTTGAATTGTCTGAATAAAAATATAATATTTATTTTTTATAAGTAATTTTCATAATATTTTAATTTTAACTTTCAAAAAAAAAATTGACATTTATTATGAAATGATGGGTTTTTTTATAATAACACATTTAAACCCGTTATAAAACTTACATTTCAGTTCTAAAAATTATAATATTATTTATATTTTAAAAAAATTATTTGATATTAAATTTTTTTTAAAAAAATTATTTATAAATTTTAATAACACATAAAAATAAATTCATTAATTTAAATTTAATATTTACCAAATATACTAGTTTTTTTATTGAATAAAAATAAAAACCATTTATAAGTTGACAATAATAGGATGAATGTATATACATTATTCTATAAAAAATTTACATATGAATATTGGTGAGTTCTTGATACATATCCCTTTAATATACTGAAAAATTACCTTAGGTTAAGGATCTTGATTGTGGGACATTCATGGGGAAGTCCGTAGAACATGGTTTGGGAAGTGATCTCAATGAGCTTGAACTTCTTTTGTAAAAAGATTATCAAATTCTTAAGTTGTTGGATTTTCTTGTGGGATTAGTTTAAGGGAAAGAGTATAGATTATATCAATTTTAAAAACTCAAATAAATGGTATTCGTAAGGTATGATCACACTAATTGAGGCAATCACATCTATTTTCTATGTCAATTGGATTGGTTAAAACCACTTAATTATATTAATCATGTGATCAATGTTCAACATCTATATTATCAATGGAAATGATTCATAATAGTTTATTAATTATGATAGGATATATCAAAACCAAACAAGTGAATGTTTTTTCTAAAAACATATTATATATTGAAACATTTAAATAAATTTCAGGGGTAATATTAACAATAATTGTTTGGGTCATTATAGAAAGGACGATGACTTAGCTTGTAAACCACATTGCATATTTATTTATGTCATATCCCAGGGTAGTGACAAATGGGAATATAATGTATAAATATTTTGATACTGGTCTTAGGCCTAACATATGATTTTTAGTTTTGATGGTAAAACTCACATAGTATAAATAATTTTTTTTGGTATTAATTGATAAGATTGACCTTGGTTGTAGGTCAATGATGATAGGAGAACCACCTAATTCAAATTTTGATAATTATAGATAAATTAATGTTATTTGAAATTATGAGTATTCTCATGATGGATCAATAAGATATGATTGATCCTTGAATATTAAATTTCCAATAAGGGTCCCTTTACATGATTTATGTGTGTTAAGGATGGGAAATTTAGATGAGTTTACTATGATGTAAAAATGATATGTGGCAAGTGTGTTCGTTCAGGTTATCTGTGGAGGATCACTCGTGTCTTATGTAATGTGCACAGTTCCATATTCTTACCCTTACCATTAATATATATTTTTATATTTTATTCTTTTTTATCTTATGGTTTCTAGACTCTAGAGTCTATAATAAATCGTATTCAGATGGTGGATGTGTCTCAAGAGGATGCTAATTTGGGTGCAGTGGTAGTGAGATGTACTATCACACTCGATATATCTTTCATGAATATAGTATTTTATACTGTTGAATCTCACTCACCCATTAATCTATTATTATATTTTTTCTTAATCATACCATATGGATATTGTCTTATATGACGGAATTTACAAATCCCCTATGAATGAATAGAGAGTATGTTTCTATTTTCCATTTTGTGATTTATACCAATCAGTGTTATAGGTCACTTTTAATTTCTTATTTCTAATAATTAAACTTTTTCATGTAATTATTTGGATATATTTGTTTTTTCAAATAAGTATCTGTTTTATTGTAACCTCAGTTGGGTCAATATTTTAACTCCTAAATGGGTTTCCCAGGGTTTTATTATAATTGGGAATGAGTAATAGTAGAAATGGACCATGATTATATATTTTTATAGGATAATATAAATATTATATTTTAACATTGATTGTGGATTTCTTATTGGGGATCAATCCCCAGTTATTTTCACGCGTCCTAACTTGCTTCAATATTACTTTTCTAGTTTTTCAGCATTAATGGATTTTGATTTAACTATTGATTTTGAATCTCTAAATGAGTCATTGGCTGTTAATAATTACAATATGGAACTAGAAACACTAAATTAGTTTACTATAGAGTCACATAACATGTTTTATAATCTTTTTACATTCCTGAGTGTGTCACCTTGAGTGGGGCCCATTAATTTTTATATAAAATCTTATTAGTAATACCTACATTATATTTATTGTGGAAAATGCAATTGTGATACAATATTAAAAAAATATCTCTTTCCATGTATTGATAATTTATTTGAACAGTTGGAAGGGGAGTTGTGGTTCTATATTATTTAACATTGATCTAGTTATCACTAGTTTATAATTAAAGAGTATGATGTTCTGAAAACCACCATCTAGTGTGGGTATGTCCATTAAGAGTACCTCGATTTTCCATTTTTCTAACCAATGCTCATATGGTATTTATGGTGTTATTGAAGTGGAAATTCTATGGTATATCAATATGTTCATTTTTGTGTTGTGGGATGAATTTTTTATTTTCTCCAAAACTAAGGATGATCATGGGAGTCTTTTAAAGGAAATTATTGAAGTAATGGAAAATCATTGAATTTATTCCAAATATCAAATTTCGATTTCATGATTAGGGAAGTGAGTTACATGGGACATTTTTTCTCAAAACAATTTAATTCATTTGGTCTAGAGATTGTGAAGGATATTAAGACCCGGTATAAATAATGTAATGTTTTTAGTCTCATAGATTCTTAGGTTTAGAGGAGTATTGCAGTTTGTTCTTTAAGAACACTATTAAACGTTATTCAAAAATATAAATTCTCATAAGTATTGTATATCTTTTTATGTGGGATGTGATATTTAATACTCATTTTATAGTTTGGATATATTTTTTTGAATTTTCATCAAGTGTTGACTATTCCACATGATGAGAATGGATTTTTTTCTAATGGATGCATTGTGTTCTTGTTTTGAATGTATTCTTTTGTAGGGGTTATTGTGAATTAGGATACAGTTATTGATAGAATATCCCACATGAGAAGATTAGTTTTACAAATGATATTTAACTCATAGAACTCTACAAAATAATATAAGTCTATAGTATTAATATTTAAGAGAATTTTTTTTCATTTAATTAAAAAAGACTATGTTATATCCTCTTATAAAAATATTTAAACCATTGATTCATTCATTGGGTGGAGTTCTAAAATGCTTTTTATTTTTATGTTTCAAACACTACAGTTAAGTTAAAGGTCATTGCTAGTTTATTGAGTGTGAAAACCCAACCAAATCCATGAATTAATCATCCAAAGGATAGAAAATGATTTACCACTTTTATCATAAGAATATAGGAGTTTCTTAGGTTGACACCAATATTTATCTTGATGGTTTTAAGATAATGTAACAACATTGTTATTTGGTATGTATCCCAATCTATATTATATTTAAATATATAAAATATATGAGTGAATTTTGGGAGAGTTTGGATGAATTTTTGAAAACTTTTGGGGAATTTTTATAAGTTCACAGGTCGTGCGTTGTTTTTCAAAATTCTGAAACACTAATAGGATACTGTGTACTGTTATAAAACGTAATATTCAAAGTCATAGCGGCTTCACATGGGTTTTCCAAACCATACAGAGTCTTAGGAGAAACGAAGACCTTTTGTGCATTTGTCGAACATGGATCTTTTTCATTTTTGGTATATATTTAGGTAACCAAATGAGTCAATCATGTGAGGGAAATATTTAAGGAATTAGATAATTTATGGTTAGTGCATTGATTGCAAAACCAGGTGAGTAAACCATGTGAGGAAAAATACAACGTCCTTAAAATTGGATGTCACGCAGTTTTACCTTTAACTCCCTCTTTTTTGTTCTTATGTGGCCATAACATAGGTTTTTATTTTATATAATATCATGTAAGGTTCCTCTATTGATCAAAAAGAGATATTAAGGATTCCATTGGTGATTAGAAATCAATTCCCTATGGTAAATGATCATTCTTGGTCGTTTTACTGTGTTTTTTTAGATATACATTTTCCTCCATCTCATTTACATTGATCTATGACTAATTTTGGTATATAGAAGGTTGTGGATTCCCAATATGTTTATATTTTTTCTTTTTGTTTATATGGGAAGAGAATTAAGGTGGGTTTTTAGATATTTAACCTAATTTTATGAACATTCTTTGTGTTGTTCTTCATTTCTGCCATTAAACTCAGGGTTGGTGACTTCACTCTTAACACCATTACTTAAGAACATTAAGCACTGTTTATAAACATATTTCATTAATTGAAATTTATTTTTTATCCAGCCTAAAATAATTTTTGAATCCCTTAAGAGTGATGGTTTTTCGAAATAATATAATTTGGGGTGTTGTAGAAAGTGTTTTGACAAAATGATTTTCAAGTGTCGAATTTAAAGTAATTGTTGTTTTTACTACATGGGAATATTTATTTCAATAAAAATAATGTTTCTATTGAATTTTGGAAGACATGTTGATTTGGAAAGAGTTTTCATATTTGTTTTGTTTGTCTTCATATGCATTAGAATGGATAAGGGCATGAAGTACCCCCATCAAAAGGTTGGTACATACATGTATGTGAAGTACCATAATCAAAATGGTCCACTAAGTGAAGGATTATAGAAAGGATAACATACCACTCATGAGTATGGTAAGTTCCATGGGTTGTGTGAATATTTGGGTGTATGGTTTTTTAGAAAACAATGTGTTATTCCAAAACAAAATGTTACAATATTTATATAATTGTTTGTGCTTTTTGGAAATTGGTTTACATTGGGTTTTATTTATATTTTTGTATAATATATTTAGAATTTTATAATATAATCTGTTTATATTAATGTGTCTAACATGTTCTATCCTAAGGGAATGATTTGGGAAGTAATCAGGGAAAACATACTATGTTTTAGTGATCACCCATTTTTTGGATCTTTGGTGATTTTGCAGATATTATCAATCAGGATACATGAAAATGTAATGTATAAAATATCATTATAACTACTTCATGATTCATTGTATATTTGGGGGAGTTGCATCTTGAAGCTTGTTTTCCCTTGGAGTCATATAGTTGTATTTGTTTTCTGTTGGATTTGTCTTACACTATTTACTTGATTTTAGCTTTTCTTCCTCTATGGTGATTAATTTTATATGATGTTGATAAGTGAAAATTAGTTCTTCATAATTGTTATCATTAATCATATAGTTGTTTTTTTGGTTATGTATTTTCTGGTTATTAGTTTTTTTTCTTATAGGGAAAATCATACCCCACATGTATTGAATCACTTTGACATTTATTACTATCCTTTGGCATCTTAGGGATATCGATTAAAGAATAGTAATGTCTCACATCCCTCTCCAACAAATTATAATTGGTAGGATCTTACAAATGTAATAAGTCTTCTTTATTCCAAAAGAATATTTGAGATAAGTGGTATCATCCTAGTCCTTTGTTTTTGGAACTTGTAGTCATCAGTTATGTCAGACATCGAGTTGATACCATTGGTTTTTATTTCTTGAATTGTGATCATAGAAAGGAGTATGATTTTTAGGACATGAAATGTAGAGCACAAAAAGGCATAGATAACTTTTTTATACTGAACATCGTGTTACTAGGTAGTCGGGTACATTAGTGTTTTTGATACACTTATACGATTTTGAAATTTCATTGCCATGGGTTTATCCAATGAGAGCAACATGACATGCATTAGAGGAATGACATTCCAATAATATTTCATAATTCACAAAGAGTAGTTATTTTTGATTTGGTGCCAAAAAATAGTATACAAATGAATATTTATGAATTTTTCTCAAATCAAATAATTTGAAAATTAGAATGATTTTGGTATTTTGAAAATAGTTTGATTTTCAAAATATATTAGTGATTTTATAAAAAATGGTTGAAAGTGTAAAAGATGATTTTAAATGAAATGTTGTAATAGTTGAGGTGGTATAATTTTAAATTGTTAATCCTTTAAATAATAAAGACTGAGAGTTATGGTGTTTTTTGTTAGTTTATAAAATGGAAACTAGTAGGCGTCGTATGAACCAACCAGTGGAAGATACTCAGAACATGGTTTCACCTATGCCATAGGTGAAAAAATGTTGTTTTATAGTATTTTCCATGTGTTTTTGGATATAGAAACATTATGCTATATGGATGATCCATGTAAAGTAGATCATTCCATCTTGTACCAGAAGTATAATCCAACCATATTCCCAGGTGATTATGAACCAAAAAAGGAAAAGGTGTTGTTGAACTAGCTTAATTGTATCTTTGACTTCATCGACACACTAGTGGAGTTCAAATACAACCTAGTGATGTAAAATCTATAGGAAATTCCATGACAGTGGTGGGATCTTAAGGTCAGGGAAAAAGTTGATCAAGGAATTAGTTGTGAGGATTTGGTATATTTTTTTAATAAAACAATTCTATCCTCACATGTTCAAGATTCAAATAATAATGAACTTCTTCAGTATGAAGTAGAATAATATCCATTTCCAAGATTATGTAGCTAAAATCGTGAATTTAGTGCAATTTTCACTGTAGTATTTTATCAGTACATCATTGAAATGATTCATCATTGAATTTTGGTTGATATTGAATATTTTCTAAAAGAATGTCATTCTATGTATTAATGACTATACAAAGAAGGTCAATAGATAATTAGAGACTAAATGGGACATATTAAGAACTATGGGAGGAGGAAGTATGTTTATTCCCATGGGAACTAGTGGGAACTCTAATGATGGTGGATAGAGGAATGGGGACACCAATCCAAGGTGGGAGTAGGGATTAAAATCAAATAGTCTGAGAAGAAAAACTTCCTTCATAATCCATGTACCAAGAAGAATGTTTCCAATGTGGTTCCCTTGACCACATATAGTGAGAGATTACCGTATAACCTTGATCATAGAAAAATTACATCTATATGATATATATTGAGTACTATTTTTGAGGTTCTCTGAGGTTAGGTGCTCAGGACACTTCTCAGGAATCACAAGAATAATATTTTTTGATAGAATGATGGTAGAAAAATCAATATTGTCCGCAAGACATATCTAGCCATGATAATTGCAAGAATACCATTACTCTTGAGGCATATAAATATGAATATTAAAACAATAATTTTTGTATTATGATAGTGAAATTATATTGGGTCGATCAGGTGATTGTGGATGATCCGGTTAGACCATCTATAGTGAGAGGTGTGATTATTTTGAATTCCACTATTATCAAAGTGATTCTTGATACTTCCACATATCGTACCTTTATTTCTTAATGCATTGATAAATTTATGTTTTTTAAAACATGGTATTATTCCCTCTGTGATAAAACATCAAACAACTCTTGGGAAAAGAGAATGTAGAGCCTTTCAGTGTACAAAAAGACTTATAAGTGTTATTTGAGATGAGATGAAATGAGATTTCTTTATTCCAGATATCTATTCTAATGAAGTAATCCAATGTATGGATTGGTTGAAAATATTCAAGTCTCACATCTTATGTTGTAGAAGAACACTTTGTTTTGTGACTAAAGAAGTCATAGAGCATCACATTAATGGAGAAAGGGTTGTAAATACATGTGAAATGGGCTTGTTGGAACCAATATTAGGAATAATATCATACTAATTGGAATATTTGACCTTGTATTTTATTGTAGGGATCAAAGGTAATATTTTTTTCATCCATGGTAGATCTCTTTCTAGATGTTTTTGACAAAAAAATTCAGGGTTACCACGTGAAAGGGAAGTTATGTTTATGATTAATCTTATCAAGGGGACTAGTCTTATCTCACTTCCATATAATTGAGTAGAACCAATTAAATTAAGGGAGATAAACGTGTATTTTGAAGAGATCGAATGAAAATGATACATTCATCCTAGAACATCCCCATAAAGAAGCACCAGGATTTATTCACGAAGAAAGAAGATTGAACCCTATGGATCTATGTGGATTATCATAAGATTAAATAAGTTTCGATAAAGAATCATTATCCACATCCACGCATTGATGATATATTAAATCAATTGAGGGGATCACAGTGGTTCTCAAAAGTTGAATTGTGATCAAGATATAACTAACTGCGAGAAAGGAAGGGGAAAATTCTATAGAGATATTTTAAAATCATATGTGGCTATTATGAATATTTTGTAATGCCTTATATCCTATTAATTCACTAGGAGGGTTTATAGAATTAATGAATTGGATATTTAAATTATATTTGGATTCATTTATTGTGTTTTTTTATTCAATATATTATTTTATTCAAGGAAAAGGGTTGAGAAAGTCTAATACTTGAAAATAGTTTCAGAAATATTGAGATATCATTATTTGTATGACAAAATATTAAACTTTAGTTGTTAGACATAAGTGGAATGATTTTTGGATATGTAATTTCTAATTTAGGTGTTTCATTGGATGACAATAAGATATAATATTTTATCTATTGGTAACCATCGATGAATGTATTATAGATACAATGTCTCCATGGTCTAGGTGGTCATTACAGACACAATTTGTGTGAATTCTCATGACTAGATTCACCTATGAAAGTTTTGATGAAGAAGCATGTTACATTCCATTGGAATGAGGAAAATCATATGTATTTTTCAAAGATAAATTTTTACCTTGCATCAAAAACTATTATGGTATTTCTAGAATAAGTACAGGGTTATGTGGTGGCTTGTTATGCTTTGGGATTAGGGTTGGGGTGTGTTCATATACCTGGAGACCATGTTGTTGTTTATGGCTCAAGGAAGTTAAGGGTTCATGATAATAACTAACCAACACATGATTTAGAGTAAATAGTCATTTATTATGCTATTAATACAAGGAATCATAACCTACTTAGAGAGAAATGTTTTCTTATTACAGATTATAAGGCATTGACTCATAATTTCTCACAATGATACGTGAACCTGAGGCAAAGAAGATGGATGGATTATCTCCAAATATTCGACATTGACTACATGTATACATTAGGGAATGTAAATAAAGTAGATGATTTATTAAGTAGGAAGACATATATATAGTTTCAAAAAGAAGATTTATATGAGTCGAAATTGATGTTGGTCTTACCAGACATGTGTTTTGAATGTGAAGACCATGGTGATCTTGCAGTTTTCTTTCATGTCTCTTTGATTTCCAGTTTTTTGAAGATGTTTAAAGAGTCATAGACATTTGATGTATAATGAATGACCATGATGTAAAAACTCAATAGTGGGGAGACAATTGAGGGCAGGGTGCTGGATGAGAGTTCTGTTTTGTGATTTAGAAATTAGGTGGTTGTACCAATGGATTGTAAGGAACAACTTCTTCACACTTACCACCATTTTAAATGGGATGTTCAACCAGTAATAACAAATATGTATAAGGAATTCAGCTCATATTTTTGGTTGGTTGGAATGAAAATGAAGGTGGCTAAATTTATTTCAAGAATCTTAACTTTTCAGATAGTTAATTTATAACATTAGTGACCAAAAATTATTTTAAATCTATAACTATTACAATGTGAAAATGGGAGCAAATATATATAGATTTTATAACAACCCTCCCAATAATGGTTTGGAAACACTATTATGTATGGGTGAATATAGATCTTCTCACAATGTTTTCTCATTTCATTCATATTTGTGAAACTCATATGGGGGAGGTTCTATCCAAATCTATATCTGATAAGTGGTTAGTAGAAATGGAATACAAGTTTTGATCATATCAGACAGAGATTTGAGGTTCACATCCCGATTATGAGAATCCTTACATAAATAACCTAGTAATCAATTGACTATGAGTATGTCGTATCATCCATATATAGACGGGAAGTCTAGAATGATGATTCAAATGTTGGAAGAGATGTTCTAGGCTTGTATAATGGATTTTAGTGGCTTATGGGAAGATAATGTTTCATTGGTGGATTTCTCATAAACCAAAGGATATCAATCCTGGAAATATATGGATCCTTTATAATCATTTTATGGTAATCCTACCATTCTCATTTGTGTTTGATTGAAACAAGTGAGACTTCAATTGTTGGGATAAACCTTATCCAAGATACATCATAGAATATTTAATTGATCATGAAACATATGGAGACAAGTCATAGTATTCATAAATTTTATGTGGATCATCATTAATGACCATTGTACATTTTAATTAGTGATATTGTTTTCTTAATGTTATGTAAAATAATTTGATATCAACTTTTTAGAATTATAGTCTGGTTATCTCTTCGATAAATTGGCCCTTTTGGGATACTGGAATGGGATGGTGGGTGTCCTATCAGCTGGAACATTAGCCATGTCCTAGTGTGATGCATAATGTATTCTTTTTATCTTATTTAAAAATGTGTCAACATAATCCTTACCATATGATCATATGGGATAACACAGATCTAAAACTGGATTCTTTATTGGTACAAATACCAGTGCATATTATGGAAAAGAAAGAGAATGTATTCCATGGTAAATGCATCAGTCTAGTGTGGGTCTTGTCAAAACATGGTCAGATTCAAGAGGTGACATGGGAATGGGATATGTTAATGATAAATAAATTTCTGGAACCCTTTCAATTCATCGATTGTTTTACAATTTCTGGGGATGGAAAGTCCAATGGTGTAGATAATGTAGTACCCCCAATTTTTCTCATATATCCCTTTCTTTATAATATGAAATTATATAATGTATATGGGTGGTGTTTTAGAGAGTTTGGATAAAAATTTGATAGTTTTTGGGGATTTTAAAAATTTTCACATGTGGTGCCCAGTTTTCGAAAACTGTACAACAGAATTCAATAACCATACACATTTAGATCGGTGAAACGGAATATCCCACGGGGTGCGTACAATTTTTCCAAACCATGTGATGGCCTTAGAGAAACTGCTTCATGTTTTGAATTTGTGGGATAGTGAGATTTGTCTTGTCTATCTCATGGTTTGGTATCTATGCGAGGAAACTGTTCATGGGTCATAATAAAGGAATTGGCTAACGCATGATTAGCACATGGCTGGATTAACTGTCTTACTAAATCATGTGTGGTAAGAAAATACCACCTTAAAAATTGGATCTCACTCTTTTCAAATACATATTTTTTAGGATACAATTCATGATACATTTTTTGGATTTATATCAGCTTCAGTGAAAAGAATAGATGGTTATCCACATTTCCCACATCATAAACCACCTAAGATGGTCTTACATATCTCATCACAAGCTTTCCCAATTTCCCAAACCATCGGTCACACATTCCTGGAAATACACTAATATCATGGCCATAAAAAACTCAAAAGGGTGTCTATAACAATCAGTAAAAGACTCATACTGATTCTTCATTCTTGTTACCATCCTATGATTTCTTAATTAAATTGTTATCACTATTTCACTGAAAAAACTATTTCTAACCATAGATCTCCCCCAATATTAGACCAATAAAATTGATATTTAGACAAGATGATATAAATATTCTCAAAGTGTTCTATAAGAAATGACAAAAAGTGACTTTTTTTGTAGGAAACCTCATCCTATAGAAAATGGAAATACCAATCCCCAACAACATAAAAAATTAACGAGTGGATAATTTCTTACCAAATTTGCAATTCTTATTTGTCTTAGATATTCATCTTTAGGTGGTTTGTAATTCTAAAACTCACCTAGGACCCATTGCCTCCTAGAGGCCTCTAAAAAATTAGGATGTGAACAAGGGATAAATTTTTGAATCTATAATAGATGTAACTCTATGTTATATTCAAATCCTCTAAGTATATATACATCCAATGTCCCCAACATTTTTATATCTCAAATTGGTGTAAATTGAAAAGATTCGATCTTCAGATCGATCACAATTCATATCCCTTACATCCCTCAAAGGGTATGAATAAACCTAACCATGAAATCAATATAAATCACTTAGAACATAGATGATTTAATTATAAGGTTTAGGGTAGTCCCAATAGTCTCTATTAATTTTTAACCAACTCACATTTATAACAATGGAAGGAAATATCAGTGATATCCCATTTCAAAAATGAAACTGTAATCATAGTTTCATATCATACACTATATACATGGTAACATGGAACACTAATCACATAGAATTATAAATATCATTCACCACAAACATTTTCACACATAGGGCCTCCACATACTAGTTCCAAAAACATAAGAAACCCTTAGTGGAGAATTACCACTATATAATTTTCTCACCAACATAAACAGATTCTATGATTCCATGGAAATAACCACCAAGAAAATCCTTGTAAATATTGAAATTTAGAAGTGTATATGTAATATATAACATCGCACCTCTTTTCATTGGTTTTAGAGTGAATTGAGACGTTAATAGGCCTTAAGAGGTACCCCCATGATTCAAATGGCTAATAATAAATTTCACGATGCTTTAATACATATTGGGATAATTTAAACTATAATAACAAAATAACTAACCATACAATACATTACCAAAAGTACAATATAATATTAATGATAAAAATGAAATAAAATTACATTTCATTTACCAAAATAAAAAAAATTCAACTACCAAAACTGAATTAAAACTAATTTTAAGAAAAAAGTGGAATAAAAAAATATAAAAACATAATGGAAACCATATGTCTCTAAGGATCCACAGGATCTAAGATAAAAAACCACTAAAATTTACATTTATAATGAAAAATCCAAGATTGGATAGTTTGTGTGGTCTGATTAAAAATATAATATTGAAATTTTATAAGTAATTTTCATAATATTTTAATTTTAACTTTAAAAATAAAATTGAAATTTATTCTGAAATGATGGTTTTATTTGACAATAACACTTTTAAAACCCTTATAAAACTTACATTTTAGTTCTAAAAATTATAAGATGATTTATATTTTATAAAAATTATTTGATATTAAAATTTTTAAAAAATAAAATTTATTTATAAATTCTATTAACACGTTAAAATAAAATCATTAATTTAATTTTAATATTAACAAAATATATTATTTGTTTTTTTTTGAATAAAAATAAAAACCATTTATAAGTTGACAATAATAGGATGAACATATATACATTATTCTACAAAACATTTACATACTAAAATTGATAGGGCCTTGATACATTTCCATTTAATATACATCAAAATTACTTTAGGTTAAATATCTCTATTGTGGGACACTCATGGGGAAGTTCATAGAACATGGTTTGGGATGTGATCTCAATGAGCTTGAAATTCTCCCGTAAATGGTTTATCACATGCTTAAGTTGTCGGATCTTATTATGGGATTGTTTAAGGGGAAAGAGTATATATTATATCAATTTAAGAAACTCCAATAAATGGTATTCATAAGGTATGATCACACTAATTGAGGCTATCACATCAATTTTCTATGTCAATTGGATTGGATAAAATCCTTCAATTATATTAATCATGTGATCAATGTTCAACATCTATATTATCAATGGTAATGATTCATAATAATCTATTAATTATGATAGTATATAATTAAACCAAATAATTGAATGTCTTTTCTAAAAACATATAATATATTGAAAAATGTAAATAAATTTCATGGGATGTATTAACAACAATGGTTTGGGTCATTATAGAAATTATGGTGACTTAGAATGTAAACTACAATGTAGAGTTATTTATGTCATATCCCCGGGTAGTGAAAAATGGGAATATAATGTATAAATATATTTACACTGGTCTTAGGCCGAACGTATGATCTTTAGTTTTGATTGTAAAACTCAAATCATATAAATATAAATTTTATTTGGTATTGATTGTTAATATTGACCTAGTTTATAGGCCAAGGATGACATGAGAACCACCTAATTCCAATTGTGGTAATAATAGATCAATTAATGTAATGGGAAATTATGAGTTTTCTCATGATGGATCAATAAGATATGATTCATCCTTGAATATTACATTTCTAATAAGGGTCCCTTTTACATGATTTTCGTGTGTTAAGGATTGGAATTTTAGATGAGTTTACAATGATGTAAAAATGATATGTGGAAAGTGTGTTCGTTCGGGTTATCTGTGGAGGATCACTCATATATTATGTACCACACACAATTCCATATTCTTACCCTTACCATTAATATATATTTTTAAATTTGATTCTTTTTTATCTTATGGTTTCTAGACTCTTTAAACTAGAATAAATCTTATTCAGATGGTGTTCATGTCTCTAGAGGATGATAATTTGGGTTCAGTGGTAGTGAGATGTACTAGCACTATCAATTTATCTCTAGTCAATACATTGTTTTATACTTTTGAATCTCACTCACCCATTAAACTATTATTATATTTTTTCTTAATCATACCATATTGATATTGTCTTATGTGATGGAATTTACTAATACCTTATGAATGAATAGAGAGTATGTTTATGTTTTCTATTTTGTGATTTATATCTATCATTTTCAGAGCTCACTTTTAATTTCCTATTTATAATAATGAAACTTCTTCATATAATTATTTGGATAGATTTGTTTTTTCCAATAAGTATCTGATTTATTGTAACCTCAGTTGGGTCACTATTTTAACTCCTAGATGGGGTTTCCGGGGTTTTTATTATAATCGGATGTGAGTAATAGTAGAAATGGACCGTGATTATATATTTTTATAGGATAATATAAATATTATATTTTAACAGTGATTGTGGATTTCTGATTGGGGATCAATCCCTAGTTATTTTCATGCATGGTAACATGCTTCAATATTATTTTTCTAGTTTTTCACCAATAATGGATTTAGATTTCAATATTGATTTTGAAGCTCAAAATTAGTCATTGACTATTAATAATTACAATATGGAACTAGAAAAGTAAAAATAGTTTACTATAGAGTTACATAACACATTTTATAATCTTATTACATTCCTGAGTGTGTCACCTTGAGTGGGGCCCATTAATTTTTATATAAAATCTTTTTAGATAGATTTACATTATATTGATTATGGAAAAGACAATTGTGTTACAATAATAAAAAAATATCTCTTTCCATGTATTGATAATTTATTTGAAAAGTTGGAAGGGGTGTTGTGGTTCTATATTATTAATCATTGATCTAGTTATCACTAGTTTATAATTAAGGAGTATGGTATTCTGAAAACCACATTTTAGTGTTGGTAAGTTCGTTTAGAGTACCATGATTTTCCATTTTTCTAACCAATGCTCATATGGTATTATGGTGCTCTTAAAGTGGAAATTATATGGGTATCTCAATATGTTCATTATGGTGTTGTTGGATGAATTTTTTATTTTCTCCCAAACTAAGGATGATCATGGGAGTCATTTAATGGAAGTTATTGAAGTAATGAAAAATCATTGAATTTATTTCAAATATCAAATTGTGATTTCATGATTAGGGTAGTGAGTTTCATGGGGCTGGTTTTCTCAAAACATTTTAATTCAGTTGGTCTTGAGATTTTTAAGGATATTAAGACACGGTATAAATCATGTAATGTTTATTTGTTACGCAGATTCTTAGGTTTAGAGGAGTATTGCAGTATGTTCTTTAAGAACACTATTGAACATTATACTAAAATATATATTCTCACAAGGTTTTTAGTGCTTTCTATGTTGGATGTAAAATTTTATACTCATTTTATGATATGGATAGTTTTTTTTGAATTTTCTTCTAGTGTTGACTATTCCACATGATGAGAAAGGATTTTTGACTAATGGATACATTGTGTTCGTGTTTGGAATGTGTTCTTATGTAGGGGTGATTGTGTGTTAGGATACGGTTCCAGATAGCATATCCCACATGAGAAGACTAATTTGAAAAATGATATTTAACTCGTAATTATATACAAAATAATATAAGTTTGTAGTATTAATATTTAAGAGAATGTTTTTTCATTTATTTATTAATGATTGTGTTGTATCCTCTTATAAAAATATTTGAACCATTGATTCATTCATTGGGTGGAGTTCAAAAATTCTTTTTATTTTTATGTTTCATACCCCACTGTTATGTTAAAGTCCATTGCTAGTTGATTGAGTGAGAAAACACAACCAAATACATTAATTAATCATCCATAGGGTGGAACATGATTTACCAATTTTATCATAAGAATTTGGGAGTTTCATAGGTTGAAACTTATTTTTTAGTGATGGTTTTATGATAATGTATCACCCGTGGTATCTGGTATGTGTCCTAATCAATATTATATTTAAATATATAAAATATATGGGTGAATTTTTGGAGTGTTTAGAGAAATTTTTGAATCATTTAGGGGTACTTTTGTAGGTTCATTGGTGGTTCATAGTTTTTCAATATCATGAAACACTAATAGGATACTGTGTAAAGTTATACATCGTAATATGTAAAGACATATGGGCTTCACATTGATTGTCCAAACCATACAGAGTCATAAGAGAAACGAAGACCTGTTTTGCATTTGTTAAACATAGATCTTTGTCATGTTTGGTATATATTTAGTTAACTTAATGATTCAATCATGTGAGGGAAATATTTAAGGAATTAGATAATTCATGGTTAGTTCATTTTTTTCAAAACCATTTGAGTAAACCATGTGCAGAAACAAACTATGTCCTTAAAATTGGATGTCACCTAGTTTTACCTTTAACTCCATCCTTTTTGTTCTTATGTGGCCCTAACATAGGATTTTATTTTACAGAAGTTCACGGAAGGTTCCTCTATTGATCAAAAAGAGATATTAAGGATTCCATTGGGGATTAGAATTCAATTCCCTATGGTAAATGATCATTCTTGGTCATTTTTTGGTGTTTTCTTAGATCTACATTTCCCTCTATATCATTTAAATTGATCTATGACTAATTTGGGTAGATAGAAGGTTGTGGATTCCAAATATGTTTATATTTTTTCTTTTTGTTGATATGGGAAGTTAATTAATGTGTGTTTTTAGATATTTAACCTAGTTTCATGAATATTCTTCATGTTGTTCTTCATTTCTTCAATTAAACTTCAGGTTAGTGGCTTCACTCTCGAAGCCTTTATTTAAAAACATTAAGCATTGGTTATAAATTTATTTCATTAATTGAAATTTATTTTTTATCCAGTCTTAAATAATTTTTGAAACCCTTAAGCGTGATGGATTTTGGAAATAATTTAATTTGGGATGCTGTAGAAAGTGTTTTGATAAAATGATTTTCAAGTGTTGAATTTAATATAATTGTTGTTTTTACTACATGGGAATATTTATTTCAATAAAAATAATGGATTTTATTTAATTTTTATAAGACATGTTTATTTGGAATGAGTTTTCATAGTTGTTTTGTTTGTTTTCATATGCATTCGGATGGATAAGGGCATGAAGTACCCCCATCAAAAGGTTGGTACATACATGTGCGTGTAGTAAAATCATCAAAATGGTCCACTATGTGATGGACTAGTAAAGAGAACATACCACTCATGAGTATGGGAAGTTATATAGGTTGTGTGAATATTTGGGTGTATGGTTTTTTGGAAAAGAATGAGTTATTCCAAAATAAAATGTTACATTATTTAAAGAATTGTTTGTGTTTTTTTGAAATTGGTTTAAATTAGGTTTTATTTATATTTTGATATAATATATTTTGATTTTTTTAATATAATGTGTTTATATAAATGTGGCTACCATGTTCTATCATAATGGAATGATTTGGGAAGTAATCAGGGAAAACCTACTATGTTTTATTGATCACATATTTTTTGGATCTTTGGAGATTTTGCAGATATTATCATTCAGGATTACATGAAAAGGCAACGTATCAAATATAATTATAAGTACTTCATGATTCATGGTCTATTTGGGGGAGTTGGATCTTGGATCTTGTTTTCCCTTGGAGTCATATAGTTGTATTTGTTTTCTGATGGCTTTGTCTTACACTATTTACTTGATGTTAGTTTTTCTTCCTCTATGGTGCCTAATTTTATATGATGTTGATAAATGAAATGTAGTTATTATTCATTGTTATCATTAATAATATAGTGGTTTTTTTGGTGATATATTTTCTAGTTATTTGTTTTTTTTTCTTATATGGAAAATCATACCCCACATGCATAGAATCACTTTGACAGTTATTTCTATCCTTTTCCATCTTAGGGATATCGAGTAAGGAATCATAATGGCTCACATCACTCTCTAAGAAATGATAAGGGGTAGTATCTTACAAATGGTAAAAGTCTTCATTGGTCCAAAAGCCTATTTGAGACAAGTGATATCAGCCTGGTCCTTTATTTTTGGAAAATTTAGTCATCAGTTATGTCAGACTTCGAGTTGATACAATTTTTTTTTATTCCTTGAAATATGATCATAGAAAGGAGTATGATTTTTAGGACATTGAATGTATTGCATAAAAAGGAATAGCTAACTTTTTTATACTGAACATCATGTTAATGGGTAGTCAGGTACATTAGTGTTTTTTATACACTTATACGATTTGGAAATTTAATTGCCCTGGGTTTATCCAATGAGACCAACATGACATGCATTTGAGGAATGAATTTCCAATAATATTTCATAATTCACAAAGAGTAATGATTTGTGATTTGGTACTAAAAAATAGTAGACAATTTTAAATTTATGAAATTGTTTTTAAATCAAAAAATTTGAAAATGAGAATGATTTTGGTATTTTGAAAATAGTTTTATTTTCAAAAGATAGTAGTGATTTTATAAAAAATGGTTGAACGTGTAGAAGATGATTTTAAAGGAAATGTTGTAATAGTTGAGGTGGTAAAATGTTAAATTGTTAATCCTTTAAATAATAAAGACTAAGACTTATGAGGTTTTTGTTTGTTTATAAAATGGAACCTGGTAGGCAACTTATGAACCAACCAGTGGAAGCTGCTTAGAACATGGTTTCACCTATGCCATAGGTGAAAAAATGTTGTTTTAGATTATTTTCCATGTGTTATTGGATATAGAAACATTGATCTACAGGGATGATCCATGGAATTTGGGTCATTCCATCTTGTACTAGAAGTATTATCCACCCATATTCCCGGGTGATTCTGAACCAAAAAAGGAAAAGGTGTTGTTGAACTAGCTGAATTGTATTTTTGATTTCATCGACACACCAGGGGAGTTGAAATCCAACCTAGTTATATACATTCTATAGGATATTCCATGCCTACGGTGGGATATTAATGTCTGGGAAAAAGTTTATCAAGGCATTAGTTGTGATAATTTTGTATATTTCTTTAATAGAAAATCCTATACTCATATGTTCAAGATTCAAAGAACAATGAACTTCTTCAGTCTGAAGTAGAACAATATCTATGTCCAATAGTATGTAGCTAAAATCATGAGTTTAGTGAAATTTTCACGGTAGGCTTTTTTCAGTAAATCATTGAAGGGATTCATCATTGAATTATGGTTGATATTTAGAATTTTCTCAAAGAATGTCATTCTATGTATTAATGACTATACAAAGAAGGACAATAGATAATTAGTGACTAAATGGGAGATATTAGGGACTATGGGAGGAGTAAGTATGTTGATGCCCATGGGAATTGGTGGGAACACTAATGATGGTGGATAGAGGAATGGGGACACCAATCTAAGGTGGGAGTTGGGATTAAAATCAAATAGTCTGATCAGCGAAACTTCCTTCATGAGCCAAGTACCAAGACGAATGTTTCCAATGAGGTTCCCTTGACCACATAAAGAGAGAGATTACGGTATAACCTTGATCATAGAAAAAGTACATCCATATGAGATATATTCAGTACTATATTTGAGGATCTCTGAATTTAGGTGCTCAGGACACTTCTCAGGCATCACAAGAATAATATGATTTGATAGAATGAGGGTAGAAAAATCAATCATGTCAGCAAAACATATCTATCCATGATAATTGTAAGAATACCATGACTCTCGTGGCATATAAATATCAGTAGGAAAATAATAATTTTTTTATAATGATAGTGATATTATATTGGGTTGAGTAGGAGATTGTGGGTGATCCGGTTAGACCATCTATAGTGAGAGGTGTGATTCATTTGAATTCCACTATTATTCAAGTGATTCTTGATACTACCACATCTCATACATTTATTTCTTAATGAAGTGATAATTTTTTTTAAAACATGGTATTATTCCCTCTATGGTAAAACATCAAACGACTCTTGGGAAAATATAATGTAGAGCCTTTTAGTGTACAACATGACTTATAAATGTTATTGGAGATGAGATGAAATGAGAGTTATTTTTTCTAGAGATGTATTCATATGAATTAATCAAAGGTATGTATTGGTTGACAATGTCCAAGGCTCACATATTATGTTATAGAAGAACACATTGTTTTGTGACTAAAAATGTCATAGAGAATCACATTAATGGATAAATGGTTGTAAATACAGGTGAAATGGGATTATTTGAACAAATATTAGGAATAATATCATACTAATTGGAGTATTTTAACATGTATTTTATTTTATGGATCAAAAGTAAAATTGTTCCATCCATGGTAGATCTCTTTCTAGATGTTTTTTTCACAAAACAAATTAGGGTTACCACCTGAAAGGGAAGTGAAGATTATGATTAATCTTATCCTGGGGGCTAGTCTTATATCACTTCCAAATTATTGAGTAGATCTAATTAAATTAAGAGAGATAAAAGTGTATTATTAAGAGATGTAATGAAAATGAGTCATTCATCCCAGATCATCCCCATGAAGAAGCACCGGGTTTTATTCATGAAGAAAGAAGATTGAACCCAATGGATTTGCGTGGATTATCGTAAGATTAAATAAGTTATGATAAAGAATCATCATACACATCCACACATTGATGATCTATTCGATAAATTGAGGGGATCACAATGGTTCTCTAATGTTGAATTGTTATCAATATATCACGAATTGAGAGTATGGAAGGGACATTCTATAAGGATCTTTTAAAATCAAATGTGGCTATTATGAATATGTGGTAATTCCTTCTATCCTATGAATTCACCAGCAGGGTTATTAGAATTATGGAATTGGATATTGAAACTATATTTGGATTCATTTATTGTGTTTTTTATTCAATATTGTTGAATTCAAGGACAAGGGATAAGAATGTCTAATACTTGAAAATAGTATCCGAAATTTTGAGAGATCATCATTTGAGTGCCAAAATATATAACTTTAGTTGTTAGACACAAGAGGAATGATTTTTGGGCATGTAATTTATAATTGATGTGTTTCTATGGATGACAATAAGATATAAGATTTTATCTATTTGTAACCACTAATGAATGTATTGTAGATACAATGTTTCCAGGGTCTAGGTGGTTATTACAGACACAATGTGTGTGAATTCTCATGAATAGATTCACGTATGAAATATTTGATGAAGAAGCATGTTCCATTCCATTGGAATGAGGAATATCATATGAATTTTCCAAAGATGAATTTTTACCTTGCCTCAACACCTATCATGGTATTTCTAGAATAAGTACAGGGGTATGTGGTGGCTTTTGATGCTTTGGGATTATGGTTGGTGTGTGTTTATATACCAGGAGACCATGTTGTTGTTTATGGATCAAGGAAGTTAAGGGTGCATGGGAATAACTAAACAACACATGATTTAGATTAAATTATCATATATTATGCTATTAATACATGGAATCATTACCTAGTTGGAGAGAAATGTTTTTTTATTACAGATTATAAGACATTGACTCATAATTTCTCATAATGATATGTGAACTTGAGACAAAGAAGATGGATGGATTATCTCCAAATATTCGACATTGACTATATGTATACATTATGGAATCTAAGTAAATTATACGATTTATTATGTAGGAATACATATACATAGTTTCAAAAGGAAGGTTCATATGAGTCAAAATTGATGTTGGTCATAGATGACATGAGTTTTGAATGTGAAGACCAAGGTGATGTTACAGTTTTCTTTCATGTCTCTTTCATTCCCAGTTTGGTGAAGATGGTTAAAGAGGCATAGAAATTCAATGAAGAATGAATGACCATGAGGTAAAAACTCAATATTGGGGAGAAAATTGATGTCAGGGGGCAGGATGGGAGTTCAGTTTTGTGCTTTTCAAATTAGGTCGTTGTACTAATGGATTGTAAAGAACAACTTTTTGACACATTTGACCATTTTAAATGGGATTTTCAACCAGTAATAAAAAAAGATTTATAAGGAATTTAGATTATATTTTTGGATTGTTGGAATTAAAATGAAGGTGGTTGTATTTATTTCAATAATCTTAACTTTTTAGATAGTTAATTAATAACATTAGTGACCAAAAATTATTTTATAATATTTAACTATTATAATGAGAAAATGAGAGCAGATATATATAGATTTGATAACAACCCTCCCGAAAATGGTTTGGAAACACTATTACCTATGGTTAACTATTGATCATCTCACAATGTTTTCTCATTTCGTCCATATTTGTGAAACTCATATGGTGGAGGTTCTGTCCAAATATATCTCTGATAAGTGGTTAGTAGAAATGGAGTACATGTTTTGATGGTATCTGCTAGAGATTTTATGTTAACATATCGTTTATGAGAATCATTACATAAATAACATAGAAATCAATTTACTATGAGTATGGTGTATCATCCTTATATAGAGGGGAAATCTAGAATGATGATACAAATTTTGGAAGACATGTTGCAGGCTTGTGTAATGGATTTTAGTGGCTTATGGGAAGATATTGTGTCATTGGTGGATTTCTGCTAAACCCAAGGATATAAATCCTAGATATATACAGATACATTATAATCATTTTATGGTAATCATTCCATTCTAATTTATTTTTGGATGAAACAAGTTAGACTTCACTTGTTGGGACAAACCTTATCTAAGATACATCACAGAATATTTAATTGATCAGGAAACATATTGAGACAACTCGTAGTCTTCATGAATTTTATGTGGATCATCATTAATGACCATTGTACTTTGTAATGAGTGATAATTTTTTCTTTATGATTTGTAAAAGGATTTGATATCATATTTTTAGAATGAATGTACGGTTATGTCCTTTATAAATTGGCCCTTTTTGGATACTAGAATGGGATGGTGGGTGGCCTATCAGCTGGAATTTCAGTCATGTCCCAATGAGATGCATAATGTATTCCTTTTATCTTAATTAAAAATCTATCAACATAATCCTAACTATGAGATCAGATGGGATCACACAGAACTAAAATTGGTTGCTTTATTGGTACAAATACTAGTGTATATTGTGGAAAGGAAAGAGAAAGTATTCCATGGAAAATGCATATGTCTAGTGTGGGTCTTGTCGAAACATGTTCAGATTCAAGAGGTGGCATTGGAATGGGATATGTTAATGATATGTAAATTTCCGGAACCATTTCAATTCATCGATGGTTTTACAATTTCTGGGGATGGAAAGTCCAATGGTGGAGAGAATGTAGTACCCCCAGTTTTTTGCATATAACCCTTTCATTATTACATTAAATTAAATAATGTATATGGGTTGTGTTTGGGAGAGTTTGGATAAAAATTTTATTTTTTGGGGATTTTAAAACATTTTACATGTGGTGCCCAGTTTGTGAAAACTATATAACACAATCCAGAAACCGTGCACATTTAGATCGGTGAAAAGGAAAGTCCCACGGGGTGCGTACGATTTTTCCAAACCATGTGATGGACTGAGAGAAACTATTTCATGTCTTGAATTTATGGGATAGTTAGATTTTTTTTGTCTCATGGTTTGGTAACCATGTGAGACAATAGTTCAAGGGTCATAATAAAGGAATTGGATAACACACGATTAGCATATGGCTAGATTAACTATCTTACTAAATCATGTGTTGTAAGAAAATACCACCGTAAAAAGTGGATCTCTCTCTTTTCCCAATTAAATCACATGTTTTCATTTTATAAAGCCTAAATTCAAGATTTTGATTTACCAATGGAAAATGGTTGTTTCCCTATTTATCTGAAGTCAATATAAAGGTTTCCCTTGGTGATTAGAAGTTGATTCCTCACAGTAAGTGATTGTGTTTTGTCTTTCATGATGATTTATTAGATTTAGTTCACCTTGTCTCTCAGTTCCATATATATATATATATATATGATCAATGTGGGTATATAATTTGATTAGAATGAAAAATATGTTTATATTTTGAATGTATGTTGATTGGGGATGATACCTATGGTTGGTTTTTTGGAGACTTAATATAGTTTAGTGAATGTTCTTTATATTGTTCTTCATTTTACCCATAAAACTCAGGGTAGATAGCTTCACTCTCATCTATTATATTTTATAACATGAAGTCTTTGTTTGAAATTTATTTTGTTGATTAAATTTTAATTTTTTTCTATTTTTAAATAATTTGTAAAACCCTCATGAGTGATGGTTTTTGGAAATCAAGAAATATGGGGTGTTGTTGTAAGGTGTTTTGATAACATGATTTTAAAATTTTGATTTGAAATTCCTAGTTTGTTTTTTGTGAGAGAAAAATTATTTCCAATTAATATAATTATGCTTTATTAAATAGTTTTTACACACATGGTCTTTTGCATGAGATGGCATGGTTGTGTGGTATTTGTTCATATGCATTGGTGTGGATAATGTCTTGATGTACCCCCATCAAAAGGTTGGGATAGATATGGTTATGAAAACCCACCATCAACTTTTTCCACTATGTTATGTCTTGGTGGAATGATTACTCACCAGTCATGAGTATTGGAAGTTCCATGGGGTTCATCCATGGATTGATGTATGGATGTGTGGTAAAAAATAGATTATGCCAATATAGAATGTTAAATGATTTAAATAATTCATCATGTTCTTTCCTTATAATATATATTACATTGGGGCGTGTTTATATTTTGATTAAATTTTTTTAGATATTATTTTAAACAAGTTTGTTTATTTAAATGTCACTAACATGTTTTAAACTAGTGGAATGAGCTGGGAAGTCATCAGGGAAAACCAACTTTGTTTTAGTGGTCTCCCATGCTTTGGAACATTGTTTCTTTTTTATATACCATCCACCGGGACACATAAAAAGGTAAAGTATCACACAATTTTAGTACTACATCATGATACATGGGTTTTTAGTGGTTTTAGATCTGGAGCATGTGGATCCTTAGAGACATATGGTTTTCATTGTGTTTTTATATTTTTTTATTCCTCTTTTTACATGAAATTAGTTTTTATTTTGTTCTGGTAGTTGAATATGTATTATTTTGGTAAATGAAATGTCATTTTATTTCATTATTATCAATAATAATATTTTTTTGTCATATATTGTATGGTTAGTTATTTTGTTATTATAGTTAAAATTATCCTAACATGTATTGAATCACCTTGAAATTTATTATTAGCCTTTGGAATTTTGGGGGTGCCTCTAAGGCCTATTAACGTCTCACTGCACTCTAAAACCATTGAGAATTGGTGGGATGTTATTGATTACATGTACACTTCTCCATGTGAATATTTACGAGAAGTTTCTTGGTGGTTATTTCCATGGAATTAGAGACTCTGTTTATGTTGGTGAGAAAATTATATAGTGGTAATTCTCCACTGAGGGTTTCTTCTGTTTTTTAAACTGGTATGTGGAGGCCTTGTGTGTGAAAATGTTTGTGATGAATGATTTTTATAATTCTATTTGAATAGTGTAACATGGTACCACATATATAGTATATGATATGCGACAATGATTACAGTTTCCATTTATGAAATGGGATATCACTAATATTGATTTCCATTATTATACATGTGAGTTGGTTAAAAAATAATAGATAATATTTGGACTTCCCTATCCCCTTCTAATTAAATTATCTATGTTCTATGTGATTTATATTGATTTTATTGTTAGTATTATTCATACTATTTGAGGGAAGTAAGGGATATGCATTGTGATGAATCCACTGATCAAATCGTGTCACATTACACCAATTTGACATATAAAAATTTTGGGGACATTGGTTGTATATATACTTAGAGGATTTGAATATTACATAGAGTTACATCTATTATATATTAAGAAATGTATCCCTAATTCAGATCCTAATTTTTGAGATTCCTCTAGGAGGCAATGGGTCCTAGGTGAGTTTCAGAATTACAAACCACCTAAAGATGAATCTCTAAGATAAATGAGAATTGGAAATTTGGTAAGAAATTATCTACTCATTAATTTTTAATGTTTTTGGAGATTGGTATTTCCATTTTGGATAGGTTGAGGTTTCCTACAAAAAAAGTCAAATTTTTTCATCTCTTATAGAACACTTTGAGAATATTTATATCATCATGTGTCAATATACATTTTATTGGTCAGATATTGGGGAAGATTCTATGTTTATAAATAGTTTTTCCTGTGAAATGGTGATAGAAATTTAATTAAGAAAAAATAGGATGATAACAAGAATGAAGACCCAATATATGTCTTATATTGATCTTCGTAGACACCTTTTTGAGTTTTTATGGTCATGATATTAGAGTATTTCCAGGAATGTGTGCCCGATGGTTTGGAAAATTGGGAAATCTTGTGATGAGATATGTAAGAACATCTTAGGTGGTTTATGATGTTGGAAATGTGGCTAACCATCTATTCTTTTCACTGAAGCTGATATAAATCCAAAAAATGTTTCATGAATTATACCCTACAAAATATGTATTTGAATCATATTATGTTTTAATATTCAATGAACCTAATGTTGAACCTAATTTACATGTGACTAAAAAAATGGACTGTTTTTTTCAAAGAAAATAGTGACTCTCAGGATTTATATACCTTTTTTATTTGTGCTATTGAAAAAAATATTTAATTTATATGATACCCATGATTTTGTAAGGACTAATGAGTGAGAATTTTCCTCATCTAATCGACCTATAGAATTAATTAATGGATTTCTGGTAGAATAATGGTTTTATGGTGGAGTGTTTTTTACATCCCATTATAACGTTTAGGTACAACATATTATTTTCTGATTTCATCCCATTTGGTTTTAGTGTAGTATGATGTTGTATATAGATTCTTGTAATATTTTTAATTTAAAAGTATCATTCCATTTATAGTTGAAGGGATTAATTATGGAGTGTGTATTAATGCAATATAGTGTCTCCGTTATGGTGTAGAACCATGGTAAAGAAGTTTTTGTGCCTCAACCATATCTATAATTGTTTTAATGTTGATGACCATGTCACAACATTATGTATTTTTTAGCCTTTTCTAATTTAGTCAAGGATATGGTATAATGGATTTATATGACCATAAGGTTTCTTGGTTTGCATTTTCAAATTTTAGGAGATCTAAATCATGGTGAACATGTTTGATCATGAATGTTTCCAATTTAATGATGATTAGGTGAAGTATGTGGTATGATTTCTCGTGTCTAGTTTACAAAAAGGTGATATGTCATGGAAAGGGGTGGTTTTCTTATATTCTTGGGTATTTTCACCATTTTATGCATTAAATATGTGGGGAAGTGAAATCGTATATTTTTCAAAAAACATAATATTTTATAACCCCATTATAAATACAATCATATCTCCATCAATAATAATTTTGTCTTTTAGGTTTTTAAAGGCTCCCAACATTCTATTTAGATCACTAAACTAAATATCATCTCATACAAATGAGCGAGTAGATGCATAAGATTTCTCTCTGGTAAGTGAATCATCACAACCTTTATCATTATATCACTAATTCCAAGATTGTTTTATATCCTCATATGGTGGATATATTTAATATTCTTTATGAATCATTATTTTGGGATTAATTCAAGAAAATTGTGCATTCAAAACTATATTGTCCATTCCATTTAGAGTTTTTCATCAAATATTATTTTAATTAAAGTATGGTGGTCCCATATTACATTAATAAACAATTTTGTTACCCAAATTAAGGTAAATAAATTGAGAGGGGGTGAATAATGGTCGGTTAGATTAAAAATTCTTTCACTTGGGATATCATTTTGTGGTAAAAAACACTCTGATCCGTATTTCTAATGGAAATTTATGAATAGTATTGAAATCATGAAAAGGATAATTTTTTTACATGGTTCTCCCTCATTGGGCTACGCATACGGAGAAAAAAACTACAATGTGATAAGTATATTGAATCCACTAAGGCTCGCTGCCAAGAATGGTAGTTCATGCTAGATCTTGTCTATACTGAGGTTCACTACCTTTACGAGGTCTTTGGTTAACTTGAATCATTCCCATGGGTCCCTATTTATGTCTCTTTCTCTACGTCACTACCATTGGAATGGATTATTAGCTTTCTTTTCCCTTTCTCACTAATCTTAAAATAGATCTAATCATAGTTTTGGGACTTATTGGTCCCTTTATTATCTCTAATTAATAGAGCCTCACATATATATATATATATATATATATATATATATTATGTTGATTCCCCACATTCTTCCACTGATTACTACCTTTTAATCTATGATTTAATAAGAAAGATCATTTGAATAACATTCATGATGCTCACTTCCTTCACGAGGCCCCTATTTTGTGAAGCTCAAATAGCCTTTTCCAAGCTCCTACCTTTCGCAAATCTCACATATCCATCGTGAATCACACCTCTTTCTTGAGTCTGATATATACTTCATGAAACTCCATCCTTTTTTAAATCTTACTTCGCCTTTTCAAATTTCTAATATTATCCAATGCATAAAAAATTCAGTTGTATTTTATAGCCTTCGTGAATTTCATCTCATTAAACTCCACCATAAACCACCTTCGTGAACTAACTTCACAATTAATGAGCCTTAATATTTTTGTTAAGAATCACTCTTTTTTTAAGGGTTAAATGCCTATTTATAGGTGTCACTATTTATTCCAGAACTATTCCACAAAATCATCATCATTTCACGATGCTCCTTTTTTTCTTAAACAATGCTCCCTATTTCGCATGGATCCATCGAAATTTCCTATTCATGATGTCAGATGTAATCAAATATCATTCCTTTAATACTGTAGTTCCTCCATGATTCTCATATCCTTATATTTTTTTGATATTTCTTCATTTCGCATAGATCCCCATCGACATTCTTTGATCCTTTGGGAAACACACTTTGAAAAACCCATCTTTTCAAAACTCATTAATATTATCTATTTTCATAAGTCCTTAGAGGAAGTATATATTTCTTGATGCTATCCCAAATCCAAATTTTGGACCCCATAAATTTGAAAAAATGTGGGACACGGTGTCCCCTTGTGTATGCATGGTTCTGTACAACTTCCATTGAATCCATTCCTCTATCATGGATATTTTTCAACATTCCTAGTCAAAAATCCCTCTAGATCTCAACAACATACCTTGGAAACCTGATCATTCAACCAAAATAATCAGACCAAAAATATTTCAATAATAAATTGATGTATTTTTTCCTAAAAAAACATTACATAAATTTATTTATTTATTTGAAATGAATTCTGAATTCATTTGTAAATCTATGATTTGATACGATGTGATGTGTGATTTGAAAAGGGAATGTAAAATGTGATAATCCCTAGATTTAAAATAAATTGAAAATGTTTTGTGGATATTTGTAAAACTATCAGCTTAATATAATAAAATATTTGATTTCATTATATGATAATTATTCTTGATAAAATTGGATTAAAATAAATTAGGATTTTAAATGAAATGAATTTGATGAAATGCTATGATTTTTATTAAAATTTTGTAATGGATTGTTTAAAAAATTAATATTGTTCTGTATTGGTAATTGATCTGAAATTATTAATTTTACCACGATTAGTTGATTTATTTACTAAAGAAAATATGATTTTATATAGTGTATGGTTGATTAGGTCAAGTACGTTGGGACTTTGGCTGTCTAAAAATATTTTGGTTGTTATAACACTTAATAAGCTTAGTTTGGAATGATTGTCCACAATATCTTTTTTATTTATCTATCTCATTGTTCTAATATTAGAGATGTGTGCACATATAATTGAGAATTGATTTCTGATTGTGGAGTGTAAGGATCCATGATCATAATAATAACATAAATCATGTAATATGCCTAAGTTTATTGGTTATAAAGTGATTATAAATACCATTGGTTATTAAATAGATAAACATTGGACAACTATTTTACATAAATTGTTATATAAATAGTTCATATAGATCTATTTTATAAAGCTTATATTTGATTGGTATTAATGTATGTTCTGATTTAAATGTTTTAATAACACACTATGAATTGTTTATTATATTAAATTAATAAATGGTTTAGTTTTTATTGTATTTAATATGGACCAATTGGTTAGACCCTTCAATATTGATTAATTCACAAAAAAAAAATTTCCATTTCGACATTTCTGGGTTCCGTTATACCATGTATAGGAAAATGAATTGATTGACATGGTGGTGATGGTTGTGCATTATTCATGGGATCATAGAGTGATAATAGTGACTAGGGAAGTTATGGTCTAATTATTACCAGGGGATTATGATTCTTTTCCATGAATTATGTATACATATATATGAATATGTTTCACATTATATTTATTTGTGTGTGTGTGTATTTGATGTGTTAATTTTTTAATTGATGGGTTTCTTTCCATTCCAACTATATATTGTTTTATCTACCACCCATGCATAGTATTTTTAGGAGAAAACCATTACCACTGTAAAATGATATCATGTGATGTGATAGTCGCCAACTCCTAGGGATCATGAATTACCTTCAATCTATGTTTGGAATAGATTTTGTATTAGTGTACTAGTGTATTTGGAATGGTCTATGACAAAATAATTATCATACAAATATGAATTTGACAATGATAATGTTTTTGGATATATTTTTTTAGCTAAAATTGGTTTTGGATGTCATGTTTTTTTAATTATTCATGAAAAAATAATTAATGATTGATGGCCCCTTTACAGAGAATAATTTCAACAATTCTATTAATTACACAAATAAATCATATTCCATATTATTATAATATAATAATAATAAAAAATTTCAATGAACCTTCTCATTAAATTTTTATTTTTTAATCTTTTTTAGAAACTTATCCCATTATGAGGTTTTATATATCTTTGGGAAACCATAAATTAATTCAAATATATTTTACCATGTTGTATTTTTTTAGAAATGATGTTTGATTCATGATTAAAAATTCAAAATTTCATACATCAGGATAATCTTAAAATATTAAAGATAAATATCAATTTAATTTTAATATATGATCTTCTGACCTTGAGACATTATTATATTTTATCTAATAGTTATTCAATATTGATATAATATGAAAAAAAAATTTATCTTGTAGATACCTATAAGGGTTTAGGTCATTATAAAATAGTTTAAATTAATAAAAATAAGTTATAGTAGATCATTTAATAATATTGACCTCAGTTTAGGACCTATGAAATTTGGAACTATAATTTTTTTAATTGATTGATGTATAAGGCCCTGGCCTTAAACATTAATTAATCATGAATTAAATGAATAATTCACATATAAGATCTATTCAGGTTTAGAGTTTGAGAGAATTAGGTCATAACTATTACATCTCAAAAGATTACATAGTAGACACTTCTACTATGTTTCCATAAAATAAGATAAAACACTTTAAAAGAAACATGTCTACTTCCATGTTTTAGATAGAATGTCTTTCCTTGATCCCATCCATTACCCTATTCATCTTTAAGTCCTATGGAAAACATTTCAAAAACTTGGGATGAGCATAAGAAGCCCAGTAAAGGATACACAAAGAAGGAAAACTATTAGTTTTTCAAAAACAACAAGTAAACCATGACTACTTTACCAATGTAATAATTTTCACCTTTATGAAGTAGTAAAAGCTCTTCACTGAATAAAAGACCATTATATACCCTCTTGTAACCAAAATATTACCATAAAACCCATATAAATAACACATAACATATAAAGGTAACTTGGGACATAAACATATACTTAAATGGAATAACCATACGGTCGACTTCCACACATACTTAATGGAATAGACATATGGCCTACTTCCATAACCAATGCATTGGAGGTTATAACGTAACCACCCATCCTGGTATTCACGACACCACCCGTCATATGGTTTATCATGTAGCCACCCGTCAAATGTCCAAGTACCATTATAAATTCATAACACATAAAACAATTATAAAGGAAAGAAAACATTTCCACATTTCAAGCACAACATATCACTTAAAAATATTGACATAACAAATCCATTATAAAAACCATTTTCAATACCCAAAAAGAGTATATGGTATTTATTTACTTTTTAAAATATAACGTCTTGTTGAGGAAGCCAGAGATCGAATAATACTCGTGGCGGCGGAAAGGTCATTGTCACCACGTATGATAAAAAGAAACTCACTTTTTCTTATTTAGTAAAACACTTCATATAGAAAATATTCCTTTAGATTAAAAGTATATGTCAAAGGGGTTTATACACTGTATAAAAGAAAGCCTTGTATTAGAACAAAAATATGCCTTAATGAAAGTAGATTGATACGAAGTCCCTTACAAAGACAGTATCCTTGGATTAAGGATAAATCAATTACATAATTATGTGTGACAAACAAATACACCAAATATCAGTTGATGTTAAGTATAAAACAATCAGTGGTCATTCACACATATTCATAGAACTACATATTCAAGGAGTACAATTTTATCCTAAAGAATCAAAATTGGGTTAAGAAGTTCCCCTGCAAAAATTCGACAGCCTAACGGCGTCACTTCAAAATTAAGAAAATGCGTTGATGAGAGATAAAAAGGGTATATCACCACTTGGACATAAAATTTACATCAATAAGGAGATATAAGAACATATCCCAACATTACAATATGTAAATTAAAATACCCAACAAAAGAAGTCTTTTAAAAAGAGGAGGGTGAAAGGTTCCCTTATCGACTTGGTATCTTTCGAAACATACATCCCATGAAAGAAGGACAATACAACATTGGTTTAAATACTCATAAATGAAGGTATATTAAATAGAGAGAAGAATAATTGGCAGTACATATTCCACTCAATGTAAATGGTGGAAAATGTAGCATAAATCTCACAGGAATAAAAGTGAGATGAAAAATCCCTTACGAAAACTTGGCAGCCTAACGGCGCCACTTAAAACTTCCAAAAATGTATTGATGAGATTAAATAGGGTATCTAATCATATTAACATAAAATTTACAGAAATAGGAATATAAAATAACTTCCCCCAACATAAAAAAGAGGATCTTAACAGAAGTGACCTAAAGGAGAGTACTTAAAAAGAAGGAGAGAGGTTGGATCTCTTACGAAAATTGGGCAGCCTAACGGCGCCAATCAAAACTTACAAAATGGATTGATGATAGAAAATATGGTATAAAATAATATGAACATAACAATTACATTAATAGTAATATAAAATAACATCCCAATTATAATAAATATGAGCTTAAAAGGAATGACATAAAAGAGTGTATTTAAAAACAAAGAGAGGGGTGGGATCCCTTACCTCAAGTCTGACTTGTCTTGTTCGTTTCCTTATATTCATGAATAATAAACTTTGGGAAATTTATATTTTCTTAAGGAAATATTTTAAAGATTATTATTCAGTTCATATAACATATTATAATGTTATAATAATTTGTTAATAATGTGAGTACATATCGGATGTTTTTGACGATGTTTGGTACATCAGTCAAAAATGAACTTGTTTGAAAATGATTGTCCATGTAGTTATAAGTAAATCATCTACATAATAGTATTAATGATTTAAATATCATATATATCCAGTAAATATTCATTTTATACTACTCCATAACATTTAGAGATAAAATGAAATGAAATGCACCGTTCATGGAGACGGTAGGCCGTACGTACGCATGAACGCTACTTACATTTATTTGTCATATTAATGGAATTAAAAATAATTGATAGATATATATATTATAATAAGTTTATAATATATATGTTATATAGGTCACATATGTTCATTAATTTCATTCTTTATACATTACATGTATTGCATGAACGAGTCACATCACTTGAGTGGGCGGTAGTGCACACTTGAAATTATCACATTATCACAACATGAAAAGCATAAAGTCATGTTCTAAATATAAAATTCAAAATCATATAGAAACTATAAATACCATATATATCATATATAAAATATAGTGTCATCATAATGGCCACCATGAAAGGTGTTAAGAGAAGATTGAACAATCATCGTTTCGTGAGGCAGAAATTCGCCATCCACAGAAACAGTTTGTTCTTTAACCATTAGACAAAGGTGTGTGTATGTGTAGATCGTATACATCACATAAAAACATACTAATATATTTAAGATACTTGTGTTGTTACAAAATAAAGGAATAAATTGAGTTTAGAGGGTTGGAGGAGGAAAATAAAACAAAAGAACACAAGGGAAGACATTACCCTTAAAAAGGGTAACTCTTTTTGATTTGAGCTCAAAGGATTCCTTGGAAAGGATTCTCCCCAAAGTTGAAGCTTCAATGATTATGAGAGGGATGTGGAAATATGAAATTGTCAGGGTTTTGCCGAGACAAATGCTTGAGAGGTGTGGGTAAGGTGGTAGAGGTGGGGGCCTTTTATAAGAGAAGAGGAGGGTCACTCTTGGAATGTTATAAAATATTACATTATTATAAACTTATTTTCATATTTTAAAGGTCCCAAAAGGATATATTTCGAGGATAAGGTGATTAGGTTTAGAAATACACCCATAAAATAGGTTTTTGACAAGTTTAGGTCTTAGATTTTACATTATCTTTTCATTTTATTTAAATCATTAAATAATGAGGTAATCGCTGCATCATCATATTGTCATAATTAATTTAATTTATTTAATTTCTAAAAATTGTAAAAAAAATATCATGATGTAGGAAAGATTTTTAGATTTATAATGAATATTTATAGTAAAAATATGACTTGTATAACCACATGTATGTTTTTTTAGTAAAACAACACTTTTTTGTGACATTTTAATTTTAACTTTAAATAAAAAGTTTTTAATGTCGTTTTCCAACCCATGTGGCTCCATTGGATCCCCAAGTTTACCCATGGATTTTACTGTTCGTCCATGACTCATCCCATAAGTGTAGAACATGTTTCAAGGTAATTTCATATTTTTAAAACATTATTTCTACCTTAAATTACACTAATTACCTTTAATCATGATTAATAAAACATAAAAGGTACTATTCACAAAATATTATTTTAATCTCATTGAAGCACATTTTACATCCTAATCACAACCATGTATGTCGGACTTTTGAAAATCAAATTACAGAAGTGGTAATGTTTTATTTATACGAAAAATCAATTTCTTTAACTACCACTTAGTGGTTTCACTATTCATCAAAAATTGAAGGTTTTCAGAAAAATACCAAAAAATCACCCTAAGATATATTTGAATTCGGAATTCAAAAATGATTTATATTTTAAAAAATTAAATACATATAAGTTGCATTAATTAATTTAATAATTAATTACCGATTTCAAAACAAATAGCGTGTTTTTAAGAAACAATATCTATTAAAAGATTAACACTAGTTTAAGTCGAATTTCAAAGTGAAATTAATTCCAATGACCAACATTGGATAAAATGGTAAAAATATATTATAAATACACTTTAATCTCAATTAAAAATATAATATATCCATATAAATAAATCATATTAAAAGAAGGATTTGAATTAAAATGAAACATTTTCACTAAAAATGATCTTTATCGGAAAAATAACAAATATTTACACAAAGTAAATTTTGTTTTCCATATTCTAAAGAAGGATTTTATTTTTTCAAATTCAAAATATAAAATTTTCAAAAGTATATTTAAAAATTATTCTCTATAAAAAGGAAGTTAATCGACCTTTTAAAGAATATTAGAAGATTTATGCTTAAAATTGGATTCATTTTCATTTTATGCCTCTAACATTTATTGGATAAAAGTAAAAATATTTGACAAAAATATATAATAATTTTTTAGATAGTTCTATTCTTTCTTGACATTACAATGTCTAGGCGTTAACTACCATTTAAAATAATATTATTTTCTTATTAGAGTACAATGTAAGATTTCAAAGGAACTCGTTGTCGCATATTGGGTACGCCATCGAGCATAGCGTTCCCTTTAAAGTAATATTAATATTTTATTGAAAAATTTGGATAAATATAAAAATATATAATTCTTTATTTACCTAGGGTGTTACATCCTTCCCCATTTTTGGAATTGCGTCCTCAGAATTTTAAAATTGGGCTCAGAAACTTCATTGAAAGCTCTACATCAGAAAATGAGTAAATTAAACAATCACTTTAAAAGAAAGAAAGGGAAGTAAAAAGGTCACCCAAGTTAACCCATATTAGGATTCCATGTATGAAAACATGGATATAGAAGAAAAAACAAAGGTTCATGTTTTGAGGTAGTGTGATAGAAAACATGTTTAGGAGAAAGTTAACCACCAGAAAATCACAAACTTGTGATGGGTTAAACGGTATTGGATTCCCCAGTAGGAAAAGTTAACGGAAAACATTTTTTTAATTAATTGTAATTGGGGAATTTATTTTTGAGCTTATCTAAAACAAAAGGAAACATAATTAATTATCATGTTGACTTTAAACTTTTACTATATTTCATACAGTAACTCATATTTTCTCCAAAAGATGAGTATTTAGGATGAATTTTTTACATTAAGAGAGATATAATCAACTTCTAGAGAATCCCCTAATCCACAAAAGAGAACTGTATAATTCCAATGTATTTAGACCTTAACCAAAACTAAAACAAAAAAAGGTTAGTATGAGATCAGATAATAACCAAAAAGGATAATCCTTTATAAAAAGGAAATATATTCTTAATCTCCAAAATTTTTCCAACAAGACCCAAAGTTCAACGAAGACCAAAAGTAAACCAAACTAAGATTGAAACCCAAATATTTTAAGGATTTAATCACATAATCTTTCAAGTTCAATCGTAACATTTATCTCCAATCAACATCAGTTTCCCTTAAAGTCTCGTATTGAAAAGTATTAACCAAATCACATATCCTCCATGATAGGCTAATCATTTCCATTGATAACCCAAAATCAACTTACTCTTAATTCATAAAATCATCTAACTAAAAATAATCATTAAAACTGACTAGGGAATTCCTGTAGTCTATTGGTAGGCGATAAATACCATATTCACTTTGGTTGTGTGTTCGATTCCCGCAGCATTGTCCAACGCGACGGGTTGTCACACGGTCTATCTGTTGTCCTTTTTCCAAAACTATATAAATCATAAAACATTCTCCAACAATGAGATAAAATTTTCAAAAATAACCATAACATAATTTAACCTCAATTTTATCTCATGCCTTTCACTTTCCATCATAACATATAGTAACCCATAATTACCTCAAAAGTAGGGATCATATAAACCCAAATTGTTCTTTATAACTATGTCCACAAAAGAACAGATAATTATTCCTTGAATAAAATATTCATATATCAAACATCAGGGTTACACATACTATAAAATGACTTCTAATGTAACCCCATCATCAAAAGAGACTTAATACCCTTTAGAATTTCACCATAACTCATGAAGCCCTTATATGTTGACTTCTTACTCATTCAACATTCTTCATGATCCATTAACCATTCCTTTCCAACTTAATTTGAAATAATTCTTTCTTTCAAACAAAATCATGAATCATATCTTAAGATTCCAAAATAGGAAAACAAAAGTTAAGAAATAATCCATACATTTGATTGGTCATTGTCAGTTTCTTCATCCTCAGTCGGAATAGCATTAGGTATTGGTTAACGAATATTTGTACGATCATGGTGATCCCATTCCTAAAACTTCTTCATAGGTCATGTGTTGGCATAATGACCATGTAAACCACATTTAAAACATTCAATTGATCCCTCAGAATGAACTTCTTTCCCTTTCCTCGAGTCAACTAGATGCTTACTTTTTCCATGGAAGGTTCTTGCTTTATGACCTTCATTTCTACATCTATAGAATATTTTTGTCCCTTTAAAACATTTTCCTAGGCGTTTCTTTCCACATCTTTGACACATAGGTTTTTGAACACACTTACCTTTATGATTATTACCTGTAGTTCCGTAGGTATTTTTTTCTCACATTTATGATGCCTTCTAGAAATCACCAAGGTCCAGGTGGTCAATCATGACTCCAAATAGTTGGTTGATGATAAACATAAGAGTTCTCAATACAGCTCCCATATCATTCATTTTCTTGCTCAGAAAACTGTCACAGTTTCCATCACATCCACTGTTACTTTGGTGCCTGCTAGATCCAACCACTTCCTAAAACCAAAAAGGTCAGTGTGAGTATATCAACAAAACCATCATGTAATAATGAGGAAGATAAAAACTAAGATATACTTACTCATTTAATTTATCTAAAACTAGGACTCTTTCTGAAATCCTATCCATTATGGTAATGTCACTTATGCTTAGAGAATACCGTAACCTCTAAAGTTATCTAAACCGACCACTGATACAAACTATAAGGCCCCGACCTTAAACTTTTCTTAATCATGAATTAAATTAATAATTCACATAGAGGATTTTTTTGGGTTTAGAGTTTTAGATAATTATATCACAAATATTACATCTCAAAAGATTACATAGTAGACACTTCTACTAAGTTTCCATAAAATAAAAAAAACACCTTAAAAGAAACATGTCTAGTTCCATGTTTTAGATCGAATGTCTTTCCTTGATCCCATCCTTGACCCTATTCATCTTTATGTCTTGTGGAAAACATTTCAAAAACTTGGTATGAGCATAAAAATCCTAGTAAAGGATACAAAAAGAATGAAAACTGTTAGTTTTTCAAAACAACTTGTAAACCATGAGCACTTTACCAAAGTAATAATTTCCACCTTTATGAAGTAGTAAAAACTCTTCACTGAATAAATGACTATTACTTACCCTTTTGTATCCAAAATATTACCATAAAACCCATATAAGTAACACATAACATATAAAGGTAACGTGGGACATAAACATACTTAAATGGAATAACCATACGGTCGACTTCCACATATACTTAATGGAATAGCCATATGGCCGATTTCCATTCCCAATGCATTGGAGGTTATAACGTAACCACCAATCCTGGTATTCACAGCACCACCCATCATATGGTTTATCACATAACCACCCGTCAAATGTCCATGTACCGTTATAAAATCATAACACATAAAACAATTATAAAGGAAAGAAACCATTTCCACATTTCAAGCACAATATATCACTTAAATATATTGACATAAAAAATCCATTATCAAAACCATTTTCAATTCCAAAGAAGAGTATATGTTATTTATTTACTTTTCAAAAAATAACGGCTTGTTGAGGAATCCAAAGATCAAATAATACTCGTGGCGGCGAAAAGGTCTTTGTCACCGCGTATGTTAAAAAGAAACATACCTTTTGTAGTTTAGAAAAACTCTTCATATAGAAAAGATTCATTTCAAATAAAAGTATAAGTCAAAGGGGTTTATACACCATATAAAAGAAAGCCTTGTATTAGAACAAAAATATGCTTTAATGAAAGGAGATTGACACGAAGTCCCTTACAAAGACGGTATCCTTGAATTAAGGATAAATCAATTAAATAATTATGTGTGACAAACGAATACATCAAATATAAGTGGATATTAAGCGTAAAACAATCATAGGTCATTCAAACATATTCATAGAACGAAATATTCAAGGAGTACTAGTTTATCCCAAATAATCAAAATTGGGTTAAGAAGTTCCCCTGCAAAAATTCGACAGCCTAACGACATCACTTCAAAATTCAGAAAATGAGTTGATGAGAGATAAAAAGGGTATCTCATCACATGGACATAAAATTTAAATCAATAAGGATATATAATAACATATCCCAACATTACAATTTGTAAATTAAAAGACCCAACAATATAAGTCTTTTAAAAAGAGGAGGGTGAAAGGTTCCCTTACCGACTTGGGTATCTTTCGAAACATACACCCCATGAAAGAAGGACAATAAAAAATTGATGTAAATACTCATAAATGAAAGTATATTACACAAAGAGTAGAATAATGGTCATTAAATATACCTCTCAAAGGAAATTGTAGAAAATGTAGCATAAATCTCACGAGAATAAATGTGAGATGATGAATCCCTTACGAAAACTTAGCTGCCAAACGACGCCACATAAAACTTCCAAAAATGGATTGATGAGATCAAATAGGGTCTCTCATAATATTAACATAAAATTTAAATCAAGAGGAATATAAAAGAACATCCCCCATTATAAAAAAGAGGAGCTTAAAAGAAGTTACATAAAGGAGAGTACATAAAAATAAAGAGAGAGGTTAGACCTCTTAAGAAAATTTGGCAGCCTACCGACGCCAATCAAAACATCCAAAATGGATTGATGAGAGAAAATAGGGTCTCTCATCATATGAAAATAAAAAGTACAGTATGATAAATATAAAATAACATCCCAATCATAATAAAGATGAGCTTAAAAGTAATGACATAAAATAGTGAAATTAAAAAGAAAGAGAGGGGTAGGATCCCTTACCTCAAGCCTGACTTTTCTTGTTCGTTTCTTTATATTCACGAATAATAAACTTTGGTCAATTTATAATTGCTTAAGGAACTCTATTAAAGATTATTATTCAGATAATATCACATATTATAATGTTATAATAATTAGATAATAATGTGAGTTCATATCAGACGTTTTTGTCGATGTTTGGTACATGAGTCAAAAATGAACTTTTTTGAAAATGATTGTCCATGTAGTTATAAGTAAATCATCTCCAGAATAGTATTAATCATTTAAATATCATATATATCCAGTACATATTCATTTTATACTACTCCATAACATTTGAAGATAAAAAGAAATGAAATGCACCGTTCATGGAGACGGTAGGCCATAGGTATGCAAGAACGTTACTTTCATTTCTTTGTCATATTAATGGAATTAAAAATAATTAAGATATATATATATATATATTATAATTCCAGTATAATATATATGTTATATAAGTCCCATATTACATTAATTTCATTAGTTTTACATTCCATGTATTGCATGAACGAGTCACATCACTTGAGGGGGCTGTAGTCCATACTTCCTCGTATGAAATTATCGCATTTTCACAACATGAAAAGCATAAAGGCATGTTTTAAATATAAAATTAATAAGCATATAGAAAACATAAATACCATATATCATATATAAAATATAGTGACATCATAATGGCTGCCATGAAAGGTGTTAAGAGAAGATTGAACAATCATTGTTTCGTGAGGCAGAAATTCGTCATCCACAAAAAATGTATGTTCTTTAACCATTATATGATGGTGAGTGTAAGTGTAGCTCGAATATTTCACATAAAAACATACCTGTATATTTATGATACTGGTTTTGTTACAAAATAAATGAATATAAATAGTTTAGATGGTTGGAGAAGAAAAATAAAACAAAAGAAGACAAGGGAAGACATTACCTTTAAATCGGGTAACTCTTTTTGATTTGAGCTAAAAGGCTTTCTTGGAAATGATTCTGCCCAATGGTGAGGCTTCAATGATGAATATAGGGAGTTGGAGAGATGAAATTGTCAGGGTTTGTCCGAGCCAAAGGTTTTAGAGGTGTGGGTAAGGTGGTAGAGGTGGGGGCCTTTTATAAGAGAAGAGGAGGGGCACTCTTGGAAAGTTATAAAATATTACTTTATTATAAAATTATTTCCGGATTTTAAAGGTCCCAAAATGATATATTTCGAGGATAAGGTGACAAGGTTTAGATATCCACCCATACAATAGTTTTTTGACAAGTGTAGGTCTTAGATTTTACATTATCTTTTCATTTTATTTAAATCGTTAAATAATGAGGTAATGACTACATCATCATGGTGTCATAAATAATTTAATTTATTTAATGTCTAAAAATTATAAAAAAAATATCATGATGTAGGAAATCGTTTTATATTTTTAATGAATATTTATAGTCAAAAAATATTACTTTTATAACCCCATGTAAAAATTTGTTTAGTAAAACAACACATGGTTGTGACATTTTAATTTTAACTTTAAATAAAAAGTTATTAATGTCATTTTCCAACCAAAGTGGCTCCATGGGGTCCCCAAGTTGACCCATGGATTGTCTTGGTAGGCCATGACTCATCCAATAAAGGTATGACATGTGTGGAGGTCATTTATTATTATTAAAACAATATTTCTACCATAAATTACACTAATTACCTTTAATCGTGATTAATAAAACTTAAAAGTTACTATTCACCAAAAATGATTTTAATCTCATTAAACCAAATTTTACTTCCTAATGACAACCATGTATGTAAGATTTTTGAAAATAAAATCACATAAGTGATAAAGTTTCATTTAAACGATAAATCTGTTTCTTTAACTACCACTTAGTGGTTTCACTATTCATAAAAAATTGAAGTTTATTAGAAAAATACCAAAAATTAACCCTAAGCTATATTTGATATTCCAAATTCAAAGATGATGTCTATTTTAAAAAATTAATAAAATATAATTTTCCTTAATTAATTTAATAATTGATTCCCGCTGTCAAAACAAATAGCGTATTTTTAAGAAACAATATCTATTAAAAGATTAACACTAGTTTAAGTCCAATTTCAAAAATAAATTAATTCCAATGACCACCATTGGCTTAAATGGTACAAATATATTCCAAATACACTTTAATATCAATTAAAAATATACAATATCAATATAAATAAATCAGATTAAAAGGAGTTATGGAATTAAAATGCAACATTTTCACTAAAAAGGATCTTTATCGAAAAAATAACAAAAATTCACACAAAGTAAATTTTGATATCCAGATTATAAAGAAGGATTTTTTTTGTCAAATACAACATATAAAATTGTCAAAAGTATATTTAAAAAGGGTTCTCCATCCAAAGGTGGTTAATCGACCTTTTAAAGAATATTAGAAGATTTATGTTTAAAATTGGATTCATTTGCATTTTACGCCTCTAACATTTATTGGATACAAGTAAAAATATTTGACAAACATATATAATAATTTTGTAGTTATTTCCGTTCTTTCCTGCCATTACAATGGCTAGGCATTAACTACCCTTTAAAAGAGTATTATTTTATTATTAGAGTGCAACTTAAGATTTCAAAGGAACTCATTGTCGCGTATTGGGTACTCCATAGAGTATAGTGTTCCCTTTAAAGTAATATTAATATATCATTCACAAATATGGATAGTTTTAAAAATGTCATATTCATTATTTACCTGGGATGTTACATGATGAGGTGGAGGAGTCGACTCTAGCACATCAAAATTGAAACTATAAATTCTTCCTTATTTATCAAATTTTTTTAAATACACCTTTTAATTAAGAAAACGAGGTTTATATGACCCTTATTATTCAACTCATATAATATGAATTCTATCTTAGCGTGTTGAAACTCCATTTTGAAATACAATAGTTTCTTACTCCTCTTCATTAATATGTTTATCTTTTTGGAATTTTAGTGATATCAGTATTTTATTTGGAAAATTACTCATCACATTCAATAAAGAAACGTATTCTTTAATACTTAGATTTATTGTTTTTAACTACTATTCCTCATACATTTTTATATTATATCATATGTCATGGTATATCTTATGATCCCTTCAACATGTATTGTCTTCATATATTATTCTTCTGTTAATTTTCATTACCTTTAGCCTACATGAACTAAAAAAATACTAATGTTTTTTCATTATAAGTATGTTTATAGTAAGAATGTCACAAATAGACTACCTACCATTACATATATCATTAAAATGTATCCAATTCAGTACTAGACACATTTGTATGAATGATAAAATAATCAAAATATTAACATTATGTTTTCATCCTCGATTCATTGAAATTATTAGTACCCTCACAGGGATGTCAATTTGCTCCAAAAAACAAAGTGAGGTTGTGCGTATAAATTATATTTAATTAATTATGTGAAAGACATAATGAAGTGAATTCAATAAATTTTTGTTAATCATAATGGTGAAAATGTCATCAGGATTCCACCTTTCATCTATGTAATTAGTGGGATTATAGACATGTATAACTATAATCCAAATTGGGTATGATATAAGTGCTATAAATGAAGTCATTTTTTTCTGATAACTATAGTTGTATCCACAAAATAAGTAGGATATGCCATTAACTATCCAATGGGAGTACATTTTTGGATTGAGGAAGTGGACATAAATTAAAATTGTTCCTTGAAACTAGTTATTTTATTGATACAAAAAACTCCATTGCTATAAATTTATGTAAGAGATAGATGATAACATTGGGGAGAATTTCCAATTAAATAAAATATATTAAAATAAATAAACATTAATGAGTAAGAGGAGTTGTAAATTGAATGAAAATTATAGGGAAACACATTCATGATGGAGTTCTTCTAAATCCTAGGTTGGGTCCTTTGATATCATACCCTCAACACATGATAGTATTCAGTTCACTCACTCAAATGTAGTGGTAGAAAAAAATCTCTTGAAAAATGAATATATATATTATCAATAGTTATTATAAGGAACCAAAAATCATGTGTTTAATGTGGGTTTTATAGGATACACAAATTAACAGAATATAATAGTAATAAGAACCCATGTCCCTCACTTTAGTACTAATTACCACCCACAAATATTAATAAAGAAGAGATGGATATTAAACAAAATACCCTCATAATGAAATATCCATTATCTTAATATGATAAAGAATTAAAGTATTGAGAAAGATTGGGAATAAAATGAGGCATAAATTTGGTATAAAAATAGAATCATATAATAGATCAATAGACTTATAAATGATTGTATCTTTGTAGAATATAATATTAATGAATCCAAGGTGGTATATTTATAGGCTCATGGGGTTCATTAATTTATTCAGAAGTCCTATTAGTCCTTTAAAGACATTGGGAGCAGAGAGAGTTAAAGGGGAACATGTAAAAACATCTTCTTTGGATTTTTATCCATTTTACATCCATGTGATTCTAGGATCCATTCAAAATATATTTTCATTATTACACCACTTTAAGGGAATGTGGAAAACCCTTAGTTCATAAAGAAGAATACCACTATGTGTTGAAGGAGCTCACAAAGAGATTAAACACAAGGCTAAGATTATTTGAGTCAGGAACTCTAAATAATTCCCTGTGCAGAGTACCAACCTATGTGTCTGCATCATTTATGATAAGGTTTTCAAGGTGAGTTTCCATTTTTCCATTGTCTGAATAAATTCATCTAGGTTGATTTTTCATTGGTGGAAACCTCATGTTATGATTCAGTCTTTCTTGTTTATCGACGCTTGTTTCTCCTCAGTAGGAGAAACTTGTAAATTCCCTTCATATAGTCTTTAAATATCTATATTTTATGTGATGGGAAAAAGAACTATTTCATTGATTTCTTCCTTGGAGTGGTGTATTGGTTTGAAACACTCCCCTTCCTCTCTATCCATCCCAAAAAGTTCACTACTTGCAGCTCCGTTGTCCCTGTCTTTTAGGTATTTTCTTTCCTTGATTCCCCCCTTCTTTTCCGACCTAGGTTCCATTGGTTTAGAAAAATGAGAAGAGTATTTGTGTCCCTTGGATATTTTCCCCTAGAAAAAATGCATTTCTATGAGTCACACTTCCCTTTATTCCACTTCATTATTCTTGGGTTGTGAGGACCTTTCCCTTGGAAATGGTCTAAGATATCCACTGATAATTGGCTAAGACTATCTTCTCTATAATCATCCTCCCCATGATTCAATGGTTCCACATGCTCCACCAAGCCTTTAAAGAAGTTTTTAATTTAACCTAGGTGCTATCATTGAGGAGACTCATCCAGTAAAAAGAATCAACCATTCCTTATTTGGTCTTCATACCCATCTTCTTCCCCATACTCCCAGCCATCTAATGGGAAGATTCGATTAGGATGAGAGATTTTGGATCCATAGTAGCCACCAAATTCAAATACACATCATATCATTAGTGATTCCTATAGGATTGGTAGTGGGATCTATACAACAACACCTATTGTTAGATATTCCAATAGAATGTCTGTGAATTCCCACCAACTATATGCTATTATATACCAACAATTGCTTTCAAAACAAAACTCAATGTTATTATTCAACCAATGATTTTTTATGTTAATTAATAATAAATAATATCAATCATATGCGTAATAATGGAATGAAATCAAAGAGTTAGATAACCAAATTTGGGTTTTTATTTTTTTTTGAAACAACTTAGCAGTGTCGATTACAACAGGTTTCTTCTTCCAAATAATATTAATGTGTATTTCCAACTACCTATAATAACTAATTCATCAATATATTATGATGAAAGAACGTGTATTCCTTATTGAAAACTAATAAAATTCAAATTAATTTATTTTATCATGTTTTCCAATATACCTAAAAAACTCAATGAATCTCCCTTTCAATCTGTTATGTTGCATCTTTAGAATAGTTTTAATGAAACATTAATGATAATATGTAGCCTTGATCTACATATAAATTTTACAATGAGTGTAATAAACATGGAAGGGAACCCATACCTTTTGATGTCCTAAAATAATAAAACCCAATAATACAATCAATATATACATATTTATTAAAAAGTGTTAGTTATGAATTTAATTTTCAAAACTAATAATTTATTAAATGTTAAATTATTTATAATTATCAAGTATTAATTTAATATAGTTTTTTTACAAATTACATATGGTAATGTTTAAATATTAGTTATTATTTTTTTTTTTGAAATATCCGATTAGTAATAATTAATTACATGAATAAATTTTTTTAATGATTAATAATTAATAATTTATAATTAAAAATTACTAAATAATATTTTTTAATGTAATTTTAAATTACGAGTTATCATTTAATAATTATTAATTATTTCATATTATTTAAATAAAATTTTTTAATAAAGAAATATTATGAATAATTATTAAGTAATTATTTTTAAATAATTTTAAATTACAAAAAATAGAAATTAATTTTTTAGTTATGAAATAATATTATTCATTAGTAAATAGAATTTTTTTTAAAACAAATAAGAATAATATTAATAAATAATAATTATTATCATACAATATATTAATAATTATATTAAAAGTAAAAAAACTCATATTTAGAAATTAATAATTATTAATAAATTTTAACTTATTATAAATTTATTAATTGCAAATAATTAATTATTAATTAGTATTCATTAATTATAATAATTAGTTTATAGTATTTTTAGAAACTGGGAAATACCTGTATTCAATGTTTTTTTGTTTTAAAAACTTTTCACTAATTATAAAAATATTCATTATTTAATATTAAATAATAATTTCAATTTTATAGTTTTAATTATTATCTAATTGTAAATGTTTAATAAAATTAATTATTTGATAATTATGATTATTTTTTTATTATTTTTAAAACTATTTTAACTATTAGCTAAAAATATATAGTAATTATTTCAGAAAAATTATATGATATTAGTAATTTATTATTTTAATTTATTTGTTATTGATTATATATTTCTTTTCATTTTTTAAAAATTACTAATATTTATGAATATTAATATTTAAAAAATTATAAATTTGTAGATTCAATGTTATCATTATTTGAATAATGTATTATAAATATAAAAACAAATTAAATAAAAATAATCCCATATAAATAATTAGAAAATTCATTTAGAGAGATGGTAATGGGAAAATGATGTTAATGTTAAATGGTGTTGAGTGCATTAATGATGGGTGATATCTTTCGAAGTAGTTGTGGAGTAAATAATAAACAATCAAAAACTGAATCAAATTTTGAAGAGAATAATAAATTAAGATTTTATATATAACAAATAATAAAAAATAATGAAATAAATATTAATATAAATAATAAGTAATTTATAGTAAAAAAATATTTTATCAATTTCTATTCCAACACATATTGATGGTCTTCATTGTCTTGAACAATGGTAATATCACAATTAAATAGGGTTATGTCCACAGACACTAATTGTGACCATTACAATGTATTTAGTTATCAATATCCTTAGTTTCATAATCCTATACTCCTAACTCTAATATTTCCCAAAAATTTTCCATGGTCAGGTTTCCATGGTCATAGATGTAACATTGTTCCATTACACAATTGTTCCACCTTGTAAAAACCAAAAATCTCTCCAACCGCACTCCCCACCAAATGTTTTTTTTATTTTTGAAAAGAATATTTTCATGCAAAAGTTAGAACTGAACAAGAAAAACCTGACGGGGTCGCGAGCCAATGGGGATCCACCATTAAAGACATGAGCTAGACCAACCCAAACAAACATGAACAAAAAGCACACATAGAAAGGTAGAAGAAAATAAATATAGTAAAATTTGAAAGAGGTTGATGGATGGTGAGAGGTTCATCGACAATGCTCTTGAATGAAGAACAACGAGACCACTAAGATAGCATGGATGACACAACCAACCCAAAGAGCACTTGAAATGTTTGAGATTCACTAAAGCCACAATAACCATCCAAAAAATCATATATACCATTTAACGTGGCCAAATTGTAGTCGGGTGTGAAAGAGAAAGACGAATTAATGGGGAAACCATGAAAAAGTATAAAATTCTGAACACCAAACCATCGATGTCATTAGGTTCCATAAACTGGTCCTAGACCATTCTGTTGTTGGCTTTTCATGCTCTTGTGAGTGTTCTACACCATTGCTGCCCATGAACATGCTAGGTGTTGAATCTGTAAATTAGCAGATTCCACCTCGACAACAAAACAAAAGGGGAAGAGATGCGATAAAAATAGATCGGAGATAGGAGATGATGTTACAAAAAGAATTATAGGAACCATCAGTGGAGAATGAACAATGCAGGGGATTTATCTTCAAAGCTCTTAAACACAGATCTGCAGAACTTCCAAGATGAGATTAACGCCATGTCACACCATAATTTCTAGCACACAATGTTGGGGAAGAATAAGAATAAATCATCTATAAAATTAATTTTGTGTACACATTTTAATACATTATTCTAACATGGTAATATTATCATGAAATTTAAAATTATTTAATAAATATGAAAATAATCAATAAATCTATCCTTTGAAGAATAATAATCCAATTATATATATTTTTATTAGGATTAACACTTTTCACCTAAGATATCTCAATTGAACATAAAATAAAGCATTTATTATACACTCATAAAATATTTCATCATGGATTAAATAATGTCAAGTTATTTTTTAAAGAATAAAAACACCAATTAATCAGTGTTTACACAGTTTTCCACAATCCAAGAACTTAATAAACAATTTTCAATATAAACAACATCAGAAAATTATTTATTGTTATATTTATAGATGAAAAGAAATTTTACATGAAAAATATCTCACATGAAGTTATTAAATCATTAAAAAATTCATAGATGATATATAATCCCAACTTAATCACTTAAATATTTAATGATGTTAACTTACTCAATCAGCAAACAATATTAATATATGATATGATTATATAGAACATCTAAGAATACAATAAATCAAGAATCCTCTAAACTATAATCTAGAATGTATATCCTAGAATATGATTGTGATAATCCAAAATTCGATATCATAAAATAATAGGTTTATCAAATATCATACCCTGAAATATCTAATGACATTAATTAACCTAAATTTAGAGTTAATATATGGGAGGTATAAATATATATAGATTTATTTTGTAATAATAAAACATTACATTGTTAATCCTCATTTCATTCTCATAAAATGACAGGGTTAAAAAATATATTACCCTGAAAAATATATCTCTATTAATTAATCTCAAATCAACATTACAATACATGGGTAATAAATACATACAGAATATTATAAACAAGGAGTGTTTATAAGGCTAAATGTTTTTCAAAAATAGTATATAACAGCAGTTATACAAATATAAATGACTAATTCATTGATAAAAGAATAATCCTTTCCTATTATTTAAAGCACATATTACTCAACCATGTCCAAATTCATGGACCAAATATATAAAATGTGATTCACAAAACTTTTCCAAAATTTTATCATCCATAGGGTGGTTGATACAGCACATCAGGTACTCGATGATACAAGCCATTACATTCCATGCCAGGCAGAGAAAATTAATGATATTATTTTACATTCAAATAAAACCCATTAAGATAAAAATATAAATAAACATATTTTTTAAAATTAAAATGTAAATAAAATACATACATAAAAAATGATGTTCCTCATGATATCTAATACAAGGATAATTGTGCCTTTTGTAATCATCATTGAGTGTCCCCAATGAAAATATTCATATATTTTAGAATTACCACCAATTCAAGATAACATGTACACTCTTGAAAACATCCACAATTCATTATATAACAAACTAGTAGTATTTCATTTCCATAAAATTATACATTCTTGTGATCCACAATATGTATTGGTCTATCAATAATGTAAGTATCCAAGTCCATATCAATATCATCGTATTCATGTACATGAGATTTATCAAGTTTATATTTCCATTAATGACATATATAAAACAATTACTGCACAATTACATTGAACAAAAGTAATTTCAGGTGATAATAATACCCTTTTATCACCTTAGTTATTTTGAATGCTCTAATATTACATGTATCCAAATTTTGTTTCAATAAAAATCACTAATGAACAAATCAATATATGATTTAATGAAAAACTTGTTCCCCTAAAAAACCACCAAAGGATGATATCTATAAATTAAATATTGAATCTATATAGTCTAATATAACAATAATTACATTTTATCAATTATTACAATATCAAATGTTTCATGCACAAAGAAAGCCCAAAATAAAAAAATCATATGAGATACTACCATTATACAGGTGATTTACATGATATTTCAATAAAATCCACAAATTAATCCATATTGGTAAAATATTGAATGATTTATAAAAAAATAACTCGATTATATCAAAAGGATTTCCCATGACCATTAAAAAAATACATGTACAAAAATATCCTAAAAAATTTTAATTGTGTTAGCAGATAGGATTTTTATCTATAGATGTTAATATATTAATAAAATTTCATATCAAACAAATGATTTATATTAGTATTTAGAAAATTGAAATGATAACCTCATATATATATAGAAACAATTATTTTCAGTACCCTATAAAGTGTCAATTTCATAATATTATAAATAAACTCATGCTTAATGGAAAACTGAGTCTATTTTAACAAATGAATATGGCCCAACATCAAGAAATCGTATGATATATATAAGATTAAAAATTTTCCATTCCATAATCTTATAAATCCTATCGAAAAATATAGTTTAATATTGTATTATTTTGTTTCCCCCAATCAAGAATAATAAAATGTTAAATAATATATACTCTGAAAAAATTTCACATTGGAACTATTTGTATCATAGAGAAACTATGAATTGCACAAAAGGCGCACATCACTATATAATATGTGATCATATTCATATGTCATCACTGAAATAATTTCTCATTAAAAGATAAAATAATAGTAAATAATAATATTCAACATGATTTTTTACTAAATTCCATGATAGGATGAGATCTTTGTTGACGTATTCCGTCAAAATAATGATTAAAAAATATTTAATTGAACAAAAATAATATATTATGTATCAATTATAAAAGTGACAAAAAAGGAAGTAATATTGAACATTAATGTATAACGCATCAATAAAAATAATGAAATACAATAAGGTTGTTATGAAGTTAGACAACCATTTGAATATATGGAACCTCCACCCATATAAATTGCACAATATGGAATTTTATTGATTATATAGTGTAAAGGAAGATTATACAAGAGTTTTTGTGACTGATGGGTGGCCTCATAAAGGTGGAGGACCTAAAACGATGGCTTTAAAGGTGTTTTGTGAATGTTCATTAGTTACTTCACAATTATGGATAATTTTATTTTGGACTCTAATATTTTAACATACAAAACCTTAAATGGATAGCCAATTGTAATGTTGTATATTCTAAATATATGGTAACATAGATTTTGTATGGTAAATTTAAACCTAGGACTGAAAATGAGGACCTTATTCCCATTTAAACACGGATAATGAATGATGTGTTTCTCATGGGAAGCCTTGGTTGATTCCTTATTGATTAGAGATTCTCCATATGAATACATATCCCTTTCATTAAACATATAAATGTAAACCTTTTCTTTATTACTTAAAATATAGAGATTATAATTTCATTATTCATCATCCCAATAAGAATTATGATCTACCATAACAGTTGGAAATAATAATATCCAAAAAATTGACACAAATATAGGTGTTTTCAAAAAAGGATATTATGCCCAAAATTAATGTTTCAGTTTATGAATAAAATATTTTAAAATTTTACATACTATTTTTAATTGAATTATATTTACATATTAATCAAAAAATAAATTTTTTATTCCTTTTATGTGTTATTAGATACAAAAACTCATTTATAACCCCCATTTTAATTTTAATGTACATTTATAATTTTTTTAAAAATAATAATCATTGTCACTATTGATGAACATGAGAAAGGAAAACATAGTAATTATTGTTATTAAATTAATACACCACTATTGTTGAGTCATCAATCATTGTGGTTCATACATCTACCCATTAAAAAACATAATCTACTAACATATTATTATAAAATTTTCTAAATGAATTATGAAATATAACTATAATATAAATTCCCCTAACAAAAAAAATTTAAATGCAATAATAATTTTATGTAATATATATCATTTTAAAGGAATTACCTATCAAATAAGTGTGATAATATTCCATACAAAAATATTGTTTTTTTAGAAATAATATCGTACAAAACATTTTAGAATAAAGTACATAATGAGATGTATGTGTATGACCAAATTGGCCACAAGATGATTGTTTCTGACATAAATTGAGGATGGACTAAAGGGAAATATTGAGAAAAAATACTTATTAAAATATCAATAAATTTGGTGAAAATTTATGGGTAATAAAAAAATATCCCAAAAGGATGTTTTTATGATCACCAGTTCAGATTTTATTAACGTCAAAATGATTAAATTATAATACATATTAATTTACAATGTCAGTAGATCATTGAAGAACAAATGACACTAAATAGTATAACTCAGTAGAAAAAATTTAATATTATGGAAATCAATAGATATTACCCATTGGTAAATAGCCAATTTTTTTAGTTTTCATAAATTCCACTCACAGAACCAGGTATTAGACACTATCTTAGCTTAAACAAAACATAAATTGATTTTTTTTTTAAATTTGACCATTATAAATGTGTGGTTTAATTTGAGGGTATGAATAATTATATATGAAATATGATACAAATATATATATATATATAACCTTTTCACAAGAAAGGAATTTAAAAATTTTCATAACAATGAATATAATTTTTAGTAAATTCTTTTCAAGATTCAGAAATATATTTTTTTAAAATATTAATTTTATTGAATTAAGGGAATAGAAAATGAAATTATTTTATAAGTTTTTAGATATTTTATTTAATTAAATGAATAATTTTTTTGGAATAATATTGTACATATCATCTATAGGTAATTATTTTTTATTTTTTTATAACAAAATTATTTTTAACTGAATAGTGAAAGCACATATTTTTTTAAATATGCTTTTCATTTCATTAAAATATGAATATTTAAAGCCCCGTTATATTTTTTTTAATTATTTTTATAAAAATAAATATCCATTTACTTAATAATATTATTAATAAATATCTATTAATAGATATTATTTTTCATTTTGGTATAAGTTCATTTTAATGCTTAAAAAACACATATTTCTAAAAAAATCTTTTTAAGGGCGTACTTATTTTCAATATTAATGAATTAAATTATTAACTAATGATGAATGATTTGTATTTAATGTATAATTATTATATTCATATATATGAACTTAAATACATATAATTACAATAAATTTCTTATACTTAATTTAATATCATTTAATTCTAGATAAATGTTTTTTTCCGAAAAAATTGTTTTCATTACTTTTTAATGGTTATTTATTAATATAATTTCACCAAATTAGAGAAATTATTATTGATAAAATGTATTTCATATTTTTAATTATGAAGTTTTGATTTTATAAATTGGTCTCTTTATATTTTTTACAATATGAATAACAACAATGGTAAATATTTGATAAATTGATTAGGGTAAATCTGGTAATTATGGAAAAAAATATAATGATAATGAATTTAATATTTATCAAAAAATAAATTATATATATTTTATGATATTATTTCAAAAGACCTAATTCAATATTTTATTATATGGATATTTTAGGTTTTTCTTTCTTTTTTATTGGAATTAATAATATACTAAGTATGTAATTTCAAAAATGTAACTTTATTACTTTTTATTTGTCTAAAAAATATAACATGGGATTCTAAGATTTTATTGGGGAAGGAAAAAATGAATTTCAAATATAATTCACTAAATTCTAATATTTTAGTTTCTTTTTAATTATTATATATAGAATTGTCATCTTAAATTTTTATAAAATGATAATAATGTTTTTGTGCTAGGATAAAAAACATTGCAATATGATTTAAATAACATCATATGTAATATTATTAGGGTTAATTATTCTTTAATATTAATTTTATGTTTAATAATTATGTGATAATTATGGTCAAATAGTTCATATTATATTTCCAATCATATATTTATATCATAAATGTCAAAAACTATGAAGAGTTATTAAATTGACTTTAATGGTTTTTCATATTAAATAATAAAATATTAGATTATTTTGGAATAATAATATCATGAAATAGGGAATGTGAAACTAGATATGGTTGAAAATTTTATTTCATGACCATTATGTATCCTTTTCAGACTTAATAAGTTAATTTATAACTTATTATGAATTAAAAATTTTTAAAAATATTTGGGGTAATTTTTTAATGTTGTATTCTGAGAGTTATTTATTCAAATTTCATAAAAAATCTATATTTTATTTAATGTTGGTTTTTTGAAGTTATTCAATATTATGTTTTAATTTTTTCCTCACATGGTGGTACTTTTACATGGAAAATACCTTATTATATTAAAAACATTTTAGTAATTAGAACTGTAAACTTTTTCTCCATTATAATAGTACATCGCCTATCCTGTATTATTTATAAATCCATAATTGGAATAGCTCTTGAAACCATGAAATCACACTACTAAATAATAATATACATTTTCTAAAGGTTATCATATCTTAAAAATACCATACCTTCAGTCCATAAGAAAAATATAAATTACGTCTCACAAAGAGAAGCTAATCATCTTAACTTATTTCTTTCATTTCCATCATATTTCATTTTCATAAATTATATAATGTATATTAAAAAATTTTGATGGTCACCATAATGTTATTAAAGGAAAAAATCATGATAATATACTAACATTATAAAATATATGTCCTAATAAAAGTAGATACTAAAGTAAAAAAGTTCAATAAAAAAGAACAAATGGGTGAATTGAATGTTAGGGGAACCACACTGTGTGTGGTCCGACTCCACTTCCTTGTATTTTACTTGAATTTATATGTCTATAAACCATGTAAGACAACATGCCACTAATGTGGACTATAATGAATGTCCAAGGTAACTCGGATAAGGTTGTGTCCTTCTAGTTGTGTATGTGTACAGGACCCCATGTGTGTGTAATTTGGTACATGGTTGTGTGCATAGTCATGTACTCCCACATGATATCCTTCCTACATGATCTATCTATTGGATTTACCACCCGAGAATGAGGTACATAGTTTTTAGAAGGGATATTCCACATGCCATCTATATAAACTTCTGAAAGCATAGCTTCCATAACTAGGGGATACATGATGTTTGTTCATCAGTGGAAAAATAATCTATTTTATATTTTGAAAATTTTTATCTCTACGTCCCATGCAACATTTCCTGATATTTATCTATATATCACACCTATTTTTACCTAAAATTAGATGATATATTTGTGCTTATTACTTTTCGATCTTTGTTCACCAAAAAGCGTCTTTCGTTGATCGTTTGTTGGGGTGTGGGTTTCTTTATCCATCATGTATGTCCCTAATCCTTTAGCCTTCAATGATCTAGCCTATAGTTAATGAAATGATCATCCAAAACTATTAAAAATAAATTATATTTCCTTATTTCATTGATTTGATCATTTCTTGTAAAATATTTTTGATTTCGAGGGTCTGATTGTTCTCAGTATAGCATGACAATGCTGAACTGGGATAGAAAATTCCATTTGGTGATGAAATCTTTTAATAAAAGGTGGAAAAGCCCAAGAATAATTTTTTTAAAAAAATGATGAAAATATTCCATGGATGATGACCAAGAAAGTGGGATTATTTGTAAGAAAACATTGAAATAACCAATTAAATCTGGCACGTAGGAGAATGGAATGGATGGAATTGGCGTAGTTCAATAGAAGAGGATTATCTTCTCATTAAATATAATTTAAAAGTGTGAACAAAAATTTGACGAGTCCTACCTGGAGTTCAGATTGTTCATCAATGAAAAACTTGATCAAAATGTTTTTAAGAATTCATTTCATTTGCAGCACTCTGATCAGCTCTGGTCCGACATTTCATTATCACCAGATTTGTTTTATCTATTGAATGTGGAAGGGAATCACTAGATTAATATCAAGGATCATGCGGCTAAACCTGGAGAATTATACACGGTGGTATTGTTATATTATTCTATTTGGGTTTTAATAAATTAATTAATTTTTAAAAAATTTATTTACTCTAATGAATGTATAGAAAATTAGCGAGATATATGAATGCCCCACTCCATTCGTTTTTAAGTGCTACATTGGAAATAAAACATGTTCTAGCATCAACCATGGTATCATATTTTTTATTTTGTATTCTAGTTAAGAGTTATATCAATTTCTCTAAGACCAACTCACTTATAATATAAAACATATTTAAAATTTTTATAAAATTACTTTCGGGTATACCGGGCCTCAGAATCACTTTTCTTCATAGAGAATATCATATAAAATATATAATGATATATATCAATTTATTACAATGTAATAACATGTATCTACATCATTTTCTCCAATATTTTCATTCCAAAATATCTAAAATAAATAAACAACTCATGATATTTTGCATGCATCTAGCTCACCCACTCCCAGGAACTCTCTTTCACATTCTTGTACGACCAAAAAATGTGATCCCAGGTGATATTCCATTAATATATTGTAATCTGTTATTGATCCTCGATCACCACTAGGTGCTCCAAAAACTTCGATCAAACATCAATGATCAGAACACCCTAGTCGATAATGTATAAAGGTTAAGCATGTATCTCCTCATTTCTCTCACATAAAATATATCAAGCACCCTATCCAGCTATTGTTGTAAAATATAGTGGAATGAATCCACGCCAACCCACTACATGACCTCAGTCGGTCTGATGAACCTTAATGGTAGAATTCATCCATGGATAAACCTCTAAAATCCTCATCACAGTGAACACTAAAGAAAATATAGTCTCCCAAATCGATCTCCAATTTCATATGATGGTGATATGTATAATATTTATATATTATTTGGGCTATAAGAATCCTCTCATATATGACTTGGACCTTATTTGTTTCCACATTCACCATCTCTAGGGAAAAAAACTTCTCACTCGTTATTGTCCAACACAAGGGTGACTTGCAGGGTTTCCTGTAAAGGGCCTCAAATGGTTATGGGACAATAATAATCTTTTAGATGTTTTTGTAAAGAAACTCTATCAATGGTGTGTGATACACTTATGTATAGCCAAATTCTAACCCAAAATACCACATAATACTGGCCAATGCCTGTATAATGCACTCTGCTTTCTCATCTGTTTGGGGGTGAAAGAACAAACTCATTCTCATTTGGGTCATGAATGCCTCATTCAGGACTCTCCACATCCCTGACATAAACCATGAATCATAATCAACTAAAATCATCAAGGTAAAAACAAGATGTAGAATGATCTCATGTACATACATACGCCCAAAAATCCCCACAAAACTAAACACTATGATAGTAAGGTAGTGCTCCAAGGTTGTGAGTTGGTCAACTATCTCCCAAATGGAGTCATGGACCTTTGTTTTTCACGTAATCCTTATAAAAATTTCCATAGAAATATTGTCCCAATACCACAATGGGATCTCATGGTGCTGTAACAAACCTGTAATAACATGGTACTCAGCCATCACCTACTGACATGTGAGGCAATTTGAGATGAACACAACAATGCATTATATCATGTCGGATAATCAAAAATGTCATCGAATGTCAACATACATCTCCCCACACCAATATTTATAACTTTGTGAGAAGTGTGGATCTATATAATTACATCCTCTTACATTAGGACCAAACCACCCTTCTTCTCATGAAAAAGATTATCTGACTCCCGCCTTCATTATAAATATCTAGTGAAACCCCCATGGATATCTAATCGTGTATGAATGCAGAGTCGTTGTCTCTCATATGGGACTCTCTCACTGACATGATATATAGAGTATTCCACAACATCAAATGTGGAAAAAAATACCATTATGCTCCAACAATATTAGCTATAAGGAGTCCAACTACTCCTAATCTTCTTTCATTAACCATTCTTAGGAATTTATTCTAAGGGAATCTGCAACTATATTTTCCTTCCCTATAGTATAGACTATCTAGATGTAATATTCCTATACGGACTCCAACCAATTTTGATTTCTTATGTTCACGTCTATCTTCATGTATATATACATAAGACTATGATGGTTTGAGTAATCAAAAAAATGATCTCATAGAATGTAGTACCCCCACATCCTCTTGAAGAAAAATTCCACTACTAGATTTTGGTCATGAGTCAAATATTTCTACTTTTCAAATCTTAATTTCCTCGAATTATATATAATAACTATGATTTGATGCATCAACATGTAGATGAGACCTTCTCCTAATGTATTGCAATAAAACATGAACTCCACACCCTCTTCTAGTATTCTCAACACTGGAGCACTCATCATTATCTGCATCAACTACTCAAAGGTCCTTGTGCACTTTTCAAACCTGGAAAATAGCTTTCCTTTCCGCGTTAGGGGGGTGAAATTGGTTGAAAATATTTATAATTCTTCCAAATTCTTCATGTAGTACCCATCCAAGATAATAAATCTCTACAGCTATAGAAATCTCTTAGGTGGATCATAAGAAATAACAACATCATTCTTCATTGGATCTGTGGATAAACCATAGTCAGAAATGACATCCCATTGAAAGTGAACATCATGAATCCAAAATAGTCATTTAGAGAGATTTTGATAATCCCGAATCTCTCTAAATAACTCTAGAACCAACCTAATTATCATCTCATATTCCGTATCTAATGAATATTAGATGAGTATGCCATCAATAGTTATAATCACAAACTGCACCAACATTATCTAGATGATTTGTTTCATCAAATCTATAAACATCTATGCAGAATTTATCACACCAAAGGGTATCATTAACAACTCATAGTGTCTTTAGAGACATAAAAATTAAATATTTGGAATACCATCCTTGATAAAACTCAATAGGTGGTATCCATACCTATTATTGATCTTTGATAACAATCTTTTACTACAAAACTAGTTAGTGATGTCATAAATATTTGGAAAGGGGTACTCTTTCTTTATCATGGCATGGTTTAGGAGATGATAATACATGGAATCCAACTATCTCCCTTTCACTTTTTTATGAACAATATTGTTTCTTAACTGGGGACACACTAGCCCGGATGATTATGTTCCCTAAAAAGTCTTCAAAATACAACTACGACACATGGAGATTATTATGGTTCATCTGATATTTTGAAAAAGATATTCGAGCAGTGTCATGATGAATGTCATTGAAAAAATAAATCTCTCACCTTATAGGTAGTCCCAAAACATCCTTAGGTATGATTTTCATTTACTCTTCAACAACTGATGGATTCCAGATTACTAAAGATCCTACTAAACCATGTGATATACTATTTACCTAATGGGTGATGGGTTACAACCTCTTGTTCACAGTTTCCACTCATCCTTCCATGATATATCTCTTTCTAGAAATATAGAATCTCATCCCATCAGTTCATAGGCATATGAATCTTTTATGATTAAATTAATTCTAGGAGTGAACCATGTACAATAAATCCATACCCAATATGAAATCATAGGGTTTCATTGAGAAGACCTAAGGTCCCATGTGAACATGTCTCCACCATTATATTACTCAGTTTTTTAGTAGATAAAAGATATAGGAGATGAGATCCCTGTGGGATCCTTAAGTAAAATATGTAGTGCTAGCTCCTACAATGAGAGCTCTAGATATCTCCAAATGTTTAAAGAGATGAATGAATTATCAGAACCAATGACTACTAATAATGGATAAATAGTAGAATTAATGCATATCATACCAATGATCATCTCGTGCACCACAGGTTCATAAGCCTCTAAAGCCCACAACTGCCTACGACCACAAAAACTAGCTCCCTTAGAATTATGTCAGCTTACTAGGGTCAGTTGTGGGGAAATATCATGGTTCCATTATAAACACATAGATACTCATAATCTTCTCCCCATAGTGCATCCCTATGGAGAACCCATCCCTTTTCTAGAGATCCCTATTCACAATGTCACCTCTACCATGACGATTTTTCATCTATTTGATTGTTCTTGTTACCATGATTGGATTGGTAGTCCATTTCAATGTTACACCACCAATAATAAGTGAATAACATAACCTCTTTGAGATACCCTAGTGATATATTATATCCATGACAATTTTTATTATTCATTCGGTGGTTACCTAAATCGTGTTCTTGTCTTCGGGAATTTGGTAGTGGATGTAGAAAACTAAGCCTTGTGGCACTCACATCCAAACATAACACTATGGTGTCCCACAAATAGAAATATCACATTCACTATTATCTATTCTATCACATTATCATATGTGGGGATAAAAAAGGTAACCATGTGGTCATGGATTTCATTGTGGATACCCTGGTCAATATTTTCATCTTAGGAGTAACCATACTTGATCGGGTCAAGGGATTACCGTGTATGATATTTTTTCCTTGCTGCATACTAATCCACCATCATCGATCCCTATTTCAGCTCAAAAAGATCATGTATTCGAACTTAGTGAAAAATGGATGTGTATTAATCTACACAGAATTGTAGCTAGAAGTTTTCTATTAGAGTGTCGAATCATTATGCGTCTATGTACCAATGATCCTCAAGCACAAAAATGCTCTTTATAAAAGGATAACTACCTATTAACCCACATGTCAATCAGGGGTCAAATGATCCATAATAAACAGGCCACCAACTCTATCCCATGATTTTCTACCTAAGGATCCATCTCTCCATGGAAACTTTTTATCCTTTAGCAATGTAGCTCACAGAGATTTTTAAACATGAAAATATCCTCTAAAAAATCTTCTGGGATGATTTTCTATTTCAAAGGTAGAGGTTCTACTACCAACCCACATGGAAGTGATAGATGGTGTGATTGACACTAATTTATGCCCTCACCAATCATCAGATCATCATCAAGATATGTAACTGGTATCCATACTGGTTATCTTTGTGGAGGAGTCCAAAAAGTTATCAAGATATACCACAATATGTTGGGAATATATATATATATATATCTATGTGTATATGAATCAAGAAGGATATCAAACGAATCAATATTATTTGATTCATTTACCATTTATCCCTACAATGGATGTCCTGATATTTTGTTTCAACAAAAGGTAGAAATGGTCCTTGTGAATGGATACAGTAGCTTCCTACACCATCATTGGATTTTCTGTCCCAAGAGCTGCAATAGAAACACTTTGACATTGTTAACAAATTAAAAACCAAATTCTAGTAAGGGTAATATTCTAAATACCATCCCAATAATGAAAACAACTGTGATAACAATCTATCATGACCCAACAATATCTAGGGTTTGACCAATGACTACCCCTTCCCCACATCCATAGGACTGGGGTAGGCGACTAGCACCAATGGCATAAAAAATACAGAGGCCTTTACCTATGTACCTATATTCACACGCATCCACTAATCACAAAATTCCATAGGTGGTAAAGGAAAATGAATCAAAGTTATAAGGGAACAACTATGCATGAAAACCTTGAAGATAGTATAATGTTACTATAGTGTAAACTATATTGTAAAGTAAAAAATACACACCCAACTAGAAATATGTCTCAACCCTAAAAAATTGGAAAATTAAACTGATGAGAGAGACCAACCCCTGATCTCTATGTTACAACCACCGCATGTGGCCTACAATACCTAGTATCCCAAAGACACTCTAAAAACACCAAATTCATGTGTTTAATAATTAAAAAACAAAACGTGTGTTGAAAATTCCCATGATGCAGTGAGTTTATACATAACTAGTAGGATGGCCCTATAGATAACAGGGGTTCAATTAGTGTTACAATAAGAATAGAAATAATATAGTTAGATCACATGATTCAATATATAATTAAAGATAATAAATCAACCCAAACCTAGAGAGTTTATCATTTTCAAAAATCAATGGGTTCAACATGATGTTTAGATGAATTACACATCGAGTATTTTCCACCTATTATTGGAGAGTATACCCATTAAACCATTAGAATCATAACATGGAAAGCATTTATAATTCCCTATGTTTCTTAATGATCTATTTATATAGTGTAAGAAAATAGAAATGGATGGATGTAAATGAATATATATATCTTTATTTATAGAATCCCATTAGAGAGTGAAATGGTATAACCATCCCATTGCTACGACCGGGAATAAGAGTTTCAAACAGTTCCAAAAGACCATCAATGATGCCCATCATCTCACGTGTCTATGCAAAAGTAACTGTTCCATTGAATTAATGCCTCAAATATTTGTTGGAAATTCAAGGGGGAAACATAATGTATATGACTTGTTCTCTATTTTATCAGGTGAGTTCCACTCTTTATGTACTCATAGAGGACCTGCGCCCTACTGCGTTAGGGGAGTTCCACTCTGGGGTCATGAGGACCCAAACCCAATCTTAATGGGGTTTCTACTATGTTGTTAGTGTACCGACACCAAAGATTATGGGGGGGGGGGGGTTCACTCTATATTTAATGTACCCCTAACCTAGGGTGACATGAGGATCAATTAGGGTAATTGAGGACCCATTCCATATCTAATAGTGAGCTTCACTCAGTAGGTAGAAAACCTGATTCAAAGATGATTGGGCGATCCAATCTATAGGTCGAGGACCCGCACCTAGGTGTGACATGGGGGTACCAATATAGTCATCAATGACATGCGCCTTATCTAATTGGGGTTTCCACTAAAATGGTATCTGTATAAGACTTGATCCCGTGTTGGTGGGGGTGGTTCTACTCTATAAGAATCCTATCTTGAACTTTCCTGATTATTTCCATTATTGGGAGTTTTCTAAAAAAGAACCATCCCAAAAAAAATTCACTTCATATCTCTAAATATTAAACATAGAGAAAAATAGTGTACAATGATAAAAAAACTCATCATAGGTTACCAATAGGCCTAAATCTGAGTCAAAATAATGGACATAGACAAGTTTGGAGATTCTTAACAAATAAACAAGGGGTACATAGAGTGTGAGAGGACACACATGGAATCGGGTCCTACTCCACTTCTTGGAAGTGTCTTTATTGGTACATACATCCCTATCCATGTAGGATTATACACAGTGTAGTTGGACTACACAACATGTTTGTTTTACCCAGGACCAGGTCGTTAACTTCTGGCTATCTCCATGTATAGACCATGTGTGTATGTACTTTGATACATGTCCTTGTTTCAAACCATGTAACCCCACATGGAATCGAGCCCTTGTGATCTATCACATGGATTTTCATACAAAAAACGAAGTACACAAAATTTTTGAGGTCTATATACCATGCCATAATTATAAAAATTTAAAATTTAATCCACCACAGCTAGGGGATATAGGTTGGTGTTCAGCCCTCTACACAATGTGTATTCATGGTTTTAAAATATTATTTCATCCCCTTCATACTCTTTTAATTAATCCATTTTTACTAGATATCACCTATTTTCATCTGCAATTAGGGGATCTATATGGGCTTAATTGTTTACAACAATCATTCCTTAGAAATCGGCTTCTATTTTTTCATCCGGAGGTTCATCATCCAACTTATACATCACTAATCCTTCTATATTTTAAGATATATCATACGATCATTGATAGCCAGAAAACATTGAAATAGAAAATTTAAGTGGGTATGTAAGAGAATTTTAAGGATTCAATTGGTTAAAATCAATATAGGAGGTTGGTATGCTCAATAAGTTTAATTAATAATGGAATAAAATAAAAAAAGGATATTTCCAATCTATAGATTCAATCGTTAACCATTTAGTAATGTTCTCAAAAATGACTTATGGATGACATTGTGTTTTTTCACTCCAATGTTCCCTAATTAAAAATTTCATCATCATCTAATTTGATTCAACAATGGATGAATGGAATCTACCAAATTCTCCCAAGTTTTACATGTAAAAATAAGGATAATTATCCATAAAAATATTCTTATAAAATAAATTTTATAAAAAAATGAATGAATTCCTTAATTTGTTAATTAATTAATCCACTCAACATAGGTCTAGCGAGTGACAAGTCAAAATGACGCAAGATGACCTATTTTAGGTTACTCCTTGGGTGAGGAATGCATTTTGTGCTCAATCATGTCTTTAGACTTCAAATATGGGATTCCTTTTATGATTTATCCATTTTTAATTAATAATTTTTCATATAGAATATAAAACATATTTAATATTTTTTTTATAAAATTAATTATGAGTTCAATGGGCCTCAAAATCACACATCGTCTCTCTACCATGCTCTGGAAATATATAATGAAATATTTAAATTTCATAGAAGTAAAAATTATAGTCTATATAGATATATTTTCATAAGGAAGGTTTTTAGGGATTAAATTATTTATTCAATGTTATTATAATGCATAAGACATTTTGTGATAGGTGGATACTTGAATTAAAAATACAATCGATGCATCCACATGTCTCATGTAAAAAATGTATTGGATAAAATTATTAAATGTGTTTTTTGTGAATATATAATAATCGATTAAACTTATAAGTGTTTGTACCTAAAGGTAATGATATCATTATTTCTATGACCATTATATCTGACATTATGCATTTAAATAATTATGAAATTCATAATATTTTCGATGGGAATAATAGTTTGATATTAAATACTATTTAGTTTTATTCATATTTTATTTATTAAATGGAGTATTTTTTCAGTTATTTACCATGACTTATTTATTTTCCCTTACTAGATTATTATATATTCTTTTGTAAATAATTGTTATTGTGTTTGTAGCTCTCTGTAATTTTTTTATTTCTCCCTGATATAAATAAGGAATCATTCAAAGAGTTTCATGGAAGCATATTATTTACTTTTACTATGGTTTATATTTTATTTATAATTATTAATAGAAATCATTTATGCATCAGGTTAATTAATACTACTAACTTGATCGATCCATGATGAAATAGTTATATGAATCTTTTGAAAATGAAATAATGTGGACAAAATATATAGGTTTCATAGAGTTAGTGATATCATAGTTTGTATTACATAATGTAAAATATAAACCATGGGCTAAAGAATTAGGAAGAAATATATTTGAAAACATATTGCTATGATATAGTCAAATGATATGTCTAATTAAGGATAATTTCATATTATTTTTATATGGTAATGATACATTATTTTCATATAAATACATACCAATATAGATTCTAAATTTATATGTTTTTTATAATAGATGAATATATGGGTAATAATCCAGAATAGAGTTTGTTGAGTATATATAATACATCATTCCAGTATAATGTTAATGGGACATTAAATCACACATAGTCTGACAGTGCCAAATGATATTATTAGGTTAATCATCATTAAATTTTTTAATCATTATTATTCATTAAAGGATATAACCTATGATAAAAGATTATATTCATTAGTGACATGGGATAAATTTTAAAGATTCAAGTATTAATAAGTATGGCTGATATTTAATTCAATTTTTGAGATACCATTCCTTTGGTTTTATTTATATGTTGTTTTAAAAGAATAAGGATATTTTCATATATTATTATGGGAATGTAACCTCTCATATATTTTTTTGTGACTTTCTTATTTTTTGATAAATGATTTTATAATTTTTGTACAAGATTAGAATTATTATATTAATCTAGTTGTTTAATATGATGTTTGATTTTATTTTATTTTATGGGAGAAAATGGTTTATATATTTTGATTATATATGTTATATTAAATAGATAACCATGGGATTTTAATGTGTTATTGTAAATATGTATTTAATTTTGTTTCTTCTTTTTGATGTACATTATACATGGAACATTATTAAATAAAGTAAAAATAAATATTTTTTTTCTACCTTGAGACTATATTTTATTTTTAATGGTTTGGTAATATTTTGGATGTAAATATTTTATCTCTATGGTGATTCTTGAAAATTAGGGAATTTATTAATATGTTATGGATATGATATGATAGAGCATATACATTTTTGTTATATAAATTTATGATTGATAATAATTTTTGGTGAATTAATGTAAATTTTATCAATAAATCATTTTATAAAATTTATTTTGGATTGTATGGTTTTCAAATAACATCATTAATTATGTTGATGTGTTTTAATGTCATCTTATAACGGCGTAATATAAATTTATATTTTGGTATCATTTTTTAGGATATGGTGATTCATGAAGTATTTCCTCACAATAAATATTATTCCTATTTATTATTACTTTTTCTCCTTCTATGAATGGATATAAAGTAAAAATATAATTATACCAATTGATTCATTATATCATATAAAACATTGTAATTTCTATTCAGTAGTATATATGATATTTTCACTCTTGTTTAAGGTGGACTACAACCTCGTGAAGCATTGGGTATCATTATTCCAAAACAAATTTCATGGAATGTAATAATGATAATTTTAAGAAATATATTCAATATAAATAAAATAATTATTATAATAATGAAATATAGATTACTAAAAAAATATAATATATAATATTCTTTGTTACCCTATTACGTATATAAAAATGATAACATCTTTTGTGTATGTGTGCAGTACTACCTTCATGAAGAAATTTGACCCTTTTTTAATCATCACACCACATGGATGATATATATAAGTATATTTAAATACATAATATGATAACTATTATATTATGATCATCCAGTAAAGATAAAACATTTAATACCTTCACTACATGATTATCATTGTATAATAGAAATGTTAATCATGGAAAGGTATGATCTAATCTATCAATGATCATAAGAAAATAAATTTTTCATAACCTCTATTCAAAAATAATTTTAAATGTATAATTTAATTTTACATATGGTAATTATTTCATGATTATTATTATATATATTATGAAAGTATATAATATAAATATGAACAAAAAATTTCAAAATATTCACATATGATAATAGAAGGAAATTAACACTAGAAACAATGAAAGTTATGAATGATTATTAACACATTTTTGAAAATATCATATGTGTGGATATTATATAATATAAAAATATAAATATGGTTTTGTCAATATTTTAATATCTTTATAAAAATAGTATTCATGATGATGAATCAAATTCACTGAAAAAAGAATCTTGTGGTTAGGGTATTCATATTAATTTCCCTTCATTAAGGTATATTTTATGGTTATATAACTAATATAATTTATATGGTGTACATAATTACCCGTTGACAATTAACATCACAATTTATTAATTATTAATTGTATTTTTATGTTTCAATTTGAATTATTCATTCGTTGGGATTATACACAAATTTTTCAAAGTGCAAAATAATTTTTAAAACACAATTATATTTCACCTAGTTATATTATTTCTTCATATTTGATATTAAATTATTATATGTCTAATTAATTTTTATGATCATATGTTTTATGTAATCATTTTTATGTTTATTTCTAGTTGAACACGTAATTGGTTCATTGATTTATTCTCACATCAATGTTATGGTCTTTTTGAGGGTTTATTTCATAATATCATTTTAACTAAGATTGTTTATTCTTGGATTTCCATTGAAGTTAATTATGTTTATTATTATAAATTAATCCAATTGAATATTTTTCTCCCTAATTTATTCATTATTTCATCAAAAAATCATAAAATTTTACCCAAACATAAGTACTTAAAATTATTACGAAATTGTTTTTAAGAAAAAAAATCAATTCCATTTTTAGTCACCAAAAATTTTTCACCAAAACAATTAATTATTTAAAATAATTTGAAAAAATTATTTTAACTTTAAAAAAATACATTATAATGATATTTTTCCAATTATTAGTTAAATTTTTTAAAATTAATATTTATTTCCATTTCAAAATGATGAATGTTTTGATATTATCATTAATGTAAAGTGAATCATTGTTTTAACATATATGACATGAAAATCATTTCAGTGGTCATGACCACTCAAATAATTTCAGAATTCCTTCCTAATATTCAAATGTTATATTAAAATAAAATTATTTTCCTAATTTTTTGTAACATTCATTATTAAATTATGATTTTTAAAATGAAATTTATTTTTTCCTAGATAATTATATTAAGTATAAATTTATGGTATTTGAATTCTTCAATTAAAATATCCCTTCAATATTACTATAATATGCATATATTGTATTGACACCATCCTTATTCATTATATTTTTGGTTTATGATTATTTTACTATTTAAATTATTAAAATTTAATTTCCACAATAATCTTCATAGTTATTTACATTTTATCTATTCCATTTTATCATGTAATACACTAGATTATGGTTTTTCGATTCGGTCCACAATAGTTGGTTTTCCAATATATATAGAAGTATCCTTTTGAAAAAGATTTTTGGATAACCATGATTAGGTAACATGTCCCTATGAAACAATAAAGATAATAATATAGGAACATACTAATATTATGTTAACGAATGTATTATTTTTTCTCATAAAGTATATCCCAGTTAGTATACTATAAGTGGACATGGATTTAGAACAGTTGTGCATAAGGGTAATAACACTAAAAATTAAACATTGTGATTTAACTGATTTTAACCTAATAAATATTCAGGCCTTAATGAACAACTCTTTTTTTTCTCTTGAAAGATATGATCAGGATTATTCACATTTTATTTCGAGTTTGTTATAAATTATTTTAAAATAATGATGTCCCCAAATAATCAATATTTTAATTGTGATAATATCTATGAATATAATTTTCAAATTAGTTTAATTATTTCACAAATATTGGTATAATAAATTATATTTCTATATGATATTATTTAATGTTTTTAATTCTATAATTTTGAATTGGAAAATATAATATGGGATGAGATCCACATTAATGAATGTAACCAATGTGTAGAAATGATATTTTATTTTATGAGCATAAGTTAATCATTCAAGGGAACATTACCTCCGAAATATTATCATGAAAGGAAGACATATTATGATGTGATAATAACATATAGAATGAATTCTATATGTATTATATACTTGAAGGGAATAATGAGAAGATTATAAAAGAATAAAAAATACTAATAAAGGGATTGTGGGAAATATGGATTCTATAATAGGTTATACTTGTGGAAGGATGAACCATGGTACATGATTAAATGGAAAAGGATTTTTATAGAAATTTAAATATAACGGAAACCATTATAATTAATTTAAGGGCCATAAAAATGATTCCAGTGTTCAATGATTAAGCTGTAAGGAGATGAGTCACTATGAAAATGAATACCCCAACCATCAAAGGAATATTTTTCAATGATAAATAATAGATCATGGTCAAGATTATTTTATTACTGCAGATGAATTGGAAGGATTAATATGATTATTTTTAGTTTACATAATTATGTCACATGATTATTTTATAAATTATATCTTAAAAAAAAGAATTTTGAATAAGGTATGGATTGTACTGCATTAGTTTATCATTAGGGATTCGAATGCATATGATCAATGATAATGATGAGCAAAAAAAATGTTTCAACAAAATATTGAACATCTGCGAAACAAATTATCGAGGTGAAATGAAATAACAATATAATACATATGGTAAGATAATTATGTTGGTATAAATGGATTATAGATATCGGTAATGTAAATTAGTTAGTAATTACTACATTGGTAGTTATTAATTATTTTTTCTAAAAACATGTTTATGATATAAGTGATGGATATTACAAATTTTTTTTATTTGACAATTAATGGCCTAATTTTAATTTTTTTATAGAAATTATGGTTATTATCATGTTTCAAGAGAAATCATGATGATGGTATTCAAATTATTTCTATGTCGTGATTACGAACTAACTCATGTTATTAAAGATATTTGTGATAAGTTCATATTGGAAATTATGTAAAATTACTTATACATTTTTAAATATCAATATTTTTTAAGGTTCATAACATTAATCATTTCTAAAATGTTATGTATCAAACTATGGATGATGTTTTAAAAATTATTTTATTACATTACCATAATGAGATTTATTCATATTGGATAACCTAGGGTCAACATTTTTTCATAGTAATAAATAAATATATATATATATTGATTTTTTGTTCTATTAAGTATATTATGACCCGTTAAAAGTTATTTTTTTCTTATTTCATTGATGAATAATTTATAGATATTCAATTGCAGGAGTAAGTGATTAATTTGAAATTGATCAAGGCACAACTGAAGGGTCAAATTTTGATAATTATATAGAATTCAATCATGTAAATATATTTCCTTATATTTATAGACTGTGAAATAATACCCCATCATATGTAAACTAAACATTAACAAAATTATCATATTACATTCATATATGATTAATCTAATGTTTCTTTAAATAATTATTTATTTATAGTTTTTAGGTCCTTATGTTTCCATTGATCATTCCGTTTTTTTATCATCGACCAATGTCATTCTATATAAATATTTATGATTTTCATCAATATACATATCATCACAAGCCACAAATGACCTACTACATGGAAATGTAATAATGTTTTATTCCACATAAACTTTTTAATTTCATTTCTATATTATTAAGCGATTTCTTATTAACCTTTAATGAATTGTGTTTTCTAAAAATTTGTTTCCAAAAAACATATCCTTAATTAAATATATTATGTTTAAATTTCTAGGATAACATTTATTTAAAATGGAGAACATTTATAATCCTAATATTTTAAATGAATAATTTTTTATATTGTATGTTACATTAAACACAGATCATAAATAACCCATGATATAAATTTTTCTTTAAATTTAATATATTTGATATCGTTTTCAACACACAACCACATGACATAATGTACCATAATATTTTATATTATTATAATGTAATAGTTAAACTAGATGGTATTAATAGGGCTGAATAAATAATGTATATTATTGTTATCTAATGATTATAAATAAAATTAGAATAATTTAAAATAAATTAATTTTTTTTAATGTAATGATTTATTTCCATAAGAATTTTTATCTCACTTTAAAAACATAATTTAAAATAACTTTTTACCACATTTATAAAATATTGATAAAATGAAATTAATTTATTAAATTTTAATTTCAAATTTATTTTGGTTAATTTTGGAATTTTGATGAAATGTTTTATTTTTCAATAAATAGTGTGAAATACTAAATTTTAATTGGAAACTAATTTTTAGTTTTTATTATTTATAATGTAAAAATATATTTTGAATTTATTTATAGTAGTAGTATATTAATAAAAATCCATTAATCTAATTTTGGTCATTGTAATCATTTTTATTTTGAGTTTTTATTTAAAAAATATTAACCTTTTTGAAAATTATCTCCATAAAAATTTATTTCCCTTCACATATGCTGGAATAATTTTAAATTTTAATTTTCTAATTTTGTAAATAGAATTTTGAGGAATTAAATATTTTCTCTGAATAATACTAATTAATATTATCTAATTTGGTCAAAAATAACATTGAAAAAAATAAATAGTGAGCTTAGTTGTAATTATTTATCATGGTTAAGGTAATAATTTATTTATCAAGGATTTAATGTAAATTGATATGGGTTAAAATGATCTTAAAACATGTCTAAAATCAATTTTATGAAAATATTAGGACACATTATAGTCACCCAAGATAGACCATTAATGTGGGGTGTAAAATAAAGAAAAAATGTATTTAATATCATCAAAACAAGACATATAACTAAAGTACTATGTGAAATGAAATGAAATATAAAATCAACCTAACTAGGCTAAAAAAATAAAAAAAATTACAATTCTATAAAAAATTCTCAATGAGAACATGATTCGCCTCTAAACTATCCAAAAATAAATAGAACTATAAAGTGAAAACCTTCATCACATCTATTTTTAAATTACATTAAATAAACACTATAAAATAAGTTCTTCATCCTCCCATAGGTAGAAGTATGGTGTAAGAAATTGATCTTAGTATGATACCGCCAAAATATCTGTACATTTTATAATAACTAGAAAGCACAATTACAAACATTAAAATAATTAGGTTTTTAATTAGTTTTCTAAATAAATTATCATGAAATACTTTTTTAAATAATCCATGAATTCTGAAAAATTCAATGTTAGTTTTCCAAAACTATAAAATAAGGCAGGTAATGATACTAAAAATTAAATTTACATGTCAACCAAAATCCATGAAATAAACTATCATGTAATAATGTACTAGAAACAAAAATGAACTTACCAGTCGAGGTATAACATATATGATAATATGTACGAGATAATCACTAGGAAAAAAGGCATAATGTTATATCTAATCAAATTCAGGGCCTTCCAGAGTCCATCATTGTATAATAGGTTACCTATATGTGGTCCGACACACAGTAAGACTATCAGTGTCTCTATCTCGATGTAACCAAGTTTCCCACTATGAAATGCTTTGTTATTTTGGTTTTAAAAACAATGCATTCATGTTTATAAAAACAATTTAGTGACATTACTATCTACTTAGGTATTGAGAATCCATTTTCTATTTCAATTAAAGGAAATTCCATTTTCAAGACAAAACCTACATTGAAATCATGAACACATGCCCTCTTCAATTTCAACACCTGAAAATTACAATTCAAATGTCATGGAAAACAACAATAAATATAAAAAATCAACAAAATGGAACAATTGTATGGATCCACCTACCATAATAGCATAAAAAACCTATCCATCTTGGATAACGAGGATTTGAAACCACATGATGTGGCTTTTGAAACATAGGGAATGGAAACAGATTTAAGATATAATGCTCTTAACCCTACTAATCGATCTCTATAGGAACCAATTAGTATAGAATTAATACAACAATAATAACCTCGGTTAAGAGATATGGTTGAGTGAAGGGGTATATAAGAAAAGTATCCCTCAAACACCCAGACTACACCCAAAAAATTGGATCTCAGCGAATTACATGATGTGTAATATTTTACACATTGTGTAACATGAAATAAGTTTCATAATTAAAAATATAATGAATAATTTATAATATTTAATTTTATAGAGATTTATCAATTGAAAAACATTGGTATCCCGTGTCCTTTTAAAAAACATCAACTATGCAACTCACCTCACATTTAAAATTCCACCCCTCTTCAATGTTCCTCAAACCTTCAAACCCATTTGGGTTTCTAAGAATATGCAATTTAAATTTCCAAAAACCATAATCTAATCATTAAATCATTAATTTGGTCCAAAATCCTTCCAATGATGAATTTTTGTGAAACCCTAAATTGGTTACCTAGAGATGAGGGAAAATTCTTCTATGTGAATTTCAACTTTATCATCATGTACCTATTTATATTCAGATGAAACCATTAATATATAAGACATTAAGTTTCAAATATATAATAAAAATATTTTATATAGAGATAATGAACTATAACTATCACAACATCAAAAAAACGATTCAAAAAAGAATCATTTATTTGTACGAAAAAATACTACCTCACAAGTCGATGTCATTCAAATTCCAAATACCCCCTCTCACTGTTTGGTATGATTTTGGTTCTAAAGTATAATTATTATAATCTAAAAATAATTATAACTCTTAATGGTTATATTATATATACCATTTTATATCCCATTCCATTGGAGATAGCATAATATCACTCATGTGTGTGTAAGACTAGTGCATTGAGAAGTGATTTGATTCATTTTTCAATAACGCTTTACAATGATTCTAATAATAATAATTTTATTGACTACAAGTGATATAAATTGGATATTTTGGATATTCCTGACATATTTTCCATTATTAAATGATTATATATCATTTTTTATATACTTTTCACTTACTTAAAGATGATAACATCATTCCTGTACATGGGGACAAACACCTTAGTAAAACAATGCACTTCTATTTTCATTACCACCCCCATGGATGATATATATATATATAATTATATATAAAACATTATTATCTATATAATATTATAAAAATTATTTATATTTTATAAATAATATTATATATATGATATTTATAGCATTCTGGAATGATAAATTATTAATTAACTTCATTACATGATGATCATTGGATAACTAAATTTTTTCTCATGTAAATTTATGCCCTACCAACTACATGATCGTAACATACTTAATTTATTGAAAACTATTTGTTGATCTTGATTTAAATTTACAATAATATTATAATTATTTCATGATTATTTTTCTTGAGAATATGTGTAACATCCTAGTTAAATAAAGAATAAGACATTTTTATATTTATTAATATTTGTGAATTAAATATTAATTTTACTATAAATGGGTTGCTATGTTCTATAGCATACCTGATATGAAACAATGAGTTTCATTGAAATATTACGTTGCACACTAGTAATATAATAATATTATTTTAAATGGTAGTTAACACATAGCCGTTGTATTGGAAGGGATGAATAGAAATAACTTAAATATAACTATATATGTTTTTAAAATGTTTGTAAATTTATCCAACAAAAGATAAAGGCTTAAAATAAGAAAAGAATTCAATTTTAGGCATAGATACTCTAATATTAACTAAAATGTCTATATATCACCTTTTAATGGATAACCCTCTTCAAAAATAGTTTTTTTCAATATTATATATTCTATTTGACCGAATAAAGTCTTTATTTAGAATCGGGACATCAAAATTTACTTTGTGTATGTTTTTGTTATTTTTATGATAAAGTTCATTTTTAATGAATAGTGAAAAATGTTGAATTTTAATTCAAAACCTCATTATAATATAATTTATTAATATTATTATATTATCTTTTGAATTTGTTTTAATGTGAAATTATAATATATTTTTACCATTTATTCCAACAGTGGTCATTGGAATTAATTTCACTTTGAAATTGGACTTAAACTAGTGTCAATATTTTGATATATACTGTTTCTTAAAAACACGCTATCTTTTTGGCAATGAGAATTAATTATGAAATTAATTAATGCAAATTATATGTTTTTAATTTTTTAAGATATAAATCATTTTTTAATTTGGAATATCAAATATATCTTATGGTGAATTTTTGGTATTTTTCTGAAAAACATCAATTTTTGATGAATAGTGAAACCACTAAGTGGTAGTTAAAAAACTGATTTTTTTGTTTAGATGAATCTTTACCACAATTGTGAATTGAATTTAAAAAATCTGGAATAAATGGTTATCATTAGTGAGTAAAATGTGGTTCAATGGGATGAAAATAATTTTTGGTGAATAGTAACTTTAGAGTTTTAATAATCGCGATTATCGATAATTAGTGTAATTGAAGGAAAAAATAATGTTTTAATAATATTAAATTACAGTGACACATGTCCTACCCTTATTGGATGAGTCATGTCTGACCAAGACAATCCATGGGTGAACTTGGGGACCCCATGGAGCCACATGGGTAAGAAAATGACATTAATAACTTTTTATTTAAAGTTAAAATAAAAATGTCACAAACATGTATTTTTTTAATAAACCAATTTTTACTTAGGGTTATATACGTTATATTTTCGACTATAAATATTCAATTGAAAGCTAAAAATATTTCCAACATCATGATTTTTTTTAATTTTTAGACATTTAATTAATAAATTTATTTATGACACCATGATGATGCATTGATTACCTCATTAATGAACGATTTAAATAAAATGAAATGATAAGGTAAAATCTAAGCCATACACTTGTCGAAAACCTATTGGATGGGTGTAATTATAACTCTGATCAACTCATCCTATAAATATTTCATTTTGGGACCTTTAAAATCTGAAAATCATTTCATAATAAAGTGACATTTCATAACCGTCAAAGAGTGCCCCTCCTCCATCTTCTAAAAGGCCCCCAACTCCACTCCCTTACCCACACTTCTCAAGACCTTGGATCGTCCAAAACCTTCTTCTATTATCTTTACACATCCCCCTATTAATCTTAGAAGCCTTACAATATGCAGAAACTCTTCAAGAAACCCTTTTGGTTCAAACCATGGGGAGTTACCCGATTTAAAGGTAATGTATTCTCTTATATTCTTTTGTTTTATTTTGCTTCTCCAACCCCATAAAATCTTTTTATTAATTTAGTTTGTAACAACAAATATATCATAAATATACTAGGAAGTTGTTATGAGATGGTTTCTAACTACACTTACACACACCTCTGTCTAATGGTTAAAGAAAATACTGTTTCTGTGGATGGTGAATTACTACCACACGAAATGATGATTGTTCAATATTCTCTTAACACATTTCACAGTGGACATTAAGATGTAAATATATTTATATATGATATATATTATGTTTATTTTTTCCTGTATTTTTCATTTAAGGCATACCTTTATGGATTTCATAATGGATAAACACAATAATTTCTTTTTTGATAGTGCGGACTACCACCCCATCAAAGTGATTTGAATCATCAATTCCATTTGTGGGATGTATAAAGGATAGAGTTAATAATATTATATATGATATTATACTGTAATTATTATGTACCTTTATATCATTGTGATTTCATTCCATTAAATATAAAATAGAAATGAATGTGGCGTTCATGCGTACGTACGACTTACCGTCTCCATGAATGGTGAATTTCATTTCATGCCTCTAAATGTTATGTACTATTATAAATAAATGTATATACTGGATATTAATGAAATATATGATATCCAAATAATGAATATCATTCGGGATATAATGAACCTTTGACCACATGAACAACATGTAATTGTAAGAATTCCATTTTTGACTTAAGTACCAAATATCAACAAAATGAACATTATTAACATAAATGATTACATAATGTTTATAACATGGAAATAAGTGACATAAAAGGAATAATAAACATTAAAAATGTTCTTAATCAATTATAAATTAACTTTAGTTTATTATTCAGGAGATTAAAGAACGATCGAGTCATGTTAGACACGAGGTAAGGGACATCGTCTCAATCTCATTTCATTGAGGCATATTTTGTTTTAATACAAGACTTTCTTTTATACGTTGTATAAAAACCTTTGAATTTTCATTACATTAAAAGTGAATTTTTTTTATTTGAAGTGTTTTACTAAACAAAAAAAGGAATGTTTTTTTAACGTACGCATTGACAACGACCTTTCCACCACCGCGAGTATTATTTGATCTTTGGATTCCTCAACAAGACATAAATTTTTTTAAAGAGAATAAATACCATATACTCTCTTATGTATTTTGTTATTGAAAATGGTTTTGATAATGGATTTGTTATGTCAATATATTTTAGTGATATATTTTGATTGAAATGTTGGAATGTTTTCAATCCTTTATATTTGTTTTATTTCTTATTATTTTATAATGGTACATGGACATTGGATGTGGTGTTAAGTGATAAAACAAATGATGGGTAGTGTAGAGAATACTTGGATGGGTGGTTACGTTATAACCTCCAATTCATTGGGTATGGAATTCGGCCGTATGGATATTCCATTTAGTGATATGTTTGGATGTCGACGGTATGGTGGTTCCATTTAAGTATGTGTATGTCCCAAGTTACCTTTATATGTTATGTGTTATTTATTTGGGGTTTATGATAATATTTTGGTTACAAAAGGGTATGTAATGATTTTTTATTCATTTAATATTATTTACTACTTCATAAAGCTCAAAATTATTACTTATGTTAATGTATTCATGGTCTACTTGTTGTTTTGAAAAACGAACAGTTTTCATTCCTTGTATATCCCTTACTGAGCTTTTTATGATCATCCCAAGTTTCTGAAATGTTTTTCATAAGACATAATGTGAAATAGGGTCAAGTATGGGATCAGTGAAATGTCATGCTGCCTTAAACATGGAACTAGACATGACTCTTTTTTTCAAGAGTTCATGTTTTGTAAAAAAAAATGGAAGCTGTGTAGAAGTGTGTACATTGAAATCTTTTGAGATTTAATAGTTATGTCCTAATTCTCTAAAATTATAAACCTAAAAAGATCCTCAATGTTAGTTATTCATTTAATTAAAGAGTATGTAAAGTTTTAAGGCAGGGTCCTTATAGTTTGTATCAGAGGACGGTTTAGACAACTTTAAGTGTTAGGATATTGTTAAATTCATGTACATAAATTAATTTATGGTATTATTGAAATGATATAGAATTTAAATATTACCATGTTTATTTTCTAAGATATTTCTATGTTAAGAATGGTTTTTCGTAGAGGAAACATAACAGCTTTTATGGGTGGGAATACAGAGGGAAATGGACTATAAAATCAATATCTTAAGATGGTCAAAATCAGAAAAAAAAATAGTTTGTTTCAGTGATGGATCAGTTGACTAAGGTGAAAATTGTTGGTTGTTATTATAGATGACATTTTGGATTATTAAAAAATTAAAGAGGAGAATGAAAGTCATTTAAGGGTTGTCTTGAAAACCATAAAAGAAAAAAACAATTTGGAAAATTCAGTAAGTGTGAGTTTTGGTTACAAAAAATTTCGTTCATTGGTCGCATTTTTTCAAAAAATGGCATAACTATTGATCCTAATAAAACAGAAGTTTTTGAAGAATGGCCAAGACCCAAAAATATAATAGAGATCCATATTTTTATTGTTTTGGAAGGTATTACTGAAGGTTTGTCATAAAATTTTCATAGTTGTCCAGCCCATTGACTAAGATAACCCAGAAGGGTGTTAAGTTTATCTGCAAAAAAGAATGTGATGATTGTTTTCAGGAATTGAAATGAAGATTGGTGAATGCGCCAGTTTTGGAACTAACTTCCAAAAATAGTGAGTTTGTTATCTATAATTATGCTTTGTTGAAAGGACTTGGTTGTTTCCTTATTCAGAATGATCAGGTAATTGCTTATGCTTCATGTCAGATGAAAACTCGTGATTTAAATTACCATACACATGATTTGGAATTAGCTGCTGGTGTTTTTTCTCTAAAAATATGGAGGCATATTTTGTATGGAGTAAAGTGTAAAATATATAATGATTAAAAAAGTTTAATGTATATATTCACTCTAAAGGAATTAAAAAGGATACAGAGGAGTTATCTTGAATTAATCAAGGATTACAATTGTACAATTAATTACCATCTGGGAATAGAAAATAAAGTGGTTGATGCTTTGAGTTGAAAAAGTGATGCTTCATTAACCATGCTACATTTGGAACGAGATCCTTTGGTTTTTTATTTGATGAACTTTGGAATAAAAGTTGTTGGTGCATGAAGTTCTTATGTTTTGTTTCAGGTTTCCGTGAGATAATCTCTATCATACATAATTAAGAAAGCTCTGAAGAAAGACAATGGGTTACAGAAAAATGTATACCTGGTTCATAAGGGTAAGTTGTCTGAATTTAACAATGACAATGCTTGTGTTTTGAGGTTTGACAAGAGATTATGTGTGCCTTGTGATTCATATTTGAATAATGAGTTGTTATGTGAGAATCATATTAACTCTCTTTCAGTTCATCCTGGCAGTACTATGTTGTATAGAGATCTGTTGGAGTATTACTGGTTGGATGGAATGAAAATAGATATTGCTGATTTTACTGTGAAGTGTTTGACTTATTAGAAGGTTAAAGTGGAGAGGAAGTTATCGAAAGGGATTCTTCAGTCATTACCAGTATTAGAGTGGAAATGGGAAAAATACCCATAGACTTTGTTGTGGATTACCAAAGACATCTCGAGGTAATAATGAAATCTGGGTTATAGTAGATCGATTGACTAAATCTGTTCATTTCCTTCCTATTCGAGATACTTTGTCTCTAGATCAACTTTCTTGTTTGTATGATAAAGAGATATTCATGTATCATGGAGTTCCCATCTCCATTGTATCTGATCGTGATCCCAGGTTTACTTCAAACATTTGGAAAGGCCTTCAAGAAGCCATTGGATACTGAATTAAATAATAGTACAACTTTTCATCCACAATCGGATGGGCAGTCAGAACGGACAATTCAGACCTTCAAGGATATCTTATGTTCTTTCACGATGGATAACAGGGATGTTGGGACCAAAATATTTCTTTGGTTGAATTTTCATATAATAACAGTTTTCATTCTAGTATACAGATGGCTCTGTTTGAGGTATTATATAGAAAAAAGTGCCGAACTCTACTATTTTGGGATGAAGTAGGGGAAATGAAGCTAATGGGACCAGAATTGTTAGAAGAGATGACAAAAAATGTATAGTTGTTACAGAAACACATGAGAACAGCTCACAGTAGGCAGGAAAGTTAGGTGGATAACCAGAGGAAGGATCTATCTTTTGAGGATAAATTTGGATCAGTTGCAAACAGAGAGGCTTTACCACTATGTTTGTCCCAGTTACACAATGTTTTTCATGTTTCATTGTCGAGAAATAATATTCCTGATCCATTTCATGATTTGAGCCCAGAGGTTGTTCACTTGGAAGAGAATCTCTCTTATGAAGAACAAACAGTCTAGATTATAGACCGATAAGAGAAAGTGTTGCGAAATGAGGTAATTTTTTAGGTGAAGGTTTTAGGGAAAAACTATATGGTTGAAGAAGCTACGTGGGAATCTGAAAATTATATAAGGGATAAATACCCCCACTTATTTTGATAAGTGAATAAAATTGCAAGGACTCAATTCCAAAAAGGGGGGAAGGATGTAACATCATAGGTAAATAAAGAATAAGACATTTTTATATTTATTAATATTTGTGAATTAAATATTAATTTTACTTTAAGGTGGGTTTTATGTTCGATAGCATACACGATATGCAACAACGAGTTTCTTTGAAATATTTTGTTGCACACTAGTAATATAATAATATTATTTTAAATGATAGTTAACATGTAGTCGTTGTATTGGAATGAATGAATATAAATAACAAAAAAATTATTATTTATGTTTGTTAAATGTTTTTACATTTATCCAATAAAAGATAAAGGATTAAAATAAGAAAAGAATTCAATTTTAGGCATAGATACACTAATATTCACTAAAAGGACAATTTATCACTTTTTGATGGCGAACCCTCTCTTAAAATATTTTTGGTGACTCTTATACATTCTATTGGACCGAATGAAATCCTTCTTTAGAATCGGGACATCAAAATTTACTTTGTGTATGTTTTTGTTATTTTTCCGATAAAGTTCATTTTTTAATGATAGTGAAAAATGTTGTATTTTAATTCAAATTAACATTTTAATGTAATTTATTTATATGATTATATTATCTTTTGAATTGTTTTTAAATTTAAATTATAATACATTTTTACCATTTAATACAATGGTGGTCATTGGAATTAATTTCACTTTGAAATTGGACTTAAACTAATGTCAATCTTTTGATATATATTGTTTCTTAAAAACACGCTATTAGTTTTCAAAACAGGAATTAATTATGAAATTAATAAATGAAAATTATATGTTTTTAATTCGGTAAAATAGACATCATTTTTGATTTCAGAATATCAAATATATATTCGGGAGAATTTTTGGTATTTTTCTGAAAAACATCAATTTTTGATGAATAGTGAAACCACTAAGTGGTAGTTAAGAAACTGAATTTTTTTTAAATCAATATTTAGAACATATGTGAATTGAATTTCAAAAATCCGACATACATTTTTATCATTAGTGTGTAAAATGTGGTTCAATGGGATGAAAATATTTTTTGGTGAATAGTAACTATTGAGTATTATTAATCGCGATTAGAGGTAATTAGTGTAATTTAAGGTAAAAATAATGTTTCAATAATATGAAATTACCTTGAAACATGTCATACCCTTATTGGATGAGTAATGGTCAGCCAAGAAAATCCATGGGTCAACTTGGGGACCCAATGGAGCCACTTGGGTAAGAAAATGACATTAATAACATTTTATTTAAAGTTAAAATAAAAATGTCACAAACATGTATTGTTTTACTAAAACAATTTTTAATTGGGGTTATATAAGTTATAATTTTGAATATAAATAATAAATAGAAATCTGAAATTATTTCCTACATCATGGTAATTTTTTTATAATTTTTAGACATTAAATAAATATTTTTATTTATGACACCATGATGATGCATCGATTACCTCATTAAAGAACGATTTTAATTAAATTAAAAGATAAGGTAAACTCTAAGACATAAACTTGTCCAAAACCTATTTTATCATATGATTTAGAACCCTTATCACCTTATCCTAGAAATAGATCATTTTGGGACATTTAATATCTGAAAATCATTTCAGAATAATGTAACAGTTCATAACCTTCCAAGAGTGCCCCTCCTCCCTCTTATAAAAGGCCCCCAACTCTACTCCCTTACCCACAACTCTAAAACCCTTGGCTCATCCAACACCTGATCCTATTATCTCTCCACATCCCTCTCTTCATCCTTTAATCCTTTCCTTATGCAGGATTCTCTTCAAAAAACCATTTTGGTTCAAACCAAGGATAGTTACCCGATTTAAAGGCAATGTCTTCTCTTATCTTTATTTTTTTATTTTGCTTCTCCAACCCCCTAAACTGTTTTTATTACTTATTTTTGTAACAAAACCAGTATTCTAAATATAATAGGATGTTTTTATGAGAATTATTCGAGCTAATGATATACACACCTCTGTCTAATAGTCATAGAACATACTGTTTCTATGGATGGAGAATTACTGCCTCACGAAACGATGATTGTTCAATCTTATCTTAACACCTTTCAAGGTGGACATTATGATGTCACTATATTAATATATTATATATATTATGTTTATGTTTTCCTTATGATTCTATATTGTTAATTTATGGCATTCATTTATGGTTCTCATAATGGATAAATGCGATAATTTCATTTTCGGAAGTGCAGACTACCGCCCCCTCAAAGTGATTTGAATTGTTAATGCCATATGTGAGATGGATAAAGGATGGAGTTAATAATATTATATATGATATTATACTGGATTTATAATATACTTTTATATCATTGTGATTTCATTCCATTAAATATGAAATAGAAATGAAATTAGCATTCATGCGTACGTACGACTTACCGTCTCCATGAACGGTGCATTTCATTTCTTACCTCTAAATGTTATGTACTATTATGAATAGATGTATATGATGGATATATATGGTATATATGATATCAAAATTGTGAATACCATTCTGTATATAATTCCTTTTTGACCGCATGAACATTATGTAATTGTAAGAAGTTCATTTTTTACTTAAGTACCAAATATCGACAAAATGAACATTATTAACATAAATGATTACATAATTTTTATAAATGGAAATAAGTGATATAAAAGGAATAATAAACATTAAAATGGTTCTTAATAATATATAAATTAACTTATTTATTATTCATTAGATTAAAGAACGATCGATTCAAGTCAGACATGAGGTAAGGGACTTCGTATCAATCTCGTTTCATTGAGGCATATTTTGTTTTAATACTAGACTTTCATTTATATGATGTATAAACACCTTTTACATTTCATTTCATTTGTAGGGAATCTTTTATACGAATTGTTTTACTAAAATACAAAAAGGAATGTTTCTTTTAACGTACGCAGTGACAACGACCTTTCCGCCGCTGTGAGTATTATTTGATCCCTATCTTCCTCAACAAGATGTAATGTTTTTTAAAAGAGAATAAATACCATATGAACCCTTATGTATTTTTGTATTGAAAATGGTTTTGATAATTTATTTTTTATGTCAATATATTTACGTGATATATTATTATTAAAATGTGGAAATGTATTATTTCCATTATATTTGTTTTATGTCTTATGATTTTATATTAGTACTTGGACATTTGACGGGTGGTTACGTGATAAACCAAATGACGGGTGGTGCTGCAAATACCAAGATGGGTGGTTAAGTTATAACCTCTAATGCGTTGGGTATAGAAGTCGGCCTTATAGCTATTTCATTTTGTGGTAAGTGTTGAAGTCTACCGTTTGGTTATTCTATTTAAGTATGTTTATGTCCCATGTTACCTTTATATGTTATGTGTTCTTTATGTGGGTTTTATGGTAATATTTTGGTTACAAAAGGTTATGCAATGATCTTTTATTCGATTAAGAGTATTTAATACATCATAATGGTGAAAATTATTACTTATGTTAATATATTCATGGTTTACTTGTTGTTTTGAAAAACTAACAGTTTACATTCATTGTGTATCCCTTAGTGAGATTTTTATGCTCATTCCATGTTTTTGAAATGTTTTTCACAGGACATAATGTAGAATAGGGTCAAGGATGGGATCAAGGAAAAGTCATGCTGTCTTAAACATAGAACTACAAATGACTCTTTTTTTCAAGGGTTCATGTTTTGTAAAAAAAATGGAAACTGTGTAGAAATGTCTACTTTGTAATCTTTTGAGACGTAATAGTTATATCCTAATTATCTAAAACTCTAAACCTGAAAAGATCCTCAATGTGAATTATTCATTTAAATCAAGATTAAGTAATGTTTTAAGGCCGAGTCCTTATAATATGGATCAATATAATTTAAAAAAACCAGAACTCTTTTAACAAAGAATGAAGGAGTGAACAAGGAAATTTACACCCAACACAATTATAATAATTGATTTTAATTAAATAATGGTTTATAGTATCCAATATAATGATAATATATTGTATTATAAATATTTATAAGGGTCATTATTAACATAATAAAACTTTTAAAATTACTATACATGTGGTTAAATAATTTTAAAAAAATTAGCGTGAGGGATGTGACATCATCTAAATTTCACTTCATTGAAAAAATGTTCTTATTGAGAATTTAGTGTCTCTTTTATAGTGTAAATACTTCATAATTTAAATTTAATTTCATTATTACTTAATAAATTTTATTATTTTATGATTTTATTTGAAGCTAATCATTTAAGGGGATTTAGATTAAATGTTTCCATGATTTAGCTTGTTTTATAACTCAATTTCTTTTCATAGAGATATATTAATTAAACTTAATATTGGAAATTATTATATTATGTGTGTAATTAATTTTGATAAAATTAGGTTATATAACCACTTGTTTTATGTTCATTTATAGTTGATATGTTTAATATTGTAAGTCAGTGTATTTGAGGTTTAGCTTTTTTGTAAGCACTACATAATCCTATATGAAAATGGGTGTTAAAAAACCATTTGGCGAGGTACTATAGCAGTACTGTAGAAGTGGAGTCACTATAGCAATGACATATAGTATAGTGGAGTTAGACACTATAGTAGGGGTAGGTACAATGTGGGTTCTCTAGCAGGCAAGTACTTTAGCAGTACTATTTGCAGAATGGGCCTTGGGCCAAAACAATTGGGGCTACGAGCCATGTAATGGACTACATACCCACTGGGACTTTGGTATATGTAATGGGTCTCCCTCTACCGAGTCAAAATGGGAGTTTTTGTTGCTTTAATAATTAAAAATGAGGCTTTTTCCCCAATATAAAAAAATATTTTCATTCATTAATTCCCACATCAATGATACAATAATTGTGAGGTTTTATTTCATAATATAATTTTAATTTAGATTATTTATGATTCATTTTAAACTAATGAAAATAATTTTATAATTGTTTTGTAAATTATCTCATTTACTTATCCAATGGTTACTCATGAATTTTTCAATTAGTTTTATTTTCCTCCAACTATTTGTTACGTAAAATGATTGAGAAATTTGTTTTAATAAAATTTGAATATATTTTCCCCTTAGATCAGAAAACATTATCATCGAAACCAAGGTTTTTTTAAAATGTTTTAAAAAATTATTTTATACTTTTCAAAAATAATTTACTAAACAATTTGAATTGTTATGTTTTAAATAAATCTATTTAAGTAAAATTTATTTATTTTTCAAAACAATTCTTATTTTTATTATTTTCAAAAAGTAAAAGGTATCCTTTTTTAACGTCTATGGAATGAAATGAATTTTTATTCTTCATGAATTTTTTTATACATCCTTTATATGTTTCAAAGTTTATTTGGAAATAAAAATATATTCAAAATTTCATGTTAACTTTTTTCTTTAAAAGGATTTTCCAAATGAAAAAGATATTTCCCACCATAATTTTTTAATGTACCTTTTATGGTATATAAAAACATTAATAAAAAACCTAATTTATACTACGAGGGATATATATTGTATTAATACAATCCATTTTATATGGATGTATTATTATCATTTTAATAGACAAAGTATTAAAATTTTCCTTCTAGGTTCATTTTTTGTAGTTATTAACATTCCCTCAATATAATCAAATTATTGCAACCAATAGAAACTATATTTAAATAATTTTAAATATTTTTTACCAAGGATGACCTCATTTATTAAATATTATGTCATTTATACTAATTATGGTTAACATTAAATGTTATTTGATTTATTGTAAAATATTGACAATCGATATTATTAAATCAATATAGATCTGTAATGGAAAAAATTAATTTATATATTAAATTGAATAAAAAATATATGAGGAAGGACTAGGATAAGATAAGATGGGTGGGGCCTAAAAATAGTTAGCCCCTAAATGAATCTACATGTCTTAGGAGTCAAAAAAATTTCCCAAATTAGATTGGTTTTCCCTAGTTTTTTTATTCCATCTCCACGAAATATCTTGATGGTAGAGGTATCATGTTATTGAGAAAAAATTTCTAATAATTAATCATATCATTCATTATTAATTCAATTAATTTATCAATAATATTTTCAAAATGATATTTTATTCGGACATATTCAATTCGTATTTTATCAGTAATATGTCATGTGTTTCCATTTTTTAAAATTTTATGTTTATTAAATCATATCTAATTTTGATGGAATGGTTATTTATTAAATGAAATATGTGTTTAGACATATTTGTTTCTATATTTATTTTTATTATTGAATCATGATATCAACCAATGTACATAATCCATACAGAGAAATTTAGAACACACTTATTTTCTTCCATTCCCCGTGATATGATAAGGAATTCCTAGAATGCATCTTAAATGATAGAGTTAATTATCATTTTGTCTATTTTAAAATTTATTTTCTATTCCCAATATAAAATTGGAATCATTTATATATCTTGTTCTCCAATGTTGATAAATAGAACAATCTATTTGGTTTTTTATTTTATATCTACATTAATATAATAAAGTAATATATTATCATTTCATAATGGGATTCAAGACCATTAAAATTTTTCTTTTATTAAACATATGTCTATAACTTTATTTATCACCAGAATTTGTCCAAAATATAATTAATGAAATGGACCAATTGTTAATATTTGACAGAGCCTATATTCATATGTTTTTATCGAGGTTGGGATGTCATTTCCCGGAACCACTTACTTTATACAATACCAAAAAATCAATGTATTCCATTATATAAACTTATCATTGGGATTTTCGATTTATATTCCAGTACAAATTTCATATAAAACAAAATTATTATTCATCCATACAATATCCTAAAACAAAAAATTCCATGAATACTTATGCTTAAAGAATTTAATGTGATTCATTTCATTGAACTATATGAAAATACTTAATTAATACCGTAATCATGTATACTCTTATAAAATTTTACTATATTTTCAAAATAATATGAATTTACTTGGAAAAATAAATACATTAACACAAAAATTTTCTTAAACATTTATTGTTTCAAATCCATTTTTTATTCCAAATCCGATTCCCTAGACCATAACTCCTAGAATATAGTGCCATTAATTTTTTCATTCAATTCAGATGTAAAAGATATTATACCCACTAAAAGATATCAAAACATATTTTAAATTCAAAAACAAATATTGAGACACTTATAAAATAAATAACATCTACTATTTTAGTTATTGTAACCAATTTAATATATTTATCATAAAAAAATCCATATTTTTTGATAAAATGGAATCTTTTTCAACTATAAATAAAAGAAAATATTCTATAATATGTTTTAATATTTTAGAATAAAATTCTCCTCACATTATATGCATCTAAAAAAATAATATATATAATAATAATACTGAACTGGGGGGAATTGAAACATAAAAATTCTAATATAAAATTCTTAGTAATGGTTAAATTACATTTGAATATTTCATTTAATAAATAATAAATTATTTATAATGAATTATTTAAAGAACTAAGAATTTCAATATTAATGGTCACATGAGCATGAAATAATTCCATATATAACATAATAATATAAATAATGACATGAAATAAAATAACCAACTTCATATTCATAGAATTAATCATGCATAAAATCATAATTTAAAAATTAGGGAGTCAACCAATATTATATTATTATAACAATTACTACAACCAAGACATTGTTGGTAAATTTCAACACATAACCCAACTACAAAAAATATTGTTTGGGGGAAATATCAATTCTTTTATAGGGTATATTATTTTGGATACCACCCATTACATAGAAAACAATGAATCATTAATGGCTTGGATTATACCATATACAAAAAATAACCCTTTGAGTCACAAATATATAATCTGATAAATAAATACTCTAACTCCAATAGCCTTGAGTTAGTTTTTACTTTATTATATTGGAAGTAGATACATGTTATTTCATCCCAAGAGACTGAATTGTTTAGTAGTATTATAATAATAGACACATAAATGAATCTTACTGTACAATGGAAAACATAAAATACTAAATTATATATTCATTGAGAGCACCACCATTGCCTTTATCTTATAGGTATATATAAATTATAATAAGAATCATGGAATATTGGGAAATGGAAACATAATAAATTGGTATGTCACAATTATCATTAAGGCCATGTATGTGGTAGAAGATATCATTAATGAAGGACACATTATCATTATGTAAAGTTCAATAACTAAAATAAAGGATATTTAATCAATAACATGAATAATAAAAACAGGGGTCAGAATAAATGATGATCAAATGATAAAATTTAAATACTCTCATGACCATGAGACTTCTACATGTATATATTAACTATTCAAAAAATAACGTAATTATAAATAAATATTATTATAATTAGGTATTTTATAATAACTATGATAATATCTTTACATTAATTGCCTCATGAAAATTCATCTTACATAAATGTGTAATGTATTGAGTAAAATCCCAAGTTATATTTCATAATGTGACCAAATGATGCATCATGGGGATATAGTAGGGCTACCCATAAGTTATTATGTCTAATTAATCCATCATCTTAATTTTAATAAATATAAAAAATGTAAATATTTTCATTAAATAATCGGAAGTGTTTATAATATCCTTATTCAACAAATATAATCATAATTAATCCTGAGTGTTGTTGAGATTGATATCAATATAGTAAATCATATTCAAAATAATCACAAAACCTCTAAATATATAATAAATATGATATGATTATCAAATATTTCTAATTTTTTATATTTTAAAATACCTTTTTTTATTGTTGATGAATGTAAATACAATAAAAATCGATTAAAAGGATTTAGGGAAAATATTTTTTTCACATTGAATATAACATTTAAAAAATAAAAAAATAGATAATATTAGAGAAATTGAATACATTTAAACTAATAATGGAATAATATAATTTATTAGTCAATTAAATTATTGGTCTTTATTGGGTGAATTTTCCTTCCATTCTGAGTACATTAAAAAAAGTTTTCTTTTCAGGTTTTTTATAAAAAGATATACATAACTATGATTTGAAAAATACATCAATATTCCTATGAGATATTTTTATAAAAATACAATAAATGGAACTATTTTCTTTAATAAATTGAAAGACAATGTCAAAATAATTTTTGAAAACATATTTTTAATTTATGTATTTGGAGTAAAAACGATTTTCAACAAAAGAGAGAAATAAAGGCATCTATACATAAAAAAATTTATTTAACAATGTTATGTAACAAAAAATTGAAAGGGATAATATAACATAACACTAAAATTAATATAAATAGTATACTAATATATATTGGGATTAAGATATAAATATTAAACAATTCCTCCAATGTATTCATAAACATAAACAAACATGTATATTGATAAGATAGTGAAATAAACTACTACAATTTTTTAACTTTTCATTCATAAGAACAATGATATAAAAAATAGACAAAAATAACTAAATAACATTAATATAATTTTTTCATGATATAACATATTATATTTTAATTATATAAAATAGACAAGAGAAATAAGTTGTTAATATGGTATTTTTCCCACAGAAGTAAATGTGAAATGAGAAACCCTTATATTCGGTCTGATTTTCATAATTCAAGTTCCAACATACTATATTATAAATATAGTATTAAAATAAATATATTTCATCACCATAATCATATATATTTTACCCTATATCATTTACTTATGACCATTTATCACCCAACTATTATCAAATTCTTGTGAAATTTTTGATTGGGGTATTAAATAATCTGTTTCCCTTATATATTTTGGTTTTTTATTTTCATTCATTTTACATTGATCATGGTTACATAATAATTATAATTTTAAACAAGATATAAATACCATATAAATTCATTATATATTTATTTATTTTATTCCATTATTTATACGAAGAGAACAACAATTACACCGTTCATGGAGACAGTATGTCATAAATACACATGAATTATTTTCCCATTTTATAAAATGATGAATCAAAATAGTGATAAATAAAATTTATCCTTTTAAGCATAATTATGTTGTCACATATATAAAATATATAAATTAAACATATCCTTATTACTATAAATTTGAAAATAAAATTTAAAACAATTCACAACTCTTCATGAATCAAGTAGTAAAAAAGTACACACGGGCGCTGTAATCATTGTCCAATAGATTTGAAGGTATGGAGGTATATGTTATCCTATAATTAAATATATATAATAATGTTAAAAATATTATTTTTATTATAATATTTTAAATCCATTTTTATATCCCTCCATGCATGGTGGTGATGGAAAATGAAAGACATCTTATCATGAGGCATTATTCCACCATAAATATGAATGAAAATTTATTTTTCTATTTGAGGGATGATTAAAAGAATATATGTTATTATATTAAAATAATAAAATAAATATATATTTAATATTATGGTATTATTATTCCAAAATATTTGTATAATATAATTTTTAAGCATAAGAAGAGACCAAAAAATACACTATGTTAAGAACAACAACTCTTATCCGTTCAAACTCATGGGGTTAGAAAAGAAAGCCTTCTTAAGTGGGTTTCTTAAAAACCAATGAATATTACTTGGGGAAGTGAATTAAGAATTTAATTTGGAAATGAAGTTGTATAACCAACAGAATTTGGATGTGTAAAATAGATAGGACTGTGGTGTCTATTTATTAGATGGGGAAACAACACAGTTGAAATTTTTGAATATAATGTATTATACTGACATGTTTTTAAGGATACAGGGTTCCAAAATAGATTATTGTCATTATATAGATGATATATTGCCAAAACATATATAGATACTTTGAATGAAATTTTTTTTATAACATTTTAACCCTGACATTTTTACATTATTTCTCACTAAATGTGTTTTATCCTTAGTCATAGTAATAATTTATCTATTTTTTACAATTAATTTTGAAAATAAATTTTTATGAACATATTATATAATATTAATTATTAAATTTAAAAATTTTAAGTTAATTTTTAAAAATTATATTTATAAATATTGTATAATATAATTTAATGTTATTCTAACAGAAAAGATAAAAGAAATATTTTCCAATTGAAAAGTTTTTGAAAGTATGCAAATTTATATTAAAATATTACATATAAAAGACTAAAATGGAAAAATGGTATCAAATATTATTTAAATAACCCATTTTTAATTTAAAAATATTATAAAATCATCATTTTAAATTCTATAAACGAAAAAGAATTTATCAATAACAAATAGTTTTATTCATTATTCATCAAAAAAAGTAACCCTCGTAGAAAATTATCAAAAAATGAAGATATGGAAATTTTGAAATTATGATATAAAAATTGAATAATTTTTCGTAAAATAAATTTTAAATACTAGTAAAAATTAGATTAATATTTAATGGTAATGATGTGACAAATCATATATTTTTGAAAAATAGGTTTTTTTTTGGAAAAGAACATTATTTTCATTCAAACTATTTTTACATTAATTTATATATTATTTATAAAAATAAATGATAGTTATAAACTTGTAATTAAATTGATTTAATTTTTTTATTTAGTTTTTTTCATTCCCACTAATTTAATTAATAGTTTATAACAGTGTGATATTTTATGATACTTTTACACTTGGTTTTGTGTGTAAAATAAATTGTTTAATAAACTGGATTATTTTTTCAGAAAATATATATTATAAAGTCATAGGTTGTTACATTCTTCCCTCATACCATATATATTATCCTCTAAATTTCTATAATTTCTCTTAATTATGAGATTTGAATAATTCTTCATCATAACATCCTCAGGATCCAACATCGCCTATTCTATCATATAATTTTTTTAAAGTACCATTACTAGCCAAGTAGTATGACTACTAAGAACGTGTTCTCTAATGTCTATATTCCCAATAGGCTCTTTAAAATAAAATATATTATTTCCAATTATATTTTCGGAGAGGTGATATCATGATTTGGGTATTACAATTACTTCAATAAGGATGATATTTGAAGTTCATCATTTACATTAGAGAGACATGGTGGGATTTTCAAATGGAAGTCCAATACTCCAATATTATCCCTGATTTCAAATGTTCTGATTTACCGGGGTTTTGTATTCACTAACATAACAATCCTTCTAACATCATTATGAGGATATAATTTCCTAAAAATATGATCATCACCCTGAATTACAAATATTTTCCTTGGTTATTGGTATAACATAATTTTCTTCATAAACCATCATAAAAGTGTTCATGAATAGTATTTAACATTTTAATTCTCTACACCAAATAATTTGAACATATAAATCAAATTTCACCAACTTCATCCTAACTAGTAGGAGTATGAAACCATTTTCCATATAATTCTTTATAATATAGTGTATAAATATATAAATAGAAACTGTTTTTATAGACATACATTTACAAATGGATATACTGCTCTCACATTCCTTTAAATTTATATATACATGGCCAAACCATTTATTAGATTAATTGAATAGTCCTATTATATAGGTTTTATATTCACTTCACATATGAATATCTTATTGAAAGGAATTTTGAATACTATTATTTAACATTGATGTAATTGGATGATCATTATTAGAAAAAATTTATTGAATCAAACGATAAAGTCATCCAATAACATTAATATTATGTCATATATGTTTATCCATAGGTAATACATCTCTTATATTGAGGACATGTGCATATTTTTAGAGATGGAAAATTATATCCAATATTTCACCTTTCTTTCTTGGTGTCATTGTTAATACAATGACAAAATCCATATTATTTTCATCCCTTTTCATAATAATTATAGCTATAAGTTGTATGAAACCTATAGGATGCTATCATTTAACCATCAAATAATAGAAAATCAGACATATGGACATATAATATGAAATTTTCCACTTTATATTTTACAAGAAAAAATGTTCATTCATATCACAATAATTCAATGTTATGCCATGCTGTATAGAGAAAATAGATCTATAATAATAATGCAACACTTTTATATTCTGATCAAATATTGATGGAACACATAACCTCTTCCCAATTTTCAAAATTTCGTCTTCCCAAATGTGGACTTCCTATTTTCCCTCATCCTCAAAATGAATCTTATTTTAATAATTATGGACATTAGGATTGTAATTTTTTTTCATTTCCAATATATATGGTTGGTCATTTATTTGAAAAAATAGTGATGTCTCCCCATAATTAATGAATCCCAGATCCATATTTAAAAAATCCAGGAACAATGAATATCAAAAAATGCTCATTTTATAAAGGAGTATATGATCTTTCTAGCTAAAATCATCCACTACCTTGTTTTCAATTCCTTATGTGTATATTATTTATTAGTTATCGTTATTGAGTAGCATGATCCATCAGTTTTGCCTCATGTTGAGCTCTTTCTATGAGATATTTCATTTACAAAATTTATGATTCATATATATCTCACAGTTTTTCTATAGATATGGTATCTCTATATCTTCAATATGAATACTACGGCTTCCAAATCAAGAACATGGGTGGGATTTTTTGGTCCTGAATCAAAAACTACCATGACACGTAGGCAATAACATTTTCATTCAGAATTAGGACTCAACCGTATCCCATAATCATTGCATAATTAAATTTCACAAAACATTAATTTTATAATAGATTTTTAAAATCATATAATCCACCCATCCCATTATAAATTCATCCAAACAGTCAAAAAATTCCATTATCCATAATAACTTAAGTGCTTTATGTGTACTTGAATGTGTTAGCCAATTTGGATTTTTTAATAAATCATAGATAGTTACCTTTCAAACCAATGAAACAATATACAATAATAATGTTTATTGTTGTAGGGAATTCATCGAATGATTTTTTTTATTTTTTTATCAAATGATATTATATCCATGTATACAATATGGCCAGGAAAAGGAATATTCAAAATCTAGAATTCAAAAATTCTAAATTTCCTATATAACTCTTTTCATCTATGAGTCCCAATAATTATTTTTATGCGATATTCATGGTCCTCACCACTCTTATAATTCACCAAGAATCCATTACTTAATTCCATAAGTAGTTAATAATCCTATTATTTTAATTATATGTTCATTAGTTCTATGATAATATAGTGTTTATTTGTCTAACCAAATTTCATTACAATGTACTCATATTGTACATATATTGCATTAAATGTTATCATTGGAATATCTTACTTATTTACATATAGTTAATTATAACTATAGAAATCTTCAATCATTTAAAAAAAATTAACTCAATGAAGATGATCAAAAAGTAATCATCATCTGGTAGAGGATATTTTTTCTATATTGTCATAGAATTTATATCCTTGAAAATTGTGTAGAATCTCATAGATCCATATTATTTTTTAACAAAATGGACTTGGGCTTCACAAAATGTATCCATATGGAATGTAAATCCCTTATCACACACACCCTAGTGTTTTTTATTCATATCATCCAATTACATAGTTTCTAATCAATATGGATTCAATAACATATGCCTTGAATCTGTAATAAAATCACTAGAATAGTCAACTGTATTCTCTGGTGGATGTCCATGTAGTTCCCTAGGAATTATAAAATTGTATTCATATATAATAGGTTCATCATCAATTATAAAAACACCATTTTCATCCATATATTATGTTTTCTATTCTTCCCCAAGAATATCATTCCATACAATATTAATAAATTTTAATGAATATATGTCCAATGGTAAAAACATTAAAGGGGATTTTGACTAATAGATCCCCAAATATTCTACACTAAGAATATTAACACAATCTAACAAAAGGATCATGTATTAGTAATGATGATTGACATGTTATCCATAGTGTACTATGATGTTAAGATGGTGGAAACCATATTTTACTTCTACTATAAGGGAGTAATATCCTTGAAATCATCGATAAAAATCTAAGATATTTGAAAAAGATATAAGATATTACAATGGTTAGAGATATCATCTGGGATAGACCTATGGATAATAGTGGAATATGTTTCCACCTATACCATCATAATATCACGGGATAACCCAAATTCATGCCTAATAATCAAGAAACATGTGTCTTCTTCAAGTTAATGTCATTTTCCAAATTAAATGCTAAAAGAGATGGTGAATAAAAATGCCTAATTACAAACAACTCCACTACTCAATATAATATCTTTAATGCATAAACAATCAAAATTAATATGGATACCATGAACATGAGTTATAAAATAAACTCATTTACCTTTAAGGGGAATTCTTTGAGCCATGTAATCAAACCTCATATTATCCATGAGAAACTGTGACGATATTGATAACTCCCACTTATTATGATGGGGTGACTAGCTTAACCTCTAGGGACCAAGAATTGAATATCATTTCAAGTCCTAATATAGGAAAACATAAATTTATAACCCAGTTATGTTCATTTAAAATACTCTAAAAACCAACCTCCATTAACAACAATCTCTTCTTATACTTATAATTATATTAAATTTTAACTTGGTCCTTGTAATGAAGAATTTTTTTATTGGAAATACCTATCACATCTTTTACTATGAAAGAAAAAAATCCACTCCAAATAGAGGTCGTACAATATCCATAAAATAACATATGATCATCCAAATTTATATTATGAATATGGCTACAGTTTCCCCTAGAAATAATGGATATCACCTTTTATCTCATTACCTTATATGTGTTACATTCTTGGTTGTGGATATTTTATATAATGAAAATAATATTAGACAGAATCACATTGACCCTACGGGAACCTCCCCATGAATCGCATTTTGAGTTTCCATGAAAGTGACATTCATATGCATTCGATGAGAAATGCCCAATCAAGGATTTTGATAAATCATGTCTTTCTTGTTCTATGTTGATCAAAATACTAGTATATACCTCATATTGTTGAGGGTAGATAATGGTGTGGATAATGGAAGGAAACATTCTAGCATTCCCAAAGGATATATCTGGAAACATGAATCCTAGAAAAAGTAGCACAGTCCCCACCTAATTTCATTTCAAATGTTGATTGTGACACACCCCACAATCTACTAAGAGTGTTGATGATGAATAGAAATGTGCCGATGTATCGAGTCCTATACCCTAGATATTTTTCCTTATAGCCATCCCGATGGGTTCTATATTATTGTTTCATGAACCATTATCCCAGTGACTATCCATCCATGAAATCCCATTCCATCCCAACAGTAATATTTCTCGTAGATCGTGTTACACTTTTGAGTCTAATGCCTCTATTACAAACCTTCTAGAAACTCAATTCCACAATGAACTATAGTTTCTAAATTCCACACGATCTCTCTAGAAGTTATCAAATATGATATTATCAATTTTTCTAAAAACCTAATTATATAAATTAACGGATAACAAGAAATTCATGGTGATTGTTGGAAGCACAATTTTATTCAGGGTAATGATTCTTCAGAAAGAGAAGGGACAATTTTTATTGATAATATTGTTTCTGATTTTTTTAAAAAATTCCATAAAAGTTATGTATTTTAATTAAAACATGCGAAATCACAGATTCAAACTAATCCATGGGAAAACTACTTTTGTGGATTCTCATCCTATTATCTATTTTCATCCCAATCTATTTGACCATGATATTCCTATGTAATAATTACTCTTTTTATAGTTCATAATTTTTTCACTGCACATATTATACATACGACCAACATTATATGAATCTTGATTACTATAATTTACATTAATCAACATCATCATCATCATCATTTTTTTTTATTTTATAATAAAGTGCAGAATGAGGAAAACTAAAAATCATAAAGACAATGAATAATGGATTTCTAAAATAGTGTATCCCAATAGAATCCCATCTCATGATATACTTCTCCTTGGGTGGATAAAAATCCATACATGAGTATTATGTAAGGATTTTCCCTTTGACCACTATGGAGGCCAGAAAATATGTTACCTTATTACACTCTTTCCAATGTTTTTTACATTCTTTTGATTGTTTATGTCACATATCCACCTTCTAATAATATAATAAAATGGAGAAGGGGTGATTCCTATACCATACAATAAATCATGAATAATTAAGTTGTTAGTTTCCACTGCATCCAATATCTTCTTCATTTAACTGGATTGGAATACATTTAATCATAGCCATACATTCTAATAGGAGTGATTCTCCATATGAAAAGCTAGCATTATAAAAAAAATATAATAGACAACCAAATTTCATGAACCAAAAATCCTCCTCACATGGATGCCATGCTACATGCGCCTTCATTATTGAGATTTTCTAGATAGTGGTGGGGAAACCACTAAAACCAATTACCTTGAGTGGATGTAAGGTGTGAAAAATATGTGAGTTTACAACCATGATTGGTCTGATGGTGGGTGTTTATTTCCTGTTCAATAAGACACTGATCATTTCAAACATAACATTCCAATTTCAAATAACCAGATAATTACCCAAGAAAACTACACATTAAAAGCATACATAGTTATGTAATTTCCATATGTACCTGAACCCTACTTACAGTACAATGGCTCTAGCATTTTTCTCAGGAATAGGAATACCTAAAACCTAGATCCTATGCTCAATAAACGTAAGGACTGATAACTCATTGGGGGAATGCTTGTAATATATCCAAATGAGATATAGACTATTCAAGCCTAGCCTACATAAAATAATTGGTGTTCCAAGGTCTTATCCCTATAGTTTCAACACCATGATAATTTAGATACCATGTTGATTCATGTGAATTTAATGTTATCATCTATATAAAATTCACAAAACATTATTCTCCATGAAGGAAAATTATATTTATTATGGATCTCTTTACACTATATAATCTCTTCATAGTTATCCACATTCCCCATGATGGCCGTCAGGCTATTATAAACATTTATATAATATTTTGTAGATGAATTTTCACTAAAAACTCATTTATATAGTTATCTATTCATTTCAGTGAATTAAAAAATATCTCAATGGTTTGAGTCCAGAATATTATTGATAAATCTCGTGTGCATGATGGGATACCTATATGTAATATATTGAGAAGGGAACCTAGGAAGTTCATGATTGAAACCAACAAATATTTTATGCCAAAATTAATATTTAACCCCCACTATCCCACAAGTGAGGTTTTGATGAGTTTTGTTTATAAGGACTAATCATGGACCAAACTAAAGAAGAGGTCCATCCATCTTCACCCAACTCATATCTCATCCTACCATCAATAAAACATCTCTAAACATTGTTCTTATCAATTTTATCCCACAAAAAATTTTCATGTATTCCACACATTGTGTTCAAGATATTACTCACATCAATACCACCCTCTATCACAGGCCTGCCCATTCTTACCCAAAACACACAGTGAATAATTTTGCCCATGTCGGTATCTCAAATTAATGAGGCAAAGATGTTATCAATATTAGAGAGAGACTATTTAAGGACATTGCGGTATGAGAGAGCATGGATCAAAATAGAGGAAATCAGTTTGTTTGACAAAAAAACTCTACCCCAAAAGAATGATAGTGATTTTTCTAATTCCAAAATCAACCCATGATTATAATTGTGATCTTATAAAAATGATAATTTTTTGCCTTTTTGAGGATATAGGTGCACCGAAGTACTCAATTGGGAGGCCCCTTTTGTGTACGTTGATGTTGTTACCTTGAGATCTTTCCCTAATTTCCTAGAGTATTTTTTAGATAATGATTTTTATCTTTCCATAGTTAAAAACATGAGAACTATATTTACAGTAATTATGATATTGTTTATTAATACCATGAACTTATCTCTTACAAACATTAATAAAAATGATAGTATCATTTTAAAACTTAATATGGGAGATGAAATAATAGTAGAAAAAAATGGAAACGAAAAATATTAGCCATAGAAACATTGATTCTTATAGGTAATAATGATGATATTTGGTATTATAGGTCAACCTATCTTATCCCTTAACAATATTTGAAGAAGACTTGATTTTTCCTCATTAAAGATAAATAAATCCAAGAGTAACTGACAAAGTTGGAGACTATATCAATGGCTTGTGAGGATAATCCCATACATGATAACATTATTATATGTATGTTCCACTAAAATCAATCATAAACATTATAGATATTATTCCTGATTTCCGTGTGATGTATGCGGTCTTTGAGATTAATTCCACTAGCCACTTCTTAGATTAATGTGATCACTCCTTGTATTAACCATCCTTTACAAAACCATGTTTCTCACAAGATATCAATTGATGAAGGTGAGTGGAGAGTCTCCTGCTAATAACACTAGCCAATACCTTATATAGATTATTGACCATGCATATGAAATTTAAATAATAATGGACGTGGGAACCTTTATTTTGGGGATGACCACTAGCATAGAGGAACATGCTACCTTAGAGAGAATTCCACCCGTGAAGAGGTATTTCAATGATTTAACTAGGCCAGTAATAACCATATTCTAAGAATCCAATTAAAATGAAATTGTGATGTAATCTAGTCCCAGGATAGTCTCTTATTTGAGACCACACATTTCTTCATTTATCTCTATTTCATCAGTCTCAACATCGACGAAATCAATGTCCATACTTGAGAAAATGTGAGGGATTGTGTTCATAATCACCACATACCCCCATCAAGAAGGACTAATATAAAAAAAATATATTAGTGACTGCCAAAATCTGTCGCTAAACATCTATAGTGGTCACCTAGTGTCTGCCAAACATTGGATGCTTTAGGCCCTTCGGTGGTTTTAATAGTGTCTTCTATATGGAGGATGGTGTAGCTGAGCCAGACATGGGATATATCGACTGCCAAATTGATGTCTATATATTCAGATTTTGGGGCCGCATATTGGTGGCCACAACAGGTGTTGCCGAAATTACATATAGAAACCTCTGAATGGAAGTCTATAAAGGTTTTTATTTGTTTTTTAAATGTCATCAATACAATAAAAAACATATATTTAAAAATAAAAAAAAATCATTTCAAAATATCTAAATTTATAAGCCTGTAAATTTATTCTTCTCTTCATCTTCCAATATCTATATCCATCATCGAATATTACATCATGAAAAAATTAATAAAAAAATTAGTATTGAAAAAACCTCCCAAAAAATAATTGACATGTAATAACATATTTCAATTCATTCTTAGTGTAACATACCGAAAGTCTTTGATTTTGAAAATATATTAATAAATTAAAATACTTTTATACAAATTTTAATCGCTAATTCTATGGTTCTAATCTGACCAAATTTCCAGTTGATGTGTCATTTGATCGCAAACCTCACAAAAAATAAGAAGTCAGTTGTCCAATGATTTCAAGTCATTCTGATGTCTTTCTTTATGCATTTGACAATAAATCACGTGTTTTGGCATTTTATGACATCAGAAGTGCATTTTTATTCACTGTGATAACATGACACCTCTGATTGATGTTCCGTATACCTGACCATTTTATAATTCACTCACCCATTGTTGTTGTCTGATTTCATGACATTCTAAGGTTGTTCAGCCAGTTTTGACCATCCCACACACGTTTTTCAAGCGTGCCAAACAATTTAAACATGTATATTCGATCATACTGCCAAAAATGCACATTTTATTGATTTTCTGTCTCATTGTACATGTCACGAACAGTTATAATTTTTTTTTTCTTAGTGATTTCAAGTCATTCCGAGCACAATATCTATGTATTTGACCGTTAAATGGTCGTTTTTGTGTTTTATGGCACATATTTGTGTTTTCTGTCACCACAGTCACACAAAACTTCTTAATGATGTTTTTCCTACCCAACCATTTCACAATTCACTCACCGGTTGCTTTTGTCTGATTTCATATCATTCCATGGTTATTCGTCCAGTTTTGACAACCCACACAAGTTTTATAGGGGCACCAAACGCTTAAAAACACATACACAGTCGTACCACGCAAACTGCACGTCTAATTGATATTTCATCTCCTAATACATGTCAAGAATAATAATTTGATTATTTTCTTTGGAATTTGAGTCAGTATGGTCTACATTGATATGCATTTGATAGTTAAATGCTCGTTTGGGACTTTTATGGCACCTGATTTCTGTTTTCAATCACCACGGTCATATGATACCATTGATTGACGTGTTGTCTGCCCGATAATTTCAACATTCATTCACTGGTTGTTGTAGTCTAATTTCATGGAATCATGAGGTTGATTGGCTAGTTTTGACAACTTTACACATGTTTTTCATGCACGCCAAACATTTAAAAAGCACAAATTTAGTCATAGAGTGAAAACCACAAGTTTGATTGACATTCCATATCCTAATACAAGTCATTAATTATAATTAGAATTTTTTCAAGTTATTTTAAATCATTCTAAGAATTTTTTCTTTGAATTTGATAGTAAAATTCACAATTTTTTGTTTTATGGCTCCATATATTTATTTTTGGTCACTCCGGTCACACTACAACTCCGATTGTTGTGTCGTCTACCTGACCATTTCACAATTCATTCACCGGTTTTTTCATCTAATTTCATAGAATTTCTAAGACATTCTATTGGCTTTTCCCACCTCACAAACATTTTCTATGTGCGCCAAACACTTAAATTACACATATTCAGGTGTACTGTGTAAACCGCATGTCCGATTGATTTTTTGTCTCCTTGTACACATCATGAATAATAAATAGATATTTTTTCATCTGATTTCAGGTCATTTTAATGTCATTAAATATGAATTTGATAGTTAAATTCATGTTTTGGTCTTTTGTTACACCAGAAGTGTGTTTTTTCTCACTGTGGTCCCACAACATCTCTGATTGATGTTCCATCAGCTAGAACATTTTTTAATTCACTCATTAGTTGTTGTTGTCTGATTTCATGGATTTTTGAGGTCGTTCGCATGGTTTTGACCAACCCACACACAATTTCCAAGCACGCCAAACACATAAAAAACACATATTCAACGATACTACACAAAGTGCACATCTGATTGATGTGAAGTCTCCTTGTACATTTCCAAAATATTAATTAGATTGTTTTTTGGATATTTCAGGCCATTACGAGCATATTCTTTATGCATTTGATAGCTAAACACTTGTTTGTTGTTTTATGGCACAAAATTTGTTTCTTCAGCCACTACGGTCACACGACTCCTCCAATTGATTTTTCATCTACCCAATCATATCACAATTCATTCACCAGTTGTTTTATTCAGATTTTATGGAATTATGAGGTCGTTTGGAAAGTTTTGACCACCCCACGCATATTTTTCAAGCGTTCCCAACACGTAAAAAACACATATTAAGCTGTTCCTTGAAAACCACACAACTATCTGACATGTCATATCATCTTACTAGTAAAGAATAATAATTATACTATTTTTTCTGATTTCAAGTCATTTTGAACATGTTATCTATTCATTTGACAATTAAATGGATGTTACAGTCATTTAGAACACAAGAAGTGCATTTTTGGTCACCATGGTTACACATCACCTCTAATTGAAGTTTCATCTACCCAAAAATTTCACAATTCATTAAATGGTTTTTTTCTAATTTAATGGAATTCCGAGGTCGTTCTGCTGGTTTTGACCACCCAACACATGTTTTTTAAGCGTGAAAAACACTTAGAAAACACATTTTCAACTGTATCATGAAAACTAAATGTCATATTGATGTTTTGTCTCCTCGTACATATTAAAAATAATAATTAGATTGTTATCTTTTGATTACAAGTCATTTTGAGCACATTCACTATGCATTTAACCATTAAAAACTTGTTTTGGTGTTTTATGGCACTAGATTTGTGTTTTCGGTCACTGTGGTCTCATGACACCTGCAATTGAAATGTCGTCTACTTGACTATTTCAAAATTAATTCACTAGTTCATTTCCTCTATGTTCATGAAATTCTGATGTCGTTCGGGTGGTTTTGACCACCCAAAACACATTTTTGAAGAACCCCAAACTCTTAAAAACATATTCAACAGTACCCAAGAAACCAAACGTCTGATTGAAGTGTCGTCTTCTTGTATATTTCATGAATAATAATTTGATTTTCTTCATCTGATTTAAAGTCATTCAGAGCACATTATCTATTCATTTGACAGTTAAATGCAGGATACGGTCTTTTTTGACATGGGAAGTGTGTTTTTAGTCACCCTAGTCACAAGTCACCTCTGATTGATGTGTTTTCTAGCCAAAAATTTTACAACTAATTTACTGGTTGTTGTTACTTGATTTCATGGAATTCCAAGGCCGTTTAGCCCATTTGACCACCCCACATATGTTTTTCAAGTGTTCCAAACACTTAAAAATTACATATTCAGTTGTACCAAGAAAAAAACATCTGATTGATGTTCCTTCACCTTATACATGTCACAAATAATAATAATATTTTGGTCATATCATTTCATGTCATTTCGATCATGTTTCTATGCATTTGATAGGTAAACACATGTTATGGTCTGTTATGACATGAGAAGAGAGTTCTCAATCCCCGCAGTAACACGAAATCATTTATTGACATTCCATATGTCCGAGCATTTAAAAATTCATTCACTAGTTGTTGTTATATGATTTTAACACATTTTGAGGTTGTTCGACCAGTTTTAACCACCTCACAAACATTTTTCAATCTTGCCGAACACTTAAAAACACATATTCCACCGTACCATGAAATCATCAAGTCCAATTGTTGTGTTGTTTCCTCTTACACATCATGAATAATGATTATATTTTAGTCAATGTGATTTAAACTCATTACGAGAATGTTCCCTATGAATTTGAAAGTTATATGCTAATTTTTGTGTTGTATGGCAATAGATTTTCATTTTTCGGTCATCACAGTCACACGACATCTTTGATTAATGTTTCGTCTACCAGACCATTTCAGAATTCATTCATCGATTTTTTCCATCTAGTTTCATGGAATCCCAAGGTCATTTGGCTGGTTTTGTCCACCACACGCATGTTTGTCAAGAGCTCCAAACACATAAAAACAAATATTTAGTTGTACTGTGAAAACTGCACAACTGATTGAAATGTCATCTCCTTATACACATAAAAAATAATAACTAAATTGCTTTTTTTTGATTTCAAGTCATTACGAGCATGTTCTCTATGCATTTGACCGATAAACACTCATTTTGGTATTTTATGGCACTAGATGTGCAGTTTGGTCACTGATGTCACATGAAACCTACGATTGATGTGTCATCTTCCCAACCATTTCAAAATTCAGTCACCAATTATTTTAAGATTTAATTGCATTCTGGGGTCGTTTGACTGGTTTTGACCACGCACCCATGTTTTTCAAGCTTGCAAAACACAAAAAAATCACAAATTCAGTCATACAATTAGAACAACATGACTGATTGAAGTTATTTCTCCTCTTACACATCATTAATAATAATTATATTGTTTTCCTGTTATTTCAAGTCATTATGGGCACATTATCTATGAATTGAACCTTTAAAAGTTCCTTTTGGTGTTTTTTGGAATTGTATTTATGTCTTCTGTCACCACATTCACACGACACATTTGATGGACATGTTGTCCATCTGAAAATTTCACAATTCATTCACCTATTTTTTATTCTGATTTTGTTGCTGTCTAAGGTGATTCATCTGGTTTTTACCACCCCATGCAAATTTTTCAAGCTCGTCAAACAGTTAAGAAACAGATATTTAGTTGTACCACACAAACTACATGACGAATTTTCTTTCCATTTCATCTAACATATAACTAATGATAATTATATTGTTTTCATTTGATTTAATGTCATTTTGAGCACGTTTTCTATGAATTTGACCATTAGAAGCTCGATGTTGTGTTTTATTGCACCAGATTTGCATTTTCGGTCACTGCATTCACATAACTCCTCATATTGAAATTACCTCTGCCCAAAAATTACAAAATTCTTTCAAATATTTATTTAGTCTAATTTCATGACATTTCGAAGTCATTTGGACAATTTTGACCACCCCATGCACAATGTTTAAGCGCTCCAAACACTTAAAAACACATATTCAGTCGTACCGTACAAACTGCATGTGGGATTGAGGTTCACTATCCTCATACACATCATGAATAATAATTATATTATTTTACTATAATTTCATGTCATTATGAGCATGTTCTCTATGAATTTGACTGTTAAATGCTCTTTTTGGTCTTTTATGGTACGAAATTATCATTTTCGGTCACCGCGGTCACACAACACCTCTGACTGATGTGTCGTCTACCGGAATATTTCACTATTCACTCCCTGATTGTTTTTTTCTGATTTCATGGAATTTCAAGGCTACTCAGCTAGATTTATCCACCCCACACAGGTTTTTCAAGAGCGCCAAACACTTAAAAAACACATATTCAACCATACCACCCACATCACATATCTGATTGATGTTCCATCTATTAGTACATCCAAAAAATAATAATTCTAATGTTCAAATATGATTTCATGTCATTATGCCGAAGTATTCAATTCATTTGACCATTAAATGCTCATTTTGGACTTTTATGGCACCAGGTTTGCGTTTTCGGTCACTAAGGTCACACAGCACATCCTATTGATGTGCCATTTACATGACCATTTCATATTTCATTTAATGGTTATAGATGTCTAATTACAATGCATTTCTAGGTTTTTCAGCTAGTTTTGACAACCAGACCCTCATTTTTCAAGCACTCCAAACACTTAAAACACACATATTCAGCGGTACTGTGCAAACCGTAGGTCCTAATGCCCATTATTATTAATTTATTTCAAATAATATATATTATACTAATAATAAATGGATGTGTATCTACATTAGTGTGATTCTCATCGAAATGGGCTGCTCCAAAAAACAATCCAATTAAACTTAAAAGAAAGATAAATCTTAACAAAATGAATTTTTATGTAATATATCATAATTAACAATCACGTATACCTTATAAGAATGTATTAAATCGTATGAATTAAAACAATAAATCACATAGGTGTAAATTCAACTAAATGTTCGAGAATTATTATTAATTCATAATTCTTGTTTGACATTAAAATGGTAATCTAAATTACCTCATTCTTGGGGTTCACCCTCATCTAGATCACCAATATCATTGTGATGTCCACCAACTATATATGGATCCCACAATATATATCAATATTATATATATTAAAAACATGAATAGATGTAAATAAGAGTATGTTTTCTTTTAATTTTTACTTGTGTCGTAGCTTTTGTATAATCAATAAGATTTTGTGTCGTCACTTCATCGATACGTGCTGAAATCTATGATAATCTCTCTTCATACACTGCACATAACTGCTGAAACCGCACATCCATATTGCACTGAATATACTGCATGGAAGCATATATCTCTGTTTGTTTGTGCATCCCTACATCTCTGCATGCACCCATCACCTCTTCTCTAACAAATGTATGTAGTGGGATACCACCACCATATGTTAAAGAATAACCATGACTGTCACACCCCATGACATGTAGAAATATCTCATCTCTATGAATAGTATTATGACATTGATCCTCTAGAAACTCTGCTAAATGAGTATTAAACTAATCCAATATAATAAACTAAGGAATTGATGAACAATTGTTAATATTTTCTATAAAATTAAAATACATTAATTAGTATGTAATATTATTACTATAACACCGACAGCATCGGGATCACCCTCCATACAATTACTCACCCATATGGACTTCCAGTTGATCTGCACACCTCATTGGTGTATCTATAATAAAGGGGTTCAACATGTTATACTATAATTTTTTTAATATATGAATAAATATTTAATTCTAAACTTACATCATGTTTGAGCTACAACACATGTCGAGTTCCAAGTCTGTAAGGTTTTCCATGCATCACCCAATTACATGAATGATGATCAGAATTAGTTTTCAATCAACGTATTTAGTTAATAGAAATATGAAAAATTATTCAATTTTAGATTAAAGGGAATAAATATTACCATCGTCGCCTCGCTCCACCAAAATTCAACCAAATCCTTCAACTTAACAAGAGAAATGTCTGGAGGGACTCGTTGTAGAATCTCCAGCACACCTGCAAATGGTATCCAGTGATCTACCTTTACCCATCCCTATTAATCCTTCCATAATTGTTTGAATTTAGATATACATACGGGCCTAAAATCATCTAGATAGGGTGTCAAATTATCCCATTAATAAATAGTAAGTAGATACAACAATAATAAAAACAATATCATGAAACATTAAACATTGAATTTTATTGAACCTCTCTCGATAATATTTAAAACTTATCCTGAGGTAAATAAATATAATCATGATTCATCATAGGGAATCTGTGTGGGTATTGTATCATAAGACCAAATTGATGAATCAATTCTGTTTCACCTTCTCCAATAGGAAGAAATTTTTCATCAAATAACACATCACATCAGGCTTCAATGTTCTAGGATCGGTCCCCTCTTAAATGACCCATGTGTCAACTGTGAGACACACTATATATAGATAGACATAAATTTATAATTTAATTAAAATATAATTGAATTTTTCATTAAAAAATACAAAAAATATAGAGAAATAAAAATATAAATTTTCAATCAATTATTTAAGAAATGTTAAAACATGCACCCAGACAACATCAGGGAAACTAGTCCATCCACCCTGTGATATACCTACATTAAGAAAATTACAGTTAAATCATGAAATTTTTATACATATATTACTCATAAGAGATTTTAAAATCATTAACTAGGGAAATAATTAAAATGATCACTAATAATGGAATTTTATCGTATCTCCTTCAATTATCTATCTGGACTATTGTGTATCTTCAACATGTAAAACTAATGTTCTTTGGTTAAGTGTTTGATCGAGAAATGGGACCATGTCTGGTTCCGCATGTTCAATTAGAAAAACACTTCTTCTAAACATTTTCACCACAACTTTCTAATCAGAATCAATTCTGACATAGTAAACTCACTCTGTTTGTGGTGTCAGTTTGAAGGGATCATTTCTTACTCTGTCATATTTATATTACATATTGTTAATGATTAGTGATGTAAATAGGAATTTATCAACATTTTTTCCATGAATCAGATCGACCCAATCTCATCATAACTATATGTGTTTTATTCCATGACCATAAATAACATCAATAATACCCCCCCCCCCTAAATATAGAATAATAACCGGCACCAACAAAAGAACAAACAACACCAATATGTTTTGTGGATCTGTTCATGTCAATATAGCTAATATAAAATCTGAATCCATTAGCATCCAAATAATTTTAGCGATGAGCTGTAATAAATAAGCAATTAGATAGTTTGTCGAGTTATTTGATCACATTATGGGAACTTCAATAACATATCCTTATAATTTGAAAAAATTTCACAGATCAATGCATAAATAATTTTGAAAATAAATAAATGTTTCACCATGATAATATTAAATCAATTATTTATACATACATGAGTCTTGAACAACTCTTTAAATGTGTTGAAATGTTGTTTTTTGATTTGATAGTCAGTTGCACGGGGTCGTTCACATTTCAAATCAGCGATATGCACCCTAAATCACAACACATTAAAAGGTATGTAATAAAATAAATATAGAAAAATAAGATACATAAAATATAGTACATACTATATCCATGGAATAACTGGTGGAGTGTTGGAAAACACATATCTATGAGCTTGAATACACTCATCATTGGGAATATAAAACGTCATTCCATCTCTAATGGGACCCTCATATTTCTGGGAGGGTTTATCTATATTTTTTTGAACCTTATTAATATATGAAACCCATAAATTAGTACAGTAATCCATTAAATATCCCTTTGAAATTGAAGCTTCCAGAAGAGATTTACTACACACATGTTGTTTCAATGTAATTATGTATTGATATATTGGATACATCCTCATGAATTGCATAGTACTACCAATAATGACATCACTAGTTAATTCACAGTCTAGTGAAAAATCACATTAAAAAGAAGATGGATGAAATTGTTTATCTAGATGAAATAGTGAATGTACAGTCATATTCTACTACTTTTTCAAATAACTAATGAGATGATTCCTTGAAAAGAGATGTCTGAAAAAATAAGAAATGTCAATAAATGGCTAAAAAAAACTAGGATGGTAAGCAATCATGAATTTCTATAGGAAATAACTGTTGAATTAGAAAATCATTATCGTGTCTTTTCAACCCCTGTAATGCCCGCTCTTCTTATTGACACACACGGAAATGGAAGAGAAATAACTATCTTTGACATTTACAGACATCAAAATTGATATAAATGATTGTTTCTCTTATTAACTAATCGTGTAATATGTAGTAAAAATTTATGCCTAATTACCTTCACCCATCTATAAATGTAATGGTTTCCTCAATCCCATTTCTTAAAAAACACGTCGAGCGTTTTCACTATCATTTGATTTCCAATTGAAGCCTAAAATGTTGCACACTATATTATCACATACGTTTCTTTTCAATGTGTATCACATCAAAATTATGTCTCAAAATATTATATTTCTAATAAGGAAATTCAAAAAAATATCTGTTTTTTCTAATTATGAATGCATTGCCTATTTGCAGATGGAATAGAAGGAAATGAAGGATATAATAAATCATGAAAATTATACATTGTATGGATTTTTTCTTGATCATGGTGTGCATGAATTTGAACCCCAAACAGTATTTTTGGTGGTTGTTTGTGCTCTCTATTCACATGAAACAACACACGGACATTCATGAACCTGGGAAATGGAGGAAGAAAGAATCTATGACCATGATATTTCTACTTTCTATACTTTATAAGCCATATATATTCTTTACTCTTATTAAAACAAGTGAAAGAGAATTCTCCTTTTGAACTCCTACCTAATAAGTTAGAATACACTGGTAAATCATTAATTTTACACATCAAAGTGGACCGAAGTTTGTAAATTTAATTACCTAATGAATCAAAAGTAATTACACCATCGGCTGAAAATTATTGAATCTCATCAATCAATGTTTTTATATAAATAGTGATTTTATTTCCAGTTCCTCTCGGTCCATCTATTAGAATCGACAGTAACAAAATTGGTTGCTTCATGCATGCCCATTGGGGATGGTTGTATGGAACCAACACCACTGGTCAAGTACTATGTGTCACACCAACCCAAGAACTAAACGTGTTAAAACCATATACTGCCAAACCATGTTGAACATTACGATCATCCTAGAAAAAGGTAGGGTGTCTTTGATTAAATTATTTCAATGCAAAATAGTATGTTGGGTGGGTAAATTTATCAATCTATTAGTGTCTCTTTAAACTACAAGTGATCAATTTAGAAATTTTAGTTGACATGAAGAATCTATTCGGTCTTGATTTCAGTGGGAAATAACGCATCTTCTTAGCAGAAACATTTTTCCCTTGATTCAAGACTCCTCTAGGAATAATCTGAATAACTTGATTAATCTCATTGGCCTTCCACATAGATGTGTTGAAAAAATTAAAAATATTTAATTTCACATTCTGTTTTCTGAGCAGCATACAATTATTTCAGAACTCATCAATGGTATCATATGTGAAACCATGATAATCAGTCATCTATCAATAATGTTAGAATGACTCTAGAATCATCAATTCACTTGGGAGTCCCTTCTTCAATAATTCCATCAACATGTCAAATGAGGTGTCTTACCATTGGTTCATGGCCTTCAAGTGAAAAATTCAACTATGAATGACAATTTACTAAATTCAGTGCATCCTTGATATAATTTAGTATGTGAATCATCAATAATTTCAAAAAAATTCAATGCTTCTCCTTCTGCATAAGAATAGGGATTACTCAATCCAACCTCATCATTTACGACATTTATGTATTCTGGTTGAAACTGATGCATCAAATAAATGAGCATTATGTTCATCGGATAGATCGCTCGGTAATAAAAATCCATATGAATACTTTATGATTGATGAAATAAAATAGACTCTTCTCCATGACATTTCCAAGCCTTATTGTCTTTCAAAAACCCATTCAAAAATAGATGTTCTCTAACACAATCTTGTCTAAAGATATGTCTATTTTCTCTTTTTCTACATGGATAACTAATCAATTCACTTTTAAATCTATTGGTGAAATCTATAAATCGCTTAATCCCCATATAATATTCAGCAGAAATTCTATCTTTCATATCAATCCATATTTCCACCATATCTATATTTTATAGAAATAAAAAAATTAAAATATATTATTTAAATTATAAAAAAAATATTTCATTAAAGGTTAACAACCATGGAGTTTAAATCTATTTTTAAGGATAAATAAATTAATTATATTCATTTTGGTGATATTGTGACATCTATATATATATAGGGTTTGGCCACCTACCACCTACCACCACCATCCCCCATGGACATTTCAATGGGGAAAGTTCCATCCAAAAATAACAGCTATCGACACATCTACCACTTGGAGATTTTATCGTAAACCAATAACATCTCCACATATCCTTTCTATCTTCCAAACATGTTTCTCAAGTCTCTCTAAGGTAGTGTTAGGGTTTTCAACACCATAATTTATCAGAGAAAACCGCCTTCATCGGGAAATCATCCAAATTTTCTTTAGTGTGAATATTTTTCATGTCTATACATCCTTCCACCACCACATCTCAAAAAATGAGATATTTTTCCCCAATATTCATCATCCTATAATGAATAGATGGATTTCGTTCATGGAATAGGGAACTCTAACTATCAAAAAATAATTGAATCTTCTTCTATCTCTGCCCAAGATCCTCCAGTAACTTTCACATCAAAATGGCATCTTTTAAAGCTTTGATATCTTTCATGTACTCTTCCTATAACATGTATAAGTTCACAGATATCAGCAAATTTCAAATCTATCTCACATCTCCTCCTACAAGAGTAATCACACAACCAGTATTGGATTTCCTCCCATCAGAATCACCTTCAAAATATAAATCTACATAACATCTGATAGTGAAATCCAATACTTAATAACATAATGCAGTATCTAATGCCTCCTTATTATATATCAGGATCCTTATCACTGTGTTCCAATTCTCATGTCCTTGATTCTCCATATACGGAATAATTTCTCCCACTACATGTTCAATGTCTTTTGTAGTACAAACCATATCGATCATCAGACAACTCACAACTGATGAATACGGTACTTGATTCATTTCTATCCTATCTTCTTTACTAATAGGACTCATCGTTGAGGATAACATGAAATCAATGATAAGTGGGGTAGATATTGTCTTATAGTATTGCATGTTTATGCATTTCAAAATTCTCTATAAGTAATGTTTCTTTCATACATAGATAATCCCATTATTCCATTCATGGAAAATATGCATCCCAATAATCTTGTTTGCCAGTCCCAATTTCTTCATATCAAATTCCATAGAAAAATGTGCCTTCTTCTGCTGAATATGATCTTTGTTGGGGCGTGTAACAATATTTTCATCCTCAGAAAATAGATTAATGATGAAATCATTACCATCTGATCCCCTGAAATATGTTCAACGATCTAAATAAAGTCTATCATATCCAAGGCCCTCGATATCGTAATAAAATATCTTGTAGCAACAAATTGGAGCTTGCATGAGACCATATGGATATTTCCTCAACTTGGAAACCAATTCCTCATTAGCTTCTTCTACCAAAACATCTTATTAAAGCATATAGATTTATTTTTCAAGATCACCACTAAGAAAATATGTATTCACATGTAGCTTCTCTAGATTTAAACTGTATGTTTCAAACATCACTAGAACTAACAGAACCTTCATTAGTCTAACAACAGTAGAAAATATTTCATTGAAATCAATACGTTCCTTCTCAGAAAATCATTTGTCCACCAATTAGGCATGATACCATTCCATCTGGTCCTTCATATATTTTTTGATCTTAAAACCCCATTTTTTTCTGATAATATTCCTTCAATGAGGAAATGGAACAATATATCAAGTCATCTTCTTGTGAATAGATTCATGTTATTCTTACATCCCTACCATCCATTAGGATACCTCCTGACTCTTGGTCGCCTCTAATAAAGAAGATGGCTCTCTATCCTCTATCAATAAGAAAAACCAAATATTTCTCTCAATGATATAGTATGAGTGCTATACTGGGGTACTTGTATCTGGATTTGACCATCGTGGTCCAAAGTCAACTGGTACTTGATCATCCTGCACTGGTAAGGCTTCAGAAGAAGCAAATTCTTCCTTGGATTTTCCTTCTACATTGACTATTGTAGTTTATATATTTTCCTTCTCTGAGCCATGATCAGTTTTCATTTTCACCTTGTCTTCCGTTAAAATGAAATATCTTCTAATGATAAATTTTCACACAATGGGGTCCCATAAATGACACCCCTCACACCATCAACGTACCCTATAAAGATACATTTCATGGATACAATTCCATCATTTATCATTCTTGGGCATTAAACATTGCATATACAGGTCTTTCAAATGTTTGTAACCAAGAATAGTCCACGAGTTTACCATTCCACATATCCATTGGTGACTTGGGATCAATTTCCATTAAAAATATATGTTGATCACATAATTGGTGGTATTCACTGATTCTACAAAAAATATTTTCAAAATTCTTACAGTATTCAACATAGCCTTTATTCTATCCAATAGTGTTATGTTCATCCGCTCTTCCACTCCATTATATTTAACAGTTTAGGACATCATGAACTGTCTCTTGATTCCTTCTTGTTGAAAAAATTCTAAAAATCCTCAAATGTATATTATCCACTTTTTTCACTCCTTAGACACTTGATCCTCTTTCCAGATACATGATCCTTCAATGCATTCAATGTTTTGATGAATTCAAAAACATCTAATTTCTTCTTGAATGGGTAAACCAAAAATCCCATGGAATAATCATCAATGAAGGATACATAGTACATTTTTCTTCCAAGGGGTATAACAGGTGCTTTCCAAATGTCAAGATGAATCGATTCCATGATTTCCTGACATCTCATTGTTGATGTGCCGAACAATAACTTGGGTTTCTTGCTCAAAATACAATAATCACCAAATGGTAAGGATACATGTCTTATCCTAGGCCGAAACTTCTAATCCGCAAGAATATTCTTGCATCAATTTAATATATATCCAACCTTACTATTCTATAACATTGACATTTCTTCTATCGAGGCAGTTGATGCAACAAATCTCTCTCTTCCACCTTGTAAGTCTCACAAAAAAGCACATACAGATTCATTGAGATCTTCTCCACCTTACTTACCACATGCACCCTCTTCAAAATTCTCATCACTCCATTCTTGTTGTGATTATTGCATCTGATATATCCGAATTATCCCAAATGCAATATGTTATTCTTCAGGCCTTCACATGACGTACTCCATAATATGTTTGTACAATACCATCATGCATATTCAGTTTTATGGTTCCAAATTCATTGATATTCATGAAGTGATCGTTCCCCAAGTACACAAGTCCATCCAGGATAGTTTCTTGCTTGTCAAACCATTCTTGTCGAGACGTCATGTTCTATGTTTCTCTTGAGTCGATAATCAATGAATCGTCTAGAAGTCCCTACTTCTAGCTTTTGTTTCCCCCTCACTAACCTGTATATCTCCACTTCTATAATTACATTCAATATTTCATTCCATATCATGATTATGGCTCCCACTGCACCCATGATCCAATGTCACAACTTTAGGTCATTCATTAGTTGTCAGTCGACATGTTTCCTTCCGGATCACTGTCTATATCTTACTTTCCACAATGATAATTTATTCCTGTTGAATTTTTTGATCTCGAAGTTTTCCTCCATCTTCACAGTATATTATTTCAAAACCTCGGCTATTTGAATATAAATTATTTAATAATCTCAATAATTTTTTTCTAATGTGACATATTAACTAGAGTTGCAATCATAGAGTGTTCTCAAATTAATGATATTTATTAATACCATCGAAATGTGAATATACCTAAGCTATAACCATACCTCTGATACAACTTGTGGGGACTGTAAATGATTTTCCCACTAGTGAAATGATAATCGTGAGATAAAATGAAGTGTAAAATGTCGAAAAATAAATGGAAACCGGATTTTACATGGAAAACCCTCAAATGGAAGGGGTAAAAACCAAGAAAAATTACAAGGATCACTATGGGTAAATGTGGGTGCATACTCCGTCACTATTATAAGGATAAAATCGAAGTAAAATTTCTCTCTTGTATAAACTGGGAAACCAACTCAACAAACACCCCTTGAATGGGAGAACACTTGTAATTGATTGGGTAAGTGATGAGAGATATGGGAAGATGATACTACATTTTATCCAAATCTGCCCACTGCATGAAAACCGACTCTCCCACTATATGAGTTGGTAGCTTTTGGCCACCCAACACCTACCATCGCCAACCCCCTTTAACAAATCAAGGGGGGAAATTAAAGACATAAATAAAAGCTGCCAATATATACCGCCATTGACACCCTTAAAATGGAATTAATAGAGTATATAGAAGTATCATACACTGATAGATATTTAGTGCACATACCCATTGTAATGAGAATAGAAGGTTTCAATTTGAGAGGAAACTACATGACAGGACTAGGTAGAAAAACAATCTGACTGGAAATTGGACTCTTGGATAAGTGATAATACATTGTATAATGTTGGGGGGATGAGGGAAAACAATTTTTAAGGACCTAGATGACATGTAGGTAGAGAGAGAGCTAAGAAAATAAAAGATTTTTTTCCCTCATTACCTTCTAAAAATATGGGTATCATGGTCAACACCCATGATTCATGAAAGGGAGTTAGTTTCTTATGAAGAACCAAGTCCAGACAATGAAGACATTAGCTATCCAATGGATAGAATGTAAGAACATACAACTTGTTTCCTAGAATAACCTCAAAGGTAGATCTAAGAAACATATATCTTGGTGTCTAACCTTTCCCGACATGTTTGAGATTGTCTTTCCTTCACCAGGTGAAGTTAGGGAATCAACAATTCTTGAGGGAACCTGCATTTGAACACTTGAAGTGTCCTGGATGTTTCTCTAGTAGAAATGAAAGAAATTCCCTTATACCTCATTTGGCACAGTAGAAAAGAGAAGAAAATAATGAATTTGAAATGATTGCAATTCATATCCTCTTTTTGACGTGGATCAACTAAATCGAATGAAATAATTCGTGATGAATGGGGAGAAATTTTTTTCCCCAACTGCATGATTCAAATCACCCAAAAATCGTGGTGATTTGGAAGGAAATGAAGCCACTACATGTAATTTTTTAAAAATTTTCAACATTATCCTTATGTCCTAATTTTATTTTATTCAATATTATTTTGGAATAAATATTCATATAAATATAATATTTTTAAACACTAATTATTTTGAATAAATTATTTTTAACTAATAAATACTTAGAATTTGTATTTTTTATAATCTTTAATTAATAATTGTGAATTAATAAATTATATAATTATTTATAAATAAATATCATTACCTTTAATTAATAATTTTGATTGTGTGTAAATTATGATTTTTGATTATCTGTGTATAAATAATTTTGATTATGCGTATATATATATATTATTTATTCAATTTAATTTATAAATAGAAATGACAAAAAATTATAAATAATTTTCAAATAAATAATTATATGGATTGGTAAAATGAGTTTCTGGAAAATATGAAAGGAAATTTTGGAATATTTTTTTGAAAATTAAAATTTCTAATAATTTTTTTCATAGAATACATTTTACTAGATTGTGGTGAAAAAATAAAATTACTGATTACAATCAAAATTTTTGTTTATATAATTGACTGGATGTAAAAAACATTGCTAATTTATATTTTTAAAATTAAATATCTATATAACTGACATAATATAAAAAAGATACAATTTAAAATTATAATATTTTATATTTTAAATATTTGATAATTAGAAAACTATATTTTTAGAAAATATTACCAGAACACGCCCAAATCAATAATCATATAATGATTTCAAATATATTTTTATTATACATATATTTATAAATATATTTATATATATATTTATATAAAGATATTTATACATATATATTTATAATTGTGTAAATATTTCTTAAAAATATATATATTTTTATAATAAAATATTTTCATATAAATATATATTTTTATTTATATTTAATATATTAAAAAAATTACAAACAATAAATTGATTTTATAAATATATAAATATAATCTTGCATATTTGTAAAATTATATATACATATAAATATATATATAAATATATAGTTTTATAAATATATTTATAAATAAATTTATTTATAATTAATGTATATTTATTTAAAAAACAAATATATAAATTTAGATTAAAATATTTTTTTTGGAAAAATTGAATTCTGGAAAAGTATATTTTTTAATAAGGGTTATTTCTCTCATATTATAAAAACATTTCTTTTTGATTATTTACACAAATTATCACCAAACAAGATGGAGGAAATTACAATCATTTTTTTATCTTTTACAAAATTTCACATCCAAACAAATTGAAGAGACGTAAAAATCATTTCATTTGGTTTCATTTATTTTATTAGTTATGAAATAATTTCTTTCCTTTTACTAAAATATTACTAAACACGTGGTTAGAGATGAGGAAATGAGAATAACATGTAGGGGTATAGAGAGAAGTGATCTAGGAACAAGTCGAATGAGTACTACACTCAAAGAGGGAACTAGTTTGGGGAATGTTGTGAGATTTCTAACTCCATGAAGATCCAGGAAATTGAGGATTAATCAAGATGAAAGGTATGATCATCCACAGATAAGAAAACTACCCTGATAATCTCCATTGGAATGAAAATAGGTGGTTTTTTGGAGTAGGAGGGGAAGCCCTATGAGATAGGTCCACACCAACACTCATGGGGGCCACTGGAAATGGGGGATCTCCATCACCCAACATGAAAAGTTGATGCACTATATCACAATATATTTAAGAGATTTACACAAGACCAGAACTAAATCATCCTTCAAAGACATAACCTCACAAAATTCATTGTAATTCCATGAGGAGACCCGATCTATGAGATCCCATCACCAAGAACCTATGACGTTTTGGGGGGCTATAGATAATGACCTATCTAAATCAAATCCCACCACATTTTCCCCTTGAGACACGGCAAGATTTCATGAATGAAAATTGAATAAACACTCAATGCCATGAAATTTCACACCATGTTTGCATCCGGATGCTCTATGGAATCCTTAGGGATGAAGGAGATGGATGTTCCATGAAAATAACATTGATGGGTTGCATCCATCGATGATAGTTTGTTTTAATATATACAAAAGTAGTAATGTACCATAATTTAGATAGTGTGGTAAAATTGATCCACTCATCTTATCTCATATACTAACATGAAAAAACCATAGGTTTCCCCAATGCATGTGAAAATGACATAGGGAGAACCCATGAACCTTATAAATAGACGAACCAACTTCTTATATAATATCATGGGAGTATTTTAATAATATCACCGGTCATTTATTGTTCCATTGAAATAATGTTTTGTTTATATATTCCACCAATGAAACCAGGTGGCCCATCATAGATTAATTTATGGAGATGAAACAAGAGTATTCAATTGATAATAGGGGTGTTAAAATTTTAGGTGAAATTGAAAATACTAATTGTGTTGTAATTATTATGAGATGAATGATATTTATACATTGGTTTGAGTGTCATGGTGGTGGTGTATTCCATTCAGGGAAATCTCTATCCAATGAAAAAATCTTACATAATACACATAGGATCATTTTCTGATGAGGCCCCAAGAGGATGAAAATAAAGATCCCATAAATTTGTCACATCATGAAGAACATCCATACATGAGAGCAGTGGCATCCCCCATGACCACCCTCTCAACTATATTGTTCTATGAAAAAAATTAATATCAAGAGAAATAATGTGTGGAATGTTTTTAGAAAGGTTGGCCTCTAGGATGACATTCATACATGTGAGGGTTAACATTGGGAAATCATGAAATTAAGTAAGACACATCCATACCTCTTATAGTGTGGGGAACCCATGGATCTCATTTAGAAGAGATACTAGGTGTCGATCAAAACATGACCTAGGTGGATTTTTATCCCCTCTTGTGAAAAAGAATTTAACATATTCATCATGAACTACAATAACCATTCATTTATAGAAAATTATTTGACATGTTTTTTAAATTTTCATCCAATGAAGGATTTTATAAAAATAATCCATAGATAAAATAATGATATTTGAAGATATGGAACATTTATATATCATTATTTGAACATATAGATACATCCTTGTGTGTGTGATAAATAATCTTTGAATTTTTATTGATATCTCTATTCTTCATGTATGAAAAAATATATAATTTTATAGGATAACATTTAAGATATAATGGAGTATAGAAATCCAGAATAAAATATATCTTTATATAAATTTGGTGATATGAATAATTTATATACCACCACATCATTTGGGACTTCAACCTCAACTCTTGTGATCACAAAATCATAACATTTCTCCATTATATTATTCAAAAGAAATCACCTGAGATGCCGGGGAGAATATTTAGAACAGTGTCTTGTCTCCATACAATTGACGAATTGTACAATGAAATCTTCTCTCATAACCATGAAATCATGATCATGGTTTCCTTTATCTTCAAAATTTTACTAAACTCATATTTCTAGAAAGAATGTTCTACATTGTTTCTTTACACATTCATTATAATGTAGAAATTCCATTATTACCTTCTTCCCTTTTCCATATTTCCTTTTTTGGAGTGATCACAACCCAATTTCATATCATGATTCCATTTTATGTTAGAATAATTTAATACTTATTTATTTCTATTGATATAAAATGGTTTTATTTTCGTGTATGATGAAAATGTTTGGAATATTAGATTTCTTAAAAGGATTGTCTTAATCCCTTCAAAGAAATAGTCAATATTCATATTTGGATCATGTAAATAGTCTATAGAAGACCATGATGGCATTTTAATGTTTTCTTCATACTAATAAAATTTTTCCATTTTCATATTTCTCAGTATAATGATTTGTGTTTCCATATATCCTCATCCCTCATGTGGATACATTTTTTCAATAATGAGTTAATTAAAAACCTTAGACTCCATGTTTTCTATTACATCATCATTAATGGTGTTTTGAATCCATGAACAAAATTGACCAATAACCCAAGAGAAATGATAAACTAAATGAATAAATTCTCACTTTCCTTAGTTTACAATGAGATATATATATTCTCAAAGGTACTTATCCTTTTATATTCTACAAATATATTTGTAGTCCAATTGAATGATAGAGTTTCTTAATGAATAATGAGGGCTATCATAGTCAGACTACATTTTATATTTTTAAGATTTTTCATTTGGAGAAGGTTATTTAACATATTCTTAGCCAACTGCCTATCTATAGATATATGATGTTCTATTCCTAATACAACTCTTGTTTTAGATTCATTATATTGTATTGGACGGAAATCCCTAAAAAGAATATATGCATTTATAAAATTCCCATTCAATCTGTTAGCTAAAATTTATAAACAATGGAGTACTATAGATTATATCATAACATTATGAAAAATAATGTATAATTCCAAAAAAACACATGAATATAAATACATAAATTTAAATTTTTTGCATAATTGATATCATACACTTAAAAATCCTTTAATGTGAATGTTTTGAATTAATAAATATTTTTTTTAAATTCCACTATAATGTGTGGCAGGAATAATTATAATTAAACAAACTATATATCCCATGATTTTCAAAAAAATGTGTGAAGAAAGGCTTATTTTCATACACTAAGTGATGATCCTGTCAATTCTTAACATAGAATATTTATTATTTATTACCTCAGTGTACATCAATTATAGAGCCGTATCCAATTGTTATATATATAAAGGGATGTAATTTTACAAAACCCTAATAATATCCACCATTATAAATCCAAATGATGTTATTAGATGCATTAAATTATCCTTAAAATTAGGGATATTGATATATACCTTATTTTATTTTTTTAATAAATTTAGTTCTCATGGTTTCTACTAAACATCTTATGATATCAACTTTACAGACCCCGACCCTAGTAGCTTTGATTCAGTTGTATAAAATTATAATAACACTAGTCACATGGTATCTCATCCCAAAGAAATTATAGTTTAGTGGTATTGTAATATTGTATTCATAATTCAATCTCTCATTACCAGTTAAACCATAAAATAAAACTTTTTATATTCTTCAATATCTCCCAAATTCAATTTATCATTTCCTTGAATATCAATAATAATAGTTATTCTGTAATCCTAGAGAAAGGTATCATAATAAACGTGTGATCTATAATGCTCAATAATGTTATACATACAACATAAGATATCATGAATAAATAAGGAATAATAAATACAACAAGGTAAATAATTGAATCATATTCCATTTAATCAATATCATGAACATGAAGAAAAAGTATGATATCATTTAGAAATATTACATCCTAGTGAAACTAATCCAATATTACCCATATAAATAAAATTTATTATTTCAATACAACATATTCGAAATATAAGTTAAAATAAGGGTTTTTTCCTTGATGGTTTGAAATACCATAAAAACTCATGAAACATTTATGGAAGAAAAAAAAAATTCAATTTGAATATCAATTTTCAAAGATAAATGTTTTTACATTATTATGAGAAATAGTTTAATTATAATGATTAATTGGAAATTATAAATACATATTCAGTTAAATAACTATTCAAGATGATAAGAAGCTTAGACTTATGATTACTACATTAAAATTAAGATTCCTTTCATCATGTTGTAATAAAAGTTAACATATACATTATATAGAAAATGACAAGACGATTCCATATAAAATATATTGTAAAAACAAAATAATGGATATAAATTGCATTAAAAAAACTTCAGAATATTCAAAACATTTTTTAATACATTTTATAAAATATATATATTGAAAAATGGTTTTTCCATCAATGAGGGAAATGAAGTCATAATTTCTAAAAAGTCTATCTTTTTCATTTATGTCGAAAATATAGAATAATAGTAAAATTATATGGAATATTCATGAACAACCATAAGAGAAGAACATTTATTTAGTTTATGATTTAAAGTTAAATAATTACCTAAAAAGGGAGACAAATCTATGTAATCATGAATAATGATGAGATTATAAAATAAACACTTAATTTTTTTGTAAAATATGAATCATAATCCCCAAGAAATAATTAATTCAAATAAATAATTAAATAAAAAGAATATAAATATATTCACGAAATAAAATATAAAATTGGAAGAATTTTGACCACAAAAAAATAATAAGTAGTGAATATGTAATAAGTCTCGTTAAAGTAAATGTGAGATAAGAATCCCAAATATCAAGTCAGATATTTTTTATATGGTTGTGAAAATCATGCATAAATAATATAAAATTATCGATCCAATATTCCATTCATATATTAATATATATCATACTATATATTATTTTTTTATGAGCATTCATTAACTCTTTATTAACAATTCATTGATAAAATCAAGTTTCAGGTAATAGTTGCATCATTTTACATGTTTTATTTGGTTTGAAATTTTCAATACTAATATTTGTATCATTCATACATCCTATCAATATTGTATAATTTTATTAAATTATAATATATATTCATAATTATGTATTTATATTATTCTATTAAATGTTTAGAAAAAAAATTAAATAAACTATTCAAGGAGATAGTATGTTGTACATACGCATGAATGTTGTTTCCATTTTCTAGATGGATTGATATAAAGAAAGGTAAATAATATATCAAAAAATTATAGATATTGTGATTTAATATATTGCACATGTATTCATTTATTTTTACCAAATTATAATGCATGTAAAAATAAAATTAAAAACATTTCATATCACTTTATAGTGGTGGTAGTCCACACATACGAACAAGCGACATTATTATTTTTCATTGGAATAAGATGATATAATTTATATCTGATATTATAATTAAAGAATTATATTAGTTAAATAATTATCATATAAATATGTAAAATTAATAATTATATCCAATCGATTATTTTGGTGATGGAAAAAATAATTATATTATCTTTTGAGGCTATAGTTTATCATACACACGATCGACGATTTTGTTTACCAATAGTTTGAAAATAGAGATATATATTTTATTACAATAAATAAAAACCAATTCTATATATTGGAAAATTTGGTTATGTAATTTCATAATATTTTTGTGGGGACTTTAAAGAGGTCAAGTAATAAATTAAATTACAGTGTTTGGTTATGATTTATACATTCTCTTTGAATAACATCATTATGTTATCAACACAGTGAATCATAGGAGATTATATTAATCAATAAAAGTCATTTGGGAAATGTTTAAGGATAATATGATGGGTTTTTTGTAGGAATTTTAAAATATAATATTATTTTTAAAATTGAAGTGAAGAGGAGCGGGGTGGCCTTTTCTAGATTAGAGAATATACTTATTTTTTTTTGAAATGAATGAATTATACCTACATTTTTCACATGTATCTAGAGTCCAAAATTGATCATTCAATAATATAAGATTCGATAAGGTCTAAATATTACAATAATGTTATTACTGGAGAAGTTTTTTCAATTTATCACTTATCTTCTTCGAATAAAACCATTGTAAGATGTACCACATTAATTAATTTATAATATTTTTTCTATTATATATGAATAAAATATAATTTCAACATTTTATATACTCTTAATTATGATGATTAATAATATTGGAAAAATTTCTATATTTAATTCAATTTTGTGGAAATAATTTCATTTAATGTAAAACTCAATTACTTGACAAAAAAAATTCTTTAATGAATAGTATAACTAACTTAATAAAAAATTATATAAAAAAGATTCATATAATTGATACCAATGACCAAAACTTAATTCGATGTTATTTTTTTGAACAAATATTACTTTAATATAACTAAAAATATATTACAATGTATAAAAATTAAATGAAAATTAATTTCCCAATATAAGTTATCATATATCAATATTAATAGAAACAATATTCCTTTCATAAATTTCTCAAAACTTCACTCAAAGAAAATTTATTCTTTTTTAATTAAAAAAATAAGTTAATTGTATAAAAATTATTTTTATTTGAGAAAGTTTTTTTTAATAAATGAAATGAAGATGCAATGAGACCTATATTTTAGAAAAATATTTATTTAAGGAAAAATATTTATTTTTCATTCAAATTAAATTTTTATACATAATTAAAAACTGATAAATAAATTTATACTTTGGTAAACAATAATACATTGATAAACAATAATACTTTTAAGGATTGGATTTTCCTATTGGTACCCTCTAATAAACTAACATGGTTATAAAGGATTACAATTTTTTGGTTGAGTTTTACTTGGGGCTCCATGAATCAAAAGATATCAAAGTGTCTGAAATTATTTTAAGATGTTTATATATTTCAAATTCTAAAGGAGATAAATGAACAAAATTCATAATTAATGAAAGAAAATATATTTTAATAACATATATGTGATATTTAAATACAATCACCAGTAAATGAAAGGAATAATATGGGGAAAGGCTATCTAAAAAATTAAGGTGGTTGATATATTTATATTGAATCAATATTGACTAATAAGAAACATTAATAGTTGTCTACATATATAATATCCACATTTAATGAGCATTAAAATTTAACCATAAAAACAACAAGGTTGTTTATTTTTTTATTCGGTACAATTTTTAAAAAAATATTTCATAAAACAAAACGAATAAAACATTTTTGAAAAAAATTACATCATATAAGGGTTTTTTCTAAAATAAAACTAAAATCATTGACAATAATAATATAATAGTTGTATAATAAAATTTTATAGAATATTTTAGAAAATATATTTAATTAATGAATATGTCAATCAAAATAATTAACATGTTACAAATATAATCCATTCTCTAAAAGATAAGAAAAGACATTTTTTAAAACACAATTTCAAAAGCTAAATATCTAAATAATGGAATTTTGAAAATATACAATGGTTTGGTCGACCACTGAGTAGTGGAAGATAAATTAAATGATTTTTAATTGAAATTACTTTTAAATATTTTAAAATTCCATTATTTTAAAACCATATCATATTCAATAATAAAAAAAATCAGTATAAAATTAGAAAATAAAAACAAGGTGGTGAATTAATAAAATACATATTTAGTTCAAATTATGAATATAAAAAAGTTTTGGAATTATATATAATTATTAAAATTAGAAACAATAATAATTAGTGATGAGGATAATTCACAATAATATTTTTATTTCACAATGAACAAAATATATGAAAGAAAACTAATTCATATAAAAATAATTAAAAAATCAGTTTAGGTGGATGAAATCCAAATCTAAAAAATAGGATGTTTATTTCTAATAAAATTGAACCATATTATTTAATGTTGGTAATATCAAAGAAATATTTCCTTAAAGAATAATAATTACTAAATGAATAAAAAATGAGTTAGAAAAAAAACAGAAATCATTGCAAACGCATGGACCAAATGTGTTATAAGGGGGATTATTCTAAATACATGCCACTCTTATAATATAATCATTAATAATATTGATAGAACCCAATAGGTTTGTTGTTGAAATATTTATAGAAAACTTGATATTCAATATGAAATATTCCCCTTGTTACTGAAAGGTGGGAAACTAACCCTTAGACAATTCTTCTACAATTCTCAACAGCTGATTTTCATCCTATATAATAAAAATAACCATTATAATCCATTATTTATTAGTATTATACTAATTTTTCCCATTTATATTCTTAAATTATACTTATTTACTACACATATATTATTCAGTTTAAATGTATTTTAATTATATAATAATGATATAATATTTATGAAAACATTTTTATTGAACATAGAAAAACACAAACATAGATATATGTAATGTAATATAATGAATTAAAAAAAGAAGTAATGAACTTAGAAATCAATGTGTAATAGTTTGGATATCTATGTACTATTTTCATTTAAATAAAAACTAATTTTTTATCTATTTTAATCATATAATCATAGTTGATTGTTTAATTTGAGATTATTTTGATTATTAAATAAGATTCATTTTTAAGAGAATAATCGAAATTATTCATTAGTATTTTTAATTATAAATTAATTTTTAATAAAATAATATATATTTCATACATAAAGTTTTGTAGACAAATAACTTTTCATTGTATTGTATAAATGAACACTAAAAATAATTTTACAAAATTATAGGAATTTTAACATATCATATAGATTACATAATTGGAATTACCATACATAATATTAAGTAATTTGGAAAAAATTTCATTTTTGATAAGTAAATTGAAACTATGATAAATAATATCACTATGAAAAATGTTGAAGATGATTAATAAGGGTGTTAAACAAAATATAAAATAGATAAAATAATATAAAAAACCTAGTTATATATATATTTATGATGTGATTGAATATTTTCTATAACTCAACCCATAATTTAATTTTATCTCGAATATAGACTCTATTACATGTAGTGGCATCAATATATTTTAATTTTGTTAATATTTACTTGTTTTCTTCCCACCCCACATACCGAACAGAACCACATCACCCAACTTATATATAATTTTTTAGAATATTATATATTTCCCTCTATAATCAGATTCATTAAAAACAATTTATACTCATCATAATGTTTTTGGTATTCATAACATATTACCTCAGGAATATATATATATATGGTGTAGTCCAATAGGGATTTATATAAGAGCATGGATTTGGTCTTACTATATTTTTTTCATTTTCCATTATTATCAAACATCTATAAAATGTTTAATAACCATATTAATAGAATTTTTTTTGTATATTGAATATAATGGGGTTAATTGTATAAAAATATTACATCCCTTTACTTTCTGTTTTCCATTGTTTGGATACTAAAAACATTGGTCGTGCATGTGTATGCAATATCATGTCAACATAGAAATGAAATTTTTTCATCGCTCCTTCACAATATTGGTTATAAATATATAATTATAAAATATATATAATATTTATGACAAAATTATGATTATAGAAAATTCTTATATATCCTATATAATCTTATTATTCTATTTGTTTGATTATGATAATGTATTTCGTGTGACTGTGCAGACCACCACGACCACAAAGCAATTTTGATTTATTTTTTCGGTAACCCTAATTAACCCATTATTATATATGTTAATATAAAAAAGAAAATTTATATAACATAAATTATTAAAATTATTTATATGGTGGAAAATTATTATTACATTTATAACCAATGTAAATATGTTGACAATTAATTTTTGAGAAATTGGACAAACAACACTTAGAGCTCGATGTATGGGATAATTATACTTTGAATGAATTTCATATTATTATGAATAGAATATGTTAAAGGGTATTTAGATTAAATTTTTTCTAATGTAGATGTTTAATAAATATAAATTCATTTTTCTAGAGGATATAATGTTTCCAACCAAAAAAGAATCAACGGTAATATTTTTTCTTTTTAATTCCACTCTATTGAGACATACATTATGTAATAAAAAGAAATTATCTAATATAGTAGATATACTAAAACAATGACATATTATGTCAAAAATTCCAATTTATTCGTGGTATATGATGTTTCAATTCTTATTTTATTCTCAAACATGTTTCGTTTAATTGAAAATGAATAATTAGTGGTATATTTTATAATATCACACTTATTTGCGATTGTCCATCCTGAAATTTATATTTGATGGATTAAAATATACTTTGATTTTTATAAAACATATTATTTATTCTCCTGTAGTTATTTCTATAATTATAAATATTTTATTCATAAATTTCCTCCCCTTTCTAGTCAAATACATAATAAAATATTTAATTTAAAACCCATATAATTTCATATTTTATGTCATGAATGTTGATCTTCAATGTCCATTTTTATAATTATGTTTAATTTTTTCTATTAATTTTTTTTAATAATGGTCTAATTGTAATAACATTTACATTAATTACAATGAATTAAATTTAATCATTTTAATTTTTTAAAACAAGTCAACTTTTTATTTTTCATTAGTTTGAATGGTATATCATTTTAAAGTTAATAGTGTAAATGAAAGTTCATTACTTAATGAACATTACTTATATTCATCATCTCTACAGATTATAATGATTTTAAAAATTGAAATCATATTTCGTTAATCTCAGAATTTATTTAACACAATATTAAAGTATAAAAAAAATATAATGTCACTTATATTATTAAATAAACATCTCGATTATAAAATTCTAAAAATAGAAAATTTGCGCTTATCCTTCTGAAGAAGTGGTAAAATATCATCATGAAACTTATTAGGCCAAGCTATAATATTTACATCATCACCCCTTTTGGAAATACCATATATAAGAGACTTGGTACCTAAATATATGTGACTGAAACTATAATAAATAAATGATATATAATAAGAGAAAATGATCCACCTAGAAGATAACTTTAATAAAATATACCCAGAACCTGCTCTGATATCTTGAAAATAATATAAGAACCACATTCCAACCAAATAAAACCATATTTAAAATGTGAAGCATGTCTAATAGCCACAATAACATCCAATATTTATACATCATGTGATGAATGAAAACTACAAGAACCATAAAGAAAATATAAAGGACCCCTATGGTGGTTTCTGAAATTATCACTTTAACTCAAAGAACCAATATTACCCCTTGATGAACCATCCATGTTAATTTTAGTCCACCCTGAGGAAGGTGACAACAAAAATAATTCAACCATTCTATAAGTTGGATGGAAGATACCAGTAATATGGATCCTCCTTAATAATTAGAGATCATGTATAGAGTTCAGACAAAAACTGTAATGGGATGGGTAACTTCTCTGATAACAACCAATAATTGGGAAATTTTTGTTTGAGGTAAATTCATAACATGATTATGTAACCAATTTTTGAGAGCATGCCATATGATGAATATTAACTCCATACCAGTAACTCGATCATGGTTAATAAGATGAGGGGATAATAAAATTTATGACCATATCTTGATGAAATAGCTAATGGAATCTAAACATGTAACATATATCTCAAATATCTATAAAAGGGCCTTCCATAATGATGATGCTGTCTAAAAAAATCAAAAATAAATTCTCTATTTCATCCCTGTGTTGATAAAATTTATCACATGAGGAACACAATGAGATACCATAATTCTATAAAAATAGATCAGTTATCAACATAACATCGATCAATTTCCAGATAAGAAGTGACTGTGAAGGATGAATAATGATTCTGTTAGGTTTTAAAAGACACTAACAATTAAATTTTAATCCGGTAAATGATTATATAGTTTTATTAAATTAAAAATACCATTTTATATAGGTTCCCAAACACATAAATCAATTATACCTCAGAAATGGTACCTATATAAAATATTTATATTATTATCTAGAAGAAAATATATGTCTTCCAATTTATCTAAAATTGAAATAGATATGTCTTAATTGAAATTTTTATCGAAGCGTGATTCCACTAGGGAAAAACCCGTCCAATTTTATATAAAATATATCATAGATAAATCTATGGAGACCACCTAAATTGAATGAAAATAAATATTAAAAAGTCATATATGAGGTCATGCCAAATAGAATAAATCTTATGAAGATGATTTTGAGCATTATGTTTTCAAATAAATATGGCATGAAGGAATTCATGTGACACAATTTTTTCCATTCACTAATATCCATAAGATATTAGATTTCATGGAATGTTTACAAAATTGAAGGTTTTTTATATCTAGTTTCCCAGAAACATATGGCATCGAACAATTTATCCAACGCCATTGTGGGAAACATCCTTTTAATAATACTACCGCTCAAAATGAAATATTTAATGGAGATGAAAATATTAAAAATTAGAGAAATTGGCTATCTAGAAACCATTAATGAGTAAAAAAAATTGAACTGATAATGGATTTCACCAAAAAAGTACTTCTTAAGATGAAAAGGGACATACCATTCCATGAATTAAGCTAGTTTCTGATTTTAAAAATGATACTAGAAAAATTGAAAGCCCTTATCCTGCCCCAAAATGTAGGGACACAGTGATAAAAAAGGAATGACCATCTTCTTTTGACTAAATTCCAAATAATGTCAAACATTTTGGCTGTAGAGATCCTCATACCACATTACAAATAATATTTTTTCCAGCTACCAACATGACTACATGATTATTTAGATTTTAAAATTTCTTTCATTATGTTGCTGATAGTGGTCATATCCCCTTTAGTAAAAAATTAATTTAATATTAAAATAAAATATTTGAATGAGTATAATTTCCTCTCTGAGCATTAATGGATTTAAATTTTCTAGTTTGAACCATGAAAAATAAAATCCTACTGAGATAATCCTTGACCGTTGTGAAAATAATAGAAGATAGAGGGTCATCTTATCTAACACCTTAATAGAATTAAATATAACCTATAGGGTAATAATTACAAAAACTAAAATATGATTTTATCCGAATATTCTTTAAGGCAATTGATAAATTAACTATCAATCCCACAATATTCAAGATCCTTAGTATTTATGGTCTAATCCATAATGTCAATAGCGTTGATGATATCATGTTTGAGGGAAATGTTTTCAGATTAAAAAGACTTTTTTAAGAATAAAAAATTCAAATGAAGTAATAATATAATCCTAAATAGTCTTACACATTATTAATCCAGTGTTATTAGAATATATGAATTTATTTTAGATAGAGACCAATCTATTACGAATTCTTTGATGATTTTTTAAATAGTGGTGACCAATGAAATCATCTGAAAGAGTCAACTATTGTTGTAATTTTCCACTTTATGAATCAAATATTGAAATTGAGAAATAAATACCCAAGGAAAATAATCACAAAAAAATGGAGGAAAAGTGAAAAAACATCAACTATAAGGATATCTGAATATGATTTGATGAAAAAATTACCAAATCCATTCGGTCTAAGCTAGCATTCATAATAAAAACCAAATACAACTTCATTAATAATTGAAATCAATGGAATAATAGTGAGCCTAAAATTAGTATCTTAATATACATGGTGTACAATAATTCCATCATTACTCTTAGAAATTAATTAGGAACCATTAGAAAGAATCCAATAATATGAAACCACATAATCAAAGAGATCATTCATGGTATACATAATATTATTTCCATTCATGAGAAGTGAAAAAGGCCTAAAGATCCTTATATAATTTTGGAGGTAATTAGAGAACATAGATTTCCTATAACCATACTAAATCCATTTAGTTATAAAAAATTATGTTATAATGAACCATTTATATTAGGAATATTATTCAGCTTTGTAGAAAAATAATTCTAATTAACAATACCATTAGAAAAGTCATTTTTGGTATGGTGATCTTGAATTTGTTGAAGGGATGCCTCAAGGGTGGAGGAATATCATTCGAGGAACTAAACCTATCCTTACTGCAAGATTTATGCCTAATTTTAAATATTTTAAATTTGATTATTCATGCTAATGTATCATCTATGGAATAAATAGAGGTAAAAATCCCAAGAACAAGTTTTCCACATTCTTATTAAGACACCGATGCATTGTTGAATATAAATGGTATGGAAGTCCTGGGATCCTTGATCACAAAATCGTGAAGAATGGGAAGACATCCAGAATTATGCCTTGAAAAGGTAGTGTAGGATATGGAGTCCTGGGTATCCAAGGATTCATCATTAAGATTGAATCTATCGCTTTTACTAGCAACCATTTTACTGAGAGTTTTTTTTATACAATGTATATTTGGATCAACCATATTTTTCTCAATCAAATTACTACATTCAATGCAATCTATAAATTCTTTTTATGAGATTTAATATCTCACAATAAGCTATTTATTATCTTGGTTAATAATTTTGTTTAAATTCCCAATCCTAGACCAAGACAAGAAATAATTATTTTCAATGAATAAATCTTTAAACAAATTTATCTATGCTATTGATACCTATTCATGGAATAAATAATAGAGAAACAATGTTGAATACCCATATAAATAATGATACAAGTAATGTGTTGATCAGTAGAGGACACTAAAAATTGAATAATCAAATAGGAATGAACTATGACCAAAAAGATCATAAAATCATCAGAATATCTATATGTATCCAAAAAATGAAAACCTAAATTTTCATGATTGGAAATACTAGGAAAGTTATTTATTTTTGGTTTATCCAACATAATTAAAATTTGATTATGTTTATGAATATGGTACCTGAGGGACTAGCTGTCTCATTATTGGCTAGCCCTATGTAATTCCAGGAAATGGTCCTCATTTCGACTTGGTCTTGGGTTAAATCCACCCTTGTTTTCTCCTCCCTCAATGAAAATAAGGATTTAGGAGGCCTTCCATCCTTCATCATGGTCACTAAATCAAAATTAATTAAAAATATGATCTCAAAACCATTTACCAAAGATGTTTCAACCCCTTTTCTATATAATGGGGAATAATTATACGAAGAAACAACATATTTTACTAAAATCACGGATTTTACCACATTTGGATGCTTCATTTCATTATTATCCAATTTATAAACAACACCCATATCACCTAGAGATGTTGTATTATTGTGGGAATGAGGCTAGGCATCCAGAATATCCTATCTAACTAAATCTCTTAACATTAAAGGATCCACCGAGCTAACAGGGACTCAAACATTGTCTAAAACATGTGACTCATTTTGTGTAGAAATAACAACAACTATAACATCCTATTAAATATCAATAAATATAACATGTTCATAAAGATCACCTTGAATTTTAAAGAGAAAATCATTTTTTCCATTAAAATTTCAAAAGATATCATCAAATAATCATAGGGTGAGTATTTTTTAGAATGCAGCTCATACCCAACCATATTTGAAGATAATTTTACATAGGGGTTAAAATTCTCCTCCTAATTAATATATACACATTTATTTTTCCAAATGAGTCAATGGGAGGGAATTTATAAAGGTATAGCTTCTATTTTAGCCTTGTAGGTTCTCCCTTTTCAAGAAAAATATCTATATTCTGGTGTTTGTTGTTACCTCTTTTTAATCCTTGTTTATGTGAGCTTCTCTAACCTTTCTCTGAATAAATCTAATGTTTTAAATAGCATAACCCACAGTTTTTCATACAACACAAAATGGAGGAATGTGTTCATATAATACTTTGACATAAATTTTATTATTATTGAAATTAATAGTTATATTATCAAGACATTAAGAATCTAAATTGGCATCCACTGTAATATGAGAAAAAAATATATCTCACCCTCTAGAGTATGCTGGTCCATTTTCATCAGAGTACTATGACAATAATATAAATCATTAATGATCTCAATGTTCCAATACACCCAATTCAACCTAAGAAAATGAATCCATAATTAAACATTGAATTGATTCTGAGGTAAGTACGAAATTAATATCCCAATCTAAGATATGAAAAATACTAGGTTTATGTTATAAATTTCCCAAATTTATATCTGCAAAAATATCCAAGCCACATCAGAAGATGATATGGATAAATCCTCAATGATTGAACGATACATATATGAATTATTCCTATAATAATGAGAAAATTTATTCTTGGTATCTACATAAGACCATATCTTATCTCCTCTCAAGTAAATCATGCATCCAAAAAGATAAAATTTGCAGAGATTAATCCTTTATTTATGATCTACTGGATTCACAACAACAAAAAATCTACCATCTTCAAGCTTGTTGATACCTTATTTTTTAATTTTCACTTACTTTTGATCATGTTCTCTATCACTCTACAATATTCATTTAAGATTATTCTTCCTTTCGTCCAAAAGTTTCTATATATTGGATGAATTAACAATCATTTAAATTACATCTATATTTCTATAACCATATAGAATTTTAATATATAGTGTTATATGAAGGAATACTATTAATAATTTCATTTCATATATTGAGTATATATTAATATTCCATAGTTGTAATTATATAAAGATATATATTAATAGGATGTATTTATTATTGAAAATGATAGTGAATCATTATATGGTGAATTCCTTGATGAAATTTTACTAATGGGTGGGAAATTGTTATATATTTCTTATCAACCCAAAAATAATTATCATCAGATAACCCATTTACCAAATTTTTTGGGTATTTTTTATTTACATATCCATTCTTTAAAATTTACTAGAATCAGGCCTTTATGATAAATACAATGATGTATGGTCTAGATTCTTTGATTTCTTGATCATGATAGCTAACATTAATCATTTAATTTATTATTATTTTACTTATATATATATATGTCACCATTTTTTTCATATTTTTCAAGGAAATCTTATTAATTTTCAAGTTATATATTATGTAAACTATTCATAGATTATACAATATAAAATAGAATTAATGCCTTATAGATTTTCAGTATCATTCATTGTATTTTTTCCCTTAATAATAATATGAGATCACTAATTGTTATTTTTTCCATTCTCAATGACATAAAGAAAGAATTTTTGAATGATATTAAATAATAGACCAATTCTCATTTAGGTTATTATATAATTATAAATTTTAATATGGAAATATTTTATGAATCTACTCTACCATTTCTATTATATAAAATAATATTTCAAGTTATAATATTTTTTATTCTATAATAATAAAATAATGAAAATAAAAAATCATTATTAATAGTACTTTTCTATTATAGTTTTTATAAATAGATTTTTACTAGGACCACCGTGAACAAGATTTTAAAATTAATAATGAAAATAAATTAAGATAATTCACAACAATTATCAATATTATCAAGGGATTTTATATAATTATTATATTTTCATCATTGTAAGATACAATTATGTGTGTCAAATTATTTAGTGCTGAATTCTATCCAATGAAAGGGAATAAATATTAAACATCATAGAAAATATAGGAATTTCCTTTTTCAATATGTTTATATGGAATATTTTAGTGTATAATATATAACAGAAATATTTGGGAAATAATCCATGGTTATAAAAAATGATACATTTTATATAGATCATATTGTTTTTATATGATGTGGTGTACATATCTTCGATCAATATATCTTATAGTAGCTAGAATACTATAATAGAACTAATAAGCCTCTGGAAGCGTAGCAAAGGGATATGCCCTCTGATATGATCATTCAGGATGTGAGATGTGATGAAAGAGAAAATATTATTATATCATTATTTTATTTAAAGTGATAAATTATGAAATTGTTCTCATTGATGTATAATACTAAGAAATATGGTGATACCTAATGAATGGAAAATAAAATTGTTAAATTTTTATTCTTTGATAAATATTTCAATCTATAAAAATAGATTGATATAGGGAGAATATTTCATAACAAAAAAGATGATTCATGTTAAAAATGTTACTAAATAGGATGTGAGATTAACATTATTTGAAAAGAACAAAAAAAACTATAAATATACTGAGAAGATAAAAATTGGCCACTTATTTGATTGAATTATACTAAATATATAATGGGAACTATTTTATCTGACATTATAATGATATGGAGACATGTATCATAATTCATGATGATTGATGGAAAATTTTCTTAGAATTATATATTCAAGGGAAATCCATAAAAGAAGTGGTCAGATAAGAAATAATTAATATGAAATTAGTGAATGATTATTAAAGGAATAATGGGACTTCCCCAATTTTATAATTATGAAAGGAATCATCTTGTTAAATGATTAATGGTTTTGGGTCTTTGTTACATGTGTAGAGATATAGACCATCTAGATTATTATCAAATGAGAATGAGGTAACCATTATTATCATTTGAATAAAAGAGAAGAATATATGCAATCATTCAAAAATACTCCCCAATCATCTGGTATACCATCTATATAATTGTTTGTTTTGATGGGAATTAGAACATGCAATGTCTTTCATCTGATGTATTGATTATAGGGGGGGGGGGGGGGGGTTAGGGCTTTTCTAAATTTCTAACATCAGGTTTTCCATTTTATTATTCTTCCTGATAAACTAATAATGTTTCCCACATTAATAACTGGGTGTTGGCCTATATTCCAAATGAAGGGGGTATTTTTGTTATTCATTCGCAATGATACTTAGGGACTCATATTGGTCAAGACGATAGGAGGCCAGGCTCAGCATACACTTTGGGGGGGGAATTGTTTCATATTCTCGGATTCTGTTAAATATTTAATATATGTTCATGAAATCCTTCACAGAACATAATACGGGATTGGATACCCCTATGTCAATTACTTCATTATTAACATGTATTTATACTAACAATTAAATTCATATCATGAGTTCCATAACTCTCAAATTTATGTGTGATTCTCTAGGCTATGGCCATATTTTTGTACATGGAGTTCATTTTCCTCTAGAGAGGTGGTTGGTGTCTTGGAGATGGTATTGAACCTCTAAAAGGAATCATACATATCTTGTGAAAAAAAGATTCAAAACCCAAGTAGTTTATTTGGAATATTACAAGTTCATATGACTAGGCCAATTCATTCAGTTTAAAATCATATGGTATGAATGGGAATATCAGGATTAGACCTCTATGTGGGGTCTTACGTATATCTAGTCATGACTAATACATTAAATTTACTATTTTAAGGGTATGATTTCCCATTTATGTTAGGATATGATATAGATATATGGACATAGAATGAAATATTACATATCATATTTTATAACAGGAATCAAATTCATCGTAGTTCAATTCTTCCAAATCCAGCTAATGTTTTTAAGGGCATGATCTAGGATTATACATAGAATAATAATTGTGTATGACCGGACATCACGAATGATGCTGGATGAGGAAGAATGGTAGACATATGGGAGAATTTAACCCTATATTATAGGAATAATTAGAACAGGAATAGACATACACCAAAGTAGGTTCATGTTTCATCTAGGGCCTTATGAAGATGTCCTACATATCCTATTTATGCTGAGAATCTTTGTTCTCATAGTTCACTTCATCCCAAACCCACTGATGGGTTTGAGGTACTTGAGGTAATGATTGGGGATTATAGTTATAATAATGTATGTCTATGACCTAGCTTCTTATATTCTAGTGGATTAATAATAATGGTATATTAATGGTTGAATTTAATCTCATATGTAGAGAATACTCAGGACATGAAAAGACTTACATCGAACAAGATGATCGTTGGAGCTCGGGCCTTTGGAAGGCATCCTAGGTATCCTTGTTCGGGCAGGAATCAATGTTCCCATAGTGAACTACATCCCTAAACCTTTAAATACGATATGGTAGATGATCACACATGGGGATATTAACATTATGCATGAGGTTTCAGTAATGTTTGGGACTTACTCTAGGATAGATACCCTCTTGATTGGTACAAACAAACTGAGGCTTACCTGTTAGTCGGGTATTACACTATGAGGTTTCCATATAATTAGAGACATTTATTTTATTTAGGTATTTGGAGCATACGCACTACGGCTACCTGATAAGTCGGGGTTACGCTCTGAGGCTCTATGATGACACACTCATTCTTTATATTTGGATGGATTAAAGAGAGGTGGTGAAAATTAAAGGTATGCCTGATATAATGATATTGGTGGGGTCTCAAGAGTGTGTAATCCTAGATCCTAAATCATACATCCCTTATAAATGGGGGATGCATTGTAATGTTCTCATCTAGGGTCTACATAGAATGATTCAAAATGGATATACTGAAAAACATGGGCATGTCATAAGGGATATACCCAACATTCCTTGGAATCTTTCTGGAAATGTCTTGATTTCCGGCCAAGATTGTTGGGGTGCCAATCTAGTATATAATAAATATCAAAGGGTTTCTTCCTATCATGATAAAGATGATTCAAATTATCTAGGATGACATGACTATGATATATCGCATGATCCAAGAAGAAATATCCAATAAAATTCACATGATCAACTAACTTGGCATAGATTCCTTAACATGAGCGAAGAGGAAATGAACATGGTACTTCATAGAACCAAAGCAGACATATATGTGGTATTTCACATGATCAAATTATATTTTTCCATGAAATGTAACATGATCAACATTACACATCTTTTTAAAATTTAATTTAAATGGTGTAAAAATAGGGGGAAATCACATTATCATGTTGACATGTCAATGAATTTTCAAGTGGTCATCCTAGCATGTCTAGAGATTGTCTTGGGAAAATGCAGTCATGCTAAAGGGTTGTCACCCGACCAACATGGCTTGTACTTGAGATGTAATATGATGACGGAGGCTTGTAAATGGGTGGTGTGAGATCAACATTACTTGTTTGAGGCATTTATTATGACCAATGTGACATTTTCAAATCCACACAATGACATCACAAGTCCAATGAGAAATCTTGAAATAATCTTCCCTTACACAATTAAAGTGGAAGGGTATCTCGGATGTGTATAGGATCTTCCATAACATAGGGGAACACCCATCGATTGAGGAAACCTGTCCAAAGGTGTTATTCTTGGATTTTCATAGGAAATGAGACATGTGAGAATATTCATGATAGAATTTTACACTACAAGATATTCATGTAAAATGGATGTCCTTTCCATAGGCTGATACTCACACCATGAGGGTGTACACATGATGGATCATTGTTCTTCTTATTCTCATGAAATCGAATGTGGCAATAGGGTATTAACAATGAAACTATTGATATGGAAAGGTGACCATGGTGCATACGAATGAGGGTTTTAGCATTGGATGACATGCTTGTTGACGGCTGTCTTCACAACACCGCATGATGCCCACACATATGTGATCTAAAATACTTTCATAAGGTCTTGATATGAGAACCATGCTTATGAAAAACACATCAAAACCACAACATTATTGGGTTATTAAATTAATTTATCTATGACGAGGAGTTCAAGGAATAGGGGTCCCACATGTCCTCGAGTCTGTACTATGAAGGAAATCAAAGGAGAAGTATGAGATCAAGAAGGGGGTCACCGTGAGACCAAGGTGTGTTGTTATTATCATGACCCAGAATCCATAGGGTGTTGTGGATTGAATCCATTGCTTTTGAATCTATTCCCAACACTTTGATACATAGGTCCTAGAAACTCATGTTTCATGTAAGATGGTTTACTCTTTTAAATGAATGCATGGTTCTCCAGTATGTCTAATGACTAGTCCTACCACATCACATGAGGTTTCATCACTCATGAAGTCACATAATTTGAGGGTTATTCTAGGGGTCTTTAAAACGATTTTTGTGGGAACACATGTTTAGATAAATTTTCAACTTATAGAATTTAAAAAATCAGTGGGATATCACATTGTCATGTTAATACCTTTCATGAACCTGGCGTTGTGTGACCTTCAGTCCAATATGCGACAACTTGATCCTCAAATGGTTATATATTCGGTTCTAGATATCACACGATGGAGTTATTTTGGGATGATCATTGATGAATTCCATTCCTTTTCCAACATCCCTTTTCGGAGATCCATTTTCTATCTCAACTTACAAGTGATTTTTAAGGTGATATAATGTTTTTTATAGGCCATGGGAGGGTAAGTTCGATTCCACTACCCATGGGTAGGATGTCATGTGTTCCAACTAACATGGTCGAGTTTTTTTCTAGAACTAAATTGTGTGGTCAGATGTTTCTTCCCATGACCATGATCCCTATCACGTCGTCGCATGATAAAAGAAATCTGATTTTAATCGGATGAAAATCAGTAAGGAGGTAGAATATTTATCAGTAAAAAAGTAATAATGATAGCAATATCAATTGCATTCAATTAGTTTTTATGATCAAAGTATGATCATGTTACAATATCTAGTACTACTGAGGGATCTCATGAAAGGAAACTAACAATCATGATTGGATCACCCGATTGTTAGTGGTGGATGTCTCGAGCTAACCCGGATATCGGTAAAGGACGAAAGGGGTGACCATGGTGGTCATCTAGAGATCACACGACCAATATATTTCTATATTAAAAAATTAGTTATAGAATTGATTTAGTTGATTTGGGGTTTGAATATGGATGTCCCACCTAGCATGGGATCATATGAGTTTGAATTTGTAAGGTACATGCTAATTTGTTTTGGGTTCATGACGGGTGGGGTCAAATTCAATGACAAAGATCATTAGGATGTGTGATAGGATGATCCATATTTGATTACCACATATATATCTCATCCCATATTGAAACATTGGTCATGCCTTTCTCCGTTAAATAATTTATGATGGAGATTTTGATTCTTCAAGATGATAATATGGTTTTCTCCCATACCACAAGCATCACCTCCATCCAGTCATCATCCATGCCATCTTTGTCCCATGATATGTGTGGTGGTAGCTGCGGCCTTGTACACTATTGTCCATATACGTGGTCCAGATTGCCTCCTGCATGAGCTATGCTTCCATTTATAGTCCACTAGATGGCCCAGGACGTCTCCCACTAGGCATGGTTGACCCCCGGTCCCACATGGGAATGTTGTCAATATGGTATGGCTGGTTGGTAGGTTGAAATATTTTTTTGGAAATGGTATGCACATCTACTTAGAATGAAATAATATGATGAGTTAATAATGGTCCTACAGAATATTCCCTTAAAATAAATAATACAAGGAATTTAGTTATGTTATTTCTTTATTCTTTGTGAAAATTACATAGTCTTTTTACACAAGCTTTAGATTCTATTAATATTCCATGGGAAAGTGTGAAATACAAAATTTTGTGTGCCAGAAAAATTACACACTTAATATGATATTCGTTTGGAAGGAAATTAATAAGATTATAAGTTATTCATATTTAACTTTTCCACATTTCTTAATATCTCATTGGAAATGATACATGATCCCCATTAGAGGATTAGTACATAGTGTTGATTAAAGAACTCTCAAGTGTTATGCAGAGGATAATTTTTGACACAAAATCCTAGCTTAATCCAATATAGGAATTATGTTTGATTTGGGGTATGGATACCATTAAATTTTTATGTGTAACAATTAATGAAAGAAATTGGGTTTGGGTGGAATTAAACATATGGATGGATCTAATTTAAGGCACATGGACGTTGCCTTGTATCCCATGATAATAAGAGTCAAGACATACATAGTTTTAAAATATACCACCAAGAAGATCAAACACGTCCATAAAAAAACATGTTCATAGGTAAATAACCTTAATTTGAATGCCCTTAATTAGATCTAAGTCATACATCAGAGGGTAAATATATCTATTTTGCGATGAAATACTAGTTAAATATCCATGTTCAAGTATAGATGTTTCTCGAATAATCCAAGATTCCCATCCTTCATGTATAGTACCAAACAGACCCAGTTTCATTGATTCCAGTTCTTAACTTTCATGAGGTTACACTTCGATAAGTGTTCATGAATTTCCACTATAATAAAATTCTTCAGTGATTCACATGCTCAAGTAGTCTTGAGATCATCTGATTTAAAAAGAAAATTTTGACATGGTATATTTCTTGAATTCTCTAACTTCATGCAATGTAAGTTGACATAGAAATAAATCCTTGTTTTTTTATAAAACAATGTGATGGGACCCAAACTATTTGTATATTTCTATATTTTTTTCATAACTATTTCTTACGTTTCAGTTGTTGGGATACATAGATGACATAGACTTGGATTTTTCCCAGGTCACCTTTTTATAGATTTTTTACCTGATATGTTTCCATAAATATTGTATTTTATAATGGATCTATATTTCCTGGGTAACACATAGTGACTTTCCATTGAGTGGAGACTGAAAATTTTCCTAGGATTCCCATATCGGGTGTTCATATTTGTTATTTTCATTAATATTTATATTAAAGTTCCTACATTCTAGACCATCGATGTGTTGTAGTTTGGGGTCCTTGAGTTTGGACCTTTGGTTTGTAGTAATTTAGGGTATTTGAGCTCAGAACATTGGTGGCATATAATTTAGGCTCTTTGAGCATTTGACTTTTGTGTTCTATAATTTAGATTCATTAACCATGGACCATTGTTTTTCTATAATTTAGGGTATTTGAGCATAGTCATTATTTTTTCTATAATTTAGGGTCTCTGATGATAGAAATATGTTGTTGTGTAATTTAGGAATATAGGTCATGGCCCTTCAGTGTGATTTAAATTTGGTTCCTCGAACGTGGAGCTTTGGTCTTCCAAAACATAGGGTCTTTGAGACTTTACCTTTAGTGTGCCATAATATAGGTTATTTGAGCTTGGACCTTAGGTGTGTTGTAATTTATGGTCTTTAAGATTGTCCCTTTTGGGTGATATAATTTAGGGTTTTGAGCCAATAGTTATGGTGTTCTTTAATTTAGGGTATTTAAGCTTGGACCATTATGGTGATATAATTTAGGGACATTGAGCTTAGATCTAATATCAAAAACCAAGCAATATGGTGAAGAAATGACATAAATTCCCTAAAACACAATAAGGTTCTAGGTTCTTATATTCTATATTTAGGGCTCAAAAGTATTGGTGTTCCTTTAATGCAAGGAATAGATTCCTTGAGTTGGTTGTTTAAATCCCTTATGTGTCGATTTCATGGGCATGAAAAGATGACATACACACTTTTCCAAGGGTTATGGAAGATTTATTGATGTAATACAGGTTAAGGGACAAAAACATGAGAAACCATAAACTTAGAGATAGTTGGGATGTGGGTGATGTAATTCATAACCCAAAAGCATGAGTCTATGGAAATGGGATGGGGAAGACATATAGTGTATGTCCTATAAAATATAATTTTTTTATTAACCATGGTATCATCGAGGGTTGTAGGTATTGAATCTCATTTAATAAAAGGTGTAGATGCCTTTTGTTCGTCTTTTAACACACTTATTCATCAATATAATGTCCTAGAAAAGTTGATAACCACTTATTTTAGAGTTTCATAAAGGTTTAATGATGACTAAAATGTCTATATAATGAGGTTTGGTATAGAAACAATGATATCCAAGAAAGTTTCTTGGAACCATAGGTAAATTTACCTATTTAATATGAAGATTTATCTCTACTCCCTATGGAATGGAATCATGTGGTGTGAGCCATCCAAAGTTTCACGAATGGAGTGTTCCATTCCAGCCGCGAGAAAGGGTAGTACCCCTAGTGATGAAATGTCAAGGCTTTAGAAACCACTTGAAAAGTCTGGTGATGAGAATTATAAATTATGGAAAATTAATGTATGGGTTAATTCGAGAGAATGAAAACTAGTGGGTATAGGACAATCAAGCCTCTACTGTTCCATGTAGTCCGAATGATAACTCCTCGTTTTAAAAGAGGCCTTCTTGGGTTATTATTGTTAGTTTGGTAGAGTGAGTCCCTATTACCAGTCTAGTATGGGGATTTTAGAAAATATTACACTTCAATGTATAAATGTTGTTTTATGAAAAACGTAATATTCAATAAGGGTTTGAGAAACCAAAAGTTTTGTTCACTACCAAGATAACATATTCTCATGGTTTTGGGATGTGAAAAATCATTTCTCAAGATTTTTCATGGACCATGGGGTCCACTGATATTAGATTGAAGTTAATTACGTATTCAATGTAGACCCTTTTGTTTTATACCTTGTTTTTTGTTCCCTAATTGTTTCTTATACTCTAGAGATGAAGAGTTTTATGAGGGAAGAATTTAATTTCTCTCATATCTACATTTGTGAGTTTTTTACATTCCATGTATTGAGTCCACTTTGCTAATACTTTGGTGTCTTGCAATTTGGACCATTATAAGAAATATTTTAAGGTTGTAGAGACATAACCAAAGTGATCAAGGATTATGGTCCTGAATCACAAGTAATTAATATTGAAGATGTAACTGAAGATCATAATTAGGATACCAAAGGTGAACATCACTACAATATACTTTTGAGTAGAAGATGGGAATATTTTATATCTTGGATTAAGGTTCTCAGTTCATGAGTAATGATATGGTATAGTCATATTGGGTATGATCCAAAAAACCCTCAAGTGTTGGATCTTGCCGATGTGATGTCTTGATTATATGCATTAGATTTCCCATTATATTTATCCATGATATCACTTATTTTTGGGTATCAAGCCCTCTTTCTTAATATCATATTTGAACCGAGAGATCCCTTTTCTTTCACTAATGGCTATGAATGGATTGAAAAAATGTATGATACTCAAGACTTGAAGTGTGGAACATGAATTGTGTGGATTTTAAAATATGGTAGAATCACCATGTACTCTATTTGACTCAGGTAATTTAATTCTTGTCCTTTTATAAGGAATGGAAAATGGGTGACAGTTTGAATAGTATATCATCATCTAGTGGGATGTTTTTTTGTGCAGTTTAACATCATGTGGTATGTTAATCTGTCATGCATTTTTTCATCATGTTGTAAGAATGTATTTGAAGGGTAGTTTTAATATCATGAGACAAATAAGTTATTCTATCAATTTAACATAACATGGTATGGACATACCATTGTACAATTTATTCTCATGTTGTAAGGATGTGGTAATAGACATGAATGGATGACAATGTCATGGGTGGGACCAAGTGTGGATGTCTAAGAATCACTGTGTATGTCATCTGAATGAGAATCAAACCATACATAGTTATAGAGGGTCATGAAGTTTATATTCATGTGGTGAGGATATGGATCCCTTGCAGTGGAATGGTGGTATGTCAATTGGGCCCATGAATGGAATTATGGGTGTCACTACGCATCCCACGGTGATAGGAATCATGAAACACAATGTCCTTAATGATGGTCTGAGTGTAGGGCTATCCTGTATGACAAGAAGGGGGTATTTCTATATTGATATTTTGTGACTGGGCCTGGTTTTGGAGATATGGACATCAATAAATATCATGAAAGTACATTAATCAAGTCACACATAGTTCTTAAACAAGAATCTCTCTCTTCGTAGGTCTCGCCTGTATGGAGCGAAGCACAATGTTCATATTTATTGATTTAGATTGGACTGGGATTTAAGACTTGGGCATCACTATATATCCTATAATGATAGAAATCAATCCACATATAGTTATTAAAGAGAAAATCTATTTAATTTCATCTGGAATGGATGAGGATTAAACGATATGAAATAATACAGTTGTTTAGGGTTTTCCCAAGGATGGATGTCTGGGTGTTTATATGTGTCGCATGAAAATTATAATCAAACCAAACATACTTATTGATGAAACATGAAGTTTAACATTATAATTAAAGGACATGTTATCCCCAATTTTAAGAGGGATAGATTAGAGGGTGGTGTTGTAGAAGACCAACACCAACTATAGTGGTCCTCTTAGGTGAGGTAAAAAAAAGTGTGTAGATTCATTTCATGAAGGGGATATTAATGGGGTATTTTAATGAAATGTAATGGGGTCTCATGGTAGGCCATTTAAGTTGTCTCATTCAGGAATGTGACGTTCCTATCTAAACACATTATAATTTTTTTTCAAATAATACCTTACCGAGAATACTAAGCCTAGGTGAGAGATCGTTGTTGTGAGATACAAGGAAAGAAAACAATTCATATCATTGTATAGAAGAATTTAATTATAGGAAAAGATCATCATGTATAATTTGGTGGAGGAACCCGAACACAAGATAGGGGTGTCCCTACATTTGTCATTGGAAATGAGAATCAAGACATACATCGTTCTATAACACCTATACTGTTTAACATCATTCAGTACGAAAATTAGTGAAATGATTTTAATCAATATGGAAATTAGGTATTTGTGATGTTTTATGTCATGAGGTAAGAATATATATCATCCTTATAAAGGAAAAAGGATGTTTTATATTAGTGCAATTTTACATCATGTGGTAATGTCATTTTCCTTGCAGTATAATGTCATGTGGTATGGAAATCGGATCGCGGTTGACCCCAGAAAATGAATCCACTAAATTTTCCTAATTCTTTTATACATGATTCAATCTCATAGACCATTTCTCAAGCATAGATTTGATAGGTCATATGGCCCAAAAGAAGTTAAGGATTAGATGTTATGGACATTTGATGTTGGGATGGAAAACTGGTTCACAGAGCCCATTCGCGAATCTCCCTCCATGAACCTGCCATGGAGGAAGGAGGAGTGATGCTTCGCGAACCAGTTTGACATTCGCAAACCCGCCACAGAGCAAAGAGGTAGGATGCTCCATGAACCCCTTTGACGTTCGTGAAGCCGCGGTGGAACAGGCTCTGCCTTTACACCGAGTGAGCTCTGCTTCGTGGCACCTCTCCCCTATAAATTCCTAGATTACACCCCTTAACCAAAAGGCCACTCCAACCCTTGTGTGGCCGATCACCCGGTTCGTGGAGCTCTACATTCCTTTATGAAGCATCTCCATGAGCCCTTGATTCGTGAGCAACTTCCTTCATGATGCTTCTCCTGGAGTCTATGCTCTGAGAGTAGCTTCCTTCACGATGCTATTTCGTGAGTCCATGCACTGAGAGTTCCATTTGCTCCCATGGAACACTTTTCTCCATGATAACCCGTTGCATTGCGAGATGATTTCTCCGCAAGTCCTTCATTCGTGAGGCCATGCTCTGTGATTCAATTTCCTGAAGACCTATTCATTGCGATGTTCTTACCTTCGCACCCACCTATCCATACCATGGGGTTTGTGCCCCTAAACCCCCTCTCGGGGAAAGTGATGTGCAATGGTCCGGCCCTCCGTTCCGGTCCCATCACTACAATCGCTGATCCCCATAGAAATTTACAGTCGCACCATAAACTATTTGAGAAAGGACGTCAGCATCTTCCATTACGCCTTTATGCGCACCCACCATCCACATATGGAATACTTTGATTTGAGATACTACTATGCACGCCATGAAACACCTTGAGTTGACATATTCCTTTTAGTTTGTTTCCCATGTCTTATGTTGAGATTCTCATCCAAAATTCCTCGAGTACCTTGAGTCGAACCATTCCTCAAATAACTCATCCAATCCCCATCACATGGATTATATGCCAAGTTGAACAAAAAATGGCTTCCCTTGCGTAAGTCACCAAACCAACCATTTCTAGGAGCCTTATTATTAATAGTCTTATCTACATGACTTTAATCTATAGTAATCCATAAATTATCGATATTGGATGCCTCTTGCCCTATAAGAGAGTTGCCTTATGCTCTATCCATGAGATGCCAACAGTCCTATCTACCCGACTATAAACTATAGTGCACCCTATGTTCCAAACATAGAATTACTCTTTCCAAAAAGAATAGATTCTTTATGATTCATGGATAAGATGCCTCATTCCATGGTTACAGTGGAATAATTTCAAGAGAGTTGGAATCTGTTCAAACATTCAATCACTCCACCTCACGCTTTCCATGTCCTTCATTCGGATATTTAACCTCTTCTAAATCTGAAGGGAACCCCTAATGTCCAGGTCCCAGGACGCATCGGCTCACCAAATGTCCTTGGCCATCACCCTGTAAGACTTTGGACAACAATTTGAGTCAGTTCCTATGTTTCGAACACGGTCAACAGTCGACCATCATTTTTTCCCCATTTTAGGCTAACGCGATATGGATGATGTGTTTCAAACATGGTCAACAGTTATCCTCCATTATCATGCCATCCTCACCAAATTTGGAATGTCGGGCATGTGATTCACACTTTCCATCTCACTTTGTTGGACTGATTCCAACACCCTTGGTATTATACCTCTTTTGTAATAGTGCAAAGGAGAAGGCCTCAACCCACTACTAGGTTGGGATGCCCGCATGACAACACATGAGGAAGACACACATGCAGTATCCTTGTGTAAGCCCCATCCACCATTTCCACTCCATAGCGGCATTCATACACCTTTCTTTCATAATCCCAATTCACCATTGTCCCTTCATAGCAGAACACCGGCAACTTCCTTTCGTAAGCCCCATCCACCATTGCCACTCCGTAGAGGCAAAAGTGTGGATTCCTTTTGTAAGACCAATCAACCATTGCCTCTATATGGTGGCACCCATGCATCTTCCTTGTGGATGCCCGATTCACCATTGCCGCTCCATAGTGGCACCTAGGAAGCTCCCTTGCGTAATCCCAATTTTCCATTTCCGCTCCATAGTGGCACCCAGGTATCTTCCTTGCATAATCACCATCACTTATGCCACCCCATAGTGGCTCCTCGGCAGCATCCTTGAGTAAGCCCCATCCACCATTGTTGCTCCATAGAGGCACCCAAAAAGCATCCTAGCGTAAGCCCCATCCACCATTTCCGGTCTATAGCGGCACCCATACAACTTCTGAGCTCAAGCCCCATCCACCATTGTTTCTCAATAGTGCCACCCTGGTACCTTCTTGAGTAATCCCCATCCACCATTGCAGCTCCATACTGGAACCCGGGAAGCTTCCTTGCATATTCCACGTCCACCATTGCCGCTCCAAAGCGGCACCCGGGCATCTTCCTTGTGTAATCCCCAACCACAATTGCCTCTCCATAGCGGCACTAGGGAAGCTTCCTTGCATAAGCCCCATCCACCAGTGTCGCTTCATAGGGGCACTCGGGCATGTTCCTTGCATAAGCTCCATCCACCATTACCGCTCCATAGCGTCACCCATGAAGTTTCATTACATATTCCCCTTCCAACATTTTCACTCTAAAGTGGAACCCAGAAAACGTCCGTGTGTAAGCCCCATTCACTATCCATTATGGAAAAACCTTTTCACTGTGATTGATAGGTCCTTGCCACCTCTTGTTTCACACACCGAGATCGACTTACATCGGATTAGAGTAATATGCATCGACCATGACATCCTCTATGGTCATACTATAGTGTATGACCCAAACACCAACTTCAACTACGAGGAATTTGATCCTTGCTAAGGAAGGTTATGTAGGAAGCCTCCACGAGGTTCATTCCCACCTCTACGGTCTTTCCGACCTTATTCACATCGGTTCACTAACACCACACCCAACCTGAACTACGAGGGAATTGATCCTTTCCTAGGCAGGGTACGTAGGAATCCTCCATGAGGTTCATTCCCACCACTCTGGTCGTTCCGACCTCCTTCACATCAGTTCCCCAACTCTGTGGGAGGCCTAGAGTGTAAGCCCCAAACCATATGAACTATGTTTTCTTTGATCCATTCCAAGGAAATGTACGTAGGATGCGTCCTTGAGGCTCAATACCACCCCCATTGATCTATCTGACCACCATCATGTCTGTTCACCAAACACCCCACATGAACTTTGTGAACTTTGATCCTTTCCAATGAAGGGTACGTAGGAAGCCTCCCTGAGATTCCATCCCACCATCCACTAGTTCCGACCCCCTTCACTTCAGTTCCCACACACCCTCGAACTATGTGGTATTTGATCCTTGTTAAGGCATTGTACATAGGAAGCCTCCGTGAGGTTCAAGCGCACCATCCAATGCTTCCGACCCCCTTCACGTCAGTTCCCATACCATCCTGAACTACATGGTATTTGATCCTTTCCATGACATGGTACATAGGAATCCTCCATTAGGATCAATCCCACAATCAATATGGGGCTTAAGTCCTCTTTCATAATGGTTCACCCCCGTCCTGCTTGACATTAAACTGTGGACCTCAATCAACGGTCAGCCATTGTTTCCCCATTCAACGGTAAGCCATTGTTAACCTCATTTGGAAATAAGCCATTGATGTCCCCAATCGACGATAAGCCATCATCAGATGAACTACGTGGACATTGATTCCTAGCCACAAGGATATGTAGGAAGCCTCTATGAGATTCTATCATAGCACTCATGTCTCATCCTAATCATTCACTCAAATTGATGTGTTATGGGAAGATCATTCCCCAACCTAGGGGTTCTACTTCCTCTGGGTCCCATCCATGTTTCCATTCTCACAAGCCGCATCCTTAGGTGTCCCATCATCCCACCAAACTATGCAAACTTTGATTCCCTTCCACGGTGATACATATGAAGTCTCTTCGAGGCTCAATACCAACACTACTGTCACCTTCAAGACCTTCCCATCCCATTCCCCCTCCACTCCATTCAACTCTCCATCATCCATCCTGATTCTCACCCAGGCCACCACATCACTATGGGGTCATGTCATCCACCTCCTTGCTACTCCTAGGTGTACTTGGGCCTCAATTCACATGTACGCCCCAACATTTCTCTAGGTCATTATCCATTATGTACACCTCGATTCATAACACCTTTAAACTACGTTGGTTTTGATCCTTGTCATATACACATTCTATGTAGGAAAACTCCATGAGGTTCAATCCCAGTCAATGGTAATCCTTGGTGTTCCCCCATTCTAGGGAACCCACTCCCTGATCCTACCATAGTTGTGTCCAGATCTGCCTTCACAATGTGACATCTACCCATTATGGAACACACCATCATGGGTATGCTCTTATCATGTAACATCCCGAGTAAGTAATGAATAATAGATATTCTTATCTAATACAATTTTTTAATTAGATAGTGTTTTAGTGGCTTAAAATGAGAATAAATCCAATCTTAATCATGGAATACAGTAATATTTTTAAAAGATTTTTTTACTGCCTTTTGATGGAAAACCATTATTAAATAAATATTTTGACAATTTAATAATATTTATTTGTCGAAATAAACTTATTCTTTATGATTGGGACATTGAAATTTACTTTGGATAAATTTTTGGTATTTTTTCTGACAATGTTCATTTTTTAATGAATAATGAAAAATACTGCATTTTACATCAAAACTAATTTTACATATAATTTAATTAAATGGTTAGATTATAATTTTTATTGGTATAAAAGTGTAATTAGAATATATTTTTACCATTTAATCCAATTTTTTTCATTAGAATTAATTTCTCTTTGGAATGGGGCATAAAAAGTGCCAAACCATTCATAGATATTGTTTCAAAAATAACTCGCTATTTGTTTTTACAACACGAATTATTTTTAAATTAATTATTGAAATTTCAATGTTTTGAATTTTGTAAAATGGATTCCATATTTTGAATTAGAAGGTACAAATTATTTAATTAAGGCTCTTTTGTTTTTGGAAATTTTGAATAGTAACGACGGTAATTATCTTTAATTATCGTGATTAATTATTAATTAGATAGTTAAGGATAATAAAATAATATCATAAAGATAACAAATGACCCCAAACTCTTTCCTAATGCTACTGGTTGTGTCATGGAAGACCATGGGATTCCTTGTTCCAAACTTAGGGACCCCATGGAATCACTTTTGGGTGAAAGTGACACTTTATCATTTTATTTTTAAAGAAAGGAGAATATCACTAAAGAATGTATCCCCTGTGTAAAAACATTTTAGTTTTGTCTGTGTAAATGATCTCTTATACTATAAATATTCATTCTAAAGGTAAATATATTTCCTACATCATAGTAATTTTTTATAATTTTTATACATTAAATAAATTAAATTATTTATGAAATCATTATGATGCAGTGATTACCTCATTAATGAACGATTTAAATAAAATGAAACGATAATGTAAAATATAATACTTACACTTGTCAAAGACCTATTTTATGAGTATATTTCGAACCATTATCACCTTATCCTCGAAATATATCAATGTGGTGCCTTTAAAATCTGAGACACAATTTAAAATAAAGTAACATTTTATAACTTTCCAAGAGTGCCCCTCCTCTCCTCTTATAAAAGGCCCCAACCTCAACCTCCTTACCCACAATTCTCAAGCCATTGGCTCAGCCAACCCCTGCTCTTTTTATCTCTCCACATACCATTATTAATTATTTAAGCCTTACGTTAGGCATAAATATCTGCAAAAAACCATTTTGGTTCAATCCAATAAGAGTTACCCGATTTAAAAGGTAAAGTCTTATCTGATGTCCTTTTGTTTTATTTTTCTTCTCCAACCCCCTAAACTCTTTTTATTCATTTATTTTGTAACAACACCAGTATCATAAATATATTAATATTTTTTATATGATGTATTTGAGCTACACTTACACACACCTACATCTAATGGTTAAAGAGCATAATATTTCTGTGGATGGAAAATTTATGCCTCACGAAATGATGATTGTTAAATATTCTTATAACACCTTCAAAGGTGGCCATTAATATGTCACTATATTTATATATGATATATAATATGTTTATGTTTTCTTTAAGCTTCTGTATTTTTACTTTATGTCATACCTTTATGGTTTCCATTACGGGTAAACATGATATTTTCATTTTAGGTAGTGCAGACTACCGCCCCATCAAAGTGATTTGATTCGTTAATGCCATATGTGGGACATATAAAGGATGGAGTTAATGTTATTATATGAGATATTATACTGTAATTATAATATAACTTTATGTAATTATTATTCCATTCCATAAAATACGAAATAGAAGTGAAAGTAGCGTTCATGCGTATGTACGACTTACCATCTCCATGAACGGTGCATTTCATTTCTTACCTCTAAATGTTATGAAATATTATATATGCAGGTATATAGTGAATATATATTATATATATGATATCTACATCATAAATATAATTCTGGATATAATAGATACATGAACAACTTGTAATTATATAGAGTTCATTTTTAACTCTAGTACCAATGATCGAAAAAACGACCATTATTAACTTAAATAATTACATAGTGTTTATAACATGGTAATAAATGCTATAAACGGAATAATGAACATTAAAATGGTTCTTAATGAAGTATATATTAACTCAAGTATATTATTCAAGAGATTAAATAACAATCGAGTCAAGCTGGACACGAGGTATGGGACTTCGTCTCAATCTCCTTTCTTTGATGCATATTTTGTTTTATACACCACTTTCTTTTATACTGTGTATAAACCCCCTTTGAAATTTGTGTCCATTAAAAAGGAATATTTTTTATACGAATCGTTTTACTAAACAACAACAAGAATGTTTTTTTTCATACGTATGCAGCGACAATGACTTCTCCTCCGCTGTGACCATTATTTGTGTTTCGGATTCCTCTACAAGCCATAATTTTTTTAAAATGAAAAATAAATACAATGTGTTATTTTATTTTATGTTGGTATTGAAAATGGTTTTCATAATTTTTTTATATCAAGGTTTTTTATTGATATCTTTTGATTGAAATGTGGAAATTCTATGTTTCCTTTATGCATGTTTTATGTGATACGATTATGTTATGGTTCTTGGGAATTGTTTATGAAGACAGGTGGTTCCGTGATAAACTAACGGTGGGTGAGCCAGATATAGCTCTCCAATGCATTGGGCAACACAAATGGGTTAAAAGTTAAGGTTTATCTGTAGAGATTTAGGGAATATACTGTGATGGGCAATACAAATGTAACCATGAGGGTTTCTCCCTACGTAAGAATGTTATGAATGTCTCAAGTTACCTTTTTGTTTTATGATTTCTATGATTTACTCATTATTTGATGAAGTTTGTTAAAATGATTATGTTTTATGAGTAAAGTTTGATTTCATACATGGACTAATGTTTTCATTTATTAATTTTATATCCCTTAATGAGCTCTTTATGCTCATCCCATGTTTTTGAAATTTTTTTCACAGGTCAAGGGAAAGGTACATGATGTGATGATAGTGTCAAAGAAGTGTCAAGAAAGAATCCTTGTTTTATTTTAAATATGTTTTTGTTGATGGGAAAAATGAGTACTATCTTTTATGTAACCACATTGTTTAAATATGGAATGTAATGCATGATTTATGATCTAATTCTCTAAAACTCTATAACAAAAAATATCCTTAACGTGTATTCTTGAAATAACTCAAGATTATGTAATGTTTAAGGCTGCGGCCTTATAGTTGGTATCAGAGTTCGGTTTATATAACTTTAGGATATAAAATTCTATTAAATTTTTATAAAAAAAAATTTATTGTCAAATTTAAATGACATATCATTTGAATATTACCATGTTGTTTCATCTAAGACATGTTTTTTCATAATGGTTTTTCGTAGAGGAAACAGGGAAGCGGTGCTAGGAAGGCATACATAAGGAAATGACCTTCCGAATCTATGACAACCCTGCTTTTTATTACAACTTAGACATGCTTTATTACACAAAACGTCACTTGACACAACAAAGAAGATCGAATGGTTTAGTGTCTTTGGGGCTTAGGATCATTACAAAAAAACATGAAACATGAAATAAAACATCTTATTTGAAAACTTCCTTTACATGACCAATACATTCCCTCGTACTTAGAATTGAATGGGATAACCTGAGGACATGAATAATAAAAGGGTTATCTATAAAGCCCAGTAAGGGAGTACACATGGAATAACATGAGGAGTATAATACATGTTAGGCAATAGGCATGTCAATAGAGCATAAGATAAAAATGAAAATAAAGTCATGATAAATTATGATAATCATAACATGGAAATGTGGCAACAACACATAACATTGAATTAGCATGAGCCAAGGCTCATTGCACATGGAGCATGAGTAAACCCTCATTGCACATGAAGCACAAGTAAACACTCGTTTCACTTGAATTAGCATGAGTCAACACTCATTAAACATGACGTATCATGACACTATACTTTACCCAATGCATTGGAGCGCTATAAGGGCACACCCTTCATAAACATTTCATTTCATGCATAAGTGTGCCACATGGATCATAAAACATGGATTCATAAAACATAATCATTTATTCCAAGATAAAGGAATGTGGAATTCATACATCAAACTTTACAATCAAAAAGTAAATGTGCATAAATGTGAATACCCTTGATGGAGAAATGGGCATGGTATGCACTACACAATGTCATTGGCTTAGAAAATCGGTGCGATTTCAGCAGTGTAACGGTGTGACATAAGAATTCATAAAAAATGTTGATGAGAGAGAAAGGGGTTCCTCATCATATTTAAATGTAATGGACAGTAAGGAGGTCATATAGATACATGTCCCAACAATTTAAATGGAATTTAGATTCATGATACAAATGTATTGCTTGAATGTAAAAGAAGAGAGAGAAGTTCCTTTCAGAATTTCGGTATAGTAACGGGTGTACATGGGAGGCATTAAATGAGAGAGAAAGGGGAATCCCATCATTCAAAAATAAAAAGGGAATTATGAGGGAGGTGTTAAACCATACCCCAATATTCATAATTGAAATTAAAAGGGCAATACAACATAAAGAAAATTGACAAAAATGAGAAAGGAAGAAAAAACCCTAACTTGGAAGTGTGCTTCCAAAGGCTAGAGAGAGGCTTTTGAGAGGCTTCTTGGGAGCTTGGAGCACCTTGTGAGGATTCTAGACAGAGTAGGTCTGATTTTGGACGAACTACAAGGTATTTTAGTGAGGAGGAAGTGGGAGCTTGGGTGGGTTTATATAGGAAAGGTGAGGGAATTCTTTAATATTTAGGTTTGGGTCCCCTTACATTAAATTAATCCAAAACACAAACCATTCCATGGTTTTTGCCCATGGTTTTTGTGAAAGGGAAGAAGAAAACAATATTTTATAAGGAACAAGTCTGAACTTCTTAAAATAATAAGGTTGCTTATGTGGAGGTGAGTCACACTCCCATGGAAATTAATTTAAAAAGTCAAAGTGTTGAATATGTCTTGAGGGGTTCATTAATGCTTTGAAAAGTAAGTGAAACAAACCCATAATCACATTATTTTAATGGTAAAAAATATATTTGCCGAACATAAGGATTATAGTATTTTATTTCATCACTATTGGGTCATTATGATGTCATAATACACATTACATATTTAAACAGTATTTAATTTTTACCCAAAAATTTGACTGTCTCAGAAAATTATGAATAATTCACCGTTGGATAATTTCGACGTCCTGATTCCAGAAATTACATTTATTTTATCTAAAAAATTTTCTAAATATGTCAATTTTCACTTTTAAAATAAAAACTGATTTTTATCAAAAATTCACGGGTTTTGAAAGAAATGGATTTCAAACCTTAATAAAAATTTTAATTTCATTCATAAAATTATAATATCATTTATATTTAATAAAAATTAATTTAATTTTAATAATAATATTTTATTAAAACATTATTTAATTCAAAAATCCCTCAATTTTAAAAAATTGAATTCATAATTAAATAATAACTAAAAACACAATTTGTACTTTAAAAACTATTTACAATGTATCAAATATGACTAGAAATTATATTCATTATCATATACCAAAATAATATACAAGAACATAGTACTACTTATTTGTTACATAACCCCTTAAAATAGCCACATAAGACATAAGTGTAAGTGTGCGATGGTGACAGGCTCTTGGGGTGGCTCAGATAAAATCGCTCGAGTGGTAATCTCTATCAACTTCCACTTTTCCCATAGACGGTCACGTTCGAACTTGACATAATGAAGCTCAGCATGGGCTTGATCAAGGGAGAAGCCCAAATACGCCACCTCTTTTCCAAGATCCGAAAAATGGGATTTTAATGGGGTAATTCTACTAGATGAGGCCATTTCTTACATTGTCTCAGTAAAAATTGGGTTCGTTAAAGACTTATAGTTATATTAATCATGTGATCACTGTTCAACGGCTATAAAAGTAACGGTCACAACTCTTATCATAAAACCAAATAAGTTTACATTTTATAAAACATTTTATATAAAGAGACATTTAACTGGATCAAGTGGGATTTTCCATTAATGAAACTTTCGGTCGTTACAATATTCCCCTCTTACGAAATTTCACCATCGAAATTTTACATTTCCCACACTATAAAAAATGTGGGTAACTCAGCTTCATCATATCCTCTGACTCCCAAGTTGCTTCTTCAAACATGTGGTTTCTCCACAAAACCTTGACGAGGGGCATTGTCTTATTTCGTAGAACTTTTTATCTACGATATAAGATCTTCACTGGTTGCTCCTCATAAGAAAGATCATCTTCCAATTGTAACACCTCGAAAGAGAGTACATGTGAAGGGTACTGTTTGTACTTCCTTAAGAGGGATACATGAAAGACATCATGCACCTTGGCCATAGTAGGTGGAAGTTCTAGTCGATAGGACACAGCCCCAACACGGTCAAGAATCTCGAAGGGGCCGATGTACCTTGGACTTAACTTCCCTTTCTTTCCAAACCTCATGACCTTCTTCCACGGAGATATGTGTAAAAACACCATGTCTCCAACTTTAAACTCAATGTCTCATCGATGATTATCTGCATAACTCTTCTGTCGACTTGGGGCTGCCTTGATATGCTGCTGAATGGTTTTCACCTTCTCCATCATTTCCTAGACCATTTCTGGTCCAAGCAGCTTACGTTCACTGATCACATCCCAACATGCCGGTGTTCTGCACCTTTTCCCATAAAGGGATTCATATGGTGCCATTTGGATGCTCGAGTGGAAACTATTATTATAAGAGAACTCAACCAAAGGAAGATGTTGATCCCATCCTCCTTTAAAGTCCATTGAGAATGATCCCAACATATCCTCAAGTGTTTGGATAGTCCGCTCGGATTAGACATCAGTTTGAGGATGATAGGCCGTACTAAAGTTCAGTTCAGTATTCAGAGCATGTTGAAGACTCTTCCAAAACATAGAGGTGAATCTTGGATCTTGTTCAGACACAATAGATAGTGGTACTACATGCAACCTTACCACTTCCTTGATATATATCCGTTCCAGATAATCCAAACAGAAATCCTCCCAAATAGCAATGATGTGTGTAGTCTGTGTAAGACGATCCACAACAACCCAGATTGCATTGCTGACTTTGGATGTCCTTGGAAGTCCAGTGACAAAGTCCATGGTGATGTTCTCCCGTTTACATTATGGTATGGGCAATGGTTGCATCATCCTCTTAGAATTCTGCCTCTCTGCCTTCACTTGCTGACACACTAGGCACATTGATGTATATTTGGCGATCTTCTTCTTCATATTATCCCACCAAAAGTTTTCTCGGAGATCTCGACACATCTTTGTGGTCCCTGGGTGAATAGAGAAATTTGAACTATGTGCATCATTTAAGAGTTATTTCTTCATCTCCGGACTTGATGGAACACATAGTCTTTTCCCAAACCGCATAGTTCCTTCTTCATTAACATTAAACTCTGAGGATTTCCCCTTTTTGATAGCTTCCACTTTTTCATGAATTCCCACATCATCCTTTTAATCATCCTTTAACCTTTCCAAAAGAGATGGTTGAGAAATAATTTGTGAAAGGATTGATGATGTTCCCTTTATTATGATTCCCACATCCGTCTTCATCAATTCTAAGAAGATTGGATACTTCTCAATTCTCATCATTGATAGAATTGCTTGATCCTTTCTACTTAGGGCATCTGCCACCTTGTTCTCTTTCCCAGGGTGGTAATGTATTGAACAGTCATTATCCATGATGAGATCTATCCATCTTCTCTGGCGCATATTAAGCTCTTTCTATTTGAATATAAATTTAAGAATCTTGTGGTCAGTATATATCTCACATTTCTCTCCATAGAGATAATGCTGCAAGATTTTCAAGGAAAAGATCACCGCCACCAACTCCAGATCATGCGTTGGGTAGTATCGCTCATGGATTTTCAACTACCTTGAGGCATAGGATATCACTTTATCATTCTACATCCGCACACAACCTAAGCCCTTCTTTGAGGCATCACTGAATAACACAAAAAGTTCCCCACTTGTGGGAAATGTGAGCACATGCGTAGTGATAAGCCTCCTTTTCAACTCCTTGAATCTTTCTTCGCATTCATCACTCCAAGAAAACATTACTCCATTTTGAGTTAGCTTGGTAAGAGGGTTGTACAATCGTGAGAAATTTCTCACAAATCGACGATAATATCCAGCTAACCCCAAGAAGCTACGGATATCCGTTTCAGATGTTGGCCTCGGACATCCCTCAATTGCATCTGTTTTGGAGGGATCCACAGATATCCCATTGCTTGTGATGATATGGACCAAAAATGAAACCTCCTTCAACCAGAACTCACACTTTTTGTACTTTTCATAGAGATTATCCTTGTGCAAAGTCTCTAGTACAGTTCATAAATGCTCCTCATGATCCTCCTTGGTTTTGGATTATATTAGAATATCATCTATAAAGACTACCACAAATTTGTCAAGGTAATCTCTAATGATAATATTCATCATGTACATGAATATTTCTGGAGCATTGGTGAGTCCGAAAGGCATTAATATGAATTAATAGTGCCTGTACTTTGTACGAAAAGCAGTCTTGGGGATATCTTCCTTCTTTACCCTTACTTGATAATATCCTCACCACAAGTCCACCTTGGAGAAGTATTGTGCTCCACGCAACTGATCGAACAAGTCATCAATTCGTGGGAGTGGTTACTTTTTCTTTATTGTGATTTTGTTAAGTTCACGATAATCGATGCAAAGCTGCATTGACCCATCCTTGTTCTTGACGAAGAGGACTGGTGCACCCCATGGTGAAGCACTTGGGCGTATAAAACCTTTATCCAGATTCTCCTGTAGTTGTTTCTTCAGCTCATCAAGCTCTACAACAACCATTATATATGGAGTCATGGATATTGGTAGCACCACTTGTATATGTTCAATTGAGAACTCAACATCTCTTCTTGGAGGAAGACTAGGTAGCTTCTCAGGAAACACTTCAGCGAATTCCCTCACAATAGGCATTTATTCAAGGATGGTTTCTTCCTTGCACTCAATCATCTGGGCCAGATATGCGTGCTCATAAGGTAGTAATATCCATGCTTGAGATGATGGAGATAAAGGATATTCATCTTCCTCCTGACACGTGTAAAGAATCGGGGGTCGATTCTCCATATGGAATGTGATTTCCCTCTCCCGACAATTTATGTTGGATCTATATAAGGAAAGCCAATCCATGCCAAGAATTGCATCAAATTCCACCTGAGGGAGTATGACGAGGTTCTCTGGGAAATTCAATCCACATATTATAATAGGGGAAGACTTATATTCAAGGTATGCCATGATTTCCCCATTTTCCGAACTCACCGACATATTTACTTCCATGATTTGTGGTGGTGCTGGTATTGTTCAACTAAACTTTCGAGATATAAAAGAATGCGTAGAACCTGAATCAAAAAGTACGTTCTCTATTCTTGAATGAATAACTAGCGTACCTGTCACCACTTCGTTGTCGGGGTTCACTTCGGTAGAAGTTATGGAAAAAGATCTCCCTTCCTGTCTTGGAGGTTATTGTTTGCCTCCGATAACCCTTGGATTAGGGCACTGATTTGCAAAATGACCCGGTTCTTTGAATTTATTGCATTGAACAACGCGTTGAGGTTCGAATGGAGAATTCCTGTCCTCTGTCGCAGCCGTGGGTCCTTCTTGCCGATAGTTAATATCTAGGTGCCCTTCTCTTCCACACCTGAAGCATTTTCTCATCCCCTTAAGGCAATTTCTAGGGTGCTTCTTCCAACACTTTTGTCAAGTGGGGTGTTGGAACTTCTTAGCACCATTGGATTTATCCATCGGACCACCAGCATTGAAGTCCACCTTACGCTTCTTGTCCCCATGATACCCTTATGATTCCCCGATCTCTATTTCAACCTTGCGGGCACATCAGACAATTTCCTCATAGCTGTCGAAGTCACGGATCGTTATTTCAGTCCACAAGATTGGCTTCATCCCACCAAATAAGCAGTCAACCTTGCATTCAGGGGTAACAACAAAGCCGAAAGCATATTGTTCAAGCCTTGTAAATTTTTCCATATACGCTCTAACAGATTCTTCATCTTTCTTCTTGAGGGAATGGAAGTCCCTTTCCATCATAAGCCGGAGGGTGTGCAGAAAATATTTATCGAAAAACATCTTCCGTAATTCCTTCCATTCCAAAGCCTCGATGTCCTCATCAGGCGTCGTATTTTTTATCAATGTCCTCCATTGATCAGCTTCACCCTCCATACGATAAGCAGCTAGGAGAACCTTCTCTTGTTCAGAAAATTGATGTATAGAGAAGATCTTTTCAATGGAGTCGATCCATTGTTCAGTGATCGTGGGATCGGATGATCCACTAAATGTAGGAGGCCTTTGTCTAATGAAGCTCTCGATAGTGACTTGTTCTTTATTGTGGGGGTGGGGTTGAATGTTCCTCTTGACCCGTGTTTCTATTCAAAACTTGAGTTAGCTGAGAGAGAAGTTTGAAAAATATTGTGATTCCCTCTCCCATTGGATTTGGCATCTCATTAGTACAATCATCACACTGATCTTCACAACGGTTGTTAGCCCGAGTCCTTCTATTACCCCCCATTGGCTGGAATAAAAGGAAAGTTAGGGGTAACACATAAAGGGTAATCCAAAGACAAAAGTTGATGACTCAAAAATATAATTTTATTTTGTTAACTCATTAGTCTATAGGATTCAATCTAGGATTTTCATGATCTACTTTCTAACATATATTCTTAGGGGCATTTCTCCCTTAATAAGGGTTCATAATAAGATTGTGAATTTATCAAAACATATCCCCCGGGAGTGTCGTAACCAAAAGTGCAGCAAAGCCCGTTGTCGTGCACCAGTTCCCATTTGAGTCTAGCTCAAAGCGGTGTTTTTGGGTTTTACCCCTAGGATACATCTGTGCCAGAGCCGCCTCTACCTGCTCTTATCTAGACAGGGATGTATTTGTTTGATAAACCACTTACTTAGTATTTACCCAAACTTATGGATGTTTTTATTATACATAGTCTTGTATCTAAGGCTTTATTAGGGTTTCCTAATCCCAAAAATAACTAAACATATCCTCTGATACTAACTATGACAACCATACTTTTTATTACAACTTAATCATCTTTATTACATAAAACTTCACTTGATACAATAAAGAAGATCGAGTGGTTTAGTGTATTTAGGGATTAGGATCATTACATAAAAACTTGAAACATGAAATACAACATCTTTGTTGATAACTTCCTTTACATGACCACTACATTCCCTCATACTTAGCATTGCATGGGATAACCTGAGGACATGCATAAGAAAAGGGTGAGCTATAAAGCCCAGTAAGGGAGTACACATGGAATAACATGTGGAGTACAATACAAGTTAGGAAATAGGCATGTCAATAGAGCATAAGATAATCATGAACATAAAGGCATGATAATCATAACATGGAAATGTTGCAACAACACTTAACATTGAATTAGCATGAGCCAAGGCTCATTGCACATAGAGCATGAGTAAACCCTCATTGCACATGAAGCATGATTAAACCCTCGTTTCACTTGAATTATCATGAGTCAACACTCATTTCACATGACGTATCATGATACTATACTTTACCCAATGCATTGAAGTGCTATAAGGGCGCACCCTTCATAAAAATTTCATTTCATGCATAAGTGTCCCACATGGATCGTAAAACATGGATTCATAAAACATAATCATTTATTACATGATAATGGAATGTGGAATTCATACGTTAAACATTACAATCAATAAGTAAATGTGCATAAAGGTGAATACCCGTGATGGAGAAATGGGCATGGTATTCATTACACAATGACATTGGCTTAGAAAATCGGTGCGATTTCGATAACGTAACGGCGTGACATAAGAATTCATAAAAAAAGATGATGAGAGAGAAATGGTTTCCTCATCATATTTAAATGTAATGGACAGTAAAGAGGTCATATAGATACATGTCCCAACAATTGAAATAGAATTTAGATTCATGATACAAAAGTATTGCTTGAATGTAAAAGAAGAGAGAGATGTTCCTTTCAGAATTTTGGCATAGTAACGGGTGTACACGGGAGGCATTAAATGAGAGAGAAAGGGGTCTCCAATCATTGAAACATAAAGAGGGCCATATGAGGGAGGTGCGAAACCATAACCCAATATTTTTAATTGAAATTAAAAGGGAAATACAACTTAATGAACATTTACAAAAATGAGAAAGGAAGAAAAAACCCTTACTTGGAAGTGTGCTTCCAAAGGCTAGAGAGAGGCTTGTGAGAGGCTTCTTGGGATATTGGGGAACCATGGGAGGATTCTAGAGAGAGTAGGGCAGAGTTTGGACGAACTCCAAGGGATTTTAGTGAGGAGGAAGTGGGATCTTGGGTGGGTCTATATAGGAAAGGTGAGGGAATTCTTTATTATTTAGGTTTGGGTCCCCTTAAATTAAATTAATCCAAACCACAAACTATCCCATGATTTCTGCCCATCCTTTTTGGAAAAGTAAAGAAGAAAAAATTATTTTATAAGGAACAAGTCCGAACTTCTTAAAATAATAAGGTTTCTTATGTAGAGGTGAGTCACACTCCCATGGAAATTAATTTAAAAAGGAAAAATGTTGATTATGTCTTGAGGGGTTCATTAATTCTCGAAAAGTAAGTAAAACAAACCCAAAATCACTTTATATTAATGGTAAAACATATATTGGCCGAACATAAGGATTATAGTATTTTATTTCATCACTATTGGGTCATTATGATGTCCTAAAACACATTATATATTTAAAGGGTATTTAATTTTTACCAAAAAATTCGACTGTCTCAGAAAATTATGAAAAATTCACCGTTGGATAATTTCGACGTCCAAATTCTTGAAATGAAATTTATTTTATCTAAAATTTTATCTAAATATGTGAATTTTCACTTTTAAAATAAAAACCGACATTTATAAAAAATTCACGGGTTTTGATAGAAATGGCTTTCAAACCTCAATAAAAATTTTAATTGCATTCCTAAAATTATAATATCATTTATATTTAATAAAAATTAATTTAATATTCATATTAATATTTTATTAAAACATTATTTAATTAAAAAATCCATTAATTTAATAAAATTTAATTCGTAATTAAATAATAACTAAAAACACCATTTGTACTTTAAAAACTATTTATAATGTATCAAAAATGACTAGAAATTATATTTATTATTATATTGAAAAATAATGTACATGAACATAGTACTACGTATTTCCTACATAACCCCTTAAAATAGCCGCATAAGACCTAAGGGTAAGGTGTGCGATGGTGACAGACTCTTGGGGTGGCTCGGATAACATCGTTCGAGTGGTAATCTATATCAACATCCACTTTTCCAGTAGACGGTCATGTTCGAGCTTGACATAATGAATCTCAGCTTGGGCTTGGTCAAGGGCGAAGCCCAAAGATGCCACCTCTTTTCCAAGATCTGACAAATGGGCTTCGTATGGGGAAATTCTACAGGATGAGGCCATCGATTCCTTTGTCTATGTAAAAATTGGGTTTGTTAAAGCCTTATATTTATACTAATCATGTGATCACTGTTCAATGGCTATAAAAGTAACGGTCACAAATATTATCATAAAACCGATGAATTTGACATTTTATAAAACATTTTATATAAAGATACTTTTAAATGGATCAAGAGGGATTTTGTATTAGTGAAACATTGGGTCGTTACAGAATCAGCATCATGAGATGGTCGGAATTGGAACTAAAGAGTCTGTTGCAGTAATGGGGCAGCTGAATCAAGTGATAAATGGTGGTGGTATCCATGCACGAGATCATCCAGATCAACCACAGAGAAACAAGTCAGTGGTGGAACATTTCATGAGGCAACATCCCCAATCATTTAGAGGATTATCTTACCATGTGCTAGATGAAGGGTGGATTAAAGAACTGGAGAAGATTTTCGATGTCATGGGGTGTTTATAAATTCAAAAGGTTAGTCTTGCTATTTACCATTTGGAGGGTGAAGCAGATCAGTGGTGGACAATGGTTAAAAATATTAGGTATGCTGATGAGATTGATGCTCTCGACTAGGATGAATTCAAATGTATGTTTTTGAGAAGTATTTTCCTACGGTTGTTCAACATAGGATGAAAAAACAATACTTGGAATTGAGGTAAGAGGACGACTTAGTGGCTGCTTATGAAGAAAGGTTCACTCGATTGGCAATGTATGCTCTAAATATTATCCGAGACCTTGATAGTAAAATCAATCATTTTTACTCAGGATTAAAGCCAAAATATTGAAGGGCTTTAGCTTTTCGTGAGTTCAAGAGTTATGAAAATCTTGTTCATTGTGCTTAGATGGTGTAAATGTAGTTTGTCGATGATCAAGTGTTCTGTAACAACCAATAAAATAAGAGACCGAGGTGGTAGGAGAACAGGAAGAATTATTAAAAATGGTCTGATGGTAAGAATACTATGTTTCCAGTTTGTGATAAATGTAGTAAAAAGCATGCTAGGGAATGCCTTTTGAATTCTAGAATGTGCTACCGATGTGGTAAGATGGGACATAAGGATCGTGATTACACTAAAAAGGTTCAAGGTGATGGTAAGACCAAATTTGATTTATAGTTAGTGAAATGTTTCAACTGCAATGAGATGGGTCATTATGCAAATGACTGTCCGAAAAAGAACTCCAGTGATGGGAAGATGTCAGACTAAAAGTAGAAAGGGGTGGTGAAATCTTTTTCAACTACTTCAGTATATGTTGGGCCTTCAAATGGAGTGGTATCGGGTACTTTGTTTGTTTTTTCAGATTATGCCAGTGTGTTGTTCGATTCAGGGTCTACACATTCCTTCATCTCTGAAAACATTTCAAATAAAATGGGACTACCATCTCAAGAAATGACTCCTAAAATTATGGTAAAAACACCTGGGAGAAATGCTGAGGTAAAAAGAATTTATAACAATCTTCTTATCCTTATCCGTGGAAAGAACCTACTTGAAAGCCTTATTGATTTACCTCTAGTAGAGTTTGATGTTATCCTGGGTATGGATTGGCTCTCTGTTTACCATGATATGATTGATTTTAGAGCTATCAAAGTTTCTTTTAAGAAAGTCTTTCAGTTTGTATACAAGAATGAAACCTAATTGTTGATAATATATCAAGAGGCTAAGAAACATGTAAAATATGGAAATGAATGTTACCTTACACATATTGTTGAAAACAAAGGAACTGTTCAGATTAATGATGTGCCAATGGTAAATGTGTATCCTGATGTTTTTCTTGATGATTTTCATAGAATAATACCAGACCAGGATGTTGAATTTATAGTTGACTTAGTTCCTGATGCTAAGCCAATTTCACAACCCACTTATCGAATGGCTCAAATTGAACTTTTAGAGTTGAAGGAGCAATTGCAAGATTTATTTGAGAAAGGTTTCATTTGACCTACCACATCACCCTGGGGTGCTCCTGTTTTAATAGATAGAAATAAAGATGGTTCTATGAGACTTTTAATTGATAATAGAGCCTTGAATAGCATCACTGTTAGGAATAAATAACCTTTTCATCATATCGATGATTTTATTGATCAGTTCTAGGGAACTCAGTATTTTTATAAGATTGTCCTGAGATCGGGGTACCATCAGTTGAAGGTAAAGGAAGCAGATATTCTGAAGATCGTGTTTCGTACAAGATATGGCCATTATGAATTTGTAGTAATGCCTTTTGGGCTAACCAATGCACCTGCTGTATTCATTGACCTTATGAATATAATTTTCCATGAGTTCTTGGATAATTTTGTGGATGTTTTCATTGATGATATTTTGGTATTTTCTAAAAGTATAGAGGAGCCTGAAAGACATTTAAGGGTTATTTTTCAAACCTTAAAAGAAAATAAATTGTATGGGAAATTCAGAAAGTGTGAGTTTTGGTTGCAACAAATTTCCTTCCTTGGTCACATTGTTTCAAAATATGGGATAACTGTTGATCCTGCAAAAACAAAGGTTGTCAAAGAATGGCCATGACCCACCTATGTAACTGAGATCCGTAGCTTCCTTGGTTTGGCAGGCTATTACCTAAGGTTTGTTAGAAATTTTTCCTGGTTATCTAGTCTAATGACTAAGCTAACTTGGAAGGGTGTTAAGTTTATATGGACAAAAGAATGTGATGATTGTTTTCAGGAACTGAAAAGAAGATTGGTGAATGCTCCAGTTTTGGCACTACCTTCCATGAATGAGGAGTTTGTTATCTATAGATATGATTCATTGAAAGGACTTGGTTGCGTCCTAATGCAGAATGATCAGATAATTGCTTATGCTTCACGTTAGTTGAAAAATCATGAGGTAAATTACCCTACATATGATTTGGAATTAGATGCTGTTGTTTTCAATTTAAAAATTTGGAGGTATCATTTGTATGGTTTAAATTGTGGAATATATACTGCTAAAAAAAGTTTAAAGTATATATTCACTCAGAATAAATTGAACATGACACAGAGGAGATGGCTGGAATTAATCAAGGATTATGATTGTACAATTCATTACCATCCAGGAAAAGAAAATAAAGTGGCTGATGCTTTGAGAAGAAAAATTAATACTTCATTAATAATGTTGCATTGGGAAGGTGATCTTTTGGTTAAGGATTTGATGAAATTTGGCATAGAAGTTGTTGGTGCATGATTTTCTTCTGTTTTGCTTTAGGTGTCAGTGAAATATTCTCTATCAGACAGAAATAAGCAAGCAAAGAAGCAAAAATGTGAGTTGCAGAAAAAGGTAGAGCTAGTTCAGAGGTTAAGTTGCCTGAATTCAAGATTGATAATGATTGTGTTTTGAGATTTGGGAAGAGATTGTGTGTGCTGTGTGATTCACAGTTGAAGAGATAGTTGTTATGTGAATCTCATAGTTATCTGTTTTCAGTTCATCCTAGAAGTACTAATATGTATAGAGATCTTCGGGAGTATTACTGGTGGGATGGAATGAAAAGAGATATTGCTGATTTTACGGTGAAGTGTTTCACTTTTCAATAGGTTAATGCAGAGCGGATGTTACCCAAACAGATTCTTCAACCTTTACCAGTTCCATAGTGTAAATGGGAGAATATATCTATGGACTTCGTTGTGGGATTTCCGAAGACACCTTGAGGTAATAATGAAACTTGTGTTATTGTTGATCGCTTGACTAAATCTTCTCATTTCCTTGCTATATGGGATAATTTTTCCCTATATCAACTTTCTCGTTTGTATCTTAATGAGATAGTCAGGTTACATGGAGTTCCCCCTCCATTGTATCTGATCGGGATCCCAGGTTCACTTCTAACTTTTGGAAAGGCCTTCAGAAGTCGTTGGGTACTGAGTTAAATTTTAGTACAACTTTTCATCCTCAATCAGATGGGCAGTCAAAACAAACTATTCAGAGTTTGGAGGATATTATACTTGATTGTTTGATGGATTATCAGGGATGTTGGGACCAATATATTTCTTTGTTTGTATTTTCTTATAACAACAGTTATCATTCCAGTATACAGATGGAACCATTTGAGGCATTATATGGGAAGCAGTGTCGAACTCCAGCTTTCTGTGATGAAGTGGGTGAAAGGAAGTTGATAGGACCAAAATTGGTAGAAGATTTGGTAGAAAAAGATTAGCTGATACAGAAACACATGAGAACATCTCAGAGCAGGCAGAAAAGTTATGCGGATAATAGGAGGAAGGATCTCTCTTTTGAGGTAGGTGATCATGTCTTCCTCAACGTTTCACCATGGAAAAGTGTGATGTGATTTGGTAAGAAAGGAAAGATGAGTCCAAGGTTCATTGGACCATATGAAATTTTGGAGAGAGTTTGATCAGTTGCATAACGAGTGTCTTTACCTCTGAGTTTATCTCAGGTAGAAAATGTTTTTCATGTTTCAATGTTAAGGAAGTACTTGCCAGATCCATCTCATGTTTTGAGTCTAGAGGTAGTTCAGCTGGAAGAGAATCTATCTTATAAGGAACAACCAGTCCAGATTCTTGAACATAGGGAGCAAGTGTTTAGAAATAAGGTGATTCATAAATTATAGGTTTTATGTAAAAACCACATGATTGAAGAGGGAAAATGGGAATCTGAAAATGCAATGAGGGATAAATACCCCCACTTATTCGATAAGTAAATAAATTACGGGGAAAAATTTTCTAAAGGGGGTTAGGATGTAACATCCCAAGTAAGTAATGAATAATATATATTCTTATCTCAGTCTATCTGTGAATTAGATAGTGTTTTAGAGGCTTAAAATGAGAATAAATCAATTCATAAGCATGGAATACACTAATATTTTTAAAAGATTGTTTTACTGCCTTTTGATGGAAAACAATTTTTAAAATAAATACTTTGAAAATTTTACGAGCTTTATTTGTCAAACTAAACATATTCTATATGATTGGGACATTGAAATTTACATTGGATAATGTTTTGGTATTTTGCTGACAATGTTCAATTTTTTAATTAATAGTGAAAAATATTGCATTTTACATCAAAACTACTTTTCATATAATTTAATTATATGGATATATTATCTTTTTAATTGGTAATAAAGTTTAATTAGAATATAGTTTTACCATTTAATCCAATGGTGGTCATAAGAATTATTTTCTCTTTTGAATGGGGCATAAACAAGTGCCAAAAGTTTCATAGATATTGTTTAAAAAAACCCACTATTTGTTTTGACAATGAAAATTATTTATAAATTAATTATTGAAATTTATAAGTTTGGATTTTGGTAAAATTGATTCCATATTTGTAATCAGAATTTCCAAATTATGTAATTAACACTCTTTTGTTTTTGGACATTATGAATAGTAACTACGGTAATTATCTTTAATTATCGTGATTAATTAGTAATCAGGTAGTTAAGGATAATAAAATAATATCATAATGATAAAAAATGACCCCAACATGTGTCCTAATGCTACTGGTTGTGTCATGGTAGACCATGGTATGCCATTTTCCAATCTTAGGGACCCCATGGAGTCACTTTTGGATGAAAGTGACACTTTATCATTTTATTTTTAAAGAAAGGAGAATATAACTAAAGAATGTATCACCCAGGTAAAACATTTTTAGTTTTGTATGTGTAAATGATCTACTATACTATAAATATAAATTGGAAAGATAAAACGATTTTCTACATCATAGTAATTTTTTATAATTTTTAGACATTAAATTATTTATATTATTTATGACATCTTGATGATGCAGTGATTACCTCATTAATGAACGATTTAAATAAAATGAAAATATAATGTAACATCTAAGACATAAACTTGTAAAAGACATATTATATTAGTATATTTAGAAAAATTATCACCTTATCCTCTAAATATATCAACGTGGGACCTTTAAAATCTGAAAAGCATATTAATATAATGTAATATTTTATGAGTTTCCAAGAGTGCCTCTCCTCTCCTCTTATAAAAGCCCCCCACCTCTACCTCCTTAGCCACACTTATCAAGCCACTAGATCGGCCAAGCCCTGCTCATTATACCTCCTAACATCCCTATTTTCATCCTAGAAGCCTTATATTAGGCATAAATTTCTTCAAGAAACCATTTTGGTTCAAAACAATAAGAGTTACCCGATTTAAAAGGTAATATCTTCTCTAATGTTCTTTTGTTTTATTTTGCTTCTCCAACCTCCTAAACTCTATTTATTCATTTATTTTGTAACAACACCAGAATATTAAATATACTAGGATGATTTAACCAGATTTATTCGAGCTACACTTACACACACCTATATCTAATGGTTAAAGAGCATACTGTTTCTGTAGATGGAGAATTTCTGCCACACGAAACTATGATTGTTCAATATTTTTCTAACACCATCAAAGGTGGCCATTAAGATGTCACTATATTTATATATGATATATAATAATTTTATGTTTTATTTAAGCTTCTGTATTTTTCATTTATGGCATTCCTTTATGGTTTCCATTATGTGTAAACGCGATATCTTCATTTTACGAAGGGCAGACCACCGCCCCCTCAATGTGATTTGATTCATTAATGCCATATGTGGGACATATAAAGGATGGAGTTAATGATATTATATATGATATTGTACTATAATTATAATATACTTTTATGTCATTATGATTTCATTCCATAAAATATGAAATATAAGTTAAAGTAGCATTCATGCGTACGTACGGCTTACCGTCTCCATGAACGGTGCATTTCATTTCTTACCTCTAAATGTTATGTAATATTATAAATGCATGTATATAATGGATATATATGATATATATGATATATAAATCATGAATATAATTCTGGATATAATAAATACATGAACAAATTGTAATTATAAAGATTTTATTTTTGACACAAGTACCAATGATCGACAAAAAGACCATTATTAACTTAAATAATTATATAGTGTTCATAACATGGTAATAAGTGATATAAAGGGAATAATGAACTTGAAAAAGGTTATGAAGAATGTAGAAATTAACTCAAGTTTAATATTCAGGAGATTAAAGAACGATCGAGTCAAGTTGGACATGAGGTATGGGAATTCATCTCAATCTCAATTCATTGAGGCAAATTTTGTTTTATACACAACATTCTTTCATACGGGGTATAAACCTCCATTTAAATTTACGTCCATTAAAAAGGAATATTTTTTTATACAAATCATTTTACTAAACAATAAAATTAATGTTTTTTTGTCGTACGTATGCAGTGACAACGAATTCTTCTCCACCGTGACCATTATATGAGTTTTGGCTTCTTCTACAAGCCATAATTTTTTTAAATGAAAAATAAATACCATTTTTTACTTTTCTTTTATTTTGGTATTGAAAATGGCTATGATAATGTTTTTATATAAATGTTTTGTATTTATATCTTGTGATTGAAATGTGGAAAGGATATATTTCATTTATGAATATTTTATGTGATACAATTATGTTATGGTTCCTGGGCATTGTTTATGAAGACAGATGGTTCTGTGATAAACTAAGGGCGAGTGAGCCCAAAATAGCTCTCCAATGCATTGGGTAACGTGAAGTGGTTAAACGTTATGTTTTCTCCAAAGGGATTTAAGGAATATACTGTGAAGGGTGTTCCAAACGTAACCATGAGGGTTACTCCCTACGTAATAATGTTATGAATTCCTCAAGTTACCTTTATGTATTACGATTTCAATGATTTATTAATGATTTTATGAGGTATGTTAAAATGATTATGTTTTATAAGTAAAGTATGATTTCATTCATGGACTAATGTTTTCATTTCGTACTTTTATATCCCTTATTGAGCTCTTTATGCTCATCCCATGTTTTTTGAAATGTGTTTCACATGTCAAGGGAAAGGTACTTGATGTGATGATAGTGTCAAGGAAGTGTCAAGAAATAATCCATGTTTTATTTTAAATATGATTCCATTGATGGGAAAAATGAGTACTATCTTTTATGTAACCACTATGTTTAAATGTGGAGTGTAATGCATGATTTATTATCTAATTCTCTAAAATTCTAAACCTAAATAGATCGTTAATGTGTATTCTTGAAATAACTCAAGATTTAGTAATGTTTAAGGATGGGGCCTTATATATCGAGTGTTCTAATCCATCCACCCAGTAAACCTTCCAGGTGTTCCCTCCGAGGGATGTACCAATCTGATCTGCCTTTACGGGATGTTCTGATCACCATCATTCCATCTCCGAAAGATGTTAAATGTGTGTCCTACCTTGTGATAAACCTGAGATGCCTAAGGAAAACCTAGAAAGAAATGCCTTTGGAATAACCGTGTCTACTAGACATTACACTAGTTGCATACCCTGTGTTAAACTGTGGAAGCCGAAGAAAACCTCAGATACGTGCCTATGGCATATGATTCCCCACATTCAACATGGGATTCCTCGGGTTATGTGCCCTTGAGATACCATCTTATGAGGACGAATATAAGATCCACAATGTCCATGAATCCAGATATGCCCTGACATGACTGATGTTACCATCAAATCTGACCGAAGGTTGCTTCCCTGTCATGATACCTTGGAATGTCCTGATAGAAGCAGCGTAATTAACTAGCATCCACAGAGATATGGAACCAGGAAGAGATGGAAAACAACATCGTCATCTTTAACAAAGACCCAGACTAGGTAACGATCTCTAAGGAGGAATCCGCAGAGGGAGGAACTGACAACCTATCATCCCATTTTGATCATGGAGCAAGCGTTCTTGAATAAGGAATGGATGCCACCTACCTTTGGAAAGTGGGAAAGCGGGTCACCTGCTACACATCCTCATAGACGGATGCACACGCCTTGAAAAAAGCATCATAAACAATCAATCAACATTAATAGAATGTAATAAAATGGATGATCCCATGAACAGTGGTTTGGGTATCACTACATATCCTGTGATTGTAGGAATCATGCCATGTATAGCATATTGGGAACTGTGCAGTTCGATGTCTTGCAGCTAGGATTAACATCGTATAGTATACAACCATGTGGTCAGGATGAAGGATACCATAAAGTTTAAAGTCTTACTATTAGGACTTGATCCATGTATTTAAACACCTTTTGGTCTTGATTATGTCCATTAATTTTAATGTATAGATGTAAGTATGATGAATTACCTGATGTTAAGGAGGAGATAGATTGTGTATCCATTTAATTTTACATCATACGGTGAATAATTGGTATTCTGTGATGTTTAACATCTTGCTATTAGGACTTGGCTGTATAGTTCATATAGCCAGGGCAAGATCTATATTGTATAATGTCATGTGGTCAGGACGAATACAATCTTCATTCAAATTGGAACACTATATTCATTCCATTTGATATATACAATAAGGGGAATAGTTATTAATTTTTAAAGGAATATTTTCCATCGATCTTCTTTATAACCAATTCTGAGCCCCTTTGATATTCTAGTACACTATGTGAATATTTAGGGCTAGTTACAACATAGTGATGGGGGCTTGATACTCAGTCTCACTATTTGTGTAGCCTTCTGATAGTGATAATGTTTAGGTAAACAATTTATTATTAAGAGATTTGAACAAAATCCTCATACCAACATGATTTTGATTTGGATTTTCCATCCTTGTGTTAATAAGACAATGAGAGGTACTGTTAAAGTATATCTCCCATTTTGAGGGAGTTTTATGGGTATTGAAGTCCTCTACTTTGAAATCATTGTGTCTTCTGGTTTATTTTCAGGTTATTATATGCTATAAGGAAATCAGTTAGGGATTTTCCATTCACTGAATTCTATGATATGATCTGAATATCATATTGCCATCGAATTCCCTCCCATCCAGCCAAATGCTGAGTCAATATAAGAATACCAATGATGTACTTGAGAATATAAATAGAAGATACAACATGAACATTTTGGTGCTATCATTGTCTGGATGTGATTGTAGAGACTATTTCAACTTCCCGCATATTTTTAATTTTTGAGGAGGGCCCTCGATTAATATTCCATTTAGGCCACATATATGATTCTGAGCATCCCTTCTACTAGAGACATCAATATTGGTTGGTGTAGTAGGTAATTACTGAAATTTTTTATAGATTTTTAGAATGAGAGTGGTGAATCATCTTGGATGTATATTTGAAGCCTTAGTTCCCAATGAGTAGGCTGAGATGGTGTGTAGCCACATTTGGATTCAGTCTTATTATTTCAGTGTAGTTCATAATGAACACATATTGATATTTCTTTATAAATTCAATGTACATCACTTTATCATCAAGGGGAATGGAGGAACTAATCATTGTAGTCCATATTTATTCTTCTCATCCAAGATTTACCTGCATAAGATCATATGTTGTGGTGTAGAAACATTCTTCAAATGCTAGAGGGGTGTTCTAAATATCATCCCAATCATTATTTAATTTTGAATATGTGGAGGATTTTTTAGATAATGCTAGCTATCTGGGAGATACACTAGCAGTATCAAGGTGAGGGTGTTTTTTGGAAGATATATTATCATTATTTTATATATGATTCATCATAGGGAGATACTAGGGCTGGTTTTCTTTTAAACTAACACTAAGGAAAGTAAGGTCTCAGAGCTCTAGGATTAGATCTTCTCACTTGACCAGAATTATAGGGAGAACATAGTTGTTTTTGATCATACACCTTGGGTGTCCGGGGGTTAGCCCCTTTTTTATGGGGAGTTGCAATATGTATATCATCATCCATCATTGTTTGATTACCACCCTTCTTATAGAAATATGCTTCACCATATTTGAATCAAAATTCCTCAAAGGGGCTTATGTCTAGATGAAGTATACCAACCATCCCATTTGATGTTGAAGATGTCTACCACAGATTGAGATTCCACACAGTTTATCATTCTGTGACCGGGAAATGCTCTGTATAGTTTATAATCTTATGTTAATGAAGTTAATTTGGGTGAATAGACCAAGATATTGAATCCAGGATACCTTATGTTTCTTATTGGGATGAGAATCAATCCATACATGGTTATAACAAATCATGTTCTATTTAATTTAATATGTAAAGGACATGAGACGAGTATTTTATCTTTATTCAATAAGGACATCAGATGTGATGTTTAACATCATTAGGTAAGGACATGATCAATGTTGTTTAACGTCTTATGGTGAGGATGATAAACATGTAGTTTAATTTATTCTGGTATGAACATCATTAATTCAGTTAAATTCCTAGTGGTAAGGACATGATCCATTAAGTTTAACATCTTCTGGTAAAGTCGATGGTCATGGAGATTACTGTTGTATTGTATAGATGACAATAATTTTGTTTAACTGTGGGTAAATGGGATGAAAACCATATATTTTAAAATCATTCATAATGGATGATGGATATGGGTGGTTGGGCCAGGATATTGAATCCAGGCATCCCTATATAAATACTTAGGATGAGAATAAAGTTTTACATAGTTCTATAAAATCCTTATGTTTAATGTCATGTGGAAGAGATATGAGCCATCTAGTTTAACTTTTTATAGTATGGATATAATCCATGCAGTTAACCATTTTTCGTTAGGATGATAGTGAATAAACTATTAGGAGGGTGTCATATATAAAAGATCATGATCATTTTTTATGCACATTTCATGAGTTTTGGGATACTTGAAATCTATCAATCCTCTATATACCTATTCTTACAACATAATTTTTAAGACATAACATAATTATATTGTATTCCCGAGTCATGAATAGTAGGGGAAATGGTGTCCATGACCTATATACCTTGCCTCATTCGAATTCCTCATTTTCAAGAGTTTTATCAAACCATTTTTGAAGGTGCCGTAAAAATTCAATGACAAGATTTTTGGGGAATGGTTTTTTTTCTATCATGGATTTAAATATAGTCATTTCAGTTTGGGAGGTAGGAAAGTCATGCTCCGTGGGACAATCGGTGTACCCTTCTTGGAGTGATTAAATAACTGGAGTGTATATTCAGGTGTTGGTGATTCCTACATAGAAAAGTTCATCTATACTTGAAACTAGTCATTAAAGGGAAATAAAGTTTATATCATGGTCCCAAGATCTCAATTGTATGAGAAATAATTATCATGACCATCATCCTTGTGTCGCTCAACTTTCTCATTACCATGATCTTTATCAAACCATTCGTCATGGAATAGTTGAAATATCCAGTAGCATGTTTGGTTTAGAGGAAATATATTTTTCTTTCTTGTATTGAAGAGATGGGTGATTAGGTTTATTTTCCTGAATGTGATCTATGCCCCCATTGTTTTATATTGATGGATGAGTCTCGAGCCTAAGGTATAGTGTCCTAGACATTGTTTGTATGTGGGAAGGTGATGAAGTATTTGGGGTCATGGATGATGCATATCTTCCCATTGATTAAAAGTTATTTAATATCATGAATGTTTTTTTGGAAGCTCATTAGGATATATAGATTCATGTATATCCCTGATGAGGATGTGTAATATATGAAAATTACCCTAGACCTATGGGCTGGAGTGAGGTGTAATAATTGATGGGGTTTTTATGATGAGGAAAGGAAAAATTTGAATTTTTTTTCTGTTGGTGGGATGGGGAAATTTACTATAAGATGGGATTACATTGGTAGGTACTAGTATATCATCATAAGGTAGATATATCAAGAGTATTATCATAATTATCTTCATGATGTCCCCATTCTCCTTTTAGAGTTAACTGATTTGTTCTTCTATATAAATTACCTTGTCATTCTCAAGGGTCTTGATGGAAGGATCCATGAAAACTCCCTTCCCTCTATCAATGGTATAGAGACTGGATGATGATGGGAGTTCTGATATGGATCCCAGATACTAAATCCACTACAACCATTGTTCATATGATCCGTTGTTATTACCCTCTAAAATACCTACATTCTTGGTAACAAATTCTTTATATTTATTATGGATACCATTGTGTCTTTCTGCTCTTGTGCCAATAGAATAAGTTAGGCCATCATGATGTGACTCAGATGACTTAAAGAAGGAATGATTATATAGTTTAGGTGTATTATAATATAAATATGATGAGGATTTTTTAGATATGAAATATATCATATTTACTAACACATGAGTCACCTTGTTATCTGCATCAATGGAGTACCTCATCTGGAAGGATAGTGCCTTGTATACAGTTTCAGGGGTTGGTGTCCTTGATATCATATTGGGGGTATGTTCCCATGATATCGTTTGCGGTGTTAGTGCCCATTATACTATATGGGGGTTGGTTCCAATGGTACGCTTTAGAGGGTTGATTCCCAGGGTACCATTGGGGGGTCAGTTCCAATGATGAAGATTACTATAGGGTAAAATACACTGAAAATTCCTCCAGACATAGGGCTAGTTTTTTCCATGGGTTTCCTTAGTAATAGGGTATTTCAGTGATGAATTTAAAGGCTACGGGATAGTGATGATATGGGATTGGCTCTCAGACTCTATTAAGATACACTGGGGAACCATAGATCTATTTTCAGTAAGAAGGGTATAAGCCTACTTTGAAGTTGAATTGTTTGGATACCCCTGATGGGATCTCCTACTAGATGCGCCAACCCTTATAGTTATTTTTGAAAAAACATATTATATAGATCCTTGTGGAGTCATGGTCACATGATGATGATGATGACCAGAATAGATGGGTGACCTCTTAATAAGCTCCAGAGTGATTGATTTGATATGATTATTTTCCTCATCCATCTCCTTATGTTAGGGAAGGTGTGAATTTTTTTATTCTATATATGGGCTCCCAAAGTAGATGAATGTGGACACATTGGATACTTCTTCTCAGGAGGCCTTCCTTGGGAAAGATGACCAGAGATAAATCAACCTCTAAAGGATTTCACAAGATGATTCTACTACTGTTATGGATCTGATTTTTGGGACTCTTGGCCCAGTTTGTTATCCAATAAAAAAATGGAGGCTGTGTGATAGTGACAGCATACATCGATGCCTCGGGGACAAATCATCTTATCCAAAGAACTCAGAGTCCATTGGAATGTTTGTTAATATCATTTAAATTGCAAGGAATATAGAAGTAATGAAGAATAAAACTATAAAATTTATCTCTGCAACATCATATATTAGAGTACATGTTTGATCAATAACATTCAATGTATAAATTATAGAGATACAGTCCCATATTTTTACACCTGCATTAGCATGGTTAAAAGAAAAATAGAAGTTTCACCATGATGTTGTGTGATGCACACAACAATAACTGACCAAAATAGTACTGGGAAATCTATACTTTTTTACCCATGAAGGGATGAAATAATTAATAAAAATTCCCATTGGGTTCACCATTTTTTCATATTGAATTTGAACGTGGGTTGTGTTTCACCTGATGGTTTGATTATGGGGGGTTAAGGCCTTTCTCAAACATTGGAACTGTTTTTTCCATTTGTGTTGCTTTTCCTATAAACTCCCAATCCTTCTCACATCTATAACTGGATACATAACTACTTTGTAATGGAAGTCAGTCATTTGGGGATTCACACCCAATGTCTCTTCCCTTTGATCAAGTGGATTGGTGGTTCCGTCATCATAGCCTTTTGGGGGGAATTATGTCATACACAAGGACAGTCATATTGATTTATGATATGTATGTGAAATACTTACCAGACCCCAATACAATACCAGTTAACCATATGTCAATGAATTTATAATAAACATGTATTGAGATAGATAATTACATGCATATCAAAAGATCCTTATCTCTATCTTAATTATTTATGATGCTCTAGGATATGTCCATATCAGAGATAATTTGTGTTTAATTCCACTCATGGAGGCAGTTTATTTATTAGAGGTGGGACTGGGTATCTATGCGGGGTCCTACATATCCTGTAAAAATATTAATCAAAGCCCATGTAGATGGTTTGGCCTAGTTTAAGGTCGTATGATAGGACCCATCCATGATGTTTAAATTCATTAGGTAAGGACATGAATATAGATCTTAGAACTCAATGTGGAATATTATATATATTTTTAAATTAAAGAATCTATTTCTATGTAGTTCTTGGGAATTGATTCTATTTTGTGAGAGATATTACAATAAAGGCCCTAGACAGGACTGATGAATATGATATTTCCCAAGATATCTTCTTTGATAATGTGACCCTTGAGGTGGGATGAGATGTATTCACACTTAAAAACCAATGGTAGTACCATAATAGGAGAAATCATGAAATACTTTCGATATAATCATTGATGATCTCTAAGCCCATGTCAGACATGATCGATTTGAGAAACAAGTGATAGCAATAGATTGTGCACATTGAACGAGGGTATATCTTTACATGCCTTGAAAATTAAATATTCTCTTTGAGGGTTATGAGTTCCATTCCCATGGAGGATATTATATAGAGATAATCCCTTAGAAAGTTGTATTATATGTCATGTTTTATTACAGAAATTAGGGTCATCGTAGTTTCATTCATCACAAAAGTGCTAATGGGTTTGAGGTACCTACCAGCATGATTGGGGTTTACACATAGAATAATTTTACTATGTGATCCAATTTATAATCTACCAATTCCCAGGGAATAATGGTAAAGTTTTATGAGAATTTAATACCATAAGGTAGGAATACTATAGATATGAAGGGATATACACATATGTAGAAAATATTAGTGTTGGGGGCATACCAAGGTTTCCTACTTATCCTGGTTATAGAGGTAATAAGAGTTATCATAGTTTACATCATCCAAAACCTTCTGATGTGTTTTTGGTACTTGGGGGAATCATCAAGGCTTATAACTAAAATAATTCTTTTGTATGGTCCACTTCTCGTATGCTGATGGATAAGGAATAACTCTAGAATAATTGGACAATTTAATCCCAAATCAAGAATACATGGGAGAATAAGGGACATACATGAATGTATATTCCATTAGATCATGAAACATAGGAAGGAATCCTTAATATCATGGTAATGGAGGGAATGAATGTTCTCATAGTTACCTACATCCCTTAACGCATTTACAGGCTATGTTGGATGATCACTAGTCATGATTTTATTGTTAACCCCGAGGATTCATGAATGTTAAGGAATTACTCCAGGATAAAGACCCTATCGATTGTGGATTACACAATGATGTAGCCCTTTTGGTGGTGGATTACACTATGATGTTGCCCTATTACTGAGTACACATTATATTATGTCAATAATCAGGGCTTAAGCACTGAGGTTTCCTGATAAAAAACTAATTCTTTATCTTCTGATAAATTAAAAAGAGGTGGTAACCATTAACGGTCTGACCGAGAGCATGAAATAGATAGGTTTTTCGGAGTTCTAAATATTAGCTCATCAATGATATTTGCCTTTCAAAATGATAATGCAGCCAAAAGATTTTTAATCAGGTCCACATGGCAGGAGTCCAAATTGGCTAGGTGGATAAATATTTCAGGTCATAAGGGATGGTCCCGACATGCCTTGGATGTTTGATGGACATGTATTTATTGTATTACTGAAATATTAGGGTACAAATAAGTTATTGAAGACATTCCCAATAGGATTTCGTGACATGATAACAAATTCAATGGGATATCATTTGGTTCTGTGAATAGCTTGCATGAACCAGACGATGCATCCCACGCACATCTTCATGTGACCAATCAAACCTCAGAAGTCTATACATTTGGATCTCAAGATAACAAGAGGGAGTTCATCAGCGATGATCACCTACACATTCCATTACTCCTACATCCTCCATTTTTGGAGCTCCCTTTTCTCTCTCACCTTTTGGGTGTTTTCTTGACAGGAACATGGGTTTTATAAGTTGAGAGAGGTTTAGTTCAATGCTTCTTTGTATGGGGATGATGGATGATTCTTCAGTTTAGGTACTGGAGGTTTTTCTAGATTGATATTATGCTTTGCATTATTCTCATCGCAATGGTGACATCATGTGATTGTCATAATCTGATTTTAATCGGATGAAAATCATTGGGTAGGACAAAGCATTTGGAGCCGTAAACTAATTACAATGAACCTCTTAATTGTCTTCACTCTGATAACATGATTGATGTATGATCATGATTGGATTTTGAGTGTCAGCATGAGTTATCACATAAGGCCACTCGTGTTCATGATTAGATCTAAAGGATACTAGTTTTGGTGGTCTCGAGATCACTTAGCTAATTACGATGGACAAAGGTGGCGACCACGGTGATCATCAATAGATCAAGAGAGAAGACTCCTTCCATGTCAAACCATTTTCCATCTAAGTGTGATATGTGAGTGTGAGGTGGAATTTGAAAGTTGCTCTTTACATGGGATCATTTGAGATTTAATTTTTGAGGTGCGATATGATTTTTTCAGGTTTGTGATGGGTTATGTTGAAGCGAACATCTAAGATCATCGAGAGGAATAATCCGATGGTCCATATTTGATTAATAAAGAAATATCACATCCCACATAGAAACCATTTCTCTGCATCCCTCTTATATATAAGCTTGGAAGTGATATATACATAACCAATCTAGTAATGGGGTCAACAACTTTTCCACATTAATTACCTCCATATCTACATTGGTCGTGCCCATAGTTATTGGAAAAGGTACATCCACCAACATATAAAGAAATTCTAAGATGAGTGCATTAAGGGAGGACTTTTATTTTACGATTACAATAGTAAATGTCAATTTTTATAAAGATGTTGTTTTAGGTACACTGATTATAAACTCAAATGTATTTAATCATTTATGTGATTCTAGACCATCCCCCTCTTTTTAGTGATCTATTTTTTTGATGAAGATTATATCGCGTCAATAAAAAAAATAAATGTGTTATCAATCTAGAATACTTTTTGTAATTATATTTAAACATTGATTTGTTTGTAACTCCCCAATATATTTCATAGACTTACCTAATTTTAGTTCACGGTTATTATGCCTATAGTTATCTTTGATACATCCTTTATATAGGTTATCATTAAAATAATAATATGAAATATTATTTCCACATGTAAAAATGATGATCCCTAATGTAGATACGAAACACATTTCTTTTATAAGAGATACTTCAGTATAAGGGCCATTTCTTGATCCACCTTTTGTAGATCCCCATATTGATATACTAGGATTAGAAGAGTGGATTCAACTATGGTTCGAAATGATAAACATGTAATAGTAGGCATATTGATTTTTCATGATTTCATTGATGTGTTTACGGGGAGAGTTACATATAAATAAACAACCGTTTAATGTGTATAATTCTATTAAAATCAATGTTGTTGAAAAACATATATATGAAAATCCCTTCAAAATTTCCATTGAGGAATTTGTATAACAGAATAAAAAATTAAATTCATTTTATAAGAAGGGAATCATTCACCATATTTTCCACATTGGTGATAGCGTATTATTATCTGTTTCCAGAAAAATGATGGTCAATGTGTATGTACATCAATTATAAGGAAATAAATTCCATTACTAAAAATATGAATTTTCATTTTCCTTACATTGATAAATCGTCTTATTAGAAAGAAAGAGATCATTATTTTTTAATGATTGTTCCTTGTTCAATTTATCATCAATCTTGTAAAAGTAAAGATGATATTCTAAAGGTAAAATTTTCAAAAAATATTTTCATTATGAGTTTAATGATTTCTATTTTTTAATGACCAATGAATTTTTTTTATAGATCTCATTAAAAAATTATTGAAGGATTTAATTTTATATTGACAATATCATTATTTTTTAGTTCAAAATCAATTTTATTGAAATTTGGTGAACCATTATCATTCAAAATACATCAGGATCAAACATCATAAGAACTAATCAATCCATTACAAATTAATTGAAAACAGTTAGAGTTTTTACCTTGAATAATCATCATTCGATGGAGGTAACCTGTAAATATGGATTTTTCTTTAATGAGATCCTAAATGAAAAAATCTATCATGTCCCAAGTTTGTGCTTGTTCCTCCATGATGGTTTTCCCCTCATTGATGTTGCAGATCAAAATTAATTTTTTTTATTAAACTAGGAGCATTCTTCATAATTCATATCAACTTGAAACAGTCTTTCAAAATTTTTTTGGGCATTATACCACGACATGGTGGTCCTGAAATACTCTTCCAGCATTTCTTTACTGGAAAGCACAATGAGTTATACCAAAAATAAGGATTTAAAATTATCATATATACATTTCTTGTGTAATATTTAATATATAGATCATTAATGAATTGTAATCATAAATAATTTTGAATTTTTTTAGAAAAATTTACTGTTGATTATAAAAATCCATACAAGATAATTTTTTTTAAAGAAAATGAAATCCCAGAATGATGGAAAATTAAGAAAATATTTATAATGTTGTTGATCTATAATTCTAATAGAGTCTCTATTTTTCATTATCACCTAGGCTAAATATGATATTAATTGATGATTCCCACTGGTCAAATTTCACTAGACACGCTAGTAGAACAAAGATGAATAATGACCTAATAGAGAAGTTTTGATTGCCAAAAATGTTGTGGGAAATTTTGTAAAAAGAATCAAGATGATTTTATTATAAAAAGGTAAATATTAAGAGAAAAAATATTAAATGATCCATGTATCATCTCTCTAATTTTCTATATAAATGGGATCATATTTCAATTAAAATAGTCAATTGATTTTATAATGACTAAAAAAATGAATTCATTTCATATGGGTTATTGTGGATCTCCTAAAAAATTATACACATTTATTTAATATAAGATACAATATAACTCGTTAGTACCTCATATTACTCTATATAAAAATATTTTAGGCGTTATGTTTCAAATCCTTTGATTATATAAGTTCATGAAAACTTTGTTACATCAAATAAATTGAAAAATATTTAGAATGATCTCGATACCAAGATATATTTGAGAAATATGTATCACCCTCACACACATAAATTGTATGAATAGAAATTTTAAACAATATAATAAATTTTGATAACATTATCATATGATTTTAATGTTATTTGGAATCAATATTTTTCATGGTTTAATTTCAAAATACAAATATCTTCCAATAGATAATTCTTATAAAATTGTTTTTTGGTTTTTATGGGAATATTTGTTGTATACATATATGATCGGATGATATTGATGATAGACATATTTTTGTACTAGAACATGTTTGTATGAAAATGATTAATGTGAGAACTATTGATAATTATATATTGGAATAATTTTTTTAAAGGTAGATATAATTATATCTGATTGATAGATTCATAATTTAATGAAGTTGGTCATGATTTATTGATAGTATAACTATGGAAGGTTTTTATAATGTTTTTTATGAAAGGGATAATATGTATTAAGATCACCATGAATTTATAGACAATTTAAAATTTTATATTTTGTCATAGAATTCAGAAATTTTAGACAACCTCTTTAAAGATAATACTGTGTTTCATATCTTATTTTTAAATAAGTTTATTCGAAACCCAATACATGTACTCTAATTAGATTAAATGGAATTCATGGCTGATTTATGATATTAATTAAATTATATCAATAGTAATAAAAATATTTAATTTTTTTTATAAATATATAACTATACCAATAATACAATTACCAAGATATGATATGATATTTTGAGAAATGTGGGATGCTAAAGAAACTACGATGAAGTACTACCCACAATTGTTTAAATGATAACCAAAGAGAAATTTAGTTTTGATATTATTAATGGGGGAAGAATGAAACATAATAAAATTCCTTGTTTACTATCAAAGGGATTCCTCATTAGAGATTAATGGGATCCCAAATAAACAAGATACCCAAAAATGTTATTATATAACAAATTATGATAATGGAACTTTCAAATTATTTACATTATAATATTACCTTGTATCTATACAATGATTCAATCGATTTCAAACTGTTATTTCTCCAAATCAAATTGTATGAGATCCTCTAATAATGATGAATATGTGTATTATATATTGAGATACTCTTATAAATGTATTGTTTATTCTTTAAAACCATGTATCACGAGGTGATCATGGGGGATAATCCATTTATCCAATTCTTATTTGGGGTTACAATGATATTCCATTCATATATTTATCAAAACTCAAAATCATTCCTTTGAGGAAAATGTTATCTTCCAACCTTGCATCCACGGAGTGAATCAGAAAATCCAAGGACATTGTGGGGCTTGAACTTTTCCACTTTAACTTTACCTTCATCTAATTTATGATTGAGTTGGATGTATGAAATATCATATGATGATTCCTTTTTCAAGCACACCTCTTTATAAAGAGAATTAATGAGCCACTTTTATCTGTGGCTACTACATTACATATAACTACATTTAGACATTCCATTTCTATGATAATTTTCATTAGAGTATCCGTAGAAATGTACATTCATTTCAATATAATATTCCTTACTAAATGATCTTGTAATATCTAGTCTAGGTAAATTAATGACGTAAATCTCTTTCTAAAACTTCTTAACATACTTAGATAATCCCTCAATATCCCTAATAGTGTTCTTTGCTCTCCTGTAATAGGACCTATGGTAATATTCAACTTTTTCTACATCATTTCTATAATTAGATTTTGTTTTGGTTTCATAATCATTCTTAGATTCATTTATATCCAATGTTCCTCTCTAATAAGTATCCCCTTCATGACCCACATATGTAATATTACATCCTTGGAATTTAATTAAGTCTATATAACTCATCAATACAATCCAATTATGGATTAAAAGTATATATTATTTCTACATGATATGCATGATAGATTAGAAAAAATCAATAATCAATTAATATTCCATTTTCTTACCCACAATTCAAACTTTTTTACCATTAGGAAAACTGAGAAAAAATAAGGGAGATATTTTTTTTACCATTTAGGTCTGACTATAAAAATATTTAGTCTAATTCTCACTATTGGATGATTTTATTTATTCCCATCTTCTACCAAAAGGGTGGGTGAATTTGATTAGATCATCCCTATAATGAGGTAGAATCTCTATATTCATGATCTTATTTCCATTTCAATATACATTTTTCATTGAGTTATCCTTATTGAGTGGATTCAATTCAAGCATTGAGATTCACCTACAATGAAATCATTGTGATCAATTCCCTTTGAGGTAGTAGGTAGAGAAATAAACATTCCACGAATCATACATGATCAAATTTTGTAGAATGGAATATCTATCATTATCGATCCAATTAAAATAAAATAGTTTTTACAATAATAAACATCAATAATAATTTGGGTCTCAATGGGATGGATGACGACATTGCTTCTAAGATAAACAAGCAAAAAATGACCAACTATTATTCCAAGCATCTTCAAATTAAGGGATTTGGGAAAGTGTGTAGAAATAATAGAAGAAGTAACTATTTATCCATATAATCATGGTCACAATTCATGTAAATAGTAAAATACTATTCATGATAGAGGATATCAAAATAGTTGACGAGTGCAAGTTATTAGACCAGGGAAGAAAAAAATAATCATATGAAAAACATAAAATCATTGTGAATCGAACATTGAGTAATACTACCACCACATGATGAGGGAGAACCCACTGGGTATCTATGAACCATCCAATACAACCAATTAAAATAAAAGCATCAATTTATATGGGAAATAATGTGAGTATGTGTAAGGAATAAGCGGTTGAGAATCTTGTATAAGAGATTAGAAGCAAAGGGCCTCCACTTTCAAAACCAAATACCATAAAGCCCAACTCAATACAATGATTGGAGGGTGAATCTCCACATTGGTGAAATGATATTAAAATTTGAAGATCACCTCGAAAAATTATGACAAGGGGAATATATATGATATTACAAAAATAGTTGATTTTTGGATGAATAATGAAAAATACATATTTTATAATTAATTTCACTTATATGAAATAGTCATGATATATGAATGATGTAAAATTTAATGAAATAATTTTAAAAACCTAATATATATTTAATATGTATTATAATTAATGTAAAAATATATGATTGAGTATAGAAATTTGTGTCTATCATTTTTTAATTAAACATAATTTTTTAATTTATAAAAAACTATATTTTTTTATTCATCTCTTTCAATCAGGTGGTAAAAAAATTTATTCAATTTTTTTCATTAAAATATAAACAAATTATCCATCTAATATAAATTATACAATTATTTATTTTTCATTTTTTATTATCCATTGTTTTTCGAATAAAAGTTTTTTAATCATAAGTGATCCTTTTTATAAAAACATAATTTTATTTCTTTATATATATATGAAAATTGATTTCAAAATATTATATAAAATCAATAATATAATATAAATTGTATATTTTTAATCAAATTAATTAATATTATGTATTGATTTAAATGTATGTTTTTTTATAATGAATTGTCGACATGGTAAAATATTGTTGTTATAGTAAGGGTTAAAATTGATCGATTTGGTGTATTAACTAAAATGATATGTTTTTACATTAATGAAGAACATTTCTAAATAATTATTTATGAATTATTTTTCCACTCAATCATTCCATTAATGATATTGGTCCCTTTTTATTATACTTTCAATTAAATTTTGGTTTCTATGTTTTAATTTACATTGTAAAGATCATCGTTTTGAACTAGTATAAAAATGGAATATTTCTAAACCTTTTCATTTAAAGGATTGGTTTTTTTAACTTAGCTTCAGAATATAATCTTGAGAGTTGGGTCACATAAAACTGAGGTTTTTGGACTAGGGTGAAGCCTATTTAAGTCTCCCTAGGATTCTTGAGAAGTTTTGGGAGCACTGGACCTGATAAACATCTTGTTTTGAAGTAGAATAGAGGGTGAACGTTTGGTGCACAACCTGCTAAACCGTGTGGCCCAATACATGTAACTATGTGGCACAAATTTTTGGGGGAAGATGCGTTTGGTATCAGTTGTGCACGGTTTTACAACATGGGTGCCAAACCCATGTAGGGTGCTCTAGAGGAGCAGTGGTGGATGCATAGTTAGTGAATTTTTTTTTCAAACCATGCTCTTAATAGTGAAGGACCCCCAGTTTTTTTTTAAAAATTTATTATTATAAATTATATTAAAAATAAAATATAAATCATTATACTCCACACTATCCCCTCTCTTTCGACACAGACTACCCTAAGGGGTTCCCCATCGACGTACTTCTCTGAATCCTCTCGACTTGTCGGTTTCATCAGGGTCTCCCTATAATTTCTCTTCACATTTCCATGTTTTGGTAAAGGGGTCTTCAGGTCTTCAATTTCTGTGTTCTGGAAACGACCAATGGAGGTGAGGTGGTTCGAGTTGTTTTGTTTGGCCAGTTTTGTTTTGGGGTAAGAATTTCTTTTGCTTCTTGGTTTACACCTAGTAAATTAGGGTCATTGTTGGTTTTATGGTTCGTTTTATGTACTGTATAGGGTGTTTAACTCCATCATTTGGTTTCAAGTCACTAGGACAAAGGTAACATACTTGTGTATGAATAGGTAAATGAATATATATATATATGTGTGTGTGTGTGTGTTTGTGTGTGTGTGTGTTCCCATGTTACATGTATAGTCATCCATGATAGAGATTACAGACGTATGGGGCTAGGTGTTCACACACACACACACATATATATATATATATATGCGCGTAGGGGATTTGATACAGGTATATGTATATAGGAATATGTATAAGGATCCCCTTGCACTTTCTTATTTCCATGCAGGTGTGTGCATTGGGGATAGGTCTCCTTTCATCTGTGTGATGTTTCATATGCCTAGTGGGATAGTGATTAGCCACTAAATGAGGCTAATATTCATTGTTAATATACATAATTTTCATGTTCTTTGTTATTCATAAACACCATTTTAGTGCATTTTACACTTTGAACATCATTTCACATTATGTTTGTAATACCTTCTTAAAATGCACTACTATGTGGTACATTTTTGAACATCATTTAAAGTACCCAATGATTCATCTGATTGTAAGGAATTGAATTTTACATATTTTAATTTGATATTTTTGGAAATTGATCTACACTTAAATATGAACATGTTTGATTCAGGGATCAATGGAGAATTTATGGAGGATGATGGAGATATTTGGCAATGAAAGGAAGCAATTCTGGAGAAGGCAGATTGGACACCAGCCCACTGATGAGACTGTGGGGCCCAACATACAGGCCCAATTAATCCCAAAATTCGTGGGATGATAGAAGACATGTACAGAAACAAATCACTCTTCAGGAGGCGGTTAGAAGACATCCGGAGCTCCATTTTCTTCTTCTATGGCCCACCCTGATTCGGCCATCTAGAAGGTCATCCAAACGCGTCTGTTCGGTGGATGAAATCTGGCTGCCACCTCGGGTCAAATGTGGAAAATTCCAAATTCCACAAACTTTCCACCACCCTAGGCCTACCATACTCAAGTGGGATGACTTGTACTGTTGAAGGCTCGACCCAAGGCTCCCAAAATGCCTATTTAAGGCAGTGGTGGTGAAGGAGTTGAAGATCTTGGATGCTTTGTTTACTTGTAATGTTATGCTGCATTTTTGTTGCCTCAATTTTGTCTTTCACATGTAAGTTGTTCAATTCACTTTAGTTTCTTAATAAAAGTTCTTCTTCTACTCTTATTCTGTTGTTCTTAATATCACTTTGATACCGTTGGATTAAGGTGTGAATTTATTCACACCAACCCTTGTGAAATTATTCACACAACGGTGGAGTGATCATTTTATTTTTGTTGTTTTCTTTACTTCTTCATTCCTCCCTTATGAGTCTACTTTCCGCTTCCATTGAAACCATGGGATCAATGGAGGGCTAACCCACTTATGGGTTGATCCAAGGGAGTAGCAAGGGGCTGGATTGGATGTTATTTATCACCTAATTAATGTATAATCACTTCTTTATTTGGGATTTTTATTTGATGATTTTTAAACTCCATCGTCCTTGTTGAATTTAAGGCCACACACTTCAAGTACTAATACGATCCTTTACCTTGAAGTGCTCAAAACTTTGATCCTTAAAGTGTATAGGTGATTAGTATTAGAGGGTGTAGGCATTAAACCAGTAAGTGATGATGTTGTTTTATCTCCTTAAATGAACCCATCTCAAATTTAAGAAATTGAAATCATTAAAAAGAAAATACATCCAATCCACCCCGAGTGATAACCTAGGATCAACTCATTCTTTTAAATTGAATCCACTTAAATCTTTTAGATATCATTAAAACCCATCCAAAATCAATCCAAGTTGGCCACTTCATAGCCAAAAATCCATCCCTTAGGTTTTGTATCTTAGGTATCTTCTTAGGTCTCTGTGGAATCGACAACCCAAGCTACACTACAAGGACCGTTCTACCCTTCTTCTCTTGGGTAAATTTGGGCGTGAACCAGATAGCATCAAATTTTAGTTAGCAAGGCTCCAATAGATGAAGGCGATGACTTGGTTCCACTGTGAAAAAGTGTCCCTTTACATGCCTTTTTTATTCAATAAATAATTAATTATTAAATTTCTAGTTTTCTCACACCCTTACATAATGCTTTAAATGTGTGGTTTTATATCATAAAAGTTTATTCTTTGATGAACGAAATGAAATTATTAAATGTGATAATTGGATGATTGATAATAAAATCATGTTTTGTAATAAAACCCCTAAATCTATGTTTTCATCCTTCAAGAATCAAATGTATTACTACACTATTTCTCTTCCATCCTTATTGCATTTATTATTTCTTTTTTACATGGTTTAGAATAGATAAAGGGCATGATTGGATACTAGGGTCCTTTATGTTGCATTTCCAAAATAGATACTTGCCTTTTATCAGTGGCACTAGTTATTATACTGAGACCTCTTTAACCAATTATAAATGTTTAGACAAACTGGATGCAATGACTTTGAATAAAGACCATGAATTAAATAATTTAATTTTATTAATTTTTTCATTCACAATGATTTTTTTTCCTTTCATAAAAATGGGTTTAAATAAAAAGGATTCCTCGAAAAGTAATTAGGCATTGTTAAGAAAATAAGTGAGAAGTCCTTGCCTCATTGGATGTTTTGAACATGACTATGTTCATGTGAATGTTTTAATTGAAATCATTAAGAGGAGTTAAATTAAGTGTAAAATGTTAGGGTGGTTTCATAAGTGTATATGGTATGACCATTTTGAATTCATAGGAAGTAATTCAATATGCATTATTTTGTAACCGTGCCTTTATGTTAAATGAGGGTAGTAGACATTATAGCCTCGAGCCATTCTATTAAATGTTGGTAGTAGTCACTATTGCCCTATTCCATTCTATTAAATAAGGGAAGTACGAAATATAGCGCCATTATATTCTACTAAATGGGGGAAGGAGTAATCACTAACCCATGCCATTATTTACATATAGTCTAAGAGACAAAGGGCTCTTGGACATCTGATAGGGGCAGACCATGAGAGATCCCCTAGAATTGGTATGGTAGTGAAATTTCCTGATCCAACCAAAATTTTATGAAATTATTGATTTCCAAGATACTAAGGGCTCTTGGACCTGGGTATCGTGTAGACTATGAGGGCTCCCATAGAATTTTGATGGTGGTGTTATGTCCCAATCCACCCCTATATACATCTAACATTATATATATATATATATGGGTAATACATATATATATACACCAATAATATAAATGATCAACCAAAAAGGAATGGAATGAAGTAGGTATCGCTATCAGGTATACCATAGGAACATGGATAAGTATTGTTTATGTATTCAATTTTTTGACAAACAATTCATTCTCCACATTTTTTAATTTATATCCTATTTCCGGGATATGGATTGACACCGGCGATGCTAGACGAATGAGATTTTCATCTGGAACCATACACAGGCCACTATTGCACTAGGGTAACTGAGTAGACCTTTCTTATTTGCAGGAATATTGTCCATGGACCTTTTTTATTGTTGTATTATCATACCTATAGTTTTGGGAAAAGGATTGAGATAGATCTCATGAGGCTCATGGATTTTTCCTTAGGAAATTTTAGTTCATTTCCTTATTTGATTTCTGTGTTGTTTTGTTGTGAAAAGAATCCTAGTTGTTTACTACATTCAAATATTATATCACCATGGAATACATTTATTGTTTAAAATGGAATTGTCCATTTTTATAAAATGATTATTTTTCTATCTAACACTACTGTCTATTATTTATATTCTCCTACTTCTGTTATTCATTTTATTTCTAGCTATTTTAAATCGTATATGAGGGTATTGTATCTCTAATATCACCTCCTAATTCCCACATTACTAGTTAGAAGCCTCTGACATACCAGGATATGTGCTTCAGGCCATGTGACCCATCGGTCTGGCTACCCATTTTATTGTATGATGGGATGGGATGTTACAAGGTGGTATCAAATTTTGTTCCATTTCCTTCTTCTTGATATATTTTGTTGGTTGGGAGGAGATTAGGAATGTGTCTGAACTAGGATAATAGCCATTCTTAGGACTAATCACCCCATGTATGGGAAAATGACCAAGTGGTAAGGGATGATTTTAATATTTATGTTTTTCACAGACATATTTGATATGATTTCACTATAAGAGACTATTTCATTCCCACTACTTAAGGAATTTTGTAACTTCTATCATTTTACCCTTGTCTTGATATGGAATTTATGTTTTATTAGAAGCATCATCATTGGCATGTAGGAAAATTCACATACCATTCATGTGGCAAGACATGTAGCTTTATATGATGGATTCTTGTTTACATAGAAATAGTTCAATGAGGGTAATGAAATGTTAATATTTTTGATAACAAGTATAGATCTATATCTACATAGTTAATATTAATGCATTATCTCCTATTAATTTATCATTCATTTTTTATTTATATTACATGTTGTTTTTTATTTGTAATGCCTTGAATGATAATTTGCCATGCCTTTTGTTTAGCCCGACTTGATAATATTCCATGTTGTTGGTTTCAATAACATCCCATCATTTTTATTACTTCTGATGCAATGTTTTACTTTTATATAAGGGTTTTTATTGAAATAGAACATGATTTCACGTGTATGTTGAATGAGTTCCATATAATCGGGAAATGATAAATCATATATTAAAATCACCTTATGGATAATGTGTATACATAGTTAGAACAACTGGTTTATAATGTAAAAGGATGTTAAGGTGGAATTATTATGTAAATTGATTTTGATAAAAAGGGATCCAAATGCCAAAATTTATAGTGTATGGGAACATTATAGGTTGGTATGTTTCCATCCATAGGTTTGAACCATGGATTTTGAGAATGTTAAAAATTTTAAATGTAAATTTTTCTAATAAATTGGAGCTAATTTTGAATTTCTAGACTATAAGTGTGCTTTATGGATTGGGAAATGGAAACTCATGTTAAATATACTAACTTTATGTTTTATGAAATTTTTATTTATGTGAATGAAGTTAAATTTTAATTTGTGGTAAATTGGATTAATGGGAACCTTGTAGGTTTCCTTAATTGTAAAAAAGGTGTTTATTATGGTAAATTGCTTGCATGTGATGTGATGTCATTAAATAATTACATTTTTAAAATGATGTTGTGAAACATGACTATTTTTCCATTGGGGTGTTGTTTGGAAATCAAGTTCCTTGAGTTTTTTTTGAAAAAATGGTACATTATTTTTTAAATTAAATCATTCAATTATTAAAGATGAAATGTGAGTAAATGGAAAATGGGCTTGGAAATGGAACCTGTAGGGGTTTCCTCTATGTAATACCCTTTTGTGTGGGTTGTTTTGAGTTATTCTTTGAGTTTCCATGGAATTGAAATGGCATTGTTTTCCATTGGAATTAATTTTAATTTAGTGATTCATTACATTATTGGATTTGAGTTAATGACATTTGTTTTTCATGACCAAATGCTTGGGTTGACACATGTCCTTTGTGAAGGGATAGCTCAGGGTAGGTAGCTCTCTTAGAAACATTAATTCATTTAAAGTTCTGTTTGTTTTTCTAACATTAGGTACCATTCAACTATCTTTGTCCCTAGTTTTAGTTTTTGATCACAATGGCCCCCTTGTTCAGTTGGGTTGTCATGATTTCATGACCATGTTATCAGATTGAGTAATTGGTAATGATCATTTTCAGTTGTTTTGACATACCACAATCCTGGTTGGTTTTTTCATATGTAATTTTACCCATCACTTTTCTACTTATATAATGCATTGGTGTACATGGTACCGTCGAGTGTTGAATATGGTAACTGAACATGGGAGTTTGACAAAAATTTTAATCCTTCTATGGTTTATTACCTTCTTGGGCTGTCTCTTTAATAGAGTGGACCACGAGCTAACAATCGGTTTCCTACAATTGATATGGGTGGGTTTATAAAGGTGAGATTGTTTTTTCATTCCAATCTCATGGTTTTATTTTTTTAATATTCATTGATAAATATGGGTGTGAGTCAGAGGAACATCACACATTTGTTTATGGTGATTTGTTACTAGAACACCTATGAGCGGCTATTTTATCTTATTTCATTCAATTACAAGGACACTCTTATTGTAGGGAGTTTTGAGTTGGTTCTATTAATTGTGTGTCTTTCCATGTATGGGGATCAACAAAGAGGCCGATTGTGAAATAGTGTGTTTATGCATGAAGTCTTATGTGGAACGTGACTTTTAAATACACGTCGATGATCTCTCAGCAACACAAAGTTCCTATGTGTGGTTTTCTATACAACCACTGATAAACACCATTGTCATGGAATGATCTTTAGTGGTAAAAGTAGGAAAAAACAAAATTATTATGTGCGGTAAAGGAAAGTGTTCATTAGTGACTCGTCGATATGTGATGTTGAGTCTCTTTCAATGCGAGTCAAATAGTTGCAGTTCTAAGTTTCTTCCTTCTAGTAGTTTTGTAATATTTACCTAAATCCATTTCAATTATCTTACTGTACTCTATTAAGAAATGAGAACATCCCCCATCATGTCTTCATCCTAGATGCACTAAGAGAGCATTAGTCTAACACCATGATAACATTTTAAAGATTGTGGGCTTGTTTGGGTGGTTCTCTATTTGTGTTACACGTGATATGTATGGTTTTAATTGTCAGATGACCATTGAGACATCTTCAAATGTTGGGTTGAGGCTTTGATGAGTGTTTTCATGCTAAATGTGGGCTTTAATGGGAGTAGGAATAAAGGTTTACCTTATAAAACACCTGTCGTCTAAGAAGGGAATCTTCTTAGTAAGTCGGCCATAGTGTATTGACTCTTTTCTCTCATGTTTATTGAATATGGTTGGTGAAGAACCATTTTATGGTACATCTCTAGGGTAAGGCCAGTGTGGTTTGTGTCGGTCGGGGCATTCCAAAGAAAACTCACTTAACCAAGGCTTTGAGGTCAATGGTAATTTACTATTTCATCATTTCAAAATCACGATATGAGCATCATCAAAATGCATAGTGGTGTTCTAATAGGGAAAACACAATAGTGGTTGAGTCATGGTCTATTTTTTTGTATAAAATACTAATATAAGGGGGATGTACCTCTAAATAGATGCATAGTGAGATGATTATGGGATCTTGTCTCTTGGTATATGGGATCAGGAAAGTGCTGTCTCGATATTTTGATAGGAAATCGGGTGTTGACATGGATGTTTTAAGGGCTTAAGAGACTCTTTCTTATGAATTACTTTAAGGTGTGTTGTGATTTTTTTTAATGAAATGATATATTTTAAATGAATCCCCATGACCGCTAAAGGTAGGGTGAGGTGTATGTTTTCAGTAAGGATTCTTGGAGACGATATGTTCTATTGCAGGTGGTTCACAACAATCATCATTTTGAACTAGGCTAAAATGGAATGGTTTTTGAGTTTTTAATTTACTAAATGGTTTTTTTAAACCAAGCCTTAGAACATAATTCTACGAGTTGGGTCACTTCATAGTGATTTTCTGTACTTGGTTGAATCCTCGTTATGTCTCCCCAGGTGGCTCAAGATGTTTCCTGAGAACTGGACCCAAAAACATCATGTTTTCAAGTACATCATAGGGCACACGGTTGACGCACAGTCTTCTAAACCGTGCATACCTATGTAGGTTACATTATATCCCTAATTTAATGGGGGAATAGACGTTTCACATAGGCTAGTTATAGTTTTCCAAACCATGTGCCTAGCCCTTGTGGGGAACTGTAGAGGTCCAGTGGTGGATTCACAGTTAGAGCATGGTTTTCCAAACAGTGTAGGTTGTCCATGTTTGACACCCTTTTTTTAAAAAAATTATTTATTTTAAATTTAATTATAACTAATACCCACAACTTATCCCTCACCCTTCTCATTCAAAGAAGTACACACTTAGGGGGTTCCCATTTGAAAAACCTCCCGACCTCCTCCTGACCTATCAATTTCATCTGGATCTCCCATCAATTTAAATTAGAGTCTCCATAGTTGTGAAAAGGATCCTTCGAGAATTGTTTTTATATATTATAGAAATTTCCCTCGGAGATGAGGTGGTTTAGGTGTTTTTTGGTGTGTCGGATTCACTTCCATGTAAGCTTTTCTGTTGTTTCTTTGTTCTTCACCTATTACATTCGGATCATTCTTTTTTAGGTTTCGTTGTATGTATTATGAAGTGTGTTGAACTCCTTTATGTGGTTTCGATTCACCAGGAAAATGACAAATTGCATGTTTATGTATAGGTAAGTAAATATATATATATTTCGGTCCCCCCATTTCATGTATAATCATCCTTGGTATTGATTATACACATATGGGGCTAGGTGTTCCATGCATATATACATATATATAAATTCATGAGTTGGGGAGAGGAGAAAGGTATATGAATATAATAATATTTGTAAGGATCCTGTTCCACATGTTCATGGCCATGAGATTGTGTTCATAGAGGCTAGGTGTGCTTGTATGTGTGTGATGTTGCATATTCCTAGTGGAGTAGAAATAATTTTTAGTTAGAGATCTTCAAGATCTAATGTGTACAACATGGTTCCATTGTTAGGTAGGGTCCCTTTTCATGCCCTGTTTATTTTGGAAATCATTAATTATTAAATTGTTAGTTTTCCCACACCCTTACTTAATGCCTTCCAAGACGGCTTGGTTTAATAAAAGGTATTTTTTTGATTTACCAAATTAAAAGCATAAATGTGATAATTAGATGACAAATAATAAAATGTTGTTTTTTGTAATAAAAACCCTCAACCAGGGTGCGCATCCATCAAGATAAAAATGTAGTGGTAGACTATTTTTCTTCCTGCTTTTTTGTCTTGATACTATCTTTTTTACTTGGGATAGAATTGATAAAGTACATTTAAGCCTGTTTAGATCCTTTATATATATTTTTCCCAAAGTAAGTTCATGCTTTGTAGTTATGGAACCACTTATTACACTGGTACCTCTTTGAAAAAGTTATTATGTTTAGGAAAATAGGATGTGATGACTTTGACAAGGGCACTTCCACTAAATGAAATGCTTTGATTAAATGGATCAGTCATAATGTTTTTATTTCCTTACAGAAATTGGTGTTTAAAAGATATTTATTTCCTTGATATGAAATTGTTCATGGTTAAGGACTTACATGAGTATTCATTTCCTTATGGTATATATTGAACGTTACTAAGCTCATTTGAATGTTTTAATTAAAATCTTTAAGATAAGTTACCTTAAGTGTAAAATGTGAGTTTTGTTGCATATGTGTATATAGAACATCCATTTGAAATGAATATGAGGTAATTCCATGGGGTTTATTTTATAACCATGCCTTTGCGTTAAATGTGGGTGGAAGACATTATAACCCCAATAAATTCTGTTAATTGTGGGTGGTAGGCATTATAGCGTCACTCCATTTTGTGAAAAATTGGTGGTAGGCATTATATCCCTATTCCATTCTGTTAAATGTCAGAGGGAGGAATCACAACTTCATTCCATTAATACCATATAGGCCAATATACTATGTGTAGTTGGACATGGGATAGGAGAAGACCGTGTGAGATACCATTTAATTTGGATGATGGTGTAATTCCCCAATCCACCACAACATTTTTCATATAATTGAAGGCCAAGAGACTAAGGGTTCATGGACGTGGGTTTGGTGTAAAATTTGATAGCTCCCCTTGAATAAGAATGGTGGTGTTATGTCCTGATCTGGACCAAAATATGTCTAACATTATAAATATATATACTGATACTAAATATATATATGTATATGTATACACACACAAATAGACTTGATCATACATACCATCAATGGGTTGATACAATTATCACCATCTGTTATCCCTTACAATCCTGGATTTTTTTTGTTTATTTATTCAATTATTTCATTAATACATCATATATAAAAAATGTTTAAATTATTTTACACATTCTATATAGGGATTTACATTGGTGGTGCTGGCCTACTGAGATTTTTATCTCACACCATACATAGGCTGCCTTTGCACTGGGGTACCCAAGTAGACCATTCATTTTATCAAGTCTGTAGAACATGGTACTTGTATTTTGTTTCATATTCATACCTAGAGTTTGGAGAAATGGACTTAGATGGAGCCTCGGAGGCTCATGGAGTTTTCCTAAGGACTTTTTAGTTCATTTCGTTATTTGATAGCTATATTTTTATGTTGAATAAAAAGCATACAGGTTGGTTATTACGTTAAAATTTTGTATAACCATGGAATTCTATTATTGTCTAAAATGGCATTGTAAATTTTTTTTTTATTTTTCTGTATTCTGGTTCTGTATGTTATTAATCTACAAATCCCACTATTCATTCTATTTCTTATTGTATAAACTATGATATGAGGGTATAGTCTCCCCATTATCACCTCCAGAGACCCTAACTATTATTTGGCATCCTCTAGAATACGAGGATATGAACTTGTGGCTATGTGACCCACCGGTACAACTACCAGTTCGATGGTAAGAGGAGTCAAGACGTTATATTGATAATAATACAAATTTTCGACCCACCATACAAATAAAAGAACACATCATTACCACACATATCAACACTTATTGAACCACCTATATCAACCAATACATGAAAAATATATTCAAATGTTTCTTTTTTGTCATAATGTGATTTTGGTCTTTTATATATAATTCATCAAAATGGATAATGATTTAATTATAATGGGATCACAAAAAAATAATTTGAATGTGCTTATTGAGTTGTTTAAAGTTTTCTCTATATTAATCCTCCATCAAATATTCATTAATCATCCTAAAAATTTACTCTTGAAAATGTTATCACCTTATATGTTGTTATGTAAATGATATATCCATTTTATATCTCCTTTCTATGCAATAGAAAAAATAATCATAACTCATGTGTACATAAGGATTACCATCTCTATGATGCGATGTAATCCTTTTCTTATAAATTTTTCACATAGATTGTAATATAGAAATAAATGATGAATAATGTTGAATTTTTTTAAGTAATTTGTATTTTTAAAATATATGATATCATCTATGATCTTTTTATTCCTTTCATTTAGAAATGATTGTGCCACTCGAGCGTATGCATGGATAACCACCTCTACAATGCAGTAAGTTTATATGTTCTATATCAACCATAAATTTATTATTATGATGTAGGATATAATAAAAACTAGATTAATGACATTATTAACAATTGAGATTTAATGAAACCAATTCATATTTTTTTCATGATGGTAAATATTCTAAATTTATTCTTTGGAAATTAGACAATCAACATTTCCTGGCAGATTTAATAAAAAGAAATGAAATAAAAAAATTTCATATTATTATAAAAGTACATGATAAAATTCAATAGAGAATATTTTTTTTTTCAAAAAAGAATATAAAAATTTAATATTTATTATTAATTTAGACATAACATATCAAACTAAGTAAGAATCCAAGAATAAATATTTTTATCTCAAAATTACCTCCATTTAGACATATTTTATATTATAAAGTTAATTTAAATTATATAGTGCATACACAAACCCATTGAAATAATCAATAAATAATTACTTCTTATTCAATGTGGTTGATGTTTTAATTAATTTATTCTCTATTAAGGGGTTATAATAAAAACGTTAATAATTATTTACTGTTTTATTATATAATTTTACTACAATTATGTATTATTCTGGATTTAATTTTCATTGAAAAAATTACATTCTGATTATTATTATTAACTACATGTCTTTTCTTATTCAATAATTATTTATAGGTATCACATTATTAACAGTAGTATTTTCCTATATATCATACTAAATTATATAATTATTTATTTAAAATATAAAAATATTTATTATTTAATATAAGGAATATTTTTGTTCCATATAATTTTTTTCAATTAATTATATATGTTTTTTCTCTATGAAAAATTATTCAAATAAGGAAATTTTACAATACCCTTTACTTTATAAACAAATTATTAAAATTATTCCAATTAAAAATTTCTAATAACTTTTTTTATATTTATATAACTTTTTTTATATTTATATAAATTTTTAAAAACAACATTATTTAATATATATATGTCTTAAATTGTTTCCACCACCTCTAATGAAATTATTTTTAATTTATTTTCCACTTCATGTCTTGAAGGTTTTTCAAAATTTATAATCAAAATAGTTTTGTTAATTTTTTAAATTTTATATTAAAATATATTGGAATTATTTTATTTATTGATGAAATGTTTTTTGTAAATGAATTAAAACTTCATTTTTATACCACAATAACAAAATCATTAATGAATGTTATTTTTATTTTCTCACTTGTATTTTCACCTCTATTGATGAAAATTTAATCCTTTAATTCATTACTCTATTCCTATTGAATTTATGTTCACATATAATACTTTAATTATTTCAAGACTAGACAATATTTTTTTTATAAATCACATTCTTGTTATCAAGTTCTATTTCGCTCACAAAAATTTATTGGGAATTAGTTTTCTCCTCCATGTGCGTATTTTAAATATAAGGGATGCATTCAATGCCATTTCCATAAAATTGATATATCCATCACCTTGTATATTATTAACATATGCTATTAGATAAACAATATATTATTTACATAGTGATTTTTATAGTGGGGATATTAATGATCATTATTCTTCATTCAATTTAGATATTTAATGAAAATGGTGTAGAGGGTTCAAAATGTCCACCACGGGGATTCCATTCTCTTAAAAGAAATAGATATTTAAAGAAAAAGACTATTGATTAACAATTTTTTTTTGATTAAAAATATGGTTATTTTATTGTAATTAATCATGTAATTGTCGGTCCATGATATAAATATATATATATATCCCCTTAATGTGTTGACTCTTCTTATGAGATTATCAGTTGGCCAATATTGGGGCATATATGATGTAAACCAACCCAATCATTGAAAACAATTTTGTTAAGGAATTCAGACAATTGTTCATTATATATCAACATCGCACATTGAAGGAAAAATCATGTCATAATCTTTTATAAATTTCCAATACTACAATTTCTATTATCGGTATCCATTATATTATTCTATTGATATATTCCACTGAGAAATTTGTATAGGTTACATTTATTGAATATATATAATTTTAATTCCATATTGTTATTTCCATATCTACTCATGGTATCTTTTATTGTATACATTCAAACACTAAAAACCATATATCATGATTTATTATGTATTTTAAAACCTATGATATGAAGAATGTATCATTGAATGATGATAAAATTTAAAATAGTTTTTAGTGCTATTTTCTATTCTTCCAATGTAATATGGGAATAATTAATTTATATTGTCTACGAATAAAACTAAACATATCGATATTTCATGTTTTACATAATGATTATTATACCAATGTTATTAATTAGTAACTATATTTTGGATACTGGATTTGCGTTTATTACTTAAATTATTTACAATGTCACATTTTCAAAATATTTAAGTCATGTGTATGGATTTGAAAATGGAATTCACAATGAACTAGTTTTTGTTAATTTACATATATCAATAGGGAACCTTATAATGATTATTATATAATTTTTTATTCTCCTAATACTATAATAATGATGTATATTTCTCTTTAATTTCTCTAATATTCGTTAATTATGTTTTAGATCCATCTATGCAATGTAGTGATGAATGAAAAATATGTTATTCGATGGAAGTTGATGCCTACTCATACAAATGAAATTACTTTTCTTCTTTCATACAATTGGAGAAATTTAGAAATTTTTATTAATTCTAAAACAATTATAATGATATAATTATTCAATCAATAATATAATTATCCTTTTGTTACCGTCCTTGAATAGTCTTTAGGAAAAATGATATATTTATCTTCAAAACTGAATAGTCTGAACATATAAATGATTGAATATTCTATTTAAATTAGGAAGAGGGAAGGGTACATACTTGTTATAATTATTACATAATAAAATTTAATTATAAAAATTAAAATAATTTATTTTTTAATAATTACTAATGAAATTAGGGTAATGGTTCAAAAACATAAAGATGAACCGATAATGTTGTTGAAATTACATATATTGACGTTTTTCATTGTAATAGATTAATTATGATAAGTACATTACATTTGAAAATTTATTGTAACAATAGGTGTCAAAATATGTAAATGGATTCTTTGATAGTTTGAATGGGTAAATTTTATTGAGTAATAAAATTTTTTAGTTTATTTACTATCATGGTGGATGTTTTACTTTATTTGTTCTTAGAGAAAATTTTTTTTAACAAACATTTCTTCTTCATTTTAGAAAAATAACAACTCAATGGAAGCCAAATAAATCATGTATAGAGGATATATCAATCCATCTACAATTCACATAAAAATAGAATATGGTTATATATATATTTGACCTTCTAACATGGAAATGATTTTTCCCCATATTTAGTTTAACAATATTAAATTATTATTTTTTCCCTAGAAACCTTTTTATAATCCTAAAAATTAAATTAACATGATTATATAGTTTTTATATTTTGTTTAAATTAATGAAATAAATTTTATTAGATTTTATTTTTACTTGTCGTAACAATTATTAATACTATAAATTCACTTTATGTAATGAAAATATATTTTCCTAAAATAGTACATTGTTTTCAAACTGAGAATCATATGTACCTCAATTAAAATATTTTTTATAAGTATTATTTTATTTATTCAATATATAAATGATTAGGAAATTAGGTTTTGGTATTTTTTATGTCGTTCTTATATCCTGATGATGTCTTAAATGACATGGATTTTATGAAATCATTATATAGTACTATTCAACAAAAATTCTATCTGTTTAAAAATATCCTAAAAGTTCATCATATTAAAATATATATTATGAATAAAAAATATGGTAATTCTTTATATACAAATACCAAATATTCTGTATTTGTCATTTAAATTGAATAAAGAAATATATTGAAAAAATATTTTTAATGGAATATGAATTCTTCAAATATGAATTTTATTGTTTTTATTTACAATAAATTTATAAATATGTATTTATTAATATATTATTTATATAAATAATATTGTATCCTTATATAATTATAATATAACTATATTCATAATATAAATATGTCAATTACCCAAAATCATAGTTCTTTGGAAACTATAAATTTTACTTATAAAATGACTTCATTTTTTGGATTGTACTATTTGAATTTCAATAGATTATCAGGATTTATGTTAACCATTATTTTTTACTTTAAATTTTATTAAATAAATATCTATCCTTTGTTTATACCATCCACGTCAATGTATTGAAAATGGTTATTTTTTCATAATAATACACGATGATGTTCATGTTACTGTACTGTTTCTCAGTAAAAAAATATTTAATATTAATCTATTAAAAATTTAATATATACAATAATTTATTTATAATTATCTAACAATAAATATGACATAATATAGTTTCCTTACACTATGATTCACTTTCTTTCAATTCGAGAGAACATTCTAGATTAGAGTTTTAGGGAAGGATGTCATAAATCATACATGACTAACCATTACATTACAAATTTGATACATCCACTATATATCCACTAACCTCAATATGAAAATATAAATAATTAATTACGTTTTATTTAAATGAAAATTCGTCAGGAAATTATACTTTAATTATTCTTAGTTCAAACTCATCGTTAAACATCTTGAAAAAATGTTAAATCATGGGACGTGAAGAAATACCATTTTAAGGGACCTAAATGTATGATATATGTTTTTTGGGTGAAAATTGTTTAAAAAATTAAATTATTACAATTAATAAATAAATAGTTGAGTGTAATAAATAATTCATAACCAATTGAAAAAAATCATAATGAAAATTCTTTAATCCTATTCCAATAAGAAAGAAACCCACTTTGGAAACCTACAGTATAAAATTTAAAATCTATGTCTAAAATAACATAAGACTATATAAATACATAAGGTATAACATCTTAGATCAATCACTCTATATTTAATTTTTTGATAATTAACAATATCCAATGAATTATAGTTTTTTATCAGGGTCACCCATAATATATGTTGTCTTTGGATCACCACTTTAATAAGTTATGTCAGGGTATGCAATTATGTAACTTGTATCAAGTTCACTTATTCTAACGACCCAAGAATGACGTACAAGGAGATTAAATTTATTTTTCAGAATACTTAATACATTACAGAAATATACTCCAAATGACCATATTAGTTTTTTGTCATTGGAAACATGTAACATAATCATCTAACTTGGTGAATGACCTTCAACATATCACATAATGATCTTCCCTATTTGTTTTCTTAAATAAAACCTTTCTTAATATCTTGGGGAAAATAGAACAAAAAAGGGTGAGCTAAAATTCACAGTATGGGTAAACATTGAGAACATAAAACAAACATTAAACATAGTAATGTAATGGCATGAAAATTAAGTTTTAATATCAAAATCATGAGTAATGGAAAAATCAAGGCAGTACATAAGACATAGATCATAAATGAACATTAAACATGATAATATTGCAATGGAATAAAAAATGGAATTGAGAAATAAAAATGAGCACATAATATGATTTATATAGTACACAATAAATTTCTGCGAAGACCATCATAGGGTACAAATTCCATTTCTAGATTGGGTTTACTTTCCATTCTAGCCATGTATTACTGAAATGGATTTACTTTTCATTCTATCCTTGTAATACTGAACCCGATTTACATTTTGTTCCACTCATGTCAATTTAATGAGATATAAATCTTTACTCAATAAATTTGAGGGAGATGTAGGTCCCACCCATCTTATAATGAAATAATTCTTACATGATCCAAAAAAACATAAATCATCCATCATAGAAAAACCCAAGAAATAAAATGGGTTTCTTAAACATCATTCCATCATAATCCATATAAAATAAATGGATTTCATAAAAATAATTCCATCATAAATTCAATAAAATAAAATAATAATAGATATAAAAACATAACCCTATGTCATCTTAGATAAAAAATAATTTTGATAATACACTTGATCTATATTCTTAAAGAAAATATCATTTCTTCTTCAAGAACTATATCTTTTATAAAAATACTGCACAATTTTTAAAGAAATTAATTTACTTGAAAATAAAAATGAAATCATTTATATAAAGAATCATTTAAATAAGGTCTTATGAAGACGTAAAAATCCATTCATCTCATATTAGTTAAAAAACATTCTCCTTGTAATTTTAATGGAAATGAGATAATGTTCCTCAAATAGAAAATGATAAAAGATTCTGTTCATACCACTCAATAAAAATTAACCAATTGGTAAAATTTACTTTTAGAAATTGTAGAAGAATTGAAATAATATTATATATTTATGAACCATGGATGTGGATGATAATCATATAGTAGTAAATACATACGTATAAACAGTCTTCGAAAATAATGAGATTGTGAAATTAACCCTTACCTTAGAACCAATTTGTTATGTATGTGTACGAAACTATTTTATAGTGGGATTAAACATATTATTAGCTGTAATAAAACCATAATAATATCTATGATATAATATATGATTTACTTATGGTATTATATTACCTGTTAATTTATCAATTCTATGTTAAACTAACATTTTGGAAAATAATCATTTTATTTATCCTGCATGTTTTTACTTGTTATTCATGATATTATTAATTATGTCGTGATTTAAGTAATTCAGTAATATAAAAAAATTATTTATAAATCATGATTATTAAGTATATAAATTTATATAATAGATATATGAGTTAACTAGAATACATTGTTCATGTAGATGGTAGGTCATACGTATGCATGAACATAGTTTCTATTTCCTTATTGAATTGAATGGAATCAAGTAAATGATATATATATATATCGAGTAGAATTATTATTTCATAAATTTCATAGTTATTTGTTATATGTACTTTATAATCCATTTTTAATTTTTAATGTGGAGAATGAATCTCATCATGTTGTGGAGACGGTAGGATGTATGTACGCACGAGCGATGATATCATTCACTTAATGGGTAAATGGTATGGAATTGAATGGCATATTATTTATAAATAAAATTATCATGTTATATTAATTTTTTACATCCATTATACTCATCATTTTACCCATCCAAGTTATGTATTGTCTTATAACAAATTGCACCACAGTGTGGAGATGATAAGATCTACGTATGCAAACGTTGTGATATTGTTAATAATAAGATAACGAAAATTACATATAAGTTTGTACCATAATTATAATAAAATATTTTAATTTATAAGATACAATATTTACTACTTTAGTATGGTAACAAAATAAGAACTGCATGTAGAAGAAGAAAAGAATTTTTAAATTGGTGATAAAACAATTATCTCATTTTCGAGTGTCTTCTTTTGATTTTCATAATAGGTCTCCCTAGTATTTTCTTATGCCCAATGTGTTTCCTCTATGATTAAGTGAGGTAAGTTAGGAGAGTACTTAGGTTGGGGTTTATATGAAAATGTATTAATATGTGTGATTAAATGAGAATGAGAAGTTCCCATTTATAGTGGAGATAATGAGATCTTTTGGAATGTCATTAAATAATAATTTATTATAAATTGATTTTAGGTTAATAATAGTCCCAAAATGAAGGACCTTAGAACACCCCGAGAGGGGAGGGGTGAATCTGTGTGTCAACTTTATATTATTAATGTATTTGATCTTATTGGCAAATTTTTATGAACTAATTATATATATCAACCAACTAAAAACAACGAGATGGCACAACAATTTTATTTGGTTCACCGCAAAGAGCTATATCTAAGGAGGACACACTGACAGAGTGTCGGATGTACATAATTTAACTATTCATATCAATTTGTTAATTACAATGCTTCAGGAATAGTCACTCTATCCCAGGCTCACTAAATTTAAAAATGTACATGGATACCTCACTACATACCTCAGGCCACTCCTGTTGACTCCCCCTGGCTCACTGCCTTTGGTGAAGTCCCAGTCAGTTTATAGACATGTAATTCTCTTCAATAGATTCAAACTGAAGTCCTTGCCTCTTCTTATCACGAGACTCTACTTGAATCAATGTATTTAAATGATGCACATGTACTCACTGAACCACTGAACCATATAAATATAATGTGCAAACCGGTTTCACTAGAAATGGCGCGCAACACCAACCCTTTGCGCGCAAGACCATACATTTGCACGCAATATTTTCTTCTTGCACGGTAAAATATTTCGCGCAACAACACCATTTTGGCTCAACTGAATATTTTATGTGCTACCTCATTTTTTACATGAAGATTCACCTTTTTCTAGCAACATCAACTTTTATATGCAACCTCATGTTTTATGCACCACTTTTACTTTTTCACGCACATCCAATTTTTACGTGCACTTCTCCTCTTTCATGCAACTAGAACTTTTTCATGCAACTCAGAATTTTTCATGAAACTACCATTACACAATAATTTTATGCACATTAGTAATTGAATCTTCTCTAAGTCTTCAGATGTACAACATTAGGGGGCTCACCTCTTATTTATAGGCATCCCTGACCCCCGCGTGCAGAACCCATCATGGCGCAAAAACCTCTCATTCGACGCACTATAATTTTAACACAGGAATCTTTTCTCGCACACATTTCCATATTTTTCGTGCATCTCAGGCCTTCGACATTTTTCTATGTTCAAATTCTAAAACACCTCTTGTGTGAAAATCCTCGCACCACTATTTCAAACACCACACTGTTTTTCACGCACCACAATGTTTTTCACGCACAACTCACATATTTCACTCAACACTTACTCTTTGCACACACCTACTTTTTCCAACAACCCATGTCTTAATTTTAGGATTTTTAGGCCCAAAAATTTGGATAACACTGGAAAAATGTGCCACCTTCAATACTGTTGTCTGATTGAACTATATGATCACTTTACTAACATACATTCTGAACTTCCAATGAAGATTGACAACAAACACAAACCATAATCCAATTCATTCATAAAATGACCATGGTTCCAACAAAAAAATAATTTATTTAAATTATAGTATGATTATAGGTCTATAAATTTCATAAAATATGTTTTAGAAAATTTTATTTCACAAAATTAAACTTATCTTCTATCGTTATCCCTAAGTAAGAACATTAACTCTTACCATGTTTTCTTGTATTTTCACAATATATTATTATATAGATTCAATAAAATTCTAGTGGAACCTAAAGTGGATAATTAGTGACATATATAACAATATCTTAATCATTTTCTAAAATATTAGATTTTTATGCCAATTATATCATTTAATAAAAATGTATTTGTTTTAAAAACTAATTTTTGTCAATTTTGACATTATTTTATAACTGATTTTTGTTAAAGTTATAACAATATGATTACATTGAAAAAAATGTATTAAATAATCCCTTAAATTTCATTGTCATCCAAAAAATTTGTTTTTGAAATCAAAATGTTCAAATTATATTTATTTTAATATTTATAATATGATTTATTTGAATATTTCATTAATAAGGTAATCATTGCATCATTATTATGTCATAAATAAATTTATTTATTTAATGGCTAAAAATTATAAATAAAAACCAGGATTTATTAAATATTTTTATATTTATAATTAATATTTATAGTCTAAGAGGTCATTTATATAATCCAATATAAATAAATTTTTTACAAAATATAATTTTTTATTTTTTATTTTTATTTACTTTAAATTTATTGTTATAAAATTTCATTTTCACACCCAAGTGGTTCTTAAATGACAAATATAACCCTAAGGATTTTTTTGGTCTTCCATTTCTTATTAAATATTATTAGGACAGGTTTTAGGGTAGTTTTATATTTTTATAATATTCTTTTGATACTCTAATTTACCTTATTTACCCTTTAACCGTGGAAAATAAAAATAATTACTGAAGTTATCATTCATGACGTCCAAAAATAAAAGGTATCTATTTAAAAACTGTGTACCATATTATTCCAAATATTAGATCCATTTTCATAATTTCAAAATATAGAATTGGTTTAAATTAATTTAAAATTAATTCTTCTTATCAAAATCAGAAAACGAGTTTTTAAGAAGTGAAAACAATCAAATGATTGACATGTGATTATGTCCAATATAAATGTGAAATTACTTAAAATGAAAAAAACTGTATTAAATTATAACAAAATAAAAAAATTAAATGTTAAAAAAATTATAAAGATAATCTGACTATATAAATAAATTAGTTGAAAATGCAATTTTGAAATAAAATGCATTGTTTTTCAAATTTCATTAAAATATGAATTTTATTAAAATAATACGATAAATTAAACCAATTTAAATTTTTATTTTCCAATCCCAAAAAGGTAATTTTTTCAAATATAATATATAATAGAATTAAAAAATTAAATTTCAAATGGGTATTTCATTAAAAGGAGGCAAAATTTCATTTTTTTTGAAAAATGCATCTTTTATCTGAAAAATTGAATTTGTTCTTATATCATTTCTAGAAAACACATAATATGATTTTTAATGTTATATACAATTAAAAATGTGGTTAATACTATTCATAAGAGATATTTTATATTGCATAAAATAATAATATTTTAATAATATATCAATTTTTAGTGAAATCCGGTTTTACACACAATGCAAGCTATCGAGGAAGGTCGCTCTTGCATGTAATGTAAGCCATGTTAGTGTTGCATGTAGTTCCAGATTACATTGGGGTTGAATATAACATAATTGAAACAAAGTTCAATTATATATTAAATAAAATCTGTAATCTGTTTTTTTGTATCTTATGCCAACTCGGTGTTGCATGTAACCTATGACAAGTCGGTTTAGAGAGAAAGGAATGATTTACTTAGTTCACTACAAGATATAAATGAAAATTTTAATTTATGTAAAAAAATAGTAAATAAATACTATGTGTGTTACATTATACCCCATTAATATAATATTTTCCATCTAAATTCGATGGGGTTATAAAAGGTTTAATACTTGAAATTCCCTTTAATGGAAACCCACACCGTAAAGAGAAATATGAAATCTTCATTTTAAAAATGAAAGGAAGAAACATAATGGTTACACAAAGTAACTCATCACTCGGTTTCCTCGTAAAAGAACATAGGAATAAATTGAAAACATGTATATGGAATAAAAATATAACCATAATATTCGGATGTATTGTGATAGAGAACCAGGATTAGAGAAAGTTAACAACTAGTAACCAATAAATCTGCGATGATTTAGGGGACCATCTGATTCATCAGATAAGAAGTTACTATGATAAAATTTTCTATTTTCACGATCTTCTCACTAAAGTTTATTTTTTTAAATGAGAATATATTATTGCATTATTTTGGTACAATCTCACCATTGTTTATGCCTTGGACTACTTCCACTTCACCTCTTATATATTGGAATGAAAATGAAATTTTCATTCATGAAGTGTTAGCTGATCATGCGATAGAATGATAGGCCAATCAATCTATGTCAGAAAAAAGGCTAGAACATTTTATCAAATATGTTTAAGTCAAAATATAGTGAGATAATACATTAATATAATAATATTCAGTCGAAATATTATGTATACTATCCATAAATGGATTACATTAAAATCCTACCAAAAATTGAAAATATAAAACTGATGGAGGTGAACTAAATCAACATAACACTTGTTTCAAATATCTCATTTAGTAGTTCTTTGTTTTCATATTCCAAACATGTCAATAACTTCAAAATGTTTTATATTCAAACATTATAATAACCTGAATAATCCTAGAACCTTAGTGAAAACCTGAATTCTATCAAAATTAGATCTTTCCACACACCAAAAATAACAAAAATTTTATATAATCAATCTATGAAATCCCTATGTCCTTATATCACTCATGAATTCATTAATATGATGAAACATATCATTATCTTTGTATCCCTTCATAACACACATATCATGTACATTTAAAAGAAAATTCATTCACTTTTCATGGGTACTGGTACAAAATACTTATGGAAAACTACATTTGATAAATACATAGATATTCAAATATTTCATAATACTTTAAAAGATATTGTACATCACTATTTTTGACTCCCATTAAAAAACACATAATACGCCCACTACTTCATTTCCATACTCAACATCACCAATAGTTATAACATGGGATTTTCCTTTGAATTTAGCCTCAAAAGGTTGTTGAAGTTTTCAATCATCCAAAAAACTTGGATTATAGAATTTGTTACTATAAGGCCCCATTTCCTTTCATATGTAGAATTTATGTGTGGGTGGTGAGTTCTCTATAGTATTTTCTCAATATAAATCATTAGAAACCTTTTTCCCTTTACATAATCACTCAACTACTTGATTACTTTCTTTTTCACACATAAAACATTATATTGTCTCTTGAAGAAAGTCTCAATCATGCTCCATTATACACTTCGAGCATAAGGAAACATTTGTCATCTTTAAACTAGCTCTTTGACATTTTTTCCTTTAACTTCATCTATTGTAACTTTTAAAAACCCTATGATTAATATATATAAAAAACTTATATTTATACTTTGATAACACAATGCGAATATCTCCATTTATACTAGAGTCTCTTAAGGATGATTCTATTTGAAGATAAGTTTTTAAGCCATTGAAGAATCGATCAACATTACATTCAAGTAGAATAATAATGAATGAAAATACATTTAATATCTTGTAAAATATTCCTTGTATATAAAAAAAATTCATCAAACTTTTTATTAATATCAAGGAATCAATTTACATCATTTTTTAATAATTAGAGTAAAGTACTTATTGATAAATATGTTCTTTAACTCATACTATTCCATGGATTCAATTTTATCTTGCTGCCTTGTTTTCTCGATCATAGTCCACCACTGGTATACTTCTCCTTCTAAATAATAATCATCCAAAAATAATTTTTCATCTTCCAAACTGTGAAGGATGGAAAATATATTTTCAATGGTACTGATCTATTTTTCCTTAACAAGTGGATACGAAGACACACCGAATGATGCTGGACAATGCCTCATAAATGAGGCAACAAAATGTTATTCCCTTTTATTCACAATTAGAAGTCCAAAATTATTCATAACTACTGTATGAATAGAAATAAGATTTTCCATTTTATATCTCATAACAATTTTTTATTCTGCAGAACAATCTTTGCATTTCCTAGTGCATTGATCATTAACACGGTTCCTCCGAGTTCCTGCTATTGTCTAAAATCCAAAAAGAATAGTGTGAAAGGAACAAATTTATACTAGGAAACCAACATAATCAATTGGGGTTAATTTCCAAATCGACAATCATAGTTTTAATACCCAGTTATTCATGATCATTAATATAATTCTAGTAAAATAAACTATATTTAGACCTACCCTTAGGGACATCCCATGACATACCATAGAAAAATCTCTAAGGATATAACTAAATTTCTCACATCCGTGTTTTTAAAGTTTAACTGAACCTTTTCCCTAATACCAACTCTAACAGCCCATGCTTGATGTACATGGAAATTGTATTTCGTTATCATAATAATTAATATAGTACACAAATATATGCCAAAAAAATTTAGTAATTTAGTGTATTTAGAACATTGGAAAATAATCTTCTATCTTTATGAATGATATTCATTATCTACCCTAATGATCTCCAACTTTTTTATCTAACTAGAAACATTATTTATAGGCTGGCGAAAAGAAAACATAAAATGGGTGAGCTGAAATTCTCAGTAAGGGTATAAATTGATAACATAAATCAAACTATAAACATAATAATGTAAAAACATGAACATAAAATTTAAATATCAAAATCTTGTGTCATGAATTAAATATTTCTAGTACGTAACACATCGATTAAAAAGGAACATTAAATATTATAAATTAGAATTGAAATAAGTCATGGAATAGAGGAAAACAAATAATAACATCATATGATTTCAATATTAGTCAAGGAATTGCTGCCAAGACCATCATAGTGGAAAATTTCCATAACTGAATAGGGTATACTTGTTGTTCCAGTAACGTATTACTATACCAGATTTACATCCTATTCCAGTCCTATATTACTGAACCAGATTTACATATTGTTCAGTTCATGTATATCTAATAAGATATATATATTAACCCAATTAATTTGAGGGATATATAGGTCCCAATAATCTAATAAAGAAATCATTCTTACATGTTCCCAAAAAACATAAATTATTAATCATTACATTACCCGGGAAATCAAATGGGATTCTTAAATATCATTTCATCATAATCCATATAAAATAAATGAATTTAATTAAAATATTTAAATCCTAAATGAAATAAAATCATAGTAATAATGGATATAGAAACACAAATCTTTTTCATATTAGATCTAAAATTATTTTAATAAAACAATTGATCATAATTCATAAGGAAACTATCGTTTCTTCATCCAAAAAGTTTTCTTTTATCAAAATGCCACACAATTTTCATACAAAAGTATATAGTTGAAAATAAAATTGAAATTATATTGAATAAGATTCATGGAAATACCGAATTTTGATGACATAAAAATAAATTCATGTCGTAAAAGATAAAAAACATTCTTCCGTACTTTTGTTGAAAAAGTCAAAAAGTACCTCTTACTGAAAACGACAAAACATTCCTATAAGAAGAAAAGAATTTTAAAGCGGTGATAAAACAATTACCTCATTTTTGAGTGTCTTATTTGATTTTCACAATAGGTCTCCCTGGGATTTCTTTATTCCTAAAGTGTTTCCTCTAGTATTAGGTGAGGTAAGTTGGGAGAGTACATAGGTAGGGGTTTCTATGAAAATTAATGTATATGTGTGATTAAATGTGAAGGAGAAGATCCATTTTATAGTGAACATAATGAGAACTTTTGGGATTTCAATAAATATAAATTTATTATAAATTGATTTTAGGTTTATAATAGTCCCAAAATGAAGGACCCCAAAACACCCTGAGAGGGGAGGGGTGAATCCTTGTGTAAAAATTCTATTTTTTAGGTTTTGGATCTTGTTCCGACATTATTAAGAACTAGTTATATCTGTAAACCAACTAAATACAATTAGAAGACAAATCACTTTTACTTGGTTCACCGCAAAGGGCTATGCCCAAGGAATATAAGCTGACAGAGTGTCAGTTGTACCTAATATCACTATTCATTGCAATTTGTGTATTACAAAGGTTCAGGAATAGTCATTATATCCCATGCTCAATAAATTTAAAAATGTTCATGGATACCTCACTGCATCCCTTAGGCCACTCCTGTTGACTCCCCCTAGCTCACTACCTTTGGTGAAGTCCCAGTCAGCTTATAGACATGAAAGTATCTTCAATATATTTGAATTGATGTCCTTGCCCCTTCTTAGCACGAGACTTTACATGCATCGATGTCTGAAAATGATGCACTTGAGTGCACTGAACCACTGAACCAGATAAATAGAACGTGAAAACAAGTTTCACTGAAAATGGCGTGAAACTCCAACCCTTTTCTCACAAGACCTTACATTTTCACGAAATATTTTCATTTCACGTGATAAAATATTTCACGCAATGACACCCTTTTCGTGCAACTGAATATTTTATGTGCAGCCTCAATATTTACGTGCAAATTCACTTTTTTCCGCAACATCAACTTTTACGTGCAACCTCATGTTTTATGCGCAACTTCTAATTTTTTGTGCACCTTCAATTTTTACATGCAGCCTCTCATTTTTTGGGCAACTAAAGTCTTCAGCCATAAAATATTAGGGGTCCCACCTCTTATTTATAGGCATCCCTAACCCATGTCTGCAAAACCTATCTTGGCATGAAAACCACTCATTCGGTGCACTATAATTTTCAAGTAGGAATCTTTTTTCGCACACATCTCTATATTTTTCGAACATCCCATGTCTTTTCCATTTTTTAATGTTCAGATTCTAAAACACCTATAGTGCAAAAAACCTCGGTCCACTATTTTGTGCACAATAGTGTTTTTCACGCACCACACTGTTTTTCATGCACACCTCACCTATTTCGCGCACCACGCACCGAATTTTTCCAACAACCGATGTCTTCATTTTCCGATTTTTAGGCCCAAAAATTTGGATAACACTGGAAAAAGGTGCCACCTTAATTATTGTTGTCTGCTTGAACTATATGATCACTTTACTAGCACACATTCTGAACATCCAATGAGGATTGACAACAAACACAAACCATACTCCGAGTCATGCATAGAATGACCATGGTTCCAACAAAAAATAATTTATTTAAATTATAGGATGATTATAGGTCTATAAACATTCAACCAATAGGTTTTAGACAATTTTATTTCATAAAATTAACATTATCTCTTAACTTTAACCCTTAGTAACAACATTAACACTTACCATGTCTTCATGTATTTTCATAATATATAATTATATAGTTTCTATATAATTCTAGGAGAACCTAAAGTGGGTCATTGATGAAATATGTAACAATATCTTATTCATTTTCCAAAATATTAGATTATTAAGACAATTATATCATCTAATAAAATAGTATTTGTTTTAAAATCTCATTTATGTCAATTTTGACACTATTTAATAAATGATTTTTGTTGAAGTTATAAAAATATGATTACTTTGAAAAAAATGTATTAAATAATCCATTAAATGTAATTTTCATCCCCAAAATTTTTTTATGGCATCAAAATGTTCAAATTATATTTATTTTAATATTTATAATATGATTAATTTTAATATTTCATTAATAAGGTAATGATTTCGTCATTATTATGTCATAAATAAATTTATTTATTTAATACGTAAAAATTATAAATAAAATACCATGATTAATTAAATATTTTTATATTTATAATTAATATTTATAGTCTAAGAGAAAATTAATATAAACCAAAATAATGAAATTTTAGTAAAAATATAAATGGTTATGTTATATTTTTCCTGAATTTAAATTATTTATTATAACATTTCATTTTCACACCCAAGTGGTTTTCAAATGAAAAATATAATCCTAAGGATTGTTTTGGTCTTCCATGTCTCATTAAATATGATTAGGATAGGTTTTAGGTTAGTTTTATATTTTTATAATATAATTTTGATACCCTAATTTACCTTATTTAACCTTTAACCATGGTAAATAAAAATAATTACTGAAGTTATCATTCATAACATCCAAAAATAAAAGGTACATATTTAAAAATTTTGTACCTTATGATTCCAAGTATTAGATCCATTTTCATAATTTCAAAAAATAAAATTTGGTTTATATTAATTTAATATTAATTCCTGTTGTCAAAATCAGAAAAAGGGTTTTTAAGAAGTGGAAACAATCATATGATTGACATGTGTTTATGTCCAATTTAAATGTGAAATTACTTAAAATTAAAAAATTATATTAAATTATAACAACATAATAAAATTAAATGTTTAATAAAATTATAAATATAATCGAACTATATAAATAAATTAGTTGAAAATGAAATTTTGAAATAAAATTCATGGTTTTTCAAAATTCATTAAAACAAGAATTTTTTTAGAATAATATGATAAATTCAACCTATTTAAATTTTTATTTACCAGATCCAAAAATGGTCATTTTTTCAAATATAATATATAATAGTATTAAAAATTAAATTTCAAATGGGTGTTTCATTAAAAGGATGGAAATTTTGTTTTAAAAAATACATCTTTTATCTGAAAATTGATTTAGTTCTTATATCATTTTTAGAAAAAAAATAAGATGATTTATAATGTTAAATACAATTCAAAATGTGGTTTATACTATTCATAATGATATTTTATATCCCATAAAATAATAATATTTTAATAATATATCATTTTTAGTGAAATCTGGTATTACATACAATGCAAGCTATCAAGGAAGGTCTATCTTGCATGTAATGTAATCCATGTTAGTGTTGCATGTAGTTAAAAATCCATTGGAGTTTAATATATCATAATCCAAACATAGTTCATTTATATATTAAACAAAATCAATACTATGGTTTTTTTGTATCTTATGCCAACTTAGGGTTACATGTAACCTATGTCAAGTCGGTTTAGAGTGAAAGGAATGTTTGACTTTGTGAATTTCATAATATAAATGAAAATTTTAATTTATGTAAAAAACTGGTAAATAAATATTATGTGTCTTACATTATACCCCCTTAATATTATTTTTCCCTTCAAATTCATTGGGGTTATAAAAGTTTTATTACATGAAAATCTCTTTAATAGAAACCCACACCGTAAAAAGAAATACTAAGACTTCATTTTAAAAAATGAATGGGAGAAACATAATGGTTACACAAAGTAACTCATCACTCAGCTTCCTCGTAAAAGAGCATCGGTATAAATTGAAAACATGTATATTGATGAAAACCCAAACCATCATATTCAGATTGATTGTGATAGAGAAAAAGGCTTAGAGAAAGTTAACAACTAGTAACCCATAAATCTACGTGATTTTGGGGACAATCTAATTCATTGGATAGGAAGTTACTACGATAACATTTATGATTTTCACAATCCTTTCACTAAAGTTTCATTTTTTACATGAGAATAAATTCATACAAGATTTTGGTACAATCTCACTGTTGTTCATTCCTTAGAAAACTTCCACTACATCTCATATTTATTGGAATGAAAATTAAATTTTCATTCATGATGTGTTAGAAGATCATGTGAAAGAATGATAGGTCATTCTATCTGTGTCAACAAAAAGGCTAGAACAATTTATCAAATATTCTTCAGTCAACATATAGTGAGATAATATATTAATCTAATAATCTTCAATCGAAATATAACTTATACTATCTATAAATTGATTACATTAAAATCCTACCAAAAACAGTAAATATAAAACTGAAAGAGGTGAACTAAATCGACTAAACACTTGTTCTAATATCTCATATAGTAGTTCATGGTTGTCACATTCCTAACATGTGAATACCTTCAAAATATATTATATTCAAACATTATGATACCCTGAATTCTCATAGAACCTTAGTGAAAACATGAATTCTATCAACAATAACTCTTTCCACACACCAAAAATTCCAAAAATTCTATATACTGAATCTATGAAATCATTATGTCCTTACATCACTCATGAGGTAATTAATAAGATCAAACATCTCATTATCGTTGTATCCCTTTATTACACGCATATCATGTTCCTTTCTAAAATATTTCAATCACTTTTCCTAGTTACTGGTACAATATACTTATGGAAAACCACATTTGACAAATACATTGATATTACAATATTTCATAATACTATAAAAGATATTACACAACACTATTTTATACACCCATTTCAAACACACATAATCATTCCACCACTTCATTTTCATACTCAACATCACCAATAGTTATCACATGTGATATTCCATTATCTTTGGCCTTATGAGGTCGTTGAAGTTGACAATCATCCCAAAAACATGGATTATGGAATTGGTTATTATAATGCCCCATTTCCTTTCACATGTAGAATATATGTGTGGGTGGTGAGTTCTCTATAGTATTTTCTCAATTTACATCATTATAAACCTTTTTCCCTTTACATCATCACTCAACTACCCGATTACATTATTTTTTACTCCTAAAACATTATATTGTCTCTTGAAGAAACACTCTATCATGCGCTATTATTTACTTTGAGGATAAGGAAACATTCATATTCTTTAAACTAGATCATTGAGATTTTCTCTTGAACTTCGACTTTTGTTACTTTTAAAAACCCTTTGATTAATATATAACACAATCTTATATTTCTTCTTTGATAACAAAATGCACAATATATCTATTGATACTAGAGTCTCTTATGGATAATTATATTTGAAGACATGGTTTAAGCCACTGAATAATCAATCAATATTACATTCAAGTAGAATAACAATAATAGAAAATACATTTAATGTCTTGTAAAATATTCCTCGTATATACCAATAAATTCATCAACCTTTTTATTAATATAAAAGAAAATCAATTTACATTATTTTTTGAATAACTATAGTAAAGTACTTATTGATTAATAATTTTTTTAACTCATCCCATTCCATGGATTCAATTTTATCTTACTGCCTTGTTATCTTGATCATAGTCCACCACTGGTCTGCTTCTCCTTCTAAATGATAATCATCAAAAATGAATTTTTCATCTTCCAAATTGTGAAGGATGGAAAATATATTTTCAATGGTACTGATCCATTTTTCATTAATAAGTGGATTAGAAGACCCATTGAATGATTCTGGACAATGCCTCATAAAGGAGGGAATAGAATGTTATTCCCTTCTATTCACATTTAGAAGTCCAAAATTATTCATAACTTCTGTATGTATAGAAATTATATTTTACATTTCATCTCCCTAACATTTTTTTCTGGAGAAAAATCATTGAATTTCCTAGTGAATTGATCATTAACACGATTCCCCCGAGTTCGTGCCATTGTCTAAAATCCCAAAAGAATAGTGTTAAACGAAAAATTTATACTAGGAAAACAACATAATCTATAGGGAGTAATTTCCAAATCATAAATCATAGTTTTAATACTATGTTATTGATGATAATTACCATAATTCTAGGAAAATAACCTATATTTAGACATACCCTTAGGGACATCCCAAGACATACCATAGAAAAATCTCTAAGCATCTAACTAAATTTCTCACTTCCTTGTTTTTAAATGTTTACTGAACCTTTGATCTAATACCAACTCTAACAACCCATGCTTTATGTACATGAAAATTTCATTTATTTTTCATAATAATTAATATATCACACAAATATATGCCAAAAGGATGTATTAATTTAGTGTCTTTAGAAAATTGGAAAATAATCTTATAACTTGAGAATGATATTCATTATCTACCCTAATGATCTCCCACATTGTATTTCTAACAAAAAAACTATATTTATATGTTGGTGAAAAGAAAACATAAAAAGAGTGAGTTGAAATGCTCAGTAAGAGTAAAAATTGATATCATTAAACAAACTATAAACAAAATAATGTAAAAACATGAACATAAAGTTTAAATATCAAAATCTCATTTCATGAATTAAATATTGGAAGTACGTAATACATCGATTATAAATGATCATTAACTATGATAAATTAGCATTGAAAGAAATCATGGATTAGCAAAAAACATATAAGAACATAATATGATTTCAATATTAGTCAAAGAATTGCTGCGAAGACTATCATAGTGGAAAAATTCCATTACTGAACGGGGTTTACATGTTGTTCCAGCCATGTATTATTGTACCAGACTTAATTCCTATTTCAGTCTTGTATTACTAAACCAGATTTACATATTGTTCTAGTCATGTATATCTAATAAGATATATATATATATATATTAAGCATATTAATTTTAGGGGTATATTGGTCCCAATCATCTCATAATGAAATAATTCATACATGTTCTCAAAAAACATAATTCATTAATCAATGCAACACCAAAGAAATCAACTGGGTTTCTTAAACATCATTTCGTCATAATAAAATATAAAATAAATGGATTTCATAAAAAAAATTCCATTGTAAGTCCAATAAAATTAGAGTAATAATGGAGATATAAACATAAATCTTTGTCATATTAGATAGAAAATAATTTTTGATAAAACAATTGAACTTAATTCATAAAGAAAATATCGTTTCTTTATCCAAAATATTTTCATTTATCAAAATGACACAAAATTTTAAAACAGAAGTATTTTTTGGAAAATAAAATTGAATTTATGTAGAGGAATATTCATGGAAATAAGTAATTATGAAGACCTAAAAATTATTTCATGTCATAAATTTTAAAAAATATTCTCCCCATACTTTTGTAATAAAATTCAAAATGTTCCTCGTACTGAAAACCATAAAACATTCCTATCATACCACTCAATAAAAATTAAACAATGGGAAAAATTGAATTTTAAAAATTTTAGAAAATTATATATTATAATACATATATAGGAAACATGGTAATAGATTATAAATATACCCTAGTAACTACATACATATAAATAATCTCAGAAAATAATGAGATTGAAAAATGCACCATTACCATAGGTCTGATTTCTTCTATATGTGTCTGAAACTCCTGTATATTGGTTTGAAAAATATTATTAACTTGTAAAAAAACTATAATAATATCAATTATATCTTATATGATAAAATTATGTATTTATATTACCCGTTTACTTATCCATTATTTGTTAAACCAACGTTTTGCATAATAACAATTTTATATATCATACATGTTTTGACTTTTTATTCTTGGTATTACTATATATATCATGAATTAATTATTTAAATAATGTAAATAATTTTTTATATGTCTTATATATTTGGTATAAAAATATATATAATAGATAGATAAATGAAATGGATTACATCGTTCATGGGGAGAGTAGGCCGTACGAATGAATGAACGATGATTCTGTTTCTTTATTTTATTGAATAAAAACAAGTAAAGGAAATATATATATATACATAAATAAAAAAAAATTATTTCATATATTTCCTGATTATTTTACATATATACTTTATCATATTTCTCGAGTGGTTAATATGGATAATGGATCTCATCGATTCGTGGAGATGATAGGCCGTACATACGCATGAGAGAAGATATCATTCAATTAATGGTTAAATATGATTTAATTGGATGGTATATTTGTTATGAAGAATAATTATAATTCTATATTCATTATTTATATCTATTATACTCATAAACATACCCATCTAAATTATGTATTTTTGAATAACAAATTACACCACAACATGGAGAAGGTAAGTCGTATGCATGCACGCATGATGAAAATGTAATTCGTATTATGGATAAAATGATATATAAGGTTGTCTCATAATTATAATCAAATATAATTATGTGTGAGATAATTTATTTACAACTTTATTATTGGAACAACATAATAATAGAATGTGGAATATGAATATAATTTTGAAAGAAGTGATAAAACAATTACATCTTTTTCAAGTATAACCTTTTGATTTTCCAAAACGTCTCTTTATGATGGATTCATACCAAAAGTGTGGAATATAGGATGAATTTAAGGAATTTGGGAGATGAAATGATAGGTTCTTCCTGGGAAAAGGGCTTTAGTGGCCTTTTAAAAATAGAATGAGAAGTTACCTTTTATAGAAGTGGTGAGGACGACTTTATGAATGCATTACAATATTAAATTATTATATATTTATGGTCAGTTTATAATAGTCCAAAAATCATTTATTTCTAATAAAATATGATTATGGGTAGAAATAAACCCAACCAATAGGTTTAAGAAAAGTTTATGTCAAAAAATGAACCTTATCTTTTAGTATTAACCCTTAGTTAAAAACATTAACTATTACCATGTCTTCTTTTATTTTCATAATATATGGTTAGTACAGTTACTATAAAATGTAAACATAACCACAATTAGATCAATAAGTAAACTTTTTTACTTTATCTGAGATAATTTTATGAATCTTAGATTTTTAGAACCATTATATCATTTAATAAAATAGTATTTATTTTCAAAACTCAATTATGTAAATTGTGACACTATTTAGTAATTGATTTTTTAAAGTATTAAAAAATTGATCCCATCAGACAAAATTAACTAAATCATGACAAACATGTCAATTTCATCCAAAAAATTCATGTATGACATAAAATTGTTCAAATTATATTGATTTTAAAATTTAAAATATCATTTATTTTAATCATTCATTAGTAAGGTAATAACTACATCATCATGGTGTTGTAAATACTTTTATTCATTTTATGAATATAAATTATACATAAAATACCATGATGTGGGAAATATTTTTACATTTCTAATTATTAATTATAGGTGGAGAGATCATTTATATAAACCAAAATATAATTGATGTAAAAATATACATGTTTATGTTATATTTCTCTTTACATTAAATTAATTTTTATATAATGTCATTTTCACACCCAAGATATTATAAAACGAAAAAATTTAGTCCTAAGGATTATTTGGTCACCCATGACACATCCAATAGGATTTGGACACGTTTTATTGTAGTTTTATAATATTATAACATTTTTTACCCATATTTACCTGATTTACCCTTTAACCATGGTAAATAATAATAATTACATAAGTTAATAATCATACTATCCAAAAAAAGATACCTATTTAAACAATTTGAAACTTATGATTCCAAACATGGAATCCATTTTGTTAAATTCAAAACACATAATTGTATGAAATCTATTTAAATTAACTACTGTTGTAAAATCTAGAAATCTGTTTTTTATGAAGTAAAAACTATCAATAGAATGCCATGTGTTTATGTCCAATTTTAATTTGAAATAACATAAAATTACAATTTTTCTATTAAATGATAAAAATATAATCCCATTACACTTTAAATCCAATTAAAAATACAATCTAAATATTTAAATAAATTTTATGAAATGGATGTTTAGGATTAAAAAGGTGCATTTTTCACTAATCATTCAAATATTTATTTTATGAGAAAAATACAAAAAATTCATTAATATAAAACATTGATGTAGTTCTTATAAATAAAAAGTTTATTGTATCATCTATAACATAAAAATTATTAAAGACTAGATTTAAAACTGATGTTCCATAAAATGGATGCAAAACTGCATTTTTGTAAAAATACATATTTTATTAGATAAATTGAATTTGTTCATATATCATGTTCAGAAAATACATAAGAAAAATTTAAATGTTAATTTAAATTAAAATTTTGGTTAATAATATTCATAAAATCATGTTTATATCCCATTAAATTATTATAATTTAATAATATAGCACTGTTTAGTGAAACTAGTTATTGCGTGCAACACAAGATATCAAGGAAGGTCTCTCTTGTGTGTAATGCAAGAAAATTCATTTTTTCATTTAGTGAAATATTCCATTGGTGTTTTATATAACATAATAAAAATATATTTATTTTATACATTTATAAAAATATATACTCAATGTTGTGTGTGTAATATGATAACTCGGTGTTGTGTGTAATATACAAGAAGTCGGTTTTGTGTGAAATGAATTTTTAATTTAGTGCATTGCAAGATATAAATTAAAATTTTAATTTATTAGAAAAAATGCCCAACAAGAACATTGCTTGTTACACCTGTCAAAATATCTAATGGTTAATTACATTATCAAGAATAAAAAATTCAATTATTGCATGTCTTCATCATAATTCCTTAGAAAAAAATTATTTGAACCAATATGGAAATAATTTTTACTCGAAAAAATAGGAATTCCATTATAAACCAATTTTAAAATTTACAATACCCTAAAAAAATGGAAGAAGGTTTTTTCTTTGAGGAAATAATTTACCCATATAAAAGAATTGAAATTCCAAAATAAAATTTTTTGTAGCGTGAACATTAACTGAATTATTATACATTTAAATAGAACAATCATTTTTTTAATGAAATTTAAATCAATATGTATAAAATATTTAATTATATTCCTTTTGAAAAATGGTATTTTATGTTAATGTGTCCCTTACCCCATGTTTGACACAGATCATAGGTTTTTTATCCTCTAGAATAATATTTGTATATTTTTTAAAAACTTTATTATATATTATAATAATGTTTATTATTATTTTTATATAATTTATTTCCATGATACATTGAATTACTTATACATTAATGTTCATCTCAGATATTTTAATGTTATTTATCCAAAATATCCCATATGACTTTGGTATTTTGAATATTTTCAAATAGGTCATTATTACACCATATCGATAATTATAATCATGTAATAATTTTAAATTTTATAGATGAATTATGATTTTAAATACAATAATTAATTTTGTTTTTGAGAATTAATTACATTACAATCATGGAAATGGAACACCATACGTAGGCATGAGTAATATTTTAATTTGTCAAATATCATCATGGAATGAATGTAAGAATAATTTCATATTAGTAGATTTATTAATATATCTTAAATATCATATTATAAATTTAAATATAATTATGTATTATATCAATGATATGTGATGATTAAAAACAAATTATATCACATTTTGAGGTGGTAATTTACACGTACACATAAATATTGTTATTATTATTCAATGAATGGATAGGAGTGATAATATAATCTAAATAATATTTATATGGTTTTAAATATGTCATTATTTTCAAATATTTACATTAAATTCATTATTATAACTATTTGTTAAAGTCGTTGATGGGAAATGAATTAAACCATTTCACAATGATGTAGTTATAAATACAAATGAATGAAATTTTCGATTCACATTTCATGAAAATATATATGAATACAGGTCATTCCAATTATATAACAACTATTATTATGGATTATAATTTTTTTATATAATAATATTGTTTAAATAAGACTTGAAATAGGTAGAATAGAAATAAAATGAAAATAATATTTTAAAAACTAAACATGTTCTTCAGAAAACCAAATTAGATTTATACCTAAAACCTTCCATGAATTAACATCTGACCAAACCATAGCCTCTAGGATTTGGGAATGGATGAAATTAATATATTTAATTGTTTTTTGGATTAGATAAATGGATATTTATATTTAAGGAGTATAAGTGATAGAGTGTCCTTTTATAAGTGGGGGATTGGAAACATGTGGATTTTTATAAATGAATAAATTATATCATTGTCATAATCATTTTGAATAGATTCCAAATTGACCATTTTAGAATATTTGAAACATTAGGGTATAAATATGGTGATAAATTATAATTTATATAAGTATTTAGAATCCTTAACCCATATATCATTAGTTTATACCCTATTAAACATGTTTAAACCATTATTATTGTAATAAACTTTCAATGTTTTAATTATTTATTATTACCAATAATTTGATTTACTATATTTAATAATACCTAATATTATATTTCAATATATAGAATCCATTTTATAAAATCCTCTTTATAAAATTTGATTAATTAAATTAAAAATTAATCGTGAAAAATGTGATGGAAATAGTTTTTCTGAAAAATAATTTTTATGAAAAGAAATGTACTGATATAAAATTAAATTTTTATGTTTATTTCAATTACAAAAAATATATTTATAATAGAAAAATAACTAATATAATTTTAGAGACAATTTTTTAAAATAGATTTTAAATTTTATAAACCAAAATTGATGTTGTTTTTAACTTTTCAGTGAATAAAACTTTTAAAAAATATAAAATATTCTATGTAAGTTAAATTGGAAAAGTTGAATAAAAAAAACAAATTAAATTTTAATATTTGAAAAAAATAATTTATAAATAATGCTTATAAATAAAACTATATAATATATGAAATCAAAATTCAATTAGAATAAAATGGTATTACTATTGAATAAAAGATAACATAATATTCTTACAATGCGCAGGACCCTAAAAAATCTACCTAATGATTATTATTTAGAAAAATTTGATCTATATTAACTTTAACAAGGTTTTTAAATTCCTAATCCCATTTTTTATTTTTCATAACTATGATATTATTCCATACATAAACATGGGGATATAATTTTCCATTACCTCATATTCTGATACCAATGATTCTACTTCGACCATATGGGATTTGGCAACACCATGAAAAGGTGAATTAACTTATTACAAAACACATGATATATGTGGTGAAGAATATGAACTGGTTGTTCCTTATAAAAATTGTTTTCCACTAATAAAACTACTTAACTGTTAAAAAAAGAGATGCATCAGGAATATATTTTCTTGAAAATGAGACCTAAAATATGATATGTACCTATGATAAACATAAGGGAAAGAACACTCATTATTAAACTGGTCCAACATTCTACAACAAATTATATAGTCCTACAAACCATTGTAATGCCCCGACCCCAGCTACCCAGAGTCGGTGCATTACTTCATAACATTGGCATGATCACAAAAGATCATGTCTCAAAAGACCGATTAGTTTAGTGGCCTTGGAAACACTAGATACATTCATAAATGTTACATTACATCATAAAGTGAAAAATCACAATAACATAGTCTCCATAGTCCACACTTCTATCCTCTTCTGACTATCCCAGTAGGTCATTCATAAAATACTTCTTCACATCCGGGAAAATATTAAAACATTGAAATGGGTGAGCTAAGATGTTCAGTAAGGATAACAATATTGTGGAAGCTTTCATAAATAAACATTAACATTTTAGGCAATGTATAACTAAAAAAAGCCTTTTTAAACTTGAACATCAGCATAATATGGAAAAAATAAAATTGAGATAATTTCATTTACTTATTCACATGGATATTCTACTGGTCAAATAATCCCATACAATATCAATAACCACTTTCATAATAATGGAATACATAATGTCAGACTATCACAACCATGTATCCAAGGCCTCGTGCCAAGAACACAAATAAGATTTTGTCAAGGCCTCGTGCCAAGACACTAGTTTGTCTCATGAGACCTGCCGATGAAATGTTTTTTTAGAATATAATTATGTTTAAAATTGCTCAAATATAATCCAGTGTTTTTCTGAAAACATTATGCAATATTCTGAAAACAAAATAACTGATTCTAAGACTTCTCGACTAATTACACGCTATGATGGGTCCATGCCCAATCCCTACCTGTCTACCACACTCGATTTTCATGTTTTTAGAAAACATTTTTAAGCATGCGTTAAATACGTATACATTTTCACTGGATTTTCATACATTTGAGAGAAATATCTCTCTTTTTTTGAAATCATTTAAAAAATGTTATTGCTTGTAGAGGAAGCTGAAACTCAAATAATGGTCATGGCGGCGGAGACGTCATTTTCCCTGAATACGTACGACAAGAAAAAAATTCATTTTTGTCATTTAGTAACACACTTCATATAAAAATATTCCTTTTGAATAAATGTAAAATTCAAAGGGGTTTATTCACCGTATTAATGAAATTTGTGTATAAAACAAAATATGCCTCAATGAATGGTGATTGAGACGATGTCCCATAAAAAGATAATTTTTTAAATAAAATTTATCTATTATGTGTATTCACTATAAGTACACATAAAGAAAGTAAAAATACAAGATATGAAACAATAATATCATGATATAATTTGAAAGTAGGAGATTAACCCAAAGAATAGGAATTGGGTTAAGAAATTTCCATACCTTGTGTCCGAATTCACTAGACCATTCTTTGATATCCTGAATAATAAAATAGAGTTAATATATACATTCTTAAGAACCATTTTCAAGTTCATTATTCCTTTTATATCACTTATTACCATGTCATGAACATTATGTAATTATTTATGATTATAAAGGTCGTTTTGTCGATCTTAGGTACTTGAGACAAAAATAAACTTCTTATAGTTACACTTCGTTCATGTGGAAAAATATCCATTATATCCATAATTATATTAATGATGTATATATCATATTCATCATATATATCCAGTATATACATTCATTTATAATATTACATAGCATTTAGAGGTAATAAATGAAATGCACCGTTCATGGAGACGGTAAGTCGTATGTACGCATGAACACTACTTCCATTTCCATTTCATATTTAATGGAATGAAGTTATAAATATATAAAGGTATAATATAATTCCATTATAATATAATGTATAATACCATTTACTCCATCCTTTATACATCCCACATATGGCATTAACGATTCAAATCACTTTGAGGGGGCGGTAGTCCGCACTTCCTAAAATGAAATTATCGCGTTTACCCATAATGGAAATCAAAAAGTATGCCATAAATGAGAAATACAGAAGCATAAGGAAAACATAAACATAATATATATATCATATATGAAAATATTTTCATCAAAATGGCCACCATTAGAGGTGTTAAAAGAATATTGAACAATCATGGTTTCGTGGGGCAGTATTTCGCCACCCATAGAAATAGTATATTCTTTAACCATTAGACGAATGTGTGTGTAAGTGTAAACCAAATCATTATCGTAACAACATCCTAGTATATTTTAGATACTGTTGTAGTTACAAAATAAAGGAATAAAAAGAGTTTACAGGGTTGGAGAAGCAAAATAAAACAGAACAACATTAGAGAAGACATTACCTCAAAATCGGGTAACTCTTTTTGATTTGAGCCAAAGGATTCTTTGGTAAGAATTATGCCCATATTGATGCTTCTAGGAGTAATAGAGGGAAGTTGGGAGAGTATTTGGGCAGAGTTTGGCCAATCCAAATGGCATGAAGGTGTGATTAAGGTGGTAGTGGTGGGGGCCTTTTATAAGAGGAGAGAAGGGGCACTCTTGGAAATATTGAAATGTTACTTTATTATGAAATGCGTTTTCGGATTATAAAGGTCCCACACTTATATATTTCGAGTATAAGGTGATAAGGGTTCGAAATATACTCATAAAATAGGTTGTTGACAAGTGTAAGTCTTATATTTTACATTATCTTTTCATTTTATTTAAATCGTTAATTAATGAGGTAATCGCTGCATCATCATGGTGTCATAAATAATTTAATTTATTTAATGTCTAAAAATAAAGAAAAGATATCATGATGTAGGAAATCTTTTTATATTTCTAATGAATATTTATAGTCAAAAATATGACTTGTATAACCCCATTTAAAAAGTGTTTTAGTAAAACAACTCTTGTTTGTGACATTTTTATTTTAACATTAAATAAAAAGTTATTTATGTCAATTTCCTACCAATGTGGCTCCATGGGGTCCCCAAGTTGACTCATGGATTTTCTTGGTCGGCCATGACACATAAAATAGGGGTAGGACAAGTGTAAAGGTCATTCCATATTTTTATAATACTATTTTTACCTTAAATGTCACTAATTACCTTTAATCGCGATTAATTAAATTAAAAAGTTACTATTCACCAAAAAATTATTTTAATCACATTGAACCACATTTTACTTCCTAATGATAACCATGTATGTCGGATTTTTGAAAATCAAATCACATAAGTGGTAATGCTTCATTTAAATGAAAATTTTTTTTTTATCTACCACTTAGTTGTTTCACTATTCATCAAAAATTGGAGTTTTTCAGAACAATGCCAAAATTTCACCCTATGCTGTAATTTATATTCTGAATTAAAAAATTATATCTATTTTAAAAAATTACAAACATATAATTTTCATTAATTAATTTCATAATTAATTCACGTTGTCACAACAAATATCGTGTTTTTAAGAAACAATATATATCAAAAGATTGACAATTATTTCTGTCCAATTTCAAATTGAAATTAATTCTAATTACCACCATTGGATAAAATAGTAAAATTTTATTATAATTATACTTTAAAAAAACTCAATAGTATAATTTATCACTATTAATTATTTTTATTAAAAAATTTGTTTTTAAGTAATTTTCACTATTCAAATCAAATTGGAAGTTCTCAGAAAAATACAAAAAATTCAACATAGGCTAATTTTGATATTTCGAATCCAAAAACGAAGTCCATTTGGCAAGATAAAATTTAAAAAATTTCAAAAATTAGGTATTACTATTCATAACGGCTACTTTGATTGGTTGTGGTGTGTGTTAGAACTCGAAGTTGCGTACAACACACGCTTCTGTATTATTCAAAGAGAAGTGTATCGTGGAAGCATGGGGTTTTACATTCTCCCCTCCTTCAAATAATTTCGTCCTCGAAATTTCATATAATATCACTGTGTAAAAAGACTCGGGTGATTCTTCACAATAAGTTCCTTGGGTTCCCATGTTTCCTCCCCCATCTTATGGTTTCTCCATAGAACTTTTACCAGATGAGTCGTCCGGTTTCTCAGCACTTGTTCTCTTGTATCCAGAATCCGGACGGGCTCTTCGCAATAAGACAGATCGGGTTACAGTTCTAATTCCTCATAGGTGAGTACATGCGTTGGGCCAGGCATGTATTTTCTCATCATTGATATGTGGAATACATCATGAAATTTAGAGAGACTTGGCGGAATTGCCAAACGGTAAGCTATAACCCCAATTCATTCTAGAATTTCGAAGGGTTCGATGTACCTAGGACTCAATTTACCATTCTTACCGAAACATATAACTCCCTTCCATGGAGATACCTTTAAGAAAACATGATCTGCTACCAGAAAATCCAAATTCTTCCTTCGGTTGTCGGCATAGCTCTTCTGCCTACTTTGAGCTGCTTTAATGTCATTTTGGATTAGTTTCACCTTTTCCATCATTTCCTCTACCAGCTCTGGGTCTACAAGTTTTCTTTCACCAACATCATCCCAACAGGTTGGTGTGCGACATCTCTTTCTATATAACTCTTTATATGGTGCCATCTGTATACTTGAATGGAAGCTATTGTTATAGGAAAATTCTACCAGAGGTAAATATTGATCCCAAATTCCTTGAAAGTCATGTGAGCATGATATTAACATGTCTTCTATGGTTTGAATAGTTCTTTATGATTGTCCATCTGTTTGAGGGTGGTAAGCAGTGCTCAAACGAAGTTCAGTATCCAAGGACTTCTGAAGACTTTTCCATAATCTTGATGTAAAACGAGGATCGCGATCCGAGACAATCGACAGGGGTACTCCATGAAGTCTCAAAACTTCATTAATATATAGTGTTGCTAGACGTTCAAGTGGTAGATCTTCCCTTATAGAAAGAAAATGTGCTGACTTGATGAGATGATCAATAATGACCCATATTATGTCATTTCTTCTAGGATTATTTGGTAGTCCCATGCCAAAATCCATCGTAATATTATCCCATTTCCACTCAGGTGTGGGAAGAGGTTGCAATACTCCACCAGGCAGTTGCCTGCCAGCTTTCTCTTACTGAAAAACCATACATCTTGACACAAAATCAGCAATCTCCCTCTTCATGTTGTCCTACAAAAAATGTCCCTTTAAATCTCAATATATTTTGGTGCTCCCAGGGTGTAGAGAGAAATTGGATCTATGAGAATTATCCAACAATTCCCTCTTTAAATCATGTATATCGGGAACACAATGTCTCCTCCCAAATTTAAAATTCCATCTTCATACACAAAGTCACTCAATCTCCCATCATTCACAGCTTTAATATTCTTTTTCAACTCTTCATCATTGGCCTGAGAACACTTTATCCTTTCTAGTAAAGATAGTTTGGCAACCATTTGAATTTTTTTGATGTTTCACCCTCCATGGTGATTCCCATATCCATCTTTACTAGATCCATGAAAATAAGATCCCTTTATACTCTCATCATGTTCAAAACTCCATGATCTTTTCTACTCAAACCATCTGCAACCTTATTTGCCTTCCCTGGGTGGTAGTGTATCGTGCAATCATAATCCTTGAGTAGTTCAAGCCATCACCTTTGCCTCATGTTGAGTTCTTTTTGTGAGAAAATATATTTCAAACTCTTGTGATTAGTATATATCTCCCATTTTTCACCATAGAGATAATGTCTCCATATCATCAAGGCAAAGATTACAGTAGTTAACTCGAGATCATGAGTATGATAGTTATGCTCATGAATTTTTAGCTATTATAATGCATAAGAAATAACCCTATCATTCTGCATAAGGACACAACCAAGTCCTTTCATTGATGCATCACTATAAATAACAAACCCATCATTCCCTGATGGTAGAGTCAATATAGGAGCGTTGACTAATCTTTTCTTCAGTTCTTCAAAAGATCGTTCACACTCTTTTGTCCAGAAAAATTTAACCCCTTTACGTGTGAGATTTGTTAATGGGTTAGCCAATCGGGCAAAATTATGGACAAAACGTCGATAATAACCTGTGAAACCAATAATGTTGCGTACCTCAGTTATACTCGTTGGTGTTGTCCATTCATGGATTTCTTTGGTCTTAGAAGGATCAACATAAATTCCATCCTTAGAGACAATGTGGACAAGAAAGGAAATCTCCTGAAGCCAGAATTCACACTTGCTAAACTTCCCATATAATTCATGCCTTCTAAGAGTCTTCAAGATAATTCTCAAGTGATTTTCATGATCTTCGTATCTTTTAGAGTACACCAAGATGTCATTAATAAATACCACCACAAAATCTTCTAGATATTCCTTGAAAACTCTATTCATTAGATCCATGATTACAGAAGGTGAATTAGTAAATCCAAAAGGCATTACTGTAAACTCGTAATGCCCGTACCTTGTTCGAAATGCTTTCTTCGGAATGTCTTCCTTCTTCACACACAACTGATGATATCCAGATCGAAGGTCAATCATTCAAAAGTATTGAGCTCCATGCAATTGGTAAAATAAATCATCAATGCGAGGTAGGGGATACTTGTTCTTTATTTTTATAGCATTGATCTCCCTGTAGTCAACGCACAACCTCATAGATCCATATTTATTCTTAACAAAAAGGACAGGGGCTCCCCATGGAGAAACACTAGGGAGAATAAATCCCTTATTACTCAATTCCTCTAGTTGTTTCATTAGTTCATCTAATTCCACGGTGGCCATCCTATAAGGGGTCTTCGTTATAGGCCTTGATCCAGGAATTAAATCAATGGAAAACTCAACGTCTCATTTTGGAGGATGTCCAGGTAAATATTCCGGAAACACATCTTCATATTCATTCACAATAGGTACATACTCTATTTGAACATTAATTTCCTCACCCTTAGTCATTTCATTCTCTTCCTCCCCAATAATTGAATTTAGTTGAGCTACTGGGGGGTGGGTCTAAATAAGAATTAGGTGGGGACGATTCTGCTCTAAAAATAAGGTGTTCCTTATCATCATCATCAAAAATCGTAACCTCCTTCTTCTTACAATAAATCTATTCATCATAGTCCGAAAGCCAATCAATACCGAGGATTATATCAAACTCAATCATAGGTATTACAATGAGATCAGGGGATAAAGAACAGTTATGTGCTCTAATGGGGACTGATTTACAAAACGTTTTTGCAATAATACTTCCGTTAGAAGTTTTGACTGACAATTCTCTTGTTAAATCAAATTGGAAATATCTAATTTTCTTAGCAAACTGGGAAGATATCAAACAATGTGATGATCCAGAATAAAATAGTGCATTTTCTAAACTTGAGGAAACCATTAAATTACCTGCCACCACGTCTTTCGGAGCTTCAACCTCTGCAGTAGTGATAGCATAAGCTTGCCCTTGATCCCTTGGAATCTTCTGAGGTAAGTTCCCCTGATGCTGAGGACATTCATTTTCATAATGTCTCATCTCTCTACAATTATAGCATTCCACATTGATAGCAACTTTCTTTCCCTTGCAATCATGAGCTTGGTGTCCTTTTTCACCACACTTGTAACATACTCTCATTCCCTTCAAGCAAGTACCAGGGCGTTTCTTTCCACATTTACTGTGGGACTGATATTCAACTCTTCCTTTCTTCCCCTTATTTCTATTTCTAGATTGATTAGAAGATCTCTTCTTTTCTTTCTTTTCTTTAAAGTCATAACACTTAGAGAATTCTGTTTCCGTCTTGATAGCACACGAGATGATATCATCATATGACAAGAAGGTTTGTGAGACTAATGCTCGATGGAGAAATGGTTTTAACCCATTAAAGAAACGATCAATCTTACTTCTTGGGTTATGTATATAATCTGCAGCATGCCTCGCTAACCTTGTAAAGTTATCCTCATACTTTGCGACATTCTCATCCTCCTTCGGCCTCAGACTCAGAAATTACCTTTCCATATCTGCTCGATGGTCATGTGGAAAGTATTTTTCTAAGAAAAGAACTTTGAACTCTCTCCATTCCATATTTTATACTTCTTCATCTTCCTTTGTGTTTTGAATCAGCGACCATCATTAATCGGCATCTCTAGTGAGGCGGTAGACTGCCATGACAACCTTCTCCCTTTCGCTACTCCCCAAGGCATGGAATATTTTTTGTAAGGATTTTATCCATTGCTCAGCTACTAATGTATTTGTACCCCCATTAAATGTTGATGTTTGTTGCCTCATGAAGCGGTCTAACATTGATAATCCACGTTATGGATCAGGGTGCTCCATACGAGTAAGGCTATTATTCATAACCTGAGTGAGTTGACCGAGTATGGTAATAAGTTGATCATCACCAGTTATATCTCCAGCTACACAATAATTATCTTAAGCAGGAGGGAAATCCCTACACGGAGTGTGTTCATTGATACAGTTTCCATTCCTTATACTAGGCGCCATTTCTAAACAATGTCATATACTAGATTAGTTTATGAACCGAAATACAGAATTCCATACTTGTAAAACACTTAACATAAATTGAACTTTTTAGGGATATAATCCATAATCGTAAAAAGAAATGTTTTCTTTGAGGAAGAATATACCCATAAAACCTTCATAATAGTTTGTAAAGAAAATGAGAATTATCCAAAGCATATCCCCCAGGAGTGTCGTAACCAGGAGTGCGGCAAGGCCCATTATCGTGCACCAGTTCTTGTTCGAGTCTAGCTCAAAGCGGTGTTTTCGGGTTTTACCCCTACGTACATCTGTGATAGAGCCACCTCTACCTGTTCGTATCTAGACAGAATTGTATTTCTTGGAAAACTCATAAAATCTCTATAATACCAAAATTCTAGGAAGTTATTCTATACTAATCCTCAAAGTCTATCTTATGGCTATGCACTCTAATCTGAGTTTATCTAAATATATCTTCAAAGGTTAGTACTAAACTACCTCTGATACCAACTGTAACGCCCCGACCCCAGCTACCCAGAGTCGGTGCATTAGTTCGTAACATTGGCATGATCACAAAAGATCAAGCCTCGAAAGACCGATTAGTTTAGTAGCCTTGAAAACACTAGATACATTCATAAATGTTACATTACATCATAAAGTGAAAAATCATAATAACATAGTCTCCATAGTTCACACTTCTATCCTCTTATGACTAACCCTACAGGTCATTCATAAAATACTTCTTCACATCCTGGAAAATATTAAAACATTGAAAGGGGTGAGCTCAGATGCTCAGTAAGGATAACAATATTGTGGAAGCTTTCATAAATAAACATTAACATTTAAGGAAATGTATAACTAAAACAAAATCCTTTTTAAACGTGAACTTCAGCATAATATATCAAAAATAAAATTGACATAATGCCATTTACTTATTCACATAGATATTCTACTGGTCAAATAATCCCATGCAATATCAATAACCACTTTCATAATGATGGAATACATAATTCCAGACTATCATAACCACATAGCCAAGGCCTCGTGACAAGACCACAAATAATATTTTGTCAAGGCCTCATGCCAAGGCTCTAGTTTGTCTCATGAGACATGCCGATGAATTTTTTTTTAGAATATAATTACGTTTAAAATTGCTCAAATATACTCCAGTGTTTTTCTGAAAACATTATGCAAGATTTTGAAAATAAAATAACAAATTCTGAGACTTCACGACTAATTACTGGCCATGATGGGTCCACTCCCAATCCCTTCCTGTCTACCACACTCGATTTTCAAGTCTTCAGAAAACATTTTTATGCTTGCGTTAAATAGGTATACATTTCCACTGGATTTTCATACATTTGAGAGAAATATCTCTCTCTTTTTTTGAAATCATTTAAAAAATGTTATGGCCTGCAGAGGAAGATGAAACTCAAATAATGGGCATGGTGATAGAGAAGTCGTTGTCGCCAAATACGTACGACAAGAAAAACATTCCTTTCTGTAATTTAGTAAAAAACATCATATAAAAATAATCCTTTTGAATAAATGTAAAAGTCAATGGGGTTTATACACCGTATAAAAGAAATTTGTGTATAAAACAAAATATGCCTCAATGAATGGTGATTGAGATGATGTCCCTTAAAAAGATCATTTTTTTAAATAAAATAGATCTATTATGTGTATTGACTATAAGTAGACATAAGGAAAGAAAAAATACAAGATATGACATAATAATATCATGACATAATTTGAAAGTAGGAGATTAACCCAAAGAATGGAAATTGGGATAAGAAATTCCCTTACCTCGTGTCCGAATTCACTCGACCATTCTTTGATCTCCTGAATAATAAACTAGAGTTAATTTCTACCTTATTAATAATCTTTTTCAAGTTAATTATTCCTTTTATATCACTTATTACCATGTCATGACCATTATGTAATTATTTAAGTTTATGACGGTCGTTTTGTCGATCTTAGGTACTTGAGTAAAAAATAAACTTCTTATAATTACACTTTGTTCATGTGGTAAAATATCGATTATATACATAATTATATTCATGATTTATATATCATATACATCATATATATCCAGTATATACATTCATTTATAATATTACATAACATTGAGAGGTAAGAAATGAAATGCACCGTTCATGGAGACGGTAAGACGTACGTACGCATGAACGCTACTTTCATTTCAATTTCATATTTAATGGAATGAATTTATAATTATATAAAGGTATAATATAATTCCAGTATAATATAATGTATAATACCATTTACTCAATCCTTTATACATCCCACATATGGCATTAACGATTCAAATCACTTTGAGGGGGCGGTAGTCCGCACTTCTTAAAATGAAATTATCGCGTTTACCCATAATGGAAATCATAAAGTATGCCATAAATGAGAAATACAGAAGCATAAGGAAAACATAAACATAATATATATATCATATATGAAAATAGTGTCATCAAAATGGCCACTATTTGAGGTGTTACAAGAATATTGAACAATCATTGTTTCGTGAGGCAGTATTTCACCACCCACAGAAACAGTATGTTCTTTAACCATTAGACGAAGGTGTGTGTAAGTGTAAACCAAATCCATATCATAACAATATATAAGTATATTTTAGATACTGGTTTTGTTACAAAATAGTGGAATAAAAAGAGTTTAAGGGGTTGGAGAAGCAAAATAAAACAAAACAACATTAGAGAAGACATTACCTTAAAATCGGGTAACTCTTTTTGATTTGAGCCAGAGGATTACTTGGTAATAATTCTTCTCAAAGTGATGCTTCTAGGAGTAATAGAGGGAATTTGGGAGATTATTTGGGCAGAGGTTGGCTGAGCCAAATGGATTGAAGGTGTGAGTACAGTGGTAGTGGTGGGGGACTTTTATAAGAGGAGATAAGGGGCACTCTTGGAATGATTGAAGTGTTACTTTATTATGAAATGATTTTTAGGATTCTAAAGGTCCCAAACTTATATATTTCTAGGATAAGGTGATAAGGGTTCGAGATCTACTCATCCAATAGGTTTTTTACAAGTGAATGTCTTAGATTTCACATTCTATTTTCATTTTATTTAAATCGTTAATTAATGAGGTAATCGCTGCATCATCATGGTGTCATAAATAATTTAATTTATTTAATGTGTGAAAATTTTAAAAAACTATCAGGATGTAGGAAATCTTTTTATATTTCTAATGAATATTTATAGTCAAAAATATGACTTTTATAACCTCATTTAAAAATTGTTTTAGTAAAACAACTCTTGTTTGTAAAATTTTTATTTTAACATTAAATATAAAGTTATTTATGTCATTTTCCTACCAAAGTGGCTCCATGGGGTCCTCAATATGACCCATGGATTTTCTTGGTCGGACATGATGCATGAAATAGGGTTAGGACATGTGTAAAGGTCATTCCATATTTTTATAATACTATTTTTACCTTAAATTTCACTAATTTCCTTTAATCGCGATTAATTAAACTTAAAAGTTACTATTCACCAAAAAATTATTTTAATCCCATTGAACCACATTTTACTTCCTAATTAAAACTATGTATGTTGGATTTTTTAAAATCAAATCACAGAAGTGGTAATGTTTCATTTAAAAGAAAAATCAGTTTTTTAACTACCACTTAGTAGTTTCACTATTCATCAAAAATTGAAGTTTTTCAGAACAGTGCCAAAATTTCACCCTAAGCTATAATTGATATTCCGAATTCAAAAATGATGTCTGTTTTAAAAAATTACAAACATATAAGTTGCATTAATTAATTTCATAATTAATTCCCGCTGTCACAAAAAATAGCGTGTTTTTAAGAAACAATATATATCAAAGATTGACAATTTTTTATGTCCAATTTCAAAGTGAAATTAATTCTAATGACTACCATTGGATAAAGTGGTAAAAATATATTCTAATTATACTTTAATACCACTCAATAGTATATTTTATCACTATTAATTATTTTGATTAAAAGTTGTTTTTAAGAAATTTACACTATTCAAAACAAATAGGAAGTTCTCAGAAAAATTCCAAAAATTCAACATAGGCTTATTTCGATATTCCGAATACAAAAAAGAAGTCCATTTGGAAAGATAGAATTTATAAAATTTCAAAAATTAGGTATTACTATTCATAACAGCTACTTTGATTGGTTGTGGTGTGTGTTAGAACTCAAAGTTGCGTACAACACACGCTACTGTATTATTCAAAGAGAAGTGTACCGTAGAAGCTTGGGGTGTTACACCATGGTATAAACAACACCTTTATTATACCAATAATAATTAAATATTTACTTGGATATAATTTAAGGAAAAAAGATCACATAATTATAAACAATTAACTTTCCATTGGTTATCCATATAACATTTCTACCTACTCTAACATATCAAATTATATTTTTAAATCATTATCTAATTATATTCCATAATTTATAACAACTATGGTTCCAAAAAATAATTTTATAGACTTTATCCCAAAAATATGGATTATATAACCATTATACACATATTACCCTAAAAGAAATATCTATATACTATATTTGAATATGATATTATAAGAAAATTAAAATAATGAAATATGATTTTCGAAAATCATTGGTATATCATTACTTAATATTGAAAAATTCCATCCATATTCAAAATTAATCACTCAGACATTCCATCATATTGGTGATGAAAAATTGTACTGAAATTTGATTCATTAGCCAATGACTTTTTAATGGATTTCTAAACACTAGATGAGAACCCAATATCATCGTCAGATAAAATATATTAAAGAACTCTCTGTTATATGAACATATCAATGATATTTATTCAAAAATTATTATCTAAATAAATAATATCTTAACAAGGAAGGAAATACATATATTTAGTTGGTCAATCGATAGAAAACCACATCAAAATTTTACCATGAGATGTATATGGTAATCAATCCATGAATTCCATGGAAATATTTCATCATTTCCACTATAACACTATTAATGTTTTAAGAATCCCCTAGGTTAATTTTCATTATTCTTTAGCAATGAAACAATTTAGAAATATCTTCATGATATCATGAATATGTTTTTTCTTCCATACTAATACTTATACTCCCAATGATATCGTTAGAAAATAGTGCTTCTAGGGTGAATGTAAAACAGAAAAATATGATCCCCACTCCAAAATTACCTTTTAAACTATAAATCACATTGAATAAATAATATATTTCAAAATCTGATTGCACGTTCATCATCAATATTAATTTATTGAAACATTCCCACCATAAGAGATTCAACCATTTCCTAAAATATGTGAACATCATTTTGAGTTCTCATGATTCATTATAACACAAATGATTATACTGCAACCAGAAACAAAATGTATGAATAATTTACATGCCAAATTTGTTGGACCAAAATCATAAAATAATACACCAAGGGGTTATATACCAAAAATATCACGTGTAATGAAGTATTTTATTTCTACTCTCCGAATCACCTACCATTTTTCGTTATAGTATGGTAATAAATTGTGAAGTCATAGTGCTTAACAAGTTCCAACCATTTTCACTCCCTCATGATAATATTTTTCTAGGAAAACATATATTACAAATTATCATGTTTAGAATATATTTTAATATTTACACTATATAACTTTTACATATAAATTTTTTAATCTTTAAAAACAAATGATAAATCCATATATTTTTTTTGACAATTAAATTCATGATGTTTTAGTTGACATGAAGAAAAAAAATTACATGATAATTTTACATCATAACAAAACCAAGTACCTTAATTTATGCACCACTATAAAGGAATGATTCTCCATTCCATGTGGGTTGGAAAAAAACTAGAGCGTTAAGAAAACCATTATTTAGTTTCGGAAACAATCATCGCACACTTTAATTGATATAATTTTAAATCCTTTTGGGTTATCTTATTCAGCTGGATATATATCCTAGTAATAATTTTGATAAACCAATGGTAGTATCCCACTAAACAAATAATTCTATTAATCTGAATTATATTTTAAGGACTCTTCCATTCTCCAAAAATAATATTTCCCATAATGGAAAATGTTAATCTATTTTTAAAACAATATATATAATGGATAAAAATTTATTCAATGAAAATTCATACATTCTAAATGATTAAAATTTATGGTTTTCATTTATGGTGTTTAAAAGAAAATCTATAGATTTTATGATACACAAAAATTTCTTATTATAATAGTATATCATGAAAATACACTACGGAAATATTATCTCAACTATTTTAGATAACATTATTCTTAATTTCTGAAAATATTATTCGTGTATTAGAAAAAATAAATTGAATAATAAAAAACTCATAATTGGCGTATATTACATGAAACAACATCATTAGAATAAAATCCATTAATTCAATTTACATATAGTATCCCGAACTATGATCAATCCCACGAATATATTTTTCAACATGGATATGAAAAATCAAGCTGTCAATATGAGGCAAAGGGTACATTTTCTTAACAACGATGATATTCAACTATTTATATTGACAAATAGTTTATATGAATAATATTTATTATCTCTCAATAAACTAATATGACCTAATGGTGATGTTCTTAGATGAATAAAACCATTATCATGTAAGCATTGTAGTAGATTTTTAAATTCCTGATGTTCCATTAGAATTGTTTGATACGGGGATCTTGAAACTGGATTAGCATTGTGTACTAGAAAATTAGTATACCGAACGTCCTAATCAGTAAAAAAATGTCAATTCATTAGGAAATACATCCATATATTAAATCATTATGAATTAATTGTTAATCTTAACAATTTAATTTTCATTAAAAAAACGAGCTTGATAAAATTCACTATTATCTCAATAATATCTCATATAATGGGTATTAAATGTTTATTTCCAAAAATTACATTCCAATTGTATCAATATTAATATTATTATAAGTCTTTTTTACATTAATAGTTCCCTATAGGGTATTCAGAAAAATTTATGTCATCCTTACATTGGGTAATATACCCATTTTAAATTATAATTTTTTAGAAATGATGGAATGTGAAGATTCAGAGTCAAACACGACATTGAAATAACATAAATTAATAAGTAATGTACCTTTCACCACTTCATTAGATGATCCAACAACTACCATAATATTATAAAATTATTTTTTGAATCCATTTTATATTGTTAGTGACGATTTACACCTTAGGTTTCTCACATCAGAAAAATGATAGTATAATTTTCATACTCGTTAAAATTAAAACAAAAAAACCATTTACTGTCTATATCTTACCCCAATCATGGATTGTTCAAGTATATTTTCATCATAGTGAAGTGTAACAACACCAAAAATACCCCATCGATAATCCATCCCTATCCTATCAAAAAATCCATATCTTTTACAACTCATGGAATAGGAGTGGGATTACCAGTAGATTTCTATGTTGTATGATTCTCTAATGAATTTCGAGAAGAAACATTATTAATCTTTTCATATTGTGGAGAAAAAAAATCAGCAAACTCCATCAAATATTTTTTATTATGAAAAACAACTTTTTGTAAAATTTGAAATTACTACGATCACAATGATCATCATAAATATAGTTTCGATTTGAAGTAAAATAATTTTATTTTTCTATCGACGTCTTGAATAAAATTCGGGTCACACACTGACAAAATTTTAAAATTTTATTTATATTCATATTCTAAATATTCATCTTACAAAAATTTGTGATGCCTTATTTAAGTGGGTTTCATTAATCCCCTAATATTTATTCCCTATAATTTAATAATATTTAATGAACTAATATTTATGGATTAATGTAAGGATTTTAAATTTCATACAATTAAAAATAATATTTTTACACTCCCAAATTCTCAATGATTTATATTATTGTTTTTTAGTTAGTGAAATAAGAATTTTGAAACATAACATGTTTCCAATAATATTATATAAATTTTTCTAATTTTAAACAAATGGTTTAAGGTAAAATTCATGGTGATTTATCCCTGAAATGATATAAAATAAAAACATATTTTCATGATATAATATAACTTGTAATTGGTAAAAAATGAAAATAAGGAGTATTTTGTTACATGTTGAGTATAATAATGGATTATCATTTTAAATTAATGATTATGTAATCATCCTTTGTAAATAAATAATTAAATATGATATTAAAAAATATTAATCACAAGAATCTTTACCTAAAATGTCTATTAATGGTACTTATGTTGAAAGGAGATCAAGTGAATGACTCTATGATTTCTGTTTATAGAGAGTATATTAGTAAAATTAGTTTATTTGTGGAATATTCCTTCAAGTATTTATTGTTAAAATTTTTTTTTCCAAAGAGGATAATGTCTCCAAAAAGCTCCACATATAATATTCCAACATGTACATTAATTTTTCAATTTTTAAGGAAATGATTCAAAAAAATAATTAAGGAATGAAAATTAATACAAACTACATTTATTTTATTCGCATCCATTTTTCCAGAAAATATTAAATTTTTAACCATAATGGGATATCATACATCAGAATAAGGGAGTGGGTTGTATTAGGATTTTCTAAATGTAAAACAATTCACGTACTATTTATCTCCAAAATCTGTAATCAATATAAAATAATTTAAGAAATTAAAATTACATATACAATAATATCAATCTTGAAATTGGAAGAAATAATCAAATTTGGTACATAGAGTTGTTTATTTTCTATGAACATTTCATTTTTTGCGATGTGTTGGATTCTATAATGTTGAGACATTCCTCCACCAACAAACCCCTTCAACAAATCTATATCATTTTTAGTGTGTTCACATTTCAATGAGTACCATGGTAAATAGTCTATTATTTGCACAACATCAATTTAGGTAATTTTGATCTACTAATTATATAACTATTTAAATGTATCATTTTTATATTATATTTCATTTAGTTTTTGTTGTTGGACACCCCATTGGTTAAATGAATTAGTAATTATTATAATAGGAGTTTCAAAATTGAAGACTCTCTTTCATTTGGAAAAAAATATTTAAGGAAATTAATTTTTCATATAATGATCAGTATGGATGGTTGGAATGGAAGTATTCTAGATATGGTTTTATTTTAATACAAAATTCATATTGATATTTTATCTACACCCCTATGAAGGGTGATGTAACATGAATTTCTTTTAGACCTTAAATTGGCCATTGATTATGAAATAAGTTTACCAAACAATTGAATTTTGACTTCCCACATAGTGGTATCTATATTCCAAAACATATTTATTTCTTTTTTTTTAGTTTATTGGGTTATTTTTTTATTACGTATTATTTTAATAAGTTATTTCATAATTAATTGTAAACAATCATTTTATTTTGATACAGTTTTTGGAAACAATAGTGTGGTCGATCAGAGTTTTTGTGGGGGGGGGGTAGGACGGATGAATTACAATCCATAAGAGTTTTGTAGACGGAATGAAAAATAAATTTTTATTATTCCAACAAATTTGAGGAAAATTTGAGAAACCATACAAGATTTCACAACTTAAAATAGCCAAACACCTAAGCTGAGTCTTCCCAAGCTCCCACGGCGGCTAGGTTTCAACATCCTATGCTTTTCTCCATCCCCCTCTAGCCTGGATCGACTCAACTCCTTCGGGCCTGGTCTCGGCATGTCATTCATGTGTGACATGTCAAGGATATGAGTTTCACTTCTCAGGCTACTACTCTCGGTGTCGTCATATCGGTGGTGTTCTGGGGTGTAGCTTGGCATGCTCGTTCCTTTCAACGGCGACGACTGTTCGATGAAGTCTCTGTGGTGTTGTGGTGTCGGCGACGTCAAACTCAGATATGTTGAATCATCCTCTACCATAGAATGCGTTCTGTCTTGTTTCTTCTATCACATCCTAGCATCGCCTCGAGTGGTTTCAGTGGGTTTTTGTGGGGCGCAACCTCAATCTGCAGTTCCTGAGGGGGAGGTTTTTTGATCTTGTTGTTGTGTGTTTTCTGCAGGGTTTATGCTTGGTTGATTCTGGGTGTTGTTTGTTTGTGGTTTGGATCTGGTTTATGGTTTGAAATTGGACAATTCTAGCATTGTGGAGGAAATATGTTCCGACAATGGTGGAGTGTGACAGATGGTTTTGGGTTTCTTCTGCAGTTTGATGGAGGAGTTGTAACGGTTTTTTTGTTCGTTGTTTGTGTTGAATTGGAGAAATTATTTCTTGTTATTTTCAATCCTTACGGCCCTGTGGTTTGAATTTTAAGTGTCGCATGCATCTGTCACACAAGGGGTTTCTCCATATGATGTTTATTGTGGAGGGGTTTTTTATCTTCGCTCCGGAATTGGATGTTTGAGAGGGTATGACTTTTTCATCAGTTCCATGACGGTGTATCCATAAGAGTTTCCTTGAATATTGATTATTATTGTGATACCAACCATGTATATGGGATTGGTTACCATTATATTTTGAGTCGGATGGATTTTATTATTTTCACCTAATGTATAATTTTTATTGGAGGCTATAGAAGATTACCTATCAACACTTATATGGTATATATATTTTAGTGTTTTGGTTACAATATATTATGATGATGGATTATATGATAAAATTTTATGGATTAACAGGATGTAATCTTCTCAATGAATTTAAAATTTAGTATAATGGAGTTCCCATCACATTAATCAATGGGTTCACATACATCGCAAAATTAAATCTATTGTTCTCATGGAATCTTCATACTATTACACTTTTACTAAATGTTTTCAATGTTGTTAGTTGATAGTATAGGAGTCTCTTCCAAATTTATTCCTATTAAAGAAGCAATAATTGTATAATAATAACTATGATTAAAAACATTATAAATAAAAATGACCTAATAGTTGGTCAATTTTATTTTTTTAGGACTTCAAGATTAATGTATTTAATCAAATTCCAATTATTCAAGAGTGGTTTCCATGATAAAATCTATTATTCTGTATATTTTTATTCATATTATTATAGATTAAATCTATTGAACATATTTTTAAAGAAAATATTATTTAATATCATTATAGTATATAATTTGTTTGTTTAATTATTTCAACTATTGTTTTTATTCACATCAAATGAAAATTAACAATCCTAATTATTTATATGTTACTCATCCAAACAGACAAGATTCAATTTTTTACTTCCCAATATATAAATAAATAATGTATTTATGTGTGTCTTCTTAAAAAAATTTATGTTGGTTTGGTAATATTTTTAATTAAACTATATTTTTGTTTGAAGTTCATTAGATAACAATTTATTTCAATAAATAGATGATGAATATTAATATTATAAAATTTATGTGTATTTATTGATTCATTATTTTCATCCTTTTTGATATGTGTACAAATTTTTTTCATGAATACTAAACAGAGATGGTCCTAGAAGATTGGTGATGGGTTGGAAACCATTGATGTTGTGTTTTATTTTTTGATAAAATGATTGAAATAACTCACATGTGAATTTCAGAAGATTTTTTTGGACTAATCCATGTATGGATCATTATAGTGATATATATGTTAAGGTATATTTGGTGGTGTTCGAGATGTTTACAAATAATTATCATTGATTGAATTTAATGTTATTAGTGAAATGAAAAGAGATTATAAAGTGGATCTCATATCATTCCCATATATAGAGATAGGATTATAATTTCCCATAGTGTATCTTATATGATGTTGCATAAAGGATGGAAGTCACTAGGAATCATTCAAGCCTTAAATAATATTAATCTTTGTAAATATGATATTTGGTAGAATATTTTTTTTTCGTCATAGTCCACAAAAGGATGTAACATCCTAGGTATTTTTAGAATAATACATTATAATATATACTTATATTTATGAATAAGATATTAATTTTACAATAAGGTGATTCTTTTTCTGATAGCATACTCGACACACAAAAATTGTTTTCACCAAAATATTTTGTTTCTCCCAACATTGAGTTATACCCAAAAAAATATAATTATAAAATTATTAATCTTAATAGAAGTTTACACTTAGTTGTGGTATTAGTAGGAATGAGAAAAACTAACAGAAATATGATTATACCTGTTTGTTAATGTTTTTAGATTTATTCATTAAATTATAGAGTCTTAATGTAATGACCCGAATCTGGATCCCCTCCATTGGTGCCCCTTACCCAGTTCGCCACATGACCTCAAGTGCATTTCCCAAAATTCCACAGGTTGTCGACTAGCAATGAGGGCCTTGGTGAGTCGGTGGGGAAACTATGCCCTCATTCGGTAAAGTATAAAGTGGAGAAACAACAGCCAATAGCGGAAGTAGTAACAACATGCATAACAACAGGAACCCAATAGCGGAAGCAATGAAGATATATAGCAATGAGGAAAATGATGCAGTAGGTACAAGTATCTACAGAAAGAATAAAACACAACAACATGCTGGAATACAACAGAAAAAAATTGCAAAGGAATCAAAATAAACTCCTTAGCATCGCGAGCCCGGGCTTGGTCCCATGCTCTCCAGCTCCAGCACAATCAAGAACCTGAAGTAGAAGGTCGCTTGCCCTTATCTATACCTACAACAACATAGTTTGTTTGGGCCCAAAAGCATGTCAAAAACAGGGTGTGAGATACAATCCCAGTAGGAAATCTCCCAAAGATGTGTGCCTAACAGTCAATGAATACATGGCAGTAATAAAACATGAATTAGTAAACAGAAACACAAGTAGATACAATGCACAGTTCTAACAAAATAAGTGCACAAGTAACAGCTAGCATCAAAGTAAAAAAGGTAACCCTCTGGGTAGCTCTCACAGCCTAACCCCAATAGTTCAACCTATATGTACTAGCAACCCCCTAGGAGTAACACACAGTCTCACCCCTCTAGTCCAGCTATGAAATTAATAGAGTCTCTGGGGAAGCACTAAACATCAATTCCTTCTATAGTCTCGTATCATGCTAAAGGCTCTCTAGGGAAGCACTAAATATATATTCCCCCTGTGGCCCATGTCGAGGAACTACAGACTCTCTGAGGAAGCACTCAACGTCAATTCCCCATGTGGTCTTGCAACGTAATTAAAAGACACTCTGGATAATCACTTCCGTCAATTCTCCCCTTAGTCTACTTCTCTAGGTTCTCACAGTCTTGAGTGAAAGATAAAACATGCTCAGTGTGCGTACATCATCCAAGTAAACCTCAAGAACTACTTGGTTATCATTCTAAGGATCAACAACATTATAGTAGTAGTTCCAAAATCCTACTGCTAGTCATGGCAACTGGAAAAATGCCAAACATGCAGAAAAAACATGGTAAAGCATTCTGAGTACAAAATAAATTACTCTACTTACAAGCATAAACCTCTACTACAAAAATCAAGAAAAGCATGAAAATAGCAGGGGGGAAACAGGAAACCCACAATTCCCCACCCAAGGGAATTTGTGGAAATGCACAAAATACTCATCGACATTCAACAAAAAATAACAGTCCACCTACCTCGATCCTAGGAGATCGATATATGTGAATCACAATGATTGATTCCCCTTATAACGTTTTAGATCTGAGAAAACAGATAAAATGCTTAACCCATGATAACTTGGAAATGAAGAGGAATCAGAAAACGACGCTCAAGGAGAATGAAGATCGTACAGCTGCGATTCCAATGAAATCATCCATGCTCGAATCGGAGGACGGACGAAGAGGTGGAATCTCGTCCAAGATTCGGCTGTATGAGTCGCTCTTGGAAGAACGGGGCCTAGAAGGAGGTGTTTCTATGCATCAAGCGTGACCCCAGTCTGTTTATTAAAAAAAATAAAAGTACACAGCATGTACTTCTAGAGTACATGACGTGTACTAGGTTTTTCTGTACTCTGCCAAAAAAGACCTCCACATCACCCCTACACACCATGTGTGTGGCCCGGGCTTGGCCATTACACGGCTTCGATCTGGGAAAGAGTACACGGTGTGTACTCAGAAAGGACATGGTGTGTACTTTATAAATTTCTAGAAAGTTCATTTTTCTTAAAAAATTTTTAAAAAGGAAAAAAATACCTGAAAAGAAGATCTGGGTTTTTAAAAACATCCCCCCTTAAAGAAATTTGTCCCCAAATTTCCTTTACATGGCATAGAAGAAGGATCCTCGAACAACTCCCGCCACTGCGATCGTACATCGATCTCCCTTTACCAGGTCTCATCCTGTACTCGCCTGTGATTCCATATCACCCGTACCAGAGGAACTGACCGCCTGCGGAGAACCTCCGTACTGCGATCAACAATCCGGATAGGATGCTCCTTGAACGACGAATATATTTCAAGTTCAACCTCCTTAGGTTGAAAGACATGAGAGGGGTCCGAAAAGTAACTTTAGAGCTGAGAGACGTGGAAGACGTTGTGCATGGCCCGGTACCACTGAGATAGCTGCAACCGATAGGCGACCGGCCCTACTCTCTCCAAGACCTCAAACGACCCGACGTACCGCTGTGAAAGTTTACCCAGTCTTTGAATCCTCTTATGTCCCAACCTCGGTGCGACATGCAGGAAAACCTGATCCCCAACCTTGAACTCTAGAGGTCATCTCCACTGATCAGAAGACTTCTGCTAAGACTGTGTTGTAGCCATCCTCTTCCGAATTTTCTCTATCTTCTCTGAAGTCTCCTAAACAAGACGAGGTCCAAGCAAAGCTGCCTCTCCTACCTCCAGCCTGTATAAGGGTGATCAGTATGGCCTACCGTACAAGGCCACGTAAGATTCCATTTGAATGGTCTCCTGGAAACTGTTGTTGTATGCAAACTCCACCAGAGGAATATGCTTCTCCCAAGAACCGCCAAAGTCTAGGATGCATGCTCGGAGCATATCCTCAAGCACCTGGATCGTGCGCTCAGACTAGCCATCAGTCTGGGGATGGTATGCCGTACTCAGTAGTACTAGGGTGCCCAATGCCTTCTGAAGTCCCTACCAGAACCAGGAAATAAAATGCGCGTCCCTATCTGAAAAAATGGAGTGTGGAAATCCATGGAGATGAACAATCTCTCAGATGTACTGTCGTTCCATATCATCAACACTGAAAGTCTCAATGATCGGCAAGAAGTGAGAAAGATTATTGAGTCTCTCAATGACATCACAAACTACATCGTTTCGCCGAGGTGACCTCGGAAAACCGGTCACGAAGTCCATCAAAACATTGTTCCACTTCCACTGCAGAATGGGTAACTACTGTAAAAGGCCTGCTGGTTGCTGATGCTCTACCTTCACCTACTGACAAGTAGAGCATCTCATGACCAAACCAGAAACATCTTTCTTCATACCTGGCTACCAATACTAGCGATGAAGATCCCGATACATCTTGTTGACTCCAGGATTAATGTACCAAATAGAGGAATGAAAATACAACATCAACTCCTCGCGTATGTCTGCTGGCACACATACGCATGCCTGGAAACGGAATATCACATCCTCTCCCACTGTCTATCCAGGAAGAGGGTCCTCTCCTGACACACTCTCCTGTATGACCAAGCCTTCAGAGTCTGATAGCTGCCTCATCTGTACCCGATCAAGTAGTTTAGAGGTAATAACTACAGAAGATAGCAATGTCTATCCCTATCTTTCATGCACCTCTAGATGCATCTCAGAACATAGCCATCGGCTTCCACTCACTGCTAGCCTCCTGATCCGCTTGACCCTGAGTTCTCCTCCTCAACACATCTTCCATTATATTGCCCTTTCCTGGGGTATTGGAAAGATCGAAATAAAAATACTGAAGATACTTAACCCTCATGTGCTGCTGTAGATTCAGATCATGCTGAGTGAATATATACTTTAGACTCTTGTGGTCGGTGAAGACCAAAAAGTGCTCTCCCATCATATAGTGTCTCCAACAACATAAGGCATGAACAACATCTACCAACTCCAGATCGTGCGTAGGGTAGTTCCTCTCATGTGGCCTCAACTGCCAAGATCCATACGCAACGACTCCATCTTCCTTCATAAGCATAGCTCCTAGCCCGATACTGGAAGCATCACAGTAAACAATGTAGCTCTTGCCTGGCTCTAGCAAGACTAGTATTGACGCTGACGTCAACCTTCCTTTCAGCTCATGAAAGGATGAATCGTAAGAATCTCACTATAAGAACGTAGACCCCTTCTTGGTCAGACCTATCAAAGGTGCTGATAGATGAGAAAAGTCATGAATGAAGCATCTGTAGTATCCATCCAGCCCTAGAAAACTCTGTACCTCCAAGATGTTCTTCAACTTCCCCCACGAAACTAAAGCTCTCACATTCTCTAGGTCCATAGATACTGCTTCTTCTGAGATGACGTGACCCAAGAAGTTAATCTGATCCATCCAGAAGTGGCACTTCGAGAGTTTAGCATAAAGTCGATGCGCTATCAGTGTACTCAAAATGATCTCAAGATGAGTAGAATGGTCGTGTAGATTGTGAGCGTGTAGCAAGATATCATCCACAAAGACCACGATGAAAGAGTCCAAATAAGGATGGAACATTCAGTTCATATCTGCAATGTAAATTGTCGGAGCGTTCGTGAGATCGAATGGCATAACTGTATACTCGTATATACCATACCTGTTCTTGAAGGCTTTCAGAGGTATATCTGATAGTCTAACGTGAAACTGATGGTAACTGGACCTCAAATCGATCATTGAGAAATCTCGGGCTCCTCCAAGCTGATCGAAAAGTTCATTGAATCTTGTAAAAGGATATAATTTCTTGACCGTTAGTTGGTTTAGCTTCTGATAAACCACACAAAGCTGAAGGGTACCATCTTCCTTCTATGAAAATTGGACAGTCGGACCCGAGGGAGAAGTACAGGGTCAGATAAAACCCTTTTCCAGCATCTCCTCCAACTGCTTCTTGAGTTCCGGCAACTCAGGTGTAGCCATCCTATAATGAGGAATGGACACCGGTGCTGCTCCTGGCATGAGCTCAATAGAAAAGTCTACCAGACGCTCCGAAGGAAAACCTGAGAAGTCCTTTGGAAAGATATCCCAGAAAAGATCCACCACTGGATAAAAGTCCAACTATGGAGTCCCTTGATCATCTAGATAAACACTAGCAATTTGGTGTGTCACCATTCCTAGCCCATGATGCTCGAGTCCTCCTTGACTCGCCTAAGCATCCCATTTTCATTTATGAATAAAGAATTCACCCCCTGGTGAAACAAAATGCACTCTGCAGTGACAAAATTCAATGACTGCCGGGAAGGGAACCAACCAGTCCATCCCAACGATGAAATCATAGCGTGTCATCTCTATGACATAGAGATCCCATAAGAAACGATACCCTACAACATCTAGAGGTAACTCTCTACACTGGCGCACACGAGATGTCCTCATCCCCCAAAGTGTGTCTAGTGTCAACGAGTCAGAATAAGAAAATACACAGAGCCCAACTCTCTCCACAGCAGCATCAAAGATAATTCTATGCATATCACCCATATCAAAAAGAGGTGATGATAAAACTGAGGCTACTAAAATAATACCTCATACTGTAGAAGTGCTGGGATCCTTCTCCTGATAGGTCCTCTCCATGGTAAAATACTGGCCTGCACTGTGGCCCTACACCCCTGACTGACCACTCAAATCTGAACCTCCCTACTAGTGTTGAGGGACTGGTGGCTGATTGCCATGGCCTCGACCTCCACCTCGTCCCGAACGTCCGGAAGAACTCCAGTTCCCCAACTGGTGAGAGAATGGTGGGGCTACTCCTGAATGAGGAGTCATGGAAGAACCCCGGTCACCAACTGATAGTGAGAAAACCTGGCAGAAACGCTGAAGGTGACCCATATTTCTGCAAGATTGGCACTCCACGGGGTCCCTCTGGCACAACGACCTCGTGTTCCCTAATTGACCACACTGGTAGCATGTCACCTGGTTACCTGACGATGCATCACTCTTCCTCGGGTCACCACACATAGACTCTCTACGGAACTTCTTGCTGTCATCTGGAGGGAAACTAGCTCTGGAAGCAGAACCACCCTAGTTCGCAGCTCCAGAGTCTCTCATATTACTCTCTACAATCAGTGCCTGATTGACGATGGAAGTGATGGAAGTCAACTGGAAGATATTCACCTCTGAGTGTATCTCCCGCCTGAGACCATCCTCTAACTTCCTTGTTAAGAACACTCCACTTCCATCCCAGAGGGGTGTGAAATGCTGCTGCTCGGTGAAGGGAGAGAAATACTCCATGAAAAAATTATTACCCTTCTCTAAGCTCATGAACTCCCAGGCACGATCGTCCCTCAAAGTTTCTGGGTAGAAGTAGTCATAGAACACGCACTGAAACTCCTCCCAAGTCATAGCCTACTAATGACCCGCCCTTGAGATCACATCCCACCACCTCTTGGCGGTGTCGCAGAGCTTGTAGGTAGTGATCTTGACCCACATCTCTACATGAGTCTCCAGATGCTCGAAGATAGCCAGCATGGTTTCCAGCCATGACTCTACAGCCTGAGGTCATCCCTCCCTCGAATAAAATGGGAGGATGCTGCTACTGAAAAAAACGCTTCATGTCTTCCATATTTGAGGCAGGATGGGGTGCTCCCCGGAAGGCCTGCATCATCCTCTAGAAACCTTCCGTGAACTATGCATTAGCACCTGCACCTGGTATGACTGTCGGTGCCAAGGCTGGCTCGACTGGAGGATTGGTAGGAGGTACCTGATCAGCCCGATCAGGCGTCTGATCACTTCCTAACAACAGAAGTACGACCGAAGGATGTCTCAGAGGCATATCATTGAATGATCAAAAGTACACATTAGATAAGGAAAATAAGGACAAAGAACACAAGAGTACAAAATGGAAATAGGGGACGGAAAACACACAAGTTTACAAAACCTGATTACACGACGTGTATAAAAACTACATGGCATGTTTCCTCCATCCACTGACATGGGCATGTACCCCTGCCCTACGAGCCGTGTACACCTCAAACTATACGGTGTTTTGCACCCACACACGGCGTGTACTTGAAAACTGTTCCCCCACCCGAGTCCCTTACACGGCTAAACCACACGGTCCGACTTAACCCGAGACTACACGACGTGTTCTTAACACACACGGCGTGTACTAGATAAGGATTCGGCGGCCCGTGTTGTTAAACACACAACCGTCTACATGGATGAACCTTACACGGCATGTTCCGAACAAACACGACGTGTATAGGTTGAGGTGACACCGTCCCGTGTTGTTCGTGACATGGCTGGGTACTTGGCAAGACTACACGGTGTGTTCCGAACAAACACGACATGTGGAAAAGAAGGTAACACCGGCTAGTGTTGTTTGTGACACGGCCGGGTTCTTAGACAGGATTACACGGTGTGTTACATTACAACACATCGTGTGCTACTAGAGCATCCCCGACCCATGTTTTTGGTGATACATTTGGGTACACGGCTCATTACTACACAGTGTGTACCTACCATACACAGTGTGTTCCTAAAGTTACTTTCAGAACACCAAGTTCTGCTCACACAGTCAGTAACACGGCCTGAAAACTACACGGCGTGTCTCCAAAAAGTACACACTGTGTATTCTGGGTTTTTCTGGGCAGTAGCTTAGAAACTTCACAGAACCCCAGAAACACTAAAAACCAGGAAAAGAGGTGCCAAATTACAATCTGTGGGGGCCCATAATCCCCACAAACCAAATCATGGCATCTCTTATAGTCACATACAATGGAAAACACTTTCTTTCAAACATAACAACATGGATTCTATAAAGAATCTATCACAACAGCATGTATAATCTACACAAAGCCTATCACAACAGCATGCAATCGCTAATTCACCCTAGATGGCATGGAAAGATTGATGGAATGTGATTTCTAGAAGTTCCTATATGATGCATGAGATGGAATATCCTCATCTTATCGGGGTGAAATAGAAATAGAATCGTAATATCAAAACAATAACCACACAAGTCATGCGAATCCCTCTAGGTGAAAACATATCAACCATAAAAACTCAAAACCAGAAAACTGCAAGTAATGAGGTAGTATGGCTTTCCCCTATACACGGGTTAGCTACTCCCTATTAACACCATGTATCGAGTTCATCCTATTCCTGGCTAAAGTCTCCAAAATAGTAAATCAAGAGAAAAGAACTCATTTGATACCACTTTGTAACGACCTGAATTCGGAGCCCCTCCACTGGTGCCCCGTACCTGGTTCGCCACATGACCTCAAGTGTGTTTCCCCAAATTCCAGAGGCTGCTGACTAGTAGTGAGGGCCTTGGTGAGTCGGTGGGTTATCTATTCCCTCATTCGGTAAGGTATATAGTGGAAAAACAATAGTCAATAGCGGAAGCAGTAACAACATGCATAACAACAGGAACCCAACAATGGAAGAAATGAATATATATAGGAATGATAACAATGATGCAGCAGGTATAAGTATCTACAGAAAGCAGCAAACACAACAACGTGCTGGAATAGAACTGAAAACAAAGTGCAAAGGAAACAAAATAAACTCCTCAGCAACGCGAGCCACGACTTCGTTCCATGCTCTCCAACTCCAGCACAATCAAGAACCTGAAGTAGAAGGGTGCTTACCCTTATCTATACCTGCAAAAACATAGTCTGTTTGGGCCCAAATGCATGGCCCAAACAGGGTGTGAGATACAATCCCAGTAGAAAATCACCCAAATATTTTTGCCTAACAGTCAATGAATACATGGATGTAACAAAACAAGAAGTAGTAAACAGAAACACAAGAAGCTACAATATACAGTTCTAACAAAAGATGTTCATAAGTAACAACCAGAAGCAAAGGAAAAAGGTAACCCTCTAGGTAGCTCTCACAGCCTACCCTCTATGGTTCAACATATAATTACTAGCAACCCCCTAGGTGGCACACACAGTATCACCCCTCTGGTTCTGCTATGAAATTAATAGACTCTCTGGGAAGCACTCACTGTCAATTCCCCCTATAGTCTCGTATTGTGGTAAAGGCTCTCTAGGAAAGAACTCGACATCTATTACCCATGTGGCCCACGTCGAGGAACTATAGGCTCTCTGAGGAAGAACTCAAAGTCAATTTCCCTTATGGTCTCGAATCATAATTAAAAGTCACTCTAGAAATACCTTCCATCAATTATCCCTTTGGTCTACTACTCAAGCTTCTCACAGTCCTCAGTGAACGATAAAACATGCTCAGCATGTGTACATCGTCCAAGTAAACCTGAAGAACTACTTGGCTATCATTCTAAGGCTCGACATATATAAAGTAACATTTCCACTATCTTACGTCTAGGCATGGCAACTGGAAAAATGCCAAATAGGTAGAACAAACATGGTAAAGCATTCTATGAACAAAATAAATTACACTACTTACATGCATAAACCTCAACTACAACAATCAAGTAAAGCAGGAAAACAGTAGGGGAAAAACAGGAAACCCACAATTCCCTGCCCAAGGGAATTTTTGAAATTTTCACAAAATACTCATCGACTTTCAAAAGAAAGGAAGAAACCACCTACCTCGATCCTAGGAGATTTATATATGTGAATTACAATGATTGATTCCCTTTAGATCATCATAGATCTGAGGGAATGCAAAAAATTCTCAACCCCCAATAACTTGAAAACGAAGAGGAATCAGAAAACGAAGCTCAAGAAGAAGGAAGATCATTCCTCTGCGATTCCAACGCAATCGACCATGCTCGAATCAGAGGACGGACGAAGAGGCGGAAGCTCATAGAAGATTCAGTTGTACGGGTTGCTCACGGATGAACGGGACCTAGAAGGAGGTGTTTCTGTGCGCCAGGCGCGACCCCTGTCCGTTTAGTGAAAAAAGAAAAGTACACTGTGTGTACTTCTAGAGTACATGGGGTGTACTAGTTTCTTCTGTACACCACCAAAAATGGCCTCCACGTCACCCATACACACCGTTTGTGTGGCCCAGGCACAGCCAGCACACGGCTTCGAGCCGGGGAAGAGTACACGGCATGTACTCAGAAATTACACGGCGTGTACTTTGAAAATTTCCAAAAAGATTATTTTTTATAAAAAATCTAGAAAAAGGAAAAACATAACTGAAAAGAAGATCTAGGTTCTTACACCTATAATGAGAAACAATATAATTTTAAGAATAAAATAATCTAATACTTTTAAAAGCTTGTTTTCCTGCCTTTTAATTGAGAATAAATTTTAAATCTAATTTCTGTCACATTTATAGTCTCTAATTGAAAAAATAAACTTCTTCTTTAGATGTGATATATCAAAATATATTTTGGTTTAAATTTTGGTATTTTTCTGATAAACATCATATTTTAATGAATAGTGAAATATACTGAATTTTAATTCAAAAATACCTTTTCATCTAATTTATTTATATAGAATGACTATCTATTATTTATTAAAAGTGTAATTTAATTAAGTTGTTATAATTTAATCTAATTTTTCTCCTCGTATTTAATATCACATTGAAATTAGATATACACAGACATTAATCTTTTGATGGTTTTTAGCTTTTAAGAACCTGCTTTATTAATTTGACAATGGGAAATAATTTCAAATTATCTATATAAAATTCTATGTTTTGAAATTGTAAATATGGATACCATATTTGGAATCAGAAGTCCCTAATTATTAAAATAGTCCATTTTTTTAGAAATAATGAATAGTAATTTTAAAAATTATTACTTTTTACCATGGTTAAAGTGTAAATTAGGTATATAAGGGTAATAAAATAAAACCTATAATAATATAAAAGTATTATAATATGTGTTTTAATAATATTGGATGATATATGGCTGACTATGAGTATCCATGGGTCATTATTATGACCACATTGTGCCACTTGAGTGTGATAATGAGATGTTATAAAAATTAATTTAATGTAACGAGAAATATTACATAAACATGTAACTATTTACTTGAATGATTTTAAGGTGGAGTTATATAACTTATATTTTGTCTATACATAATCATTAGAAAGATAAAAATATTACTTACATCATGGTATTTTATTTGTAATATTTATACATTAAATAAATAATTTTATTTATGACCTAAGGATGATGCAGTGATTACCTTATTAATGAATGATTCAAATAAAATACATAATTAAAGTTAAAATTAATTTATTTTCAACATTTTGAAGCCATAAACGAATATTTGGGATCATTATGTCATGTTATATTTGATTTAATGTCATTTTTATTCGAATAAATACAGTTTTTATGAATTTAATAAAAAACAATTAATAAATATCGTGAAAATTGACATAAAAGAGTTCTTAAAACAGATATTATTTTATTAAATGATATAATAGTAGTAAAAATATAAGATTCAGAATAATGACTTATATAATGTTAAAAATTTCATTAATGATCCACATAAGATTATATGGGAATTTAATATTAACTATATTATCCATAAAGTATTAAAATACAAGAAAACATGGTCAAAGTTAATTTATTTAACTAAGGGTTAAATCCAAAAGATAAGTTTTAATTTGTGACATAAAATTATCTAAAATCTATTGCTTGAGATGATTTCAACTCATTTTCATCATAAATTAGAAATATGTAACTTTTTAAATATTATAATTCTGAAATATATTTGTAATAAAATAATATTTCAAGGCATTCCTAAAGTCCCCCTCCTCTCATTTATAAAATGCCACCACCTCTACCCACTTACTCACTACTCTCCAGCCCATTGGATCATCATCATTTGTCTCAAATAAGCACCCTAAATTCCTAAATTCATATTAGAGTCTGTACTGTGGGTAGATGAAAACTCAAGGATGCCTTTTGGCTCAAATCAAATAGAGCTATCTGATTTAGAGGTAAGGTCTTCTCTCAACCTCATTTCATTTATTTTCATTATCCGAATCCATAACCTCACTTTATTACAATATTTTTTAAGAACACCTATAAAATCAATATAATATGGTTTTTTATGATATGTGTTTGACCTAAACTTACACTTTCCTCAATCCAGTGGAATAGAACATACTGTTTCTGTGTATGGTGAACTACTGCCTCACGAAATGTAGAATGTTCAATTTTCTCCCACAACTTATCATTTTGGAAAATATGATGGAACTATATATATATATTATATATATTGTATTTATATTCTCCATATTTTTCTTTAATATTGTATTTAGAACATATATTTATGCTTCCCATGATGTATAAATAAGATAATTTTATTTGAGAAAGTGTGGACTATCACCCCCTCAAATCGATGTGACTCATTCCCGTTATTCGTTGAATGTATAAATGATGGTTTTATTAAACCAAAGGGAAATAAATGAAATTAATATAATACTTGTATTATAATATAAATTTATATCATTTATTATAGTTCTTTTAATATTAAAGAAATTAATGTAGAGTTAATGCGTATGGACGACCTACCATCTTTTGGAAAAGTGCATTTCATTTCATATCTCAAAATATTATTATAATATAAATTCACATATACAGAATATATACGGTTATTAAATCATGAATAATACTATAGAGATAATTTTATTTTGACTACATTGAAAATTTACATCAAAACAAGTTCTTTTTCGACTCACGTATTGAATATCGACCAAACGACTGATATGAACTTAAATTATTTTTTAATTTTTATAACAATGTAATAAGTGAAAAAAAAGGATTAATGAACTTTAAAAATTTTCTCAATAAACTAGAAATTAACCTATGTATATTATTCAAGAACATAACAAATAATACATGATGAGTCAGACTCAATTTAAGGGACTTCATCATAATCTCCTTTCATTGAGGCATATTTTAGTAATATAAACTACCTTCTTTAAAAAAAATTATAATCAAAACTATGAATTTTAATTTCATTCAAAGAGAATTTTTTTCTATGAGTCATTTTACTAAATGAAAAAAGGAATGTTTTTAACATATGCGTCAATAACTACTCCTTCATCACCGTAACCATTATTTTTTACTATTCTTCCCCTATAATCCTTACTGTTTTAAATGGAAAATAAATCCCTTAATCGATTTTTGTGTGTTTTGGTATTGAAAATGGTTTTGAAATTGTATTTACTATTTCAATTTCCTGAAATGATTTATTGTGATTGAAAACGAAATGTAATGAGTAAAATGTTGATAATTTAAATATTTCTGTGTTATGATTATATAATAATACATAGACTTTTGATGGGTGGTTAGGTGATAAAACAAATAATGGTGGTTTTGTGGTAATCCAATGATGGTTGGTTCAATGATAAAACAAGGACAAGTGGTTACGTTATAAACTCCAATGTATTTGGTATGGAATTCATCTATATGGTTATTCTATTTAGTGATATGTGTGTAAGTCGACTATATTGTTATTCAATTTAAGTACGTTGAGGTCCCAATGTTACCATAATATGATATTTGTTGAATTATATGGGTTTTTGTTAATCATTTAGTTAATACAAGGGTAAAAATGAACATACATTTATTGAAGAGTATTTTACCCATAAAGGTGAAAAGTATTAATTTATGATAAATTAATCATGGTTTTCATGTTTTTTCCAAGCCTAATAATTTTCCTTCTTTGTGTATTCCTTATTGAGTTTTTATTCTCAAATCATGTTTTGAAATGTTTTTTCACATGACATAAGGAATAATATAGTCAAGTATAGGATCAAGGAAATGTTATGACGTATAATCATAAAAAAATCCATGTAATTTTATTAAATAGTAATTTATTTGTGAAAATAATATATAGGGGGTAGAAGTGTGCACTTGTAATATTTATGTTGTTATATAAGGGTTATGACCAAATTATCTAAATCTCTAAAACATAAAAGATTCTGGATGTGAATTAAAGTCATATTATTTACTTATCTCTTGATTAAGAAATTTTTATGGTCGGGGCCTTATTGTTTGAATAAAATGTCAACTTAGATAACATTAGGATTTAGAATATTTTTATTATAATATTCCTAAATGAGTATTACTTTATTTTACAATTTAAATGATATATAATTTTAGGATATCCATTTTTCTTCATTTAAGTTATTGTTGTTCATAATGGAATCTTTGATCGGTTTTTGGATTAGTTTTTGGTGGTGTCTATAGATGATATTGTTGTAAATTATAATAACTTGTAGCAAAAGAATGTCACTAAGGATTGTTTTCCAAACACTAAATGAAAATAAACTTTATATAATGGTTAATAAGATTGAAATTTGGTTTCAAAAAAATTCATTTAATGGAAATATTGTTTCGAAATAAGGCATCACTATTGAACCTTCTAAAAAAATGTTTTTGAAGAGTGGGCAAGTCCTACCGATATAACAGAGATTCATAGTTTCCTAAAAATATAGGGTTATTATTAAAGGTTTATTGAGATCTTTTCAGTTTTATCTAGTCCACTAACTAAGTTTACATATAAGGATGTTAGGTTCATCTTGATAAAATAATGTGATGTTTATTTTAAGGAACTCAAAATAATATTAGTAAACGATCCAGTTTGGGCCCTGCTTTCCAGGAAAGGTGATTTTTTTATGTACAATTATTCATCATTTAAAGGACATGATTTTGTACTATTATATAATGGTTAAATAATTTCTTATTCTTCATTTCATTTGAAAACTCATGAGTTATATTACCCTACACATGATTTGGAATTAGCTAATATTGTTTTTTCATTAAAAATTTGGAGGCATGACTTTTATGGTGTAAGGTGTGAAATAGATAATGATCACAAAATTTTAAAGTATATATTCAATCAGAAAAAGTTAAACATTTGATATAGGGGATGGATATAATTAATCAAGGATTATAATTGCATGATTCATTATAATATTTTTAAGAAAAATAAAGTTGGTGATGCTTTGAGTTGAAAAGGTAATTCTATATTAACAATGATACATTTGGAATGGGATCCATTGGTTGATGATTGGTAGAATTTTGGATTAGAAGTTTTCAATGTATAGAACTACTCAGTTTTGTTTCAGGTGGCTATAAAATCATGTTTATTAGATATAATTAATCAACCACAGAAATAAGATAGTGAGTTTTAGAAAACGGTAGAATTGGTTCAGATGGTTACGTTAACGTAATTTGACATTTATAAAGACGATTTTTTGAGGTTTGGAAAGAGATTATGTGTTCATTATGATTCCAATTTGAAGAATGTGTTGTTATGAGAACCTCTTAGTTCTCAGTTTTCAGTTCATCCTTGGAGTACAAAGATGTACAGAGATAATTGAGTGTATTACTAGTGGGATGGAATGTAATGAAATATTTCTAAAATACCCTAAGATATTTGATTTTTCAAAAGTTTAAAGTATAGTAATAGATACTGAATGGGATGCTTCAGCCTTTCCCGGTGCTATTGAGGAAATGGGAGGTTGTGTCCATCGATTTTGTAGTTTTATTACCAAAGGATTCTCAATATAACATGTCAATATAGGTTATTATTGATCGATTGATTGAATCTTCTCATTTTATTCCTATTTAAGATACTCTCTCTCTAGAGAAAACTTCTCAATGAAATATTAAATAGATTATAATATTACATCAAGTACCCCTCTCTTTTGTAACTGATCTTGATCCCATGTTCACTTCAAACATTTGGAAAGGCCTTCACAAATAATAGGGAACTAAATTAAATTTCAGTAAATCATTTCATCATTAATCAGACAATCTTTTATAACGAACAATTCAAACCTAATAGGATATGCTCTTTACTTGTTCAGTTGATTTCCAGGGAAGTCGGGAACAACATCTCTCTTTAATTGAGTTTTTATATAATAATTGTTTTCATTCCATTATATAGATAGATCCATTTGAAACATTATTTGGAAATAACCATAGAAATACATCATTTTGTGATGTAGTAGGGTAAAATTAGTTGATGGGACCAAAATTTGTATTAGAGACAAAATATAATGTTCATTTGATGAAGAAGCATATGAGGACAGCTCTGAGAAGACAGAAATGTTATGCAGATAACTAGAGGAAGGAGCACTATTTTATGGAAGGTGATAATCCATTTCTAAGTTTTTATCCTCAGAAAAGTATGATGCGTTTTGGTAAGAAGGGAATGTAGAGTCCACAGTTCATTGGATCCTATTAAATCCTATAGAATTTTGTATCAATTTCCTAAAAATTGGAATTACTTCAACGTTTGTCATAGGTACACAATCTTTTTCATGTTTCATTGTTGAAAAATTATTTTTTCAGATCTGTCTCTTGTTTTGAGCCAAGAGGTAGTTCAGTTGGAAGATGATGTTTTGTATGAGGAACAACAAATACATATTATTGAACATTAAGAGACAATTTTGTGAAATAAGAAGATTAATCAGGTAATGGTTTTTTGGAAAAAGTAATGGTTGAACTGGCAATGTGGGAAACAGAAAATTCTTTTAGGGACAAATACCCCCCCACTTATTTTATAAGTAAATATAATTACGGGGATGCAATTTCCAAAATGGGGCAAGGATGTTACATCACAGTTATTTATAGAATAATCAACATTCCAATATATTAATATTTTTTAAAAGGATATAAATTTGTTAAGAGTATGTTTTTATGATATATTACTCGACACACAAGAATATGTGTCTTTGAAATACTATATTGCACACAACATTGAGTTATACAGAAAAATAATAGAATATTATTATTATTATTTTAAGTTTTATTTAATACCTAGACATTATGTATATAGAAGTGAATAGAATTAACAGCAATATGAACACAGAAGTTTTTTAATTTTTTTAGAACTATACAAAAAATTTTGCAGTCATAAAATTATAATGAATTCTATTTTAAGCATAATATATTGTAAAATTTTTAAAAATTATTTTACTGCCATTTGATAAATATTACGTTTAAATATAGTTTTTCCTACTTTTATAAGTTCTATTTGATAAAATAGTCTTCTTATATAAAATTGGGAAATAAAAATTTCCGTTGGATTAAATTTTGGCATTTTTCATATAAAATTCACATTTTAATGAATACTTAATTTTAATTCAAAATTGCATTTTTTTCTAATTTATTTATATTGTTTTATTATCTTTTTAATATGTTTTATAGTTTAAATGTATTATTTTTTATCATTGAATGAAATTTTATTCATTGTAAGTAATTTCAAATTGAAATTAGATATAAATTCACATCAATCTTTTGATGATTTTTACCTTTTATAAAACTGCTTTTTCGTTTTCACACTAGGAAATAAGTTTCAATTAATTACTCAAAATTATATAATTTTAATTTAGAAAACTTTATTGCATATTTAGAATAATAATATAAAAAGTATGTAAATATTTATTTATTTTTGGATATTATAAGTAGCAACTTTGGTAATTTTTTAAATTTTCAATGGTTAAACGGTAAATTAGGTAAATAAGGGTGATAAATAATTATTATAATAATATAAAATTACCCTAACACATTTCATAATCTAATTTTTGGATAATTTTTCTATGAAGATCATCCTTTACTTTATTTTAGGACACCACAGAGCCCATTGGTTGTGATAATGAAATGTTATAATAATTAATTTAATATAATGCTAAATATAACATAAAAATGTATCTTTTTACTAAAATTGTTTTAAGGTGATGTTATATAACTGATATCTTTAAAGATAAATATTCATTAGAAATATAAAAATATTTCCTAAATGATGTTATTTTATTTATTATTTTTAGTCCTTAAATAAATATATTTATTTATGACCCAACGATGATGCAATGATTACCTTATTAATGAATGATACAAATAAATGATATTATAAATCATTAAATAAATGTAATTTGAACATTTCGATGACATAAACGAATTTTATGTTCGATTATGAAATGTTATATTTTATTTCATGTATTCTGGACAAATGAATACTATTTTTATGACTTTAACACAAATCAATTACTAAATAGTGTCAAAATTGACTAAATTGAGTTTTTAAAACAAATAAGATTTTTTTAAATTATATAATAGTCATAAAAATATATGATTAAATGAAATGATATATATAATTTTATGAATAAAAATAATGATGCACTTTAGCATATATTGGCATTTTATAGTAAATATATTAACCATATAGTGTAAAAATACAATAAGACATGGTAAGAGTTAATTTATTTAACTTATGGATAAAGCCAAATTATAAGGTTAAATTTGTGACCAAAACATGTCAAAAACCTGTTTTTATGAGTATTTAGACCCATAATCATCTTATATTTGATCTATTTCAACTTTTAAAAATTATAATTGGAAAATAAATTTATAATAAAATAATATTTCAAGACAATCCTAAAGTGCCCCACCTATATCTTATTAAAGGCCACCACCTATACCCACTTAGAAAAATCCTCTCATGCCCCTAGGATATTATAACATATTCTCAAATAATTACCAAAAATTCATACCATAATCTTATAATACATACATTTGGATGAAGGAAACTCAAAAAAATCTTTTTTGCTCAAATCAAATGGAGTTACCCTCATTAGAGGTAACATTTTCTCTCAACCTCCTTTCCTTTATTTTATTACTCTAACTCACTAACCACTATTTATTCAATTATTTTATAAAATAATGTATAGTAAATATACTAGGATTTTTTTGTTCTAATGGTTTTACATTCACTAACACACACCACCATCTAATGGACATACAACATATTGTTTCTGTGTACGGAGAACTACTGCCTCACGAAACCATGATTGTTTAATTTTCTACTACCACCTCCTATGGTGGCCATTAAGATGGAAATGTATTTATTTATTATATTTATTATATTTATATTATATTTATTATTTTCTAATTATCATTTAGAATATTGATTTGATCATTAAATGTTGTGTAAATAGGGTAATTTTGTTTGAGGACTTTTGGACTACCACCCCCTCAAAGCGATGTGACTCATTCCCATTGCACGTGGAATGTATAAAGGATGTCTTTATTAAACCAATGAGGCATCAATGAAATTAATATAATACTATTATTATAGTATAAATTTATATATTTTGATTATTTTTCTTTTAATATGCAAAATAAATGAAAGCAGCATTCATGCCTACATACAACATACCATCTCCATCAACAGTGCATTTCATTTAATATCTCTAAATATTATGACATTATAAATACATATATACTGGATATATATTATATTTAAATCATGGAAAATATTTTGTTGATTATGTAAATTTGAATCCATCTCCATCAACAGTAGCATTCATGTACATTATTTAAAAACAAGTTCATTTTCAACTCAAGTACCGAATCTCAACAAAACGAACATATGAACATAAATAATTATGTAATTATTTTATCATTGTAATAAGTTATATAAAAGGAATAATAAGCATGAAAATGGTTATAAATAATGATTAAATTAACTTTGTTTATTATTTGGGAACATAACTAATTATATATGATGAGTTATACTCAATATAAAGGACTTTATCTCATTCACCTTTCATTGAGGTGTGTTTTGATAATATAAACTACCTTCATTTAAAAAATCTATAATAAACCCATTGAATATTAATTTTATTCATAGGAAATATTTTTTCTATGAATGGTTTTACTGAATGACAAAAAACGAATTTTTTGAACATATACGATGACAACTACTCCTATGCCGCTGTAACTGTTATTTTATATTTAGATTCCTCTATATGTCGTAATGTTTTTAAAAGGAAAAAATACATTATTCTTGTTTTGGATCATTTTGTATTGAAAATAGATTTAAATATGGATTTTCAAATTCAATACCCAGAAATTATTTCTTGTGATTTAAAATGAAATGTTAAGAACTAAATGTTTAAAATGTCAATCTTTAGGTGTTATGATTATATAATGGATCATGGACAATTAAAGGGTGGTTATGTGTTAAACCAAATATAGGTGGTTATGTGATAATCCATAGATGAGTGGTTTTGTGATAAAATAAGGTCAGGTGGTGACGTTATTACCTCAAATGAATTGGGTATGGAAGTTAGTCGTATGGATATTCCATTTAGTGAAATGTGTGGAAGTCGACTGTATGGTTATTCCATTTAAGTATGTTTATATCCCATGTTACCTTTATATGATATATGTTGACTTATATTAGGTTATAATAATATTTTTGTTAGAAATAGAGTATGTAATGAGCTTTTATTCAGTGAAGGGTATTTAATAATTCCAAAAGGATAAATGTATTACATTATGATAAAGTATTCAGGTTTTTAATATTTTAAAAAGACTAATAGTTTTCATTCTATTTATATTCCATACTGATTTTTTTGTAATGATCACAAATTAGGAAATTTTTTTCCCCAGACTTAAGAATAATAGAGTCAAGGATGGGTTCAAGTAACAATTATTCTTTAAAAACATGAAAGTATAAAATATTCTTTTTAATGACTTTTTTTTTTCAAAAACAGATAGTGAGTAAAAGCATATATTGTTGTATTTAACTTGTTATGTATATGTTATGGACTAATTCCTTAAATCTATAAACATGAAAAGATCCACTATTTTAATTAAAGTAAAATTAATTACTTATCTCAAGATTAATTAATGTTTAAGGCTATGTCCTTATAAAGTAACTTTATAATAGTGACAATTTAATCCATTATAATTTGTTATGTGACCCCAATTTCATTTTTTAATAATCACTAATATAAATGTTATGAATGACTCATATCTGGTTCGGTATCCTTGAAATTATATTGTTTAAATATTATCATAGGATGTATAATAATTAGTCTGTCACATATAATAAATATTCTTATCTATAGAGCCATTATATTAGGGAACTAATATAATCAAGTAGTGTTACACTACCATTTTTGGTGTTGCATATTCTGCAATCATTAGTATTTTTTAAATATTATATTCATGATAACTAAGATTCATAATCAACATAACATAATAAAATTAGATAGGTAAGAATGATTAAAATATGAATTTTATATGAATTACAAATGTGTTAAATATAGGATCTATAATGTTATATACGAAATTATTCTTTCTGTATATTAGTTTACTAAATGCATCATTAACAAAGATAATTTTACAAAAAATTTTAAGAATAAATCTATAACCTAAAACGTTATATAATAAATAATATTCCAATAATATTGGTACTAAATTTATCCAAAGAGTAAACTATTTTATAACTATTTATGTATAATTTATGACCAATATAGGAGTCATTAAATAATCCAAATATTTGGAATATTCGATTTTAAATTGTAGTCATATAAAAAAATATGTAAAAGAGAAAATTAATGATTTGAAGTAGAAGATGTTTGCAATGGGTTTTATGAGCTATGAAGATACTTCCATTTTTTAAATACTAATTATTTATTTTGTATACTTTTTAGATATTCTATATATGAATGATATAGGGTCTCTAAAAATTTCACCATTAAATGGGGATGGTGGAAACATGGCAGATAAAACACGATGTATAATAATAGAAATGGGTTTATTTTAAACTAAAAAATCCAATTTTAAATATATTAATAATATGATAGGAGTTTATATTTAATACTTTATTTATATTTTTCATAGAGTTCCAAAACAATTATAGGAAAACTAGATATATTATAAATTTTGATGATATATTGAGAAATGAGTCTTCTATATTAATTAAAAATTGTTATCCTTCTGATATTTTCTAGTTTTTAAAAGTACAATAGAAAAAGGAGGATGTGTTAATGGGAGTGATACTAACTGAAGAGTTTTTTTAATATTTATGAAAAAATAGAGAGATCGAGAGGTGAGGTAATTATTTTTAACATTATCCAAACACATTTATACAAATTATGTAAATACCCCAACCTATATGGCCTAGATTATATGGTCACATTATTACATAGGAAGCAGATACAAAGTATCACATCCATAATGATAGAATAGTTTCAATGTCTTAAATAACAAGATGCATATTTCAATTGTAAATTATAATATAAAAAATAATATAAAACATAGTATATTATTTTATAATTACATATTTTAATTTTAGAATATATCTATATATCTATCATATTAAACATCTTGGTATCCAGTGGAAAGGATACATAGGATTGGGGATCTCTATGATTCCTAGATAGGTTATTCATATTCGGAAAAAATATCTTGAATAAATATTAAAGGATTATAATTAAATGATAAATAACTGAAACCCTTTCCATTTAATTAATTAAATGGATATGAAGAATAATATGGAAGGGAAAACAATGATTAAGTAATTTTACAAATATAATCTCATTATCTTCAAGATTATCCATAGATATTATAAATAATATAATAGTCACTTCATCATAATTAATATCCCAATGAGGAAATGTGTAATGTCAGCCATCTTAACCATTCCATCGAAGCATCATGGAATGATACTCTATATAAATGGGTAAGGCATTAGCAAAAAACTCAATCTAGTTTCTCTCATAAGACCGACTAATGAATCAAGTGGATATAAAGGGAATTTATTTTAATGTTATAGTGTAATTCATTCGTCATATTAGGTGTCTGAAGAATAATCATTCTAAAAATTCATATTTAGAAAATAGATTATAAAATGCTAATGATTTTGATAATCAAGAAGCATAATCCTAAACCATGAAATGTTCTACTGGGATTGTTTCATGAAAAGTACATCCGATTGAAACTGTTCATCAACCATATAGTAAAATAAATATAATGGTATATTTAAAATATACTTTCAAAGAATCATAAGTTAAATTGAATGTGATTTTAGACTATTAATATAAATAACATATTAATTTAATTAAATACATTCTTGTTGATAATATCTCTATCATATTGAAAATAAATTTCAAAAAATAAATGTATCTATAATAATGGGAAAATAGTTTTCTTTGAAAATAACCATGAAAATTTTAATATATGATTCAAAATAAGGTGTTTTTTATGTTAGTAAACTCTGTAAAATTAATATATGTTATAATTCATTCCATTCACACAGTTATAAGAGGTTGAAGATGTACATTGTTTTAAGAATTAGAGGAATATTCATTTAAAAAATTATTGTAATAAAGGTAAAAATGGGTGGAAATATATTTATTAAATCATTTTTTACTGATAAAATCATTAATAAAAATTGTTTTTTAAAACATGTATATGGATAAACATGATTTTTTCCAAAAATATAGAAATAATCAATGGATTTCATAAAAACCCTTTTTAAAAAATTTTATGTCTCAAAGAGTGTAAAATTATAATATTTTATGAAAATATAACTAATTATAAAAGTTTTAGAAAAAATTCTGACTTTTTTGGATAGATATATCATAATTCTTCATCTCTAGATACATAATCAAAATGAATTCCAATAAATGATGAGATAGTAATCGTAAACCATTAGAACTTTTCCAACATTTGAACCATAATCCCAATAGATAAAATAATATCAAATGATTGTATAATACCATGATGATAATGATAATCATGATATAAAATATCAAATGGGTATTATCTAGAACAAAAAAATGAATAATTATTTCCTACGTCACAATTTTCACTGATTTAAAAGTTAGACGAGAAACCCATACATCTAGTCATATTTACTTTTTATGTGTTCAAACCAAATATATAAAAATTATAGACTTTTTATAAATATATTAAATAAATATATTCCTATATATCATACTACATATTATATACATATGAACAATAATTACCCATTTTTTAAAAATTCCATGTTAAAATAAAATTTTGGGTAATAACTAATTCATTTTTTATGTATTTGTTCATTCAGTATTTTCCTTCCTTTTACATTGACCATTATACCATCATGTACAAATGTTAACCACGTTATTAATATCATATATATTAATTATATAGTAAATAATGGTAATCCATAAAATTTATAAATATGGAATTAATTACACCATTCATGGAGATGGTAGGCCGTACATACACACAAATATTGTTACAATTTAATTGTAAAATTTAGTAAAAAAAGATAAAAAATAAATCATATAATTATATTCATTATGATGCCTTAAATTTTTCGTATATACTATATATATATTATAATCCATGTAAAAATAAAATTAGTTTTTTTCACATCTCTTCGTAGAGGAGGTAGTCTACACAGACACATCGGGGATATTATCATTTTACTACATATTGGAAGGTAATAATTAGGTTGTGATATTATAAATTTATAATAATTTTAATTTTTTAAATATATTTTTCATATTTTGAATACATAATTATTTATATCTTTTCATATAAGTGATGGAAAATGAATGACATCAGCTAACAAGGTGATAGTCTTCTATAAACATGATTAACATTTTCGTTTCCCATTTGATAAAATATGAGAGGTATTTATGTTATTAAAAATTAAAATAATAAATGATAGTAAATGGGGGAAAATTTGGTTATTATATCATCATATTTGGAGAATATTTTAAATATGTGTAGGAATAAATGATACAAAAACAATCAGTTATAAAACATTCCCCTGATTCAAAAAACGTTTCTTGGTTAGCTCTAATTTGTTTTTTAGGATGGGTTCCTAATAAAAAAAAGTCACTTTGATGTGATTATGTACCTAAGGACGAAATTTGGGTATTTATTTACCATTTTTATATACCTTGGACTTATGTAGTGGAGAGGAGAGGGTGTGACGTTTTATAGGTGTCGGTAAAGAAACACATTAAATTTTTTTACATGAATGATTTAAAACCATGATTTTTAAAAGTAAAAAGAATCTAAAATGGTTAATTAATACGCATAATATGGTATAAGTCCTAAATATGACTAAAAAATATTATTTTTACTGGGTTGAATGTCATTTTAACTCTTAACATCTTGTTTTTTACTCAGGTAATCCGGTTATATCCTTAACCACAATTTTTTATTTTTTCTACTTTCAATGTTAAATATGATGACAAAAATTGATTAAATTACTATATAATAATAATTATTCTTATTTAAAATATAAAATAAATTTTCCCAAATACATTTAATAGAAGTGAAATAAATAAATTAAATGTTAATCACGAGATATGATGAAAAAACATTTTCAAATGGAAATGTTATCCTAAGAAATAAATGTTTTTATACCATAATATAAAATATCATTGGTACCAATGAACAAAATTTGATTCATTATTAAATATTTTAAAAAATATATCAATTAAAACAACATCCTTGGAAATGTACCCTTTAAAATTTAGTAAATAGAAAAAAGGTTTTTAATAAAAAATTAATTTTTAGTCAATATATATATATAAATAAATCATAATAATATTATATAAAAATAACTCTGAAATAAATTTCACATTATTATTTTGTATATAAGTTTAATTTTTTAATAAATTTTACAAAATTTGGGATATTTGCTTCCAAAAATATTGAGAAAAGGAATGAAACTTTTATATTATTAAAATACATGTTTTTGTAAAATCAGTATATTTTCATTTGAATGATTTTTGTTTTTATTTGTACTTAGTTTATAACAAATATATTTATTTTTACAAGTTTATAAAATATAATTTTCATAATATTTTTTGTCCTATTCATAAAAACCAATTTAATGGAAAGGTAATAAAGATATAGTATTTTTTTGTTCTTTTGTAATAGAGGGTAGGGTTTATCGCAAGCTATCATAGTGATTTAATATATTTAAAATTAAATATGTATAAAATATCTTAGGGAGTTATCTTCTTCTTTCCTATAAAAATTTTCATTAATAAAATTTACAGTATATCACATGATGAAAATAATTTTATAGTCCTTCATCAAAATTTCCACATGATCCCACATCATATAATATATATTTTGTTTCTTCTAAAGTACCATTACATACCAAGTCATTTGATTCATTGATTATATTTCTATAGTGTACTAATTATGGATAGGATCATCACGTTATGATAGATATGGTTCCAATTCTATTTCATTAGAGGAGATCACAATATTTGGGTCTCTAATGTACTTCATTTTAGTTTCATCAGAGGTGATCACATAATTTAGTTTCAATCAACTTGATGACATTTAAAAGTGGTAATAAATAACTCCAACTCATTCCATATTTTTAAAATGTACAATATACCTATAAATCATATTAAATTTCATAAAAAACTATAGAACACATATATAAGCTGATGCATTATTGAAACAAAATGTGACCTCCCACGTTGAGTTTAATATCAATCCTCTAATTATAGATATAAATAATTATCCCGATTTGGTAATATATTAAATTCCATTTGATAGAATTTATCTTTTCTATTTTCTCCTCAAAATGTTATAGAAATACATGATTCCATTCACCAACCTCATCACATTATGATTTTGTGTGAAATATTTTTCAATATAATGAATCATATGACGTTATTTGAATACATGTATGGGAGATATTGTTGTCGATGAACATTACCAAAAGTAAATATTGATACCAAATAACATGAAATTATATAGATAATTAACTCCAAATATCATCGAATGTTTAAATTATACATTCAGGCAGTCCATTTGTTTGAGGGTGATATGTAGTTCTCAAACAATGCTTGGATTTAAAAACATACAAAATACTTTTCCTAACTTATGATTTAAATAATGAATCATGATCATAAACAATTGAATTAAGTGAAATATAATGTCTAATAACCTCATTAATATAGAGTGTTTCGATGTTATCTAGTGGAAAATATTCTCTTATTGTGAGAAAATGTGATGATTTCATGAAGAGATAATAATAAACACATGTTTAATAATTAATTACTTCAGTCATTGGTAATATTGTGGAAAATCACTTCAAAATATTATTCCATTTCACAATCCGTATTGCAATTGGTTACATTACACATATTTTAAGTTTTATTTCATCCATAACCTATTATAAAATCAAATATATTGACACATAATCTGCAATTTCCATCATAACATTATCTAACAAAAATATTCTTTAAAATCTTAATACAGCTTGGTATAATGGTCATGAATCGTTAAATTATATTTACTGGAATCATAAAATAATAATATCTTTGTCTTATTTATGTATGGGAAACATATACTCATCCCTAATTTTTCAATTTAATCATTACAATTTATGTCATCTAGTGTTCCCATGTTCATGGATTTAATATTCAATTTATAATGATCATCACCAGACTCATAATATTTTATATAGTCCAAAAATGGTTGTTTAGAAATTATTAAAAAAAGGAATGATGTCTCCAAAACCTAATGTATTTATAAAATAATAATTAAAAAATAAATGATCAAAGGATCCATATCGATCCTCAAATTACCCTAGAGTCCATGATATTTTTAGATTAAATAATATTTGACCTTTCTATACATTCCTAGGTGGTATATTATTAATAAATCATATTCCTTCGGTATCTTTATCCATCACATATAAATTATTTTGATATCTTTATATGAGAATATGTATTTCACGCTCTTATAATCTATATATATCTCACACTTTTCACTATAGATATATTTATTCTATATATTCAAAGAAAAGATTACATCTTCCAAATGATGATCAAGGGACGGAATTTTTTTCAAGAATATTCATCTAAATTGATTCATAAGAAATATAATTATAATTCTACATAAGTAAAAAACCTTGTTCCTACTTCGATTCATCATTATATATCATAAATAAAACATTTCATAATAGTATTTTAACAATTAAACAATTCGCAAATATTTTATTCAATTCTTGAACCATTCATGGCATTATATATTCAAGAAATATTTACTCTAATACTTATGAGATTAGACATCTGATTAGCCAATAATGTATCTTTTTTGACAATCACTAATAGTAATGGGCCGAATAAGGAGTATTTGAACCTCAGTTATGTTATTTTTTGTAGTCCATCCATTAAATACATTCGTATGCATTGAATCAACTACTATTCCATAACTATAAAAAAATATGGCCATGAAAATAATCATTATGAATCCAAAATTCACAGTTTTGAAATTTCCCAAGTAACGATTTTATTCAAAGAGTATAATTAATGATTTTTATTCGAATCTCATGGTGCACTTAACTATTATAATACACATAGATATTATCAAGAAATGCCAAAAAACAGTTATCATGAAATTATGTTAATACTATATTCATTATATTCCTGCTTAAAAATGGAGAATTATTCCATAAAAATGTAATTACAGTCAACTCATAATGTCTACACCTCTTTCAAAATGTTTTTTTAATAATCCCTTTTAAATTGTAATTAATCATAAAAATAATGAAGGAAATATTTTAAAAATAAATATCTCTGTGATGTTTATTGAATATATCATCAATGTGATGTAGAAGACACTTATTATTTATTTTAATAGAATTTATTTACCCATAATCAATCCACAACAACAAAGTTCCATATGTATTTGTTACAAAAAGAAATATGCCTCCACTATGATAAATAATAGGTTGTAAAAAAGCCTTATCACACAACTCCTCCTATTTATTCATCTACGTAACTAATAAAATAGTGACCATTATATAGTATTTCATTGATATAGGTATTTTATTAGGTAATTAATCAATAGGAAAATCAACTTCATGCTATGGTGTATGTCTAGGTACTTCCTCAGGAAATAAATCAACATATTAACGTACAATTGTTACATCATCAATTTTGTGATTAATGTTTCTTTCCCTATATTATATATGTTACTATTCCCCCGTGTTCTCATTCATATGATCTATAGGGTTTTGATCAGGTAATGAATCGATGGGTAAAGTCTCCCTATAGTGATAAGGAATTTCACATTTTCATTGTGAATTGTAATTTACATCTATTTCCAATAAAACATTTGAGAATATTTTGAAAGGAATAATATTACAAGTATTACATATGAATTTACCATAGGTATAATGATGATTTCTATAAAAAAATAAAGTTTATGCATCATGATTGGAATAGACTACCACAACATTATTAAGGTGATACTTCCAATATGATTCATGACTGAAAACTCCTTTCTTATGTTCTCAGGAAAATAACAATGATTTTGAAAGCATTGATAATATAAAGGGCTATGTTAAATGGGAATAAAATAAAGCATTTGTTAAATTTGAGGATATGATTAATGTTGATCCCATAACATTATTTTTGGACATCAACCTCATTTATTGTTATAATATAATAAAGGACTTTTTAATATGTAATTTTCACCGGAAAATTCCATTGATTACAAGGATATTAATTTTTATAGTGACCAATCTCTTAATATTTAATGTACCACACATTGGAATCGTCTTTCTTTCCCAAGGAACCATGATAATGGTGTACATTCTCTCCACAAATTTAATAGACTCTCACTCCTATAAATTATTTTCGATGGGTAATCATTGAACATTCATTATAAGTTGTAATTTATGACATTAACTTATTCAATTTTACCATATTTCCATCTCTATAGTGACCAATAACCATTTTAATTATAATGATTCCATTTGCAGTTAGAGAAGATGTAAATGTTTTTTAATTTATTTAATGCTCATGATACAATGTCCTCATACATTGATAATGTTTCATAGACTCATTCGATTCCAATCATATGAACATTCCAATTATAGATATGGTCAATAATTTTAATTTAATTATGTTTGTGGTCCACAACATATCATTATAACCTTGTAATATGATGGTAAATCTTAACTTCATTTTCCACTCCCTACTCTCTGAAACACATGAATTGTATCTCTTTACCCCTCATTTATCAGGATGTTACTTTTTTTAAAGAAGTGTAATTGAAAATCCTTCATATCTATGTGTTTTGTTTTATTTTTATTCTTTTTGTTTTAAATCAATGACTACCATTGACCTAAATCCACAATTATGTGATAAAAAATCCATTAAAATCCCAACCCAATCATCATATCCATGCTATGAAAATATCAACTCTAAAGAACTTATCCATTTCGCATCTATTATAGGATTTTTAGACCCATATAATTATGGGGGTTTTGATGCATTAAAAGGCTACCATTGTCAAACCATTCTTTAAATAAATATGATTAATCATATAAGAAAGGGTATTGGATGTAAACTAAGTTATATTCACCAAAATTGATATATTTTTATATGTTCGAACATCATCTGAAGATCATGATTTATAATATTTCCCATGTTTTCAATTCCATCATGAATTATGTGAATTGATATGGTTTCCAGTAATTTATCTAGGAACCAATTTCAATCAATATCATTAAATTGATTATATAATAATATTATGAAGAATAATTTATAATCCAAAAAATAGTAAAGCACATAAAATATATTTTAATTTTTATTCTGAGTTAATATAATAGTAATAAACATGTAACCTTTTGAAAAATTTAAATACATAAAATTATTTTCCAATATATCATAATGGATTATATAGAAAAATTAATTTAACTTATGAATGTATACCAATAATGTAAATCCGGATGTGAAACATGGACCATTTTAGTGAAACATACGATAGTCAACTCAAATATCAATGTACCATTTTCTATGTTATTAACTATATGTATATATATTCTAGAGGCACATACCGAAATACAATCTAGGAATGGATAAATTTATAGGAAACCCACAAAATATTTATTACTCCAAAAAATTTTAATGTTATCATATGGTAAGAATAATCCTAAATATCAGTCATATGGACATATTTAATAATATATATCTTCCTAAATCTATTTATAATAGTTTCTACTAAACTTCCAATAAACTAATTGTAATGACCCCAACCCTCGTATCATAGAGTTTGTTTATGCAATATTAATGTGGAAATAGATACAATGTATCACATCTCGAATGAATGAATATTTAAGTAGACTTGGAAAACAAAATAAATACTAAAATCCGACATTATATTTGAAAATATAAAATTCAACAAGGAATATTCATAGATAATTCAATAATTACAATCAGAATATCCTAGAATATTAATAATAATACAAATCCTTGAATCCTAGGAATGAAATAATTAAATAAGTAGAGATATATGTATCTTATTAAGGGTATTCAAACAGAATATTACATCATCAATAAATATAGAATAATAAATAAGGAAAGGTATATAAATGAATCAAATTCATCTTAATCAGTGACTTAAATATGATGAATAACATGTTAGCAATACATGATGAAAAAATACATATAAATTATAACATGGTAGTTAAAGTATCTGTAGATTATATATCTAATTGAAAAATGAAATGGGGATCAATAAAAAATTAGATAATTTGGGAGTACTTAATTTTAGACATCATATCAACACCATCAATGCCTCATTTCAAGAAATCATACACAAATGGACTAGGGATCCACAAAAATATGATTCTGTTTTCATCATGAAAACTACTTATTGATAGTGGGGGTATATTAAACCTCTCCTATCACATTCTATATAAAATTCATTTTTTGTATAATCCAATAAAACATAACGAACACAAATATTCATATTGAAAATAAAAAATTTGACATTACAATAGTTCATGCAATCAATACACATAATCATAAACAATCTATATTAATAAACCAAATTGTATCAAAATGTTTATAAACTATCAAGATAAATAATAATAATGGAAAAACTAGACAACATTCCAAATGGATTGTAAGGCTAAATGATGTGTTTTTACTGGTGAATAAAAATACAAAAAAAATTGAAAAACACTTCTGAGAAAATACATAATTTTCTCTATAAAAATGAATTTCAAAGAAAAAAACTGTCAATAAAAATAAGGGAAAAATTTCTTTAGAAATTACCATTCATAATATTATTGAAAAAATAAATAATTAGATTTCCTGATCATTGTTATCTTAGTAAATGGATTATATGTTAAAAACAATCATAATAAACTATCATAAATAGGTAAAAAGCTCTATATTCATAAATGAATTGATGATTTATCTAAAACATTTACCAAAATTTAAAATTGAAAAAATAATTTAATTTAAAAAGAAAAATTATTGTAAGAAACATTTGTAATATATTTTTGGAATAAATGGATATGGATGAAAATTTATTTTTGACCAAAGATATAAATCAGGTAATATTTTCCTTAAAACATGTTTTGAGTCATTTTAATTAAAAAGTTAATGATAATGTTAATATTACCAGAATAATTATTAGGTTCACATGGAAGAGTAAAATTCATGATATTAATTAGATATAGATCAACATATTTCATCATCAGAAACATAACCATGAACAATCCTCTAGAACAATTTGATTCTAACTGGAAATCCCATACCACATTCGAAAGATTTGAATCACAAGCCCCACGAGAGAAATATATTTAAATTAATAAATAAATACACTAATGATAAATAAATTTTATATGTAACATATAATATGGAAAGAATTTATATAATAAAAATTTAACAAGTAATGAATATTTCAAACATCTCATGGATGTGAATGTTATTTGAGAAACCCATACATCATTTATATTTTACTATATACGTCTTCAAATGTAATTTATAATCGATATATTCATATTATAAATGTATTATATAATTTTAATAATCTATATAATTCCACATATTATGTACTTATGATCATTAATTTATAATTTATTAACAAATCCTTTTTAAAATCACATTTCCTGTAACAAAAATATCATTTTTCAAATATGACTTGGTCAGAAAGTTTTTATACTTTTAAATTTATTATCATTCAATAATATCTATAATTTAATTCATTATATGAATAAAATATATAATCAATATATATTTATTAATGCAATCAATATATTTTATTGATAAAAATTTAATTACACCATTCATGGATGAGATAGGTCATAAAAGAACATAATATTGTTCCCATTTTCAATACTGATGGAATGATGAGAAGGTAAATAATATAAAATCATTCCAGAGTAAATATTGTAATATAAATATTTATAATATATACTTATTAAATTTATCCTTATTTCCATCCATGTAAATATAATAGTTAAAATGTTTTACATCACTTTCTAGAGGTGGTAGTCCATATATATTCATAAGAGACATTTCATTTTCCAATGGACAGGAAGGTAGAAAGGTATATGATATATTATAACAGTATATGTATATTAATTTCATAAATAAGATTTAAATATTTTGTACCCATAATTATATCAATTATTTCAATACATGATTGAAAATGAATGACATCAGCTCGTCAGGAGGTGGTCTGTGGTACACAATAGTGATGGGTTTGTGTCCCATTTCATTGAAGAGGATATGTGTATCAATTATTCCATTAACATAGAAAAATCTCAGTACATTAATGATACTATTTTAATTATTTTATAATATTTTTATGATATTTGATGCTAGTGGTGGAAGATAAAAAATAAAAAAACATGGTTAAGAATAATATATCCCCTTCAGACAAACACTTTAGGATAGCACCAAATGCATTCATAGGTGGGATTATGAATCCATAATTTAAATATAGCAAATGGTTAGTTATTTTTGGAATAAAATTTGGAAGGTATTGGATAATTAAAATATTTTGGATGTATATAGAGAAGAAAATTTTCGGTTCCCTTTGATAAGTGTGCATGAGACACATTTGGAATATTTTAAATAAATGAATTACGCATATGATTTTAAAATTTAAAAGGATAAAATTTGGATCATTATAGAACAATATATGTTATATGGTCTCAATATGAATATAAAATATGAAACATCATTTTTTATAGGTAATTATTATCTTTTTATTCTCAGTTTAACCCTTAGTAGCCCCATTTTCACCTTCACCATAATAATATAATTTAACTAGTTTTTTCTATTAAATACATAGAAAATGTATGTTAAACATGATATATAATATGAATTATTTTCATATCTAATATTTTATCAATTTTTAGAAATTCAATTCACAAATTTTTATAGATTTACCTAGAGGATAATCAAGTGGACTAAAGAATAACGAATGAGACTGTCAGGGGCTCACGATGCTAGGGTTTCCCCTATCATCAACTATTTATTATATGGATTTGTTTTAAGGTGCCATATCCTTGGATTCCTTTCCTGGCGCCTCATGGCGTGCATCTATCGATGTTGAAGGATCATCATTGATGACCAATGTTTCCTGCCTACATTTGTGCCCCATCCTTGAACTTAATGGGGAGTGTCAAGGTGGTACAGTGAAGGTTTGGTGGTTGTGTCCTATGTATGTGGGTTTAATTTAGGATTTGGTGTCACATTGGGTGAGTTGATTGGTTTTTGTGGGATTATAGTGTTGAATCAGATGCGGTGATGAGATTATTGATCTGAGTTGTGCCGAGGTAAAAGATTTCGACACTCATTTTATTAATTCGAGATTCATGTGGTTTGTTGCATTTTGTGAGGTTTTTCTCGTTTATTCCTTTTATTTAGTTGTTAATGGATATTCTTGGTTAGTGAGTTCTTTGGGTTGATGAGGATGTTGGGTTTTTGTAAAATTTGGTGTTAATCCGTTCTAGAAATGTTTTTTCTCCTCTAAATTTCCTATTTTTCTTGGGTGCCTCTCCTCCTCGATGTGATGTGATTAAACATTGGTGTGGTATATTGTTTTGATGTGGTCTTTACATAAAGGTTTTATTATTTGAGATCATATTTAGGGAGGGTTTCGATTGGGTTTAGAACTGAATGTTTTCACAAAACTAATGCATTTGTGCTTTTGATGTCCGAGAGGGTATGGACTTGGCCATTAGTATTTTCCTTTCTATGCACATGATTTATTATAGAACTAACTTGGACTGGTGTAAGTAGTTCTTAATGTTACTAATGATGGGGAGGATATTTATTTTTTTATTTGGTTTATGTAAATTAGACTGATGGGGCATGGTTGGATGTATTATGACTTTGAAGTCAAGTTTGGTTCCTCCTCATCCCTTAAAAGGGAACATTTGATAAAAAAATAGTCAATTTTCATATTATTATGAATTAAATTTAATGGTAATCCAATATACGTGATGAAAAAATGTTTTTCCAATGGAAAGATTTTCATAAGTGTATGAAACTGTATATTAAAATTTAGTTTATAATTGTTTCAATGACCTAAATAAGTTGTAATATTGTATTAGTTATATAGTTTTACATTTGAGATAATTTTTTAAAAGTGGATCATTCTATATACATCAGACGAATATGAAATTCTAAAAAAATAATTTGGTGTTTCCTTTACAATTCATCAAAAAATTAATCAATATTGATATTTCTAAAATAATTTGAAAAATAATAATATTGACATTATGATTTAGAAACATAATGTTTTTTATAATTTTTTTATATATTAAAGAAAAAAATTATAAAATAATTAAGGATGATGAGATGAAACAACTGTTTTAGAAAAACTCATTTTTTGAAAAAACAATTCTTTCTTCATTCAAATTTTTTAAATTTCCATTTATACATAATTGATAATGAATAAATAAATTAAAAAATTTAAAACCATATAATTTTTTATTTTAGTTATTCCTATTCATACCAACAAATTTAATATCTTTTCCATAATGGTATAAAATGATACTAGATTTTAATCCTATTTTTTGGTGTACTACATGCAATTGAGGAGCCTGAATTTATTTAAAAATAAATAGGTTTCATAAATTATTGTTGTTTTATAAACGATAGGTAAGACTATACATATTTCATTTTCTATATATTTAATATGAGTAATTAAATTTTTTTATAATAGAAAGGACATTGAATATTTGTGTGGGAGTGATGGAGAAGATGGATGTTCATGAAGAAATATCCATAAATGAGTTTTTTATAGAAGAGAAGTTCATAAAATGTAATATAAGAATGTTTCTATGAATTTAATAACTTAATATATAAATATATTTTTAATTACGCTTCCCATAATTTTGAGTGGATTGTAGATGGACTGACACATTTATAAACTATGTGTACTATTCCCTAAACAACTCTAAAATGGTTGAGAAGTTGAACTAGTCCTATAGTTGTAGTAATAATACTGATATTTTTATTGATAAGATCATAAATATGGTGTTACTATGTACACAATAAAACTATTTAAATTTAGTGATCATAATGGTTAATTGGCCCATTTGACACACTATCCCTTGTGTGCTCCTTGTAGTAGCACTGTTTTGGGGAACCATATTAATATTAGGGTATCGCTATATTTATTATTTTACCAAAACAACATGAGTAATTTTGGAGTTTTTTTTGAAAAAATAAGTTGAGTATTTGTTATACTATAATTGAAAAAATATCCAAATGTTAGTAATGGATAATAATAAATTAATTTTCACCACATTATTTCACCCACATCTCATGGTTCCTATGGTTGTAAAAAATGGTAAAAGAGACTATAGTTTCGACAATTTTTTTATGTTGAATAGGGGTGTTTAATGTTATAATATAAATAATATAGAAATATAGATATTATTTGTTAATGTTATAAAGTTATGAGGGTTTAAAAAAAGATAAAAAAAATATGGTAATTTCATACCCACCAAGTGGATTTAAAAATATTGATGTTTTGTAATATTTAATGGAATTATAATTATAAAATATTTAATATTAATCAATATCAATTCCATTAGTAATAATTAATTAATGGTAACTCTAAAAAAGTTATATAAAAGATGATTTATCAGGGAATTATTTAACGAGTAACGTGTATAAAAAGGGATATTTTAAATTCATAAATGCCCCAAAATGAGTGAGAACAATAATTGGAGAGTTTCCTATGTCATAATAAATAAAAAATAAATGAATTGAGATGTTTTCAATGTTTATGAGGATTCTATAAATGTTTAATGATTTAGAATAAATAATTTAATCAAATTCATACCAATTTTTGGAGAATGAATCAACATAAATAATTATAGATACTCTATTATATTTGACAGGGTTATATAACTGTAGTAAAAAACATGAAAAACATAATGTTTCGAAAACTATATATTTTCACGAAACATTTACAGGACAGAAAATATTGACATGATATAATGGTTCAATGATAATTAATGATTTTTTTGAACTATTCATTCAAAAAAGTCCTATCATTTGAAAATTAGTAGTTAAAAAGAGGAGGTGGTCTTTATTTTTAATATTAAGAGTGTGGAGAACTAGATTAATGTGTAAGGTGAATATATTTACAAAACATCACATGAAATATTAAAGAAAAGGGACCTCAAGAAAATGAATAGGTAAATAATTATCCTACTAAAAACTCTTCTTAAAGTGACAAGGTGATTCAGTATAGTTTTTCCCTCAACAAAGGTGTATTCCATAAATATAAAGGATTAGGATAAATCAATCAAAAAACATATAAAGGATGATAAAAATTTCTATTTAATAGTAGATGATTCATATTACTTTAGATTTATATATAATATTAAAAATAAGTAAGGATTTATATTCTTGAAATAAAAATTATATTATATGAGGAAATAATATAATATTCCATTATAATACTGTTAAAATAAGATAAAATTAATAAAATTAAATATTTTATACTGTTATTTATGTTTTAGTTCAATTATGAGTGTTCTGTTTGATGAACAATGGGACTAAATTCAGAAAAATTGAGTTTTGTTATCTCATCTCTACATAAGAGAATAATAGTGGTGTAATTGTCAAAAAAAATTATTTATTTATTCATATCATTTGAATTTTCAAGTAATTAAAACTGTAAGAGGGTAAATAAATTAAACAATATATCAAAATCCTATTTCACATACATTAAAATGTATTTAACCCAGAAAAAGTCATTCAATCTATAAAATTGTTTTGAATTTTTTTAGGAAAATGTTTAACATAATAAATTGTATATAAATCTCCAAAATTATGGTACAGAATAATACATATATGATGGAATGATGTCAAATCACGAAATATAACCATTTTTCTACCCCTTCAATGAAAAAATTGTTTAAACCATTTATAAAATCCCAATTTCTCATAATGTTGCGAGAGATGTATCTTTTAAAAAATAAGGAATTTTAATGCCTAACTGGTTCAAAGAACACCTCTATAAAAATAAATAAACATCTTTTCTTATTTTTAACACTATATAAGTACGAAATATGAAAGATCCAATAGAATATCATAAAATATAGAAGTAAGATAAAATGGGAATTCTTTTCCTAGTGGTGGAAAATCCTAATCCATTAATGATACCAAATCTGGAAATACATGAAGAAATGTATTTATTTGAAATAAAAAATAGACAAACTATTAGTTTTGAGAGAAATAAGTAGGATAGATAATATTATCAGGATAATGCAAATTTTTTTATTATGTTTAGAAACTACATTACCAAAACCCAAAAACTATAAATAGAATGTTCAAAAACAAGGGAAATGATAATAAAGATCAATAAATATATTAAAATTCAAATAAAATGATATATCTCTATATTTCTAATATTAATTTTATCATATTATATTTCATTAAGATCATACATTAATATATATAATGACCATTGTGTTTTTGGGTGTAAAAATAATTCTTTTATATATAATAACAAATCAATCCAAGATGGAAAATATATACCTTAAATGGAGATGGACGTATTTGATGATCAATTTTTTATTAGTATTCTAAGAAAGTAAATAGGTTAAACTTGGCCATATATTTGAAAAAATATCCTAACATATGGGGGGAAATGATTCAAATCGATACCTAGGACAACTAGTGTAATTTTATTTAAATTCAAAAAGGTGGAATCCTGATATGAAAATCGAGGAATGCGACCACTAAACAGATGTGCATTGAATATGAGAGCTATTATGAATATAGAATGGATTTCATATTTATATTATATATTTTATCAATTATTATGAGTGTATTATAGGATAATAAATTATAATATATATGAGGAATTATTTCTCAATATGTGTTGGACATAAAAATAATGAACTTCTTAGATACATTATTTTGACATTCTTAGGGATTTTGTGTTAAATTATCATAGTTTTTAAGCCTTATAGTAATAATGGGGAAAAGAGTGATGTGTGGGAAAAACTAATGTTCATGAATTTTCACTATAAATAAATGATATGAATTAATTCAAAAAAAAAATGTATGCTTGAGAACCCCATATTCTCATTATTTTTATACAATTTTTTGGGGGAATTTTTTGTGACATAAAAGGATGATTATTTTATGATAATTTAATTTTTTATTTTTAGACAACTATTTTAATTGGAAATACATTGGTTGAAATTCATACCTTTTTTCAGATAAAATAATATATGGTTTCTTATACTTGGAACAAGCACATCCCATATATTGGAGTATTTGGGAACCCATATAATATGGGATCATTTTAGCAACTAGGGCTTCATTAAGTCAATGAAGATAGTGTGATGAATGTTGTTCAGAAATTTCATGAAGGATTTTGAATAAAATTGGTATTTCCACTAAGAAATACATAATAGGTGTAGAAAGTGTTAATGTATATCCAATATGTTATTGAACCAATAATAGATTAAATTATCCCCTGATAAAAGTTGTAAATTAAACACATAAAAATGAGGTGATAATATCTATTAATAAATGGGAGAATTCAATTTCCAATATGAAATGAATATATTTCACATAATAATGTTCGGGATGGTGGAAGTGTGGAATACCATGATGAAACCCCCCTTTTTTATAGAAATATTTTGAGTTTGTGAGGGTTTTATATTCAAAAATAAAATGTGATCTAAAAAGAAAGATTATTTTTATGGGGATCATATTTGAAGAAATATAAGGCGATTATTTTCCAATTATAAATGTTATCACTATTTTACCATTTATATTTCCTTTATATTGAGGTAAGTATTTTCAGTGTAAGTGGTTTAATTTTTTTATAAATATTATGAGGGGGAAATTGAAGAACCCCTGTGAGGATCTGTTTTATTCTATTAAAATATGAAGGAAATTTATCTAGTGTGATTCTTGGAGTATAGTAACAGACACAACCTTTTATGAAAAACAAGAATCTCAACATGAGGAATAATTTAGTGTTGTTGGGGTTGGTTATAAATGGGGTCCATTGTAATAATTTTTTACATTAAAAAATTATGTAGAATATGAAATATATCTAATGTTGTTTTATTTATATATTGTATAATATAACCTCACATATAGGAGATCATGTGATATCGCATTAAAGAATATTTTTTTTGGTATTCAAAAGAGAAATTTTTTTAATCTATATAAATATATTATGATATATATTATAGATTTCATGTATATTCCAAGTGTGAATAAATAATAATAGGTATTATATCTACATATATACACTATTTGGGACTAAATAACCACTATTTTCTTGACTTTGTAATAAATTTTCACAAAGTTTCATAAGAATCACCACAATCCATATAACAATAAGATTATGTTTCTTAAAGATTTCATCTAACACTTGAACCCTATTTTTCATAGACTAGTAATAAATTTCATCCATACAAACTTCATCTCTAATTAATCTAACCTTAAATGGGTCTTTTTAAAATATTATTTCCTTAAACTTGTTTCCACTAGAAATCATCATTATGAAGGATGAGTAGCATAAGAATCACGACATGGTGATTATATTGGGGGAAAATAGTTCAAATAAATATTATGTTGTGATATAAATTTGGATTTAATGGAAGATCTGTTTAGATGTTCAATGGTATAATATTTAATTTATTTAGTTTTTTAAATATATCATTAGTAGGATGAAATTTGTTCATTTTCTGGTGACATTATTTCAATAAGAAATTTAATATTATCAAAAATATTAATTATGATTTTATACTTCATTGAGATAATTATTATACTATTATGTAGTAATTAATATTTTATATAGAATAAATATGGGATCCATATTTTATACCAATATAAGTGTAAGATTTATAATGTTTCTATGATTTTAAATCACATTATGAATGAGATTATTTTATATAGGGATATGTTCCAAAATGATATTTTCATTATTTTAATCACTAAACTATAATGCAATATGATTTATAGAGATCAGTGTTATTTAAAATATTAGTTTTCCATGTAATACAAGACGAAATTATTTTCTTTGTTATTTTATTGATCTTGTACCATGATAGAAAATTTGATTTTATATATACCTAAATAGAAAATATTGTTCTATATCTCAAGACAATAGAGCCTTTTTGTATTTATGATACAAAATTTCATTTCTATAATGGGAACTAGAAATAATTCATGCAATGGGATACATTATATTTAGTCATTAGAAACTTTATACACTAGTTATTATATTAAATAGGGAATGTGAACACAAAGAAAGAAATTGTCATTCAAAGATATGGGTAGAAGGACGATTAATAATTAAAAGTGAGGGTGACCATATAATAAAATGTTATTAATTATCTTTGAAATATAATGGAGTGTTTGTTCATGTATGTGTGATGAATTTTTCTAAACATCATCAATACACCTAGAGGAAAATGGAGAGGTGATAAACTATTAAATTATGAATATATTTAAATCAATGATGATGAATGATACCATTCTATAGAAAAATAATATTCTAGAGTCCTGTTGTTATGAAAGAGAATATTGATATTTATGTAGATAATGATAAAGATTAATAAAGTATCTATTTTTAGATAATTTCATATCAATCAGTATGAAGAATTATTAAGTGATATGAAAAATCCATTCACAAAAAACATAGGAACAACTTGCCCAAGGAAGTGGTGATGATTGAAGATATAACTAAAATCTATTAGTTTTAAGTGATCTTCCAAACACATTTCAAAAATTAGGAGGAGATATAGAGAGCCCTTGGTGTTAGTTAGATATCCCAATAACTTTTTTGAGCATAGAGCCCATGAATTTATTGGCCAATACCACAATGTATCCTCATAAAAGTGGTGATATTTTTAGTTAATTAGTCTATAAAATATTTTCTAACTCATTATAATTTGATTATTCTTTTATAATAGAAACATATAAATATCAGTGTGACCCTGAATTCATTATTTTAAAAATTTTGGTTGAGGATTCTAGTGAGTTTTAGAATCCTTAATTTTGCTGAGAAAAGTTCCATCCTAAGTGGGAATAAGTTCCAAATGTTGAAATGGAAAAAATTAATTAATTTATTTCAACCTCAAACCACACCCCCACTCTAGGATTATGTGGGGATAAAACAAACTATCTTTTGAATCCCCACCCAATAATTTTTTTGTTTATGAAACCAAAAATTGTTAAGTTACTATAAAATTTACAATAATAATGTTGAATGGAGATGTGTAAATAATTAATAATTTTCAAATTTAGAATATTTTTATAAAAAGAATAACATGAGATTTTTATAACTCCATCCAAATGTTAAATATTTTGAATCTATTATCACAATTCATAAAATTAATTAATTTTTTAACGATGATTTGTAAAATATGTGGAACCTAGGTAATCAATAATGTATTATTTTAGTTTTTGATTAGATGTATTATATAAGTTAAAAAGAAAAAAATATGAATGGATTTTGAGATAGAAGGAATTATAATAATGAAAAATAATAAAAATTACATATTTGTAATGTGTGTGCAGGAGAAAATGAAATATTGTGTTTTACTATTAGAAAATCATAAGAATATATATATATATTTAACTAGTTATGAAATGAAAAAGTATTTGTTAGATCACATTAAATTAATTAATTTTATGTTGATCCATGTAAATATATAACTAAAAGAAATATCTAAAATAATTATTTTAGTCTAATAGAAAATTAATTTCATCAAATCTTGTTCTAAAAGAATAATTCCCTTTGTCACGACCCATCCACGGGGCCCGTGCCGTGACTACCCCAAGCCCGCCTTCCATAGGTGAGGGGCTGGAGACAAGCACCAAAGGCGTAAACCCCAAAGCTGGGAAGGAATTGCCATTATATTAGTAACACACACAAAAAAAGAGTATGCTGGAAAAAGAACTAGGTGAAAACATTATACAAAAAGTAGTGCTGAAAGTAAAGGGGGCCAAAAATACAAGCCCAATAGTAAAGCACAGGTACAATTGAAAAAGGGAAAACAACTGAAAAAGGTATCTTTTCGAACGTCTGCTGAGTATCCAACCTGAAGGGTGGGTATAGATGTCTACCTCATCAGTCCACATCATTCGGTCCACTCCATGTACCGTCTCGCCATGTGGTCCACCTCCGGGTACTGTCCGGTCCAGACTCGCTCTTGGCCTCTGTCAATGTTGTTTGTCGTCTGCATCGAACATGACGAGGTGTGGGTATATCCCATGCAGGGGTGAGTATAACGATACTTAGTAGGGACCCCGAGACCCCCAAAGGTATCCCAAAATTAAAAAAGGATAAACCACAAAAGGAAAGATACAATCACGAACTATCAACCAACCCTACTTAGGTATATGCCCATACATATACCTATGTTATCAACCACAGTTCATCTCAAACTCTTGATCTCAAGAACAACCCAGTCCACATAGGAAAGTAAAGTCAATCACATTGATGATAATGATTGAAAGTCAAGACTCAGTTCTCATAGGTATACGTCATTCATATTGATATAGAGATGATCATAGGTAGTAATTGATTCATATAAGCTGTTGGACCCACACGGTATACAAGACCAGCTAAGCTGTTGGACCCACACAGGATACAAGACTAGCTACTCTGTCAGACCCACACAAGATACATTTACAGAGGTCAAACTGTCGGACCCACATAGGATACAAGAACAGCAGTCATCATAGTGATTCATCTATGTTATCAGACCCACAAAGGATACAAGACTAGCTACTCTGTCAGACCCACGCAGGATATAAGCACAGAGGTCAAACTGTCGGACCCACACACGATACAAGAATAGTAGTCATCGTTGTCGAACCCACGGAGGATTCCGGTACAGTTTCCATCGTTGTTGAACCCACAGAGGATCGTAGTTCGGTAGTCGTTGCTGCAGAACCCACGTAGGATTCCAGTACAGTAGTCGTCGCAGTCGCAGCCAACTCTAGGGTTCCCGCACACAGTATACTCGATTCCAAGAGGGTATGCTCCTCGAGAAAAGGTGTCGATACATCAACTATGAAAAAGTCCAGAGTTGATGTATCCTAAAGTTCTGTCTCATCAAAAGGAACCCAACTCGACAGACGGCGCGTCAATCGGACTCCCAGTCTGAGAGTTTTTGGCTTTTCTATTCCGGGGACCCAGTTGCAATTACGCTTTTTTCAAACCTAGATGTTTTCCAATGTCATCCAAAACTCACTTAGAGTATCTCAAAAGGACCACCTCGTTGAGAGGATCCCAGTGCCACAGACAGTGCGTCGATCGGACTCGTGGTCTAGAAGATATTCGCGTTTAACCAAAATTGGCCCGGCCCGTCAAGCCCTGTGGGCTGGCGGGTCAGCCCGACCCGGTTTGGTGGGTCTGGCCCGATAGGGGGTTGGCCCGGCCTGGTGGAGTGCGGCCCACCCAGGGACCCGGCAGAGCGGGTCAAACCCAGTTAGGGGGTCAGCTCGGGCCAGTGGGGCGTGGCCCAGCGGCGAACCCAGCCTGAATTTGTGGGTCTGTTCAGCTCGCCCGGCGGCGTCGAGCGGCACCGCCCTCCTTGCTGCCCGACCTGCCAAAGACGACTAGTTTCATCCGGCTTGAGCAGCCTATACAGTGGGCCGATGTTTCTCCGTAGTGCGGTGCCTGTAGGCACCACAGTTCTCTTCAGCCCGGCAGGTAGGTGGCCGGCTGGGAGGCAGTCGACCGGTTCGCCCACTGAAGCGGCCCCTAGAATCGGGTCGCGGTCCCCCGCAATGCGGCACCAAGTGGCACCATGGTCTCCTGCCTGGCCTACTATAGTCGACCGATTCCTCCAGAAAAGCTGCCAGCAGAAGCGGGCCGCAGTCTTCTCGCAACGCGGCACCAAGGAGGTGCTGCGGTCCTCCATCCAGGCCAGCTAAAGCTGGCCGGTTCTTCCTTCCCAGCCGGTCATGAGGCCAACCGGTTCTTCTTTGTCCAAGAGGAATGCTGTTGCGGGTTGTGGTTCATCCACACACAGCCGGCATGCGGCCGCCACTACCTCCATTCACCGATGCTACAGCCTCCTTCGTCTGTGGTCCTCCTCTTGCACGGTGTGATGACACTGTTCCCCCTTGACTTTGCCTCCATCGCTAAAACAACAATAACCAACAAAAGGTCATTGGGGTGTGTTTTTTCGAACCGCTCCCTCCGTATTAGATGGTACCATTTTAAAAATGTCAAACCAAGACATATATTGATGAACATGAGTTTATTTTTATTCCATTAAAATTAATCAAAAACCCCTACCTTGATTCAATAGCGACGCACGTCGACGAGACACAGAATACGAGTGTTGTGGAGGTCAGGCATCGCGGAAAATGGAGTTGTCCCATCAACATCGGAGGAAGAGTCATTTTCATTGGTGACATTTCTCGTGGGCGGTTTCTTCTCCCATGATGTGGCAGAAGAAAAATGAATAAGGGTGTTCTTCGTGGGCGTCGTCGTTCTTCATCAATAGAGGATGTCATTCATCGTTGGAAGAACTCTCCCTTTTCAATTCTCCTAAAACTCTACCAACACAACATTTTCCGACCTAAGATAATAGCATAGGATATTATTTTTATCCGCACATGAATTTCAAAATAATTCAAAAAGTTGAGCCATTTAATTAATTAATTAAGCTGGCACAATTAAGGGGAGGGAGGTGAAGAGGCTCCACCTTTATAAATGAAGAATGGGTTGGCTCAAAATTTAATAGGGAAGTTCATGGGGGTTCAAGGGAGTTTAAAGGGGGAGTTGAGGGGTTAGGTTCATGTGGGACCCACACACTTTATTCTCCGATGGGTGGTTATGTGGGATGTGGGTCCCACCTACAACTCCTCCTTGGAAGAAATAACCACCGCTTAACAATAAAATCGTGTTCACAAAAATTTTATTTAATATATTATAAATATCCAAAATATAACTTCCCCTCCAAACCAAATGAAACTGTGGTAAAGGTCCCCTTAGGAAAATACCGGCACTGCTAGTTCATCGGTTACCTTAGATTTAAATTCTGATAACCGGTTCAAACGATAGAAAAACCCACACGTATGTTTAGTGAATGTACACGAAAAAAACTTCAGAAAATGATTCTAGGCACATCGGGCCTTGGTATCAGGCACCGTCAGAAATGGAGGACTTGTAAAATTCAAAAGTATTTATGAAAATAATTTCCTTGAAATTTTCAGGTCTTTAAATTACCCCCACCACAGGGCTTTATGTCCCCATAAAGCTAAACCACACACTAGGGAAACAAATGGGGGTACTGAGAATGCATATGAAACTCCCGCTCCCATGTGCTCTCCTAGAGGTTCTGGTGCTGCCAGGGAATGACCACCAGAGGAATCAACTGTCAATGTATGACACGCTCCTTTCGATCCTCGATCTCCATTGGGACCTCCATCAATTTCTCCCCTTCATCAATTTCCAGCTCCCCATGGTCGATGATGTGGGATAGGTCGTGCACGTATCTCCTCAGCTGAGATACGTGGAAGAAGTCATGCACCCGATGAAACTGGGGTGGAGGACCAGGAAGTAAGCCACCCCACCTACCCTAATGAGGACCAGAAAAGGCCCAATGAATCGTGTAGATAACATGCAACCCTGACCAAATTTGTCTAACCCTCGTCGATTTGAGACCCATATGAACACTTTGCCGCCATCATCAAACCCCAGGGGTCTCCGTCTCCTATTATAATAGGAATTCTGTCTACTTTTTATAGTCTTCATCCGCTCCAAGATGATCTGCACCTTCTTCGTCGTAGCCTGCAGCATCTCTGGTCCTACAAGTGCTGACTCCCCAGGGTCAGTCCAGCATAGTGGTGATCTGTGATGTCAGTCGTACAGTGCCCCATAAGGTGCCATCCTGATGGTGGAGTGGTATCTGTTGTTGTACGCATACTCCACCAATGGTAATTGATCCTTTCAGCTACAACCAAAGTTGAGAACACATGCATGGAGCATGTCCTCAAGAGTCTGAATGGTCCTCTCAGTATGTCCGTCCTTGTGAGGGTGGAATTCGGTGCTCAAGCGAAGCTACGTCCTAAAAGCCCCCTGTGTCCCTCCCATAGTCGGGAAGTAAAACGAGCATCTCGATCGGAGATGATAGTCGATGGCACACCATGAAGTCGTACGATCTCATGTAGGTAGAGGCATCCCAATCATTATACTGAGCCCTGCTCTCTGATTGGTATGAAGTGGGCCGACATGGTGAGTCGGTCAATGATCTCCTAGATAGAGTCATGCTGTCTGGATGTACGTGGAAGTCCTATAATGAAATCCATTGATATACTATCCCAGTTCCACTATGGGACCTCTAAGATCTATACCAAGCATGATGGTACCTGGTGCTCTGCCTTCACATGCTGACAAGTGAGGCATCGTGAGACAAACTTTGCTACTTCTTTCTTTATAACTGGCCACCAGTGCTGTCGTCTGAGGTCCTGATACATCGTCGCAACTTCTAGCTATACCACTAGAGGGTATGTGTGGAACTCCCTCAACACCTCCTCCTATAATGAAACTCGTACCATGGTACACCCTCTAATGAGGATGAAGTGCTCCCCGCCTTCAGAAAACCCATCAGCTGTCTCCCATAGGATATCTGAGCACGTCGTTCCATACAGTAAACGTCTCCACGTTGTGCCTCCCTGACTCTTTGAAGAAGTGGAGGAGTGACTGTGAGAGACTATAGAAAGCCTGATCCATCTCTATCGACAAAGTATATCTGGAATGTGGCCAACTTCTCTGTCGCCTCTCCTAGTAGTTGTATGTCTGATCTTCTACTGAGATCATCTACTACCACGTTCCCCATCACATGAGTATAGACTATCTCGAATTCGTAGTCTTGGAGGATCTCGAGCCATCACCCGTGTCTCAGGATCATGTCCTTCTACGAGAAGATATACCTGAGACTCTGGTGGGCATAGTAGACTATAAAACTCACTCCCATTAGATTGTTCCGCCACATCATCATGGTGAAGGCAACTGCCACTAACTCCAGGTCATGGGTAGCATAATTCTTCCCATGTTGTCTCAACTACCGTGAACCATAGGCGATCACTGCTCGCTCCTGTATCTGGAAACACCTGATTCTGGTCCATGATGTGTCGTAGTAAATTACGTACCCTATTCCCTCCTCCTGTAGCCTCAATATGGGCACCCTGTTCAATCTCTACCTCAGCTCCTGAGAGCTCTGATGGCATCTCTCTAACAACACGAAGGGTTTTCCCTTCTTCGTCAATACTGAAAGTGGTGCTGCAACTCTGGAGAAGTCTGGCACAAATGTAATTCTGCCCGACTCATGATTGATTGAACACACCCTCTTATATATGATTCCATCATGTGATTCCTGGGTTTTTCTTTTCACCAACCATGTAAAACACTATCCTAATGTTGTAGATAAACCACAACACTTTTTCCTAATACAGTCAATATGTGCATGAACTATGGTTTCCTAGGCCATACCTAAACTAACATCATACGGCCTCAAACTTTCGACCAAGTGGTTCCTACCGAAACTCTTGTATCATGGGTCAGATCACACCATCGGCATAAGTGTGATTATCGAGTATCCTCCCAAATGTATCTCCAGACATGAGGGTCAGGTCAATGGCTTAACCGGAAAATCTAGGTCTAGAAAATGATTCATGGAAGGGAGGAATGATTGGTACCTGTGTCTATTAATATGGTATCTAGTAGTAGACACAGACCATACCTAAAATCATTCCTAGATCCCTTGGTTCACACTTCATGACAGCATGCAACTACTCTCTTCCCCTGCTTCCACGTCTACTACCCTGAAGATTCATCTATCCTTTACACTAACTCTTCGAAACATTTTACACGCTCAAGTCTCAGTGAATGGCGCAGTTTCATGCTTCCAAATGCTAACTATCATAGGCTGTAACCGCTTAGCCAATGAACATTCACCCACAATGGTTCTCTCTAGCACCCCAAAACAAGTAGTAAAGAATAGAGGAAAAAGTGTTGTCTTGGAAATCCATAAACACTCTTCACTCAAAGGTCCGAGATATAATGAAATTCTCGTATCATATTTATCAAGTACAAGGGAAGATCGGTATTCCTCGATGAATACTCAGCAACTGACACATTGTCCTACCGATGTTGTATAAGATCTAGTAAACTCTCATCCACCTCTTCAGCCAGTCCTCATCCGCCTGTGGGTTGGGCTCACCTCGGAACCTGATGGGTATTTGATGCTGAAACAAGTGTAAGGCATTAAGCCTACAAGTGTCCTCTACCAGAACCGCCAGTTGTGTCTGATGACCAACGATAGTTATATAGTTGGAACACTTCCCGTAGGTACCATCTCGGAAAACTATCCAAGTACCAAAACCTCATCACTATGCGGACCAACATCATGTTCAATCACTGGGAAACACTAGTAGCTAAGATTACCATCTGCTCAACTGGTTCCTCAAATAGGCATAGAACTCTAGTGATCGCATCCAGTCAGTACTCTGCTACCTAGGAATCTATCTCACCTCGTATCCTTGAAGGCCTCTACCGTTGGGACTCGTGCAGTGAGCTCGGTCGGTGTGCACCATCCTCCAATGCGGCTGGTGGTAATTGCTGACCAACGGGTGGTGGTGTTTTTGATAAACCACCCGAAGGTGCCAACATAGAAAGAGAGCCCTGCATCAGAGCCACGTCGCTCCGTGGGCCGTCATCATGTACTCTCTTGGAAACCCTAGCTGGTTGTCTTTGCAGTGACATCCTAATAAAGAATAGGTGTTCCATGGTCAAAATGTTATGCCTGGTGATCTGACTTAAAGAGACCACAAAGGAAACTCTTGAAACACACACACAATCAGTGTTTTTGTGCACTCAGTCAGAAATAAGAAGTCAGGGTCCTGGTGTATGGATACATTGGCCGCCACAGCAACACTAAACTCCCTGGACTGAAAACCACACTCAATACACTTAACACTATTGCTTCAAAAAAAAAATGATCATAGTCTTGAGTTCTACAGTAGAACTGACTCTTTTGATACCAATTTGTCACGACCCGTCCTCGGGGCCCAAGACATGACTACTACAAGCCCGCCTTCTATAGGCCAGAGGCTGGCAACTAGCACCAAACGTGTAAATCCAAAATCTGGGAAAGAATTTCCTTTATATTAGTAACACAAAAACAAATAGAGTAAGCTAGAAGCAAAGCACTAGGTGAAATTGTATACAAAAAGTAATGCTGAAAGTAAAGGGGTACCGAAATACAAGCTGATCAGTAAAGTACCGGTACAACTGAAAAAGGGACAACAGTGGAAAAAGGCAGCTCCGGGAACATCTGCCAGGTATTCTACCTGAAGGGTAGGTACAGATGTCCACCTCAGCACTCCACGTCTATCTGTCCGCTCCGTGTACCGTCTCGCCCTATGGTCCTCCTCCTCGTACCATCTAGTCCTGGCTCGCTCTCGGCCTCTGTCAATGTTGTCCGTCATCTGCAACCAACACAACGAGGTGCAGGCATAGCCCATGCAGGGGTGAGTATAACGATACTTAGTAGGGACCCCGAGACCCCTGAAGGTCTCCCAGAATCTACAATGGATAAACCACAAAAGGAAAGATACAATCACGAAGTATCAACAAACCCTACTTAACTATATGCCCATACATATACCTAAGTTATCAACCACAGTTCAGCTGCAACCCTCGAGCTCAAGCACAACTGAGTCCATACAAGAAAGTAAATTCAATCACATTACTGATAATGATTTAAAGTTAATACTCTGAGCTTTCACAGGTATAGATATTTGGTATAGCAATGGAGATGATTAGATGTAGTCACTGATTCATTTAACCTGTCGGACCCACACATGATACAAGACCGGATAAGATGTCATACCCATATAGGATACAAGACAAGCTACTTTGTTGGTCCCATATAGTATACAAGTATAGAAGCCAAACTGTTGGACCCACATAGGATACAAGAAAAGTAGTCATCATACTGATTCATCTAAGCCATTCGACCAACACAAGATACAAGACCAAATACTCTGTCGGACCCACATAGGATACAAGTACAGAGTTTAAACATCCAGACCCACACATGATACAAGAATGTAGTCATCGTTGTCGAACCCATGGAAAATTCTAGTACAGCTTCCATCATCATCGAACCCACAGAGGATCCCAATATGGTAGTCTTCACTGTCGAACCCACATAGGATTGCAGTATAGTAGTCGTCATAGTCATAACCATCTCTAGGATTCCCACACATAACATGCTCGATTTCGGGGGGGTTCTCTTTTCAAACTAATGGGTCAATACATAAACTATCACAAAGTCCAGAGTTAATGTATCCCAAAGAATAGTCTCAACAAAAGGAACCCAACATGATAGACCAAGCGTCAATCGGATGCCCAATGTGAGAGTTATTGGCTTTTCCGTTCCAGGGGCCTGGTTTGAATTATGCTCGTTCCAAACCCATCCGTTTTTCAAAGTTGTCCAAAACTCACATAGAGTTTCTCAAAAGGACCATCATGTTGGGAGGATCCCAGTGCTGTAGACGGCGCCTCGATCAAACGCGCATTCTAGAATATATTCACATTTAAGAAAAACGGGCCTAGCCTGTCAATCCTAGTGGGCAGGTGGGTCGGCCTAACCCAGTTTGGCGACTCCCACCCGACAAGGGGTCTGCCCGGCCCGGTGGAGCGCGGCCCACCCAGGGACCTGACCTAGTGGGTCCGACTCGATTAGGAGGACAGCCCAGCCTGGTGGGGCGCGACGCACCTGTGGACCCTGTAAATATCCAAAGTTTTTCAATGGAAATTACCTTATATTTATGTCATAAAAACACAAAATAATGAACTACTAAGTGATAAGAGAACTTTAAACATAAGTTTGTCACTTCAGTGTTTGGAATTTTGAAAATCTGACATACACAGTTATGTTCAAGACAATACTAGAAAAGGAGTCTATAACCACGGTTTTACAAAAAACTATGGGTATAGAGTACCCTTATACCTATGGTTTTGAAAAACGGTGGGTATATGTGTTTTTTTTCAAACCCTATACCCACGGTTTGACCAAACCCTGGGTATAGTGTTTTCCATGAAAACCTATGCCTACAGTTTTTAAAAACCGTGTGTGTAGAGGTTTTTTTTAAGACCTATTCCCACAGTTTTGGAGAACCTTGGGTATAGCTTTCCCCCGTTTTGGTGGGGGAAAAAATTACGTGGGACGATAAAAACATTTTGTGGGAATTTGGGAGGAACATACTTTTTATTAATATTATTATGAAAATACAATGATATAAACTAGAATTGTCAATAATTTAGTTGGTCTGAGTGTTAATGTATTCAGCGTGATCCCAGGATCGAATACCAGTCGGTTTTTTTTCAATTAATTTATTTTGATTATTTTAAGTAAAAAGATGTATTCTTATAGGATAAAAATGTTTGCAGGTTAGTTGGTAAAGGGTGGCTTCAAAGACAGATAGGTCAAGGGTTCGATTCTCGCCAATTGTTTTCCATATAAACAGATATATTAATATAATAAAAGTAATAAATATATAAATACCGATTGCAGCGTTGGCTTGGATGGTCCAGGATCTTGCTGGTACGCGTTCCGTGCAGGGTTCAAAACATGTTGTACTCAATTTTTTTTAAATGAACATAATAAAATCCCCACGGTTTTCAAATCGTGGTGGAAGTTCCCTACCACGCTATAAAACGTGGTGTTTCTGTGTGAAACACCTATACCCATGGTTCTACCAAACTGTGGGTATAGGTCAAGACCCCTATACCGACACCGTTTTAGCCCACGGTTCACAAACCCGTGGGTATAGCCTATACCCACGGTTTTGGGGGCTATACCCACGGTTTTGAACCATAGTTATAGGCCCTTTTTCTAGTAGTGAGATGATTTTTGGAGTCTAATGAAACGAAAATAATTTTTGGTGAATAGTGACCTACCCTTATGAATAGTAGCATACCATTATGAATAGTAATATGACCCTTATGAATAGTAAATCATCCAATATAAGAGTAACATTACCTATAGATATTTAAATAAAATTTAGTCATCTTAGAGAGTGACAATTTGACCTCAGTAAAAGTTTTAGTATTTTATAAGTAATTAATTATAATTAATTAATTAATTTAAAAAATATTTATTTCTATATAATTTATTAATAAATTATTTAATTAATGTCTTATATTTTTTAGATAATTTTACAAGACCCTACATAATTTTTGGAAGCCCTATAAAATTAGTTTTAATATTAAAAACTATTTTTTAAGTAAATTATGATTTTAATTAAATATTAAATTAATAATATTTAGAAAATTATTTTTTAAAAATGGACTTCATTTCTGGATTCTAATGTTCATAAAATGGGAGGGGAAATTTTTTTCCTTTTTTCTAAAATACATCAATTTTCGGGTGAATAGTAAAAAATACAGTTCTTCGCATAATCAGTGTATACTAAATTGCATAATTAATGATGTAATGATGAAATAAACATTCTAGATCTTTAGTTTCGGAAAAATTATATTAAATTTCATAATGGTTATTTATAATACACTAAATCTAATTCTCAAACCTAAAAAGAACTTTCCAAAGTCTCAAGTCAAATGGTGATTTCTTAAAGTGTCTTTTCCTCTTTCTTTCACTTTCCTTTTAATAAATTAATGAATTCGAATTATACAGAATAATTAAAGCCTAAAACTAATTATATTATATTAATATATGATTTAGGATGTCAAAAAAAACTACTATTACAAGTCTATCTCTTGATATATTATTTTATATTTTATACTAAAAACACCTCCCTCCACATGTATAAATAAGCCCTCCTCCTCCTCTTTCCCAACCACACCTCTCAAGCTTCAAGCATTGTCTAAGCTCTACCCAATCATCTCCCTTAGCCCCTCCCCCACTTCCAAGAGCTTCTTGTTTCATCAAAAGTCCATGCTAAGGCCCTTAAGGAGGTTCTCAAGAGAAGGATTCAAGAGGTAATTTACCTCCATCTTCTCCTTTAATTTCCTTTCATGTTCAAGTTCCTTTCTTGATCTCTCCCCACCTATATTCATCCAAATTGTATTGTAACTCCAGTATTATACATATACTATAATTTTATGATCCTATGGGATATTATATCACCCCACACCCTTTCTCTCTTCCTTTTATTTTATTAAAGTGATCGTTGTTCATGAGGTGTTAATAAATCACCATCAAAAACGACATGCCCTCTTCTTTCATTTCTACCTTCAGATCTGGTCATAAAACCACTTTTATGGTTGAAACAGAATATTTTATTTGTATTATGTTCTATTTAAAGTTCTGGAAATAACCTATGGCCATATTATTAAGTGAAAAGTTAAAACAAGTTCGTTGTGATCAAAAAACCGCTCAAATTAACCCAAATAATCATCATTTAATTATTATCTAATGATTCACCCACATGGATCTAATATAAATAAATATAAAATCAAGAAACAGAAAATAAACATAATGTATGGTTATGGTGAAAAAGAACAAAAACCAAACCAACAAAAAACACCCATTGAAATAGGGTGGACACTGGAAGACAAGCAGAAGATACTGCATAAGGAATCCGCAACAGAAGGCTTCAGGACACCCTCTGTATAAGCATGATCACTTCCTCAGTAATTACTCCGTAAACCAAGCAACGAAGTCACCTACAAGCCCCCCGCAAGGAATCCAACGACTTCTTCAGATCATGCACTTCTCCCATAATATAAAGAAGTTTCAAAAATAGCAACAAAGCAATTGAATCCAGGCCGACACTCCATGAAAGAAGCCCCGAAAAAAATCTGCAAAAAAAACCATTGCATAAAAGACAGAGAACAGATCGCCTGCAACTTCATACCAATAGAAAAAATAGAATCAAACTACTCCAATGGAGAATAAATAATAAAACAAATAAAACAAACCCCAAAGAAAAAAAATCAGAACACAGTGATGAAAAAACCATACAAAACATCCTCAAACAGAGATAAGAGACAACTTAATGAAGTCTAAAAATGGGAGACTTTTCACAATCCTTTTTAGTAAAAAGAAGGAGATCATTGGGAAATTGATCATACCAAACAAAATCAAATCCATCAACACCTTTATTAGTCAGGCCATCAACAAAATAATTGGATTCCCTATAAATGTTAGTAATAATATGATTGAATGAAAATAGAGTCTCCAAACAATTAATAAAACGATTAGTTAGCTTCCAGGACAAGTGAGAAAGATCCATCCTCATAGCGGAAACAAAAATAGTAGAATCACATTAGATCCATAAGTTATCCCAGCCACGCTTCATATCTTTTTCCAGAGCAATGGTAATGCCAATCATTTCAGCCTCAAGTGAAGAGTAAAATCCATAATTACCATGAAAACAACCAAGGACATCCCCTTTATGATTACTGAAAACAACACCATAACCAGAAATCCCCAGATTACCCCTTAAAGCACCATCCTAATTAACTAATAACCAACCAAAAATAGGTTCCTTCCATAGAAAATCTAAAGTACCACGCGGAGGCAAGATGTTTCCCTTAACACCTATCTGGTTCAGAACGAACAAATCATGAACCGAGTTGAAGCAAAAATGATTCCTTGGAATACCAAAATTATTCATATCAGAAAGAATTGCGGATAAAACCCCACTTACCGAGAAGTAAAAACTATCATGAATCATCTTATTATGAGAAAACCAAATAAAATGAAGGAGTTCAGTTGCAGTGATCCTAAAACGATCCATCAATTGAGGAGAAAGAAAAATAGAATGCTATCATTGAAGGAAATGACGAATTGAAGACATATGAGACATAAGAATTTCAAAAATATCATAAAAAACCGTCCACATAGAAGATGAATTAACACAACAAATAAACAAATGATCAATATCTTCCCTATGTTGATGAAAAAACACACATGAAGAATAGAGAGAGATTCCATATTTGTTATGGAAACAATATGTAAGAAGCTTCCCAGGATCCAGTCTCGAAGGAAATGTTTTATCTGAGAAGGCCTAATAAAGTTCTTATTAATATCCCTCATCCACTTAGAACCTAAAATGAAAGATAAAGAATGACTATAAATTTTTTTAGAAGTTATCATGCCATTTATTGCAGGTTCCCAAGACCAAAAATCCTCTCTGTTAGAGAAGTAGTCTGTATTTATAATAGTAACAGTATGATTAGGGAGACCCTCATATTATCATGATGATCTTTCATCCTAGCATAAAAATCAACATTAAAATCATCATTCATCAAAGAATAAGCTAGGGGACTACGAGTCCAGTTGGCGTTCCAAATGGATAAAGATGAATTCCGTGAAATAAGAAATCTCGCATTAGAGTCAATGGAAGAAAAAATGGATTTAAAAGAAGGGCAAACAGAAGAATCCATAGGATTAAAAACCCTATTCCTGAGCGTATGCCTGAATTTATTATGGAGAAAGACCAGAGACTAATAATTATTATTGAGAAGCCTCCAAATGAACGAATCCTGTAAATAATCATTAAACACCTCATGATTTTTAACACCAAGACCCCCAACATCATAGTGTTTAAAATAATTATTCCAAGAGACGGTAGCTAATTTCCCCTCCAAAATGTTACCACTCCGAATGAAAGTTTTAATAAAAACATCAATGCTCTTGATGACCGAGATCATCCACTTATAGACCTTGAATGAATAAACTAGCATAGAAATGTTGAAAAACCTAACAAAGCAAACATGACCCGCCAGAGATAGGAACTTTCCCTTTCAGGTAGCAAGATACCTTTTGATTTTACAATGAATATCAAAAAAATAATAAGATTTATGCCTCCCCAAAAACATAAGAACACCCAAATATGTAAATGGAAAAACAGCATCATGAATACCCAAATCCTCGATAATTCCCATCTTCCTAGAAATAGGAAAGTTCCTACAAAAAAGGACTTATTACAACTAATCTCTTGACCTGTGACTTTTTTATAATCCAAAAGGGCATGCTTAATATTTTTAATATTTCTCTTATATGATTTAGTGAATAGAATAACATCATCAACATAAAACTTGTGAGTGGGGGAAACAAAACCTATACAAGCACTAATAGACTTCAGATTCCCATTACCAGCCATAATTTAAAGTAATCTACTAAGATAATCCTCTACAGTGGAAAAAATAATGGTCGAGAGAGGTTAACCTTGTATAACACCTCTAGAGAAAGAAAAGTATCCCTTAGGGGAAACATTAACCAGAAGAGAGATACAAGCAGACTCCAAAATAATTTTATCCGAATTAATGACAACATCATTAAAACCAAAAAACGTAGAACCTTATAAATGGAATTCCAATTTATAGTATCAAAAGATTTCCTGACGTCCAACTTGAGAGAAAAATTACCATCCCTTGTGGATTACATAAGAAGGTCAACACATTCCAAGACAGTAATAAGACAATCTTGAATAGACCTACCCTTAATAAATCCAAACTGATTAGGAGAATCAATCTTACATGAAATAGGGGACAACCTCATGGCCACGATTTTCCAAATAATTTAAAAAAATTTATTGATCATTGCAACAGGTCTGAAGAAATGAATCTTGTTAGAATTCTCTATCTTTGGAATGAGGTCATGGAATTGAGCATTCAGGCCTTGAGTAAGAGAACCACTTTTAAAAAAATGAGTAACCAACTTGCAAACATCCTCATGAATGACGTCTCAATATTTTTGAAAGAAAAAATTCCCAAAACCATATGGACCAAGAGAACTGTTAGACATTAGAAAAAAGTCCTCTTCCTTGATTTCAAATTCCAAAGGGATATATGTAAGGTCTTAATTATCCTCTTGGTTAACATGAGTTGGAATAATACTCTCCACTAGATCAGCAAGAGGGGCATGACCGGTAAAGATATCCTTAAAATGAGTAACAACATGCTCAGAAAGATCATTTCTGTTATCGAAGTCATTATTCCCATTTCTAACCAAAGAGATAGGCCTTGATAATTTCTTAATTCTCTTCAATGAATGGAAAAATTTAAAATTTCAATCCCCATTTCTCAACCAATTAGACTTAAAATTGTCTCTGTGCAATGAGTCTTTGAGATTCAACAAATTATTAATCTTGGAAACAAGCTAAATATCACCCAAAACATCATTAGAGAAGTCATATAAAGAATAATCCTTCTGCATTTGTTGAAGATATTCCTCAAGAGATGAAATTTCAGAATCAACGGAACTAAAATGAAATTTAATCCAGAATTTCAAATTTCATTTAAGGAGTTTGAGCTTGATGACGCAAGCAAAATCATTGACCCTTCTATTCCAATAACTCTGTGTTTGTTCAACAATAGTTCTACATTCAGGATGATTAACCCAAGATTTATTAAATCTAAAAGTCAAAGGAGATTTGGATTCCTTACTCACAAGGTCAACCAAAATAGGATAATGATCAAAGTTAATTCTGGAAAGAGTCATACAAGAAATAGAACCCCATAAATCGTGACAAGACTCCTTGACAAAAGACCTATAAATTCTACTAGCAAAAAATCTATCCAATAATTTCATGTACCGAGTACACATAGCCCCAACAAGATTAACTTCAATCAAACCATTACCATTAATACATTCTTTTACATCTCTTGAAGAAATTACATTTTTCATAGCTCTGATCTTCTCATCATAATTAGTGATGGCATTAAAATCACCAAGAATAGAACACGGACTAGAGATCGAAGATTTGAGAGATCCAATATCGATCCATAAATTCTTACAACCTTGATAATAGTTATGGGCATAAATAAAAGATCATAAATGCTGAAGCCGTTGAAAATTGAAGGAACATGTGACAAGCTCATCAGAATTAACTATTAGGGAAATATGAGATAAATAACAATGGGCTAAAACCCATAAAATTTTAATTTCTTATGAGTATCTATTAGATCCGACAAAGTGAAAACCAATATTTTCAAAATTTGAAATATTGGGAGAAAAACTCTTTTGGGTTCGGACAAACTAATGAGAAGTGTCATATGTTTCAGAATGAAGAGACTAAGGGACATCATGGTATCATGATTGGCTAGTCCTTGATAATTCAAGAACAGAAGCTTCATTTAAATCTATGACTGGGGTGATTACCCCCTTTTTTGACCCCCACAACTACCTGTTTACCAGATTTAGGAGGCCTTCCAACATTTATCTTAGGACTAGAGGCCCCTTGTAAAATATCACTTATGTCCAAACTACTGGTGGTTCGTTTTAAATTTTTAACACCAATAGTAAGGATGTCAGTAGGACTTCTGGATGAATCAGGGACACCCATATCCTGCAATGACACATCTACACTATATGAAACAGGATCCTCAACTTCCTCAATCCAACCAGCATTACCATAAAAGGAAAAATGGACCCCAATCTCTCCTTCCAGAGAAGCAAGAACTGTCTTTAAAGAAGCATGTTTTACTCCCTTTAATGCAGAATTTGCATTATGTGAAGTAGGATCTCCAGCCACCTAAACTGGGAAAGTGACGGGTGTAATGAATGGCATAACAGGATCAATAAGGACCTAGGAAATCAAATAATTCTCACTATCCTTAAAAGAAACGACAGGAAAAAAAATATTATTCTCCAAATCCTGCCTCAAAAAACAATCATCAATATCTTTTTCAAAAAAATCCATTTTATAAATCTCAGAAGAAATATTCTGATCCAAAATGTGATCATATGTGCACGTGAATCTCCCAAATTTATCCATTTCACGACCTATTTTATCAAGAGGACTGGGGAGATAAAGAATCCTACCCTATTAAACATCTTCATGGATATCATTCCATGATTTATTAGAAGTATCCATAACTCTGTAAGGACCATATATATACCTTCAGGGATAGAGACCTTCTTTTTTTTTTAATGGTTAACCTCCTTCCAATCCTTATCTTTGGGAACCACATTGACATTCTTTTAAAGAATATTAAAATACACCACAGAATGACCAACAATCTTGTAAAACTCACAGAAATAAAGAACACATTCATATTCTACATTAACATCAATATTATTACCATTATCAATCAAAGTGACATTATCCGGTCTTTTATTTTCTAGATTAACATCAACCAGAATTCTAGGAAAATATCCAAGATCCCCCTCCAATTTTTTCTGATCCATTCTTATAGGAGTGACAACACATGAGGATGTTCATTAAAGATGTTAGGATGGCAATACATCTAATTAAACACATTAAGTGTGATCAAGATATTGGCATTGGTTTGTTCAAGGTTAAAGGGATTTAAATTAACATCCCATTCAGCTAACCTCAAAGCACCAGGTTTGAGATGTATATTACCAAAATCCCATACTCTATTAAAATCATCCCTTGATTGAAAAATGAGATGAAGATAACCCCTTTTAATAGGAATAAATTTCCAGTTACTAAAACCACAGCAATGAGATAATCTACTTTTAAGATCAATTTAAAACTAGGGTTTAGCACCCTAGGAATAAAATGGTCACATATTCTTGGACTATAATACACCGAACCATTTTTTTCTATAATGGAACCTCTCATCCATGGGTTGTAACATCCATTATCCATTGTTTATAATTGGACCACCCACATTATTTTATCAATACCATAACCACAAATTGTTAAAAATAATTCACGTGAACCATAAATTAACCATAACCCAAAAAAATCGGGGGTAAATTTTTAAATTAATAAAAATAAAATTTATTCATTAAGAATTATGAGTTTCATTTAAAACATTTCTATAAATAAACAGATCCTAGGGAAGGAGGGTTTTTCTTGGAAGAAAAAAATGAAATCTTGTAAAGGCTTCCAAAAATCACATAATATTTTTGATGGTGAGAAAACAATTTTATCTGTATGTATTAAAATTGAATATTCTATTGCCATTTGTTTCAAAAATTTCCATATAATATTTGTAAAAATATTCTATCTAAAAATAATTCAATGAGTGTGAAAATAGATATAAAATATACATTATTTTTCATATATTTCCATTTTAACACACACAGAAATTTATTTATAAAATATTGATTCAGAATAAAAGGATTTAGAAAATCAATCGGAAAAACATAAAAACATTATTTTGAAGGAAATGTGTCTAGATCATAACATACATTCCTTCTATTCTTGAATAATTTTTTATTTAATTTCTTAAGAATATTTTTCAAATTTATTAATCCATTAATTGGATATATTAGTAGTTTTTTTATAATTACAGAATCACTTATTTTAATTTTGGATTATTTGATGATATTCAAATTTTATTTCAAAAATTAGATTATAAAGTATACTATGGTAACATTATTAATTTTTCCACAATATCTAGAACAAACATCTGAAAATAACAATTATTTTTATATATTATTTATAAATCTAAAACAAACCATGAATTATTTCTATGAAAATTTAATTATGTTAGAATCATGGTTATATAAGGTCTTCATATGGATAAATAATGATTCAATTTTTCAAAGAACATGATGAAATATAATAATTATTATTTTATTATTAAATAGTGATTATTATATCATAAATATCATATTTATTCATTAATTTTTCTTATATGTATTATCCACTCGATGTGGCCATTAAAATACTCACATAATATTGTTGAGGTTGTTATACACTAATACACATGAATAAGTTAACAAATTTTCAATTGATGAAAATGTCATGAATATGCTCAAATACCATGTAACCTAACACCATTGTAAAAATAGACATTTCCCTATAGGTGATCCTTATCCCCATGGCTTTGAAAATATTACCTGGTTTCATATACTAATAAATAGGGAATGAATTTTACACAAAAAAATGACGATAAATAAATACATTTTAGTATAACAATACTCTTTACAGAGAATTTACTAGAATTAAAATAGGTAAATTATTACCCAATAATTTAGTAAAATAACTCAAAAAAAATTTCCACTCAAACAACCTAAAAAAGATAATGAAAAGTCGCAAATCCTATATAATATGTTTACATCATATCCATAAGTCACCATCACCACTCCACATTCCCAAATATGAAGAGCACCCACCACCACCAAGTTGTAATTTTTTATTTCATAGACCTTTTATAAGAAAATATAAAAAAGAAAAAAGAAAAAGGTAGGGTGTGAGCTATAAATCCCAGTTGATTCTCTCCAAGTGTCCCATAATATATTTTATAATAATAAAGAAATCATGATTCAAATTTAAATATTATCTGTTGTGGAACAATTTATCATTTTAATATTTTAAAAAACATTATTTATTTTTAATATATGTAGATAATTTCAAACATGTCACAAATAAACATATTATATAAAATCATTTATATCAATAATTTTCTATTTGTAAAATACTTATATATTTAATTTCATATATAATCAAATCATACACAATAAATTCTGTCATTATATACCCTAAGGTAATTTATTTCATAGCTACAAGATCCTCACACTTCATGAATTAGTGATCATGGAAAAACATGTGTACAAAAATCCCTTAGGCTGAGGTTGAATAGGAATAATCAATATCCCATTGAGGATTATCATGACAAACATGAGTATTGTAAGATTTTTCATCATCAATCCATTTCATTGGGATCAATATCCTTGTGTTCTAGCCACATGTATCCCAATAACAACATAGGCTCACATGTTATAAATAATGAAACTAATAATTAGGAAGTCAACTCATTCTAAATCAGTTAACAATTACCATTCAATTTCCCAATATTTAATTTCAATATTATATTTCAATTTCAAAACCAAAATATTGGTTTTAATCATCTCAAGTATTTTTAATACTAAACTATAATAGGATTTTATCATTTAAATTTTAGACATTTAAAAAAATATCAAATCAATTCATCAATTCAATCAAATTGATGTTTCTTCACAAAATTTAAGTTCCATTGGTGTTGTGGGTTTGTCTCAAAATTCATTCCATTTATAATTGAAATTTTAATTCATAACATATTGTGGGTTTATTAATATATTAAAGTTTATTTTAAAAAAAATGGAATTGAAGTTTACAGTTGCATGAAAAAAATAAAAATGGATCCACCTAACATCAGTCACAGAAAAATATGAACAAAATCATAAACATGAACACCAAAGATAATAAAAGGTGGGGAAGATCTATAATCCATATATAGAATCAAGATATCAGGATTATCTATAGAGATCAACACTTCTTTTATCTACCTATGAAATGGTTTCTAAATGAGAAAATATACTCTTGGTAGCCTCCATGGATAATTAATTCTTGTTAGTTATAAATTGGGGTATTAGGCACTTAAACTAGGTAGTTTAAGAATATTATTTTAATTTTAAGAACATTAAAATCCTACACTCAAGGTTAGCTGGAGGGGTTAAATTGTTAGGGGAAATAATACACTAGTCATGCCCCCTACTATATGTGGAACATAGTTGCAGATGGTTGGTATCATGGTTTGGGAAACCATTTAATAAAAATATATTAAAAACTATCCAAGGGGATTATGTCTTAATAGGTGAGTTCACTTCTAGGTATAATCATTCACTAACCATGTACAACACAAAACACTATCTACAAATTTTGAAATTTCAGTCGAATCTCCTTGAAACATGACCCTACTTACATAATATCAAAACAATGGTTTCAGAATAACTAAAGGAAGGTAGAATTCTATTACAACATCTATACCATAAAAATGCTATATCCCTAGAAAGGTTTTAATTATGATTCCAAATCAACAAAACGTATCCACTTCATTCACATCAATTCCTCACCCTTACATGTATCATGAGAATAAAGAACATGCATCCATAGAACATGGACCAAAGGTATGATCCTCCAACGAATGATGTTTTTATCATAATAAAATATCCTGACTAGGTGTTCAGTCATGGATAAATCAAGATCAACAACAATATACTCCCACCTCAAGACATACAGTATGGAAAAAATATACTTAGAAAGATATGATACATGTTATAAAATATGTATCCATGTAAACTATATTGTAACATCCAAAATTTATGTCATATTACACACCTTCTCAAGAACCTACAAAGATCACACAAACCATTGTGAATGCTTTCCCAATTTTCCATGTTTTTGGTGACCTAACCTAGGTAAAATATCATGAAAACAAATCACCAATTGAGATCTTCAATGTCAATCAAAATAATATTTCTATCGACTATAATCTATAACAAGTCTATAATGAATAATACGAACCATAGTAATAATCTTCTTCAACAATATTTTTCCAACAAATTCAGCTTCATCAATCTTAGACAAACACAACATAGACTTACAGAAGAGTCTATAAATAGCCTAATAAGGATCCTTATAATTGAAGACTAGTATTTATTGATATAATAAATCTCAAACAGACCAAATAAAGGTACCTAGATCCATAAAAATTGAGTATACAAGAATAATGAATTTCTTATAAATGATAATTTTTATGTTTTATCTAGACATCATTATGGGGATGATACACTGACATCAAAATCCCAAAAGACCCATTGACTCAAAGAGGACACTTCAATAATGATAAGATAACCAAGGCTCATAAAAATATAGAATTATATGTTGAACAACATGAAACCTAATAAACTCATGTACATATGTACGACCCAATACCTCATGTTTTCCTATATCAAAAATGGAAACAATTTGTGATGATTTGGTTAGACGATAAATCCCAACCGATATTTAATTATTAATCCATGGTTTATAAAGAAAATAAACTATTAATTATAATGAAATATCTTGAGACATCCTTGATAACAATATGAAGCTATGAAGAAAAACATAAGGTCTTTAGTGCTCATCCTTGACATGTTGGAATGTATAACAATGTGTAATAGATTCATCTATATCCCATACTATACATGGATACTGCAGCAGTACTGCAATAGTGGTTGAACTATAGCAGTGGCGGCACTATAGCGGTGGAGGCACTAATGCTTACAATGTAGCGTCTTCATAACTATAAAAGGCATAATAGTAGTGTGCCTATAATGGGTATCCCTCTACCCAAACATAAAGAGGTATTTTCTTTAATAATAAATCATGTCATCATCCCCAACCAATAAAAAAGATTTCAAAGAAAATCTTTATGATCCTGAGATGAAATACCCACTATATACTATGAAATTCATCCAACACAATCTTCCCCATGGAATAAATCACAATGCAATTTTTCTTGAAAAATATAATACTCTTCTTGGGAAAAAACCTTTAACAGTGGCCTCCCCACCATAATTAAAATTCATAATGTGATAGAATTCATCATCACACTGCTGATCCCAAAAAATCACCTCAAAAATGGAGTAGGTCAATTAAAAAATATTTAAAATAGGTCGTGACCCATTCTCGTATATTCTTAAATGAATCTATAAAAAACATTCCATCATGTTCAACTATTCATATGATTCCACCACATCTTATTTTAACATTATCCTACTCAAATAATTAGTGATGTAATTCCCCATACTTGGAGAAATTTCAAGTATGAAATAAAATAAATGAAGGTACTCTACCCAAGACAAGTAATGGATACTTAAATCTTTTTTAGGGAATACAAAACTCAGGATTTTCTGATCAGAATAGATAATAAACCATTCTAAAAAAACATAATCCCACAAACTCTTAATTGAATGCATCATAGATACAAGGTCAAGGTTATCCATTCGATAATTATTATTTTATGTCCTATGTTATTTATATACATAGTTGGAGACATGATTTATCTATATAAGGAAACCACCCAAACCTGATCCTAGTGAATGAAACAAGCCCATATATCCCTACTTAGATTTTGGAAGATTCAACACCATCACAAAATAAAAATATCATTTTAGCTTCAAAAATGAAATTTAAAACATATTATCTCAATCAAACATCATCAAATTATTAGTGAGGGTGGTCACTGGAGAATCCAACATTGATAAATCTTAAACAAAGCACTTTTAATACCCCAATAAACAAATTAATATATGAATCTTGAAAATATTTTCCAATATGTCTCATGTCATAATATCTTTCACATTCTTAGTATCAATTTAAATACCATGATACTAGGCACTTTGTCTCAATAACATCACTTGATGAATCCAAAAATAAAATTTTGATAGCTTCACATGATGTTAATGATAAATAATAATTTCAAGAACTTCCCTCATGTGACACACATGACCTTTAATTAGTTTTACATTAAACATGAATTTCATTCCCAAAAGGCCCCCATGAACAAATAAATATACTCATGGAAGATTTTTTTCGTCATATAAATGTGAATTGTATGATCATTGGTTAGAAAAAAATGAATAAAAAGACATTCATAGTGTTAATAAATACTCTTAAAAGAAGTCATATAAATGTTGTATTATTTAACTCTAAACTAGAGATAACCTGATCAACGATAAATTAGAGAAAACCATATTACCCCTTTAAACTAGTAATGCACATCAATTTTTATGCGATAAATACATTTTCTTTAAAATAACTTTATTTAGATTATTGTAATCAAAACATAGATGAACATTTCTGTTATATTCTTCTTCAAAGAAAATAGTTAACACTAATGGTAACAACCTTGGTTGAATTAATCTATTCACAGTATAATCATCCAACTATATGATCAATACTATCAACTATTTTGAATATATATGGATGCAAAGAATATATATTGATTTAGTATGAGTCACTAAATCAATATAAATCATAGTGGCACTTACCTGCAGAAAACTAAACAAATCAAAAGGAAAATAATTCGGAAAATTGAAGTCAAATAGAGGTTGATCACAATTAAAATATTCTTGTTCCACGTAACATAAATCAATGTTCATACCCTACCCATCTCCAAAAAATTTGGTCTTTGACTACTCGATCTTGGGTCTCTATCCCCCTAAAAACCAGACCCACCACTTGGGGAATAATAATAGAAAGTCAGTAATGATATTATTCAATCCATGACAAATGACTAATTAACCAATCTATCCTAACAATGTTGAATATTGATTCAATACTTTGGAAAAAAGTTATTTAAGCTCAATCATTGAAAAATAGAGAACACAAGAAGGACAACAAAGATCCCTATTTATTTCTGTTTTGATGGGTGTAGTAATATCCATCATATATGACATAAGATCTATTGGATTTGTTAGAAAATCAACATCATGGGTCGGTACTGATGATTGAGATGAACCTATATCAAATGAATCCGTACCAATGGATTAATAAATAGTGATGGTACCTCTAACAATCACTGGACTAATATCAACATCCAATGAAGACACTTCAACCATATGAATAAGCATTGATCTAAATTCATGTGGGTGGAACCACTTTGATCTTGAAGATTCATATTTTATCATAGTATATTTATGTGTTTATCACAAAATTTCACTAAATGGGGAAGAAAATATATATTACCATTTTTGAAAATGAAATTTGCATCTGTTTAAACTATTAAACATGGGTTCTTCTATGATATCCTATTTTGAATTCCCAGCCCTTCCACATAAGAATAATTTCAAAGGCCATCTACTATAAACATTATGATCATTAGAAGAACCCTACTAACACCATGTGTTTTTATAAATTTGTTTAATTTTATTTTATTTTGTTTTTCTAATTTTTTATATTTTACGCAACACTATGTATACTGTATTTTAAATGAAATCACTCGGTTATTCATACTTTGTACCCAAACCGAATTCAATATTTCACAGCATGTAACCCTTATATTATCTTTTGTTACAAGAATCATTATGTTTGTATCTTTCTACACATATTTCCAAGTTCCGTCGATAACTCACATTACATGCAATAACGAGTTTTAAAGAACTAAAATATGATATTATAAAATTAAAATGATATTATAGTTATCACTTAGTTTTTAAATTTTATTTTTTATATATAATAAATAAATTATAAAAATACCAATTACATATATTTATATGATTAATTCATTGGGGATTATCTTACTAGGAAATAAAAAAACCCTTTTGAAACAAATAAAATCATTTGTAGGGAGACTATAAGTTAAAATTATTTAACATAGGTTTATTTAATTAATATAAATATATATATATATATATATTCAACCAATTATTTAATGTTAAAAGATAGTGTTCTCTAGACAAGAGATATGAATATAACATATTTTACGTATAAAGATATACCGTTTTGTATAATATATTTTAGTTCGTTTTAGTAGAGAGACTATTTTTAATATTCTTTGTGACACCTATATTAATTATATTTTAAAAAAAATAAACATATTTTTTCAATTTTTAATTTCTTTATTTTATTAGGGTTAATATTTTTTATTTTTATGAGATGTTTAATTTTTTATTAATAATGAAAGATACTGAATTTTAATTGAAAGAAACATTTTATACTAATTTAAATTAATAGTGTTGTTATATTTTACATTGATTTTAAAGAATATTTATATAAATTTTAAATATATTACCAAACCTTTTTTTCACTAGAATCAATTTCATATTGAAATTGGATATAAAAAAAATTCAAACTTTTGATCATTTTCACATTAAAAGACTTTTTTCGCATCATGTATGTCGTGTTAATTTTATATTAATATCATCAAAAAATATTTTTATAATTCGGAATAATCAATTAAATTCTTCAATGAGTCATAATTTATAATTTATATTAATTATTATTTTTTTGGATAATAATTATTAGTGAAATTATTTAAATTTAATTACAACGATTAATGTAAAAACTAGTTTTCTTAATGGTTTAATTTCAACTTAGTAGACCAAATAACATATAAAATTGTTGAAAATGAATTTGATGGAAATATTTATAATATATAATCCCTTATCTATAAAATAGACCATTACTGGAGGTACATGATGTTTATTATGCTTATCAATAGTGTTTATCTTTTAAAATTTATAACAAGGCCACTCTTACTCCAATATAAAAGGGAAATCTACCCTCTCACTTATTCAAAATTTTCAAGACCTATCAATTATTCAAAACCAGTCCAAATTATATCCCATGCATCATACTATCATATTATAAGACTCAATTTTTCATAATGGAATCCAAGATAGTCATTTGGTGAAAACTAAAATAAATTACCCAAATAAGAGGTATCATTCATCAACAAGACCTTTTATATTATTTCTTTCCATAACCCCTCAATTATCATTTCTATATTATAATATAATATCCTCAGAATCCTTGATATAATGAAAATTTTTCTACGTTAGGGGTTTGATCAAATCCAATACCCACTTCCATCAAATTGGATACAAAATCATTATTTTTGTGCACGATAGACTATCATCTCGTGAACTGATATCATTTGTTCTTCCATTACCATATTTAATATCCCATATCATATAGACCATTAATTTTCAAAATATCTGATAATGGAGGTGTCTGGGGGAAATTGGGGTGTTTTTTGACCTGTACTATGTTCCGATGGCGTTTCATTCCAAAAGTTTTCCAAATTTCTAGTATTTCAACGGCGAGTCATTCCATTGGTGTGTCATATTGAATAGTTTTCCAAATCTCAAGTTTTCTAGTATTAAAATGTGTTTTATTCTTGATGTGTTTCATTATAATTTTTTTACACCTTTATAACATTCCTTTTTTCCAATGGAGTGCCATCAACAAAAGTTCCAAATTTCCATTTTTCCACATTTCAACGACGTGTCATTTTGGCAGTCTTTCATATTCAAAATTTTCCAAAATTTCTAGTTTTATGGTAGGTTTTCATTCAATAAGTTTGTATTTTGAGTATCATTTCTATTTAGAGGTATTTATTTATTATGTTGTGTCATTCTGGTGATGTGTTATTTTCAACAGATTTCTAAATTGCCATTTTTTTCATAGTATGTCATTCTCACAATGTTTCATTATAGTGGTGTGTCTTTCAGGAAATGTGTAGATCTGGTGGATGTCAATTGGGCATCATTTGGCTCTGGTGGCATGTCTTAGCGGTGGTGTGTCATTCTCGCGGTGTGTCATTATGGCTGTGTATAATTTCTGTTGGTGTGTCATTATAGAGGCATGTCATTCTAAGAGCATGTCATTTTTTGAGATGATTCATTTCTAAAGGCATGGAATTATTGTGGTGTGTCTTTTTGGTGGATTGAAATTTCTTATAGTTTTATGTTTTTCAAAAAAAAATCTAGTTTTCCAAAAACATATAGTTTTTTTATTTGGATATCTTGTATGATAAAAAGCGGTATTAAGTTCCTTAATTAATTATTTTGAAGTCGTCTCAAAGGTGGATAATCATTTATTTAATATCTATAATATTTTTGAGAACTTTAAAATTTTTAAGAAGCATGGTTTTAATGATATCCACATTTAATGATCAAAAAACCATTTTATCCCTTTTGGTTTTGAATCTAGTCCTTATAATGTAGAGATCATCCCTTGGTTTTTTACATCATCCATTTCTAGACATGAGAGGCCTAAAAATAATATTTCATTGGATTCCTTGAATGCGGTGATGTATTTGGTTTGAGTCCGCCACACATGAAGAAGCTTTCTCTGAAATACCCTTTATTTTGGCGATACATATCGACGAAAATGGTTTCTTTCTTTTCATGTAGGTTTCTCCATAGTTTATTTTTACATGTATCATGCCTGATGATTTTATTATTGTTATCCCTTGTCTATATTGATTCATAAGTATTAATAGAAATAATTAATCAACTAATATTGTATTTAACAATATATAGGGAATGTGAATTATAATCTTACATTTTTTCATAGATTGAATACAATGATAGTTTGGATGTAATTAGAAGATAATGATCATTTCTTTTGGTGGATTTATTGATATATAATGAATTTTCTTTTGAAACATCTTTATTTCTGATTGTTTTTTATGATAATAAATAATTAGAAATTGCATATATTTGTTTAATGAATTAAATTCCCATGGATATAATGTATTGTGTGGTGATACCCTTAATTAATAATATGAATTTGAATAATAGATCATTTGGTAAATCTAAAAATATGGGGTTTTGTGGTATCATATATGATGTGTGTGGGTAAAGTGGGAACGATATAGTTGAGTAGTGTTGTTGTTGTGAAAGGTGGTGGGGGATGTTGTTGTTAGGATGTTTTAATATACCTCTTGATGTTTTTTTGTTTATGGTTCCCAATTGATATGGATGGTGATAATAATGATCTCAGAATATTAATTAGTACTTTTTCTAGTTGAATGCATTTGTAACATAGAATCTATATGATAAATTAATATTAACTAAAGACTGAAAATGAATAGTGGATTGATTTATGCAAGTGTGTGGTAGTGCATTTTAGTCTTTATAGTAGAGGAGGAGACCTTCTGGGTTGGATTGGTTATATTCTCATAAACCCACAAGTGGGGATTACATGCCTTTATATATATAAAAGCTTACATTGAATTTTTATCATCATTTATATACACACCTTACCCACGTTGAGCACAATTTGTAGACACCCGTATAGTGAGACATGGGGTGTCTATTTACAACATCCCTGTGGGAGTATGGATTGTTTTCCAACTTGTCTTCCTTACTCCCTATTCCTGGTGATAGTGGACCATATGCCTTCCGTCATATTTTGATTTGTTTTCCCATGTATCTTCTTGATGTATTGTCATTTCTGGTCCCAGGTTTCTTCAGGATGAGTTCTGATGTGTTTTCCAAGGTGTCTTCTAGATGATATGTGATGTGATGTGGGGCCCATGTGTGTGCGAGTGAGATGTGTTGTGAGTTTTTTCCATAGTGTGTGCGGGAGATATGTGATGTTGTCTATTTAGATGGGGTGGGGAGCCATGACATTTCATGTTAGGGTGTCGGAGGGGATAAACAATGGAAATGATGGGTGGAGTACCCTATCATCAAAATGCTCTATATTCTATGAAAATATTGGTATTACTATTTTGTTGATAAAGTCCTATTGAGGATATATGTTTTTTTGTATATATGATAGTTGTTGTTCAGTTCTTTTATTTTCTCACAGGTGCTTGAGTGTGATAATTCCACTTGTGCATGAGATACATTGGGTTTTCTTTCTGATTACACATGTATGCTCACACTACATATATAAAAACATTTTCTAGGTTTCCAAGGGGATTACGTTGACTGTCTTGGTTTTTACTAACATTACTGTTGCATAGTTGATGCATTGCTACTCTAGTTCTTGTTTCTGGGAATTTACTTTTGAGACATTTATTCTTATCATTTTTATTTACACATTCATTTTGAGATCATTTGTTTATTCTCTAATACATATGTAATGGTGCTGTTTACGATTGATATGTCTTATCTACAAATCATGTTTTCTTATAAATGATAATTCCTCTCGTATTAGGATATTTTTAGAACCATGGTGCAAGTCACCATAGCACGACCTACTAGAGGTAGGTCTTGGTGGTAATTATCTCCCTATATTCATTTTCATCCTTGGAAAGGTATATTTGGAGGGAGGGGGTCATGATAGAGTGGTATCAGAGCTGGTGGTTGAGAGTTAGGGGGGTTATGGGATTGGAATAGTGAGGAATGCATGGGTTGGCATAGAAATAGTGGAATTTGATCATAGTGCATGACATAGGTTACATTGACCATCTAGGATATGGGATTTTAGGGACCCCCATGATTTAGTGTACAAAATATGATCTTATTGAAGGAAAATGTAATATGGAACTATTTTCAGGATAGATACTTGGAAGAAACACTTGCATCATGATGACTTGTGTTTCAATTTTAGTTGTTGTTCATAAGGAATTTCAAATTGGATAAAATTCATTAAATGTACATAAGTTAATTAAAATATATCATTATTAAATTCCATATTATCTGTCTTAGGAAATCAATGTTTTTATTAAAACTATCTCTCCTGGTAATTCATTGTTTGTGGATCAGGCATTCAAGATTTAGCAGGCAGAACCAGTTGATCGATAGAGGGTTTACCTAGCTGAGGATGATGATCAGTGGTAGAGAATATTACATTCTTCTTAGTGACAGACTTTGGAAAAGTATAAGGGGAGCATTTCTGGTAATTATACAGATAGTGTTCTAGTAGACATGGAGTGAAATTTGTGTTTTATGAATGCCCCTTGAATTACAAGGTCCCTTTGGCAGTTAGTGATATTTGAGGAGCTAAAATTCAGTGTAGAACATTGTACCATGGTGAGCAGAGGTAAGAAGATGTTTCAAGGGTTGACTTCCATTAGGATATTCGGGAAGAGTTCCACTCATTAACTATGAATGGTGATAAGGGGTAGGAGCTACTCTACCTTCTGTAGGGCAGTATCTCTATGTCGGAACATGGGATCATGTTCAAGGACAATTTTCACTTTTCCCTAATACTTTTTCATTTGGGGAGTCTCAAGAGAGACATCTTCAGGATTCACTATGTCCTTCGACAAATTATAAGTTGACACATTATACATTGCCAACTTACAATGAGGATTAGAAGAAAGAAGTAGTGATCGAGCTGAAGCACTCATGATAAGGTTTTTTCTGAGAGGGGAACTAGTAGGATTCTTTGAGGGGTACATTTTTCAGCAGTAGGTCTCAGGGTCCAGGTCCATAGATGTTTCAACCTATAGATATTCGAATTCAAAATATTCCATTTAGACATTATGGTATTGGAACCCTTTTATGTGGAATTGTGGTCGATGTGTTTCTTATGTGGGGTTCAAGTACAGATTTCAGATGAGTGCCTAGTGTCTTCTTGATCTCAGTTTGGATGAGATGATAGGTTTATCACTAGCCTCAGAATCAGTTACTAGTCAGGCAGTTCCAGTAGCAAGGGCAATATGATTATATTCTGGTTAGGGAATATGAGGTAGGTAGTGGCTGACCATTAGATTTTCCTCAACCTCAAAACCTGTATTTGATCATTTTAATGGATTTATCCAATAGTATTGAGGTAGAGGAGTTTGGTGTGGTATGTTACATGAATCACAGTCTGCATAATAAGATATGACATAGATTAGTATAGGTATTTACATTTTATCATGTTCCATTTTTATGACTTATTTGATTCATAATTATTTCTCATTTGTTTCCCCCTCTATATTCAGGCTCTAGGACTATCCATAGTGAATATTTTTTTACTCTTAGTGTTGACTATGACAATCAGAGGCCATAATAGATTATTTGATTTGTGTTGGGGTGTAGGATGATGAGGGGGCCACATTAGTCCTATGGGAACATATTCTTATTGTAAATTAATCCATTTGATGTAATCTATAAAATTGAATAGTTTTATTCCGTATGTTCCATTATTGACAAATTTATGAGGATAATCATTTTCATAGATGCGGGAGACTAGTAGATGGTTTTATATAGTGATCGGAGCTTTCTTGTGGAAAACATACATGTGGATCCCCTTCTCTACTTGACTGCTCAGATTTATATAGAGCCATTAGGTACCAAGTTATTGAATGCTCCAAGGATTATCCATGACATCCAAGATGTTTTCCAAATTAGGTTTTCACACTACCTACTCAACACATCATTGAGTTTGCGATAGACATAGAGCCTAGTAATTCTTTTATTTTGATGGATCTTTATCAGATGGAACATCATGAGTTGTTGGATTTTAGGATTAAGATAGTTGGCCTGATTTATAAGGGATTCATCTAGCATAGTGTGTCTCCATGGGGAGTAGCACAATGTTTTACCCATAATGTGTATGGTAGATTGAGGTTGTGCAAAGAGTATCCATGTTTAAATCAGGCGATGATCAAGAATCACAATCATCTTTCAAGGATTTATGATATTTGAGAAAATTAGTGTGGAGATAGTTGGTTATCCATGATTTATCAATGGACTTTATATCATCAATTAAGGGATAAGGATGGATAAATACATAAGATTAGCATAAGATATTTATTCATACACATTGAATTCAAAGTCATGTCTTTCGATGTTATGAACACAACATCTATGTTCATGGGGATTATGAACTCCATGATTCGTGAGTTCCTAGAACAGTTTTTCATTTTATTCATCGATGACATATTGATCTAATAAAGTCATGAAGAGGATAATTTTGATAATTTTATAACAGTTTTTCAGGTTCTATGTTTCCAGCATCTCTAAGGATGATTTTCAATGTTAATGATTTGGAAATTATGGTTATATTTCCTCCTATATGTTGTGTCCTAATAATTTGTGTTCATTGACCCAATAATGGTTAAAGCAGTTTTACATCACTTATATCCTAAGAATGTGGTAGAATTTATCAGTTTCATTTGTCTTTCATGTTAATATCAAATGATTTTACATTACTTGTCACATTTTTCTTCTCTGTTGACAACATTAACTAAGAAAGAACAAGATTCTTTTTTTGGATTGACTAGTTCTAGGAATAAGTTTTTTACCTAATGGAGATTGTGGTTAGAGATATTGTTCTTTAGCTGTTGGAGGGGGTGATGTTTGAGGAAGGTTTTTGACACATCCTATCTAGACATAGGGTGCCACATGATTCATGATAGTGTAGTGATATCCTATAGGTTTAGACAGTTACACCCCCACGAACAAAAAAATTCCACCCATGATCTAGAGATGGAGGATATTGTGTTTGCGATGAAGTTTTTTACATTACCTCAATGGGGAGTTCATTGTGGTCTTCATAGATCACAAGAGTTTGAAATTTTTCATTACTCAGTGTGATCATAATATACTATAGTGATGTTGTATGTAGTTTCTTTGGACTCTAACACTGAGATCTCCCACACCATAAGAATGGGGAATGTAGTGGAAAATGATTTATGTAGAAGCCCAATAAAAGGGTTGTTTTTTCGGGAATTTTCAGATTCTTGTAGAGATAAGAAGGAATTACAAGCCTTGAACTTAAATTCAAGGGTGGTTTATAGAGGATATTTCATGATTCAGATGATGGTGGAGCATTCTATGATGCAGAAAGTGGAGGTGTATCTGTTTGGGGTCTTAGAGGTAGAAGTGATGCATGATCATATTGTCAATAGTGATTTTCTGGAAGTATTGTTGGAGGATTGTTAGATCTAGATATTATTTCAAGGAAGGATGTTCGTTCTGAGAGAAATTAGTAAGGTATTACTTCATGGGTTCCATACCTATCTTTTTTTGGTACACCGGGTAATATAAAATATGAACCGGGACTTGAGGCATCATTTTGGTGTCCCTGGATGATGTGGGTAGTGATGGAGTTTGTGGAAAGGTTCTTGGTATTCCAGAAATTAATGGAATATCATTGTGTTCCTAGTGTTTTGATTCAACCCTTGTGTGTCCCCGATTGGAAATGGGATGGCATATCGATGGATTTATTCATAGTGTTACCTAGCTCCCAAGGAGGTTGTGATGATATCTGGGCGATCATGGATTAGTTGATGAAATACGCCCATATCCAAGTTATAATGTAGTCGAGAAAAGTGGATTCTTTGATTATGAGGTATGTGGTTGAGGTGGTGCAGTTTCATGAAGTTATGAGGTCCATCTTCTCTTACAGAGATTCATGTTCCTCCTTATGAGCCTCTATGGGATTGCAACATGCTTTTGGCCCCATGTTGTGCCACATCACTGCTTTCCACCCTCAGATAGATGGGAAGACAGAAGAGAGTATCCACACCAAGAGTATATGTTGTGGGAATATATATTTCTCTTTGACAGATCTTGGTCACAACACCTACCCTTGGTTGAGTTTTCTTATAATAATATCTATCACTCCTATATTGGTAAGGCCTCATTTAACGATTGGTCTAATTGGTGATAGAATTCTTGACACTACTGGAATGAGGATGGGGAGACATTATTTCTTGTTCACGAGGTGGTACAAAGCACAATAGAGAAGGTTCATTTGGTTTTTGAGAAGATTAAAGAATCACAAGACAAGTAGAATTATATTCCTAATAAAAATATAAGGCCCCTATATTTTGAGGTTGGAGATCATGTCTTTTTGAAGGATTCCACTTTGCATTGGTAGTGGAGGTTTGGGAATATAAGTACGCTCTATCCCAGGTTTGATTGACCTTTTGAGGTGTTGAAGAATGTTTTTATATGGAATATCTATTGGTGTTTACTCCATAGGTGGAAAGTATCCATTATCTTCTCTATGTATCTCATCTCTATCAATATCTTCACAATGATTCAAATTTCATTGACTGGGGAGAGTTGGATACTGAGGATGAAGCAACCATCATGGATCATCTAGTGGAGATGAAAGAGCATTGAAAGATGGTGATGAGAGGATATACCATTCATTTGAGTTATGTTCTATTGAGAGATGGTTCCCTAGAGGAGAGTACTTGGGAGCGTTAGATGCAAATAATGACCCATTACCTAGAGTTTTTTTTTTCCTTTATTTCTATTATATTTGATATGTTGTATGTACATTTGTATTTTATGAGACATGTCGTTTACCCCTTGATTTTTTGTTGGTTGTGTGATGTGTTCTTATTTTTTAATATTTAAAATGGAATAAAGGATTCATTATCAAGGAATATTTTACATTGATGCGATTAAACAATGCGGGTGAGTAAGTTCCACCAAGAGTGGATAATATCATGATAGGCTGCATGGTATCCCATCATTCTTATGTTTTCGGAAGTATGTTTGTTGATCAGTTCTAAGAGATTAGGATAATTGGATTAGTTGGTGGTGGTGTTTTAGGTGTCACGATATCCTTGAGAGGTATCATGTGGGATAGTTGTTTGGAGCCTTCCTCTCATTTCTTATTGGTTGGTTTTAAATTATCAAGGGAGAGAATACTTTGAGAGGTATCTTATATAATAGAACAGTCATTCCAGTCATTTACATTTTCAAAAAATCTTATTATTGACATGTCCATGAAGAAACTGGGGTGTTTTTTGGAAATGGATGATGTTCAAACAGTGTGTCAATCCAGTAGTTTTCAAAATTTCAGTTTTTCCAATGTTGATCCATTTCAAAGGGGTGTCAATCTAAACAGCTTTCATAATGTCTTGTTTTATAGTTTTGAAACGGTGTTCAGTTCTAGGAGTGTGTCAATATCAACCGTTTTCCAAATTTACATTTTTCCAAAAATCTGTTATTCTAGTGGATTTATACTCTCAATAGTCTCAAATTTCTAGTTTCCCATTATTCAAAATATGTTTCATGTTGACGGTGTGTCATTCTAGTGATGTGTATTTATGGACGGGTGTAGTTCAAGAAACATTTCATTATAGTGATGTGTCAGTCTAGCAGTGTGTAATTTTCAACAGTTTTGAAAATTTCATGTTTTCCTGTAGTGTTTTATTTAGAATGATTTTTTTTATAATGGTGTGTCATTTTTTTCGATGTGTCATTCTAGCTGCATGTAATTTTGGCAGGGTGTTGTTATACCGGTGTGCTATTCTAGAGGCATAAAATTATGGAAGTGTGTCATTTTTTGTGGCATGTCATTTCTTGTTGCATTTCATTCAGGCAACATGTTATTTTGGTGTCATGTCATTATTGTGGGGTTTCAATCTACCGGCATGTCATTTCTAATAATTTTCCAATTTTACATAATTTTATAGTTTTAAAAAAAATATTGATTCTCCATTTTTACATCTTTTATGAAAAAAATTCTTGAAATTCTTTAATTAAGTTTTTTAAATCTATTTCAAGGTATGTTAATCATATCCTTAATTTATAAAAATATTGATACATTAAAATAATTTTAAAATTGTGGTTATATTTAAATAAACATTTATTGGTAAACTAAACTGTTTTAACGTACTCATATTTGGATGTAGTTCTTCAAAGGTAGATATCATCCCTTTGTTCAATCATTATTACTTCTATTGATATAGGAGGTCTCAAGTACTTATTTCATTGTTTTCTAGAATGAGGTTTTGAAGTAGTTTTGATCCCCCACCACATGATGTAGTTTCCTCCTGTATGCACCCCCTTTTTTGGTGGAACAAGTGTTAAAAAAACTCTTCTATTAAATTAGGTGTTTTTATTTTATTTTCATGTTTATCATGCTTGATGGGTTTATTACTGTTATCCCTTATGAATTTGTTTTCATCTAGATTAAGAACGATAATGAATCAATATGTATTGGATATAAATGGGAAGAGGGAATGTGAAGTATGATCTTACATGTTTTTATTGATTTGATGTTATTATTGTATGGGAATAATTCTATAATAAAGATTATTTATTTTTGTGGATCTATAACTGGATAGTGAGTTTTATTTTGAAACATCTATTTGTTTTATTATTTTCTATCATTATAAATAATTTGATAAGTATGAATATCTAGTAATAGAATTAAATTCCCCAAGATCTAATGGTTTGTGTGATAGTACCATTATCTGATAATGTGAAATAGAATAATAAACCATTATATATATATGATAATATTTTGTGTTGTTGTATGAGAGATGATGTGGGGGGCGAGCTAGTTGGAAAGATATGGATGATAAGTGGGGCTTTGATGAAAGGTTCATGGGGATGTGGTTGTTGGGATATTTCAATTTGCTTCTTATTGTGTGTTTTGTGTTTATTTCTTGATTGGTATGGATATTTATAATAATTATCATGGAATATTAATCCATATATGTTAAAAGTAATAGGTTGGTAATGGATATTCTGAAAAAAATTAATATTAACTAAATACTAATAACAAATAGTGGATTTCATTCTTCTTGTGTGGGGTTGTAAGTTTTAGTCTTGGAAGTAGATGTGGAAGACATTGTGAGGGGGATTGGTGATGATATAGTAAACCCATATATGGGGATTTTGTGGCATTATATATATGTATGTATACTTTTTATTTCCACATGATTTCTATAATCACCCCATCCACATCGATCACTGTGTGATGAACTCCACATAATCACCTGGGGTTGTCTTTAACAATATACTTATGGGATGATGGATCATGATCCACCCACAATTTGTTCTTACTCTTCTAGTAGATAATGCACTAGGTTCCCTTAAGAGAGTTGTGATGTGTGGTATCGGGTGTCATCTGGATGAGTTGAGATGTGTGGGCCCACGTGTCTTCAGGATGAGCTTTGATGTGTTGTCCTAGGTGTCTTCCGGGTGACATCTAATTTGATTTATAGCTCATGTGTGTGCCTAAGCTATTTCCTATGAGGTTTGTCCCAGGTGTGTGTAGGAGAGATGTGATATGTTCAATTCAGAATAGGTGGGACCACTAGGATGTTTCTCGTTTGGATTTGAGAGTGAATAATCAGTGGAAAAATGGTGTGGTTTACCCAATAATTGATATTCATTATATTATGTTTTATAATTAGTTTTATTATTTGGTGAGAGATCCATAGTGAGGGTGGTGTTTTGTTTAGTATAATATTTTGGTTCCATTTGGTTCTGTTGTTTTTTCATCGGTGAATTAGTATTCTCTTTCCACATGGGCATGAGATTCTTTTTTTTTTCAACTGATTATACCTTTATGATCAGCCTACGTATATAAATACTATTTTTAGGTTTCTAGGAGGGTTTTTGGACTGTGGTTGGAATTTCTAGACATACCCTAAAAATGTTTCTGGGTTTCTTCACTAGTTTTTTTTGGGGTATTTACTTTGGATACTTTTATTCTTATCTATTTTATTTACGCATGCATTGTGGGTTGGTTTTTGGTTTGTTATATATATGTCATATAGTTTGTTATGGTTGGTAAATCATATCTCCCAATATTTTTTCCTAATAAATGGTAATCTCCTCCCATATTGTGATATTGGTACACACTTGGTTCTATTCACCAACATGGGGCCTACTAATGGTGGGACTCTTGGGACATTATCTCCATATCATCATTGCCATCCCACGAGGGGTATCTTTTGTTAAGTGGGGTCATGAAACCACAATTGAAGATTAGAAATAATGATGAAATTACTAATTTTATTTGATTTATATGATATTTTTATTTTAATTATTCTTCCAGAGTTAATATGTAACAAATACCTTCATTATTTCTATTTAATGGGAATTTGATAACTTCTTTTGTGGATTTGTGGACTACTACCTCCTTGAAGCATTGTAATTCATTCACACTATACATTGAATATATTAATGGTGGGATTAATAAACAGATGATATATATATATATATACATTACACAATAATTATATTATAAAAATTATATATATATATATATATCATTTTATTTTCAGTCATTAAATATACACGAAGAATATAGAAAGAGCATTCATGTGTACGTATGACCTACCATCTCCATTAATGGTGTCTTTAATTTCATATTTATATCATTTATATATTATTATAAATAATTATATACATGTTATAAATAATACTTATATCATTTTATACAATATGGAAATAATAAAATGATGACATAAGTAGAAGGATCAAGAATAATACAAACAAATAAAAAACAATGAATTTATTATCTAAAATGTAACATTAACATGAAATTGTTAATAAATGGGAAATATAATGTCAAATGAAAAAATATATGGATTTATATATATTTATATTGTTTTGTGGTAGCTGTATATTAAAATTATAGTTATTTAATAGGATTTTTGAATGTGGTTGATGAAATTCAATACTTAAGGTAAGGGTTTTCTCATCTAACCATTATTTCTGTGAGATATATGGTACTTTCACTACTTATCCTGATTTTGTGTTGTATATAAATCCCTATTACAGGTTATAAAATTTATTTACATTATTTAATAATATTTAATGATTCAATTGATTTCATTATATCATGACTTTCAATATTCGAAGTTCACTAATATATTAAGGATTTGTTTAATCACACATTTATTTCTGTGAAGCTTATTCCATATTGACCACTCATTTCTTTTGTGTTGTTCATATTGTAATGATCCTAACTGTTATAATTAAAATTACGCTTCTGATTTATATAAAATAATTATTATATATTATAGTAATTGAAAACACATTCACTTGTTTCGTTTTATTATATCCCGTCATATTTAAATGACTATTTATAATCATTACCATTTATAATAAATTCATAAAAATGTTTTTTCACATTATTAGTTTAAATATAGGGTTTTAAAAATCATATAAACATAGATAAAGGATTTTATGGACACAACCAATAATATTTTACCATATGAAGCCCATTTATCAGAGCTTTCGATGGTGATGGATTCCCTAGTATTTTCCATTTACCAACCCCAAAATGAGATCCAACGACTTAAGAATGAGAGAAACTATTTACAGGATAAGTTCAAGCCCATCGATATCAAAATCCAAACAATTTATGCCTAACCACCAAGTGAAATTCTCACCACCAAATACCTTACGCTTAGCAAATTTGTTTTCATATTAAATGGAAACAAATAAAGAACCTAGAAATATGAGTATATGACTTATTTTTTATTGAGTAATGAGAATATTATAATCATACCATTGTCACATTATAAATTATTTTTATTTTGATATAATAAAACATCAATAATATTTTTGGTTAATATTCAAATTCAACTAAAGAATTTATTTTGATGAGTAAATGTATTTATTAAATAAATAGAATTTGAATAAAATATTATTATTAAAATTTTTTATAGAATATTAGTGATCGTATAATTTTGATGAAGTAAATTGTTTTTTATAAATGTTTGAAAAGATGATATTTGTTAACAACCCAAGAAGATCTCGATAAATGTAAATTCCAATTTATAAGGTAAAAATAAAAATATATAGGAAAATATATTGATAAAATTCATATTATTTCTGAAATCATATCATTGAAATTATCTAGTGGTTAATCTTTCATAAATTTCAAACATAATCAAATATTTGGGTAAAAATTAAATATTTTATAAATCTAACATCAGTATTATGAAATCATAATTCCAAATGGTTATGTAATAAATGTTGGATTTAGTTCCCTAGAAGCAACTTATTTTTAATTTATGGAAATCATGTAATAATTTTATAAATATAAAAAAATCTATCACATCATGCTTGTTCTTCTACATGGAATTGTATGTGATAATGTCCTAAGAATAACTAACACACTAAAAGGTCATAGAGGATCCCTTTTATGATGAGAACCTAAAAGATCCATGAATCTATTCTTGAATACATTTTATATAGCTAGATGGTATCATTTTAATAGGACCAAGTGATATAGGCTATTAGGGGTGGAGACTCATTAGAAATTGAGGTACCTTATCATGGTGTGCACCTTTGGAAATGTCTTGTTAGATATTATAAGAACTAGAACCGCTCGTAAGAAATCAACATTTAGAAGTGTCACTAGATGTTCTTATCTGAGAACATTTGTATGCTTGTTTTGAAATTAAGATTATTATTAATTGGTATTATGAATAACAATCTTAGATCTATTATTAAAAACCATGACGACATATGTTCATGGAGAGGTTGGATATGTTGGGTGTCTCCCCAGTAATATTGCATTAATGAATAATATGATAAAGGATCTTTCCATTATGTTACCTTAAAAAATATGATATCATAGGCCCATTAATTTTAATGTTATATCAAAAATAAATTAATGAACTTGGTGTTATATATGCTTGTCTAATTTCTAGGAATTCAAAGAATGAGAAATCAAGCATATGGGTTGATGGAAATTCTATTAAAACTTATTGTATAGAGATGTCGAGAAAAGAGATTATATTAAATGGTAATAATTCATATGAGGTAACATGTTGTCAGGTAATTATTTTATTTCTATATGGATGTCTTGGTAAGTTGCAATATTCTAACCCTGTACTTTAGGCTGCTCCGCCTATTGCCATTGAGAAGGAGGCCTAGAGGGTCATACGCTATGTGTATTTGGTATCTGATTTAAATAATAGATTTTTTAACATGTTGAATAATGAATGTTTCTATTTTTGGTTTAATAATAATTAATGAATTCTTGATCACATTTATTTTGACACTAGATATTCAAAAGAATATGTTGTGGGAGGAATAACTATTAAATATTAATTTTTTCATTAGTGAATATAATATTTATATATATTTATTGGTGAATAAAGAAGTGATATTTATTTAATAAATAAATAGTCAATATTCAAAGTTCAATGAATATGGTGGAGGATTAGAGGACCTGGTTATTGGTCCATTGGGAAAAAATATCATTTAATATTATTTTATTAAATATTATTTAATTATTACTCTCAAGATAAGTACATGTCAGAAAATAATAATTTTTCTATTATTATTTGACATGGGGGTTTCGTTAGTATTAATAAAATAATTAATGAACGTGTGAAAATTATTTATTATTTCCCTAGTGAAATAAATTCATGGTTATACTATTCTATCATTAAACAAAGTCAAGCTATGTGACCACTATGGTGTTCTACACATCTAATTGGAGAAAATATCTCAATCCTATAATGTTCATTCCACTCCAATAACTCTCTCTACAATGAGAGAGATCCTCCTCCACTAGATTCTGTAGAACTCGTTGGAAGTAGTTATGAAGGTGATTGAAGGAGGACATTACAAATACAAGGATATATAATCGTAGCACCAAATTAATCCTTCATGGACATCTAGAGATACATGGAGAACACATGGATCATCAATGGAGGATATATACCGTTGATATCAACAATGAAATGACATTAAACATCATATATGTAAGAGGACACATTAATGAAGAAAGAATGAACGTTCGAGGTAATTCTTATTCAATTAAATTAATTATAAACAAAATATTTTGATGGACTCTTCTGGGTTTCATGTTATATTAATTTTTCTTATTTATTTGATTCAATTTTGTGGATCATAGAGTTTAACACCTCTATATCCTTGTTTTTTAATCAATAATGGAAAAAATACAAGTTCAGCACAGTTCTATCCATGATTCTGTAATGACAGGACCCTACAAGTGGTATCAGAGAAGAAATATTATTTTTTATATTTATATAAATTATTTTTTGATGATTTATGGTTTAATAATTTAGTTTTTCAATTCATGTTTAATCATTATTTTTAATCTTAAATATGATACATTTTATTCCTCTATCATTTCTCGCCGATCTAATAGGATGAATTAATATTGTGATTAAAATTAAACTGAGGATCACATCTGGAGGTGCAAGAATTTTCTCCAGGTAACACATCAGTACATGTCGTGTAGTCGGATATACATTCCATTTAGTTGTATTCAATGCATCTGTAGAAGTTCTTAAATCACTCAACACATTTGTGTCAATGACATGTGGTGTAGTTAATTCATACACTACATATTTACAGGGATAGACTGGTGCACGGTCAGCAGAACGACACAACGTGCGGCCCACTAGACATAGTGTGAAGTCTGTTTTGGGATAGGGTCGGGCTGCGTGTCCCATACTTGTCATAGTCTAATGGTGATTGTGTAATATGGAGTCAAAACAGCTTGTTTCCCACTATACACCTCATGGCTTTAAAAAATTTCAACGTACGCCTCCCACACCAAGTACATAGGCATGTACTTCAGATAGTTGATTAAGGCAGTACAAGCCATGTAGATGGGATCTTCATGCCTTGTACCCTTCCAAATTATGTATAATTAAAACATTAATTTTTGTAATAATATTCAAAACACCATGTCATGTAAAAGTTTTACTACAATTTTTTACACTATGTGCATCAAACCATAACACATGGAAAAAAAGTCTTGTAATTCTTGTAATCATCAATAAATTAATCTTCATAGAAGTATGAAATATGTCATGTATTCCATATGTCACAAGAGTAAAATAGTATACTAGTATAATAAATTTTGGGTAGGTTTGGAACGGTATTTACTAGGTTACCCCCAAGGTACAAGTTATGTAAAATATTAATTTTAAATGAATTATAATTGGATTAAAATCATAATGGATGTGAATATAAAGAAAATTAAAAAATGATTAAGATAATTGGATTTCTTAAATAATGATAATAATTAATAAATTTGAGAAAGATTTTTCTTAAATAAGAATGATTAAATAATTTCATATTATATTTATTAGATATGTAAACTTTTAGCATGCATGTGGATGATAATGAGCTACACTAGACCTTATGTATGAGATTGGTATACTTTTAATTTAATAAATTAAATTGTTGGCCTTCATGCCTTCTCTCCACATTAATAGGTAGGTCCTGTTTTCCCATGGATTATTTTATGTAAACCCACTTTTACCCCTTACCTTCATGTGAGTAAAAGAATATATAATGGATGGAGATCCAAAGCTAGTGGAGACCATTCCAGCTAGGAGCTGAGGTGAAACCAATCCAAGGAGATGAAAAGGTAGACATGGGGAATGATGTAAACACAAACCTAATTAGTTCATTGTGTTTCTACCCATGATGAGTGGATAGTTTATCAAGGCCAAGATAAATTAACCATTTGAAAATCTCATGATTATACAAATTACATTATTTGATTCTATTTTATTGTTATTCATTATGGATGTTTTTTCATGATCGTATAATTAATGAATTAACTAGCATGAAAAATGGAAGTAAAATAAATTTTCTTTTCTGTAAATAACATCTAATACATGGTAAATCACATAACATTATCCCACTGAATATTAACTACCATGCTAAATGATAATAAATGAAAATTTATTCATAAATTATAAAATCTATCAATAAAACATTATATCGGTATAGCCTACCATTACTTCTGTTAAAGTCAAACCATAATTCAATGTTCTTGGTCATCCAAAGTTGGGGTTCTTTGAATCATTGGGGAAATAAAATTTGATTCTTTGTGTTTAGTATTCATAGTTTAATTCAAGGGTTGAATCCCAAATTACAGGATTTGTCTAATTGATAGGAAAAGGTTGAGGAAATCCAAAATTTTGGATTTTAGGATGGGGGAGTCCACTCAACAGATCAAGAAGCTAAAAGTTAATGAAGATGGAATTTGGTATACCAACCTAAAACCTTTCAAATTTCTTGACTAGCCAGTTTTGGGGAAATGCGAAGGTAAATATTGATCCTTACTGCTAGAACGCCCATGAAACAGAATATTACATAGGCAATAGTGACCGAAATTCAGTTTTATTAAAATAGTGTGATACTGATGAATATATATATATATATATATATATGTATTAAGTTTATCTAATAATGTACTAAAACTCAATTTGTTTGATTTTTAAAAACAAAATAAAAATGAAAACAAAAATATCATTGTGATCATACTAAAGAATGATATCTTTCAAACCAGAACTAATTTATTAGAGAGGTAATGGAACCTCCGGGTCATCCTTACCATTAAAGAAAAATATATGATTTGGATGAACCCTTAATAGTTGTTCGTGAAAATGGGGCGAGTGATGAGGATCTCTCTGTATACGAGAAAAATCGAAAAGATGCTATATATGTTCAGTGACTCATTCTATAATCAATAACCAATGAGTTATTGATGAAATATGAGGAAATGGATGATTATAACATGATTTCTCACCATGGGGGTCTCTTTTAAGAGAATATGAGATAGGGGAGGTAAGAGATCTCTAACGCTTTTTTCACAATTATACTTGGAGAGCCTGGACCAACTTGGCCACATGTAGTCAAGCTTGTTGGATACATTGACCATCATGATATCTTATGGATTAAATTCTAGGATGAGTTATTTACATATCTCATACTATCATAATTTCCCAAGACATTCTCTTGTTTTATTTTGAATTATAATATGATATATAATGATAAGAGTATATAAAAAATTATTACTTTAATTCGCTAAATGGTTTAGGATATAGGTTATCAAAAACATGTAGTCCTTATGATGAATTAGAATAGGAAGAACAATGAAAGGGTCCAATGACTTATAAATAGACTAAAACTCAGATCCCCATCTGACTAAGAAGATAAAGATCTAATTGGAGGGTAAGGAAAAGGTGGTAGTAGGCTTTTCATGCCACAGGATAGGAAAATCGAAGAGAAACTGTACCCAATGTCAAGGGATGTCAAAGGTGAATTCATTATCATGTGAAATATTTTTATTTCTATAAATTCGGTATTAGATACATATTATGGTTCTCACATCTATATTCAAATTTAAGAACAATGTATATTCCAAAAAATTCCCAGAGGAGAGGTGGATCTATAAGCTTCCAATCATGAGATGATGGGTGATATTTTCATTAGTGTTTACGACCTCACAATGGTAACAAGAATGATTTTGGTTTTATATGGTCTTTATTACGTACCATGTGATACAAAAAAAATTATTTCTGTGTCATTTTTGGGTACGTATGGGTTTATTTTTAGGTTCATAAATAAAAGTTAATTCTTTTATATAGAAATCATATGTTATGGTAAGACGCATTTACATAATGGTATGTATGCATTAAATTATGCAACCAAGTGCAAAAAAATTATAATAAATCTAGTTCAAATGAATCATTTAAGACATTATTATGGAATCACCATCTCGGTCATGTAAATGAGATGAACTTGAAAAAGAACTATCAAGAAGGTTATTTAAACTCTTATAAGCTAAAACCACTAGAGAGATGTCACATTTTTTTATAAGGGAAAATGAAGAAATATCCATTTGGTGGATAGTGTGAAAGGGGCATAGGGAATCTAGGATTGGTCCACACTAATTTTTATGTACCGTTTTTAGTAAAAGATATAGTTGAATATTCATACATCATCACATTTACTAATGACTTGAGTAGATTTTCCTATATTTAATTGATGAGATATATGTCCATGTACATTGGTTAATTAAAGGATTTCAAGAATGAAGTATAAAATCATCATGAAATCAAGACAAAGAAGATTTGTTCTAATCTAGGTAGAGAATATATTAACTTAGAGTTAATTGACATTCTATGAGGGATTGGAATTCCATCTCAACTCACTTAGCCTTACACACCATAGTGGAATTATGTTAGTGAATGAATGAACCGTATGTTATGTGACATGGTGAGGTTGATGGTGATTCATGTAAATATACCATTATTCATTTAGGGATATGAATCAAAAAATGTGAAATATGCATTAAATTGAGTATCATCTAAGGCTGAAAATGGAATACTGTTAGGTCCATAAGGTCAAATTCCATGAGAGGGTTTGAATTATGGTATGTCAGATTACAACATATTCACCTTCAGATTTTGTTTCATAGAAAATAAAAAATTCAATTATATCTTCCTACAATAGTACTATATGAACATATATGACATCATTCATAGGACACAATGGATTTTACATGGTTTTGCCTCCCTGGTCTACATCCAAGGAGCATTCAATAGCTATGTGCCCATGTAAAAAATACAGTAAGGCTCACTTCCAATAATGTATACAATGTTTGGGAACGATCTTTTATGCCCAGGATCACTTATTTTACATGGTTTAGGGTCTTCCCACTACATTCCAAAGGTTTTCTCCCTCTTCAACTTTCTCTAGCTCACTGCCTATGGAAAGAGTCACTATCTTTTTCTTTCTTTGCTCACTACTCTAGGAAAAAAATAAACTAACAGTTTATAGAAATTTATGACTAATACAGTTTAGAGAAATGTAGCTCCCATGTATACTTGAATTTCAGATCCTCAACTATAGGTATATTCTATATTTATCTTCCTTTTCACCCGCAGATGACATCCACCTTCTCGGGTATTGTTAGATACCATAAAATACATTCGCATACTGATTTAAATATTTTTCAAGTTTCCTTGAATGTATTAAGAACCTCCAAATCCTACCCTATAATGTGTTCTAGGCATGGAATGTGGATCTCCTACGATGCATATTGCTTTAACATCCACGAATCATCCTATATTCTCAGACATCCTCTTCCTTCACTGTCAAAAACAGCCTCTGCATACCAACTCTGCGAACATCCTCTTTGAATCTCCCTCTATCCATGTACTTTTTACTATTCATGGACTGCCTTCACTTCTACCAACCATATTGCCTATGTTTACTATATTTCATTCTCTGTGTTCCAGACATCCTACTTTGCATACTACATCTTTTTCAGTTTGAGCTCCCTGCAATAACCTTTAGCAGAATTTCATCCGTCTGAACCACTTCTCGTAAGCAATATCCTCCTCATGAACCACTTTCAGATTTCACATAATTTCCAGAGCAAAGAGATGTTATATAATGATATTATCTATCTATTCTAATCGGTGGGATTATCATTCCTTATATAGGCAAAGATTACCAATAACATATGATAATCCATGATTTACCAAATAGTTGATTAGGTACAACTTCCACCGCATTCCGATCATATTTCCCTAAACCGCACCCATTCTGCAAACCATTTTTCCACAAAGGTCATCATACCACATTAACTTTTATACGACTCCATTATATTCTTCCATACGTCATATCATCATTCTTTCTACATAACAGACGGTCTTTTCCACTCACCATCACTGCGAACCATTTTTAGTTCTGCAAAATGCTCCTGCATTCTATTCCTTCAACCTGGTTTTCAGTACTGTACCCTTCCCACAAATGGTATGCAGTCCATTTTCTAGTCTATGAGTTTATCTACCTTTTCTGATTTCATTCCCTATTATTCACACCATTAATTCATTCTATAAAAATCTTACATTTCCAAAAAAATCCATATTTTGAGGGGAAAATTGGCAGACACTGGGAAACAGCACCACCTTAAAAACTTGTTTTCAGCAAACCATAATCAAACTCATTTATTGTAATCTAGATTTTTCAACAAATAAAATCACATGAAAAGAATACTAAGAGGAAACCATGAGGGATTTTTCCCAAAAATATCCCCCTATTAGGTTTTTTGACAACTCTTCTCATAAATGTTTTTCACTGTTTTATACCTTGCAAAACTCTTTCCATTCTCCAAAACCATTTGCTTCATGCGATTAAGATACTGATCAAGGATTTACTGAACACTAATATAATCCCAAAATTTCTATGATAGATATGATAAGAAAGTGTATAATATTAATTTCATCAATGAATCACTTCATTCATGACACCAAATCTTGAATCCAATCAAATACTTTCATTAGGATCCTCATTTGTCGTGATATACAATATTTGATAAAACACCTCTAGCATCATCGGATTTAATGCTCCCCTTATGTTACATCTCCTCCAAATTGCTTCATCACATATTAAACTCACCCTATCTCACTGTACCACACAATAACTTCCCCCCATGTATTTTCTCACCCTTGAATAGTCATACCATATCCCCCTTCGTCAATGAACCCAGATGGAACTTTAATGTTGTCTGTAATTGCTAAGAAATGCATATTAGTGTGTTAGGGATAACAAACCATACCTTAGGTAGTATGGGACCAAAATAAAATAATTTCAAGTGCAAATATTTTATTGGACTCCCTTATCTAGTAAATGTCATTAAAATCATTCATTGGGATTTGTCTTCGTATGAATATTTACAACTTGTAGTTCTGTTGGAACAAACTCAAAATTCACAAGCCCTTACAGAACTATCTCTGTGATAAAAGGATATTTGATTTCAATTTTATTTGTCCTTGAGTGATGGAATTGATTTTTTCTCAGATTTATAGAACATTTATTATCAAAATGGTTTCTGAATGGAGATTTCACATCAACTATCATATCATCAAACTACTACTTCATCAACAGTAACTCTATGCATTCTTTAGTAGCCACAATGTACTCAGCTTATGTAGTTCCTTATGAAATGAAATCTTGTTTCATTATCAACTAGGAAATCTAAAATCCACCAAGATAAAAGGAATATATATACATTTATTTATAATCACCTATTGAACCATCCTAATCGGAATATGTACATCACAATAAATCTGGATGAGATATGTCATTATACATTAAACAAAAATACACTATTTCCTTGATATACCAAATTATTATTTTCACTGAAATCATGTTTCTCACCTTGATATTTCTTTGATAACTCACTTATTGGCATGTGGAAAATAAAATACCTAGTCTTGTTATTGTCAGGTACAATAGACTTCCAATGATTTTCTTGTATTTGGTGATATTAACTACCTTGCCTTTTTCAACCCATGACAGTTTCATCCGTGTAGCAACGTGAGTCTTCATCTCATTGAAATTATCAATTCCAAACCTTTTCAAAACCTCCTGATAATATTTAGATTTGGAAATAACTGTGTTATTCCTACCTTAAATGACCTGTATGCCACGGAAAAATGTCATCACAACAATCATCTACATTTAAAACTCACATTTCATGATTTTTGAAAAGTTTCTGCATTGTGATTCATCTGATCCAATAAAGACTATGTCATCAACATAAACCAGCATCATCATTCATCGACTAATTCTATTGTTAATGTATATATTGTAACCAACTACACTATGCTGAAAACTGAGCTTCATTAGAAACTGATAAAATATTGGGCACTATGCTATTGGTGCTTGCTTCAAACCATATAAATCCATATGTAGCCTAAAACGTTTTTATCATCTTCATGGCTGAGAGAAACATCTGGTTTCTCAATGTATTCTTGTTCTTCCAGAAGACCATCTAGAAATGATAATATGGAATCCATCTGGAAAACCTTAAACTTTCATTGCACTGCTATGGTCAAGAATAATTTGATTATCTCCAGCCTTGTAATAGGTGAAATCATCTCATCATCATCAATACCCTCTATTAGTGAGTACCCTTTAAAGACTAGTTATTCATTGTTTCAAAACAGAACTTTATCTACAATCTTTTGTTTGTGAATGCCACATTTTTTTCAAATGAAATTCATGTCTTATGGTCTCGAAGAAATCTCCCACGTTTGATTTTTCTCAATTTGCTCAAGCTCTTCATTCGCTACATAAACCCAATTCTAATCTCCAACTTCTTCATCAACGCATTTGGGCTCCTCATTTGATAAGTATGATGCATGATATAGATAAATAACCCACTTGTTTGTACTGTTGTTGTTTGATAAAAAATTATGTTCTGTCTATCAATTTTAGCCCTTCTTGTATGACTCCTAATGGACACTGCTTTATTACCATCAATCTCACCACCTGAAGCATCTTTTGAATCAATCTATTGAACTATATCATCTCATGATATGCATATCTCTTGATCACCATCCTCCAGAGACTGGTCATGTATTTTATGAATATTATGTTTATTCTCCACTATTGTTTCATAATGGAATTAAACAATCTTCCCCAGTTACTTATTAAAGCATTTATATGATTTTCTCTTCTTTGAGTATCCAAGAAAAATCCCTTCATCTCCACGAGTTTCAAACATTCAATGTTTCTCCTTATTTACAATTAAAAAATTACTCTAAAAAACTTGTGGGTGATGATTTAAACCCATTCCATTATGATATAATCATCCATGAAAAGAACATAATATATCATCCCATCAATAGCACATGGTGAAATTGGAAAACACACATCGATATGCACCCACCCAACTTGTCTTGTTGAAATTTTATCCTTTGGATTATATATCATTCAAATGATATTCCCTTATTAGAAGGCATCACATATATATGTACGATTATAACACTCCGTGATTTCATAGTATGTTATCTTTTCAAAGTTTATCAATAACTTGCGCTACACACAACACCGAATTCAAGCACATCATGGCTTACCAAACAATCCATTCAAAAATGTGGTTATGAAATAGTATTAACCACAATTTAAATTTTATATATCCAATATTATTTCAGAATTCATTTTTTGTGTTTCATAGACATTATATGAGACAAATTAAAATTTTAAGATAAAAGAGGTATTTTTAAAAAAATGATGTTTTATTTCTTTTAATGAAGTATCATTTTTAAAAACAATATTGGAAACTATTATATATTGAATTTAGTTAAATTAGACTCATATTTTGAATAGGGACAGAAAAATTTTGTTTGGATAAATGTTTGGTACTTTTCTGGTAACATTCATATTTTGATGAATAGTGAAAATTTTTTAAATTTTAATTCAAAAAACTTTTTAAATAAAAATAATTTGTAGTGTTAAACTATAAATTTTAATGGGTTTGAAGTATAATTAGATTATATTTTTAGGATTTAATATTATTTAGGCCATTGGATGTAATTTCACATTTTAATTGGACAAAAACATATTTCAATCTTTTGATAATTATTTTTTCTTAAAAACACGCATTCTATTTTCCCAATAGGAATTAATTTTAAATTAATTTCTGCCACTTATATGTTTTGAATTTGTATGAATGGATTCCATATTTGGAATCAAGATGTCCAAATTTAATAATAGGTAACTTTTCTTTTTAGTCATTATGAATATTAACTTCAGTAAATATTTTATTTACCCTGGTTAGAGGGTAAATCTGGTAAATTAGGGTAAATAAATATTATTATAAAAATATTAAATTACTCTAACATGTGTCATATTACAAATTTTGGATACATTTTTTACCATGAGCTTCCTTGGGTCTATTTTGGGACTACTTGGAGCCACTTGAGAGTGATAATGACACTTTATATAAATTAATTTAAAGTAAAGAAAAAATGAAAAAAAAAACATATATCTTTTAGAAAAACAATTTTCATAAGGTTATATATAAGATATTATGTCTTTCAAAATAACCAAATACTAAATAGTGTCAAAATTGACATAAATTAGTTTTTAAAACAAATACTTTATTGTTGGTTGATATAATATTCCAAAAAACATAAGTTTCAGAAAAAGGCTTAAATAATATTATATTTGTTACTAATGAACCAATTGAGGTTCTATTGGATGTTTAGTGTATTTTAATTAACCATATATTTTATGAATACAAGAACACACAGAAAAATATATACTATTTAACTAAGAGTTAAATAGAAAAGATATGGATAAAATGCTAACCTAAACTTGTATAAAACCTATTGGTTGGGAGTATGTTGACCCATTACCATGTAATTATAGAAATAAATTCATTTGGATCCATTATAAACTAAATATAATTGTATAATAATTTAATATTTTAATCATTTCTTAAAGTGATTGTCACCCCCTTATAAAAAGGAACTTCCCCTTATCTTAATTTCACTCCTCCAAAGCCATTTGGAAGAACCAACACCTGCCCAAATACCTTTTCAACAATCGTAACTTTATTCTAGAGGCCTTACTTTGATAAAAAAAAGCCAACCTATGGAGCCCTTTTGATCAAATCAAAAGGAAACATCTGAAGAAGAGGTAATAATTTCACCACCCTCTTTCAAGTTCTTTTCTTCATCCACTTCCTCATTCATTAATGTTTCCATACTAAAATAAAAACTTCAGTGCTTTCTATATACTATGATTTTATTATAAATATGTTACCACCATATTCGTTATTATATCCATCCTATAATGACAAAGTCACCATAAGTGCATATGTACGGCTTACCGTCTCCACCTCATTGTGTAGTTTGTTATTTGAACCCTTCGTTATTGCGATGGGTAAAATAATGAGTATAAATGATTTAAATTATAAATATTAAATGTTAAGGATTTTTCATATATTATATAAAATCCAATTACATATGAATTCACCATCAATATAATGATATTATTGCTTGTGCGTACTTATGGATTACCGTCTCCACGACGCGATAGGATTCATTTCCACGTTCACTATTCAACAGTGATTATAAAAATACATATTATTAATAAGTATGTAAAATATGACATAATAATGATATTGGAGATATATATATATATATAATTACATATATCTTATTCACTTCCGTTCAATGCGATATGAAAACGAAAACAATGTTTATGCGTACGTATGACCTACCATCTCCAAAAACAGTTCCTCCCATTTCATATATCTATCTATTATAAATATTTATATAATAAATATATATGATATATATATTTAAAATTATAATTTTGATGTATTTCAATCATTTTCTAAATTATATGATCATTAATAACAAGTTAAAACATGTACGATAAAGAAATGGATTATTTCCCAAAATGTTAATGTAATATTGAAATCATTATTAAATGGGTAGTATAAAGTCATAACTGAATCATGTATGACATAATAAATATGAATATGGTTCTGGTATAATTTAATAACATAATATTGTCATTATACAAGAGGTTAAACATACTTTTCACCAATGGAATGTTCAAGGTAACAGTTAATTTCAGAGTATATTTATTATTCGATGTTTTTTTACATAAGTATCTATAGGGACATATTTATTATCCATGTGCTTGTTTCATAAATGAGTCTTCAAAGGGATTATTATTAAAGAAATTGTTTTCTAAAGAATCATTTTAAATGTTTAAAATATTTATTCTTCTAAACCATTATCATTAATGTCCATGTCTTCAAATTTTATTGAAGGATTTATTTATATGGAAATTAATGTTTTAAAATGTTAATTATTTTAAAAAGCATCATTGTGGTATGGGAAGCTTTGATAAAAAATATATTTTAAATAACTTCCTTTATAAAATATGTTTTAATGGTTTTTTGATATGTTTGACTATAGATGTGTTATTCTTATAAAATTCATGGTTTATAGATAATGTATTGACATTTCATATGATAGTATTAATACGAATGTTTGTGTTATGTTCAAACCATTTTATATGAGTAATGAATTGGACACAGTAAGTGACAGGTAGATCCCCATATATCTCATCGATGCATCAGTAAGTCTCATGAGAAAAACTAGTGTCTAAGCACAAGGCCTCGACAAAATCATATTTGTAGTCTTGGGACAATTCCTTGACTATATGGTTATGAAGTCTGTCAATATTCATTCCAACATTAAGAAATTAGATATTTATATTAAATGTGATTATTTGAGTATTATAATATCCACGTGAATAAGTAAATTGAATTATTTGATTTATCATTGCTATATTTTGCTGAAGTTTATGTTTAAAAGGGTATTGTTTTAGTCTTATACATTGCCTTAAATGATTATGATTATTAATGAAATTTTCTTCTATATTGTTATCCTTACTGAGTATCTGAGATCACCCCTATCTATGTTTTATTTTTCCTAGGAATCCAACAAGTGTATTATTATTGATAAGAAGGGTTATGCTATTAGATTAATGGAATTCTCAAAGGATCATTTATGTTGTGTTTTATTTTCTAATGTGTAATGTAACATTCATGTATGTAATCTATTTTCCTAGACCGCTAAACTGATCGGTCTTTCAGGACCTGATTCCTTATAATCATGCCAATGAATTAAAATAATGCACCAACTCTAGAATTCTGGGTCTGGGTGTTACAATTGGTATAATAGAAAGTATTGAAATAACCTAGGAAATATATTTAGATAAAATCAGATTAGATAAAATTACCTGAAGATAGACATTGATGATTAGAAAAGATGAATTTTATAGAATTTTGGTAATGTAGAGATTTTTTGTATTTTCAAGAAATAAATCCATGTCTAGATATGAGCAGGTTGAGGCTACTTTGCACAGATGTACCTAGGAGTGAAAACACTGGCAATGAGTTTCAAGCTTGACCTAGAGTATCCCGGTACACGAAAAAGGGCCTTTCTGGACTCTTGGTAGTGACACTCCTGGGGGATATGCTTAGAATAATTCAAATTTTCATTACAAGCCATTATTAAGGATTTATGAGTAATACTTCCTCAAGGAATAAATTTTATGATTATAGATTATACGCATAATTGTTTAGATTTATGTTAGGAATTTTAGAAGTTTGGAATTATGCATTGATATTCATAAACTAACCAAGTGTATGTCATTGTTTAGAAATGGTGCCTAGTATAAGGAATGATAATTCAAGAAATACGCATGATCAAAAGATAAAGAAGGATCATATCATTCATTATATTAAGCCAAAGTTTAAAAGGGAAATAGTTTCCTACATATTTTCATCATGTGAAGAAATAGTTTCATGTGTCAATATGATATGTAAATAATTCTTTAAGTCATATGTCCTTGAAGGGAAAAAAGAGAAGAAAAGGATGGAAGAGAGAAAGATGGATAAAGGGAAGAGGGGAAAGGATGCTTTTCCCGTACGTGATAACTATGGAATGAATCAACTTGGTGAATGCTTGAATGGAATGGGAATTTTTTATACATGTAGAGAAAAAAAGACACCATTTATGTGATTTAAAGGTGAAGAGAAAGGTTTCAAATGTATAATGCATCATCTGAAGGGATTTGGGACACAACACGAAGCAATGTCCAAATCATCATAGTATACCCAAAATGCTGCAATTTGGTAATAATCATGTTCTGATACTACTGAAGATGAAGAGTAATGATTAGATTTATTGTGTTGTTATTAATGTATTGTGTCATTTTGGTATTTTATTAATGATGTAAATGTTGTAATAATTATAGAGTATAAAAGGATTGTACGATAGTACTATTTCATTAAGGACATTAGATTTTGTGAAACAAAGAACAATGAGTCAATAGAAGTTTAATTTTTTTGGGAAATATATGGTTGAGGGAATGATAAATCATAAATGATTCTAATTCCGAGGTAGTGATTTTGGATTAATATATTACTACTTTGGATAAATTATATTGTATTCTCTTGATGGCCTTGAAAGTGATTAATTATTTGTACATTCCATCATTGTTAGAGTTTAGAACATTTTTGTATAGAAGGAGTATATCCAGTATTCTATAAGATATAAGGGAGCATGAATGTAAACAATAATCTGTTATGGTAATTTAGGGTGTTACAATTTTTTTAAATAATAAATGATGAAGGTATTGACATGTTATTATGTTGAAAAAACAAACTTCATTTTGATTACCTTTATTATAACTTTTGGACTATGAGTTTAGACATATGTATTTTGGGTAAGTCTAATTGTTGGAATGGATTATGATTGACATTGGATTCTATTATTACGGTTATATCATTTCATAATATTGTTTATAAGTTGTTATAGAAAGGACAAACCAGCGGTCGGGCGACAATCCGTCACGTCTAGTATGGTCATGAGACATGAACCCACAACCGATGGGCAACGAGGGTGGATCACCTACCACTATCCTATGTGATGTATTGACTAATATAAGGTTGTTTTTTTAAAAAATTATGACAAATGAATTATAAATTCTTTATTTTTTGAACTCTATACTTCTAGGTTATGTAGAATATTTTTTTATGCTGTTATCTTTTCGAGTGAGAGATTAGTTTGTGGAAGGAATTAGTTGAAGTATGAAACTATACATGTCAAATATATATATTTTTCCACTTATTCTATGAATAAATTAATTCCTAAAAATTAGGTAAGTGATATTAAAACCAAAAATGTTTTATCCTAATATTTTTTGTTTTATCGAACCAATGATATTTTAAATCATCATAGATTGATGATTTTGAGACCCTCAATTTAACACTTGTTTGTAATTGATGACCTCAATCACTCCCTATAAATATTTATGTTTTACCACAAATTATGTGTCTCTAATTTCCACCAATGTTCTCCTACTCGAGATCATAATTTTGTGGTGAATTGTTCATTACCCTTTCCTTCTTATTAAGACTAAATTTTATTAACCCAATTTTTGATGTGGGTTTTCAACAAAGGTATTTTTCTATATTATCAATTCATTTTCAAAAAAATATTTTCAAATTGTGAGGATGAAATTTATTGAATTTGGGGATAATGTAACAACCCAATATTTCATAATATGTTATCTTTTCAAAGTATTTCAATAATTTGCGCTACACGCAACATCATGTTCGAGTGCACTACGACTTACCAAACTTTCCATTCAAAAAAAGAGGTTTGGAATAGTATGAACCAAATTTTAATTTCATATATCCAATATAATTTTAACATTCATATTTTTTGTTTCTTAGACATAATATAAGAAAAATGAAATTTTTACGATAAAAGTTGTATTTTTAAAATATTGATGTTTTATCCCTTTTAATGGTGAACCCTTTTTAAATCCAATTTTTGACACTTTTATATATTAGATTTAGTGAAATTAAATTCAACATTATAATGGGGATATAAAAATTTAGTTTGGATAATTTTTTGGTAATTTTATGATAACTTTAATATTTTGATGAATAGTGAAAAAATACTAAATTTTAATTAAAAACATCATTTTTAATTGATATAATTTATAGTGTTAAAATATAAATTTTAATGGGTTTTAAGAATATTTAGATTATGTTTTTATCATTTATAATAATTAGGTCATTGGATTTGATTTCTCATTTAAATTTTACATAAAAAAGGGTCAATATTTTGATAGTTATTATTATTTCTTAAAAACACGCTTTTGGTTTTGACAACGGGGAATTAATTTTAAATTAATTTCTGCCAATTCTGTGTTTTCAATTTGAAATAGTGGATTCCATATTTGGAATAAAATTTTCCAAAATTTAAAAATAGGCAACATTTATTTTTAGACATTATGAATATTTACTTCAGTAAATATTTTATTTACCATGGTTAAAGGGTAAATCTCGTATATAAGGGTAAATAAATATTATTATAATTATATTAAATTACCCTAATATTTGTCCTCTTCCTATTGGTGGATACTTGTCCGACCATGGGCATAATTTGGTCGATTTTGGGACCACATGGAGATAATTGAGAGTGATAATGTCACTTTATATTAATTAATTTAAAGTAAAGGCAAAAATGACGTAAACATGTATAATTTAGTAAACCATTTTTAACACGGTGTTATATAAGTTATAGATTCTAATATAAATATTAATTAGAAATATGAAAATATTTCCCACATAGAGGTTTTTTATTTATAATTTTTAGACATTATATATGTAAATTTATTTACAACACACTATTGATGGCGTAATTTACTTATTAATAAATGAATCAAATAAATGATATTGTAAATATTAAAATAAATATAATTTGAATGTTTTTATGCCATTCAAGAATTTTATTTATGAATATAACATTTTATTTATTTATTCAATGCATTTATTTCGAAATAATCATGTTTTGATGACTTTCACAAACACAAAATACTAAATATTATCAAATTGACAAAAATTATTTATTAAAAAATTACTATATTATTGGTGGATATAACATTACAAAAAAAAATATGGACCAGACAAAGGGATTAAATAATATTATATATTTCATCAATGAACCTCTTGAGGTTCTCTTGGATGTTTAGAGTGCGTTTATTAACAATATAGTGTATGAAAAGAAGAAGACACCGTAAAAGTTAAAGCATTTATCTAAGAGTTACATCTAAAAGATAAGTTTAAAATGGTAACCTAAACTTGTCTAAAACCTGTTGGTTGATAGGATTTTGACCCATAACCACCTAAGGCATGATATAAATTTATTTTGAGCCATTATAAACTGAATATATTTTTATAATAAATTAATTGATTAATCTTTTCATAAAGTGACCCCCACCCCCTTATAAAAGGGAACTTCCCCTTCTCTTAATTTCAAAACTCCAAAGAACTTTTTCTCACAAAAACCCTAAAAAATACCTTTTAAACTATCCTCCTATCAACCTAGTGTCCTTAATTTGATCATAAAGCCACCCTAATTAGTATTTTTGATCAAATCAAAAGGAAACACCCAAAGAAGTGGTAATAATTTCACCACCCTCTTTCAAGATCTTTTCTTCTTCCACTTCCTATTTAATTTTTATTTCCATACTAAAATAATAACTCCAGTACCTTATATATACTATGATGTTAATATAAATATTTTACATCCATATTCATTATCATATCCATCCTATAATGACAAAGTCACTACATGTGCGTACATACGTCTTACCATCTCCATGTCGTGGTGTAGTTTTTTATTCAAACACTTCATTATTTGGATGGGTATAATAATGAGTATAACTGATTTAAATAATAAATATATCATTTTAAAGATTCTTTATATATGATATACAATTTAAATACATATTATTTCAACGTAATATAATGATAATGTTTCTCATCTTAATCTATATATGTCATGATAAAAATTCTTATCTACAGAGTTTAATAGATATTTGCGCTTTATTTTGGATAAAATTAAGTATATTTTGGGTCAGTAAACCTTGTATTGATCCTTGTTTCCTAGATTCCTTGACCATCATTATTCACTGATGAACCTTGTTTTGGGTTTGGCGATTCGAGATCCATTGATCCCAAGGTAGGTGGTTCTGTTGCAATGCCCAATAAATAAATAAACAAATATATATCTTTATTTAAATTACAATTGTTTAAATTTAAATTATATTTAATGGATTTTTATTATAGGGATTTAAATTGGTTGTTGAAAAAAAAAACAATTTCAATGAATTGGGATTTTCGAGAAAGATGAGATTTTGGAATGGAATTTGAACTTGCTAAGATTTAAAGTGTATAATTTAATTTTTTTATGAAAATTGAATGACTCGAGTTGTTGAATTGAATTATAGAAATTGATTTGATAGAAACTTTGTGGTAAACTCATATTCTATTTAATTGGGGGTTTGTGGTGAATTTTATGGAATTGTTTATGAAATTAAACTATTGTATTTAATTCAGTAATGGACTTTGAAATTTACTGAATTGGTTTCAAATAATTTTTTATAAAAAATGTATTAAAATGGTTTTGATGGATACATACTTGTTTCATAATTTTTTAATGGACTTTTTTTTATTAATAACATCCTATGGGCTATAAAGGGAAACATAGAGTATTGAAATGAAGTTTGGGATTTAATAGTATATTAATTTTCTTTAAATAAATTGGCCCTAATTATTCTGTACTATAGAATATGAATGACATGGGTAAATATTTAGTTAATTTGGATGACACTTTAGGAATTACAATATACTATAACACTGTATCAGCACATCCCATTCCCAATGTGATGGTGACTAGTCCCCTTATCCTTGGTTCAAGGGACATATATACATACATTGTTGTATTCACAATATTGGGTCCCTATAGCTTGTAACTATAATAACTAATTTTCCCATGACCATGTTTCTCACTTGTTTTTATTACAATTATATAGATTCCACTGTTGTAAAATGATTGAAAATACCATCTGAATTTAGATAAATTATTTTATATAAAAGTGATTATTTATTCCATTTTGGAAATGTTTATATTGTGTAATTCACCCTTTGATTAAATGTAAATTACATATTTGGAAATATATTCTTTCATTTAAAATGCGAAACAATAATTGATAAATGTATTTCCATATTTGGCATTTTAAATCACGACTTTCTAAAATATAATTTTGAAAATTTTCAACCGGCATGTTTTCAAAAAATTGAAATTACTTTATTGGTCATTTTGATATTTTTATCTTCTTATAGAATCATTAGTAAAATAATAATGGGATTTAAATCACACCCTACTTATGCATTTTTATATTTTTAGATATTCTACTTCTAGGTTCAAGGAAGAGAAAGGGAACTCTTAGAAGGGGATCCAAGTGTAGAACCAAACACTTATTAAGTTGTGTTTCTGTTGGGGATTGGGATTATTTACTTATTTTGGTAATTTGGTTTTTGTAATTTAGGCTTTAATTCATATTTTACTTTATACAAATTACTCCCAGTCTAGTATTTTTTGAAAATAATAGTTACTCGTTTCTTTTACATCCATAGTTTTTAGTTGAAAAATAATTTCCAATTTTAGTTTTTATGATTCTCGGTGTTGGAAAGAAATCCATGAGGATTGGTATGGACATTCATTTTATGTCAGAGTTAGATTAGTTATCAATTTTCCATGGTAATAGTTCTAGTTGAACACATTTCATACCAAGTATATAACTCATCCCCTATAGAATTTGTAGGTTGTAGTTTCCAAAAAACCATATTATACACACATTACATAAATTTGATAAAATATGGACAAAAATTGAATTTACCTATATAGATCTAACAAAAATTTCAAGGATAAGGGAATAAATCTCCATATTGTGAATAAAAACTAGATTTTTTACAACTGAATATTGGAGGATGAATATTATTTATAATAAATATATCCAAAATGAATTATATTTCAATGTTAGAATTATTATCTAGATAAAATGATTGATTGTAAGGAAAATATCATCCTTGAAGACATGGTTTTTTGGATAGAATACTCGTATGTGTTTCCAAAGGAACTTCTTGGTCTTCCTTCTAGCTAAGTGGTTGAATATTAAATTGATCTTATACCTGAGGTGCTTTCATTATCCAATAAATCATATTGAATGTATATTATATAACATGAAGAAGTGGGTAAACATCTATATGATAATTCAGGTAATTGATTAATAAGCCCAAGAGATTGACAATGGGGTGAACCAGTGCTCTTTGTCATGAACAAGGATAAGTCAATGCTAATTTTCATTGATTCTAGTGTGATCAATAATGATCACAATAAAAAATAAGTATCAAATCCAATAGATTTATTACTTCATTTAAGATCTAAATGGAGAACAGTACTTATCCATGGTGGATATATAGTCAGGAAATTACCATATTAGGATAAATAAGGAGGATACCCTTAAGACTACTTTTTTTACCAGAAATGAGAACTATGAGTTCATAGTCATTCCATTCAGACCCATTGATGCTCTAATAATCATATTAGAATAGATTAATAGAGTCTTTAGAGATTACATAAAAAATATATTTATTTATAGATTATAATATGATATTATATAAAATAGAGGAGGAGCATGAGGAGTATATGAGTACTGTGCTAAAAACCATGTGGAAGGAGTAGATTTATTCTACATGGAACAATTGTCAATTCAGGTAGAATAATATTTCATATTTGGGGAATATTAATATAAGATATGGTATATCTATGGACCCTTCAAAGAAAAAATATATTGAAGGATGGATTACTCATATCTATGAGAGACATCTGTAGTTTCCTTGGATTTTTTTCAGTACTATCATTGATTTGTGAGAAATTACTCATGATTGTAAAACCCTATAACACAGCTAACTCTGAACGTATTTAAATTTTTATAGAATTGTAAATTTCAATAGAGATTCAAATAGCCAAAAAAGAGGATTATCGCAATATATATTCTCCAAATAAAATTTGGAAATCTTTTTTTATTGTATTCACTTATGATTTGAAGAAGGGATTGTGTAATGTGTTAATGAAGACTAGGAAATTCATAGACTATTCTTTATATTAGTTGAAATTTCATGAACATACCTACCCAATTCCAGATCTTTAGTTGGATTCAGTGATATATGGGTTAATAATATTGTTGTATTGTATAGTTGTGAAAAAATTTGAGATATATACGGATCAAAAAATCCTGAAGTAAATATTCATACAAAAATATATGAATATGAACCAATGATGTTTTTTAGAGATGATCAAGGACTATGAATGGTCAATCCACTATTATGCTAGTAAGATAAATAAATTACTGGATGCATTAAGTAGAATATATCTATAAATTCTATCATGTATGATAATTGAAAGAGATCTAATCTTCTTACACAGAAAGAGAATGTTATTTTGAATCATAATAGATGGAATATCATTAATCTTTTCGGAATTGATTTCTTAGCTGTTTCTTTTTTAAATGATAATGGATTGCTTTGAGAGATAATTTTGAAATTCAAAAGAAATATGAAAAATTAATTTATGAGGAATCCTTAGTGTTTAATTTAAATTAATAATGGGTTATAAGATTTGGGTCACAACTATGTGTATCATATAGTCAATAGATAAATAGAGAGTTTCTAAATGACACACATCACCCAACCATCCCTATTCACCAAGAGAGAAAAAAATTTAATCAAAGAATCTGAGAGAATAGTTCGTGTGACAATATGAAAAATGATATTTCTAAATATAAATCAATGTCATTAGAATGTTATAATGTAAATGATGAAATGAAAAATTGCAATGGAATGATGCAACTATTTCCCATTACAACAGGGAACTGGGAAATCATCTCCATGAAATTTTTCACTAGACATCCGAAGACATCCAAAGGGAAAATTTTATATAGGTTTCTATGGGTTTCCTTATAATGTATTATCATTTTTTTAAGATTAAATATTATTTCCCACTTGATCAAATTTCAAGGATAAACATCAGATAAGTGATAAGTCTTTATAGAGTAAAAATATCACATGTACCCATTCGAGATCCAAGTTTTACCTCCAATTTATGGAATGGTCTCCAACATGGTATAAAAACTGAGATGAACTTCTGCACTGCCTATCATCCTCAAATTGAATGCTAGTCTGAGTGAAATATTCAGACCCTAGAAGACTTGTAGTGATCTTGTTATATGGACTATAAAGGATGATGGGACCAATATCTACCAATTTTCAGGTTGTCATACTATAATAGTCTCTAATAAAGAAAACAAATTCCCCTATAAATCAAATTATGGGTTGAGGCATAGAACATCAACATGTCGAGATGATGTAGGGGAACAAAAAATTGTTAGTCCTAAAATGTTCGAGGAAATGAGAGAAATCATGAAGACCATTTATTAGGACAACAAGGAAGACCAGAGTCATCGTAGGAGCTCCCATATAATTTCTTGATGATAGCTATTGTTTTATGTTGGAGACAAGGTATTCATATGCATATCTCTAGGGAATAATGTTATGATATTTGGTACGAATGAAAAACATAATCCATGATAGATCGATACCTTTTAAATATTTGATCACATTGGAGCGGTGGCCTACAGACTAGAACTGTCACCAAAAATATCTCAACTACATGATTTATTCAAAGTTTCCCTCTAGAAGAATATATAACAAACCCATAACATGTAATCAATATACAAGTGGTAACATTAGAGAATTATACTTCCTATGGGTAGAAGCCTGTGAAAATCCAAGATCATATGGACAAAGTTCAAGGAAATAAGAATCTTTACTATGTCAATGTGTTGTGGATACACCATATGTTTTGATGAGCGAAATGGGAACCAATGGAGGTGATTAAATAGTGTTACCCTCTCTAGTTTTGGTGCGGTAAAAAATTCATGGAAAAAATATCTTAAAGGGGGTGATTGTAACCACCAGAACTGTAATAAATAAAAATCCCTTAATTATTTATTTCATTTCGTTATTATGTATTATGGTTATAGAAAAAATAAACATATTTGATTTTATTATATACTATGAAATTAAAATAACTGATAAACAACATAACCAGTGATAAAATATATTTTTTAACAATCATCACATGAATTTTATAAAAATAGTTGTTTTCTAAATACGATTGACACAGATAAAATATTTAATGTACTCAACTAGATGGACCATACAATCTAAATCTCTTTTATTAGTGTATATGATATAGAAATATTTTTTGGTATTTTCACATAACCAAGAACAAGATAATATCCAACCACATAATCATGAGGAAAACTGTTTACCTGAGATGTTCATGCTCATCGAGATCATGACCAAAACCATGTTTGCCGAAGCACCCCAAGAAAGTCTCCCCATCACACACTTTACTCATTGAAAATATTCTGGTGTATTAAAATGGATATGTATCAAGAACATAGAAAAATATGTTTATACATATTCTTTTTGAATAATGACGTTATTTTTATCCTACAATTGTTACTTTATAAATTATTTTTTATTTTGATATAGTAAAACCAAAATAATATATCTAGTTAATATTAAAATTCAATTAAGGAATTGATTTTTATTAATTATTGTACATTTGAAATAAATAGTATTTTATTAAAATCTTTTTAAAAAATATTTTTCATAAAATATATGTGATCATATAAATCTTATGAAGTCAAATGTAATTTTTATAAGATTTAAATGAAATCTTATTGTCAGAAAACACGTCCTTTATCAATAAATATTTATTATTATATTAAAAGTGAAAATACACATATTTAGAAAATTATTTTGATAAAAATATTAACTTTTAATTGAAATATAACATTTAAATTATCCAAAGTTGAATTTTTTATTATTTTCTATGTGTTGAATTTTTGTTTAAAAATTAATTTTTTTATGAATATATGGTGTGTATTATGACGTCAAAATGACCTATAAGTGATTTAATATATTTGATGAAGGGTATCCATGACCAAATATATGTTTCCATATAAATGAATGTGATTTAGGTTTATTTTTTTTATTTTCCAAATCCACTATGAATCTTCCTACGCTTTGAATATATTTTAACATTTAAAAATCTTTTTGATAAGAGTATGAATCACACGCACAAAAATAATGGTATAATTTTTTTATGTTCAACCATTATCCTTGTAAAAAAAATTAATACCACTCCCTTTTGGTAGAAACCATGGTCAAAAACTAGGGGTGGGTTTTTGTTGTTTGTTATTTTATTATATAAATTCAAAAAACTAAATAAGAACAAAATCACAACTCATTTCATATATAAACCCAACCAATATCCCTTTTGTCTTCACAAAAAATCATTGGAGATTGTACTTAATCTATCCTCCCATCTCTAGACTCCTCCAGTGGTTCCCCCAATCTCTCAAAAATTTCCTCCCATGCATTTGGAGTCACACACTCAAGAAATTTATCCTCACATTCTCTTCTTTATTATTATTTTTATAATATAATGCTTTCTATTTCAAATTCATAACGTTTGGATATTTCTTTATATGTCACAATCACATCCAATTTTATGTCTTAATGATGAGAGAACCCTTTTTCTCTCATCAACACATTTTTTGAATTATTAGGTAATATAATTATTCTGTAGTGATTTCACCACTAATTTTTCCAGTAAAAACAATTGTGTTGGGAATTTCATACCCATTTTTTGTCAATGATGTTCACCTTTATAAACTTGTAATTAATTTAATTAGGACATACTTGTATTTATTCCAAACTGATTGATCATGGTATAAAATATTATAACGAATGAATCAATGTTGTATGATCTATATGACGCACATAAGCATGAGAATTAAAAGAAAGGGACAGGTACACCATGAAATATAAAGAGCTCCAACAAATTGGGTAATGTTAATCATCGTGAGAAATTTGGTTCATATAGATAGTGAAACTGATTTATTTATTTTAAATATTCTATCATGATATGTTAGAAGTTAGCCTTGTCCTATATTTATGATGTATTATTTTATATTGTTTCCATATTTCTCCTATTTTCTTTATGATAACCATGATATATCATGCTTTATTGTTCATTTTATGATTCTCATGCCATTTATTCCCCCATTAATATTCCTTTTTTCGAACATGTATCCCCTTATTCTATGTTTTTTACCTTACTATACTTTATAGATATCCCCTTTTTCCTGAATGTCACAACATTATCCCATGTAATAATAAAAGTGACATAATTATTCAAGAATGTTATGGATGTTTTTAATAATAATGTTGTATCCCATGTTCATGATGTTATGATATGTACCTAATTCCCAAATACATTAAAATTATTGATATTTTAGGTTGTATTGTCTTTACATTTGTGAAATAAATCAAGTATTAAAGAGAAATAATGAGAAATGTTGATATATATATACTTACCATGAATGTATTTTGTTATTATTATCCTAATAATTTTTGGTATTTATATATGCATTTAGTGATATCTATTTCTTGGGATTTTTATCAAAATTAACTAATTCAATAATTTTTTTCCTGAATTTTTATTATTTTAGACACATGTGTGGTTATGCTCTAATGTTCATCTTTGAGGTATATATAATTATCTATTACATGTGTTGTCATTAATATTATTCTATTAATAAAATTTGAATCAAAATTTATTGTTTTTCTTTTATGGGTATTATTATTCTTGTTAAAAAAGTGGTTAAATTTTATTACCACAATCCCATCGCTTATGGGGATTGATTATGAATATTATTTCATTTACTAAATTCTATAATCATTCTATCAAGAACTCTCCTAAATTTTTTTCTTCTCTGGTTATTAATGATATCATCATTTATTTTATCCAATTTCTTACTACTTGGTAATTATAATGGTAAATAATATTTTTTATGAAAATGTGTCCATATCTCTATCATTGGTCGGAAATCAGTGTTATTTTGAAAAAAAAACATCTTTATATTAATAATGTTTTTTTAACGACCATTTTACTGAAAAGAAATTTGAATTTTTTTAAGATTTAATATTTTAATTAAATGTTTTTCAACTCACCTAATATAAGTTATCAATTATTTTTTAAACAGAAATGGTTTTCAGAATGTTTTATGTTTTAAAATGATTTTCTCAAATTTTAATTGATATTTTTTTCAATAAAAGTATTAAATGAATTTTAATTATTGCATTATATGTATTGATATTGGTTTTAAAATTTTAGTATTTTTGAAAATGTTTTATGTTTTTAAATGTTATATTTTTTAATGTATTGATGTTCCAAGTGAGGTTTCCAAATCCTTCTACATCGTAGATAAAATCCTTGGATATAATGTATTATTTACAAGAAAAATGTTACTAGGATACCATTCATATACTCTATATGAGTGGTTTAAGAACTTATGTCATTATATTTTTATGGAAACAATTTCTTTTCAATGATCTTATAATGTTACAAAAATATTGACCAGAAGCCCATTTCATTTCCATAGTTTAATAATGATAAGAAAATAAAAATTGTTTTTATGATTTATATTGATGATACTGAATATCTCTTTAAATTATTCTTGTTTTAGTTCATACACATTTCTTATACGATGGGGTGTCCCATATTGCATCTGGTAAATCCATTACAACCTACATGATGGGGTGTCCCATATAGCGACAGGGAATCCCGTTACAACTTATATGATGGGGTGGCCTAAATAGCTTCGAGTAAACCCATTACAACTTATAGAGTGGGGGGTTTATATAGTTACAAGTAGGCCTATTAAAAATTATATGATGGGGTGGCCAAAATAGTATCAGATCATGAAATTTTAGATTATATAATGGTGTTCCCATATAGTGCTAGGAAATCTAGTTACAACTTATATGATGGGTGGGGGAAAAATAATGATGGGTAAGTTCATTATAAATATTAATCTGGTGTGGCACAATTATCATCGGGTAATCCCATTATATATTATACTATGGGGCATCCCAGATAGCACTGGGTAGGCTCATTGCATCTTATATGATGGGGATGCCAATTTAGAACTATTTGAGCTCATTATAGCTCTCTAATTCATTGGATAATGATTTATTTATCCTACAATAATGATGGTAACATGTATACGGGTTCATCAAAAATGGGAGGAAGATATAACAAGGTCCACTTATAGAAAGGGTTTCAACTTTGGAATGGGGTGTGTCCCACCCAGCATTTGTATCCCCCATGAAATTATGTGATATATTTTTGAAATGATCCTTGAATTATAGGGAATGCTTTTATATTATTATTTTTATTCAACAAATTCTATTCCCTCTTCAATTATATTTCTTGGTTTATGATCTGGACTATATTATGATTCATTTCTTATGAACTACTAATATTTATTCCATGATTTATGTTTTTTATATTTGATATGAGGGGTATGATCAATTAATTATATTATCATGTTATCGAACCCTTTTTCTCTTGTCATTCTTACCTATCTCTCTTGTTTACCCTTTTTGAAATTCCGAGATCACTCCTGATTTTGTTTCCTTTCCCCATGTAAGGAGGAATGGTTTTATTTAGGGGTAATTATGTGGAATATCTCTATAGGAGATGTCTATGATCTTTCACTAAGATTGATTATTATCTTTACAAGCATTAAAATACATGAAACTATTATATTCCTCTAGAATATGTGCAAAATAGTCGTTTAAAATGATTTAATATTCACATATGATAAGTTTGTGTTGCTATATTTTTTATTAAAGGAACTATTTGGTCATCCTTTATAATATATGAATGGAAAAAATTTCCAAGATTATTAATGATATTTCTAAGGATATTACTAGGGATCTATCTAATGATAAGAATATGTTGACATAGATTTAAAAGAATTTGTTAGGATTTAGGCACTATATAATTAATTTTTCATTATTATGTAGGTTTTTTATATGATTATTATTTCTCACACAATACATTATATTCTTAGTCAATAATAGGAACTATATTGAACTATGTTAACATTCAATGCATCCGATGTGGAAGGTATGTAAAATATACAAAGGAAATTCTTATGTGGAAATATCATTATGAGAATGAGGAATGTGGAATCATTATTGGATATACTACTAGTGATTTTGACACGACAAAAGACATGTGAATGATTTTATATGTTCTAACAGTATTTTTTACATTATAAAAAAACAAAATTGATGTATTATATATATATGATTTCAATAAAGATTTAAAACAGTGTGGTGAATGGTTATAATGATATTGAAAAGTTATTTATTAGAAATGTGATATTTTGTTTGAGGAAAGGTAGCCCTCGATGTGTTCTTGATGTTGAGAACTTTTTTCATAACATGGATAGAGAGATGATTTATAGGGATAAAGTAAATTTGATAAAATTTATTACTATGGAAATAATTATTAATTTGATGAAAAATTGGTCCACGTTATTATGGATGATGTTTAAAAACATTTTCGGATTTATGGGATATATCCAATAATATTTGGAATGGGAAATAATACATGTTTCCAAAAAGAGTTTATAGTAATTCAGGTAAATTCTATGGCTAAAGAAAATAAATCTTGATGGTAATGAAATTTTTGTTATGTAGAAAATAAGAGCTTCATTATGATACATGGGAGATGAATGTTAATCTTATTTTCATAATTTTAGTGATCTTTATTATAATGTTTTGTACATTAATCAGTCATAAGGATTACAATGTTAAATATTTATGGATTTCTTTATGTTAAGCTTCATTGATTTTTTAGATATTGATATATTATCTTACCATATGTGTATTTATACATATTAGATAACATATACTAACCATTTTTCTATGATAAATATAGATAGAAGAACATGTCATTCTATTTATGGATTTCATTACCAATAAATGTTATAGGAATGTAAAATTTACATTACTTTCATAGAATTGGATATGAAGTTGAAATTGATCAAGGAACCACAAAAGATGATATTGTGTTGAAATCAAGTAAGACTACCTTCTCATGAATATTCATTAACATTAGAAAAAGTGTCAAGAAATGAACTATTGTCCCTATGTCATAATTTTTTATGATATCAATGACCGTTTTAAGATTATTTGGGTCATGTCTTTTTGAACATTAACATTATCCTAACCAAGATCTCTATCACCCACCATAAGAACATGATATTATGATTTTACTTTCATTCCAATGTTTTCTATTTTAACTTTTGTTTTACTATGTGGAAGCCTAGTTACGAGTTAAATTATGTAATTCTTAATTTTGAAACATTCCTTTTTGAAGGATATTTTAATCGTCAAATTTATTATGTTTTTTTCTATGGAAGGATATTTTACGTATTATAATTGTGAAAAATAAGATGAATTTCGAGATTGAAATTCATTTAAAATGGGATTGGAAGATGTCACCTCATGTCTTTATGAATTTAATTGATTTAATTTAGTTATTTTAATATTTATCATTTCCTGCAACACTAAATATAAATTATTTCTAAGAAATCACCAAGTTATTCGAAATATTTATGCCACACCATATATATATTATTCTTCAAAAAATAATTATATTCTCTTGTGGTATGCCCAACACTATGTTTGTCATTTTTCACCCAATGATGAGTTCCTCAGATATCTTTTGATATATGGAAGAACACACATTACCAAAATAGAATACAATATTAATATTATTAAAATAAAATTATCATTTTTACTAATACATTTAATGGATGTTATGAATAATAATAATAAAATTAATAAAATTTCATTTACACATTATTTAATATGATTTTTATTGTGACAGAAAAATTAGAAATGATAACAAAACAATTTTGTAAATATAGGAAATATTTTTTTGGAAAAATATTTGAATATATTAATTAAACCACATATGATAAATAATTTTAATGATATATACATATATATATATTATATATATTATTTTTAATCAATTATTAACATTCATCTTTTGTGTTATCTTGAAAATGGAAAAGAATAAAACAAATTTTATGCATAATGATACATACTTTCCTAAAAGACAATTTTACTTTATTTTAATAGTATGCATAATTTAAATATATATTTTTAAACATTTTAAAATTTATATTTGAAAAAATGAAAATAATTTTTGTAATCGTCATGTTAATATTATCTAAGGTTCATTTTTTGGTATTTTACGAAAAGTGTTATTTTTGGATGAATACTGAGAAATAGTAAATTTTTATTGAAAAATAAATTTTCATCTAATTTATTTATACAGATAAATTATATTTGAAATTTATTCAAATAAATATTTATATGAATTATAAAAATATTAATACAATTTATGACAATATAAAAAATTTTACATTGAATTTTCTTTTAATAATTTTTCAATCATTTGTACATTTTCATATTAAAAATCATTTGTCTCATCACTTCTATGGGATTAATTATTAATTAATTTTAGTCAATTATTTATTTAGTGTGTGTAAAAATGTATTACATAATTTTAATTATTACAATTTAAAATTTCTAGTTAATTAAACATTACTTCTTTCAAAGATATATTAGTGAATGCGATTAAAATTATTTTCATTGATTAGGGTAAAGGTCAGCTTACATTGTGGTTAAATTTTATCTTAAGTGACCCAATAACCATGAAATATGTTGAAAATACATTGAATGTAAATATTTTTACATTACATACATTGAATAAATAATTTAATATAATTGGAGGCACTTGATGTAAGGGATACCTCTCAATAGTGTTTAACCTTTTATATCTAGATGAATACCACTCCTCTAATATAAAAGAAAAATCACCCCACTCAATTATTCAAACCTCTAAATTCCATTGGATCATAAAAAAACTCGAAAAGTAATCTAAAAATAGGAATCATAATATCATAAAATCTTCGCTGGGGTCATAAATAAAACCATGTTATTCTTTCTGTGCAAACCAAAATGAATTAAACAAAGAGAGCGTTACATCCTACAATAAGAACATTATTTTTTTTCATTCTCCACCACATCAATTCCTCTTCTTCTGTAAGGACCAAAACATTAATCAATTTAATTTATAATTTCTCGTATAAATGTCACAATCAATACAATAAGGAATCAAAATATCACATCGTGTTTAAATGAACTTTTAGGCGACCTTTTGACATAAATTTTCCACTTATATGTTTTGAATTTTGAAAATATGACCAACATGGTTGCGATCAGTAAGTTGTTTGTGGTCCGACATGAAAAACATAATTTTTTTAAATAGAAACATACCCTTATTAATTGCAACCTACTCTTATGAATAGTAATATGAACCTTATGAATATTAAGTCATCCAAATGAATTGTTACCTCATCCCTGAATGTGTAAATAAATTTTACGTTTCTTAAAAGTGACAATATGAATATAGTAAAAGTACTCGTATATTTAAGTCATAAATAAAAAATTATAAATAATTAATTAATTTAAAATAAGTTTTATCTTCCTCAAATGTTTTCATAAATTAAAAATTTTATGATTTCTGGTTTTATGATAATTTTATATGACATTATGTAATTTTTAAATGGATTATAAAATCATTTTTAATTTAAAAATTAGTATTTTCATGTAAATAATTCTTTTACTTAATTATTAAATTATTCATTTTTAGAAAATTATTTTAATAAAATTGTGCTCATTTTTCGATTCTAAACTTCAAAAAAATTCTATGGTTAATTTATAGGAATTTTATAAAATATATGAATTTTTAGGAATAATGAAATACTCTAATTTATAAAATAATATAAATACAATATTTATAGAGTCATGGATGATGTTACGCAGATGTAATCCCAATTATTTCTAACTTAGATGCTCTATTTACAATATTTAGTCATGTAATCACCACTATTTCTTGTCTTCTATAGAAATAATATATTAATTAATATAGTATTTTGAAAACCCCTCTCCCCACCACCATAAATACCACCCCTCACACCCTCATTACATCACACCTCTCAAGATTCAATACATATCCAAAGTTTAAAAAATATCTTCTTTATCCCCTCCCTAATATTCATCTTCCCTTGGTTTAATAAAAAGACCAAAACTAATACCATAAGAGGCTCCCAAGAATATTTATTCAAGAGGCAATTTATCTATCTTTTCTTTATATTTCCATTAAAATTTCATTTCTTTTATTCTTTTATCCTAAACATGGGTTTTCCAAATGTCCTGATAACCCCAATATGATTGATATTATATTAAGATATCTTGTTAATAAAATATTATTCATTATATGCCTCCATCAATATCTTTGTTGATAATAATGAAATCGTTTCCCGTGATGTGTTAATTTACCCAAATCATCATCAATGTCCATCCATTTCAAATTAACTACTTCATGGATGTCAATAAAACCATTAAATGGACTAAAATAAATTTTATTATCTATTTTTAATTCATTTTTTGATTTTGAAACAACATTTATTTGTAATACCAATTGATGAATCAAAAAATGTCTATTGTGATCCCAAAACCACCCAAATTTACCTTAAATGATCATCAAAATTTTTTATCAAATTATTCAAACTCATGGTATATAAAAAAATCATTATAATATCATTTAAAATCCTAATATTTCATTAAGAACATTAAAAATCAGTTATTGATGTTTATCCATGTTCTATATGAACTTCCACCTACGAGTAAAAGTGAACCATTCATGCAAATTAAGAAAAAGAACACTCTTCAAAATTGGATTTAAAAATTATAACTCATCTAGGTACCAATGAAGATGTCAAATTAAACCATAATGAAGCATATTCGTTTATAAAAGTTTCTCTAATTACTAATTAAAGAATATAATGTCCTTATATTGGAAAATAAATTTCAAAAAACTTTTGGATACAAGGAAATGGGAAATTCTCGATCCCAACTTTCTCTCTTCAGGTTCTCCTTCTTTCAATCCATTTTCATATTTTTTCTCCTTAAAAATAACTTTTTCATCATTAGAATAGTATTTTTGGAATATTAATGTCTACCAATGGTGTTTTTTCAAACACAATGTCTTCTGAAATAACACTTCTTTCAAAAAAACATGTACCCAAGGTTGATGGTTCTTGTATCAAGTATGTTATTCCCTCTTTATTTTGGGAACCCAATGTTTATAAATGTGTTCTCATGATATACAAAAATTTATTCCCATGGGTTATTTATTTTAATTATTGGTACACTTTATATGTTTCATTCATGATAATGAAAATTTTATAATGTTATGGGTGCACCCATAATTATATAGTGCAATATGAATGTTTGAATGTGACGGGTGCGCATGGAATTATACAGCGCTCCAATGCATTGGGTAAAGTGTATAATATCATGAGTTAAAGTGAAATGTTGTGTGAACATGATTCTATATTTGTTCATAACTATGTCTGTTAGTTGACCACTATGACAAAATGTTTTATTTTTATGAATTTCCATAGTTCATACCTTTACCTAACGATTCCTCTCATGTTTTTTATTAAGTTGAAGTTATTCTCACAACATGTTATATTATTTCATGTTCTTATATATTCTCATACTAGTATTTTATCTCACCCTTTTTTATGTATATCCTCATGTGAATTCATGTACTATAGATAAGTTGAGATCCAAAAATAAGCTAGAGAATAAATAATTAAATTAATATTTTGTGTTGTAAATGTTACGTATGGTCCTAGTTTTCCCAGGACATTAAACGTTGGGATCCTTGGTGTGTAATGTTTTTAGGTTCTTACCACTAAAATGATGTACAAGTAATGTATGAAAAGCAGACTCAATATTGTTGGTATTAGAGGTAAGGAGTAGTTAATTTGGGAATTAGTGTTAGTGAACCCCATGAGAAATCCTCTCTTATGAGACTAAGTACAAATATGCACACAATAAGAATTACTTAACATAGGGATCCAATGAGATTTTATTTTAGTATAAATTTCAAAAATGAATACGTAATTTATTCACCACTCATTGAATTATATTCTTTTCTAACCATTACTGTTTTAGAAAATGGTGGTAACTAGGATAAACCATGCCAAAAACCAGTGCAGGGAAAAAAATGATTCCATGAATGACATCCCCAATGATTTCGGAAGTGGAGTTCAAAAAATCATGGAGATGCTTACCTGACTATATCCGGTTATGAATAATAACTTGAATAATGAAAAAAATCCTCCTTCACAAAACATAGAGAAACTAGATATCGAATGTTTCATGTGTCAACACCCACTGATGTTTAGTGGATATGTTGATCCCCTCATTGTTGAACAGTGGTTCAACACACTGGAGATAATATTTTATGTCCTTCTATTTCTAGAGAGAGAGAACTTTACACTAGCCATTTTTCCTCTAGATGGAGAGGTCGATCAATGATTGGATTTGATTAAGAACACCAATCCAAGAGCTGAATTTGAAGAGATGTAAAGGGAAGACTTTACGATCATGTTTCTTACCATGTTTTTTCAACTAACTCTTCGTACCCAAGTAGTGGTAGAATTCATAGAGCTCAATAAAAGGAAAGTTGAATCTGTCAGAATCTACCAAGTGAGTTTCACAGGTCTTGAAGGTACATTTTCATTTTTCTTATCAATAATAATAATGAAATTGATAGATTCTTTAGTATCTTAAAACCACTCAGTTTTTATAATGTTGCCTCAATGTTAATATGAAGTTTAGGGAATGTGCCAATGACTATTGTGATAAAAAAACAATATATGGAGTTTCAATTCAGAGGATCTAATGATATAGGTGAGAAGAAAACTCATCCACCCACATACCAAAAATGTGGGAAGATGCACCATGTGAACCGCCTCAATGGGATAGGGAAATGCATAAAATGTGGGAAAGAAGGCCATAATTCTCAATATTGTAAAAAAGATATTATAAAGAAGGATATTGTAGTGGAAGAAATGAGAGCACCACCCATGGAGTAATGATACAATTGTACGGAGAAGGGGCACTATGATATCCAGTTCACTAAACCTCAAGTCCTTGAGGGTAATCAGCATCAGCAGCCACCAAAGTCAAAGGAATAAGGGAAGGATTATGCAATTACTAATGCAGAAGTGGAGCAAGATAATTTATTCATAAAAGGTACACATACTATTCACTCATAAATGGAATTAGTATTATTTTATTCTTGTTCTAAACCTCCATTTATATCATGCGTGTTTACACAAAAAATATAATTGAAGCCTTATAACCTAGATATAGAGATATTCTTAAAAACACAAAGTGTTGAAATCACTGTATCCCATGTGTTTGAAACTTCTCTTATTGACGTATTTGGGAAGATTCATCAAGATAATTTCATAAAACTTCACTTGGTTGAATTCGATGCTATAATGGGAATCGATTGGCTCTTATTATATAGATCCCATATCAATTTTCGGGGAAAGGAAATATATTTTCATATTCCAAACCATCCCATGATCCTCTGAAAATGAAAGAATAATCCTGAATCTCCTTCAAAAAATCATTAAATGGTGTGGGTGTTCATTCCCTATGAAGAGGAATACCTATCACAAATGGTTGAATCAATGGAAAGATTCAACCAAGAGGAAATTTCCATCACGAGGGAATACGTTGATGTATTTCTTGAAGAGTTACCTATACTTCCCGGAGATCGTGAGGTAGAGTTCTCTATGGAACTTATACCCAGAGATAATCTAATCTCAATGCGTCCCTGTTAGATAGATCCTATCAAACTAGGGGAGTCAAAGAAATAGGTGATAGAGAATCTGGACAAAGAGATCACACACCCCAATGCATAACCTTTTGGTGAAATGGTGCTCTTTTTGAAGAAGAGGTATGAAAAAATGAAACTATGTATCCATTATTAGGATCTCAATAAGATCACAATAATGAAAAAGTATCTTCTTTCAATGATAGATGACTTTTTTATCAGTTATGTTGAAATGAATACTTCTCAAAGGTGTATCTTCATTCTGGATATTTTTAGATAAAGGTGAATAAGTACGATATTTAGAACACTACCTTCCATACAAGGTCTGGGCTCTAGGAATTAATGGTGATTCCCTTTAAACATACTAATTCCCCTTCAAAAGTCATGTATTTTATGAATTGTGTCTTTATACATTACATCAACAACTGATTGGTAGTGTTTATAGATGATATTTTCATATACTCAAATAGAAAGGAGGAACATGAACAATATCTATGACTTGTATTAGTGACATTGAGAAAGGAGATGTTGTACACCATGTTCAAAAAGTGTCACTTTTTTATGAATCAAGTCACGTTATTTGGATATGTGATCACAAGCGATGGTATTTCTATAGACCCTTAAAAAACTAAAGAAATTAATAAATGTCCCTGACCCTCTAGTGTCACAGAAATACACAATGTTCTTTGATTAGATGGGTACTACTGATATTTTGTGGGAAATATCTCAGGATTGTCATCAACACTGACTAAGTAAATATGGAAAGGGGTAAAGTATGTATGGATGGAAGAATGTACGGGATGTTTCGAGGAGGTAAATAGAAATTTGATCACTACACTTGTACTCACTTTTCTAAACATTGGAAAACATTCTTTGATATACAGTTATGCTTCAAAGAAACTATTGGGTTGTGTACTCACGAAAATGATAATGTGATAGATTTTGCCTCACAGATATTGAAGATACATGAGGTGAACTACCTGGTGCATGATTTAGAGATGGAAGCCTTGATTTTTTCCTTTAATATATAGTAGAACAAAATTCATGGTGAAAAGTGTGACATATACACTGACCAAATAATACTAAAGTATATATTCACACAAAAAGATCTTAACATGTAACAAATGAGATAGTTAGAGCTAATGAAGTACTGTGATTTCTCTATTCACTATCATGATGAAAAGGAAAAAAATTTAAATGATGCTCTGTGTATAAAATTACTTACTACTCTATCAATGTTATAAATTTAAAAAGACCCTATATTCTTGGATATACAACGGAAGAATTTGGAAATCATAAGGATAGGGGATTCATTTTACCTTAACCAAAAGATTCGGAAACCATCAATCCAAAAGATGATTAACGAGGAACAAAGGGTAGATATAGAGTTAATAAATAAGTTGAATATTGTAAAGGATGGGAAGGTGAAAGTGTTCCATATCAACATTGACGGTCTGATTCAGTTTGGAACATGGCATTGTGTGCCATCGTCACTTGGCATAAAGACGGAGCTATTGGATAATGTACATAGCTCAACATTATCAATCCATAATGGTTGTAATAAGATTTATCAAGAATGTTGGGAAAACCTTTGGTGGGACAACACCATGAAGGTGATTGCAGAATGTAACTCCCCATGATTTCATAGTAAGTTATTTTCTTTAATGTCATTCAATAGATTGTGTTATACGCAACACCGAGTTCGTGCTTACGATGACTTACCAAACTAGCCATTCAAAAGCGGTTAAGAATAATATTAACTGAATTTTGAAATTTATATACTCCATATAATTTTAGAATCCATATTATGTGTTTCTTAGACATAATATAAAAACAAATTCATTTTTTTCTGATGAAAGAAGTATTTTTCAAAAAAATGCAATTTTACCACCTTTTAATGGAAAAACATTTTTAAAACCAATATTTGACACTTTTATATATTAAATTTAATGAAATAAATTCTCTTTTAGAATTGGTACATATAAATTAATTATGGATAAATTTTTGGTATGAATCTAATAACTTTTATATTTTGATGAATACTGAAAAATAAAAAATTCTAATTGAATTTTTTTAATAAATATACTACATAGTTTTAAATTATGAATTTTAATGGTTTGGAAGTATAATTATATTATATTTTTATCATTTAATATAATTTAAGTCATTATATGTATTTTTACATTTAAATTTGACATAAACACATGTCAATTTTTGATAGTTTTTTATTTTTAAAAACACGCTTATCGGTTTTTGACAACGGGAATTAATTTTAAATTAATTAATTAAAATTATATTTTTTGAATTTGGTAAAATTGTTTTTATTTTTGAATTCATAATATCAAAATTATCTTTGGGTAATTTTTTGGTATTTTTTGGAAAAGACTCAATTTTTGATGAACAGTGAAAACATTGTGTTATAGTTTAAAAACGTTTTTTTAAATAATTCCTTATATTATTTAAATCTATTTTATGTGAAAATAGTTTTATAATACCTATATATGTTCAATGTAATTTATCAGTGTCATTTTATAATAAAATTTGATGAATGAATGTTTAATGAACTTTTTACCGTCTTTTACCCACCTCCTATGAGCATTTGCAAATTTACATAAAACATCATTTCCCATTTCTGTGAGTTAATTATAAAACCTACAAGAGACACGGTTGATATGTGTTAGTAAAATTTGGTTCAATAAGATAAAAATAATATTTAGTGAATAATAAATTTTTACTTTTATTTACCACGGTTAAAAGTAAATACGGTAATTAAGTGAAAAAATGATTTTATTATTACCTTTACACATATCCTAATTATTTTGGATAATTGTAATTCGACCAAAAAAACAATAGAAAAAAACATTGATCATTTAGGTCCACTTGTATTATAGTAGGAAATTTTTTATTATTATATTTAAAGAAGATTTAATAGAGTTAAAATCAATGTTTAATAAATAAAACATTTTTAATATAGAGTTATAAATAAGATAAATTCAAATATAAATATTCATTATAAAGCTACAAATATTTCCTAAATAATGTTATTTTATTTATACTTTATAGAAATTAAATAATTTAATTAATTTATGACATAATGATTATGCAGTAATTACCTAATTTATGAAATTTTAAAATAATTTGATATTATAAACATCCAAATAATTGTAATTTGAGACTTTTATGAATTCCACTAATTTTTTAAGTTAATATGACATGTAATGGTTAGTTATATTAATTTCTCTTCTACGTAATAATGGTTTTTTGAATTTATAAAAAACAAAATACCAAATAGTGTCAAAATTGACATAAAAGAGTTTTAAAACAAATATTATTTTATTATTTGATATTCTATTCCTAAAAATCTAAGGATTGGCCAAAGATATTAAATAATATTATATATTTCATTAATGAACAACTTTATGTTCTGTTGGAAGTTTATTGTATGTTGATTAACTATATAATATAAAAATACAATGAGACATGGTAAATGTCTAGCTATTTAACTAAGAGTTAAATATAAAAGATAAAGTTAATAGAGTAACCCAAACTAGTCTGGAATATATTGGTTGAGTGATTTTCAAACCATCCCCACCTTATCCATTAAATAATTCATTTTTAATCTATTATAAACCTAAAATTATGTTATTATAAAATAATATTTCTATCTTTTCCTAAGGTACCCCTCACCCCTCTTATAAAAGGGCACTTCCCCTTCACTCTAATTCACACCTTCAAAGCCATTTGACTCTGCCAAAACCTTCCCAAATACCTTCTCAACTGTCCTCCCTTAATCCTAGAGGCCTTCCATTAGTCATAAAGCCATCTTAAAGATACCTTTTGATCAAATCAAAAGGAAGAACCTGAAGAAAGAGGTAAATATTACATCACCTCATTCAAGTTACTTTCTTCTTCCACTTCCTATTTCATTCTTGTTTCCATTATAAAATAATAACTCAAGTATATTATATATAATATGATTTTATTATAATTATTTGACAACCATATTAATTATTCTATCCATAAATTGAATGACAGGTCACCATACATGCGTACGTACGGCTTACCGTTTCCACGTCATGGTGTAATAGTTAATCAATACATTATTATTTGGATGGGTATATTAATGATGTATAATTTTTGTAAATAATTAATATAACATGATAATTATTTTTTATATATGATATAATATCCAATTTTATATTTTTTTAATATCAAGAGAATGATATTGTCGATCGTGCGTACGTACAGATTACTGTCTCCACGAACGCGATGAGGTTCATTCCCCATCATAACCATTAAAGAATAATTTTCATTAGATAATTAAAAATAATATTTATATATATAATATAATTACTAATATGAATAATATAAATCCTATCCAAAGAAAACATTACTTAATTAACAAAGCATATAATGGAAAACAAATCAGTGAACACCCGAAACGATGCTAATACTAAAATATTATTAACAAAGAAATATTGAAAGATCATATATGATATAATATTAATGTATATAATTATTGTATAATTTAATAAAAATTATTTAATCATTATAAATGAGGTTAACCTACCCTTGACCAAGGAAACGTATAGGGTAAGGGGTTTCATATCTCCCTTTTAATTTTGTGTTATTTCCTTTGTTCGCCACTTATTTATTGGATGTGGTGAATTGTGTACTGCCATTTCATATATATTATCATTATTCTCTTTATATTCATGGTATTTTTTGATTCTTTTGATGTTAATTAACATTTGTTCATAGTACTCGATTGATTACAATGATGTAAGGGCTTCTCATCTCACTTTTTATTCCCGTGAGATTCATGCTATATTGACCATTATTTAATTCTGTGTGGCATATGTACTGTCTATAATTGTATTCACGGATAAATATATGTTAATTTAGGAGTATTTACATCTTATTTGTATGATCTTTCTTTCATGGGTTGTATGTTTCATATGTTACCAAATCGGTATGGGAATTTCAAATTTAAATTTCCACTCAGTGGGCTTTACACATACTTCATTGATTATTTTACCCCAATATTATGCGTGGAAACACAATTTGTTATTTATGTATTAATTTACACTCCCCTTTGTGTGGATATACGTTTTATACACATAAAAACTCCATTGATAATTTGTCAAGTCATTGATATAAACAGGATCTTAACTCAATTTCCATTCATTGAGTTAAAAATCCAAGTCATTGGTGTTGTTTTTACAAGAATATGTGTGAATTTCCTTTGATATATTTACACTGAATATCCAATCATATTGAGTGTATTTATATTTTTTACACATTATTTTTTCATTTATTTATCATTTTCTTATGGATACTGTCTTTACAAGGGGTTTCATCTTAATTTACATCCCATTGAGACTTCTTTGTTGTTATGCACCAATTCACTTATATATGGTGTATATAATGTCCTTTGACATAATATATCATGGAATCCTTTATTCTAAATATATTATTGTGTTTTTGTCACCTCAATTATTTTGTATTCAAGTTTCTCTCATTTGTTTTGGAACTCTAACCAAAACATCTTTTTAAATGATTTAAAAATTTATTCTTCTAAATCTTTCTCATTAAATTCTATATTTTATAAATGGTTTTAAGAATTTATTTATATGTACATTAATGTGTTAAAATTAATATTCCTTTTAAATGTTTCAATGTGGAATTGGACACTTTTATTCAAAAATATATTTTTAAATGACATCTTGAAAAATAGTGTGACTTTTATATGATTTCAAGAAGAATGGGGATGTTTCTCTCAATTAGTTTTAATGATAATTTTCATCTTTGAAAATAACTTCCATTATTCTTGATTGAGGTTAATAATTTAAAATAAAATATTCCATGTTTTATTGAATGAGTTATGCTTGACTGTGGATGTGCTATTTATATACCATTTAAGCTTTGTAGATAAAGTATTGACATTTTGTAAGCTAGTTTTTATACGGATGATTCTGTTATGTTTCAAAATTTTCATACGAGGAATTTATTTGACATAGTAAGTGATAGGTGGAGCCTTCTATAGCTCCTCTATGCATCGGTTGGTCTCATGAGACAAACTAGTGTCTTGGCACAAGTCCTTGACAAAATCTTATTTGTAGTATTGGCACAAGGCCTTGACTTTGTGGTTATGAAAGACCGACATTATGCATTCCATAATTATGAAAGTGGATATTGATATTGAATTTGATTATTCTACTAGTAGAATTAAAATTTGAGTAAGTAAATGGTATTATTTTGATTTATATTTTCCATATAATGATAATGTTTATTTTTAAAAGTATTTTGTTTTACCATTATACATTGCCTTAAATGTTTATTCATATTTATTAATGTTTCTGATATATTGTTATCCTTACTAAGAATCGGAGCTCACCCCTCTCTATGTACTAATTTACATATGATACGAAGAAGTAAATTTTGAATGACCTTTAGGGATAGTCTATGGGATCTCAGTGTTGTCCATGGATATTATGTTGTTGTAGTTTTCCATTTTATGATATAATGTATTCCTTATGAATGTATCTCGTACTTTTAAGGCTACTAAACTAATCGGTATTTGGAGACATGATCTTTTTTTATCATGCCAATGATATGTAATAATGCACCGACTCAGGGCTTCTATGGTCGGGGCGTTATAGTTGGTACCAATGGATGATTAGTACAAACATTGGAAACTAGATTTAGATAAACATTGATTAGAGAACGTAGCCCTAAGATAGATTTTGAGGATTAGTATACAAGAAATTCATAGAATTTAGTATTGTAGAGATTTATGACTTTTCCATGCAATACATCTTTTTCGGGATACGAGCAGGTAGAGGAGGCTCTGGCATAGATATTCCTAGGGGTAAAACACAAAAACACCGCTTTGAGCTTGACTTGAACGGGAACTCGTGCACAACAATGGGGCTTGATGCACTCTTGGTTATGACACTCCCATAGGATATGATTAAAATAAATCACATTTTTTATACAAAATGATTTGAATTATTTTAATATAAGATGAGAATAAATAAGAATCATTAATCCTAAGGTGTTTTAGATAGAAAATATGGTGTTATGATATTATCTAAATGATTTTATGACTCACATTATTCATTCTTGTGTTAGTCAATGAATGGATTCCAAGGAAGTCATAGTAACATTGAACATGATGTATAAGGGGGTCAAAACGGAGGAAATGAGAAACAAAATAAAATGTTCATAGGTGTATAAGATATTGTATTCATTCGGAATCAGTTTTCAAAAAATATGATCATCAACATATACATTTACAAACTCCTGGACTCAACAAATAAGCGAAAGGTGGTGAATGATAAGAGATCCAGCAATGGAGACCATGGAGAAAGAAATATCAATTTCCATAATTCAAGAAATATGGAAGGAGACGCCTATGGAAGTGTCTCAATGGAACAATGAAATGATTTATGTGTGGTAAATAAGGACATAAAGTAAATAATTTAAAAAAGAAAAATGAAGAGTATTATTAAAGAAAATAAAAATGATACCAATAATCCATTTATAGACATTTGTCGTAAATGTAGGGCACCTGAGTAATACCTGAGTGAATTCCCTATTCTATATGATAACCCCTTTGTCATGGAAGAACCCATGTGGAAATAAATATATGGTGAAATGTTTAATTATATTAGTGTTGTTTGTTGATGGGATTACTTTTGAAGACTTTTCTCTTATGTGTAACCCTATAGTTTATTATGTGAAAATTCTATTTTAGTAATTATTGTGTTTTCTTTTGTTGATATAGTTATAAATAACCATTTAAGTTTATATGATCCCTGAATTTGAGGCAATTTCAGGTTATTAATTTTTTGGATGAAAATGGGAGGTATGAGATAATATTTATGGTGAAATTATGTTATAGTTATTTTGGTGAATTTATCTCATTCTGGGAACGTTTTAAAATATAGTTTTTTTCAAAAGGACAACACGCAGACCGTGTGACTACCCATGGTGTTAGAAAAAGCTGCAGGAATTGAACCCACAACCATAGTGTGATTGGGATTTATCGCCTACCACTGGACTACGTGAAGTCCCTGGTTAGTGTGACTAATTCTTTTTAGTCAAATGATTTTATTGATTAATAATAATTTGATTTTGGATCTGATGTATTATCAAATGGATATCCGTAGTATAGGAAAATGATTTGGGGATTAAGTGTTAAATGTTATTTTGGAAGACGTTTGATCTATTGGGAATACTATATACCTATGTAAAATAGAATACTATGGGATTTCATTTGAGGCATAATAGTGGATTTTTTTCTATGTTTTTATTGTGTATTTATATAAATTGGGGATATTTATGGAAATAATTAACCTATCGTATAGAATATGTGATTAGGTTAATTAATTTTAAGTATGTGACTTTAAGAGTAGTCGATGTTATTTGGAAAGACAAATTAACATGGAATATTGTGCAATCAGATTCTTCTATGTTTTGGGATTCAATAATATTTAAGATTATATTGATGGATTTTAAGGACAATTGTTTATTGAATGGTATTTATTGATCTTTGGGTATTATTTGTTTAATTTTATAAATTAAGATAAGTATTTATTTCTGTAAAGGATTATCCTTTTTGGGGATCATCCGATCTTATACTAACCATTTTGTTTTTGGTTAATCTCTAAAGACAAGATAAAAATATATATTATATCCTTTGTGTATTATTTGATTCTCTAGAAGTTGATTCTAGCACTTCAAGTGTGACCAAGACATCTTGAATACTCATCTTTTAAAAAAAAGATGAGTTAGAGGTAGAAATTTATTAGAGGATGAAACTCTACTTAAAAATTATATATATCTCTTTATGTTCTTAGTCAATCTCATAAATAAATTCCACAACTTTAAGAAATGTATCTTAACACAAAAAATGTTATATGTTTTCTTTTTCTACTAAAATACTAATGAAGGTCTACCTAATCACAATTTTGTGGTTTTCTTGTTGTTAACTTTCGCCTAATCATGTTGTTATCACTCTCTAATAGAACATCACTCTTATTTTATCTTCCATATCCATGTTTTCCTACATGGAATCCTAGTGTGGGTTATCTCAGGTGTCCTTTGTACTTATCTTTCATTCTATTCGAGAGATAGTTTTATTGAGTCTTTTTCTAATGTGGGACTTTCATTGATGTTCCCAAGAAAAATTTTAAAATTGTGAGAACGCAATTTCCAAAAGGTGGTAATAATGTAACACCCCAAGATTTCATAGTAATTTATTTTCTTTAAATTAATTAAATAGCTTGTGCTACATGGAACACTGAGTTTGAGCACACCATGACTTACCAAACTAGTAGTTCAGAAGCGGTTATTAATAATATTAACTGAATTTTGAATTTTATATACTCTATATAATTTTAGAATCCATATTATGTGTTTCGTAGACATAATATAAGAAAATATTCCATTTTTTCAGATAAAATATGTATTTTTCAAAAAAATGAAATTTTACCAAGTATAAATGGATAACCCTTTTTTTAAAAAATATTTGACACTTTTATATTTTAAATTTCATGAAATTAAATTTTTCTTTAGAGTTGGGACATAAAAATTTATTTTCGATAAATCTTTGGTACTTTTCTAATAACTATTATATTTTGATGAATACTAAAAAATACAATTTTTTTTTGAAAACAACATTTTTAATCGAAATAATTTATAGTGTTAAATTATTTATTTGAATGGTTTGGAAGTATAATTACATTATATATTTATCATTTAATACAATGTCAGTGATGATAAGTAATTTAAAATTTATATTTGACATAAAAAAATTTTATTTTTTGATAGTTTTTACATTTTAAAAAAACGTTTATCGGTTTTAATAAGAGAAATTAATTTTAAAATAATTAATTAAACTTATATGTTCTGAATTTGTTAAAACATATTTCATTTTTGAATTCTTAATATCACAATTATCATAGGGTGACTTTTTGGAATTTTTTTAAAAACATTCAATTTTTGATAAATAGTGAAAAAACTGTGTTATAGTTTAAAACCGACATTTTATTAAAATAATTATTTATTTTATTTTTAATTTATTTTAAGTAAATATAGATGTATAATACCTATATAAATTCAATGTAATTTATTGGTGTCATTTTATAATAAAATTATATGTATGAAATTTTATTGAACTTTTTACCGTCTTTTACCCGCCTCCTATGAGCATTTGAAAATATACACAAAACATAATTTTACTACTTTGGTGAGTTGAATTTAAAAAATCCTAAGAGACACAGTTGATATTATTAAGTTAAATGTGGTTCAATTAGATGAAAATAATTTTTTGTGAATAGTAATTTTTTCCTTTTATTTACACTGGTTAAATGTATATAGTGTAATTAAGGGTAAAAATGTTATTATTATTACCCTAAAACATTTCCTAATTCTATTGGATAAGTGTAATTCGACCAAAAACAACCATAGTATCAAAATATGATCCTTTATATCCACTTGGATTAGATTATGACATTTATTATTATTTTATTTAAAGAAGAGTTAAAAGCGTTAAAATCAAAGTTTAATAACTAAAACATTTTTAATATATGGAGATACATAAGATTAATTCACCTATAAATATTAATTAGAAAGATAAATATATTTCCCACATAATGGTAGTTTATTTATATTTTTTAGACAGAAAATAATTATTTTTTTTATGACATAATGATGATGCAGTAATTACCTTATTAATGACATATTAAAATAATTTGATATTGTAAACATCCAAATAAATATAATTTGATACCTGTAGGAATTCCAATAATTTTATAGGTTAATATGTCATGTTAGGGTTGGTTAGATGAATTTATTTCGAAGTAATAATGGTGTTATAAATTTAGAAAAAACAAAATACCAAATAGTACCAAAATTGACAAAAATGAGTTTTTAAAACAAATATAATATTATTAATTGATATTATATTCCTAAAAATATAAGGATCGGACAAAGGTCTTAAATGATATTTTATATGTCATTAATTAACAACTTGTGTTTCTTTTGGATGATTATAGTAATTATATTTACTATATAATGCAAAAATAAAAAGCCATATGGAAAATGTCAAACTATTTAACAAAGAGTTAAATCTAAAAGATAAAGTTAATATAGTTACACAAAACTATATAAAACCTATTGGTTGAGTGGTTTTCGACCAATCCACACCATATCCTATAAATAATTTATTTTTAATACATTAGAAACTGAAAATTATTTTATTATAAAATAATATTTCTAGCTTTCCCTAAGGTCCTCTCAGCCCTCTTATAAAAGGGCACTTACCATTCTTTCAAATTCACATCTTCAAAGCCATTGGGCTCGGCCAAAACCTTCCCAAATACCCTCTCAAATGTCCTCCCTTCATCCTAGAGGCATTACATCAATCATAAAGCCAACTTACAGATCTCTTTTGATCAAATCAAAAGGAAGAACCCGAAGAAAGAGGTAAGTATTTCATCACCTCTTTCAATTTCCTTTATTATCCCACTTCCACTTTATTTGTTGTTTCCATTAAAAAATAATAATTATAGTATCCTCTATATACTTTGATGTTATGATAAATATAGTAGAACCATATTCATTATTCTATCCATCTTTTGAATGATAGGTCACCTTACGTGCGCACGTACGACTTACGGTCTCCACATCGTGGTGTAATTGTTATTCAATACCTTATTATTTGGATGGGTATAATAATGATGTATAATTTATTTAAATAATATATATAACATGATTAATATTCTTTATATATGATATACTATCCAATTATATATTATTTCAATATCAATGGATTGATATTGTCGATCGTTCGTACGCACAGATTACAGTCTCCGCGAACACGATGAGATTCATTCCCCCATCGTATCCATTCAAGAATAATATTTATTAGATGATTAAAAATATTGTTTAAAGACATAATATCTTTATGAATATTAATAATATAAATCCTATCCTAAACAAATATTACTTACATAACAATGTATATAAAGGAAAATTAATCTATTAACACCTGAAACGAGGATAATAATAAAATATTATTAACAAATAAATATTGAAAGATCATATATGATATCATATTAATTAATATGATTATTTTATAATTTAATAACAATTATTTCACCATTATATATGAGGTTAACCTAACATCGTCGAAGGAAATGTACAAGTTAAGGGGTTTCTTATCTCACTTTTAATTCTGTGAGATTTCCATTGTTCGCCACTTAATTATTGGATGTGGTGTATTGTGTTCTGTCATTTGATATATATTATCAGGATTCTATTTATATTCATGGTATTCTATGATTAATTTGGATGTTATTAACATTTTTTAATATGATTATTGATGCTCCTTTTTTTCAAAGTGTCTAAAAGAAATAAAAAGTTAAATACCTCAAACAAAGAAGATTCATCCTTTGAAAAAAACATCAAAAAAAGAGAAAGGGATGAACAAGGAGAAAATTCCCATAGTTCGTGCAAGTTCCAGCATGTTTATGAAAGTATACATTCGTGACACCCAAATGGTCACGCAGGTGACTTGCGCGCCCTCATTGAAAATTGCCTAGGGTCTTCTCCATCCAATAAATACCACCAGTGGGCCCCCCATTTTGAGGAGGAGGATTTTTAGAAACAGTGCTCTGAACGCCCATGTCTCTTCTTCAAGTCTTCCAAACACATCTAAGGTAATTCATTAATTATAATGGAAGGTCTAAACAAGAGGAATAATGACAAAGCGTTAGAATTCACTAACACTTGTGCGCCTAAGTGTTTTACCCTTAAGGGAAATGGACACACTTGCGTGCCTCCTTACCTACTCATTGAAACTTGCGCGCCACTCTTATGGAAGTACCTCGGGATAATTCTAAAGGCTCTGGTCAAGGATCGCCCAAGTATTACTCTAGTGGTCAAGGATATCCCAAGTATATATGCGTTGGGAAAGTATACTTTCATGAACAGGACTTACGCGCCCATACAGTACTTGAGCCACCCACCAAGACATGCGTGACCCGCTCTTTTGGGTGCCCTTCCTGCCCATTTCATCCCTCTTACATCTATCCACCTATCCTATTCAGGATTAAGCCTTCAGAACTCTCTCCAAAGCCATTAATGGCATGATTTCTTTGTTGAATTCATATCTGAATGTAATTCTATGGAACATCTCTTAAAACCTAGTGATTTATATATCCTCATGTCACTAAGGTCAGAGATTTATTCATTCAACCTCATCCTTTGAGATGATAGAATCATTAATTTGGGCATCCTTCTCAAAAGTTAGCCCGAATCCAAATTCTCATTAATTTTGGAATCCTCCGTTGGAGTAAGCCCCAAGTCCTCATTAATTTGGCCCTCCTTGTTAGGAGTAAGCCCCAGTCATAATTCCCTTAACATGGGATTACTTCTCAGGTGTAAGCCCCAGTCTTAAAATTCCCAAATATGGGCATCCTCTTCAAAAGTAATCCCCAACCATGGTTCTCTTAACCTGGGTTCCCTCTTCGGGAATAATCCCCAGTCTAAAATTCTAAAAATATGGTCATCCTCCTCAAGAGTAAGCCCCATGTCCCTTAACCTAGGATTCTTTCTCAGGAGTAAGCCCCAAACGTAACATTTTTATCTTAACCAGTCTTAATTTACTTTTTATCTGGGCTTCCTTCTCTATAGTAAAAACCAATCATGAGTCTCGTCCTAATTTGGGCATCTTCCTCAGGACTAAGCCCAATGTTAGAGTACACAAATCTCTATAAAGTACGTATACATTTATGAAACTTGTCCCTAGATTTCTTCCCTGAATTAAATCTTAATTCTCATCCTTTTTGGGTAGTCATACATAAATAATCCCCACATCATTGCATCTTTCGTGGCACAATTGTCTGGTTTCACCAAAACCTCTTGTTTCTCACACCAAGCATGAATCACGTGAGTTTAGAATGTAAAATTAATCATGACATCATTCTTTGATCCATCAATAATTCATAAACATCATACTCCATTACTCGAACTATGTGGGTACTAATTCCTTTTCTAAAACAAAGGATGTGTAGGTAGCCCATCAGTGGGTATAATCCCAACTATAAAATAATCCATTTCCTTCGGAATGAAAATAAAATTCAAGTGCCCCACTAAGTGGATTTAAAACCAGTATGGTTATCATAATGACCAAGAGAATTTTATGTATTGAAAGATACCATTGAATAAGAATCTCTAAAAAAATACAGATGATTCACTATCGATGAAGAACCTCGAATACTGATAAAAGATTTTCTAATTTTCTTACATATCAAAAACTTTTTGTCAGATCTAAAGGAAATAACATTTCATACTTGGTAATGTAATAAGGATTCACGAACATAACTTAAATCTATAAAGAGAGTCCCAGAGTAGACAATAATTCCCCTAAAAAGGTGTGATGAGTCCGACCTCCCATCCTCTCGACCAATGAAAATTCATAAGCCTCATTAGTCCACAACTAATGAGCGCCTGCCTTTGGAATGTAGGTACAAATGGATATGGAATCATTGGATGTTTCTTGTTCTATGAACAAACTCGTTAGAAACTGATGGTAATGTTTGAACCTTCAATGAATGAGGTCATCACCAATTCCATAGGAAACAAAAAATGGTGAACCCGATGTGAATCCTTAACCAATATAAAATGATGCTTTGATTTTTGGTTAGGACCCTATTTAAACTCAATGAGAGGGCCAAAAAAGAAATCAATAACATATTTTCTCATCCAAAAGATGTAGTGGTCAAACTTATCTTGATTGTTTCTGTTATATCAAACATTCACTCTTTTCCAAGATCTTCTGCATTACGAGAATGAATTTTCTTAAGTCCACATCTGTGAATACCTCTGCTGCGAATGCCATTGCTACTACTCCTGCTGGATCGTCATCCGGTCTGAGGACAAAATCTCCTACTCAGTGTCTTTTACGCTTGGTATCAAATTTTCTGGTTATGGAGTACCATAAAAACGGTACTATTCTGACTTTGGAGGCCACTCGACAAGCCCTCCAAGTCAATAATTTAGCCTGGTTCTCTGGACAGTGACGAAAAGTGACCAAGAATTAGGTGGTGATAACCACTATCTCTAACTATTTCGGGTCGTTATCCCCAAAACATAATCACCATTCACTCCCATATTCTGAGTTGGTGAATGAGAAGGTCCCTCAGGGGCGTAATTCAAGGAGACAGGAATCCTTCCCGAGGTCTCCCATCAACAATCGCCACCAGACTCATGCGGAAGTGCGCCCTCAACATGATGAGGGTATCAAGTCCAGGCATTCAACTCAGGTTCCTCGAAGCCATTTAGGCAAGACATGTAACACCCCAAGCTTCCACGGTACGTTTCACTTTGAATAATGCAATAGCGTTTGTTGTACGCAACCTCGAGCTCTAACACACACCACAATGAATTAAACTAGCCGTTGTGAATAGTAATACCTACTTTTTAAAATTTTATAAATTTTATTTATCAAAATGGACTTCATTTTTGGATTCGGAATATCGAAATTAGCCTATGTTGAATTTTTGGTATTTTTCTGAGAACTTCTATTTTTTGTGAATAGTGAAAAATACTTAAAAAAAACTTTTTTAATCAAAATAATTTATAGTGATAAATTATACTATTTAGTGGTTTTAAAGTATAATTAGAATATATTTTTACCATTTTATCCAATGGTGGTCATTAGAATTAATTTAACATTGAAATTGGACATAAACAATTGCCTGTCTTTTGATATAAATTGTTTCTTAAAAACACGCTATTTGTTGTAACAGCGGGAATTAATTATAAAATTAATTAATGCAACTTATATTTTTGGAATTTTTTAAAATAGAAATCATTTTTTAATATAGAATATTAATTATAGCTTAGGGTGAAATTTTGGCCTTATTCTGAAAAACTTCAATTTTTGATAAATAGTGAAACCCCTAAGTGGTTGTTAAAAACTGATTTTTCGTTAAAATGAAATATTACCACTTCTGTGATTTGATTTTCAAAAATCCGACATACATGGTTGTCATTAAGAAGTAAAATGTGGTTCAATGAGATTAAAAATTTTTTTTGGTGAATAGTAACTTTTAAGTTCTTAATCGCGATTAGAGGTGATTAGTGTAGTTTAAGGTACAAATAATGTTTTAATAATATGAGATGAGCATGACACTTGTCCTACTCATATTGGATGAGTCATGGCCGACCAATACAACCCATGGGTCAACCTGGGGACCCCATGGAGCCACTTTAGTTGGAAAATGACATTAATATATATTTATTTAATGTTAAAATTAAATTGACACAAACATGAGTTATTTTACTAAAACAGTTTTTAAGTGGGGTTACACAAGTCCACATTTTGACTATAAATATTAATTAGAAAGCTAAAAAGATTTCCTACATCATAGTAGTTTTTTTATAATTTTTAGACATTAAATAAATTAAATTATTTATGACATCATTATGATGCAGCGATGACCTCATTATTTAAAGATTTAAATAAAATGAGAAGATAATGCAAAATCCAAAGCTTACACTTGTCCAAAGCCTATTGGATGAGCATATTTCGAAACCGTATCACCTTAGCCTCGAATTATATAAGTGTGGGACCTTTAGAATCCGAAAAGCATTGTGAAATAATGTAACATTTCAACCTTTCCAAAAGAGCCCCTCCTCTCCTCTTATAAAAGGCCCCCACCTCTACCACCTTATTCACACTTCCAAGCCTTTTGGTTCGGCCAACCCCTGCCCAAATACTCTCCCAACTTCTCTCCCTTCATCCTAGAAGCTTTACTTTAGTCAGAAAGCCATCCTAAGGAGTCCTTTTGATCAAATCAAAAGGAAGAACCCGAAGAAGAGGTAACATTTTCATCACCCTCTTTCAAGTTTCTTTCTTCTTCCACTCCCTCTTTGTTTATTATTTCAATTCTAAAATTATAACTCCAGTATCTTCTATATACTGTGATGTTATTTTTAAAATGGAACAACCATATTCAGTATTATACCCATCATTTGAATGACATGTCACCATACGTGCGTACGTACGACTTACCGTCTCCACGTCGTGGTGTAATTGTTATTCAATATATTATTATTTAGATGGGTATAATAATGATATGTAATTCATGTAAATAATAAATATAACATGATAATGATTCTGTATATATGATATACTATCCAATTATATATTATTTTAATATCAAAATAATGATATTGTCGCTCGTGCGTACGTACGGACTACCGTCTCCACGAACGCGATGAGATTCATTCTCCGTCGTATCCATTAAAGTATAATTATCATTTGGTGATTTAAAAATAATGTTTAAGGACATGATATCATTATGGATATGAATAAGATACAACCTACCCGTGAAAAACACGACTTACGTAACAAAACATATAAAAGAAAATGAGTAAGTTAACACCCGAAACAACGATAAATCTAAGATATTGTTAACAAAGAAATGTTAAAAGATCATATATGATATCATATGAATGTATATGATTCTTGTATAATTTAATAACAATTATTTCACCATTATATAGGAGGTTAACCTACCTCAACCAAGGAAAAGTACAAGGTAAGGGTTTACTTCACAACCTCTTCATTATCCAAGGTTGTTTATACATAATTATCTACTAGGACCTCGTTATCATCCAAATCCATGTTTCTTAAAAATGTCTTTCAAAACATTTTTACTATTAAATGGAAAATGGGTTAAAGTCATTTATACCCTTATACGTTTTTGAAAGGAATCTTACCATCATTTTCCAAACAATGTACTTTTTGACCTTTTTGACAAATATAAGGTAAGAATGTTTTTTTACTTATACGACGGGTGTGACTATTTTCCGCCATTATAACTTCGTCGAAGCTTCCCTAACAAGCTTATAAGAATATCTTCAAATTAAATGTATTATTTTATAATTATGGGACTTTTAAATATTTTCAAAAAGTAGAGATATTTCTCTCAAATAGCTTTGATTTCATCTATGTCAACATCCTTTGATGGGTTTTAAGTTTAATTGAAATTGAGTTGTGATACAAAACTTCCATTGAACATTTTGTGAAATATTTGACTGTGGATGTGTTATTTTTATACCATCCATAGTTTATGGAGAAATTGTTGACATTTCGTATTCTAGTTTTAATACGAATATTTATGTTATGTTTAAACCTATTCATATGAGGAATGTATTGGACTTAATATGTGACAGGTGGAGCCCGCTATAGCTCCTCGGTGCATCGGTAGGTCTCATGAGACAACTAGACGTGGAATTGGCCGAGGCCCTTTCCCAATTTGGTTTATGGTTTTGGCCGAGGCCTTAATCATTTTAGACGTCTTGGCCGAGGCCTTGACAAAATGTTTCAGAATGTCTGGCATTATACATTCCCTCATTATGAAAGTGGTTATTGATATTTCATGTGATTATTCGTCTAGTAGAATATCCATGTGAGTAAGTAATGGAATTATTTTATTTTACTTTTGCCATATTATGCTGAAGTTCAAGTTCAATAAGGCTTTTGTTTTAGTTATACATTGCCTTAAATGCTTATGTTTTCTTATAAAATCTTCCGCAATATTATTATCCTTACTGAGCATCTGAGCTCACCCCTTTCAATGTTTAAATATTTTCCAGGATGTGAAGAAGTGTATTATGTCTGACTTGAAAGAATAGTCAGTGAAGATATGAGTGTGGACTATGAAGACCATGTTATTGTAGTTTCTTTAATTTTGATGTAATGAAAGACTTATGAATGTATCTAGTGTTTCCAAGGCTACTAAACTAATCGGTCTTTCGAGACTTGATCTTTTGTGATCATGCCAATGTTACGAAGTAATGCACCGACTCTGGCTAGCTGGGGTCGGGGCGTTACAGTTGGTATCAGAGACACTTTAGTACTAACCTTGGAAGCTAGATTTAGATAAACTCTGATTAGAGAACATAGCCCAAAGATAGAATTTGAGAATTAGTATAAAAGAACTTCCTAGAATTTTGGTATTATAGAGATGTTATGAGTTTTCCGAGAAATACATCCCTGTCTGGATACGAGCAGGTAGAGGCGGATCTGGCACATATGTACCTAAGGGTAAAACCCGAAAACACCACTTTGAGCTAGACTCGAACGGGAACTGGTGCACGACAACGGGCCTTGCTGCACTCTTGGTTACGACACTCCAGGGGGATATGCTTAGGATAATTCTCATTTTCTTTAGAAACCACTATGAACGGTTATGAGTATATACTACCTAAATGAAAACCGTTTTATGATTATGGATTATATCCATAAATATTTCAATTTATGTTAAGTATTTTATAAGTATGGAATTATGTTTTTTGATTCATAAACTAATCTAGTTTATGCCATTGTATAGAAATGGCGCCTAGTGGAAGGAATGGAAACTGTATCAATGCACGAACTCTGTGTAGGGATTGCCCTCCTGCTCAAGATAATTATTGTGGATCTGGAGATACAACTGGTGCTGATCAACTTATTACCATACTGGGACAACTCACTCTGGTTATGAATAATAACCTTACTCGTATGGAGCACCATGATCCGCAACGTGGAGGATCAATGTTAGACCGCTTCATGAGGAAACAACCACCAACATTTAATGGGGGTACAAATCCATTAGTAGCTGAGCAATGGATAAACACTTTAGAGAAAATATTCCATGCCTTGGGGAGTAGCGAAAGGGAGAAGGTTGTCATGGCAGTTTACCGCCTCACTGGAGATGCCGATCAGTGGTGGTCGCTGATTCAAAACACAAAGGAAGATGATGACGTATCGAATATGGAATGGAGGGAGTTCAAAGAGATTTTCTTAGAAAAATACTTTCCTCATGACCATCGAGCAGATATGGAAAGGCAATTTCTGAGTTTGAGGCAGAAGGAGGATGAGAATGTCGCAAAGTATGAGGATAACTTTACAAGGTTAGCGAGGCATGCTGCCGATTATATACGTAACCCAAGGAGTAAGATTGATCGTTTCTTTGATGGGTTAAAACCATTTCTCCGTCGAGCTTTAGTATCACAATCCTTCTCATCATACGAAGATATTGTCTCGTGTGCTATCAAGACAGAAAAGGAATTCTCTAAGTCTTATGACAACAAAATAAAGCAAGAGAAGAAGAGAACGGTGGAACAAGAGACAGATAAAGGGAAAAAGGGAAAGAAGGATTTTCCATTATGTGATAATTGTGGGAAGAATCACCCTGGTACGTGCCTAAAAGGAATGGGAGTTTGTTATAAATGTGGAGAAAAGGGTCACCAGGCTCGTGATTTCAAGGGAAAGAAAGAGGTTGTCAAAGTTGAATGCTACAATTGTAGGGAAATGGGGCATTATGCAAATGAATGTCCTAAGCGTCAAGGAAACTTACCTCAGAAAAGGCCAAGGGATAAAGGCCAATCTTATGCAGTGACTACAGTTGAAGAGGAATAATTAATGTATTGGTGCTTTTGGACTCGTGGATTATATTCTGGTTATAAGAATAATGTGATATATATAAATATTGTACTGCAGTACTTTTTGATTAAGGTAATATGATTAAGGTAATCATATTTTTAGTATGTGACAATAAGAGAAACTTTTCTTTGTTTGGGGAATCTGATGTTACAATTGATTTTGGAATTTAGAGACCTTTTAGAGAAAGTCTGGACGGAGGTATTTTGGATAACTATTAAGGTTGGAATGGATTAAGTTGAACCATGGATAGTATTGTTTAAGGTTAAAGCATTTATGAAGATTATTTTTGGAATATTATGATACTATAGGTTTAGGAAAAGGACAACCTGCAGGGTGGGGCATAACCCGTCGCGTCGGACGAAGCTGCAGGAATCGAACCCACAATCATAGTGCGACAGGCCTTTATTTCCTACCACAAGCCTACAGGAAGTCCCCGGTTATTAAAAAATAATTTTACTAATATAAATGGTATGTGTTAACATTTGGAACCTTATACAATTAGTATAATTATAATATTTTTGAGTTCTATTATCTTTTTGAGTGAAATATGAGTTGAAGGTTGAAACTCTAATTGTCAAGCAAAAATATATATATACCTATCTCTTATTCAATGAATAAATTAATTCTTAAACTTTAGTAAAGGGATATTAAAACAAAAAAAAATGTGTTATCCTAATACCTTATGTCTTGTTGAACTGATGATATTTTAAATCAACATTGATTGAAGGCTTTGAGGCCCTCAATTTGACAGTTGATTGTGATTGATGACCTCAATCACTCCCTACAAATATTTACGTTTTTCCTCCAATTATATATCTCTAATTGCCACCAATGTTCTCCTAATCGAGATCATAATTGGGTGGTGACTTTTTCATTTCCCTTTCCCTCTTATTAAGGCTAAATTTTATTAACCTTATTTCCGATGTGGGTTTTCCTCAAAGGTATTTTCTCTTTTCAAACTTTAATTTTCAAAGAAAATTTTCAAATTGCGAGGACGCAATTTATTGAAGGAGGGGAGAATGTAACACCCCAAGCTTCCACGGTAGGTTTCACTTTGAATAATGCAATAGCGTGTGTTGTACGCAACCTCGAGCTCTAACACACACCACAATGAATCAAACTAGCCGTTGTGAATAGTAATACCTAATTTTTGAAATTTTATAAATTTTATTTATCAAAATGGACTTCATTTTTGGATTCGGAATATCGAAATTAGCCTATGTTGAATTTTTGGTATTTTTCTGAGAACTTCTATTTTTTATGAATAGTGAAAAATACTTAAAAACAACTTTTTTAATCAAAATAATTTATAGTGATAAATTATAATATTTTGTGGTTTTAAAGTATAATTATAATATATTTTTACTGTTTTATCCAATGGTTTTCATTAGAATTAATTTAACATTGAAATTGGACATAAACAATTGCCAATCTTTTGATATAAATTGTTTCTTAAAAACACGCTATTTGTTGTAACAGCGGGAATTAATTATAAAATTAATTAATGCAACTTATATGTTTGTAATTTTTTAAAATAGAAATCATTTTTGAATTTGGAATATCAATTATAGATTAGGGTGAAATTTTGGCCTTATTCTGAAAAACTTCAATTTTTGATGAATAGTGAAACCACTAAGTGGTTGTTAAAAACTGATTTTTCGTTAAAATGAAATATTACCACTTCTGTGATTTGATTTTCAAAAATCCGACATACATGGTTGTCATTATGAAGTAAAATGTGGTTCAATGAGATTAAAATATTTTTTTGGTGAATAGTAACTTTTAAGTTCTTAATCGCGATTAGAGGTGATTAGTGTAGTTTAAGGTACAAATAATGTTTTAATAATATGAGATGAGCATGAAACTTGTCCTACTCCTATTGGATGAGTCATGGCCGACCAAGACAACCCATGGGTCAACTTGGGGACCCCATGGAGCCACTTTAGTTGGAAAATGACATTAATATATATTTATTTAATGTTAAAATTAAATTGACACAAACATGAGTTATTTTACAAAAACAGTTTTTAAGTGGGGTTACACAAGTTCAAATTTTGACTATAAATATTCATTATAAAGCTAAAAATATTTCCTACATCATAGTATTTTTTTATAATTTTTAGACATTAAATAAATTAAATTATTTATGACATCATTATGATGCAACGATGACCTCATTATTTAACGATTTAAATAAAATGAGAAGATAATGCAAAATCCAAGGCTTACACTTGTCCAAAGCCTATTGTATGAGAATATTTCGAAACCTTATCACCATAGACTCGAATTATATAAGTTTGGGACCTTTATAATCCGAAAAGAATTGTGAAATAATGTAACATTTCAACCATTCCAAAAGAGCCCCTCCTCTCCTCTTATAAAAGGCCCCCCACCTCTACCACCTTATTCACACTTCCAAGCCTTTTGGTTCGGCCAAACCCTGCCCAAATACTCTCCAAAATTCTCTCCCTTCATCCTAGAAGCTTTACTTTAGTCAGAAAGCCATCCTAAGGAGTCCTTTTGATCAAATCAAAAGGAAGAACCCGAAGAAGAGGTAACATTTTCATCACCCTCTTTCAAGTTTCTTTCTTCTTCCACTCCCTCTTTGTTTATTATTTCAATTCTAAAATAATAACTCTAGTATCTTCTATATACTGTGATGTTATTATAAATATGGAACAACCATATTCAGTATTCTACCCATCATTTGAATGACATGTCACCATACGTGCGTACGTACGGCTTACCGTCTCCACGTCGTGGTGTAATTGTTATTCAATATATTATTATTTTGATGGGTATAATAATGATATGTAATTCATGTAAATAATAAATATAACATGATAATGATTCTGTATATATGATATACTATCCAATTATATATTATTTTAATATCAAAATAATGATATTGTCGCTCGTGCGTACGTACGGACTGCCGTCTCCACGAAGGCGATGAGATTCATTCTCCGTCGTATCCATTCAAGTATAATTATCATTTGATGATTCAAAAATAATGTTTAAGGACATGATATCATTCTGGATATGAATAAGATACAACCTACCCATGAAAAACACAACTTATGTTACAAAACATATAAAAGAAAACGAGTAAGTTAACACCCGAAACAACGATAAATCTATGATATTGTTAACAAAGCAATGTTAAAAGATCATATATGCTATCATATGAATCTATATGATTCTTGTATAATTTAATAACAATTATTTCACCATTATACAGGAGGTTAACCAACCCCAACCAAGGAAAAGTACAAGGTAAGGGTTTACTTCACAACCTCTTCATTATCCAAGGTTGTTTATACATAATTATCTACTGGGACCTCGTTATCTTCCAAATCCATGTTTCTTAAAAATGTCTTTCAAAACATTTTTACTATTAAATGGAAAATGGGTTAAAGTCATTTATACCCTTATACTTTTTTGAAAGGAATCTTACCGTCATTTTCCAAACAATGTACTTTTTGACCTTTTTGACAAATATAAGGTAAGAATGTTTTTTTACTTATACGACGGGTGTGACTATTTTCCACCATTTTAACTTCGTCGAAGCTTCACAAACAAGCTTATAAGAATACCTTCAAAGTAAATGTATTATTTTATAATTATGGGACTTTTAAATGTTTTCAAAAAGGAGAGATATTTCTCTCAAATAGCTTTGATTTCATCTATGTCAACATCCTTTGATGGGTTTTAAGTTTAATTGAAATTGATTTGTGATACAAAACATCCATTGAACATTTTGTGAAATATTTGACTGTGGATGTGTTATTTTTATACCATCCATAGTTTATGGAGAAATTGTTGACATTTCGTATGCTAGTTTTAATATGAATATTTTTGTTATGTTTAAACCAATTCATATGAGGAATGTATTGGACTTAATATGTGACGGGTGGAGCCCGCTATAGCTCCTTGATGCATCGATAGGTCTCATGAGATAACTATATGTGGAATTGGCCGAGGCCCTTTCCCAATTTGATTTATGGTATTGGCCGAGGCCTTAATCATTTTAGACGTCTTGGCCGAGGCCTTGACAAAATGTTTCAGAATGTCTGGCATTATACATTCCCTCATTATGAAAGTGGTTAATGATATTTCATGTGATTATTCGTCTAGTAGAATATCCATGTGAGTAAGTAATGGCATTATTTTATTTTACTTTTGCCATATTATGCTGAAGTTCAAGTTCAATAAGGCTTTTGTTTTAGTTATACATTGCCTTAAATGCTTATGTTTTCTTATAAAAGCTTCCGCAATATTGTTATCCTTACTGAGCATCTGAGCTCACACCTTTCAATGTTTAAATATTTTCCAGGATTTGAAGAAGTGTATTCTGTCTGACTTGCAAGAATAGTCAGTGAAGATATGAGTGTGGACTATGAAGACCATGTTATTGTAGTTTGTTTAATTTTGATGTAATGAAAGACTTATGAATGTATCTAGTGTTTCCAAGGCTACTAAACTAATCGGTCTTTCGATACTTGATCTTTTGTGATCATGCCAATGTTATGAAGTAATGCACCGACTCTGGGTAGTTGGGGTCGGGGCGTTACAAGACAAATTGCCAGAGGTGAAATACGATCAATAGTGAGCAGGTTCTCATCTCTTACATCTCCAGAGAAGTCCACCAAACTAACTTGGTGGAAAGAAACGAATGGGCACACACACCTTTCCATTTTAATTCTACTATCTAGTAGACTCATCTAGTAGCATTACACCAATCCTGCCAGGAAATTCTGGCACAGTACTATAGACAGGAACATACACCTATTTATAAATCATTAGCTAGTCAGCTGGCTCATATAAATAAATATGATGGAGCTCGTCATCCATGTTTGGTGAAGTGCAATCAGTAGGCACATACACCTGCTAGTATTGATCTAGCTTACCAACAGTCTCGTTTGGTAGCACATGGAGAAGTCATTCGGAAAACTCCAGTGAAAAATAGAAGGCAGACTGAACTATCATCCCCCACACTTGACTACTGTCAGGATTCATTGACAGGAAAAGGAGGACAGGAGTAGGAACACACACCTACTTCAATCACGGAATGGACGTATATCGCCGTTCCGGCAGCTGAAGTCAACAATCATATTCTATCAATGGTGAAAGAGCAGAAGAAAATACCTTCTCATATTCTGGATGCCTGCTAGGATATTATAACAGCTTCAACAACACCTCAGAAAAAGACACATAAATCTATCTCTACCAGTGGAGTGACACGTCAATAGTTCACTCTAGAATAGACACACACATCTGTTCCAGTCCAAGAGGGTTGTGGGGAGTACTCCCCCATATCATACATAAAACCAAGTTAGGCTCATACACCTGGTTTGAGCGGAGATAATCATCCTAGCCTAATCATTTCCCCTGAGTAGGCACACACACCTGGAAAATTGAGTAAGAAGGCATATATGAAGAAGACCCACCCAACACAGTCAAGAAATCAAGGGCCAATCTGTTACAAGGTATTACTCGATGCTGGAGTTCTTGATTCAATCAGACCACTATATTTTGCCACTCAATATTCTACTCTCTCAGTTCCCAAGAGTGAGAAAATTAATTTTAAAGGTCTACTCATACACTTCCTAATAAAGGCTTGCTTCTTGACAATTCAGTCGATCTCGATGTTTCATCTTCAGATAAGAGCCACAAGAACCCTCTGTGTGTTTAGAAGATCAAGGAGAAAAATGTTTCATCTTTTGATGTAACCCACCATGGTGGTCCTCCCCATGATGATTGATTTAGTTGCAAAAGCACTATCCATAGTAGTAATTTGCATTTTCTGTAAAATTCTTTAGAAGACAATGCAGTTATGAGAAAACCATTTTTTCTTGAGGTACTTTCAAAAGTAAAGCCAGTCATGTCTGATGCGTTACCATCAGCAAGTGAAATACTTTCTAAATCAGAAGATAGCCCAGGGTGTAGGTCATTCTTCAAACCACCCCTGGGTCATTCATCTTCCAGTTTGATCAGTGGATTCTCTACCAGTCTTCTTGAATCTGATAAAGTAACAAGAAAGTACCAACTATGGTCTAAACAAGTAGAAGAATCTTCATTTAATGATAAAGAAGAAATGCTGAACATGAGAAAACAACTGGCAAATGGTGAAGTTCCAGTCATGTTTTGTCCTCTGGTAGACTCTTAGTATGACATTCTAGAGATGTTGACGGAAGATGGAATTCTTGATATTCTTCTCAACATATGGAAAACTCTTTGTCATTTGAAAAATAAAGTATTATCTTTTGATGAATATGAAAATCATGTTAAGATAATAGAAGGGTTACAACGTTAGATTGATTTGGCATATCTATCAGTTTCTCGATATCTGAAGGCTGAAAAGCAGCAGAGAGACCTTCAACGTTCATGCCTTGGCACACAACGAAGATTGCGCCAATTAATTTCCAATTCACGATCTTGTATTCATGTCAGAGGATGGGGTGTTCATGGAGAACTACATTTCACCGTGCTCTCCAGTCAGAAAAGCCCACCGAAAATGGTCTCTCATGCAATGTTATTGCCCGTGGCCGACCACAGTCAATGGGTTTTGTTTGTAATCAAAAGCTTTCCCAAAAACAGGCTTCAACTAGTTCTTCTTAAAATCAAGCATACAGAGAACAAGTTGTTGAATTAATCCTACATCAAGAAAATGAGAATATTGAGCATGCCTCACGTTTGGATCATGCATATCACCATGTGACAGAAGTGTCAGAAATAATCCAATGGATATTTGATGCGGATGATAAAAGTGGATGCAGGTTAATGCATCCAGCTAATTTCCGGACTAAGGTCCGCAAGATCAGAAGAGATTTCAAGAAAGTCTCAGATATAGCATGTTAAGAGCCACCCCATCTTTCCAGACTAAGGACTCTTTTAACACAACCCTCATAATTAACAAATATGATTCGAGCAGTTGAGCAAAGAAAACAGGAACATCCCCAGTCCACCGGTCTGGGGACTTTTTTAAATTCTCAATCCCTCCCTCAGAGAAATTCAGTCTTCTCTCGATTGGGGAAGAATCCTCCAGAGGAAAGAAGAGACAAATTATCAAAAATTACGGTTCATCAAGAAGTTCTTGAGGGATCAAATCAACAAAAGGCAATGTATTATCATGGACATGGAAAAAGACAATATCACAAAAATTCTGATAGAAGGGATGCAATGAATTATGAATCAATTAATGTCATCAATGCTGTTGTTGATGATCCACCAGATGAGGCTCATTCAGATGGAATAGATGAAGAGGTTCCTGCTCAAGAAGTTGTACGCACAGACACAAATGAAGAAGGTGTGCGTACATGAAATCAAAGGCTTACTCAGAACCTAGGTAATCCTTCAAGTAACCCACTTCCCCCTCTCCAAAAGGTGTCCAATAAGGGGAAAGGAATGAACCAGGTAACATACCCTTCCTCTGGAGAAGGCCAATCGCTATCACTAGAGAAAAGATTTTCACAACAAGGGGAAGAAATGAAGGAATTAAGGAGGTTGAACGTAGAACTACTTCAAGGTAGACTTCCTCTTAATCAAGATCGAGTTAGTCAACCAAGGTAATTTGTTGAAACTATTGATATGGACCAAGAATATCCTCCTCTATCAATAAACCCTCACAGGTCTAATCCTATGGGTCATGTGTAACAAAAATCGGTGGTGCTACCACCAGTTGTAGTACCGACCACCATACATTTACCGACTCTAATTATTTCACCTGCCCAAGTCCATGTTCAACCAGATGTTTCTCAAAAGATAATAACTACCATTGAGTCATTAACAGCTCGGTTAGAGACTATGGAAGGGATGCATGCACATGTTCAACCAGAAAAGAGAGCATACACTAAATGGGTAGATTCAATCCTTCCCCCATCAAGTTTTGGGAACCCTGTATTCCCTATTTTCAATGGATCATGTGATCCTGAACAACATTTGATGCATTACGTGTCTTTTTACAATCCAATTATGGGAACTCTGGAACAACAAGAAGATGTGGAACTTAGATGCTTCATGCGAACCTTGCAAGGACTATCTTTTGTCTGGTACACAAGCTTGCAATCTTGGTCAATTACTGTTTGGGAGGATCTTAATCAACAATTTCTTCTTAAATTAAGTTCAACATAGCCAATGAAAACAGTTTTTGATCTTAAAAACTATAAACAAATGGAGAATGAAATGGTTTTAGGTTTCATTTCTCGCTAGAAGGGATTAACATATTCCCTAAGCTTAGCACTCCCTCAAGAAGAATTGTTGCCAATATGGGTGGCGAATTTACGTGATGAGTTGCGCACACTGTTGATCCCTGTGAAATACATCGGAGGGTTTCGAGACCTTACTTAAATCACTAAAAAAATTGAAAATTTTCTTATAAATACTATAGATAAAGCTCATATAATTCCATCAGCTCCATGAAGGAGAATGGGTAAAGAAGGAACTACTACAGTTATGCATAATCAAGCACCTTCACTAGCTTCTACTTCAAAACCTTCATCTTCTCGAAGGGCTCCACCTCCTGAGCACCAAAAACAGTGGCCTTTTCATCAATATGATCAATGATATCAAAGTTGAAAACAATTTAAGGATTTGAAAAGCAACATTTAATCCTTCTGAAAAGAACATGTTCTTAGTTATTTCATTTCGGCTCTGGAAAATAATTTTGTTCAATTGCCAAGGCCCAAGAGGCCAATCATGTAATGAGATAAAGACAATCCCAACTATTTCCCATTTCATCAAATTTTGGGGAATCCCATTCAGGAGTGTTTTGTTTTCATGGACCTCCTGTAAAAAATGGGCGATTTGGAACAAGTCAAACTGAAAGGTTCTTCAACTCAGGTAGCACGTGTTAATGCTACAGTTTTCAGAGGAGGAAGGCGAGTGGCAAGAATTTAAGAATACAAATACACAAAAATATGACGATTGGATGGTTAGAAATAAAATCAACCGAACTCATGCTATTTTTCTAACACAATTGAAGAAACCAATTGTTCCTTCTACCAAGAATACCGCAGAAAAACCCTCTTCAGGAGAGGTAAAATCCTCAATGAAATGGCACAATTATATGAAAAATGAACAATCAGAAGAAGATGAGTATGTGTAAAAGCCCACGGTGTCTTTGAACCTGGCAGATTTTATGCTATCTACTATGAAGCGACGAGCATCGCCCCCCCAAACGGGACAACCTAAATAGGATAATCAAGAAGAGTATTCATCGAATGAAGAGTTGATCTTCAGTTCTATTAATATGATTCAATTAACAGATCTATATGCCAGTCACAGTTTCGATTTTGATGAGCTCGAATTCCCTATATCGAATAGAGAAATCAGAGGCAGTTCGAGAGGCTCAGGATACAGGGGAAGACATGGATCTTTCAGAGGCCACTATTCCAATTCTACCCCTGCTAGAACTGTGTATACGGCAGAAACCCGTGGTATATCCCATCAGTGATCTCAATAATAACATGCATGTTCTTCCATACAATGTAGCCTCATTCCTAACACAATTATTCTGGAAGATTGGTTGAAGGTTATATATTCTTCCTCTCAGCACGTAAATAGACCTAATTGGTCTAATCTTCCAAAGCCAGGATTATTACAAAATCCTATCCCGGTACAAGATTCATAAAATTCCAAATCATAAACTTCCAAGGGACCTACTAAACCACATGTTCATGTTGGGAAACATAGACCTTTGGATCAAAAGTATGATATATTGAAACACTTGGCCCAAGTACCGGCCAAGTTATTAATTCTGAATGCCTTGAATTTATCATAGGATCTTTGGGAGGCACTCATCGAGGCTTTGTCAAATCCTCAAGAGTTTGAGACTGAAATTGTTGCAGCTGAAGTCTACCCTGTAGAGAATAATCATGCAGAATTCCATGCTGTAATATCTTTTACTGATGATGATGAAGATGATGTTGTTCATGGAAATATTAGACCTTTGTACTTATCTGAAAAGGTCAATGGCGTAGACATCCAAAGATATTTCATTGATAATGGTTCATGAGTCAACCTCATGCCCACTCGTACACTTCATCGATTGGGCCTCACGGAATCTGATTTATCTCCATCAACTATGATGTTACAAGGATATGATAAAATTTAACAAGAACCACTGGGTGAGATTACACTCATAACTCTGTTTGGAGATCTTATGTCCAATTCATATTTCATGGTTTTTGATCAAGACTCAGCCTTCAACATCTTTCTTGGAAGACCCTGGCTACATCAACATGCGACTATCCCTTCATCATACTATCAATGTCTCAAATGTTGTTTCTATGGTCAATTTGGGATATAGTATGGTGATAAGGCCTTGTTTAAGACATATGAATCTCAATACATTGAGGCGGAATTCTACCACATGAAGGGAAAGTAGGAATCCAAAACAAAGGAGATTACCAAAGTTAATGATCTGTATGGTTTGGAAAAGATTCTAGTAAATCCATTAACAGATGTGAGTAGAGATTATGTGTTGCCTATCAGTAAAATTGACAGGAAAAACCCAAATCAAAATACTCTTATTGAAACCTCCATAATTTCAATCACGATAATCAATCCAGACAGCGTGGGAGAAAGTGGTGATCCACCAAGCAATGACGAAAGCTCAAATGGAGATGTGTTTATTTCATCTACTGAAAACCAGAAAGTCTATACTTCACCAACCAGGCTAGAAGAAGTTAAATTAATGTTAGAGGTTAACGATGATGTCGATTCTCAATCCATCATCTCCCCTTTATTACCCAAAGAAGAACCTTCATCATCAATTGTGTTAGAAATGTAATCTTCCTCTTCAAGATGTGAAAATTTTAACATCTCTTTTGATCATGAAAATTCGGTTCATCTTCTACTATACAATTAGAAACAAAGGAAATAAAACATGGTTAAGAAGAAGAGGAAGATCTCAAGGATTCTCCTCCAGCATTTGAAGAGGGTATCTCTACTACCGTGGATGAACTCTGTGAAATAAATCTATGTACAAAAGAAGATCCACCCCCCACATTAATTAGAGCGGCTATGACTATTGAAGTGAAAGAGATGTATATTTCCTTTTTAAAGAAAAATCCACACATATATGCTTCGAAATATATAGATATTCCAGGGCTTGATCCTATGTTTGTCACTCATCGTTAGGGTTTTCCAGATGAACATCGAGGATTCAAAAAAGGTGCTAGAAGAACACACCCAACATAGGCTTCCAAAATTGAGGCTGATGTGGATAAGCTCATCAAATCATACATCTTCAGAGAAGTTCAATATCCCATGTGGTTGGCTAATATAGTCCTAGTGAAAAAGAAGAATGGGAAAATTATAGTTTTCATTTATTTTAAAGATCTTAATCGACATTGTCCTGAGGATGTTTTTCTAGTTCTGATTACATAACTATTAATTGATGAAATAAATTGTTATGAAGCACTTTCATTCATGGATGGATATTCAGGATATAATCAAATCTGAATGGCTCCATAAGATGAGGAATATACAGCCTTCAGATCCCCTCAGGGTGTGTTTTTCTATCGGGTAATTCCCTTTGGCTTGAAAAATGTAGGAGCAACATATCATCATGTCATGAATCGTATCTTCAAACCCTTTTTAGGGATATTTGTTGAATATTATGTGGATGATTTGGTGGTAAAATAAAAACAACTTTCTAATCACTTGGCTGATTTGGAAGTCAAATTCCATAAGCTTCGACAACATAAATTGAAGATGAACCCCTTAAAATGTTCTTTTGGGATAACCTCAGGAAAATTTATCATCTTTATTGTATGACATCATGGTATTGAAGTCAATCCTAAGAAGACCAAGTCAATAATTGGTATGTCACCTCCTAAAATATGAAACAATTAATAGTACTTCAAGGAAATTTATCCTATATTCGGCGTTTCATCACCAATTTGGCAGGAAAAAGTTTACCCTTCACCAAATTGATGAAGAAAGGAGTCACATACCAGTGGACTAAATAATGTCAAGTGGCATTCAATATTCCCAAGAAATACCTCTTGAGTCCATCGGTACTTATGTCACCTGTTGAAGGAAGACCACTTATCCTCTATGTGACAGCTTTAGAGCGATCATTGGGTACCTTTCTAGCACAGAAGAATGTTGTTGGGAATGAGAACATCCTCTACTATCTCAGTCAGACTATGCTTGAAGCTGAAACCCGATATTAAAGTATTGAGAAGTGCTTCCTAGCATTAATCTTTGCAGTTCAGAAATTGAGACACTACCTGCAACATCACAAGGTCCAATTGGTATCTTTCAATAACCATCTTAAATTCATCCTTAGTCGTCCAATGATTACAGGACGTCTGGCAAGGAGGGAAGTTATTTTGCAGATGTTCTACATTCTGTATGTGTATCAAAAGGCAATAAAGGTCCAAGATCTAGCTGATTTCCTGGCTAAACACCCTTCAGTGGAAGACACATCTTCAGATATTGAACTTTCAGATGAGGAAGTCTTATCTATTCAAGATATTCTTCAGGTATGGGAAATGTACTTTGATGGTGCTTCTAGAAGTCCAACAGGGAAGAAAATTGAAAATCCTAAATTCAACAAAGCTGGCTTAGGAGTTGTGCTCATTTCTCCAGAAAAGGAAATGTTACCTTATTCGTTCTCATTGTTGGGAGGCAGTACAAAAAATGAAGCAGAATACCAAACTATTATTGCAGGATTGGAATTGGCGCTTCATGCACAAGTGAATCACTTAAAGGTGAAAAGTGATTTAGACCAGGTAATCAGACAACTTAATAGGGATTATACAATCAGAAAAGAGGAATTAATCCTTTTTTATGATTACGTCAAAGAGTTAATGGTGTAATTTCATTCAAAACTGACATTTTCTTATGTCCCATGATCACAAAATGCTCAAGCAGATGCACTGTCTAATATAGCCACAGCTTTGGAAGATCCAAATAGGGAAAAAAACCTTCATTATTGTCCACCATCGTACAATTTCACCTTATGTTCGAACCAGAATAGAATAAATAAATGAAATTAGTCCCATTCCTAAACCATATGGTCATAATATAGGATGGATGGCACCTATCAGGTAATACCTTCAAAATGGAACACTTCCACCGGATAGATCTAGGAACGAACAAATCTGGCGATGTATGATCAATTTTACTCTTTATGATAGCCCAGATCACCTAGAGAAACTTCATATAGAATAGTGGTTTTGATAGAGTTCTCTTTAGATGCATTGATATTTAAGAGACAATGGTTTTCATGAAAGAAGTGCATGCAAGAGTCTGTGGTGCCCACCAGTCTGGACATAGACTGTCTGATCAGATTCAAAGGCTTGGATACTTTTGGCCTTCAATGATACAAAATTGTTTTGATTTCAAAAAGATGTGTCATTCATGCCATGTACATGCCAACTTCATTCATCAACCTCCAGAGTTTCTTCATACAGCTAAATACTCGTCGCCATTTTCCACGTGGGGAATGGATGTGGTGATACCTTACCCTTCAGCTACACCCAAGCAGTTTAAGTATATTCTTACTGCTACTGACTTCTTTTCCAAATGGGAAGAGGCAATACCACTCAAAGAAGATATTTCAAAAAGCATTTTTATCTTCATCAAGTCTAACATCATTACCAGATTTGGTGTCCCTCATACCATATTGATAGAAAATGGCACCAACTTCTGTTCATCTGAGATGAAGAAGTTATATCAGGAATACAACATCAAATCCAATCATTCATCTCGATATCATGCAGCGGACAATGGCCAGATAGAAGCCTTCAACAAGACCCTGTCAAATATACTACAAAATATGGTGGATAAAGATAAAAGGTCATGGACTGATAAATACATTCATGCTTTATGGGCTTATTAGACCACCATCCGCACTACAACGCAGTCAACTCCATATTCGCTGGTATATTGAATGGAAGCAGTCTTTCCCATTGATGTTCAATTACCTTCACTCAGAGTAGCCATTTGTGATCAATCATCTATAGATGAACAATCTCAAAAGCGATTGGATGAATTGGAACGATTAGATGAGTAAAGATTGTGCACTCTTCACCACATGGAAGTCTATCAGAATCGAATAGCATAAGATTTCAACAAAAAAGACCATCTTAGTTCATTTGTTCAGGGAGAATTGGTATTAGTTCTCAGAACTCCAATGATACCAGGAAAGAAACCTCTTATGCTTGAACCAAAGTGGGAAGGACCTTATTCAATACATAAAGTCTTTTCCAATGGAGCTTAATCTTTAATCTCAATGGATGGAGAACTCATCACTACTCCAACCAATGACAGATTTCTGAAGAAGTATTTTGTATAAACACAAAATACACCATCAACGGTCCATGCATATGACCGTAAACTATTTTCATTTCCTTTACATCCAGCAAGATGGTAAACTGCACCATCCAGGGTCCATGCATATGACTTTAAACTATTGGCACTTATGTCCAACATGATGTTAAACTGTGACGTCCAGACTACATGAAGCTAAACTGTACAGAAGTCCCCTGGGTCTAGCAAGACGTTAAACTACATAACGAACGGTCCATGCATAAGCCTTAAACTATTTTCACATTCATCCAACATGACACTAAACTTCATTGTCCATTTTTTATTGAACATGACGTTAAACTGTGAAAAATTCCATAATACGTCCAACATGACGTTAAAATGTGTCCTCTTTTGTCCTTACTGCATGACATTAAATTGCACAGTCCTCTTTTTGTCCAACATGACATTAAAATATATTGTCCCCATCTTCCCAACTAAATGATATTAAACTATATAGAAATCCCTTAATACATCATACATGATGTTAAATTGTATTTTTTTCCCTGCTACATGACACTAAATAGTGCAGCACCAATAGTCCTAACTGCAAGACATTAAACTACATAGTCCCTTCATATGTCCTACATGACATTAAACGGTGCATCATTAAGGTTGTTTTAACCTCTTGTTTCTCACACCGAATATGACTCACGTGACCTTAGAGGAAATGTCAACCATAACACCCTCTTTGTGTCACTAACCACGCATAAGTCCCAACATCATTTTTTAAGTCGTTGTCCCCAAAAACAACTTTATCATTAATTCATTCTTTAATTGAACTATGTGGACATTGATCCTTGCCTTCCAGGATGGGTACGTAGGAAACCTCCCAAGGTTCAAGTCCAAAACCAATCTCTTCACATCGGTTCACCTTCATCTCATATGATGTTTATTCATGAAACCACTCCTAGATTCAATATCTTTACATTGGTTTACCTTCATCCTTGCTATATGACATTAAACTATACAACACTTTTTCCCTGTATGAAAATAAACTACAATATTCTTTGATATTCTTACCTGGGAGGGAATCATTATTTACATTTATTTTCAATCATGTTATATTCAAAAAAACAATGTGCATGCATGGCAATACATGAACCTTTTATCATGGGTTAAACCATCATTGCACTAAAGTCCCCTTTCACCCTTCACATGTATGAACCAAATTTGTACAGAGGGTATTTCTAGAACTGAGTGAGCTTGATTCCCATCCTTATGGGATACATAGGAATGTTCGAGTGTCCCTCGAATTGATCCCAATGTCTTTTGCGCCCAACCCCAAATTCCACTTTCAGTCCCCTAACTGAAAATTCCCCATGAAAACACACACTGTGTATTTATTTTAATGGTCTGAGCTCTATGACCCTAAACTAAGATCGCTCATACTTTCGTCCCACATGATGTTAAACTTTATTTCAAGAACTACGTATGGCTTGATTCCCATCCTTATGAGATATGTATTGAAGTCTAGTTTTTCAATTTAGGACCCAGCCACAACGTGATTATGGTAAGCATTGATCTATATATCTTTACAGAAATTGAAAAATACCCATTTTTATGTGTCATAAATCTTAACCTTAAATATTTTCAGATCTTCGTAAATCTTTTATTAACTTCTAATCCCAAAAGGCTTGATACCCAAGAGTTCTTTTTCATGACTATGAAGCACGTTCCCTTAGGTGGCCTTGAATAAGTAGTCTACATAACGGACTTGTCGGCCAAAAGATTCTATTATATGACTATGAAGCCAATTCCCTTAGGCGGCCCTGCATAATGCAACCCTTTAATGGGTTTGTTAAATAGTGGTAACTTCATTCTTGGGAGGAAAACCGCTTTTGTCCTTATTTTTCTTAAGGAAAATATTTAGAGATCCTCAAAAAATAGCCATCCTTAACATATTTGTCCCATATTCCTTTTCATGATATGAATGTATTCAATTCTATGGTTTATATTTTCCTTCACTATGTTTGGGTCAGACCATCGTAGGAGAAACATTCTTCCAATTCTTAGACAATCATGATTGAAAATCTCTTCTCCATATTCAAGTTCCTCTTTCCATACATAAAACTCTATACTTTGGAAAAGTTTAATCCCCATAAACTTTCACTGGCTTCATAGTATTAGAAAAGTAAATTTCTAAGAGTTCTTTTGCCTGACTATGCTGCACGTGCCCTTAGGCGGCCTTGCATAAGTAGTCTGCATAATGGACCTGTCAGCCAAAAGATGCTATTTATTTGACTATGCATCCAATTCCCTTAGGTGGCCTTGCATAATTCAACCCTCTAACAAGTTTGTTAAATAATGGTAACTTCATTCGTGGGAACTAATTTTTCTAATTCCTTTTTTCTCTTTTTCATATAATTCCTCATATTCAAATTTTCGTAAGTTGTAGTTTACATATTTTCCCTCATACTTGAGTGTGGTAATAGGTTTTCATATAAATTTCCAAGGAATTGAGTCAATGTTAATCCATTCGGTCAAAGATATTTTGACCTTAAACATTAACCTTTTTATAGGCCAACATGTGTGAGTTTAAACTACCATTTTTCTTATTTCTTCTCACCTCAGGGTCACACCCTCATTTCTTTCGGATCCAACTCTGTGTGGGGACTTTTTTGACACTACTTTTTCCTCACAAAGTATAAATGAAATGAAATGGGAAATACCACAAACAAATAAGATTCATCCTTTGAATAAATATAAAAAAAAGAGAAAGGATGAACAAGGAGAACATTGCCCATATGTCACGCAAGTTTGAGCATGGTCGTGCAAGTATACTTGTGCGCCGCCCAAATGGTCATGCAGGTGACTTGCGCGCCCTCTTTGAAAATCAACCAGGGTCTTCTCTAGCCTATAAATACCCCCAGTGGGCCCCCCATTTTGAAGAGGAGGATTTTTAGATACTGAGCTCTGAATGGCGAAGTCTCTTCTTCAAGTCTTCCGAACACTTATATGGTAATTCATCACCTAGAATGGAAGGTCTAAACAAGAGGAATAATGTCTAAGTGTTAGAATTCACTAACACTTGTGTGCCTAAGTGTTTTAACCTTAAGGGAAATGGACAAACTTGCATTCTTCCTTACCTACTCATTGAAACTTGTGATCCACTCTTCTAGAAGTACCTCCGGATAATTCTAAAGGCTTTGGTCAAGGATCACCCAAGTATTACTCTACTGGTCAAGGATAGCCCAAGTATATATGTGTCATGCAAGTATAATTTCATGACCAAGACTTACACGCCCATACAGTACTTGCGCCACCCCCAAAGACTTGCGCGCCCCTCTCTTTTGGTTTCCCTTCCTACCCATTTCATCCCTCTTACATCTATCCACCTATCCTATTCAGGATTAAGCCTTCATAACTCTCTCCAAATCCATTCCTGGCATGATTTCTTTGTTGGTTTCCTTATCTGAAAGGAATTATGTGGAACATCTCTTAAAACCTAGTGATTTATATATCCTCATGTCACTAAGGTCAGAGATTTCATTCATTCAACCTCATTCTTTAAGATGAGAGAATCATTAATTTGGTCCTCTTTTTCAAGAGTAATCCCCAGTAAAAATTCTCATTAATTTTGGAATGCTCCTTAGGAGTAATCGCTACATCCTAATTAATTTGGGCCTCCTTGTTAGGAGTAAGCCCCAGTCATAATTCCCTTAACCTAGGCATCTTTCTTAGGAGTAAGACACAGTCTTAAAGTTCCCAAATATGGGAATCCTCTTCAGGAGTAATCCCCAACCATGGTTCTCTTAACCTAGGTTTCCTATTTAGTAATAATCCCTAGTATAAAAGTCTAAAAATATGGGCATCCTCCTCAAGAGTAATCCCCAAGTCCCTTAACCTAGGCTTCCTTCTCAGGAGTAAGCCCCAGTCTTAAAATTTATCTTAACTAGTCTTAATTTACTTTTGATCTGGGCTTCCTTCTCAAGAGTAAAACCCAATCATGAGTCCCCTCCTGATTTTGGATTCTTCCTCTGAAGTAAGCCCCAAGTTGGAGAACCCAAATCTCCATGAAGTGAATATACCTTTATGGTCCTTGTCCCTGGATTTCATCCCTGAAGTAAATCTTAATTCTCATCTATTTTGGGCAGTCATACAAACATAAGCCCCACATCATTGCATGTTTCGTGGCACAATTGTCTGGTTTCAACAATACCTCTTGTTTCTCACACTGATCATGACTCATGTGAGCTTATAGTGTAAAATTTATCATGAAATATTTTTTTGAGCCATCAATCATGCATAAACATCATACTCCTTTAATCGAACTACGTGGGTTCTGATTCATTTTCCAAAACAATGGATATGTAGGTAGCCCATCAGCAAGTACGATCACACCTCGAAAATAATCCATGTCCTTCTGAATGACAATAAACATCATGTTCCCCACTAAGTGGCTTTAAAACTAGAATTATTATCATAATGACCAAGATACTTTTATGAATTGAATGATACAATTGACTAAGAGTCTCTAACAAATACATATGATTCTTTATCGATGAAGAACCTCGAATACATATAAAAGATTCTATAAATTTCCTACATATCAATCATTGATCGTCAGATCTAAAGGAAAGCTCATTTTATACATGGTAATGTAATAAGGATTCATGAAAATAACTTAAATCTATAAAGAGAGTCCCGGAGTAGACAATAATTCCCCTCAAAAAGGTGTGACGAGTCCAACCTCCCATCCTCTCGACCAATGAAAATTCCTTAGCCTCATTAGTCTACATCTAATGAGCGCCTACCTTTGGAAAGTAGATCCAAATGGATATGGAATCATTGGAAGTTTCCGGTTCTACGATCAAAACCGTTAGAAAATGATTGGCATGCTTGAACCTTTAATCAATGATGTGATCCCCAATTCCAGAGGAAAAAATGACTCGATTGATTACAACGAATTAAAGGGTTTTCATCTCACTTTTTATTCATGTGAGATTCATGCTATATTGGCCATGATTTCCTTTTTTGTGGAGTTTGTATTTTACATGATTATATTCATGGTGTAATATACATTAATTTATGAGTATTTACATCTTCATTGTATGATCCTTCTTCAAGGGTTTTATGTTTCACAAGTTACCAAATCAGCTGGGGAATTTCAAATTTCACTTTCCACTCAGTGGGCTTTATGCATAATTCCTTGATTTTTTTACAACAGGATTATGTGTGGAATCACTATTTATTATTTATGTAGTAATTTCAACTACACTTCGTGTGTTTATATGTTTGATACACATAACCACTATATTTATAATTTATCAATTCATTGATATAACCTTGATCTTAACTTAATTTCCATTCATTGAGTTAAACATCCATGTCATTGGTGTTGTTTTTATGAGAATAAGTATGAATGTCCTCTGATTTATTTACAATAAATATACAATCATATTGAGTGTATTTATATTTTTCACACATAATTATTTCATTTATTTATCCTTTACCTAAGGATACTGTCTTTATAAGGTATTTCATCTCAATTTACATTATTTGAGACTTTTTTTGTTTTTATGAACCAATTCACTTTTATATGGTGTATATACTGTCCTTTGACATAGTATATCATGAAATCCTTTTTTCTCAAGATATTATAATGTTTTTATCACCTCAATTAATTTTATTCAGGTGTCTCTCATTTGGTTAATAAATCTAACTAAAATATCATTTTAAATGTTTTGAAATATTATTCTTCTAAATCATTCTAATTAATGTACATGTTTTAGAAAGGGTTTTAAGGATTCATTTATATGAACTTTAATATGTTAAAATTATAATACTTTTTAAATGTTTCAATGTGGAATGGGACACATTTATCCGAAAACATATTTTTAAATGGTTTCTTTAAAAATAGTGTGACTTTTAAATGATTTCAAGAAAAGGGGGGATATTTCTCTCAAACAGTTTTGATGATAATTTTAATATATTTCAATATCCTTCATTATTCTCGATTGAGGTTAATCTGTTACAATAATATCTTCCATGTTGTATTGAATGAGTTATGTTTGACTATGGATGTGCTATTTTTACACCATTCATGGTTTGTGTATAATGTATTGAAATTTCATATGCTTGTTTTAATACGAATGTTTATGTTATGTTTTATACTTTTCATATGAGGAATGAATTGGACTTAGTCAGTGACGGGTGGAGCCCACTATAGCTCATTGATGCATCGGTATGTCTCATGATACAAACTACCGTCTTGGAATAAGGCCTTGAAAAAATCTTATTTGTAGTCTTGGCATAAGGTTGGGAATAAGTGGTTATGAATTTCTGGCATTATGCATTCCATTATTATGAAAGTGGATATTGATATGGAATTTGATTATTTGAATAGTAGAATATCCATGTAAGTATGTAAATGATATTATTTTGATTTATATTTTTTATATTATGATGAAGTTTATGTTGAAAAGGCTTTTTTTTAGTTTTATACATTGCCTTAAATGATTATTATTATTTATGAAAGATTCTGCTATATTGTTATCCTTACAGAGCATTTGATCTCACCCTTTTCAATGTCTTATTTTGTGTAGGATGCGAAAAAGTATATTATGACTGACCTATAGGAATAGTATATGGGATCTCAGTGTTTTCTAGGGAAACTATGTTGTTGTAGTTTTCCATTTTATGATGTAATGTAAACATTATGAATGTATCTAGTACATCCAAGGCTACTGAAATAATCAGTCTTTCAAGAATTGATATTTTGTGATCATGCCAATGATATGTAATAATGCACCGACTCAGGGATTTTGTAGTTGGGGTGTTGAATTGAATATATCTCTAGGTGTTTGGTATGTTATCAAGTTGAAAAATTGCGACAGAAGTCCAAAGGGATACTACTACTATTTCTTATACCCATATGAAAATGGGAGAACATCACTATGGACTTTTTCATGGATTTCTCGAAGACGTTAATGGGAAATAACACGAAATGGGTTTTGGTTGAGAGACTCATCATGACTTCCCATTATATCACTATTCATGATTATCTCTCTCTTGAACAACCTTAGAGGATATATGTGAAGGACGTAGTGAGATAGTATGGTATTCCACCATCGATTGTCTTTGATCGTGATCTGAGGTTCACATATATATTCTGTAAGATTCTTTAATATTCTTTGAGTACTGAATTAAATTTAAGAACGACCTATCACCCCCAAAATGATATACAATCTGATTGGAATATTTAAGTGCTTGAAGACATGCTAAGATCATACTCATTAGAATTCAAAGGTGGATGGGATCATAATCTCCCATTGGTTGTGTTCACATACAATAGTTGTTACGAATCGAGTATACAAATGGATCTATCTGATTCCCTATATGGAAAGCAATGTAGAACTCCAACTTGTTGGGATGAAGATGGAGAAAGAAAGATACTTGGACCAGATATTGTGAAAGATTTGACATGAACGATTCAATCCATTTAGAAACATATTGATGATGCATAGAGTCAGAAATAGAGCTATTCTAACAACCATCAGAGGGACTTAGAGTTCGACATTGGAGATAAATTTTTCTTTTGAATATCACCATGGAAGAGCGTCATGCAGTTTTGAAAGGAAGGGGATCTAAAACCAAGGTACATTGGATATTTTGGGATTCTTGATCACATAAGATTCATGGCCTTTCACTATGAACCTCCACCGAATATGGCTCAAGTTCAGGATGTGTTTCACGTATCAGTCCAGAGGAAGTATATACTGGATCCCTCACATGTAATGAACATAGATGTGGTACAACTAGAAGGTGATCTTTTCTATAAAGAGATACTAGTAATGAGTCTGGTTCAGAGAGATAAGGTGCTATGAAACAAGACAACCCTCTTTTTCAAACATTTCTGGGGAGGGGGACCATATGATTGAAGAAGAATCTTGGGAACTAGGGGATGATATTAAGGTGAAGTACCCTCACCTATTTATGTAAAAAAATTAAGAGAGATATTTCAAAACAGGAGAAAATGTAACGACCAAATATTTTTCAATGAAATTTACCCCTTCTGGTAGTAATGTAATAATCAATCACATTAAGAAAAACAATTCCACATCCTTCGTAAATGAACTATTATGTGACCTTTAAACATAAATTTCCCATTTCATTTTTTTGAATTTTGAAAATCTGTCAAACATGGTTGCGATCCATAATATGTATAGAGTTCGATAGGAAAATATAATTTTCTGTGAATAGTAACCTACCCTTATGACTAGTAACCTGCCCTTATAAATTGAAATATTACCTTTATGATTATTAAATCATCCAAATTAATATTAACCTCAACCATGAACTTATAAATAAAATTTAGGTGTCTTATAAGTGACAATTTGTCCAAAGTAAAATTATTGGTATTTTTTTAAGTCAAAAATAATTAATTACAATTAATTAATTAATTCAATATAATATTTATTTTCATAAAATACGTTCAAAATTTAATAACATTATGTCTTTGGGTTTTCAGATAATTTTATAATACCTTATGTATTTTTTAAATGGATTATAAAATCAGTTTTATTTTTTAAATTAGTATTTTTCATGTAAATTGTAGTTTTAAATAAAAATAAAATTTATCAAATTTATAAAATTAATTTTTAAAATAGAGATAATTTTTAGATTCTACACATTCCTAAATGGTTAGGGTGATTTGTTTTTGTATTTTTATAAATACTTCAATTTTTTATGAATAATGAGATACTATATTTTAAAAATTAAGCAAAATACATTAATTGTAGAGGTGTGGATATTGTACTATTGATGTATTCCCAATGGGTTAGAACTCAAATGCTCATGTTACTATATTTAGTCAAGGAATAATTACTGTTATTTAACATGTGGAGAAATAAAAAATTAATGAATATTTTCTTGTGAAAAACCCTATTCCCTCCACTGTAAATACAACCACTCACACCCACCTCTTATGCTTCAATACATGACTAAAATATTTTCAAATATATTTTTTAGCCCCTCCCCCACTCCAAGATGATCTTGGTCTGTTAAAAAGACAAAAATCTCTTCCCTAAAGAGGCTCTCAATGAAAATATATTCGAGAGTAAATTTATCTCTCTTTTAATTCAATTTCCATTCAAATTTCATTTATTTCTTTATGTTATAATCAAATTCTCTTATCCAAATGCTATGATAACTCCATCATTATTGATATAATGGAATGATATTATTTTAATATAATACACCTCCTTCTCTTTATTTTTTTATGAAAAATAAATTGTTCCTCATGATGTGTTAATTTATCTACATCATCTGTGATGCCCTTTCATTGTGCTTGAACATCTTCATGTATGTTAATGAATACATTAAATGGTTGATCAAATATTTTAATATGTATGTTTTAAACCATTTAATGTCCTATAATCAATGATTATTCATAATACTAATTAATAAAACAAAATATGTTTTTTTGTGGTCAAAAAATAGCTCAAATTAAACCAAAATGATAATTAATAAATTTTAACTAATTATTATTTCTGATGGTATGTAAAAAAATTCATTTTAAAATCATATAAACTCCTATTAGATCATTAAAATCATGTAATATACATTCTGGATGTTTATCCATGTTCTACACGTACTTACATTCATGTGTACAAGTCAACCATTCATAAAACTTAAAAAAGATCACTCTTAAATAGTTGATGTATGCTCTATAACTCATCAAAAGGACCATAAAAAACTTAATTAAACCTTTAAAAACATATTCATGTATAAATTTATTTTAAATTTATAATTAATTAAAATAATATCGTTATAAAGGAAAATAAAGTAAAAAAATTAATTCAGATATAATGTAATAGGAAATCCTCAATCCCAACATTCATTCATTTCTTTCTCCCTCTTTAACTAAATTTTTAGTATTGTTACTCCATAAAAGTAAATTTTTCATAATTATGTTACATTTTCATGGATATAAATGTCTTTCACTAGAGTTTATTCATAACACGATGTTTCCCAAAATAACTTTTTCTTCAAAAACATACCTTTTAATCAATGTTGATGGATCTTGTATTAAGTATGTTATTCCCTATTTCTTTTGGGAACCCAATGTTTATGAATGTTTTATTATGAGATAAAACCCATTTCAATCCATGTTTATTTTATGTTCATGATTGGTATTGTTTCTATTTGGCATGAATGAAAATGAAAATGTTATTATGTGGCATGCGCACGTGGAATTATATAGAGCAATATGAATGATTGAATATGACTGGTGACCCCGAAATTGCATAGTGCTCCAATGAAATGGGTAAAGTGAGAAATATAATGAGTAAATGTGAAATTATGTGTGAAAATGACGCTATATTTCTTCAAAAATATGTGTTATAATTTACCACAATGACATGATGTTTCATTTTTATGCATTGCCACAATTCATGCCATTAAATAACGATTCCTCTCATTTTTTTAAACAGATAATTTTATGCTCACCCCAGGTGATATTGTTTCTTGTTCATATCTATCCACTTACTGTGATTTTATCTCACCCCATTTTGATGTATATCCTTAGATGACTATATGTACTAAGGAGATGTCAAGATCCACTAAGAAGCTAGTGAACAAGGAATTAAATTAATGTATTCTGTTGTAAATGTTATTCAGGGTCCTAGTTTTCACAAGACACTAATCCTTTGGATCCATGGTGTGTAATGTTTTTATGTTTTTTTTCAAAACAAATGATGGAAAAGTGATGCATGTAATGTAGGTTATCTATAGTTTGTATCTGAGGTAGTCATTAATTAATATGGGAATTATGATTAAGGAACCTTAAAATGAACCTCTAGTAGGATACTAAGTAAAAATACGAACAGATGAATCTTTGTTAAACATAATTATCCCATAATATATTCTTTTAGTGTAAATTTAACAAAATAATAAGTTAATTTTTCATGAATAGTTGACTTAGGTTTTGTTCTGAAATATTTTATTTTGGAAAATTGTGGGAACAATGAGAAACCAGGCCAACAACCTGTACAAGGTAAAATTCAAAAATTTCTTGAATGACATCCCCAATGCTTTGGGATGTGGTGTTAAAAACATCATGGATATACTTAACCAAATATCACAAGTTATGAATAATAACCTGAATAAAGAGGATATTCATCCTTCACCAAAGCGGGAGAAGCTGGATATCGAATGTTTTATGGGGAAATGACCAATACCATTTATTGTACCTTCAGATACACTAGTTGTGGAACAGTTTGTCAAATTCATGGAGAATGTCTTTTTTATTCTTCACTGTTATGATATGGAGAAGGTGACACAATACATTTATTATATAAATGGAGAGTCTAATGAATGGTGGGCTTTGATTAAGAACACTAATCGAAGAGATGAAATTTAAGAGATGGGATGGGAAGACTCTAAGATCATGTATCTTTACAAGTATTTCCCAATAACTCTTTTTAGAAAGATGAATAAAGAACTCATAGAGCTCAGTAAAAAGTATGGAGAATCTACAACAACCTACAAGGATAATTTTGCAAGTATTTAAAGGTACTCTTAGGGTTTTGTTGTAAAAAATGATAACAAAATTGATAGATTTCTTTAGTGGGTTAAATCCAAAACGTCAAAAGGCTCTTGGAATTCGAGACCATAGTTGTTATGAAAAATTTTATCATTTTTCCCTCTATGTGGTGAAGAAGTTTATAGACTGGCCACATGTCTATGGTGATAAGAAATGAAATACAGAGTTTCAAGCTGGAGGATGTAATGATAAGGTTTGGAAGAAAACATAACCACCAACATGCCAAATATGTGGAAAGATGCATCATGAGAATTTCCTCAATGGGATAGAAAAATGAATCACGTGTGAGAAAAAAGGCCCCCACACCCAACAGTGTTGAAAATACAAGAGAAAGAAAGATAATTTAGTATCTAAATGGATAGAACCGCCCATTGTCCATTTCTACATCTATAGAGGTAAATGGAACTATGGAAGACAATGCACTAAACCTCGAGTCCTCGAGGGTAATCAAGATCATTAGCCACCAAATCCAAAGGAACAAGGGAAGTATTATGCCATCAATACTACTTAATTTGAATAAGAAAATAAAGTCTTAAAAGTTACACTTCTTATTCACTCAAGAATGAAGGAAGCCTTATGTTATTATGGTTGTACACAATCCTTTATATATTACATGTTTTTCTAGAACTATAGAATCATATACATGAACCCTTGAATTAATGATATTTATAAAAACACAATGTTGTGAAAATTTTTCAACCCAAGTGATTTACTATTATCATGTTTATGTATGTGGGAAGATTCTTCTAGTGAAACTTGTAATACTTTCCTTGGAAGAATTCGACACTATAATGTGAATGGATTGGCACTCGTTATATAGGGCACATATCAAATTTCAGGAAAAGGAAGTATCTTTTCATATTTAGAACCATCTCATTCACTTATAAAAATGCAAGTAATATCGTGAATGTTCTTTTGAAAAATCCATCAATAGTGTGTGTTTTGATTCCCTATGAAGAGGAATACCTATCCCAAATAGTAAAGTTAATGGAAAGTGTCAACATAGCGGAAATACCCACCACGAAAGAATATAGTGATGTATTTCATGAAGAGTTACCTAGAATTCCCATGGATTGTGAGGTAGAGTTCTCCATATAACCCATACATGAAGCTACTCCTATCTCAAATTGTCCCTAGACAATGGATCCAATCTGACTTGATGAGTTAAAGATGCAGTTGTAAGATCATTTGGACAAAAGGGTTTATATAACCTAGTGCATCACCATGGGGTGCACTAGTGTTCCTTATGACAAAGAAGGATGGAATAATGTGTTTGTGTATCAACTATCATGAACACATAAACAAAACCATAAATATCACGATGGATTTACATCTTTTCATAGTGCATCACCATGCAGTTGATATTTTTTTATTGATACTATTGTCTTTAAATATCACGATGGATTTACATCTTTTCATAGTGGATGTTGTGGAACCTATTTCATTCCAAACAGTTATTCATATTTCAAAGTGATTGGTATAGAACCAATTTATTTTACATTTTATAACCATTCATTAATGGTATTGAATGAACCAAGTTTATATTCCACTTGTTAATTATTTTTTAAAAGGAATAATGATTTTTTATATGAGTTATATAATGAATGATATATTTATATTTTTCATGTCATGGTTTTCATAAATATTATACAATGTGGTGATCTGAATAGTTCTAGGTGATCCCATTAAAACATAGATAATAGTGTTTCAAGGATAAAAATAAGTGTTGTTATTACAATTTATATGATGGGATGGCAAGAAAATCATTGTGTGAGCTAGTTACAATAATGATGTTTCGGTTTCCAAGATAGCAATGGGTGATACTATTATTTCATATACAATGGGGTAGACTAGAAATCATATTCTGATAGAGTTATATCATTAATTATTGGTACACCATGCGATAACTCTAATTAATTGGGGATTGATTATATTGTGTGTTAGATATATGGTAATTCAAATTTAAAAATTATTGTAAGGGTTTTATACAAGTGATTCTCAAAATAATCAAAAACAGTTTTAATTCATTGTAATGACATTATAAGGTTTCTACTGATCGATATTGATATGTCATGGAACATTATTATTGGTTGTAATGACTATTTACTCTAAAATTTATTATTATTTATTATCCATGTACTGATGGGGATGAGTTATTTTATAATTCTATCATTCACTATGATTATGTTTTCATTACCCTATTCACGATTATGCCTATTTATGAAATTCAATTGCAAATGATTATTTTTACCTTTAATTACCATTTGACTTCACCCTTATTTTTCTTAGAATTATCGAATTTATAAAAAATGGTTTGAACTATTTATGTCTATCAAGGTCAAAATGATGATATTGATGAAAGAATGGAATATAAGAAAAGCTAAGTATAATTGGAGATGATGTTTATCTTTATGATGTAGTTTTTTATGATTCCATGTTGATATAATTTGGTCATAAAAATATAAAACTATTAACTTAAATGTTCTAAATTTTTTAATTGAACATTTTTTTACTATTACACTTATATGGTTGAGATGAAAAATATTGTTCAGAAATATTGACGTCAATATCTTGAAATATAAAGTTCATTATTTTAGCACTATATCTTGGAGTTTGTTCAATGATGGTTATAATTGGTATAGACTGTTACTTTATATATTTTTTTATATTACCATGTTTTCATATGATGTTATATTAATAGTTATGGATTTAATAATAATTTTATATGATTAAGATTGATCATAATTTCATAGTCATAGAAACCCTATTTGAGATTATTATGTAGTAAATATTTTTAGGTTATCAATGAAATTTTAAGAGATGATTTATTGGGTAAGGTTATTTTTGATCCCAATGAAAGAAATGAATTTTCATTTTTAGAGGAATTCATTTTCATTTTTCATGAAATAAAAACACAACAAAAAGTTACCATGACAACAAATCTCATCTAGAAGGGCCCCAGGGTTTCAACCCATGAACAAATGATGATAAGGGTCTAGAACATACCAATGGACTTCATCACATCCTAGTTAGTATAAAAAATCATCATATAAGTATATATGTTTATTCTAAAATATTTTTATATTTTTAGAGGAGAACAGTTCATTTATCATGGAATAATATACGTTCAAATCCTTCTAATCATTCAGTTTCAAACATAGGTAGGAAATGATTGAATAATTTTAATGATAGTTATTTATGGAAATATTTGGTTTTAAGATTTTGTATTATAGTTTACTTTTGGGGATTAATGTATCATATTATGGATTATTAGATTTCTAAATTATCTTACATTATGGTAACCTTTTTTTGTTAATGTCCATAGACAAGAGGAATAAATTATTGTCCACTATATAGTTATGTGGTTTTTAGAATGTTATTTGTTTTTCCACGAATATGCAAATTCATCTTCTCTACACATGGGCTGGAAAAAATATGGTATTTTTGAGGAAATTATATAAAGGATGAAATTTTACATTTCAAGTTAGAATATATCATTATTTTTTTCAGTCTAGATGGTGAAAAAATAATTCATCTTAATTAAATTTTTCTTGAAATAAAATGTTATCCTAATACCACATTTTTCTGATGATATCAACTGACTTCTCCATACCTTTTTGGATTTGTTTTTTTCATAAACATCCACTTTACAGTGATCCCATTAACTCTTTATTATACTATGGGTAATATTCTTCCCTTCTAAATCTCTCTTTTAATTTTCCACCAATGTTATCCCTATATGGAAAACATGTAATACATAATTATAGGTGACAATTGTATTTATGAAATTCCATTATTAGGGATCATTTTTTGTATCTAATTTTTCTGATGTAGATATAAATAATGTAATTATAAAAATAGTGAACCTTTGATATCCAAGATGAATTTAGAGAGTGAAATTCAATTTAGGCAGATAAGATGTAACATCCCATGATTTTTGAAAACATCATCATTCAAATTAATATAATTATTTTTATTTCTTGAGTTACACACAATGAACAATTTTTTTATGTTATAAACAATTCCAATATTGTCATGTGTTTTATGTAAAATTCAGTTTATTTGATTACTTTTGTTCCTTATATGGATGATTCATACCATACAATAATATAATATTGATATTTATTTTTAACAAGATAGATATCACCAACCCATTGGAATTGGAATAATGAATAATATTAACTAAATTATGAAGAAAAAAAAATTACACATGTTTATAAAATATATTCATTAGTTACGAGTTAATTAATAATGAATATAAAAAATAATTGAATGTAATGGTAATGTTTTAATAAAAAACTATTTTTATGCAGTAAATGTTGTTATATATTAATAAAATAAATTATTTATAATTATTTGATAAAATTAATAATATATATATATTATACATTCATAAAAACTTTAACAACAATATCATATGTTTTCTAGACAATAGATAATATAAAAATCTAGTTTTACGTAAAAAAATATATTTTTTTAAGCGTCATTTTAATGACATTTAAAGGAATAATATATCTTAAAACTAAATTTCAAAACATTAAAAAGTTATATTTTATAGTGTAAACATTTTTTTCTAAATAGTAACATCAATATTATCTTAGGTTTCATTTTTGGGTTTTATCTAATAATTTTCATTTTTTGATGAATCGTGAATAATATTAAATATTATTTGAAATATACCTTTTTGTTCAAATTATTTATATATTTAAATTGTATTTCAAATTAGATTAGAATTATTATTAGAATAATTATTTATCTATTAAATATTAATTGAAATATACCTTTTTGTTCAAATTATTCATTTTTCTCTCTTTATGTATTCAATAGTTCAAAACAATATTGTTATAAAAAATTATCATTTACAATGAAAATAGTTTTCCATTCTAAAACCATGTTTTATAAAAAAAATTCCTAAAAAAATTATATATTATTTTTAGAGGTAAAAAGTATAATTTTTTCATGAAAATTATTTATATTACTTTTAAAACATCCTTTATAACATATAATTTTTATTTTGAAATTTTTGGACTTGAAAAATGATTTATGATTTAAGAAGGTATTTACAAAATGAAAAAGAAGTATCTATAGGATTTTTTTTAACAATATTTTAATGTTATTTCCATTTATCAGCATCATAGACACTTTTTGTCACATTTCCACTACTATTGATATTTTTTATTAAGGCCATACTCTTTCTTCCTCTGGGTATTTTTTTATTTTTTAAATAATTTATTATTGAAAGCATTTTTTCAATGGGTTAATCATATTCAATGATATTGTTATGGAAGCTATTTTTTTCCAAAGACTAATAATTATTAAAAAGTATTTACATGAAACCCATTTGTTTTCCTTGGGTTAATCATGTTGTAAAAGAAATAATGACTATTTCTATGAGTTTTAGGATGATTTCTATATGTACATTTTTCATGTTTTGGTTCTTTGAAAACTAATTCAGTAAGGATTACAAAACAACACATGGTGGGTTTGTTAAAAAATAAATGACTGGGTGTCCATGTTAGAACTGAGTGAATCCATTATAGATGGGATAATGTGATGGTTGAGATAGAATAGGGCGAGACCATTATATCTTAGACGATGGGGTGGACTAGATAGAGTTATGTATTACCATTATAGATTAAACAATGGTATAGACAAGATAGCACATATTGATCCAATTATTACATAAATCAAGTGTGATAAAAGATATAACCCATATTCATTGGATAATGATTATATTATAATTTATATATGTGGTTATTTCAATTTAATGGTTTTTAAAGGGTTTTATGAAAGTGATGATCTAAGCTATGATAAGGGGTTATAATTTCAAATTGTGGGTTTATAATAATTCTAATGATGTAGATTAATATCACAAGGAAAATTATTATTGATTATTATTTTTATTTATTTTACCATTTCATAATATACTATAATCAATTATTGATGTGCATGAGTCATTTTATGATTCTATAATTCACATTGATAATTTCATCAAATCCTTATTTTCTCTTATTGTCACTGGTGAAATTTAATTGATAATGCATATGATTACCCTTAATAACCATTTGATACCACCCTTAATTTGATTCCCCCCCCCTAGGTTATAAATCCTGAGGTTGAATGATTTTGGTTTACAAATTTTTGAACAAGGATATTGTTGATAAACTAATACTAAAGAAGAGAACATGGTTATAACATGAAAAGATGCTAATCTTTTTAAATCGATTGTTTATCAGTACAAGTTGATTTGATTTAGATATAATTATCTAATGATCAAAAACAAACATGGTCTATAATGTTATAAGTAATTCATGATATCCCTCTTATTTTGACAGTCTTATATAAAAATTTTGGGCCACTATTATTGGCCTTAATGTTGAAAATTTAATGTTCACTAATTCATCAGAGGATCTAGGAGTGTGAGATAGGGGATATTAATGTGAGAATCAAAGGACATTACAGATAACACTGGATATTAATATAACATAATTTGGGAGTATCTAAATAGTTGTGAATTCCATAATAGTCCTTTAAGATTAAGGATGATCAGAAGTCCAATATATCAAAAATCACAATTAGGGTTTTCAATTATTTAAAATTTTGAGGTTATCAATGATGTTTTGTGATAATTTTTATTTGGTTTTTTACTTTTAACGATTAGGATAAACATGATTTTTTATTTAGTGATGAATTATTTATCATGTTTAAGGAAAAAATATAGAGGTCGGGTGATAGCCCATAACATTTGGCAAGGGTATGGGGTATAAACCTCTGAAAATATTGAAAATAAGAGATTGGCTCCTACCATTATCCTATATGAAGACCTAGTTAATATAAAATAGTTATGTGTAATGATTATTTTTATTTTATAAAGATATGTGATTTTCATTTATTAATAATGGTTTCTTTATCATGGAAGAAAATATGATCAAATCCTTATAATCATTGTGTTTTAAACATCGATAATAAATAATTGAAAAAATTTTGGATAGTTATTTACGGAATGATTTGGTATTACCATTGGGTATTACTATTTAATTTTTATTATTAATTTTCTATATAAATGTTTAGTCTTTATTAGATTATCATTTTCATGTGGTAACCATTATGGTTTTGGTCAATATCTAACATAATGAGGAATAACTTGTTATCATCATTATAGATATGTTGAAATAAAGATTTTATTTTTGTAAGTAAGGCTAAGGAAAATTTATCTTGAATACTCATCATCTAGAGAAAAGGATGATATTGTTGTAGGGATTTGTTAATGGATGAAATTTAACTTATCAAGTAATTATATTTTATTGTGTTTTCAGTCAAGTTGTTGAAATAATACATCATATTTACGAAAATATACTTGAAATAAAATTTTATCATATTAATATCTTCTTTTATGATATCTATGACCATTTTCACACCTTTATGGATGTTAATTTAATTGTCATTGACTTTTAATTGGAAATGTTCTCTATGACCTACTAGATAATGAGAATTAGTTTTCCTATCCCAATCCATCTTATAATTTCACACAACTTCTCTCCCCATGTGGAATCATGGTTATATGTAACATCCTGTGAAATTTAGGTTTCCAACATACCATTTTTGAAGTCTATTTTCTTCATATAATTTTTATGATTTGTATTTCAATAAATTAATTATAAAAGTTTTAATAACTGGATAACCAAGATAAATTTTCTGACGACGAAATTCATTTGAAGTTAGTAGGATGTAACATCATGATATTTTATGAAATATATAATTTAGAATTATTTAAAATTATATAATTGATTTACTTACATGAAAGAAGAATATTATTTAATGTTATAGGCAACATGAATTTTATCACGTCTTTCATGTAATATTGATTTTCTTCTAAAACATTTGGTTACATGCAATGTGGGGTCTTACCCAAAAATAATATACTATTAATATTAGTATTTGATAGGATAAATATAAAGAAGCCATTATAATGGTGGAAATTAATTATATTATAAAAATTATGATAATAAAGTAACTTTATTTTTTGTAAAATTTATTCATTTTTATCCAGTTCATTAGAAATTAAAAATAAAACTAATTGAATATAAAGGAAATGTTTTTATAAAAAATATTTTTATGTGACCAAAAGAAGTTTTATTTTTACAAATTTAAGATATTTTTTATTTAATTATATTAATGAAATATATTTATTGTATATTAAATCATATATTTAAAATTCATCTCATATGTATTATAGATTAAAGAAAAGAATAAATCATATTTTATGCATTAAAAATGTATTTTTCAAAAAGAATGTTTTACCAACTTTTAATGGAAAACTTATGTTAATTTTAATTTTTTTAAATTTTATAAATTTTATTTGATAAAAGAAATTGTATTTTTTATTGAGTAACGTAAAAATTATGTTACTTTGAATTTTTTTTCTATGAAAATGTTCATTTTATGATTAATATTGAAAAAAACATAATTTTATATTTAATATTCAATTATTTTAATTATTAATTTAGTAATATTATATTTTAAATATTAATTAATGTATAATTAGATTAATTATTTATAAATTATTATAATTTATATCATTTGAAATTTTTTTAAAAATGGATATATTTATTTTGAATGATTTTTAGTATTTCCACGATTATAATAAGAATTATCATCACCTATGTGGGATTAATTTTATATGAAATTATTTAATTTATATGATTTAAATTGGGAAAAATTGATTCCATATTTTGAATAATCATATTTTCATATTTTGAATAAGTAAAACGGATTTTTTTCCTAAGATTTCACTAAAAAGTGGAAAAATTAGTGAACTGGATTAACTATAATATAGAGTTTTGTAGTTTAAATGTGTTTGTATAAGATATGATTTTAAATACAAATATTATTTTTAATTAATGAATTTAAATTAATATTTATAATCATTAAGTAAAAATTATCTAATAAAAACATTTTCATTAATAAACTAAATGGTAAATTATATCGGTATATATAACAAAAATTAATATCTTTTTAAAAACTAAAATGGTATAATTGAGTAAACATGAAAATAAAATAATATGTTAATTAATAAAGTATGTATATTTTGGGGTGTAGGTATTTCTAGACCAAGTCATCCCTACCATCATCTATTCTTCACTTGTGGAGGGAAATAAGGTAACGTTTACCTCCCAACTATGTTTAAAATTTTGTAATTACAAGAATTCCACTCATCATCCAATATAAAATGGCACCCACTCTACCCACTTCTTCACACATCCCAAGCCATTTGGCTCGATCAACCACTACCAAAATAAATACCAGACATCTATTTTATCATCATACAATCTTTAAATTAGGCTTAAATACATCCATGTAATTCTAATGGTGTTAAACAAAATAAGATACCCAAAATAAAGGTGGTTTAAAAAGTATGAAGATATTGGAGATTTATGCCAATGGGGTTTCAACATACCTCATTTCATTATATGATATACAAACCCTTATCACTACTTAATTTTTTTAGCCATATAAACTACCCATGAATATATTTTTGGATTCTTATATATAAATTTATTGGTATTTAAATTTCTATTTTAGGATATATCTTTCAGGGGTTTTATAGTTTCAGCAATGTCCCGGCCCGACTAACCCACAAATCTGTAGCTGGACCAGTCACTACATGACCTCAAGAACGTCTCCCCATATACCTGAGGCTTCTGACAAGATCTGAGGGTCTATGGATAGTTAATGGGGAGATTATACCCCCATATTCAGATAGCACATCAGAAAAAGATAATAAAATTAGACTACAATGAAAGATTGTATAAATTAATAGTCAACTGAATATAAAAAGTGGTCAACACCAATTTACAATGCATGATTTTCATGGTGATAAATATTTAGAGGTAGTGAACAAAACATCAAGCTATACATCTCAATATGGAAACAAGGAAATGAATAAAATCCCCAAGGGTGATCTCCACGGGCATCCTTATCTCCTGCTCGGTCCTTTTCTTACAACCCCCCATGTACAAGAAAACCACAACAAGCAAGATACACGGTCCTATAAATAATTAGAGTATACTCGGGTACCCCAGTGCAATGGCGGACTAAGTAGGGTATGAGATATGAATCTCAGTATGTCGGGACCACTGGTGTCTATCTCAATCTAGGAAATTTACAATAATTATACAGTTTTCAGGTATAATAAAGTAATAACAGAATTGAATAAATAAACTACAACCCATCCAGGTTTCTGAGGGTCACCTAAAAGAGATAATTACTTCTGTTCATAGGGAGAAATATGATTATGAAAAAGAACTAAATATATAGAATTCATAAATAAACATTTAAACACATTATTTAATATTCATTAAATAACCACATTAATTCATGGCTACCCTAGGACACCTATTTCTCAACACCTATCTCAATCATTCCAAAGTCTGAACAACTTCTCATATTCAATTTACAAAACATTCCATCATATCGGCTTTCATTAAACATTTAATTCAATTAATTTAAGACCAATTAGACCCACAGTCCAATGTCAATTAATGGGTGTAACAAATCATGTCTACCACCCTTGTGTGTGTATGGAGAATCAGTCCTTATCTCACAACCCATTGGTATTTTTAGTATTATTCACCATCATAAAAAATTAAATTTTACATGCACGCTGGGTATGGAATTCCAGGACTAGAACCCTGTGAGTATTTGGATCATCAGTCCATATCTCATAACCCATTTAGCAATAATACATATATATTTATCATGATTGTGAAAAGTTATGTCTAGCACCCCAATATTATGTCTATAAATTAATTCTTTAATGAATTAATTAAGGCCATTATTTAATGATATAAATAATTGAGAAAATCACATTCACCACTAACACAAGAATTAGAAAAACACAACAATTCCATTTGTTAACTAAACAATTAACTAATAATAACTATAACATTAAAGAATTTAACCATTAATTAATCAAATCAATTTATCTAGTTAATTTACCTATTAACTAATAAAAAGGAAACCATCTCGAAATCATATAATCAATTCTACAATTAATTATCACATCACAACCATCTCAAAATTACCTAATTACTTCACAAAATAATTATCTCAACGAAATCATCACAATATCACATAATTAATTCAAAACATAATTATCTATAAAAAATCATTTGTGTATCACATAATTAGTTCAAAAATTAAAAATCAAATGTCATCCATTTCAATATAACATAATTTATTCAAAAATTATTTAACTTCACATTAACCCACTCAATAACTCATAATAATTTTCTCATGAATTCAATATATTATAATCACATAACACGCAATTAATTCATTATTATTTATCTCATATTAACTAGTTTATTATCTCATAATTATTTTACTGTTTAATTATTATTTCAAGGAACATAACTTAACCATATTAATTACTCAAAATTAATCCCCCAACAAATTATCACTTCAGATTATGTAATTAATTCCTAATTAATTACATCAACTTTACCATATTAATATCTAGTAATTAATTACTCAATTAATTATCATCTCCAAGGACATGATCAGTTAATAATTAATTACCTCAACATAACTTCATTTATTTATCATAATTAAACCCCAAATATATTATCATTTTACGCCCATATTAAATTCATTATTATTTATTTAATCATAAAAAAATTTATATAACATAATTAATTCATTGATTAATTATCATATCAAAAAACATAATTAATTCATAATTAATTATATCAACTTTACTAAATTAACTAATCATAATTAATACCTCGATTAATTATTATTTCAAGGAACATAATTAATTAATTAATAGTTATCTGAACATAACCAAATTAATTACTCATAATTAATCATCTGATTAATTATCATTTCAAAGATCATAATTAATTCATAATTAATTATCCCATTCCCCAGATAAACAACTTAATCCAACATTTCAGTCATCTTTATCAAAAGAACTAAACAAAAAATCATTATATCATTAATTAGTTGTTGTTTGGAACCCTACCTCAACGATTTTGGTAGATCCAAATTTATAGACTCAAACTGTGACCTAACCATTTATACACAAATCCACATTAATGCAAACATGTACTTAGAATTGATCACAAAACCTCAAAACCAAATCTGGAACTCACACATAGTTTGGCGGGGACCAACACACACCAAATTAATCAACGACAGCCTAATTACACCAAAAACCCCTATTTAATGGGTAATGAAACCATTTATTGGGAATATAACATTTACCAAATACGAGGGATGTAAAAAAATCAAGGTGAATCACTTCTACTTCAGCTAAGGGTGTTAGAATACGGTTAAATAGGTCTCGAGACATCATCTGCACCACCTAGAATAAAAAAAATCTAAAAAACTGATTCAATATCGGACCTTAGGGTTTTATCCAAATGAATATCGGGTGAAGGACAGTCGAGAAGACCAATACAAAGAACATAACCTGGGAATAATGATTTACTTAGACGAGACAAACAACCTCTATGAGGAGACTAGTAGAAACTGATGCGTAAAGAGGGATCCGGGGGAAATGGGTGGTCTGCCACCCAATAGGGAGCCAAGAGGTGGAGGGGTTGTGCCTCACCTACATTTTGTACCTCTCCCTCTTTTTTCCCCTATAAATAAATTAAATTCCTTAGATTAAAATATGAATAATAATAATAATAATAATAATAACCAACATCTTATTATTATTACCCATTAATATCAAACATCTTTGATAAAACCCAAATCCCCAATTACAGTTCATTTAATTAAATTATTCTCCAAAAACATTAAATAAATCAATTATACAACTCATCAATGTTTTTTTAAACTTTTCAACACAATTTAATTTAAAAAACCCAACACCTCATTAATTATCATATAATTGAATTCATTTAAACGGAATTTAATTCAATAATTCCTCCAATCCAAGTTATTTAATTAAATTCTCCGAACATGATTTAATTAAATTAATAACTCCAACTCATCAATATTGTTTAATGTAATTCTAATTATATAAATTTAATAAAATAATAATGCCATTTTTGCAAGAATTGGTTAAATTCTTCTTATCCTTGAATTTGATTAAATAAAACCTTCATTTCACTTTAATAAATTAAATTCCTCTTCACCACGAATTTAGTTAAATGAAACCCAACTCATCATTTATACATCATTTTAAATTTTCCCAATTAATATTGCCCTTCTTTGATATCCCCCAACTCCTCATTTATATTTCATTTAATTAAATTACTCTCATTTTAATTTAATTAAATAAATACACAATCTCATCATCATTTAAAAAATTTTAATTCTTTTCATATCCTATTAATTGAATACCTTCTCCATCTCAATGTCATTTGTTTATAATCTATCAAATTTAATTTAATAAAACTAAACCAAAAATAGTTCATTTAATTAAATTCCATTCAATCTGAATTTAATTAAATTAGATTAACCAAAAACTCAAAATTGGGTAAGCCGCACGGTTTTACTTTCATGGTCTGATAGACATTGTTCATACCATTGACCCACAATGATATACCTGGAGTATACTGCATGGCTGACCTGCATAGTTTAACCAACCATGCCCAACCATTGCAAACTACTATATATTTCTTCTTTAAAACAATGTTTCCAGGTTCAGTGCTCATGAAATACATCGAAACACCCGTTAAACTCATAAAACATTTACTCTAGTCTGAAATCAACAGATAAAAGGAACCCATCATGCGACAAATAATCTCGAATCATGGTTTCAAAATTGCCCTATTTATTAAATGAAAATGCTCAAAAATGCATTTTATCCTAGTTTAAAAACACGAGACATTCCAATCTACATACATTAAAAAGGTCTCATCCCCGAGAATCCATCTGAAGCTACTACGACACCAGACAACCCACTAAGGCCCTGATGTCTCATCTGAATGATCATGTTGTATTCCAAAATTCCCAAATCCCCTTTGACAATTTTAGAACCCCTATCCAAAACTCATTCCTTGAAAGGAATTGACGACCCACGTAAACCCTACCCCTCGTTAAACCGAAAATGTTCCATTAAAACGATTTCAACACTAACTGCAAGTGACCCAAAGTCCTTAAATGGCTTTTGGTGACCACTCCGTGTCAATTCTTTGCAAGGCTACATTAAAAAAATCGTTCCCCATCATAAATAAAGGTGTAACCCAAAGAACATGTATCCCACATACAACCTAGATAACAACCACTTATTAACAAATTTGACTTTTAAAACATTAGAAATACGTATGAGAGACTCTATCTTTATGCCTCCACGAAAATGTCTTGATCAGGGACATGATCATATCAATTATATTAGTACAATAAGTGTAAACCATGTTCACCAATATTGTTAAATGAACTATCACTGGTCAACTCTTTAAGAAAAGCTAAGATTCACATACCAATGTGTCATCAACTAAAATCTGATTCATATTTCTCCCAAGGAATTCATTTTCATTCCATAAAGACCACTAAAAATCTTCCAAAAGAAAACGGATTTTCCAAAAAATTATTCACACCACCGACCTTATCATGTCAAGCTTCCAAGCAATCACTGACACATTTCCTGGAACCGATGTGAGACTACCCACCTTAAGAGTTTTCATGTCCTAGAAAGAAAATTATAGCAGCTCCCAAGGGTGATATTTTTGAAAACCAATAAAAGAATGAGTGACATTTCACAAACCATGATCTCCAATATCTCACATGATTGCAAAAATTTTAAACTTACTGGAATTTCAAAACACGTATGTCCCAAAAATTCTTACCTAGAAGTGGGATGATCATACTATAATGCCCCAATCTCTCTTCTCTAGAGATAACCTATGAATGTCATTAATAGGTGACCATGTCAAAGGCATGTCTAAACTACTTACTCGAGCATTCATCAACGCATATTCTCAAAACAAAAGTCATGATTCAATTTCCACCCCCCAAAATAAGGTTGTTGTTCCTTAAAACCCAAAATTCATAACAGGGACAACGACACATAAATGCTTCCAACATAAAAAATATCACAATTGAACCAAATAAAACTACACATTTAAATTTTTTTCATTCAGTGTCATTTCATTTTAAAGAGGAAACATAGCATCTAAATTCATGTTTAATAAATAAGGGACCTCTAGGGGCCCCTTTAATCTAATCTAGGATCATCGAAAAGAAATCCACAATATTTCATTCACAAAACTCAATAGTTTTTTATATGAATTTAAGACACATTAATGTTATACAATGATATGTCACATAGGTGGCCATCTACCACTCGATAAGCATCCCATACACTATACTGATATAATTTGTGTCCCATTTATCATATTCAATTTCCTGTTAAAATTTTTAACTTTAACAACCCCTTTTCAATAATTTCAATACAAAGATTACCCTTTTCCTAGTTATAAGAATATCATACATGTTATAACTAAAATTAGATCCCATTATACACATAATCAATCAATTTCAACTCAGGAAACCATTTTCACATAAAAAAATCTCTACAATGTTATCATAAGTAGTAACATGAAATCATGTTAAAATACTGAAGCATGACATGTTATAAACTAAACATGTTATAAAAGCATGCATGCTGAAGTCAATCATGACGTGGCATTCCACCCAAGGTATAAAATCAAAATTTACAGGCATCCTAATAATGAAACAACATGGCATGTCATATGAATTGAATGTGAATCTCAATGTTCTTAATATGATGAATATAATTCATTTTCCATACCATATATGGCCAAAGAAAAATTTTCAAATTTCTCAAAATCAATAAGTAGTCGAAAATATACAAGTCACTCAAGGTGAAATCATATCAACTATAATCGTAAGAAGTATAAATATTAAATCCAATCCTTGGCCACATGGTCATTCTATAGACATGGGGTGATAATTCTAAAGAACAACTATTGATCAAGCACTGAAAATTCCAATTCTTATGTATACCCACCAAAAAATGAAAGACAATGGAAAAATAATAAAAAACTGAACCATTGATACCAATTTGCAACATCCAGGACCAGATTACCCTTGAAATGGTAATTATACCAATTTCCACAAGTCCTCAAGAATGTATCCTGGTATTCCCTAGACTGCTGAATAGAAGCGAGGGTCTATGGATAGACAGTGGGGAGACTATAACAACATTTTTATAGTTCTCATTAGAAATAGAAAATAATATCAGACAATAGTAGAAGAAGATATAATGAAATATTCATCCGAATAATGAAAGTGGTTAACAACAGTTTATAAAAATCGTGGATGTCATGGTGATACATATTTGAATGCAGCTAACAAAACAAATTTCTTTACATCTCAGTGTGAAAAATAGGAAATGACTCAAAGCCCCACAGGTGATCTCTACTAGCATCCTAAGCTCCGACTCAATCATTTTTTCCTAACTCCAAAGTACAAGAAAAAAAACAAAAAACAATATCCAAAGTCCTACAAAAAAGAGGAGTCTACTCATGTACACTAGTGCAATGGTGGCCCAAGTACGGTGTAGGATATAAATCTCAGTAGGGAGGGCCCACTAGTGTCTATCTTATTCTAGTAAATTCCAAAAAATTAAATAGTCTGTAGGTATTAGGTTGTAATAATAGAATTGAATAAATATACTACGACCCATCTATATTCTTAAGGGACACCTAATGGAGATACCTATATCATCTCATAATTCATAATTATTTATCCCATTCCCCCAGAAAATAATTCAATCCAAAATTTTAGTCAACTTTATCAAAATCAATAAATAAGAAGAACTGCATTTAATTAATTATGAAAGGTTTAGTACCCTACCTCATTGAATTTGGTCGAGCCAAAGATTCCTAACCCAATCAACGACCCACTATAACATAAAAATTTTCTATATTAGTGTACACTCATACTTGGAATTTTTCTGAACACCTAAAAACAATTGGCACACATAAATAGTGCAGTGGGGACCAACACACACAAAAATACTCAGTCGAAGCCCAATCACACCATAAGAACTTAATTCAAGGGTTAAATAACCATTTATTGGGTATATAAAATTATCGGAATATGATGATGGTAAACTAAATAAAGCCAATATGTTTTGTCTTCAGTAGTCATCATCCGAATAAGGGATAACGGGTCCCAAGACATCATCAGCACCACCTAGAATGCTATGAAAACTAGAAATAAAATCAATCAAATACCACAGGGTTTCATCCTAACAGAGACCTGGTGAAGAAGAGATGAGATGAATGATGATAAGAATGAAACATGCAGAGAAAGGAATACCTCGATGAGATGATAAAATTCCGTAAAAAGACTATGATAATCTGATGTGTGGAGAGAGATTCAAGAGAGATGTGTGGGGTGCACCCATGAGAGAGACGAGAGGCTGAGGGGGCATGCATCACCTTTATTGTGAACCTATACCCATTTTCTTATCTCTAAATAAATATAATTTCCTTTGTTTATATAATAATTAGTATAATATTAATAATAATAATAATAACTAGCATCTTATTATTATTACCCATTAATACCATACATCTTTGATAAACCCAAACTCCCCAATTACACACCATTTAATTAAAATATTCTCCAATGAATTTAATTTAATAAATTCCCCAAATAATATTTATTTAATTATTTTATCTTGAAAAAATTTATTTTTAGAACCTCGAAACCTCATTAATCATTATTTATCAACATTCATTCAAACTAAATGTAATTAAATATTTTTTACAATTCATGTTATTTATTTATATTCCCTAAAAAATTAAGAAAATTAAAAACTCCAACTCATCAATATTATTTAATTATATTCCCTAGACATTTGTTTAATTAAATAATAACCCCCATTTCACAAGGACTAATTAAATTGATCTCATCCTTAAATTTAATTTAACTAAACCACAATTTCACATTAATTAATTAATTTACCTTTATAGTGAATTTAATTAAATGAAGCCACTATTCCCCATTTAAACATCATTTATAATTTACTATTTAATATTACCATTCATTGATAACCTTTCACTCCTAATTTAAAATTTATTTAATTAAATTTATTTCATCTGAATTTAATTAAATAAAGAATCCATCACATCATCATTTAAAAAATATTTAATTATTTTGAACTCAATTTAATTAAATATCTTCTCCATATCAATGTCATTTAATTAAATTCCTTAAACATTAATTTAATTAAATTAAACACCAAAAACTAATTTAATGAAGTCTCTTTTGATTGTTAATTTTTTATATGAAATTAACCTGAAACTCGAAACTCGGTAGGTTGCATGGTTAGATAGACAATGCGTAGACCATGCTCTCGATACTGGATACCAAGAGTATCCTTCATGAATGACCCACATAGTTTTACTAAAAGTGTGCAGCCCATGTGAATGCCAATTTCATTCCTTTAGAAAACTTAGATTCGTAGTCTGGAGCCCCTGAAACCTATCGAGCCACCTAGAAAAATCCTACAACCATTATAAATCCTGATATCAACACATAAAACAAACTAAAATTGTGAAAATTTATCCCAAAACATGATTTCAAAACCCAAAAAATAATTATAAAATAAAAAAGTTATTATATTTTACCCCAATTCTAAAACCTTGGACTTTACGATTTCAATTTTACCAAAATAGTAAGGGATTTTTGTCTCAATTTACCATCATTGAAAATTTTGTTATTTTATACAAACAATTTCTATCAGGTCTATATATGGAACCTTTGACATGTTATTTCAGGAATATATTTATATTCATTGTATTATATGTTTCATTTAATGTTATTATCCCATGGGGATTATGATTCAATTCTTTCAAAGTGGAAGGAGCTTTATATATCAATCTCATTGTTTATCATGACTGTGATTATGTCTCCAATGATGAAAAAATATTATCTAACTCTATATAATTCTCATTACAATTATTTTTATTTCATTACTTAGGAGAAAAAAATCCCTTAATTTTTTTCACAACATGTACTCAATAGTTAAAATTATCTTTTTAGGAGAAAAAATATTCTTAATCAAAAAAGTGGTTTTCTTGCAAAACCACATTTTGAAAAAAAAATTATTAAAAATGTTTTTTCAAACCCGAAATGATACTAAACTCATTAATTTTTTTAAAATAATTTTAAAATATTATTATATAAGATATCTTGTTTATTATCATATATAAGTATTTCCAAAAATGTTAAATGTTTTAAATATTACCTTTCAAAATGAAAATATTGATTTACTCAAGATTGATTTTAGTGATACCATAATTTTTTTCCCAATAATCAACTTCAACATCCTTTTTATTAATTATTCTCTAATGGAGATATTGTTTTTGGTACTATACTCTTTCTTTGTCAATATGTTTTTTTGTTTTCCTCAGAGATATTTTAATTGAATCTGTATCTTTTCCATGTGGTATTCATATTTTAATGATATTTTTATGGAACCCACTTTTATTCCAAATTTTAATTATTCTTAAATAAATATAAATTTACCCCATTTACCATTCATGGGTTAATAATATTATAAATGTAATAATTATTGTTTCTAAGAGTTTTATGACGACTTATATTTGTAAATAATACATGTGGTGGTTCGTGGGAAGCTTTTATGGTGATGTTTCCAATATATCGCACTGAGAGATACTTATAACAATGATGATTGGGTGGATTATGTAGAATGTTTCAATACCATTAGATCTAAAATGATATGGCTTCCTAGACAAAACTCATCTAGCATGTTACAATATAGATGATGGTGGGGATCAAACAGTGTTTGGTGATCTTGTAATAGCTTAGATTATGGGGTTAACTAGATTGCAATAAGAATGACTAAAATATATAAAACAAATGGTTTTCCCATATAGTGCTCTAATTCACTCATTTATGATTATACATTATGTCGGTAATATGGTAATTGCAATTAATATATCTTTTAATGTGTTTTATGAAATTTATGCTCTATGTTAACATCGGTTATAATTTCTTGTTTGATGTTTATGATTTTTATAATGATCGAGATTCATACCACATGGAACATGATTAATGATTCTAATAACTGTTGAATCTTCTATCTGTTCATATTTAATTATCCATAAATTCATTAGCATGAGAAATTTTATAATTTTTTAATGCTCTCTAAGTTTTTCAACACACCATTATTCACTCATATAGATATTGATGGAATTATATTTATAACTCTTATATTTAACCATAATATGAGTTAAGGAACACCATTTTTATGTTTTTTTTATATAGGATATAAATAATGAGATTGAATGATTTTTATATATATAATATTTCATAAGGATGAAGTGTATGACCTAATGTGAAATAATAGAATTTGGGTATAATTGGATATCATGTTCATCATTATGAACAAGTTGTTTAAGAGTTTAACATGATAGGACTTGGTCCAAATACTCTAAAAACCAATACTAAAATGTCTTCTATATTGTATGTGATCCATAATATCCTTCTAATGATGACTGGTTTTGATGATTTTTTTTTTCACAATGTTCATCACCATAGAAAAAAAGTAAAGTTTCATAATTTCAGAATAGGTTCTATGAGTGCGGGTGCATCGATGATATAGTAGGTATAAATGGTAGGTTTAGATAACATTGCAGATAATATTTTTTTCATGTGTTCATGTCTTAATATATATGTAATCAATCATTTTTCTATAATATTAAACATTATCATAATCTCCAAGTAATAAAAACCCCATTTGAGGGTTTTCAGTAGTAAAAATATAGAGTTTATTAAGGGAATTCTAGTATATATATTTTTGAGTTGATTTATTTTTAATTAAAATTATGAAAATTAGTTGATATTTAGAATGGAATTATCTTTCATGTATAAATAAAAATCACATCGTGAAGTCCAGTTGACCTCGTGTCACATCTAGCAATGCCATGGGGCTTAAACACATGATAAGATGTTCATAAGGGTTTAACACGTACCACTGTCATACATGATGTCTAAGTTAGTATAATCCTCTTAAATTTAAATATTAATCTTATCTTAGAATAATATCAAATTTTATATGTGGAATAATGATTTATTTAATTTGGACAAATATTTCGTCAAATCCATCCAATCATCGGGCTTCAAACAAGAGGAATAAATGTTTAAATTTTTTGAAGGATTTTATATATGAATGGAATTGGTTTGATCAAGGGTAATTAATAATTAATTGTGATAATTAACTTATCATATAGAGGTTTATTAAAAATTGGAATTATCTTTCCCTATGATAACCATTTTGGTTTTGAATATTTTATAATTACTGGATGAAAATATTATTATCATATTTAGGGTTATGTGGTCATCAAGGATTTATTTGTGTGATTTAGAGATAATAAAATTTATCTTGAATAATACAATTCTATAAATAAAGTTAATTTTGTGGTTTAAATTAATTAAATTCTTTAATTTTACATGTCCAATAATTATATTTTTTTCAGTCTAGATGTTGAAGGAACACTTCAACTTTAAAAAAAGGATCATGGAATGAAATTATATCTTATAATATATTTTTTAGATGATAGGATGGCCTTTTAAAAAATAGTATGGCTTGTTTTTTCGTTTGACATTTACTTCATCTTAAAAACTGTATCTATATATCTTTATTAGACAATGGGATTTTTTTTCCTTTTTAATCCATCATTAAATTTTCCAAACAATTTCTCCCTATGTGGAATCATTGTTATTCTTAACAATCAGGTGACCATATTTTTACAAACATAACTTTCTAAGGGATGTTTTTTTTATTTTATTTATATAATGTGGGTTTGAAAAAAGTAAATCTAAAATTTATATTTCGTTCATTACCAAGACCAATTTCTTGGGAAAATTTATTTTTAAGTGGGGTAGGATGTGTCATCCAAAGATTTTAGGAAATAAATTATTTCAAAATAATCTAAAAATTTTCATTTCATAAGTGACACAAAAAGAATATTATATCTCATTTTATATGAAACACCATTTGTATCTTGTGTTTCACATTAAATCAAGTTTTGTCGATAATATTTTTTACAAGAAAGGAATAGTCTTACTTTAAATTGATATACTATTGCCATTATTATATAACTTGATTGTTATCCACTTTTTGTTGGAATGGTGGGAAAAAAATATCACTTATATTATGAATATATTGTTTTAACATATATATACAAACAATTTATTTGTTTGTAATTAATTAATAATGAATAAAAAAATAATTTAATATAAAGGAAATTATCTAATAAAAAATTAATTGTGTTCACCATAATGTTTTTTATCTTAACAAATTAAATAAAATAACATTATTTAATCCTATTAATTTATTATATATATATATATAAAATAAATTGAATAAAATATTATCATTCCTATCACATAATTTCAAGATAATATACTGTACTAATTCTAATTTTATGCATAAAACATATATTTTCTTAAAATGTATTTTTAAAGGATTTTAAGGATGAACATATCAAAAAACAAAATTTTGAAACTTTTATAAATTATATTAGAAGAAATATACATTCTATTTTAATTATTAATATCAAAATTAAGTTAGGATGATTTGTTGGATTTTTAAGAAGTTTGAATTTATTATGAATTGTGAAAATAATGAATTTTAATTGAATGATTCCTTTTTCATCTAATTATTTATATAATTAAGATATATTTTAAAAATAATTAAAATTATAATTAGATAAATAATATACATATTAACAATATTTGAGTCATTGTTTCAATTTATAATTATATTTGGAAATATAAACATTGTGAACATTTGAAGATTTTCACTTCAAAACCCTCTTTCTCATCATGTCTATGTGATTAATTTTTATTTATATTAAACCATTTATGTGAGTTGAATTGGGAAAAATGGGTACCACATTTGGACTCTACATAATTTATAATTTCTAACAATTCAAAATATTTTTTTGAAAAATTGGATTCCTACAGACAGTTAAAATTAATTAATGCAATTATGGTTAAAATGAGGGTTTCCACATTACACCTGTTTTCATTAATTTAGTATTAAACAAAGATATTATTTATATTGAATAATTTTAACATTATATTTATAATTTATAATTTGTAGTTATCTTGAATATATATTTTTAATTAAATTATTAAAAGATTAATTTCCTAGATTGCAAAAAATATACTAGTTAAATTCATAAAATAAATAAAGATAAAATTTACTAAACAAAAAAACTATGGAATAAACTGATAAAAAACGTATTTATTTTGTGTTATAGAAGTATACAAAGACTATGCTATCAAACCCATCAATTAATTTTAAAATTTCAATCCATATGAGGTGAGGGAGAACTGCCAATAGGGTTTCCCTTTTTATATTTACCAAAATGAACCTCCTCCACTATAAAAGGGGTTTCACCCTCTACAATTATTAAAAAAAACTAAATCCATTTAGATCAACCAATGCATACCAAAATAAATTTCCAAAATCCCTTCCCAAATCCTATAAGTTTTTCATTTGGAAAAAATCCAACCATGGTATCCCTTTGGGGTAAAAATGAGATCACTGATGAATATGAGGTTTGGACCAGACTAATGAGAATAAAGACATAAGCTATGTTTTCTTTATCACATCTCTTTTATCTCTATAACATACATTTCATATTCTCCACTTTTTTTATATTTTGATGTATGTAAATTCAAAAAAATTAATATATTATTATCATACTTATATTTAAGGGTATTCACAAATCAATTAGTAGATCTCTCTTTAATTGTGTTTATGGTCCCAATGATACCAAAGCGGTAACATATTTTTGTCTCAATTTTCATCTATTGAGTTATTTGTTATGTTTATAAAAATATCAATCTTTATGAAATGTATATATGTTCTGTTGATGTTTTTTATTATTAATATCTGTATTTTAATGATATTTTAATCTTAACTTATTGTTATTTTTTCATGGGTATTAAAATTCAATGCTACTATAATTGTAAGAGTGTCATATTACAATTGAATAACTCATTTGGGTTGTTTTTGATTATGTCTCAAATGTTTTATTATTATATTTTAACTCTCAATATTATCATTTATTTTCTTATCCTATGTTAATGTTGTGATAATACATGTTTTCCCTTTATTTTAATCTTTTTATATACTCAAGTGTTCAAAATAATGTTTTTATGAGAAATCATATTTTCAATCAACAATTTTTTTAAATCCAAACTTTGTTTTCTAAAAAAATTATAAATGGTTTAAAAGGTTATTTCTAAATAATCAAAAATATTTTAATCATTAAATGTTTTAAATGGTTTTTAAAATATTCCTTTATAATCTTTCTTATTCATTTTAAAATATATGTATTTTTAAAATGTTTTATGTTTTCAAATTCTATTTTCAAAATGAAAAGGAGACGTTCCTCAAGATAATTTCCATGAAATTTTTATATTATTTCAATACATCTACATCAGAAACCCTTTTGTTACTTATCATCTAAAAGGGATATTTTTTATTGATACCACTCTCTTTCTTTCTCTACATGGATTATGTTTATTAAAATGAAATTATTGGAGAACCCATTTCTTTTCGCTGAGTTAATCATATTTTTATGACACCTGTATAGAACCCATTTCTCTTCCACATGGTAGTCATGCTACAATAACATGGAAATGAATTCCATTTCATTTCCTTGATGTAATCCAATTTTAAAATGAATAATTACAATCTATATGACTATCATGATGAATGGAATATGTACATTATTCATTATGTGGTTCATAAAAATATAATATGATCGAGAAACCCATATAGACCTTGGTGACCCTGTTACAACTTAGATGATGGTTTGGCATATATATTTTTGGGTAATACCATTACAACAAAGATAATATGGTGGCCTATATTTCTATAGGTGATCCCTTTACAAAACAGATAATGTGGTGGTCTAGATAGAATTGTGTGATCCTATTATATCTTAAATGACGAGGTAGAGTTAATAGCACTGGGTGAAACCATTATCGTTTAAATAATTGGTACACCATGATGGTGATATAATGCATTGGGTAGTGATTATATTATAATTTTATGATATGGTTTTTCTAATTAAATTTTTTTTGAAATTGCTTTACGAATGCGATTATTTATGATACTGAAAAGGGATTTTATTGTATTTTATGAGTTAATAATGTTTCTATTGATCGAGATTGACAACACATAGTGTATGATTATTTATTCTGATTATTGTTGACTCTTCTATGTTTTTATATATTTGACGAATGTATTTATGGGCATGATTTCTTTTGGGATCCTCACATGCACTCTAAATATGTCACCACACCCTTATAAAATATTTTTCTCATTTATTACATTCAATTGTTAATGATTATGTTTAATATTACATTGAATTTTGGATCACCCTTCTTATGATTCCATTCCCTTAGGTTATGAATACTATTATATAATTTTTAATTTATATAAATGATTTCATTAGGGACATTTTGGTAACCTAATGTGAAATAAAAGAAGTTGGGTATTACTGGAGATTATTTTCCTCATGATTAATATGTTATTTACGAGTTCATGTTGATATGATATATTCCTACTTCTATAAAACTGTAAAACCAAAAATGTCCTCAAGGTGGTAAGTGATCCATAATTTCCTTTTTATGTTTTACGGTTTATGTGAAAAAAATTTCTCACAGTTATGTAAATATAATCTATAAATGTAAATTTCATGATTTCATCATGGGATTTGGGAGTGTAGATACTAGTCAATTATAGATGGTATCATTGTTAATATTAGATGAAATTAAATATTAAGAGCTGTTCATTTTTGGGTATCTTATCATATATGGATTCCATCATATGAATATAAGATTTAGGTTGATCATAAGTTCAATGTCAAATAATCCACATTTGATTTTTAGTACTATAAATAATGAGGTGTTCACTAAAATTCTGAGAGGAATTTTATTGTCACATTTTTATAGGTAATGTTTATCTTTATTTTAGAAACATATTTTATTTTATTTAGAAATTAATGTTTGAATTATCTTATAAGTATATATAATAAATATTTTTAAATAATTTGGATTCAAAATTAGATATAATTATTTTTCTAGATTTAATTGTTATTTATTTATGGAAGTATTTGGTATCGAATTTGGGTATTGATATTAAATTATGAATATTATTGTATCATATGATTTTTTATTCATTTTGAAAATTATCCCACCAATTTCTAAACATTTCGGTGGCTTTAATGTCAAATGAAAGGCTGAATAAATTCTTATCCACTTTATTGTTTGGTGGTCTTTAAAATTCTATTTTTTGTTCATCAGGTGTGAGAAATTTTATATTCAATACTCATTGATTGGAGAAAAATAAGATATTGGTCTAGAAAATTTTTAATTGATTATATATTACTAGTAGAGTAAGTATATATTTTTTTTGTTTTCAGTCAACATAATGAATGAGTACATAATCATTAGGAAAAGATCATCAAATAAAATATTATCATATTACCATTTATTCTGATGATATCAACCAAAATTTACACAACTATTTGTATTCTGGTTTTATTTCCATTAAACACCTATTGAAAACATTATCTATAAATCATTATTTGACCATGTAAATTAGTTTATCCATCCAAACCCATCTCTTAAGTTCCTACCAATTTTATCGCTATATAAAATACTAGTTATGTGTAACTTCAGATGGCCTTTATGTTTCCCAATTTCCATTTTTAAATGAAATTTTCTTTATTTCACTTGTATGATATGTGTTTTACTAAAATATTATAAAAATGATTATCCATTGATATTAAAGAAGAATTTAAAGTGAGAAATTTTATTTTAGGGGGGAGATAAAGTAACATCTCCTGATTTTTTGAAATATATTCATTCAAATTACTTTTAATTACATGATATCATGAGTTCAATAGAATTCAAAATTTATATTTTGTTATACAAAATACGTTTTTTCCCTTGCATTTCACATAAAATGATGACTCTTTAATAACTTTTATTACCCATAAGGCTGAGTGTTATCATACTGAGTATACTATTAATATTATTATTGAACATTATATCTATAACCTATACATTTGAATAGTAAAAATGAATAAGATTATGAAAATATTAAAAAATTTTAAATAAAGTTTTTATAAAATAAATTCATTGGATACCAATTAATTTAAATCTATATAATAACTAATTGATTATAAAAAATGTTTTTAGAAAAAACTATTTTTTTTCCCCAAAAGTGTTTTATCTTAGTAAATTAAAATTCTCAATGTTATTAAAGGATATTAATTAAAATATTACATTATAAATTCAAATAATATTTAATCATTCAGATCATAATTTTTTTATAAAATAGTTCAAATAAATCCAATTTAATGTAGAAAAAAGTATTTTTCAAAAAGGTTGTTTAACAATATTTTAATTGAATGATTATTATAATACTAAATATTTACCTGTTTAGAAATAATATTCGAATTTTTTTACAAAATAATTATTTTAAAATTATCTTACGTGGATTTTCCAATTTTTTTTTCTTTTAAGTTCCATTTCGTAATGAATAATGAAAAATACTAAATTTTCATTGATATATTCATTTTGATCAATTTATATATATATTTCCATTATATTATTATTTTTTAAAAGTATAATTATATAAATAATAAAAATATTAATATAATTTAACTCATTGGAATGAATTTTCTATTATAATTATATAAATATATACTTTGTACAATTTTGAACATTTTCACATTAAACATAATTTTTCTCACCACGTTTACAAAATTAAGTATATATTATATTCTGTCAATTCTATGAGTTGAATTGAAAAAAATGTACTCCAAATTTTTTAAATATTTATATTTAATAATTTTAAATAAGCATGACTTAATTTTTGACCAATGTAATTAGTGGAAATAGTTAAAATTATATTACGTGATTTTGGTTAAATAGGTTTTTGTGTATTATATGTTTTTTTACAAAATTTAATCTACCAAACACATTGGATTAATATTTAATCAATTGAAAATAATATGTATAATCATTTTCTCTAAATTATCCAATATATATATATTTAATTAAATATTAAAAGTCTTCATTTATGAGCGGAATAAAAATATACAAGAAAACATTGTAAAAACTACAAAGATAACATTGATTTCACTTAAGGACTATGGAATAACATGATAAAAAATGTATTTCTTTTGTTTATTTGTGCTACGAATCAAGCTTTTCATACATCCCATCCATAAATTTTAAATTATAAAGGCATGGTAGGTAAAGGTCACTACCGAATATTTTTTTACATTTTCATATTAAAAAGATTTTCATTGCTCCTTTAATATAAAAGGGAACTCATTCTCCAAATATCATTACACACCTCAAGCCATTTGGCTCGACCAAACCCTGAAAAAAAACACATCCCTAATTTCATCCTCTCATAATATAATCATTAACTTGAGTAGAAATCCTTCCATGGATTTACATTGGTGCATTCATAAAGTATATAACTAAAAAAGTGGAGGTTTTTTATAAGTATGACCAGATTTAAGACCAAACTTAAGGGTTTTATATATTCTAACTTTTATGTATATGGAATACATGTCATATTATCCCCTTATTTTATAGTGTATATAAAACATAAGAATTTCTTATATTATTATTATAAAAAATTATAGGGATTTAGATATCCATTTTAGGATCTCCCATTCATGTAATTTACATTTTCGGTGTTACCAATGTAATGAGGTATTTTTTCTCTATTTTAATTTTTGGAGTGATTTTCTTCTCTAACTATTATATTTTTATGGTATAAATATTATTACACTAACATGTTATATCATAAATATCAAACTTTTTATGACAATATATGTTACATTTTATATAATTATCTCATGGAATTTACGATTCAATGTTTTCGATGTGGTGAGAGTTTTATGTTACAGTCACATATTTTATAGAAATTGTTTTTTCAACTAAGTCTCCAATGATAAAAAAATATTATCAAGATCCAATTAATTCTATTTAATTTTATTTGACATTATTTATTTCATGGATGAACTTGTTCTCTATTACTTGTTCTCTCTTTATGTACTCAATCATTCAAAAAAATTTATTCTGGAAAAATCATTATTTAGATCGAAAAACAAGTTTTCTTCCATAACCGTGTCTTATAAAAACTAGTACTCCAGTCATGAAAATGCATGAAACATTTCTATTTTATTTCAAATCAGCTAGTTTTTCATCATTTAAAAAAATATTTTAATTTCTCTTAATATAATATAATGTTTATAATAAAAAGATGATAAATGGTAGATAGTATTTGAATGAAACTGACGAAACTACTAAGACATCATTAACATAATAAAAAAACATAAGGATATATCTAAAGGAATAGAAATTTATTTTTCAGATAGAGATGTTAATTACTTGAACGAACATAAATTTTGAATAACATTCACAATGGTTTTATACAGAGAAATAAAAATTGATGACAATTAAAAGATACTACTGTGGTCTTTCAAATATATATGAGAAAAGGTAAAATAATAAATTTTAATAGATAATGATAAAAGTGAGATAAAAAATAAATGAAAATATATTGATGTTTCTATTTTTATCATTAATTGAATTCCAGTTAATGTTGTAGAATAAACCAATAATGATGTCAGGTTGTGAAGAATCTTTAGCTTCAAAATATAGATGCCATAATCGATGCTACATATTTGATTCCCACCCAATCCCCACCCTAACATGTTATACACACTCTGCTATTATGTTCTTGTGTAAGACATTGTACTTACACCGTAGAAAACTGTATGTTAAACCGAAATCAGAGTTTCTATACAAGACGATCAAAAAACATGAAAAAATGAAATTTCAATGGGGATTTAATTTTTTGGGATCACAGTAGGATTCCCTATTTATTGGGTTTAGGGTAATATTTATCGTTCACTAACATTACTGAATAAGTCTACATGTTTCTAATAAAAATATTTTAAATCCTTATTATATATATATATCTATTATATATGAGGAGTTTTGTATGTAATTTTATGTAAGTAAGTCAAATTCCATCAGAAGGTGAAGAAATAAGTATATAACCATGATTCTATGGGATGGTAGTGAGTAATTTGAGCAATGAGAGATTAATTTTTTAAGGAAATTTTAATATTAAATTATTTAAATAAATTATGAATAGGAAAAATATTCTTTTATGTACTGAACTAAAAATAATGTACATGGTTTAAAAATAATGGATTAAATCTATTTTCTGTAGCGGTGTTATAATAATATAAATAAATAATTTATAATAGAATGATAGTATTTTATTTTGGAATCATGAATATGTAAATGATTATTCAATATATTTCAATATAATTAGTTTTATTTTATGCGTATATCATTTAGAAAATGACTAAATATGTATAATGCACAAATCACAATGGATTTTATTGTATAAATCGATAGTTTTTAATACATTCACTAAGACCTAAATCATTAATTTATTATGAAAAAATAACATGAGTTGCATGATTTTATAGTATAAAATTATTTTATAAAAAAATCTGGACACAGTAGTGGAAATATATAAAAATAATACTTTTAATTAAAGAATATTTTTAGAGAAATAATAAAACTATTTAGCATGTAAAACATCTTAATAACATACCTAGAAATTTGAACCATCATAAAATTCATTAACATTTGTTGGATGATGAAATATAGAGTTTCTAGAAGGTATGTTAGAACAAACTGTGAAAAAGAGATACATTAGAATATGTTAAAATGTAAAAGTTAAGGTAAACACATCAATGAATGATGAAAAGTAGGAGTATATTCATAAATTAATAATAAATTTCTACTAATATTATTTGAATATCATTCCTTGATGGAATCCTGACATTAAAATTTCAAATTTACTATTTCTATTTGAAAAAAATAAATTTGGAGTAAACAAAATAGAATGCAGAATGAAAATTAAGAATAACAAAAATAGTATCTGATATGAATTTTTTTATAGAAGATAGTTCAGATAAATTAATACAAGGAACATTATGTCAAAAAGTACAATGCACGTTATTTGAATAGTACACAATAAACATCATATCCACATTATATTTCATGTAAAACAAAGACTGAGAAATATTAAAAAGAGTTCACACCAACTTCTTAAGAAAAAATGAAATATGAATCCTTTTATAAAGTTATCACCATAAATTTATTACCTTATGTAAACATCCTGCAATCTAATATATCATTTCATACAAATTACAAAATGTAATTTATAATACATCCCATAATATTTTTTTTAAACGTCATTCACATCTAATTTTTATACTATAATAATAATTTATAAATAAAATAGAATTTTTCATATTAAAATGTAGTATATTAAGAGGGAAAATGAGATGACGAAAGAAATACCACTTGTCGGCTAGAAAAAACTCATAAAATGTGTTTCTAAAAAAATACCATCACTGTAAATATGTCAGTTCATTCACTTATTATAAGATATCCAATGATAATACGATTCATTTGATAGAAAATTAAGAAAACATGGTGAGGTCAAAGAGTACCTAAAAACCATATTTCACGAAAACGTTCAGCAATACAATGTTAATGAAGCAGATATGAGAATAAACATACCATTTCACTATCAATGGTGAAAGGGAGATAATGACCCCCAAGTACCGCCTCCATTAGGCCTCGGGATGGAGATTAGCGCCAAGGGTATGAGTTTTCACAATTATGGGAGGCATTACCCTTTTTATTATTTTAAGATTGGGAAATAGGACAAGTCAACCACCAAAAAGGGAAAAGAAAACGTGTATAGAAATAACCCAAACAAAGCCCACATGCATGTTTAAACAATTTTATAATAAGGTACAAGTACAAGAAAGCTCAAAAGTACAATACCAAAAGAATCAAGAGTACAAAAACTGCAACAACTCCAACTGTTCGACTAGTAAGGTCTCACATGGCCCTGGTAGTCCTCCTGGAAACCTGAAAGTAAACGTAGGGTGATCATAGAAGTATACTCAGTAGGGAAACCTAAAGCTCTCATACACAAGTGTAGAGACATCCTAATGTCCCGTGAGAACAACAGAATAAACCTAGAAAGGAATTCTATCCACCCAACCTCACTGGCCACACTCACCAAAAACACAATCACAATAGGTAGTAGTATATAGGAACAAGAGTATTCCGTACCGTGCACTATTACCCATTAGTTAGCTGCTCTTCCTAAAGGCGAACATCCGGACGCTTCCACAGTCTCCCCGCCCGCACACACCTAGGCCTCACAACCACGTATCCCGCACGCACACACCTGGGCCTCACAGCCACGTATCCTACTCGCACACACCTGGGCCTCACCACCACGTATCCCATCCCCACACACCTGCGCCTCACAACCACTTATCCCACCCGTACACACCTGTGCCTCATCCCGAAGGTTCTTGGGAAATAGTAATCCTACCCGAAGATTCTTGGGCCAATCCACCCCAATCAAATCCTACCTGAATAATCTTAAGTGTAAGTTCACCTCAAGCCATCACAACATAGGGACGAAGGAGCAGGATGGAGCTAGTAACTAAGGGGAAAACACCCTCTCCCATGAAATGGGAGTGATCGGCACTAAGTGCTCAAAATGGGTGGGGTGCGATAAAACAAAAAAGATACATATATATATATATATATATACAAACCACTAAGCCCAACCTATGGCTTCTAAACAGAGAAACCGAGCACGTGCCTTGGCACTGCTACCATGAAGCATGCATACAACAAACAACCCCAACCCTATTTAGGTTTTCATGTTTCAGCAGAATTAGTTTATTAGTTACTTAACTACTGGGAAACTATCCACAACCAACCACATCGATCGTTTGTAAAGCATATCCCTGCCATCCACAAATCAAGTCAAGAAAACACAAGCACAACAAAACCCTTATTATTAACCAACCAACTAATTGATTATTTTTCCCGTTCCACTTCCATGAACCACCGTTCATTAACTCTCCCACTTTTATTTATTGTTCACAACCCATAGCCCATTCACATTTAAACCCATCCCTGCAACCCTGCTATCAACCACCATAACCACAAATACACCGAAACCCATATATCATTATCATTTTAATACCATTTATTGCAGCGCAGCTACCCATCACTAACATAGCATTCACATCAACCAACAACCAAGCCAACCACAGCCCCACTGCTCACCCGATCCACAACAAGCCACAAAACACCCCCATCACATGCCACGTATCCAAGCCAACATGTCACATGTTCATTATTCTATTTTGTTTGACCAGGGTGATCACACATGGGTTCCAGATTTTAATTATTCAACTTTACGTGATTAACCAAATTCAACATTCAACAAAGTTCCATTCACAAAAACGGTCTACAAGATAGGGAAACATTTAATTGCGCAAGAAAAGGAACCCAACGACCGTGATTTTCAGTAGAAATAAGCCTATTCAATTCACAACATAATATCACAGGATATAAAGATAAACATAACAACATCCCCATCCCTATTCTTTAACCAGTTATTATCTTCATTTTTTGGTTCAACCGTTTCTCATGAAAACAAGAGGATACCCCCCCCCACATTATGCACAAAATTAGAGAGACTAAGGTAATATCCCTACCTCAACAGGTTCCGATCGCAAAGCTCACCCGGATCAACCTTAGAAGACGTCCGTCGGCGTCCGTCACTTCTGTTGAGTCCCGGAAAAACCTCCTCGGGTGGAATTCAGAAAGTAAAGGCCAAAGGAAAGATAGCGGATCCAATCTCGGAAGTTCCGCCTCATCGTTACGATCCTGTGGCCGCTGACGGATTATAAATCAGAGCTCAGAAGAAGAAGTTATGGAAGAAAGAGCATTCGAGTCTCTTGGGAGAACTCTACTCAGAGAAAATGGGAGGTGAGGGGTGAGTTGAAAAGGAGGAGGGGACCCCACCTTTTATAGGTGAGAAAAGAAAAATTACACGGCGTGTACTTTATGGTACAAGATGTGTAGTCGGCCATTTCACATGGTTTCCACGCGGCTTCCAACACGGATCTGCGGCCGTTGATTGGTCAACACATGGGTTGAGGGTAACGCATACGCGGGGAAGGACAACACGACGTGTAGTTTGGAGACATGGAATGTAACGATTTATTTCACACCGAAAAGACACGGCTTCAACATAGCACACGGCCGTTGACTGGTAACACGTACACGGGGAGGGACTACACGATGTGTAGTTTAGGGAACACAGCATGTACCCATTTACTTCACACGGCAAGGACATGGCCTTCCTCATGGGGTATAACTAGTGAGGGGGTACAGGGCGTGTAGTTTTGGGTACACAGCATGTACACATTTCTTTCACACGGCAAGGACATGTCATTGAACATGGGGTATACCCAGAAAGGTGGTACACGTCGTGTACTCACACTACACAGTGTGTACTTACAAAATTCTGAAAAGTGTGGGAAAATTCCATTTTACCCTCAAAAACACTTTGTGGCTTTCTTTTTGACAATGGAATGGGCCGGAGAGGTCCGGGACATTACAAATATATTAAATTTTAAAATTTATATTCAAAATTTAATGGATATTTTCCTCATGAATGATTTTAATGACATTTTAATGGTATTCCATTTCATGAATGATAATATCCCTTGTTGTTAATTACTCTTCACATGGGATATTTTGTATTGATACCAACATATTTTTTCCCTATATGGGTTATTTTTGTTTTAAGTGGATTGATATAGAACCTTTTTCTCTTCGAAGGGTTAGTCATATTTCAATGATATTTATTTGGAACCCGTTTCTTTTCCGCAGTATTATTTCTGACGTTTTCGTTGGGGCGCACGCATCCATATGTGGGGACGTGTAGCTATTTCCCCACATTCTCGCTTCCCAATGGAGGGAGGTAGCCATTCCTTATTAAGGGATGTTTCTCCTTGATCGGAATAGGATAATGGGATGTCGATTCTTTCTTCTGTGGATTCCTCCTTAGAACTCTTCACCTAGTCCGGGTCTCCCTTATAAATTATTTCATGGTTCGTGAATCTCATTCCCGGTTCCATATCTCTATGTAGATGGGTTAATTACAATACTTCCTTCAGGAAAATCCATGAGTTCTTTCCATGTTAGCAACCTTCAGTCGATGTAGACGATAACATAAGGCATGTCGGGGATTCTCTGGATGCGTGGACATTGGGGAATCTATATTTTTCTTCATAAGAGGGCACTTCAAGGGTGAAAAACTCGAGGCATCCTATGTCAGTTGTGGGGTATCTTATGATGGAGGCATGTCTCTGAGGTTTTTCTCAGAATCCCATGTTTAACATGGGGTATGCCGCAAATTTAACATCTAGAAAAGATGGTTATGCCAAAGGAATGTCTTCTGAGGTTTTCTTTTGGCATCTCATGTTTAACATGAGGAAGGCTGTGAGTTTAACATCTATCAGAAACAGTATGACGGTGATCAAAATGTCCCATAGATACGGATCAGAGGTGGTGTGTCCCGTATAGGAGAGATGTCACACCGTGAAAGCTGATCTGGACACCACTAAGGGAGGATCAGATAGTGTGCATTCCAGAATTGAGGACACCAAGGTTTACCATTGGCTAGGATTCAGGGAGGTTTCCTACATACCATGTGCAGATGACATCAATAATAACCCACATAGATTGAATGGGTGATGAATTGGGGTGTACACAGAAGACAACAACCCGAATACATGTTAGGGATTACACATCGATAGCGGCCCAAGTACTGCTATGAGCAGTGAGGAGGTGGATGACATGATCCCACCGGGTTGTGGCGGCCCATGTGAGAACTAGGATGGACAATAGAGAGTTAAATGGAGTGGAGGGGGAAAAATGGGACCATCATGACGGTGTGGTTAGTGTTTGTCTTGATCCTCAAGGAGGCTTCCTACGTATCCTCGTGACAGGGAATGAAAGTCCGCATAGTTCAATGGGACGATGGGAAACCTAAGGATGTATCCCAAAAGGATGGACGCATGGCTGGGACCTGGAGGAAGTGAAACCTCTAGGTTGGGGCATGATCATTCGGGAACGCGTGGGATCAAGGGATAGATTAGGATGAGACATGGGTGTTGGTCTTGAACCTCATAGAGGCTTCCTATGTATCCTCGTGGAAGGGAATCAAAGTCCACATAGTTTATCTGATGATGGTTTCCTTCGATTGGTGACTTCAACGACATACCTCCAATTAAGGTTGAAAATGTCTTACCGATGAATGGGGAAAAACGACTTACTGTCGATTGAGGTACAAAGTTTATCATCATGTAGGACGGGGGTGAACTGATGTGAAAGAGGACCTGGGGACTAGATTTATGTTTGGGCATGAACCACCGGGAGGCTTCCTACATACCATGCCTTTGAAAGGATCAAAACCATGTAGTTCCGGATGGTGTGGGAACTGGCGTGAAGGGGGTCGGAACCAATGGATGGTGGTCTTGAACCGCAGTGAGACTTCCAATGTACCCTACCTTGGTATGGATCAAAGTCCACGTAGTTCATGTTGGGTGTTTGGTGAATCTACGTGAAGTATGTTGGAACGATTAATAGGTGGTTGGCATAAACCTCAGGGTGGCATCCTAACACACCTACCCTTGGCAAGGATCAATGACCACATAGTTCAGAAGGTGTGGGGATTACACTCTAGGCTTCCTAGGGTGTTGTTGAACCGACGTGAAGATGGTCGGAATGATCAATGGGTATTGGGCATAAACCTCAGGGAGGCGTCCTACATGCCTTTCCATAGAAAATATCAAATACCACGTAGTTCAGATGGTGTGGCACTTATACTCTAGGCTACCAGGGTGTTGGTGAACTGACGTGAAGATGGACAGAATGACTGGGTGATGGACTTGAGCCTCAGGGAGGCATCCTACGTACCTTTCGATGGCTAGGATCAATGACCACGTAGTTTAGGTGGGGGTGTAGGTCTTACACTCTAGGCTACCCAAGGTGTTGGTGAACCGAGGTGAAGATGGTCGGAACGACTAGGGTGGTGGGATTGAGCCTCATGGAGGCATCCTATGTACCCTACCTTGGAAAGGACCAGAGACCACATAGTTCAAATTGTGTGGATCTTACACTCTAGGCTTCCCAAAGTGTTGGTGAACCAATGTGAAGATGGTCAGAATGACCGGGGTGGTGTTTGGGGATAACACTCTAGGTCGCACAAGTGTCGATGTGGAGCAGAAATAGTGAATGTATCTTATGCAAGGATGATACCCAATTTCCACTAGAGTACCGAAATATTGAATGGGGATTACGCAAGTAAGTAGCCCAGGTGTCTCTATGGAGCGGCAGTGGTGGACAGGGCTTACAAAAGGAAGCTTCCCTGGTGCCGCAATTGAGTGGCAACGATGGGTGGGGATTATGCAAGGAAGTTGCCCCGATGTTTCTATTGAGTGGCAATGGTGGATGAGGATTACGCAAGGAATCTTCTAAGGTGCTGCTATGGAGCGACCACGGTGGATGGGGAAAACACAAGGAAGCTGCTCGGGTGCTGCTATTGATCTATAACGTTGGATGGAGCTTACGCAAGAAAGCTTCCCATGTGCCTCTATGAAGCATCAATGGTGAATGGGGCTTACGAAAGGAAGCTTCCTAGATTCCGTTATGGATCGGAGAAGGTGGATTGGGCTTACACAAGGATAATGCATGTGTGCCTATATGGAGAGGCAATGGTGGATGGGTCTTACGCAAGGATGATTCCCTAGTGCCGCTATGGAGCGGCAACGGTGAATGGGGCTTATGCAAGGAAGCTTCCCAGATGCTACTATGGAGCAGAAATGGTGGATGGGTCTTACATAAGGATGCTACATGTGTGACTCTAGAGAGCGGAAATGGGGGATCTCGATTACAAAAATATGCTACCTGGGTGCCGCTATGTAGTGGAAATGGTTAATGGGGCTTACATTAGGAAGCTGCCTGGATGCCGCTATGGAGCAACAACGGTGGATGGGACTTACGCAAGGAAGCTTCCTAGGTGCCTCTATGGAGTGGCAATGGTGGATGGGTCTTACATAAGGATGATGCCTAGGTGCCACTATGGGGCAGAAAGGTGAATAGGTCTTTTGCATGGAAGTTTCCTGGATGCCGCTATTGAGCGACAATGGTGGATAGGGCTTACGCAAGGATGCTTCCCAGGTGCTAATATGGAGTGGAAACGGTGGATGGGATTATGTAAGGTTGTTTCCCGTAATGTCATCCTCATGTCTGGCTATGAGGGAATTGCATCCAACTAGTTGTTTGAGGCCTTCACCAATGCAATAATGCACAGGAGGGATAATTCCAAGTGGAGTTGGAACCAGTCCGAACAAAGGGAGATGAAATGTGTAAATCACATGGCCAACATCCAGAATGTAATGAGGGTGGCATGAAGATGGAGGATAAATGTTGACCATGTTCAATACACAATATCCATATCATGTTAGCCGGAAATGGGGAAAATAGATGAGGGTCAACTGTTGACCATGTTTGAAACACCGGACATGACTCAAAGTGTCATCATATGTCTTCTAGGGCATTAGCCCAAGGTAGTAGGATAGCGAAGGTGGCATGGGATTAGGCCGTTATGGGGTCCCTTCAGACATGGAAGAGGATGATGATCCGAATGAAGGACACGCAGAGCGTGAGGTGGAGTGAAAGAATGGTTGTAAAGATTCCAGTTCTCTTGAGATTACTCCACTTTGGTCATGGAATTAGGCATCATATTCTTCGATCATAAGGCATATTTTTTTGGATCAATAGTCATCCTATGTTTGGAACATTGGGTACATTAAAGTTTAGAGTCATGTATAGAGGATTGTTGGCATCTCATGCGTGGATCATAAGGCATCTCTCGTTTAGAGCGAGAGGTATCCTATATTTGGAACATAAGGAATACTACAATTTTTAGTCATGTAGAAAGGACTATTTTCATCTTATGCTTGGCACACAAGGAATATATTATATTGAGTAAGAGGAATCCTATGATTGTGATATAGGGATTACTATAGTTTACTGTCATGTTGATTGGACTATTTGGCATTAGGCGCCTAGTAATGGTTGGTGTTGGGACTTACGCAAGGGCGGACCTTTCTGATTCATACTGGCATAGCAGTCAAGTGATATGGTTTAGAGGAGTTTCTTGAGGAATGGTTTGACTCAGGGTACTTAGGAAATTGATGATGAAAATCTCAACTTAGGACAAGTGAAAGGGACCAAGAGGAATATGTCGACTCAAGGTGTTTAATGGTGTGAGGATGAGTATCTCAAATCATTGTATTCCATATCTTCGATGAGCATGGCCCCATGAAGCAAGGACTCATGGAGCAGAGGTCTATCGCAGAGCAAAGGAATCTCATGGAACTAAGGGCTCTCACAGAGCATGGACTCGTAGAGAAGAATCATGAATGAATCTACTCACAGAGCATGGTCGCGTGGAGGAGCATCACGAAGAAAGCTGCTCGCGGAGCATGGGCTCATGAAGCAGCATTTCGATGGAAGCTGCTTGTGGAGCAGGGGCTCGCGGAGTGGCTTCGCAGAGGAATACAGAGCTCTGAGATCCAGGAGACCGGTCACCCAAGGTCGGAGTGAAAATCTGTAGAAGGGGGGTGAGATTGGTATTTTTAGGGTAGAGGCACAGCAAAGCAGAGCTCACTCAGTGCGAAGGAAGATCTTTCTTCCCGTTGGGTTCACAAATGTCAAATGAGATCACGAAGCATCCCACCTCCTTGCTCCGCTGTGAGTTCACGAACGTGAAATGGGTTCATAGAGATTCCTACCTCTTTTCTCCATGGCAGGTTCGCAGAGGGAGATTCACAAATGGGCTACATGAATTAGTTTTCCCACCCAACTTCAAATGTCCATAACATCTAATCTGTAATGCAGTTTGGGCCGTACAACCTATGAAAATGATTCTTGAGAAACAGGATACAACCTGTGAAAATGTATAGAAGCATTTGTAAAATTTTCTGTACTTTTTTTCTAGGATGAACAAGTATAACCATGCATAAAATTGATTAAAATGAAACCCATTTCTTTTCCATGGGATAAAAATGTTGTGAAAGGAATAATGACTAATTAACTGAGTTTTATGATTAATTCTCTATCAAAATTATTCATTTTGAGGTTCATGGACACCATATATGATGGAGAGGCATTGATACCACATGGTGAACCCATTACAACATCATTGATGGGGTGGAACTGATAGAATTGGGTGATCCCATTACAACATACATGATGGGGAAGAGAAGATATCTCTGGTGAGGCAATAACAATTTACAAAATGGTGTGTTCCAAATATCACTGGTAGATCCCACTATATCATTGATGATGGGAAGACTATATAGCACTAGGTGGTCTTTTTATAGAGTATGTTATGGGTATATAAAGATAGAACACCATTTAATTGGGGGATGATAAAATTAGAAGTCACCCATTCTGTTATTCTAACTATATAAGTTTTAAAATTGTTTTGTGAAATTGATTCTCCCAATTATAGATGAGGGATTTAAATTCATGTAATGTGATAATACTTATTCTAATTATTGATATTGGTATCACATGGAACATGATTATTAACTATGATGAATGTGGATTTTTCACTATTTTAATATTATATGATAAATGTATTGATGTGGATGATTTTTTTACAATTTTATCATGGAATATAATTATTTCTTTATGCCAATATACACTCTCATGATCATTGAGGACATTTAATTATTAATGTATATGTTTACCCTTACTATGAATTTCATCTCACCCTTCTTATGATTCATTTTCCCGTGATATATATTACTATACTAAATGATTTATTTATATTAATGATTTCACAGGGATAATATTGAAGAAAAAATTTGAAATAATATAATATATGTATAACGGGAAATGATTGTCATATTTATGAATATTATATTATGATTCCATGTTAGTAAGAGTTGGTCCAAATTCAATAAAACACTAAAGATAACATTTCGTTGAGGTTTTATGTGATCCATACATTCTTTCAGACATTTTTTATATTAGATGGAATCTTTGGGTCTTAGTTATCATCATCACTAATAGAAATATAATTTTAATGATTTCATCATAGGGTCAGGAGTGTTGGTGATGACCTTTTATAGTTGGTATCAATGGATAGTTTATAAACAGTGGTGATTTTGAAGTTTTTATTTGATTTTATCATAAAAGTTTTGGATTCTATCACAGGTCTATTAGATTATGGTTGATAATATGTTCAATATTTTAGACACTCCATTTGATGTTTTTAATTAGTACAAATATTTAGGGTATACCTAACATATTGGGAGATGGTTTATTTGAATGAGATATTTGAAACCCCTAGGATAAACAACATGTGTTATATATGAAATAATTAATTTGAATGTCTAAAATTTTTTCCCAAGGTCGTGTGTCAACCTTTCAAACTTCCATGTACATGGGGCTTGAATAGATGAGTGATGTATAATATGGGTTTACTTCCTATCACATGCCCCTGTGTTGTCCTAGTATTTAAATCATTTTTAGATGTAAATATTTACTTTATTTTGGAATCATATGGTATTTTATTTAAGGAATAATGGTTTATTTTTCTTGGAAGAATATATTATCAAATACTCGAATCTTTGGGTTTCAAATTTTTTTAGGAAATGTGTGTTGAAATTCAAGGATAGTGATTCATGGGAGGATTTAGTTTGATAACTGGATATCACTGTTGAATTTTAATTATTAAATTATCATATGAAGGTCAATTCATTTTTGTAATTATTTTGACATGTGAAATCCATTTTGATTTTGGTTAATTTCAAATTATATAAGGAATAGATAATTTATTCATTTATGGTTAGGAGGGGCTTAAACATTCATTTTTTACATCATGAATAATAAAATACAGCTTGATTGCTTATTATCTGAAGAAGAATATGATATTGGGATAGAAATTGGATCATGAAGGAAATATTATGGCTCATGTTTGTATATATTATATTTTTATTGATGTTGAAAGAATACTTCAATGTTAGGAAAGGGATCTTGAAATAAAATTTCGCCCTATTTTCATCTTTTCAATGTATATTAATGATATATTCCTCAACTATTTTTCTTATGGATATTTTTCTTTGACTTACTCTTCAATAATTTATCAATCATTCCCTATAAGACTATAGAATTTAGATTTCCCACCCAAATCCATCATTAAATTTCCCCCCAATTTTCTCCCTATTTGAAATCCTAGTTAATCATAACATCAAGTGAACATTATGTTTCCAAATTTTCTTTTTTATGAGACATTTTAATTATTTTATTTTGAATATATTGGTTTGAATAAAGTTATTATAAAAATTTATATCCATTGACAACCATGATAAATTTTTGTTGAGAAAATATTAAGGGGGGTTGGTTATAACTAGATGATATTTATTGAAATGTCATCTTTATAATTAATTTAAATTCATAGATATATTGACTCACACGAAATGCATAGATTTTATTATTTTATACAAAACAGAATATTTAACTTTTTTTCACATTACATCTATATTCATTGATAAATTGTGCCACACCCATGGTCGAGTATTGTCGGACACCAACAAAAACATCACAGTGAAATTAAAATAATTATTAGATACGCACATGTATTGCCTATTTGATCACAAAAAAATTAATCCCCAATACAAATCCCTCTATATCATATCTACAACTTTTCAAAATCATAAACAATATATTTCTCCAAATAAAACATCCACCATACATAATAAAAAAATATACATTTCATTTTATTTCTTTAATTTACTGAATTTTAATGCTTTAATTAACTATATATCACTAGAAACATGATTTAATATTACCAAAACAAATATTTTTAACATTAAATAATTTTTGGATAAAAATAATTATGATTTTAACAGTTCACATTTATCCATTTCCAAATCCAAGCATCTTCACATCCATTACTATCATCTTACTATAAAATAATGAATTATTATCACATTTTTAATTAGTTTCTACATCCTCAATCATGTTCATATAAACATGGTATCTATATAAAAAATTTAACTAATAATGGAAATATAGAAAAATATAGAAACATCACACAACAACCCATGATCCTTATGCTAAAAAGACTCAAATTGTTATCATTTAAAATCAAAACAACTTCATTATTAAAAAGTGCACATATCGTTATAATATTATGTTACAGAAATTTCTACATCATAATCACATGCCATTAAAGCAACTATAATCAAAATCCACAAAACACACCCACATTTTTGATAATTTCAAAAGGGATATTCCTACATTAAATTCATTAATATGTATATTTTTCTCACAAAAACAGTGAATTTCCTTTTTAAAATAATTCAGTATAAGGATATGTGTTCCTAGACAATTTAATTAACAGGGATATTGAATAATTACATAAAAAGTGTTCAAAATGTATATAAAAACATAACTAAGGTTCCAATAATCCAAAATTTATAATAAGTAATAATGGATGATTAAGCCATGGGATATTATAAAAAACAACAAAATTCTTTCTTAAAATCCAATTTTTGAAAAATAAAAATAAAAATATTCACGTGATAATCAATTTATTATAAAAATATAATATTATTAATATAGAATTTAATATATAACGTAATAATACTATAAAAAATCGTTACAAATGTGTAAATATTTTATAGGAAATAGAATATCAATAGTATTAACAATTTTGGTAAAAAAAGCGAAAATCACCATCCCTTCAATATAAGCTTTCTTTTACTTATTTTTCTTCATTTGGAAAACACATACAATCCACCCAAAATGATTTAAAAATATTTCTGATATCATATATTCATATAAACATATAAATACATGAATCCCCAACCTAGAATGGATGAGAGAGATTGAGAAAATGTTTTCTGTATCATAGAAGAAACATTTTGATGTAAGAGGAGCCTTAGAAAATTTGTATAAGAATAAATAATAAATTAATAGTAGAGTCATGGTTGAGTAGAAATTTAGAAACATAAGTAGGAAATCAATGAATAGAATTAATATCATTTTTTATCATTCAATGATATCCACCCACTAAAACTCTAACTAATTTTTAATTATCCATTAAATAATTCACCATTATCTATGAAAATATAAATGGTCCATTTAAATTATTTTAATACATTAAAAATAATATTAAATGTGTGAAAATAATTCAATTAAATTAAATGAAAATATTATATATCACTGAAAAATATAGGATTCAGTTACAAATCAAACATGGGATTGAAATTCAAAAAAAATTGGGAAAAATAAATACCCATACAAAACTGATATACACTATTTAAATGTAAGTAGGTTATTACCGTATGAATATTTATACCCTTTGAAAAGAATGGAATAAAATGTTTTTCAATTATGTAGGTCTTATGTTACCTTTATATAGTGTTATGAACCTTCTGGCTTCCCTTACATAAATAAATTTGAAATTTTCATGCATTTGGACATACCCATTCACCGGTATTGGAAAAATAGTGGTAAATTTACATAGTGAATAGAATATATGGATTAACCTTAAACATATAATTGATTATCTAGGTAAACCTTACATACTTTTTTGGTTACATTTATTAATCTACAAAAACAGATGTCTTAATATAATGCATGGTTCAAAACAACTACATTACCATCACGTAAACTTTTTAAAAAGGTAACACCCTTAATAAATTCATATGTAATTTCTCCTGACCATACACATAGGATAAATGGTTATTGTTAGATTTATTCAGTAATGGGAAGATCTATATTACCATTATGAAATATAATGATATTAGAGTTTATCATAACATTGAACCATGATATTTAATAAGGGGAAGAGTAACATTGGAAATTAAAAAATTCCATATAAACAATAGCACAAATAATTAAGAAATGGATTTATTTTCACATTTAAAATCCTAGAAATATTTCTTATACATTTTAATCACATAAAAAATATCCATTTAAAATAGAAAATAATTTTTTAAAACAATTAAACTACAACCATATATTATTATACCATTTGAATACTCTTTAAGTTAAAAATCATTTCAAAAAAATATAATTTCTTGAAAGTTACTTTTAACCACAAGACACACAATAATAAAAAAAACAAGTCTAATGAAAATTTTGGACCATTAAACATATATTAAAATGAAGGTATAAGGGTCAATATATATGTAAAAATAGGATTTAGTACTTTTCACATAGAATTCAATATTTTAGAATAAAATATAATCATAACATAATAAAAAAATTAATTAAAAAAGTAAATATATATGGTCATATTAGGATTCCAAATTTTAGTAATAAAATTTTTAATTTAATAATTAAATATAATGAAATATTATTGTAATGTGAAATTGTGTTTTGGTAAATTTCTTAGTTATTTTTTATTACCAAATAATAATTTATTTTGTGTTACGCTATTATGCATACTGAAATTAAATTTTATCTATATATATATATATTATTTTATTTTTACTAAAATAAAAAATAATATAACATTGAAGATAATTTTTGAAAAAATATGTTTTAAGAATTTAATGTTTTTAATTGTTCTTTTTCATTAATAGTAGGTTCTCATTATTTAATTTATATTAAAAGTGAGAGTTAATTTTACTTTTTAAATATATTTCATAATGAGGATACAAATATTTATAATGGAAAATTCAGTGAATAAATAATAATGATTTTATTTAACTTAATAAAATGTTGTTTTTCTTTTAGTTTAATGTTTCACGTGAAACAATATACTTATGTAATATTTACTTATGATGAAATACTTACAATAATATTCAAATCATTGATTATCAACCATTAAATTAATTTCTATATAACATTTCTGCTAATCATTAACTAAATATATTATATTTGGTTTAATATAATAAAAAAAATTGAGATAAAACTCTTATTGAGATTTATACCTTACTATCTTATGTAAAAAATGAATGTGATATTTTATATCACAAAAAAGTGTGTATTTTTTATTTTCTATATCTACTTGATCAAAAATGAATCCTAAAATGGATAATAAGTCACTGGATTCTCTAGAGACATGCCATTCATATTTTCATTTTCCGTATCCAAATATCAACTAAATTCGAATACCAAATTGTCATAATATTATATGATAATATCAGTGCCAATACGTTTTGTATAAAATATATCCTAACATATATTATAATTTGACACCATCATTCAAAACTATGATACATTATCTGTACTTTCTAATTATGTCTAAAACCATAACTTCATATTTTTCCAAAAATATTCATAATGTTGCAAAATACCATGTGAATCACAATATAATTTTCCTGAAGAGTGTCAAAATAGGTGTAATTTTAGGCCTATTATCACCCCTTAGTTGGTTTTTGGTGGGTCCTAAACTTACATGATTTTTAGGGGATAAATTTTTAATGAATCTAAACACTCTATACATTACCATCATTTTATGATATTATTCGTTATTTAGACATATTAATTGGTTTTTTACTATATTTGTATACCTCAAAATCATTGAAAAATGTAAATAAATTATTTATTAATATTCATTATAATAAAATATTCAACTAATCAATGCTCCTAGAAGCTAGTATGATCCTTATAACTAAATAATCAAAAATAACATGCCACTTATTTCATACATTATTATTGTTGACACAAAATTTATATTAGTATTTTTATTAATATAACATGAATTGAATCATTATTAAATTCCTACCACGATCACATTCTCTTTTAAAATTCATTTTTTATCATAAAACTACATTTATTTTAATATAGATAACCTAAACTCGCAGTCCCACCAAAATATTTATCACCAAATCAAGTGTGACTAAATATATTATTCTATTTATCATATTTCTAAATGACATATGTGACCCTAATAAAACCATTATTTTTATAGTATACATATAAAATATTAAGTAAAATAACACCCCTGGATGATTCAATATTATATTTTTAGTTGGTTAAATTAATATATTATCTATTAAAATTCATAGATTTTTTATTCATTGTAAATTTTCTTTTACATGAGAAGAAATAGATTTTCAAAATAATTCTTCAACTTCTCTTTCAAAATATTCCACACATGTTAATGTTTTATACTTTTCATATATATCTCTCTTCTTCTTTACTGAAGAAAATAGAAATATAATAAGGGGAACGTGAACATTAACAATATTATATCATATAGATGTTTAAATAATGTGTAAAAACTTAAATAAATATAGTATTTGAAAATTTTATTGGAGAATATACTTGTTTTTGATGCTTTCGCCGAAGCCCGCGCAACCCTATGTTTGAGGACAATGAGAATGTGTTGTTTGTTGCCCCGAATTACAGCTTATCACAGGCAGGAAACCTCCATTTCTTTTTGAGGGACATTTTCTCCTTAATCGAAATAGGATGCTGGGATGTTGGTATATAATTTCTTGGATTCCTCCTCGGAAATTGTAACCCAGTATGGTTGTCCATTATAGATTAAGACGTTGTTTGTGAAACTATTACCAGTGCCACATCTTCATGGATGCTAGTTAATTACATTTATTCTGTAAGGACATTCCAAGGGGTATAACCAGGGAAGAAACCTTTGGTCAGTAGAGTAGTCACGTTGGACATCACTTGTGTGTCTGCACGCTAGAACACTAGCACCACTGGGTTTCTTCCTCTTATTATAGGGAATCTTATGGGAGCGGATTCCTGAGGTACCCTACGTCGAATGTAGGGAATTATATTCCTTTGGCATGTCTCTAAGGATTTCATCAGCTTCCCATATTTAACACAGGGTATGCCAAAGGTTTGACATCAAGCGGAGATGGATCAGACTGTTCGGGACTCTGACTAGAGTATATCAAATGGGTGGAACCCCTTGCAGAGAACACTAATGCTATTAGGTGAAATGAAATGATCTAATCAGAATGTGGTGGCCAAGGTAAGAATCAATATTTATGATGTATGGTTAGGTGATGTAGATGGAAAATGAGATATAGTCGACCTGAGGGGGATGGTGATGTTGGGCTTGAGCCTCAAAGATACTTCATACATATCCCTATAGATGGGAATCAAAGTCTACATAGTTCAGTATGGGGTTTAGGATCGTGGTGTGTAGATTGGACAGTGAATCAATGATATATTAGGTCTTACAAATGGTAAGCAGCTCGAAGTTGGTCAGATTCCACTGGCATAGACTAGGTATATGGGTCCCAACAGAGAGGATGACAACGACTTACCACTAGGTTTGGGTTGACCACGACCTTCCGCTGAATAGGGATCAAAATGGCTTAACGTTGTGTAAGGATCACAATGAATTACCACTTGATGGGGATCACAATGGATTACCGTTTTGTTGGGGCACAACGTCTTACCGCTGGATGGGAACCACAATGGCTTACCGCTGGATGGGAGCACAATGACTTAGCATTGGATTGGGATCACAACAGCTTACTGCTAGATGGGGTTGGACCTCATCGATACTTCATATTTACCATATTCAGGGAATAGGGATCAAATCCCTCATAGATCGGGAGGGGTTGTTGAACATACGTTAAGATGGTTCGGACCAATTTATGGTGGGCATGAACCTCAAGGAAGTTTTCTACATACATTGCCTTATCAAGGATCAAATTCCACGTAGTATGGAAGGAGTTGGTGAGATAACGTGAAGGGATTCAGGATCAATTGATGGTGGGATTGAACTTCAAGGAGGGTTACTATGTAACGAAGTTTGGCATGGATCAACATCTATATAGTTTAGAATGGGTTGGTGAGCCAACATGAAGGGATTCAAGACCAATGGATTGTGGTCTTGAACATTAGGGTGGCTTCTTACGTACCTTTCCTGTTAAATGATCAATGTCCACATAGTTCATAAGGGGTTTTGGTGAGATGACCTGAAGGGATTCAGGACTAATGGGTAGTGGGATTGAACCTTAGGGAGGCATACAATGTACCTTGCTTGACAAGGATCAAAGTAAACAATGTTTGGGATAGTGTTGGTGAACCGACGTGAAGTAACCGAGACAAATGGTTGTTGGGCTTAAACCTCAAGGAGGCTTGCTACGTACGTTACCTAGGCAAGGATCAATGTCCATGTAGTTTAGAAGAGGTGTTGGTGAGCTGACATTATGGGAGTAGGGACCAATGGATGGTGGGTTTAAAATATCAGGGAATCATCCTACATACCTTGCCTTGGCAAGGATCAAAGACCACATAGTTTAGATTGATGTGGGGATTACACACTAAGGTGGACCACATAAGATGCCATGGATGATGCTTACTCTATGCCCACGTGAGTAATGATCATTGTGTGAGACAAGTGGATGTAAAGACCTGATGATCACATTGCGAATGGTGTGTCTATGGGATGTGGATTAGGGATGACTCTTAGTTTGGTTCCTAAAATAGAAACAGGGGCTTACACATGGTCTGTAGCCCAGAGAGGAAATTAGGCTTACGCATGGTTAACAGCACAGGTGTATGGATATTGGAAATTATTCAAATGTGGAGGCCTGATAGCGACAAATCTCAAAGGAAGTGGGATTTGGCATAGAATATAAAAGTGCTCTGGTGCCCATCCCCCCTAGTATGTGGCCAGAATGAAGATAGGAAGAGCAAGGATGTTTCCTCCCATAATAAAGGATAGGGGCCTACACCAAGGTTGTTTCCCTTTCCCTATAGACAATTTTCTTTCCATCAATGAGGATCTCATTCTATGTGAGAAAGATCTCACTCCCATGGATACTAGTAGGAGTATAGAATTTCTAAGATGGGGCACCCCGTGTATGATGTATGGGGTGGGGTCAGAGTTTAATCTCAGGTGTTGAGGACAATAGTGCTTTACAATTTAACATCCTGCAGCTCGTACATGGAGGGTTCTCTCCGCCTCTCTAGGAATTACATAATTGATACCCACCCTCCCATGGGGAATGGAAGGCCATAGAAATTTCGTGGTGATGTGGTAATTTGGGGCGATCCATTGAGTGTTCCACATTAGCATAGCAATGCGATCAATCAATATCTGTTAGCGAGCCTATGCGAAGATGTATGAGCCGAAGCAACAGAACATTAAGTACCACCCGAGAATCATAGAATTACTACATGTAACCCTGGAGGGTCACATATGAAAAGGACTTCCGGAGCAAAGGGGTTCATAGGTAGATGTCTTGTGATGTTCTATTGCTCCATTTAGTGTAGGGGCTTCACGAAGGGGTATTCATCGCAATGTGAAGTGGCCTAGACTAGGAGTAGGGAATAGTTGAATATGGAAGTAACTTTGAAAAGTGGGAAGACATTTTTGGAGCACCAATTTGAGAATCAATAGTTCCTACGAACTGTATCATTTAAAAGCAATGTGCTTTGTGAAGCACAATGACCCTTCTTTAACATGTGGGTCATATGTGCATGGATGGTATTTCGTGAAGCATAAGGTCTTTCTGAATACATGAGTCCCCTCGGGTGTCCCCTTCCATCGTATAGGTCCATGGGCTCTACGAAGGGCATCCCACTTGGAAGAGTGGCTCAATTCAATCCAAGGGATTGGCGCGTAGAGATTCTAAAGTACCTTGAAGATCACATGGTTCGCAAAGAAGAAATTGATTCACGATTAGAGAGAAAATAAGGTGGAAGTTCAGAGAATCCATCCTTTGGGATCAAGGGGAGACCGATATTTATAGGCAAGGGGCTCCGCGAAGCAAAGCTTGATGGGCTGGAAGACATGTAGAAATTTTTTGTAATTGTGAAACCTCCTTCGTCCTTACTCCACGGTGGCTTCACAAACATTATACTGGATCATGTAGACTCCCACATCATTTCTCTACAATGGTATCAAAACTGAAAAACTGATTCGCAGATCCTCCCACCTCCTTGATCTATGGCAGCTTTAGAAGTGTCAAACTGGTTTTTAAATCCTCCAGCTTCCTTTCTCTATGGAGGCTTTGCATATGGGGAGCTCTGTGTTGGTCATATTGCTGCGGGGCTCCATGGGAATGCTTCACAATGAACACTAAGTGCCTCGTGTTTGCTTCTCCACTTTCCATATTTTTGTGACAAAAAATGACCCTCCTCAGACTGGGAGTTGAGGAGAAATATAGGGTCAAAGTATGAGGGTCAATCGCCAAAATTCATCTCTCAATCGCGAAGATGACTCGTGAAGAAGGTTCACAAAGCGGAGGGGTGACATATGTACTGAGCACACCATGAAAGTAGCCTTGGTTAGAGGCACCACAATGCACCAGGGCTCCATGCCTATAAACCGGGGAGTTATTCACAACTATTGTCCTTTCTCACCTCCATGTTTAGGCATTTGGCACACTCGATTCACAATGCTCCATGTACTCCACGATTTCACTCCGCGAAGCGAGCCTTCTACATTGTGGCATACTGTGAGTCTTTGACATCGCATTGGTGGACATTGTGGCTTGAATCTTAAGGTCGAGGAAGGGATCCACGAATGGTCTTAACCAACGAGATCCACAAAAGTGCTTCACGAGCCAAAACCAAAAGACACCAAAAAAACTAAATGGCTCCCCAAGAGGATGTTAGGGGGTACTTTTGGAAAATTCCTAGAGGGAGGAGATAGTGGATATCATGGGTATAGGGGAGTTTTTGAGAAGCTATTTTGGTCATAACTCGCTGGTGGCACTGCTTTTAGAATTCCAGAAGAACTATCCACTGTGAAGGAGGCTTCTTATGTATGGATTTGGCCTGAGGAATGATGGTTGTATCCCTGAAGTGAGCAGGGAAGAACCAAATTACTGGTTTAGGAGCACACCATATCAATGATAGTGGTTCAGGGAGGCTAATAGCCATGACTAGGAGGACATCACACCTATCAACGCAGACTATCTATATAATCATATGAACGACATTGACATGAAGGAACTACTGATGAAGACATATCCCTGGATCAACAATACTATCTAGAATGCAGCCCTGAGGAACCTAGAAAAGGGGTGGTCTGACAAGTGGGATCTACTCCAGGGTGGAAACATCATAGACAACTGGGCCTAGGTATACTGGGTAGGTGGATCGTGTGAGGAATTCAGGGTAGTGCAGAGAAGAGTGTGTCTGCATGAGGTGGATTCGACCTCCCAATTCAACATATATCAACTGACATAGCTAATGGTGGAGTTTCTGAGAAGATGGTCATTAAGGACCAATACCTTCCACTTACACCCTGCAGAGGTCAGCATCAGGTTATGTGACCTGCATCAGATCTCAGAGGTCCCAATACTGGGGGAGGTGTGTGATGAGTTCCTCCCCATTTTGGGTGTGTGGAAGGTTCCGGAGAAGATTACACCATTGGTGTTGGTGTTGATGGACCTAGTGTCAGTAGAGGACAAGTAGTCAGTGATGGGTTTCCACTTGAAATGGTGGTTCAAGCAGTTATTGAACTTATTTAAAAAACTGAAATTCCATGTGAAGAATCGGACATCTCAGAAGGGGGATCAATGAGGAAAGGAGCACCCGAGCTAGCAGCTTTTCGAGGATATCAAGTAGAAGATGTGGGGATTCAGTGTTAGTGCTAATCAGAAACCGATAGTTAGGTTGGATGCATTCATTGCGACACTGATATGCGGTTAGATCCTGGTAGTGAGGGAGACAAACTTGGGCATGCGACAGATCACGTTTATAATGGCGTACATGCTGGAAATAAGAGGACTTGTCAACCTCGGGATCATGAGGCTCACCATGCTGTACAAGATGTTATTTAATATCAGCAAGGGGAATAAGCCACAGAGAAAATGCGGGCCATTCCACCTCCTGTTTTGGTGGATAACAGGGTATGGGAGGGGGTCTATGAATATCTGAACCCCATATCCCCTCAAATATAAAAGTTCTTCTCATCTTTGTGAATTCTATAGGGAGATTTTTGGCCAAACTGACCATGTAGGTGGTACTAAACTAGTCCTGGAAGGTAGAGGAGATCAACTTTTACCTGTTCTCATTGACAATGGGTGCATTAACTAATGATGTCCATGGAATGGAAGAGCATTGTTCCTAAATCCTGGCCTTTGTAGGTGGAGTCTTGGTGGCACTGGTGGACTATGAGTCCCACTGTAAGTCGTACACCCTGCACCTATTTGAAAGGAAATTTTAGTGTATGCAGATGTTGACCCCGCGAGTCTACTTGGGGGTGTACCACGAGGATCACATGTGTGTAATGATTCATATGTGGCTCATGTTCAAATGAGAATATGAGAAGTTGCGGAATAACCTGACTTCGCCCACAGCAGTCATCAGACTAGTGAATGAGCATTCCAAATATTTGGAGGCGGTCTTCCCTAGGGAGATGCTGAAGCAGTCAACTATTTGGGCTAGTCGGGCTGTAGTGGCGTTGAGGCCCACACCGATCTAAGGGAAGGTAAGAGCAGATAAAGTGGTGACAATAGAACCGGCGGTCCCATAGGGGAATAGTTGTCCATAGGGGATGCCACCAAGGGAATTCTGCAAGATATCAACCATGTTCTAGGGAAGCAGCTACATCACATAGATATGCTGAAGAATATTCTCTTCCCAGAGGCTTGGGACATATGGGATGTCACCCAGAAATTCCTCATCCTGTACGAGATTTGGAAACACTAGAACCATATTAGGATGTATTTTCTAGGGATAGTCCCTTTCCGGTCCAGCTTTGTTGTGTCCTAGGTAGAGCCGGGGCAATACTTGACATAGATAGAGGACATTATACACTCCATGGGGGCTCTACGTCCAATGATCGATCGGGTAAAGGTGTTTCTAGTTTGTAAGACCACTCCATAGTTTTCATCTACTGAACTGAGGGAGCACTTCCCTTTTCTATAATAATTGGAAGAACCATCATGAAGGGTGGAGTCCGGTAGAGGGATCCCTTTGAAGGAGGGCGATGTTGGTGATTCAGACCCAGAACTCATAGAGTTTGCAGAGGCTCTTGAGGTAAAAACCATGAGTCACTTCCTATGAATATTCTCCCATGTTACTTTGGACCTCGACATGAAATTTGAATTGAAAAGAAAGGCCTCATACGCATAACCCATACTCGCCCCTCAGTAGTTGCATATGTGGGGCCTTCCAAATCTACACCCGCGACTATGGAGATAACCGCATCCAGTAGGTCCAGGACACCCGAGGTGGTTCCTTCGGAGTTTTAAGAATTCACAAAAATATAAGGAGGGACGCATCTCAGGGTCCTGATAGGAAAACACTAGGACAGAGACCACCAATTTGATCTGTGTAAGTCCCCTTGAAAAAATAATTCATGTCTGCCACCCATCAATCATGTTAATTGACATTTGTGCACTTATTGGTATAAATAGTTCTTCAAATGGTGTGGGCTGACATGGAACAATTGGTTGGTACACTCGACAGTGCCTTTCCCATGGGAATGGCGGTGGTTGTGGAAGTGCACACCAACACTAGCTAGGCGGAGGTTCTCTTGATCACTTGTGGGACCATTAGCAAGGCAGAGACTGAAATTATTGAGGTCGGATCTGGTGATGATGGCTGATCGGACAATAGGAGTCCTTCCATACCTTATCAGACCCTAGTTGTGGATATTGCTGATGAGTTCGTGGGGGAGTTCCCTGCGTATGAGCATGAAAATCCCATAGACCAGGGTAGGATGTCCTCTGATGAAAAGGACAATTAAATATTCCATCCCAATCAATGTAAGCCGATCAAGTGCTTCATCGATGACACCCTTCAATCCCAATTGATAGAACATATGGAGATAATTCGTTCCTGACTGCATGAACTGTGTGTGGGGGGAGTGGATTCCCCGCTTTGCCACATGCTCATTAGAGATCTCATTGAGGAGAAGATCTGAGAATTTGATCGCGACCTTGGTGTTTGTTGGCAGTGGAGAAAAGAGGTGAACATCAAAACACTCTAGGAGGATAAATTGAGATTCAGCAGATGCACGTCTGAAAAAATGAGTATTCTGCTATCCTAAACATGGAATCAGAAATTATATTAATGCCGGTGTCCAAGCTGGTGGAGGCCGAAGAGTTCGTTAGGTGATCCTATGTAGAGATGAACTTTATCTGAACCAATGACGAGGAGGCTAAGATCTCGGTTGACGAACTGCACAGCATTGCTGTTGAGGAGGAGTGGGAACTAAACAGGTGATAGAGAATCCTGGACGCCACAAGCCAGAGGGTAGAGGAGCTACAACGCTATTCTGACAGGGTCAACACATCTATTGGTGGGGTCAATCCTCGGGGACTGTGATGCATGTAACATTTTAACTTTACTTCACACTTTAATTATTCATAATAGATGAATAAAATAGTTCTTTTTTTCACTTTGTGTCTCTTTAATTTTCGATACATTCATGGAAAATCAAACCATTAGTCCTGAATCTCACGTGGTTCGGCCCCTATGTGTGAAACAACGGATGACCACCTTTCCATTCTGTCAGAATATAAGAGTGAAAACCATGCTTCGGGAATCCGGGTTTTGAACAACCAATACAGATTTTTGGGATGACAGAAAGAGGCCATACTAGAGTATGAAGACCTCAGAACAATTGATATTTCATCTTCCTAATGTTCCCTAGTGCACGAGTGAGGTAACGCCATGGGTGTTTGGAATTAATCTGATCAAAGGGGTGTGGAAAGTAGGAATCATGATACCCATGACTCGGAACACTAATGGGGTTCTATGACAATGAATGATAACCATTGACTGCCTTTGAAACATAGTATCCTTATTGAGTTATCCTGAAACGGAGATAACAAATGAGGGCTAACCATTGACTATGTTCGAAATAGGGGGCCTGACTCAAAATGCTACCAATTAGTCATCCAGAACATGGGACCTAGAATGTAGGTGATCCATAGGCTGATCTTCAATACCATTTGGGGGTTCTTATAGACATTAAATAGGAATAGGGACCGAATAAAGGGCATGAAAAGAGAGTGGTTTGGAGTGATGGGTTGTTTGAATGTAGTAAAACTCTCTTGAAATCACGCCACATTAGTGGAAACACATTTGGTTTGCATACCTATCTTATTAGGGATCAAACATACATCTGAAGTGAATGACTATTGTATGGACATAGAAAGCTATATAGTTATATTTAATACTAATAAGGATGATAGATGCATAGTTTAAACGTCGTACCTTGAGGATGATGCACATTTTTCAAAGGTTATATTTCCTGGACCAGGATCCGGCCCGAGGGGCTAGAAGTTTTAATGACCCTGGGGCTGGACCCAAGGTAAAATTCATGGTCGTCGCTATGTATCCCATGATGTTTATAATCAATACAAAAATTGTTCTTAAACACGAGATGGACGGAGGCCAACATTGATAGGTTAAATTTTCATTGGAAACGGATCTGGAACATCCCATGACTAACATGGGAATTCTAAACTTATTCAGGGTAGAACCATAGTTTAGTGTCATGCATTGAGGACATATGGACTCGTGTAGTTTAACATCACACAATAGTACGGGGAGTGAAAGAGATGACCCCAGGAAGGGATAGCGTGATGCGGTAGCCATAAAGCTGACGTGAATAAGAACCCAAAAAGTCCCCAATACACCATGTATCCCTGGTGGATGTTTTTTTTCAGGTCAAGGGACCAAATTTGAAAGTTAGGATTGGCCGGATCCAAGGTTCCTAGACATTCTTTATACCCGATTATGATGGGAATAAAGCTGTACGTATTTCTGAGATTTCATTTTAACATGATGTGGGATGATGAAAAGCATATGTTGCATGGTTGTGCCAGTAAACATCCTACCCAAACTACTAAGCCCAAGTTAGTAATGCTCAATGTGGGAAAGATAATTAGTGATGGGAATTTACTAGCACCCGAATGGACACATTAGGGTTAGTGGGATGCTATGTGAGTAGCATCCCCACAATACTAACCCGCCTACTTAACGTATCTAGATGCCTGAGAAGGTAAGGGAAAGTATGAAGGAATTCCATATAAACATAAGGAAGTGGAAAAAATGTGAATAGTGATGCTTGAGATCTGTCCCTCAGTGATGATGGTGTGAAAATAAGGGATAACTATTGGTCATGTTTGAAACACAGTATTTATATTGGGTTAGCATGGGATGGGGACAAACAAATGTGGGTCGACTGCTGACAATTTCCAAAACAAGGGACCTATCGATAATATAGTCTCAGGTCCTCAGGGACATTGGCCCAATACCATAGGTAATAAAATGTGCCTGAGACCAAGCTATACGGGGGGGGGGGGGGGTCACATCCGATGTGTTAGAGGATGATAATCCAAATAAAGGTCTCCCTAATATTTGAAATGGAACGAGTGTAATGTCCCAATGAAAATTCCAAATTTCGGGCTCTTTGTCACAATGCATCTGAGTACGATAATAAGATGTGTCAAATATAGGGAATCGAGAAACTATCCAAGGACACAGGTCCTAAGGTTACACACTTCCAACAGAATAGTCATAGTGTAGGCCAAAAATGGGGGGATTGATTTAACAAACTGTGCACAGGGTGGAAATGTAGCCAAATGTGGCATGCAACATCCATAGGGAGATCTTAGTTTAGGGTCATAGAACATGTACCAGGTTAAGAAACGACAAATTAGGCCCATGGTGAAATTATTTCAAATACCGACATGAATGAGAAACTAAGAGGAACTCACCACACCACATGTTCCCAAAATAATTTGGGCCATGGGGCTGAAAAATAGGGGCAGGATTTTAGATTCTTGGGGCTGGAAGCAGAGACAAGATGCCTAGGAATTACTCTGTATCCCATGAAGATGGGAATCAATTTATACATTTTTGTGGAAGATATCATGCAGTTTATCATTTTGTTGCAAGGACATGGAGTGGTATTAGTTTAGGTTCATAGAGCATGGGCTGTCAAGAAATGGAAGAGGTAGATACAGGGTGACGTAATTAATAAATCCCAATGTGAATGAGGATAATATGAGTTTGTATGACCACAATGTTCTCAACAGAAACTTCTAGATCAGGTTACCAAAAGTGAATGTTAGGCTGGGCATGTGGCAAGGTGCCTAGACATTCCTACGTACCCCATGAGAATGGGAATCTATCCATATATAGTCATATGGCTCAGAAATATGCAAGAGAAATTAGGTTCAAGAGGGGATGTTCACAGCATGATAAATCATAATTGATGAAAATGAGGACGGGGTCCACATCAGACCGTGCACTATTATTTGAAAGAAACCTCTGGTCGAGCGGCTATAAAAGGGTAGAGAATAAGGGGAAGGAGAGACAAGCTCTCAATTGAGCTCCAAAGATGATTTGTTTAGGCATTCCTATGTATCCCATGATCAAGGTAATCAAGGTAGACATAGTTCTAGAAGATGACGTATAATGAGATCTTAGTTTATGGTCATAGAGCCCAGACCATGAAGAAGTGGTACTCATCCAAGTGAGCACAGACCTCGAATAGGTCCTTAAGCTCACGTGTGTCAAACTCGTAGTGGGAAACAAGGGTGAAAGCGGAATTTGGAACACATGGGATACACATAAAGGGGAATTCGGTGTGGAGCCCCAAATGACACCTCACCTCGGCTTTGTTCTCTTAACATGCACATGTGCACTGAGGGACAGTACCAAGAGTTTCTAAATTCCACATGGACCTGATGTGGTGGAAAATTATGAGAATCATGTAACTGACATTTAAGGATTGATGGGGTTTGCATACTAATGGAGGATAACTATTGGTTATGTTTGAAACATAGCATCCCTATCATCTGAACTAAAATAAGAATAACAAATGAGCGTCAACCACTGATAATATTCGAAACACAGGACTTGTATCAATTTTTTATTCGAGACCCTCGATGATGTTTTCTTTTAATGGTTTGAGAGCCCTTCGGCCAATAATCCATGTCATTTTGGGGTCCCCTTAGAAGTGAAAGATTATTAACTCCCAAATAAAGGAGAACATGATGCTTGAAAAATGGGTGAAATCATATCCATGTAGAATCTGACACTCCGTGTTCTGAACCAGAGTTCTCCATTGAAATGGGAGAATCACTGAAGAGGGTCAAGGGACCTAACATAAGAGCAGCTGACATGAAAAGATGAGTGTAGGGAAATGGAGCGAAGGGTGCTCAGGAGAGAGAGGTATGTTGCATCGTTGTTACAAAGCCAACGTGAATGGGGACATATTCACATATCACACCATATACCCCTCTCTTAGTAGAACATAGGCCAAGGGGCCAATATAATAGGGGGGTTTTAAAGAGACGGGGATGGACCTAAAGATTAGATGTTCGGGCGGTCTTACATATCCCATAAGAGTTGAAGTCAATCCCTAATTAGATATAGAGAAAGATGTTGTGAATTTTATCATCATGCAGAAAGGACGATGGTGCTCATAGTTTAAGGATGTTGGGAACATACAATAGATTACTAGATTAATTTCATATACATGGGATAGCTATGTGGATAGGGAGAATCATCATGACTATGGAATACCAAAATATTCAATGATGATAGAGGATAACTATTGACTAGTTTCGCAACACAGTATCCATATTTATGTGACTGGAGTTTGGGAAAAAAACAATAGAGCGTTTACCGTTGACCGTATTAGCAACATGGTACTTGTATCAATGTGTCTCTCAAAATCCTTGGAGATGTTGGCCTAAAATGATAGGAGGGCCCATGGGTCATGCACATGCGTAGTTCGAGGGTACTTTTGGACATTGTAGAAGATCGAAACCCAAATTATGGGGCTAGAAAATCATGGCAGGGCCAGTGCTTGCAGAAAGGGCGATAAGTGATGAATGGATGTCTCATGGGGATATGTGGGGTGTGAAAAACAGCCCAATGTGAATAAGTATTTGAGTCTATACCACACCACACTATCCTAAATGAGAACTTTGGCCAAGGGGCTGAAAGGGTTGCGGGACCTGAGGTGAGGTGTCCCGACTAACTGTTGCCATATAACCCGTCATTCCAGCATTGCCTTATCATAGCTCCTAAGCCCATGTAGGAAATGCTCAGTGTGGGAAACAAGCAGTAGGACTTGGATATCCCTATCATATAAGGGTATGATAGCCAGAATCACACTCCTACCTGAGGCATAATGAAGCTTGAAGTTACATCGGGGCACAATGAACCACTACAGTCTATTTTTGGGAAATATGTGGGAGGTGACAATTAGAAAGGAAATTTTTTGACCATATTTGAAACACAACATCCATATCATGTGACCAGATATGGGAACAAAAATGAGAGTGAAATTATATCCATATTCACATCGTGGGGCTTGTACCAATTTGTAGGTTGAAACCCTTGAGGATGTTGGCCCGTAATGGTAGGATAGCCCTTAGGAAGAGAATACATTCCATTTGGGGATCCCTTCATATTGGAATGATTATGGAGTCCCACATACAGGGTGTTTGTAAAGCATAAATGTGCCAGTGAAATTTCAAATCATGCTAGACAATAGAAGTGGTGGAGATCCTCAAGAGGGAGGGACACATGGTAAAATCATGATGAGCTCAACATGAATGAGGGCCAAATCCTGCACCACCCCTTGTGTTTCAACCCAATAAAGGAACCTGAAGTTTGAGACTGGGCATGTGGATGAAATGTATGAGTGTTCCTATATATCTCATATGGATGGGAATCAAGGCATACATATTTCTAAAGGACATGTAGTTTAACATCGTGCGGTGAGGATGTGGGAGGAGAGAATAATAATGGAAGATACATGGTGCAATCATCGTAATCCTGACATGATTGGGTCCATGGAATCCTACACGATACCTGGTGAGATCCTCCAAGAGAACTATACATAGGGGGATATTAAAAGAGGACACATGTAGTTGGACTAAAGATGAAGTGTCTGAGCATTCCTATGTAACCCGTAAGGATGGGAATCAAGCCTTTCATAGTTCTTATGGATTAAAATATTGCAAGACGACACATAGATTAACATCATGTGGGATGGCATACAGTTCAACACCATGCGGGAGGACATGCACTTTAACGTCATGCAGGATGACATAGAGTTTAATGTAATGTGGGAAATTTCACAGTTGATGGTCATGTAGGACTGGACATTTTAAGGTCATGTAGGACCCAACTTGCTTAGGAAATGTATTGCTTGAGGAACTTAGCCTCGGTGGGAGGAGTTATACACTCACCATCCATGGTAACCAGGAAGTATGAACCATTGGGGTAAACCTTTTGAATGAACTAAGGCCCTTCCCACATTGGCTCCAACGTGGGTGGTTTCCTACTAGGTATCATTGGTGTCTTTATGGCCAATAAGAAGTTTCCTTGGAAGAATGAGTATAGGTTAACATTCTTTTTGAAATCTCTAGTTATCTTGTTCTGACGCCTATCCAGATTTTGCAAGGCATGATGCCTGCTCTCAAGGAGCACTTCCAACTCATCCATCAAAATTTAATATACTTTATCTGGTTCTATTTGAACATATATGGATATGAGTAGTGGGGGAAACCAAATCTTGATGAGAAGGACAACCTCCGTTCTATACACCAGGGAATATGGGGTCACCTTGGTGGAATTATGAGTCATCATCTGATAGGCCTAGAGGGAGTTTGGGAGATTGTCTGGCCAAATCTTCTGGTTCTGACCAACTGTTTTTTTAGAATGTTATACAAGGTTTTTTTGAATTCCTTGTCCTTTTCAATTCATTTGCGCATGATAATTGGGTGTATGGTTAGAAGGAATGTTGTACTTAGTGTACAGGTTCATCAGCTCAACTACCTGAATATTCATTCCGATATCGGTGAGGATGACATGAGGGACTCCAAATCAATATATGATGTTGGAGCTCACAAAGTCCATGATGGAACATGCCTTGAATTCCATGAGAGGAACTATCTCTACCCACTTAAATAATAAATCCATAGCGGTCAAGATGAACCCGCACTGGTGAGCTATCACCGGTGGATATGGACCCATGACATCGAGTCCCTAATCCACAAACAGCCTAGATTAATTGGTAGTATGGAGAGGCTCCAGTGGCTGATACATAATGTTGGAATGAATTTGGAATGCATGGCACCTTTTGGAGAACTCGATGTAGTCATGCATCTTGGAAGGAAAACAATACCCCAGTATCTGGATCTCATGTGATAGTTTCATCCTGGTCTGATAGGCCCTTAAAGAACTAGCATAAAACTCCTGCATGATTTGCAAAATCTTCACTCCATGAATGCAATGGAGGAGAACCCATTCAAACTCAAGCTTTTGGAGGATCTGCTCATGTCTAGGACTGTCCTAGAGGGTATACTGTAATGTGTGGTGTCAAATTCACTCGCGCTTGGCATGATCTACTGAGAGACTACCATTTTTGAGGTACTCAACAAAGGAGGTTCTTCATTCAGATGTCACTTAAATCAATGAATCCAGAGGACTTGGGGATCCTGTTGTGGGGGTTTCTTTGGAACGATGGATTACCTACTGGTAGTCATCATCCTCAGGAGTGATGGGAGCAATGACTCTATGGTGTGCCAAGTGGATAATCAGATCATCTTTTTCAAGCTTTTCAAGTGATGCAACTAGGATCTCAAGGGAATGATCCTGATCATTCGGAGATCATGAGACATGAGTAACATCTGGGTAAGATGAGAACTGGGCCATTAGATGGAGAGTACATTCCAACAATGGTACGTGCTTTGTATTTATAAAGACATATTCACCTTGTTCTTCTTGATGACTAATTCGGAGTCCACATTCATATTAAAATGGGGAACACCAATCTTGAGGGCCAACATGAGGCATGTAATAAGAGCCGGATACTCTACCTAATTGTTGGTGCATCCTTCTAACAATTGGAATAATTTCATCAGAATGTCTTATGTTGGGGTAATGAAGACAATACCCATGCCTACTCTGTTGATCTTGGGGTCATTGAAACTTCTGCCAGTGGGGATCTGGGAATCACCATAAAAGTGCATTTTCCACCTGGAATGGTCTGGTCTTCCGAGATTATCTCTTCATCGGGGAAATTGAGATCTAGGGACTGGTCTGCAGGAGTTGGATTGTCATCAAGGATGTTTTCCAACACATTCCCCTTGATATACTTCTGAGAGACAAACCTGATGTTGAATTATTAATGGATTACCACCAAACGAGCTAGACTTCTTATAACCATGGGGTGGTTCCAGATGTACTTCAGCGGATCTACCAAGGACACCAGTCATACCTCATGATGTAGCATGTAATGCTGCACTTTCTATACCATGAATACAAGTTCAAGGTAGTTCTTCTAATGAGTTTATTATCTAGCCTCCGTATCTAGGAGCATGAGACTAAGATAGTAGATATTGTTCTATATCCCCTCGTTATTCTTCTGGGAAAGAAGGGCCACAAGAGAGCATTCTAGAGCAGTCATATAAAGGACCACCAAATTTCCAGAGATGGGTGTAATTAAGACTGAAGGCTAGAGTAGGTAATGCTTTATTTTCTTGAAATAAGTCTGACATTCATCATCCCACACATAGATAGTGCCTTTCTTTTTGAGCCGAATATAGGGCATATGATTTCCTGGAAAATTCATGATGAATCGGAATAGGAAGGCCAAGTGACCCTGGAATCATTGAAGCTCATGTATGTTTATTGCGGGAGACATATGGATAATGACCTTGATCTACTTATGGTCGATCTCGATGTCCCTATATCTGATAACAAAGCCGTGAAAAATTCTAGAGGGGACCTCAAAGGCGTACTTCAATGGATTCATCTTCTGGTGGCGATAATGGAGGAAGATGTCCAATTTATCATGGTCTTCGAGATAGTCTGGACACTTGTGGGATTTAACTAACTTATCATCCATGTATCATACTGCCAACATTCTGAGGATCAGCTTAAATATGCGATGCATATCCATCTGATATGTGGCACATGAATTCACTAAACCGAAGGGCATTACATGGAAACAAAAATTACCATGTGGTGCCCAAAAGGCTGTAGAATCCTCATCCTCACATTCCATTCAGATCTAGTTATACCTGGAGTACCCATCCATGAAGGAGAGCTAATGGAACACAGTTGTTGCGTCGATCAAAAATTCCATCACATGAAGTGTAAAATCATCTTTCCGACACTGATGGTTGAGTTCTCGGATGTTGATGCAGACATTGATCTATCTGTTCTTATTCCTGACTGGCACAGTGTTGACTAGCCATTTGGGGTACTTGACCTCCTTAAAAAAATTGGGTATTATGATATTGTCATCTTCGGCCTTGACCATGGAACCATGGGAAGGGTGAATCTTTCTAGGAGGCTTATTAAACTCGTGATGGTTTTCCTGGAGACCGAGGCAGCATAAAGCTACATGAGGATCTAGTTCTAGCATCCCATATTAGCTCTAGGAGAATACATCACAGTGTAGTTTACGGAAGTCTATATACTATTGTTTCTCTTTGTGGGGCATGGTGGCACAGATCAATGTGGCATTCAGATCCACCTCACTACCAGGTTCACCTGCACCAATTCATCGATCGTGGAAGAGAATCCCTCATCAATGGAATTAAGGAATCATATAAGGCCTCTTCTTCACTTATAGAGGAGGTTTCCTCGACTGGAGGAGCTTCATCTATGTCAACAGATCATGATGGGAGGCCAGTACTAGCTTGAGCAGTCGTAGACATTACATAGAGGGACTCATGTGCTACTGAAACCATAGCAATTAAGAATGTTGATATGATCCCATTTGTTCTTCAGCATAAGGGGTCACACTTGATGATATCATTTAAATTGTGGTGTGTAGGATTTATACAATAAATTCCTTCCCAAGGAAACAAGAGTGTATGAAGTACTGTCGTTTCCATAGAGAGTACTTCCCGATACCTTATAGAAGTAGGAGGCTCTGAGATCACCTGATCATGATTTGGGTAGGATTATGAGTTGATCTTCTGGCATCCCATAAACATTGGAATGTGTTCCCCCCTCATTATAGAAACAAAAAAACATTGTCCCATGTCCAGGGTTGTAGCCTCCTACCGGTGGATTGGAAATATGTTGGCATCATCATGATTTTTCCATGGGTCGGTCGTAGCCATGGCATGCTCAACCTAGTTAGCCTGAATCATCTTGACATTGCTCTTGTAATAGTCAGCATCTAGATAGTTGGATGGAAAAGAGTAAATGGGATATGCATCACCTTAAAGCACATTCACAAGATTATTAATGGAGTACTTGATGAACTATTTATATGATGAAGGAACCTCTGTGTGCAGGTGGATCAATGGACTTCCCATCAACACATTGTAGTTGGTGTCCTGGGAGACAACCATAAACTCGGTGATGGAAACTAGGCCACCGAAATGGTTCTTTAAGTAGATCTTGATGACCGGTGTTCTTCCATCCTGTAATAACCTTCGATTCTTATTTCATAGGGGATCAGATCATCCCCGAAAAACCCCAGTTTCTGCTGGGTCCGAATCAGTATTAGGTGTATCCAGGAGCCTGTGTCGACAAGACAGTGGTGAACCTCCACACCATTAAACTGGCTGGTGATATACAGTGGTAGAATGTTCCCACATATGGGAGAGCCTTATTCTTAACCAAATAAAGAGATGATGTCTTGGAATTCATCATGCTAGACTGCCTCATCATGGAAGGTATATGTGGTAGCTAACACCCTCTCAAATTGTAGTGGTCTTCTTAATGCCTCGGTGAGGGCCTCATATATATCTTATGACAAGCGGAGGGCCTCAAGGATAGAGATAATTGTTGGAATTACTGATAGATTCTTGAGGGAATCATACATCCATGCTCGGCATGAACATATGATTATAAGTGGTCTCTCTATAATAGGAGGTATGAAGGGCCCTACCAACTGGACCGACAACTGACTGGTGCTGGGAATATCTTGATGCTCCCTAGTCGAAGCCTACAGAGGGAATACCAGGTGAAGGATAGATGACTAAGAACAGTCTGTAGCGAAACATGGATGGTCACTGTGTGGTTGAGGTCGATCTTCCTGATACAACAACATGAACGGAGGCAAAGGTGGACCTATGGACACTTGATGTGAAGGTTGTTCATGTTGAGCTTTATGATGGGCCTACTGCCTAGTTTTGGTATCCTGAAAAACCTCTTTTTAAGTACTAACCGAGGTACTCTGATGTCCCATATATCCACGGCTCCGCCAACTCTAACGAAGTATGGGGATGTTGGGAGGATCCTCCCAATGCTCCGTATCATTAAGAGTTATGTATGGGTTCATCAGCTCTAAGGTATTAACAGAGGCGTACCCTAGACCGTCACTCGAAGTGGTTTACACTAATGGATTGGTTTTGATATGAATCACCATCTCCAGGGTATCAAATCCCCAAGTCTATAGGATGAAAAAAACATTAGTTCAGGACATTGTTTTCCTTTACACCGCTACTGTCTGATATTCTTAAAAGGGGATGGTTGAGTTGATGATGCAGAAGTAGTAACTATGGATGTGAAGGATCTGGCCGATTCAGGCATGCACGGATAACATCATGGGAAAGGTCGACTATTTTATGATCCATTCAATCTTCATACTTCTGGGACTCACAGTTAGAAATACAATTCCACTTGCCTTCGTTGTTGTTGCCACTGTCTGTTTTCACCAAGAAAGATGCCACCTATGTTGGAGCTGGGCCTAACTGGACTATGCTGTTGTCCAACTGGTATTGAAGCCTATCATTAAACACATAGAACTACTTGAGGGTGTTACCCAGGATCCGATGATAGGGGAATTAATTAGAGATATCATTGAGGCTTTCCTCTTCTGGCATTAATAATTCACTAAAACGTATAATCCCCTAATCCAAGGCACATTGGATATAACTGGGGGCCTCAGCCTAATTGAATGAGCAAGTCTAGATCCTCATGTCCAAGAAGAGGGCCTTGGGGGCCTATACATGATAAGGGGATGAAAGAGCTAGTTGAGGAGGTGGAGACAAGTTATCATACCTAGGATATGGTGGTACATTGCGCTGGGGCACCTACCAATTATGAGGTGGGTGCTGCTGGGCTGGAGGCTGCACTTAAGGACGAGGGCCCTTACGGGGCTGTGGAGGAGACTCCACTGGTAACAACTCTAGTTACTTGGGGGCCTCTATTTCATCAACCACAGTGAGCTATGCCCTGGTGGTCCTTATATAGGGGATTTCAGGAGGAAATTTATGTTCCTGGATGGCATGTGGAAAGGCTTCCTCCAGGCATTGGGCCTTATCAGGGAAGTCATGGAACCCCTTGGGGTAGTTCTCGATGATCAAAAAGAGAACCAATTCTAATTTGACATTTCCTATGCTCATAATCAGCAGTTTCTCCTTAGTCAGTGGCATGTCAAGGGAGTATGTGATCCATTTACACTATACAAAAATGTCTACAATGCATTCTCCAGGCATATTCTTGCACTTGAAGAGGTTCGCAATACTTGTATTTTGAGTGGTGGAACTGAACATCTATAGTCATTTCTTATGAAGGACTTACTAGCTGGCTACTATTTAGATAGAGAGTTGGTTGTACCAGATGAACGTTGTCACCTCCAATTTCTATACAAATCATCTGAGTTTGGCATCCTCCTTCAAAGCTGGAGCTCTAAACATGGTCCTACACCATGAGATAAACTGGGCCAACTGCTTATGCGGGTCCATTCTCCCTTTGATACGGGAAAAGGTGGTATTTCTGAAACCCAGGGGTGCTGGCATATCATCCAACCACAAAAAATTTGGTTGTCCATCAGGCTGTATTTCCACCTGTTATGTCTCCAATTCTTTGAGGTGGGCGATTAGTTCCCCCCATTAGAACATCTGGATGGGGTTTCCTATATTTATGGGGATATCCAACCACCAACATGTTGACAGGTTCATTAACATGATATGTAAGCCCATAGGATCATGGATCAGCTAGTTGAATGATCGAAGGAGCATCTGGTTGAACCTGGGATGGGTCCTGAGGATCGTCACACTTTTGAGGAGGGTTTGGAGACTTATATCACAACCTCTTTCCATAAGATCCATCCTCTGTCGTGTCTGCTTGGGTAGGATGGTCTAGGTTACCTGTAGGCAATTCACCAGGGGAGAAGTTGTGTATACCCCTACTACCCCGGATGAGGCTCATTGTAGTCTATTTGTCACTCTGTAGCGCATTTATCAACGAGTTCATCGACCATATTCTTTTTTATGAGAGTTTCTAACTCAATATGGTGTTTTTGGGATCATCTTTTTCCTTCTACATTAAGCTAGATAAGTCGAAGTCTTTGATATCTCTTAGGTGCTAATTACCATTTTTGGGATTTTGGCAGAGGAACAACGCCTCTGTGGGAACCAGAATACCCAGTAAATTCCATTGATGATGAGTAATCCTACCAAATGGGTCCAAGAGGTTTGAAAAAACCATGGGGGGATTTCCTATCCATGAAGCTCTATATCATTATCTCCCCCAACACGTTGGCCATGATAACTATGACCATACCTGGAGGTATATCCACTAGGTCCCCTAGAAAACTAGGCTGGTGCAGGATGGAACTAAAATAGAGGTCCACGTACTACCCCAACCATGGATTTTCACATAGAGAGACACCTCCTAGATTATCCTACGATTCACTTTAATGTGTCAGATGCATCGTGGTTAGAGAGTCCTATGGAGACATAGTGAGTTAGGGCATTGGGCCATGGGGAGTTCGGCCAAATAAACCAAAAGACATTGTAGGTAGATGTATTCAAAGTGTTCTTAAATCTTTGAGCAGGCCACTCATCAATGACGAACATGGTTATGAGTCACCTAGAGGGTCTAGAGAAAGAATCCAACCACTTCCTGGGAGAGTGCTTCTGGAACCTTGAAATTTTCCACTATAATTGGACAAAACATCTCTGGAAAATGGTCCTCTGTGAGAATAACCCACAATCTCATTGGTCCAGATAAGGGGAATGTCTACTCATTGTCCCAATCATCAACCAAAGGTGGCTTGAGAACTGGTAGTGGTATCGAAGAAGACCGATGAGATGGAAGGCTTTCTGGCAGGGAATAAAGAGAGCGAGCGAAAACCCACTGCATCTCGGGCTATCCTCCGAAGAGTGTAGTGACTTATCCACCACATCACGATAAGACAGGTTGGAGACCGAAGTTTCTGTTTCATGGAAATTGGATACTAGCGATGGACCACACAACTGCTCGTCCACCATTGGTCACCTGAATAGATCCCTAGGATCTCCGGTCGAGGTAGAGAGTTCTTCTGGTGATGATGGAAATGATCACACAACTAGAACCTATGGAGTTTCCAAAATTTCGAGCTCCATGATATACCCATGGAGGGTGGTGTGAATCCTATGGAACTCTCATTCTAGAAGTATGAGTCTGATGTGACTTATTCCTAACCCATCCCATGACATGGTGGATTTAGGTGAAAGTTCCATCGGCGAGTCGTATTCGAGCTTAGAATCTGATATAAAGTCTTGTTTAATATTTATCTGAATCTTCTCAGTATTCTTTTTATGATGGCGACTACCTGCCCCCATGCCCTGGGATAATTCTTCAAGATAAGGTAGATTTCCAATATGAGGTGGACCTTCAGCCATACTGGTGCAAGGGTTGAGAGAATTTCTACATGTGTAAGCTAGGGTTCATGGAGAACCTGGAAATATATCAAAGGGAACACCGCGAGGACCATCATTCCCACTGACTGATGTGCATAGGGAATATCCATAGGAAAGGCTGGAGCGGGTAGGACCTCAACTAGATATGATAAAGTATGTGTAGGACCTATGTGCTGGGTGCTGGTGGAACAAATGTGACCTTCAATCATCTTATTACTGAGGTGAGTAAGACCTTCTCTAGTAGCTGAATGTACATGGGGAGGGCCCCCATGTTGGATATTGACTGGATTTGTAACATCCCTGCACCTGCGGCCTGCGGCGGGAGGAACAACTCCATACCCAATGTTATGATCACATGATAGGATTCTGTACTCAGTGTCACTACCATGGGGAGGACCGTTATTCATATTGAAGTTACCATGGGACAGACCTCCATGCCAATCTTGGAAGTGGGGAGGACCCACATTCTCAAGCGTAGCGGTATAGGGAGGACCTCTGTACTAGGTGTCGTTGATGCGGGTTAGTCTGTGGTGGCCACTACCCGCGTTGACGACCAAGAGAGTCGACCCAGATTTCCTCTAGGTCAATTGGTGCATCAATATGGGTCGATTATATATGTTACCCTGTTCATCATACATAGGGGTCTGATGATATATGACGTCGGTGGTGCGCTCCATAGTAGTTTTTAACGGTGACGCTCCTGGGCAGCCGTTAGCCTCTGCATGCACCCAACGCTGGCGTCTGGTTAGCCAGACTTGGACCGGTGGTGTAGGCGCATGGATTACCAACTCTTCGTCTCATGGGACTGGGTGGCGGTGCTGGCGTGGCCATGATGGATCCCTCTGTGGGAGCCCAAAAAATGGGATCCTGGTCGGGGTGGGTCATACATCCCCATCCTCATTGGCCTCGGGGATGAAGACATCGAGCTATTTCAGGAAGAGGCTTCCGAAATGGTAGTACATCAGTGGGGATGGTAAGAATGGATCTTGGAATGCTAATAATTAAACCATTATTGGTTAATCATAGACATCGATGATCAGTTCCCTAGCACCATTCCATATTCCATGGATGGTAAGAATGATCCACGTAGACAACGTCATAGACTAGGATGTCAAATGTTCAACTGCCCCAACTTCTGGTCAGTATCACACCAGGACCACTATTTTCCTTGTAGGACCTGGTTTTGGATAACAAGATCTGATGACATGCTAGTCCAATGATGTCTCAAATGCTTCTAATCTCTAATTTTAGGAGAATAACTTCATGTGAGGTTCATTATTTCTATTTCTAACGCTTTCTTCGTGGTGTATGCATCCATCTATTTGAACATGATGAGGACACACTATTTGTTTCCTCTCATTCCTTCTTTCCATTGTCGACCATAATTTGTATAATATTAAGGGATGTTTTCTCCCTGATCAAAATGGGATGACAGGATGTTGGTTCATCCTTCCATGGATTCTTTATAGGAAATCATTACCTATTATGGGTATCCCTTATAGATTAAGACATTGTTCATGAAACACTTCACAGTTCCATATCTTCATGGATGTTTTTTAATTACATTGCTTCTGTCGGGACATTCCAACGGGTCTAGCCAGGGAAGCAACCTTCTGTCAGGGGAGTTTTCATGTTAGACATCACTTGCATGTACGGACACTGGAACACTAGCATGTACGTGTTTCTTCTCCATATTACAGGGTTATTCTATGGTGTTGAAGCTCGAGGTTTTCCATGTAGAATGTGGGGAAGTATATACCATAGGCATGTCTCTAAAGTTTTCCTTAGCTTCACATGATTAACATAGGGTATCACACATGTTTAACATCAAGAAGAGACAAATCAGACTGGTGGGAACACTGACTAGAGTGGATCAGAAGGATGAAACCCCTGGAGGGAACACTAATGCTAAGAGGTGAATTGACGTGATATCACCGGGTTGTGGGACCCTGGGTTAGAATCATGATGGATAATGAATGGTTAAGTGATGTGGATGGAAAATGAGATGGAATTGAATCAAGGGTGAGGGTGATGTTGGTCTTGAGCCTTGAACAGACATCCTACATATCCCCATAGCAGTGAGTCAAAGTCTGGGTAGTTCAGAATGGGGTATAAGATCATGGTGTTCCCAGAGGATAGCGACCTAATGATATATTAAGGCTTACAAATGGTTAGAAGCCTAATTATGGTCTGACACAAATAGGAAAGACCGGGGATATGGGTCTTAATAGAAGGGATGATAATGACTTACCACTGGGTTTGGGATGACACTGACCTGTTGCTGAATGGGGCACAACTACATAACACTACGTGAGGATCACAATGGCTTACTGATGGATGGGGATCATAACTTCTTACCGATGTATGGGGGCACATTGTCTTATAGCTTGATTTGGATAAATATGTCTTACCACTAGATGTGGTTACAATGGATTATCGGTGTGTGGGTTCACAACGACTTACCACTAGATGAGGGCACAACATCATACCAATGGATGCTGATCACAATAGATTACTACTATATGGGGTTGAACCTCATGGTTTATTCCTATATACCATGTCTAGGGGACAAGGATCAAAGAGCATGTAGTTTGGGAGGGGTTGGTGAACTGACATGAAGATGGTTAGTAATAATGGATGGTGGGATTTAACATCAGGGAGGCTTCCTACATACCTTTTCTCGGCCATGATCAAAGTCCACGTAGTTCAAAAGGGGTTGGTGAGCCGATGTGAAGGGAGTCGGGACTAATGGATCATTTTTTTGAACCTCAAAGAGGATTCCTACGTACCTTTCCATGGAAAGGATCAATTTCCTTATAGTTAAGATCGGGGTTTTGTGCCTTCGTGAAAGGAGTCGGGGCTAATGGATGGTGGGATTGATCCTATGGTAGGGTTCTTACATACCTTGCCTTGGAAAGGATCAAAGACCATGTAGTTCCGAAGGGGTTTTGGTGAGCCGACATGAAGGGAGTCAGGAACAATGGATTGTGGGATTGAATCTCATAGAGGCCTCCTACATACCATGCCTTGGAAAGGATGAAAGTCCACATAGTTTGGGATTGTGTTAGTGAACCAACGTGAAGTAGCCGGGACCAATGAATGTTGGGCTTGAACCTCGGAGAGGCTTCCTGCGTACCTTGCCTTGGTTAGGATCAAAGTCTGCATAGTAAATAAGGGGAGTTGGTGAGCTGACATGAAGGGAGTTGGGACCAATGGATGGTGGGATTGATCCCCAGGGAGGATTCATATATACCTTTCCCTAGAAAGGATCAAAATCCATGTCATTCATAATGGTGTGGTGATTACACTCTAACACATCCCATAGAGGATTCCATGATTGATTCTTACTCTGAGTCCACGTAAAGCATGATTGGTGTGAGAAACAGGAGCAGCAAAGGCATGATGATCATTTCATGAAATGATGCCTCCATGGGAAGTGGAGTGGGGATGACATGTACTTAACAGCCCGAAATAGAAAAAGGGGCTTATGTGGTGTCCCCATCGCAAAGAGGAAAAAGTGGCTTACACTTGGTTGGAATCCCAAGTGGATAGATATTGGAACTTACACTAGGATGGTGGCTAGATGGTGAAAAAGGTCCAATGGAGATGGATTTGAAATCGAAGAGAGGAGGGCTCCTGTGCCCATCCTTCACACCCCTCATTGGTCTTTGTCCAGGAAGAAGATATGAGGAGAAATGATGATGCCTCCTGAAATAAAAGGTAGGTACTTACACCATGGTGGTTTCCCTTTCCCCATGGATAGACACCACTAAAAGGAAGAGGATATCAATCCATGTGATGATGATCTAACTCCCATGGAGACCAGTGGGCATAGATAATGTTTGATATGGGAAACCCCATGTATGTTGTACAGGGCGGGGTCATTGTTTAATGTTATGTGTGGAGGATGATGGTGCTTGGAATTTTAACATCCTGTATCTCGAATGAGGAAGGTTCTCTATACACCCCTAAGACATAAAAAACTGACACCCACCCACCCTTAGGGAAGAGAAGGCCTCAAAACTTCCATGGTGAGGGGGTGTTATGGAGGGATCCATTGTGGGGTCCACGTTAGCATGGATATGAAAAGAGGCAATAGCCGTTAGCATGCCAATGTGAAGAATCGCGAGGCAAAGAAACACAACAATTAGTACCACCCAAAGGATCTTGAAATTACTTCGTGAAAACCTGGAGGGTCGCACATGAAAAGGATTTTTGGAGAAAAGGGGTTTATGGGTAGATTTTTCTCGAAGCTATGTTGCTCCATGTAGTGTAGGTGCTTCACGAAGGGCTTTTCTTCACGAAGTAAAGTGGCCTAGCCTAGGAATATGGAATATGTGTATATGGAAGGGGATTGGTGAAGTGCAAAGGCATTCATATTTTAGAGCTTCGTGAAGAAAGGGTTCCCTGCGAAGCATATCATTGCAAAGTAATGTGAATCGCAATGAATAGTGACCCTTCCTTAGCATGTGGGTCACATGTTCATGGAGGTTATTTCATGAAGCATAAGTGCTCTGTGAAGAACCGAGTCCCCTTGTGGATCCCCTTCCATTGTGGAGCCCAATTGGATCTATAAAGGGAATCCATCATTGAATAGTGTCTGAATTCCAGCCAAGGGAGAGGGACTTCGCGATGCTAAAGTACCTGGAAGAGCTCATGGTTCGAAGAGTATAAATTGATTCTTGGTTGGAGAGATAAAAAGACAAAAGGTAGGAGGATCTGTACATTGGGATCAAGGGGAGCCCAATATATAATGGCAAGAGGTTCTGTGAAGTAGATCTTGCTAGGTAGGAAGACATGTGGCATTTTATTATAACCACGAAGCCTCCCGCGTCCTTGCTCCGTGGCGGCTTCACAAACATCAAACTGGTTGGTGGAGCCTCCTGCCTCATTGCTCTGCTGAGGCTTCACAAACATCAAACTTGTTCATGGATCCTCCTGCCAACTTACTCTATGGTGGCTTCACAAACACCAAACTTGTTCATGGAGCCTCCCGCCATCTTGCTCCACAGTGGCTTCACAAAGGGGGAGCTTTGCGCCGGTCACATTATTGTGGGGCTCCATGAGCAAGCATCGTGAGGCACCCCAAGGGCCTCACGATTGATTCTCATCATCCCAAATATTGGTACAAAAAATAATGTTACTAATCACATTTTATTTTTATAAATCAATGGTTGCGATGAAAAATTATATTAATCACCAAGATAATGATAATTGATTTCATGATGAAAAACTGGATAATTCATAGTATCATAATCATAACGTAGATGAATATACTAATTAATTAATTATTCCCTCACAAATATTTTTGGGAAATTATAGTTAATATTCTAACCATTTAGATGACATTATTCTTACAATCATGAGCAATGTAATGAAATTATTTATTTTATCATGGAGACACCCATGAAATTATTTATAACATCATGACCATAACCATGATAGTAATAATACCATGTTTACTCTGACCAAGAATATATTCTTACCTTCATAAAAACATTGAAATAATTATTAAAATATGTATATTTCAATAGTAAAATGACTAGTTTTTCTCATTAGATCTATCAATGCATCAAGAAGATATAAAATTTCTAGCCATGCCCATTACCGACACCAATTAAAAGCCATATAAATTTATTAATTAATAAAATATATGTTAAATTATCCATAATAGTGAATAAAAATGAATATTTTAATAATAAATATATGATATATCAAAATCTTTGTATAGTAAATGAATATAATATCATGCTCATAAACAATCTATATAATAAACGTGGATTATATTAGAATTTCCATGTCGTCGATATAGAATAAAAACTAAAATGGTTGTAGAAATCTGTTAAGAAAATTTTTTATTTAGGATTAAATAATTTACATTAGAAAAGTACGAGAATTTTCTATAACATTTTAATATGATATTTGTGGAGACTATTTCAAAACAATATTTGAAATTCAATTTGAAATAACAAATGTATTGGAGGGAAATTTCAAATTAAAAAATAGGAAATATGTATTTTACATAAATTTTAAATTAATTAATCATTTGATATATTTAAAATAATGTAAATGATAAGTCCCATTTAACTCAAAAGTCATTATACAAAATCAGTTTTAAAAAAGACAATTATAATTCCATATAATTCAAAAAATATTAGAAAAGAAATTGTTTGTAATGTTAATTTTTTAAAATAAATAGATGAATTTTCCATGAATATTATGTGGAACAAAAAATATATGATTGTGAAGATAAATTCTTATTTAATTTTTTACTTGTGCTTTAATTAAAATTAAAAAACGTAAAAATTAAAATATATCATTAGCGAGGTTATAGGTATTGTAAAATAAGTTGATAAGATATGAAAATAACTAATAGTTTTTCAAAAAAATATGGGAAGGTATATGTGGAATAAAATAACACGGAAATTTTATATAAAAATTTTAATGAAGTTTATGATTCATCTCATCAAAAGATTATTTGTACGAATAAATAAATAAATCCATTGAAAATTATTATTTAATACTACATCAAAAAGTAGTTAATGAGGATATATTATAAATACCAAAGAGAAAAATTATGTAAATTATAATTCAATTATATACTGGGTTTTATGAAATATATAATAATATTTTTTATGAAGATCAATCATCTTTCAATGAATTAATGTTGAGAACATAAAACTCATATAAATTTATTAACACTTCGACTTAAATAATATTAATTCTGTATTCTAGAAATACATTCTAAATACTATATCATTAAACATAATAATTTTTAAGGAAACAAATTATTAAATTAGGACTCCAGATAAAATTATATGTGGTTAAAAAAAGATAAAACCTGCCTCATGAAATTTAATGATTGGGACCAGGAACCATTTACCTTTTACTCAATACATTAAAAAACACTCAATAAAATATTTTATAATAATATTAATTATTAATTATTTATTTCAATATCATATTCCTATTTAATACTTTTTATGTTTCTAATTTATACTGATTTACTATATAAATATATATATTTCATTTAATATTTATTTTAATCATTAGATGTCAATAGTTTCTATTATTTCATAAAATAAATATCATAACCATTTTATTGAAAATAAAATCAAAATTACAATATGATTCATGATTTTACAATTGAAACAACATTTGTTTTATGTAAGTAACCATTTTATATTATTTTTATGTGTATATTGTGTTTGCGAGGGTTTGAAAAACTTTTGGAATATTTTTTGAATTTTCTAATAATTCACATTATGAAAATGGTTAGTGAAATCCATATAACTCCTACAGAAAACCATGAATGGTGAAATAGGGGATTCTATGTAGGCGTGTGGTTATGTGGAAGGGTTTTCAAGAACGTACGACCACACCATAGAAAACGTGAAATGTGGTATATAGGTATTTTGTATCGATGGACCATGATTTTTATAACCATGAGGGACAACCATGCAATGTTAATTTTGAAGGATATGATAGAGAATAGTTAATGCATAGTTTTTTGAACCGTGGGACGAACCATGCAGAATTTGAATATTAGATTCCTAAAAAGCATATCTTCTTCAATATTATCTCCAAATTTTTTTAAACCTGATTTGACCCAAATATATTTTTTATTCCTCTCAAATGATTTGGAATCTTTCTCATTTGATCGAGAAGAAATCCAAAGGAAAATCATGTTTTTTTGAAGACCAATTTCCATGATAAGTCTTCATTTTTAGTTGTTCCCCTTAGATATACATATCATACCTACCTCATATTTTTATATCTAGTCCAATTTGGAAATATATATGGTTTTTAATTCCAAAAATGATGATATATAGTTGTGTTGATGTTATGGAATGAGATATATAGATGTTTTTTTGAGATTGAACCCATTTTTTTAAATAATTCTTTTTCTTCATCATTTTCATCATATTTCCCATGGTAGGGGGTTTATTCTCAACAACTGTCATTATAAAATGATTTATTGGTTTCATATAGATTGAATTTCATGAATGTGATTGTGAAATTTTCGAGAAAATCATGGTAGAAACCATCTTTATTGGTGGTATGCAGATTTTATGATTTGTGGGAATTGGTTGTGTAATGTTCTTGTCCTTAAGGATTTTATAATTTGGATTTTTTAGAACTCTGAAAATGGAATAATCTAATGGGGTTCATTTAAAAAAGAGTTTTTTTAATGTATGGTAATGGTAGATATTAAATGGTGTTTGCATACATCGGAATTGCGAGTTCATGATTTCAACATGACCCGGAATAAGGGGCATGCATCATTGTGGTAAAAAGGAACAAGACCCTAGATAAAGAAAATATGAAATTAGAGAAAACCAGAGTGAAATATAAGTGATTAATAAATGGAATGAAGAGGGTCACATCATGAGTATAGATATATATATGAAGCATGTATCTTCTCTTGTACAAGGAAAGTTATTAGTAGCTCAAAGAGCCTTTTCTTCATATCCCATAGGTGTGCTTTCAAGTGGTTTTCCTGACTTTGTAGCCACCTTGACATGTAGCATAGAGTTTTTCCCATGGAGTAATAGGGATCACCTGTTTCTCGAAGAAGAAATCGAGATCGTGACATTGATCAAATTGTGAACTGGATCATGGACCGCGTCCTGAAATTTTAGAATGTATTCCTCTCATTTGGAGGTCGCATTTCCCTGATCAATAGAATTTTTTCTATAATCCCGGTTCATGTGATGGATTCCTCTTACGTATCGTGGGGTGTTATCAAAAAGGATTTTCAAGGTGATTATTTTATATGGGATGAAAAGATTGATGTAAATAGGTACTGGGCCTCATGGGATAGGATACTACAACCTATTCATGATGGAAGCGTCAAGATACGAGGTCTTTAGAGAACGTTCCATTACCTACATGAAAAGCTTTCATGGGAGATTCTTGAAGAACAATTTATCTGGGGAAATACCATGTCTAGGATTTATGGAGAATCTGAAGATTTTGTGAGGGAGTAAACTTCTCCATTCCGGTGGATCATCTTTTGTTTCCTTCAGTCTCACCAACAAAACTCCCGCTAGATGATTGAAGTATGGGATCTCTCATTCTGGAACTGTAATTGGGCGGGCTCGGTTCTTGGTTACCACGGTTGTCTGGATCCCCTGATCACTATGATGGAAGAGAATATATATATCCCATGTTCATGAAAGATATCCTCGATTAGAAAAGACACGGCCTCCTGGATTCTATCGTGTTTAAATCGGAGCTAAAAATGAATGTTAACTCATTCTTCCACAAATATCTTCTCCTCCTTGGATTTCTGTAAGATAGTGTCTATGCAGAACCTTTAGGATATTTGTAATGGAGTGATGTGGTGAAACAAAACTCTATCTATGTGAAATATAATTTCATGGAATATCATGAAAAAATTCCATACCCATGGATGAAATCTTCAAGAATGCGGGGTTCAGTTTTCCATCTAGGTGAAATTGTTTTAGCACATGATTGGAGGAGAGCTCTCAATATCTTTTATTTAAAGGGGGAATGCGCACAGAGAGTGTGTCCTTGATTTGGTGCCCTTATTTCCCTCCCCACACATGATCTTAGGGGTTATATTTTACTATTCATATGGTTTCATGGAATGACGGATTCAGGTATGGAACGTATTGCGTGAACATTGATATTTAATGGTGGATGATAGTTTCTGTGGAAAGCCAAGAACCATGCAAGATTTGGGGGCCAGAGTACATTGGTACGCTCCATCATCATGAGGACATGAATCTTTCAAGTGGATATGGTTTCTCTAAACTAGAACTGGAGAGGGGTTCTTCATTAAGATTTCATCAGGCTAGGGGATCGACCTCATATCCCTCTCTCAAGCATCTGCAAGGGAGATAGGTTTGCGAGAATCCTCCCATCAAAAGCCTAAAATGGAATTCTGACAGGTCGTGCATGATGGGTACTATGAGTGGAGGGGGATTCATTCGTGGTCCTTGGGGGAACATTATTCTGTAAAACTATTCATTCTATATAAATGACATATCTATCCAGGCTGAGGCCAATGCAATGATTATTAGAATCGACCTCACCATTAAGAAGAACCTTGAAATTACACAGGTGGAGAAAAAATCAACGATCCTTCATGATTCCATGCTCGGTAGAAATTGTTCTCCCTGGACTATTAAATACATTGTTTGAAAATATAGATCTCTGTTGGTATACCAGTACTGTGTAACTCATACTTGGAAAGAGGGGAATAGGGTCATAGATCATTTGGCCCCTTTGGCGGACCACAGCTCCATTACCACTACTCTTCTCACTAATAATAGCCTAAAATTGCAGTGTCTGATTTTAGTTAGAGGGGATGCCTTCGATTACATTATTTCAAGACATTTTAGCTTTTGTTCCATGTTGTACTCTATTTTTGAATAAAAATATAATTTGGATGGACTACAGAGTTGGGTAAATTTGTTGTTTATAGGAACTTATAGGGGATTTTATATCATTGTCATGGGTTTCTCCAATTAGACCAGAATGACACGCATTATAGAAATGACTTCTCCCAAGGAGGGAATATTTCTATTGGTGTAATGATTAACAATTTGAATGAACTGTGTTGATTATTGAATGTGAACATTATTTTAAAATTTTAGATTCTGAAAATGGAATGGTTATGGTATTTTAAAAATTGGTTGATATTCAAAATAATGTTGGAATTTTAAAAAATTGGTTGAAATGAATCATTTTTTTGTAAGAAATTTTTTTGATAGATGTGATGTGGTAGAATATGAAATTTATAGGCCTTTATTTTATAGATAGTGATACTTATGAGTTCTTTGGGTTTATATAAAATGAAACTTGGTAGGCGGAGAAAGAACTAATTGATAGTGAGTACCAAAAATTCAGTCCTACCCGATACATAGGTGAACCCAAAATAGGTTGAAATATAGTCCAATAATTACAGGTTCTAGATAGAGGAAATTGAAGGGTTGAATCAAGGAATATGGAATATTCTATTCAGTTATAGAAGTAGAATCTGCACATATTTCAGGGTGCTTCGTAACTAGAGAAGGTAGAGGTGTGACTAAACATGATGAATCAAATCTTCGATTTCCTTTTCACACCAAAAGATATGAAATCCTTGTTGGTGTTGTATATATTGGATTATCTTTCCTACCAATGGAATAATTTATAATTTCATGCTAAATTTAACTAGTAAAATTTTTGGGATTAGTTGGAATAATTTTTCAACAATGAATTCAATCCCCATTTGTTATGGATTTCATTAACGATGGAATTTTTTATATTTAAGTACAAAATACTCTCAATGATAGAGCATACAACTAAATTCATGAGTTTATCCCATTTTCATCTGATGTTTCTTCATGTAAATCCTTAAAGGCATGATGTTTTAAATCGGGAATGAGATATGAATTTTTTTGATGATTTTCATGATTTTTATAATGGATTAATCAGAGAATTAAAATAAATAAACAATGGCACAAGGAGACATATTAGAATATAAGATTAGAGGGGGCATGATTATATTTATGGGAAATAGTTAGAACACTAAGTTTGGGTGAAAGTGGAATAGGGACACCAATTTCAATGTTATGTGGATGACTCATAATATTAAAAATGGATCAGTGAATTATCTTATAAGACCCAAAATAAACATAGTTTTTTCCACTGTAGTTATGTCAACTAACTGTAGAGATATTGTATGACACTACTAAGATAATTAAACAATTGTAACCGAATAGTTCATCCTCTGGGATATTAAATCACTGCTCCACATTGGGATTCTAGGACATTTATCATGTATTACAGATGCCATATTCTTTAATGGGATAAGGGATATAGAATTATTCTTGTCAAAAAAACCAAGCCAACAATAATAATTATTTTAATAACATGACTCCATAAGTAGGATAATATCAGTTGGGATATTAAGAATAGAGTGCAGCAAGTAATCATTTATATATATATGAGAATGATATTTTGGATAATCAGTATGTACCATCGATAGTGATAGGTATGATTGTTTTTATTTCTATCCTTATGAGATCTTTGTTTGACATTAGTTAATCTCATTCATTTATTTCTTCTCATGTTGCCGATCATATGGGTTGAAATATTGAGACAATGCCATATATTTTGGAACTGAAAACTCCTCCTCATCAATGAAAATACCTACCCATAGATTTATATGGAATGTCCAATAACTATTAACAGAGATTATTTGATATCATTTTTCTCTAGTCTTTATAATTAGGTTTATTAAATTATCCTGGGTATGGATTTGTTAACTATGTTCAAGGATCACATCAACTCTTATACAATAATGGTCAGTTTTATGATTGAGGATGGAATCAAGGATCTCTTTAATGGAGATCATAACATAAAATTATGTGAAGAATTCATTTTAGTAACAGTATTTGGAACAATATCATAATATTTATTAGTGTGGAATTCTTCATTGATGAAAGATCTAAATAATAGGATTGTTATTCTTTAATTTTTAATCAGTTTCTGTATGTCATTCCTCAAAATTTCACATGGTTTCCAACCACAAGAGAAGAGTAATTTACTATTGATATATTTCTAGGGAACAATCCTATTTCCTATATATATTACTGTATGGAATCATACAAAATTTGGGAACAAAATTTTTAGTTGGGACAGTTCGAATGAAATTTTTCCATCCATACTATCACGTCTCTATGGGATGAACCAATCATGATTGTCTAGAAGTATGATTAAAAACGTTGGTAGTGTCTAGATTATCTTAAGATTAACCAAGTTATGAAAAAGAATAGATATCAAATTCCATGCATTGTTTATTTGTTCGAAAAATTAAGGGGATATCAGTGGTTCTCTAAGAATGACTTCTGATCATGGTATCACCAACTATATGTTCAGAAATATTATATTCTAGGGGAATCTTCTAGAAGTAGATATAGACACTATGAGTAAGTTGTAATTCCTTTCAGTCATACGAATGAACTAATGGCATCTTTTGAATTGATGAATCATAATTTTCAAGGATACCTTGTTTATTTTTTAAAGGTTTTTTGGGATGACATATTTTTGTATTCAAGGACAACAGTTTATCATGAGAAACACAATTGCTAGTAGAGTTAGAAATCTTGAGGGATCATCATATGTATTTCAAATGCTCAAAGTGTTATATTTGTATTCAAGAGGTATCCATCCCAGGTCATGTAATCTATAAAATTATTATTATATATTGATCCAGAGATTATAGGGGATGCTATCACTTGGAGGCTGACAATTAACGACTTTGTGATACACAGGTTTTTTGTTCTATCTGGTTATTACTAATGTTTTATTCTTGAGTTCTCATTACTAGCATCAACAATGAATTATTTTATGGGGAAAACAGTTCCATTCAAATGGAATGATGAATATCATCAGTATTTTCATGCGATAAAATCTCACTATACATTAGCACCAATCATAATATTATTGTAATTAGGATAATGGTATGTGGTGTTTTGTGATGCTTTGGGATCTAGGTTATCATCTTTTCTCATATGGAGAGATAATGTGATTTCTTAATGAAATATCATGTTATATTTTAAGGTGAATAAGTACCCAAAAAATAATATGTATAATATTACCATAGTCCATACTTTGAAGACATGGTTTCATTAACTTTTTGGTGAGAAATTTAAAATGTTTACATATCATAATATCATGAAATATATTTTCTGACAAAAGGAATTTAATCTGGGATAAATAATATGGTAGGAGTATCTCCAAAAGATTTTATTTTACATGATATATAAAATTTCAAAAGGAAATTCCATGGATGATGCATGGAGGATAAATTTATATGGTGAGTTGCAAAAATATTATTCAGATCGGTGTAAGTTGATGTCTGCGACAACTGACATGAGGTTGGGTTGTGAATAATAAGATGATTCGGTTGTTTTCATTCTTGCTGCGTGTCTTCCAAATTTATTTGAGATAGTTAAAGAGTCACAGACATCCAACTCTGAATGTCTTATAATGATGTCAAAACTCAATATTTGGGAGACCATTGAGGGAAAGTGGTTGGATGAGAGTTCAGTTTTGTTGTTTCAAATATAATGGTAATACATTTGTATATTTAGGGACAACTTATTCATTATTTCTAAACGTTCAAGATAGTTTTTTTATGTAGGATTATAGAATATGTATATGTAATTAAATGAAATAAATTGTGGGTTTGGTATGAAGAGGATGATGACTACCCTTTTTCAATATTATTTTCTTGTAATCAAGTTAATTCAGATCATGAATGGACCATATTCATGTTGAAGTATTTACCTATTCCAATTCAAAAATTTGAATATATAGCCATTGATTTTTAATAGGTATCCCATTATATGATTTAAACCCATTTTTCATGCCGGTGATAGTGGATTGACTCACAAAGATATCTCATGTCATCCCTATTTGTAAATCTAATATAGTGGTGGATATATAGAAAAGTCTATACAAATAAGTGGGAAAGAGACATTTTGTATATGTTTTTGATAGTATAATGTAGATACCAGTGGCTTATGAATAGTTTCTAGAAATACTTATAGAAATCCCGTGGTAGAAATTTAACAATGATTATGGCATATCATCCTCATATATATAGGAAATCTTAAAGGATGATACAAATGTTGAAAGAAATGTTGTAGGATTTTGTAATTGATTTTGGTGGCTCGTGGGAAGAGAACATTACATTTTTCATGTTATTTTATAAAAAGTAGTCATGATTCAATAAACATGGCTCCTTTAGAAGAATATTATGGGCGTCTTCACTATTTTCCACATTATAGGTTGGAAACAAGCGAGACTTCAATAGTTGAGCTGATCTATGTACATGAATTAATGGACATGATTTAGCTAATAATAAAATGGATGAAGAAGGAAATGATTCATCAAATATCATACAAGGATCATCATCGATTACTGTTGTTGTTCGATGTGTGTCATATTGTGTTCTCTTGGATTTATATATGCCTTATAAATCATCATTTTTTAATAGATAATGTTATCTCCTTGATAAATAAACCCTTTTGAGATACTTTAATGGGTTGTTGAGATTGAATATTGGCTTGCCTAGCCCCTATGAGTATTTATGGTGAAAAATTTGTTTCATGTATCCTAGTAGAAAAATTATTAGCTTGGTCTTGACCATGAGATTCGATTGTATAAGGTTGACATAGATCTGGTTTCTTCATTGGTGAATATTCTAGTGCAATATTTTTATTGGAAATAAAAATTAATATGTGGAAAAATAAATGGTATAGTGTGGATTTTATGGAAGCATTATTGGATCCAAGAAGAGGCTTGGGAATATGAAAAAGAAAATATCAATCATTGGCCAAAAATAATTCAGGTAAATGATGTTTTTCTATTATCTAGGTATGAAAAGGACAATGGTGTGGAGAATATAAAAACCTATGATTTAATTAATCAACCCGTTAATTATTATTTCTATGTATGTGAAGTGTTGGGTTTAAATTTGGGAGTGTTTGGACAAAATTTTGGAATTTGTTTTGGATTTATTAAACGTTCACATTTTGAGAATGGTTAGTGGAAACCTTGAAACTCCTTTATGAAACTGTTCAATTTGAAACATGGGTTTCTTGGTAAATGCATTATTTGGCGCACTATTTGGAATGATTGTTTGGGAACCCACGAGAAACCATGAAATGTGGGATAGAGGTATTTTTCATGTTTAGTGTATGGTTTATGTTACCATTTAGGATAACTATGTTAGGTGATCCTTGAGGAATATATTTGTGCCTAATTAACAAACGGGTTTCCTAGATATGTGACAAAAACTGATCAATTAAAAAATAAGATCCTTAAGAAGTCGATATAGAGGCAGAATAGCTCTAAACCTCTTTTTTTCCCCTATTCGTTTTATACTAATATGTTTTTTATTCCACCCCTAGGGTGTGGAAACTCTCCCATTTGATCGAGATGTAATTTTTTGAAAAAATTTTTGCGTTGAAGCCCAATTCCCTTGGTATGTCTTAATTTTTGGTAGTTCCCTTTGATATATTTCTCTTCCCTCTCAAGGGTTATTATATCTAGTATTTTGTCGATTTATATGCAAGTATTTATTTTAATAATAATGAGATATGGTTTTGTTGAGGATATGAAAAGAGAACGTAGGTGGGTTTTTTGAAATTCAACATAGTTTTGTTGAGGAATCCATCTCACTCTGAATTTATTTATTATACCCAATGTGGGCATCTTCACTCTCGACTAATATTATTATTAAATGAATTATTATGGTCAAAATGATTTAATAGTATGAAAGTGAATGTGAAATTGGTGTTCAAAGAATTATACAATCCTTCTTTGATGACGGTTTGTTGATTTGGGGAAATTGTTTGTGCAATGTGCTTGGTTTTCATGATTCAAAATTTTTTATTTTAAAATACAATTTTTATAGATTTATTAAAATGTGTTTTTTGAAAAACTTTCAATAAAATAAGGGTTTTATTGAAATGTCTTGGATTGGTAGATTTGTAATGGTTTTTCATACATGGTTTGTGTGAGTTCAGGATTTCAGAATGACCTTCAATAAGGGGTGTGTACCATTGGTGTACAAAGTGACATTTCCATATATAAGTTAAATATTTAATTTGGGTATAGGTAGATTCTCCACAAAGTTATGACTTAGTGGATGGATGAAATATGGATCATGATTATGGAATTGTCAATGAAGGATGCATATGTGGTTGTTTGGGTGAATCATGGAATGTGTATAATAGAAAAAAGGTAAATGGTTTAATTATTGTTTTTGTGCATTCCATAGAAAATGTTGTGGTATAAAACTATATGTATTTTATATAGATTTTTGACCTATTTTAATTTTTTTTTCATAAATAGGTTTACTAAAATTTTCTCACTTGTTCTATCCGAGTTGTATGAGTGGGGAAATTATTTGGGGAAAGCTTACTGATTTTTATAACTGAACCCTTTTTTAGAACTTTGCTGCTTTTAAATATATAGTTTATAGACATAGATTTATATGGAATTAATAAAACTTTATTAGTCGGTCTTACTGATAATTGGTCATGGATTGTGGGTTTGGGAAATGGATCATGCTGGAGGCTATTAATTTGTGTCTTTGAAGTCATGATATTTGTTGATTTAGTATTCCACTTTAAAACTCGGATTTGGTTTTAGTGTAGTTTTGAATCAATTTGTTTTCTTTTTAAAGAACATTATAACAAATAAATCATTTTTATAATAATTTTATTTTTTTAAATGAGATTAATATAAAAAATAAAATAATCATTGATAAAATTAATACAGAACAAGGTTTCGGTGGAAAACAGATTTCTATCTAGAGTGTGAAATAATGTATACATTTCATCTTTTTTTAATTTATATAAAATTATAAAAAGATGAAAATTGTTTCACATAAATGAAAATATAATTTATATAACATTAAATAATAACAATAAATATAAATTATGAGATATAGATCATATGATATTATCATCATAAACATTTTATTATCAGTCTTGTTTAATGATGATACTGTAACATGTAATCGTGACCACTTTGGTAACTTTAAATCATAACACCCTTGTAGAAATAAAAGAAAAGAAACATTAGAAATCACTATGATGAATAAATTTTTAATATAACATGTCAATGTGGTTGCATATACACCTAAGGAATGAATATAGGCACATAACATAACATACATCTCAAAAAAGGATAATTGAGAAAAAAATTTATGGTTTTTGTATCTTCTGAAAATTAAAAAACATGAATGATAGATTCTAAAATTAATAAGAAAATATAAAAAACGTTAAGTATAATTATAAAAAATACAAGGGAATTATATACACCACATAGAAAAATGTTGGTTTTAATAAAACATGTGTCTCAATAAAGTATAAACTGGTAGATTCTTTACAACTTGAGTTATTAAAGAATTGAATGATATGTAAGAGAATAAGAGTAATGGTAACGTTAATTATTATTAATGTTTTTATATTTGTGATAAATAACATCATATGATAGTATATACAGCATATAAAATAAGTGAGTTTCGAATATAGAAAAATGATCTTCTAAATAAAATTATGACTAGAAATCCCATTAACATATTCCTTCTCCACAGTCGTTATAAGGACCCAACCATAACATTATAAAACCTAGTAAATTATTTTTGAATTAACCTTTTTACATTCGCAAAGATATTTATGGGAGATAGTATTAGAGAATTAGGAAATAATTCATATATATTATCCCAATAGTATAAAAACTGGGTACTACAAAAATAGTGTCCAATTATTCTATAATACTACTGATTTTAATAAAACATGAAATATTTTCCCTGAAAATTTCTCACAACATTCATCTTGTAACCTTATTTTTAACTTATCCATCCATAAGCCTTTCAAAAAAATGTAAAACCTGGGATGATAAGAAAAAAGCTTAGAGTGGGGCATAAAATGATGAAAAAACCTTTAGTTCATAAACACTTATAAACATATGAAATCCTTTTTTCAAAGTAGTAAATTTCACCCAAAAAGAATAATATACATTATTTGGGAAGAAAGATATTTCAAAAAATCATTAAAAATAATAATACCACAATGGTAACATGGGTGTTACATACATAATATCATCGTCTATGTAGATACAATATGATTTTTAATGCTCATGGACATATTACAATGTAATCCTTACCGCTACGTTGTGATTTAACCAACATGGATATTTTATGGTGTAACCATCACATTTAAAATTAGAATTACCATTACTATCAATATACAACATAAAAATACCTAATGCATTAGAGGGAGATATAGGTCGCACCATTCATCATAAAAAATGACCAATAACAAGAACATGATGATAAAACATGAATAAATTGATCATAAAAACATTGATTTTTTATTTTGTAAAAATAGAAATCAAAAATAGCAATTTTAAAGACAATTCGCATACCTCAGATTTCATGAGAGGTTCATATGTATCGATGTATATAAACAATTACAACATTTGTAAAGCCTTGGGCAAGAATTCCAAAAGGAAACATGGAAGAAGGTGTAATTTATAAAGTTATGTACCCTTATAACAATTAGAAAAATTTAGATGTCCTACATAAATTGTTATTCTCAGATTCCATTACTATTTTTTATAATTTTTATACATTATATAATAAGTCCAGACCTTTGTTTTAAAGTATTAGTGTCATCCCCATCCCTATTAACATATTTTTTTATCATTTATTCTCAAACGGTTCCTATGTGTTTCCATTAAATTTTATTAGTATTAATATTGTTTTAAATTATAATGAATGAAAATATCATTTTAATTTTCAACTATGTTTTAAATAATGACGGGGAATCAAAATACTTTATCTCGAACTAACATTTTCTTGTTGTATTTATTTTTTTGAAACTATCCATTCATGTTTTCTGCTTCAAATTTTTATTAGCACTAGGCCCCAACATTTTATGCATGAACTGTTTTGAACCATTGTGGAGATTTACTGGTAATTTTTTTTCTTTGAAATATGATTTATTTAATTTCTGTAATCATTTGATAGTTTTCTCTGTTGGTTTTTTCGGTATCATACTATTTCAAATTCAATTCATTATTTTTGAATTGTGTAATCTCTCCACTATTTTATTAGAACAAACCATATTAAGAGGGGTCAAATGTTGTAATTAGTGAGCCAGTAAAGGTAACAGAAGTGAATTTAATACTCAATGATACTAATTGTGAGTTTTTGTTGCCTAAAAAAGTGGGGTTTTACCCAAGAATTCGGCCCTAAAACATTTTACTAATGATTTTGGAAACTGAATATTAAATAAAATTTATCAGATATGTTTCTAAAGAATAAAAGATGTCTAAAATTTCACTAAATGATTACACATAATACATTATGATGAACATTTAGTGACAGAAACATCAAGGGAAGTGTGGAATTGGTCCTACAAAATTATCCTAGATTTTAAAATAATTGAAAAGTAGTAGGATGAAACCTACTATATTAATATATAATAAATATATATATGGGCTTTATAGTGTCAGAAATACTGAACTTCCTTTGGAACATATTGAATATTTGAGGTTTATAGGCCATCTATTCAATTATTACTGTTATAATGTTGTTATTTGTGGTTTGTGTCTCAGTAGTGAACTATATGATGCTTTTATTGTTTTTTGAGAAATGAAATGTTCTGAATACCCCCCAAATATTTATCTGAGATTTTTGGACTGAAGGAGTCTGCATCAAATCTATTCAGTTATGTCCTATAGGATATGTTTTTTTGGATATGTTCACATATGATCTATTAACATCTTTTAAAATATGTTCTGTTCACTTTGGGTCAGTTTCCAAAAGATGGAGCATAATTTACTTTTTCCATGATAGGAATGATTTTGATTACATTGAGTTTTTCTATTTCATTTTATGATTTAATATAATCCTATTTTTTTATTTCTTTTCAAGTTATATCTGAGGAGTGGTTTAGCATATAGTTTTTCCTAGGGATGATGATTTCTAATACATATCATTTTAATTGGTTGGATTTTGTACATAGGTTCTAATACGACACCATAGTGGTTGAAGGCTATGAGAAATTTTCATACTTCTTTATTCATGATAAAATAAGCTTCTTATATCATCATAAAATGGAATGACTTATATTATAATCATCTAAAATGATTTCTAGAAGAGGTGACCATCCTTTAGATCCCATATGGGAAATGCATAAGTTTTTGTGGGAGAGTAGGATGTGAAAGTGGTTGATCAAGGATGAACATTAGTCATATTGGAGTAATTATAATGCAAGTGGAAGTTAGGTCTCTTTTCATTGATCACCTGAAAATTATAGATTCTTTCCCCGTAGTTTTGGGGCATTTTTAAAATTCCTTCCATCATGTCTTATGCCAAAAAATTGTACATAATAGTTAAGAAATCTGATTTTTCATGCATAAATTGTTCTTTTCATGTTTTTTTAGTTTTTACCCTAATTTTTAATCTTTATAATTCTAATTTTATCAAATATAATCTACAGAAATTATTGAATACAATGGAAAATATTGACATTGAAGATTCAGTAAAAATTTACAATGACATTATCGTTTATTATTTATACTCTCTTAATTTTCTGCATATTTGTATTCCACTATCATCAATAAATTTTGTACCACTAATTTAAGCTATCAATATATTCAATATAGTAAATATTAATGTAGGGTTTCAGTAAGGTATTCATGTCACCATTTGAATGTGATTTTTAATGAATTATAGGATCAATATGATTCTATATTATCATGGACTGGTTGTATGTAAAGAACTGGTGATGGTAGTCCTCTAAATTTGTATTGCAGAAGAAGAAAACTTATTCAAGCAGAAAGCCACCCAACAACAACCTATCATTTGTGGGGAGTCATTTGTCTGTGATTTCTATTTTCCCACATTATCCAATCAGTCTATGAAATTTCTAAATATTGAAATTATATTTCAGGAGAGCTTGATATTTGTTGATTTTAATAAACAATCACAACATCCCAAAATCCTACTATCATTCCTGAATAAATCATGGAACATGGAATAATATTGGAGGTATACACTCTTATAACATTTTAAAAAATATTATATGACCTATATAAATTCTTATTCATGGATTTCATTAGTATTTATTGTAATTTTTGAATGTTATATTTCTAATTTTTTCAATTGTGATGTATATAAATTTTTTAATGTATTTGAAGATTTTAAAGATTACTATTCAGTACAAAGGTACAATGTGATTATTAATTAAATTTTCTATAATTTTCATCTTTCTTAACATTTAATCTTATTTTATTGCAATTTTCAGTACCACTAATATATGATTTCATATATTCATTATAAAGAAAGTATCCAATTATTCCAAATATAATAAAAAGTAGTTAATAAATTTCAATATGAAATGTGTTTGATGGGATTATCGTAATATAGTAAACATGTAATATTATGAACCTAATCTCATACACAAAGCTCTAACATTTCTCATAACTATTTCCATAATTACATTATTTTTTCCAAATAGGTATTTTAAGAGGATCGAGTCCTACCCCATTGATCCACACAGATGGAATACCAAATACTGCACCTAAAACAAACATATTTTACTTATTTCTCTTTCAAATATTTTTTCTTTTATACAGTTTTCCCCATGCGAATTTTTATTTGTTCCCTAAAAGTCCACTCACTGCAATCTAGCCCAACCACAATGATTTACACATGTGGCATAAAAAAACATCACCTAAAAACCTGTATTTGACCCAAATATTATTCAATGATACATAATCAATGGATTTTCTCCCATATAATATTTTCTATGTACACAAATAGGCCTCTTAAGGGATCTAGTCTAACACAATTGATCATTATAGATTGCATAGTATAAACTGTACCTAAAACGGCCACACATAACTAAAATATTATTCACCTTCTTGACCCAATGCATTTTTTTGTTTTATGAAGCTAGGAGGTCCCCATATGCCACTCAAAACATAGACAATATATTGATGGAAGAACATAGTAGATGTGGTGTAGTAATTCCTTCCGGACCACAATGAGAGCATCTACGTTGTTCATGTGAGGTTTGGATCCATGGGAAAAGATACCCCTAAAATTATCACATTTCTATGTAATATTATATCCCATTATCATAGTCCTCCTAAATCCATATAAAAATTCATATTTTGAATGATCAATTGTGAGCCTGTGTGGATATGTTGTCCTTTTTCATCTATTGTTGATTGAATTGGGGCAGGGGCTCATTATGTGGGGAGGAACATAATAATAACTCATGATGGGTTTTTATAGCTATATCGTTTTCGAAATCTTTTTCTCCCTCCCTGAGCATGAACACAATGTCTTTGATTAATGGAGTTCCTTTCAATATAGTAAATATTTATACAAGGATTCATTCATACATAAACAATTACGAGGTTTACTATAAGTAGATTTTGGAGAAATACACACCATCATGAAATCGAGAAGCATAAGAGGATTACTTGACCGGGGGATCATTTTATCTTATATTAGTTATTCATTTCATAAAATTTCACTATATATCAATTGTGACACATGTTTTTGAAAATTGATTCATGTACATTTTTTGAGCAGTGGATGGGAATTTTAATTTTATCATTGGATGTTTTTTAGATCAAAAGAACAGGTTTTTTATTTCATTAGTAGATCATGTTTTTTAATTGAGTAGTGGATATTTTTTGTTGCATTAGTTGATAATACCATGAAAATTCATGGGAGAGGTCTATTTATCATAAAACCTTGATTTCTGTCATATAAATAATCAAATGAAATATTATGATATGGATGCCCTAAAATAAATTTAAAACATGATACACATAGGTTATCCACCCATGTACTAACTTCACACATGGGATAACCACCCTTGTACCATACATTTCAGTGGCTACACCTCCTTATCCATGTTTCATTACTATCTATATCATCTGATATCAATTTTTACCCACAATAATGGAGGGAGATAAAGGTAGCATCAATAATTTTTTATTATGTAACCACCATCCATAATTATAATGTTACAACCATCATAGAATGAAATTCATGCATATGAATTCAACAAGAACATAACGAATTCATCATTTCATAACAAATAGAATGAAATTTTTTCCAAAAAACATTCATCATAAAATATCACAGGGAAAATAAAATGGTTTCATTATCATCTCATCATTTTTTCAAATCATAAGCAATGAAAAATTATCGTGTTTCATAAAAATTTATCATTGTATAACCCTTGGAAGTGAAAAAAGGTTTCATAAAAAAAACTAATCATAAAAATAATACCTTAAATGAAATCAAAAGAATTGAATCCTTGATTAGTATCACAAGTCAAGAATAATGAACCACAAATGATGTTCTCACACAAGGAAATTTTTTTGAAAGACTAGTTGGGAATTTCATGAGTACAATACATCTTCATTAAACATATATTTTTTAAAAATTAAAACATTAAAAAATTAATTTTTTTTAACATAACCTTGTAAACCAATAAAAGTATCTTTGAAAAATAATTTAATACATTTCTTAATGAAATGATCCTTTTTTCTATGAAAAAATCATTATTGTGAATAAACCATTTTGGAACCACATTCTTTGAAAATAACCATGAAAACATATGAAATAATGTATAAATATCCTTTAAATATCTTTTTAAAAAATAAAATACATTTCATAATCATTTTATTTTTAAATTATATTAATATAAAAATTAAATATATTATTGGGAACATTATTTAAAAACACAGATTTGGAAGAAAGCAATTTTCTATTTTGAGTGAGAAATAAAGATTACTTTTCATAAAAACAATTTCTTACTTATCTAAAATTATAAAAAGATGAATAATAGAGACATTAAATGAAGATATCATTAAAAACCATAACAAAACAACTATAATATGAAATTATGAGACATAGATTATATGATATTATCATTGTGAACATAGTCCTAATCAATAATGATTAATGGTGATATTGTAACATGTAATGCTTACAACTTTGGTAACGTTTAATCATAACTCTCATGAATGAATAAAAATAAATGAAACATAAAATATCATCAGGATGAATTAATTATTTATAAAACATTTCAAGGTGGTTTTATTCACACCTCATGAATGAATATAGGTGCATAATATAACATACATCTCAAAGAAGTACAATTTAGAAAAACAACATATGGTTTTGTTAAATTTTGTTAATTAAAAAACATAATTGATATGATCATAAAAATATTAATAAGTATAATTATAAAAAAAATTCTTGGTAAATATATACATGTTTTTAAATAACTTGGTTCTTCATATAACATGTGTCTCACTAGAGTAAAAATGTTAAATAAAAATTCATTACAACATTATTAATTATAGAATTATGTGATATGTGAGAGATTAAAATTAATGATAACATAATATATAATCTAATTTATTATACTTATGATATATAAAATCGTATGTTATGATATAAAATATTTAAATAAGTGAGTGGTGAATATGAAAAAAGGCTCTCATAAATAAAAGTATAACATGAATACTTTTTACCATATGTCTTCTCCACTGTGATTATAAGGACCAAACCTTAACATTAAATAATCTAGTAAATTCTATTTTGATTACAATTCATACATTCCCAATTATATTTCTGTATTAATGTGTTACATTATTAATACATATGTCATATATTTCACCCCAAAATTATACAATGTTGTCATTACAAATATAGTATCCCATTAATCTATATTACAAAATTTTTAAATACAAGAGGAAATATTTTAATGAAAAATATTCAAAACATTCAACATAGAATCTAATTTTCACCTATCCATTCTTAAGCTGTAAAAAACATTTTAAAACAGGAGATGATAACAAAAAACTCATTAAGGGAAATAAAATGAAGGAAAAAAACTTTTAGTTCATGAATAATTATTAATATATGAAATAATTTTCAAAAAAACACAAATCGCACACATATATTATAATATACATACAATGTGATAAAAGATATTTCCAAAAATATAGAAAATGAAAAAATACCAAAAAGGTAGCTTGGGTTTTACAAACATTATATTTTCACCATCATAGCTACCATATGTTTTTTTAGCATCATGGATATTTTACAATGTAACCCTTACTGCTATTTTTTGATGTAACCCTCATAGATACCTTATGGTGTAACCATCACATTTAAATTTTGAATAACCATTATGGTCAACATTCAATATAAAAATACCTAATGCATTGGGGGAGATATTGGTCCAACTATTCATCACATACAATTAAAAATAACTAGAATATTTTCATAAAACACGAATCCTTTCACCATAAAATCATTTATTTTGAATTTAAATAAAAATAGAAAATAGAAATGGAATTTTTAATGAAAAGTCTCTTACCTCAAGTGTGAATTCTGTAAAAATGTTCAAGACCCCTGTATAATGGTTTAATTGGGGTATAAATTAATTATTTGACTACATTCATATTTATAATACCTTATATAATCTTTTTATATCATCATTTAATCCATTAATTAATAATAATTTCTTACTTTCATTACTTTGGGTTAATTTTTATCATGGTTTTTATGGTTGGTTAATTATAGAACATATTTTAAAATAGAAGAAAAACTATTTAAGTTGAATGAAATAATAATAATGTTTTACCAAAATTTTAAATGTTTTCATAAATCATTTTAAATGATACTGTAATGATAGGTTAAATAAAAAATTAATGACAACAGTTTGGCATATTTTTGTCATGATATTCCAACCATATGAAATATTGATTCATTTTCTTTAATTTTATGTATATATATCTGTTCTAAAACATTAAAAATGTTACATATTAAATTTTTTATTAACCATAATAATGTTTTTTATGAAAAACCTTCAAACTTGTAAAATAAAATGAAAACATAGTATCCATGACGGTAAGAAATTGACACATCATAGGCAATGTCTTCATATTTTAGAATAAGGTGAGAATATGGTAGGATTGATGATAAATAATCCATTAACACAATAAAATTATTGAATATGGAGGATATTTTAGTTATTATGTCACTTGAATGAGGTTAGGTGAGGATATAATTTGAATATAAAATAAATTGACAATAAGTTTTAAAGAAAAAAGAGGATTCTACCTCTTCATCTTCATTTCCTTGAGAAACACATTAAGAATTTTTTCTCCTTTTGGTGAAACTAATAGGTCATAATCATGGGGTAGAGGTTTCAAAAAGGAATTGGATTGAAATTAAACATCTAACATTTCTTTAGGGATATAAGGAAATTTGGTTTTGAGGGGTGGTATTTATAGTAGACGATAGGGGTGATTTTTTATTATTTTATTTTACATATTAGTTGATTATATGAGATCGATAATATGAATAATTTAAAACTTATCAATAAAGATATTTAAATAATTAATTGGAGTTTTATAGTTTGGACTTACGTCCACCATACATCATAAATTACTCAACAAGTCAAGATTTTGATAAATAAATTAAATTACCATATTTAATTATTCAGAAAATTTCAATTATTTGTAGAAAATCAAAACAATTCACCCAATTTTTTTTCAAGATTTAAGATTAAAAAATGAACACCATTTTATGAAAATAATTTTAAAATTTTTCATAAATATAATTTTCAATTTAAATAATCCTTCAAAAAATACTGATTTTAAAATTCTAACCAATTTTTGACAAATTTCAAAATAAGTAAGGTCTCATGAAATTTAAATATAATCAAAAGAAAAGAAATATTATTTTATTAAACGATGTTATGAAGTCAGATTTTATTTTAAATCATAATTTTTATAATAAAATTGTAAATAAATGTTTATGTGCCACAGAAATTCCAACACATAATTATCATTTTCAAAACATTTATTTTCATATTTTATGATAAAATATATCATATTTTGAGTTATAAGATACCTAATTTTTAATTATACTTTTATAGATGATGTTACTTTTCTATTTGTAGAGATTACTTAATTTATTTAAATAACACTTATTTTATTGTACATTTATAATGAATTTAACAATTTAATTTGAGAATAAAAACAAATTATTTAATAAGTACCTAGGATGTGTCATTATCACCAAAAAGAAAATTCATCATAATAATTTATATTCACTTATTTAAATAGTTTCTATACCTTTCACTTGTAGAATTTTAAGATTACCATGTTGCTTCTCGAACCATGTGTGTTCTCTATAAAACCTTAATCTGGTGAATTTTCTTGTTCAAAAACACATTCTCTCTACGATCAATAATTTAAACATGATTTTCTAAAAAATAATGTTTTTTTCTAGGTTCAATAATATTGGGGTAAAAACATGAGATGTATCTAAAAAAATTTCTTAATATAAAAACGTCAAATACATTATGTTCCTAAGATAAATTCGAAGGCAATTCCCTTTTGTAGGAAACTAACACAAGTTTCTCCATGATTTCATAATGTCCAATGAATAGTGTAATAAGCTTCACCTTCTTACAAAAACACATCCCACTTTTTGATGGAGAAATATGGAGAAGGATATGATCACCTACTTTGAATAAATGATTCTTTATATGATTACCTACGTAACTTTTACATCTTCTCTGAGATATCCTCATAATTTTCAAGATCATCTTTAATTTCTCAGCAACTTCCTCTAAAAGTTCTATTCCAATCGACTTATTTTCCATAATATCATCCTTAAATGCAATAATTTGACACTAAATTCCGTAAAATTTCACAAAATGTTCCACATGTATAGTGGAATGAAAACCATTATTACAAGAAAACACAACTAAAGAATGATGTTGATACTAAAATCCCTGGTAGTGAATTTAACAAGAACAAATAGTGTCTTCTATGGTTAGAATTTTTCACTTTGTGTATACATAAAATTGATGAACAAAGGATTTTTAAAATTTAATTAACTTATTAATGAAATCTCAATGAATTTAAAAAATTTATATGTGAACCTGAGATCATAGTTAGATTCATTAGAGATGGTAACGCTCTACAACATAACAATCTCTTTGAGGTAAATTCGTGAACGATGATCTAGAAAAAGAGTGTGTCAAATAAAAAGGAAATGTGCTTATTTAGTCATCTGATCAACAACAAACCAAATCACATAGTTAACTAAAGATGTTATTGGGTGTACTGCCTCAAAATTGGTAGATTTATGTTCCCATTTTACCTCTAGGACTGTAAGAGGATGAATTATCTTCTATGATAGTTTTTCTCTGCTTAAACATGGTGACAAGTCATACATATTATAGAAAACTCTGAAATATAACATTTCATTGCATCCCACCTGTAATATTTCTAAAGGACTCTATACATCTCAGTACATCCATGATAAAATATAAATAGACAACTATGAGATTTAGTTAACAATTATTTATTTAGAAATGAATAACTGGGCGCATTTAATCAAAATCTCAAGAAAAAATCATTATCAAAATTAATCTCAAGAAACTTATTTTTGTCTCCCAATTGTACATTTTTTTTCAACTCATGGTCTTTCTTCTGTGCTTTTTTAATAATGTTTGATAGACATGACTACACCAAAACCTACAATAAAATGGTGGAATTTTCAACACCAACAACTTCCATGAAAATATTTATCATGTCATTAACCAAAGGGTCATATTCCAAATGAAACATGGTTAATAATCCATGATTTTTTTGACTCAAGCTAACCACCACTTGTTTTCTACTCTAGGATGGTAATTGATTGTGATATCATAATACTTTATAAGTTCCAACCATCTTATTGGTCTATAGATCAATTAATTATGATTAAATATATACTTAAATAATTTTTTATTTGTATAATAATCCTATTATTCTCCTCATAAATTAAGTGAAAAAAATTTTAAGGTGAAAACCATAACATCTAGTTCCATATCATGTGTTGGATAAATTAATTCATTAGCTTTCAGATGTGTTGAATCATAAGACATTATCATATCAGTATGCATTAGAACACACCCAAATTCATTCAAAGAACCATAACCATATATGAAAAAATACCCATTTGTGGAATTTAAGGCCAAAACTACAGTATTCATCATTATTATTTATTGTTCTAGTAAACAAAGATCACATATTCTGTACAAATAAATTTAACCCCTTTTTGGGTTAACATAGTTAGCAGGATAGATAACAATGAATTTTTTTATCAAACCATAAGCAATAAACTAATAATCTTGGAAAACTATGAAACTCTAATTTTTTTTGGTCTTATCCATGCATTATCAATATATTTTCAAGATCAACTATTATTCCATCATTATTTACCATATTACATGAAATTAATTCTCTTTCTAACAAATGTATCATTTTTAAATTTCTCATTTAACTTCATTTCATTATGTGTTTGCAGAACAATCCTTAGATGCTTTTCATGATCCGAATAAATATTAAAAAACAAAAAATGTCCTCAATAAATATACAATGATATTTACCAAAATTTCATGTAATATTCAATTCATAATATCCATAAATACATTATTATCATTTTTCAAACCACAATGAATAACAATAAACACAGGATTCCTATAACTAATACAAGATACAATTTTTTGAATTTCGTCCCCCTTACTATAATCTAATGATACCTGGATCTCAAGTCAATCCTAGAAAAATTCTATGCTCCCTGGATATGATCATACAAGTCATTGATATGAGGAAAAGGATTCTTATTCTAATTAGTAATTTATTAAACAACCATTATAAATGCAATTCCCTATAGATCCAATATTATTTTAGTCATGAATAGTATAACCCCATCGTAAAGTTCTAGAATGAATGAAACCTTTTTAAATAAACTCATGTAACATGTTTTTCTATACTAGAAGTTCGACATAATCGATATAATAAGGGGGTTTGAAATTAGCTTAGCCATGATAACTAAGTAGATGGTACCATAAACATCTTCAATAGTTGTTACACTAGGAAGCTCATTTATAAAAATATACATGTATTCATTTACCTCAGAAACATAATTTATCAGAACAGGTCCTTTATTTTTAGCAATATGTGAAAGATAACATTCAATTCCATATTTTAACTATTTCTCAGCATCCTGATATATTATATATGGTATCGGTTCATTATTTTATATAAGAAAACTAATTTATAAAAACAAATTTTATCTCTACAATCAATATTATGATGATAAACATAATTCCAATCCATACACCTGATAATATAATAATCTACTTGGAAGAAACTATGGTTTGAAAAACAAATCCATTCCACATTCATTAATAGGAATATAATTATAGTTAGTTTTTCATTTGATATTTACCAATGGGTTTTTACCATAAGCTCTATTTTAATTACTTGAGGATATATTTTAATTTACCCAGAAAGTTTCTACCATATAAATGAATTTTCCAACCCTATACCAAACAAGACAATTTAAAAAACTGAGTAAACTAACAATGAACCTAATACAACTTCATTGGATGGCCCAATATCTAATAACATTTTCATAAAGTATTTCACACCACCATTATGGTTACAATCTTAATGATTTTCAACATTAATATCATTCCTTATACAAGTATTTTCTTAATTCCCCATCTCACAAAATAAAAAAAACATTATAGTCTTCATATCCAAATTAATATTATGATCATTTTTATTGAAATATCTGGCCATATGTCCAATCATAACACATAGAAATCATTCCCATATTTGCAATGGAATTAACTAGGGTTCCTTTTACCAAAAATTTCATAAATTGGAAACTATATATTATTACATATTGATTATTTGATTGAGTCTTACCCATTCTCATCCATCTAGACCTTTTCTACTACTTGGTGATAATGTAAATGTGATCATCATCAAACTCCATTATTTATCATTCATTAAATCAAACATTTTATTCATAACTTTTGAATTCAAATAATGAAAAATCCCTTTGATGTCATGACTTCAATGATGAGTAAAAATGATATATTTTATTATAATGATCCGGAATAAGATTTGGATCACACCTTGGAAAATGAGTGAATATTTCTTCATACTTGAACATAATAAATTCCTCATTTTATCCAATTCTAAGAATTTATTTTACATCATATGTCGAAGCAATTTTGTAAAATATTTCTCAATGAACAGATTCTTAAATTTTTCCCAATATGTTTAAAAAATGTCCTCCATATCACTAATATTCCTGACCATTGACCACCACTCACCAGAATCACCATAGAATAAATAAATATAAATACTAGAAATTTTATTATCTAAACAACCCATGATATCGAACATCATTTCAATGGATTTAATTCACTCTTTATTCGTAATTGTGATCTATGATCCACTAAAATCACATGGGATTTTCCTTATAAAAATTTCCACCATGATCACGTTTCTTTTTTGTAGCACATGATTTTCTATTGAATGGATTCTTCCACCATTTAGATGATGAGTAAACTGATATATTCCATTTAAAAACAACTCAGATCCAATTCTTTCCATTCTATACTACAGATTCAGAATGACATCAAAATGTTTGTGTGTTCATTCTTTACATTTCCTATTTTTTCTGTGAAAAACCATTCTGATCATTCATTTTATAAATTAAAAAATATGAAAAAATATAAATTATATATCATTTCATGTAAACCCTAAATTAAAAATAATTTCTATTATTCTATTAAAATCATCCTAAGACCTAATATTATATTAACCAGTCTATGATACCAACTATAAGGAACCAACCCTAAACATTACAAAATATGTTTGATTATTTTATAATACACTGAAATAAATTCTCATTGATTATTTCAATATATAGTTTTAGAGACTTAGAAAATAATAAATACATTTAAACCCATTTGAAAATTAATTCGGTACTGTTAAAAAAATTTCTATTTCTTCCATAAAAACATTTCATTAGTAAACTATTAAATGTTTTCATGAAACAATATCCACAACATTCATCTTAACATCTTCATTTATCTTGTACATCCTTAACCACATCAAAAACATTTTTAAACATGGTATGATAAATAAAATTACTAATGGGGTTTAAAATAAAGAAACAATCCAATTTTTCATGAATACATATAAAAATATTAAATTATTTTAACAAATACATAGTTCTCAAACATGAATTATCACAAACATACTTCAAGAAAACAAGATATTTCCATTAAACATTAAAAAAAACTATAACATAAATTTATATTAGGTAATTACTTAATAAGATTGTAACCCTTTAAGATACCATATTATGTATGACCCTCAAGGCTACAATACAATGTAACCCTCATAGCTACCATATTATGGGACCCTCAAGGACACCTTACGGTTTAACCATGGTAGTTACACATAGAATAACCGTTATGGTCAACATTAAACATAAACAGACTCAACTAATTAAGGGTAGATATAGGTACCAACCTCATCATAAATGGCTCTCAAGAACAAGAACATAATCCTAAAACATGAATACCAATATCATAAAAAAATTCATTCTGAATTTTGTAAAAAACTAAATGTAAAATATATTTTTTAAATAAAAATACAAGATATCATGTTTTAATTCCTTAAAATGAGTTAAAAATTCATTTATAATGGTTTAATGAGTTTCATAAATTTATTATAGAACTATATTCAAATTTATAATCCCACATATAAACTTTTTATAACCTATTTCGGTCCATTTATTAATAATATTTCATGATTTTCATTGTTTTAGAGGTATTTATTTTACGGGTTCCATGGATTGTTCATTTTAAATAATCATTTAAAATAGTAAAAAAACTAAAGAAGTGGAATTAAATTGTATTAATATTTTCTATGATTTGAAATTATACCATATATCTTTTTTTCTGAAATGATAATGATTCATTATATAAAACATTAATGATAATGTTTGGTTTATTTTTAGCTGGATTTTCCAACCATCAAAAACTAGATTCATTTTATTTAATTATATGTATATAATTTAATATTATAAAATAATATATTATACATATTTAATTTTTTTAATCATAATAATGGTTTTATGACTATTCTTGAATATGGAAAACTAAAATTAATAAACATCATCCAGGATAATGGTAAATCAACACTTCATAAATAATGTTTTTATTTTATAGAATAAGATGATAATAGCAGAAATTTGACGATGTATATTAAATTAAAAATAAAATTATATTATAGGTAAGATATTATATTTCTCATGTCAGTTGTAAATGGGGAGGTGAGGTGATAATAATAAATGAAATGAAATTGAATTGAAATTTAAAAGGGGAAAAATACTTTACATCTTCACATATTTCTCTTTGAGATCCTCTATAAGGCACAAGGTTTTATCCTTTTTCTGAGGAAAACATGTCAGGTAAATGGGGTAGAATATAGGGGAATTAATTGGATCGAAATTAGACAAGATAAAATGATTTGGAGGTGTGAGGATATGATTTGGTGTGGGGTGGGATTTATGGTGGAGGAGAGGAGTGTTTTTTATTATTTTATTCATTCATTCATTATTTTTTCTCAAGACATTGGATAGTATTAAATTAAAAAATAGATATTTTAAAATAATTAACAGGATTTTGATATTTTGGGCTCAAATAATCAATGAATTATCTATGGCACAATTATTCGTGAATTTGTTAAATATAGTAAATTACTGTATTTCATTAATAACCAAAAAATTAAAATATTTTTGAAAAATAAAAAAAATTAACCATATACGTTTCTCTATTCTTATATTTTATAAATAAAATACATTTTAGAGAAATATTTTTTCTAAATATGAGTAAGAATTATTTAATTAAAATCACCATTTATTCAAAAAATTATGATTTTTAAATTATTTTAGATTTTAGGGCATATTGGAAAATTTATTAAATCCACAGTAAACTAAATTAAAATAATAATGAAATAAAATATTAATTAATTAATATTTTATATATATATAATTTTTCTTTTAAATCATTATATTAATTAATAAACTAAAAATAAAATTTTATGAGTCGTTAAAATACAAATAATTATTTTATCTTTTTCAAAACATTTATTCACTTCATCAAAAATATAAATATATCATATTTGCATTCGTTAGATACATATATATTATTTATTATTTAATAGGAGAGGTTATTATTCTATTTGGAAAGGCTCTTAAATATCATTACACACCACCTATTTCATTTTATATTTATAATTAATTCCACTAATTAATTCTAGAGTTAAAACAAATCATTTTATAAGTATCATTATTGTCAAATTCATACTTATTTTAACAAAATGTATAATATATAAAAATTTATTATATTTTTATTATAAATATTTTATAAATCCAATTTCATATATATCATTATTTATATGTTTTTTTGACTATTAATTATCCCTTTATTAATGATTTCATATCAAAGTTATGTTTTCGGTAATTATTGCATTGTTTTTAATATATATTTTGATAGGTTATATCCCCCCCCCCATAAATTGGTAATGATTTCATAATAATAATATATAAAAACATTAAATAAGTTTAAAAATATAATTAGTATATATGTATTCATAACAATTTATAAAAACTATAAATAGTAAATGAAATACACTTTTTGTAGAGACGGTATGTCGTACATACATTTGAAGAGTGTTTTAATTTTCAAGATCGATTCAGAGAAAAAAATATTTATGATATATTATCATTGAAGAATAAATTTTATGTCATATAAATAACTTATTTCCATTAAAACCATCAATATTAAATTTCACATAATTCATGAACAAAATACATCACTTATCTAGGTGGTAGTATGTCATTTCCACGAACGACATTATCGTATTAAAAAAATGGAAAATTATGAGGTTTTGTGCGATACATAAACTAAATAAATTTAATAATATCATAAAAATGTTTCATAATTATTATTTAAATCATTATACCCAACCATTTGAGGTGTTATTAGAAAAAATCAATGACATCGTTTCATAAGGTGTACTCTGTCGTACACATGAATGGTGATTTCGTAACCCATTTAATGGTTGTGTGTGACTGTAGGTAGTAACTATAACATATAAAATATAAATATATATTGAATATACATAGTTTATTATATTTTAATTCTATATTAAAAATTTGATGTGATGGATAAAGGAATAACATTAAATACTTTTATTGAGTGACATTGCCTCTTATTTGAGAATCCTCCTTAGGTTTACAGTAAATACTTACTATAGTTTCTTACTTCCCAAACTAAAGACTATAGGAAGAGATGAAAAAAAAATGGAAGTTATTTTGGATGATCATGGTTGATTCAAATGGATTGAGAAATGTGATTAAGGGGGAGGAGTGAGTGCCACTGAATAATTGAGGAGGAGTGGCATTTTTGTAAATACACAAAAATATTAAATATCGGGAGGTGAATCATTCATCAAGTCACTCCAAATATGAAAATTTATGTTTCTGAATGATTATAAAGTCTATAAAAACATCCAAAATAAATTTAAAAACCTCTATTGAACATTTCAATACTAATATAATAATTTTTCCTTTTTATGTGGTTTTACTACAGAAACATGATTTCTCCCATTGGTAATATAAACTATATAACTAAACTAGAGTGATACAAATTAGAGAATTCTCACCCCCAGATTGTAAATGTTATTTCTAATTTAGAAAATATAATTCTTATTTGGGTTTGAAATGAATTTTAACCTAAGGGATTGTGTTATACAAAAACAACTAAAACCATAACTGTGATAATATGGGTTTTTTACTATTTAATTTCCAATTTAGTTATTGTAATAGAAATATTTTTCCATCAATGGAAGATATAGGACTTAAAAAATTATTTAAATTTCAATTTAGATAAAAAAATTATTATTTTTGGTTATATATCATTAAAAAAATATCATTTATTTTAAAATATCATTAATGTCAATTATGACATTATTCATTTATAATAAACATGAAAAATATAATTAATGTAATGGAATTTGAATATATTGTTTTAAAACTTTTTTATAATTACTTAATTATTTAAAAATATAATGGATAAAATAATGTATTAAATTTACATAGGTTTTAATATTTTTATTGGTAATTATTTCATCTAATTGATAACAAAATAATTATTGTTTGGGTGATTCTTAAAAATATAAAGTAATTATTTCTTCTCAAGAAATTAAAATAGATTTTCTTGATAATAAAATTATACTTCAATTATATATATAATTTAATAACTAATCATTTTTCACTATCCCATGACTTTATAGAAATTAAAAGTATGAAAAGTGTCTTTTTTGTATTCCTTACTTAACTTATAATATAAGTCATTTTCAAAGGCACGAGGCAATAAATTTATATATTTCAAATAAAATTATATATAAATTTGAAATAATATAATAAAATAAAATTATTAGAGTATTTAATGTTCATTTAACTCTTATTATTTTAGTTCAATCCCCCCCCATTAACCCAATTTTTTTAATCAATGATAATTTAATTTACAGTATCAACTATTCATTCTAGTGAAATATTAGTATAAATTTATTTTTTAATATAAATTATTTTGATTAAATATATGGAATCTATTTTCTATATTCCATTCACATTTGTGGTAAAAATTAATTTAAAATTTATTCCCCAGATGTGATGAAAAATAGTGATTTTAAAGACACAATTTTCAAAACATGACAATGTTTTTTATATCCAATTTTAGTTTTAAATTTATTATAATTACCTGAATTGAATTAATATAGGTAAAGTTAAACTAATACCACTTCAATGAAAATTTGAAATTAAATTTTACATTATATACAAATTTTACGAAAATGAAGTTTTCAATTAAAATACTCCATTTTTCACAATTTATAAAAAAACCAAACATCTCAGAAAAAACTTGAAGATTCACCCTAACATAATTTTGTAATTATGAATTACAAAATTTAGTTTAATTTTTCATATAAATTTTAAAAAATAAAAATATTTTATATTTTTCACAAAATTGTATAACATTGTTTAGAAAAATAATATTTTTAAAAATTACATATTTTACTATGTAAATGATATCGTTAAATAATATCATTATTATTTTATAAAATTCGTTATTTCTATTCATATATCTATGTTTACTATCTAGGTTATTATTGGCATTTTTAAAAAATAATAATAACATATCATTGTTAAAATATAGTGCTATTTGTAAATAAAACTAACCCAGTGTTGGCTTTATCCTAAACATAACATCTTGTGTGTAAAGAAAAAAATCCAAAAGATATAATGAATTTGAAAAAAAAATATTTCACACAATATCAAGGTTTGACACTACCTTTGTGGTGTGTGTCAATATTTTAAGCAGTTATGTCTTAAAACTATTTTATAATAATAGTGTAATTTTATTTTTATAAATCAAATAGTTAATTTTTATTTTAATAATAATATATTATACTAAAAAAGAAGATTATGATTATTTTATTCTAGCTAAAAATAAAATTTTTTCTCAAAATAAATAAATAAATATATCTATATATAGTTTTATAATAGTCATCAGTAATCTATATAATGTTTATTTTCATTAAATATGATTTTAAAAACTGAATATTTTTATACAAAATCTAATAAAATTTTAGAATGGAATATTAATTTTTCATAGTTGTTATAAATTTTCTATGTAAAAAATTTGTTCCCAAATAAATATATTTTTTTAAAATTGAACAGATATCATATTAATAAAAATATTTTTATTAGATAACCATTATATTTGAAATCTTCATTAATTTTTTTATAATTATGAAAAATAACATTTTGTTTATGTAAGAACCAAAAATACCATACACTTCCACACATATAACCAAAAATACTAGATCTGAAAATGAAACTCAAATTTTAAAATTCATAATTCACACTTCACTTTTCTCTACTGCCTTATGCCACATCTCTCCAAATTTCATATACCCTCACACAAATACAACCCCCCATAAATATATATTTATTTTGAGTAATGAATGCCAAGAACCATTATCATAAACATAATTAAATCAACAACATCATTAACGAAAAAATATACACACTGAGAACCACAAAGCATAAACACCCCCATCGATGACCATCTTCAAGGGAGATAGACTCAACAGCAATGTAGAAAACTAAAACAAATCCACAAAAACCAACAAAACCACAATACTTATGCCACTGAAAAATCCATCCCAAAGATTAAGATTTCTAATAACCTAGGGACGGAGTTGAATCCAACCAAGAGAAACACCTCCTAAAATTCCATAAAATTCATAAACATAAAATCCAAAAAAACCTTTGGAACCACTAGAAAAATATGACTGGGATAAGATTGGAGGAAACCAATATCCAATGTAGAGTATAGAGAAGACAAAACGACTCAATATCAGGATACTACCAATGCCATGACCACATAAACATACCATCCGATCCAAAACCCATAAAAGAACAGAAAGAAACTAACATTGATTACATGTAAGAACATTAATAATTATCCTTCAAAACCAAGAAGAAATAATGAAAAAACATTATTACTGACATATCTACCCATCGAGTAAAACCATTCACTAGACCCCAATCCCTTCATGAAATAAACAATGTTTTCATATCCAACATAATAATTGATAAAATATAACATCAAATAGATAAACAAGAAATATAAGGGTGTGGGATCCTCAGATCAAGAAGGCACAATCATAGGACAGGAAGAAACCCCATAAAAACAAAATCCCCAAACCAATGCTCCACCTTCATAATCCTATTCCACCATCATAGACATCGCACTAGACTAAGTACATAGCAAGTGTGATGGGGAAGATGAAAATGGAAGACGATTAGGGAGTCCAAAACATCAACCACAGAACATCAGATAATTAAGTGACATATATAATAAAATCTTCAATATGTGAAGATATATACTAAAGTGAGTTCCCTAGATATTGGGAAAGGGGAAGGAAGCATAACCCAAAGATGTTTCAGTGCAAAGCCCAATCGTCTCTGAGAGAGAAGGAAGATATTTGTCTAGGATATTGTTGGTATTTCTTATTATAACACCCTTATATTTTATATCATAACAACAAACCTATGATAGAGTAAATTTATGAAAATATTCTCAATTTCAATATTTTTTCATATAATATTAAAAAAATTATTCTATTTTTTCCATATGTTTAATTACATAATATAAATGTAATTAAGACGGTAAAATTAATTAAATATAATTAAATATATAAAATATTTAATTTTAGTAATATTATGATTTTCAATTGATATAAATCATGTTCCAAACATAAAAAGGGCCCTCTAATGTTCAAAAATTAAATTAAGATATATAAAAAATATCTTGTGAAAAAATACATTTCCCAATTAAAATAAATAAGAAAATATTCATTTTAGTTTTTATATATCATTATCATATGAGTAATGAATAAAATATCTAAAAACATTTTCAAAACCATATGTAAGACAATGATTTACCATTTTCCACAACAAAAAATTCCAAGACCTCTATATGAAAATTGTTAACCAATTCCATCTCCTTTACCATATACACCAATACATTCACCATTTATCTTAAGTATAAATACATAATCCATTAATTTATTGTAATTTTTCTTCTCATAGATAACGTACATCGAGTCATTATGTCCTCAAGGTTCTATTATGATGATTTTTGAATAAGATCATCCAAGTAATGGATTTATCCACTTTATCATTTCCATTCGTGTACCTCAACTATGGAATGCCTTCCAAAGTATGGATTACAATATTTTCATAACATATATAATTATAAAGTTAATACCAAAATATATTATTTTCAATGGGAAAACTTCATACACTCTAATTAAAAAGTTCCCTTAATCAACATTTTATAAAACCATGTTGTCGAATTATTTTTTTATTTTTATCTTTCAAAAGAAAAATTATTATATTGTAAATACTCAAACCATTAATTTACCCTTGGTAATTAACTAATATGTAATTTTAATTTATTTTTTGTGGATATAAATATATTAAATCCATGTTTCCTTTACATGGGGGTTTAAATTATGTAATATTCATGTCTAGATAGTCTTATATATGTAATTATTTTCTATTAACCATGTTATATATCCACCAACAGTTATTAATGATATGATTTTTTATTATTAATATTTCTCACATGAATTAAAAATTTTCAATTCTATTCCATGAAAGATATCCAATTCATCAGTTAAATAAATCATCTCAAGACAGGACATGTTTTATTACACCTTAGTAACTATCCTTTCTAAATACAATTTAAACCACATTGGTTATAAGCCATTGTGATATGCATATAAATGTATCATTTTTATTTTAAAACCAAATTTTATGTTTTTATTCTTCATATTTCTATTATGATATTTGTTATTTTTTTATTCTCACTCCTCATTTTGATTAATTGTGGGAACAAGAAAAATATCTACATTATTTATTCCTTTAAAAGGATTTATGATCTTCATTTTCTATGTCTATCATATGGATATGAGTTGCATTAATGAAACATAATATGAACCTTTGAGTAATCATTATAAGTGTATTTGAATTTTAATTATGTTATTAATATTTTATTAGTCTAATTTAAATGAATCAAAACCACAAAAACCCCTTTTTTAGGTTTTGTATCATTAATCCATTGTTGTATATATTTCAAATAAGGGATTCCCTATATGGTATTAGAGAATAGTATAGTTATTTATATAAATTGGGATTGGAATATAATTTTAATAACACTATATATTTTTTTAAATTTAATAACACTTCATGGATTTTTGATAAAGTATAATGTGAGTGGTATCAAAGTAATGAAATTAATATTTTGATACTACAAGTGGTTGTATCTCTATAAATGTTTTACTTGTATATGATGTCACCAAAAAGGGATCATTTTGAATTGAGGTGATCAACATATATTGCATTTCAAAGGGTCTTCAAACTCATAGTTTTTTACACCCTTGAGGGATATTTTTCTTCATTCACATTCTTTTTATGTAACAATTGGAATTATGTGTAGAAATATATATTTTAATTAGGGGTGATCAAAATAATATTTTATTTATGAGTGGTTTTTACATAATCTCACAGTAGAATTAAAATATAAAAATTACAATAATTTTCTCAATAAATATTACATTATTTTAAATAATAGTGGGAAATATGATGAAAAATGTAATTGATTATAGAAATATATGTTTTAATATCAACATTACTAACATTATGGTAGCCTGAATTGAAAGATAATGATGTCAAAAAATCAACATCCTATGTTTTCAATAGTAATAAAAATCATGTGGTGCATCTAGATTAACCTAGAATAGAAAAAAATTTAGTTCAGTTTTTTATGCATTAATAACCACCTTTTAAATAGATTTTTTAATCCATAAATTTACAATCCATGTAACACCTCAATAGAATATTTTTTTATATACTCTATTTTTGAGAACTTGTGGTGGGAATCTTGGTTGTATACTTCTTAGATGGATAACCTAATTAGTGGTGTCCATTGCATAAGATTACAAATCATTGAGGTGTGACTTATGACATGGAGTATGAATAGTTAATGAAACCACTGAAACTTACAAAATGTAAATTCACATTATAAATGAATACATGATTTACTATATAATAATTTTTTTGAAAAAATTTTCACTATAATAGAATTTTTTGATAGTTATATTGCTTATCAGAATTTAAATTCAATTTTTTATTTTGAAAACTGATATTATAAAATCTTTATAGTGAATATTTTTATTAGTATATTAAGGATTATGATAAAGTCAAATTTATATAAAAAGAAGGAACAACGTCTTAGATTTTTAGGATTTTATCTTAATAAATACATTAATTAGATGTTTTGAGGGATAGGGCGTGACTGATCATTCCCCAAAACTGTGGTAATGCTTCAGTAATACGACTAATGAATTATATTCACAGTTTATGGTTGAAGACCAATCTCTTCAAGATAAATACCTAAACCCATTTCTCTTGTCCACTCTAAGAAAATATATTTGTCGCATAAAATACCGTTAGTGATTTCCCATTGTTTAATAAATAGATGCACATCTAGAACCAAGTTGTGTGAAATATTATATGATTAATGTTATTTAAATAAATATTTTATTATTAATTTACTATTACATTATAATTATTAATTATAAAAATTTATAAAAATAATACATCCATATTTGGAAACATATATTTAATTTTTGTGGAATTCTTTATTTCAGTCAAGTCAATTTTTTTTGAAATATAAATTTTTTAAATATGTTATAAAATAATAAATTATTATAACTAAATAAAATTTTTTCAATATAATTGATAATATAATATTAAAAATTTAATTTAATTTTCAGGTGTAAGAAAAACAATAATTTTCCAAATATAAGTGTTTTTAAATATGTAGTGAGTTTGATTTAAAATCTAATATTCCAATATTTATATATTATGTTGAAAGAGAAATGATATTTTTTAAATCATAATTTTTTTATGATCTAATGGTAAAATCGTCATACATTTCTGAAATAGTAAATATTTTGGGTAAAAATAAAATACGGTATAAGTGTATGATATATATTATAAGATTATAATGACCCAAAATTGAATTAATATATGTAATTCATGCTATAAGTGAAAAAAATAATGTATTCCCGTTATTATATTAGGGTTATGAATTTATTTCATTACATTTATAATGCATTAATAAATCCTCCAAACTCTAGATTAATGTTTATTGTTATAAAATATATTTTTCGTATACATGACTCAATTCTACCTCACCAAGGGTATTATTTTACGATTTTAGTTCCTTGAACTATAAAATATTAGAAACTAATCATATTATGATTAAAAATGAGAAAAAAATATCACATGTGTTGTGGTTTTGATAATTTTATAAGAGTCCAAAAACTACATTTATAAATTAATAATGAATTCAAGACACATTATCTTTTAATACTCACTTATCTTCCTATTCATTATCAAAGAATAATCATGGATTATGATATTACTATAACATTATATTTATAGATCCCACCCATGGTTACAACAACCTCTTATGAAGCTCTTACTATGATTTATGAGCCACATCTCACGGTATGTGATCTCTCTATCTTCTCCTCCATTTAGGAACCTTACTTGTTATTTTCCTTCTAAATCTCAATTTTTCCGGTTTTCCTTAATTTTCAAATATCCCATTACTATCAAATTTATGTTATAGTAATGAGATATCATTTATCCAATATATTTATATAATTTACATAATTTATTACTATACCAATTTTAGGTATCCTCTCTTTATCCTATATATTCTTGATCCATCATTATAATATTTATTTTAAGTAAAAATAGTTCATGTTGGGATATTATATTACTCATTGCTAAAGTTATATATATTATTTATATTTTTTAGAGTACACTTTCAGTCTCATTATTCCATTTTTTTAATCTTTACGTGTCATTGCAATGCTACAAAATGTTTCTGGTGATTTTTAATGCCAAAATATTATGTATTGAATACCCTTCTCCATATCTAATGATGGGTATTTTTAATAGATATACTTATCCTTCATTTATTAGGTAATTCCATGTATGTATCTCACATTATATAATCAAGGAATACAAAATAATAAAATAAATCAATTTTTTGAATGATATATATGTTGAACACTTATGAATGTAAATGATGTGAATGTGATCGGTGGGAATGAAATTTGGAAGCCCTCCAATGAATTGGGTATTTTTTTTCCTTGCCAAATTTTATATAAGAATTATGGCATTATCCAAATTTATTATATTTCAATTTCAACTATATGAAATTTTCATATCATTTGTGCATCAAAAATGCTTTGGTAATATTTTATGTAATTTCTATATTCCTATGATGACAAGATTTTATCATGTTTTTTCTGCCACATTTTTTGGGATTAATGTTATTTCCCCTTTTTTCTCTAATATTCCCCTTTAGTAACATTTATTAAAATTAGTATATTATACTTTTATTATTCTCATATTGGGATTTATAGTTCAACCATTTCTTATGTACATCACCAATTTAGTCTGTGTTGTTTTAGAAGATCAATGTAATATAAAAACTTGTTACAATGATTTTTAATATTGTTTTTATATTTATATTTAATTATATTATGTCATTTACATAATTTCTCCAAGACAACTAGCCTCACAATCATATTTGGTTGTATAAAGTGGTATAAAATGTAATAAATCATTAATGAAGTTGTATTAAAATATTAGTTTTCAATGATGGATTGAATGTAAGGTTTATAAATTTTTGGAAATTATTATTATAAAACTATAGTCAATTCTATATGGATAATACCAAACATATGAAAACAATAAAAATATTATGGGAATGCATTGAGTATGTGGTTTTGATGAAAATGTGTCATTTATCAATACTAATAGTGGATGTGTATCTAGAAGAGTTTTACCTAATGGTGATAACCGAAAAAGAGAGGATTGATTTTGACATGATCAACACATGTTGCAAAATAATGGGTCCCTCTATAAACCAATTCTGACACTTCTATAAGATATAATTTTTTAAATTCAAAATCCCACTATGAACCATTATTAAGTGGAGAAAAAAGACCAGAAGATTCTATGATAAGAAATATATCATGCATAATATTGATTGAAAACTATTAATTGAAATGCTTGTGAATATATGTGATTTTTGAGTTATATCATTAATGTTACATATTTATAATTTATTTATTTAATAGATTATTAATTACCCCTATAATTATTTTTTTCAATAAAAATAACAATATACATAATAAAATTGTGAAACGAAGTATTTTCAACCATGGTATAGTGAAATATTTATTACCATCAATGTTTAGTATGAATATTAAGACAAAACCAAATAATAAGGAAATATGTTTATTAGTGAATATGGAACATAGATAAATAATAACGTTGTTGGTATAAAATTCCTCCCCTTTCAAAATTTATGGATTGAATTTCATCATGATCCTTTAAATACAACCTTTGGTGGAATTTCATGGTATTATATGTAAGAAAATCCATTAATTATATAACATATTCATTAATTTATGTGTGAAGAAAATAACCCATTGTATCACAAAATGATTTCTAATTAAGTAAACTTTCAAGGAGGTGGATGAATATTTATTATTACCATTAACTTAAGAAATTTTATTATATCCATATTAGAATTTATATCTATCTAAAATGATTTTGTGTAGGTAAATCATCATATGTGACGACATTTCCTTTGTAATGAAGAATACTATTGTATTTCATGAAAATTTATATAGTCTCCAATATTCTGTGAGGTTGATATGTCAATCATTCTTATAAAGATATCTTTTTCCAATATATTAAACTTATTATTGAATGTATTTTGTTTATGATAAAGAGCTAATAAAGAACCTATAAGAGAATCTGGTTGATGGTATTATAATCATATTTTTTTATATTATGACTATATATCCTATTCATTAACTAGAATTATGGATCAATGAACAAAATTTTTTGATGCATGAAAAATCATAAAAATTATAATAATGAAAAATAATCACTTTCAATAGATTCATAACTACTTTAATTACAACATCAATCCAAGTTCATATCCATGTTGTAACATTTGTTGTGATGTAATAATTTAATGCTAAAGAAGGATATCCCCAAGGCTTCTTTCCACAGAAGGGGTGAACACTATAAGTTCACAGTGATTCAATTTTTAATAAATAATTATATTTTTATATCCAATCACATGATTAATATAGTTTTTAGGTATTACCATTGAAATTTTTTATACTATTTATAAATGATATTATTATACAATCCAAATGAATTTGGGAATATTGGGTTAATTTGAATTCTATAATAAATAAAATAAAAAAGGATATGTTATTTGTGACAGTCAATTAATATGATTTTCTAATTGAGAAAGTAAAATTCATAGGACATGTTGTCACCTGAAAAGCGATATGGATGGATCCTTCCAAATCCAATGCAATTACCAGTTCTTCAATACCTACAACTATGACTCAAAATAAAATGTTTCCAATAATTTTATGGAAACTGTTAGTAATTTTTGAGGAACATGTCATGATTTTAAATCACATATACCAAGATAACATGGATGGAATTTTTTTCTCACTCTATTGATGAATACCAATATATCCTTAAATAGTTAATGAATAGGATAATCCCTAAAAATGTGTTCACATTACCAAATAGCGGGGATGAATATTTTTATAGCGATGTGTACAAAAAAGGATTAGGTTTTATATTATTGAATGGTGGAAAACTATTTTATCATTCCTGCCACAAATATATGATCCATGAGAAAATCTACGCAAATTTTTATCTAAATATTGTTGTAGTGATTTTTAATTTCATTATTTAAATTAATTACCTATATTAGGAGAACTATGGCTTGTATAAATAACCAAAAATCTCCATGTATATATTCACAAAATAGGATCTCAATATATAACAGTGATGTTAGATAAATATTGTCATGGATTGTGATTGTGTAATCCATTAAAATCAATGGAAAATAAAAAAAAGAAGTAACATTTATGCCTTGAAAGGATCTTGTAACCATATACATTATTGGAAGACTTAGGGGATAAAATGTTCTTTGAAAAAGATAAGATAAAAATAGAAATGATAAAATTATTTCCATCATACATTCCTTGAATGAATTCTCATCCTATTATTCATGAGATAATCAAGGAGTTCCTAAATAACAATAAGGTGATATAGAAAAATGTATTCAACACGTTAGTGTTAATGTTTTCTAATGATGGGGTTATAATTTTTTGAACGATAATATAGGTACCATAAAATCCATAATTGAAGATGGAATTTTTGGAAGATCCTTATATATAATCCATATATATTTATCGGTGATGAAATAATATGTATATAAACATGAATAAAAATATATTAGATACCATGAAGAGGTATATTGTATAATTTTTATCGTGATTCTTGGTATCCCAATAAGTCACAAACGACTGAACAATGTATTAGGGTTTTATGTACCCATTCCATATTCTAGTATGGAATTTAGAAAAAATAACTCCAAATTTTATTATAGGACTCCCCATAATACCTAATGATAATAAATACATTTGTTTGTAATCGATCTTCTTAAAATGTCGGTGTATTTGATTTCAATTATGAATTACATCACTCTTGACCAACTCAACATGTTGTACATGTGAGATATGGTAAAATATATAAGGATCCACTCTCCATTATATATGAATGATATTTGGGGTTTACCTAGAGGATTTATAGAAACATTTAATATGTATTGGATTAGGATCATTGTGTTAGTACTATTCATCACCCACATAATGATGGGATGTATGGATGGGCCAAAAAACAATGCATTATATATTGGGATGAGGATTATTTGATTTCAAAGGATGTTGGTATCAACACAATCCCATAGTGGGGATCTCATATAATAATTATTTTTAGTATTTCATTCAAATAAGACATTATAAGGTACTATATGGGAAACATTTTTGAATCAAACATTTTGGGATTATGTGGAACAGAAAAAGCTAATGGGACCCGATTTTATCAACAAATTGATGTAGACGTTTCAGACCAATCTATATCGTATGAAATCTAATCAATGTGGGACCAAATAACATATAGATATTCACTAAGGACAGTTTGTATTTTAGTTTGAATATAAATTGTTTTTTATGTTTTACCATGTATGAAGGTCGTGATTTTTAATAATAAGGGAAATATTATTCCAAGGAACACTGACCCTTCGATATCCTTGATTGCATTACAGAGGTATCCAATCTTCTAACACTCCCACACAACCAATCTCAATTTTATGATTTTTTCCATGCATATATATAAATGAATTACATACCAAACCCATAAAATGTTCTCTAAATACATTTAGTGCCATTAGATAATAACCATTCATATATAGAAAGTCATATTAATACCTTATCACATTGATACAATGTTCTATGATGATATAAAACTTGAAAGATCAAAATGTTAGGCAAAAACCTTATTTTTTATGTAGAAATTTTGGAACATAATGAAGGGATAAAAAATAATTATACTCATATATTTTGTTGTGTGAAATTAATATTTTTAGTGGGGAAATATGAAGACTTGAGGAATGGAAATGTCCCAGACATTAAAAAAAATACTATTTTAAATGAATAAATTGTTTATTAATTAATGTTGTTATGCAAAATACGTTAAAATAATTAGTTATTTTGGACCATTATATGGGATCTCAATTATAAAATACTGTTATGTATTATAATAATTGATAATATGTATTTTTTTCAAAGTGACCATTATGATTAATATATCAAGGATTATGAATAATCCCAATTGATAATGAAGTATGGGGTAATGGCATCTACTATTAGGATCATACAATACAAGTCCCATTTATTGGATTATATAATGGGGAGAGAGTCGTAGGTTTTTTTCAATTACCATGCTTAATATGTGATTCAATAATTAATGTATGAGGGAAACTGTTTACAATATAATTTCAAGGGAATAGGTTTCATTATCCAAAAAAAAAATTCATAAACCACCCCCAGAAAATCTCACCATCACACACATTCCCCTTAGGGAATTATATGTTGAAAATAAAGTGCAGTATATCTACATCCAAGTAATAAAATTTAATATATTATTATATTAAAAAGATATTTTATTTTTCTTTTAATATTACCGTATAATTCATTAAAAGTACATTTTAAAAAATTTTGATTTTGATAGGAAGAAACAAAATATAATATTTCTCTAAAATATATTGTAAATGTAAATACCTTCATTTGGATAAATTCGTAATTTTTTTAAACAATAGATATATTAATAAAAAACATCTTAAATAATATTTATTTAATATTAATTTAAAAATAATTTTAGAAATTTTAATTAAATTTCTACAATGGTTAAAAACATTGTAGTTTAAAAAATCCATTCATTTTCAATAAATGCGGATTTTTTAAAAAAATTTAAATTAAAATATTTATAGAATTACATTGATAAAATTAAAATTATTTTCTAAATAATCATATCAAAATTTTAAATATAACAATTTTCATTATTCTATAAGATTTTTTTTGCTAAAAATTATGTACATTACAAATATATGGAATGTTTTATTGCCTCATATTTACCAAAAGTGATATAATATATTCTATAAAAAGTTTCAAAAAAATATTATTCCATTATATATAAATTTACTTTTTATGTTTTCTGTTTATTTTAATAAATCAAAAATGTATCCTCCAAAATATATATAATAATTTACAGTTTTTTGATAATTTATTTGTCAACATGACTCATCCACATCACCCAGGGTAGTATTTTAATGAATTAATTTCGAGGAATAATAAAATATTAAAATCATATCATATATAATGTTATGTGTTAATATCATGGGATTTTTCTTGGTTTCAATAAGATTTTTTTTGTATACAGTCGAAAACCTATGTATAAAAATTAGTCAAGATTTATCCTCTATTTTTTTGTATAATTAATGAAGCCTCTAATTAATCCTTACTCTAAAATCATAGAGCCTGATGTTACTCTTACCTTCCCCATATATATAATTTACAATTTCCCCATCCCATTAATTGTTTCCAACCATTCTTCACGATGAACCCTTTAATGTTAAGGGACATTCTAATCTTCTTTTCAATTTGAACACATTTGACGAGTATAACATTTTGAGTTAGAATAGATTAATGTTACATTATTTTAAAATATCCCTTTACAATTCAATTGATGATATATTAATAAAATATCATTTATCTAATCTCGTAATAATCTTTACAAAAGTTATTTTTATGTTGATGTGTAATATCATCTCCTTTCATTTTAATTCACTAACTTTATTTATATATTTCATTAAGATTCAAATTTTTCATGTTCCAATATATTCTTAAACATTAATCATACATTTCATATATTTTCCATGTAATGAGAGACCCCATTCACTCGGGTCAATCCCTTATTTGAATCATTATATACATCCATTTTCCTGTGATTTTTAAATTATAATTAGCTTTTTAATACTGAACAATCTAGTAGTGAAAACTCATCCCTATTTCCACGAAAGTGAATTTATATAGATGTACCTATCATATATTTTTTAATTTATGTTTTATATGTCACACACCATAATCATTATATTATAAGTGAATAATGGTATTATATTTTATTATCTATGTGGCATAATTATTCATTTATATGATATAAATTTGACTGTTGGGACCAAAATTATATTTCTCACAAATTGATTGGTTAATTTTACTGTATCATGAGATGTTATTTATGGGAATAGGGAGTGAACATACTAAAATATAGGACATTTTCCACCATTTTATTTTTAATTTTTTTCATTGACTAATGTGTCTATCATGTATTATGTTGTTGTAAGATTCCAATTTTTCGTTGAGGTTATCGAGTTATATCATGCCTTTATATTCAATATTATGATTCCCACCCCTTTTAGGAATCACGATTATTCCTACTGACTCATATGAATTTCTTTCATCCTGTTATTCCTTTTTAGTATTCCCTTATTGGGAATTGAAGCACACCTTGTTCTTATATATTCCAAGGCTATCATGTGACTGATAATGTGTTTTTAGATAATTTTTTTTAAATTTTCATGTTCTTTATCAAATACCTAATTATTCAAACAAACTATGCCTCATGATATCCAGATGTTTTATTAGGTTTATCATTATATAATAAATAAATAATTAATGTGTATTGAAATTTTGTTTGTCATAGTTCAGTAGAATAATTTTCAATATGGACTTTACATATTTTATGGTATAAAAATGAATAAGGAATTATTAGAGTTTATGTGGATGGGAAATTGGTTAGTGGGAATCTAAAAAATGAATTTAACATGAATTTGTTAATAAAAAAATAGATTGTTTATGGATCCTGGTGAGATGTTAAATATGTTATTTGGTGTGTTTAAACCCTGAATTTATAGGAATATATAGAATTCAAAAATAAAAATATATTAGAATACATTTCTGAGTTATTTTAAGGATTAATTTCAATATTTTATGAAATACTAGTCACATATGACAAAATAAATGATGATGTAAATTGATCCAAATTAAATGGAGAATTTTGATTAAGTAAGAGGATGAATTAAATAAAACTCCACATATATAAAAAGTGTTACAAGGATTAAATTGGGTATATATTATATTTGAGTAAAAAAGAACTATAATTTCTGAGGAAAAGTCCATATAGATATGTACTATCGCAATGAGGTGAAGCACAAATATCTCAATAAGGACGATAAAGGTATGATGGTGCAATCACATCTTGAAGATAATTGTTTCAAATTTGGATACCTTAGGAACATTTCTAATCAATATCCCAACAAGGCGATAATTTTTTATAACCACCATCACTCTAACAAAATAATCATAATGTACATGGATATTACATCACACATGCATAATACTTATTTCACAAATAGACAATCATTGATTTTATAAGTTTAGTTCATTTGGAAACATAGAAACATAAAAACCTGCACATTAATTAGATACATTATAAACCAATATGTACTCCATGACTGGATCCATCCTTTAATGTATCATACAATAAAATATCAACCTACTCACGTGTCTTGACTCTCGTCGAACTCATTCAAACCTCCTCTTGTTTGAGTAACTCTTTTTGGTTAGCACCAAAGGGCTTCTTGGTTGGATTGCTGACCAAAGGGAGGCTTCAAGGATGAAAGGATGGATCATTGTATGTGTATTGGAATGATCGTTTCCAACATGAAGTTAGTTGATAGGTATGAAGAAGGAGGATAGGTGTTGTCCTTTTATTTGGAAGGGAGAGGTCTCACGTGGATTTTTTCAAGAAAATATAGTCATTCCCAAATTTTAACACACAAAGTCATCCAAAACTATCCAATATCAATAATGGAAGGTTTATTTCCTAAATATGTCCAAAGAATGGATTTTGGATAGGTGGATATGTCATTTAGAACATGTGGCTTAATGTTTTTTCTCTTGTTATGCTTAATTTTACATTAATCTTTGTAATTGATCATAATCATTTCCACTAATATTGTTGGTAAGAAATTATGCTGATCTTATTATAATATAAATATTAGATATAATAAAATTATTGTATTTCAACTATTTCAAATTTAGTTCAATTAAAGATGAAAAATATGGTTTAATTCTAATCTTAGAGACTTGGAGATAAAGAAGTGTTTTAAAGTGAGAACCTTCAAAAGATCATTAAGATTTCATATATAAATTAGATATAAAAAGATTCCAATGAACTAAAATGGATTAATTTATCTATTATTGATCTAATTTGACAATAAAAAGCATAAAATATACTTTTACAATATAAATAAATTTGAATCAAATGCAGTGTGCAATTAAAATTCAGTATTTGTCACTATTAATCCAACAATGTAGCTTTTGGAAAAAATCCAAAAAATCATCCTAAGATAATTTTTAAATTCCAAATAGAAATAAGTAAATTTATTTTATCTATTAAAATATATAAAACCATCTAAAATTAATTTTATTATTTTCCATTGTTGTACATAAAATGATTTATTTTTTTAAAAAATAAAGACTACCAAAAATGTTATTTTTACCTTATAACCATTATAAATAATATTCAAAAAGTATTTATTACTGTTAATATTAATAAATTTAATGGGTAGTTTATAATTACCTTTTCTAAATATTTATAACAATATAATGTTGTTTCCTAGAAATTCAATACTGTGTGTAACGCATGCCAAGTTGGTGTTTCATGTAGCTCATGCCATGTCGGTGTTGTGTGTAGTGTAAGACACATCACTATTACGTGAATCACAATCCCAGTAGGTGTTCTATGTAGGGAATAATTATATTAGAGTATCTTATAATGAAATCATAAAATGGTGTTTCATACTAAGAATGAATAACTTGGTGACTTCATATTGCACAAGTAGTATTCAGTGTTTCGTAAAATAAAACATATCAGTAAAATATAAAATTAATTGAGAAAAATATTTCACAAAAAATCTGGTGTCTTAGTCATCCTCATCCTATGCAGATGCAGTGAGGTTATAATATCACATTCACAACTGCTGATGTAGGGGCTCTAATTGATGTGGTGGCAGATACACTCTTTATTCCCTCAAAGCTGGGATGTACTTTGATTAACTATCATTTTACACATTCAATTTTTTATTCCATGTTGTCATATATTTTATAATAAAATATATTACTTCTATATATATATATTTATCAATTATAACTCCAATAAGTATTTTTAATACTGAAATGTTTTAGGAATTATTATTATTTGAATAATTTAAATTTCATTGATGGCTTGTATTGGAAGATACCCCAAGTTAATAATTATTTTTATGAAAAAACAAGTTAATCTTTTGCTGCATGAAATATAATGTCTATATTTAATTATAGGAAACAATATTTTTTTTCAAATTTTAGACAATATAAAATTCTACTTCATCACCTTTTATTACATGCAAGACTGAGTTCAATAGAACTACATGATATTACAATAATATTTTTAATATATTACTGTGGTTATCACCCAACCATTTAAATGGAAGAAATAAATAAGATTAAATAAATTATTAAACTATGTTTTATATTTTTTTTAAATTAATTCATTGTATATCAATTAATTAGTAATAAAAAATAGAAACAAATTTAATATAGAGGATACTTTTTTATGAAAAGGCACTATTGTTATCCCCCAGAAAGGTGTTTTATCTTAATAAATTAAATTAATAATTTTTAGTGAGAGGTAAAACTATAATTTATACATTTTAAGTTAAATAATAAAAATTAATAATCTAATAATACTGACTAGAATAATAAATGAACTAATCCAATTTTAGGTATAAAATGATATAGTATTATAAAAAGCAGTTGTACTTCCATTTAATAAAAGACATATTTTAAAAAAAATTGACCCTTTATTGTTTTTATTTGAAAAAAAATAATATTAATATTTTTAAATTATAATATTAAAATTTAATTCTATTTATTTTTTTATAATTTTTTGGTTAATTGTTTTTATGATAAATAATGAAAAAACTAAATTTTAATTGAAAACTACATTTTAGTAAAATTTATTAACATAGTAAACTTAAATTTTAAATTCTCAATAATTTATATATAGATAAATTATAAATATATTAATAAAATTTAGGTCATTTTAATCAATTTCAAATTTAAATTCCATATAAAATCATTTTAATATTTTCACCATTTTATCATTAAAAACTCGTTGTTTCGTCCCATCGACATAATTAATATTAAATTAATTTCTACCAATTATGTTATTTTAATTTTAAAAAAATCAATATATATATAAAATAAACATAATTTCTAGTTTATATTATTTTTAAATTGAGTTTTTTAAAAAAAAATTCAAACCAAATTATAGTTAATTAAAATTATTATGGTAAAACGAGTATACTTAGTGGTAAAATATTGCTCTTAATGGACCAAAAGTCATAGAATCTTGTCAAGAAGACAAATTATTGAATTATTAAGGACTTATCCTCACTTTTGTCTATAATGGACCAAAATCAGAAAAAATTTCTATGTGATAATAATCCATTGGGTTTTCATTTTTGTATTTATAAGAACGAAACTCCTCATCCACTATAAAAGATCACCACCCCCCCCCCACACTCACATTATTGAGCCTATAATGAATTTTGGATCATCTTAATACTACCCATATAAGTTAAAACAATCCTTCTTTCATCCTTGAAGCCTCACATTTGGTATAAAAACATGTTGGTCCTTTTGTGCAAACCAAAAGGATTTAACCGAATAATAAGAAACATTATTGAACGGGGAATTTTGTTTTATTTACATTTCCACCACTGTAATTTCAATTATTACATGATTATATCATACTCTACATATAATAAATATAATGATATGTTGTTATGTGTAGGGTTCTACCTTCACCTATACACACATCCATCAAATGGGATACAAAATCATTTCTCTTCCGTACGTCAGACAGGTGCCACCCGAATTGATGTCATTCATTTTTCAATTACCACCACCCAATGTTTAGAATAATTATTCAACTAAAAATATAATGTGATATTAATGAATAATTTATGATTCATTAATTATTATATATCTTATAACGTCATTCTTCCCATTTTGTTGGGATATGTTAACAATATTTGTGGACTTCTGAACTATAGCCTCCTCAGAGAAACATAATTTGTTCATAGTTTACATATAATGTATTAAGGTTAAGATTATTTAAAATATGTGAAATTTATGTAATAATAATTCTAATTTAAATATCATATATATACATCATTTACATTTCATTACTTCAATATGACAAGAAGACACTATCAACATTTATGCATACATACAATTTATCGTCTCAATGAATATTGTACTTAATTTTGTATTTCTATATTTTATAGATAATTATAAATACTAATATAATGAATATATATGATAATTATATAATGTTTTAAATACTATAAATAAGTAAATCACAATATAATTAATAGTATTAAGAATTAAATATTAAAACATATACAAAAAACAAAGCGGATACTATCTGAAACGTAACCTTAACATGAAATTGTTAATAAATAGTTAATAAAAAGTCATAATAAAATAATATATGATTTTATATAAAATAATATGGTCATGTGGTAGATTAATAAAAAATATATTTTTTATATAGGATGTTTGAACATGTATGATGAAAGTAAATACTGAAGGTAATGGTTTCCTTGTAAGAATTTCATTCCAGGTGGTATATGCTATTTTCACCGAAATTTCTTGTTATTTGGTGCGTATACTAAACATTGAAATGTTATATCATGAATTAAATTCATTTAATGATTTTAAATGTGTGAATTGTTGTTATTTTTTTCATTTATCTCATGATTAAAAATTTTCCCATGCAGTAAGGGGATTTTTTGGATTCATTTTTACTCTATGAATCTTATACTTAATTTTATGGTTATTTAATTTCTATTTTATTGTTTATCCCTCATTTTTTTACTATTATAATGTGATAAATTTGTAATGTAATTTCCTATGAATTTTCTTTCATCGAGACACATGTTATATTATTCAACTATATTATATTATAGTGTGTATATACTCCCCATTGGAATGGTTTATCATTAATATTATAACATTATTTAAAATTTATTATTCATTTAATTTTATTCTCTCATGGGTATTATTATTCAATATTACCAATGTGGGTAGAGTTTATTACGGTGATCTTATCTTTTATTGGGATTTTTAATGATTATGGTTGCATTGATGAAATCATATGAATCATATCTCATGAACTATCATGAATTTTATTATTGTATGGTTATTAATTATATCATCATTTTTAGTACCAATTTCTCACTCTTTGGTACTAAATAAGATTAATAATTTTTTTTATGAAATTTGAAATTATTTATCTCTTCATTTATTATTACATTACTACCTCCCTTGGTTGGTTAGAATAATAAAATTAATGTTTTTATATGATACGTATGATAATTATGATTTAACAATAATTATATATATATTATATAACATGTACCTTTATTATTTACATTTTTCTAGGAATATTATAACATCATTTATGGACGTATAGACTTCCACCTCGTCAATGCGATGTTATTTATTAATAATTTATTGAAAATTTACTAAGGATGGGTTTACTAATAATATATGAATTTTTATATTTAATAATGAAAATGTAAATATAATTTAGATCTATACATCATTTACTTTACTTTCCTTCAATATGATAAGAAAAGTGAGACACCATTTATGCATACGTATGACCTACCATATTTATGAATAATATATTTCATTTCATATGTATATATATATATAGATTATTAAATATATTAATATACTAAATATCTCTAATATTTATAACATATTTTAGTTTCATTAAATAATTAAATTATTATATATCTAATATGATTAAAATAACAAGTCAAAACATATATGAAAAACCATACAATTTTTATTGGAAACATAGATTTATCATGAAATTGTTTTTCTAATGGTAATATAAAGTCATAATAAAATAAAATTTGTTAATATATATAATAAAATGTTTCATTTGAATATTTATAATAAAAATATATTTGTTATATATTATATTTTCATATGTAAGAATAATTTCAATACTTAAGGTAAGGTTTTTTTCTCTCACTATTATTTCTTTAAGATATGTGTTATATTCACCACATATTCTCATTGTGTGGTGTATATAATGAACTATGAGATTTTATACCAATTATTTATATTAATTAATAATGTTAAATTCTTTAATTTATGTTATTTTTGGATGTATCTATTGATTTAAATGATACTCATGTAATTAAGAAATTTCACGGCTCACTTTTTTTGGGATACATATGCTATATTCACAACTCGATTATTTTTTGTTGTGTATATAAATATCATAATACTATTTCAATATTCTTATAATTAAATTTATATGTATTTAAAAATCAATTTTATGATATCTCTACCATGGGGTTTACGGTTCAAATGTTACCAAATCGAAAAGGTAATTTTGTCTCACTTTTCTTTTATTGAGACGCATGGTATGTTATACCCTTATATTATTTTACACAGTTTATATAATTCCATTTGAAATGTTTTATTCTAAATATAATTATTTTATACATATTATAATATTCATGTAATGTTGTTTTCTCATGGGTATTATGATTCGATGTTATCAAAGTGGTAATATTTTATTTCTATAATTTCACTGTTTATTAGGATTGTTTATGATTATGCTACCATTAATGAAATATTATTTTCCATATCTCATTAAATATAAGGAATATTATTATAATATATTTATTAATTATATATTCAGGTACTGATTCCTTATTTTAAATATTTGGTACATAAATTGATTATTAATTATTTTAAATAAAATATTAATTTATCTCCCTCTGTAGTCAGAAATATGTTTTCTCATAGAAAATGTTTTATAAATTTAATTTAAAAATTGTTTTTAAAATGATAAATTAAGATCATTTTAAAAGAAAATTATTTATATTATTTTAAAAGAATCTGTTATGTGTTTTGAAGTTTATATCCATGAAATTTTTTTCCCAAATGTTTTTGGTTTTTTATTGTGTGTTTTTAAGAGAAATTATATTTTCCTCAAGATTGTTTATATATGAAATTTTAAAAAAATTCCATATAATAATACATATTTTGGTGTCAAAAATTCCTTACTAGAAAAATGATACCATAATACCATTCATATTATTTATTTAATGGTTTCTGTTTTGAGGGAAGGATGTTTATGACTCATATTACACATTGATGACTTATATGCTTTAAAAAACGCAACTTTTCAGGGGTTATGTTGTGGTTAAATTATTGTGAAATATTTATCTTTTGCATAGGTTATTATATGATTAAATATCTATGATAACCATTTTATTTATGGGTTATGATATGATTTTTATAAAATTTATTTATTTATGGCTGCTGATATAATTAATGTTTTATTATCTTATAGAACATGTCTGTACAATATCATGATAAGACATGTGGGACCTATATATAACTTCAATATATTTGGTAAAAATTTATACACCATGAGATAATGATGGTAAAAATGTCGATGGTAATCTTCCATGATGGGAAATAGTTATGTCTTGATTAACAATTTGAAACACATGTGTCCTAGTCCACGATGAAGAATAAGTGCATCCTAATCCACAATGAGAAACTACTGAATCCTAATATATTAGGTTATGTAGGTGTAACCTAATACACAATAATTATTGGCCTTCCACTAGGGATGGTTGTGCTTCCCTCACAGTAGGTGTATCTTTAATGAAGTTGAGTGATAAGTTTTTCTAATGATCATTAACATATGATAAATGATTTTATAAGTTAATTTTTAACTACAATCCAATTTATTATTACAATATTACACTCTAATGGATCATTTCCTCTGATTACATTAGAAATAATGTATAATTTACATCAAATATTTATTCCGTTATTCAATTTTATAATATCTAATATATAGGTAATGACCATCAAATGTTATGCCCATGTTCTTATACCGTTATTTTTGTGTTCTTTCTTCATATCTAATTTATTTCCCTCTAATAATCATCTAAGATCACCCCATTCTTTAATTGTATTTACCATGTCATAAATATAGGTTTTATTTAAGGATGATAATGTGTAATATATTTAATGAAATTTTTGAAAATAATTCTAAAAAAATAGAATAGTGTGTTTTATATTTTCCAAGTCAGGAAACTATTATATTCCTACATAATATATGTTTGAAATGTGATCAATATTTATAAAAACTAATTTAATATCCATTTATATTAATCTAGGTACACTATAGAATTTTCAATGCATCAAATGATTGTATAAATTCTATTATCAACTTTTGGAGGAAAAATATCATCATAATACGTGTAGTCATTTATAAGGTGTAATTATACTCTATAATAAAGATGAGATATATGTTAATGTATAATGATAAGATCAACACTTAAAAACACCGCCACTATTCGATAAAAAAGTAATGTATTTCTTGAGGATTTACAATGGCCTCCGATAGAAAGATTAGTAGAATTATCCATTGAATACATGCTTGGATACAATACAAAATAAAATACAGCATATCAAATTTCATATGTGGAGTAAGATAAATTTATGAATAAAAATAAGTGATCCTCTACGAAAAGGATTTATAATCATGATATTATTATTGGTGAGAATATATTTTCAATATAATGATGAATTATAGATCCTTGAGTCTATGAATTTACTATAATAATATTATTGGGATCACATTTAAGAACAAATATCCCCTTCTAAGGATTAATTATTTGTTTGAATCCCATTGTGGGGATCAATTATTTTTAATGGTTGAACTCTGATCTGAGTATCATCATTTAAGTGTGGGGATATATGATATCTGAAATAATACCTTCAAAAATGATATGGAAATAATTAGTTTATTTTTAAGACCTTTATAATAACTAATTATCATACCATATATATTGATTTTATGAATATATTATTTATAAAATGGCATGAAAATAAATTCAGTGGACTTTATTGGTGAGGTTTTTATATATTCCAAATTTCTTGAGAAACATGATGATTATCTGAGGTTCATATTAAAAAATGAATGGGAAATATATATTTTGTATATTTAGTTAATGTGTGTTCCTGTCAAACAATTATCCATTAGTGGGGAATATATTTGTCAGTGATGGAATATCAGTTGTTCCTATAATGAAAAAATCCAAAGAAAGTGGCCACATCATATTACTATAATCAATATTTTATATTTCTATGATATGATGTGATATAATAAAAAAATTATAAATGTTCCATAGAAGTACAATACAATAACCATTTTAACAGTAAATGGATTTACAGTTTTCAAGAAAACAGATCTCAAGACCATACCCATTGGGGCTCTTGCTGTGACTACCGGAAGACCACCTCTAATCAATCATGGGAATATGACTAGGGATAAGAAGGAATATCACATATATGTGAAGAATTTTCCTTATATACCTATACACACACATACATCCAAGCCCATACAATGCATGAAGGTAAAACAACTAAAAATAATACATGAATATATCTATAATCAGAAAACTAAAGTACAAAAATATAACTTATATTGTAAAAAGGGTCAAAGTCAAAGCCCAACAAAAATAAGAATTTAAAAACCCACCAGATCAAATGGGGGGCATTTTTCAAATGAAACACTAGTATAAACTTCTATCTTTTGATCCAAAACTAGCTCCAACTGATCCCAGTCCACCATGAACTCTATAAAATGATTAGTAGTATCTATAAGACACAATGAGTGTGGGAAAAGACTATTTATTAGTGAGTCATATGATACGCAGCAGTAAATCATTAAATCAAAAAGCACATATAATCATGATAACATTCATATCTAAACAGTAACATGTGTACATCAAATATATCATGAATACATAGATATACTGAACAATGGAACTAAATCTCAATGCAATGTCACAACCATAACATTAGGTTTAGATACTTTTTTTAGGGTTTCACATGGAAATCATATGTAATAACACACTCTATGAGTCAAAAACCATATATGGAACTTTTCTATGATATCTTGATCTTTGGATATCTCTATAAGAACTATACATAACAAGTATGAAGGGAAGAATATACATTTGAGGCTCACACCAAATTCCATGGGGAATACTAATAACTCAATCTAAAATAACCATCTATATAGAGGGATGAATTCCATATAGTGTTAGTCATAAAAAAAATATGAACTTTTATAAGGAAAATATAATGTTTGTAGATCTCATTGTTACATATAGGGAAAGATTCCAACTTTTTCCAACAACTATCAATGAAGGGTCCAGCATCTAATGAGTAAGGTGTGACACCATTTTGACCCTTAAGGAATAGACTAATGGAACACATTTAACTCATACTAGTCCATGAAATCCCATGAATGCTCTCAATGATGATGGGTTGAGAAGGCAGATGAATCATGCTTTTCCTCAAAGGAGTACATAGTATGTTCCCTATTGGTATAAAACTTTTCTCACTCAACCAAGTACTACCTGTGTCTCTCATTCACATGGTATATAAATTTTCATATTACAAGGAGAGAAACATGGGTAAAATGAATGTATAAGTCTCACTAACAATCGAGGATTAATTTTCCATATCCTTGTGAATGTTGGATCATGTCAATGTGCTCTGGCCATGTAGTCTAGTCATGTCTGTGTACCACCACATGTACACCTGGCCACATCTAGTCTCCTTGAACTGGTTGTGCCCATATATATTTTGAGATTCATATCAAGCTACCAACATGAGTCGCATGACATGTTAATAGTTTAAACAACATATCATCCTTATGTCCACACTGAAACCCTAGAATCGGGCAAGAGGTTCAACACAATTTCTACTCATAGGACTACACATTGTGTTGTCTACAATTCAACATAAATTACAAATAATTCACATGTATGACTGAGCCATATGTGATAACTGATTCTAATTTAAATTCCTTTTCAATATGTGGATTTTAGGTTGAATGAACAAAATTTTCACTTTTGTCAGGATTTTTGGTCATTCCAAATGTATCTGCAACTTGGAGAAACAACATCGTCACACATCGTCACTACCATGCAGCCAAGCATGTATTGTAAATCCATTATCCAACCATAAAACTTCTACTATAATCATGCACAGAAATAAGGTTTTTGAATCCATATCTCGATCCTATGTTAAGGATCAATTGTTTCCTAATATCAAATGTATAATAATCATTTACTGTGTATTCTATGAATCCTAGGAAAAATAAAAATTTCAATGATGAACCCATATAGAATGGGAAGAGAATACCTTAAAACATAAATATGAATAACAATTATGTTCCTTTATTCATTTTGAAATTGATCAATTATCATAGGTAGTATGAATGAAGTGGTATACAAATCAATGAACAACAAAAACATCAAAATATCTAAATCACACAATTAAACCCATACCTATAGACGCCTGATCGGTGAATAAATCCGTTTGTTCATTGATTTGTATTCAACATTGTATAAGAATTTGTCAATGAATCCCAAAATATAAAATCATACCTAGATATTGTATCAATCACTAATAATGGATGGTCTAAATTGTCATTGATGGAAATATCCATGATATTTGTTGGGGCACAATCCTTGATAGGATTTGATTTGTTGTCATCTTCTAATAATGCTCTACTTAAACGGTCCTCAAGCTATCCTATGATTAGATATTAACCATGAAATTTCCCCATATGCATGTTTATAAATAGTTTTACTATTTTATTCCATAATCAAAAATAAAATTAATAATCTAACTATATTATTTTATTTATTCTCATGTGACTTCACATTATGAAAATTCCCATCACCGACAAATCTTAAGTCATTCCATGTGTAAAACATGCATTATAAACTCAAATATTCCAACTAATTTCCATTTTCTTCACCCATTTAGGATTTATTACTCTTTTTCAATAAATATGAATTTTCATGATATTCAATATAGTTCAAAAATTAATATTTGGCACATCGGACCTTTGAGTCTCACATTGTTTTAAGCGTGGCTATTAAAATATTCTTATAAATATTCCAATGTCTTACAAAAAAACTAGGATACAAAATTTTTCTCTACATCAATGATTGTCATCCCCATAAAACAAAAAATGAGAAAAAGTTTGGGATCATGAGCTCTCAATGGGATCTTCTACTCCCATGAGCTCATGCAATAACTCCATGTGTTGTCAATAAACAAAAACCGAAGGAAATAATTTCCCCACAAAGGGACTTTCTCATATCAATCCTCCACTTAATCTGCTCCAACAAAAAGGAAACTCCACATTCATGACGTAGCCCACCTAGGTGGACATAATGCAATATTTAATGCACATAACTCCTTGGTTTCAACATATGGAGGACACCAAGAAACAAAACACTATTTTTTATTCGAGGTTATGTAGGACACAATCATGCTAAATAGAAAAAAAAAGTTACAACTGATAGGTCCTATGATCATATCCTTAAACATTTAATGAAGTATGCACCACAATATACAATGAACATTGAGGTAATTTAGTAATTATATACATCCTTCTTCATTCACAACAATCCTGAAATCTCAACAACATTATGTCAGTCATCACCCTCAGATAAATAATATAAAAATAGTTTAACATTAAAACTCACTGAAAATCCCTTGGCTAACCAATATAATATAAGATATCATAATAAATCCTCAACCCTACAAGATAAACTAATAACAGAATACAAACTCCTCATCACCACTTTACATGTCAAAACCAGAATCACTATTCATCCCAGGAAAAAGGATGACATGATTCCATCCTTCAATAACATTCCAAAGGGGACATATCAATTGTATATCTAGCCATGAAGCATTACAAAAATAATATTCCTAAGTCATATATCTCTACATATCATAAGAATAAAATGTTAAAAAACTATCCAATGTATGTAAAATACACCATTCTAACCCACATTGGGTTAACTACAACAATGTTGACTACTTCATCACCTTACTAGATAATAGTGGATGAATGTCCTTATTGTGAGAATTTGTTTTCATGACCATGCCCAGTGTATCTCTCTGGATAATGTAAATTCAACCAATATAAGGCCCACAATTAATCTTATTTTTTGATAATAGATATTTCAATTACGAACTCCATGAGAGTTGTAATATGAATAGAACTCTCAAAGCATGTATCAGAACATTCTCTTATATATTGTGTTCTACAACTCTGACACCGAGGACTAAAGTGTACCATAAAAAACTATAAAAAACTAGTCAAATGAAGGTTAATGATCTATCTAATAAGTATCATTACCTTTTATATGGAACTCAATACACCAAATGGTATCCCAATGGACTCCAAGATACAACAACAGATCTAGGAATCCATAATCATAACATCATTGTATAAAACATGGAGTCAGTGATAACCCATCCTAAAGTAAAGCTCTAAGATCTACATCACATCCATTAATTTGGAAAATTGGAAATTGATAACCAAGAGTAGATAACTTCCCACATGTCACCAAGTCGACATGACAAAAATTCGCATCCAATTTAGGCTCCCAACTGCCTTTTAGGTGAGCACAAGAAAGACCCAAAAAACATTGAGTTTTATGAATCCCTTGCACTGTAGACTCCGTGAACTATACCTCCGACTCCCATAATTACATAGAGCCATATGATTTGACTGTGTTGATATCAAGTCATCCTTGGTTCAATTCAATGACGAAAGTAAACTCTAAATGTAAGGTCCACCTTCCGCATCATTAGTAAGAATGTCCACATAAACTTCTACAATCATTGTAACAACAAGATTATAGCATCTTCTACTCCAAGAGTAATACAAGTCAACCGATTCAAAAATATTTTTATCCTCCTGTGAATGATCATATCCAACACTGATTGGGGAAAAATCATTATTAGCCGAAAATTCCATCCGAATATAATGGATAAACTAATACACAAAAAGGTTAAAATTATCTGAGAATGGATGGTAGGTATCCAATCAATACATAGGAAAAACTTTTATGGTGTCATCTACACTATGAATAGATTCTACATGAGGATCTCAATCTCCACACATAGTCAGGTCACACTATGAGTAGAAGTGTGAAAACACAGATCATCTATATAAGACACTCCAACATAAGTGTTGATTGGAAAAGGTACCACTAGTATCCCTTGGTCTCAAATAGAGGATATTTTTAGGAAATGTGCCTCATAACTCTTTGTGAAAAAAAATCAATTGTGGTAGGGAATACACTTGTTGTAATTCAAAATGTATTCAAAGCCTCTGCCAGATCCTACCAATTTGAACACATTCATTCCCAATATTAATTATTTACCACAGTAAATAATTTTTCCCACAATATAGTGCATCAACAACCACAACCTGATAAGGCAAAAGAAAAACTCCACTACACAATGCCACTACCTTATTTTTGTGTCACTAACTCAAATTTATGGTTTTTTATATCATTTAATTAGAAGGTCGTTGTGGGGAAATTTTATCACTACGTTGAATGTTAGAAATTTCATAAAATGTTTATAAAACATGGATCTATTGACTCCCCATGAAACCCTAGAAATGTCTCTCCTCATGTACCACAATCAGAGAGGGGTCCTATCTATGCAAAACATTCACACCATAGGCTCACGTCAGTCCTCCACCACTAGAGAAGAGGTCTGGAACACTATGTAAGAAATGATATCTATGTATCTTGAAGTCACGATGTGCACTAAACATATGCACGTCATCTTCTAGTATCTCTAGATCCAGCAGCTAATCCCTAGAGAAAACAGGTCACAAGCGCAACCATCTGATCAGTCAAGATACACACATTTAGGAAATACATACCACTACCTTAATTGAATCCTCTATTTCATGATTAACTGTCTATTCATGGATCCTCCTCAATCTCCACCAATGGAAATCACGTATCAGACTAATAAGGTTAGCACTGTTTAGTTCCCACCTTGACAAAAATACATCATGAGTGGGTCCTTGAAGTGAAACCTCATCACTCATCCGGTTTCCATTGTAATAGAATCTTATAATCCCAGTCTGTTGTCAGCATAACAGCATATTGATGATTTTCAAGATGTTCCACCATCAATGTGTATATATAGTGAGCTAACCCAAGAAGGACATAAAAACCACAACTCATTTCTATAAGATTAATGTACAAATTTGTTTCATATTACCAGTGTCTACATATACATAATCAACATATGGGTTATCATGGTCCTAGTGAATGGATATGTCAGTCATCACACTAACAATTGTCACCATAGACAACGTGCCAAACATGACACATTTTAACACTATTTTCTATGTTCCCAAACAATTTAACACATCTAGACAAAAGAAACTCAAAAATATGAGCCTAAACATAGATAAATTCGTAACACTTCGAACTGGGTACTTCAATAATTACATTCTATCACAAAACAACCTGACCGGTCTTGATACCCAACTAAAGAAAGATTACATCCAATAACACAAGGTCTGAACACTAGTTCCAAAAATTTATACCACACACATGAAGGAATTCTCCTAAAATAACTGAATTCACACACACATATCCAAGACCATACAATGATTAGATTTTAAAAATTGAACACAATTCATGTATACATCTATAAATCCACAACCAATGTATTAAAATGTACTGAAAAGCATAAAATTTAGCCACATACAACCCCACCAAACTTGAAATTTGTTTCCCACATGACCAAACAGATGGAACTACTGTCACATGAAACTGTGGTACACACCTTTTTATATCTATCCCAAACTAAATCAATCTACTACAAGTACACTAATTAATCTAAAAAAATATTATTCATTAGCATAAGACACGACATGCGCAGGAAGAGACCATTCAAGAGTGAGTATAAAAATACCTCTTATGGAACACTGAAATCAAAAAGAACATATCATCAAGAATAACAGTTATCTCAATATAGTTATATTTTTACAACACATATAACAAGAATGCACATATATACTCAACAAGAAACTCAATATCAGGGTAACTTAACAACCATAATGTAAGCCTATGATTCCAGCCTGATGGTTTCAGATATCACTTATATATGATAATACACTCTATGAGTCACACACCTTTGATGGTGCCTATTTGAGATACCATGATCACTATATATCTCCATAAAAATATGACATTAGAATTATAAAGATAATAATACATAGATGAGGATCACACCCAAGGCCCTGAGTTATACCAAATACGTAATCTTAAATAACTAGGTGTATAGAGGATAATTTCCCATCTAGTGTTCATTATGATGATACCAAGAAATCCACCAAGGGAAACATGATGATAGAATATCTCACTTTGGTCCACATATAAGGATTCCAAAATTGTCCAAGAAGTACCAAATTATGAATCATAATCACATGAAAAAGGAGTGATTATATACTAACCCTCAGGGAATGGTCTAAAGGAACAAACTTAACCAATTTTGGTCCATGTTATATCCCCAAAGACCTCAAAAAAACTGATTTGAGGAGAAAGATTAATCCGTCCATTCTTCAATATAATACACAGAGTATTCTCCAGGGGTACACAATATGTCTCACAATCCCTAGTACTTCCCATATATCTCACTTGCACAACATGTCCTTTTTCATATTACATGGTGTGACCTAGGGGTACACAGAATATAGAACATTCCTCGGCACTCGGCATGTCATTATACTCCATCCATTGTATGGAAGATAGGGTCAATGTGATCTGGCCATATATCCTAGTCATGTGTGTGTAAGACCCCATGTACACCTGGCCATATCCACGTAACATGGATTTCCTATTCTCGTTTATCATCCGAGGTACACATCGATCTTCAAACATGGGTCACATGACATGTTAAAGGGGCACATAGTGTGTCATCCTTTTCTATATGATGAACCACAAAGAAGGGACTACAATAAGAGTTTTTATAGTACTACAGACTATGTAGTCATGAATTTCATAATAATTCTATAATATTTTCATGTTTGTTCAATATATCTATACTCTCCAGTGTTACACTTAATTATACTATATGATCTAGATATGTGGATTAAGGAACCTCCATTCTATGGTTAGTTTGACATTTTGTCATTCCAACTGTATCTTTCACTCAAGAAAAAATCATAATCACTCCTCGTAAGTACCAAACTCCAAATCTATTATTGTTAACCCTAAATCCATCAGTGGATCTACTTCCATTGTCATTTTCTACAATCACATCATAAAATCACTATATACGACCAACAAAAATGATCTATTGAACCAATGATCACACGTGTAACAATCATTCACATGGTATTCATGGAATCGTTGGCCAAATAAAAATGTCAAAAAAGAACACATATGGAATGGTAAGAGAAAACCATAAAATATAAATGTAAAGAATTCTTGTCAAAATTTAAATTTTCCAACATTAATATATTATCATATGGATGAATAATAAAGAGGTAGAGAAATCAACAATCAAATGAAATAATATTATCCCCAAATACCAAAATTAAATCCATTCCAGAAGATGACAGATCTACAAATCAATATGTTATTCAATTGACTCATCTTCGTCCATTGATTTCAAAAAACTGATTAATCCAAAAATAAAACATACTACCTAGTGTTCAGATCAATCACTGATGAATAATGGTTCCGTGTTGTCCAGACATGAGAGATCCATGAACTATGTTGGAAAATGATCCATGATCGGATGTGATCCAATATTTTCTTCCAAAAACACTCTCCTTTAATGGACCTCTAGGTCTTTAGGAATTAGCAAATAACCCAAAAATACAATCACAAACAATTTTATAATGGATATTATTAGTCTTATGTGCATTAAAATAAAAAAAATTTAATTAACTTATTTTATTTATTCATCGGTGACTGAACATTAAAAAACAATCGATGCCAAAAAATTTTATGTCACCACTACAGTAAAACCAACATTCAGAACTCAAAGTGCACAAAAATTTCTTATCTATTCCTCTATGTGGTATTTATTCCACATTTTTAGAAAATATAAATGTTCGTGATATTTAATATATTTCAAATATTACGTTACAGCAAACCGTGCCTCTAAATAGACAGTGTTCTTTCCCCTGGGCTGTGGAAATATTCATAGAAATATTCTAATGTCTTAAACATCAAAAAATGGGACAATAAAAACTATTGTGAAGAATGTTTTGATAAAATAATGAAGAGGTTAGTTAGTGAATAAGATATATTATTACCCTCAAATAAAGAAGGACAACACATTTAAAGGGACACATCATTAATAATATATATTTGTATACTCATGAAAAATGACATGTGTTTTCATATTTTTCACCAATATTAAATCCACTGGAATAGAAATATCATACTCATATCCAAAAGTAACATAAAATCATCAATTAAATATTGATATGGATGAAATATATTTAGTGAGGAAAGGTGATATGCACAAAAAACAATGTTTAAATCATCTATTAATATATAAGGAAAACAACATGTGTCATAAAATATTTTTTGAGATAATCAGGTACTAAAACATCCATATTCACTACCAAACATGAATAGAGAATATGGTAGTTTGATGTACTAGTAGAAAATAGTATATTATAACATCCATGATGTAGAATTAGAAAGACCATATAAAGATGGAAATGTAAAGGATGGATTCAAAAAAAATATTAGTATTAAATACATCATTCTTTTCATATATGGATACAAAACCATTTTCCCAAATACTGAATTAATGTGTCATATATTTATGATATTGAGATTCTTAATATGGATAAAGTAGTAAATCATGTGAAGAATCAAGAATTAGACATCTATTAGAATTTTTAGATACAATATAGAACTAGGGTATTTGTGCATTAATAACCTTAAATAAAAATGATCTATTATATAATGGACAAAGATCATAATTATCCATCCATCTTGGAAGTACAATGATATATGGTGATCATTAGGGGAAGTAATAGTGGGAAAACAAGAATACTTCGATGTTTATATATAAATCTAAGTGATTGGTATGTTAAAAAGATAAAGAAGATAGACATTAGACAAAGGGAATAATGAAAAAAATTTCAGATTTCCATATTAACCTTTTAGAACATGTCTATAGTCTTCTTCACCAGTCTCTTAAATACATCCATATAAAACAACATGATATGGGTTTTGGTAAAATAATAATACATGACATCGAATATCATTACTTTTCATGATGATTTCTTTCTCAAACAAATTTTAATGGTATATTTAAAAGAAGTGTTGATGATATAGGGATATATCATTTAATAATTTCCAATGGTGTTTCAAGGTTCACATCAAAATTCATGAAATGTGTTCAATATTCAATGGATCAAAAATTAAATGTTAGTACATGTCACCACCCCCAAACCATTGGAAATTTTGAACAAACCATTAAAATAAATGATGAAAATATATGAGTTTTATTAATTGAAATTAATTATGTATGGGATCTATATCATCCATAAGTAGATTTCATATAAAACAAAATATCTCTTATTGTATTCAAATTTCTCCATATGATGTACTATATGGAAAGCGATGTCGAACTCCAAATTGATGTGATGTTTTTAGTGAATGAAAGATACATGGAAATGAAATTTTTAATATGATGATCAGAAAGGATAAATCCATCTAAAAAAATATAAAATATTCTCAGATTTATTAGATAGTAAGTATCGAAACCCATCAATGGGACATAGAGTTTGATGCATGATATTTTTCCCTTTTAATATCACCATGGAAGGGAGTTATGTGATTTAGAATGAATTTAATTTTTTTAATATGTGCATTGGAACATTTTAGACCCCTTTTAACAAGTGATCAGTGACCTATGATCCAAATGTAATACCAAACATAGAATATGTTCGTGATGTGTTACATGTTTCACAATTACAATTGTAAAAACCTGATCCCTCACATCTACTGAATCAAGATGTAGAACATTTGGAGAATGATCTTTATTTTCTTTATATTATAGTGATTATGTTGGACTCTATAGATAATGTTATATGAAAATAGAAAAACCACCTTATCAGATTGATATAAAGGAACTATGAATTTGGGAGGTAAACCTGGGAACAAGGGTTTACAATGACATTGAAGTGCCCACATATATTTCCAACCATGAAAAGGAGAATAATATTCAATCATATAATTTTTAAGGGGAATTAATGTAATTACCAAGATTTTATTATTGAAATTTATTTCCTAAATAATCATGTCTTACATTAAATTGCGTTATGAAAATATAACAGACAATTAATAACAACACATTGTTTTATTAGTTAAGAATGATAAATTTCTTAGTTGATAAACTATTATAAATACCAAACATTATAAAGGGGGAAATATAAATAAAAAATTGGGAGGGGAAATTTTGGATCTCTATAATATTATATGATCGATGTCCCCATGAACAGAAATCTTGAAAAGAAATATAATTTTTGTAATATATATAATATTTAAAAAATTATAACATATAGAAACATTATACGAATTATAGTGAATAATGTTTGATGAAATGAAATTTTATTTTTGGGAATAAAATTATTATTATAATGGTAATATTATTGTTGTGAAATATTAACTATGGGAACTATGATCAATGGTATTAATTATACTATTTGATTTATAGTTTATAAAAAGAAATTAAAAATGTATATTTTTATAGAATGGGGAAATGATGTCCTTGAAAAGTACATTCAGTCATTTTGATGCCAATTTCCAATAACATGGGAGGGAGTTTCTATCAATGGGTTTATCAAATAATGAATACTATGATGATATTCAATTAGTGATGCTCAAACAAAATTTACTATGAGATAATTTCATGTTAGTGGGGATCACTACTGTGCCATTATTAATTGAGACACCCCAAAAATTTATTACAATAACACAACTTACCCATATAGAGTTGTTAGTTAAAATAATATTTTTATTAAAATAGAGAATAAACATATTGTTGGTCGGAGTGGTTTACTCAAGAGGGGGGTGAATTGAGTACCAATTAAAATTTCTGTATTTAAAAACACTGTCTTAAAGACCCCCAAATAAAATAATAAATTAAACTGTAGTGAATTTATATTAAAGTAGAGGTTCTGTTAGATTCTCAAGGGATTGATTAATTCCCAGTTAATCAACGCAGGAGTGTGTGATTATCTTTTGAAACTAACTTACTAATCTACACTTAACATAAACACTTGCTAATTTAATTATCAAAGTAACTTTAAAAACAGTATTGGTTTTAAAGTGATTAGCAGCGGAATAAAACTTTGAAAGAGATGGCACAACAAATGTAACCAAGAGGTTCAGTCTCAAGCCGAGACTTAGTCCTCTCAAAAGATTATATAAAAATGATCCACACCCTGGATCGGGGTTCAACAGTTTACAACTGTCCAGGTCCAAGACCTCTACCACTGTTATTCGTGGGAATGAAAGAATGCAGGAATTTGGTAAGGATTTAAAAATCCTCCAGTTTGAGTACAGGAGACAGTGTATGTGTTAGATATAGCAGATAACACACACTGCTCGAAAAGAATAATAATAAATCACAGAACAAGAGATGTAGAGTTTAGAGATGGTTCTGGTGATTTCAGTGTAGCTCTGGACTCCTTTGGATTCGATCAGAAGTGAGTCTGAGTCCTCTTCTAATTTCTATTCGAGAAACAGAGTGTCGTATGCTCCAGGTTCACAGACAGTGAAAATGTAGTGGTTGAAGTTCATCAGTGTTCTTCTTATATGCACAGAACACTTCTCGAGTATGCTTGATTGTCTATGAGCTTCTCTGTGTTCTTGATTCTTCTTGTTCTTCTGTTTGGTATATTTCATCCACCACACTCTTGTCTCTGTTGGGCATCGTAGTCTTCTCGTATTTATCTCACGTGCAACAGGGGAAAGAAAATATTTCCTTTCTGCAGGTACGAGGTACGGGTTCCTGACATCCGAAAACCTTTATTATATTTTTGAAAAATCATTAAAATGTACATGATATGACCGTTGGATAGATTAAATAAAGATAGGAAATAAATAAATTCAAACAGTGAGTCGAGTGATCAGTAGGTAATCAGCATCGGTAGCTTGGACATCGGTAGCTCAATTTCATTAGTTGCTTTGACTCTATCGGTGGCTCTATGCGTCGGTTGGTATATGCTTGTATCGGTGACTTTGTTTATCGGTAGCTCCATGCGTCGGTAGCTCCATGTGTCGGTAGCTTCATGCGTCGGTAGCTCCATGCGTCGGTAGCTCCATGCATCGGTAGCTCCATGCGTCGGTAGCTCCATGCGTCGGTAGCTATTATTCCATCGGTAGCTATTTATACTTACACCGGTAGCTCTATGTTTGTATCGGTATCTGTCTGTAATTCAGTAGCTTACATTTATAAGCACATCGGTAGCTCTGTGTTAAGTGTATCGGTGACTCTGTCTGTCAGTAGACTATGTCTATCGGTAGACTGGGTACCGATAGCTCTTTATCAGTAGCTATAGGCAGATTACTTATCTGTTTTATGCAGAACACATCCGATTGTGTTATAATCAATTTATAACTTGTATGAACATGGATAAATGAGGATTAACATATTCAAAAGACTATTTTAAAAATTAATATTGGTTTGATCACAGATTTGAATGAATTAAAGTATAGATCAATGATACTTAAAAATATCATAGAGAATGAAAACATAATTGGGATTTTCAACACATATGAATACATGATTGAGATTATCAAAACAGGCGAGGTCAACAATCTCCCCCTTTTTGATAATCACAATTTATGATATGGGCATTTAACATAGTGAAAATATAATAGTAAAGTGTATAATGTTGAATTCAATTTTCTCAGAGAAAACAGCATCAGAGATAATAGAAATAGTATGATATAGACATAAGTTATCAGAGGTAACAATCATAAGGTACCGAAGGTAAAAAGAAACATAATAATATCAGAGATAAAATTGAAAAGAAGGTTATTTTTCTCCATTGAAAATATTTAATGTGTCCCCCCTTATACCTTATTGTTCTCTTATTGTTCTCCCCCGCTTAATGTCTTATTGTTCTCCCCCTTTGTGATAATCAAAAAGTGGGAAAGCATATATAGGAGACAAATAAAACATGAGAGGTAAAAAGAGTTCCTCTGTATTAGAGCAGTCAGAAAGTACAGAAACAGAATACAAATGAATTCCTATCAAAAAATCATGGCCACTGGATCAATCCACATCTTCAACGTGAAATTTTCCTTTGGGATCAGAAGAAGGTTCGGGTGGTGAGGATGCAGGTGAAGGTTTTGGAATGCCAGAAATGATCAAATGAGGCTGAGCCACTGACACAGAGTCAGGCTTGTAGGTTGAAGATCTTTGGGTGATCATTGGTGTGAGGCTTCGAATAGCTTGAGAAGGAGTCAGCTGGACTGTGGAAGCAGCAGAGGCAGAAGCAGGCAAAGCAGGAGGTACGATGACTGGTCTGGCATCAACATGCAAGAAGGGCAGCAACAAATTTCTAAAATCCATAATAATTCCTCCTCCTCTTTCCATAGCAGAGATGAAATCATCATTGTTCTCCATGAATTTCTCCAAGGCAGGAGTCAATTGTCTTAGTTTGATCACTTGTTCTCTAAAAGCTTGAGTTACTGGAGGTAACTTCATGTGTTCAAACATCATCTTGAAGTGGTGTTCGAGTTGATGCTTGGTGAAAATTTTGGTGAAGTAGTAGTCCACTTTGCTCTTTATGGCTTCCTGAGAGGCAGAGGCTTCTCTCATATAATCTTGAACAATCTTCATTATTTCTCTAGCAGAATCTCTTGTAGAAAGCACCACTCATCTCAACTCTGATGAGTCCACAGAGCCACTGGTTGAAATAGAACCAATCTCCTCCTTCAACATTGCTCGAACTTGATTCAGGTCAACTAAAAGTTTGGATGTGAGAGGGCCAAGAGAGAAGGAAACAGTTTCTTTGAAACTCTTAGACAAACCACTGATTAGGCTTTGAACTTGAGAGTCCTGTAATTGAACGTGGTCCTTCACTGAGGTTTTGAAACTTTCAAACACCGAGACAAACTAGCTTACTACACACTTCACATAAGCTAGGTCCTTGTCAGCTTGAGACTTGGAGCTCATATAAGAATCCAAAGCAGCTACTGATGTCCTGAGAGCTTCAAGATCTGCTTAGATTCTAGAAGACTAAGTCTGGCACTCTTTCACTTCTTCCATAAGCTCAGACACAGAAGAAGATAAATTACAAGCCAGAGATAGCTCGAAGGATCTCTCTAACATTTTCATTTCTTCATAAAATCTTTGCTTCATCTTAGCAACTGATACACCGAATGATTCTTTTAGCTCATTCTTCATGGATTCAAGATCAGATTTAGAGACAAAATCATTAGGGACAACTGCAGCAGATCCCTTTACTGAGGCCAAACTAACTACAGAATCAGTCATTATTGATTGAATTGAGGATGCAAGAGAGGTTTCCATTAACTTCACTTCTTCAACAAAATTGGTTTTGAGGTCCTCTTTCAGCTTATTCAGATCATGAAATCTGACCACATTATCGGGCAACAACTCAGAATCAAGATCATAATTGGTCTTCGGTCTATTCACAGACATCTCATTATCTGAATCCGGATAATCCAATCCACAGACTATAAACCCTGGGTCTTCTACCCAGTCTCCAAACTCAACAGCTACTATAACATTTCCAAGAACAGATTGATGCTCCCCATCAATGGGTACATTCTCATGTATCACAACAGCATTCAGTTCTGGATTATCTTCATCAGAATCTTCTACTACAAGTTCCATCGGTGCAGCAACTAGAAGATCTTCTGATACATGTACAGCTTCTTCTGTATCTCTTTCTACTTCAGCAGTCGGCATAACTGAGTTTCCAATCAAATGACTCATACATAAACTACCAGAAGCAGATGATTAAGATACATTCTTCTTTTCCTATTCTTCTTGGTGAAGCACAGACTGGTCTTCCTCATAAGTAGACAAAATTTCCTCTACCTTTCCTTTCCTAAAATAAACCAATTCTGCAACAGGACTTGGGGGCCAGTCAGGATCTCCTCCAACATCCATGGGAGTTTCTTCTTCTTCTTCTGTTTGTTCTTCTGTTTCTTTTTCTGTTTCATTACTATAAACAGGTTCCTCTTCATCAGGTCTCAGACTCGGATCTCTCATATCCTTTGGTCTTGAGGGATGATCCACAGGATTAAACCTATCATATATCTTCTGATCATCACTGACCCATTCTCCCTTCCATGGGTTCCAGTTAATTTTCATGTACTTACACACAATCGAGGTGATGCAGAAATTATTCCTGACTATAACTGTCTCATACTGAGACTCAGCTATTCCTTTTACTTTTATCATTACTGAAATCAGCTTGGCGAAGAATAAAGCATTAGTCTTTGACTTTCGTCTAATCATGTCTTCCTTTTGAAGCATTAACAATCTGCACAGATTGATTTTCACACCATGTCTTAGCAGATGAAGAAGATAGATATCATGATATCTCAGATTTGTAAAATCTCCTCACCTCGGTATCAACACTTTCTGAACAAACTTGAAGAGCAGTCGATTCTCTCCATCCATTTCAGCAGCAACCACTTGCCTTTGATTCCCATTACCGGTCAGCTCTTTTAAGGCGGTTTCATAATCAAAGATGTCACTGCTAGGTGGAATTTCTCTTGATACATGCCCAAAGACACCTTCATGAGGTACTTTTAAACACTCAGCCCACTCTATTGAAGAAAAAGACATCTCTTTTCCATTTAAAAAGGAGCTTACCCGATTCTCATTTTCAGACTTATCAAAGGATACAAACTCGTAGAACTGTTTTACCAACTTCGGGTAGTATGGGCCATTGTTATTCGAGAAACAATCCACCCATTTCTGGTCCTCCAGAATCTCGAGTACTAACGATTTGCTAGGCAGTAGCCATTCCACGCACAGTTCCTTCTCGATTACTATGTCTCTATTCTGCAAGTGAGGATTCACTGGTCGCCTTCCCGATCTAGTTCTGACTTCATTAACACTGGCTTTATGTTGTATCTTCTGCTTCTTAGCGTTTGGTTCTACTCTTTCATATCTGACGGTAGGAAGCTTAGTTTTTTCCATCGCGGGTTTAGGGTTCTTGGCCGATTTGGGAGCTAAGGTTCGAAGGTGAGAGGTTTTGAGCTCGGTGAGGTAAGAAGTGGCTTAGACTTAGTTTTTATCATTTAGGAATTCCAAATAAACGACTAAAATAGAGAAAGATAAAATAGAATAAAACGATTCATATTCTTGGCGGCAGACAGAAGTTTTAAGATATAGCATCGGTGAGAATTTCAACATCGGTGAGGATTTTCAACATCGGTGAGAATTTTACATCGGTGAGAATTTCACATCGGTGAGAATTTTCACATCGGTGAGAATTTCACATCGGTGAGAATTTCACATCAGTGAGAAAACATTCCCAATTCGTGTCTAATGTAACTTAGCCTATCCGAACTTAAAGGTTTAGTGAAAATATCAGCCAATTGATGTTTAGTGCCAATAAATTCAAGAGAAATATCACCTTTTTGATAGTGATCTATTAGGAAATGGTGTCTTACATCTATGTGTTTGGTTCTAGAGTGAGATACAGGATTCATAGAGATGTTTATTGCACTGGTTTTATCACAGTTGATTGAAACTTGTTTAAAAACATATCCATAGTCCAAAAGAGTGTGTTTCATCCACAGAATTTGTGCACAGCAACTACCAGTAGCTATATATTCTGCTTCGGCAGTAGATAATGCAACTGAGTTCTGTTTCTTACTACACCAAGAAACTAAGGATTTTCCAAGCAAATGACATGTTCCTGATATGCTTTTTCTATCTAACTTACAACCAGCAAAGTCAGCATCTGCATAACTCATTAACTCAAAGGATTGTCCTTTTGGGTAAAACAAACCTAAGTTAACCGTGTGTTTGAGATATTTAAAAATTATTTTAACAGCAAGAAAATGAGATTCTTTTGGATTAGCTTGAAATCTAGCACACATACACACACTAAACATAATATCAGGTCGACTATCAGTAAGATAAAGTAAACTACCAATCATACCTCTGTAATTTGTTTGATCAACTGGTTTCCCAGTTTCATCTGCGTCCAATTTACAGGTAGTACTCATAGGAGTTTCACTTTCCTTGATACTATCTAGACCAAAACGTTTTAAAAGATCCTTTGTATATTTACTTTGATTCAAAATAATACCGTTTTCATTTTGAAATTCTTGAAATCCAAGAAAGTACTTAAGCTCTCCCATTAAGCTCATTTCAAATTCATTTTGCATACTTTTTGAAAAATCAGTACATAAAGAGTGTTTAGAAGATCCAAAAATAATATCATCAACATATATTTGTACAACTAAAAAATCTTTAGAAATTCTTTTAATGAAAAGAGTTGGATCAACAATCCCTTTAGTAAAACCTTTTGAAATAAGGAAATTGCTGAGTCTATCATACCAAGCTCTTGGAGGTTGTTTTAAACCATACGAAGCATTAGAAAGTTTAAAAACTTGATTTGGAAAATGGGGGTTAGTAAATCCAGGTGGTTGTTCTACAAAAACATCTTCAATTATAAAACCATTTAGAAATGCACTTTTCACATCCATTTGATATAACTTGAAATCCAGATGTGCATCATATGCAAGTAAGATCCTAATGGCTTCTAGTCTAGCTACAAGTGAAAAAGTTTCCTCATAGTCTATACCTTCTTCTTGACTATATCCTTGTGCAACTAGTCTAGCTTTGTTTCTAACTATATTTCCAGATTCATCTACTTTATTTCTAAAAACCCATTTTGTGCCTATTGTCAAGGTGTCCTTAGGTCTGTCAACTAATTCCCAGACTTTGTTTCTTTCAAACTGATTTAATTCTTCCTGCATAGCCATTACCCAGAATTCATCATTGATAGCATCATTGAAATTTTTGGGTTCTAGCTGTGAAAGAAAAGCTTGACGTTCAACCTGGTTTCTTAGAGAAGCTCTAGTTTGTGTTCCTCTATCAAGATTACCAACAACAGCTTCTAAAGGATGATTCTTTAGAATCCTCGTTGATCTGGTAAAGGTTGGACTAGAAATTTCAGGTTCATCTATTGGTTCGGGTTCAATAGAAGCAGATTCTGGAAAAAGTCCAGAACTGGATGTTTTGATAACAGGTTCTTTAGATTTATCATTAATGTCCAGAACAGATAAGTCTTCTTCAATATTTTCAAGAGAGGTTTTAGACTCATGTGGATCAGTTTCATCAAACTTGATGTGAACAGATTCTTCCACACATTTAGTTTTCTTATTGAATACTCTACAGGCTTTACTTGAAATAGAGTAACCCAGAAAAATTCCTTCATCACTTTTGGAAGCAAACTTATCCAGATTATCTTTAGTATTCAGAATAAATACATTGCAACCAAAAACTTTAAAGTAATTAACCTTAGGCTTTCTATTGTTCCACAATTCATAAGGGGTTTTCTTAAGAAAAGGTCTAATTAAGACTCTATTAATGACATAACATGCTGTATTTACAACTTCAGCCCAAAAATAAATAGGCAGGTCATATTCATTGAGCATGGTTCTAGCAATTTATTGAAGGGTTCTGTTTCTTCTTTCTACTACACCATTCTGTTGGGGTGTTCTAGGGGCAGAAAAGTTATGAGTATAGCCATTGTGTGAGCAATAAGATTCAAAATCTTGATTTTCAAACTCACGACCATGATCACTTCTCAATGTTTTAATCTTAAGACCACTAAGGTTCTCTACAGATTTAGAGTATTTAACAAAAGAAGAAACAGCTTCACTTTTGTGAGCTAGAAAATATACCCAAGTATATCTAGAAAAATCATCCACAAGAACATAAACATAGTTCTCCCCATTTAAACTAGAAACTCTTGATGGTCCAAACAAATCCATGTGAACCAATTCAAGTGGTTGAGAAGTCGAAACTTCTTTCTTTAATTTAAAAGAAACTTTGTGTTGTTTTCCCTTTTGACAGGGGTTACACACTCTATCATTTTGGAATTCTAATTTAGGTAGGTCTCTAACTAGGTTTTTTCTAGAGAGTTTTCTAAGTGAGTGAATGTTAATGTCCCAATATTCTGTGCCATAGCCAAGATTCTTTATGAAAATAATTCAAACAAGAAATATTCTGCTTAGCTAAAGAATTCAGATTAACAGCATAAACATTTTCATTTCTTAAGGTAGAAAATACCAAAATATTCTTAGAATTAAAAACTTTACAGGAATCATTTTCAAATTTAACATGAAAACCATCATCACATAACTGAGAAATACTTAATAAATTGTGTTTATGGCCATCAACAAATAAAACTTTAGAAATCAAAATTGAATCAGTGTTACCAATCTGGCCTAGGCCGATGATTTTTCCTCTTGAATTATCACCAAAGGTGACAAAGCCTCCATCAACTTTTATTAAACTCTTAAAACAAGAAAAGTCTCCTGACATATGTCTTGAACATCCACTGTCCAAATACCAGATCTCTTTACAGGAGCTCTTTAAGAAAGTTCCCTACAAAACAGATTCAGATGGGAGATGATTTTGGTACCCAGATTTTCGTGGGTCCAGACAGGTTAGCCAATAACACTTTAGGTACCCAGATTTGTCTAGTGGGTCTCATATAATTTGTAGAATTGATATGCTTTGAAAGATAAACTTTATTAGATCCATAGCTATGAATATAACTGGTTTAAGCATATGATGTTCCAGAATTACCTTCATCCTGTCCATATTTAGAAATGAATCTAGTTTTGGCAATTTTCCTTTGTCCAGGTTGGTATCCTATACCAGTAGTATATTTAGGTGCTATTTTCTTTCCTAGCATCTATGTTAGTGTATTTTTTCCATTGGTGAACTTCCCTAAGTCTTTCTTGAGTTTCTCATTAGATAGTTTCAGTTCAGTGTTTTCTTTTAACAGTTGAGCATTTTTCTCTATTTCAATAGTGAGTTCGGTTTTAACTGTAGTGGTGAGAGCATGCTGTTTCTTTAATGACTTGTATTAATCCTTAAGTTCATTACATTTCTCTTCCAGCATATCACAGTACTCAAACAATTCATTTTTAGACATTGTTCCAGAATCAGAATCAGATTCTTCATTATCTCCAGAGTAATAATAATTTAAAGCAGGAGTTTAAGCAGTTACTTGAGAAGTGTTTGTCATAAAGCACATATTTGCCTTATTTTTGTGTTCAGTTTCAGAGCTTTCAGATTCAGTAGAGCTATCCTCAGAAGCACTCCAAGTAGCCTTCATGGCTTTCTTGAACTTATTGTCCTTATATTCATATTTCTTTTTATACTTCAGCTTTGGACAGTCGGCTTTAATGTGTCCTTTTCTCTTGCACTCATAACAGAAAACATCATCTGATTTGTCATTCTTCTTCCAATCCTTTTTCCATTTACCTTGGTGATCATACTTACCCTTATAATTTGTTTTTTTGAAGAACTTCTTTTTCCTATAAAATTTCTTAAATCTTCTAGCAATGTGAGCCATCTCAGCATCACTGTCAGAATCACTTTCACTGTCTTCATAGCTTGAACTTTCAACTACAGCTTGAAGCTTTTCTTTGTCCTTATTCTTTGATGTTGAAGATTTGAAAGCGACAGACTTTCTTGGAGGTTCATTTTCTTCCTCTTTATTCACTTTAAGCTCTTCTTCATACATCATCAGCTTGCCAATTAGTTCCTTGATAGGTAGAGCAGCAATGTCACATGATTCTCTGATTGAGACAGATGTGCCTCTCCATCTATCAGGTAGACATCTCAAAATTCTCATAATTTGTTCCTTCGACGAGACATCCTTTCCCAGCGAGATCATTGTATTGACAATTTCATTGAACCTGAGATACATGTTTGAAATGGGTTCGTCAGGCTTCATTTTAAAATTATCATACTTGATAGTATAAGTGTTCAATCTCATTTCTTTAACATTCGTTGTTCCTTCATGAGAAACATCTAAGGTATCACAAATTTCATATGCAGTCTTACAAGAAGAAATTATATTAAACTCTTCATCTCCTATAGCACAGTACAAGGCATTCATAGCTTTACAGTTGTTATTGTAAGCATTCTTTATAGGTTCATCCCAAGTAGATCTAGTAGTAGTCGGAATTTTGTATTCTGATTCAATAGCAGTCCAAATATCAAAACCTATGCTTTCTAGATGAATTTTCATTTTCAGTTTCCACTGAGCATAATTAGTTCCATTAAAGAAAGGTGGCCGGTTAGTAGCAGCACCCTCAAGTCTATTGTCCATGATGATAAAAGTTTAAAGAGATAAAAATTTAGATATAACAGAAATTTTAAGACCTTTAAAATACAACTAAAATCACAGTTCAAAAGCAGAGTACTTTTAGAAAGTATTTTCGATCCTCTGATACCAAGTGTTGGTCGGAGTGGTTTACTCAAGAGGGGGGTGAATTGAGTACCAATTAAAATTTCTGTATTTAAAAACACTGTCTTAAAGACCCCCAAATAAAATAATAAATTAAACTGTAGTGAATTTATATTAAAGTAGAGGTTCTGTTAGATTATCAAGGGATTGATTAATTCCCAGTTAATCAACACAGGAGTGTGTGATTATCTTTTTAAACTAACTTACTAATCTACACAAAACATAAACACTTGCTAATTTAATTATCAAAGTAACTTTAAAAACAGTATTGGTTTTAAAGTGATTAGCAGCGGAATAAAACTTTTAAAGAGATGGCACAACAAATGTAACCAAGATGTTCAGTCTCAAGCTGAGACTTAGTCCACTCAAAAGTTTAAATAAAAATGATCCACACCCTAGATCGGGGTTCAACAGTTTACAACTGTCCAGGTCGAAGACCTCTACCACTGTTATTCATGGGAAACAGTACAACAGCAACCAGCTGTCCAGGTCACACACGACCTCTACCACTGTTATTCGTGGGAAAGAATGAATGCAGGAATTTGGTAAGGATTTAAAAACCCTCCAGTTTGAGTACAAGAGACAGTGTATGTGTTAGATACAACAGATAACACACACTGCTCGAAAAGAATAATAATAAATCACAGAACAAGAGATGTAGAGTTTAGAGATGGTTATGGTGATTTCAGTGTAGCTCTGGACTCCTTTGGATTCTATCAAAAGTGATTCTGAGTCCTCTTCTCGTTTCTATTCGAGAAACAGAGTGTCGTATGCTCCAGGTTCACAGACAGTGAAAATGTAGTGGTTGAAGTTCTTCAGTGTTCTTCTTATATGCACAGAACACTTCTCGAGTATGCTTGATTGTCTATGAGCATCTCTGTGTTCTTGATTCTTCTTGTTCTTGTGTTTGGTATATTTCATCCACCACACTCTTGTCTCTGTTGGGCAGCGTAGTCTTCTTGTATTTATCTCACGTGCAACAGGGGACAAAAAATATTTTCTTTCTATAGGTATGAGGTACGGGTTCCTGACATCTGAAAACCTTTATTAGATATTTGAAAAATCATTAAAATGTACATGATATGACCGTTGTATAGATTAAATAAAGATAGGAAATAAAGAAATTCAAACAGTGAGTCGAGTGATCGGTAGGTAATCCGCATCGGTAGCTTGGACATCGGTAGCTCAATTTCATTAGTTGCTTTGACTCTATCGGTGGCTCTATGCATCGGTTGGTATATTCTTGTATCGGTGACTTTGTTTATCGGTAGATCCATGCGTCGGTAGCTCCATGCGTCGGTAGCTCCATGCGTCGGTAGCTCTTATTCCATCGGTAGCTATTTATACTTACACTGGTAGCTCTATTTTTGTATTGGTAGCTGTCTGTAAGTCAGTAGCATACATTTATAAGCACATCGGTAGCTCTGTGTTAAGTGTATCGGTGACTCTGTCGGTCGGTAGACTAAGTCTATCGGTAGACTGGGTACCAGTAGCTCTTTATCAGTAGCTATCGGCAGATTACTTATCTGTTTTATACAGAACACATCCGATTGTGTTATAATCAATTTATAACTTGTATGAACATGGATAAATGAGGATTAACATATTCCAAAGACTATTTTAAAAATTAATATTGGTTTGATCACAGATTTGAATGAATTAAAGTATAGATCAATGATACTTAAAAATATCATAGAGAATGAAAACATAATTGGGATTTTCAACACATATAAATACATGATTGAGATTATCAAAACAGGTGAGGTCAACACATATTTTAATTTATTTGTTTAAAATGATATTATTATTTTGTTAATAAAATTTTAGTATAATTTTCATTATATAATATTCATTAAAAAAAGAAATTAAAAAGAATTATTTTTTATAAAATTCATGATATATTATCAAAATATATATATATTGTTATAATTAACCCAAATAATATATATTATTTTAAGATTTATGTAATATAATTTAAATACAATATTTATTGAAATAAAATTGATTATGTAATATTAAAACGATATAATAAATATTTAACAGTTTCAAAAATATGACTATGTTATAAAAATATTATTTTTCAATAAATAATGTTTTGTTATATTGATGTTAGAATTTAAATATTTTGAAAATAATATATATAAAAATGATTTTTAAATTATCTCATATAAATTAGGTAATGATGAATATTATAGATTTTCTAAAAATATTATAATATTATTGAATAGAAAAAATATAGTTTTATGTTTTTTTGTATATTTGATTAAAATATATTTGTGTAAAATAATGATAAAAAAATAAAATAAAAATAGTCAACGAAATATAATAAATTATATTATTAATGTTATTTATTTTAATGGTTCTCAATCAGTTTCTAAACATAAATATTGTTTTTGGATATCTCAAAAAGAAATAATGATTTCAAAAACTAGATTTTGTGGAAAAATTAATTTTCCTTGTCCAAAGTAATGCTAAAATATAGATATTTTTTCAAATGGATTAAAATAATACAATGGTTTACTCAAATTACTAAAACCAAGATAAAAATAATGTTAATGGTAATGGTTATTCATTTCAAAGAATAAATAATTCCAAGACCTATATGTGTATATTATTTAAAAAATTAACATATTTTATTATAAATACCCACTACAAGCCCATTCCTCGACAATCCAAATCCATAATTCACAATGTATGTGCCATTTTACTAAATATAAATTTATTCAATGGTGACATAATGTTATCAAGGTTCTAACCTCTTGTTTTATGAATCATATCTTCATGGTACTATAATTTTACACTTCTTTTATTTTGTCCAAGTACATATTTTTGTAATTATTTATAAATAATTGTTTACAATCCTTTCTTAAAATTTTTTATTATCCCATTAAAAAATAAAATTGTCAACAGAAATCTATCTTCACCACCAATTATGTTATTCCATTAATCTTCTTTTTATTCTATTATACTAAAAAACTCATATGCCGAATTTCCCTCTTACAAGTGAAATATTATTTTATTTTGTACAACCAAAAAATTCCTTATACATGGGTCTTCAACAATATTAAACTATATTTTATTGAAAATGGGATTTACATTTAATAAACCATCATTCACTTTCTAAGGGATAAAAAATATGTATTTTTCAAGACAGTATGTATTTATATATTAAATTATTTTATATTTATCCCATTATTTATTATCATTGAGTTTATATTGAAAGGGTTTATTATGATCAATGAGGCTCTCATTAATTAATTCCTATGAATGGTGTTCCCTCTTAGTTCATTGATGTATTAGGTAATGAATTTATCAATATAAATAACATGTTTCATGGTACCTTAGGGAATAACCTTGGTAATTATAATTTACATCACCATTCTCACAAACAATGGTGATATGATTTTAAATTTCCCATATTTTTGTTTTAGACACATTAACTTGTTTTCAATAATTGTATTTAGATTATGATATTACTAATTTTCTTATGCCCTTTCCTTATTTATTTCCACCATGGTCATGTTCTGAATATATCATATTTATTCCATTATATATCTGTATTCTCACCCATTTCTTTTGATATTTGTCTCCCTTATATAGGATCTAGAAAAAGTGGAATATGATAAACTAAAGTGGAATCCATTCATTTGGAATGTAATATTTTATATGTTATTAATGTATTATGATTCTAATTTATAGGAAACTAAACCCTAAAATATCATGTGCATTGTCAAGTGTTGTACAACGTAATATATGTGATATGTATTAAAAAAATAAGTATCACCTTGATATATAGAGATGATGAAGGATAGAAGAGCCTATGATTTATTTAGAAGTAGCATTATTGGAACAAAATTTCAAATATATGATCCATTCAATTAGAATGTATCCATCATTAAGAAGAATTTGGTCTAGTTACATGTTTGGTATGTTAAACTTGTTCCCCATTTGGATATATCTATATACATGATTAGGAATAATCTAATGATATTTTCATTGGACATCTAGTGGAAATCAAAGAAGCATCAGTGTTTTCTCCATCACACTTCATTATCTACCAAATATGGAGAATGGATGATAGGTTTCATTCAATTTTAACTCCAAAAAATAAATAAAAAGAACCTTTCTATTGATATCTATGTGGTGACATAATACTACCACATACAATATTTGTGAAAGAGGGATTCATTTGAGATATGTAGAAATTATCCTTTACTATCACATAACAATATGATTTGAAAATTTTCATTGATATCATGTATTCTATTAGGGTTGTTCTTATTCATTTTCTATAAATTCCCAAGCATTAACATGGTGAAAAGCACACATGTGGATATTCTAAGTGAAATGAATTCATATGTGTTATAAAATTTGAGAGAAGTCATTTCTTTTTATATGTTATTCGATAATAATATAATTTAATTTAATATATTCTGTTAACTTTTGATATTTGACCATAGATATGATATCTATAAGTAAGAAGAACTTATATTGGAGTGATAATTATCCTCCAAAATTAGTCCTATATTGGGCCTCATGGAGAAGATATTCTTAATGGACTCCTTTGAATCCTCCTAACTCATGGGATACTCATAAAACTCCCTTAAGGTGATGATAAATTAAATAATTACATTATTAACCCACATCCACTCACATAATAATCATATTATATCTAAAATATGGTTTCACAGTGAATACTCCAGCCTCTTTCTATTGTTCGGTACTGAAATAGAAATGATATAACATCAATTAAAATTTAAATTAATATATTTTTAAATGATAATATTTTTTATTAAAATAATTTTCTCATATAATAGAAAATTCCACATAAAATAATAATAAACCATCACATTTGAGACTATCATAAGGCTTGAACCCATACTTATGTGTAGCAATGATTCAATTCCAGTGATTGGTCTATATGAATTATTAATTTTTTTCTCCCTAATTATTTATTTATTTATTTATTATAATTGCAATTGTTTATACTATAAAAAAACTAAATACTCAAAATACTTTTAATAATGTAACTCTAACATAAATACACAAATAAGGATTATTTAATGTCTAGATATGATCCCATTAAATCGTCTTTATTTTGTATCATTTTTAGAAATATGAAATTATATGAAATTATATTAATGAAATCTATGTTTGTTTTTTTAGTGTTGTTTTATAAATTATTTTATTAGTGTAATAAAATATTGGTTTTAATTAGAATCATGAAATCATTTTTTAAGATAAATAGACTTTTCTAGAATAATATGGTTTTATTAAAATGTTACATTTTAAAATTTTATAATTTTAATCTAATAAATTTTTGTATTTATTTGTTTAAAAATAATTTTTTGTTAGAATTTGTACTTTTTCTAAAAAATATTCGGGGGACTACTAAAAGTACCAATTTTTTAAATAGTGTCACTTATATTACATATGTATAATTAAGAAGCAAAAAACATTTTAAATCTATTTTCATATCTAAGTAAACGTTTAAGGATTTAAATAATTTTTTTAGAAAAGTGATGACATGAACTCATTTCCCAGCTCATGTCATCAAAGGAATTTATTAAATGAAAAGTTGCAATACAAAACACGAGGAGTAATGTGATTACTCCAGCAGGGAATTAAGGGGGGTACAAGGAAGCTCAAACAAAAGAAAACTAGTATCCCAAATTAGCTCCTTCAAAATGAAGAGAGATCTTCCATCTTGGATCATCCCGCTAGGATCTTCACTTCAAGGGATAAATGATGTACCAAAAAAGGAATATGACATGCATAATAACTTCGAACCAAGAATGAAAAGCATCTAATAGTCAGAGCAAACTCCAAAGCTACAAACAGACTGAGAACCATGAAGAAAATGCACACCAGCCAGACCAATCCAAAAAATATGGATGATATACTTAGTATAAATCAAGATCCAACACATAGCAACAGCTTCATCCAAATAAGTTCCATGCAAAACAGGACATGAATAAAAAACTCAAGGCAGGAAGAGAGAATGCATCATACAAATTTCATGGTTAATAACCCAAAATTAATGCAAAATCAATAGCCACATGCCCATGTAGAGAACATCCAGTAGTTGAAAAAATTCTTGAAAAGAGATATTCAATCAAAGCTATTGAAATCAGAAAATGGATCTTTGATAAAATCTTTAGCAACTTTAATGAGCATCCTCATCAGAACAATCAGAGTATTGTGGGTATTCAGGCAGAGGTTCCGAAGGAAATGGTTGTGGTGGAATCTCAAGGGCATATCCTTTTTCCACAAATGATCTTGTGACAATGGTTCTCTCATGGATGGCATTCTCTCTATGCTTCCTAGCCTTCCTAGGAATTTTGGTGATGAATCCATCATGGTCCATGATGATTTTTTTCTCTTTTCGTTCCTTCTAATGCAACGATTCCCCAAAATTTGGAATCTTACCAGAATTCATATGCAAAGATTCATCAACATCTTGTTGTAGAACTTCATTGTTCACCCTCATACCTTTGCTAATCACCTGGTTTTCAGAAATTGGAAATCCTTTCATGATTGAAAGAACAATCTCATTCTTTTTAGATTTAGGATTCTCTTGCTATTTGGTGACATCAAGAACATCCTGAACAATATCTGAAAGATGACATTCAGGTTCTAGAGAATTCAAACCCATTATATCCTCATCTTCTCTTTCCTTGCAAACACCTTTAGAGGGATCAGCCACAACTTTTTTCCTTCCTTTATCCTTTTCTATCCATATTGATCTTAAATTTTTTGAACAACTATTAGTTTTTTCATAGTTATTTGAATTTTGACCTAGCGTGTAACAAAGATGGAATTAGTCCAGTACACTCTCATAATATACCTCTTATAAAAAACCAAAGTCACCACTTTGTATCCAAATATCCGAGGGCAATTATGTAGAGACACCAGCTTCAATACATACTCTTGCAACAGAGGGCCTAGAGAGAGTTTTTCTGGCATAATCAAGCCTCATTGGGTAGCCAATGAGTGAAGAGATCGAAAACAAAGCAGTTTTCCTAAATAAGTGTAAAGGAAATCCAAGAAATCCAACCCATACTAGAACAATCGGGGATTCAGCCTGAGGATCAAAGTCAGGGGTCCAGTTAAGAATTCTCCTTTGGCAGCCCCCAAAGGACCAAGTTCGTTTAGCCTAAAGTCTGTAATAACTCTCAACAGAGTCGAATTGTAGCACAATTTGAGAGGCATTGAAGAGACCCAATTGAAACCCTGTAAATCTGATGATTTCCAATGAAGATTGATGAAATTTTAGTGAAGGCCTTCTATTTTGAAATTTCCCAACCAGAACATACTAAAGATCTGAAGAAACAAAGCTAACCTCATCGGTTGAGAATGCGTTGGCAAGTTGACCTCCATGGAGATATGTCGTTGGATTGATCTGAATGTTCTGGACATCATCATCATGCTCAGAAGAGCTTTGGAACAATTTACCAGCAAAAAATTCATCAAAAGTGCGAGGATTAGGGTTAGGGTTCGCATCTCACAGCGTTGGGTTCAGTCGTGGTTTGCGACAGATCTCTCTCATCCTCATTTAAGGATTTAAATAATCTATTTTAATACAATACACAAAATTTGGGAACCTAATATTTACATTTTTTAACATATGTTATTTAATATTTATATAAAAACCAATTTCAAGGTCTTTTCATTTAGTAGTATTTTTATAAGGATCCATTTGGGATTAGATTAATCTAGATGTCAACAATGATTTATTTCATTATTTACTAATGAATCTAATTTGTGTAAATAATTTTCAAAATATCATAAATTTTTAAAAAAAATTAGTTAAATATGTTTTAAAAAAAATGGTTTGCATAAATTTTCTGAAAATATATTAATTATTTGTCTGGACCCTAATGAAATTGAATTTTATTAAATGGATTTCTTATTTTGAATCACAAAATCATTATTTCAATATAGGTATCCAGTTATGATTATTGATAATGTTAATATAAAATTGAAAAATTTATATTATTATGGTTTTAGTTAAAATAGGTATAAAGGGGATTAACATTGGGAATTTCATAGAATATCTTTAAAACATTTAACATGTTATCTATTTGAGTGTATTTAGACACTATAATATATTATCTAGGTATTTTGGATTATTGTGTTCTCTCTGAGAATGACAATGAAATATAATTAATTTAAATCATTAACTTATTATATATGTATCAATCAACACAATAATAAAATTATGGATCAAGTGAATGTATATTATATTTATAAAATAATAAAAATTTATTAGTAACACTATATTAACTGCCTACATACCCTTTGCATCCATTAGTAATTGATGTCATCACTCATGCATGTATGTGTAATAGAACCTTCATAAAGCAATGTGATACCTTTATCATTTCCACTTGTAAAGGATAGTCATAAGGATGGATATAATAAATAAATTTGAAAAATATGAAATATTTATTAATATTTAAATTCAAAGTATTTACTATATTTTTTCATTACCACTAATTATAAAAAAGTCAAAATGTTTCTATCATATGTGTACAAAATAAAATATCCATAATATAATGTTATTGATTTTTCTGGATAAACATAAAATATTTTTAATATAACAGTATTTAATGTAAAAAAATTTATTAGAGAATCATTAATATTATAGATACTTGGACCCATTCTCTTTTTGAACTTAATTTTCCTAACAAAGTAATTTTATTATTAAAAGATGAATGCCCACATAACACTTGACAAGGAAACCCCCGATTATGTATTTCAAATTATTTTATTATATTTAATGAAATAAAAGGAATTATGATTATAAATTAAACCGTTAAATAGTTCATAAAATTTTTATGAAAAACATATCATTCTTTCGAATGATAAATAATGTATGTGGAAGGGAGTTACATGAGTTAAGGGTGTCTAAATACAATTTCCATTAATTAAGATTTATAAATTATTAATTGAAATGTTTATTTTAGGATTATATAAGTAATTACATATTATTCTTTATGTATTATTTACATTTTTTTTATTTACTTTTTTGACATAATGACTTCTCTGATTGATTCACACATTAATAGTTACCTGCAATTTAATGGGTTTCTCATCTCAAACTACATTATTTGAGACATGATCCAATTATAACCCACAAATATTTCATATTGTTTGTTCTATATCTATATAAATTCTATATAATGAATAAATATTTTAACACCATATTTATATGTAATATTTTTCATTCTCTATTTCCCGAAGATTTGATTATAATGAACTAAAAGTCATAGTTGTTTTCATTACCTCTAGTTTAAATTCATGAAAAATGATTCTTAAAATTCTTCATGATTTTTATAGGGTGTACATACTACACCTTGGATGTATACGGACATATTTTTTCATTTAATTAATTGTATTTATAGAAAAATATCATGTTCTATCTTCTAATGGTTTTTTATTCTGAGGTTTCTTAAATCATAATGGTTTTCGACACTCAATTTTTCCCTCATTTATATAAGTTTTATATTCACCACATAAATTCCATTGAGTTATGTATATAAATCAAATAAATTTCATTTTAGATATATTTCATTAAAATATATTTTTTTATAATCCATATATGGTTTTCCTTTTTTATGGAATTTAGAATTTAAATTTTTATGAATGGAGTTTATTTATAATCATTGAAACAAATTATTTTAATGTTTTTTACACAGTGTATGTCTCCATTGTACTTTATAATGTTCCAAGAATGTTACTTAAAATTCATAATTTTTTGATAAAATAATTTTCAGGGACTTTAGCCATCATTTAAAATGGTTTTAATAAAATATTATTACATTTTACACACCGTTCCCTTTTGATTTTGTTTTAAAATGTATGATGTAAAATCATTCCATAAAATTGAATACAGACCTACCATTTGAATAACTATATAAATTATTCATAATTAAACTCTCTAGATAATATTTAGGGGTTTCAGTTAAAAAATATTACCCATTATAGTTTGTCTTTTTAGTTTATAAAATTTAACAGAAATAATGTGTTTTTTATTCTTATATACAAAATAATATTTGAATATTCTTATAAATAATTATTTTCTTCAATTTTAACATCACTAAAATGTTTTCAATTCCTGACTAGTAAAATTTAATAATGATACCATCAACATATTTTTTTTGGATGGAATATGATGATATCTTAAATAGAATTATCATGAAATCTATTTTATTTACATTAATTAACAATGTTATTTGTTGAATGATGGTTGTTTCAATGAGTTAAATGAATAAATTAATAAACGAAGTACTTTATTATTATTATGTATCTCAGTGATTTGTGTAAATTTAGGGATATACTATTATAGCTCATGGTTAAATATGAGGCCATGTTAGCTCATGATGTCTGGTTATTCTGAAATAACTCTTGAATGCATTGGGAAATGTAATGGGAGGAACTAGTTAGATGATAATAACAAGAGGTGATGGTGTTTTATGAATATATAGAATTCCAATGAGCTGATTGTGTTTAATGTATTTATGATAATCCTAATTGAATATTGTAATTTCCCAATTCATGTGATTCCATGATGATATCATGATGTTTCGTGATAGGAACATGATCATAATTTTACTATTTTTTTAATTCTTTATTTGAGAAAGATTGATTCCATGTAAAACAAGATTATTAATTGAAATATATCCTAGATTATACTAAATAAGTATACCATTAGTCATATTTTATATCTTTATTTTTATTGGTATTAATCCTCTACTGATGGTCTCATACATTTTGATTATTCTATTAAACCCTTATGGTTATTGTTTAGGCTCTACAGATATTAAATATATAACATTAATATTTATACATAACATTCATTCAATATGACTCTTTTGATATTTATATTTCCCAAGGATATTAATAATGAAAATATTTAGGTTATTTTTTAGTGGGTTTTATTTTTAAATAATATGATAATAGCTATTAATGAAAATTTGTGGAATATTATGAGTTTGGTAAAGTTGAAAAATTGAAATTGATGACATGAATCATTTTACAAGAAGGGGAATTTTTTATTATATCACAAAAAATATAAACCTTAAACTGATCCTTTGATATGAATGTTAATAAACATATCTATTTTTAGTATCATTATATATATTTAAAATTTATACTCATTGTTTGGTAACAATGTATGCAATAAAAGAGTATACATTTAGAAACCCATTTGGGGTTATAGAACTAGTGAATAATATTTGACAAATTCTCTTTACTGTTGCAAAGAAACCCTTTCATGTTGGATCAAGTCTCATAATATTGCATCCTATATGTTATATTACAACCATCTTTAAATCGATGCAAATGAGATAACTTTTTTTCCTTTCACCAAGGATAAAAAATTGAATTGTAAATTCAATCCCTACCTCCATTATAACTTCCATAGATAAACAATAAATTTATGTACATAATAGTGGTCCACTTATATTATGAATTATTATGATAATGGATTGTATATAATAAATCCTCCATATCAAATAGACCAATATAGAGTTTATAATTAATTATTTCTTTCATAATGTGGGATACAATTTTTATGGGATTGATGAATTCTCATTATCTCCTGAAACTAAAATAGAAAACCTAAATATACCCTTCCAAAAAATAATTTATCTATTGTCACACTGTTAGTCACACAATATGGAAAGAAAAAAATGTAGTCCTCTCCCATAGTATAATACCAAAAATAATAATTCACTTAAGCCATTATCTATATTTAATTTACAGAGGAATCAAATGTGATGTACGAAAAAAACCTAGCATCACCCATGTCATCTTTTTAAGAGAATAAAATTTTTTCCCGAAACTAGTGACATAAATAACCATATCCCCATTGATAATTTCAACATTTAATAGCCCATTATTTTCACATAAGCATATTTTTATATAAAATGGTTTAATCTACAAAAATATCCTTAGTGGGTTGTCTCCAAAATGATAAACTCATCCTCAATAGGTTATGTCCCCAATGAGGACATAATCTACAATGGGAAATAACCCCAATGATTCTGACTATATAATATTTACATCTTGATATTGGTTGTCAAGATGTTCCATAAATGGTCACCCATGTGTTATCCCCTTTTTTCTCCTCTTGTCACCCCTTTTACGATAATTTCCTCCTATTCACATGACATTATACTACATTTAAATTTCTTATCATATTATATTAAACAATGAAACGTTGTTGAAATGGGATATAAACCATGTAAGCCTTGTTAATCATGACTCTTCATAGATTATTATTCTAAACCCTATAATTGGTTATAGACATAAGATCTTAAATTTCACCACAAAAGTGTTTTTTTCAATACCATAAACCAATATGACTAGTTTTATTTAGTATTATTGAACTACTTGGGTTCTACTTCCCATCATATGAAAATTTTTTAATTCCAATTTATGTTCTTGATCCCAACTAGAAAAAACATATATCCTATTGATATGGATATAAATTTTTGAAATGTCAGTAGAACGACATTAAAACCTTATTATAAATAATTATCACTATTAAAATGGAAGGAATTGATCAATATCATTTATTAAAATAAGAAATAGTAATATCATTAATATTATTGATTCATGAATGGAAAACAATTATGAGATTCACAAAACAAGCATTAATATCTTATAGAGATGTGACAAACTCCCACCTTCTGGACTAAGGAAAAACAAATAACACTACTTGTATGTCCCAATGAAAACATTAACATGGAATATATGTATAAAAAACTATGAAAACCATTGTAGTTGGGGATTGTAGTGTAAACTAATATACTCTAACATTATATATAGAGATAGATATAAATTTACAAAGTATTGTACCATAGATCCAAGATCAATTTTCTCTACCCTTATTCAATTTTATAATGTTTATCACGATCAGTATCATTCTAATATAGAGAAATGAAGTCTTAAAAATAATAATATTGAATAGGATATCTTTTTGTAACAAGTAATGGTCATAATATACATACCTTGGAGGTACTAAAATATTATGTAAAATTTTCATTAACCATATTATAATCATCCGATAGAAGAATTATTTTTCTATTAGATCAATATTTTCTAGAATATGTCTTATATTTTTATTGGATGAAAACCCTTTCACTTAATGAAATACATTTAAAATAATATTTATATTTGTATTTATTATAACAATTTTTTTTATAAAATTTCAATAAATTTTACAAAATTTTTAATTCAAAGACAAACTATTCAATTGATAATATAAATTTCAAATTTTTTAGAAACCATACAATTAATTTACTTCTATGAAATAATATCCCTATATTTTTATCTAATTATTTTGTTCGTATTATTAAAATATTTTTCATTTCTGTGTAAAATATTTGAATCATCAAGATGAAAAATTTTCCACATTCCAAAAAAATATCCAAATTTATTTATACACGACATTGAAATGTTTAAGAGAATCCTAAATATTCATAGTTATTTCCAATCATAAAAAATTCCAACATTTAATATATATTTTTCTTGAATATAAATGATTTATTTTTATTGCTTATATATTGACGTGAAAAGAGATTCCTCCCTTGAATATTATTTTCATAATATTTTTAACAGAAATATATTTTTATTTTATTCATGCATATAACTATATGAAATTAAATAAAAATGGTAGTATAATTTGTTTTTGGTTCAGTGATATCATATGAACCTGAAATAGAATAGAAAAATTAATTTATTATGATAAAGTGATAGATTATTTTAATTTAAATAGAAATTATACATACAAAAATTTGTGTAATAATTGAGATATATTAAATACTTAAATAACATTAATTTATTGATTCTCAATGAAAGAGAGAATTTCCCCATATATAATTATTATTTGATAAGGATAATGAATAAAATTGGAAACAAGTGTATAAAACTGAAATAAAATTGATAATTTGATGTGTATTCCGATTTATTCCATTGATAGTATTTAATGTAAATGGTGATGGGAATTTACACTTTAGGAAACGCTGCCAAATACCATATCCTCATATATGGTCTCTAATTAGCCTATAGAATCCCATTCAATATAATATTCCATCTTTAGGAAATGTTCTAATTCATATATAATTTAATGATATAACAAACAAGGCCATTATGACAAACATGTTACATCTCATTGATGTAGATTCCATTAGAATATATGGTACACCATTATGGATGATTTCTTATAGAATTTATCTCAATAAAATATTATGTATAAATTCATAATTGTTTCTCATTAGAAACTATTCTTAAGGCCCATTGAACATAGTGAGGTAGATATGCCTTTATATCTTGAATAATTTACAATTATTATGTTTTCAAAAACCATTTAATAAAAAATACTTTATATCTATATCATAATATGAAATGTTTTTTATATTCTTAAACGTACAAGCATCATGTTACATTGTTATGATATCTAATAATTGTTTTTCCAAATGAATGATTTCTAATTATAATTAAAAAAAATTACATAGTCCCAATTGATCGGATGTTTGACTTATTTTTCATTATATCTTTATTAATAATGGGGATTCGTTAAAATATATATATTCATTGAATGGTTATAAAAAAATTCAATTTATCATATTTGATATGAAAATCAGATAGTTCCATTCATATCTAACACAATTTTACCTACAATTATTATGATACCCATACTCTTATATTTTTTTACAAAAAAATCATATGATTTTTCTATAAATTAATTGAAATGTAGAATTATGAATATATATTAGTATTTCTCATTTGTTTTTAAATCAATATTAAAAGCACAATTATCAAAACATTAAGAACCAATTATTTGAAAAAACATGTGGTGCACATATGAAAGAACTAATGATTCATATTACTATAAACATAATTTATTATAATTTTTAATATATTCATATATATTTATTTAGATCATCTTATGATCTCACACATAGAAATAGACAACATCACAACAACTGAGATCATGAATACATTCTATTTAATACAGAAGGAATCAAATCTTCTTATGATTTACTTGTTGTCAACACATCTTTATGATGATTATAATACATTATACAATATTTACCCATACTGGTAAAAATTATTTAAAAAAAATAAAAACACTTAATATATATAATATCATATTTAATAAGAATATTTTTAAAATTACTCTCGTAAAATTGAGGAATTAACATGAAAAAAAGTCTCATACATGCCTCCTAATAATCTCATTAGCCATTAAATTTAATAAATCCTAACAATGAGATGGAATTAATTAACTAATAACAATTTCTTATATATAAGTTGGTACTGTTATAATATACCACTAATACGAACACATAAATTATATGGGTTCATCTTTTTATTTATTAAAAACAATATATTAATAACAATGTTCCTTCCTCTCAAATAATATATGATGTTACTATTACACACAATATAAAAAAATTAGTTATCTTAGAGAATCGATCCAGTTTCTACACATATTTGAAAATTTATAGGATTATTTATGTAGATACTTTCTAAACTTTTCCCTTTTTTGAAACTTATTATTCATATCCATTTGATATAGTTAAAGTGTGTTAGGTGTTACATATTATGAAGGAAATAATTTTTTTAACCATTCTACATGTGAAATAATCACACCCTATTTTATACCTACCACATTAATTTTAGGAAACAATTATTATTTATTCTACACAATCTATCTAATCCTTAATGAATTTTCATGAAATTATAAATATATTAAACTACTTTTTTTCATATAGTGAATTTTTAAACTCATATAGATTCTTAATTATTATATAACTGGTTATATCATGAATTTAAATATCCAATTTTCATTACAAAATAATTTTAACATAGCCTTTGAGAAATTCTATATACAAAAATTATAATGTTCAAAAACATTTCTTATATTATTAATATTTTTTCACATAGGAATCATCAAATCAAATAAAATATATTATTTGAATGCTCCCATGTGGATTCAACATTATCTTTTGAATTGTATCATATTGTCTATTAGAATTTGTATATTATATTTGATTTTAGATTGATCTCATATTTTCAAAATTTATATTTTCATTATGTTCTTTTTTCTAACAAATTTTATTTTATTTTTTAATTCACTAATTATTACAAAACATTATTTGAACCAATTATTTCACTAAAAGGTGTATCATATTTTATACTATGTATGATGTAATTTTTATTCAGTAACATGAAAATATATTACACATCAAATTGTTTTAAATATTTCCTATTTTCAATTATTGTTAAGGAAGAATACAATAAATTTTATAAAATGGAATATACATCAATCTGATGTATTTCATTTCAATGAAATAAAGGATCATCGTGAGATTGGCCTTTGGTAGAATAAAAATAGAAATAATTTTTTTTGTTTAAATAACATCATCCCATTTATAATTTGATAATTATTTCTATGTTACATGTGATTTATGATGAAAAAAGGAGTGGTTAAATTTATTATTGAAATAAATATTATATGTAAATAATATATTTAATTATTATGTAATAATTAATGATGAAATAATTTCATTAATCCTAAGACAAGTGTTTTGGAAGTGTAAGTATTACATAATTAAATAGAATTGTTTTTATAATTGTTAAATTGAAAAAAGGACTTTTTATTACTCTTTTATTCACATTGACAAGAGTTATAAATAAAATAAACTATGATAATTTCTTTTATAAAGGGTGAGGACCAAACTTGACGTTTTATAATATGGAAAAAATATAAATAGTCACTTTTAAGGAAGACCAACCCTTCATCTCTTTTAGTTGGTGTATATTTAACCCATTAATTCACAAAGAAGCACACCCAACATATAACTTTTAATGGTTAAATAACCAAATCAGAATTTTTAGTCTAGTTAAATAGAAAAATTTATTTCTATGGAATACCCCTAAATTTTTTCTTCTGATAATTTCAATTCCATTTTAGCATGTGTCCTTATCTGAGACTCCACATAGAGTAGATGTAATTTACTAGTAGTGAGGTTCTATATTGTTATCATGGGGGGAATATAATCTCATTTATTAATTTTAATGAAATGATAAAAACAAAAAACATACACAATAAAATGATATACGTAAAATTATGGGGAATAAAAAAAGAAACATGCTATATAAAATATAATGTGAATGTAAAAAACCAAACAAAATAGAGATCATTATGGAACATAATAACTGATCAGGAACTAAGACAATCATAAACAATTTCATGTTTAAAAATATTAAGTTATCTATTATTATCATTCAGTAATAATGAATATATCTATTGAATCATTCCATGATATCTATAATAATAATCAGTCATAGTGCTCAACCAAACATGAATATTTAAATATACACGGATTCTCAAATGACCTTCTTCCATTTTTACCTAAGGAGGGAATGAGAACCAAATATTGGAAGCACCAATATGACATTGTATATAACCACTAAATAAATAATGTACACAACTACAGTGATCAATATAATAAAAATTTAAACATTTTAAGAATAAAAAATTAACCATTATTGATAGTATGGATCTAATATGAGAAATGAGACAAACCTCTATCTGCATTTGACAATGTTAGTGAGTGTGTTATAACATCTTAGGAAATTTCCACAGAATATCATGACTTTCAAAATTAATATTATAATTTAAAATTAAATTCAAAAGAATCTAGCTCAATAACCAAATCATAGGATAAATTCATTGAAATCCACTACAATAATTATAATTATGGGGATGAATCCTTCCAAGATCATATAACAAGTATTTCCTATCATAGGGAAATGGATAGCACCTTTACAACTCATATATCTAATCTGAGGATGTACAATGCTTCTTTCTATATTTTATATCAATCACATCAGTTGTTTTGTCAACAAATATACATTTAAACCCCTATATCTCATCACATTTGTTTGGAAATTTATCCCACCCTCATCTCTTCAGTTACATGCATGATATGAAAATACAAAGATAACATCCCTGAAAAACCAATTTTCAAAGAAAATCTCATTTGGTAGTGATACCAAGCATAATCATATCGTATAATTCCTCTCAATTGGTTTTACCTTCTACTAAATCATGTCTCACAAACAAAGTCTACTCTCTGATGTGAATGACCTATCATTACTATACCCATAACATGATCACAACACAAATTATGGATTTATAGTGACAATTCAAATCATCTCTACTATTTTTTTTATCATATCAGTGGTCATTCTATCACTGGGTCACCGGTAAAATCCATCAAGAAAAATTCATTTCATTGGAATCTCATAGGGTCTCCACATCCTCAAATTAATATTTATTTAAACATCAATCAATTAATGAAAATAAATTCCCAAATAATCATTATAAAAATACAATTTCCTAAATTCCCTCCTCAATAGAGACATATAAGAACCTCTCTAGAGAGAATGGTAAAAAAAATCTAAATACTAATGGAATTACTGTTTCTTTACCCAAACCCATACTATTGGTGAATAAAAACATAGAGTAATTATCATATAATGAAAATAATATTGTGTAATGAACTCTCACCCGATGCACATTTTAGATACTAGAATATCTATATAGAATGGCAAGGATCAAACTAGGATTACATTTGTAAATTATCCTTACCAAAAACAATACCCTTTAATTACCTATCTACATTTATGACCCTTGGTAAATAATGATTAATTTTCCATTTAATTTACTTCAGGTTTCTATTGTATCAAGTAATATTTTCCTAATCAATTCCTCAAAAAATTAAAGCTCAGACAATAATGCTCTGAACAAAGAGACCATTATTTCCAAAGAAATAGTGTTCAATTCATTCAAAAGTATTCAATATTTTAATAAAATATTACATTATATAAATGTTTAATAACATATTGGTGGCAATATAAGACTTAAAATTCTTTATAATAGTAAAATAATTTACTAGAAGTTTTAATCTAGAATTGTTAATTGCCTCAACTAATATTTTTATATTTTAAGGCCTAGTTTAAATACTCTATATTTCACATCCTTGTCCCCAAATATTTCATCCATCATGAGTGGGCCCTATATCAAACCGTGATAAACAATAATTAATTATATAATTTAACTATTTCTTATTCATATAATATTTCAAAAATTATAATTTATATATAATTTAATAATAATACACAAAATAACGAATAACTAGCATTTCGACCTCATCCAACAGAAACCCTAATCATACACTCTCTATTATCCTATGTCATGATCCAATTGTAATATGGAGAAAATACCACACTGAAGAAACCCAATAATTTGAAATATCTTTTAATATTTAAAAAATCAATAACTAAATTCAAATGGTGTGGTACTTCATTGAAATGACGTGGGATTATGTGAATTAATCACCTTATGTAATCCTATTGAAAACCCAAGTAGAACACATTTCATCTCTAATCATATCATATATTCTCTATACTCTTTAATCATCATACCCAAGGAAACAATTGATCAAATATGATAGGGAGAGTAAGGGAAGAATAAATTGTGAATAAAATAAGGTTAATTTACCACTAGTTGATATTTAAATCACATCATAAGTCCTAGAAACACAATATGGGGGTCAATAAGTATGGGGGTAGTGGCCAGCCAGCCTGTGTGTGCATTAGGGGGATAAAATGGATGAATTTTCATTGAAAATTAAGTAGTGTAAACGTGGTATTTTTGAAAATATTTAAATCACCAATTATAACGATGGATATCTCTATAGATTATTCTAATTTGTAATGAACTTTATTTATCCCCCAAGAGTGTAACATGAACAAGGACATAGTAAAGTCTATTCTATAGACATTATGGTGGAATTAAATCTCTAGATTGTAAAATTCTTGTGTCAACATCATAGTGGTGATAACAAGGAATATTTTACATTGAATATTTTAAAACATCCTAAAAATGACCATCTTCACCATCTCATCTATCTTCTTTCCCAAAGGTGGAACTCCTTATGATCTTATCTCCTAAAAACATCCATCATGGTAATTTTACACTATAATTATCATGTGGGTAAAATCTTCTCAGTGTCTAACAAATTCCCCAGAAAATGGATTTTCCCCAAATAATAGACAATCTAATATGGGTGCTTCATCTTCCAAAATGGGGTCAACTATAGAATGGTTCTCCCTATGGTGGAGCACCTATATCAAAATTTCATTTTTGGCTCATGATGTATTGCACAAATATCCACCCAAGTCATAACAATTCCATGGCGTCATTATTTATTCATGAAAACCACCTCATCATGAACAAAGTATTTAATTCTAAAGAAAAATTACTATTTTCAAAATGACACCCTCATATAAAATAAACAATTGAAATAGTTTTTGAAACCCAGAACCCTAAAATGGTATGTTATTTACAACCTACCTACCAAAACACAATATTCCCTCATGAATCCTCATAGTACATTCAACAATTATCCTCAACAAATCATATTCATCTATTAATTCACAATTATCCATATTCTACTCTGATATGAATAATGATATATGTTTATAAAACTAAAAACAGAAGGTTCACTATTCATAGAAAATTGATCCACGCTTATATACATCACCATTACATTGATATGATTCGTTCATATTCCTAAAAATCTAGTGAACATATTTTATCATTAAATAATTCATCATCTTCGTTATTTTGATCTCCACTATAAGTATCTACTCACAACAGCCAATTTTGAGCCATGATTCCCCCCACCATTTGAATTGCCTATGAAAATGAATTTATATAAATCTAATTATCTAGAAAGTATTATTTTCATTACATTAGATATAACTACAAATGAAAAAACCTATTGATAGTCATATTGAATACCATTCTCAAAACACATGGCCTTACCCATAGGCATGGTATCATATACTATGATATTATGCCTTAGTATATAGAGGCATACTTATATGATTAAAACAACAACAGTAATGTGAACCCCTATTACTAAAAAATATTCCAAAATTTGGATAGTTATAGAACCCCACCAGACATCATGATCTTTACCAAGAAATCAGAATATATTTTTTTTGAATCAAACTCACATAATAGTGAATTATTGTCGAGTAAAATTCAAAAATGAGAACATAATCCTAAATCACATCTAACACTATAATATGAAATTCACCATAGAAATGGAAAACATGAGATTTATATGCTTACAAATATTTAATTTCCATATTGGATATGTTTTGATTATACTTATAAGATGTTTAAAAATACCCACACATGGTAATATCTCTTTGATAGACACTCTATCCACTATCAAACATAATGATTGTATATCTTTGTATTTCTGATTTCCACAATCCAAAACAAAATTTATATTTACAAATTACACTAATTTAATGGTCAGTGCATCATTGGTATCTTTCAAATTATATTAAAAAAAATAAGGGTCACACCCTCCATGCACCAATGTTGGACTCCCAACCAACTGATGTTACATATACACTAATCTTCATGTAAAATAGTTGATGACAATCTGATGTCAATACATTATGAAAAACGTTTTCAAATCACTAAATTGGGTTGATCATACTAAAATACATAAATACATCTTCAGTGAAACCTATCGTAACATAGGGATTTATCACATTCTCATCAAACCAATTAGCTTTTATCCACTAAACAAATACACCTTAGATCATAATTCAATTATAACACATGTAACTGACAACTTATATCACAATATCTCAAAAATAGTAATATGGACCAGTAAAATTCCATCAAAACCAATGAAACATTTTCACACAAGTCTCAATTCAAAAATATTATTCTTATGCACCTAACCTACTAATAATGATCCTCAAGCTTGTTAGTCTAATCTAATAAGAATCTCCATTTTCAATTTTCCTCAAAATCAGTTCATTTTATCCTTGACAAGGTCAATATCATTTTAAATGTATAACATGTGTTATATCTAATCTAAAAATATATATAATCTACATATTAATTATATATTTGACTCACTAGGACATTCTTTTACTTGATAATAGTGAACTACACGTAAATTAACTACGATCAGGTATCTTACTGATCTTTCCCTCTAAACTATTGATTGATTTAATATAACTTATGATATTTATGTAAATAAATCCAATAAAACTAGTAATTTCTATATAATATATCTGATAACACATCATTATATCATTTTTAATAACTCTATAAATATATCAATTATTAATTATTATTAGGAAGTGAGAGAACATTGATATCCACTCTATTAGGTAACCCTATCGAATCATAGCTTAGTGGTCACTAGACACACCAATAACTAGTGATTTTTATAAAAAAATATTTTTCTCTCCCACAACTCTTATTGAAACCCATATATTTCAGAAACCATTACTAATGGTTTTTTATATAATGATACACACAATACATCCCTAGAATATTGTGAGTACTGTTGTCTTTGTAATCTCATTCATATTATTTTGTAATTCAAAATAAATATCATAAAATAATTTTAATCTATGAAAAATGTGATTTTATTCCATGGATCTTCAAAATCCTCATGGGATAAATAGGGGATGTAGATAAAAAATTGTGAGATAAAAACATGTTAATGGTATAATAAATGAATATCATGATGAATGTAATTAAAGAATCCCATTATAATATTAAATAGTTATAAATGGATGGGGAATCATAATATTTAATAATGATGATTGTTATAACATGATAAAATCATGGAATCATATGAATATCAAATGAAAATAAAACTGCGCATGATAAATATAGGTCATGCCTAACTACTTTGAAATGACTACATTTTGCACACTGGATAACCTCTCATTCACTATACATGGAATTTAATGAGATAAAAAAATTACCCAATTAATTGAATGAATGTATAATTCCTATATCTCTTGTCAATTTTATATCATATATATACATATGTTTTCCACATAGATGTATTACATAAGAATGTATGTAATCAATTATAAACATATGAATAAATACTATGCGAAAATAAATTTAAATCCAAAATCAATTAAGGATATGTAAAACAAGTTTAATTGTAATTCCCCAACACCAGTTACATATAGTCGGTGAAATATTTTAATATATTGGTTTGATTACAAGGAATCAATACCTAAAGGACTAATAAGTTAAGAAGTATTGGAAAATAGATTACATAAATGAATGTCACATTACACTTTATAACCTACAACAAAAAAAATAATCCTTTATAAATGCCACTATTCCCATAGATGGACCCTGCATATCAATCAAAATACACTTCCTGGAATCCTGGGAAAAATAAAACATAAAAAAGGGGTGAGCTCAAATGCTCAGTAAGGGTAAGAAATATAGTGGAATATAACATAAATATTAATCATGGTGAATAATTGAAACCACATGCCTTTACCTATAATAAAAAAGAATACATTTATGGAATAAATATGAGTTGAGTAAATAATTTCATAATAAAACATAATCATAAGTATTTTACTTGTCGAACGACCACATGAACCATCAATATTATTTTCATAATGAGGGAATGTATAATACCAAACTTTAATTTCAATGTCAAGGCCTCGTGCCAGGACCTATGGGCTAACTGTAACCAGACCCAAACCTGGAGATCCTCTCTAACCGGACTCCATCCCAGAGAGCCTCTGTAACCAGACTCCATCCCGAAGAGCCTCTATAACCGGACTCTATCCCGGAGAGCCTCTGTAACCGGACTCCATCTGAGAGAGCCTCTATAACTGGACTCCATTTCGGAGGGTCTGCTGTAACCGGACCCCAACCCGAAGGGCTTACTTTTACCAGTCCCCAACCCAGAACATACTAGTCCAGTACATTAATCATAAGAAAAGATGAAATATAACTTAAACATTTGTATTAAAACTATCATACTAAATGTCAACACATTAACCATAAAAAATGAATGGTATAAAAATAGAACATCCACAGTCAAACATATCTTAACTCGTTCAAAAAAATATGCAAGATTGTATTATAATAAATCATGTTCAAATAAACTTAAAATCCATCAATGGGTGTTGACATAGATGAAATCAAAAACTTTTTAGAGAAATATCACTTTCTATTTTGAAATCATTTAAAAGTCGCATAAATATAAAGAAAAAATTTATTCTGAAAATATTCTTATAAGCTTTTAAGGGAATCTTTGACAATGTTAAAACAAAATAAAATAGCCACACCCGCCATATAAGTTAAAAAAGCATTCTTACCTGAATTTGGTCCCAAAGGTTAAAAGTACCTTGTTTGGAAAATGACAGAAAGATTCTTTTCAAACCATTTTATAAAAAGTAAAACAAGGATATAAAGGACATTAACCCGTATTCTAGTAAATAGGAAAAATGTTTCGGAATATATTTTTAAGAAACATGGGTGTGGATGATAAAGAGGTCTTAGTGGATAATTACGTATAAACAACCTCAGATAATGAAGAGATTGTGAAATTAACCCTTACCTCGTTGTAATCAATATAGTCTTATGAAAAATAGAAAATAACAACCAAATGAATCATATAATATCATGAATATAAGAATTATCATGATAATATATATCAAATGGTATTACAAAATTCACCATATGCAATAAATAAGTGGTGAACAATGGAAATATCACGGAATTAAAAGTGAGTGAAGAAACCCATTACCATGTGTCCGACATGACCCATTTGTTCTTTAATATCCTGAATAATAAACTAAAGTTAATTTCTACTTGCTTAATAACCTTTTTTGTGTTTATTATCCCTTTTATATTTCTTATTACCATGTTATAAACATTATTTATTAATTTATTTTAATAACGTTCATTTTGTCGATATTTGGCACTTGAGTCAAAAGTGAACAACTTATAGTTACAAGTTGTTCACATGGTCAAAGGTTAATTATATCCAGAATTATATTCATGATTTAGATGTCATGTATATCATATATATCTAGTATATACATCTATTTATAACTATACATATCAATTTGGGGTAAGAAATGAAATGCATTGTTCATGGAGATGGTAAGCCATACGTATGCATGAACACTACTTTCTTTTTATTTATTATGTTAATGGAATTAAAAAATAATGATACATAGTTATATTATAATTAAAGTATGATATAATATATAATACCATTAACTCCATCCTTTATACGTCCCACATATGATTTTAACGAGTCATATCACATTGAGGGGGCGGTAGTCCGCACTTCCTCAAATGAAATTATCGTGTTTACCCATAATGGAAACCATTAAATTATGATATAAAATAATAATAAAGAATAATTAAGGAAAATAAACATAATATATATCAGATATAAATAAATTTATATCATAATGGACACCATGAGAGGTCTTAGGAGGTAATTGAACAATCATCATTTCGTGAGGCATTAGTTTGACATGCACAGAAACATTATGTTCTTCACCCATTAAATTGAGGTGTGTGTAAATGTAGTTCGAATACTTCTCATAACAACATCATAGTATATTTTAAATATTTATGTTGTTATAAAATAAATTAATAAAAAATTATTCAAGGGTTGGAGAAGCAAAATAAAACAAAATAAAACAAAATAATTTAAGAGAAGCTGTTACCTTTAATTAGGGTAACTCCATTTGGTTTGAACCAAAAGACATCATTAAGTGCCTTCTGCATAAGGTAAGGCTTCTAGGAGAAGGAGAGAGATTTATGGAGCTTAATTGGGTAGAGGATGGATGAGCCAAATGACTTGAGAGGTGTGATAAATTGGTTATAAGTGGTCTTCATTTATAAGGGGGAGGAGGGGCTCTTTAGGAGAGTGTGAAAATATTATTTTATTATATAATGATATTCAGTTTCTAGAGGTCCAAAAATATTTATAGTCAAAGATAAGATGACTCTCAGTCGATGTAGAATCATCCAATGGGAATTTTACAGGTTTTGGATAATATTTTAATCATTATAAGATTATTTATTTAAAACATTTATTAATGAGCTAAATACTGCATCATTATTGTGTCATAAATAATTTAATTTATTCGATGTCTAAATATTATAAAAAAATCTATAATGTAAGAAATATTTTTATCTTTCTAAATAATATTTATAGTAGAAACAATGTGTAACGCCCTGACCCCAGCTACCGATATTCGGTGCGTTATTGTGTAACATTGGCATGATCACAAAAGATCAAGTCTCGAAAGACCGATTAGTTTAGTAGCCTTGCAAACACTAGATACATTCATAAGTATTACATTAAATCATAAAGTAAAACTAAACTACAACAAAATTTTGTCTTCATATCCCCTCATACTATCCCTGCAGGTCATTCATAATATACTTCTTCACATCATGGAAAAATTAAAACATTGGAAGGGGTGAGCTCAGATGCTCAGTAAGGATAACAATATAGCGGAAGCTTTCGTAAATAAACATTAACATTTAAGGAAATGTATAACTAAAACAAAATCCTTTTAAATGTGAACTTCAACATAATATGGAAAAAGTAAAATGAGAAAATTCAATTTACTTATTCACAAGGATATTTTACTAGTCGAATAATCACATGCAATATCAGTAACCACTTTCATAATGATTGAATGCATAATGCCAGACTATCATAACCATGTAGACAAGGCCTCGTGCCAAGACTACAAATAAGATTTTGTCAAGGCCTCGTGCCAAGACACTAGTTTGTCTCATTAGACTTTCCGATGCATCGAGGATCTATAGCGGGCTCCACCCGTCACTTATTAAGTCCAACTCATTCCTCATATGAATGATCATAAACCATAACATAATCGTATCAAATAAAACATGCATAAAGGAAACATAAAATGTCCACATTTCAATCACAAGATATCAATACAACACATTGATATAATAAAAACACTTTCAAAACCATTTTCAATACCAAAATAAAAGAAATGTAAAACATGGTATTTATTTTTCTTTTAAAAAAGATATGGCTTGTAGAGGAAGCTGAAACTCAAATAGTGCTCACGGAGGCGGAGAAGTCGTTGTAGCCACATACGTATGACAAGAAAAACATTCCATTTGTCGTTTAGTAAAATGAATCGTATAAAAAATATTCATTTTGAATAAATGTAAAAGTCAAATGTGTTTATACATCGTATAAATGAAAGTTGTGTATAAAACAAAATATGCCTCAATGAAAGGAGATTGAGACAAATTCCTTAACAAGATCATTTTTTTAAATAAAATAGATCTGTTATGTGTATTCAATATAAGTACAAATAAATATAGTACAAATACAATATAAGACATAATAATATCATAACATAATTTGAAAGTAGGAGATTAACGCAAAGAATGGAAATTCGGTTACGAAATTCCCTTACCTCGTGGCCGACTTGACTCGATCGTTCTTTAACCTCCTGAATAATAAACTAGAGTTAATTTAAATTTAGTTAAGAACCATTTTCATGTTCATTATTCCTTTTATATCACTTATTACCATGTTATGAACATTAAGTAATTATTTAAGATAATAACGGTCATTTTTTCGATCTTTGGTACTTGAGTCAAAAATGAACATCTTATAATTACAAGTTGTTCATGTGGTGAAATATCCATTATATCCAGAATTATATTCATGATGTAGATATCATATATATCATATATATCTAGTATATACATTAATTTATAATATTACTTAACACTTAGAGGTAAGAAATGAAATGCACCGTTCATAGAGATGGTAAGTCATACGTACGCATGAACGCTACATTCATTTCTATTTCGTATTTAATTGAATGAAATCATAATATTATAAAGGTGTATTATAATTCAAGTATAATATCATATATAATATCATTTACTCCATCCTTTATACATCCCACATATGTCATTAACGATTCAAATCACTTTGAGTGGGCGGTAGTCCACACTTCCTAAAATGAAAATATCACATTTACCCATAATGGAGACCATAAAGGTATGCCATAAATGAAAAATACAGAATCTTAAGTAAAACATAAACATATTATATATCATATATTAATATAGTGACATCTTAATGGCCACCTTTGAAGGTGTTATATGAGTGTTGAACAATCATCGTTTCATAAGGCAGAAATTCGCCATCCACAGAAACCGTATGTTCTTTAACCATTAGATGTAGGTGTGTGTAAGTGTAGCTCAAATAATCATTATAAAAACATACTAGTACATTTATCATAATGTTTTTGTTAAAAAATAAATTAATAAAAATAGTTTAAGGGGTTGGAGAAGCAAAATAAAAAAAAGAACACAAGATAAAACACTAGCTTTAAAACAGGTAACTCTTTTTTATTTGAGCCAAAGGCTTCCTTTGGAAGAATTATGCCCAAACGTGAGGCTTCTAGGAGTAATAGAGGAAAGTTGAGAGAGTATTTGGGAAGAGGTTGTCCGAGCCAAAAGGTATTGAAGGGGTGAGTAAGGTTGTAGTGGTGGGGGCCTTTTTTAAGAGGAGAGAAGGGGCACTCTCGGAATGATTGAAATGTTACTTTATTATGAAATGATTTTTCGGATTATAAAGATCCCAAACATATATATTTCGAGGATAAGGTGATAAGGGCTCTAAAAATACTCATCCAATAGGTTTTTGACATGTGTAATCCTTGGATTTTACATTATCTTTTCATTTTATTTAAATCGTTAATTAATGAGGTAATCGCTGCATCATCATGGTGTCATAAATAATTTAATTTATTTAATGTCTAAAAATTATACAAAAACTATCATGATGTAGGAAATCTTTTTAACTTTCTAATGAATTTTAATAGTCAATATATGACTTGTATAACCCCATTTAATAATTTTTATAGTAAAACAACTCTTGTTTGTGACATTTTTATTTTAACATTAAATAAATAGTTATTTATGTCATTTTCCTACCAAAGTGGCTCCATGGGGTACCCAAGTTGACCCATGGATTGTATTGGTCGGCCATGACACATACAATAGTGGTAGGACAAGTGTGAAGGTCATTACATATTTTTATAATACTATTTTTTACCATAAATTTCACTAATTACCTTTAATCGCGATTAATTAAACTTAAAAGTTACTATTCACCATAAAAATTATTTTAATCCCATTGAACCACATTTTACTTCCTAATGACAACCATTCATGTAAAATTTTTGAAAATAAAATCACAGAAGTGGTAATGTTTCATTTAAACGAAAAATCAGTTTTTTAACTACCACTTAGTGGTTTCACTATTCATCAAAAATTAAAGTTTTTCAGAACAATGCCAAAATTTCACCCTAAGCTATAATTGATATTCCGAATTCAAAAATGATGTCTATTTTAAAAAATTCCAAACATATAAGTTGCATTAATTAATTTCATAATTAATTCCCGCTGTCACAACAAATAGCGTGTTTTTATGAAATAATATATATCAAAAGATTGACAATTGTTTATGTCCAATTTCACAGTGAAATTAATTTAAATGACCACCATTGGATATAATGGTAAAAATATATTCTAATTATACTTTAAAACCACTCAATATTATAATTTATCAATATAAAATATTTTGATTAAAAATGTTGTTTTTAAGTATTTTTCACTATTCATAAAAAATTGGAAGTTCTCAGAAAATTTCAAAAAATTCAACTTTGGATAATTTCGATATTATGAATACAAAAATGAAGTCCATTGTGAAATATAAAATTTATATAATTTCAAAAAATGGGTATTACTATTCATAACTGCTACTTTGATTGGTCGCGGTGTGTTAGAATCTCAAACATGCGTACAACGCAAGCTATTGCATTATTGAAAGAGAAGTGTATCGTGAAAGCATGGGGTGTTACATTCTCCCCTCCTTCAATAAATTGCGTCCTCACAATTTGAAAATGTTCATCGAAAATAAAAGGTTGAAAATAGAAAATACCTTTGTGGAAAACCCACATCAGAAATAGGGTTAATAAGAATATAACATTAAAAGAATGAAAGAGAAGTACAAAGGTCACCCGAGATAGCCCATACTAGGATTCTGTGAAAATATGGATATTGAAGAAAAAAAAACCAGCAAGATCTGATGGAGAGTTGTAGAAAACTGGATTAGGAGAAAGTTAACAATAAGAAAATCACAAACTTGTGATTTGTTAAACGGTCATTGAATCCCCAGTTGGAAAAGTTAACCGACAACGTTTTTGTTTTAAGTTACCTTTTATAAAGTTGAGGAATTTATTTAAGAGATTTTATAAGAACGTAGGGAAATATACTTACTTATCGTGTAGACATTCATTCGTTAATAAATTTTTACCACCAACCCATCTTTCCCTCCAAATGGTAACATAACTCAAAAATATTCTATTTATCCTAATTGTATAAGGTTCTAAATATTACCACATACCATTTAGATTAGGAAAACTATTTTTTAATAACCAGGGACTTCCTATAGGCTAGTGGTAGGTAATAAAGGCATGTCGCACTATGGTTGTGGGTTTTATTCCTGCAGCTTTGTCTGACGCGATGGGTTATCCCCCAACCTGTAGGTTGTCCTTTTCCTAAAACTATAGTATTATAATATTCCAAAAATAATCTTCATAAATGTTTTAACCTTAAACAATACTATCCAAAGTTCAACTTAATCCATTCCAACCTTTATAGTTATCCAAAATACCTCTGTCCAGACTTTCTCTAAAAGGACTCTTAATTCCAAAATCAATTTATCAGATTCCCCAAACAAAGTAATGTTTCTCTTATTGTCACATACTAAAAGAATGATAACCTTTATCATATTAAAACCTTAATTAAAACAAAAAGTATTGCAGTACAATCCTTATATATATCACATTATTCTTATAACCAGAATATAATCCTTGAGTCCAAAAGCACCAATACATTAATTATTCCACTTCAACTGTAGTAACATCATAATAATTTCCTTGATCCCTTGGCCTTTTCTTAGGTATGTTTCCCTGACGCTTAGGACATTCATTTTTATAATGCCTCATTTCCCTACAATTGTAGCATTCAACATTGATAGCCTCATTCTTTCCCTTGCAATCATGAGCCTGGTGACCTTTTTCTCCACATTTATAACAAACTCTCATTCCTTTTAGGCAGGTACTGGGGTGATTCTTCCCACAATTATCGCATAATGGAAAATCCTTCTTTCCCTTTTTCCCTTTATCTGTCACTTGTTCCACTGTTCCCTTCTTCTCTTGCTTTACTTTTTTGTCATAAGATTTAGAGAATTCCTTTTCTGTCTTGATAGAACATCAGACAATATCTTCGTATGACGAGAAGGTTTGTGAGACTAATGCTCGACGGAGAAACGGTTTTAACCCATCAAAGAAACGATCAATCTTACTTCTTCAGTTACATATATAATCTGATGCATGCCTCGCTAACCGTGTAAAGTTAGACTCATAACTTGCGACATTCTCATCCTCCTTATGCCTCAAACTCAGAAATTGTCTTTCCATATATACTCGATGGTCTTGTGGAAAGTATTTTTCTATGAAAAGATCTTTGAACTCTCTCCATTCCATATTTGACACTTCTTCATCTTCCTTTGTGTATTGAATCAGCGACCACCATTGATCAGCATCTCCAGTGAGGCGGTAGACTGCCATGACAACCTTCTCCCTTTCTCTACTCCCCAAGGCATGAAATATTTTTTCTAAGGAGTTTATCCATTGCTCACCTACTAATGGATTTGTAACCCCATTAAATTTTGGTGGTTGTTGCCTCATGAAGCGTTCTAACATTGATCCTCCACATTGAGGATCAGGGTGCTCTGTACGAGTAAGGTTATTATTCATAACCTGAGTGAGTTGTCCCAGTATGGTAATAAGTTGATCAGCACCAGTTGTATCTCCAGATCCACAAAAATTATCTTGAGCAGGAGGGAAATCCCTACATGGAGTGTGTGCATTGATACAGTTTCCATTCCTTCCACTAGGCACCATTTCTAAACAATGGCATAAACTAGATTAGATTATGAATCAAAATACACAATTCCATACTTGTAAAATACATAACATAAATTGAACTATTTATGTATATAATCCATAATCATAAAAATGTTTTCTTTGAGAAAGTATATACTCATAACCCTTCATAGTGTTTTGTAATGAAAATGAGAATTATCCTAAGAATATCCCCCGGCAGTGTCGTAACCAAGAGTGCAGCAAAGCCCGTTGTCGTGCACCAGTTCCCGTTCGAGTCTAGCTCAAAGCGGTGTTTTCGGGTTTTACCCCTAGGTACATTTGTGCCAGAGCTGCCTCTACCTGCTCGTATCTAGACAGGGATGTATTTCTCGGAAAACTCACAACATCTCTATAATACCAAAATTTAGGAAGTTCTTCTATACTAATTCTCAAAGTCTATTTTTGGGCTATGTGCTCTAATCAGTGTTTATCTAAATCTAGCTTCCAAGGTTAGTACTAAACTGCCTCTGATACCAACTGTAACACCCCGACCCCAGCTACCCAGATTCGGTGCGTTATTGTGTAACATTGGCATGATCACAAAAGATTATGTCTCGAAATACAGATTAGTTTAGTAGCTTTGGAAACACTATATACATTCATAAGTCTTACATTACATCATAAAGTAAAAAAACTACAACAAAATTTTTTCTTCATATCCCCTCATACTATCCCTGCAGGTCATTCGTAATATACTTCTTCACATCCTGGAAAAATTAAAACATTGGAAGGGGTGAGATCAGATACTCAGTAAGGATAACAATATAGCGGAAGCTTTCGTAAATAAACATTAACATTTAAGGCAATGTATAACTAAAACAAAAGCCTTTTAAATGTGAACTTCAAAATAATATGGAAAAAGTAAAATGAGATAATTCCATTTGCTTATTCACATGGATATTCTACTAGTCGAATAATCACATGCAATATCAATAACCACTTTCATAATGATGGAATGCATAATGCTAGACTATCATAACCACATAGCCAATGCCTCATGCCAAGTCTACAAATAAGATTTTGTCAAGGCCTCGTGCCAAGACACTGGTTTGTCTCATGAGACCAGCCGATGGATCGAGGAGCTATAGCGTGCTCCACCCTTCACTTATTAAGTCCAATACCTTCCTCATATGAACAGGTTTAAACATATCATAGACCATAACATAATCGTATCAAATAAAACATGCATAAAGGAAACATAAAATGTTCACATTTCAATCACAAGATATCAATACAACACATTGATATAATAAAAAAACTTTCAAAATCATTTTCAATACCAAAATAATAGAAAAGTAAAACATGGTATTTATTTTTCTTTTAATAAATGTTATTGCTCGTAGAGGAAGCCAAAACTCAAATAGTGTTCACGGAGGTGGAGAAGTCATTGTTGCCGCATACGTACGACAAGAAAAACATTCCTTTTTGTTATTTATTAAAATTCTTCATATAAAAAAGATTCATTTTCAATAAACGTAAAAGTCAAGAGGGTTTATACACCGTATAAAAGAAAGTTGTGTATAAAACAAAATATGCATCAATGAAATGAGATTGAGACAAAGTCCTTACCAAGATCATTTTTTTAAATAAAATAGATCTATTATGTGTTTTCAATATAAGTAAACATAAATAAAGTACAAATACAAGATAGGACATCATAATATCATAACATAATTTCAAAGTAGGATATTAACACAAAGAATGAAAATTGGGTTAAAAAATTCCCTTACCTCATGTCCGACTTGACTCGATCGTTCATTAAACTCCTGAATAATAAACTAGAGTTAATTTATATTTAATTTAGAACCTTTTTCATGTTCATTATTCCTTTTATATCACTTATTACCATGTTATTAACATTATGTAATTATTTATGTTAACAACGGTCATTTTATTGATTTTGGTACTTGAGTCAAAAATAAACTTCTTATAATTACAAGTTGTTCATGTGGTGAAATATCCATTATATCCAGAATTAAATTCATGATGTAGATATCATATATATCATATATATCCATTATATACATTCATTTATAATATTACTTAACATTTATATGTAAGAAATAAAATGCACCGTTCATGGAGACGGTAAGCCGTACGTATGCATGAACGCTACTTTAATTTCTATTTCGAATTTAATGGAATGAAATAATAGTAGTATAGAGGTGTATTATAATTCCAGTATAATATCATATTTAATATCATTTACTCCATCCTTTATATATCCCACACATGGCATTAATGATTCAAATCACTTTGAGGGGGCGGTAGTTCGCCCCTCCTAAATTGAAAATATCGCATTTACCCATAATGGAAACCATAAAGGAATTACATAAATGAAAAATAAAGAATCTTAAGTAAAACATAAACATATTATATATCATATATAAATATAGTGAAATCTTAATGGCCACCATTGAAGGTGTTATATGAGTGTTGAACAATCATGGTTTCGTGAGGCAGAAATTCACCTTCCACAGAAACCGTACGTTCTTTAAACATTAGATGTAGGTGTGTGTAAGTGTAGCTCGAATAATCATTATAACAACATCCTAATATATTGAGTATACTGGTGTTGTTACAAAATAAATTAATAAAAAGAGTTTAAGGGGTTGGAGAAGCAAAATAAAACAAAAGAACACAAGAGAAAACACTACCTTTAAAACGGGTAACTCTTTTTGATTTGAGCCAAAGGCTTCCTTGGGAATAATTCTGACCAAAAGTGAGGCTTCTAGGAGTAATATAGAGAAGTTGAGAGAGTATTTGGGAAGAGGTTGGCTGATCCAAAAGGCATTGAAGGGGTGAGTAAGGTGGTAGTGGTGGGGGCCTTTTATAAGAGGAGAGAAGGGGCACGCATGGAAAGATTCAAATGTTACTTTATTATGAAATTATTTTTCGGATTCAAAAGGTCCCACACTTATATATTTCTAGGATAACGTGATAAGGGATCGAAATATATTCATCCAATAGGTTTTTGACAAGTTTAAGCCTTGTATTTTACATTATCTTTTCATTTTATTTAAATCGTTAATTAATGAGGTAATCGCTCCATCATCATGGTGTCATAAATAATTTAATTTATTTAATGTCTAAAAATTATAAAAAAATATCATGATGTAGGAGATCTTTTTATATTTCTAATGAATATTTATAGTCAAACATATGAATTGTATAACTCCATTTAAAAAATGTTTTATTAAAACAACTCTTGTTTGTGATATTTTTATTTTAACATTAAATAAAAAATTATTTATGTCATTTTCCTACCAATGTGGCTCCATGGGGTCCCCAAGTTGACCCATGAATTTTCTTGGTCAGAAATGACACATCCAATAGGGGTAGGACAAGTGTAAAGGTCATTCCATATTTTTATAATACTATTTTACCCTAAATCTCACTAATTACCTTTAATCGCGATTATTTATACTTAAAACTTACTATTCACCAAAAGATTATTTTAATCCCATTGAACCACATTTTACTTCCTAATGAAAAAAATGTATGTCGGATTTTTGAAAATCAAATCATAGAAGTGATAATTTTTTATTTAAACGAAAAATCTGTTTTTTAACTACCACTTAGTGGTTTCACTATTCATCAAAAATTGAGGTTTTTCAGAACAATGCCAAAACTTCACCCTAAGCTATAATTGATATTCCAAATTAAAAAATGATGTCTATTTTACAAAATTCCAAACATATAAGTTGCATTAATTAATTTCATAATTAATTCCCGTTTTCACAACAAATAGCGTGTTTTTAAAAAACAATATATATCAAAAGATTGACAATTGTTTATGTCAAATTTCAAAGTGAAATTAATTCTAATGACCACCATTGGATAAAATGGTAAAAATATATTCTAATTATACATTAAAACCTTTCAATAGTATAATTTATCACTATAAAATATTTTGATTATAAATGTTGTTTTTAAGTATTTTTCACTATTCATAAAAAATTGGAAGTTCTCAGAAAATTACAAAAAAAATTCAACTTTTGGATAATTTCGATATTCAGGATTAAAAAATAAAGTCCATTTCAAATATAAAATTTATATAATTTCAAAAAGTGTGTATTACTATTCATAACTGCTACTTTGATTGGTCGCGGCGTGTTAGAATCTAGAACTTGCGTACAATGCAAGCTATTGCATTATTGAAAGAGAAGTGTATCGTGAAAGCATGGGGTGTTACAAAAGGACTTATATAACACCATATAAAAATTAATTTACTAAAAGTGTTTTGTTTATGTTATTTTTTCCTTTAATTTAATTAATCTAAATTGTCATTATCACTCTGAAGTGGCTCAATGGGGTCCCAATATAGATCCAAAGATTCCTATTGTAGTCAATGACTTAACCAATAATGTTTGGACAAATGATAAGGTAATTTTGAATAATAATAATTTTCTTTTGACCTTGAATTACCATATTTACCTTTAACCATGGTAAATAAATGTCAAAAGTTACTATTCACCAAAAATTATTTTCAACTTATTGAACCATATTTTACTGACTAATAGCAACCATGTATGTTGGATTTTCAAATTTCAATTCACAGAAGTGGTAAAATTTATTTTAATGAAAAAATCAGTTTTTTTAACTACTACTATGTGGTTTCACTATTCCTCAAAAATTGATGTTTTTAGAAAAATACCAAAAAATCAGCCTAAGCTATATTCGATATAAAAAATTTGAAAATGATGTCAATTTTACCAAATTCTAAACATAGAATTTGCATTAATTAATTTAAAATTAATTCTCGGTGTTAAAATAAATAGTGTGTTTTTAAGTAACAAAAACTATCAAAAGATTTACACTTGTTTAAGTCCAATTTCTAAATGAACATAATTCCAATCAATAACATTGGATTAAATGGTAAAAATATAATCTATTTATACTTGAAAACCATTAAAATTTAATATTTAACAATATAAATTATTTTGATTAAAAAAGTTGTTTTTAATTATAATTTAGTATTTTTCACTATTCAACAAAATAAGAAAGTTATCATAAGAATAAAAAAAATTTATCAAAAATAAATTTTTATCTCATGATTCTAAAGAAGAATTTTATTTTGTCAAATTGAATATATTAAATTATCAAATATTGGATTTAAAAAGGGTTCTCCTCCAAAAGGTGGTAAAATTTCATTTTTTGAAAAATAAATCCTTTATCTAAAAAATAGAATTTGTTTTTAAATTATGTATAAGAAACTCATAATATGTATTATAAAATTATAAGGATTATATAAAGTTCAAAATTCCAGTAATACTACTCATAACCGCTTTTGAACAGCTAGTTTGGTAAGTTGTGGTGCCCTTGAACTTAGTGTTGCATGTAGTGCAAGTTATTGAATTAGTTTGAAGAAATAACATACTATGAAATCATGGGGTGTTACATTCATCCCTCCTTTAGTAAATTTAATCCTCTCAATTTGAAATTGTTCTTCGAAAATAAACGGTTGAAAATAGAAAACACCGTTGTGGGAAATCCCATATCAGAAATTGGGATTATAAAATTTAGTCTTAATAAGAGGAAAGGGGAATGAAAAAGTCACCACAAAATTATGATCTAAATTAAAATAAAATTGGTGGAAATTAGAGACACATAATTGGAGGTAAAACGTAAATATTTATAAAGAGTGATTGAGATCATCAATCACAAACAATTGTAGAATTGAGGGCCTCGAAGACATCAATCTCTAATGATTTAAAATATCATCAGATCAGCAAAATAGAAGGTATTAGGATAACACATTATTAGTTTTTAGATCCCTTACCTAAATTATAAGATTTAATTTCATCATAGAATAAGAGAAGAAAATATATATACTTGATAAATATAATTCAATCCTTTATCTAATTTCTACCACAAACTCATCTTTCACTCTAAAAGATAATAGAAATTAAAAAATATTCTATTTATTCTATTCGTATAGGTTTCCAAAAAAATTAATTTATAATTCACATATCAGACCCTTTTAAAAAATTAAAATACATTATACAATCTAGGGATTCACGTAGTCCAATGGTTGGTAACAATTTCCAATCGCACTATGGTTGTAGATTCGATTCACGTAGCTTTCTTCGACGCGACGGTTTGTCACACGGTTTGTGTGTTGTCCATTTTTCAAAAATCAAGAAATAACTTTAAAAATAGTATCTTAACACATTCCAACCTTTACACTTATCCAAAATAAATTTATCCAAACTCAAAGTACAAAATTTATAAGGAAGTTTAATAGAATGAAGTTTCTTTTGTCCACGTAATAACATGTGACCAACTTGATCATGTATTATTTTAAAACTTGGTAACAGCCTGAATTACTATAAAACCTTATTGATTATATTAATTCTCTCTTATACTTTATATAATACTATATATATTTTTTATATTAAAAAATATTGAATATTCCAACAATAATGAAATAAAAAAACTATTAATTAGTTCCAAGGAAGTCAAGAATATCCAATATAATTTATCCAAATCAACCATCTATTATTTCAAAATGACTACCTCGATATCAGAACCATGTTATGATTTATCTTTCTCTCAACCATATTTGTGCGAAAAATTTAACTGGTATTTGAGTCACTTTTCTTGGTTCCACAAAATCTCATGTCCTTAATGAAATAGTACTACGGTACAATCCTTATATACTCTATAATTCTTATGACATGTACATCATTAATAAAATACTCAAATGACACAACATATTAATAAAAACATATGAAATCTAATAATACCTCTTCATCTTTGGGAGTATCATAACTTTATTAATATCCAATAGTAGTATTTAGGGTATACTCAGGTGATTTTGACATTGATTCGTGTAGTGTCCCAACTCCTTGCAGATGAAGCATTACACATTGGAAACTTTTTTTCTTAACTTTGTAATCACATACTTGGTGTCCATTTTCTCTACACTTATAAAAAACTCCAATTCCATTCAATCATTTACCAAGGTGATTCTTTCCACAGTTATCACATATGGGAAAATCATTCTATTCCCTCTTCCCATAATCCATCTTTTTCTCTTCCATCCTTTTCTTCTCTTTCATCCCTTCAAATCCATAGGACTCAGATAATTATTTACTTATCTTATTAACACATGATACTATTTATTCATATGTTGAGAATACAAGGGAGACTATTTCCCTTCTAAATATTATCTTAATACCATGAAAGATATGATCCCTCTTACTCTTTGGATCATACATATTGCTGGAGTTCACATTCCGACTACTGGGTGAGGTTTATATATAATGTAATAAACTAGATTAGTTGACAAATCGAAATAAAAAATTCCTAACTTGTAAAACACTTAATAGTAATTGAAAAGTATATGGATATAATCCATAACCATAAAAATGTTTTCATTGAGGAATTATATATTCATAAACCCTTCATAATGATTTTTAATGAAAATGAGAATTATCCTAAGCATATCTCTCGGGAGGGTCATAACCAAGAGTGCAGCAAGTCCCATTGTCGTGCACCAGTTCCCATTTGAATCTATCTCATAGCGATGTTTTCAGGTTTTACCCCTACGTACATCTGTACCAGATCCACCTCAAACTGCTTGTATCCAGACAGTGATGTATTTTTTTGAAAACTCAAAAAATCTCTATATTACCAAAATTCTAGGAATTTCTTTCATACTAATCCTCAAAATCTATCTTAGGGCCATGTGTTCTAATCAGAGTTTATCTAAATCACGTTTCCAATGTTTTTTCTAAACATCCTCTAATATCAACTATAATGCCCCATCCCCAGTTACCCAGATTCGGTGTATTATTTTAATTCATTGGTATGATTACATGGAATCATGTCCGGAAGGACCAATCAGTTTAGTAGTCTTGGAAATTAGATTACATAAATGAATGTTACATAACACTTTATTAAATACAACACAACATAAATAATCCTTTATAAACTCCATTATTCCCTTAGTTGAACCCTGGATATTAATCACAATACACTTCTTCAAATCATGAGAATAATAAAACATAAAAAGGGGTGAGCTCGAATGCTCTGTAAGGGTAAGCAATACAGTGGAAGATATCATAAATATTAAGCATGGTGAATAATTGAAACCACATGCCTTTACCAATAATAAACATGAATACTTTTATAGTAGGAATGTGAGATGAGTAAATAATTTCATAATAAAACATAATCATGTGTATTGTACTAGTCGAATGTCCACATGAACCATCAATATTATTTTCATAATGAGGTAATATATAATACTAGACTTTAATTTCTATGTCAAGGCCTCGTTCCAGGACATATGGGCTATCTATAACTGCACCCAAACCCGGAGAGCCTCTATAAGAGGACTACATCTCCGAGATCCTCTATAACCAGACTCCATCCCGGAGAGGCTCTGTAACCAGATTCCATCCCAGAGAGCCTCTCTAACCTAACTCCATCCCGGAGAGCCTCTATAATCGGACGCCATCCTAGAGGGTCTATTGAAACCGGACCCCAACCTAGAGGGATTACTTTTACGGGTCCATAACCCGGAACATACTAGTCCAATACATTCATCATAAGAAAAGGATGAAATATAAAATAAACATTGGTATTAAAACTCGCATAAGAAATGTCAACACATTAACCATTAACCATGAATGGTATAAAAATATAACATCCACAGTAAAACATTTCTTAACTCATTCAATACAATATAGAAGATTGTATTATAATAAATAATCTTCCTATAAAAATAAAATCCATCAAAGGATTTAGACATAGATGAAATAAAAATCTTTTTAGAGAGATATCTCTTTCTATTTTGAAATCATTTAAGAGTCGCATAATTATAAAGGAAAAATTTATTTTTAAAATATTTTTATAAGCATGTAATGGATGCTTCAAAGATGTTATAAAGACGGAAAATAGCCACACCCGCCGTATAAGTTAAGAAAACAATCCTACCTTAATTTGGTCGAAAAGGATAAAAGTACCTTGTTTGGAAAAGGATGGAAAATTTCCTTTCAAACCATTTTATAAAAATTCAAACAAGGATATAAATGAATTTAACCCATAGTCTAGTAAATAGTAAAAATGTTTTGGAATATAATTTTAAGAAACATGGATGTGGATGATAAAGAGGTCCTAGTAGATAATTGCCTATAAACAACCTCAGATAATGAAGATATTGTGAAATTTACCCTTACCACATTGTAATCAATCGAGTCATTTGAACAATAGTCAATAACTACCAAATTAATCATATATGTTTGTTGGAGTAGTTCACTCAAGAGGGGATGGGAGAATTGAGTGACTATAAAAATTTCTATCACAAAAATTATTATTTAAAAAAGATGTTTTCCTAAAAACAAATATAGCCCAGTTAATCAAGGTTATACTGTTATAAGAGTTTGACTATTTAAACAACTTCTTTGAAGAATTATTAATTCTCAGTAATCTTAATATGTATTATTACTTTTACTTTTGATGTTATCCTACTAAGACAAATTAGTTATATCTTCTTTCCAAGACTAACTATCAAAGTGAAATTATAGTTTTCTGGATTATGAAATAAAGTAGTAAAACAGATAAGACCAAATTTCAATGGAACATTGGATATGAAACAGGTGGTTCAGTCTAATGCCGAGACCTAGTCCACTCTAGTTGGTGATCACCTACCACCATGCAGTTTATATAAATAAACATTGATCCTCACCCTGGATCGGGGTTAACAAGAGAACACAGAAATTCCAGGTCAAACAAGGACCTCTTCCATATTTCTCTTGGGAAGATAAAAACAATAACCAGGCCACACATGGACCTCTTCCACAATTGTCATGGGTAAACATAAATAGAGAGTTTGGTGTAAGGATTTGGAAATCCATCAATTTAGCACAGGAGTCAGTGTGTGTGTAGAATATATAGAGTACACACACTACTCGAAAGATAAGTAAAAGAATCAATAAGATAGAGTAGATGTGAGTTTAGAAAGGCTCTAGTGATTTGAGGTGCAGCTCCATACTCATTTGGTTTAACAGAAATGATTTTGAGCCCTTCTCTTGTTTTTTTCACAAAAAACAGAGTGTCATGATTCTTCTTATGTTCTCCATGAGCTTTGATAATGTGGTGATGTTCTCTAGATTCCAGTGTACTTCATATGTTCTTCAGCAGAGTCAGATTGTATGCATGTGAATATTATTTCTTTGAAAGTCTTGCAAAGAGTTCTTCATGGTCGTGCTCAAATGCTTGTTTTCTGTTAAGTGTCGCTCTCATGTTCTTCTTTGTCGTTGGGCACTCTAAAATATTTTATCTTCGAATTCATGACATTTAGCCGATAGGTTCCATGTGATTTGTGGCCTGTACATCATACTATGTCTACAAAGAAACATTAATTATGTTAGTGCATTAAAGGCATCAAATATGACTGTTAGACATTAAATTGAAAGACAACAAAATAGTTTAAGAAACAGTGTCACAGTAAGTAGAGAAAATAGTGTAACTTTCACAGTGTCTGAGTGTCACGGTCTGAGTATCACAATGTCTGATCTTCATGGTGTCTTGGCTTATGGTGTCTCGGTCACAATGTCTCAGTCACGATGTCTCAGTCAAGGTGTCTCGGTCACGGTGTCTCGGTCATTGTGTCTTGGTCACGGTGTCTTGCTTCACGGTGTCTAGCTAACTATGTCTGGCTACACGGTGTCTTTGCTCACAATGTCTTGTACTTAGGAAAATAATTGTTTTCAGACATAAATAGTAATATGCATGAAATGGATTGAGCTTAAAAATTATAAAGCATGAGTGAATTTGAAACATAAATACACATGATTTAATATAATTTATATTATTGAACTAGGGTGAATGCGATTTGTGATCAATAATAATATATGTGATAATTAATGAGATTTGTGATCATTAAAACATGAGTAATACATGATGAGTCCAACAATATCCCATTTTTTGTTGATCACATATCATGCACTGTTAAAGTGGAAATTAGATGCATCTAGAGGGAAAATTACATATAGAAAAAACATAAAACTTCTCCCCCTATGGGGATTATCAAAAAGTTGAAATAAGAGATGGAAAACATTTCAAATTACATTAAAAGTAACCAGAGTGTTGTGGAAATACAAAAATCAATGACATCACCATCAAACAGTTGTATGCACTAGTCTTCTTCAAGGATTGGCCTTCTCTTTTCCTTTATCAGCAGCAGAAGAGGAAGGCATGGGTGCAATGGCTGATGTGGAATAAGGCGGAGAGGTGGTAGATAAAGAAGGTAAAGGGAGACCTTTGAAGACTGAGGGAGCCAAAGTGGGAGCAGTAGAAGATCTCAGCGGGTGATGATCAAGGATGACAGGCCTGATCTGACTAAGATCTTGGCCAACACAAATGGTAGTTGAGGGTAAGGAATATGTAAAAGTAGGTAGTCCGGGTCTCAGAGAAGCAGCCATTGGAGAAAAAATTGTTGTAATTTGAACATGAAGATACAGTCTCAGATGTTTTATGAAGTCTTCAATAATCTCTCCTCCATAATCCATGGAATTTTCAAAATCATCTTTGTTTTCCATGAACTTTTACAACAATCTTGTAAACTCGGTTAGCTTCTGGACTTGGTTTTTGAAGGCTTGGGTGACAAGAGGAATTCCAAGATTCTCTACAGGGTTTTTGAAGTGGTTGATTATATCAGTCTTGGATAAATCCAAGTTGAAATAGATCTCTACTTTCTTATCAATATCCTGCTATTCATCATATGAAATCATGGAATGGATCTGCACATGGTCAATAACTCTATAACTATTCTTGATAACTTCAGATAAGGAAGTCACATTGAAGCAACATAAATCATTCTGAATCTCTTCTTGGACTATCGATTAGAGAAATGAACTATCCAATGTAGGTGTAGAGGATTCACTAGAGGTTTGATAAGATTTGAATGTTGTGGTTAGAAACTTGAGATGATTCAGTACCTTTTGAAGAAATCTAGTGTATTAATCAGTGATTTTATTTAGGTTCACCACAAGCTCTCTAATTTCATTAAATAACTATTTGTTCCTTTCTGTATTCTTATCATCAAAGGATAACATGTATGGGTGAATCTGAGACACAATATCTCGAGAGATTTGAGACAGAGAAGATTCTAGAGAGGCAACAACTGGTTCTGATCTGGAATGCAGCTCTCTATGCATATCTTCAACCATGATTTTTATGGTTGAGACTTCATGACTCAGCAACTAATTTTCAACTCGAACCTCTTGAATTTCATGGATCATTTTGGGTTAGATTATCAATAGAATCTTCCCCAAAAGCATTAAGGCATATCTCTCACTCAGATGTGTCACAGCACGAGGTTGGTAATTCAAAAGCGTCTCAAATCTAGACAAGAGTGTGTCTCCAAAATCCTTCAAATCATCTTTACTGACAAAGGACAGCTGTTCAGGTAGGGGTTCAGGTGAAGTAATTGGTACAGGGGTAGGTTCTGGTTCAGGTTCCTTCCCGGCGAAAAAGACCAAAACTGACTTCAACTGAAACAGTGAGGAAATATCAATCCCAGTGGCAGTAACTTGCTGATATTCACTAAAATCATAAAATCTAGAGAATTTTTACCGAGTATCCGTAGGACTAGAATTATCCAGATCGGAAGCTTCATCAGTCTCAAGATTTCGGGTTTCCTTCCCCTAAAAAAATGATTCTTTTTCAAGATCTAGAGGCTCATGACCCAGTTCTAAATTCAGAGATTAATCTCTTAATTCCTCATTCATCTCTTCTCTAGACAACTGAAAGGATATATCCATCCTCTCTTCAGTAGAAGGGATTTTCTTAGGAACAGGTTGTTCCTCTGGGAGTTCATCTATATTTTCTTCTTCCATAACTGGTTCTTCTAGATTTGTTTCTTTCATAGAAAGGAGTTCAATTACTACAACGTCTTCTATAATAGGGAGTTCCAGAACAGGTTCTTATATGTCTTGATGGTCATATTCTATCACACCTGATTATTTTCCAGCCTCAGGATGGATTTCTATATTGATATCAACTCTAGGGACATGACGTTCTTCTTCAAGAATAACAGGAGAAATAATAGACATTTCTTCCTCGACAACAACTTCTTCCCTATGAGGTACTCAACATCTTCTTCTGATTCTTCTGAATACTCAAGAAACTTCATCTGGTTCCACACCAGGATCAGAAATGTACTTTGGCCTTGAAGCATAATCCATATGATTAAACTTCTCATAAAACTAATCGTTGTCTTTAACCCACTCCCTTTTCCAAGGGTTCCAGTTAATCTTCATTCTTCAAATTATGGGTTTAGAGAGATAGTACTCGCAATCAACAGACACTTCTTCATTCGGTCCAACCACTCATTTGGAAACAAGCATGGCTGAAATTAGCCGAGAGTATAACAGAGAGGTGGATTTGGATGTGACCATGATCAATTATCACATATGGTGAATGATGCACTTTCACGGGTTGATTTTGCATCCCTTCATCATAAGATTTTTCAGAAACACATCTTGATACATCAATACAGCAAAGTCACCTTTCCTCAAGCTAACTAGATTTTGAACAAATATAAATAGTATCTTTGTTTCCCCATCAAGTTCAGCACCTATGGACCACTCTTGGTGCCATTCCTGGTTAGTGTTATCAAATCATCTTTGAGGTCAATGAAATCAGTTATAGGTGGGGGATGTCTCTGAATATCATCAAAAATTCCTTCGTGAGGTATCCTAAGGCATGCAGCCCATAACGATGATGAGAAGGAACATCTTTGGTAATTAATCCCGCTCCTCAAAACAAAGCCTTCACCAGAATCAAAAGAAAACTGAGTGTACTGGTAGAACTGAGAAAATAACCTTGGATAAATGGGTCTATTCTCCCTTGAGAACCATTCTAACTAGCCTTTATTCCCTTAACACATTTAGGACTAGATATTTTCTATATAACAGCCATTCATGGCAGATTTCTTTTTCATATACGACACATCGATTTACTAGGTTCGGATTCAGAGGCCCTTCAGGTGTCATCTTGGGTGCTATCTTCTTCTTCTTTGAGCGACGCTTCTCAGGTGTGGATGATGATGGACGTTTCATTCATGGAATCCACTAAAGGTCGCGAGATAGAAAGAGTGTTGCAAGGTTGAAAGGGTTCGAATCGAGTTACTAGGGAAATGTCTGGGTGAAGAACTGAGTGAAACTCTTTGTTTTATCATTTTTGAATGTCAAATATCACAAAAAAACATGGGAAAGTAAAAGAGTTGAAAATTAAAATTACCGTGATATAGGGTTAAAGAAAATAATAATGAATTTTCATGGTGAGACTGTGAATGATTGTTACAGTGAGATAGTGACCAGTCATCACAGTGAGATAGTGAGCGAACATCACAGTGAGACAATAAGTAAAATCCAATGCACATTACAGTGTAACAGTCAATGTCATACCATGAATGAAAATTACTAACTGTGAGACTGTAAATGTGAGAGATAGTAACTTTGAAACCGTAATCATGGAATATTAAAGTAAAACATAGTAAATATTGAACAGTAAGACAAGTAAGATACCTATTTGAGATTTTTCATGCCAAGGTCATGTATGATGTAGTCTATTCTCTCATAATTTAATGGTTTAGTTAATATATCAGCAAGTTGATATTCAATACCAATGAATTCCATGGTAATATCTCCTTTTTGATAATAATCTCTCAAAAAGTTATGTCTTACGTCAATATGTTTTTTCCTATAACATGAAACATGGTTTTTTGAGATGTTAATAGCATTTGTGTTGTCACAATTTATTGGTACATGTCAGAATTGATATCCATAGTCTAGTAATGTCTGTTTCATCCACCAAATTTGTGCACAACAACTGCCAGTAGCAATGTATTCGGCTTCTGCAGTAGATAATGCAACAGAATTTTGTTTCTTACTACACCATGATAAATGTGGCTTGGATAAAATGTGACATATTCTAGAGGTTCTCTTTATATCTAACATACAGCCACCGAAGTCAGCATTAAAATTACTAACTAGTTCAAATCATTGTACATTACGATAGAACAGTCCCAGATTGGGTGTATTCTTGAGATATTTGAAAATTCTAATTATAACATTTAGATGATATTCTTTAGGATTTTCTTGAAAATGAGCACACATACACACAATAAACATAATGTCAGGATGGCTAGAAGTTAAGTAAAGCAAACATTCAATCATTCCTCTATATGTGTTTTGATCAACAGATTTTCCATCTTCATCAAGATCCATCTTATAGGTGGTACTCATGGGAGTGTCACTGCATTTCGTGTTATACAATCCAAAACATTTTAGAATATGTTTAGTGTATTTACATTCAGTTATAACAATTACATCATTATTTTGAAAGATTTTAAATCCAAAGAAGAATTTTAGTTCACCCATTAAACTCATTTCAAAATAATTTTGCATCATTTTAGAAAAATCAATACATAATGAATTTTTTGAAGATCAAAAAATAATATCATCTATATAGATTTGAAAAACTAAAGTATCATTAGAAATTAGTTTTATAAAGAGAGTAGGATCAGCTATTCCTTTTGTAAAACCTTTGGAAATAATAAAGGTCGTTAATCTGTCATACCAAGATCTTGGAGCTTGTTTGAAACCATATAAAGTTTTTGATAGTTTGAAAATATGATGGGGAAAAGGAGGATTTTTAAATCTTGGGGTTGTTCAACAAATACATCCTCAGCTATATACCCATTTAAGAATTCACTCTTAACATCCATTTATATAGTTAGAAATTCAGATGTGTAGCATAGGAAAGTAGGATTCTGATGGCTTCAAGTATGTCTACTGGAGAAAAGGTCTCCTCATAGTCAATTACTTCTTCTTGATTGTAGCCTTTTGCAACTAATCTAGCCTTGTTCCTGACTATATTTCTAGCTTCATCTACCTTATTTCTAAAAACCCATTTAGTGCCTATGATGAAAGTGTATTTGGGTCTTTCAAAAAGTTCCAAAATATTGTTTTTTTCAATATGATTATGTTCTTATTTCATATACATTACCCAAAATTCATCATTGGTGGAATCATCAATGTTTCTAGGTTCAAGTTGTGACAATAAGGCCTGATGTTCAACCTGATTTCTAAGAGAATCTCTAGTTTGTGTTCCTTTCTCTATGTATCCTACAACATCATCTAATGGATGGTTTCTAAGGGTTATAACCTTTCTATAAAAATAGGGAATAGTGATTTCAGGTTCACTAACAAATTCTGGTTCATTATGACTCGATTGAAGAGAATTCCCATAATTGGATGTTTTCAAATATTCTTTCACAAAAGAATTTTAGGATTTTGAGTTGATGTTCAAGTTTGATACATTATCCTACAGATTTTCTTGGATGGTTCTTAGATAATGAGGATCTATTTCATCAAACTTTATGTGAACATATTCTTCCACACATTTAGTTTTTTTATTGAATACTCTATAAGCTTTACTTAATATTGAGTAACCTAGGTAAATTCCTTCGTCATTTATGGATGCATATTGGTCAACATTATCCTTATTATTGAGAATAAAGACATTGAAACCAAAAACTCTAAAGTAATTAACCTTAGGCTTCCTATTGTTCCAGAGTTCATACGGGGTCTGTTTGAGAATTGGTCTAATTAAGTCTCTATTGAATATATAGAATGATGTATTAACAATTTCAACCCAAAAGTAAATAGGTAATTCATATTCACTAAGCATTTTTCTAGCAATTTATTTCAGGGTTTTGTTTCATCTTTCTACAACACCATTTTGCTGAGGTGTTATAGGGGTTGAATTGTGGCTTTAACCATTTTTTGAGCTAAAGGATTCAAACTCTTGATTTTTAAACTCACAACCATGATCAATTCAAAAAGATGTAATTTTAAGGCCATAATGGTTTTATTCAGACATAGAATATTAATTAAAATAAGTGTAGGCCTCACATTTGTGAGCTATGAAAATAGTCCAGGTATATCTAGAGAAATCATCAACTAGAACATAAACATAGTGCTTACCATTTAAACTGGAAAATCTTATTGGTCCAAAGAAATCCATGTGATGCAATTTGATAGGTTGAGAAGTAGAACTTATTTCTTTGATTTGAAAGAGATTTTGTGTTTTTTTCCCTTTTTACAAGGATTACACACTTTGTAATTTGGAAACTCAAGTTTGGCTAAGTCATTATATAGGCCTTTTCTAGTTATCTTTCTAAGGGAGTGAACATTACAGTGCCATAGTATCCTATGCCAGAGCCAATATTCTTTATGAAATACAATTAAGCATGAAATATTTTGAGGATTTGAGGAATCTAAATTAATATAATAAACGTTCTCATTCCATGATATAGAAAATACTTATTCATATTTATAATTAAAGACATTACAAACATAATTTTAAAATTTAACATGATATCCATCCTCACATAATTGTGAGATACTAAGCACATAATATTTTAATCCATTAACAATAGTAATTTAGAAATTAAAATCTAATTAGAGTTACCAATCTGGCCTAATCCAAAGATCTTCCTTTTGGTTTTGTCACCAACTGTGACATGTCCTCCATCTACTTTTATCAGATTCTTCAAATATGAGAAGTCTCATATCATGTGCCTTGAACACCCACAATCCAATTACCATAGATTCTTGTCGGAGACCTTTAAGTAGATTTCCTATAACATTATCAATCATAGAAGGAATTTGGTACCCATACATGTTTGGTTCCATTAACATTAGTAATAAGTGCTTTAGGAACCCATATTTGTCTCATGGGTTTCCTATAAGCATTATGTAAAGTGTTTGAAAAATAAACTATATTTGGTCCACAAAAACTTGCAACAGTAGAGTATGTATCATGACATGAGCTAGATGAGTTGTGTCCAGAACTAGGAACAAAATTATATGTCCTAGACATGGAAATAAAATTCATTCTACCAAGGTTTCTTTTACCAGGTTAATAACCAATGCTAGTATTGTATTTAAGGAAAATTTGTTTTCTAAGCATTTGGGTAAGGGTATTTTTCCCATTGGTAAAAATTTCTAAATCACCTTTTAATTGCACATTAGACCTTTTTAATCATTGTTTTCATTGATAATATGAGTATTTTTCTCCATTTCAGTACTAAGATCAGACTTAACATTTGCAGTGAGAGCCTGATGTCTCCTCTGTGATTTATATTTATCTTTTAATTAATTTCATGTCTCTTCAATCATGTAACTGTATTCAAACAATTATTCATTTTTCATATTTTCAAAGTCACTTTACTCTTCAGAATAATATGAAATATGCATAGAAGAGTTTAGTGTTACCTTAGATGTGTTTTTCATAATACACATATTTTCTTTGTCAGTCTGTTCATCAGGTAATGTCTTTGAGTCGCTTGAACTATCCTCAAAGGCACTCCAAGTTGCTTTCATTGCCTATTTTTACTTCTTTTCCTTATCCTCATACTTCTTCTTATATTTGATCTTTGGATAGTCAACCTTTATATGTATTTTTTACTTATATTCATAGAAAAAAATTTCATCAGTTTTTTCACTTCTTTTCTAGTACTTTTTCCACTTTCCTTTTTGATCATACTTTCCCTTGAAGATAGGCTTTTTGAAAAAGTTCTTCTTTTGTAAAATCATTTTAATCATCTGACCAGTTGTGTCATCTCCTCATCACTGTCAGGTGATGATTGTTCAGTGGTAGATCTTTTTACAGGAGCTTCTAGTTTCCCTTTTTCTTTGTGCTTTGAGAAAGTGGTCTTAAATTATACAGATTTTATCTTTGGTTCATCCTCCTCTTATTTATTATCTTTCATCTCTTCCTCATACATCATTATTTTTACAATGAGTTATTTTATATTTTGCTTGCTGATGTCACATGACTCTCTAATAGAGATAGAGGTTCCCCTCCATCTGTCAGGTAAACACCTAAAAATTCTCATGATCTGTTCTTTGGAATTGAATTCTCTTCCAAGAGAAATCATTGTGTCCACAATCTCAATTGAACCTAAGATACATGTCAGAAATAGTCTCATCAGGCTTAATCTCGAAATTACCATATTTTACGGTATAAGTATTAAGTCTCATTTCCTTTACACTATATGTACCTTTATGTGAGACAGACAAGGTATCCCAAAATTCGTGGAAGTTTTACAAGAAAAAATCCTACTAAATTCTTAGACTCCTAAGGAACAATATAAAGCATTCCTGGCATTGAAATTGTAATTGTAAGAATGTTTTGTAGGTTCATCCCATGTAATTATATCATTCAGAGGATGTTTGTATTAATCTATAATGGATGACCAAATTTCAAAGCTCATACTCTCTAGATTAATTTTAATTTTAATTTTCAATTGAGTATAGTTGGTTCCATTAAAGAATGGTTGTATATTGGTTTCAGAACCTTCCAATATATTATCCATACTAAAAAATTAGTTTAAAAGATATATAAGTTTATAATTAACAGAAATTTACAGATCTTTAAAGTACAACTACAATCACAGTAGAATAATATTATAATGTTTCCTAATAAAAAACCTCTGATACCAAATGTTGGTCGTAGTAGTTCACTCAAGAGGGGAGGGGAGAATTGAGTGACTATAAAATGTTTTGTAACAAAAATTATTATTTTAAAAGAAATAGTTTTCCCAAAAACAAATACAACCTGGTTAATCAAGGTTATACTATTATAAGAGATTGACTGTTTGAAAAACTTCTTAGAAGATTGATTAATTCTCAGTAATCATAATATGTATTATTACTATTACTTTTGAAGTTATCATACTAAGACAAATCATTTAAAACTTTTTTCCAAGACTAACTATCAATGTGAAATTAGAGTTTTCTGGATTATGCAATATTGTAGTAAGACAGAGAAGACTAAATTTAAATGGAACAACATATATGAAACAAGTGGTTTAGTCTCAAGATGAGACCTAATCCACTCCACTAGGTGGTCACCTTCCACCAAGTAGTTTATATAAATAAATATTGAACCAAACTATTACTCGGGGTTAAGAACAGTACCCAGACTGTCCAGGTCACACAGGGACCTCTTCCACAGTTTTTGTGGGTAGATAAAAACAATAACCAGGACACATAGGGACCTCTTCCATAGTTGTCATGGGTAAACAGAAATAGAGAGTTTGTTGTAAGGATATGGAAATCCTTCAATTTAGAATAGGAGTCAGTGTCTGTAGAATATACCGAGTACACACACTACTCAATAGATAAGTAAAATAATCGCTAAGAAAGAGTAGATTTGAGTTTAGAAAGGATCTAGTGATTTGAGGTGAAACTCTAGATGCCTTTGGTTTTGCAGAAATGATTCTGAGTCCTTATTTGGTTTTTGGCTTGAAAAACAGAGTGTCTCGATTCAGCTTGTGTTTTCCACGAGCTTTGATAATGTGGAGATGTTCTCTAGATTCCAGTTTACTTCGTATGTTCTTCAGCAGAGTCAAATTGTATTCATGTGAAAATGATTTCTTTTAAAATCATGCAATGTGCTCTTCTTGGTCATGCTCACACACTTGTTTTCTAAACAGTATCGCGCTCGTGTTCTTCTTTATTGTTGGGCACTCTACAATCTTTTATCTTTGAATACATGAGATTTACCTGATAGGTTCCATGTAATTCGTGCCTCATACCTCGTACTATTTTGACAATGAAAACATAATTATGTAAGTGCATTAAAGGCATAAACTATGACCGTTAAACATTTAATTGAAAGACGAAAAAATAGTTTAAGAAACTGTGTCACAGTAAGTTGAGAAAATGGTGTATCATTCACGTTGTCTAAGTGTCACGGTCTAAGTATCGTGGTCTGATCTTCATGGTGTCTTGGATTATGGTGTATTAGTAACGCTGTATCAGTCATTGTGTCTCGGTCACAGTGTCTTGGTCATGGTGTCTCCGTCATGGTGTCCTAGTCACGGTGTCTCAGTCATGGTGTCTTGCTGCACGGTGTCTGGATAACTGTGTCTGGCTACACGGTGTCTTTGCTCACGGTGTCTTGTACTTCAGAAAATAACTGTTTTCAGACTCAAATAGTAATATGCATTAAATGGATTGAGCTTAATCATTATAAAGCATGAGTTAATTTGAAACATAAATAAACATGATTGAATATAATGTATTGGATTTAACAATGTTGAATGAGATTTGTGATCATTAATAAGATATGTGATAATTAAAGAGATTTTTGATCGTTAAAACATGTGGCATACATGAGGAGTCCAACAATATCACCCTTTTTTATGATCACAAATCATGCACAGTTAAAGTGTAAATTAGATGCAGCAACATAGAAAATAAAATATAGAAAAAACATATAACTTCTCCCCCTTTTGGGATTATTAAAAAGCTAAAATAAGAGGGGGAAAACAGTGCACATTCCATTAAATGTAATCAGATTTTTTGTGGAAATTAAAAAATCAATGACATCCCCATAAAATAGTAGTAAGCACTGGTATTCTTCAAGGATTGTCCTTCTCTTTACCCTTATCCACAGTAGAAGAGGAAGCCATAGGTCCAGTGGCTGATGTGGAAGAAGGCAGAGAGGTGGTAGATGAAGGAGGTAAAGGGAGACCTTTGAAGTGTGAGGGAGCCAAAGTGGGAGCAGTAGAAGATCTTGGTAGGTGATGATCAAGGATGACAGGCTTGATCTGACTAAGAACTTGGCCAAAAGACATGGTAGTTGATGGTAAGGAAAAGGTAAAAGTAGTTAATCTAGGTCTGAGATGAGTAGACGCTGGAGCAACAATTTCTTTACTTTTAACATGAAGATACGGTCTCAAAAGTTTGATGAAGTCTGAAATAATCTCTCCTCCATAATGCATGGCCTTTTCAAAATAATCTTTGTTTTCCATGAACTTTTCCAATAATCTGGTAAAGTCGGTTAGCTTATGAACTTGGCTTTCGAAGGTTTGGGTGACAAGAGGAATTCTCAGATTCTCTGCATGGTATTTGAAGTGGTTGGCCATATTAGTCTTTGAGAAAATTATGTTGAAATAGATATCTACTTTCTTAGCAATCTCCTGCTAGGCATAATTAGCCATATTGGAATGGATTTTCACAAGGTCAAGGACTCTATCTCTTTTTGTGATAACATTAGATAAAGAAGTAACATTGATTCCACTTAATGCATTCAGAATATCTTCTTATACTATCGATCTGAGAAAAGAACAGTCCAAGGAATGTATAGAGGATTCACCAGATGTATGAGAAGCTTTTACTGCTGTGGTTAGAGACTTGAGCTGATTTAGTACCTTTTGAAGACAGCCAGTGTATTTATCAGTGAGTTTATTTAGGTTCACCACATTCTATCTCATTTATTTCAACAACTGTTTATGCCTTTCTACAATATTTTCATCAAAGGATAACAGGTATCGGTGAATTTGAGGCACAACATCTTGAGATATTTGAGACCCATAATATTCTAGAGAGGAAACAACAGGTTCTGATCTGGAATGCAGCTCTACATGAATGTCTTCAACCATGCCTTTCATGGTTGAGAGTTCATGACTTAGTGACTTATTTTCAACATAATCTTCTTGAATTTAATTGAGAATTTTGGGTTGGATCTTCCAGATAAACTTCTCCAAAATCAGTGAGACATCTTTGTCACTAAGATATTTCACAACATGATGTTGGGAATAAAAAAGATTCTCAAATATAGACATATAGGATCTCAAAAATCCTTCAAATTATCTTTAATGATAAAGGAAGTATGTTCAGGTTGGGGTTCAGGTGATGGAATTGGTATAGGGGTAGGTTCAGATTCTGGTTCCTTCTCAGGGAAAAAGATAGAAACTGACATCAACTGAAACAGTGTGGAATTATCAAGCCTAGTGGTAGTAACATTCTAAGATTCACACTCATCATAAAGGTAGGGAATTTATACTGAGTGTCCACAGGACTAGACTTAGCTGTATGGGATGCTTCATTATTCTCAAGATTTTGTGTTTCCTCCCCCTCAACAGATGCTTACTTTTATGGATCTAAAGGCTCAGGAACTAGTTCTAAATTCACAGATTCATCGCTTAATTCCTCAATCATCTCTTGTCTAGCCAACTAAATGTCTATCTCCACCCTCTCTTCAACAGAGGGTATTATATCAGGAACGGGTTGTTCCTCTGAGTGTTCTTCCATATTTTCTTCTTCCATAATAGGTTCTTCTAGATTTCTTTATTTCATAGCAGGGAGTTCTTCTATTACAGCCTCTTCTATAACAAGGAGTTCATGAACAGGTTCTTCTATAACTTGATGGTCATATTCTGTCACACCTGATTCTTTTCCAGCCTCAGGTTGGATTTCTAGATTGATATCAACTCACGGGACAAGAGGTTCTTCTTCAAGAACAATAGGAGGAATAATAGGCATTTCTTCCTCGACAACAAATTTCTTCCCTATGAGGTACTTCAGCTTATTCTTATGCTTCTTCTGAACTCACAACAAACTTCATATAGTTCCAAACTAGGATAAAAAATGACCTTCTGCCTTAAAGGATAATCCACAGGATTAAACTTCTCATAAATCTTATCATTGTCTTCCAACCACTGCCTTTTCCAAGGGTTCCCGTTAATATTCATTCTCCTAATGATGGGCTTAGAGAGATAGTACAATCAATCCACATGCACTTCTTCATTGGGTCCAACTACCTATTTTTCAACAAGCATGGAGAAAATAATGTGAGAGTAGAAGAGAGAGGTGGATTTGGATGTGACCTCGATCAATTCACACATATGGTGAATGATGTACTAGCACGGGTTTATTTTATATCCCTTCTTCATAAGATGAATCAAAAACACATCTTGAAACTTTAATACAACAAAGTCACCTTTCCTCAGGCTAACCAGATTTTCAACACATTTAAACAGGCTCCTTGTTTCCCCATCATGTTCAGTAGCTATGTACCTTCTCTTGGAACCATTCCCGGTTAGGGATTTCAAAGGATCATCGATGTCAATGAAATCTGTTGTAGGTGGTGGTTCTCTCTGATAATCATCACAAATTATTTTGTGAGGTATCCTAAGGAATAAATCCCATAACCTCGATGAGAAGGAATAACTTTGGCCATTAATCAATATCCTAACAACAAAGCTTTCACCAGAATTAAATGAAAACTGAGCATACTGGTAGAACTGAGCAACTGACCTTAGATAAATGGGTCTCTTCTCCCATGAGATCCTTTCTAACCAGAATTTTTCACCTTACACTTTCAGGACTTGATATTTTCTAGATAACATCCATTTAGGGACGATTTATTTTTTAGGTATGACACTACGATTTACCAGGTTCGGATTCAGAGGCCCTTTAGGTTTCATCTGGGGTTTTATCTTCTTCTCCTTTGAGTGGTGATTCTCAGGTGTGGATGATGATGGACGTTTCATTCTTGGAATCCACTGAAGTTACCGAGAGAGAAAGAGGGTTGTAAGGTTGAAAGGGTTCGAATTGGGTGAGTAGGGAAAATTTCAGGTGAATATCTGAGTGAAACTCTTTGTTTTATCATTTGGGAATGTCAAACGTCACAAAAACAAAAACACAGGAAAGTAAAAGAAGTCAAAAATAAAAATTACTGCGATATGGGATTAAATAAAATCATAAGGAATTTTCACGGTGAGAACATGAATTATTGTTACAGTGAGACAGTGAGCAGTCATCATGGTAAGACAGTGAGCAAACATCATAGTGAGACAGTAAGTGAAAGCCAGTGTTCGTTATGGTGAGACAGTCAGTGTCAGACCATGAGTGTTAAGTGCTAACTGTGAGACCATAAACGTGAGAGATAGTAACATAGAAATCGTAATCATGAAACAATAAAGTAAAACATAGTAAATATTGAATAGTAATACAAGTAAGATATCTATTTGAGATTTGTCATGCCAAGGTCATGTATGATGTCATCTATTCTCTTCGAGTTAAATGGTTTAGTGAATATATCAGTAAGTTGATATTCAGTACCAATGAATTCCAAGGTATTGTCACCTTTTTTATAATGATCTCCCAAAAAGTGATGTCTTACATCAATATTTATTGTCCTTGAATGTGAAAGAAGATTTTTTTTAGATGTTAATAGCTCTTCTGTTGTCACAATGTTTTGGTACATGTCAGAATTGATATCCATAGTCTTGTAATGTGTGTTTCATCCACAAAATTTATGCACAACAACTATCAGCAGCTATTTATCCTGCTTCTACAGTAGATCATGCAATAGAATTTTTTTCTTTCTACACCATGATACTAGTGACTTGCCTAAAAGGTGACTTGTTCCAGAGGATCTCTTTATATCTAACTTACTGCCACCAAATTCAGCATCATAATAACTAACTAGTTCAAATGATTGTCCTTTAGGATAGAATAGTCCTAGCTTGGGTTTATGTTTGAGGTATTTGAAAATTCTCATAACAATATTTAAATGATATTCCTTTGGATTCTCTTGAAAACGAGCGCACATACACCGACTAGACATAATGTTAGGATGGTTAGCAGTTAAGTAAAGAAAAATTTTAATTGTTCCTCTATAAGTGGTTTGATCAACAGATTTTCCAACTTCATCCAGATATAATTTACAGTTGGTACTCATAAGAGTGTCACTACATTTAGTGAAATCTAATCCAATACGTTTTAGAAGATATTTAGTGTATTTACTTTTAGTTAAAACAATTCCATCATTATTTTGAAAGATTTTAAATCCAATAAAGAATTTTTGTTCACCCATTAAACTCATTTCAAATTCGTTTGGCATCATTTAAAAAAATCAATACATAATGAATTTTTTGAAGATCTAAAAATAATATCATCTACATAGATTCGAACAACTAAAACCTCATTAGAAATTAGTTTTATAAAGAGAGTAGGATGAGCTATTCCTTTTGTAAAACCTTTGGAAATAAGAAAAGTACATAATCTGTCATACCATGCTCTTGGAGCTTATTTTAAACCATATAATGATTTTTATTGTTTGAAAAAATGATTTGGAAAATGAGGCTTTGTAAAATCTAGGGGTTGTTCAACAAAGACATCCTCAGCTATATAATCATTTAATAATTCACTCTTAACATCCATTTGATATAGTTTGAAATTATGACATGCAACATAGGCAAGTAGGATTATGATGGCATCAAGTTTGGCTACTTGAGAAAAGGTCTCCTCATAGTCAATTCCTTCTTCTTGACTGTAGAATTTTCAACAAATCTAGCCCTCTTTTTAATTATATTTCGAGCTTCATCTACCTTATTTCAAAACACCCAGTTAGTGCTTTTGATGAAATTTTCCTTGGGACATTAAACAAGTTTCCAAACTTTATTTCATTCAAACTGAATATGTTCCTCTTGCATAGCCATTACCCAAAATTCATCGTTGATGGAATCATAACTGTTTTTAGGTTCAAGTTGTGACAAGAAGGCATGATGTTCAACCTGGTTTCTAAGAGAATCTCTATTTTGTGTTCATTTAACTAATTATACTACAATAGCATCTAAGGGATACTTTAGAAGGGTTCTAACCTTTCTAGAAAAAGAGAGACTAGTGATTCAGGTTCATCAACAAATTCTGGTTCATTATGACATTATTGAAGATATTTTCCATAATTGGATGTTTTCATAGATTCTTTCACAAAGGAAATTAAGGATTTTCAGTTGATGTTCATGTTTGATACATCATCCTCCAGATTTTCTAGGATGTTTCTAGGATCATGTGGATCTGTATCATCAAAATTGATGTGAACATATTCTTCCACACATTTAGTTGCTTTATTGAATACTCTATAAGATTTACATAATATTGTGTAACCTAGGAAAATTCCATCATCACATTTTCATGTATATTTTTTAAGATTATCCTTGGTGTTGATAATAAATTCTTTGCAACCAAAATCTCTAAAGTAATTAACCTTAGGCTTCTTATTGTTCCAGAGTTCATACGAGGTCTTTTTGAGAATCGGTCTAATTGAGACACTGTTGATTATAAAGCATGATGTATTAACAGATTCAGCCCAAAAGTAAATAGGTAAGTCATATTCACTAATAATTGTTCTAGAAATTTCTTGTAGGGTTCTATATCATCTTTCTACCAAACCATTTTGCTGAGTTGTTCTAGGGGCAGAGAAATTGTGACTTGAACCATTTTGTGAGCAAAAGGATTCAAACTCATGATTTTAAAACTCACAACCATGATCACTTCTTAATGATATAATTTTAAGGCCCCTATGGTTTTCTACAGACTTGGAATATTTATTAAAATAAGAGAAGGCCTCACTTTTGTGAGCCATGATAAAGGTCCAGGTATATCTAGAGAAATCATACACTAGAACATAAACATAGTGCTTCCCATTTAAACTAGAAACTCTAGATGGTCCAAAAAAATCCATGTGAACCAATTTCAGAGGATGAGAAGATGATCTTATTTCTTTGATTTGAATGATATTTTGTGTTGTTTTCCCTTTTGACAAGTATTACACACATTGTAATTTGGAAAATCATGTTTTGGTAAGTCTTTAACTACGCCTTTTCTAGTTAACTTTAAGGGAGTAAACATTACAGTGTCCTAGTCTCCTATGACAAATCCATGATTCTTAAAGAAATAAAATTAAGCATGATACATTTTGAGATGTTATTGAATATAAATTAACAGAACAAACGTTCTCATTTCTTGATGTAGAAAATAGTAATTCATCTTTAGAATTAAAGACATTAAAAGCATCATTTTCAAATTTAACATGATATCCATCATCACATAATTGTGAGATACTAACCGGATTATATTTTAAGCCATTAACTAAATGTACTTTAGAAATTAAAATAGAATTAGAGTTACCAATATAGCCTAATCCAATGATCTTCCCTTTTGCATTGTCAGCAAATGTGACATGTCCTCCATCTAGTTTTATCAGATTCTTGAAACATGGGTAGTCTCATGTCATGTTCCTTGAACTCACACTATCCACGTACCATAAATTATTGTAAGAGATCTTTAAGAATATTTCCTATAACATGATCAAGCAAACACAGATTTTGGTACCCATACTTGTTTGGGTCCAGTAACATTAGTAATATGTGCTTTAGGAACCCATATTTGTCTCATAGGTTTCCTATAAGCATTATGTAATGTGTTTGAAAAATAAACTATATTTGGTCCAAAAAAACATGAAATAGTAGAGTATGTTTCATGACTCTAGCTATACGAGTTGTGTCCAAAACTGGGAAAAAAATTATATGTCCTAGACTTGGAAATAAAATTCTTTCTACCAAGGTTTCCTTTAACGGGTTGATAACCAATGCTATTATTGTATTTAGGGGCAATTTTTTTTCCTAGCATTTGGGAAAGGGTATTTTTTCGATCAGTAAACTTTTATAGATCACTTTTTAATTTCTCATTATACATTTTTAATTCATTGTTTTCTTTGAGTAGTTGAGTATTTTTCTCATTTTTAGTTGTAAGTTCAGACATAATATTTGCAGTGAGAGCATGCAGTTTATTTAGTGATTTATATTTATCTTTTAATTCATTGCATGTCTCTTCAATCATGTTATAGTATTCAAACATTTCTTCATTAGTCATATTTTTAGAGTAACTATACTCATCAGAATAGTATGAATTATGCATAGAAGATTTCAATGTTACCTCAGATGTTTTTTTTCATAAAACACATATTGAATTTTTTAGCATGTTCATCATGTGATGTCTCTGAGTCACTTCAACTATCCTCAAAGGCACTCCATGTTTATTTCATTGCCTTTTTGTACTTCTTGTCCTTATCCTTGTACTTCTTTTTATATTTGAGCTTTGGACAGTCACCCTTTATATGTCCTTTGAATTTACATTCATAGTATACAATTTCATCAGTTTTTTCACATCTTTTCTAGTCATTTTTTCAGTTTCCTTTTTGATCATACATGCCCTTGATGTTTGGATTTCTGAAAAAGTTCTTCTTTTTGTAAAATCGTTTGAATCTTCTGGCCATTTGAGCCATCTCCTCATCACTGTCAGGTGATGATTTTTCAGTGGTCGAGCTTTCTATAGGAGCTTGCAGTTTCCCTTTGTCTTTGTGATTAGATATTGTGGTCTTAAGTGCGGAAAATTTTTTCTTTGGTTCATCCACCTCTTCTTTGTTAACATTCAGCTCTTCCTCATACATCATCAGTTTTCCAATGAGTCCTTTTATATGTTTCTTTCGGATGTCACACGACTCCCTAATAGAGAAAGAGGTTCCCCTGCATCTATCAGGTAAACACCTAAGAATTCTCATGAACTGTTCATTGGCAGTGACTTATCTTCCAAGACAAATCATTCTGTTAGAAATTTCATTGAAACTAAGATACATGTCACAAATAGGCTCATCATGTTTCGTTTTGAAATTATCATATTATATAGTATAATTATTAAGTCATATTTCCTTTACACTAGATGTTCCTTCATGTGAGAAAGATAAGGTATCCCAAATTTCATGGGCAGTTTTACAAGCATAAATCTAATTAAATTCATCATCTCCTAAGGAATAGTATAAAGCATTCATGGATTTGAATTTGTTATTGTAAGAATGGTTTGTAGGTTAATCCCATGTAAATATATCAGTCACAAGAAGTTTGTATTCTTCTATAATGGATGACCAAATTTCAAAGCTCATACTCTCTAGATGAATTTTATTTTTAATTTTCCAGTGAGTACAGTTAGTTCCATTAATGAACGGTGGTCTATTAGTTGTAGCACCTGCCAATATATTATCCACACTATCAAATTACTTTATAAGAGTGAGAAATTTGGAATGAACATAAATTTACAGATCTTTAAATAACAACTACAATCATAGCTGAATAAGATTACACATATTCCTAATAAAGAAACCTATTATACCAAATTTTGGTCGAAGTAGTTCACTCAATAGGGGAGGGGTGAATTGAGTGACTAAAAATATTTCTGTTTCATTAATTATTATTTTAATAGAAAAGGTTTTCTGAAAAACAAATACAGCCCAGTTAATCAAGGTTATACTTTTATAAGAGTTTGACTGTTTAAACTACTTCTTAATAGATTGATTAATTCTCACAAATCATAATATATATTATTACTATTACATTTGAAGTTATCCTACTATGAAAAATCAGTTTTATCTTCTTTCCAAGACTAAATATCAATTTAAAATGAGAGTTTTGGGGATTAAGAAAAAAGTATTAAAATATAGAAGACTAAATTTAAATGACACAACATATATGAAACAACTGCTTCAGTCTGAAGATGAGACCTAATACACTCAACTTGGTGATCACCTGACACCAAGCAGTTTATAGAAATTAACTTTGATCCACACCCTGGATCGGGGTTAACAACAGTACAGAGACTGCCAAGGTCACACAGGGACCTCTTCCACAGTTTTCTTGTGTAGATAAAATCAATAACCAGGATCCACAGAGACCTATTCCACTGTTGTCATGGGTAAACAGAAATGGAGATTTTGGTGTAAGGATTTTGAAAGCCTTCAGTTTAGACCAGGAGTCCATGTGTGTGTGTGTACAATATACAGAGTACACACACTGCTCAAAAGTTAAGTAAATGAATCACTAAGAGAGAGTAGATGTGAGTTTAGAAGGGCTCTAGTGAATTGAGGTGCAGCTCTGGACTCCATTGGTTTAGCAGAAATGCTTCTGTGTCCTTCTCTTGTTTTTTTCTAGAAAAACAGAGTGTCATGATTTAGCTTGTGTTATCCATGAGCTTTGATAATTTGAAGATGTTCTATGGATTCCCGTGTAATTCGTATGTTCTTCAGCAGAGTCAGATTGTATGAATGTGAATATGCTTTCATTGAAAATATTACAAAGTGTTCTTCGTGGTCATTCTCACACGCTTTTTTTATGGTTAGTATTGCGCTCGTGTTCTTCGTTGTCGATGGGCACTCTACAATCTTTTATCTTCAAATGAATGAGATTTAGCCGACATTTTCCATGTGATTCGTGCCTCATTCTTCATTCTATGACAACAAAAAAACATTAATTATGTTAGTTCATTAAAGGTATCAAATATGACCGTTAAACATTAAATTTAAAGATGAAAAAATATTTTATGAAACAGTGTCACAGTAAGTTGAGAAAATGGTGTCTCCTTCACAGTGTCTGAGTGTGACGGTCTGAGTATCATGGTGTCTAATCATCACAGTGTCTTGGCCTAAAAGGTCATGGTCATGGTGTCTCGGTCACGGTGCCTTGGTCATACTGTCTCCATCACGGTGTCTCAGTCACAGTGTCTCGGTCACGGTGTCTTTCTTAACGGTGTCTGGAAAACTATGTCTGGCTTCATGGCGTCTTTTCTCACGGTGTCTTGTACTTAGGAAAATAACTGTATTCAGACTTAAACAGTGATATGCATGAAATAGATTGATCATAACCATTATAAATCATTAGTGAATTTAAAACATAAATACACATGATTGAATATAATTTATAGGATTGAACTATGTTGAATGAGATTTGTGATCACTAATAAGTTATGTGATAATTAAAGAGATTTGTTATCATTAAAAAATTAGTAATACATGAGGAGTCCAACAATATAATATCATGAATATAAAAATAATCATGATAATATATATCTAATGATAGTACACAATACACCACAAGCAATAAATAAGTTGTGAACAATGGAAATCTCACAGAATTAAAAGTGAGATAAGAAACCACTTTACCTCGTATCCCACTTGACTCGTTTATTCTTTAATATCCTGAATAATAAAGTAAAGATAATTTATACTTTCCTAAGAACAATTTTCAAGTTTTTTATCCCTTTTATATCACTTATTACCATGTTATAAATATTATGTAATCATTTAAGATAATAATGTTCGTTTGTCGATATTTGGCACTTTAGTCAAAAATGAAAACCTTATAGTTACAAGTTGTTCACAAGGTCAAAATTTCATTATATCCAGAATTATATTCATGATTTAGATATGATATATATCATATACATCTAGTATATACATGTATTTATAACAGTACATATCATTTTGGAGTAAGAAATGAAATTCACCATTCAAGTAGACAGTAAGTTGTACGTACGCATGAACGCTACTTTCATTTATTTTTTTATTTTAATAAAATTAAAACATAATGATACATAGGTATATTATAATTCCAGTATAATATCATGTATAATACCATTAAATCCATCCTTTATACGTCCCACATATGGTAGTAACGAGTCATATCACTTTGAGGGGACAGTTGTCCGCACTTCCTCAAATGAAATTATTGCGTTTACCCATAATGGAAACAATTAAGGTATGATATAAAAGAAAAATAAAGAAGCATAAAGAAAACATAAACATAATATATATCGTATATAAATACAGTTCTATCATAATTTCCACCATGAGAGGCGGTAAAAGTTAATTTAACAATCATCGTTTCATGAGGCGTTAGTTTGCCATCAACAAAAACATTATGTTCAACACCCATTAGAAGGATTTGTGTGTAAGTGTAGTTTGAATAAATCTCATAACAACATCCTAGTATATTGAGGATACTTGTGTTTTTATAAAATAAAGGAATAAAAAATAATTTAGGTGTTGGAGAAGCAAAATAAAACAAAATAACACAAAAACATTTAAGAGAAATTGTTACCTTTAATTTGGGTAACTCCCTTTGGTTTGAACCAAAGGACTTCTTGAGGTTCATTATGCCTAAGGTAAGGCTTCTAGGATGAGTAGAGAGATGTAGGGAGCCTAATTGGGCAGAGTTTGGACGAGCCAAATGGTTTGAGAGGTGTGAGGAATTTGTTAGATGTGGTCTCCTTTTATGAGGGTGAGGAGGTGCTCTTTAGGAAAGTGTGAAAAATATTATTTTATTATAGAATGATATTCAGTTTCTAACGGTCCAAAAATAATTATAATCGAAGATAAGATGTCTCATAGTTGAAATACAATCATCTAATAGGAATTGGACAGGTTTATCATAATATTTTATTCATTATAATCTTATTTATATAAATCATTTATTAATGAAGTAAATACTACATCATTATTGTGTCATAAATTATTTAATTATTCGATGTTTAAAAATTATAAAAAAATACAATCATGTAGGAAATATTTTTATATTTCTAAAAAATATTTATAGTCGAAAAAGTTATTATATAACACCATAGAAAAATTAATTTACTAAAAGAGTTTTTTTATGTCATTTTTTGCCTTTACTTTAAGTTAATTAATCTAAATTTTCATTATCACTCCCAAGTGGCTCAGGGGGTCCTAAAATCTTCCCAAAGATTCAAATTGTTGTTAATAACTCAACCAAAAAGGTTTTGACTGGTGTTAAGGTAATTTTTAATAATTATAATATTCTTTTTACCTTTAATTACCTTATTTACCTTTAACATTGGTAAATAAAATTCAAAAGTTAGTATTCAGCGAAGAAAATTTCATCTTATTGAACAAAATTTTACTAAATAATAAAAACCCAATATTTCAGATTTTAGAAATTCAATTCAGAAAAGTGGTAAAATTCATTTTAATGAAATATTTAGTTTTTTTTAACTACTACTAAGTGGTTTCACTATTCATCAAAAAATTAAGTTTTTCAGAAAAATACCAAAAATTCAGCCTAATCTATATTTTATATTCCAAATTCAAAAATGATGTATATTTTACCAAATTAGAAACATAGAAGTTTCACTAGTTAATTTAAAATTAATTCCCATTGTTAAAACAAATAGCTTGTTTTAAGAAACAATGACTATCAAAACATTGACAATTGTTTTTGTCTACATTCATATTGAAATTAATTCTAATGACCAAAATTGGATTAAATTTTAAAAATATAATATATTTATAATTCCAAACCACTAAAATTTAAAATTTAGCACTATAAATTATTTCGATTAAAAAAGTTTGTTTTAATTAAAATTTAGTATTTTTCACTATACACCTAAATATGAAAGCTTTTAGAAGAATACAAAAAATTTATCAAAACTAATTTTGTATCTCCCTATTCTAAAGAAGAATTATATTTTTTCCAATTTAATATATAAATTTTTCAAATATTGTATTTAAAAAGGGTTTTCCCTCACAAGGTGGTAAAATTGTGTTTTCTGAAAAATATTTCATTTATCTAAAAAAATGAATATGTTCTTAAATTATGTCTATGAAACTCATAATATGGATTCTAAAATAATAAGGATTATATAAAGTTCAAAATTCAGTTAATACTATTCATAACCACTTTTGAACGGCTAGTTTGGTATGTCGTGGTGCGCTTGAACTCAGTGTTGCGTGTAGTTCAAGTTATTGAATTAATTTGAAGACATAACATACTATGAAATCATGGGGTGTCACATTAATACCATTGAATGCAAATATAAAAGGGTATTCACTACTAAAATTCTTTTCATTTTCAATTTAAGGATAAATTCCACATCCTTGTATGTATACATAAAGTTTTATTTATGGGGTAGTTGGGAGATAAAGTGGTCTATTATTAAAACGGAATCATAATAACAATATGTGGGTTTTTAAAACAAATACTTACTTCATATATTTGAAATCTAATGGAATCAAATAAATAAGGTGTTTTAATAAAGATGATTAGGAGAGGATCCATTACCATGCATGGGTGATTCTAAAAGACCTAGTGGGGTCTCTAAAGAGATTGGGATAGCCATGTGTGGGATCTTGAAAGGTAATATAAGAGTAAATTCATTCTCAATAGATTTTATTAATGAGTAATGGGACTATGGGTGGCTTTATATAGAAACATTTAGGAGAATTATTTTTCATTTTTATCCATAGGTTATTGATTCTATATAATAATGAAATCAGAAGTACCAAATTAACATTGTAATTATATATGGTTTCATTAAAAGTGGATTGTTCTTAATAGTATTATAATTCACAGAATCTGCCACAATAAAATAATTCCATATGTGATGTGGTAGTGAGTCATGTTTATAATGATTGGATTTCAATACTATGAATTATAATTTTTTATTCAGCATTAATTTAGGGGTTTTAAATTTTATCAAATAATTTCAATATATATATATATGAAGTGGAACATAGATTTGGTTATTGATATCATTTATAGCTTATATTATATATCTTTCAGGTAATTATGATATCATAATATATACCATATATTTATAACACATTTAATTTTTACCCAAATACTCTTCTTTATTTGGAACTAATGAAAAAGTCATTGTTTTATAATTTTCACAATATTATTACCTAAATATTATATATTTTGGAAATAGTTATATAACTATCATATTATTCACTTTTAAATAAAAATCCACATTAATTGAAACATACTAGTTTCTTAAAAATAATAGGGTTATGACCCTTATAAATATAAAATTTATATTTATAAACTTATATTATCATTTATATTTAATTTATGTTGCATAATAAAATAATTTTATTAAATTATTATTTATTTAAAATATTCTTCATTTAATCAAAAAATATATCTTTTTAGAATATATATATTTCAAAAATACAATATGTGTTTCATGAAATTAAAATCAATTTTTATGAAAATTATTATATAATAATAATAAATAATTTTTATTGGAAAATATAATTATTATTAAATAATATAATTCACAAAATTAATTTCTAGATACATAGTCATTTAATCCATAAATGAATTACCTAAGGTTAAGGAGTGTGATTTTGAAATTTTATGGGGGTTGTTAGATATAAATAGAATTTTTTATGTTTTCAACGAGATTTATCTTATTATTTAACATTTTAAATAATTCATTAGTTTATGAATATAATCATGGGAATTTTTAAGGAAATATACAAGTGATGCAATCTCTCCCGAAAACTCTGATAAATGGGATTCAAAGGTTTTGACTTGATAGGTCGAGGTCATTTCTTCTATTGTTTTTTTAAACTTTATTTATCAAAAAATCATAATATATTGTAATAATACAATAAATATACAAAATCCATATTATATTTGGTTATAATTCATAAAGGGTATTTGAATTATATATCCAATAATTGTATGAATAACCAATGTAAGGAAATTTTTTTTTCTACAGCTAAATTAACAAGAAGGTAATTTGTCTATTCAAAATGGGAGTATCATTTTTAATATATGAAGACATATAATTATTCCACCATTCATTTTTTTCAATAATAATGTTTTCATCTAAAATTATAAAATAGGTGATGGTACATCTATTTCATCACTTCTTTCAATTCCCATATATCTATGTCAAGTATATTGTTCTACCACAACACTTTTTCTGAGTGAGTTGTCTTGTTTCGTGGAATGTCATACCAATGACCTATAATCATCATTGGATACTAATTTTTTGAATCACAAATCACTAACGATACTAACTCTAGATTCAGTACATGTGATGGGTCTACTAGGTAATTTCTCTTTATGGATAAATGGAATAGATATTGTACAAGAGATAGGCTTGGAATGAGTTCATGTTTATTGAAATAAACATTGATATGATCAAAGATCACAAATATATAAATATATCAAGGGTTATGGATTTCCTTTATACCTAACCCCATGAATTTCTTCAATAGTGATATTTTTAGTAACACATAATATATTTCCATAATGTCCATGTTTTGTTGATGATTATCTATAGAGTTTTTATGTTTAATTATGGAGGATTTGAAATACAGCTAAATTGCTTTAACCTTCTCTTTTATATCTTGTATATGGTTAGGTCAAATTTGGTTAAAATCTCCCACACCATCCCAGAATATAAATGTCTAATATCAGTTCCCGTAAAATTCCTAATAGGGTTCTATTTAAATTAGATTGTGGAAACCTTTTTTATATGATAAATTCAATAAGGTATAGTTTTTATTAGAACATATTTCTAAATAAATTGATCCTAATATCAATATATCCCCTTGAATTGAAATGGTTCTTTCAGACTAACCATACTAATGATGGAGACAAGAATTAATAACAACTAGTTCTATATCTAATTCATCTAGAAAAATTATCCAAAACATCATATTAATACTCATATAATGATTACTTATTGAATATAATGAATCTTCATAAATTTCAAACACATAAATTACATAATCATAGATAGTTGGATAAAAAAATCATCCTTCATAGGCAATATTTTTTCCCATTTTATGGTGATCAACTGTAAAAAATATGTATTTATTAGCATTCAGTCTCATTGGGAGTCCTAATATGGGATCCATGGTTATTTTTTCCATTTATATACAAGTATTGTAAATGGTTTCATAATTCCAATTAGATTTTTCCATTATTCATTAACTTATTTTCATACCAATAATCATGATATAGTCTATTCAATATCTATCTTTATATTATCCCACCATTAGGTTTTCATTAAATTGATAAACATCATAGTTACTTCAATATTAATAAGTAACGCTGAGGTATGGGAATTATCTAATTCTTTCAGTTCTTTTGTGCTTTTTATGAGACCCATTTCACGGAACTAAAACATATAACACTATCTTCAGAAATGTTCAACTCTAGAACACAAGATGATTTCATCTGTATTAACTCATTTTCATTCCAGAACTCCATAATACTATCGTTCATATATCATTTATTAGATATTAGATGATTGTATGATGAATATACTTTAAATATTTCCATGTCAATAATTTTCATGTACATGATGATTGGATGCCTTTTAATACACATCATTTATAGGGTTGTAGGATCCTTTGTTCCATGATCATAATCAAAATATTTACATTCATAATATGGTGAAGGATTAAAAAATATAATCCTAGATTTCTTCAAGCTATATTCATGAGACATATATGAAAATTCTACTGTATAAATATATGCATGAGCCTTTTATGTTTTGGGTATATGTCACACATTTCCCCATAACATAATCTCATAATATATTCAACACAAAAAAATAATATCCCATCATGATTATGTGTTTGGTAGTTTTTCAAATTAAAAATTAATTGGTGGGAGTAAAATATAATCAATGTTTTCATATTTCATTTCCAGGAAGCATGAGAGAGTTTTGGATGTATCGTTATAGATAACAAATAGTGGGTATTTTCATAAAACATGTGGTGGGTGGGCTCTTTTTTAGATATATTAATATTTATTCATAATAAACCATATAGACTGAAAGTTATCCCTTCCATGTAATCTTGGTTAATAATATTGTCAATCATAAAAATATTATAAACAAATTACTGTTAGATCCCATACAATCTATGCAAACTATTAATTTCTATTACAGATGTTGTTCTGTGAAATCATTCAATTGCAATATTTTTGTAGATCAACATGTATCATTTTTTTGTGATCACATTCCCTAGGAATGTTATGTTCTTTTAAAAAACATAAATTTAATATACATTACATAAATATATTTCATCTAAACATTCATTACTATTGTATTAAAATTATTCACATTTTACTTAATTATTTAAGAGTAGATATTAATATCATCTATAAATAGAACAAAAAATTTATTGATGTAATCCATAAATATTAACGTCATTATTTCCATGAATATTTCTTGATCATTGTTGAGTCAAAACTGAATCATTGTGAACATGTATTGGATTTACTTTATACGAAATGTGATCTAGGAGATAACTAACTTCTTCACATTTACATGGTAATATAATAACTTAATATAAACTTCAAATATTTAATTATCTACATGTATCTAATAAAGAAACTATCAATATATGGAATATGATAAATGTTCTTTATCATGATCAGATTCAGCACACAATAATCAATGAAAATGTGCACTAAAACAACATAGTGCACTAAAACAACATAGTGCACTGAAGATCAGGACAATGTGGACGACCATGAATTCTTTCATTCATAACATAAGCTAATTCCCTTACAAAGGCCATGTAATAAAGTTTTATTTATTGTTAAATATATATATATCATTTTTTCTGTATATGTTTTTCCTCAAGAAAGTAAAATCCATTCTTGTGAATATGGTAGCATTAAATATTGCTACTCCTCTTTTGACTTGTGGGGAATTTGAGGGACTTTTTCAATATCAGGGTTGATTTCCTTATATCAAAAATTTATGTTGTCTCTATATATTAAAAGAAAATACATTCATATAATTTAATGATATTTCAAAAAAGGGTGTATCAAAAAGGTTTTTAGGACATTCTGACCCAATATATTGGTAGGGGTGAGTTATAATTCATATATTCAAAAATTCACCCATTTACAACATCACTGATTACTCAACATCAATATTTCATTTTGGGGTTACTAGGGTTCTACAAAAAATTTAATTTATAGAACTATAGTCACATAAGACACTTAATATCCATTAGTGTATTACAATAATTCCTTTTAATGTTTTTTTCTTCCTCTAGTTAATTACATCATCCAATCATTTGTTAGGAATGAGAATATGAAAACAAGTAAACACATAAAAGTGAATCTATCACAAATTTAGTTGATATCTCATAAAATATAGTCATACCATAAATTATTAATTTATAGGTTTATATATATTTTATCCATGATATATTTCATAATATAAAATCTTATGGTTATTTTTTCCCGTCGTGATTATTATTAAAGATCCTTTGATCATAAAAATTCATTTTTCCTTGGAGTGTCGAACTAGTTGTGCAACATGGCCTATCATCAAACACCCAATAAAAAACTAGTAACAGCTCAATGCTTCCTTTTTAGGGTTATTACCACTGTATTTATCTATTCTAGAGTGACTTCCACATGTAGTGTGTATATATGGATTTATTTTCAATGAAACAACTTACTATATACATTAACAAATTTTTGGGACATTTTTCACCATTTAATTATATCCCAAAGTATTTCACAATATTTTTATAATCCAAATATAAAAAATAACTACAATTTTCTATGATAATAATTATTATAATCCATATAATTAATATAACATAATTAAAGATTTGATATGTGATGACACACATAATAAGACACTATAAGTTTGTGAGACATAGTTTATTTGGGTAATTTGGTACATAACGTAATTACAAGTAAAAAATTTATAAAATATATTAAAAACACTATAATAATAACATTCATTCACTATATATTCTAGGATTACCTGGGACAACATGGGGATTTATACAATAAGAGGTTCATCCTTGAAGTCTAGAAAGAGTAAAATAAAAAAATAAAATTATTAAATTAATACATGTGACCTAATATTCATATAAATGCAAACGAAGTGGGTTGAGAGTCATAATCATGAATAAGGAGGCACTATATAACTAAGTAACATTATGTCATCAAAGGAATGTGTAACAGAATATAAAAAATGATATCATTAAAAAAAGTCAATGGGAACAACCATGAAAACATGACATAGTCTTCAAAGAAAAACCTTTAATGCATCATATATAAAATATCATTAGATGAAAAATTACAAATTGAATTAGAGATCCTTATTATTTTGGTCCCTCTCATCACTTTAATATTAGGTAAATGTATAAATTTTATAGATATAGAATAAATCCTAAGGATTAATTTAATAAATTTTAACCCCAAAATTAAGGAGTAATGGTTTTTTAAATGTTTATCACCTAGAAATTAAGGATGGATACATCTAGGTAATTACTCTTGAGTGGACATATCAACGGGTATTCAATATAGAAATGTTTTTCATGAAAAATTCAATGATAACGTTTTTAACATAACATATGCACATAAAAGATTATAGAAGGGTCTTTTGAGAGTGAAAGGGTTCCCTCATTAAACATAAATCAAAATAAAAGTAAAATTTATGTGTAAAAACTTATATAAGATTTAAAATTTTGAAATAAAATATGCATCCCATAAAGAAGGTTCTTCAATAATGTGTATAAGGAGAAGATATATTACCCAAAGTGGGAGCTTCTAAAAGAATTTGATGTGCTGATTAAGATATTGGATGAACATTGGGAGGGTTCTATAGAAGGAGAGGAATAATAACTAAATAATATGTGATTTTAAAGTGAAGTGAAATGATATTTGTGTGGGTTCATATATAAAATGTGATAAGGATTCCACATAAATTTCCAGATATAGATTTTATACTCTATTAGATATTGTAATCAATAGAAAAAAATTCCCATGTTATTCCTCCATTTTACTCCAATGTGAATTGGTATTAATTATTTAATTTTACTATTATTAGGACACATTACTATAATTTCCTTGGTAATATGGATGTAAGACATATTAATTAACAATTTATTTTAAAACTTTCAAATATACTTTTTTGTGGTTTCACTAAGGGTATATAAAATTAATCAAATAACATCAAAAAAATTATTTTAATAGGAAATCAAACATTTTAAGATGGATTTTTTTTATATAATATATTAAATCAATCATCTTTAATTATGATTTAATAATATAAACCATATATTTAAAATATATTTGATTTTTGGACAAATATTTAACAGTATAAAAAAATTATTATAAATTCACCAATATATAATTTTGAAATGATGTTTTAGAAAGATAATAATTAATTTATTAAAATAATTCTAAAAATATGTTAATTTATTCTTTAAATAACCCCCCCCCCCCAATTTATTGAAAATAATGGTTTTTATGATTATTGTTTTTTCACACTTGGAAATATTACATTTTATTTTATAAAAAATATGAAATCATTTCAATTTTAAAAAAACGATAGTACTAATATTTTATTAATTTAAGATTTATTTCAAATATTCATGAATTCAGTAAAAACCAAGTCCTTCTTGAAAATATACACTTTTAAAATATATTTTTTCTTCAAAACTTCAAAATAAAAATTTTATGAAACATATTATTTATAAATTATATATTAATAATAATGATAACAATAATCATTATAAAAGTATCCAAATTCTTATTGTCTGGTTCGATAGAGACAAAACATTATTAAACTATTGATTTCCCTAATGGTAAGCTGTTCGATTTTGATATTTGTTGGGGTTTTTCAACATACATGATTTGGTTCTAGATCACAGTGATCTAAAACTTCTCCCATAATGGGGATTTCTTGTGCCCTATTTTTTTAATCACTGTCAAGGTAAAATACTAATGATTATATCTTACATAGAAGCTCTAATTAATGTGCATCATATTGTATAATCATATTGGGTGAGGCCATCACCTCCTTTATCTGTGTCAATTTTATTTATCATTAATCAAAATATATTCAAATTATATGGTAACTATATATGGATATGCTATTTTTGATTATGATAAATTACTACCTTTATGTGATATAACTTATAATAGAAGGAAATATCAAATGTTTATGAATGTTTTTTCAATGAATAAATTACTTGATAAGGAATTTTTCATTCAAATGTGATTTTTATTGATAAACATTAGGGACATTATAACTCAGAATTTTCAAATATCCCCTAAGATGATGATATTAGAAAAATACCAATATGATCTTTTCTCAATATCAATAAAAAAATCATATTAAAAACATATTCAATTTTTCTGTTCTCTTATATAAATTACTAGAACCACACGTCGAATGACCATCCACTTGATGGAACCAATCCAAATCTATAAAATAAATGAATGTATAACCCCTCACACCCCCCATCTAGGACTAAAACATTATCCTCGCACATATTGGAAACATTTGACAATAATTTATTTTTGTTAAACCATAGTCCCAAGGATATGTTATGTAGAATTCCCCATGAACCTATATAGGAGAATACTATAAATTTTATTATTGATATTTTCATAAATGAAACCAATTTGATATCTAGATTTAGTATTATAACAACCAATTAGGGGTTCTTGATTAAGTCATCAATAACATTTAATGAGTTACCAAGGAAAATAAAACATTTATATAGAGGGATGATAAATACATAATAGTTAATCTCTTCCTTAAATACAAATGATATATTTTCAGATAAAAAATTTTGTTGTTCAGTGAAGTATAATTATGTAAATGTTTTTATATTTTAAAACAATATATATTAATTTTTTTGAACATTGAACCCTACAACCATTTATATTTTGTGACATTGGACAAACATATGAAGAAAATATGTCATGTGGATGATACTAAAAAATGATACATGATTGTTATAATCCTTATATAGTATTAAGAGCATGAAATAAAAACAACTTCCAAAACATCATGGTGATCTGGTTGGTGAAATTATACATAATAAAATTGGTAAATTTTTACTATGATCATATTCCTCATGATATAAGGGCTCCACAATAAAAATTATTTTGTGTAAAAATGTCTTATATTCAATAATAAACTCATTATATATTTTATTTCACCATTCCACTATATCCAAAAAAATGTCGTGAATATAAAAAGTGATACACTATATGATATAAATAATATAATATATATAATAAAAATTCTTAACAACATTTCCCTGGTTTACACTAGACATTAACCAAAGAGCCTTTCCACCTGCCCTTATACATATATCATTTTATTCAAGATGATACCGAATAAAACTAGGGGTTTATGGACTTACTAATAGAGAGTATAACCTCGTATTAAAGTGTGATATAACAGTATTATTAATCTATATCCTTGATAATAATTTAATATCTATATTATTTTGATTAATAATATAATATAACAAAATATATAGAATGTAATGTAAAAAAGTAAGGATATAGAATCATAGACAACCAAGGTCGTGTTGAATAATAACTCATTTGGAGAATTGGAAGTTAATATAATATAAAAGTCATTGTGAGGATGTTCTAAAATCCCATAATCATATATTATATATATCATTTCGTTATTAGTAAAATATAGTTGAATGATTAACCACAATCCTCTCCTCAGCTTGAAATGATGTACAAAGAAGGATTCCAGGGTACAAAAGTCCCATGGCCTCCCGATTAGGATGTAAGTAAAATAAATTATGGGAAAAATAATTTGATCTCATAAATAATGAGTATATTTACAGTCTATACATGCGATGTTATTAGTTGAATAAATAACTAACACTCAAAATCATGGAGAACAATATCTGATCTGAAGGTTCTAACATGACACCCAATATATATCCATGTCTAAATTATATAAAACATTATTATATCTAATAACATCCTAAAAATATAAAATAAAATATATTTCACCTGACTGATTCATAGGATAAATTCAAATCAAAGTTTTTAGAATTATTCTCATTATCCATATATATGGTGCAAGTCATTAGAATAAACTGGTAAACTAATCATGAGGGTGTAGTGCATCCCTCTCAGATCACATAATGTATATATTAAATAAATATGATATGCATCCCACATATCCATGTCATATATCCCATCACGTATTTCTATTTCCCTTCCATCTATCCCATATATTATGAAAAAATTATAAACTAATCGAATATATTAATGGTATCTCTTGCATGATAGAAAATCATTGTAGGAGGTTCACCCCACATGAATAATCTCATATATAGTAGGAACAATGGTTTTTTTAAAAGATAACAAACCAAGAATCCCATATATCCTATAATATAATGTTCACAAGTCAGATTACCTGAATAACCTCACATAATACATCATTATATGTTCTTTCACATAGTAAAATATGTCTGAAAATCTATAAATATTACCTAAATTGAATGACCTAATTTTTAAATAGTAATAAAAGGAATCCATTATCAATATTGAATCTATAGTGAGAACTAAATTTATCACTACCATATTACATTATCAACCACTCAATAATTGTTATATAATTTAGTACCCCATCAAGCCACCATGGTCAAATAATATCACATTCACCCCACATGGCCCCATCATCCACACACTCATATGGTATATTAACAATAAGAACTCATATATTATTTCATCCAATGACATCATCATAGGAATATTAAATACTCATTGGAGTATTATGGGTAACATACTAGAACAACTCTAGGAATATGTAACAATCAATATACTCATAAACATGTTTCAACTAGGTATATCCCCACACAGACAACATATCTATAAACATTCACAGAGTCTACCTAACTAGGAAAATAAACAATTCGTAGGAGACAACCACTTTCCCCAAGATCATCTTCTCTTGTCCACAATATCTAAGGAATCAGAATGTTTTATCCTGGTCCACACAAGAAAATATTCTTTTCCCAAAATTGTAAATCGTAATGTGGTTTTTTAATGATCATATGATGGTGCCACTTCATGAACTATTTTTTCACATAAATCATAGTTTTATATTTCTCATTGAAAACAATAAAAATAAATTCATCATCCATCATTGTTTAGGGAAATAAATGAATTTCAAAAGTTTCAACTTTTTCACATCATATATATTTCCACTATTTTATAATAATTTTATTTTAATTTAAAAAATCCTATCATTAAAAAAGAAAATAAAAAATAAGTGGTATAAAAAACATCACATTTTATTGAGTAGAAAATAATTTATTAACAGTTTTTTCATGAAGGAAACCATGCATTAACATAATGTTTTATACTTTAATTTAACATCCCAAAAACTCTCACCTAAGAACATACATGTATATATATCCATATTCTATACAAAAACTCTATATCGAAAACAAGGATACCTAATAACTATTTATGACAAATTAATAAATGTGTTATTAAAATAAAAATTAACAACTTATAAATAACATAAAATTCAAATATATTGTGGATAATTAAAAATGTATAAACAGTTACCTAGTTACAAATAAATTAGGTCCAACCACTAACTAATTTTCAACTAATTGCTCCTAAAATAATACCATTTTATATATTTTAATGATAATAACTTAACAAAATTTAATATTAAATAATTTATAAGAAGTCTAACAATTAATTTATATGGTGACACAACATCATCAAAATAAATTGTGATAATCAGGTCTTGTCATTCATTACATGAAAAAGGAATATTCCATCTCATCATGAATTATTTCTATAGCGCTATGATGAAATTCACCGCGTATCACTATGCCAAAATCATTCATAATTTCAGAGAGAGTGATGGGAAGATGAATTGAGGATAATATTATAGTAACAAAACCTTAACAGATGAAGATATTAATTAAAAATAATTCAATAAACAATTGGTCATCATTGGAGAAGTAGAGAGATGTTGGTAGGGATGTTCTTGAAAAATGGAGAAGAAATGATATTATAGGGGATTTATAAATTACAAATGGTAAAAGGTAATATTTCTAAAAACAAATTAACTTCATATTGGAACCTTGTATACCGAAAAAAAAAATTATATTTAATAGTCTACTTCAGCCATCCCAATAAGGTCCCAAAAATCATAAGGCCATGGAATATGATAAACTCAACTAATTATGGTGGATATGGTTCTCCCAGTCCAAGCACTTTTATCTCTACATAATGTTATAGAAACCATGGAAGACATTCCATAAAAATTATTATAAGACCCATAAAACTCCCAATGTAGTATTTTATCTGTTTGCATTTCCCACATTTAGGTTACCTTAGTAGACATGATCATCAAAATATATAGACACTAAATTTTTCCATAGTAAAATTTCATATTTACAAGACCCTAGGTGTCTTATAGCCAAACCATGCACCAGCTTTATCTCCATAATGAATCCCATCAATCATGGGGTCTTAGTGATTACCTACATGGTATATGTTGGCCTGATTCTCCCCATGATTGAGAACAATAATAAAAATATCACGACAAGTTCACCCAAATCAACATGGTTTTCCACACAAGCACTCCGTCAATATAAAGTCCATATTTTCAATTACATATTATCTACACATAATGGTCAAAAAAACACATCCCCAGTCTATATTATTTTTCTCAAAAAAAACCCTGACTAGAAATTTAATTTTAAATTTAATTTTGAATGAACCAAACAAAAAAAATAATATTATTTAAAAATTAAAGACATTTTTTGGGTTATATAAAGTTTAATGTTTTATAATGATGAAAGACTACTTCATCTAAATGTAACTATCAAATAGAAGTAGAATGATTGTCTATATTGAAAAAATAGTGTTTTAATGAAAAAGTATCCACATTAAATGTAGTGGACAAGTAGTTATTTGGTTGATCTAGTGTGCCTTCTCAATTTTAAAAAATTATTTCATTTGAAATTTTAACAATTCAGGTACATTGTAATGGATTTTTGTATTTCACGTCTTGAATAACTCATTTTTTACATTAATTTTTTTATTAACCATTCCTCTAGAACAATTTCTATGTTCATGATGACTTTGATATTTTAAAATTTTCTTCATAAACTAATTAGAGAATATCTAGATATAAAAATGATAATTTTTTTTATATGAATGTTGATATATTACTTGTATTTCTCCCATGTTATAGATTATTGATGATTTTTCTCATCAATGTATTCAAGAAGTAACTAATTATTATACATAGTCATTGAAACGTAGTCTCTTTTATCAATTTTCTAATCTTATCTTCTTAAATGTATCATTATTTAAATTCATTATATTATGTTCAATAAATAATGGATCTCCAAATTTTTTCAATAATAGAAATTTTATAATATATTATAACATAATAATATATAAAGAATATTAAAATTTTGTAAATAACATATTGGATATAGTATAAAACACATAGAAACTAGTAAAAATTACTTTTATAGTATTTTTTATACCATAGAAATTGATAAAAAAGTAATAATGAAATAATTATAATAAAAATTAAACCTAAATGTAGCAGAAAATAGAGTTTTGCAATGCTAAATAATTTTCGAAACCACATATGTTATCCCTAAATTTATTTATGGAAAATTAGAAAATTTGATTTAATTTTTCATATATGGTGTAACATCAAATTGAATATAATTTTATGCCACAATGATTTAAAATCACCTAATCTATAAGTTTTTCACCTGTTTTTTATATGGCTAATATTTTTTTAGAACACAAATATCATAAGAGTAAAAATTATTTAGATTAAAACCATTGTGATTTATGAATCATAAGATCATCTAAATATCATTTTAAAAATGATCGATGATTGAACATTAGAGTTATTTATATGTTTATAAGAATAATTTTCATAAGTATTAGAGATTCAGATAAGAGACAAATATTTTTCATAACTATAAATTTTAAAGAGATGAAACATGTTATATTAAATTTAGGTAAAAAATGACACTTCCTTGAATATACTTATATAATTAATTTACCATTAATTATAAGATAGAATACAAGAAACTAAATTAAACAACAAATTAATAAAGAAGAAATATAATAAAAATTAATATATATTATAAAATTATTATAAATAATAAAATATGTGATGGTAAATTAATCATGGATATTTTGAATTTTAGAAACAAAATCAAAGATATGAAAAAATATTTAAAATAATTTCCACCAATTAGAATATTTTATAATTTAACATCAATTAAAAAATAAATGATAAATTTTGAAAGGTTCAATAAGAAAAAAAACATATCATAAAAAGGATACCATCCTTTTCAATTAATATAAAAAATATAATAACATAAATCTATGAATATATTACAAAAATACACATGAATATAAAACATTACATTAACTAAAAAATAGATATGGATTATCATAAAATATTTAAATAAAATAATTTTATTAGAAAATATAAATAACTAAAAAATCATTATCATAAAAAGAGAAAAATCTTATTTTAGGAAAGTCAAAATAATAAAACGTCCCAATAATATTTCAATTTTAAAATTATATAAACAAATTCAAAACATAACTATAATTTATCCCCTTTGTGATTCAATAAATAATAGTAAATCAAGATAGATAACTTCCCTTTACCTTCAGAACCATTAGTATCAATTATTCAACAATTTTACCACCATAAAATTTAAAAAAATTAAAAAATATTTAAGGAGAATTCGACCAATACCAATTATAATAATTATGGAATATTATAAATAAAAAAACTTATTTCACATACTCAATGACTAAAATGATATAAATGATAGAAAATATCATTCTATAATCCAATATACTTCAATAAATATATTTATCTTTTCCAAAATGTTGAAATATACTTATATAAGAATATAAACATTATAGGTCCAACCATTTTCTATAAAAAAATTCAGAACATACATTTTAGATGCATCAGTATATATATCATCATAATGATATTTGAAAATGTATTCTTCATTATGAATAAGATATTGAACAAAATAGAAATAAATACCAGCTACATAATATCTAAATAATTTATTATATAAACATATATATGATGAAATATCTTTAGTATTTTAGTTTACAAATTTTCTTCAATTCATCTATGGAAATCACATATGAAATCCAATATGGTTTTATATTTCCTTAATAATGTAATTTTATATGTCATCATAATGTCTCTTGAATTATTAATTCTATTAGTGAACATGGAAAAGTTTTCTTTTTCACTTTCAACCACACTATTTCGATTTTTTAAAAGATTTGAAATTAATGCTTATTTATTCTTTTATACTCAATAAAGAATTCATGAATGTATTATACCATTTCAAATTCATAGGAATATCATCCATCTAAAATTTTAATTTGTTATTCAAAAAATCGTCATTCAATTAAATTAAAAAAATTAATAATTAGTTCTTCAAATATATGAATAAAATTTTAGAAATATTACATTTAAAATAACTACTAAATTTATTATCCTATTTTAAAATATGTTCAATTTAATAGTTATATTTATCATAAATTTTAACATAACTAAAAAATATATGGATTTTCAAAACATTAATTGTAAAATGAACAAAAATAAAAAAACATAACTAACCATTCTTGTATTTGTAATCACGAGATAGTGATTTAATGTATTATTTTAACATAAAAAATATTCTCTCATTACAATGTCATTTATTAAAAGTAAAACCAATATGTAATTATTTCTTTCTTTTTCTTATCATTTAGAATTTACTGTTATTCTTAATTCTTTTTTATTGCTTCATATTTTGTATGGCCTTTTTTTCATTCATAACATCTAATATAAATTTCACAGTCACATTTTCATTCTTTTGTACTAAAATTCTAATTATTCATCATGTTACCTTGAATCATGGAATAATTTATTTTATTAATAAGTTTATATAGAAATTAATGTGTTTGAATCCAATTTCATCATTTTTCACTATTATAAGATGAATCAAGATCATCATATTAATTATAAGATATATGACTAGTATGGTAAATATTAAATCTAATCATTTTAGCATTAAAAAAATAATTTATCTTCAAATCTTCTTCATATTAATGTAATGATCAAAAGGGATCATCCATATTATATTTAGAAAAATATTTTACTCATTATATTAATTATAATTATGATATATCAAGATAATAAAAAAATGATATTTCTTTGATAGTAATGTAAATTGATTTCAACTAAATCACACCATAATAATCAATAATCCTAGTATTTAAAGGATATGGGATATTTCACCATCAACATGACCAATGAATTTAAATAATATAAGATATGGTTATGAAAATATAACATCTTTTATAATGTAATTTAATTAATAATTTAATTATTTATCTATGGTTTCAAAAATGAATCATCTGTGTTTAATTCATTATATATGTAAACACCATATTATGTTTAAAAATCACTGAAATATGATCATTATAAACATAATTATTTATAATAAAGATTAATGTACTCAAGAACAAAAATTAAAATAAAATTAATAAAATTAATCCTTTAATTATAGACACTTCTTTAATCATGTAATTATTTTATTTTTAAGAATATTGAATATTGACCCCTATGATATGAAATTACTAAAAATGATTATAACAATAACCATGTCGTAGAGAAATAAGAGAAAAGTTACACATAAATAAAATTTATAAATGGTAGATAAAAATTGTATTTTTTGTGAACATATCAAAAAAATTGTATAACAAGATATATATGTTTTATATACAATATATTAAATAAAATTTGACTAAGTTATAAAAAGTATAAGGGGTTTCCATGAGTCAATTTATTCCCATGTGTAAAAATCACCCTTCTCTGACTATCATCATCCATGGGTGATCTATTCAAATATATATTGATGTTATTTTATATTTTCATATTTTACTACACTAAAATAAAATTTCACACACTAATATTCTTCTCTTTTTATTATATTTTATCATTAATATTAATTTTTTTAATAATAAATCTTGTTACTACAAATGGATTTTGCATCTATATCCATTTTATTTTTCCTGAAAAATTTCTACAATGTTTTGGAATAAATAATATAAATTATTTTGTATGATTCTCTTAATTATATTTAACCCATGTGAAAAGTTTAATGTGATAGAGTTTTTAGGATGTGGGATTTCAAAAAATTTTATTTAAAAATACTTAAAATGATTTTCCATTTTATCAATAAAAAAATTTATTTTTCCACAGAAAAATTATTTTTAGTAATATAATTTAAATATAATTATATTTTTTTAATCATTATATTGAGTCTTACAATAGTATTCTATTTCCGATCAAGTTTTTTTTATTGAAATAAATTTTCACTTTGACTTTTATAATAATGGAAAAACAATTTTGTGAATGGATTATTTTTTTTATAACTCTATGGATTATATCTAATAATTTTATGAATTCATTTTTAGATATACATTATTATTAAATTATCTAATTTGTAAATTTATATGATTTATATGCTATTCTATTTTTGGATTATTTTATATGATGATTTTGGAAGGATTACGACAATCATTTTTCTTTTATATGGGATCATTAACTATGATGATTGAATTTTAGTGGAAAAATTATTTTTGTATAATGAAATGTGGTTTTATATGTATCTCTCAAATAGATGTGTCTATGATAATATATCATGGGATAGTATAGTGTGGTAGTAATGATTTTTTTTCAGACATGCATGTGAATGATGCATTGGATCACATTTTCTACTGTGGACATAATAAATATTTTCACATATGCATGGGATAATGTATTTTCATTCAAAAATATTCCAATTTTTATAGTTTTTTCATATTTCAATTTTTTTGTCATGTTAAAATGAATATTTAGGAAGTGTTTTATTTCCAAACAAAATCTCTTGTTTTTCATATTCATCCTTATTTTTTATTGTTTTTAATGTTTTATGTCATGCTAGAATATTTAATCACAATAGTGAAATATATTAGTATATATTAATTTTTTTATTTAGTATAATATTTTCAAATTATCTTATATTTATCCAATATGTTTTATGATTATCATATTTATTATTATTATCATTTAATTATATATTTATTCTATTCCTTGAGTTATAATCCGTGTTTATGATATGAATCTTTTTTATATGATTTTTATCCTAATAAATCACTGATCTCAACCATCTGTTATCCTTTTAATCATTATGAAAATAATATTATTACATCACATGATTTATTAAGAAATAAATATCTATTGTCATTATTATAGAGAAATAATTTCATGTGTTTAAAATAATATAAATTTGAAGCTAGTCTCAAATATACTACAAATTTTATTTATGTTGTCATTATATTTTTGCGATTCATTATTTAAATAAATAAAAAAAAGTATTTTTAATTTTATATTTATATTTTGTTTCCTTCAGGAACATGAATATTTAATAGTAATTAGAAATATTCACTTATGATGTTGTGATTTAGAACACTATAAAATGAAATAATTATCTAGTGTGGTAATATTTATTGTGATAATTAATAACATAATATACATACCTAGTTCTTTATAATGTTATTTTAATTTCTTACAATGATAACAGTCTTCCCATAACATTCATAAATTTCATCTCTTCTTTTTTTAAATAATGTTACCCTTGTTTTTTCTAAAGACAAAATTAATAATTGGTATCTAAAATCCCCAGCCTTATATAAATAACATGATTACTCTAAAATGTAGTACATTACAAAAAATAAAATAAAATTCCCTATAAACTCATATTATGTTAGTAGTACCGTTATATTCACATGATAACATATGGTGCATCTATTTTCTCATACTAATTTTTCTACTCTGTGTAGTTTCATAGATGAATGTGACGATGTATTGAAACATAAAAAATATATGTGTATTAGTATGTTCCATAACGACCCATTATTATTCTAATTTGATATTATTATTCTTAAAGGGGAATCATTAGGAAAAATCATTGACTTTTGGAGCATAAATTCTACTCTAGATGTTTTTTCAAATGATAATCATTATTCAGAAAATGTTAATTAGTTAGTGCCTCCATGGTTATAAATTGATTGTTTGAATTTTCATAAGTGAGTTTTTTGTTTAATAAAATAACTACATGAATTAATTTTTCATTATGTGATTGAAATATAGCTTAAAGAACTATGAAACTATACAAAAACGCATTGGGTTTATATATTGGGGAATTCACAACATGAACTAAATTAATGATAAAGGTTATTAAGCATCATATAAATTCATAGCATAAATTGGTCTTTCACATAATTAATGTTTCAAGACCAAAATTTTTATAAATTTTGGACCTCTTCAAAATAAATACATTATTCAATTTCTTTTGCGATAATCCTATGTGATTTTAAATTATATTCTAGTCCTATTCCTCCAACTTTTATGATTTGATTCCGAACACTTTCATTTAATGTTATGTTGTGAGTAAATCATCTAATTTCTTTAATTTCTCTAATTCCAACAGTGTTAGTTTAAAATAGTGTTATTTTTATAGCAATGAGTGGATGGGTTGTGATATTAATGATCATTGAAAGTTATTTTGTTGGAATTTTTTTTCATATATGGGATTTTACATCTGGTTATTTTTTCCTACAAGTGTTGAGCATAGTTATTCAAAAATTATCCTTGGATAGGGTATCCTTATACAATTCATATTTATGTACATTCAAGAAGATGATTTTTTTTTGTTTTTTTACTAAATTTTACACGAAATCCCTACAAGTTTATTTATTGGTCATAAATGAAATATAATTGGAAGGTAAGAAATAAAATAAGTTTCTATCATTTTAGATATTATTCATGTAATTGAACATGATTATTATTATTATAGAATAAAACATCAAATACCCATCATTATAACGTAGTTATTTTTATTTCTAACCCATTGTTTTTTATTGTTTTATATCACCCCAAATAAATAAGATTAAACATATGAATTTTTTATAAATTTGTTACCCCAATTTTTTTTGAATTTATGTTATTATCACCAATCAATTTAATAAGGTAATGTGATTACTATTGGGGCCATGATGACTAGTTCATGCTATTCAAAATTTGTTTTACAATATTATTTTATTTTTTTCGAAGAAGACAAATCGACTAACAATATTAATGTTGAAAATCAGACAAATAAATTTTGATCATAAATACTGGACACATTTTCTTTAAAAAAACATCATATCAAGTAGATTCAATTTGGATGAAAATGTTCTGAGTAGACTCACATTGGGTCTAAAATGGGAGAACATCGTAATGTGGTAATGATTTTAATGAGATTCAAGACGGATCTGAAAAAAATATTATGATTCATTAGTATTTTTTATTTGACATAAATTTTAAGTAATTAGTGGAACATGTGATGAAATATTTATAATGAAAATGGGGAGGATTGAAATGTATTAAAGGAAGATTAGTAAGAAATTGATGTTGATGAATCTCAGTAAGGAAAATATGTTGATAATGATTAATAAGGAAAACATATTGTTGGGTTTTATTAAATAGAATATGTTGATGAGGCTTTGGAATGAAAATATTTTTCTGAGGGTCAGGAAGGAAAGATGTTTTTGAGGATAGGGATCAAAATTATGCTCATGTGGCTCAAAAATGAAAATTTATTAATAAGGATCAATAATAATAATAGGTTCCTAATCACGATGTTGAGAAAAAATCATACTGAATAATTAATATTGAAGAAATAATATTTAAGAATTCATTCTGATGAAATATTAATGATGAATTCATACTGAATCAATCATACTGCAGAATTCACACCTAAAAAATCCTAAAGAAGATATCATAATAGGATTTTTTAATAAAAGAAGTCAAAATTGTTTTTTATAATGAAAAAATCATATTGGAATTTCTAAATGGAAATATCGAAATGAAAAATCGGAATTGGACTGATGATTTTTTAGAAAGGCTGAAGGAAGCATAATTTATTAAAAGATCCCAAATTCAAGAAAGGATGAAGTAGTCAATGAAAGACCCAGATTTGACATGGAATAGAATGAGTCAAATAATAATCCAATTTTTATGGAATATTTATGATTCTTGAATGCTGTTGAAGCGGGACAACCTTTTCAAGATCTCTCCTAAACTATTATTTATTGACTAAAAAGGAATAGAAAAAGTTGTGTTCTCTGGTGAGTTTTATTACTCGTGAAGAGTAAAGAGATGTTATGCATTTATAGCAAGTGAATAATTTTTTCTAGGTTGTTCTATCATAATGATTTATTTTTATTTCAGATGTGAAAAAGACTATATTCAACTTTGATCATTTTATTGCCCTAAAACATTGTCTTTAGATGATTATTTTATTTTATGGTTTTCTAATCGGGATAATCCTTTAATATACATGACATAAGTGGTAGAGATTTGTATCAACCATATCAAATAGAGATATATATTTTTCATACTGGGAAAAAGCTTATTTCGAGAATCGTACTGTGATTTTCGTACTGGTATTTTAATATTGGGATTTTTTATGTATATTTTTATATGAAATTTTCATTCTGTGATTTTAATACTGTGATTTTTTAATTACAAAATTTTTTGGGATATAATTAAAAAGTTAATGAATTTTATATCAGTTTCTGGTAATAATTTGAACAATTTAAATGAATTATTATATTTGTTAATGTTCATCAAGAAGGGCCATATAATTTTTTTCATAAAAAATTACTTCTATCATTTTGTACTATTTGAAACACATGCTATGTAGTACTGATCATAGTGCAACATGAGTGTATGGTTATATCCTACTCAATTTATTCTATATAATGGATTGACTTCCAGTGTATTGTGTAGTATTGGATTATTTCAAAACCATACCAATTACTAGATACTCATGTTTAAGACTGCACCTTGTAAATTATTTTATTCTTATGATTATGTGTTTTATTTGTTTTCATCTAATAAATATATATATAATCGGAGTTTAAGGTTTTTTCTACTGAGAGGAAAATAAAAATAAAAATATATCAATATTTTAATCTCCCCTATAGTTATACATTATTCTTGTTTGTGTAACCTCAACTGGTTTCAGAGTGTATGTTCCCTTCGTTTACCCTTTTCTAGTGTTTTTGAATGAGAACGTGTGATGGGTAACATAAATTGTTTCAACAGTAATGGTATTCCAATATTAGATGGTAAGAACTATTATATCTATAAATATAAATTTATTCCTTATCTTATGCTTCTTGGGTATGAAGTTCTTGAAGTTATAACATATGTATTTCCTCTTATTCATGACAAGGATCATCTTACACCCATTGACAAGAAATATCATGTGAATTTTGGTAGAGGTAAATAATTGATTACACTCATCACTTTTTGAAATGGTGATTTTATGATTGAATGCTATTTCTGTATCCAAAATTATTTGGGATATGTTGAAATGCCATTATAAATGAAATAAAAAAGTTAATAAGGAATAGATGAAAATATGGAGGCTTAGGTGTAATAATCTTGTGATGGGTGAATAATAATTAGTTAGTGAATTATATACACACGTAAGTGAAATTTTTAGAAATATCATATGTCTTGGTGAAAATTTGTATGATTCTATAGCAGTTAATAAGATCTTAAAAATTTGTCCTGATTAGTTTGATGATAATGTTTCTTCATTGGATGATAGTGATCCTGAAACATTGATTGTAGATGATTTTCAAAGAACTCTCATCACTTTTGAAATGAGAAGGAAGATAGTGATGAAAAACCCTAAAAGATGATATAGAAATTTCATTTAAGGATACCAATAATGAAATGTCAAATTTGTTTTTCATTGAAGAAGAAACTATTGAATTTGATTCTGAAAATGTGGTATGTAAAAATTTAGATGAAACATTATCATTGGTTTTTTAAAATGTGAGAAGAGGTATAAGAAAAAAAATCGAAACATACCATTAAATGTTTTGAATGTAAAGTTGTTTTGAAATTTGTATCTAATTTCCCTTGAATAAAGAAATAATAATAAAACAATCAATAAGAAAAATCCCAAGAAATTCATTAAATAAAAATTTTGATAATGAAATTTCTTTTTTCAGATTGAAAAATAAAATGTTCATAAAATCAAAAATAAGAATATTTTTCTCTATGGATTATGAAGAATGAAGTTTTTGAAGTTGAATATAAAATATTTTTTTTAGAATTCTAGAGAGAATAAATTTATAACAACAGTAACTAAAGAATATTTCAGAAGCAACATTTCTACAGATAAAGAAACTGAAATTGAAAATAATTTGAAATAATAGTTATACAAAATTTTATGAAATTTTAAAAGGGATGATAATTTAAATAGAAATTTGATAAATGGATCTTTCTAAAAATATAATCAGTATTGTATTCATGATTATAAATTCATGTTGAAGGAAGAAATTGATATCTTGAAGAAATCTGTTGAGAACGAAAATAATCATAAAAAACATATATTGCTGAAGTGGACAAAAAAATAAGAATAGTTTTAACTTTCCTAACAATTTTGTTATTAAGATGAATAGAGGGCTTCAAGGTTCAGAAACACTATCAATGATGCTCGTGAATTTTCTCAGAAGAAGGAACCCATGAATGATTATGTATAACCTTAAAAGGTTAAAAAGTATATTAAATTTATTCTTTAAATGAAACCTAGAAATTTTTCTATAATTAATAATAATAATAATTTTATGCATGTTGCTAAGAAAAAAAAGTGAAGAATTCAAAAGTTTCATAAAAACAAGAATAAGAAATTGTTTCTATTTTTTGTGGTTCTTATAATTATTAGAATAAGTTTGGGATGAAAAATAAATGTTCATTAGCAAATAGAATGGTTGGTGTTAAACAAATATCTGTCAAGATTGAATTAGAGAAACTATAAGGCCCCGGCCATAAACATCTCATAATATTTAATTAAATGAATAATTCAAATTGAGGATCTTTTCAGGTTTAGTGTTTTATAGAATTAAGTCATAATTACTACATCTCAAAAGATTACAAAGTAGACACTTCTACTAAGTTTCCATAGAATAAAAAAACTCTTAAAAAGAATCATGTCTAGTATATAGCATCACCTTCCCTTGATCCCATCCTTGACCCTATTCCACATTAGGTCCTCTGAAAAACATTTCAAAAAAACATGGGGTGATCATAAAGATCTCAGTAAGGGATACACAAATAATAAAAACAATTAGTTTATCAAAAAAACAAGTAAACCATGTATACTTTATCAAAGTAATACCTTTCACCTTTATGAAGTGGTAAAAACTCTTCACTGAATAAAAGATCATTTCTTACCCTTTTGTAACCAAAAGATTACTATAAAACCCCTAAAAAGACCACATAACATATAAAGGTAACTTGGGACATAAGCATACTTAAGTGGAATAACCATACGGTCGACTTCCACACATATCACTTAATGGAATAGACATACGATAGATTTCCACACATACTTAATGGAATAGCCATACGACCAACTTCCATACCCAATGCATTGGAGGTTATAACATAACCACCTGTCCTGGTATTCACGGCACCAAATGTCATATGGTTTATCACGTAACCACCCGTCAAATGTCCAAGTACCATTATAAAAATCATAAAACATAAAACAAATATAATGGAAAGAAAAAATTTCCACACTTTGATCACAATATATCACTTAAATATATTGACATACCAAATCCATTATAAAAACCATTTTCAATACCAAAATACATAAAAGAGTATATGGTATTTATTTCATTTTAAAAAACATTACTGCTTGTTCAGGAATCCAAAGAACAAATAATACTCGCGGCGGTGGAAGGGGTTGTTGTCACCGCGTACATTAAAAGAAACATTCCTTTTTGACATTTTGTAAAACGCTTAGTAGAAAAGGATTCCTTTTGTATAAAAGGAAAAATCAAAGGGGCTTATAGACCATATAAAAGAAAGTTTTGTATAAAACGAAATATGACTCAATGAAAAGAGATTGAGACGAAGTCCCTTACCTCGGGTCCGACTTGACTCGATCGTTCCTTAACGTCCTAAATAATAAACATGAGTTAATTTAAATTTTCTTAATAACCTTTTTCAAGTTCATTATTCCTTTTATATCACTTATTGCCATGTCATGAACACTATGTAATTATTTAAGTTAATAATGGTCATTTTAACGATCATTGGTACTTGAGTCAAAAACAAACCCTTGATAATTACAAGTTGTTCATGTATCAATTATATCCAGAATGGTATTCATGATGTAGATATAATATATGTCATATATATACAGTAAATTCATGCATTTAGAATATTACATAATCATTTAGAGGTAAGAAATGAAATGCACCGTTCATGGAGACGGTAAGCCGTACGTACGCATGAATGCTACTTTCATTTCTATTTCGTATTTTTATAGAATGGAATCATAATGATATAAAGGTATATTATAATTCCAGTGTAATATCATATATAATATCAAAACTCCATCCTTTATACGTCCCACATATGGTATTAACGAATCAAATCACTTTGAGGGGGCGGTAGTCTGCACTTCATTAAATGAAGATATCGCGTTTACCCATAATGGAAACCATAAAGTTATGCCCAAAATGAAAAATATAGAAGCTTAAGGAAAACATAAACATATTATATATCATATATAAATATAGTGTCATCTTAACGGCCACCTTTGAATGTGTTAAAAGAATGTTGAACAATCATCGTTTCAGGAGGCAGAAATTTGCCATCCACAGAAATAGTATATTCTTTAACCATTAAATGAAGGTGTGTGTAAGTGTAGCTCAAATCCTTCATATAAAAAAAATCCTAGTATATTGAATATACTGTAGTTGTTACAAAAGAAATGAATAAAAATATTTTAGGGGGTTGGACAAGCAAAATAAACAAAATGACTCAAGTGAAGACATTAACTTAAAATCAGGTAACTCTCTTAGATTTGAGCTCAAAGGCTTCCTTGGGAAGACTTCTACCCAAAGTGCAGATTAAAGGAGTTATAGAGGGTTGTATAGAGACAAAATGAGTAGGGGTTTTCTGAGCCAAAGGCTTTGGAATTGTGGGTAAGGTGGTAGAGGTGGGGGCCTTTTATTAGAGGAGAGGAGGGGCACTCTTGGAAAGTAAAGAAATGATACTTTATTTTAAAATGTGTTTCGGATTAAAAATATCCCACGTTGATATAATTATAGGGTAAGGTGATAAGGGTTCTAAATATACCTATCCAATAGGTTTTGGACATGTTTAGGTCATAGATGTTACATTATCTTTTTATTTTATTTAAATCCTTTATTAATGAGGTAATTGCTGCATCATCATGATGTCATAAATAATTTAATTTATTTAAAGTCTAAAAATTATTAAAAATATACTATGATGTAGGAAATATTTCTATATTTCTAAGGACTATTTATAATCAATAATCTGACTTATATAACCCCATTTAAAAATTTATTTAGTAAAACATCTAATGTTTGTGTCATTTTTACTTTAACATTTAATAAAAAGCTATTTATGTCATTTCCCAACCAAAGTGGATCCATGGGGTCCCAAATTGAACCATGGATTGTCTTGGTCAGCCATGACACACCCAAAGAGGGTAGGAAATGTGTAAAGCTCATCTCATATTATTAAAACATTATTTTTACTTTAAACTACACTAATTACCTCTAATCGCGATTAAGAACTTAAAAGTTACTATTCACCAAAAAATTATTTTAATCTCATTGAACCAAATTTTACTTCTTAATGACAACCATGTATGTTGGATTTTTGAAAATCAAATCATAGAAGTGACAATGTTTCATTTAAATGAAAAATCTGTTTCTTTAACTACCACTTAGTGGTTTCACTATTCATCAAAAATTGAAGTTTTTCAGAAAAATACCAAAACATCTCCCTAAGCTATATTTGATATTATTAATTCAAAAATGATGTCTATTTTACAAAATTAAAATAATATAAGTCACATTAATTAATTTAATAATTAATTCCCGCTGTCATGACAAATATCATGTTTTTATGAAACAATAACTATCCAAAGATTGACACTAGCTTAAGTCCGATTTCAAAGTGAAATTGATTCCAATGACCACCATTGGATTAAATGGTAGAAATATATTCTAATTTAACTTTAAAACCAATTCAAAAGATAATATAATCATATAAATAAATTAGATTAAAAAGAGGTTTTGAATTAAAATACAACATTTTACACTATTCATTAAAAAATGATCTTTATCGGAAAAATACCAAAAATTTACACAAAGTAAATTTTGATGTCCCAATCATAAATAATAAGTTTATTATGACAAACATATCTTATAAAATTGTCAAAAGATAGATTTAAAAATGGTTTGCCATCAAAATGCATTAAAATAATCTTTTAAAAATATTATTGTATTCCATGCTTAAGATTGGATTTATTTTCATTTTAAGCCTATAAAACACTATCTATTTCATTTATAGACATAGATAAAAATATCTATTATTCCTTACTTACTTGGGATGTTACATCCTTCCCCCCTTTAGAAAATTGTGTCCCCGCAATTTATTTACGTATCGATTAAATGGGGGTACTTATCCCTCATTGAATTTTCAGATTCACGTGTTGCCTCTTCCATCATGTGGTTTTTCCACAAATCCTTTACCTGATTAATCAACTTATTCTGTAACACTTCCTCCCTATGTTTAAGAATCTCGACCGGTTGTTCCTCATAAGATAGGTTCCCTTTCAACTGAACTACCTCTGGGAACAAAACATGAGATGGATCTGGCATATACTTTCTCAACATCCAAACATGAAAGACATTATGTACCTGAGATAAACTCGGAGGTAAAGCCACTCGGTAAGAAACTGATCCAAATTTCTCTAGAATTTCATATGTTCCAATGAACCTTGGACTCATCTTTACTTTCTTACCAAATCGTATCGCACTTTTCCATGGAGAAACCTTGAGAAAAACATGATCACCTACCTCGAAAGATAGATCCTTCCTCCAGTTATCCGCATAACTCTTCTTCCTGCTCTGTGCTATTCTCATGTATTTCTGAATCAACTAAACTTTTTCTTCCATCTCATCTACCAATTCTGGTCCCATCAGCTTCCTTTCACCCACTTCATCCAAAAATTTGGGAGTTCGACACCGCTTCCAATATAATGCCTCAAATGGTGCCATCTATATACTGGAATGAAAACTGTTACTATAAGAAAACTCATCCAACGAAAGATGTTGGTCCCAAATTCCCTGATAATCCATTGAACAAGCTCATAGCATATCCTCAAAGGTCTAAATTGTTCGTTCTGACTGCCCATCTGATTGTGGATGAAAATCTGTACTAAAATTTAATTCAGTATCCAACGACTTCTGAAGGCCTTTCCAAAAGATAAAAGTAAACCTAGGATCATGATCGGACACAATGGAGAGAGGACCTCCATGTAACATGAATATCTCTTTAAGATACAAACGAGAAAGTTGATCTAGTGAAAATGTATCTCGTATATCAAGGAAATGAGCAGATTTAGTCAAGCGATCAACAATGACTCAGATTGCATTATTACCTTGAGATGTCCTCAGTAATCCCACAACAAAGTCCATGGATATGTTTTCCCATTTCCACTCTCGCACTGGTAAAGGCTGAATCATCCCTTTCGGTAACTGCCGCTCTGCTTTAACCTTCTGACAAGTCAAACACTTCATAGTAAAATCAATAATATCTCTTTTCATTCCATCCCACCAGTAATACTCCCGCAGATCTCTGTGCCTCTTAGTATAGCCAGGATGAACTGAAAACGGGGAACTATGCGCCTCACATAACAACTCATTCTTCAACTGTGAATCACAAGGCACACATAATCTCTTCCCAATCATCAAAACACAATCATTATCAATGTTGAATTCAGGAAACTTACCCTTCTGAACCAGCACTACCTTTTTCTGCAACTCACTGTCTTCCCTCTGTGCTTGCTTAATTCTGTCTAATAGGGATGATCTCACTGATACCTGAAAAAAATAGAAGAACTTCCTGCACCAAAAACTTCTATGCCAAAGTTCATCAAATCAAAAACCAAAGGATCTCATTCCAAACATACCATGGTTAATGAAGCATTACTTTTTCGACTCAAATCATCGGAAACTTTATTTGCTTTTCTCGGATGGTAGTGAATTGTACAATCATAATCCTTGATTAATTCCAGCCATCTCCTCTATCTCATCTTCAATTCTTTATGAGTGAATATATACTTTAAACATTTGTGATCAGTATATATTTCACCCTTTACTCCATACAAATGATGCCTCCAAATTTTTAAATCAAAAACAACATCAGCTAATTCCAAATCATGTGTAGGGTAATTTACCTCATGAGTTTTCAACTGACGTGAGGCATAAGCAATTACCTAATCATTCTGCATAAGGACACAACCATGTCCCTTCAACGAAGCATCACTGTATATAACAAACTCACCATTCCTAGAAGTAAGTTCCAAAACTGGAGCATTCACCAATTTTCTTTTCAACTCCTGAAAAGAATCATCATATTCTTTTTTCCAGATGAACTTAACACCCTTACGAGTTATCTTAGTCATTGGACTAGATAACCGTGAAAAATTTTCAACAAAACATCAGTAGTAACCCGCCAAGCCAAGAAAACTACGGATCTCGGTTACATTTGTGGGTCTTGGCCATTCTTCAAAAACTTTTGTTTTAGCAGGATCAACAGTTATTCCATCATATAAAACAATGTGACCCAGGAAAGAAATATGTTGTAACCAAAACTCACGCATGTTGAATTTTCCATATAGTTTCTTTTCTTTTAAGGTTTTCAAGATAACCCTTAAATGACTTTCATGCTCCTCTTTACTTTTAGAAAACACCAAAATATCATCGATGAAAACAACCACAAACTTATCCAAGAACTCATGGAAAATTCTATTCATAAGGTCCATGAATACAACAGGTGCATTTGTTAACCCAAAAGGCATAACTAAAAATTCATAGTGGCCATATCTAGTAAGGAAGGTAGTCTTCAGAACATCTTCTTATTTTACTTTCAACTGATGGTACCCCGACCTCAAGTCAATCTTCGAAAAATACTAAGCTCCTTGGAGCTGATAAAAAATCATCAATATGAGTCAAAGGATACTTGTTCTTAACAGTAATATTATTCAAGGCTCTATAATCAATGCAAAGTCTCATTGAGCCATCTTTCTTTTTAACAAACAAGACAGGAGCACCCCATGGTGATGTGCTAGATCGAATGAAACCTTTATCTAATAACTCCTTCAATTTCTTATTTAACTCTAAATTTTCAACTTGAGCCATTCGATAAGGGGGTTTTGAAATTGGCTTAGAATCAGGAACTAAGTCAACAGTAAATTCAACTTCCTGATCATGAATAATACCAGGAAACTCATCAGGAAAAACATCAAGATACTCATTTACCACTGTCACATCATTAAACTGAACAATTCCTTTATTTTCAACAATATGTGCAAGGTAACATTCATTTCCATATTTTACTAGTTTCTCAGCTTCCTGATATGTTATCAAAATCAAGGGTTCATTCTTGTACACAAACTAAAAATCGTTCTGAAAAGAAACCATTTTAGCTCTGCAGTCAATCTTAGCATGATAAAAATAAATCCAATCCATGCCCAAAATAACATTAAACTCTACTAGAGTCAAAAAAAATAAGGTTTGCTGGTAGATTCTTTCCAGAGACAAGGATAGGAAGGTTCTTATAATTCTTTTTTGTCTCAACGTTCCCTCCGGGTGTTTTTACCATAAGTTCAGGATTCATATCTTGAGATGGAATTTATAATTTACTAGAAAAATTCTCAGAAATGAAATAGTGTGTAGACCCGGAATCAAACAACACATTGGCATAATCTGATCAAACAAATAGTGTACCTGATACCACTTCCTTCGATGGCCCAACATCTGCTGAAGTTGTTGCAACGGATATCACCACCCCTTTCTGCTTGTAGTCTGGCTGCTTTGACCCAGTCGAGTTCCTTGTTAGAAACTCATTTGTGTAATGACTGATTTCATTACACTTAAAACATCTTACCTCTGGCTTTTCATTGCCTTCTCCATCATCTTCCTTACAGTTACGAGCAATATAACCAGACTTACCACACCGAAAGCACTTACCAGACTTGGATAAACATTCTCCAGGAATCATTTTACCACACTTCTCATAGGATGGATATTTGGTTTTCTTACCTCCTTGATTCTTTGATGAATTCTTCCCCTTTTCCAACCAACTTGACCTCTTATTCTATTGTTTGTCATAGAACACCTGATCATCGGCAAACTCCATTTCCAACTTCTCCGCACATCGATCAAGTTTTTCATAACTTTTGAACTCAGGAGAAGCTAAATCCCTTCGATACTTTGTCTTTAACCTTGAGTAAAAACGGTTTATTTTACTATCAAGATCTTGTATGATGTTTGGAGCATACCTTGCCAATCTAGTGAACTTTGCTTCATAAGAAGCCACTGAATCATCCTCTTGCATCAATTCTAGGAACTGTTGTTCCATCCTAAGATGAACCACCTTAGGAAAATATTTCTCAAGAAACATACCTTTGAATTCGTCCCAGTGAAGATCCTCAATCTCATCACTATCCCTAATATTTTTCACCATCGACCACCACTGATCAACTTCACCTTCAAAACTGTAAACAGGAAGACTAAAATTTGATGTTCTGAACACCCCATGACATCAAAAATCTTCTCCAATGCTTTAATACACCCTTCAGCTTTCACAGGGTCAGATGATCCTCTAAATGATGGGGGATGTTGCCTCATGAGATGTTCCACCACTGATATGTTCCTCTGCGGTTGATCTGGCTAATCTCGTGCATGGATACCACCTCCATTTATCGCTTTAGTCAACTGCACCATTACTACAACAAACTGTTCAGTTCCAATTCCGACCATCTCAGGATGCTGATTCAAAAGGTTATTTCCTTTTGTATGCCTTTCTAGCACTGATTCCCTATTTCCTCTGTGGAAAACCATTCTGAAAAAACATGTCTTAGATGAAGCAACATGGTAATCTTCAAATGTTATATCATTTCAAAAAAAAATATTTTTGATAATCAAATAACAGAATTCTAACTCCTAAAGTTATCTGAACTGACCTCTGATACCAACTATAAGGCCCCGGCCTTAAACATCTCTTAATATTGAATTAAATTAATAATTCCCATTGAGGATCTTTTCAGGTTTAGAGTTTTAGAGAATTAAAAAATAATTACTACATCTCAAAAGATTACAAATTAAACACTTCTACTAAGTTTCCATAGAATAAAAAACTCTTAAAAATAATCATGTCTAGTTCAAAGTTTTATATAGCATGACTTTCCCTTGATCGCATCCTTGACCCTATTCCACATTAGGTCCTGTGAAAAACATTTCAAAAAAAATTGGGGTGAGCATAAAGAGCTCAGTAAGGGATACACAAAGAATGAAAACTGTTAGTTTATCAAAACAACAAGTAAACCATGTATACTTTATCAAAGTAATACTTTTCACCTTTATGAAGTAGTAAAAACTCTTCACTGAATAAAAGATCATTACTTAACCTTTTGTAACCAAAATATTACAATAAAACCCATAAAAAGATCACATAACATATAATGGTAACTTGGGACATAAACATACTTAGGTGGAATAACCATACGGGTGACTTCCACACATATCACTTAATGGAATAGCCATACGGCCAACTTCCACACATACTTAATGGAATAGCCATAGGATCGACTTCCACACCCAATGCATTGGAGGTTATAACATAACCACCTGTCCTGGTATTCACGGCACCACCCGTCATATGGTTTATCACGTAACCACCCATCAAATGTCCACGTACCATTATAAAAATCATAAGACATAAAACAAATATAATGGAAAGAAAACATTTCCACACATTGATCACAATATATCACATAAATATATTGACATAACAAATCCATTATAAAAACCATTTTTAATACCAAAATACATAAAAGTGTATATGGTATTTATTTCATTTTAAAAAACATTACGGCTTTTTCAGAAAGCCAATGACCAAATAATACTCGCGGCAGCGGAAAAGGACGTAGTCACCGCGTACGTTAAAAGAAACATTCCTTTTTTTCATTTTGTAAAACTCTTCATAGAAAAAGATTCCTTTTGTATAAAAGTAAATGTCAAAGGGGTTTATACACCGTGTAAAAGAAAGTTGTGTATAAAACCAAATATGCCTCACTGAAAGGAGATTGAGACGAAGTCCCTTACCTCGGGTCCGACATGACACGATCGTTCTTTAACATCCTAAATAATAAACATGAGTTAATTTATATTTTCTTAAGAACCTTTTTCAAGTTCATTATTCCTTTTATATAACTTATTTCCATGTCATTAACACTATGTAATTATTTAAGTTAATAACAGTCGTTTTAACTATCATTGGTACTTGAGTCAAAAATAAACCCTTGATAATTACAAGTTGTTCATGTATCCATTATATCCAGAATGGTATTCATGATGTAGATATAATATATGTCATATATATCCAGTACATTCATGCATTTATAATATTACATAATCACTTTTAGGTAAGAAATGAAATGCACCGTTCATGGAGACGGTAAGCCGTACGTACGCATGAACGCTACTTTCATTTCTATTTCGTATTTTTATAGAATGGAATCATAATGATATAAAGGTATACTATAATTCCACTATAATATCATATATAATATCATAACTCCATCTTTTATATGTCCCACATATGGTATTAATGAATCAAATAACTTTGAGGGGGCGGTAGTCCACACTTCCTTAAATGAAGATATCGCGTTTCCCCATAATGGAAACCATAAAGGTATGACCAAAATGAAAAATACATAAGCTTAAGGAAAACATAAACATATTATATATCATATATAAATATAGTGTCATATTAATGGCCACCTTTTAATGTTTTAAAAGAATGTTGAACAATCATCGTTTCAGGAGGCAGAAATTCGCCATCCATAGAAACAGTATGTTCTTTAACCATTAGATGTAGGTGTCTGTAAGTGTAGCTCGAATCATTCTTATAAAAACATCCTATTATATTGAAGATACTGTAGTTGTTACAAAATAAATTAATAAAAATAGTTTAGGGGGTTGGAGAAGCAAAATAAACAAAAACGACTCAAGTGAAGATTACCTTAAAATCGGGTAACTCTCTTAGATTTGAGCTCAAATGATTCCTTGAGAAGACATCTGCACAAAGTGAGGCTTCAAGGAGTTAGAGAGGGATTTGGAGAGATAAAATGAGCAGGGGTTGGCTGATCCAAAGGCTTTGGAAGTGTGGGTAAGGTGGTAGAGGTGGGGGCCTTTTATAAGAGGAGTGGAGGGGCACTCTTGGAATATAAAGAAATGTTACTTTATTTTAAAATGCTTTTTGGATTAAAAAGGTCCCACATTGATAACATTCGAGTTTAAGGTGATAGGGTTCTAAATATACCCATCCAATAGGTTTTGGACATGTGTAGGTTATATATTTTACATTATATTTTTATTTTATTTAAATCCTTTATTAATGAGGTAATCGCTGCACCATCCTGATGTCATAAATAATTTCATTTATTTAAAAACTAAAAATTTTAAACGAAAATACTATGATGTAGGAAATATTTTTATCTTTCCAATTAATAATTATAATCAAAAATCTGACTTGTATAACCCTATGTAAAAATTGTTTTAGTAAAACATCTCATGTTTGTCTCATTTTTACTTTAACATTTAATAAAATGTTATTTATGTCATTTCCCAACCAAAGTTGCTCCATGGGGTCCCCAAGTTGACCCATGGATTGTCTTGGTCGGCCATGACACACCCAATGAGGGTAGGACATGTTTCAAGCTCATCTCATATTATTAAAATATTATTTTTACCTTAAACTACACTAATTACCTCTAAATGCGATTATGAACTTAAAAGTTACTATTCACCAAAAATTATTTTAATCTCATCGAACCACATTTTAATTCTTAATGACAACCATGTATGTCAGATTTTTGAAAATAAAATCATAGAAGTGACAACGTTTCATTTAAACAAAAAATCAGTTTCTTTAACTACCACTTAGTGGTTTCACTATTCATCAAAAATTGAAGTTTTTCAGAAAATACCAAAACATATTCCTAATCTATATTTGATATTCTGAATTCAAAAATGATGTATATTTTAAAAACATCAAATCATATAATTCACATTAATTAATTTATTAATTAATTCCCGCTTTCATGACAAATAGCTTGTTTTTATGAAACAATAAGTATCAAAATATTGACACTAGATTAAGTCCGATTTCAAAGTGAAATTGATTCCAATGACCACCATTGGATTAAATGATAAAAATATATTATAATTTTTATTTAAAACCAATTCAAAAGATAATCTAATCATATAAATAAATTAGATTAAAAAGTGGTTTTGAATTAAAATACAACCTTTTACACTATTCATTAAAAAATGAACTTTATCGGAAAAATACCAAAAATTTATGCAAAGTAAAATTTAATGTCCCAATAATAAATAATAAGTTTATTTGGACAAACATAGCTTATAAAATTGTCAAAAGATACATTTAAAAATGGATTGCCATCAAAAGGCAGTAAACCAATTTTTTAAAAATACTAGTGTATTACATGCTTAAGATTGGATTTATTTTCATTTTAAGCCTCTAAAACACTATATAAATCATTAATATACATAGATAAAAATATCTTTTATTCATTACTTACTTGGGATGTTACAGAAACATACTCACAACCCCAGCCAATCTGAATATTATAGAGGAAAATACATGTTCAATGGATACTACTAGAATTGTGGTGGATTGGTAAAAATGTAAAATATGTATTGGATTAACTGACAACATTAACACTATTCCACATTTCAAGGATGTAATCTGTTTAGGGGATTGAATCCTCTCAAAATAAGAAACAGAGAATGATTCCTGGAAGAAAGAATAGACAGTTTGCATAAAATTTTAGAATTGGTTCTAACCCCTATAATCTATTTTTCAGGAGTTTGAAAACATAGATATGATTATATTATTTATTTATTGTCACAAAAAAATTTCTAATCATTTCTCTAAATATAGATATGAAAAAAGAAAAGAGGGAAGAAAAATATCATGTTGTTGAAACAACATTTAAATCAATAAAATGAGAATGTCGAAGGATTCTTGATTGTGGGTGTTCTTATCATGTTGATGGAGTCTTAATATTGATTAAGAATTTTAAATACTTCAATGAAGTAATAGTGAAATGTTTCCATGATGAATCTTTGAGAATTAAAGGTGTTGAATGAGCCATCAATGGGAAATATAAGATAAAATCTAAGAAAAAAATTAGGTTATTGAACTAAAACATTACATAATTATTGTTTATAAAATTTGTGATGAGGGTAAAAATGTTATATTTTTCAAAGTTGTATTTTTTGTTATCAATGAGATAAATGTAAGGATTATTATAAGAGTCGAAAGTATAAATGGAAACTTATTTCAAGTCGATAAAATACAAAACTCCTATTATGTGGGAATGGTAAAAGAGAATCAGTTCTGGCATAAAAGGTTGGGACTCATGTTTCAGAGAAACCCAGAAAAGTTATCCGAACAATATACTGTCTGAGACATTTTTAATGTGCCAAAATGAAGAGATTTATTTTGTACTATTTTTCAGAAAAGGAATGATTACAAAATTTTGTGCATAAGAAAGATGATATTTTTTTCAAAAATAAATCTAGAACATATTCATTATTACATCATTGGTTCAATGAGAAGAAAATAAAATAATGTAGAAAATATATTCATCACATTAGTTGATGATTTAATTCACATTACTTTTGTTTTGTATAAAAAACCTATGCAAGATTCACTGAAAATATTTAAATGTTTCTAGGAGGAAATCTGGAGAGGAATGTTAGAATCCCATGATGAAGTTATGAAATTATAATCGTGATGATTATAAGAATAATTAATTTAAAATTTATATTTGGAAAGATGGAATTTATAATGACTTCATTTTACCATATAATCATCAAAAAATGGGGTTTGTGAATGAAATAATAGATGTTTGGTGGAAATGGGGACAACTATATTACTTTAACACGATCTTTCTCATTTCGTTGGGAGGAAATTGATTAGTACTGTTGTGTATATAAAAAATTTATTTTTTTATAGTATATGTTTAGATATGACACCGTATGAAATTTGTTATATTGAAAATTCATGTTTGAAACACCTAATAGATTTTGTTATTCCATTCACAAATATAAATAATGGTGGAAATATTAGAATGTTTGAGTTGAGAGGAGAATATGGAATTTTTCATGGCTACGATTTAGAATTAAGAGTTTATTGATGTTTCGATAAGTAAACAAGAAGAATTTCTTTATGTGAATGTTATTAAAAAATTTGAGTAAGATAAATAGACTTTTGATGATAAAGAATTTGATAAATAAAACGAATGTTTTGATAATAATTTTGATAAGGATATAGACAATATTAATTATAATCAAGAAGAAGATTTGGTCTCAGAAATTTCAAGTGAAGATCAGGATACTTGAAAATGTCATCATGTGCTGAGGAAGCCAGTAGAAGCTATGAATATTATTTGTTATCCCCATAATAAGGTTCTAATAAGAGGGACATCAAATTCCATTACATGCATTTCTTTGAGTCCAAAAGTGGAATTAAAAGTTGTAGATGAAGCTTTTGAACATCCAAATTTTTTGATAGGGATGAATAAAGCACATGATCTGGTTGAGAAGAATCATACCAAGGAACTCATACATATTCCATCTTAAAAAGGATATTGGTAAAAATTGGGTTTTTCTAAACAAGATGAATGAAGATGGCGAATTGATAAGTAACAATAAAATACATATTTCAAAGGGGTATTCATAAATTGAATGTATTGATTTTGGTGAATCCAATTCATTAGTGAAAAGATTCTAAATTATCAGATCATTTCATGTTATTTCTAAACACTGATGTTAATTTTTTTTCAAATGGATTTCAAATATGAATTCTTGAATGGTGATCTTAATGAGAAATATTAAATTGAATAACCTTGTGTATTTTTTTTAAGAATTATGAAAATTATCTGTGTATGTGGAATATAGATTTTAATGGATCAAAATAGTCTATGAGGGCCTATTATTCAAAATTTTATACTTTTATTAGGAATATGAGCTTCCAAAAGATAAGTGTTGATTGAAATATTTACATTAAAAAAAAGTCTGGAATTTTTACAATTTATGATTGTTTATGCTGATGATATTACCTTTACTAGGACTGATGAAAGGACATGTGAAAATTTTTCTCTGTAGATGAAATGGTTTTTTTAAATGTCTATGTGGGGGGAAATGAAATACATTCTTGGTTATAAAATATTAAGAAATAAGAAACCTGTTTTTATTTCTCATGAAAGGTATTCTAATTAACATCTTAAAATGTTCGAAATGGAAAATATAAAACAAGTATCTACCCCAATTTTAGTGGGAACCAAGTTGAATAATGACTAATAGTACTATGATGTTCATCACAATGAATTATGTCAGAATATTGTATGTTTTCTATATTTTACAGCATCATGACATGACATTGTTTTTGTTGTTAACTTATGTGAATGATTTCAGAGTTATGCAAAAGAATAAAATTTAATGGATAGAAAAATATTTCCGTGATATATTATATGCATAATAATTTTCGAAATCTGGTATGATAGAAAATAGATAATTGACATGTTTGGGTATTTAAATATTTATTTGACAGGAAATGATGACTATCGAAGATACACCTCTAGTGGGGTTTTCATTCTGGGTAGGATTTTTGTTTTTTGGAATTTAATGAATCAAAATTCAATAACTCATAGTACATATGAGTATAATTATTTTCCTTCTAATCAAGCAACAACCAAACTTATTTAGATTAAAACTGATTTGGATGACTTACTTGTTGATGTAAAGTTACCCTTTCTCTTTTTTTGAAAATTAATGTACAATAAAACTCAACAGGAATCCCCATAACACAATCTCAATCAAATAATATTGACAACAAGTACTACATCACCAAATAGAATGTGTATAATAGTGAATTAATGTTTCATTATGTTCCAACCTTAGAACAAGTGGCAGACATATTCAAAAAACCATTTACCAAATGAACATTTTTATAAATTGAGGATGAACATGGGAATCCATACTTTTTATCATCAAATTTTTGGTATAAATATTTTCCCATATATCAACTTTCATTTTGATAGTTTTTTAAAGAGGGAAAATTGTTATATAATTATATATTTATAGAATTGTGTTAAAAGGGTTAGTTTTTAGTATGCCGTGATTCTATCATATAAGTGTGTGAACTATTCTAATAGATTTTTGGAGTGGTTATAGAATATTTTTTTGTATTCTAGGGAAATCGATGAAATAATGTATTATCCTGAATAAAATATGAGGAAGGAAAGTTGATTAAGAAAATTAGATGAAGAAAAGGTGAGGATGCTTTATAATCACTACTTCTGGACAACATGGTCCTACTGTCAATAATTCTTATTTCATATAGAAAGATAGCTAACGTAGGGTTAGAATTATTAATAGATAATCCTTTTTAGAATATTTTGTTTATTGATTTATGAATCTTAGTATACACCAAAATCCAAATGGGGAGATTATTGGGACCATGTTCACTAAATAAGGTTTTGGTAAATTTGTTTCAAAAATTGATACATTTTTTCAAAGAACATAAATTGACTTACTCTATAAATGTTGAAAAAAATACCCAAATTTTTTTCTGAAAAATAGGACGCACTTTTTTCTTGAATGGTCATCATATCAAAAAAGTGATATTGGGATAAAAATGTTCTGATCAGACTCACCTTGGGTCCTGAATGGGTGAAAATCATAATGAGGTACTAATTGTAATCGGGTTTAGCATGGATCTGATAAAATTATTGCGATGTTTTGGTTTTTTTCATTTATCATAAATCGTATGAATATTTTGGATCTTATGATACTATATTCATAAAGTAAAATGTAATGATGGAAATGTTTTATAGAAAAATGAGTAAGAAAAGGATGCTGATAAGGATCAGTTAAGAAAAGATATTAATGAGGATCTGGTAGAAAAAATTATGATGATGATTAGTATAGAAAACATGTTGATGATGATCTAGAAGGAAAATATATTGTAGAGGATAAAGAAATAAAATCTGTTGATGAGTATTGAGGACAAAAATATATTAATGAGTTATAGGAAAGAAAATTTATTAATGAGGATCAAGAATAAAAATGTGTTTATGATTATGAGAATGAAAAATAAATCATATTGAATAATTCATACTAAATAAATCTTACTGAATAATTCATAAAAAATAAGTAATATTGAATAATTCATAAAGATTAAATCATATTATGATTTATTACTGAATAAATAAAACATGGATTTCTTAATGAAAAAATCATAACTTGATTTCTTAATGAAAAAACAAAATTAAATTTTATAATCGGATTAATGATTTCATAAAATAACTATACAATGATAAATTTAATAGAATATATGAACTTTATGGAAGGATGAAGATGTTAATGAATGACCTAGAAATCATAAGGAATTTAACAAGTAAAATAATGATATAAGATTTATGGAATATTCAAGATTTAGGAATGTTGGTGAAGTGAGAAAACATTTTTAATATCCCTTCTAAACATTTTATTCTTGTATTTGGATGTGTAATTATGTGGTAGTTTTTTTGAGTATAGAATTTAGTGGTTGAGGTTGTTATGATAGATGAAATGTGGTTTTTTAGTTGTGTTATTTGGTGAAAAGTACTGTTGATGATAATACAAAGCAGTACTGTTTCAACTATCTATTTTTTATTTTCATGTTATTTACAAATTCACTCTATTTCTGTTGGATAACATCACCAACACACAAATGCTTTCTACTATGGGTGTTTTCCATAGAATCTTATTTGGTGATGAATCATTTGGTAGATACCCCATCTTACCCTTTCATCCATAAATAGTTGTGATGATCATATTGTATAATTACGAAGATTACACTTCTATGTTATGGGTTATTGTTGGAGATCACCCAATGGTTTGGGTTGGGGACAGATATCACAATATAATGATGAGGATATGAAGCTTGGAGTGGGATATGAATTGTAGGAGGATTCCATGAGGTCGATGTATTTAATGTTCCTGATACCCTATATCCCTAGTTAAGTAATGGGGGATGTGATGCAATGGAGAATAATAGTAGGACTAGATGGTAGGCCACAATGGAAGTAAAATATATGTAGGGATACATCCCATATCACCTAAGATATGGATGAATATGTGATTATATTTGTATGGTGGTGATGAGATCATATGATGTTTCAAATTGGGCTGTGAGAGAATAAAATAATTAGGGGAGAGGTTGTAGTGTCAATTTATTTTATATTCATTTAATATTATCATAGTGTATTGGATACGATAGTTAGTGATCATAACATGGAACTCTTGGCATTGATTAGTTGGTTGGTTTAGTTGTATGATGTTTCTTCTAATAATTCACTTGTGAATTAGTATTACCTTTTAACATGTACATGAGTTTCCACTTTTAGGATCCTACTAGGTATAAAACTTGTTCTTACACTATATATATATATAAAATATTTTATATATCCATGGTGATTTTTTGGTCCTTGTTAGATATTACTATATTATATGACAGAGCATCAATTAATTCATTTCTATGGGGTATGAAATTTATCATATATTTAGATAGTATTATATGTATCTATTAACATTCTTCAGGTGTTTTTTTCCAAATTAACTTTACAATAATATTATTTAACAGGCATTATTATAAGTTGATTTATCATAGATCCAAATATATATAATTATTTGGGGGAAATAAATTCAATAAGTGACATTGCAATACCCTTGGTGATAGTTACAACATGGGGCCTAATAAAAGTGGTAGACCATGGTCATTATATTTCATCCTTCATTGAAAAACATTAGGGGGTTACATATTGACGATGGTATCATTGTAGTGTTTTTTATTGTTTTTAATGAGAGATTGGTCATAAAATGGAGTTAGGAATTTTGGTAATTGAATGGGATATTAGAAAATAAGTTTTAGCTTCTCTTTGTTCAAGACATATGTCATGGATATGTGATGAGAATTAGGATATCATCCCCCCAACCAATGAAATAACCATGAATATTTGGGAAATCAATGTGAATTGGTTCCACATATAGTGTAAATTCTTTAGAGACGTGCCTATATCATAGTAATTTGTATAGTTGGCGAAATCGGGATATTTATACAGATAAAAATGAATTCTATTAAATATACATTGATAAAATTCTATGCTACATGGATTATGGATTCAACATGTTACACCCCATGATGTTTTGATTTTATTTACTATAACTTTAATTTAGCTGGTGTTACATGAATCACTGTTTTTTTAACAAACCAAAATATATTACTAATATCATTATAACAAGGAATTTAAAATTGGAGGTATGAATATGAATATATATTATTTAATTTTAATGAACCAATTTTCTATGAGGTAAAAAAACTTTTAATTTTACTTTAAATCGCTACCTTTGTTTACATAAAAATTCATAATTACAAAATGAGGGGTTTAGGTACATAAAAGGATTGCATGTAACCTAGATCATTAACAATTGTATGAAACAACTAGTTTTCAGGATTGCATGGAAATCTGCTTCCCATTCCATGTGTTAGAAAATCTTTGCAGGTTATGGCATGCCTCCATAGAGGGGAGGAATGTCCTCCAAATGTTTTTTCTAACCATGCATTTCAGCCCAAGCATTGTGTGCTCATGGGTATAGGGTGATGCACATATTCAGAATGATTGGGAGAACTATGCTTCACCAACCAAGAAAGACACTATCCTTAGAAAGTAGTTTGTTCATATTTGGATCATGATCTTATTAATTGTAAAATCAATCCACGAACCACTAAATGTTTGGTAATTTCTCTGATTTTCCCTTAGCTATATATATCAAACCACTCAGTCAATCTATCCTATTTTTAGTGCCTATAAGTACCTATCGTCTCCAATGAAGAGATCATCCTCCCATATAACACAGGATAACTGATATCTTATCTGTATGAACTCAGAATCATGATTCATTCATCTCATTAGATTCCTACATGTAGTCTATCAATTTTGTAAGATCGTTTCCTTTTCTTATTTCTATTGAAAAAAATTATTTTTGTGCGGCCTAGTATTCCATATTTTTATGGAATTCATTAATTCCTAAATTTTTATCATGTCCAGGCTAAACAATGGTCTGATACTAGATGGGAAATCTATTAAAATCATAAGGTAGATGGACTTTGAATCATCCCTTAATGTCACAAAATCTATAAATTTTTCTTTTTTGCACCATCTTGTTTCATCAGGTGTTTCTCCATAAATCAATCTTCCTCAACTTAAATTGAATATATTATGTATTATGGAATGAGTAATACAACATTATATCATTTTAGGATAATACCTCATCATGTAAAAGCCATTAATGGTGTGTTCTTCATTTATTCATTATTTAACCATGTTTGGTTTATCTATGATAGTGTTTACGTTCATCTTAATTGACCTTGATTAATATATGTGTACCATCATAATTAATGAAACTGTAAAAACATGTTAAAGAAATTTTATATTTATAAAGATAATTTTCATAGGTTAATTAAAAATTTATTTTGTTTTGTTTAATTTAAATTAATCACTTTTTATGCTTAATGAATTGAAGTCTAATTACCCTAATAAAAGATTATGAATTTTTATTGACAATGGTTTCATGTACATATATAACAGTGTTTTTACTGAAATAATATATTTGAATTCAACTACAAAATGATTACATGGAATGAGTATTAAATAGACCATGATTAAAAACATTATAAATTTAATTAGTATAAGTTGATTTTATTCTTTTGAACATATTTCATCTTCGTAGGACTGTTTAGACTTGATTCATCCTCATAATCATGGGGGAATTACATAGGAAATAATAGGAATCCATAAAAATTCATTGATCTAATTTCCTTGTATGATACCCACCATATAATTTAGTCTTTTTCATATTACATGAATACTTAATTGTTTTACAGATCATTCCCATGAAATCATTTCATTATATTACAATGCAAGGATACAGTGCTTGGATTGATCATGATGTCTATAGGAAAGTAGCATCATGGGTTTACCCGATTGGGCCCATTTATTATTTTCATATGATTACTATATAAAATCTTCATGTGCTCTATTATACCCTTTAATAGTGTAATTTCTTTTGCATTCCACTTGGGTTACACTTAGACACCTTATTTTTAGACGGTATGAGTTGTTACAATGGGTTGGCTGACCCCAAAGGTCAAGTATGTCTTCGTATCACTTAGTATCATATTTTATTATTATGATTTCATGGTTTGGTACACTTAAAACCTTCACTTGATTTATCTGTATTAAAAACAATTAATTAAAGTGTTACATATATAGACACTAGTTGAGGTTAAAGCAGGTATGAGATCATTATTTAAACAGATTTATATTTATATATATCTAAAGTGTTTCAGTTTATATATATATAAGAGATTTTTGTAGACTCCATTAGTGGTTTCCAGTTACGGTTTATCTCACACTTCATCTAGGAAACTCTTTTTTCTTGGTCTGATGATATGATCGAAGTTGTAGACAATGGTAAGAATCTATAATTAGAAAGAAAACAAAATTTCTTTAGGATGTGGTCTTGATAGCATATGAATGAGCCAGATCTAGGGATTATGAAATAGTTTTTTCATCATTGTATATCATTAATTTTACTGATTTATTACCTCATTGAATTCCTACATTTATTTTTTAGATACAGGAAAATTAATTCATTTTTTTATATGATAATGTTTACATTTACTGTGATGGTCAAATTCAACATGGATGATTATGGTTAACATTACTACCATCCTTATTTGTTATTATCCTTATCCTATTTGTCGACTTACTTCACCATTCTCCTCCACACTAACATTTTGGTATATTTCACAAACATACAAACCATATTCTCTCCCTTCTAGTAAGAAACCTCTTATATATGGTGATGCACTATTGATTCCATGTAGCCTGTTGTGTTCGGTTACTCAGGAGTGAACCGAGCCTGGGATTTTAGAATATTGTATCAATGTTTATATTTTCATTTACATTTTTTTGGAAATTCATATTGGGGATTAGGAATCTGTTGGAACTAGGTCATAATTCGTGGATGGGTGTAGCTAACCCATGTTCGGTGTAAACACCATGTTTCTTGGGAATGGGAAAAAATTTCTATTTTTTCTTATTAATGTTGTAATACATTCACCTATTTGTTATGAACTAGAATTTTTGTCTCTAATATGTTATAAGAGAAGTTTCTAAAGCCTCATTTGGTTGTGATAATTTTTTCATGCATTATTATAAGCACCTAGAATAAAAATTCTATGCATATTTTATGCCTCATATATGCATTTTATTACATTCATTAATTGTGTTTCATGGGACAGTTGAGTAAGACTTGGTTGTTTTATATTCCTATAATGGTAGAATCATTTATATAGAAGGCAAATTTTACATTCAAAATATCATGTCCAATATAAATTTTTTCTATTACATAATGTTGGTGGAATCATAAAATTATGATATTGACACATGTACACTTTATAACTCTTGTTACCGGTGTTTTTATTGGGATGTGATTGTTTCAATTCAAATTTCAAATTATAAGGTGCATGCACCCTTATAAATTGCAATGGTTAATCCATTGAATTTAACAATTTGGTTTTACATGTTACATAATGAGACTGAATGTATGGTATTCTTTGTAATTAAATGGGTGTCAATTTAAATTTATAAAGTGATCAAGCCTTTATAAATTGGGGATGAATTTCTATTTCATTGATCTTTTTGTAATGAATAAAATCACTTACGACCTAAAAGTTTATTTTATTAATGATAAATTAAATGGATTCTCATAAATAATATGGACTAATTCTATTTAACGATTGTTTCAATAATTCAATTGGAATTTAACCACCATATATTATAACCCTTATAAATAAAAACCATAAAACCAACCAATAACTTTGCCTTCTAAGAATGTAGTTGGGGTAGTATTCACTTAGTTACCCATTCTCATTTCCTAACCTAGTTTTAGAGACTCTACCTACATTCAAATATTATTCTTAGATATATAAATAGAAATTATAGATCTATGGAACCATGATGTCTTCTAGTCATGCTCTATGATGGTGGATATGAAAATTATTCTCAGGTGGTGGGCCCTGAACTACTAGTGATAAGTCAATTAGTTCTACTAGAAGAACCACCTACTATTACCGAGCTAGGAATTGATGCTCATCTTCATGAGGTTTTCCTTTGTTTGATGTAGTCTATGATGGGTGATCCATGACCAATGCATAAGATGACTTATCTAACATGCAATTTTTGGAAGCAGTATCCTCATATATTTTTTTGGGATGGGGTCCTCAGGTTTTTTTGAGTAAAATAGTCCATATATTCTATCTTTTAGAATCTACAGATTCCTCTATATGTTAGATTTAGTATTTCCATCTAAATAATGCCTGATTTCCCCATGCATTGGTGGGATTTGATTACATATGTGTTTCTTCAATAGGGGATGGTATGGGAAACCTTCCAACATTGCTTTATTTATTAATTTTACATTATACACTGATAGGTAATTGAGATAGAGAGTTCGTGCACAGAGAATTTGGTGCTATGTGCATCAGGGTCTATTCAAGTTGTTTCCCAAGACTCAATACCTTGAATTTATTCATTTAAGTGGTGAGATATGATGAGAAATAACAATTACGATATCAATCACAAATTACATCAACTCGTGGGTGAATTTATTTGGACTATTTTATTTTTTTGGGATCACAAATCAAGCTCGTATAACTGAGTGCAACCTCAGATAATCTTATAATACTAGGAACAAATGTTTAATGTAGATATAAGGATGTAGTTCTAATATTATATGGAAGAATATCCTAGAGGTTTACCAATAGATAAGTTTTGGATATAATCTTTCACTAGCAGACTCATTATATTGCATTAGTGCCGATGACAGGGTCATGTGAAGCCGAAATTGAATAGAGACCATCATAAGAGATGTGATTGCAACAAGATGGGTCATCATTCAATGACTTTCCAGACCTCCCTATAGGTTCAAGTGGAAGAGTTCCCATACTATATCCACTTTAATCATCAGGTTATTTTACTCCACACCATGTTTTAAGATAGGGTATTACTTGACAAAAATTCTGAGGAGTAGGTCATGGACACGGTTACCAAACAACTAATTATTAGGAGTTATAGATAAGACCTACTCAATGTAGTCTATTTATAGCTGAGTGTTATGGATAAGACCAGTTACATGCATTACAATTTATACTTGAGGATTGGAGTGCATGACCATATTTTATATGAGGTACAATTCTAGTATCCTCTATCATTTTATCTGATAAATTCTAAATAGGTTTCTATAACCCTTTTATAAACTTTCTAACCAAGGAGAGTGTCTAGATAAAAAGTCGTTTTTTATTGGGTGATGAAGCTTGACACAATGTTGGGGGTGCAGTTAGAGGGTATATACTAACTTAGTGACATCCCCAATAGGTATGAATTTATCATTTCAATTGTGAACTCTTCATCCTCAATATGAATAGCTCCAAGGACGTTCTTATTATGGACTAGTTGGTTCCTATCTTAAAAATAATAATTTTTATCAATTTTTGTAATTGTTTACAACCGCAGAGGGATATAATTATCTTTAAAAAGGAAATAGGGATGTCCAAGATTGTAGATATGTACCAAATCAATTTGGGATGGGAGGAGTGACTCCCCATATCAAAAAGCTTTTCATGGATGATCTTACAATTCATAAGATATATTTCATCCCATTGTGGATAATTTCAATGATGTCTTTCACTAATATTTTCTAATCATATATATTTAAAGAAAAGAATAATTTCTGATTGAAATGGTTCTAGGATCATCTCCATAATGTATTATTCTGTAAAAGATGGTTCCTACTGATCTTTAGGATCATAAGAGGTTGTTTGAGGATTTATAATCAAACGGTTTTATCTGACCCATCAATTAATCTTGGGGTGCACCCATTATTTTCACTAACAAGGAGTATAGTGCCCTAGTGATATGCATGTATTACCAATGGTTGAAATAGCATTTGGTTAAAAACCAATATCCATTACATATAATATATGATCTCATAGACCAGCTCTGAGGAGCAAGATTTTTAATCATTATTGGCCAGAGATCAGCCTATCATTAGGATCTATTCTAGATTTCAGATATATCACATTCATCATTTTTAATATAGTATGGTTTATATAGGTATGTTATTATTCCATTTAGTTTTTACAATGATCCTACTATTTTCATGGCCTTTGTGAATTGGGATTTACACCCCTACCAAGATTACATTGTGATGGTTTTGGTGGACGACATCATGGTGTATTTTATTACTCAAATATTGTATTGAAAACACCTTGAAATAATTTTGAATACAGTAATAGAGAGTTAGTTACATGAAAATATTCTTATGTTCTACTTATGGATTGATAATAATCACTTATTATGTCATATTATCTCAGAATCCAAATTTTTAATTGACCTATATATAGATACTATTATTATTTAAATAGACCAGATGATGAGTGTGTTTCATATATGGGGTTTCAGGGGGATTTATAGATATTACATTAAATATTAAATAGGTATTATCTTTCATTGATTCACCTCTTACTGGAATGAATATCAAGGGTGTATTGTTCTTATCATCCCATGTGTGGGGTGGCATTTAGTCAATGAGTTCAAGGCTTACTTCATCACTAATTATGAATCTTCTATATCCTTGAAGAGGATAAAGTGTGTTTCTTGATACATCGTTAATCATGATAGGTGTAGTATTGAGGTATACGTATTGAGGCATTTCATATGTGTCTTAGTAGTTTTCAACTCATGATAATAACAACCTGTCAAACAAACTCATGAATGGAAATATTGTTCATACCATGCATTAATATAAGAATTATTTGATTGGGGATATCCATGTGGCATATATAAAAAATTAGAGGAAAATATGTATCTTTCCAAAGAGTGATGTGAATATCTGATAGAGAATATATGTTGAATACATTAATTACAATGACTCAGTTCATTCTTATATTCATGGAGAGGGAAATGAAGTAGATGATACACTAAGCTATAACACAAAATCATAGGATTTTCAGGAAGCTAGTGGTGTAATGAAATATGGGTCCCTTATTTGTGATATGAATAGAGAGTTTAATGAAAGACATGAACATTATATTACTTCAGAATTAGTAGTTTCATCTTCACTCTTGGATAGGGAAAACAGAACCTAGATCTCAAATTTGTATGGGTTGGTCCTACAAGAATGTACTTTTGGTGGGGACATGCCTCTATATTTTTCTATAAATGGGTATAACATCCTCCATTCAAATGGTAAAATCTATAATCATATTATTATGTGAGGGTCACATGATTCTCAATTGGTCGTACACCCAATTATCTTCAAGATGTATCATTATATGAGTCACTAATATTAGTGTTCATGGATGACATGTCTGATTATAGGTTTTTCACTAGGTGTTCCACCTATTAACATGTGAAGAAAGAATCACAATGGACTACGAGTTTATTACATCCATTTCCTTTAATTGAATGGAAATGTGATGACGTTATGATTGATATTTGGAAATATTTATAAGTCCTCTTCAAGGTGTTGATGTAGTTTGGGTAGTCATGGATCGAATCACAATGATATCACAAATACTTAATATCTGGGGGGGTTCTCAGTAGATGCATTAAGAAGGTTATAATTCCATGATATATTATAGATACATGATATCCCTTCTAAATTAATTTCATATAGGGTCACTTGTTTCACATCAATGTTTTTCCATGGGACACTTATAATCATTGGACACACTAGTGAAACTGAGCATACCTTTTCACCATTAAAATGATTGCGAGTTGGAATGTACAATAAAGTTATTGAAGGATATTATTCAAGAATGCATATTTATTTATGTAAGTTCATGAGAGAAATATATCCCTCTAATAACATATTCAAACAATAATATCTATCAAGAAATGATTCCTATATCTTTGTATGATGGCTTATATTTTATGTCCTACTTTTCACCCCAATGATGGGTAGAGGAAATAGAGGTAGTCTTACTATGCCCTCATATCATGCAGGAGACTTCCAATAATGTTCAATTAATCAATAACATATTTATACTTCTCATTGTAAACAGAAATCATACAATAATATTTATCAATGTCCTCTAGATTTTGAGTTCAGGAATAATGTTTCTTGCACGTATCACCTATACATGGGCATAGATAGAAACTATTTCAAGGGATGGTGTCTCCTTCCATTATTGAGACATCTCAAGATCATAAATAGAGTTGGGATAATGTCATACTATTTTCAATTACCTCACATGTATGGTTCAATTCACTACATGTTACATGTATCACAGTTTCACCATTACCAAGATGACACTTCTCAATCTTTTTATCATGATGATGTTGAATTGTTTGTCAATGATTCTTTTGAATGGTATCTCATGAACATATTTTATCATAGAATGAAGTCTTTTACTAGCCATTGTACCCCTATAGTATGGTTTATATTATATAGAACCCATGGATAGGATGATAATTGAGAGCGGGCGGCCAATGTAGATGCACATTGGCTGGAGTCATTCTCAGAATAAGTTATACCACATTTGGAAGGAAACTACACTATGATTTCCTTTAATAATGGAAGACTATAAGATCCCAATTTATCTATAATTTATTGATCAATACCATTTCTATTTGAATAATTTTTTTTATCATTATAAAGGTTAAAAATCCCATAAATAACGATAAGGAAGTATCCATGACTTTTTTGGATCCTAGAGCTCTGACTATTGGAGGAATCAATCGTACTAAATAGTAAGTTGATACTATGATTCCCAATCCATGCTGTGTGATAAATCATGAGGAGTACTAGAATCATCTACAAAGGGGAATGCACATCCTACACATAATACCATTGGAGGTTGTGACCTCAACATGCTCCACCCATTTAGAGTGTATTCTTCACTAAATAAATGGTGTCCCATGTTGGGTTTATCTAGGTCATTTTTTGGGTGCATCTATGATGACCTATATAAGGTATGTGTTCCTTTATAATTAATAAAACCATAAATGAATGTTATGGAATGTAAATAATTATGAATATCACCTCTCATTGTTTTATTATGGATTTAGTTATTTATATTCATTTAATTATCTCAATTTTTCTTGACTAATGATATAGAATAGAATGAACCTAATAAATGATTTAGAAATTTAATTCCTAGTGGTTTCATGTCTATATATCACATTGTGATGAATAATGAAAGGTAATAAAATGAACGTATTAAATGATTACATAAAATGGGTATAACATGGACCATGATTAAATATTTTACAAATGTAATGAGTATAATGTTCTTTTTAATTGAACATTTTTCATCTTTATTAGAATTTACAGACTTTTTACATCATTTGATTCCCAAGGGAATTCCTTAGGCACTCATAGGATACAATTCTGATTCTTTGAGTTGATTTACGTAGGAGAAACCCTACATAGAATTTTATTATTTTTTAATATTTGAATTCAGCAGTATTGTTTCAATGATTCAGTTGTTCTATTTTCTATATATTAGAATAATAACACACTATATTTTATATTATGTTTCCTTTTTTCTTGTTTATATCATACTTTTCATAAAACACCAAGTTTAAACAAACCGTAATATATTATTATTTTAACACTACTATTATCACCTGACTATAAGAATTATCAGATTATATTATATTAAATAAATTATAAAAATATATTTTACAAATTATTATAGTAATTATTCACTAATTACCAATAAATTATAAATTATACAAACAAATTGAGCATAGAGGTAGTGTTTTGTGAAAAAAAAATAGATTTTTATGCTCACAATGACATTTTATGTGAATAAATTAGAATAATCAAAATTAATGAGAGATCATAATGAATTGTATATTTTATATATATAGTAATTGGTTTTAAAAATTCATTTAATATTTCTAATAGTCTTATGATAAGAATAACTCTTATTTTATGCATATAAAGCAACATTTAACTTAAATGTAATGCATCTATCTATTAAGAGAGAACATAGTTTAAAAATAAATTCTGAAACATTTATATGTATTATTAGAAAACATATAATTATTCAATGAAATAATTATATAAAAAATTAACCTAGGGTAATTGTTTTTTTATTTTTTAGATAAGTTTCATTGTTTGATTAATAGTGAAAGATACAGACTTTAAATTGAAAACTGCATTTTTTGTAATATTTATTTACATATTAAATTATATTTTTATTGGATTTAAAGTTTAATTTGTTCAATTATAAATACATAAATCCAATTTAGTTTTTTAATCAATTTCTCATTAAAATTGGATATAGACCCACTTCCAACATTTGAACAATTCACTCCAAAAACAAGCTTTTCCATTGTCTATGGCATATTATTTAAAACCAATTTTCCATTTTTTTCAATTAAATTGTGTAAAATGAATTCCATAATTCTAATCCAATAATCCAAATAATATTTTAATGTCATGTAATTTTTAATTAAATAAATGTTACCATAATAAATATAAAATTTACCCTAGTATATGTAAAATAGTTACACAGGTAAAAGATTAAAGGTAAAAGATAAATATACATAAAACATATATCATTTAATGATTAGTAGAGTTATTTATTTACCATAAATAGAATATAAAACATTAATTAACAATAAAATTAAGGGAAAAGAATTCCACCTTATTCTGTATGGATGTAAATATATAAAAAATGTTGTTTTATTCACTTAATCTCAACACTCATGAACTATAAATAGCACCCCTAAACACCCCATTTCGTCCCATAAGAATTGAAGCTCATAAAATATATACAAAAAAATCCACCCTTATTCTTAAAATGTCTTTGGGATACTATCCCCACAAAATTACCAATTACAATGTCTTAAAGGGTTACCCAAAGAGATGATATTCTAAAGGTAATTTTCTCAAACATCTAATGTTATTTTTTTAATAATTTTTCCCCCCACCGCACATTCTTCATCCTTAATGAAATAATAATAAAATAAAAATATAAACTATATAATTTTAGTTGTCAAATGATATATCTTATATCTATCCCTTTTATTCCCTCGTCTAATTTAATGAAACCAATCCATTATCCAAATTATACTAGTTAATTGCCTCAATGAATAGTGCTTTTATTTATTTACAAGACTAAATTCATTGTTGGTTGTGGAACTATTATTCTTGATATAAAAGATTTTATTAGGTATATTATAATCTATTTATTATTCTAGAATAATTATGCAGACATAATGATAAATAAAAACTTAGTTTTTTTTTGAAAAATCACCAAATTACACTAAACATTTATAATTATCATTTTCTCAAATCAATTTTCCTCATTTAAAATAATAAAAATATTAAGTTAATTATATTGTTTTATTTTAATTCCAAATGAAAATAAAAACTTATAATCAAATAATCCAATCAAGAAAATCATGAAACAGTCTCACCTAAAACAATGAAATTCATGAAATACTAATAATGAATGGGTGGTAAGATGATATAAAATTATAATATATGGTATTATAAACATGGATATGATTATTTTAAGAATTAATTAAATTACTTAAACCTTTATAGAATATATTAAAGTATGAAAATCTAAAGGGAAGCCTAAGGTAAGGGGGGTTTTCATCAAACTTTTTCTTGTATGATATATATGCCTTAGTCCCCACATATTTATTTTTTGTAGTTTATATTCTTAAATTAAATACATAATATCATTAATATCATTATATTCATGTTACTTAATTTATAATTTTATAATTTTAAATTTTATGGGGAATAATATTTCACTGATTATAAAGTTGTAACAGAATTCATAACTCAATATCCATTCCTGGGGTTAACAATCTACATAATTTATTTTTTTGTGATATGATAATGTGTCTAATGAATTTTTATTATCTTATGTTTACTTATTAATTTTTTATGTATATTTACATAGAATACACATAATTTATTAATTTTATTAATTCTAGTATCAAAGGTACAATTTTTATAAGGGGTTTTCTTTATAAAATTTATGTTTTTGAAATTACCTTAAAAACTATTTTACATCCATATACATGTTTCATAAAAACAATTATGATTTTTACACTATCCTAAAATTATTATTTAATGAAATATATATTCATGTTTTAGTTTTTAAAAAATGTTTTCAAAATTATATTTTTTCATCTTCTAAGAAAGGTACTTGATAACCTTTCCTAAAAACAAAAACAAAAAAATTATTTAACTTATATGGAAAGAGTGTATTTTCATGCAATCAGAACGCTAAAATACCTAAATGATTCTTTTATAATCTAACAAGTTTATTTTCAGGGAAAATGGTATCATTTACAATTCTGTGTCTTTAAAAAATGTTTTTTTTAAAATAAATGATATTTTATGAAATAATTATTTCAAGTGATTTATCGAAATTATTTTCAATCTATGATATAATTTTTTATTTTAATTATTATTTAATAGGTATATTATTCCAGGAAATTATCCTTGTTATTTTTATGGTTGTTTCATGTTTATGATGGATTTTGATTTAAGAAAACCATTTATTTTTTATATGTTATACATTGATGAAATGATTCAAAACCCTATTTTTTCATGGGTTTTAATATAATGAATGATTTAAGTTCTTGTAGAACACATATTTATTTTTTCAATTTGTAATGATAAATTTTCTATGAGCTCAAAGGTTACACGAGAGGTCATAATGATCCCATAATAAATGGTACATTTGGGGTTATCCTAAACCTAAAATAAGAGGGCAAATGGGAGGTTATCATATACCCATAATAATAAGGTTCATAGGAAGTTATCCTGAGCCCAAAATTATAAGGTACACTAGAGGACATCTCCATCCAGGATTAGGTAACTAGTTTGTTCTCCTAAGCCTAAAATACTAGTAATGACTTAGTAGGAATCATTGAAATAATATATTCAATATTTATATGGTTTCCACAATTCCATGTATTATACCAATGTTAATATTTTATGAGTAATGTTTTATTATTTTTTATGTGATATATTATATTACTCGACACTTAGGTTTTTAATTTTTGTGGAATATTTTTTTTATTTTATGTTAATACTCTTATACCCTTATGTGTATGTCTTGATTCATATATCCCTTATTTTCTGTTACTGATCATCTATTATCACTCATTTATTATCTTTTTCCCAAATATATGAAGAATTTTATTATGTTCAACTTGTCAAGAAGGTTAATAGATATGAAGGGATCAGTGATAGGCAATATAGATGTTTTATGTATATGTTTTTTTACCATTTTTCTAAATTCACTAAACACATATGATTCTAGAATTGTTTTTTAATATTAATAATCATCTATTTAGATATAATATCTTACTATGAAAAGATATGGTTGTTATAGATGGTTTCATATTAAGGTCTAGCCAATTATTGGAATCATGGATGGGAATAGATTAGTAAGAACCATAAGTGTATGTCTCTGTTACAATCCATGATTTTTTGTAACAATCATGAATAAAAATGTATTAAACCTGAGGTGTAATATTTTTAAATTTAATAAGTATTTTCCCTTGACAATGTGGCTTTCCCTATATGATTTCTACCACTTCTAATACTTTTTTAAGTTTTCTAAATGGTGATAAGTGGAATGAAATTTGTAAATGTTGAATGTGATGGATACTTTTCTAATGATGAATCAAATAAAATGATGGATGGATTAAAGGATGTGGTGATTATGCCTACATTTTTTCAGGGAAAATAACTAATAATGTCCACCTTACGAAACTCCTAAAATTACCAAATAAGATATTTGAAGGGTTCACAAAAATTTTGGGTAGTAGGGACCATGGAGGAAAGACTATTCAGTTTGAAACATATAAAAATTGTGGGAAAAATACATACATGGATTACATAGAGGAATAAGTAGATTTTTTAACTATATAAATGAAAGATGCTGTGAAACTAACTGAAAAGGAATAATCGATAGTACATTTAAAATAATGGGTGCGAATATTGGTCACTCTATGGTATTATCAATATATGAATGCATAAAAAATTGACTTTTTAGGGATTATCATAATTATTATCCATGTGGGAATGTTTTTAATAAATATTATAAATTATTTGTGCGTAATAGTTATTTTGAGACTAAAAATGACATGTGAAAGGAATGATGTTTTGAGGAATAAGATGAGGAAGCTTAGATAATTGTTAGACAATAATGTGGGATGAATGAAGTATTTATATCCCATACATCTCCTTATTTTATGGACCTTTTTTTCTATTATATTCTTGGAATAACAACCAACCTATATTTTCTCTATCCCCCTTGAAATTAAATGATTTCGGACATGTTTTGAGTGGATAGAACTGGGCACATGGTTTCACTGCATGATTTACTAACTCGTGAAGGAAAATCATGCACAATTGTCAAGATTATTAAAAATGATTTGTAATTCCAATTTTTCCCTTCTGGGATTAACCCTAATGTGCCCATTTCTTCCCCGATTCATTCCTTTTAGCCACAAATGGATTATCATCCTCCTTATTCTCTCTTAGAAGCCATTTTTAAGGCATATTGGTTTGTAAATGTTAAAGCTTCTTCAAGTAAGTGATATCCTTCTTTGTTTCATCCATTTCCTTAGGGTTTTATCCAGATTTCATGATTTTTTACATGTAATGAATCTAGGGATTCAAACCTATGGTTTTAGTTTGTGTTTCTTGTTAGAAAATTGTATTTGAGGGTTCAGTTTCACTCCCTTGTAGTGGTTTGGTGGTTTTATTGAGGTTTCACACATGTATTTGTGGTTTTCGATATATAAGGTAGGTGTTTACAATAAAAAAGAATCTTGGATGAATTTATCATTATATTTTAACATGTTTAGAATTTTTTCAACCCTTTGAAAGTGCTATAAAAATAAAATTTGGAATCTTTGATATAACGTTTAATTTTGTAGTTTCATTTTTTCATGAAATTGGGTGTTTTTCATGTTTTTATATGTTGTATCAGTTGGGGTTGTTTTATAATCCATGAAATGGTTTTATTAAATGTTTTTAGGGATTCCAAATATTGTTGGGTGTGGTGTTTATGTGCATTTATCCTTAAAAGATGGGGTTTTATGGGAATTTGGTGTGCAAAACCATGATTTACTACATAGAATTGTTTTATATGAGTTTATATTGTTTAATGAGTTACATAGGGTGTTAAAAGGAATGTTAGCTAATTTTTCTTGAAATTATGTTTCATATGTGTCGGTTTTATGTGTTAATGGTATTATTATGACGAGGAACTTTATTAATCATATTGCGGGAATCCTGGGTATCATGGTTGGTGAACTTGGATTACTATTCTTATTATCTGGTTGTAGTATCATTCTTGTTTCACATAGCATGTATGACGATGACAACACTAAATAAAATTTGAGGATTATTGGGTACCACTATGACATTAGGGTTTCTCCTCCTAGTGGATCATTCATGGGAGGTTATTGACTGTGGAGATGTTTAAACCAAGATACAATGTACCTAGGGCCTCAATAATAGCTTCTTCCTAAGAGAGTTCCCATGAGTAGTGGTCATTGAGTATATGGTACTCATCATCGACATATGGTGTGTTTTTCTGGAATATTCAGTATCATGTTTCTTTTATTAAAATGAGACCATTATTCCATGATGGTCTGTCAAAAGTTATTTTCGTTCCTGATTATATTATTTTTAAAATCATCACGATCATTCCTTATTTATAAAAATATAAAATCATTTTGTCTTAAAATTTTTATAACAAGGAATCTCTTATGTGGCATCCTATTACATTTTGTACCACTCCCTACATACACTGTTGTGATTAGGAATACTTTATTTTGTATGATACATGAAGGGGAAAGGTATTTTGAGATGGTGGTTCAGGTTACATGACTTCATTAGCCAAGTAATGCTCCACCAACTCTTGTCTTCTTTCTATTAACTATGTGAAACTATAAGGTGCCAATTTGATCAGAGGGGATGCCCTTGGTCTGCACTATTTTAGACCTCCCTAAGCATGGGGTTGACCTGTTATCATCTTTCATTGATAAAACATTGATTTGGATGGATGTTTCCATCTTGGGCTTTGTCTAAAACCATTTATTTCAATTTTGAAATTTATTTAATGATTGTTTGGAATGAATATTCATATTCATTTTATTTATTATTAATGGTTTTTTGGTGCTTATAATCTTGGTAAATCGTCCCCAACCCATTATTCATGATACATGAGCACTTGTGATGGCATGTGGGGATATGGAACACCGTTTCAACGATGATATAGAATGGGTGGGGTGCTAGTTTTAATGGTAGCCAGATCTGGTTTGTGATAAAATGGTATAAAAGACTAGTTACGATCCTTGGGTTATATTATAATTTTGGATGAGTTAGGCTAGGCATGATCTAGGAAATTCAGGGCTCGAAGTACTGGATGTGAGTTGGTTTCTTGACCTAGACCCATCGTGACAGACCTCGAGTCTCCATGGGATGTCGGGATTGATTGATTGACTTATCCTCCTTGTGGGACATGCGGGCTGCATACTGCACGTTGTCATTAGGTGAGAGTGAACTAGTCGTTTATTTTATTGTTGTGACAAATTTTATTTATTTATATTTGATTTTTTTTCGAAAGTTATCAGAAATGATGTACTAATTTTTACATTTGAGACTATTTTTTATAGAAACATGTCTCTACAAAAAGCTCTCATGCACCCATGGGAACTACAAGGAGAGGGTTCTTCCTCAACACTTGATCAATGGTTGGTGGAAGATGTGGCCTGTGCTATCCAGGATCTGGGGTAGGGAGCAGGTTCAACTACTACTCCATCCATAGAATATGAGTATAGTCCCAAGAAGGTTAAATCTAATGGGATTATGAAGAAATTGCCTCTATGATTCCAATGTTTCAGGGAACCACAGGAAGTAGGGGAGTGTCTTGAAAAGATCGACCATGTGTTAGAGTTCCTCAACAAATAGGAGGAGGTCCAGGTGGAATGTGACTCACTTTTTGTTAGAGGGTCCTAGCCATAGGTAGTGGGAATCAAAGCATCATGTTAGAAAGAACGAGGAGATTAGATTGAAGGACATTTAGGTCACCTTCAATGACCAGTACTATCCTGAAGTAATGGATTATACTAGATCCCAGAAGTTTATGGAGATTATCCAGGGGGATCAGTCAGTGATGGATTATTCCAATCACTTCACCAAGTTATCATAATATGCACGTCAAATGGTATCCAATGAGGAGATGATTTCCAAGATGTTCGAGGGGGGTATGCGGTTGGAGATATATTCCAAGTTATTCATTGTCAAGATGAAGAATTATGGTGAAGAGTTTGATTAGGATTATATGTGATGATTGATCACAAAAAAAGATCTAATTTTTCTTGGAAGGTACCAGTGATGGGTAATTGTAGTTCCTCTAAGAGAAAAATGAAGTTAGAGGAGAAGGGTAAGAAGAGAGTGGTATTTCTAGACACCCTCATAGGAAGTTCTCATTTGTGGATTTTGATGCGAGGTCTATCATGTTCCACCGCTGTTAGAGGCCAGGGAACACATGACCTGCATTAATATATCATCCAAAGTCTTTTTATATGTATATATATATGGGAAACTTGCATCACTTTTTAAAGGTGGACATTCCTCTTTAGATTGGGGTACGATCATTGGATTTCTAGGGAGTTCCAGTTTAGTTAGAGCTTCTGAGGATGGGGATATTGGTTTGTTAACCATAGAGGTAGAGCAAGATCATCTTCTGGGAAGATCAAGTTCCGGGCAGAGCCAGAGGCGAGTCTCCATTATCTAAAAGAGGTGAGGAATCTTCATGTTATCGATCAGGAACCTGTGGGGTCTGATGCAGATCCTTTGACAGTTTGAGGTACAATTTTGATTAAATATTCTTTTTCTATATTTTTTTGGTGATACTAGTGCTTTTGTTTCTATTATATATGTGTGTATTATGATCCTTCTAAATTTTCTAACCATGTTTTTGTCCTTTGTGATGGAGTTAGTTACATTGATAGTTAAGTAGAAGGAGCAATGTCCTAGGTTCTCATCATGATCTCTTACCATGATAGGGGTTGTGATGGAGTGGGACCTCATGGTCATGTATATGTATGTTTATGATGTAATCATTACCATGTATTGGTCAGTTCATTTTCATGTGTATATCCATTGATACAATAGGTGGGTGAGTTTCATGGAACCTAATGGGAGTCCTCAACGTTTTCTTGGGAAATTAGATCTTATATGGGTAATGTGGGACCTATATTCTCAATGTTGTGGAATCCTATAATTTAGTTTTCATCAATCATTATATAGGATGATTTTTATTCTCTTGATGCTGGATTACATCATGTAAGGGATGAGTTCCCAAATGTGTTTCCAGAATAATTTTTCCATGCTTTCCACCAGAGTGGGATGTGGAGTTCTCAATTGATTTTTCATTAGGAAAACATCCTATATCTCTTCACCCATATCATGTGACCCCAAAATAGTTTATGTAATTAAATATTAAACTGAAAAATTTTGAATACAATGGGTTCATTCCCCTAAGCATGTCTCCTTGCGTAACTTTTATCCTTTTTGATAAGAAGGAAGGTATATCCCTCTGATTGTGCATTGATTACTAAAAGTTGAATAAGTTAAAAACCAAAAAATATAATTTCCCCAAAATAGATGACCTGTTTGATAATTTTAAGGGGTAAAATTGGATTTATAATATATAATTTATTTTGGGTTACCACCAAGTCAGGTTGAGATAGGCGGATATCTTGAAGACATCATCTCAAAGTTAGTACATCCACTTTGAGTACTTGGTCAGAAAATTCAGATTGGCTAATGATCCATAGGTCTTTATGGGACTCATTAATATTGTGTTCTATTAGTATCTTGACTCCTTCATCATGATATTCATGGATGACAAATGTGTGCACTCCAGATTTGAGAAATATCATGAGAATCATTTTCAAATCATGTTGGTCACTCTGCAGGATCATGGCCTTTATGAAATATTTTCCTAGTGCACTATCTAAATCAAGGAAGTGAAGTTCTTAGGACATTTCATCTTCGAATAGTGGGTTTCAGTGGACCTAGATAAGATTATTGCAGTTATATCATGGGAGTATTCAAATAATGTGTTTCAGATCTAGAGTTTCACCGGCCTCGTAGGTTATTATAGGCAATTTGGTCGGGATATCTACTAACTTTCATATCCCAAGACCACACTCACCCGAAAATGTGTGAATCTTGAATAGGAAATAGAATGTCAGGTATCATTCTTGGAATTTATTCAGTGGTCAACTACATACCATGGGTTTAACATCCTAGAATCTGGAGAGAGCTATGTGGAAAATTGTGATGCTTCGGGTATGGGTCTCTTGTGTGTGCCTATGCAGGGTGATGAAGTGGTGGAGTGTGGCTATCCCCAAATCATACCACATGAAATTAAGTACCAAACCATGACATTGAGTTTTTAGTGGTGATGTATTCATTGATGAGATGGTGTCTCTACCACTTTTCAGAGAATTTTGTGGTCTACTCTGATCATAAGAGCCTAACCACCATTTTATCACAAAAGGATCTTAACCTGAGGCAGCACCGATGGATCGAGTACTTCCTGGTGTTAAAATTTTAACATCGTATATATCCAAAGAAAGAGTAATTTGGTAATTTTTTCCTTTAGAAAATAACTACCAGTGTGATATTTGAGGAAGTCCAGTAATGAGTGGACTCTAATTGGACTCTTTTCTAAGATCCATGTGGAGACAAAGAAGTACTGTGGAAATGCATTCGTGAAGAGAATTAGGTTTACCCCATCATGTTTATAGATTATTTGGTGGTATCAACCCATTTATGAGATATTTTAGTACTTGATGCAGTTTATTCATTATGGGGATGACTTCTAATTAGTCTTCGTCTCCGGAGGGATTCTTCTGCTTCAAGGGCTGTTCAGTGGAACATGTATCTCTGAGGAAGGTGTTGATGCAGTGTAGCCACCATTCTTATTTTTCTATTCACCTTGGATCTACAAAAATGTATTATAATGTTCTTTGGTAGTTTCAGATTCCAGGTATGATGTGGGATATAGGTGAATTCATGTCGAGATGATATACATGTCAAAAGGTGAAAGCATAGAATCAAAGGCCCTTTGGTTTGCTCCCGTTGTTACCCATTCCAACATAGAAGTGGGAAAATGTCACCACGAAAATAATCATTAAATTACCTAATACACATCGAGGAGAAAATTCCATTTGGGTATTGATTGATCATCTGACCAAATAAGACCACTCTATTCAGATTAGATATATAGTTGAAGTGGATGAGTTGGGCCGATTCTATATTCAAGAGGTGGCATGTTTTAATGGTATACCAGTAGCAGTTGGGTTAGATAGATACCCCTACTACACCTATATGTATTATTAAGGCCTTAATAAGGCCTTGTAGGAACATATAAAGATGAGTACTGCATACCATCCAAAGACGGATGGTCAGATAGAGCGAGAAAATCAGATTCTGGAAGTCATGCTCTGTGTATGTGTCTTGGAATTCGATGGTTATTGGGAAAAACATTTGGGATTGATCGAGTGTAATTATAATAATAGTTTACAATCCTAGATTTTATTGAATCCTTTTGAAGTGCTCTGTGGTCCGCCTTGTCGGCCCCCATGTGTTAGGTTGAGGTTGGTGAGACCTCGCTGTTAAGATCAAGCCTTATGCAAGAGTCATCTGAGAAGGTTAAGATGATCGTGCATCGGTTATTGATAATATAGAGTCTCCAAAAATCCTATAATGACTATAATCATTATGATCTAGATTTTTTAGTGGTTTATTGGGTAACCTTTATGTTGGTCCTTCATTATGGTCATCGACGTTTGGGAATGGATGGAAAGATAACGTTAAGGTTTGTCCAAACATTTGAGATTACAGAGCGCATTGGAAAGCTGGCATACCTATTATCTATTCACTCTCAGTTGAAATCTATTCATGATTTATTAATTGTATCCCAATTAAAAAAGTACAATTTGGATCCATTCCATGTGTTTAATTGTAATGATTTAGAGATAGAGCCTGATTTATCAGGATTTAAGTTGCTATTGAGAATGGTAGATTATCAAGATATGGTGCTTCAAGGGAAGTCTATTAAACTAGTTATGGTACATTGGTATCATGGAAATGATTTGAATTATACATAACAGTGGAAGTCATGGGTTTAGTAAGAGTACCCATTCTTGTTTTCCTATCAACCTTCAGTTGAATTTCTAGTGTGGAAAGCATTCATGGTGGGGATAATTGTCACATCCTTATCCTTATTTTAAGTTAATATTTTAAATTAAATTTTTGACCAAACATCCCAACCTTTGTTTCCCATATCCCACCTTAAATTTTGAATATTTTGGAAATTTGATGACTAGACCAAACTTGGGGCACAATTTGGCCACACGATTTACTAAAATGTTCAGGAAAACCATGCATAGTTGTCAAGGTCATTAAAAATGATTTGTAATTCCAATTTTTTCTTTCAATATTAACCATAATGTGATCATTTCAACCTCCATTCATTCCTATCATCCATTGAAGTATTACACTCTTCCTCACGCTCTCTTGGAATCCATTTTGATGGGTTTAGTGGGGAAAACATCAGGCTTCTTCAGGTCAGTGATTTTCTTCTTTGTTTCATCCATTTCATTAGGATTTCTTCCTCCTTTCTTGAATTTCAAGATTTTCAGAAGCTAGGGATTCATACCTTGGGTTTTAATTCTTGATTATTTGACCATTATTGTGGTTTAGGGTTCCTTTTATCTACCTTCTAGTATGGTTGTTCTGCAGTTCAAGTTTCGCATAAGGATTTGGGGGTTTCGACTTATATGGTTGGTGTGTCAATGAATAAATATTTTAGTATGAATATATTATTATTGTTTAACTGGTTTCAAATTATTTACACCCTTTGAATGGGCTTCGAAAATCATCTTCTATAGATTTTATTAACTATACAATTTTAATGATTCATTTTTCCCTAAAATTGGGTGTTTTTCATGTGTCTTCTAGGTTTTCTCATTTGGGGTTTTTTATGATCCATGAAATGGGTTTATTAAAAATTTTCAAGGCTGAATAAGCTATTTGGGTTCGGTATTGTTTTGAATTTTTCCTTGAAATAGGGGGATTAATGGTGGTTTTGTTGTAAAAATCCTTATTTTACAAGCTAGAATTGTTTTATAAATGTTTTTGAATGGTTTATTGAGTTACGCAAGGGGTGAAAAGGGATGTTAGGTAATGTTTGGTGTGTGTATGTTTCATAATTTGTGTTTTATGTGAAATAGTATTTCTAAAAAGAGTAACTTGACAGAGCACAAAAAGGGAAACCCGTCTATCTAGGTGGTAGGACAAGGAATAATATTTTAGTGATCTTCTAGTGGTATTGTCCATATTTCACATAGAATGTTTGATGAAGACAACACTAACTAAACGTTTTGGTTCTTTAGGTAACACTATGCCATGGGGGATTCCCATCCAAGTGGCTCGTGCACATTATTTTTATTGATTATGGATAATTTTACAGTGAGATATGATGTACCTAGGGACCCACAACTAGATAGGACCTAGTGGTGTTCCATAGACATGTTCTCATTGACTATATGGTACTCAGCATCATCATATATAGTTTTCTAGTCAGAAATTTAGATGAATGTGTGTTTTATTTAAATATTCATGATCTATAAAGATGATTCCTTAAAATCTATTTCCATTTGAAGTTGCATCCTTTTTAAAATTATGACTATGAGTTCTTGATTATAAAAATTGGAAGATTTTCTTATTAAAATGTTTATCACATTGAATCTTTTTGGTGGCATCCTATTTTTACATGGCTCATACATGAAATACACTATTGGGAGTAAGTGGACTTGATTATGTTTGACCCTGGTAAGTGAATATTCTTTGGAGATGGAGGTTCAGGTTGCTAGTTTCGATCCTTAGAGTGGTGTTTTGGAGATGGATTGGGGATGAGGACCCCTTATTATGTGGTGTTTATTGAGTTTTATTTACTACTACATTTCAGTTTTCCCCCTCTTGGGCTATGTTTAAAACCATGAATTTCAATTCTAAATTTTATTTTTACATTATTTTGAATGAATTTTTAGATTCCATTTATTTATTATTTTTCAATGTTTAATTCTTTTAAACTTGGGAAATCATTTTCCAACCATTATTTATGATACCCAATAACTTTTTCAAGCCCGTTGGGATTGGTAACAACCTTCGAGCATTTCTATAGACTGGGTCGGTCATAGTTTTGATGGCGACTAGATCTGTTTCATGACAAAATATGTACTAGAGTTCTAAGATTGTGAAATATATATATATTGGTAATCATAAGACTGTCATTAAGGATTTTAAATCATATATTGAATGATGTTGATGGACTATAAGTGTTATTTAATGGTAATGTGAATTTTAGGAGAACACATGATTAAGAAAAATAAAACCCTTAATATGAGCATGTTGATTGGATAATAATCAAACAAATACATTCTTTTTTATGATAAAAGAAATGTTATATCATTTAAAACCATGTAAATAAATAGTAATATGATGAAAATCTAGTTTATGTATTTATATTGTAGATTTTTTGGATATATTATTTCTGTAAAGGTTTTTTTAGAAAAAAAATCATGTTTTCTCGGTGATTTTATGGTAATTAATATTATTATCACATTTCAAGAGAATACATGATACTTATCTTCGCATGTTTGGTGTATGAATATTAAGTGAATCATCATGTTTTTTTTGTGAATAATCATAAATTTATCTTTAAATTATAGTGATCATCATTTGAAATATTTTAATTTTAATCTCTTTGATGCTTCATAAGAGAACAAATTTATGAAATTTTTATTCTAAAAATTGATCTAGTTTTTTATAATAATGTAACACTTAAACATATGAATATTTATACATATTGAATTATCAATTTATATCCATTGTTGTTATAATGATTACTATATATATAATGATTTACATTTCATCACATTATGGATCTTATAATCCACCTATTTTTCTAGCATACAAAATTCAACTTCATTTCATGGAATGAAAGATGAAGTAAAAATATATATAGATATAAAAAAATTGTAATATTATTCTTATAACTCTAAATAAGGTAAAAAAATAACCTCAAATGATTTTGAAATAAAATCTTCTCTTATTATCAACATTTATGATGATATTAATTCCCTTTTTGGATAAGGTCAGTCTACAGATTTGTGGTCATTAGCAATCTTGTGTCCATGTTCTCTATCATTAATCATCAGATATTAATAGTTTCAATTCTCTTCCATGTTAATTTTTTCACTTTACACTAATGTTATCCGACCTATAATCATAGTTAATTGTTGAACTTCATCTTTTACATTCCCTATTTTTGAAATAAGTTTTAACTTCCCCTTTTTTATGTTGGTTTCCCAAAACCCTAATTTTACATCATCCATATTTTATTTTCATTTTAATCATAAAATAAGTGAGGATTAAATTTTTTAAAATACTTGATCATATTGGGATGGAAGATTTTTTATTGGAACTTTTATTAAATATCCCTCATGATCATGATGTGTTTCTTGTATCTCTCTTGAGAAAGTAAATAGCTTATCCCTCACATGTACTAAACTTAGGGGCCATACCAATAGAGAAATAACTTTCTTATAATAATTTTTTTGAAGTTCTGTATCATATATATAAAATTATATGATGGAATACCACTCAGATGGTTAACGTTTGACGGTGAAACCACCAATATGATGTAGATATGTGGGAACCTATGGATGTGATGAGGTATAGGTATCCTCAATTTTTATATATGAGTAATAAATTTCATGGTGATAATTATTTTTATTGTTAGTAGAATGTAACACCCTATTATTTTAATGTTTTTTTATTTTTTTTCTCTTTGATCGCGTAATTTGTACAAAACACTAAGCCTAAATAGACACCAAAATATTGTTATTTTAACAAAACCGATATCACCTATCCATATAAATTATGGGAATGAATGATATTGAAAATATTAGGATAATATATTTTACACATTTTTATAAAATGTTTAACTATTATCCAATTAATACAAAATTAAAATAAAAACCAATTGAAGATAGAGTAAGTGATTTTATAAAACAAATATTTATGTACTCACTATATAATTTTATATTATTAAATTGAATTAATCACTATTAGTGAGATAAAAATAACGAAATATATATGTTATATATTCATTTAATTTTTTTTCAATTTTTTCTATATTTTTTTAGGCTTCTGATAAGAATAAAAAAATATTATGTATAAAAGTATATATATTTTTAATAGTTAACTATGCCTCCTTTTAATAGAACACATTTTTAAAATTGAAATTTTGACAATTTTATAGTTATATTTGAAAAAATAATGTAAAAATTGTAATAAGGTTATCACAATTATCTTATGGTAAAATTTAATGTATTTTTCTGATAATTTTTATTTTATGACGAATAGTGAAAAATACTAAATTTTATTTGAAAACACCTTTTTCATCTAATTTATTTAAATATTTATTCAGTATTTAAAATCTGTTTTAATGTTTGGTTATTTAAATATTTCATATTTAAATCCAATGTATGTTATTGTAATCAATTTCATGTTGAATTTGGAAAAAACAAATTAACCATTTGACCTTTTCACTTTAAAAACACTCTTTTTTATTTTATCAGTGAAATTAATTTGAAATATAATTTTTAAAATTATATAAATTAAATTTGGTAAAATGGATTCAGTATTTAGAATTAAAAGGACCAAATTAGAATATGAGGTAAATTTCACTTTGAGTTATACAAATTATATGGTGGTAAACTAATTGTTTACCGTATTATTAGTAAAATTGTGAAGAGGGATAAAGTTTAATGGAAAAAGATTAAAATGACTAAAAATTAAAAAATTTTATGGTAGGATGGGATATATAAAAAAGCTTAACAAAATTCAAAATTTAAAAATTAAAATTGATGTAAATTAATTCCACCACAATGTGTATGTCTTTTAATATAAAATAATAATTATTTTAATCACATTAACCCACCTATCCTCTAGTACAAATAACACCCCCCACCACCCCATTTCGACCCACAAGACATAATGATCCGTAAAAACTTATAGAAAACTATCCTGAACACTATCCACAATTCAATTTTCTTCATTTCTCACTATAATATCAAATCTAATGTCCTTACAGAACTATCAATTAGGTGATATTCAAGTGGTAATTTTCTCAAATCAACTCTCATAATTTCCTTTATTCATCAATTTTACCCCAACACCTTCATCCAACATGAAATAATAAATAAAAAATCATGTAAATAATATAATATATTTTTAATAATTGTATATTTTTTATCAGTAAATTTTATTACCTTCTCATATTAAAGGAAACATATCTATTTTCCAACTTATTCTGATTATTAACCTCTTTGGATAATTTTATTTCATTTCAATGATATCTTTAATGTTTGGTAAAGAATTATTATTATGGTTAAATAAAATTATAATATATATATTATAACCTATTTCATGTTATGGAATTAATATAAAAAAAATATGTTAAATAAAATAAAACTAGTTATCATTGGTTAGAAAAATCACAAAATTAAACTAAACATTTATCCTTAATATTTTATTGAATTAATTGTCATCATATATTAAAGAAAAATTATATATAGAAAAAATATAAACATATGGAAGATAATTAATAAAATTTCAATAAAATACTATAGTTTTATTTTTATTAGACTCAAAAATCAATAATTAGACACAAATATTCCAATCATGAAAATCGCCAAATGAACTCAACGGAAAAATCAAAAAACATGTTATATTTTGAATGAATGGATGGTAAGATGTCAAAAAAATATCATAATGGGTATGATGATAATTAATATGGTTAACTAATGAATTAATAATATTAATTAAACTATTATACTTGAGGTTGATTTATGAAGAAATAATTGGAAGTGTGAGGTAATAGGTTTCTAATCACTTTTTCTTCTAGGAGATATATGCCTTATTCACAAATTATTTCTTATATTTGTTATATATACTATAAATTGACATATAATAACATGAATATAATTATATTAATTTTAATCAATGTTTAATTTGATAAATATAAATTTTATGGAGCATATGATTTGACTGATTATAATGTGGTAAAGGAATTTTTAACCGAATTTACATTCCTTAGGTTAAACATATAGTTCATTGATTTTGTCATGATATGATTACATATCAGATTAATTTTGATTATATTATGTTTCATTTCCACTAGTCTTTTCCGGATTAATAGGGAATAAAAATAATTGACTAATTTTATTAATTCTCCCATTAATGAAATGATATTTAGAATGAATTTTCATTTTAAAAATTATCTTTTATAAATTCCCTTAAAACACACTTTTTATTCCATATCCATTTTTTCTAAAATTGTTTCTGGAAATGGTTTTTATATTCTCTTAGGATTATTTAAATAAATATTCATTCATGTTTTAATTTATAATGTTTTTAAAATACATATTATTATTATTCTTTTCTCCAAGATAAAAAAAATGTATTGGGTTAAATATTTCAAAATGTGTTAGTTTTAAAGTGATAAGAATGAGAAAATTTATACATTTTATGGAATCATCATTTTTTTGAGTTTTACAAACACACTATACCAATACAATCTTGAATGGTTATTTTTGTAATCTTAATTATATTTTATTTAGATGTAATATCAATGTATAAAAAAGAGTGTGTTGTTGCAATAATACCTGGGATACACTCCTAAGATTCAGATTTATGTCTTCCAAAATGTAGCACTATGTATTCACCTGATTGGGACCAATCAGGCTTATCTTTATATTCCAAATAATGAGATACTCAGAATTAGTTGTTCTCTTTTATAGTGGAATAACTTGGGTGTTCCCCATGGACAAATATTAGACCCCTTATAGAAAGACTTCATTAGTTTCATATATGAGTTGAAAGAGACATTACGCTAAGTATTCCATGATTTCAACTTTGATCCCCTTTTATTATTATTATCATGATGATCTAATAAGGTAATTTTGAGACATTTATTTGATTTACCCATATAATATGAACATTATTTAATAAAGTGATACTTGTTCATTCACGAGATGAAGCTAAAGGGGGCATGATATGTTGATTTTCACTGTATATTTATTTGTATAACTACATAGTATTTTAGTTTATATACACCTAATTGATGTATATAGAAAATATTGGTGGGGCCTAGTGATATTTACCTCAAAAATTAGTAGTGAAACCCTTGGTACCCAGGAATGTTTTATGATCACATGGGTAGAAATGAGTACAAATCCATCTTTATACACACAACATGCCTGTTATAATAATTGATCTCGGTATTAGATATTCAATTCAGAGCTCGTGAGGATTGGATAGTTTTGAATTTTTTAAATTATTTGGTATATCATGTATTATTGTAATTTCCTGATGTATTTAATTCAATCTTTTCTATTTATAGGGACTAGAAAGTACTTAATTTTTGTATATGACATGGTTTAGTGTTATTGGGATGGTAATTACTCACTCAATAATTATAATTATTCTTTAACCAATTCGTATTACTTATTTTGATTATTCGATTTATTCATTTACTTCACTGCTATCCTAATATCTTACATGAGGTAATAGTCTCCCCGCTGATACACCATAGGACCCCATTACTATTCGTTAGCCTCTCACGTATGGGTATGCATGCTTGATGCCATGTGACAAACCAGATTCGCTTACCCCAGAGTAAACTGAGTCTGAGATGTCACATAAATATAATGAATAATTCAATTATATTTTTAAACATATTGATAAAATGTACATATTTTTATTAAACTCATTATATGTTCAAAAATTTTATTTCCCAAATAAATTATTTTATTGAATTCTGTAAAAAATAATATATGTATTTTCTTTCCATAGTTAAAAATTGTATTAGAAAAAATACATTTTAATTTATAAGTCTAAATGTTAAAATTATCAATGGGGGTAATTTTTTAAATTTTTTGGAAAAATTATTTTATTTTAAATAGTCCACAAATAAAATAATAAATATTATTTTTTTGGAAGGAAAATCATACAATTATATATAGATACTCCAACTTAATGTAGGATAAAAAAAGTTGTCCAAGAGCCTCACATATAACTATGACCTTACAATCATTAGGTAAGGATCCCAAAATACCATGAACAATCAGTTATTGTCATGAACACTATTTTTTAACTAAAACATAATCTACATAATTCCCCTCCTTCAATTTATGGTTGATAAAAATACCTTGAAAGGTGAATATTATTTAATTCATGGTATAATATTCCAAATCAAACGGTTTATTTTCCTTCTTTTGAAGGAACCAACCATCCCCATTGATTCTGATTGCACTTCGACAATCTATTTATTATTATTCCAAAAATAGTTAGGAAAATATCCATGGATATAATCACATCTCAAAATGAAATAGCTAGACCAAAAAATGTTTTTTATAAAAGGATAACTAAACCCTTGTGATATCTCCCTGTACCACCACACTCAACACCCCATAAAGACAAAATCAATCCACATTCAAATTCGTCATCATATTGGATGGATTCAATATAACCCACTCTCATTTATTAACATGGATAATATCTTAATTCATGAATAAAGATGGGAGAAGCCTTCAAAAAACTGCCTTTTCTATCTCTCACGGGATTAGGACCCCTAGTTCCTACACCATTTCCTCATAATGGATGTAAGATTATTGAAATTTTCATTACACTCTCTCTACCATTTTTATAGATTCTTAAATAGTTTAAATCCCCGCCACAAAAACCATAACACAATAACTAACCTCCACCCATTACAGACTCGCACCCTAAAACCAATCCTCATGAAATCCATGTATCGAATCCCTATCATTGATAGTTTTCATTACTTACCTGAAGAATCCCCAAACCATTTTCTCCCACATACCATTAAAAAATGACACATTGTCTTTTGTCGGGTCCTTTCATCGAACCGATGATCTGAATTCAATACCACTACCATCTTCAAGTCAATCTCATCCAACGGTAATGATTAATTCCTCATTCCACATGAAGGAAAATTATACCATTCTATATTCTCCTCTCCCCAATGTTTTAACACCAAAAAATATATCCCTCCTTTTTCACAACCCACATTCTAGAAGTCTCATCTACTGAATCGTCTTAAATTTGACATGAATAAATACATATATTCGGTTTAACAAACAACCTATTACTCTCCTAGAAAATTATTTTATCATGATTTAGATTTTTATAGAGGAATAGTGGACATAAAATGGCCTCTTTGAATGAAATTTTTGGAATTTGTCACCCTAGATAATATTTCATTTATCCTTCTCAGTTTTTATTCCATTGATTAATATATCGATGACCCGAAATATATATACCATTACCCTTAAATTTCTCCAGGTGGACTATTAATCACTGCATTATGCTTGATAAGCTACTGCATCATCATTCTTAGTCCCTCTAGTCATCCATGTGCCTATCTATTATGAACCACTTCCATAGTGAGTTCCCTTCCATTAAATCCCACCCCAACCTCATTTTCATGTCATAATGGTTTCAATTAAACTCCACATACAAATTACACCTTCCACAATCATACTGGAAATGTGATTTAATTGTTCTCATTGGAATCAATTATTCAAATTATAATTCTATAAGAATAAAATCAAAACCTCTTCCAATGTAATGATTGTTCCATTTGGTGCCATGGTAATTCAAACACTTTCATTGGAATATATGTTAGTACACTCTTAATTAAAGCAATAATCCCTATAAAAAAGAGAAATTTATTATTCCAATTACAAATTCACCATGTGATCTAGTTTATTATATCATCAAATAATACCTTACGGTCTCATCCGTTTAAAAAATTATCAATAACTAAACATTTGGAAACTGAATTTGTTGTATTTCCCAATTTATATTGATTACATTGTTGCACCTTCCAAAGCATTTGGTTGAAATGGAAAAAATTAATTTTATGAGATTGAAACATTATGCAATCAAATTTATGTCAGTTTTCATGATGTTATTGATCTCGTTGATTGAAATTATCTTTTAATTTATGAAAACTAACATGCTTTCATATAACATGAGATAAGATATCCTTACAATCCAATATATATTTTTACATGTCATAATTCTTTTATCCACTAAATAAATATGAGTATACCATGTAAGAAATTAAAGAGCCATAATAAAAATAATGAGTGAAAATAAATCCACATACATTATTCTACTCACATATTTAAAAAATGTTGATTCCCCTTACCATTAAATATACTGTAATGTAGGGGGATACAGAAAACCAGAAGAATAAATCACACGAATTTTTTTGGAATCATATTTTTCTCTTAATGCGTAAATTGAATATTAATTTTAATTGATCATATAATTTTCCTATTTATACCTTGATCAAATAACTGGATACAATTTTCTTCTAATTTAATTCGACTATAATTTATCTCAAAAAAACAATTTCGTATGAAATACTTTTCCCCTAAATAAAACAATGCCAATCCACTAATATTATTCTTGGGATAACACTAATATGTCTACTATTAAAAATGCATTCCAGAATTGTAGATGAAATTTTACATTGAAATATTATGTTATACTAATTAATTTATCTATGATATTTCATCTTGAGGATGAGTATCGCTTTGGAAGCATTAGCATTCCAATGTTGTTCTCCACATTGGATGTATAATTAAAACACCTCAAAACCTAGTCCTTAACAATACCCTATGTTTCAACATGAAAGGCTCCTGAGAAACCACCTATACTGGGAGATATATACCCCATTATGATAATAAAATTTACTTGATCTCTTCTTCCTCAAGAATATATTCTAGAACACCATTGTCTCTATCATCCACTATAATTCACATATAGTCTATAAACACCACCTCCACACTAAGACTCACATTCCTGTTACCATAAAAGTTATTTTGTCCCACAAAGGGACAATCAAAATGATCCAACAACATCTCCCCTACCACATATAAATTTTATGTGCATATACATTCTTCTAAATTTATACTGAGATACATTCTCACTCTACATTCTTTTAAACATTCTTAAAATTAAGCATCATTCTTATCCCCCTTTGTGAGAAACAATTCAATATATTTGTTCCTACATAACCTCTCAATATCCAATATTGACTCATCCAAAATACATTTATTTTAAACTAAATATGTGACCCATTAATCATACTATTCATATCAATGGATATCCTTTATTCATTCAATTTCTTTTCATTGTATCTCCATATTGATATAATCGTGCATTTTATTGGTTATCCATTCTAAAAAATCCACTCATTGGTTCAATATTAGTTTTCATTATACTGGGCCAAGAAGAACCCCACTCTTATTTTCTCAATTTTTACATAATAAAATATATAAATATATCCTTATAATTAAACATGGTGGAATGATATAAGATATTTCTCCCAAAAACCCCTTATTTAAGAGCGAAAGATAACGAGAATGATCAAAAACAGAACTGGTATGATTGGTTATTCTGGTCAGTATATACGAGTTGATTACATGATAGCTAGAAAGTTATTGATCCACGCTAATCTATATTATTTTATCTTTTCATTTGATTGTTTCACTATAAGTACTTACTTCTGTATAAATTTATATCCAATAGGTTTGTAAAATATAATAACTCATTAAATTCAAATATTACATTGATGGATAAACTAGACCGACCCCTTTAAAAACAATCTCCAAAATAGTATTCAAACCACCCCTAAAAAACCATTTTACATTACCCAACATGAAATAACGAAACCATTTCCAATCCACCATTATCTAAGAGGTCTCAAAAAAATAATATATAAGTGATAATTTGTTACATCATGCACTTATTTTTCTTGTCGTAAATTGTGAAGAACACTCGAGACAATCCATCAACATATCATGTTTCAAAAAAAATATTCCTATTGAATTTATTTTCAAACATGGAGTCCCTAAAAACATTATTTTGGAATTGATAGTTGTGGGATTCAATCCCTTGTTTTTCTTCAGAATAAAAAAATTGATGAAATATGTTATTACGACGCAGTGGTAATGAAGGATCACTTCACACACACCACCAAAACCTAATAATTCCATATGATATTATGGGTGAATGAATTAAATAAATAAATTTAATTTTTCCCAAGAGTACATGAATATGATTCTAAACCTAATGTTGTCACTTCCCTTTCTATAGCTCTGGTGATGTGTTGACTATCAACCAGAAGTGAAATGTATTTTGAGAATTTGATGACCATAAAATATATTGAAGATCTCATATTCATTGAATCATTTGGATCCCAATGGAATGAAAAACTATTATATTTTTATGATTGAAGAGAGTGATACATTAGTGTTACAACCTTTCAAGATAAGTATTCCATCAAAAACCACTCAAACAAGTTTTGAAAAGAATAAATTTAAATTTTCATCCCATCTATAACTATATTGTAGGAAATAATATCCACTATTATTTAATGATTATGTGTGATTAAAGAATTTAAATTGGAATGAAAATCTATGTGGGTGGGAGAAAACATGTTTTATGGATTAAATAATTTTTGAAACAAAGTTCTAATGTGTCATTAAAATTATCTCAGTAGGAGAAAATGTAGTGTATGAAACCATATCCTTATAAATTGATGAAAGGAAAAAGAGAGTTTCTGGATTATGTAGTAAAACCTCAATATTTGAAAATCCCTCCAATGGAAGATCCTCACCACTACCCCTACAATCTTGATGGTGACCAACATGCCCAATTTTTGTGACTTCATCCCTCAAATATCATTATCCTCAAGCGAGAAACAGTGTCCACACTCAATGGAATTATTGTATCTAATTTTCCTAGAATATTATATTGTAAACCATATGAAGATGTCTATGTGACCCAGTCCATCATGTCACCCATATTCATCATCATTGAAGACTATCTAGAGTCTAAACTCGCTAATGGGGAATTCAAAGAACCACCATATAGAATTATTGATATTATAAATCTATAAAACTCCACCAATTTTTCCTATCAACTTACTAAACACAAAAACGTTGAACCTCTTGAAAAATAACCTTCTTCCAGAATTACGAATCCCCACAGACCATTAGAGGATGCCGGGGTGGTATTGAATCCACCAAATTCATTTCATTTATTAAAAACAATATTTTAATTTAAATCATTTAAAATGTGTTATATTTTTTTAATTGTTTTATAATTTAAATTAATTAAACAATATATCTACTAATGAATTTTTTCATTATAGTTTATTTCATATTAAATGTTAATATATAAACATTTCTTAGTAATTAATAATTTTTTTTATACCCATTTTTTCATCATGTCTGTGAGCTAAAAATTTGTGTAAATTTTTCAACAAAAGTGATTTGAATTTGGAGAAACAGATTTCATATTTTTAATTTTGTTATTTATTATTACATAACATGTTCAATTAAATTTTTATTAATATTAAAAATATAACCTGTAAAAATTAATTATTGTCGTTTAGGTAAAAATTTGTTTAAAGAGTGTTAAAAAAAATATATAAATAAAAATGTCTTAGAATATTTTCTAAGTATAATTTTGAAGAATTATTCATCCCTATGTCATGTAATATTCTACGTTCATCCATTTAATATCATTTTGAAATGTGTAAATTGTTGGTGAACATTATTTATTTAATAAATTTTAATCTTGCCATGTCACCCATATATAAAAGGCCTCCCCTTACATACCTCCAAACATAATATTGGACATAGTATGATTAAAAAAACCTCCTTGAAATAATTTACATGTAATTATATGTTTGTTCTCCAAATAAGGTATTAAATTCATAAAAATGTGTTTTTGTTTAATTTATTCTTCCAAATCATTAACATGTTCTTGAAATATTCCAATATGATGAAACTATTTTCTCCAATATAGTTCTATTTTTTTTATTTTTATAGAATAACATATATCCATTTCATATTTTAAATAATGTTAAAGGATAATTTTGATAATGTGTACAATGGCTGGTCATCTCGTGAACTGATGTGATTTATTTTCCATCACCACATATAAATGTTTGATATAATGATGTATTTAAAATATTTATATAATATTTATGACATTATTATACACATTTTATTAAAATATCACATTTATCCTCTTACAATACATTCCATGGGAATACGATAATATTTCACATGTCTACTGTGGGATACAATCTCACTACGCCATGATTTCCATTGTTCACTGATGTTGTATATGGAAATAAATAATGATGAATTAAATGTGATTATTTTATATATATGACATTAAAATGACTCATTGTAGTTAATATAGTAAATACCTTTACTTTATTTCACCATTAAATACAATAGAAACAGTGTTCGTTCAAATGTACAACTTATCGTCACCATTAACGATGTAATCCATATTATATCAATAAAATTAATGGTTTAAAATAGTTTAATATATACTGAAAATATATGAAATTTATATCATGGATAAAACATTGGATATTATTTTACTATATTCTATGTAAATGGATAGAGAACACTATGGAAAAACATACTTGAACAAGGAAACATTTATTACCTGAAGCTTGAGTACAACAAGAAATTCAAAAAAATGGGTAATAATAGGAATCAAATAAATAATAAATTTTATAAATCATGTAAGTATAATTATATAATAGATGTCTAATGATATTTTATTCATTATATTTTAGGTTTTTATGTTTTTGTTTTAATTGAATACATATGTTAAATAAATCTTGTCAAAATTTATCTTATTTGAGACATACACTTTTTTGAACCTATCTTATTTTATTAGATTTATATACATAATGTTACATTTAACACAAATTTTTTTATTATAATTCTATTTTATTATTTAATGGGAATTATGATCCAAAAAATAATGAAGTTGTATGGGTTTTTTGAAACACTCTCATATTTTATTAGGATTGTTTATATTTTTTCTTCAGATGATGAAATCATATACCAATCTATCAAAAAACCATGAATTTCATCCTTCTATGGTTATTTATTGAGAATGAATATTTACCTCATCATTCTTCATTCTACGTACTCATTATTCCAAAATATTCCTTTTAAAAATTATCATCTTCATTTATCACTATGGCCGAAAACTAATTTTGTTACACAACCAAGTGTTCAAATAAAATTTTTAATTTTTTTTAATGTTACAATTTATGTATTTAATGAAATCATTTTTTATGTTTTAATAATTAAAAATGGTTTTAATGGAAGCTTCAGGTATTTATCAAAACAATGTCCATTTTCCTATTAACCAGTAATGTTAGCTTAATATTGTTTTATAACATGTCAATCATGAACTGTATTTCCCACATCCATGAATTCATAAGGATGTAAATAATCCATTAAAAATTTCAGGTAAATTTTATAAATAAATTATTTTTTTAATATATGGTAACTTTTTATAATTTAATGTAGTTATTTAAAAATTAAGACATTATTTTCTTCCAATAATTTTCCAAGTGCTCTATCAAAATTATTTTCCATCAAATAAAATATTATTTAATGTTAGATACTTTTTTCTAGGATATGATCCAATAATAATATATTTTACCAATATCTAGATGTTTATGCTTATTATTATAATATGTTTATGAAAAATACATCCTTTATATGTGGAATTCAATGACGAATTTTTTACTAGACTCATTTTTCATAGGTGTGCTAATATGATAAATATGTTATAATGTCTATTTCATTCCATGTTTTCTTATAAGAAGAATGATTTTTTATATTTTAAAATATGAATGTTTAAATTTAATTATGTGATGGGTGGGACTTATATATTCATTAAATTAATTGGGTATAGATTGATATATAATGAGAGAAATGTTACTAGAATGTGAATTGAACCCATATTAGTAAGGGAATTCCAAAATTATGATAGTAATGGTGTACCACGAATACTATGATGGTATGGTGTGTGATCATATTCATCTATGACAGTTTCTGAAATGTTTGTTGACTACTAATGAAATGATTTTATATGATAATATGTATGAAAAAAATATGTATTATAAAAATTTTATTCTTTAATCGATTATGCTTTTTTAGTACTTTATGGTCCATATATTTGGAACGTCCAAGATTTATTACATGAATCTTGTTTATGAGATTTGATATTCGAGGTGTATTTTTTAAATTTTATTCTTATGTTCCGAATATCTTATTCTCATGTTATGTTGGTATCTACATTTTTTATCCATAATGAAGACTTGAGATCACAATTTCTTTTGTTTTCATTGACCATTTCTGGTAAAAATTTATTTTATATGATAATTCTATGAATATTTATAGTTATTGTTATCTTAGTCAGAGGTTATACATCCCATTTAGGAACCATTAATTATTGAATATATTGTTCAAAAGGTACATGAACTAATATATTATTGTGTGAATTTTTATGTTATGTATTGAATGTTTTTATATTACGATGAAATATATATGTATTAAAATTAAGATTCACTATAGTTGGTCGAACATCAATTATTATGCTATTAATTTATACTAGGATGATAAAAAATTAGTTAGAACTCATATAATGAGATTAAGTAATGGATTTTATCCAAAATAATTGGAATTGAAGAGATTATGATGTATCCCTATAAATTGATCATTTTATTGGTACTGCATGTAGATATTGATGTAGAATAGATTTAATTAGGGATATTAAATCTAAAAATTGTACATTAGGATTGACTCATGTGTAAAAAAGTACACAAAAATAGGCCTTACTATACACCTGGTTTGACACACCTAATCAATATTATTTGGATACATAACATTTTCATTATGAACCATCCTAAATTATTTAATTGATTAACATTGATAACCTATGTTGATCCAAAGGGTTCGTATATTAAAAAAAAAATCATCATCATGACATCCTATAAATGGATTTTCATGAATTTTTGATCCCCCTATGGGTTTTTTGTTCCATAAAGTATTATTTATTTCTTCAATCAGTGGATAGAAATCAAAGGAACAATGTTAATGATTATTGTATTAGAAAATTTAACGGAATTGTCTCTTAAATATATTATTATTGGAGATCAAAAAAAATTATTATAATACTCACACAAATTTATCAAGATATAAATCATGGTGAGAAAAGAAATAGTGAAAGGAGGGAACCATTATCGGTTGAGTCCATAACGAGGAAACACCCTCAATATTTTTTGGTTCTCTTAATCCACTAGGTTTTATGAAATATATCAGTAACAATTAAAATATATATTTCATTCTCCAGTGCTTAGAGATTGAAAACCATATTTTTTGTTTTATATAATTGTATACAGAAAACGACCAATGGATGCCTCTTATAAAGAATACAAGTCATCATAATAAAATAGAATGCACGGAATGGTTTGAGTTTACTAACATATTTTTAAAAGGTACATTCCTTTTATTATTCACAATAAAATAATAAATTAATTCCATTAATTAAAGAATGAGTATGATTAAACCCTTGCTACATATAAGGTAAATTTTATAACGGTTGAATGAAAATCATCCAATGTTATTATTTGAAGTGACATTTCAAAGTAATTTTCTATGTAAGATGACATTCAATGACATTACTTATCCTTTACTGGGGATTTTATTCATGATTAATATCTTTATTAATTCTTCAGATACTTTAATCATAGGATTAAAAGATGATGTTTTTATGAAAAAAATGTATTTTCTATGGATTATGTTATGATGAAATATTTATGAAACCAAATTCGATTCATTAGTTATAATACGAGGAATTCCTAATGATCCCATTAAAAACATATGTAATATTTTAATTATATTATGTGTGGGACCTAATTATTTCTATAATGCACCGAGTAATAATTAATATCTTATTAACGAAATAGTACACAAGTGGGGGTTGAACTAAGTTTAATATGAGGATGTTCTATCTATTAAAGTATTGTTAGAGATCCAGGACTACATTGGAGGTCTTAGGAGCGAACCAGTTCCACTATGATATCCATGGAAATGATACATTTCTACTATAAAAATATTTTTCTATCTATGTGTGCATTCAAAAATTCCATGTCCTATTCCAATATTTTAATCTCTTGGTTTATATTGTTTTAATTATTCATGATTCATCTCTTGTGAAATTCCATGATTTATTCCATGAAATATGGTAATGAAATTCAATATTCATAGATCAATATTAAAATAATATTCTCATATTCTTAAACCCCTATTCACATGTTATTTTTATGTGATATTTGAAATATCACTTCAATAACCATGTATAGCATTTTTTCTCACTGTTTACATATGATGCCTTTCCATAATCTATAATAAAATTTATAAACTAGGATATATCAAAGATGGTTTATGGTTATGAAACAAGTAGTGGGTGATGATGTAGATATTTTATGAACAAGTTGGTTATGTTTCAATGGTTCCAAATATATTATACAAAACTTTTTCTAGCAATGAGTAAAAATTTAGTTAATACATATTAATATATTTATATGTAATATTAGTGTATTAAAAGATTGAATCATTATAGTTGGTATTAGGTGATGGTTTTGTTATCTACTTGAAACATGGATTATCATTCTTTATAAATAAATATATCGATATGTTTACGAATATGATAAAATCCTAATGTTTTTGTAATGATCATGAATGGATAAGATTAATCATATGTAATTATAGAAGAATCTATAATGATTTTAAAATACTAAGTTTTTTTATGTTATAGGGTTTCTCATCATAGTTAATTTATCTCAAAATATTATTTTTTGTTTTGGTCATTGGTAGGAACCCAATGGAATTGTTTTTTGTTTAATGTTATGGAAAAAGGAATGATTTTTCTCTTGATAAACTAAATATTATGGGAGATATATTGAAAATATTGTATCTGTCCCCACATAACATTCATATGATTTAAATCATGATGAGCATCAAAATGAGAAAAGGATGAAAAAAATATTATGTTGATTCCTTTAGGAGGAAAAATCTACCTTTTTATTGGTAAGGATGATCCACTAGTTTATGAGATATGAATTAGTAACACTGAAATGATATTTTAAAATATCCATTGATTAGAAAATGAAAATTTTTTTATTGATATTTATAATTTTGAATTTGAAGTAGATAAATGTTTGAATATTATCAATAACACAAGATAAGAATAAGAAATTGATATGATGGATAGGATCATCATTAAATTCATTTTCAAATAATTACATTCATTATATTCTACATACAAAAATTGATAAATAATTCTTTAACATAATGTAAATAGATGATGAATATATTTATCCTTCTAAGAATGATTTCATAAGACATGTGAGGTATGGCTTATGATATTATCATCCAAAAATATTTTAAGGTTGATCAAGAATTCATTAGATTAAAAAAATTTCCTGAATTTTATTATCTGTAATGGACGTCTATTACTCTATAGATTTTTTTGAGTTCTATGAAGGAGGATAGATAGATTTCAGTTCCCATCAATCTCAGTGATTTGATAAGAGATTAAAAATTGGATTCAAAAGAAATTAAAAATTCCTTGGATAGAAGAATATGAACATTCCTTTAAATTCAAAATGTGGAAGGGATTGTAGGGGAATTTTCAAAATTGAACTTCTAAATGTTTTAGGTTTATAATATAAGGGATTGGGAAACTGAATACCAAATTAATCGAATGATGTTAAACAATTATTGGAATAGAGGGAATTCTCCATGTAATGAACCACCAATACTCTAGTGTTATATATGAATGAAGTATGGTGGTTATCATAAGAAGTTCCCAAATTAAAATTTTAATGATAGTGAGTGATATTAAAACATAATAATCCTAGAAACAATGGATAACCAAATGAGATCTATATTTTTTATGATGATTATGATAATGTCATGGGAAAAGTTGTATATACCATTCAAACTAGAACTGATAATTTATTACCTAATTTTAATGATTGAAAATATTTAATCTAAAAATTCAATTATAAGGGCATAATAGTACCACCTAAAAAATTAGATATTGAGTTCATAGTAAAACCACTAGTGGTATAATGTTCACATGAAAATTATTTCATTCTATTATGTATGATGTTTGTTGGAATTTATTTCATTAAAATATTTTCTTTCTTCCTTTAGTTGAATTCAATGTTATTCATGGATAGGATTTAATTTCATTACATAACCCCTAGATCAATTTCTATAGAATAAAAGTTACCTTTTATATTCTAAACCAAACATTGATGATCTATTAGTGTGATGATGGAAATGAATATTCAATGGAACATAAATCCATCATATGTGTTACAATTCCTATCATGAAGTGGAATCTGACTCTAATCGTTGTGGATAAATGCATCATTGAAAATTATTCTAATTTTTGGGATTTTATTAAACTATTTCTATAAGAAATGAATATTATTTCAATAAATTGTTAACTTAAGTTTCAATATAACTCATTTTTGGGGATACAACAATTTCCAAGACTCCATATAGAATGTCCCAATTTTAGATATAAGAATTAAAAAAATAAACTCTATGAGAATCATTAGAGTTAATTCATTATTCCATCGGAATCACATTAGGGTGGACATGTTATCTTTGTTAATAATTAAATCACTATGACTCCACATTAATGTTTAATAGCATTATGGGATCATTATCAATAAAAAGTTTCCTCTACCCATAGTTTATAATCTATTTGATTAATTATGAATATCTAAATTTATTTCCATGATAGATAATTATTATGTATATTATCAATTGAGAGAAAATAAATATTAAATACATTAAAAAACCTTCCATTCATTGTATGGTAACTATGAATGTATATAAATTCAATTTGGTCTTACTGATTCATTCACTATCATTATGAAATTAATAAATTGAGTTCTATAATATTACCTAGAAAAATTTGTGGTAGACTATATCATTGATATTATAATTTATTCAAAGATAAAGAAAGTTAATGGAGATCATTTGATATTTTAATGATCACCCTAAGGATAGTATTTATGAAAAGAATTATGAGGGTGGATTTTTTAGTCAAAGTGTTTTTAAAAAATGTTCTTATAATCTCATGTGGGGGTATTTCAAAAGGCCCACTGTGGACAGAATGTATTGATCATTATCCCATAACAAACAATATTAATGGTAACTGATTTTTTCTTGGTTTGGATGGATATTGTCATCTCTATATTGATTCTTTTTAATGAATACTGAATCTAATAATAAAAGTAAGTGAGAAGGAATAAATATTCTTTTATAATAAATAGTGTGATTATTGTTATTGGGAACTCTACATGAGGATTGTCAATTTACCAATTCATAAACAACCTTATAGTGGAGAAGAGTCTATAATATACAGTTATGCATCAAATAAGTTACATGGATGTTTTTTCATATAGAAATTTATGTTTATATATAATTCTTCATGAATATAAAAAGTCTGTGAAAATAATTACTGAACTCGTTATGTTGAGTTGAAAGTGGTATTTTTTCCATTAAATATATAGAGGAACTGTCTTTATATAATATATATATATATATATATTAAGATAACACTATTTATATTCCCTAAATAGTGATGAATATGAACTATGGAACATGGTTGTTGTTAATTATTGATTATGCCTTATCAATACATTAAATCCCTATGAAATAGAAGAAGACAAAAGTTGCCCTATGTTGTATGGACCATGAAGGCTTTTTCTACAATGAGGATTAAAAAATATCTAATATTTATTGGACATAAAAATAATGGTTCTTGTAATATTTTAGGAAGGGGTGAACTATTAACTTTCATAAAGGAGTTTTCAGTCTGGTATCTACATTAATATTATATATGTATATAAGGAAGATGTAGAGTTACAAAAGAAGATGAAAAATATTTTCATGTTGAGACATGATTGTGATGGAATAATAATGTACATGAATTGTGTATATGCCTTTCTGGTACTATATTTGAAGAAGGAGTTGATATATAAATCTCATTAATCATTATACCTTATTCATCATGCATGTGAGAATATGTACAGAGATTTGGAAGAAGATATCCAATGGGATTTCATGGATAAAGATATTGTAGAGCATATTTCCTGGTTCTTGGTATGATTTCAAGTCATGGATGATAATTCTAAGTATACGGAGATGTTACAACTATAACCCATACATGATTATTATTGGGGGATAGTAACTGTGTTATCAAACATAGTAATACATAAAAAGTGTATATTTCATTTTAAGATTTATTTGATCTCCTTATTAAGTTTTCATAGTTAAATTACATTAAAAAATATGTATCTATTTGTAAACACACTATGTTATATATAATAGAAGTTGTAATATTACATGGTGGGACACAATAAATTGTATCTGATTTGGATTTAAGGTTTACCTTGTAGTTTTAGAGATGTATTCATCATGACCTTGATAAAGAGTTATGTTTAGGGACAACCTATAATCATCATAAATATGGTCTGTTTGAGAGGTCTATTCAAACTCTAGAAGAAATCTTTATAGTTTTCTATATGGATTACAATGGGGGTTTTTATCAACACCTATCATTGGTTTATTTTTTTTAATATTTTTTACTCCATGATTCAGATGGATCCCTATGAAGCCCTCTATTTATGAGGTGCAAAACTCTAACACCCTATAATAAATTTGTATAATGAATGTTATTGGGACCTGAACATTATAAGGAAATTACAGGGAAACATATATCCATTCAAAAATATATAAGTGTATCATTGAATCAATAAAAACATTCTACTAATGGTTTTTAAAATGATATATAATATAATGTTACTGAACAAGTATTCTTAATAATATCTAACTAGATGATGGTTATGGGATTCGGAAAGAAGGGAAAACTACACTCTGGGTATATTATCCATTTTAAAATTAATTATCATATGGGGATGGTAGATTATTTATTTTTTCTTTCACAAATTCTCTCCTACATTTATGGTTTAATCAATATATCAATCTTAAGGATGTATATACATGATCCTTCAAATGTACATAACATATATCAAATACCATTACATCAATATATTTCTTATGAAGAAAAAAAATTAATGATTTTGGATTATATGGAGTGTAAAAAACATGAAAAATCACCCTGTAAAAGTACATTAACAAAACCAAAAATTTAAAGAATATGCCTGGGAACGTTATGATATGTGGACGTACATGTATCGTCATCTATTTTTATCATAGTTATGAAATTATATAGAGAAATTCATTTTAATAAGGTATAAAATTACAGCACTAGTGGTTTTGTGAAATATATCTCATAAAAGATGAATTCATATGGTGGTATGTGCACCATGATATCATTCCCTAGTCGATGGCTTTGAGGTTTATAGATCAGTCATGGAGTTCTGACACCTTCTTGGTTTCGATTTTCTTCTCTCTCCCAGTGGAATTGTGTCGGTTGCTCCATCTTCATTTGTGGTTCCCTCTATGACAGATAAGGTTGAGAATTACTTGGCTGCGATGAACTTTCTTATTGTAGCTTAAAATTTAGATATGTCTAGATCTGTGTCGGTGGTTCCCAATGAGTCATTGTCGATGGTTCCATATTTTTTCTACTATTGTTCCCAATTTATTGGTTGCATTGATGGTTCTTGTGGATTCATTGAGATCTACTGCTTCAAATCAATATATATCTTCTTATGTTTTTCCTAGATCTATTGTTTCTATATATGTTGAGTTCAGTGAATTATGGATACGATCTATTAATGATGTTGTTGTGTAGATTGGTATTATCGATGATTCGATGTGGGAAACCTAGGTGGATTCTTGAGGTGTAGATTTTCTTGGATCCAAATCTTATGTTGATGTAATGAAGAAAGAAATTTCAATTTTAAAGCAGGACGAGTCATGTTCTTTGGATCAACTCAAGGACTCATATCTTGGTAAAATTCATCGCCAGGGTTCATCAAGTGATTTTGAACCCAAACCTGTGGAATTTTATGAGAGAATAGAAATTGAAATAAAATAATTGATTACACAAATTTTTCTTCCTAAATGTGATCAACCTTGGAATCTAGAAGATTTATTTTATAAAATCTCTCTTTTTGGGGGGTTCTCTAACTACATGTGTGTCTCTCTTAGTCTATAAATATTTCATTGTATATTTTTTTCAAATGATTTGAAGCTTAGATAATGGAGCATTGGGACCCTATTTTGATGTCGGGGTAGCTCCACTCACATGAATAATCTCTATACATTAATGTCTCACATGTAACAATTTCCTTTTCATAGATCCGGGTTCGTCTTCATGGACACAATTGGGTCATTTAGGATCCAAGTATTTTCAATTACATTAGAATGATATTTGGGACGCTTATTCTCCTTGAAAAGGAGACTGTGGATTTTCATTTTGGTCACTCTACTATGATGTTGGACGAGGATGACTTTAGCTATACTCTTATTGAAATGGTAAATCTTTCTACACCTTCTAATAACATCCAAATATATGGTGAGTATGAAAAAAATCCTATTTTTGAAATTAATGTATTGCTATTGGTGACATTTTAGAGAATTTGTGAATGAATGATTCATTTGAGGATTGTGGGATGATAGTTCATCCTTAAAATATCTCTCGAAGGATGTCAAAGATAAAGGATTCAGGTTTTTCAAAGACTGCCATTTCGATTAAAGAGACATATTCCACAAGGGGTGATGTATTGATTGCTAGGAAATATGACTCTCATGTGTCTCGCCTAGAATTCAATAGTCTTTTGGTGGATGTGACTTTAGAGAGATCTCATAGTGGAAACAATAATTATAACACCCCAGGCATCCACGGTACACTTTTCTTTGAATAATATAGTATGGTGTGTTGTATGCAACTTCGAGTTTTAACACACACCACAACCAATCAAACTAGCCGATATGAATAGTAATACCAACCTTTTGAAATATTATTAATTTTATCTTTAAAAATGGACTTCATTTTTGGATTCGAAATATCAAAATTAGCCTAGGAAGAAGTTTTGGTATTTTTCTGAAAATTTTCAATTTTTGATGAATAGTGAAAACACTCTAAGTTATAGTTTAAAACCGAATTTTTATTTAAATAATTATGAAATTAATTTAAATTTAATTATGGTCAAAATAGATACATAATACCTCTATAATTTCAATGTAATTCATTGGAGTTAATTCAGAATAATTTTAGATAAATAATTTTTTTTCAACTTTTCACCATCTTTTGCCCACCTCCTAGGAGAATTAAGAAATTCACATAAAACATAATTTTACCACTTCTGTGAGTGGAATTTTGAAAATCTGAGAAACAAGGTTAATATCATGGATTAAAATTTGGTTCAATGACATGAAAATAATTTTTGGTGAATAGTAACTTCTTACTTTTATTTACCACGGTTAAAAGTAAATAGGGTAATTATGGGTAAAAATGATATTAATATTATCCTAACACATTTCTTAATACTATTGTACAAGTGAATTTCGACCAAAAACAACCTTGGGAATAAAATATTATCATTTAGATCCACTTGTATTAGATTATAACATTAATTATTATTTAATTCAAACAAGAGTTAAAAGAGTTAAAATCAATGTTTAATTACTAAATCATTTTTAATATATAGTTATGCAAAAGATAAATTATATTTTAAATATTCATTATAAAGCTAAAGATATTTCCTACATAATTTTATTTTCTTATAATTTTTAGACATTAAATAATTTAATTTATATATGACACAATGGTGATGGAGTAATTACCTAATTAATGAAATATTAAAATAAATGATATTATAAATATCAAAATAAATTTAATTTGAGACTTTTTATGAATTCCAATAATTTTATAGGTTAATATGACATATTAATATTTGTTATATAAATTTTTTTCAAAGTAATAATGATGTTCTAAAATTATGAAAAACAATATACCTAATAGCGTCAAAATTGACATAAATGAATTTTTAAAACAAATATTATATTATTAATTGATATTCTATTCCTAAAAATATATTTTTCGGAAAAAATACTTATATAATGATACGTGTATCTTTAATGGACCACTTGGGGGGTCTCTTGGATGTACATATTAAGTTTATTAACTATATAATATAAAAATACAAAGTGACATGGTACATGTCAAACTAATTAACTAAGAGTTAAAACTAAGAGATAAGGTTAATATAATGACCCAAATCTCTATAAAATATTTTTATTGAAAGGATTATTACCCATCCCCACCTTAAAATTCAAATAATAAACATTTTATCCACTAGAAACCGAATATTAATTTATTATAAAATAATATTTCTAGCTTTTCCGAAGATTCCCCTCACCCCTCTTATAAAAGGTCACTCACCCTTCTCACTGATTTAAAAATTAAAATTCTTTTGGCTCGGCCAAACCCTGCCCAACTACTCTCTCCACTTCCCTCAATTCAACCTAGAGGCCTTAGTTTGATCATAAATCCAACCTAAGGAGCCCTTTTGATCAAATAAAAAAGGAAGAACCTGAAGAAGAGGTAATGTTTTCACCACCCTCTTTCATGTTCATTTATTTTTCAACTTCTTCATTCTTTGTTATTTACATTCTAAAATAATAACTCCAGTATCATCTATATACTGTGATGTTATTATAAATGTGGTACAACCATATTATGTATTATATCCAAACATTTAATGACATGCCACCATACGTGCGTACGTATGGCTTACCGTCTCCACGTCGTGGTGTAATTGTTATTCAATATATTATTATTTGGATGGATATAATAATAATGTTTAATTCATGTAAATAATTAATATAACATGATAATGATTCTGTATATATGATATACCATCCAATTATATATTATTTTAATATCAAAAGAATGATATTTTCACTCGTGCGTACGTACGGACTACCGTCTCCACGAACGCGATAAGATTTATTCCCCATCGTATCCATTCAAGACAAATTCTAATTTAATGATTAAAAATAATGTTTAAGGACTTGATATCATTCTGTATATGAATAATATACATCCTATATATAACAAACACAACTTATGTAACAAAACATATAAAATAAAACAAGTATGTTAACACCCGAAACAACGATAATACTAAGATATTATTAAAAAATCAATGTTAAAAGAACATATATGATATCATAATTATGTATAAGGTTCTTGTATAATTTAATAACAATTTTTTAACTATTATACAGGAGGTTACCATACCATCAACTAATAAAAAGTACAAGGTAAGTGTTTATTTCCCAATCGCTTCATTATTCGAGGTTGTTTATACGTAAATATCTACTCGGACCTCTTTATCATCCACATCCATTATTCTTAAAAATGTATTTCAAAACATTCTTAATATTTTAATGAATATTAGTAATGTCATTTATACCTTTTTTTGGCTTTTTATAAGTAGTCTATAAAGGAATCTTTCCATCATTTTCCAAACAAGGTCTTTTTTAACCTTTTCGACAGAATTAAGGTAAGAATGTATGTTTTAACTTACACGGCCAGTGTGGCTATATTCAGCCATTATAAAATCTTTGAAGATTCCCTTACAATATTATAAGAATATTTTCAAAGTAAAATTTTTATTTTATAATTATTTGACTTTTAAATGATTTAAAAAAAGAGATATTTCTCTAAAAGAGCTTTGATTTCATCTATGTCAACATCCATTGATTTATTTTAAGCTTATTTGAAGTTTATTTATTATGATAAAAATGGTCCATATTGTATTGAAGGTTTTTTGATATGTTTGACTGTGGATGTGTTATTTTTATACAATTCATGGTTTTCGAAAAAGTATTGACATTTTGTATGCTTGTTTTAATACGATTGTTAATGTTATGTTTAAACCTATTCATATGAGGAATACATTGGACTTAATATGTGACGGGTGGAGCCCGCTATATCTCCTCGATGTTTAGGTAGGTATCATGAGACAAACTACTATCTTGGCATAAGGCCTTGACAAAATCATATTTTTAGTCTTGGAATGAGGCCTTGTCTATGTGGTTATGATAGTCTGGCATTATGTATTCCACAATATGAAAGTGGTTATTGATATTGCATGTGATTATTCGACAAGTACAATATCCATGTGAACAAGTAAATGAAATTATTTCATTTTATATTTTACATATTATTCTGAAGTTCATGTTTAAAAGGCTTTTGTTTTAGTTATACATTTCCTTAAATGTTTATGCTTATTTATGAATTTTTCCGCTATATTGTTATCCATACTGAGCATCTGAGCTCACCCCTTTCTATGTTTCATTTTTTCCAGGATGTGAAGAAGTATTTTATGAATGAACTGTAGGGATAGTATGAGGGGATAAGAGTGTGGACTATGGAGACTATATTGTTGTAGGTTCCGTTTTATGATGTAATGTAAAATTTATGAATATATATAGTGATTCCAAGGATGCTAAACTAATCGGTCTTTCGAGACTTGAACTTTTGTGATCATGCCAATGTTATGTAATAATGCACCGACTCTGGGTAACTGGGGTTGGGGCATTACAGTTGGTATTAGAGGAAGTTTAGTACAAACCTTGGAAGTTAGATTTAGGTAAAATTATATTAGAGAACGTAGACCTTAGATGGAATTTGAGGATTATTATAGAAGAACTTCCTAGAATTTCGGTATTGTAGAAATTTTGTGAGTCTTCCGAGCAATACATCCCTGTCTAGATACGAGCAGGTAGAGGCAGCTCTGGCACAGATGTACCTAGGGTTAACACCCAAAAACACCGCTTTGAGGTAGACTCGTACCGGAACTGGTGCACGACAACGGGCCTTGCTACACTATTGGTTATGACACTCCAGGGGATATGCTTAGGATAATTCTAAATTTCTTTACAAACAATTATGAATGGTTTATGAGTATATAATTCCTAAAAGAAAACATTTTTATGATTATGGATTATATCCTTAAATTGTTCAATTTATGTTAAGTGTTTTTCATGTATGAAATTATGAATTTTGATTCATAAACTGATCTAGTTTATGCCATTGTTTAGAAATGGAGCCTAGTGGAAGAAATGGAAACCATATCAATGCACACACTCCATGTAGTGATTTCCCTCCTGATCAAGATAATTATAGTGAAGCTGGTTATGCAACTGGTGTTGATCAGATAATCACCATAGTAGGACAACTCACTTAGGTTATGAATAATAACCTTACCCATATGGAGCACTCTGATCCGTAGCGTGGAGGATAAATGTTATATTGCTTCAGGAGGAAACAACCACCAACATTCAATGGGAGTACAAATCCATTGGTATCTGAGAAATGGATAAGTTCCCTAGAGAAAATATTTGAAGCTTTTGGGAGTAGTGAAAGGGAGAAAGTTATCATGGAATTTTATCGCCTCAATGGGGATGTTGATCAATGGTGGTCATCGATTCAATACACAAAGTAAGATGATGAAGTATCAAATATAGAATGGATATAGTTCAAAGAGATTTTCATAGAAAAATAATTTCCTCATGACCATCGAGCAGATATGGAAAGGAAATTTCTGCGTCTGAGACAAAAGGAGGATGAAAATATCGCAATTTATGAGGCTAACATTACAAGTTAAGCAAGGTATGCTAGAGATTATATACATAACCCAATAAGTAATATTGATAGTTTCTTTGGTGGGTTAAAACCATTTCTTTTTCAATCATTAGTGTCACAATCCTTCTCATCATACGAAGATATTGTCTCATGTGCTATCAATATAGAAAAAGTAATCTCTAAGTCATAAGAGTTTAAAGCAAGTTAAGAGATGAAGAGATCTACTGATCTCTCTGGAAAATAAAATAAGTGGAAGAAAGGAAAATTTAAATATCCATCTTGTAGTAAATGTGGGAAGAAACAACCTGGTACTTGTTTGAAGGGAATGGGAGTCTGTTACAAGTGTGGTGAAAAAGCCCACCAAGCATGTGATTTCAAGGGGAAGAAAGAAGCTACCGATGTTAAATGCTACAACTGCAGAGAGATAGGATATTATTAAAATGAATATCCTATGCGTCAGGGGATCTTACCTAAAAAAGGTCAATGGATCTAGGCGAAGCTTATGCCATCACTATTGCTTAGGTAGAAGCTCTGAGAGACATAGTGGAGGGTAATTTAATGGTTTCTTCAAGTATTGAAAATGCATTATTTGATTCTAGATCATTGCATTGTTTCATATCTTCCCAGTTTTCTATGAAAATTAGATATTTCCAATTATATTTAACAAGGGAGTTTTTAGTTAAAACTCTTAAGGGAAGTATCATTGTAACAACGTTTTGTGAATCAGTCCCCATTAGAGAACATAAATTTTCTTTATCCACTGATCTCATCATCATACCTATGATTGCCTTTGATGTAATCCTCGATATGGATTGGCTTTCGTATCATGAGGAAAAAATTTATTACAAAAATAAGAAGGTTACTATTTTTCATTATGATGATAAGGATCACCATATCTTTAGAGTGGAATCATCACCACCTAATTCTTACCAATATCCACCCCCAGTAGCTCAACTAAATTCAATTATTTGGGAGGAAGATAATGAAAAAGGTTTTGTTTGAGCAAATGAATGTTCACAAAAGAGGATGTACCTATTGTGAAAGAATATGTAGATGTGTTTCCAGAAGATTTACCTGGATAGCATCCAGAACGAGAAGTTGAGTTTTCCATTGATTTAATTCCAAGATCAAGGCCTATATCAAAGACCCCTTATAGAATAGCCACTGTGGAATTAGTTGAACTAAAGAAACAACTAGAGGAATTGAGTAGTAAGGGATTTATTCTCCCTAGTGTTTCTCCATGGGGAGCCCCTATTCATTTTGTTAAAAATAAAGATGGATGTTTTAGGTTATGTATCGACTATAGGGAAATCAACACTATAACAATAAAGAACAAGTATCCCCTACCTCACATTGATGATTTATTTGACCAACTACATGGAGCTCAATACATTTCAAATATTGACCTTCGATCTAGATATCGTCATTTGTGCTTGAAGAAGGAATACATTCTGAAGAAAACATTTCGAACTAGGTACGAGCATTATGAGTTTACAGTAATGCCTTTTGGATTGACTAATGAACCCTCTATATTCATGGATCTAATGAATAGTGCCTTCAAGGAATATCTCGATGAATTTGTAGTGGTATTTATTGATGATGTCCTGGTATAATCCAAAAGATATGAAGATCATGAAAATCACTTGCGCATTATCTTGAAGACTCTGAGAAGACATGATTTATATGGGAATTTTAGCAAGTTTGAATTTTTTCGTCGGAAGATTTCTTTTCTTAAACATATTGTCTCTAAAGATGGAATCTCTTTTGATCCTTCTATGACCAAGGCAATCCAAGAATGGCCTGCACTGACGAGTATAACTGAGGTATGCAGTTTTATTGGTTTATTAGGTTATTATCGATGTTTCAACCATAATTTTTCCTGATTGGATAACCCATTAATGAAAATCACATGTAAAGGGGTTAAATTTGTTTGGACAAAAGAGTGTGAAGAATGTTTTGAAGAACTAACGAGATGATTAGTAAATGCCCCTATTTTGACTCTACCATCGGGGAATGATGGGTTTGTTATTTATAGTGATTCATCAATGAAAAGACTCGGTTGTGTCCTTATGTAGAATGATAGGGTTGTTGACTATGCATCATGACAGCTAAAAATTCATGAGAAAAACTATCCTACTCTTGATCTTCAGTTAGCTGCTGTAATATTTTCTTTGATGATATGGAGACATTATCTCTATGGTGAAAAATGTGATATTTATAATGATCACAAGAGTTTGAAGTACATTTTCTCACAGCAAGAACTCAACATGAGGCAAAGGTGATGGCTTGAACTACTCAAGGATTATGATTTCACGATACACTACCACCCGGGGAAGGAAAATAAGGCGGCAGATGCTTTGAGCAAAAAAGATCATTGAGTTTTGAACATGATGAGAATTGAAAGGGATCCTATTTTCATTGATCTAGTGAAGATGGATATGGGAATTACCATAGAAGGAAAAATATTGATACTTTTACAAATGGTTTCAAAAGCATTTTGTTAGAAAGGATAAAAAGTTCTCAGACTGATGATGAAGAATTTCAAAAGAAGATTAAAGCTGTGAATGATGGGAGAATGAGAGACTTTGTGTATGAAGAGGGAATTTTAAAATTTGGGAAGAGACTTTGTGTTCCCAATATACTTGATCTAAAGAGGGAATTGTTGGATGATGCTCATAGTTCGAATTTCTCTATACACCATGGGAGCACCAAAATGTATAGATATTTGAAGGAACATTTTTGGTTGGACAACATGAAGAGGGAGATTGTTGATTTTGTGTTATGATGTATGGTTTGTCAACAAGTGAAATCTGAAAGGCAACAGCCTGGTGGAGTATTGCAACCTCTTCGTATATCGTAGTGGAAATGGGACAATATTACAATAGACATTGTCATGGGGCTACCAAAGACTCTTAGAAGGAATGATGTGATATGGGTTATTGTTGATCATCTTACCAAGTTAGCACATTTTCTTTCTATAAGATAATATATACTACTTGAATGTCTAGAAAAACTATATATTAATGAAGTTGTGAGACTTCATGGAGTACCCCTATCGTTTGATTCTGATCGTGATCCCCATTTTACTTCAAGAATCTGGAAAAGTATTCAGAATGCCCTGGATACTAAACTTCATTTGCGCACTGCCTACCACCCCCAAACTGATGGAAAATCAGAATGAACTATTAAATCCTTAGAGGACAAGTTGAGATCATTCTCACATGACATTCGGGGTATGTGGGATCAATATTTACCTCTGGTGGAATTTTACTATAATAATAGCTTCCATTAAAGTATTCTGATGGCACCATATGAAGCATTATACGGAATGAGATGTCGCACACCAACCTATTGGGATGACGTTGGTGAAAGAAAACTTGTCAGCCCAGAACTGGTGGAGGAAACAATGGAAAATGTAATGGTAATCCAAAACCACATCAAAGCATCTCAAAGTAGGCAGAAGAGCTATGCTGATAACCGAAGGAAGGATTTGAAATTTCAGGTAGGATATCAAGTTTTCTTGAAGGTATCTCCATGGAAGGGAGTTATAAGTTTCGGTAATAACAGTAAATTGTGTCATATGTACATCGTACCTTTCGAAATTCTAGAATGAATTGGGGCTATATCTTACCGTTTGGCAATGCCACCAAATGTCTCCAATGTTCATGATGTGTTCCACGTATCACTGTTGAGAAAATACATGCCTGAGCCAACGCATGTCCTCACATACGATGAATTAAAACTGGAACCCGATCTGTCTTATTGGGAAGAGCCCATCATGATTCTTGATACCAGAGATCAAGTGCTGAGAAACCAGACTACTCGTCTGGTAAACGTTCTATAGAGAAACCATAAGATGGAAAAGGAATCATGGGAACATGAGGAACTTATGATGAAAAATCACCTGGGTCTTTTCATGTGGTAGTATTCTAGAAATTTCAAGGATGAAAATATTTGTTGGAGGTGGGAATGTAACACCAGAAGCTTCCATGATATGCTTCTCTTTGAATAATACAGTACCTTGTGTTGTACGCAACTTCGAGTTCTAACACACACCACAACTAATCAAACTAGTCGTTATGAATAGTAATACACACTTTTTGAAATTTTATAAATTTTATCTTATAAAATGGACTTCATTTTTGAGTTTGGAATATTGAAATTAGCCTAGGATGAAATTTTGGTATTTTTCTGAAAATTTTCAATTTTTGATGAATAATGAAATAAATCTAAGTTATAGTTTAAAACCAAATTTTTATTTAAATAATTATATATTTTATTTAAATTTAATTAAGTCCAAAATAGATACATAATACCTATATATGTTCAATTTAATTCATTGGAGTTAGTTCAGAATAATTTTAGACATATAAATTTTTTTTGAACATTTCACCGTCTTTTACCCACCTCCATGGAGAATTTATAAATTCACATAAAACATAATTTTACCACTTCTATGAGTCGAATTTTGAATATACAAGGAGCACAGTTAATATCAAGAAGTAAAATGTGGTTCAATGAGTTGAAAATAATTTTTGGTGAATAGTAACTTTTTACTGTTATTTACCACGGTTAAAAGTAAACAGAGTAATTAAGGGTACAAATGATATTAATATTACCCTAACACATGTCCTAATTCTATTGGAAAAGTTATTATCGACCAAAAACAACCATAGGAATAAAATATTATCATTCAGGTCTACTTGGATTAGATTAGGACATTTATTATTATTTAATTCAAAGAAGAGTTAAATGAGTTAAAATCAAAGTTTAATTACTAAAACATTTTTAATATAGATTTATGAATAAGATAAATTAAATTGTAAATTTTAATTAAAAATATAAAAATATTTCATACATAATGGTATTTGTTTTTTAATTTTTAGACATTAAATAATTTAATTTATTTATGACTCAATGTTGATGCAGTAATTACCTAATTAATGAAATATTAAACATATTGATATTATAAATATCAAAAGAAATGTAATTTGAGGATTTTAAAGAATTAAAATAATTTTATAGATTAATATGTCATATTAAGATTTATTTATATAAATTTTATTTGAATCAATAATGCTATTATGAAATTATCAAAAACAAAATACACAATAGTGTCAAAATTGACAGAAAAGAATTTTTAAAACAAATATTATAATATTAATTGGTATTCTATTGCTAAAAATATAAGGTTCAGAAAAATGACTTATAAAATGATTTTTTATCAATAATGGACCAGTTGGGGGTAATTTGGATGTATATAGTTTGTTTATTAACTATATAATATAAAAATACAGAGTGACATGGTAAATGTCAAAAAAATTAACTAAGAGTTAAAACTAAAAGATATGGTTAATATAATGACCCAAACCTGTCTAAAATATATTGGTTGAATTTATTTAGACCCATACCCACCTTAACATTTAGATAATATACTTTGGATCCATTAGAAACCAAATATTAATTTATTATAAAATAATATTTCTATCTTTTCCAAAGGTGCCCCTCACCCCACTTATAAAAGGGCAGTCACCCTTCTCACTAATTCACACATGCAAAGCCTTTTTTCTCGGCCAAAACATACCCAAATACTCTCTAAACTTCCCTCAATGTAACCTAGAGGCTGTATTTTGATTGGAAATCCAACCTAAGGATCCCTTTAGATCAAATCAAAAATGTAGAACCCGAAGAAGAGATAATGTTTTCACCACCCTCTTTCAAGTTCCTGTCTTCTTCAACTTCTTATTTCCTAGTTATATCCATTATAAAATAATAACTCTAGTATCTTCTATATACTGTTATGTTATTATAAATATGGTACAACCATATTCATTATTCTATCCTTCCTTTGAATGACATGTCACCATACGTGCATATGTATGGCTTACCGTCTCCACGTCAAGGTGTAATTGTTATTAAATATATTATTATTTGTATTGGTATAATAATGATGTGAAATTCATGTAAATAATAAATATAACATGATAATTATTCTTTATATATGATATACCATCCAATTATATATTATTTTAATATCAAAAGTATGATATTCTCGCTCGTGCGTACGTACGGACTACCGTCTCCACGAACGTGATGAGATTCATTCCCCATTGTATCCATTCAAAACTAATTCTCATTTAATGATTAGAAATAAATTTTAAGGCCTTGATATCATTCTAGATATGAATAAGATACAACCTATAAATAACATACATGGATTATGTAATAAAACATATCAAAGAAAACATGTAAGTTAACACCCGAAACAACGATAATACTAAGATATTATTAACAAATCAATGATAAAAGATCATATATGATATCATGATTATGTATATGGTTCCTGTATAATTTAATAACAATGTTTTAACTATTATACAGGAGGTTAACATACCATAAACTAAGGAAAAGTACAATATAAGGGTTTATTTTACAATCTCTTCATTATCCGAGGTTGTTTATACGTAAATATCTATGGGGACCTCTTTATCATCCACATCCATGTTTCTTAAATATGTATTTCAAAACATTCATACTATTTTAAAAAACTATGGTTTAAAGTCATTTATTACCTTTTTTGATTTTTTATAAGAATTGTATAAAGTAATCTTTCTGTCATTTTCCAAACAAGGTCCTTTTTAACCTTTTCGACAGAATTTAGGTAAGAATGTCTTTTTTAACTTATACGGAAGGTGCAGCTATTTTCTGCTATTATAAAATATTCAAATCCTATCTTACACGATTATAAGAATATTTTCAAAGTAAAAGTTTTTTTATAACTATGCGACTTTTAAATTATTTCAAAAAAAGAGATATTTCTCTCAAATAGTTTTTATTTCATCTATGTCAACATTCATTGATCGATTTTAAGATTATTTGAAGTTTATTTATTATGATACAAAACATCCATATTGTATTGAAGGATTTGTGATATGTTTGACTATGGATGTGTCATTTTTATACCATTCATGGTTTATGAAGAATGTATTAACATTTAGTTTGCTACTTTTAATATGATTGTTTATGTTATGTTTTAACCTGTTCATATGAGGAATGCATCGGACTTAATATGTGATGAGTGGAGCCCGCTATAGCTCCTCGATGCATCGGTAGGTCTCATGAGACAAACTAGTATCTTGCAACTAGGCCTTGACAAAATATTATTTGTAGTCCTGAAACGAGGAGTTGGTTATGTGGTTATGATAATTTGGCATTATGTATTCCATCATTATGAAAGTGGTTATTGATATTACGTGTTATTATTAGACTAGTAGAATATCCATGTGAATAATTAAATGGAATTATTTCATTTTATCTTTTCTATATTATGCAGAAGTTCATGTTTAAAAGGCTTTTGTTTTAGTTATACATTGCTTTAAATGTTTATGCTTATTTAGGAAAGTTTATGCTATATTGTTATCCTTGCTAAGCATCTGAGCTCACCCCTTTCTATGTTTCATTTTTTCCAGGATGTGAAGAAGTATTTTATGAATGAGCTGTAGGGATAGTATGAGGGGATACGAGTGTGGAATATGGAGACTATATTTTTGTAGTTTTTATTTTATGATGTAATGTAAACATTATGAAAAAATCTAGTGATTAGAAGGCTTATAAACTAATCGGTCTTTCGAGACTTGATCTTTTGTGATCATGAAAATGTTATGTAATAATACACCGACTCTAGCTAACTGGGGTCGTGGCATTACACTAATACTCAGGTTGACTTGGATAAATAGGTTTCCTCAGTAAAGGAAACCCCTACACAGGATTGATGACCCATGATCCCCCTCAGGTAAATTTCTCCCATCATAATGATCCAAAAGATCACGTTGACTATCATCGAAAAATCCATAAGCTTATTCAGTCATCTGAGATATTTGAGAAATGGGGAAAAGTTTTTTAGGATGAAAGAAGGAATGTTGGTACCCCTTCTAGGGCTTTGGGAAGTACTGTCCAAGCCTCTCACAAGGATGCAATCTTATGTGACAAGGAAAATATAACAGATATGGAGGTTTACACCTATTTCCCTGAAAGAGGAGACCACACAAGGATTACTCTAATATTCCTCAGACCATTTTTACTTGATCGTGTTTATAAGGATTTATGGAAGGTTGAGGAAAATATCCTCCAAATTGGAAATCGGGATAACTCTCAATCGGAGTGAGAGACTACTGGTGTCTCTGATTATAGAAATGACATTCATACATTGATATGTAGACCTGTTTTTTGGTGGATGAGGGAAATTCTCTCTGTTTGACACCATCTATCACTGTCCTCTACTTTTTCATTCTTAATAAATGGTTAGAATCATTTCAGTTAGATGGAATAGTTCGGTATATCTCTGAAAATAATTTTAGTTATTAGACAGACTAAATTATATGCAATACCGACTTTTTAATGAACATCATTCTTCTAATATAATAATATTATTTTAATTGATCATTTTCTTCAAGTGATTAGATTTTTTGAATATGAATAATACTAACTAAATTGTAAAACATTTTTCTGTAAAAATGCATAAAATTATTTCCTTGGTTAAAAGTTTATTATATCATAAATTATTAATTATATTAAAGAAAAAATATTTTTATAGAAAGTGATTTTTTCACTCAATCCTTTTTTTTCAATTAGTGAATTATTTTAATGAAATTTATATATTACTTAACAGATTAAATATTTCGAAAAAACTAATAATTTTCTAGGAATAGGGTAAAAATAAATATATTTTATATCTTATAAGTGTATTTTTATTTCTAAATAAAATTATTTATAACATTTTTTAACATAATAGAATATAAATTTCTTCTATTTATATATATTTAATTATATAAAATTAATTGTATATTTTTAATTAGAATTTTTTAAATTAGTAAATAGAACCCATTTATTTTTTTCAATATGAATTGTTATTGTGGTAAAATTAAAAACCTTAATAAAGGGTAAATGTGGTAAATCTAGAATAAAAAATTAGAGATAAGGTAATAAATATTCATTAGAATAAATATTAGATTAATTTTATTCTATCATTAACACCATATGAATAAAATTTAATTTTTTAATGGAAACATTTTCATAAATGTATTTTATATATTATTTAAATCAGATAAAGTTACAATATATAAATTTCATTATTTCTAATCTATATTTTGTGTCTACATAAATAAATAAATTAAATTATGCAAGAGTATATGTTTTTATTTTGATCTTAATTAAATTATGTTCATGATGTAAATTAATATTTAATTTATAGTTATTATATAACGATGGTAATTACTTATGAATCACTAAATTTTTCTCTTTAATAAATAAATAATAATAATGAATTACTTTAAAACTACTAAAAGAGATATAATTTGATGGAGTTAATTTGAACCATGAATTTATTAGTTTTATAAGAAATTTTCGATATGTTTTTGAAAATTTATACTCGATTGACAACTTTCCCTTCTTTTATTTAATGATAAATTAAATGAATAGTTTCAAAAATGTCAATAAAAATATTTTATAAAATTATTATTTTATAAAATTATTTAAAATTTATAAAAATATGTAAAGAAGAAAAAGTATTTATAATTCGGACTAAAAATTCAATGATTTATCATTTATTTTTCAATGTAAACATGATAATTAAAATTTACAACCCTTTTATATTAAAGAATGGGTTATCATTATTAAAATTAATATTAGAAAACTATGGGTTAATCGAAATGAGATTGTCTAAAATTATAGAAATACTTGTATAAATTATAGTGGATTATGGGATGAAAACCACATCCATCCTTATCATTTAATCCATGGACATTTTGATGAATTTAGATTGAGAATTCCATTATAACTATTTAATCACTTTTGAAATTCCAAAAGTGTTGTCCCCTCAATAATAAAAGGGAACCTCCTACATCACATATTCAAAAAATATTGAGCGTTATATATTGAGTGAACTATTAAAATTTTCTTTCTCAGCTACCCTATCCACAATATAGTTTTTATATTCAACGAATAATCTGATCCTTAGAAACCATTATGGGAGATCTAATGTATTTCATAAGAATAAGTGGTCATCACCTTACCTGGTCACTATATTTTAAAAAATTATTTATATACTATAAATACATGTTATGTATCATAGATTAATTGAATTATTATCCTAAATACACTGAAATGTTATAATGACTATTAAATCACCATTATACTCCCTTCTTCTAACCAAACTTGATGTAAATTTATTTCTCGTGCATGAATATGGCTTATTATCTCCATGAATCCATACAATTCATTTTTTATATCTATCATATATAATGTTATATTATTATGGTTTTAATTTTCATATATGATATTTATTATAAAATTATAATTATATAATAATAATACTATGTCTACCTTCTTACCATCCAATCATTTGTTAATCGATAACATCATTCATGTCTATGTGTGGACTACCATCTCCATGAAGTGATTTTCTTTGTTGATAATTAATATATTATATAGATGTTAATGAGGATTAATGAGATAAATATATATGATATATATGATATAATAAATACCATATAATATTGAATTAACATTTACCTTTCTTTCTTTCCTTCCATCATAAAATGAACAAAAATCATCTGTATATATGACCTATAATCTCGAGGAGTGGTGTAATTATTTTTCCAATAAACAAATTTTATCAATTTCTCTAAATATTTATATAATAAATATTGATGATATTTGTATCAGGATAAATATTCCATTGAATATTAACCATGATAAATGTATGAGTACCAAATGTAATGAAATTATATAATAAAAAAATAGTTATCATGAGTAAATGGAACTTTTAAAGATGAATTATATAAAAGAAGGTGTAAAATGATATAAAAAAGATAATAATTAATATTAACGAATCAAAATGACTCATGTGTATAATTATAATAAATTTAAATTTATCATATAGTATGTTACATTGATTCCAATGTAAATTTAACTGGAGGTAAGTATTTTATTTAAAAATCACATTAATTTGATAAATTAATTATGTTTAAGTCTTAAATATATAATTTATCTCTTATATATACATGTATTTGGAAAATATTTTAAAAAAGGATATTAATATTTTGATATGATTATTAAATATAATTTTTTAGAAAATAGAATTAAATAAAATCTATTTTGTCATTTGTTTTTACCTTTTTTCAAATTAGGCAGTCTGTTTGATTTCGAAAATAATATGGAATGAATGTTTTTTTATGATTTATACATCTTGAATAAATTCTCCCACATTCATGAGAAAAGGTTTTCCACTGAATATTCCATTACATATTTAAAATTTTATTTTAAATAAATACATCTTCATCTATAATTGTGCATATTATTATAAATATTTGATTTCTAAATGGAATGTTTATTTTCATCAACAATTATTCTAAGTGATATGTCAAATCAATTTCAAACTATGATAACATTATTTAATGATATGTATGAGTTATAGGGTATATTATCCATCATTTTAATCTAAAATATTTCTATATATGGTTTATGTTTCTGATGAAAAGATTAGTTGTTTATGAACTCCATTTATTTTCGATGTATTATTCAATAATGAAATGTTTTGAAAACACATTAATTTCAAGTATATCTATTATGGTTAATACTTTATGATCTTATGGAATGCATATTAATGTTTTTAATTATGTGATTAATGGGGCCCATATATCCCCCCAATGGATTGGGTAATGATTGATATCATATTTGATAAAATTGAAATTAATGGGGTTAAAACCCAGTTCAAGAAGAGAATTTATGAACTCTTTTAGTATTGGATGTAAAAATAAACTACTATTATGGTTTGGGTAGTGAACCCCTTCCATAGTGATAGTCATGGAAAAGAATCATTCTTACTATGTAAATGCTTTTCTATTCATTCAGATATTACATAATTCCATGTCTTATGAATATATTATAATCTCATTTTTCATTTTCGTTATTTCTTAATGATTGATGACGTATGAATTAATATTCCATGACCTATTATTAAAATACTTGATATAAAAGGTATGTTTCTTATAAATTTGATCTTGTTATTATATCCTTATTCATATTTTACGATTATGCATTCATTGATAACTCTTTTGATTACCCTTACCATTTAAATACATTATGTTATTGTTTTTCCTATAACTAGGTTATGTGGAATGGAAAAAAGTATGATATTTATGACAAAGTTTATAATTATAAACACATCAGTGGGGGGAAATTTAGATATTTTATAAACTAATTGTTTTGATTAAATATTTACAATGTTTCTAGACCAAAATGATTATGGACTACATCATATTGTTATATAATGGATATTCATCAATATAGAGTTAATATCTGTATCTAAGAAGTATTACTCCCTATAAGAAATGAAAAAATAGAAAATAAAGGATCCATAACCCCTATAAAACCAACAATGAAATTTTTATAGAGGTCAAATAAGAGAATTATAGAAGCACGGAGATGTAATTTTGTTAAAAAATATTGTTTTTTAAATATAAAAATCTTTATTAAATAGAACTATCAAAAAATGGAATGTATTAAAATATAATGAAATAAATTATTTTAAATAATAAAATGTTGGTAAATATTGGAATGAAAACATTGATAATAGAATCATATATCATAATATCAATGTTTCCACTAGAATACAATACGATAATGGTAGTATATCAAATCAAATTTATATTGGTTCTATTAAATTTTGAAATTTGGTTTGTGGTTTAGATCATATATTAAATATGATATCTCATACCACAATCAAAAGAAATTAATATTAATAAATTATCTCCACATGTTTCTTACCATACAAAATGGATTCAATAGTGAAACACCTTGGATAAATGATCTAATACATTTTGATTATTTTAGTCTTGTTTTTCTCCCTCATTATTTTTTTCTGAAATATATGGATGAACTATAGAAAACATTAAATCTTGGGAGATCATTTTTAGAAATTGGTAGATTGATAATTCATGTGTAATGTTTTGAGAGGTTCATTGGAGTGGGAAGTGAGAAAGAGAGCATCAACAAAAAAATAATTGAAAAACTATAATGTAATAATGTAATATTTTCAGAAAATAATTTTTTTAATTTATAATTCACAATAATATCTATCAATAATTATTTTGAACTGTGGACTGATATGTTGAAAATTATATAACTAATAGATAAAGACACAAATGATGATAGAAAAATATTAACACAACATTTTTAATATGGTCACTATAATAGGATGTTTAATGTTCTATAATATGAGTTTTATTATCTAAAACAACATTGGAGGATTGGATTTGGAGGTCAAAAAGATATTACCCCATGAAATAATTTTGATATTGTAAAAAGATGTAAATACTCCCATATATGTTGATAGGATTTAACAAATCCCATGTATTGATCTATACTAGTTCTAATCATTAAAATACTCAATATATGGAGATGAATTGGTAGGATTAAGGAAGTTATATTAAATAAATTTACTTGTATTCAGAAAAATTAAATTTTTGTATTATTATTATTACATTTTTTAGATATATTCACTCTCCCTATATTCTTATATTGATTTCATAGAAATAGGTCCCTCATATTTACATTTAAATTTGAACTTGTGGTAGGAATGATGAAATGAATAATCAGGTAGTACTAGAACCATTTATATGGTAATCTATATTAAATGAACATCCACACAAAGGATAATATGAGTTTTAGTTTTTTTCTCAAACTCCACTACACTTATACTTGGTATTTTTTGAATATAAAATTCACGTACCAACTATCTTTCTTGATTAAATCATTGATGGAGAAGATAAATTCTAATAGTATAATCATTATTCCATGTTTAAAATTTATTTATAAATATAATAAAAATATAGAATGGGGTAGCAAATGTTTAACTATTAAAATCATTATCTGGATATTATAAATAATTATTTTGGGAATCAATATATTTCTGTAAATTAATTTTCTCTGATTTTTTTATTCTATGGATATATGAAATTTTTAAATTGAATTTATTTTTAATATAAATTGTAATGATTTATTGTCAAAATACTAATCTATAATCCTTGATAAATTTTCAATCCCTCATATTTTTATTTTTATTTAGAATATTTCATGATTCAATTTCAAACATGATTTGTTAGAGATCATTATTTGAATAAATTTATTGTTATCATTCTAAAAATTCACTTTTAATATTATGGATACAATAGTACTATTGAGTTATAATCTGTGGAACGAAATGTACATATATCCTTATTATTCCCATAATATAAATGAATATCATTAAAATAGTAGCGAAATATTAGATTTGTGAAATTCTATTTCCTACCATAATCAATGTATTGTTCCTGATTGTAATTCAAATTAGTTTTGGGGAGATTATTTAATGGTGAAAGGTATGAGAATATTGAAATGGATAATTGTGGGGATGTCTTTACGGGCTATTGTGGAAAATGATCATGATTAAACATTTATATTAAAAAAATTTAAAACCATTTAAAAAATATTCAAAAATTGTTTTTTGTATGAGTAAATTCAAAAATAACTATTTATATGGATTCTGATATTTACCCGTTAGATTTGTGGGTTGGATGTGAGAGTTGTATAAAATTAATATTAAAAATAAAAATAAATTTTTCACTATATGGGAGAAATATTTTCAAGAGTTTTTATTATTAATTATGATTCATTTCAACATGAAAATTTGTTGTACTAGGGGGTAAAGAAAGATGATATTTGTATAGAGATGATCTCTGAAATAATATATTCTTATTCTCATGCCTGAATCATTAACAGAATGACATCATTTTTTTGAAATAATTTATTTACCTTATAACCCACAAATAATGAATCCTTTGAGTCATTTGAACACAATCATGATTCCAAAATAATTTTTTTACAAATATTTTAATTATGGGAGAAAAAATTATATTCATTTCAAAATTATATAATTGACGATGGTTCGAGGTATGAGAAAAAATCCAATTAATTTTTTACCATGACAGAGTAGTGAAACCAAGTTAATGTAAGGTATTTTTCAAGTGTCCTAAACAAGGATAATTAATTGGAAAACATGATTCTAAGAATTAAGAGACAGTTTTAACACATATTTTAAAGATAAACATATATTATTGATACCTTTCAATGAAAATGTAGGATTTGATGCAATTTTTTCCTATAAATCGTGAATTTTTAATACCCCATTTATTCAATTAAATTTTTGGAAATTTCATTAAAATTATTGAATATTCAGTATCCCTTTCAGAATTTTATAATTTATGTCTTGATGAAAGTCCCGAGTTTATATGTGGGGGGGGTCTGTTGATATATTTCATTCAAGTATTTTGAATATTAGATAAATTTATTTTTGAGTTAAAATTGGTTATTCAAACACATATATTTATTGTAATATTCTATTGTTGTATATTGTATTTAAATTTTATAAAAAGTAAAATTTATTTTGAGATGATTATGATTCAATTAATTAGAATATAACTGACATCACTGTATGTTCATAAAATATTTTCATGTCATAAAGAGTATTATTTATGCATAAAACCAATAGTAATTTGGTTAGTAACATTCAATGTATTACAATTACATTCACAACATTAAAATGAAAGAAATTAAATATTTAAACAAGGCTTTAATATTAGTATTTAATGATCCAGCTAATTTTGGATCATGATATTTAATCAAATTAAGTCAATTTTCACTAGATAAGAAATGGGTGGTCTAATTATTAAAATTTTGATATTATATAAATTTTGATCGGGCCTATAATCATTTTTCCTATGACCCCAGAGGATTAATTTAGAAATTTTAGAAATTGATTTAATGTAATTTAAGACTCAAGGAGTAGCATATGAATATATTAATAAAAGTTTTTTTGGTTATCTAAAGTCATAATTGATTAATATATTATGGACTTTGGTATAAATAATTGCACTATAAAGTCTTCCTCTAGACTACTACCTCATTCCAAATATATTTCATTTCTAATTCCCCCACATATACCCTCTCTAGTCTTTCATGAGGAGTAATTATATCTTATGAATAGTGATATAAATTTTAGGAGACTAATCATTGTTGTTTTTAATTTATTTTTTATTTTCTAATGGGATTAATGTTCACACCTTAAATTTATCTCTCACATATTTTTTTACCATTATCCTAGTTATTAAAATTTGGATATATCAAATAAATATATGACTAATAATAAAAATTCATGCCTGTCTGTTGTGATGATCATGAAAATTATCCATAAAAAGGTCTTGAAATACCAAATTTACTGAACCACTTCAAGAAATTAACCATTTGGAAATATGAAATTAATAATTTGGAGATGTAGAAACAATAACAAGAATTCTATTAGATAAAATATATATATATATATATATATATGGGAATAATTTTAATTCATTTACACTTGAATCTAATAATAATTGACCTTGAATTTTTTTCTAATTTATTTCAAAACAAATTTCATCCTTATGCCTCCTTCATATTCAATCTCAGTGATTCATTTTTTATTTCCATACATTTCTATAAAGTCATATATTTGTTTTAAAGTAATAATATCCACTCAATGCATTTAATCAATTGTTATTATTTCAATGATATAAAATATTAACTATTTAAATTTAATTTTTCCTCATAAGAAATATCCACACCCTCTAGGCTAGTCATTTCTAGATGTAGACTATTATTGGGGACACAACAATAAGTTGAGGATTTATTCATACTATAAATATATCCATAAATTTTAATTCATATCATTTCATGATAATATTATATGAATTTAGTAATTTTCACTTTTTATAGAACAATATATTATTCAAATATGGATGGATATAGACTGGTATTTATTGGATAGGTGAGAAATCATATTTTAAAAGATTTGTGTCTTAAATTTTATCTCATATGGAAGAACTATTAATTGTATTTCATGAAGTGTATATTAAGAGGATTTTGGATGTATCATCCTATCTTGAATAACATTTAGTGATAATTTTATCATAATGAAACTATAATATAATGAAAAATTAAAAATATCCTGGAATAAAATATGAAAAAATATATTTCAAATAGTTTTTTTCTTCATTTATTATATATGGATACATATAGTATAAACCTATAAGATCATTGGGCCTACATTATTTATGAAATTATGTACATGATATAAAAATTTGATATAAAAATTTAAAATTTAAAATTAAAAACACTATGACATGACCTAATATTCATTGGATCTTCTATGAATCATGTGATAAATTTGGGATTTTATGAAGAAATGGGTAACCAATAAAGAAAAATAAATTAATAAACCTAGAATAACATACACTAATGTATTAAATGAGATCCAATATTCTTACCAAGGTAACATAAGTTGGTTGGTAATCGTAATCATGAATAATAATTCATGATATATGATGATTGAATAATGGAAACATCAGAATGAGGAAACAATATAAAACACAACAAGATACACATAATTTATGTATAACCACCAAGATAACATAACATATTCTACATCTGATTCTGATAAAATAAGGTTTACTTATGACTTTTCTATCCCTTTATGTGTTGAAAATCACAAACACATTTTCTTAAGGAAAATTATCCTTCTCTGTGAATTAATTCCATAAAGAAAAATTTTCATTCACTAAGAAACTTTTTATCATTTCCTTGGTTTTCATTGTATTATTTAATATTTCTTAAACCATGTCTAACCATCATTATTTTATATCAGAAATTAGATCCTTACTTAATGAAGAATCATATAGTTTCTTAGACCCTGAATTCTCTAAAATTCACACTCTGAATTCTCTAAAATTCAATAGTTTAATTCTATGAAATTAAAACTCTGAATTCTCTAAAATTTAACCATTGAATTTTCTGAAATTCAGACTCTAAATTTTCTAAAATTTATTCTCCCGATTCATTGAAATTCACCCTAAATTTTCTAAAACTCAGACTCTAAATTCCCTGAAATTTGGAATCTGAATTACATAGAATTAGCACTCAAAATTCCCTATAATTTAGACTCTAAATTACTCATAATTCAGAATATAAATTTCACTGAATTTAGATTCATAACTCCTCAAACTTTAGACATCGAATTATAAATAATTTAGACTCCTAAATTTTTGTTAAACATAATTTGAATATCAATTTCTTTTATAGAATGTATTTTTCACTTCCTTAAAAATCTGATTAATTGTTTCCTTATAGTAATTTCATTTTCATAAAGTATTGTTCCAAATTTATCATATCATATTGTATATTACATTATTAAACATAATAATTTCTTTACTAAATGATATAATTTATTTACGCATGATTTTGTTATAATGAAATGATGTTGTATAATCTATTTCTAACTAACGGTTGGCAGAGCGACTCCTACCCAAGTCCCTCCGAGATTCAAGGAATAATATGACCCTTGGGGGAGTATCCGAGTATTGAATATTTTTCCAATAAATAGTTTCTCATTTGAAAAAGCACATTATCGATCTATGATTATAGCGACTATATTTTATTAAGTGATTTCTAGAGAGATAAAGACACCCATGATTTTGTGCGATTTGTGAAAAACATGTTCAACCGTGAAAAACTTGTTCAGATTGCTTATTGTGGATCCAATTGTTGGTGAGTACAATTTAGGACTTATGAAGATATGAATATAGAGATGCTGACTCCATTAAAGTTATATAACATTCAGGTATACGATGTTATTGGTGATGACTACATTAAGGGTCAACGACTTTCAGTTATAGCAAGATAGATTATGATATTTCAATTTAGGGCATACCCTAGTGTGGGTAAGACATTCTTTTTTGAAAGTAGAAATCAAGGGACCTTTATCCAATATTTATGGATACCATATTCTTTGGGTTCAATGATTTTCGACATGATTACTTACTTTGTTAGGAGTTTTTTTCGATTCAATTTGATTAAAAAAATAAATTATATCTTTCTTAAACTTTATATTACTTATATACACTGATAAATATGATTCTATATGATATAAAGAATATTATTTCCATTAGTAAACTCTTCTTAAGTATATTTATGGATGTATATTTCTAAATCCTAAGAAATATAGTTTCTTATTTAAGAAATAAAATGGGTTTCAAGTCCTTCTTGTTTAACATTGTTAAACAAAGACTTCTTTTTAGGCTTAAAAGGTAATTTTTTCAATACTAAAATTCACCCCCACCACACACGTAATTGTGCATCTACATATTATATGTGGGTCATTAATTAGTATCATATAATGTCTTAAAAATACTTTTAGTTACATATATTTTTTTCTTTTAAGATGGTTCATTTCTGATGTTTTTCACTCTCAACGTTTCTTGTAAAAAAATTTCATAAAGGTTTTCTTTATAAAATCATTTTCCACTAATCCTTTTCTGGAAAATTATTTTTCATATAGAATGTAGAAAAGAGTTTCAGTTATATGGACAATATTATTCCTACCATACCCCCAATATTTGATAGTAATGATTATAAGTACTAGAGAGATAGGATGATATCTTGTTTTTTTTAACACTGTAGTGTATAACTTTTTCATGATTACTGGATAATACAAGATTCATTAAAAGGAAATCAGAACATTCTCAAATTAGGAAAAACAATAATATCAATTAAAATATAGGTTAAGAAATACTATTTTATGTTCTATGACCAGAAATATGTACAGTTAAATATATTCTAGTCAAATAGCTAAATGAATCATGAATAAATAAGAAGTTGCACAATTTTGAACTTCTGGGGTGATAGAAACTAGAAGAGCTATGTTAAGAGCTGAATATCCTGGATTTCTGTTACCTTATGGAGAACCCGTTTGAAAATTGATACAATGAATTATGAATATTGTCAACAATTTTCAATATATGGGATAGAATGGTCTTGATTATGATGTTCTTCTGGACATGGTAATTAATATCACTCTTAATGAGTCATAATCCAAAAGGATAGTTATTTAGGTGAACATGAAAGTATCTAACATTACTCTAGATGAGTTATATGAAACTCAACTTCATCATGAAATAGGAATGAATATAGATGATGATTTTAACAAGAATAAAAATTTTAATGGAAGTTTAAGATTCACTATTACATCTAAATCCAAGACTCTATAAAGGGTAACTATATCAAAATCCAAAAAAGAAGTTATTATATATGAATCAAGTGAAAATGAATAGTCTGAGAATGAAATATCTAATTATTCCAAAAGGAGGAAGAAGAATGTGGGAATTTTTTTTACAAATATAAGAATAAATATATAAAGGACAAGAACGATTTTGAAGTAACATGTTATGAATGTAAAATTACTAGAAATGTCAGACCTGATTGTCCTATGCATAAGAGAAATGATAGAATCGAAAATAATTTTGAAAGGACAAAAAGAGTACTATAAATTTAAGGCTAATAATTTCGTGATGTTTAATAACAACTAGAGTTCTATTATATGTGACTCTTAAAATGAATCTTCAGAATATGAATCATCTGGTCAGAAGGATATTGGACTTATATCCATATTTCCTATTGAAAATCATTATCGTGGGGCTAAGGTACACAAAGTTGAATACTTAAATAATATTTCTTTAAATGATTTTATTTATAACAAATAATATTGTGAATCTCTTAGTGATGAATCTTCCTCATTAGAAGATAATACGTTACCTTCATTCAAATAAGTTTATAGATTTTATAAATTACTTGATAATGAAAACTATAAGATAAAAATGAATTTAGAAAAATCAAATTCTAAAATTTTTATTTTAAAAAAATAAGTATCAACTCTTTTTAATGATATTGACTAGAAAACTCTTTATTTGTAAATTTTTCTAAATACCATAGAGACTTTAATTTTGATAAGGATAAACATACTAAGTATCATTAATTTTTTATTCTACCAAAAATGTTTTTGAGGCTAAATAAAACTCTAATACTATTAACTATCAGGATAAGAATTTATTCAATAGAATGTAATCTGAAATTCATTCTTGAAATAAAAAATATATCAAATATTACATTGGGAAGTAAATAACTTGATAAAATGTATTAACTACTTAGTCCTATTAGGAATATTTTTATATTTGGTTATACTCATTCAAACTAGTTTTTAGTCATAACTAGTTTATTCTCCAATGTGCTCCCTTATGTACAAAATTTTAATATGGAGGAAATTGGGAGAAAATTTGTTCTTTAAATAAAACCCTATATTTATGTTTCCATAACGATTATTTTTCTACAAAAATGTGGATACCTATGATTTTACATTATGAAAATTCTAGATCCATGAATGTTTGGATTCTGAAAGTCTACCGATTTTATTTTTAGGAAAATAATGGATGTACCAACAACTATATTTGGTACATTGATATTGGATGCTCTTGGGACATGAATGGTAACAAAAAAATCATTGAAAATATTATCAACATCAAAGAAGAAAAAATAATTTTCATAGCTAACGCTCAAAGATAAATTGTTGGTATAGGTGACATTGTTCCTCCTAGAAAAAAAACAATTTCAAATGATTTATTTATTAATGGTCTTAAGCACAACCATATAAACATTATCCATTTATGTGGTGATGGTTACCTTCTAAATTTTATGAATGATCAATGCTTAGTACACAATTCCAAGGTTGAGATTATTTTCTCTACCTGTAGGCAAGAAAATGTTTATAAAATAAAAATAGAAAATCATAGGATCTAGAACCTACAATGCCTTATTGAAATGGATGATTGATCTTGGTTGTGGAATAGAATACTAGGAGGATGTAACAAAATAATCCTATGCAAACTCTCAATGAAAATAATTGTTAAGGATTTACGATATCCTATATTTTATTCTCAAAATTCTTTTAGTCCTTTTCAATATGGTAAAAATATAAGTAAAGATATAAATCAATTGGAAACGTCTCAACTTCTGATGCATTACAACTAGTACATATGGATCCTTTCAGTTCAGCCCAATCTGGATGTATGGGTGGAAAATACTATGTATTATTTTTAGTTGATTATTACACTAGATTTACATGGGTCTATTTTCTAGAAAAGAAAACTGATGGATTTTCATATTTTAAAAATGTTAGATCCCAAGTTAAATATTTGAAAATTTTTCCATTTATAACTATTTATAGTGATCGTTGGGGAGAATTTCAAAATTCAGTATTTGGGAATATTTATAGTGAGAAAGGAATTAATCATAACTTTTTAGCTCTAATAACACCTCAAATAGGGGTTGTTGAAATAAGAAATGGAATTTTTCAAGAGATAACTACAACCATGTTGAATGAATAATATATTCCTAATCACTTTTGGTCTGAAGTGGTTAGTACTGCTTGTTATACTAAAAATAATGTTTTATTTAGACATTTTCTTAACAAAACAAATTATGAATTATAGACTGGTTGAAAAAACTAATGTTTCTTATTTCAATGTATTTGGATGCAATGTATTCATCCTAAATACGGAATATAACTAACATAAATTCCCAACCAAATCTGATGAAGGAATTTTATTATTCTATTACACTACTTCTAAGGCTTATAGATTTTAAAATATATATTATGGTACTGTCAAAGAAACATTGCATATTTAAATTGATGAACCTAATCCTTTTGTTTTTAAACAACCCCATCCTATATCTTCAAATGTGTTTTCCAAAACTAATTTTCAACTTTTGAAGGAAGAATCTTATAACTAGAAAAATATCAAAGAATATATTTATTAATTTCTTACTCTGAAAGATTATTTAACTTATGTTTATGAAAATGTATTACAGAACCCAAATGAGTTATTTCATAAAAATCATCCCACTGATAGTATCGTTAGTGATGTAAATCAACCTATAAGTACTAGATGTTAATTATTAAATGAAGTATAACATCTAGCATTTATTTAACAATTAGTACCAGAAATCCTTGATGAATCTTTAGGATGGGACTATTGCATTAAAACCATGCAAGATGAACTAAATGAATTCAATGTGAACAAAGTCTAAAATATAGTTAAAATACATAAGGAAACGTATGTTATTGGAGTAAAATGGGACATTAGAAATAAATGTGATTAGAATGGAATCATTATAAGAAATAAATAATGATTAGTTGTTAAAGACTACAATCAACCAGAAGGAATAGAATATTTTGAAACATATGCTTCAGTACCTATAATAGAATCTATTAATAATATACATTCCTTTGTATCATGATTTAATTTCAATATTTTTCAAATGGACATGAAGATTTTTTCCCTAATAGATGTGTCCATGATAATGTTTAGGTTGAACAACTTCCTGGGATTGAAAACATAAAACATCTTGAACATGTTTGAAAACATATCATAGCATTATATGGGCTTAAGCAAGCACCTATATCCTAGTATGATATATTAACATGATTTCTGTTACAAAATGATTATGTTATGGGTACTGATGATCCAACTATTTTAATAAATAATTAAAAGATAAAATGTTTTGATTATTAATAATTATGTTGATGAAATTATATTTGGATCAATTCAAAAATCTTTAACTGATTCCATTGTGAATCTCATGAAATATTAGTTTGAAACGAATATGATGGGTGAGTTAACATTAATCCTTGGTTTTAAAATTTCTCAAAACCAAAAAGGAATGTATAAATTTCTACACAATTATGTTAAATATCTACTTAAAAATTATTTATATGAAAACACTAAGACAACATGTATTCCAATAGATATCACAACCAATCTTGATCTTGATGAAGCTAGTAAACCATTAGATCAAACTTCTTTTTGAGGTATGGCAATAAGTTTGTTATACTTAACAGCTAGACATCTAGAAATAATAACGTCAGTATGCTTATATGAAGGAGTTCAATCTAATTCTAAGGAATCTTTTTTAAATGCTTTGAAAATAATTTTTTTCCTTTTTAATGGTATCCATGATTTTATGACATCTTTATTCTTCTAGAAAATATTTTATAACAAAATATTTTCTAGATTCTAATTTTGGTGGATTTAGAATGGATAGAAAAAATACATAAGGAAATTTTCATTTCTTAGGAGATTCATTAGTTTCATGGGTATCCAAGAAGCAACACTCAGAAGCACTTTCCACTACTGAAGATAAATATATAGCACTTGGAAGTTGTTGTGCTAATGTTTTGTGGATGAAACAAACAATCACAGACTATGGAATAACTTTTACCAAAATATAAATAATATGTGACAATAAAATTTCCATTTTCCTAAGAATAAATCATGCGCATCACACTCGTAAAAAGCACATAAATATTAGGCATCACAATCTTAAGGATCAGACACCTAAATGAGATATAATTCTTCAATTTATCGAAACAAAATATCCACTTGGAATCATTTTTAAATAATATTTACACATAGATATATTTGAATATATTAAAAAATGTTTGGAATGATACTTGTAATTTAATCTTATATATTTAATTTATATTGAATCCTATCTCTTTATATTAAGAAACTCATTTTCATCAGGGGAGTACATTTTTTTATTTCTTTAAAAAAAATTTGGAACCTAATTTTTTTTATTAATTAAAAATTTTGGAACCTAATTTTTTTCTTAATTAAAAATTTTGGAACCTAATTTTATTTTCTTAATAAAAAAAATTTGGAACAGAAAATTTTCTTTCCTTAATTAATTTTATCCAGACACTCAATTCTTCAAGAAGAACCTTATCGATATTCACAATTCTTTCTAAGAAGTATGGAAGGTATGTTTCTTTACATAAATCTTTATAATTATAATTTTTACTTTTTGGTATTTTTATAATGATTTTAATAAACTCAATTGGATTAAAATTCCTTATATCTGATTTTTTATATAAACCTCAAATGATTGGAACATACCAAATCCTTCTTTAACATTCATCTCAGCCATCAGATCAGATCAAGCATATATCAACCATTGTATTGAAGCAAGAAGTTGAACCATCACTGTGAAGCCTATATAAAGTCCCACATTATAATTGTCCCACATACGTTTTCAAGAGTTTTTGTGCCGAATCTCTACCAAACTATACATCATCTATTTATTTTTCTTATTTTCCTTACAATATGGATATAACATGAAATTTCCTCTAAAATCAGATGACCTTAATCAGAGAAATAAAATATAGGAAAAGCTAAAGAAAAATTTTTGTTGAACCTAATTTTTTCAGGATGTATAATTCACTGTTTTCAAAAATTATAAATAAAAATAGCTGGGAAAGTAGTTGTGACTCCAGGTCGAGGAATTAGGATCCATTTTATCATGATATTCTCATGTAATTTAATGATTCAATAAGTTTTTATGTATGAGGAATGGAAATGTTTTCCGTTAATATCCACGGGAAGAACTATTTTTTATACTTCAATATGGATGCAAACCTTCTCAGTAATTTTTATGATAGTGAAGAAATATTTTCTCTCATAAGGTGCCAGAAATAGAATTATGTTTTTAGAATGAAAAGGAAATTGAGTGTATTGGACTCAGGGGTTTCAAGTCACCTAAAATATATCATCTTGAAACAAATTGTTTTTTGTTAGAATTTTGGATGTAGGGATTTCTTATTATGATAAAGTGATAAAGGACTCACTTAAGAGTAGTTATATATTAATGATGGAATTCTTGGTTAATTTTAGAAAGGTAAACCTAATCATGTACATCCTTCTGACCATCATTAATATTAATAATGGAAGCCTAAATTAATAAATAATCTTGTATGTAGTGATATTTTCTAATATCGTCATTCTCTATTTAGATTTCTTTAAAATTGACTGAAGTTCAAAACCCAAAACCTTTAAGATTGTGTTATTGAGTGATAAATCTCTTAGGAGGATGAAAGTTAGTTTTAGTATAAAGTTAGGAGAGTTTTATAAACATTCTAAAAGTAATGTTCAATCTTCAACTATGAAGGGGAAGTATGAGACAATTCCAAGAAAATGCAGAAGAATAGATAAGAGAAAGAACTAGAATCAAAAGGAACAAATCCTACTCTAGAAACCCAGTCAGCTCCACCCTAACCGAAAATGAAAAAGACCTCTTTTGATGATGTTGTATCTAAATGGGAATATCAGATGAAGATTAAGAATAAGAAGATAAATGAGGATGATGAGTGTGATGATAGATTTGGTTTAGACCATACTGAGGAAACGTCCTTGAAGATTCAAGATACTGAAAAAAATTAAATAAAATAAAAATAGGAGAAGTTTAAGAGGAAACTGTTAGAATATAATATCGTCCAAGCCCTTCATAAAGATTCTAAAAAAGCATAAGAATATATCCAGATACCAGAAACCAACCTTCATGAGGAAATTCAAGAATAAACTATAAGAAATAAATTTTGAATTATAAAAACTATTGTAGAAGAATAAATTACTCTACAAGAAAAAGAATAAGAAGAAGATTATGAATAAGAAGAAGAGAAATAGGAAAAGAATGTAAATATATTTTTAAAATTTTGGAAGAATACCATGAGAAGGAATTTCCTTCAAACAAGTTATCAATCAGAACATCTCAGGTCGAATCAGCCAAAATAATATATCAAGGGAAAGATGATGATGTAGGGGATGGGGTTGATAAACCTAATAATTATGAGAGAAGAAACCATGATTTCATTAAACCTACTGATGTTAAATAATGTTTTGAAAAAGTGGATATTTATAAAGATAAAAAAATTCCATTTCATAGATTGTGAACATGAAACTCTAAAAGTTGGGAAGGCAATAACTAGATCAGATAAAGGAATGAAATTGTTTGATGATATTCACAAGACATATATTGTCATAAAATATATTAAATATGTTGATAGAATATCCAAGAGTAAAGGTGAAGTGCTAGAAAAAGATTCATCAATAGTGAAGGAATCAGCTTTTGAGTATTCATCTTTGATGGGTCTAGATTTTTTTGTTCAGTATTTGAAGAAGATAGTGAACACAATACCTTTATTTCCAAGTATTTTTTCTAAATTTCAGTTGCTTCAAAGTTATTTCAATCAAATGTCATGTTCGATGAGAAAGCTAATGGAAAATATTATCAAACCTCAATCTGAGTTCAAGTCATTTCATATTCGTTATGATGCTCGTAAGAGATCATACATAGAAATAACAAAATGGTCTAAGAGAATTATTGATGATATAAAAATAATTGATGAATTCCAATAATTATTAAAAGATTATTTTGAAAAATAACACGACACGATCAAGTACATTACAACATGTTTTTTCAAAGTATCTGAAACTTAAGAACGTATCCAGGATTAAAGATAATAGATATCCTAATGGTAAGCTTAATTTAGATTCTCTAAACTTAATGAGAGAATGAGAACTCAAGGAAGAGTTGGAAGAAAAGTTCAAAAATAAAGAAAATTTAGTAATTTCCTCAGAAAAAATACTAAATTCTCACGAAGAACAAATCAGGGCCCTCAAAAAATAGATTCAGGATCAGAATCAGTATATCAAAAGGATTGAGGATGATCAAAAAAAGTTGAATAAATAAAAGGACACAATAAGAAATCAGATTCCAAAGGAAAATAAGGACAAATGTTTTTTTTTAAATTAGACCATTTGTTATATTTTTTCGATTAAATTTTTTTTAACATCATACTGTTATTTGTTTCCCATAATTTTGTATTTATTATTTATTATTATTCAGGTTCATTTTTTTCATTCCCTCTATTACTTTTTAAAAATCACAAAGGGGGATAATGTAATGATCAAAATAATATTAAGTAAAAAATGAATATAATTCTCTAAGAATTCAAGATATTATATATTGGGGAGCCAACTTTACGAAGATATTCGTAATCATGAAAAATTAACATCTCTAAGAGAGACCGTAATATGATCCATATGGATTTATAAACCATGGGGGGGGGGTAATTGTATTCATAATAATTCATAAGAAAAAGAATATTAGTATTTATTTTAAATTTCAAAAATGCAAAACACAATTTTCTTTATTATTCTTTTTGAAAGTGTGTTTGTGATTTCCAAAAAAGAAGATATTGTTTCGTAAATAAATATTCCTTAGGAAATTTACATTCCTCAATGTTTTGCAAATATTAGATGCATTTTCTTAAGTAAAATTATCCTTCTATGAAAATTATTCCCTTAAGGAAAATTTTACTTTTAATATGACATGGTTTATCCTTACCACAGTTTTCAGTGTCATTTCCAATGTTTCATAAACCCAATATAACAATATTTTTGTTAATTCAAACATCAGATCCTAGTTTCAGTAAGAACCTTATAGGTTCTTAAAATTAAAATGAACTAAAATTCAGAGTCAAAACTATCTGAATTTCAGAATCTCAATTCTCAAAAATTCAGACTCCAAATTATCGGAAACTCAGACTCTTATTTATCTGAAATTCAGACTCTAAATTAAATAAAATTTAGAATTCGAATAATCTAAATTTTTTGGAATTGTCTGAAATTCAGACCCAAAATACTATGAAATTCAGAATCAAAATTCCCTATAATTATGACTCCAATTTATTTGAAATTCAGACTCCAAATTCCTCAGGATTTGTAATCTAAATCCCATATAATTTTGATTCACAATTCCTCAAAATATTGAATTTGGATTCCTCAGAATTCAGACTAACATTCCTTAAAATTTAGAATGTGAATCCTTATAATTTTGAATTTAAATTCCTCATAATTCAGATTCTGAATTTCTCATAATTTAGACTCCAAGTTCATTGTTATAAAGAATCTGAATATCCATTTTTTTCTAGACTCTATTTTTGGCTTTTATAAGAATTTGATTAAAATATTTCCTAATTGTTATTTTATTTTCAAAAATTATTTTTCCAATATTATCAGATCCTATTTTAAATATGTTTATTAAACATAAGAATATTTTTCTTAAATAATACAAGTTACTTATACATTATTTTTTTTATAATGAAATGATTTCATACAATCTTTTTCTTACCAAATGATGGCTCATTGACACATGTCGAGGTCCCTATGGAATTTAAGGAAAAATGAGATCGTTAGAGGAGGAGCCAACCATTGAGGTATTTTTTAATATATATAAGATCATTTGAATAGGATCATTATTGATCTATGATCATAGTGACTATATTATTTGATGTCATTTCTAGAGAGAGAAATACTATCATTATTTGTGCGAGTTATGAAGAACTTGTTCGACCATGAAGAAATTGTTCAACTTTCTTAGTGTGACTCCAATTTTTGTTGAGTATAATCGAGGACTTCTAGGGAAAGTACAATAGAGGTGATGACTACTTTAATTTTCATGGACTTCTAGGTATTGAAAGAAAGATGTGTTGACTACCTTAATGTTCAAGGGCTTGTGGGATATCAAGAAATATTCCAATAGTAATATCGTGGTCTTACCCTACTGTGGGTTAGACAAACATTCCTAAAAGTATAAATAAATGGACCATTATCTATGGTTTTGGGATACCCTTCTCATTGGGTTAAAATATTTCATACTTGTTTTCTATCATTGTTAGATATTTTTTTCCATTGTAATTTTTTTAAATAAAGAAATTATACGGTTATTTTACATTCATATACATTTACAATATAAAAGATAAGATTATATATGCTTTAATGCATAATATTTCCCCAAGTAAACTTTTCTTAGGTTTATATTCCAAGTCCATATTTCCAGATCCCGAGAAAGTTAGTATCTTAGTTAAGAGCTAATGAGGGTTTATAAATCCATCTTGTTTGACATTGTTAAACATTTATTTCTTTTTAGGCTTAAAAGGGAATGTTTTTAAACCTAAAATACCCCCCCTCTTTTAAATGTCAAATACATATTCTATTTCAATCTTACATATGATAACCTCACACACACCATACATGAAATCTCATAAGATTAGAACATTGCACTATGAATTGAAGGGATATATGATTTCATTTCAACCTTTCACATTCATATCATGTGCATGAATAATTAATCATCATAAGTAATTCAATTTATGAACATATTTCATTATATTTAATCCTATGATTATGGATTATGGGCCGTATTCATGGAAGTCCCCAATCAATGAAGTACATGTACCTGAGAAGGAGGTCACTTATAAATACCCATAAGGGAATACAAAAACACGAAATAAGGTAAATATGAACTTGTAAGATAAGAGTCGTATAAAAGTAACATAATAATGGTTAGAATCAAAATAATGATCAATGTTACTGGATATAACAATATAATATAAAAGAATGATTCAATGGAGAAAACCATAAAATATAACATCACAATAATAATTCAAAGATAAATGCCACGGAAACATATCATAATGTGCTTGTCATAATCTCTCAGACACAATACATTGAGTGTCATGAGATTAAATCATTACCCAATGAATTTTATGAATATATATTTATAGTCCCACCTATCACACACATATCACGATAATTATAAATTGTTCCTTATAGATCATTCAAAATATAATATCTTTTTCACATTTAATCCTATGATTATGGATTTTTTGTTCTGTTAATGAATTTCCACAATAAATGATGGATATTTACATAAATGTGAATGTAATTTAGTTGATATGGGATTATTGTTCACTCTAGAAAAAACAGCATGGAAATATCAGAGGATAATTTCATCATCCAAATAGTGACACAAAAAGATTCTTTAAAGGGATTAATGAGTGTGAATGAGGTCTCTATTTACATGGGAAACATAAGGATAGTAGGTGTTTTTTGTGAGAAAGTATCAAAAAATGGGAAATTAAAAATTATAATGAATAATATAAATATGGTTCTTATATAGAGAGGATAATGAGATGATCCATTAATTTTAGTGGCTACTTCTAAAATCTTGGCTGGAGCTTCCTAATCACATAAGTGCACCTTGAAATGACAATATAGAGGGAAATGATGAGTAATATCATTCTTAAATGGGTTTTAATAAAGTGGAATGATTATTTCCATCTATTTATAATTCAAAAGAGATGATAATTATTTATTAATTTCCAACCACATGTTATAGTTTATATGAAAATGTAATCAAAAACTCAAATATTACAATAGTTTTTCCAAACAAATATCTAAAAGAGGATTGGTTTTTATTATTTCATATTTATTTGTATCGAACACATGAAAAAAATTCATATGGTTATGTTCAGTGGAGTCATGTCTATAAAAAATGATTCTATAACCGAAAAACAATAATGTAGGTTTACAATGATTCATTGGGGGTTTAAAATAATAACAAAATAACCCCAACACAAATTATTATAATTAGAAAAAAAATTGGTCATGGATAGAATTTTTTGAATACATTACATCCCATTTCTTTTAGTGTGATTTTATAATACACAACATATATTAATTCCTATTTAAATATTATCCCAAAATTCAACTCACTCTGAAAATAATGAAAAAAAATCAACAGTGGATTGATTGAACATGATATGTTTAAAAATAATTTAATATTTATATAAATAATTCTCATTGTATGATATTCAAATTATTTGGATAAAAAATCCTCATTTATTGAAATATTTTTTTTAAATAATATTTGTTTTCCACTTGTAAAATTATTTTTTACATCATAAAATTATATAATAATTTATATTTACTAAATATTATGTAATGGTAATATTTTTTCAAAGTATATTTTAATTTAAAATTTATTTGATTCAATAAAAAGACTGTATATTTGGAAAAATAATAATTATGTATCATTGTATAAAAATCATATCTTTTCCATCTAATTATTTAATAAAAAAGAATAATATTAGAATGTTATTAATATAATCATTCTTAAAAAATTATAAAAAATATTTTATTAGGTTCTAAATACATACACCTTTATTACATTGTAAAATGATCTTTGGTTAAGGTGTGACATGGTGATATTTTATTACAGTATTTTAGTGTACATGGTTTTGAAAGTGATAACTATGATCATTGAAATCATCTATAAACTATTTATTAATCATTAAGGTTTTAAATATAATAATATAATTCATCATGGGAAATTACCAATGATGTTGTCTCCCTCAAAGGCTCTGATATGTTGGCTTTTATGGTATGATCATACTGGTTGATGACATTGATTCTTCCTTCTATGTCAATAATAAATTATTTTAACCCTTATTATACAATTATTATTTCCTAGTATAAGGAAACTATATAAATAATAGTTGTGATATTTATTAGTCATTTAAGTGAAATAACTTTTTTATGTATGAATTATGTACGTGCATGTGTCTTCTATTACTAAATTAATTCATAAGGTATTTCATCATTCCAAAATGGGGTTACATTTATAAATGTTTGGGGAGTTAAATTATTTCCCCCACTACAATTGAACCCCTGAAATTTTCATTTCCCACACTATAATAGATGAGGTTACATAGTATTAATAATGTCTTTTAGTTTCCATGTCACATTCAAATATTTTTGGTTCCACCATAACACTTCTACTAGGTGAGTTGTCTTGTTTTGTAAAATTTTTTATGTACGATTAATGTTCTTCATTAGATTATCCTTATATGAAGGATCAATCACCAATGGAAAAACACTGGATTCATTACCTGTGAGGGTTTTAGTATGTACTTCCTAAAGAGGGATACATGTAACACATCATGTTATTGAGGTATGTTATGTAAGAATTATAGTAAATAGAAATCCTTACCATGAGATCATGGATGTGAAATGTCCTAGTTTATCTCAGAGTAATAATTATCTACATAGCAATCACCATGGACGACTAACTTGAATATAAATTGAAGAACACAATAGGTCAGACCTCATACTCTAATAATTCCCAATTATTGTTTTCATAGATTTTTATTTAAATTTTTTAAATTTAATATGATTCTATATTATTTTAAAACCATTACCATAACCCAAATAATATTCATTCCCATTAACTTCCACCCTCAAACTTCATCCCACCATATCAAACTCCAACATCTATTTCCATCCATATCCTCAAAAAGTGAAATCTAAATGCATGAATTGAAACTATTCTTATTTTAGAACTATACCAGGTGAAGATGTTGGACCCAACATCTATAGAAATCTATAGAAAATTATTTAAACTATTTCTATAGAGTATGGATTTTCCTTTGAGATTAATAATTTTTCTAATGGTGATAACCAGTGCTAAAGCTTAGTTCATTAATTGATAATTTTTGAAGTCCATTTCAAATCTTCTAGGTACACCTCAACACATAGAAAGTTAAAATTGAGAGAGGAAGTACATTTTTTCAAACAACATCTCTTATTTATATCATTGTTATTAGGTTCAAAGAAAAATCATTATATATATATTTCAAATTTACTAAAATATTAATGTATCCAACTACTACCGAGGTAGTGTTGTTGTCTTTATTTCTAATTGGGAGTCATCTAACAAAAAAATTACTCATTTAATCACATTTACATACTGTTATGGAATATACTTCCATCATTCCCATAGAATTATATTATTCCATATAGAATTTCTTGCATAACAATCTTTGAGATATAAACAGTACAATCAAACTCTACATGTTATCAAACCAAATGTTTTCCTGTTGATATATATACATAATTATTCAAACATAAATTAATTTATAATGAAAATCTATGCACTTCATCCAGATGTCCATTCATCATTTGTAAATTTTATAGGACACATATCAGATTCCCAAAACTTTTAACACTATCATCATAAACATCAACCTCCTAAATATTAAATACCTTCTTCTGTAAAAACACATAATATTATAGGAAATCCATGTCCTACTTAGTAATACATCATTATGTAGTTATTAATAAATTGTACAATCAATATAATTTTTTATTCCCATAAAAATTAGTTTCATATCAAAGAAGATTGTATCCCTTTCAATCATAATCATGTGTATGTGTGTGGGATCCATTCTACTCAGATCATCTATAACTTTTTTCAGATTAATTAGATGGAAATTTATTGAACAATCAAAATCCTTAACCAGCTCTAACCAACTTATTTGGTTTATATTAATATCCATTTTTTAATATATTTATAATTTTTTTCCCTATAGATATCTTATAATTTTCTTTATATAAAGATGCTAACAAATCATCAATATGAATATCCATGTTTCCAATTATTCATAATGTGATGGGTATTTCTTCTCATGTATCATTAATTTTTAATAGGGATTTGATATCGATTTTTCATCATTCATGAGTAAATACCCAACACATTTTTTTATTAAAAAAAAGATCCTAACTACTTCACCACATGTGGGTAATGTTAGCACATCTGTGGTTATAGCCTATTTTGTAAGATATGATATTTCTTCTCATTCGTCATTAAATCAAAACATGACTCCATTTTGATTAAAATAGTTTGTGGGATTGAAAATAATTATAATTCTCAAAAAAATGATAATATTAAGAAGATACTAAAATTTAACTATGAATTTCTATTATAGTTAATTTTCTTGTATACCCTTCAATAGCCTCTCTTTTTAAAGAATCCATATATATAAATTTTTATTGATAAAATTTTAAAAGAAATATACTTCCTCCAACATAATCTAAATCATAGGATATAATGATTAAATTTTTTATCTACATAATTACTTTATTAAATTATTTTAATTCCCCACATATTCCACCTTTAGTTTGTATTATAAAATAATATCATCTAAAATGTACATACTTTTCTAAGGAAATCCCTACCCACTATATCTATCTAGTCCATAAATATTTCTATATAATTAGTTTTTCTAACTAGAATCACATTGAACTCATAGTGATCCTACCTTGTACAAAAACAATCATGGACATATCATCCCTCTTCACCTTTAGGTGTTAATATCCTAATCGGATATCCACCTTAGAGATTTATTGTCCCCCATGAAGCTGATCAGACAGGAAATCTATAAAAGAAAGTGGATATATATCCTTTATTTTATTCACCTGTATGTCACTATAATAAATGAAGAGTCGCATTAAAATATATATATTCTTAACAAAAAGGATTGGATCACCCCATTGTGAAGCAATTTTGAATATAAATCTATTATACATATTCTATTATAATTGTTCTTTATCATTCCAATTTTTATAAAATATATTTAAAATATAATCTTAGATATTGGAAAAGATCCATGTACATGATCAATTGAAAAAAATCATCTCAATTTAGTGGATGTCTAGTAAATTATTCTTTCAAAACAACATTCAACTCCCAAATAGTTGGAATACCATCAAATATGCCCTTTCACCTATTCTAAATAATTACATCAAGATATATTTTATCTCAAGTAAAATATATCCATGGTATATATAATGGAAGTAATGAGGATTAATTATCTTTGTTCAAATTTTATATAATTAGAGGGTGATTCATGAATTAGAGGGTGATTTATATCACTAGACTGTTTGTGTCTTATTTATACATGGAAATCATATTCATGCATACAATTTCCTCTAGTTCCACTATATGGAGTATCACATGGTTTTGAAGGAAGCATGATTAAAATAATAGATTTCTAATAAATTAAACATTTTGGAATGGTTATAAGTTATATTAATACGATAAAACTAATCACCCATTTTACATAATCATAGATAACTCGCCATCCAGTTTTTGAGATGGTTTTTGAATAGTTCCACTAAACATACATGTTATGGAAGAATTAAAAGAACAAAAAGAAAATAGTAAGTTTACAATTAATGAAAGATAACTAGAATACCTTTCACCACATCATTTTCTATATATAACTCACCTGGAGTGATTGAATATGCTCACCCTTTCATTCCTTGACATGGAGGTTTTTATTAGTTGTTATCCTAAAAAACCCTCCTCTTTTGGATTTGATTTTTGTATTGTAATTTTTACTAGTAATTAAAATAGTGGTTAATATATTTACGGTTGACTAGGGAATTATATTTTTCCATCACATTTTTTGGTTTCTATTATTTTAAATTTCAATATTTTCTCTATTCCTACCCAATTAAAATGAATTTTACCCTCAACCTCTAGAAACTCTCATTATGTTTAATCTCTCTCTTTTGGAAAGTGGTATGTTTGAAATTCATACCACAATTTAATTTCTCTATCATATCAATGAAATTAATATTTTTTCCTGATATTATCCAATTTATAACCTTTAAATTATATATCATTCACTTCCTATTTCATGTCACATCATAAATTTTTCCCATCTTTCTTAAAGTCTCAAAATGGTAAGGCACTTCATAGACTATGATTTATCCCAAAAAAGAATAAGTAAGAATAACATTAAAAGGTAATGACCAAGATTTTAATGTATTATGAATATATTGTTATGTTTTAGTATTAAAACTTTATGTATTTTTAATCGTTTTTCTTGAGGATAATTATATCCCTCTCTATTTTATACCGAATAAGGCGAAGACAAAATATACCGAAAGCCATTTTATGGAATTCCTTCTACTCAATACCTTTGTTATCCTACTCAGGATTAATATTACTATCCAAAAATCATCCAAAAACCATCATATCCATCCATATGATAAATAGATAAATTTACTCATTTCTAGAGTATTGATGGATGGAAAATCTCATTTTATTGAAATTGATTCATTGCACTATGGTAAAGGAATCAAAACATCCATATAATTTCGGGGGAATATGTCATGAATTGGTCTAAAATAAAACTGTATATTTAATATTAGTATATGATTCATATTATGTATTCATTTTTTGGTTCAAAACATGGGTTGAAGGAGATTTTATTTTTACAAAGATCAAGACTCCTCCTCCCATCGAGTTAAAATTATCATTTGAGAAGTCATCACGTTTCCCCTCACTTTTATAGTTTTTGAGGGTTATCCTCTATAAATCCATTAACTAATAAAATGAAAATTATTAATTTTTATATTAAAACTTTTAAAATAAAAAAACAGTTAATATTGATGGGATTACTCATAATTTACATATAAAGTCTTTAACAAATGAATTCTTATGTTTTAATCTATGTTATGCATGTTTTATTTCCTAACATAAAATATTATGGTAATATTTATTTCATAAATATTTTTTCAAAAGGTGGTTTTAAATTTACAAAATCATATCCCTTATGAGTGTCAAAAACTGTGTGAATGGAGTCATTTTTCCATATACAATGTAATGATCCACACTGCCAAATTTTACATTTTTTTAGATTTTCCTCTAATTAATTATGTTCCCGGTCATCATCTAATTGTTGTATCATGAAAAGAATGTATTTTATTTGATAGCAAATTATGTATAATTTCAAAAAATAAGGATTTTGTACTATATATACTTATCCCTAATTTTTTTAGTAGAGTCTTCTAATTTTAATCCAACAAAGAACCAGTTTTTTCTCAAATACCAACAATGATAACCCATATTTTATAAAACATTATGTCATAATTTTATATATAATGATATATGTTGAACATGTGTTTCTTTTTGAAAGTAAATATGTGACATAAAACATAAAAAATAAATATAACATCATTAATTAAAAACACTGAAACATGAACTTATTTTCCATGGCTGACATAAAACTATGTGGAGTTACAAAGGTGTGTACCTTAGAAAGGGGTGTGTTATAAAGCCGATTAAGGAAATAAGAATGCTTAAAAAAGAAAAAAATATATATCTATGATCCTATAATAATTTCAACATAACATAATTGGGAGATAATCATAATATAGAACAATGAATCATTATATAATTTGAAACCATAAAGACAGCATGGGAATATGTCCACAACATAAGACATGAAATAATTAATAGTATCAAATGCTAAAACCAAGACAATATAACATAGTGATAATATGACAATCGATCTTCAACCACACATGGAGTATCATTAAATAAAAACATTACCTGGTGAATTGAAGGAATATATTATTCATGCCTCATACATAAAATTCTTATCTTGTAAATGCAAAGGTTATCAACAAAGATCGTTAAAAATATTATCATAATTTATCACAATTAGTCCCATAATTATAGTTTGTTAGTTAGGGACATAGTAGGTTCCATTATGAGAAGGATAGGCATATATTTGTGAATAAAATTGAGTTTAAATACTATGTTTATTCAATATATATAATTGTTGATAAGGAAAATTCATTGGATAATTCCATTAGAATAATTGTGGTATATAAAGTTTCATAGAAAAGATTAATCATATTGAAAGGTGTATCTCAACACCTCAAAATCATAAGTATATTACTATGTATGTCTAAAAAAATATTGAAACATTAACATTTGTAAATTAAAATTCATAAGAAAAAAGAAGGTTGTTAAATAAAGAGGAAAATAGGGGTATCATACCTTTATAGGGAACCTTTAAAATATTGGGAGGGTACTCTTAAGAACATGGGGCACCATGGGAGGAAAACCTAGTGGGAAAGGATGGGTAATTTAGTGATACTTGGGTTTTGATAGAAGAATAATGGTTGTATGAGTGGGTTTATTTAAAAAAATTGAGTATAATTATTTATTAATTTCCAAGAATAGGTTTTGAGTTCCATATGATAACGTAATAAAAACCAAAAAAACATATAATGGTTTTTTCAAATGGTTTCTGAGAAAGTGGGGAGGTTTTCAGTAATTTATACGTAAAATAAAAGAAAATATAATGATAATACCATTGGTGAAGTGGAAGTGATTCATGCTTATATAAAACTAATTTTAAAACAATAAAATATAATATAGGGTATTGAAGAATCATTAATTTTATGTAAACATAATCAAATATAAAAAACTCTTAATTTTAATGTCGAAATATATATTTTACTTTTTATAAAATTCATTTCTATAGTAAATCCCATCAAGGTAGTTATGATTTCAAAATAAACATCATATATTTATATCGTATTTAATTTTTTTATTAAAATCAACTTATGTCTCTAAATATTTAAAAAATAATCATTAAATAATATATATGTTATGATTCCAAAAAACAATTAATTATTATAAATAATTAAATATGTATGTTAATTTACACTTTACATGAAAATTTCACATTTGTTAAAAAAAATTATTGTCTTTCTAAAATAATAGTTTTCTAACACTTATAAAAAAATTTCATTGTAAAATTTGATTATTAGCCACATATATAATAAATATTTTTTAATTGTAATATTTTACTAAAATTTAATTTATTTAAAAACATATATAATTCATTAAGAATAGTATCATAATTGGTAATATATATTTACAAAAATACAATTTCTATTTCATTTAATTAAAATGTAATTTTTCTGGAACTCTCTATTGAATCATATTAATATTTTGTATTAAAAAAGAGAAACATGATGATTTAAAAAATTAAAATAATAAAATTCATATTTTTAGGTTCTAGATACATATCACTTAATTAAAATAAATAATTTTATAATGGTTAGATGTTTGCTGGTGAGTTTTTTTGGGGGTGGCTTGGATAATATGGTTTTGGTCACAACCTTAATGAGTTTGAAATTTACCAATAAATGGAATTTTTAATCATTAGTTGTTAAATATTGGTTCGGTCATGGTTAGGGTCACAACACTATGATTTTATCTCCCTTAGAAGCATTGAAAAATAAGATTTATACGGTACAATAATACATAGCTTGGGCAATAGTTCTTCTATTTGATTCGATCGATCATCATCACAACCCTTAATTTACTAATTTTATTTCTCATTGTACAATGGGTATATTATCAATAGTAATGATGTCTAATAGTGTACTAAATTATATAACATATAATAGTAGGAAATTTCTAAAGCATGTGAATGTGTTTTTATAAATGAATTACTTTATTTGGAATTAATTTAGTCAAATATTGAGTATAAATTATTAAATTTTAGAATGATATAGAAAATTATTATTTTATTCGATGAATATTGATTTCGAGAATTCTACGTCAATATAATCGTATAATGATTTTTTAAAAATTTATATTACAAAAATACATATAGGTGTAATTAATAATGTAGTATTTAGATCATCATAGAATTAAATATAATAATGATTATTAATATTTATGTTGAAACATATATATATTATCATTATTTATTAATTAATAATTATTATTTTGAAGTAAACAAATAATATTGACTTTGAAAACATATTATATGTGTATCATGATTTTACATTTTAATTAAATAAAATAACCTCTGTTATTTAATGTTTTATTTTAAATTTTTTGTTTCATGTCTTCCTATTTCAAATGAAATTTATATAATGAATATTACTAGTCATAGAGTTTTTTTAAGATCATATTATTCTTAAAAAATGAATCAAATATAAAATAGGTTTTAATTATGTTTTTCTTGTTTATTTTTAAATTAATTTTGGGCACTTATATAGAGATAATTTTATAAAATGGTTTCTATATTTGGAATAATAAAATTTATATTTTATAAAGAGTTAAATTACATTTTTGGTCATTATGAACACTAATGATTGTAAATATTTGTTACAATGATTAAGGTTAAAACAAGTTTACTGGGGTTTGATGAAAAAATATATGGATTTAGGGTAGCTAAAAATTATCTAAATCATATTGGATGAATATTAAAAAACAATAACTTCCATAAATAATAATATGAGTGAATTTAAAGAAATATGTTGAGAAAATTACCTAAAAATAATTTAAAACATATAATTTACAGGTTTCTGACTCACATCACTTATTAAACAAAACATTATCCCTATATTTCTTCACTCATCATGAGAAATTTAGAAAAAACATTCAATAATAATCTCAATAAAACATCCTCATCCATATTCTAGAACATTTTTTAGTCCAAAAAATACCAACCCATGTCCCTTAAGGGGGGATCTAAAGTAGCTCATTGAAAGAAGAGGAACCCATCATAACAAAAAACATTCAGTTTTATTTTTTACTTTCAAGACCTAAATTTATATAATAACCCCTAAGAATAATGACAAAAATATCCCACATATAATGAGATGTTATTATTTTTAATTGATAGTTTTTATCTATATACATATAAATCAAATAGTAAAGAATACTATCAATCATATGTATGGAGGACTACCGTCTTGCAAGCCGATCAAATTTTTTTCTATCACTACATCACCTAGACAGTAATATCTATGTAACTATTGAATATATAAAATAATTTTGAAATAATAATTAATATTTAAATTTAATATATCACCCACTTTTATATCCTTCAAACCATTAGAAAATAATAACATCTACCTTTTTTATATGTGGACTAAAACTCATACGAAGTGATTTGAATAAGTTTTAATGTCATCTTTTCATATTTTATTACAAATATTTACATAATAAATATATATTTTTTTATATCATCATTAAAAATATAAAAATGATGAAACCATGACCATGAAATATGAAACAGAACATCAATGAATAAATAATAATTACAAAATGATGTTTTTAACGTAATAAATAACTTAAAATAATGAAATATTTTTTATTAAAGGAGTAATCGGAGTTTATAGATGGATAATAAAAGAAATTATAAATTTTAAAATGGTTCATGTTTGTATTAAAAAAAATTCAATAAGAAATATATACATGGTAAATTGATGTTCAAAAAATTATATGAGTGGGGTAACATATATTTGGTAATTTTCATCTTTCTCGAGAAACATTTTTTATCTATAAAACAATTTAAATTTATGACAATTTTCTCTACACATCTACATGTGTATTGGCTATATGTGATTTTCCATAGAAAGATCATATCAATGAATCAATGAAAAATGCATATTTTGGAAATAATTATGTTATTTTATCAATAAATTTTATATTATATGAAATTTTTTAAAAGGTAATTTATTATAAATTATAAAATAAGTGTTTATATTATGTTTTTAATAGAAATCCTGTTGTGTGGAATTAGCCGAATGCCTGATCATCGTTTTTTCTTCCTACCTTTTCTTGTTCCCCTTTTCACAACTTCCATATTTTTTCCTGCACCTTGATATTCTTGTTTTCTTCTATGGATATAATATTTTCTTTGTGTTTGTCCCTTTGAAATGATCTATTAGTCCAAAAGAATGTAGTTTTTTTTGAAGCCCCTATCCACCTCAACCCTTCTGTGACCTCATGTTCAACTACACCTCTCTTATTCAGATCTGGAGTGATGATAACATAATGATTTTGAGTTATGTGGTATGGTGGTCGAGAGTTTTTCATGTGCTCTATTGTTCTTCTCATTTTTTTGTCATCTGGTTTTGACCTCACCAGAGGGACACCATCTGGATTCCCTGGACATTAATATATCTACCCTAACCTCATGTCTCTATACTCTTCTCTGAGTCGGATCCAGAGCAGTGGTTTCCCCTGAGGTTTGTTACGTGTGGTTTGGTGCTAGAAGGTGCTCCTTGCATGGCCTGATTTAGTTTTTGTCTTTGTTTCTATTATATTTTATCATCCTATTTTCTATGTGAATATTTAAGAGGTTCCATTGGTTATGATGGAGGGTGTTGGTGTTTTTCACAATGATGGCATGTTGAGGGTAGTTTATTTTTATGAGGTGATTTCAATATGTGGTGTTTTGACTGTTTATAGTTTGCAATGACAAGGTCATGAATATTTTTAATGGTCTCCTACCATCTCCAAAAATTAGTGTGGTGCTCAAATGGTGGAAAAGTCAGCTTTGAGAATAGAGATATCAAAAGTGGCACATCATAATGGTGATAATGGTTGGAGATGGGACTCAACTAATGCGATTGTTAATGAAATCATATTTAATGGGAATAATGGATAATGGATGTTGTAGTACCAACATGAAGAAATAGATGAAGCGCATCTCAAGTCTCATGGCCCATGTAATTTTTAAAATTTTTAATTTTACGATTTTGGGGGTTATCATTTTAAATTTTTTACTCATTTGAATGGTGTGTTTTTTTTATTTGTTTTTCTATGTTTTAGATCTTGTTCTGTCTAGTTCCCATTAACCAATAATGTGGGTTTTTAGAAAATACAAAAAAATTAATTTGTGGGAATTATTTTAATAAATATCTATTAACCAAGGGTAAATCACTAACGTATATATTCACATAAAATTACAATTCATGATTTATCCAAAAGAGATAAATAATAATCACATATAATATTTTATTTCCAATGGATGTAAAAAACCTATTCCTGGTTCTACAACTCTTCGGCTTGTAATCCTTTTTCGGTGTGTGTATGAATGTCATTTGGGTTTTGTCAACTTCGATGGACATGACTATAACATCAATGCCAATGTTGTAGTGGGTTCCACACCATTATCAGCCATGTTTATATCAATTTTATCATTGGGATATTTTTATATTATACTAACCCATGTTTTAGTAGATTTTAATAATTGTGAATGAGTGTTTAAAAGATTTATCTATTTTTTGGACATGTGATGATGTATGGACCAATAAATTGATATTAATGTTCAATGTCATTCATTTCATGATATATACTATTTATGATTTTAATTGAATCTAGAATTGTTATTCAAGGACAAAGATAATGAGGTGAGGCCTTGAGTTTTGTAGACACCAAGTTATAACATCCATAAAGGTGGGTGTGGCTATCCCTGTTGAGGGAAAAGCTTCATAGGAATATTACCGAACTAGAAAGAGTCCATATTTCTATAAGTCTGGTCTTTGTTATAACTACAGATGGAAAATAATTGTGTAATTCTGTAATATAGATGTGGTTTATTCCTACGGACATGGTCCTAGGTTAATATTATTAAAATATAAATATGGAACGACTTAATAGTGCATAAAAAATTCAAGTGACAACCACTTACTGGGTTGGGTGATTTGAGAAAATTTCATAGAAGATCATCAAACATTTGTGTGATAACCAATGACTCGGTAGGCTGATATATGTATCCTTGATGATGGTACAAGACATGTTTATAATACTTTCTTTTAATGAGATGATGTAGGTGGTTCTAGTGTTCATGGATGCTTTTTTTTGTGAAATATGAATCATTATATGTATTCAATTTATTGAGAATTTAATTATTTAATGATATTAAATATTACATATACATACAAATATGGTATGAACATATTTTTTGTCTCCTAAAATGTATTTTACTCATATCATACTTGGGAATTTTTCAGTACTTTTATATTTTATTCTTGGAGGTCTAATGAAAGGAAATTTATTTATGGTGGATGGTTAAGTAGTGGACCACAGATATGGGGATGGAAAGGATAGAAATTAACGGATTTATTATATTTGAATATTTAGGTTTCATTTATTATCTCCATTTTATTTGCATAAAAATCATACTTGTAGGGGACATCTAATAAAAAATGTAATTCATTATTTTTCTTAATTTTTACACTAAATATTTATTATTAATGTATATTTATTATTTTGGTCAATGATATGATACATAGGGTATATTCCCACAAAATTATGAATTATACCCCCACTACTAAGTACTTAGTTTATTGCATACAATGAGGTGAACACTTAGACAAATAGAAGTTAGCATGTATCCAATAGTTTGGTTTATTATTTCACAATTACTTTCATATTATATATGAATCAATTCCATGCTCATATAATTGATTAAATTTAATGTGTATATACTTATTTTATTTCCATATTGATTATCCCTTAAACACTCATTAAAGTTCTACTATAATCATCTTATATAAACTATTTTCTTATTACCCTTAATTTTTTAATCACTTGTATATGATGATGGATCTTTGAATGAGATTGTTCACTCAATGTATTTAAAAATTACTATGGATTATATACAAATTCTAGTTTAAAATATGACTTATGTATGTATTTGGTTCATAAAAACAACAAATATAATGGATCATTACTGATGTGATCCCTTGAATACTATACTTTTATAATAAAGTATAAAGCCTCTCTATGTTTCTATATTTGGGGTTAAAATTATTTTAATACAGGAATATTATGTAGAAATAATTGGAACAAGATTAAGGGAAACATTTACTATAGATCAAAAACCTACGACACACATTAAGGATATGTATAATTGTATTATAATATCAAAAAAATTATTTATATTATATATATTATGTGTTTTTATATAAATTAATCAATCTATGGATATTATAATAGGATATGGTTATGGAACTGAAGTGTCTTGGGTGTATAATGGATTTGGATAAGTAAACCACGGTCATCGTTTTTGTTCATAGAGGATTTCCCACTACAACACACCTGGTTTGAAACTCCTAGTGTATTTAAAGACCGAAGGAAAAAAAGGAATAATTATTTCAATAACTTTCGATTTTGAAAAATATATCTCATAATTGTTTCACAATCCAATGATTTAAACGTTTAGTGTGTTGGATATTAGCAATGAATATATTTTCATTATAGATTTTTATGAATTTATATATAACAATGATCCTCTAGAACATTTACTAGATACGTTATATGACACAACAATATACATAACATGTGTAATAAGATAATAGTAAAGTGGTAAGACAAAATTATCAGTATAGAAAAATACATAACATAAGCTTTTTGATATTAAATAATTTTTATAATAAGAGGATGACATTTCTATCATAATACAATATCTTGTGGACTTTTTTATAATAATAAAACAAGATGGTCAAACATAATAATTAAAACAATATCAGTAAGGTATAATTAAATATTTTACCATTTGGAAAACATTTATTAATAATCATAAAATATTTGAACATAATAAAAGTTTGGAAGATATTAAAAATAATGCATGAACATGAAGAAATTATATTTCAAGAAGATAAACGATATAATTTAAAATGTTTATAGCATCATATAAAAGAATAGAAAGATCAATAACAATATGAATAATATCAAAAATCTAGAAAACCAATAATAATTGGAAATATTCTATCTAGAATCCCATTATGGCCACATGTATTTTAACAAAATCATTAAGTGAATACCAAAATTTTGAGGAAAATAATCCTCCCTATAACTATTTTAAGTCTTTATTATTTCTAATAATGACTATTTCAGGAAATATATTATTAAACCAATGAATTTGATGCAAATATAGGACCCCACCAATCATTATCTACTTATATGTGTATTACATAAAATTGACAATCATCATAAAGAAAATAACTAAAGTATAAAATAATGGGTTTTACAAACATTACATTTAACATGAACATAAGAAATGATAAAATATTTTAATTATATTTCCTAATATGATTCATAAAATAATGAAAATAATGATAATGATTAATACATAAATTTTTTAGAGGTATTCCCTAGAGTAAAAATTAAATATATTTTACAAAATTATGTTGACCATTACTATAAATTAAAAAGTGAAATTTATTTCAATAACTTTTTTTTTAAATTTTCATATAATAATATTAAAATCATCAATAAAACGTATTCCAATGTTAATTCCAATGATTAAAAAAATTGTTTTAAATTAATATTTGTGGAAATACTTGGATACTTTTACATTAATGTAATTATCAATAATGATAACATTAAAAATACATAATGTTTTCAAAATGGAATGAAAACATATTTTGAAAATTAGTAATATTAAAAAAATTCAAATAATTGGATATTATAAAACATCATAAATGATATAAAATGAGAAATTTTGTAGTTTATGATAATAATATTTATTTTTAATGGATATAAAAACTATTTTAACATTTTGAAATAACCATATTAAAAACCACATCATTAAAAGTATAAAGAAATAATTATGTTAAAAATATATACATTGAATAAAATTATAAAAAGATATAAAAATTTTTCATTTTAAATGGAATATATTGGTTGGAAATTAAAATATGAATATAGGAGAAAAATATATTAAAATTAATGTAAAATATTTTTTTTAAATATTCAATTTCAAAAGACATTAAAATAATCAAGGAAGATGAATTTTAAACAGAAAAAAGTATTTAAGTATGAATCAAGGTGATAAAAATTTATAAAATATTCATATGTTGTAATAAATCAATTTTGGATGAAAATGGACAAAAATTAGTTACTCTGACCAAAATAATAAAATTGAACCACGAAAATGACATATAATATTAAGAGTACATAAATAAAATCATCTTGAAAGATATATATTACAAATAAAAGTAAATGACCATGAAAAAAATCTAATTCATGATAGAATATATCCAATTGGTAGTATGATAACTAAACATGGAATTATCATCATAATATATATGACGTCTCGAAGTGAGAAATTTTAGAGGAAACCCCTTATATATTAATCCACATATAAATAAAACAACAAGAAAGAGTGAGGTAATTTAATTGATGTTAAAATATAAGGTGTAACAGTAATATATGATATTAAATATCTAACTAGAATTATAAATTCTATTTAAAATATTATTTAAATAAATAAATTTTGTCTGTGGGAATGATGTTTTGAGACAAAACCATTAAAACTTATAAATATGTGGAAGAAAATTCCTAATAGGGTATGAAAATGAAATTAATAATTTAAATTATATAATATAATCATATAATTATCAAAAAATCAAAAAAATGAATTTTTTACACAATTTAAAATTAAACTTCATGTATATCACACACATGTGTTGATAGATTAAAAATTGAGACAAAGAAACCCTTAACCAATTTCCCTACATTATAGAATAAATTTAATCCACCATTAAAAAGTACATAACTATATTGTTATATTATTTTATATCCCAATTCCCACGATATATTATTTATTATTTGGATACGTAGTTAATATGTATAAGTATATTAGTTAGTTTTTCTAATTCTCTATCATTGGGTTTTTATAGTTTCTATTATTTCAAGTATTTTTATCAGAGTGGTGTTTGTGTTTGAATATATTAAAAATTCCAAAATTTAATCTTCATTGATGTAACTATTATGTATTATTTATAATTATTTACTATTTTTATATTTCATTTCGATAGAACTTTAATATTTTTCCTAGCAGATGGAATTGACAACGAACATTTTTTCTCTATTTTATAACCAAAAATGGATTTTTCTTAGTTAGACACTAAAATATTGAACTATAAATTATTTCACACAGAAATTATTTAAATATATATAAAAATTATACTATATTTTCTCATAACGTTCTCAGACAATATTTCATGGTGTTATTCTAGTGGTTGGTTAAACTAAATAAAATAGAAAGATGCTTCAAAGAAATTAGTATGGTTAAAAAGGTGTTTATAAAGAAAAAATGTAATTATATAAAAAATAATAATGATAGAAATTTTATTATTTTATTATTTTTTACCATATTTTAATACATTTCAAAAATTAATGGGAATGTACATGATAATGAAAAAATAATTCTTTATGAATAAGGTAGTCTATATAATCCATGATTAGAATTTAATTTAATCAATGAATGTGATATTTAAAGTTGGATAGTAGGGGATATTATTAGAAGTTTAAATTAGTTAAAAATAATATTTATTCATTAATATAATTATTAATACAGATCTGGAAGAGTGATTATGGAAAACTAAATATGTCGATTTGTGAAGGTTGTAATCTATACATAGACACTAAAAATGGTTACTTTTTTTAGTACTTGTAAGAAAATATAAAATGGTTATAAAATAAATTTTATAACATTTATACACACTAATTATGAAATGGTTTTTATTACACTATTATTATGGTTCTTTATAATCAAAATAATAGTAAATTAATTTTAATAAGAATATTACACCAACATTTTGATCCTGAACATAATATTTATATAGACCTTATATTTGAGGTAAATTGAAAACTCTTTGGAGAAAATAGGAACAAGGGTCTATAAAATAAATTAATGAAAATTAATTTTGGTAGTATTTGAAGTAAATTTCAATATAGAAGTGGTGTATTAAAAGGGTATATTTTTTCCATCTTTTATAAGTGAGGAAGAGGGATAGAAATAAAATTTTATAGATGGAATAGAGTGTAATTGTATAAATATTAGTTGATTAATGTCAATGATGGTTGATAATATTTTTAGGTAATACATTACAACCCAGAAAATAAATTTTAATATATCTAATGGCCATGTTAATTTATAAATATTCGAGCCACCTTGCATTCTTCTTTTAAACACTTATTACTCTTAATTAAATATTAATCATGTCAATTATTATATTAAAAAATTATTTTTTTTCTCCTAATTTTGATATTTATACTTCATAAATTTGAATTTTGGATCAATTTATTCTAATTAAATTTCAATATTACATACAATTATCATTTAAATCAAAACATAAAATATGTGGGGAACATTTTTTTTACAAAATTTCCCTTTTAAAAATTATTTATTCTTAAAATTTGGAAAAATATATTTTACATTAAATGGTGGTTAATTCATATGTAAATATTTTCAAAAATTATAAAAAATTTCTAATTTAAAAATTATTCTTTTAATTTTAAATAAAAAATATATTTCAAAAGCTATTATTCTTATAAAAATAATCTTTTTTCAAGGTAAATAATATTTACTCAAATTAACATAATCATTTTTCCTAATCATAACGAGGTCCTTATTAGATAATTTAAAACAAATAAATTTTAAATTTAAAACTTATTCAATTAATTTAATTGATAAAGATTAATTTTATAGTACTAATGTATTTTTTTAAACATTTTGGTAAATTTTAATTTTGATCTAAAACATAATATAAAGGTTGTTAATCTAACATGATATTTTAAAATATAAATCATTACATAATACAAATATATTTGGCCATGAAATTCTTTTCAAAGGGTGTTTGATCATCTTATGTCTATTTGATGTATTAAAATCCACAATATTTTCAAAAAAAATATTTTACACAATTCACAAACAAATCATTTATTTTATAAAAATCCAAAAAAATAATATTAAGATAATATGACAGTGATAAATCCCTCAAACATATTTTTGTTTTCGTATTCACGTCATATAATTTAAAAAAATAAATTTTAATATATTCTTTAAATATTCTAAAAATAAATTTTTTATTGGAAATAGTTTTCTAGAATATCATATAATCATATAATATTATTAATAATAATATATATATCAAAATTAGAATAATATAATATCACTAAAATGGAGTTCAAGTATATAAGAAGTGTTCATTATTTTACTAGATATAAAAATTTTGTTTCATTTTTAAGGAGAAATTTTATTTTTGTGTTCAAATATATATATATATATATATATATATATATATATATATTTCTAATTATGTGATAGCTATTTATAAATAACAAATGTATAGATACCATCTTATGGTCCAGATTAGAAGGGTTTGCGGTGTTCTGTGTGGATAAAATTTTAAAACATATTATTTATGTATAGATTGAACCTCATGTACATACATTATACTCCCACTACATAAAATTCATGCACCTAAATTAATTATCATTTAATGATTATAATAGATATTGGTGGAAAATATATTAAAAATACTTCAAATATAATAAATAATATCTGAAGAAAGTCAATAAAACCCATGTTTTCCATAAATATTCCTTGTAAATATAAATCATAACTATGTTTTATGGATCAAGTGAAGTATTCATTTTTATTCATAGATAATTTTTTATTTTCATATGCACTAATAGATGTTTATAATTGATTTAGTATGATTTTATCCCATTATAGAAAGAAATATAAGGATAATATAAATATTGGGATAATATTTTAAAAATAGAATAAATTTTTTATAAGAGTATATTATAAATTATAAATTGATTATTATATAAAATTATAATAATAATAATACCCAAATTTTAATTCTTAATAAAACAAATCACTAAGGGTGCTGAATTGCTATTTTAAAAATCATGATAAATATAGTAGGGTTGAACAAATTATAATACATCATCTAATTATGCATGGATAGTATGTGAACAACTAATTACCAGTACCAATTTCATTGATAGTTGTTATTGGGGTTATTTCTAAATCCACAGTTGTAGTAGGATTCAAATTCAATCTATCCTAAGTTTTCATTGTAATTAGGCATTCACATGGATAATACATGGGTTATGAACACCTAAAATTTTTAATTGTTATTGGTGAGTGTGTTTGAGTTATATAATATTTCCCCATGTTAACTAAACTCTAGTTTTTCACTTGACTAGTCAATGCATTATTTCCTCCTTTACCACAAGTAAAAAATCTTCTAGTACCCTAATAGAAATTACCATGATGATTCATCCCACATTATTGACATATATGTAGTAAAATATATTTTATTAAATCATATAAATTTCTGTAATTTTCATTATAATAAATCATTGTTAAAATTTGTTTACTCATGGTTTCATCATTGTATTCATAGTTAGGCATTTTACAAAATAGGTGGTTTTCTATAATAACCAATAAATATATATCATTCTCTCATTCAATTGAGTAGAAATTTGAGGTAGTCATCATAATTTCCTTCACACTTGAGGATAACTATGTTCTATCTTGTTCCAGAAATCAACGCAACAAAATAAATTTTATATGAGTGAAAAAAAATTAAAATATAATGATGTTTACTAAAATAATAAATGGAAATAGACCATAATTTTTTTATTTTACATTATCGAAAGAATTTATAGTTTATTTAATTTGACATGTGTAAATAATTGTTGGACCCAGGTGTCATCATGTTTTTTTATCATAAATTTTTAAAAATAAAACCTCAAAATAACTAGTAAATAAATAAATATTATAGGTTTGTAATAATTATTTGATAAACTAATTCATATCCCCATTTTATTTTAAACACAGTGTGAAATTTTAATCCCACTTGTAATGCATCAGATCATCCATTGAGTCAATGATACAATCCCTCTTTTTTTATTAACCGTCAATGAATTTATGGGACAACCATATAGCCATGTAAAAAGCAGACCATGATTTACAATAATAAAGACCATATTCTCATGAATTTATAAATATTTTATTATATAATCATTTTATTAAACGTAGAAATATAGGATTGAATAAGGTTTTATAACCCTAACACAAACATTAAATGAAGTAATCTCAAAAATTAAATAATTTAATATGAAAAATAATCAAAAGATCCTCTGATACAAACATAAGAGATATAATATTAACATGAATTACAGAATATAATAATCTCATTTTCTAATAATACATCTCAAAATAGTTTCCAAAACATAGGTTCTAATGTTATATTATCATGGAAATATTCTATAGACACATCTTCTTTTCTACACATGTGATCATTTATCCATAAATTTTTTCTTATAAAAACATATTTTATATACATCAAATCATATATATTTATTCTTAAATTGAGGAATATAAATATAATAATTGTGCAATATGAAATTCACCTTAAGGGGACATAAATATAATATTGTATTTGATAATAAACATGAAGGAGAGTAAGTGGATTTCATTTATATTTATATATCTCAATGTAATGTATGAAAGTCATAAAAAATATGGAGAAAAATAATATAAGAAATTTTTTAGGAATAATGTCTAAAATATGTGGAATGAATCAAAACATATATCAAAAATAATATAACATGTGATAATGATAAAATTATTGAAAAAATTATAGTAAATTCATAAACTAGAAAACATGGAATTTTATATTAATGAAATTAATATTATACATTTGATATTTATTGATGAGAAACATGTTAATATAGCATAAAATTATAAAAGATGATAAAACATGTCACAAAAATATCATTTAAAATATTTTTCAATAAACACAATGATGTCCACAACTATGTAAACGACTTGATTAGGTCAACTCAATATTATTGAACTCATCATACCCAAATCTACTTGAATAGACTCATTATATCCACCCAAAACTATATCATGAGATATAGTAATAAACAAATGAATTAAATTGAGATACAGTATCCCACCCATTATTATCCTTACAATTTTGTTTTATTAGAAATAAATCATCATAATAACTTAAATTAACCATGGATAAAATGGATTTCATAAATATATCTTAGAATATGATATTAAGATGTCTAATGATATTTTAATTTAGTTTTCCAAAATGATTCATTTCTCAATAACATATAGAGGATTATGAAAACATCTCTTCAAGGTAGATACACCTTTGAGTAAAAATTGAAATTAAACTAAAAAATCTTATCATAAAACCTTTTTAAAAAATGATGAAAATTATTGTGAATGTTTCATTAAAATTTATATTTTTGGGAGTAGAAATAGAATAAATTTAAATGCTTAAATATTATGGAATCAATTTTAATATCCATGAAATAAAAAATTTAATTAAAAATGAATAAAATTAAATAAGTTGAAATATTTTACATTTATAAAATAAATAATATTAATATTTTAAAAAGATATTATATTTCAAGAAAGATAATAGAATATAAATTCATAACAATTAAATTTCACAAGAATATTCAATAATTTTATGTATGAAATTATATAATGTTTATCAAATTAAAATTTTCTGTGGATGATACATAAATTTATTTTGAATTGATATTAAAACATTTTACACATTTTGAAATTATTTTTTTTAACGAACATCATCATTAAATGGATGAAAAAAAATTATTTAAAATGAATTCAAGGGAAAAATAGATCACATAATATAAATTCAATATTATTGTCAAAAGTTAAAATATTTATTGGAATTCAAAATCGAGAACATTGGTGAGAAATCTATTAAAAGCAATGGAAATTTTTCATAATAAAAATTAAATTTAAGGAAAATTAAATCCATCAATGAAGAATATTTATGATAAAACATCAAATCCCTAAAAAAATATGTTATAAATAAATTATATAATAATTAAAGGATATAATATATCATACATAAATGATAACTAACATAAATGAGTGATTTTGACACTAGATAAAGAATTGAGTCCCAATATCCCCATACAACAAAATGAGTTTATAATTGAAATACTTCGGAAATAGAGAGATTATAATAGGAAAAACCATTAAAAGAATAAAATATATTTAATGACATAAAATCTCAAATAGATAGTATATAAAAAAATAAATTGAATGTCATGTATAATACAAATTATGTTAAAAAGATAGACATTTTTGAGGAAAACCCTTACGGTTTTATAAATGTCATAATAAAAAATCATTAAAGTAAAATAAATTAAATATTAAGTTCAAATAACATTAATTATATTATTAATAATGATGAATATTTAATTTAATAAAAAAACATTAAAAAATAAATTAGGTGAGTAAAATAATATGTATCTTAATGAGGCATGTTTTGAGATGAATCCTATGTAGCCATGAATTCTTTGGAATCAAAACCAAAATAGTGTATGAACATTCAATAATACATTTAACCAAATTAAATAAAATTTTATCATAATAAAAAGTTAATATGGGATATTATCTACACCATTGATAATGTAACATGTTGGATAACATAATAATGTCTCGAGGGATTCATATTCAAGATAATGAAACACTTTTATTATTTTTATGATTAGTAAAACATGATCTATGTTTTATAATCATTCATATCATAAAAAATATTTATTAAAAACATTCAAATGTAAAACAATTTACCATTTTAATTTTTAAAAATTTTCAATAATTATATTAGTTATTTGTTCTGATTTTCTCACATCACGTGTCTATAGTTTTTATCATTTATAGAAGTTTTGAAAAAACACCGTCATTGTTCATTATTATTCTAGTTTCCACAAATAAATTTACATTAATATTAATATAATTGATTAATAATAATTATTTATTAATTTTAAATTCCTTATATGATTGGATTATTATTTATCATAGAATTTGAATTTGAAAACGAACATTATTTTGGTAAATTTTAATCATATGGAGGGTGTTTTTTATCTAATGTATTAAATATAAACTTATAAATTATATAACTAAAATTAAGTATTATGTTAATATATATGTAATATTTTAATATAAAATATACTTTTATAGTAATTAATGACATAAATTCATTTCATTATTAATGTTTTTCATCAAACATAACCAGTCATGATCACACATTAACTCGATTGGTGTGTTTCATTAAAGAGTTTTCTCTTTTGAAACAATATCATTATAACATAATAATAATTATATTATATATATTTTTCTATTGTTTAACCTCATTTTATAAGGTTGTTTTAATTAATGAAAAATAGAACAAAACAAGAAAACAAGATTCTCAATAAAAATTGTACAATAAGAACACAAGATTAATTTTTTAATTACTCAATAAATGATATGGGTGAATATGGATAATAATTGGATTTTAAATAATCACAATTAATTGATATAAATCAAATTTATTCCTAAATACCCTTATTAATATCTTCGCATACTAGTGGTGGTGAAAAACTGAAATCGTCTCTTTGTGGGGGTGGTAATATGAATACATGTGCTGAAGATGATTTTTGTTTTCCGTAGTTGATGGATTATAAAAATTTATGGTAATAAATGTTTTAAAATATCATATAAAAAAATTATTAGTATTTGTTTTTTAGTATTCAAGGGATATGGATTTTTCAAAGAGAAAAGAATATTAATGAAATTCTAATAAAGATGTGATATATACATTAACACCTCGAAATTCATATTTTTGAAGACCATTTATTTGAGTGGAATAATGTATGATTTTGTATTTAATGGCTCTATATAGTTAAAATGAATTCAATTATTTAATATTTCTATATGGTTTCATGTAAATTTAGAGATAATATTTGAGTATTTAAATGGTGGAAGTTATCCCTCTTTTAGTAGATATAGAAAGGGAGTTTTCCTAGGAAAATGATGGCATGTAAGTGGAATGAATGGAATGTCATGAATCTTTGTTGATTTATTTTAGTCATGTTTTGTAATAAATATTTATGATAAGTGACTACCTAATTTTTTTATATAATTATTAATGTTAATGTTAATTTTGTAAAATTTATCCCAACATTTAGTACTCTTTTAAACACTTATTACACTTACCGAAATATTAATTTTGTTGGATATTATATTTTAAAAAAATATAAGCTAAATATTTTTAATATATATATGATGAATAAATTTTTTTGGCCCATTAAACATAATCCTATATCTAAATATAATATAACTTAAATTTAAATATAAAAAAATTATTGTTGTAAAAAAAATTTCAAGATACATTTCTAGTTAATAATTGTGTGTTCTTAATAATATATAATATGAGTACACAATATTAATGGGTTAACTCATTTTTAAAATTTTTAAAAAATTTATTAATTTTTTTAATAAGATTTATTCCATTACATTCTAAAAATTACACATTATTTTTAATAAGATTAATATAGGAAAAAAAATTTCCAGTGAAAAACATCATTACCAAAGGTAATATAATTTTTCCCTAAAATGAATTTTACCTTTTTAGATAATTTAGACTCACTTGTTTACAAAATATTTTTTTTCAATTGATTAAAATAATAACGATATATTTAAAATATAAACCTGTACTGTATTGAAAATAATTTTTCAAAAAAATTATTTATTTACTAAAATATTTAATATGAGTTTTTAAATTAATTATTGATATTTTGAAATAAATAATGTTACATTATAGAAATTTATTTTGTTAATAAAAGTTTTTCTTATTTTTTAGATTATTATTCTCACCAAATAATGAATTAACTATTTCTTTATTTTAAGAAAAATATTTTTTCTTATTCAACAAAAAATCAAATATTTTAGAAAATTACCTAAATTCAAAATTAATAAATATCACCCTGATAAATTTTTATATAATGTTAATTTATTAAAATTTTTATTTTAATATTTATAAAATCGATATTAATATAAAATTATGACATATCATAAAAATATTTTTTATATAGAGAATAATATTTATTCTTCATCATCTATTCATCACGTATTAGTTAGAATCATAAATATATCATAAATGAGTAATTATACATTAATAATTTTCAATTTAAGAATAAAATATTTTTTTTATTAGTTTCATATATATAGTAATTGTGTTTTTAAAATCATAATTTCATTCCTAATATATATATTATGCATTTATATATATTTCATAATTCAATTAGGACTTTTTATACCTACTAATTATATAAATTACCTTAGTAAGTTCAATTTTAGTTTGGTGTTTTGGGTTGTGTGTCCATAAAACATCATTACACAATATTTATCTATGAAAAAAACATGTCTTACATAGGGTAACATTATGTTAATACACATTTAAACTAAAAACTATTATGAAGGATAATAAATAAATTTTATGATTTTGAGAAAGCAAGATTATGTTTATAAGATTAGTTATAAAAAATTTCTATAAAGGATTTATATCATGATATATTATTAATTGTATATTTTAATTTACTATTTATCAAGTTATGACATAATTCCATATGTTTAATTTTTTAAGAAGTAATCCTAGGGAAAAGAATGACAACATTACTTCTACATAATTTTGATATTACCCTAATACGAAATCCAATACAACCAGTGTTAGAACTAAGACAACCATGGAAATATTAGGGGATCTAACCTATTTTATTACTAATAAACTTTATTTTATGTAGAAAAATGAAGATTCATGTCATGATAGAAATATATTGGGTTTTTTCTTCTTATATAATACACTACATTTATCACAAAACAATCTTAAAATAAATAGGAATTACATTAATTATTATGAATACTTAAAAAATTTAAAAAAAATCCCCAAAGACCATATTATTCTAGTGCCTTTAGAAACATAGAAACATAAACACTTGTATGAAAGTGAAAAAATTATCTCCCATTATGTTTTTAATTACTAAATCCATTCCTACACACTTCATACTAAATACATATTGTCATAACCTTGGGAATGAAACAAAAAAATGGATGACATAAGATTCTCTATAACGTTAAACTAGGGACACATGTAAGAACACACATTATCATTGGTTCTTGAGAATGTTATCATAACATTAGAAAATAATACCCTATATATCAAAGAACATAAACATGAATAATGTAATAAAAATTGGAAGTTCATATGTCATTAATCATAAATAAATAATGTACATAATCCAATAAATCAAGTAATAGGAATAATACATGGAATTATGGAATATATAGACTTGTGATATATTTTCTTATAAGTTATGAATCACTACTATAACATATAAATGTAATTTATGGAAACCATGCCTATAATTAAAGACAAAATAGTCAAAGATGTGTCCTTATAAGGGATTTTTTACCCCATATTCTTATAGGGGGTCTATTTTCCCCTTATTGCAACATCATCGTCATTATACCTACTGGGTGGGACACACCACCATCTTAAGTCATAGTCCTTTTCTTGTAAGGGATCACGATTCCCCATCATCCCATAGTAGATGAATCCAATTTACATAATTCCAATAATTATGTGATGAGATATAAATCACTACCCATTGCATTAGGTGGAGAAATATTCCCCACCAATATCATATAAAAATCATTAATACATGTGGCCCAACATAATAAAACATTCACCATATTTTGACCCATAAAAAGAGATGGATTTTATAACATCCTATAATAATCCCAAGTAATGAAGTTGGTTTAATATCCATGTAATTATATCATAACATGTATTAAATATAGATTTTATAATCATTTAATCGAATTCTAACCAACAAAAAATGTTTCTTTCAAAATAATAACACCTATATAAGAGGATTACATTTCATAAAAGTCATGTCATCAAAATATAAACAATTCAGAGAAATAAAATTTTTGGATCCATTAAATCATATCCTAGAAGGTAATGAATAACATCAACGAATGACATCATAGATATAAAATAAATTTTAAATAGCTTTTAAAAACATTTCCTGAGTAGAATATCCTTTCTTCTTTGAAAAAGGTTCTTTACACATAAAATCCCTTGAAAACTATTATCATGAAAATAAATGTGGATATTTATAAATAATGTTGATAATCATATTGAAAGAATTTATATTTGAAGAAATATAATGACATTATGAAAATTGTTTGAAAACCTTTTTCCTTGAAGTCTTATAAAAAAGGTTGTAAATGTTTTGAAAACAATTTCGTTGAAAATACATTCAAAACATATAATGAAGCTTGAAAACGTTTGAATGAAATTATAGCATCATTGGTTAATAATGGATATTAATGGTATTTGGAAATCCATTTTCCTTGAAAACAAATAAAATAAATATAGAATTTTTTTTTGAAAACCTTATTCCCTTGAAAAAACAAATAATATTTTAAAAAATTGAAAAACCTTTTCCATTAAAAATATATAAAATAATCATGAAAAAATTCTTGAAAAAACAAATTCTTGAAAAAAACATTAAAAAGAAAAATTTACATAATATTGGGAAAATTTTGTTTTTAAATAAATAACTTTTGTAATCTTGTTAAGGTAGCTTCAATAGAATAATGTTCATGATGGCAGTAAAATCTTTACTTGTGGAGAATCACTTTTTCACTGTAAAATGTTTAGAAAGGATATATAACTATAAATTGACAATATGATTCAATTTAAAAAAAATTAAAATGTAAATTATGGGTAAAAATATATTTTCATTAAAATTGGAGAATATTTTAATATTTTTGGAAACCTTTTAGAAATCCTAGTTTGGAAGGAACACAGATTCTTGACTGAATAAAAGGTAAAGTCAGGATTTCTTAAAAACTAGTTCATAAAAATATTATATATAAAAAAGATATAAAATGGTACCAATACATCAATATATAATTAAATTAAATAGGATAGAAATTTCATGATATTTCTTGAGATATGGAAAATAATATTTCATCTAACGAAGAACAATCATAAATAATCTCAAAGTGCGATGAGATTGTTTCGATAAAATCTTACCACATGGTAAATTTGAACCATAGTTCCCATTTAAGAAAATGAAATTAAATGAATCTTAAAATATCATGAATATATGTATATTCATGATATAAAACTTCAAAGGTATTATATACACCACATGGAAAAATATTCATGCATAACATGACATGTGATTCCAAGAATGCAATTTGGGAAAAAAATTACTTTATAGATTTGGTAACTTTCAAAGAAAAAATATCATGAAATAAATATCATAAAATTGATATGAAAAAACCCATATATTTAAGTATAGTAACAATAACAAGCATCAATGGGAATTATACACACCAACCAAAAGGAATGGGGGTGAATAAAGCATATATCTCAATGAAATAAAAAGTGAGATGCAATTCCCTTACCTTGTGTCTTGACCCTCATCGTACTCATTAAAACCACTTATATAATAAACATTATTTTATTATAAAAATATCATAGAAATATATTATTATATCTGATACAATATATTGATTTATTATGACTTTATATTAACCTATTATTAACATTTCTATGTTAAGGATTCACTTCATGTAATATTTACTTGGTTTTTCGCATGTGTCTTAATGTATTGTATCGTTGAAAAATATTAATATATAATGATTTAAAGAGTGTATATCATGATATAAATATCATTAATATTAATTATATGTGCATTATATTAATCAATAGAATACAAAACTATGAAAATTTAAAACACTTTTCATGGAGACGGTAGGTTGTATGTATGTAATATTGTTGTATTTTTTTATTGTCATATTTAAAGATAGAATAAAAAAAATATGTATAAACTTGTATAATAAAATGAAATTATAATTATTGATTCATATATATCAAATTTTTTCTCTAACCATGTCCATAGTATATTCTATGTACTGTGTTAACGAACCACATCGCTTTGAGGGGTGGTAGTCCACACATCCTCAACCGAAATTATCATATTTATAGAATATGGAAAGCATAAAGATATGTAATAAATAAAAATTAAATAATATGAAATAAATTATTAATATTATATAAATCATATATTAATATATTTTACATCATGATTTCCACTATGAGAGGTGTCACGACCCGTCCTCGAGGCCCGTGCTGTGACTACCCCAAGCTCGCCTTCCATTGGCCAGGGGCTGGCTGATAGCACCAAAGGCATAAACCCGCTAAAAAGGGATGAAATTTCCTTTAATCAAAAAACAAAAACAACATAGTATGCAATTGGAAGTAATCACTATGTAAAACTATATTCACAAGGAAGTGCTGAAAGGAAAGGGGATAGAAAAACAAACCCAACAGTAACGTACCGACAACTGTAAAATTAGTACAACTACAGAACGGTAAAACAAAAACTATTAAGTCATCCTCTGGGAATCCCACTTGAAGGGTGGGTATATATAGCCTCCTCCGCACCCCAGGATCATCCATCCACTACGTGTACGTCTCGCCAAGTGGTCCACCTCCAGGTACCATCCAATTCTACAGCTCTCTACCTCGATCAGCTCTGTCTATTGTCTGTAACCAAAACAACGATGTTCGGGCAAAACCTGTGTAGGGGTGAGGATAAAAATACTCAGTAGGGACCCCGAGACCCTCAAAGTCTCACAAAATCTAACAAGGATAACCCACAAAGAAAGATACAATCACAAAGATTCAACCAACCTTACTTAGTTATATTCCCATACATATATTTAGGTCACCAATCATAGTTCGGCTCTAACTCTAGAGCCCAAACATAACCTAGTCAACACAGGATGTAAATTCCATCACCTCGAAGATAATTGATTGAATGTCAAGACTCGGATCACACACGTATACATCTTTTTTAGAGAGATAGAGATGATCAGATGTAGTCACTGGTTCATCTAAGTTGTTGGAACCACATAAGATACAGGACAAGCTAAGTTGTCGGACCCACATAGGATACCAGAACAACTATTCTGTCGGACCCATATAGGATACAAGAACAGAAGTCAAAACTGTCGAACCCATAGAGAATTCCGGAATATAAGTCATCACTATCGAACCCACAGAGGATTCTGGTATATATATCATCACTGTCAAACCAACGGAGGATTTCGGTACAGAAGTCATCACTATAGAACCCACTTAGGATCCCGGTACATTATCCTCACAATCGAACCCACGAAGAATTCGGGCACATCTCAGATGCAGCAAGCCCTAGGGTTCCCGCACACAGCATGCTCGATTCCAGGAGGGTCTACTCCTCGATCCAAGTGTCAATTAATCAACTATCACGAATTCTCAAGTTGATGTATCTTGTATTTTTGTCTCATTATAGAGATCCCAATGCGACAGACGGTTCTTCAATCAGACGCACCATCTAAGAGTTATTAGCATTTCCGTTCTAGGGGCCCGGTTATATTCGTGCACGATCCACCGCCGGCCATTTTCCAAATTTGTCCAAAACTAACTTAGAGTATACCAAAAGGGCCGCCTTATTGTGAGGGTCCCAGTGCCTCAGACGGCGTGTCGATTGGGCATGCGGTCTGGGAGATATTCGCATTTAAGCGAAGCCCATAAAGCCCAGTGGGTTGGTGGGTCGGCCTGACCCGACTCGGTGGGTCTGACCCAGATGGGGGTTGGCCCGGCCGGGTGGGGTGCAGTCCACCTGCGGACTCGGCTCGTGCTGAGGGCCAGTCCGGGACGCCCGACAATGTCAAGAGGCTCTGACTCCTCCTCTGCCTGGTCGGGCATAGTCGGTGGGATTGGATCAGCGCACACGGCCCCTACTATGGGCCTTGGTTTGTTCCACATGGTGAATGCTGGCACCGCGGTCCTCCAGCGGGCCGGCAGCTCGGCCGGCTGGTCGTCCCGCAGCCGGCTCCACGGCGGCCGGTTCAGCCAACCACCTCTGCACCTCCACCGCCTCACGACGGCACCGCGGTCCTGCTTCCCTCTGCACGACACGATGGCACCGCGCTTCTTCATCCTTCGTGACCCTCCCAGTTGCGGTTCCTCTTTCTTCTACCATGTTTCTTCCCCAGTGCGGTGTGATTCCATGTGCCCTCTCGGCTCTGACATCGACGTCAACCAAACACATTTCAACAGAGGGACGTCAGGCCGTGTTTGTTCGGCCCGCGCCCTCCGCGTTAGGTGATAACAATTTCACCACCATCATTCCAAAAATAATGTTGAATTACAAGGGAATAATTCATACATAAAAATAATCTAATTCCCCTACCATGATTCTAAGTACGTCGTCTAAGAAACGAAAATAGGGTGGATGTCGATTTCATTGACATTGAGAAACGTCTGAGGATGAAGCATCATCGACGTTCCTCGCAGGAGGCTCCTTCTCTTATGCCTTGGACAAAGATCGAAGATGGTATCTTCATTCCTCGAAGATGAGGATCATTCTTCGTCAGGAGGATGATGTTCTTCCAACCAAACAATCCAACGATTTTGCTAACCCAAAATAAAATAAGATTATCCCTTATTTTAATGGTTGGCATGAGTTCAAAATAATTCAAATTAATTAAGTTGGTTCACTTAATTAATTGAATGGAGTTGGAAAAAATTTCAAGCGACTCAATTAATTAATTTAGTCATTAATTAAATATTTTGGCACCATTAAGGGGAATTCCATGAGTTTCCCCTATTAATGGGGAGCTCAATGGGTTCAAAGGGGGGTTTAAGGGTGTTGATCTTGTGGGGGAACCACCACATAATATCCCCCCATGGGAGGTTATGTGGGATGGGTCCTACCTATAACTTCTATTTGGAAGATTAAACCACCACCTATATAAAAATATGTTAATAAAATTTTTATTTAATTTTTTAGAAAACCCCCAAAATTAAATTCCGCTCTCGACAAAACAAAACTGCGGTAAAGGTCACCTTAAGTGAATATTGGAGTTTCGAGTTCAACAGTGCCCTCAGATTTCAATTCCTACCCCCGGTTCAAACGATGTAAAATCCCGCACGTACATTTACTGAATGTATCCGTACAAAACTTTATAAATTGATTCTGGGCACACAGTGGCTCAGAATCAGGCACCGTCAGAAACTGCAGACTCATAAAATTCCCATGTATATAAGGAAAAGAAAATTTCCATGGAATTTTCTGGTCTTTACATTCTCCCCACCTCAGGGCTTTACTTCCCCATAATCTACAACACATACTAGGGAAACAAATGGGGTACTGGGCAGGAATATGAGCCTCCTACTCCCATGTTCTCTCTGGGAGGTTCTCGTATTTTCATCGTCGCTTCCTCAATTTCAGGTCCTTCTGAGGGAAGATATACTTGAGAATCTGGTGATCAGAGTAATCTTTAAACTATTCGCTCAATGAACTATGGGTGAGACTAGCCAATTATAAATAACTCTACTACACCCTTCTTCGCTTACATCCTATACGAGCTGCTATGATTTCTCCTTTTCTCAAAAAGAGAAATATGGTCTCATCCCCTAGATGAACCACATCCTTTTACTAGTACAATAAATCCTAACATGAACGGTACTAATTAATTCCATGGACGACGTCATAAGGCCTCAACACTACTACCAAGATATCCAACAGTTACTCTTGCCTCCAAGGGTTGAGTCACACTATCAACATCAGTGTGTGGTGACTGGGTCTCCTCTGGTAGGAATCATGAACGTGAGGTTCAAGTCAATAGTATTAACCGAAACCTCTCAGTATCAACCACACAAAAAATTCAGGAAAGAAAATGTCAGAAGGACAATAGTCTTTTATTACTGCCTCTAAAAGTACAAAGACACAAAGAAACCACAAACAGTGACATCAATGAAGATAAAAGCTTCATGAACAAAGGCCTATATCCTTGGATCTAGTCCCGGTCATGTCCATCTATTTCTCGACCAACTCCTCTTCCATGTCCACCTACTCCCGGCAGACCACTACGATCAGACCTCCGCCTCTGCATGGGTGGTTCAAAAACTGCTTGCTGATCATCTCTAGGGCAGGTTGGACAGTCACGTGCCAGGTGACCCTGCCCACCGCATGCATAGCATGTCCTGCTCCTCGTATGGTTTTCTCTTTCTCATGTGCCCCACACAACTAAACTTGTATCCTGGGGTCACCCACCTGATGGCCTGGTCCGCTTGGACCTCTGTGAAATATTTCTACTTCCGGCTATATAAGAATCTGCTACATGTCTCCCTACAGTGTTTCTCGCTGCTAGTGTCTACTCAGCAAGAAAACTCTCCATTAGAAGCGCTCGCTCCAGCACCCCTGCCTATGTCGTATAGTTAAGAGAGTTCATCAAAGCCCTGATCTCAAGCTTGAGTCCCTGCTCGAAGGTTCAAGCCCTAAAGAATGGGTCCTATATCATATCCATGGAGTAGCACAAGAGGTAAGTAAACCTCATTGTGTACTGGGATACTATCATTCTTCCCTTCTACAGATGAAGTAACTCCTAAATCTGCACCGAACAAAAGGTGGCTGGAAAAAACTCTGCTCAGAACAGGCTCTCCAATTCTGTCCATATTAATGATGCCTTTCTATGCACTAAGAGAATTAGGCTCCACCATGTTCCAACTTCTACATGCAGGATACTCACGGCAAGGATCACCATGTGGTCGTATAGTGTCCCTACTAATATGAAAACTCTCACGACAGCCTCCATCCAATCCTCAGCTGGTTGTGGGTCCGTCTCTCCCCAAAACCTTGGCGGGATCGGTCACTGGAACTCATGTAACACACTCATATGGTATGAACTCTCTACTGCTGGAGCTGGTGGTATAGGTGGCCTAGTGGGTAGGGGTACCGCTGGGATGCCAGCTGTGATGGGGCCCTGCATCGAGAACTCGTCGCTCGTTGGACTACCATCCCATACAAAACTTGGAACCCAAGCTGGATGCCTTTGTGGGGTTATCCTGAAAAGAAACAGGTTATCCATGGTTAAAATAGTATACCTAGTGAGCTGACACAAAGTAGTAATGAAGAAAACTTTTTCAAAGGAAACACACAAGCAATCAGTGTTTTTGGGCACTAATTCGGAGATCAGAAGTTAGGGTCCTAGTGTATGGATACGTCAGCTGCCGCACCAACACCAGTTTCCCTAAACTGATAACCACACCCAAAATAGTTAACACTATTTCTATTAAAATAATTAGAATCTATGTTTTGTGTTAGAACCGACTCCTCTGATACCAATTTGTAATGACCTGTCCTCAGGGCCCGTGCTGTGACTACCCCTAGCCCGCCTTCCATAGGCTAGGGGTTGGGGACTTGCACCAAAGTCATTAACCATATAAAAAGGAAGGAATTTCCTTTAATATTTAAAAAAACAACAGAGTATGCAACTGGAATTTAACACTAAGTAAAACTATATACAAAAGGAAATGATAAAAGGAAAGGGGCCAGAAATACAATCCCAACAGTAAAGTACAAACAACTGTAAAACTACTTCAGCTCCATAAATGTAAAACAGCAACTACTGAGTTGTCCTCTGGGAATCCCACCTAAAGGGTGGGTACATATGGCATCCTCAGCAACCCAGGTCCATCCGTTCGCTCCGTGTACGTCTCGCCATGTGTCCCACCTCTGACTACTTTCCAGCTCTATAACTCTCTACCTTGATCAACACTGTCTGTCGTCTAACACCAACACAACGAAGTGAAGACATAGCCTGTGTAGGGGTGAGTATGATGATACTCAGTAGGGACCCCGAGACCCTCAATGTCTAACAATATCCAAAAAGGATAACCAAAAATGAAAGATACAATCAATAATAATCAACCAACCTTACTTTGGTATATTCCCATACATATTCTTCATTCACGAATCATAGTTTGGATCCAACTCTCAAGCCCAAGCACAACTCATTCCACACATGAAGTAAACTCAATCAACTAAAAGATAAATGATTGAAAGTCAAGACTCAGCCCACATAGGTATACATCATTCATAGATTGATATAGATGATCATATCTTGTCACTGACCAATCTAAGCTATCAGACCCACACAAGATATAGGACTAGCTAAACTGTCAGACCCACACCGGATACCAAACCAGCTATTCTGTTGGACCCACATAGGATACATGAAAAGAAGTCATAATTTTTGAACCCAGGAGGATTCTGGTACATAAGTCATCACTGTCAATCCCATGGAGGATTCTAGAATAGAAGTCATCACTGTCGAACCCACGGAGGATTTCAGTATAGAACTCCTCACTGTCGAACCCACAGAGGATCCTAGTACAGTATCATCACTGTCGAACCCACTGAGGATTCTGGTACATCTTAGACGCAGCCAAGCCTAGGCTTCTAGCATAGAGCATGCTCGATTCAATGAGGGTTCGGTCCCCGAGAAAAGTGCCAATACATCAACTATCAAGAAGTCTCGACTTGATGTATCTCGTAGTTTTGTCTCATCATATGAAACCCAACGCGACATATGGTGCGTCAATTGAACACACGGTCTGAGAGTTATTGGAATTTACTTTATAAGGGCCCTGTTGGATTCATGCTCGATCCAAACCCATCCATTTTTGAAATTTGTCCAAAACTCACTTAGATTATCCCAAAAGGAATTCCTCATTGATAGGGTCTCAGCTCCACAGACGGCTCGATGATCGGACGTGCGGTCTGGGAGATATTCATATTTATGTGAAGACTGGAATGGCCCTTCAAGCCCAGTGGGCTGGCGGGTCGACCCGACCCGTCTCGGTGGGTCCTATCCGGTTGGGGGTCGGCCCATCTAGGTGGGGCACGGCCCACCAGCGAAACTAGCCCGCACTACAGGCTGGTCTGATTCACCCAATAGCGCCAAGTGGTGCCACCTCCTCCTCTGCCCGGCTGGCTGTAGCCAGCCGGTTTGGTCTGGTGCACACGGCCCGTGCTGTTGGTCGCAGTTCTTCCCACATGGACCCTACGGGCGCCGCAGTTCTCCAGCCCAGCCGACATGTGGCCAGTCGGTTCATCCAGCTGAGAGGCCTGTAGACGGAGGCCGCATCCTAAACCATGCAGTTCCTGCTGGCGTCGCAGTCCTCCAACAGGCTGGCTGGTCATCTCGTGGTCCAGCTCCATGGTGGGGGGTTTAGCTAGCCCCATCTACACCTCCACCACGGTGTGATGGCACAACAGTCCTGCTGACCTCCACATGGTGCCACGCCACCATCACCATGCCCCGACCTGACTGCGGCCTTCGACTCCACCGCGTGGTACGACGGCGCCACACATCTTCATCCGCCGCGGCCCTCCCGACCGTAGTTCCTCTTTCATCTTCCACGGTTCATCTCCAGTATGGTGTGACGCCACCGTGCCCTTTCAGATCAACCTCTGACTTCAAACAAACAATATTCAACGGAGGGATGTCTTGTCGTGTTTGTTCGGCACACACCCTCCATGGTAGGTGATAACAATTTGGCCACCGTCAATCCAAATATAACATCAAAGTACGTGGGCATAACTCACATGTAATAATAATCCAATTCCCCATACCTTGATTCTAAGTACATCATCAAAGTCACATAAAGAGGGTGAACATTGATTTCGTTGATATCGGGAAACATTCGAGGATGAATCATCGTTGAAATTCCTCACGAGAAGCTCCTTCTCTTGTGGCTTAGACGAATATCAAAGATGTTTCCATCGTTCTTCAGAGATGAGGAGTGTTCTTTGTTAAGAGGATGATGTTCTTCCGACCAAACTCTCCAAAGATTATGCCAACCAAAAATAAAATAAGCATATCCCTTATTTTAATGGTTGGCGTGGGTTCAAAATAATTCATATTAATTATGTTGGTTAACTTAATTAAATGAATGGAGTTGGGAATAATTTCAATGGACTCGATTAATTAATTTAGTCATTAATTAATTGTGTTGGCACACTTAGGTGGACATCCAAGAGTTTTCCCTATTAATGGGGATATCAATGGGTTCAAAAGGGGGTTTAAGGGGGTTGATCTCATGTGGGCCCCACCACATAATATCCATCCATGGGAGGTTATGTGGGGTGGGCCCCACCTCTAACTTCCCTTTGGAAGATTAAACCACCACATACATAAAAATAATTTAATCATATTTTTATTTAATTTATTTATAAAACCCCCAAAATTAACTTCCACTCCAACAAAACGAAACTGTGTTAAAGTTCTCCTTAAGAGAATACTGGCACTGCTTGTTCAATTATGCCCTTGGATTTAAATTCCGAGCACCGGTTCAGAAGATATAAAATCATGCACGTACTTTTACTGATGTTACCTGACAAAAACATCAGAAATTAATTCTTGGCACACCGGGCCTCGGAATCAGGCGCCGTCAAAATCAGCGGACTCGTAAAATTCCATTGTATTTAAGAAAAAACATTCCATGGAATTTCGGGGTCTTTACATTCTCCCCACCATAGGGCTTTATGTCCCTGTAAAATACAACACAATATAGGGGACCAAATGAGGGTACTGAGCATGCATCTGTGCCTCCCACTCCCATGTTCTCTCCTGGAGGTTCCCATGTTGCCAGCGAATGCGTACCAGAGGAATCTACCACCCACATTGGACCTGCCCTTGTCAATCCTCAATCTCTACTGAAAACTTCTTGAATGTTGCCACATCATAGATTTCTAGCACCCCACGGTTAATGATGTGGGAAGGGTCGTGCATGTATCCCCTCAGATAAGATACGTGGAAGACGTCCTACACCCGGTGAAACTGAGGTGGAAGAGCTAAGCGGTAATCCACCTCACCTACCCTATTGAGGACCTGGAAGGTCTGGGGAATATTGTAGATAACTTGCTGCCACAACCAAATTTCCGTATAACTCGTAGAGGTGAGACCCGTAGGAAGACATGGTTTCCATCCTCGATCTCAAGAGGTCTCCATCTCCTATCAGCATATGACTTCTCTCTACTATGTGCAGTCTTGATCCACTCCTGGATGATATGCACCTTCTCTATCGTAGATCCTACCATCTCTGATCAGTAGGAAGTGGTCCGACATAGTGATTCTGTAGATAATAACCAAGAGATAGTTGTGTCCTCTAGATGTACGTGGAAGTCCCATCAAGAAATACTTGGATATACCATCCCACTTCCACTCTGGATACTCAAAGAGATGAACTAATCCTGCTAAAACCTGGTGCTCCGCCTTCACATGTTGACAAGTGAGGCATTGTGAGACAAAATATACTATATCCATCTTCATATCTGGCAACTAGTGCTATCTTCGGAGGTCCCAATACATCTTCGCCACTCCTGGATGTACCGCTAAAGGAGATGTGTGGAACAATTGCAACACATCATCCTGAAGTGCAACTGGTACCATGGTACTTCCTCTGAATAGGATGACATAATCCCCACCTTCAAAAAACCCATCAAGTGCATACCCTGAGGATATCTGAACACGTCGCATCTCACTGTGAACGTCCCCACACTATGCCTCCCTGACTCACTTAAGAAGTGGAGGAGTGACTGTGAGATACTACAGAGAGTCTGCTCCCTCTCTATCCACAAAGGATATCTGCAATGCGGAAAACTTCTCTATCGCCTCTCCAAGTAGATGAATGCCTGATCTCCTGATGAGAGTATCTACTACCACATTCCCCTTCCCATGAGAATATACTATCTCTAAGTCATACTCCTGGAGGAACTCGATTCATCAACGTTGTCTCAGGATCATGTCCTTCTGAGAGATGATATGCCTGAGACACTTATGATCATAGTAATCCGTAAACCGTTCCCTCAAAAATACTATGTGTGAGACTAGACAATTGTAAAGAACTCGACTACACCCTTCTTCTCATATGTCGTACAAGAGCTGCTAAGATTTCTCCTTTTGCCGAAAAGAGAAATATGGTCTCATCACTTGGATGAACCATGTCCTTTTCCTAATACAATCAATCCTGACATGGAAGATACTAATTCATTCCATGGAAGACGTCGTAAGGAATCAACGCTACTACAATAAGATCCAAACGTTAATCTAGCCTCCAAGGGTTGAGTCGCACGGTCAGCATCATTGTGTGGTCATTGGGTCTCCTCTAGTAGGAATCTCGAACGTGGGGGTCAAGTCAATGGTATTAACTTGATCCTCTCAATATCAGCCACACAAAAAAGGCAGGAAAGAAAACTTGACAAGGACAAATGTCTTTTATTACTACAGCTAAAACTACAAAAGAAAAAAGTAACCACAAACAGTGACGTCAACAAAGCTAGAATCTTCAGGAACAAAGGCCTCTATGCCTGGAGCTAGTCTCATTGTAATGCCCCGACCCCAATTAACATGAGTCAGTACATTGTTGCGTAACAATGAAATGATCACAAAAGATCAAGTCTCGAAAAGCTGATTAGATTAGTATCCTTGGAAACACTAGATACATTCATAAGTATTACATTAAATGATAAAGTAAAACAAAACTACAACAACATCTTGTCTTCATATCCCCTCATACTGTCCCTGCAGGTCATTAATAATATACTTCTTCACATCCTAGAAAAATTGAAACATTGGAATGGGTGAGCTCAGATGCTCAGGAAGGATAACAATATAGCGGAAGCTTTCATAAATAAACATAAACATTTAAGGAAATTTATAACTAAAACAAAATACTTTTAAACATGAACTTCAACATAATATGGAAAAAGTAAAATGAGATAATTCCATTTACCTATTCACATGGATATTCTACTGGTCAAATAATCACATGAAATATCAATATCCACTTTCATAATGATGGAATGCGTAATTCCGTACTATCATAACCACGTAGCCAAGGCCTCATTCCAAAACTAGAAATAAGATTTTGTCAAGGCCTCGTGCCAAGACACTAGTTTGTCTCATGAGACCTACCGATGCAATTTTTTTAGAATATAATTACGTTTAAAATTTCTCAAATATACTCTAGTGTTTTTCTAAAAACAATATGCATTCTTCTGAAAACAAAATAACTAATTCTGAGACACCTAGAATAATTACAGGCCATGATGGGTCCACGCCCAATCCATTCCTTTCTACCACACTCGAGAGTCAGGTTTTATGAAAACATTTTTAAGCTTGCATTAAATACGTATACATGTTAACTATATTTTCAAAAATTTGAGGGAAATATCTCTCTCTTTTTTTAAATCATTTAAAAAAAGTTATGGCTTTTAGAGGAAGCTGAAACTCAAATGATGGTCATGGTGGCGAAGAATTCATTGTCTCCATATATGTACGACAAAAAAACTTCCTTTTTGTCATTTAGTAAAATTATTTGTATAAAAATATTCTTTTTTAATAAAAGTAAAAGTCAAAGGGGTTTATACACCATATAATGGAAAGATGTGTATAAAAAAATATTCCTCAATGAAAGGAGATTGAGATGAAGTCCCTTACAAATATAATTTTTTAAATAAAATAGATCTATTATGTGTATTCACTATAATTACATATAATGAAAGTAAAAAATACAAGATAGTACATAATAATATCATAACATGATTTTAAATTAGGAGATTAACCCAAAGAATGGAAATTTGGTTAAGAAGTTCCCTTACCACGTGTCTGACTTGACTCGACCGTTCATTAACCTCCTGAATAATAAACTAGAGTTAATTTATAATTTCTTAAGAACCTTTTTCAAATTTACTATTCCTTTTATATCACTTATTACCGTGTTATGAACATTATGTAATTATTTATGTTAATAATGATCGTTTTGTCGATCTTTGGTACTTGAGTAAAAAATAAACTTCTTATAATTACAAGTTTTTCATGTGGTAAAATATCCATTATATCCAGAATTATATTCATGATGTAGATATCATATATATCATATATATCCAGTATATACATTCATTCATAATATTACTTAACATTTAGAGGTAAAAATGAAATTCACCGTTCTTGGAGACGGTAAACCGTACATATACATGAACGCTACATTCATTTGTATTTCATATTTAATGGAATAAAATAATAATGATATAAAGGTGTATTATAATTCTAGTATAATATCATATATAATATCATTTAATCCATCCTTTATATGTCCCACATATGGCGTTATCGATTCAAATAACTTTGCGGGGCGGTAGTCCGCAATTCCTAAAATGAAATTATCGTGTTTACCCATAATGGAAATCATAAAGGTATGCCATAAATGAGAAATAAATAAGAATAAGGAAAACATAATAATAATATATATATATAATATATGAAAATATTTTCATCATAATGGCCACCATGAGAGGTGTTAAAAGAAGATTGAACAATCTTCGTTTCGTGAGGCAGTAATTCACCACCCACAGAAAAAGTATGTTTTTTAAACATTAGATGAAGGTATGTGTAAGTGTAAAATAAATACTTCTCATGACAATATACTAGTATCTTTTAGATACATTTTTTGTTAAAAAAGAATGGAATAAAAAGATTTTAAGGTGTTTTAGAATCAAAATAAAATAAAAGAACATAAGAGAAGACATTAACTTAAAATCGGGTGACTCATTTTGATTTGAGTCAAAGGCTTCCATGGGAGGACTTCTTCCCTAATTGAGGCTTATAGGAGTAATAGAGGGATGTTTAGAGAGTATTTGGGTAGAGGTTAGATGATCCAAATGGATTGATGTTTTGCATAAGGTGGTAGAGGTGGGGGGCTTTTATAAGGGGAGAGGAGGGGCACTCTTGGAAAGTCATGAAATGTTACATTATTATGAAGGGATTTTTGGATTTCAAAGGTCCCACAATTATATAATTTTAGGATATGGTGATAAGGGGTTGATATATACTCATCCAATAGGTTTTTGACAAGTGTAAGTCTTATATTTTACATTTTATTTTCATTTTATTTAAATTGTTAATTAATGAGGTAATTGTTGCATCATCATGGTGTCAAAAGTAATTTAATTTATTTAATGTCTAAATATTATAAAAAACTTACCATGATGTAGAAAATATTTTTATATTTAAAAAGAATATTTATAGTCTAAATTTTAACTTATATAACCCCATGTAATAATTGTCTTAGTAAAACAACACATGTTTGTGACAATTTTATTTTTACATTAAATAAAATGTTATTAATGTCATTTTCTTACCCAAGTGGTTCCATGGGGTCCCCATGTTGACCCATGGATTTTCATAGTCGCCCATGACTCATCCTACATGGTTAGGACAAGTGTAATGGGATTTTCATATTTTTATAATATCATTTTTACCTTAAATTTCATTAATTACCTATAATCGCGATTAATAAAACATAAAAGTTACTATTCACCAAAAAATTATTTTAATCCCATTGAACCATATTTTACCACATAATAAAATATATGTATGTCGGATTTTTGAAATTCAATTCATAGAAGCGGTAAAGTTTCATTTAAACGAAAAATCAGTTTTTTAACTACCACTTAGTGGTTCCACTATTCATCAAAAATTGAAGTTTTTCAGAACAATGACAAAATTTAACCCTAAGCTATAATTAATATTCCGAATTAAAAAATGATTTCTATTTTACAAAACTCCAAACATATAAGTTTCATTAATTAATTTTATAATTAATTCCTGTTGTCAAAACAAATAGCATGTTTTTATGAAACAATATCAATCAAAAGATTGATAATTGTTTATGTCCAATTTCAAAGAGAAATTAATTCTAATGACAATAATTGGATAAAATGGTAAAATTATGTTCTAATTATACTTTGAAACCACTCAATATTATAATTTATCAAAATAAATTATTTTGATTAAAAAAGTTGTTTTTAAGTATTTTTCACTATTCATCAAAAATTAGAAGTTTTCAAAAAATTACAAAAAAATTCAACTTAGGATAATTTCGATATTCCGAAGTCCATTTTGAAATATAAAATTTATATAATTTCAAAAATTGGGTATTACTTTTCATAACAACTATTTTGATTGGTCACAGTGTGTTTGAATCTCGAACTTGCGTATAATGCAAGCTATTGCATTATTAAAAGAGAAGTGTATCATGGAAGCTTGGGGTGTTACATTCTCCCCTACTTCAATAAATTGTGTCCTCGCAATTTGAAATTGTTCTTTGAAAATAAAAGTTTGAAAATAGAAAATGCCTTTGTGGAAAAACCACATCGGAAATAAGGTAATAAAATTTAGCCTTAATAAGAGGGAAAGGGAAATGAAAAAGCCACCACCAAATTATGATCTCGATAAGGACAACATTGGTTGAAATTAGAGACATATAATTGGAGGGAAAGAGTAAATATTTCTAGGGAGTGATTGAGGTCATCAATCACAAACAAGTGTAAAATTGAGGGCCTCAAAGCCTTCAATCTATGGTGATTTAAAATATCATCAGTTCAACTAAACATAAGGTATTAGGATAAAACTTTTTTTTTAATATCTCTTTCCTAACATTTAAGAATTAATTTATTAATAGAATAAGACATAGGTATATATATATATATATACTTGACAAGTAGAGTTTCAACCTTTAAGTAATTTCTACCACAAAGTCATCTTTCACTCAAAAAGATAATAGAACTCAAAAATATTATATTTATCCTAATCGTACAAGGTTCCAAATATTAACACATACCATGAACAGAAATATTTCAAAATAACCAAGAACTTCCTCTAGGCTAGTGGTATTTAATAAAGGCATGTCACACTATGGTTGTGGTTTCGATTCATGCAACTTTGTCCCACGCGGCGGGTTATCCCCCGACCAACAGGTTGTCCTTTTCCTAAAACTATAATATTATAATATTCCAAAAATAATCTTTAGAAATGTTTTAACCTTAAACAATACTATCCAAAGTTCAACTTAATCCATTCCAACCATTATAGTTATCCAAAATACCTATTTCCATACTTTCTCTATAAGGACTCTAAATTCCAAATTCAATTGTAACATCAGATTCCCCAAAAAGTAAAGTTTTTCTTATTATCACATAATAAAAATATGATTACCTTCATCATATTAAAACCATAATGAAAACAACAAGTACTAAAGTACAATCCTTATATATATCACATTATTTTTATAACCAGAATATAATCCTTGAGTCCAAATGCACGAATATATTAATTATTCCACTTCAACTGTAGTAACAACATAAGCTTAGCCTTAATCCCACGGCCTTTTCTGAGATATGTTTCCTTGATTCTTAGGACATTCATTTGTATAATGCCCCATTTCTATACAATTGTAGCATTCAACATTGATAGCCTCATTCTTTCCCTTGCAATCATGTGCCTGGTGACCTTTTTCTCCACATTTATAACAAACTCCCATTCCTTTATGCGAGTACATGGGTGATTCTTCGGACAATTATCACATAATGGAAAATACTTCTTTCCCATTTTCCCTTTATCTATCTCATTTTCCACCATTCTATTCTTCTCTTTCTTTACTTTATTGTCATAATATTTAGAGAATTCCTTTTCTGTCTTGATAGCACACAAGACTATATCTTCATATGTTGAGAAAGATTGTGATACTAAAGATCGAGGGAGAAATGGTTTTAACCCATAAATTAAATGATCAATATTTCATCTTGGGTTATGTATATAATCTGCAGCATGCCTCGCTAACCTTGTAAAGTTAGCCTCATACTTTGCGACATTCTCACCATCCTTCTACCTCAGACATAGAAATTGTCTTTCCATATCTTCTCGATGGTAATGAGGAAAGTATTTTTCTAAGAAATGATCTTTGAACTCCCTCCATTCCATATTTGATACATCATCATCTTCCTTTATGTTTTGAATCAATGACCACCATTGATCAGCATCTCCAGTGAGGCGGTAAACTTCCATGATAAACTTTTTCCTTTCTCTACTCCCCAAGGCATGTAATATTGTCTCTGTGGATTTTATCAATTGCTCAGCTACTAATGGATTTGTACCCCCATTAAATATTGGCGGTTGTTGCATCAGGAAGCAGTCTAACATTAATCCTCCATGTCGTGGATCTGGGTACTCCATACGTGTAAGGTTATTATTCATAACCTGAGTGAGTTGTCTTAGTATGGTGATAAGTTGATCAGCACCAGTTGTATCACCAGCTCCACTATAATTATCTTGAGCAGGAAGGAAATCCCTACCTGGAGTGAGCGCATTGAAACGGTTTCCATTCCTTCTACTAGGCACCATTTATAAACAATGTCATAAACTAGATTAGTTTATGAATCGAAATACATAATTCCATACTTGTAAAAAACTTAACAAAAATTGAAATATTTATGGATATAATCCATAATCATAAAAAGAAATTTTTTATTTGAGGAAGTATATACTCATAAAACCATCATAATGGTTTGTAAATAAAATTAGAATTATCTTATGCATATCCCCCGGGAGTGTCGTAACAAAGAGTGCAGCAAGGCCCATTGTCATGCACCAGTTCCCATTAGAGTCCAGCTCAAAGTGGTGTTTTTGGGTTTTACCTCTAGATACATCTGTGCCAAAGCCGCCTCTACCTACTTGTATTCAGACAGGGATGTATTTCTCAGAAATCTCACAAAATCACTATAATACCAAAATTCTAGGAAATTATTCTATACTAATCCTCAAAGTCTATCTTAGGGCTATCTGCTCCAATAAAAGTTTATCTAAATCTAGCTTCAAAGGTTAGTACTAAACTACCTCTAATACCAACTGTAACACCCCGACCCCAGTTACCCAGAGTCGGTGCATTATTTCGTAACAATGGCATGATCACAAAAGACTATGTCTCAAAAGACCGATTAGTTTAGTACCCTTGGAAACACTAGATACATTCATAAGTCTTACATTACATCATAAAGTAAAAAAAACTACAACAACATCATGTCTTCATATCCCCTCATAGTATCCATGCAGGTCATTCATAATATACTTCTTCACATCCTAGAATGATTAAAACATTGGAAGGGGTGAGCTTAGATGCTCGGTAAGGATAACAATATAGCGTAAGCTTTCAGAAATAAACATAAACATTTAAGGTAATGTATAACTAAAACAAAAGCCTTTTAAACTTGAACTTCAACATAATATGGAAAACGTAAAATGAGATAATTCCATTTACTTATTCTCATGGATATTCTACTGGTCGAATAATCACATGCAATATCAATAACCACTTTCATAATGATGAAATGCATAATGCCAGACTATCATAACCACGTAGCCAAGGCCTCGTGCCAAAACTAAAAATAATATTTTTTCGAGGCCTCGTGCCAAGACACCAGTTTGTCTCATGATACCTACCAATGCAATTTTTTTCGAATATAATTACGTTTAAAATTTCTCAAATATACTCGAGTGTATTTCAAAAAACATTATGCAAGCTTCTGAAAAAAATAACTAATAATGAGACTGCTCGACTAATTACAGGCCATGATGGGTCCACGCCCAAACCCTTCATGTCTACCACACTCAAGAGTCGGGTTTTCTGAAAACTTTTTTAAGCTTGCGTTAAATACATATACATTTTCACTGGATTTTCATACATTTGAGAGAAATATCTCTCTCTTTTTTTAAATCATTTAAAAAAATGTTACGTCTTGTAGAGGACGCCGAAACTCAAATAATGGTCATGTTAGCGAATAAGTCATTATCGCCGCATACATACGACCAAAAAAACATTCCTTTTTGTCATTTAGTAAAATGCTTCATATAGAATGATCCCTTTTGAATGAAATTAAAATTCAAAGAGGTTTATACACCGTATAATGGAAATTTGTGTATAAAACAAAATATGCCTCAATGAAAGGAGATTGAGACGAAGTCCCTTACAAAGATAATTTTTTAAATTAAGTAGATATATTATTTTTATTCACTATAAGTACACATAAAGAAAGTAAAAATACAAGATAGGACATAATAATATCATGATATAATTTGAATGTAGGAGATTAACCCAAAGAATGGAAATTTGGTTAAGAAGTTCCCTTACCTCGTGTCCGACCTGACTTGACCGTTCTTTAACCTCCTGAATAATAAACTAGAGTTAATTTATAATTTCTTTAGAACATTTTTCAAGTTTATTATTCCTTTTATATCAATTATTACCATGTTATGAACATTATGTAATTATTTATGATAATAACGGTTGTTTTGTCGATCTTTGGTAATTTAGTCAAAAATAAACTTCTTATAATTACAATTTGTTCCAGTGGTAAAATATCCAGTATATCCAAAATTATATTCATGATGTAGATATCATATATATCATATATATATCCAGTATATACATTAATTCATAATATTACGTAACATTTAGAGGTATGAAATGAAATGCACCATTCCTGGAGACGGTAAGCCGTACGTACACATGAATGCTACTTTATTTTCGATTTCATATTTAATAGAATGAAATCATAATGATATAAAGTTGTATTATAATTCCAGTATAATATCATATATAATATCGGTTACACTATCCTTTATACTTCACATATATGGCGTTATCGATTCAAATCACTTTGATGGGCAGTTGTCCGCACTTCCTAAAATGAAATTATCACGTTTACCCATAATGGAAATCATCATGGTATGCCATAAATGAGAAATAAAGAAACATAAGGAAAACATGAACATAATATATATATATAAATCATATATGAAAATAGGGTCATCATAATGGCCACCATGAGAGGTGATAAAAGAAGATTGAACAATCATCGTTTCGTGAGAGAGTAATTCACCACCCACAGAAACATTATGTTCTTTAACCATTAGACGAAGTTATGTGCAAGTGTAAATAAAATCCTTCTCATGAAAACATCCTAGTATATTTTAGATACTGTTTTTGTTACAAAATAAAGGAATAAAATGAGTTTAAGGGGTTGGAGAACAAAATAAAACAAAAGAACATAAGAGAAGATATTACCTTAAAATCGAGTAACTCTTTTTGATTTGAGCCAAATGCTTCATTGGGAAGACTTATACCCAAAGGGAGGATTATAGGTGTATGATAGGGAAGTTGAGAGAGTATTTGGGCCGATTTTGGATGAGGCAAATTGCTTGAAGGTGTGAATAATGTGGTAGAGGTGGGGGCCTTTTATAAGAGAAGAGGAGGGACACTTTTGGAATGTCATGAAATGATACATTATTATGAAGTGATTTTCGGATTTCAAAGGTCCCAGAATTTTATTTTTTTGGGCTACGGTGATAATGGTTTGAGATCTACTCATCCGATAGGTTTTTGAGAAGTATAAGTCTTAGATTTTACATTTTCTTTTCATTTTTTTAAATAGTTAATTAATGAGGTAATCGCTGAATCATCATGGTGTCATAAATAATTTAATATATTTAATGTCTAAAAATTATAAAAAAATTTAACATGATGTAGGAAATATATTTATCATTCCAATAAATATTTATTGTCTAAAAGTTAACTTATATAACCCCATGTAATAATTGTTTTAGTAAAAAAACACATGTTTGTGACAACTTTATTTTTACTTTAAATAAAAAGTTATTAATGTCATTTTCTAACCCACATGGCACCATGGGGTCCCCATGTTGACCCATGGATTTTTTGTTCAGCCATGACTCATACAATAATGTTTGGAGAAGTGTAAAGGTATTTTCATATTTTTATAATATCATTTTTTCCTTAAATTTCACTAATTACCTTTAATCGCGATTAATAAAACATAAAAGTTACTATTTACCAAAAAATTATTTTAGTCCCATTGAAACACATTTTACATAATAATGACAAACATGTATGTCAAATTTTAAAAATTCAATTCATAGAAGCGGTAATGTTTCATTTAAATGAAAAATCAATTTTTTAACTACCACATAGTGGTTTCACTATTCATCAAAAATTGATGTTTTTCAGAACAATCCCAAAATTTCACCATAAGATGTAATTGATATTCTGAATTAAAATTTTTTGTCTATTTTAAAAAATTCCAAACATATAAGTTTCATTAATTAATTTTATAATTAATTCCCGCTATCAAAACAAATAGCGTGTTTTTAAGAGACAATATCAATCAAAAGATTGACAATTGTTTATGTCCAATTTCAAAGTGAAATTAATTCAAATGACCAACATTGGATAAATGGTAAAATTATATTCTAATTATACTTTAAAAACACTCAATAGTATAATTTTTCACAATAAATTATTTGGATTAAGAAAGTTGTTTTTAAGTATATTTCAATATTCATCGAAAATTGGAAGTTCTCATAAAATTACAAAAAAAATCAACTGTGGATACTTTCGTTATTTCGAATACAAAAATGAATTCCATTTTGAAATATAAAATTTATATAATTTCAAAAAGTGGGTAGTACTATTCATAACAACTATTTTGATTGGTTGCGGTGTGTTAGAATCTCGAACATGCGTACAATGCAAGCTATTTCATTATTGAAAGAGAAGTGTATCGTGGAATCTTGTGGTGTTACACTCGCTTATGTCCACCTGATGCTTGACCAAATCCTCTGCCACATCCTTTTACTCCGGTCGGACCACCATGGTCAAACCTCTGCCTCTGCCTGGGTGGTTCCTCAACCGTCTGCTGATCATCTGACGACAGGTCGGATAGTCACGTGCCATGTGACCCTGCCCACTGCTTGCATAGCATTGCCTACTCCTCGTATGGATGGATCTATATCGTGTGCCCCTCACAACCGAACATGTATCCTTGGGTCACCCACCTCATGGCCTATTCCTCTTATACCTCTTTGACATCTGTCTACCACCGACTGTAGAAGACTCTGATATGTGTCGCCCTGTTTTGGGTCTTGCTGCTGGGGTATGCTCAGTAAGAAAACTCTCCACTAGAAGGGCTCTCTCCAACACCCCCTCCTATTTCTGAATGTTGAGACAAATCATAAAATCTCTAATCTCATGCCTAAGTCCATCCTCGAATGTCTGGGCCCTGAAGGATGGGTCACGTACCATATATGTGGAGTAGCGTGAGAGTTCAGTGAACCTCTCTATGTACTGAGCTACTATCATGTTTCCTTATTGTAGATGAAGTAACTCCTAAATCTGCACAACATGAAGGGAGGCTGGAAAAAACTCCACCTAGAATAGGATCTCAAAGTCTGTCCAGAGTAATGATTCCTCGTCATGCACCTGGAGCATCAGGCTCCATCATCTTCCTGATGTTGAATATAGGAGACTCATGGTAAGGATCACCATGAGGTCGGATGGTGTCCCTACCAATCTGAAAAATCTCACAAAAGGCTCCATACAATCCTCATCTGCCAGTGGGTCCATCTCTCCCCGGAACATGGGTGGTTTCTGGCACTGGAACATGTGCAACACACTCAGATGGTGTGCACTCTCTACTGCTGGAGCTGGTGGTATCGGTGCCCCATTGGGTAGTGGTACCACTGGTTCCATTGCTGTGATGGGGCCCTGCACCGAGACCTCATCGCTTGGAGGACTACCATCTCGTACAAAACTCGGAACCCTAGTTGGCTGCCTTTGTGGGTCCATATTGAAAAAAACAGGTGCAATAAGGTTAAAACATTATACATGGTGAGCTAAAATAAAGTAATCACGAAGAAAACTTTTTCAAAGGAAACACACACGCAATCAGTGTTTTCGTGCACTGAGTCAGATATCAGAAGTCAGAGTCCTAGTCTGTGGATACATCAGCCACCACACCAACATCGGTTTCCCCAAACTGATAACCATACCCAAAATACTTAACTCTATTTCCGTTAAATGAATCAGAGTCTCGGTTCTATGGTAGAACCGACTCCTATAATACCAATTTGTCACGACCCATCCTCGGGGACCGTGTCATGTCTACCCCAAACCCGACTTCCATAGGACATGGGATGGAGACTACAACCAAAGGCAAAAACCTGATAAAAAGGGAAGGCATTGACTTTAATAAGTAAACAAAAACAACGGAGTATGCAATTAGAAGTAAACAATAATTAAAACTATATACAATAGGATGTGCTAAAAGGAAAGGGTCGGAAATATAAGCCCAACAATAAATTACAAAAAACTGTAAAAACTTTTACAACTACAAAAAGGTAAAACAGTAACTACTGAGTCGTTCTTCGGGAATCCCTCCTGAAGGGTGGGTACATATGGCCTCCCAAGCACCCCAGGTTTGTCTGTCTGCTCTGTGTACGTCTTGCCAAGTGGACAACCTCTTAGTACCATCCATCTCTACAACTCTCTACCTCGATCAGCGTTGTCTATCATATGAAACCAAGACAATGAAGTGCAGGCATAGCCCATGCAGGGGTGAGTATAACGATACTCAGTAGGGACCCCGAGACACCCAAGTTCTCACAATATCCAACAAGGATAACCCACAAATAAAGATACAATCATGAAGAATCAACCAACCTTACTTAGGTATATGCCCATACATATACCTAATTTACCAATCATAGTTCGGATCCAACTCCGGATCCCAAGAACAACCCAGTCCACACAAGAAGTAATTCCATCACCTCGAAGATAAATGATTGAAAGTCAAGACTCGGGTCACATAGTGATACATCTTTCGTTGATTGATAGGGATGGTCATATGTATTCACTGATTCATCTAAGTTGTATTACCCACACATGATATAGGACCATATAAGATGTCGGGCCCACATAAAATACATGAACAACTATTCTTTCAGACCCACACAGGATACAAGAACAGAGGTTAGAACTGTCGAACCCACGGAGGATTCTAGAACAAAAGTCATCACTGTTGAACCTACGGATGATTCTGGTACAGAAGTCATCACCGTCGAAACCACAAAGGATTTGGGTACAGATGTCATATCTATCAAAAACATGTAGGATCCTGGTACATAATCATCACTGTTGAACCCACGGACGATTCCAGTACATCTCAGATGTAGCCATCCCTGGGGTTCCCACACATAGCACGCTTGATTCCAAGAGGGTCCGCTCCTCGATCCAAGTGTTGATAGATCAACTATCAAAAATTCTCATGTTGATGTATCCTATATTTCTGTCTCATCATTATAAAACCAACGTGATATACGGCGCGTCAATCGGACACACAGTCTGAAAGTTAATGGCCTTTCTGTTCCAGGGGCCTGGTTGGATTCACGCTCGATCTAAACCCAGTTTTTTTCCAAATTTGTCCAAAAATCACATAGAGTATCCCAAAAGGACCTCCTCATTTTGAGGGTCCTAGTGCCGCAGATGGCACATCGATCAGATGCGCGGTCTGGTAGATATTCTTATTTAAGCGAAGACGTGCCCGACCTGTCAAGCCCAGTGGGCTGGTGGGTCAGCCCGACCCGGCTCAGTGGGTCCAACCCGGCTAGGGATCGGCCCGGCCTAGTGGGGTGTATCCCTACTGCGGATCCGGTCAAAGCTATAGGCCAGTCTGGTTCACCTGACGGTGCCATGCGGCGCATCCTCCTCCTCTGCCCGGTAGACCGTAGTCGGCCGGTTTGGCCCGGCACACTCGGCCTAAGCTGCGGGACGTGGTTCTTCCCACACGGTGCCTGCGGGCATTGCAGTTCTCCATCCCGGTGGGAACATATCATGCTTGTTCATCCAGCCGAGCGGCCCCCTTATGCGGGCTGTGTGCTCCACCACGCAGCGCCTGCGGGCATCACGGTCCTCTAGCGGGATGGCCGGTCGTCCCGCGGGCTGGCTCCACGGCGGCCGGTTCAGCCGGCCGCCCCCACACCTCCACCGCGGTGCGACGTCGCTGCACCACCACCCCCGCCCCCGACCTGGCCATGGCCTTCGGATCCACTGTGCGACATGATGGCATCGTGCTTCTTCATCCGTCGTGGCCCTCCCGACGGCGGTTCCTCTTTCATCAGCCACAGTTCTTCTCCGGCGAGGTGAGACGACACCGCGCCCTTTTGGATCCACCTCCGATGTCAACCAAACAAGATTCTACCGAGGGACCTCGGGCCGTGTTTGTTCGTCTCACACACTTCGCGTTAGGTGATAACAATTTGTCCACTATCAATCCAAAAACAACGTCAAAGTATGTGGGTATAATTCATACATAAAAATAATTCAAATTCCCCTACCTTGATTGGAAGTACGTCACCTATGTTACGGAAAGAGGAAGGACGTTGATTTCCTTGACGGCGGGAAGCATCCGAGGATGAAAAGTCATCGATGTTCCACGTGGGCGGCTCCTTCCCTTGTGTCATGGATGAAGATCGAAGACGGTATCGTCGTTCTTCGGTGATGAGGAGCGTTCTTCATCAAGAGGATGATGTTCTTCCAACCAAATTCTCCAACGATTATACCAACCAAAAATAAAATAAGCTTATCCCTTATTTTAATGGTTGGAATGAGTTCAAACTAATTCAAATTAATTTGGTTGGTTCCCTTAATTAAATGAATGGATTTGGAAAGAATTTCCAGGGACTCAATTAATTAATTCAGTCATTAATTAATTGTGTTGGCACCATTAAGGGAAAGTCCAAGAGTTTCCCATTTTAATGGAGAGCTCAAGGGGATCAAAGGGGGGATTAATGGGGATGAGCTCATGTGGGCCCCACCACATAATATCCTCCCATGGGAGATTATGTGGGGTGTGCCTCACCTCCAACTTCCCTTTGGAGGATTAAACCAACACCTATGTAAAAATATGTTAATTCTATTTTTATATAATTTATTTAGAAAACCCCCAAAATTAACTTCCACTCTCGACAAAACGGAATTGCAGTAAAGGTCTCCGTAAGCGATTATTGGTGTTGCGAGTTCAATAGTGCCCTCTGATTTCAATTCTGAGCACCGGTTCAAAATATATAAAATCATGCACGTATGTTTACTAAGCGTACCCGAACAAAACTTTAGAAATTGTTTCTGGGCACACCGGGACCCGGAATCAGGCACTGTCAGAAACTGCAGCCTCGTAAAATTCCCATGTATTTACGAAAAAATTATTTCCATAGAATTTCTAGGTCTTTAAAAGAGGGTTTAAATGAAAAATAAAAAATCATCATTTTGTGAGGTCATAGTTCATTGTACACGTACACAATATGTTTGTTACCAATTAGATGGATGTGGGCGTCATTATAGTTATAACCCTTAGAATTAAAAAAATAATAATATATTTAGGATACAGGTGTTTTTATACAAGCATATAATACGAAGAGTTTAGGGAGTGGAAGGTGAAAAAGAATAGAACGGAGCTTGAGGTGGGATGTTGCTTCTTCTTTGGGTAACACCTTTTGGTTTCCACCAAAGGAATTCCTTGAATTATATAACTAAAAAATGTAGGCATAAAAGATAAATTAAGGTAACTTCAGAAATTTATTGGGAAGATATTGTCTAATCCTATGATGTTTTAGAGGTTTGAAGAAGAGGCCGAGGTGATGGCCTTTTATATGGAAAGGGAGGGGACACACTGAGCTTTTTTTGAAACAAGTTTGGTGTACCCACATTTTCATTTAAATAAATAATAAAAACCCAAAAAAATCAATAATATAAGTTATATGGCCGAAATATGGCCATAAAATGGTTGTATGACATGTTTATAGGTCATTTAGGCTATAATGATTGTGGTTTAGTCCCTTCTTATGCTTAATATTTCTTTAATCGAGGTAATTAATTTTATTTAGTTTCAATAATATTTTTGGTCACTAAATAATTTTAATATATTATAAATTATAAATTATTGTGATTACAAATATGGACTGATATTTTACAAATTATAATCATATAAATTCTAGACATTAATTTAAATTTCATCCTGTAGGAGGGATGACAAAGCATGTTTTTAAAGTAAATTCCTCCAAACATTTTCTGTCGTTTAATATTAAATTTCAAAGTGAAATTGTGTCCAATGTACTATATTGGAATAATTTATTAAAATATTTTATAATTAAACATTTAACATTGTTTAATATAAAAATTAATTTTATAAATAAATTATATGAAAGATCGGGTTCAAATAAAATTTCAGAATTTTCAATATTCATTTAAACATGAAACTAAATAAAAAGAATATGAAGAAAACATCCTAAGATAATTTTTATGGTTTACATTAAAATATTAAGTTAATTTCAACATATATAATCAAATAAATTACAGAAATTGGATTTAAAATAGTTTCACCATTAAAAAGTGTTACAACTTCCATAATAAAAATAGTCTATTTATGTATAAAATTGGGTTCTTTTCAATGAAAAGGATATAAAATATATTGGATGAATGTAAAAAATATGTGACTAAATATATAATATATATCTCATTAATATCAATCTCTATTTTTATTTAGTTTAAATTATTGTGGTAAAATGGCTTTGCGGACATTAAAATAAAAATGTTTTCCTTTATATCCGGTTAGTTTTCATATTGATATATAATTCATTTGTAACCAATGAATTTTATATTTCTGAAAAAAAATATGTGTTCATAATATAGTTAAACCATTTCATTATAACAAATTTAACATCTATGTTATATTAAATAATATTTTAATAATATGTGATTATCGTTCTTCGGTCTTGCGTGTTACACAAACCAACGAGGATATTTATTATTGTATATAATGAAATATATCCTCGGTGTTCTATGTAGAGAATGATAAAATTTACGTTCATTGTTTTTCATGATTTAAATGGTTTAGAGAATAACAAAATATAAACATATTTCATTATTATAAAATAATGTATTTTCAATGATGGTTGGGAGGAAAAATATAATAAATTAATAAATTAATTTAAAAAATACAAATTCCCAAAATATCGGGGTGTTATATTCTACCCCCCTTAAAATTATTTTTTCCCTCTAAATTATTTTATGTTATCAATGGTTTAACACTTGAAATTTTCATTCCTTTAAACCCACATCACAAAAAAGAATACTAAAACAACCCATAAAAAGGGATAGTTGGAACCATAACAGTTACCGAAAGTAACATATAAATAGACTTACACATTGTAGATCATATGTAAGGATTAAATATTTGACAAAGAGAAAAACAAAAAATATTTATAGGGAGTGATTTTGGTCATCAATCACAAACAAGTTTATGAACAATGAAAATTTGAGTTTCTTAAAGTCATAAATGCGAGATGATTTAAAAGACCAATCATAAAAACAAAAATTAAGGAATTAGGGCAACAAACGTTTCGATCATTATCCTATATTTATGTAATTATTTTACAAAAATATAATATTTTACTCTGGAAGCACTAGAATATACATTTAGAAATATATAATACATATAAATGATAGGAATGTATAACTCTATTTCTCTTGTTATGCATAAAAATAAATATGGTTAATACATTAGTCTCTAAACATGAAAGTTGAAACTATTATTTCATCATAAATATTTATTCATCAATAAAATATTATACAATAACCTCGATATCATGTAGGATAGTGGAATGTGTGAAACCATTATCATCCTTCGATCATGGGTTCAAGAATCACGTCTTTATCAGATATTATTAGTTTCCCCCAGATATACATGATGTATTTTTCTAAAACTACGGTTATATAATATCAAAAATAAATTTTATATACATCGTTGGAATAAGTATAATCAATAAATATCATTTTTACCAAGGTTTTCAATAGAATATAAAAGCATAAATACTTCCTCTAGATTTTAACTTAAACTTTTCATGAATCGTTAACCTTTTTACACTTCTAAAATATAAAAATTGAATCATTTGAAAGAAATTCATGAATTTATCTTTATATCAATTACCAAAATATCACAAAGAATAACTTTGTTATCACAATCCAAACATTTGAATACCCTCATCAAATATTTCCCTAAAAAATGGTAACAAGAAGATTTAGCATAAATCCTATTGGAAAACATCAATGATTCAGTATTCCAATGATTATTGGATATATTCTTGAAGCCAAGAATTTGTAAACATAATCCTTGATTACATATCCCAACATGTCAATAATTAATTACAAGGTAATTTTTACCTTCCAATTTACTTATTCATATCTAATATATCTTTATCCAAATATCATTATCTCAATGTCTTGAATTAATTAAGGGTTATCTTCCCCTAATCAAAATATCACTTCTCTATGTCATCATCACCATTAATTTTTTCCATTGCAAAATTTAAAGAATACATAAATTGAAATTACTTATAAATATCATGATTCATATAACATAATCATTGAATTCCAAAAAATAAATACTTCATTTGTAAAACATTATTTTATAACCATTACTCAGGATTCATTAACTTATTCATTAATACATGTTTCTTAAAATATGAAATATGAATTGTTTTCTAAATTTCCTAAAAAATAATATATCCAATCTTCTTAATCTTAATATAAACAATACTGGAAGAACATCACATACCATTCACATTTCATTTGTTACCTATTTAAATTCATAAGTATAACCAATAATCATACCACCATCCTGATTATTTTTATGATATTTTCACTTTGTAAATCAATAATCATAATTCCCATAAATTACACATCCAAAACATTCAATGTTAACGCTTTTCCTTCAATTTATATCAGTTTATTAAAACTGTAATGAATAGGGCAAGAAACATATTACATAGAAGAAGACCACATAATCATGAAAATTAATTGCATATAAGATGTTTATGTCATAACAACTACTTATTTAATCTATGAAACATTAGGTTTATGCTTGTTTATTCACAACCATCCTCTATTTAAACACTTCATGATGGATCATAATGAGTTTGTTAATTCCCAAAGCATATCCCCCGAGAGTTTTAAACTATTTGTATAGAAAGAACTATTGTTATATACTAGGTTATTCCAAGTCAGGCCCAACACAACTTTTCATATTTGATACTACTAGGTATATAAATTCTAGAGTCAGATCCACTTGTATTATACAAACATGGATATATTATTTGAAACCACTCCCTCCCTCCTATACCAAAATTCTTGGATGTTTCTCAAAACGTTAACCCATCCTTATCTTATACTTAGATACATCCTTATACATATCCTTTTAAATATACCAAGGGATCTCACTAAAGTTTTCTCATCCTAGTTGTTTAAGGTGAAATAAACCTTTCCTCTGATACGAACTAAAACAACCCAGGCTAAACACACATATACATTGTGCGCTTTTGTGTAAAACATAAAACAATAAAAAAAATAGACTCCTGAAGATTATATTTTTCTCATACCTTTTTAAAATGGAAAATATAAACACTTGTACATAAGAGAGATACATTATATCCCACTAGGTTCTTTATGACTAGAACCCTTCTTTGAACTATCATACATAATACATATCTTCATAACCACAGGATGTAAACCTAGATATGGGTGACAATTGATATGTAATAATTGTAAAAAAGATACACATGTAATCATAAACATTAGAATAGGTGAATAAGAATGTGGTCCTAACATTTGAACATCATACCATGTTTATCAAATATCAAAAAAACAAGAAGAATGGAATAAATATTTGATATTTATACAACTTGAATCAAAAAAGAAAAAATTTCCATATTCAACGAAATAACACCTATGGAATAAGACCTAGAATTGTGGCATACATTGTCCTGTGATATAATTCCCAATAGGAAAATAATCATTCCCAGAACATATCAACGCACTTCATGGGAAGTGATCCTAATGGGAAGGACATACAACTATCCTCAGTCGCAATCATTTCCATGTAATGGATTGGGTTTCCCCATCTTTCCATAATAGATCATGTATCCCCAATATTCCATTATTTTTTTTTGATTACACCTACTTGGTAGGAAACACCCCCATCCTTAGTTGCACTCCTTTCCTTGTAAGGGATCAGGTTTCCCCATTTTTCATAGTGAATCAATGTTGTAGACTTTATTTAAATATTTATGTCTTGAAAAATAAATATTTACCCAATTCATTGGGTTGATATATATTTCCCACCTACCTCATAATAAAATCATTCATTAATGTACCTAAGGATAATAAAACAATTATCATATCATGACCCATATAAATAGATGGGTTTTATAAACAAACAATGATAATCAAATGCAATGAAATTCTTGTCATAAACATTTAATTATATTGTATACATGGAAAAAAAGATAGGTTTTATAATAATTTTTTAAAATCATAACCCATGAAAAGAATCGGGTTTCAAAATCATAAAACCCGCAGCAGATAAATAGGTTTTATTAACATCATGCCATCAAAACATAAACTACTTAGAAAAAGAGTATGAATTTAACTATTGAATCATTTCCCATAAGGGCATGAGTAACATAAACGGATGTCATCCTAGATGGAGAATATTTTTCATATTCTTTTTAAATACTTATCTTGAGAAAAATATCATTTCTTCATAGAAAGTTATTCAAGAAAACATAAAACCCTTGGAGAACAATTTTCATGAAAATAAACATGAAAACATTTAAAAAATTCTTTAAAAACTGTTTTGAATAATTTTTATTTCAAAACATGTAATTAGATATTGAAAATGATTTGAAAACTGTTTTCATTGAAAAATTATAAAATAATCTTGAAATGATTTTAAAACCATTTATTTGACAATTTTTTTTAAAACCATTAAATAAATCATGAAAACATTTTAAAATCATTTTACATGAAAAATTATGAATGAAACATGAAAAATTTTTTAAAACCAATTTTCCAGAATTATTATGAATGATGCTTGAAAACTTTTTGAATACCATATTTTCTCTTGTAAACATAAATTAATATTGGAAACATTATAAAAACCTATTTACAATGAAACATATACAATAAGATTAAAAACATTTCAAAATCATTTTTCATGAAAACCAAATTTAATTATGTTTCTCCAAAATTTGAGTTTAACATTTTAAATTAAAACTAACTTTTTCATATGTTAAATAAATCATCAATACCACGATGGTCATGATGGTTGGTAGATGCATATATTCCAAGAATTCCCTTTTCACCATAAAATGTTGAGAAATGTGCCAAGACCAATAAATGAAAAGAAGGTTACTTTTTAAAATCCATTTTTATTAAGATGTAAATATATATAAAAATATATTTTAATAAAACTTTGAAAATATAACAATATTTTTTAAAACCATTTAGAAGGCATTGTTTTGAAGGAATATAGATTTCTGACTAAATGGTGGGTAATGTCTAGTTTTCTTAAAAGTACTTTCTTAACCATATATTGTTAAAATGAGTTGGAAAATCATAATAATAAATTAATATATTATGATTAACATGATGAAAATAAATTTTATGATTTATCATGATATATGGATCATAATATTTCATTAAAAGAAACATAATCATAAACAATATTGAAAAGCGACGAAATCATTTCAATAAACTCTTACCACGTGGTAACATTAAATTATAGTCCTAATTTTTGAAAATGAAATTAAATGGTGATTAAAATATCATTAAAATAATTATATTATTGATATAATAATTCAATGAATGCTTATATAACTAATGGAAAAATATTGTTGCATAACATGACATGTTCTTCAAAGAGGGAAAATCAAGACAAACTTAATTTACTGATTTGGTAAATTTTACAATGTAAACCCCATAAATAAATATCATATTATGGATATTTAAATACCCTTAATTTAATTATAAAAATCATATAATAAATCCATGTAAACTATAAAGGCCATACAGTAAAATTAGTGGTGAATAATGCATCTATATCACGGAAATAAAAAATGAGATGAAATTCATTACCTTGTGTCTTGAGTCCGGTGGTACTCATTTAAACCTCATGTATAATAAATATAATTTTAGTATAAAGATATCACATAACCATATTTTTATATATAATACCATATATGGTTTTATTATCAGTATTTATTACCCACTTATTAACATTTCTATGTTAAGGATTCAGTTTGGGTAATATTCGCTTTGTTTTTACATGTGTTTCAATTTGATGTATCTTTTGTACTTATCCTTATATAAATTTTTAGATATTGTAAAAAATTATACTAATATAATTTATATTAAATATATGTGTATTTTAATAATATATTTAATATAGATTTATGAAAATGGAATACACCACTCATGGAGATAGTAGGTCGTACATATGCATGAACGTTGTTTCTATTTTATTAACGTGTTGAAAGAAAGAATGAAAATGAAATATAAATATAAATGTATATAATAATGTAATATTATATTTAATACTTAATATTTAATATATGTTAAATAAACACATCTTTAATATATTTAGTGCAGTGTGCGAACAAATCATATTTCTTTGAGTGGGCAGTAGTCCACACATCCTCAAATGAAATTATCATATTTAGAGCAGATGGAAAGCATAATGGTGTGATATGAACCAAAATTAATGAAATATAAATAAATAATTAATATCATATAGATCATATATAAATATATTCTCTATCTTAATTTTCACCATTATAAGTGGTAATGAAAAAATGGACAATCATCATTTCATATGGTGGTAGTTTGTCGTGGACATAAACAGTGTGTTCATTACCCATTAGATGGATATGTGTGTATTTGTAGGTAAACAACAATGAATAAAAACATTATAGTATATTTAGGATTATTATTTTGTAATTCAATAATAAATTCATATGGTTTTGAAGAGTGTGTAATGGAAAATAAAAGAAAGGATCTTGGGGAAGGATATTACATCTTCTTTGGGTATCTTCTTTTGGATTTCACCAATGGGTTTACTTGGACTGAATAAATCCAAAATTTATTCTTCAATGAGAAAGGGATGTATTTTTAAAAGTGTAATGGTAATTATTGGATGATCTTAAGAGGTTATATAGGTGTGGGTAGAGAGATAGGTTGTGGCCTTTTATATGGAAGGGATGGGACACACTTGGAATTTTTAAAACAAATTTAGGTGTACCCCACATCATAACGTAAATTATACATCACAAAACAATAATGGAAGTTTTATATGGTTAATAAAAATATAAAATGTGTTTTTAAAAGTTTGATAGCTCATTAAGGCCTCAGGTTTATTGTATAGTCCCCTATTAATCTAAATTTTATTTAATCGACGTAATTAATATTAATTACTTTACCTAATATTTTTAGTCAACAAATAATTTGAACTTATTGGATGTTGAAAATTATTCTAATTAAAAATATGTAATCCATTTTTCCAAATTTGTATCATAGATGTTGTTGCATGTAATTTAAAATTATTCCTATATATGGGATGACAAAGCACATTTTCAAAGTAAAAACCTCCATAAGCTAACTATGTAATTATAGTAAATTTCAAAGTCAAAATGTGCCTAATTAACTATATTATTTTAATAGATTAAAACATGATCTAATTTAAAATTAAAATAAATTTAATATATAATTTTAAATTATGAATTAATTACATGAAATAGTTGTTTTGAATTAATGTTCAGTATGTTCACTGTACATTATAAAAAAGAAACGTTATAGAAAAATAAAATAAATTTACACAAACAAAATATTTATTTTTCTTTTTAAAATATAAATTTTATTCATAAATATATAATCCATAAATGTTCTAAATAGTGGATCTAAAATAGGTTCACCAATAAAATGTGTTAAAAATAAATTAATAAAAATATAGTATTTTATTCACAAAATTGGGTTTTTTTATTAAACCTATAAAATTATTTGGATTGATATAAAAAAATTAATGAATATAAAATATATGTATATATCATTAATATCACTCCATAATTGTAATTATTTTATTTTACTATTAGAAAATAGATTTCTGGAAAAGAAAATAATAATATTTTTCTTTATATCCAATCAGTTTTCATATTCATTTCTAATTAATTGGTGAAAAATTAGTTATTTTAATATTATTGTAAACCATATATTTTTATAATATAGTTAACCCTTTTCAAAAATACAAATTTTATTCCTAGTTTATGTTATATTATACTTTAATAATATATCATTATCTTTATTTGATCTTTCATGTTAGACAAGCCATCAAGGAATGTCTTTTTTGCACGTAATGTATGATACCCTTGGTATTCCATGTAGAGAAAGATAAAATTTATGTATTTTTATTGTATGATTAACATGGTTTTGTGTATAAATAAAGAAAATCGTGGTTCTTTAATATAAAATAAACTATTTTTAGTGTTATTTGAAATTAAAAATATCAATAATATTAAATTATTCAAAAAAAAATTAATCACAAAATCTTAGGGTGTCATAATATTTCAGTTAAACTACATAACTAGTGGTATATGATAAATGGAAAATGTCAGAAAAATGATATTTTTTCCCTGAGATGTAATGAATGTAAAATATTTTTACTATAAAATTATGAAAATGTTAGAAATATTTATCAATGGGGATTATTAATGTAAGGATCATGGGTGGAATATTAAAATGAACACATTGAATGGAGAGATTTTGACGGTTCATTATTTGATAATTTTTATCCTCGTGAACAATAAATGAAGATGAAGAGAAAGTTCCATTGAATAAATAAATTGATAATAAGAGTGTTGTAAATTATTATGATACCTTTAAAAGATATTCCATGTATTTTATGTATAAAATAATAATTTTGGAAATAAATAGTGTCCATTTATTTATATGAATTAATCTAAATTATTGATTGGAACTATTTTCTAAAACATTTTTTGATTTTGATGAAATATTGTTATTTTAAATCAAAATAGAGATGGAATTTTCATGATTCTATATCACCAATGGAAACCAAGAGAAGTAGACGTTGCTTGGAATCATAGATAAAGGGAATGAAAGAAGTAATAAGATAGAAACAATGTAATTTCCATCTTGTAAAAATTATTGAATGAAAAAACCTAGAAAATTACATAAGGGATTGGGAGTTTTTTAGAATTTTAGGATAAGGTTAATATTCCTAATTAATATAAGAGGAATAAAGATAACATTTAAATATAGTGTATAAACTCTATAGAAACAAGGTAATACTCACAGAAATTTCTAATAAATCAAGAGAACATAACACTAAATTTAGAATGGAGATGTATCCTAGATTAATATATCATTGTATTTTAGTTTTAATTTCCTCAATATATGATGATAGGTTATTTGTTAATATATTGAAAATAATTGAATTATTTTCTAATATATATTCATAGTTTATTATAGTTTCCCTGATTCCCTGAAAATGTAACATTTCTCATTCACCAAAAGAAAAAATATGAAAGAAAAAACTCAATGTGGGAATCATATCAGATAACGAATTTATAAATTAGTTTATATTATGAATCATAAATGTACCCTATATGAATACAGGATAATTATATCTTTGATTTAAATTGATATAATCCTTGTTATTAATTTAATTTAAAAATATAATGAAACAATATATATCAATTAGAAGGAAACAATGATATATGAGTTATTAATTTCCTAATAAATATAGTGGCGGATTCATTATTTTATACAATTCTAGATCCCCCAAGTAGCTCTAATAAATGGTATTCCTCATGAAAAAGAAAAGGCACACTTTAATTACTGGATAGTTATTCATTATATTGATTATTTACCTTATAGTTACCAAGGATTATATTACATGGACATTGCATCAATTTTTATGAATATTTATTACATTATAAAAACTATAACATGGAGGCCATATAATTTTAGGGTCTTTGGAAACCTCTAAACACAAACATCTAGCTGACAGTTACACTAAATCATATCTCACTATTATATTCATAATTATCCCCATTCATAGATATATAATTCATAAGAAATTTATTCGTTTCATGGTAAATATAATCCAATGAAATGGTGCGCTCAAATTCCTAGTTAGGGTAAAAAAGTGATACATGTTTGAAAAACATGAAAATAAGGGTATGATAACATGGTAATGAAATTGGAAAACTATACCATTCATATACAAGATCATTATATTGATTCATGGAATAATTATTAGTAATTAATAAGAAATTAATCATAGTTTTATCAAATAACAAGAGCCTCATGATTATATCATTGGAATATTACATTAGTTTCTTATATAAAAATAAACATAGAAATTCAATACAATATTTGTAACGGCACATATTCCAGGTAATCATAAGGGATTTTCTTCAACACCAAAACATCATAGTAGTCAAGGATCACTCCAAAAATCATCATTTCAAACAACATACCTAACTAACATTGGGATACTATCTATTTTTTCATTGCATGTCTCATATGATATTAATCTTTACTAAACGAATTTGGGGGAGTTATAGGCCCCACATGTCTCATAATAAAATGCATAATTATATGTAAAGAAATATAATAATAAATTATTCATATCATAACCCATGAAAAGAAATATGTTTTGTAAACATTTAATTATATCATAAAATATTAAAATGAGATCATTTTTATATTCATTTCATCATCTTATCATATAATAACATTGTTTTGATGATGGATATATATCTCATTAATCAAGTTTTAATGAGTAAATTGCATATTCAATGCATGTTATGAAAAAAAGGACAGTGGGAAAGTGATATCATAGCGTAACATATGAAAAAATAAATCTAGTTTCATAATCATTTTATCATGGTATAACCCATTGAATAAAAACATGTTTCATAATTGTAATTCCATTTAGATCCTAAAAATATTTTAGAAATAATAAGAGTGGTATCATTTTATCATTTCCTCATAAATTAATAGGTATAATCAATGAAAGTGAACTTGCTTATAAAAAGATTTTGAATAATAATTGGAAAATTTCATTAAGAAAATATTTATTCTACATAGACAAACTTTTTTTAAAAGATAATACCTTTCTAGATATTTTTTCCTTTAATGTAAACATTAAATATTATAATGTAATATTAAATGATATTTTTTTTGATGATGATGGGATGTTTCAGACAAACCACACATGTTACAGAAAATATCTCATCCAAATTTTTTTATAAATTCATTCCATGAATTGATTGATAAATGACATGATAAATACTATAAAATATTTTAAAAATTATAACTTCTGTACAAATTAATTATAAAAAACATAGTGGGATAATAAATAATTTAGGTAAAAAAATTAATGTGTGGTTTTCAAGAAAATCTTTTTTTTAAAAGAGATAAATAGAGTAATATTCACTTAAAAACATTTTATCAATTTTTTTTAAGGAAAAATGATTGAAAATATGGTAAAAATAAAATAAAATATATTAGATAACTATAGGAGAAGAAATTTTTTTAGTATTTTGAGTGATGGATAATATAATTTTATCATTGGAAACATAATGAATAATAATCTCCATAAACGTTAAGACTATAAAAAACTAATTACCACTTTGCTATCATTGAATCATAATACCCATAAAGGGACAACATAAAATGGTACATAAAATAAAATAAGGATAAATAAATTTATTATATTACAATTCAAAGGAGATTTATAAACATCATGTGGAAGAATATAGTTTTATATCATAATGTAAGTATCAAAGAATAAAAATTATGGTAGAAATGAATAATAGAATAGGTAAATTTTGAACTATAAACCTGATGAAAGATAAATCCTCAAATATAAATGTCAATCTCAATAATTTTTGGGATAATAATCATAAAATACATTCATGTGTAGTAAATATTCTTTGATAAATGAAAATGGTCATGAATATCAAATGTGTCTCATTGAAGTAAAATTTTCCCCAGAAATCCCTTTACATATGTTTTGACTTCAACTATATATGATAAAACATAGTTAATAAAAAATATTATTTAATATTACATCTATTAAATAAAATTATATATATATCATACTATATATGATTTTATTATGACCATTTATTACCCATTTTAATCAATTCCCTATTAATGACATATTTTGGGAAATAACCTCTATGTTTTACATATATATTTCGATTTTTAATTTTTCTTCATAAAACATTGATCATGATTTTATAATATTAAAAATTTTAAAAATTATATAAATATGATATATATTTATTATATATGAATTTAAATTAATATATAAAATTTTTGAGATAGAAAATGAAAGAGGCTATCCATTGAGATCGTTTATTGTATGTACACAAGAACATTGTTTCCATTTTTATTTTTTTGATTAAAAGAATTAAATTCATATGATATATTATAACTGTATAGTTATTTTTAATTCATATATATCAAAAAAATATTCAACCCATCCTTATTACATTTCATTTTAATCATGATTGAATCACATTACTTCACGAGGCGGTTGTTTATCCTAAACATTGGTAACACTATAATATTCCCACAAAATGGAGAGTATGGAGTTTTGTGTGACATTAGAATTTAAATTGAAGAATAATATAATTAAAAATATCAATAAATAAAAAATAAATAAATTTTTACAGCCTTGAGATGTGGTAATGGAAAAAATATTGACCTATGTTTGGGAGGTTGTAGTGCACTGTACACAAGAAGGATGATTTCTTAACCCATTAGATGGATGTAGAGAAGATTATAGATCATTACCTTAATGTAAAAAAGTCTCATTATATGGAATATAATTTGGATATCATTTCATTATGTTATAATAATAATCAAATGTGGTGGAGGAGGAAATAAGACAAAAAAGATCATTGATAAACATTACCGATTCTTTGGGTATCATCCTTACATTCAAACCAAAATCTTTCCCTGGATGGATATATGAAAAAATAAAAATATCATGAAAGGTGGGATGTGTAGATTTTTTTGGTAAGTAATTTTCCAAAAAAAGGGTTGAATGATAGAATATGAGATATATAACATGGCTTAAATAAGGTATGTGAGTGACACATTAGTTATTATTTAAATGAATGAATTCCACACATATTTTTTTAATGTAAAAAAGTTCTAAATAATTTATTATTAAATATAATTTAACATATAAGGTTAATCTATTCTTATAATGTGGGTGTTTACATCTTTTTGAATCTTTTTAACCCCTTTCTTTTCAATTTAACACACAGTAAACACATTTTTACCCTAACCAAATTAAATATTTTTTACTATTATTAATTTTGAATTATTGAAAAAAAAATTATTAATTGGACCCTAATAAAAAATTATATTATTTCCATTATAAATATTGAATCCATTTTTCCAAATTCTATTCATAGTGATTTTAAAATTACTCACACATGTGTGATGAAATAGCGGGGTTTCAATGAAAATATATTCCGATCATCAAAAAATGTTTATAGGAAAATTCAATTTTTAATTGAATCTAATGTACTAAAATTAATTATTTGATGTCTAATTGACCTATTTTGTCACGAACCATCCTCGGGGCCCGTGCCGTGACTACCCGAAGCCCTCCTTCCATATGCCAGGGCGTGGCGACTAGCACCAATGCGTAAATCCCTGAAAAAAAGGGAAGGCATTGCCTTTGGAAAGTAAACAAACACCACAGAGAAAGAAAGTAGTAGAAGTAAACACTAAGTAAAAGATGGTACAACAGTAAGTGAGGAAAAGTAAGTGGGCCAGTATACAAACCCAAACTGAAAGTAAGTACAACTGGAATGGGAAAACAGCAACTGAAAAGTAGAGCTGCAGCATCGAGCCGTCCACTGAAAGTCCCACCAGAATGGTGGGTATAGTTAGCCTCCACTGCTCCTCAGCTCCAGCCAACCGCTCCGAGTACGTCCCGCCCAGTGGTCCACCTCCAAGTACCGTCCTGCTCCGTAAGCCTCAACCACGATCAGTGATGTCCATCGTCTGCAACCAATACAATGTAGTGTGGGCATAGCCCGTGCAGGGTTGAGTATAAGGTACTCAGTAGGGACCCCAAGACCCCAGAAGGTCTCCTAGAATCCACAAAAGATAATCCACAAAGGAAATATACAATCACGATGTAACATCTGACACTGCTTAGGTATATGCCCATACATATACCTAAGTCATCAATTCTCATTCGGATCAAAGATCTGAACCCAAGTACAACCCAGTTCACACAGGAAAGGAAAACGTAAATCCACACAGGATACCACAACAGAATCCACATAGGAACGTTAAATAGGATTCAGCACACACAGGTATACTTCTTCGTATAATGATAGAGATAATCAGATATATCCACTGATTCATCTAAGTCGTCGGACCCACAAAGGATCGATAGGTACTAACCCCCACAATGACCCAGGAAGGGTCTGACCCACACATGATCGATAGGTAACTATCCCCCGCAATGACCCAGGAACGGTCTAACCCACACAGAATCGATAGGTAACTAACCCCCGCAATTACCCACATAGGATCGGACCCACACATGATCTGTAGGCGCTGGCTCACACAGAACTGCTGACCACTGACCCACACAGGATTGGTCCCACACAGGATCGGAAGCACTGATCTACATAGGATCGCTGAGTGCTGTACTCATCGCCGTCGAATCCATTGAGGAATTTTGTAGTGTCGTCATCGTCATAGTAGCAAACGCAGCTAGCTCTAGGGTTCCCGCACACAGCAATCTCGCTCGGGACGGTCCGCTCCATGAGCCGAGAGGCTGATACATCAACTGACACATAGTCCAGAGTTGATATATCCAAAAGTTCCATATCATCAATAGGAACTCAACGTCGCAGACGGTGCATCGATCAGACGCCCGGTCTAAGAGTTATTGGCTTTTTCGTCCCAGGGGCCCGGTTGGTTTTTAAGGAAAAACCAACCCGACCATACTCCACCTACGTCCAAACCTTGGGTGGAGTAATCCAAAAGAACCGTTCCACTTAGAGGAATCCAAAAAAGTTTATTTTACGTCAATCAGACGTCCGGAGCTTAAGATATGAGTGTTTCCGCTCCGAGGGTCCGGTTGGTTTCGTGTACGAACCAACCCGGCCAAAACCAATGTATTCCAAAGCATTGAGTTCGATATACCAAAACGACCGTCTCGATTCAAGGATCTCTACGCAACTGATGGTGTGTCGATCGGAGGCCTGTAGTACATGTTATGGACAAAAGACTGAAGATGGTCCGAAAACGAGGGTTTCGGGCCCGAACCGACCCGGCCCGAGACTCCCCGGTCAGCCCAAACTGGGTCGACCCGACCCGGGTATGGGTCGGCTCGGCCCGGCGCGGCCTGTCTGGGCGAACTGGCGCTAGCTGGCTCGGCCAAGCTGCCGAGCCGTTCCAGCTCGTGGGGGGGGGGGACGCTACCCCCCCCCCCCCCCCTGTTTCCCTGTAACTACGCCCTATTAATGGGGCCGCTTGCTTGGCCGGTCGGGGGAATTAATTCCCCTGGTTTTCCCTTTGTCTAGCCAGCCCTCACCGGCCTTCCAGTTCTGCCAAAAGGACCGACGATGGCCGGCCCTTCCTCCTTCGCTGACACCGGCATCCCGGAACCGGCCGCCGGTCACCCTGCTCCGCCACTGCCCGGAACCAGCCGCGGCCTGGTTCGTCCGGTGCGGTGCGACGGTACAGCGCCCCTCCTCCGCAGCCCCACTCCGGCCACAGTGTCTTCGGTTTTCTTCGACGTGGCGCGATGGCGTCGTGTCCTTGTTCATCTTCAGGGCGCGGCACGACGGCGCTGCGGTTCCATCGGTGCCCTCAGAATTCGATTCCGAGCACCGGTTCAAAAGATAGGAATTCCCACTCGTTCGTTTATTGAACATACCGGAGCTAAAATTCAGATAGAAATTTCGGGCACACCGGGCCTCAGAATCAAGTGCCGTCAGAAACTCCATTCTTGTAAAATCCCAATGAAAATTAGGAAAAATATTTCCTTGAATTTTACTTGTCTTTACATTACGCCCACCTCAGGGATTTACGTCGCCGTAAAGATACATCATAAGCTAGGGAAACAAATCTGGGTACTGAGCACGCATCTGATCCTCCCGCTCCCAAGTGCTCTCCTAGAGATTCCTGTGCTGCCATCTGATGCGCACTAGAGGAATCGAACGTCCATGCAGGACCCGCTCCTGTCGATCCTAGATCTCCACTGGAACCTCCGCAAAAGCCACCCCATCATCAACGTCAAGCTCTCCATGGTCAATGATATGTGTCAGGTCCTGCACGTATATCCTCAACTGAGATACGTGGAAGGGGTCATGCACCCAGTGCAACTGAGGTGGTAGAGCCAGGAAATAAGCCACCTCGGCAATCCTGCTGAGGACCAGGAACGGTCCGATGAAGCGTGGAGACAACTTGCTGCCTCGGCCAAATCTCCATAATCCATGTCGAGGTGAGACACGAAAAAAGACGTGGTCACCATCCTCGAACTCTAGTGGCCTCCACCTCCGGTCAGCATAAGTCTTCTGCTGGCTCTTAGCTATCCTCATCCGCTCCTGGATGACCTGGACCTTCTCTATCGTGGCCTGAACCATCTCTGGTCCCACAAGTGCTGACTCCCTAGGGTCTGTCCAGCACAAATGAGATCTGCAAGGTCAACCGTACAACGCCTCGTATGGTGCCATCCCAATGGTTGAGTGGTAGTTGTTGTTGTACGCGAACTCCACCAAGGGTAGGTGGTCCTCCCAGCTGCGACCAAAGTCGAGGACGCATGCACAGAGCATGTCCTCGAGAGTCTGAATGGTCCTCTCCATCTGACCATCCGTCTGAGGGTGAAAGGCTGTGCTCAGACGTAGCTGTGTCCCGAATGCCTCTTGCAACCCCTTCCAAAGCCAGTAAGTAAAGCGAGCATCTCGATCGTAGACGATAGATGATGGAAAACCATGAAGCCGCACAATCTCTTGAACGTAAAGACATCCCAAGCTCTCCACTGATCCCTTCTCTCTGATGGGTAATAAGTGTGCCGACTTGGTTCGTCGGTCGACAATCACTCAAATGGAGTGGTGACCTCTGGAAGTGCATGGAAGTCTAGTCACGAAGTCCATAGATATCCAATCCCACTTCCACTCTGGGACCTCCAAGGGATGTACCAAGCCTGCTGGTACCTGGTGCTCAGCCTTCACCTGTTGGCAGGTGAGGCATCGAGAAATTAACTCTGCCACAACCTTATTCATGCTCGTCCACTAGTGCTGTCGTCTGAGATCCTGGTACATCTTCACCACTCCAGGATGTACCGCTAAAGGAGAACTGTGAAACTCTCTCAACACCTCCTCCTGTAAAGAAACTGGTACCAAGGTACGTCCTCTGAAAAGGACGTCGTGCTCTGCTCCAAAGTAGAAACCATCAGGTGCCTGTCCTGAGGATATCTATGCCCATCGCATCTCACAGTCAGTGTCCCCACGCTGTGCCTCTTTGACCTGCTGCAGTAGTGGAGGAGTGACTGTGAGAGACTGAAGGAAGGCTGCTCCATCTCTATAGACGAAGGATATCTGCAAAGAGGCTAGCTATTCTATGGAATCCTCAAGTAGCTGAATGCCCGTCCTCCTACTGAGGGCATCAGCTACCACGTTCCCCTTCCCAGGAGTATAAACTATCTCAAAGTCATAGTCCTGGAGGAACTCGAGCCATTGCCGCTGTCTCCGATTCAGATCCTTCTGAGAGAAGATGTATCTGAGACTTTGATGGTCAGAAAAGACTGTAATGTAAAGACCTGTAAAATTCAATGGAAATTTTATCTTAATTTTCTTTGGAATTTTACAAGAACGCGGTTTCTGACGGCACTTGATTCCGAGGCCCGGAGTGCCCGGAATCAATTTCCGAATTTGGGCTCGGGTACGTTCAGTGAACGAATGAGCGGGCTTTCCTATCTTTTGAACCGTTGCTCGGAATTGAAATCTGATGGCACCGATGAACTCGCAACGCCGGTAATCGCTTAAGGGAACCTTTATCGTAGTTGCGTTTGTGCGGGAGAAGAAGTTAATTAGTGGGGTTTAATTAAGAAGTAAAAAAAATTGTTGGATAAATTTTATTTTATATCAAGGTGGTTAATTTCTCCCATGGGAAGTTGGTGGTGGGGCCCAAATCCACCCAAATTCCCATGTGTGGATAATTGAAAGGGTGGGGCCCGCACGAGCCCCAACCTTTCACCTTCCATCTTTAAACTTCTTAACCCCTCACCTTCCTAACTCCCCATTAACTCACTTTCATTAATTTTTTTTGACAACTTGTTATAATTAATAAGGTGAGTTACTTAATTTCAAACTCTTGAATTTCAAATGGTTAAGTTGTGTTAATAAAATTAAGACTTCGTATTATTTTATTATTGTTAGAGTTTTTGCCAAATTGAGTGGTTTGGAAAGCGTAAAGTCTTCTTCTTCTTCAACCTCGACGAAGAACGTGAAGAACACCTCGGACTCCGACGAAGAACACCGTTCTCAAATTAAAAAATCTCCACCGAAGAACATGACGTCTTCTTCCAAAGACGTTTCCTATTTGAACGCACCTTGACGACAACGGAATAGACGTTCATTTTCTGTGATGCCCGACTTCCGCGACACTCGTCTTCTGTGGCTCGTTGACGTACACCGTTCCTGAAACCGAGGTAGGGGTTCGACTATTTTAAGTTGGTGATTCTTTCCTTCTAATATGAATGATAAATCTGACGGCCATGTTCTAATTTTTATTTAAATTAAAAATTGTGAAGGTTAAACGTTTTACGTTTTGGCCAACTGCTATCGATTTAACGGGAGGGGTTCGGTCCACACAAACACGACCGATACCCCTCCCCCCTTTGCTATTCTTCGTTGTGATTAGCGAAGACGGTAATGCATCATTGCACCGCGCTTGAGAGAAAGGATACTTGAATGATGTGGGCCACGTCGAAGAAACACAACGCCGTTGCGCTGCGTCAAGAGAACGAATGAGGCCGCGGCCGGAGTCAGGCCACGGCGGAAGGACGCGGCTTCTTCACGCCGTGCCGGACAAATTTGCAGCCATCCTGGAAGTAGTGGCCGGAAAAACCACCCACCGGAGAATTCGAAGAAGGCGGCCGGAACTCCGGCCTCCGGTGCCGGAAGGTGCGGGACCGCGGGGTCCCGCGGCGAGAAACCAGCCGGCCCTGCGCTGGCCGGCCGATACAGGGGAAAAGCCGGGGGGTTACACCCCCCGGGATGCACACCTGGCGCAGCCCCTTAAAGGGGGCCGCCATTTTGAATTAAAGGAGGGGCGTAGCCCCTCCCTTGGGCATGCTTGCTTAACGCGCCGGCCGCGCCGCCGGCTGGGCCGGGTCGTCGGGCCGGATTGATGCCCCGGGCCGGGCCCAGACCCCTTATTTTCGGACTACTTTCGGTCAAATGCCTATATCTTGGGCTACAGACCTCCGATCGACGCACTGTCAGTTGCGTAGCGATCCTTGGAACGGGACAGGCGTTTCGGTATATCTCACTCAAGGTTTTGGAATACTTTGAGTTTGGCCTGGTTGGTTCGTACACGAAACCAACTGGGCCCTTGGAGCAGAAACGCTCATCTCTTGAGCTTTGGACGTCTGATCAACGTACCGTCGACTTCGTTGAATTCCTCTAAGTGAGATGGATCTTTTGGCATACTCCGCCCGAGGGTTGGACGTAGGTGGAGTACGGTCGGGTTGGTTTTGTCTTAAAAACAAACCGGGCCCCTGGGACGAAAAAGCCAATAACTCTCAGACCGGGCGTCCGATCGACGCGCCATCTGCGACGTTGAGTTCCTGTTGACGATACAGAACTTTTGGATACATCAACTCTAGACTATGTGTCATTTGATGTATCAGCCTCTCGGCTCATGGAGCGGACCCTCGCGAACGAGCTTGCTGTGTGCGGGAACCCTAGTGCTGGCTGTGACTGCTACTGTGACTACGACGACGGTTGTACAGAGATCCTTAGTGGATTCGACGATGACGACTACATCACTCAGTGATCCTATGTGGATCAGTGCTATTGATCCTGTGTGGGTCCGATCCTGTGTGGGTCCGATCCTGTGTGGGTCAGCGCTCAACGGTTCTGTGTGAGCCAGTGCTTATAGATCCTGTGTGGGTCCGATCTTGTGTGGTTCATTGCGGGGGTTAGTTTCCTACCGATCCTGTGTGGGTCTTTGCGGGGGTTAGTACCTATCGATACTTTGTGGGTCCGATGACTTAGATGGATCATTGATCATCTCTGTCGTCTTCGAAGAAATATACCTGTGTGAGCTGAATCTTGTTTTCTTTCCTGTGTGGATTGTGTTGTGATATCCTGTGTGGATTACGTTTTTCTTTCCTCTATGGAATACGTATACTTTCCTATGTGGACAGGGTTGTACATGGGCTCGGAGGTTGGAGCGTAATAGAATTGATGACTTAGGTATATATATTGGAATATACCTAAGAAATGTCGATTGTTACTTCGTGATTGTATATTTATTTTGTGGTTTATCCTTTATGGATTTTGGGAGACCTTCGGGGGTCTCGGGGTCCCTACTGAGTAGGTTATACTCACCCCTGCACGAGCTATGCCCGCACTAAGTTGTGTTGGTTGCAGATGACGGACATCACTGATCGTGGTGGGGGCTTGTGGAGAAGGACGGTACCTGGAGGTGGACCATTGGGCGGGACATACTTGGAGCAGACGGCGGGACCCGAGGAACAGGGGAGCTATCTGTACCCCCCCTTTAGGTGGGATTCCTAGTGGACAGCTCAGCGTAGCGGCTTCTAATTTCTGTTGCTGTTTTCCCTTTCGAGTTGTACTTTACTTTCAGTTTGGGTTTGTATACTGACCCACTTACTTTTCTGCACTTACTGTTGTACCAGTTTTTACTTAGTGTATACATTTTCCGCTTTCTTACTCTATGGTGCTTGTTTACTTTACAAAGGCAATGCCTTCCCTTTTTACCAGGATTTACGCCTTGGTGCTAGTCTCCATGACCTGGCCTATGGAAGGCGGGCTTGGGGTAGTCACGACACGGGCCCCGAGGACATGTCGTGACAAATTGGTATCAGAGCTGGTTCGGTTCTACCAAAGACTCTAATCATTCTTCTATGTGAAGCAATAATGTTAAGCATATTGAGTGTGGTTATCAGTCCAGGGAGCCCAGTTTTGGTGCGGCGGCCGACGTATCCGTACATCCGGACCCTGATTTCTGATTTCCGACTTAATGCACGAAAACATTGATTGCATGTGTGTTTCATGTTTTCTTTGTGATTACTGTGTATCAGCTCACCAGCTATACTATTCTGACCGTGGCGCACCCGTTTCCTTTTTAGGATGGCCCCACGATGGTAGCCAACTAGGGTTCCGAGAGTCGAGCGTGACGACAACCCACCGAGCGATGAGGCCTCAGTGCAGGGCCCTTTGTCTGCAGTGGCACCGGCGGTAGCTTTACCCCCCGAGCCACCGATACTTCCAGCACCAGCCGCTGAGGATGTACATCACCTCAGTGCACTGCATGAGTTCCAGCACCGGCGACTGCCCAGGTTCCGTGGGGAGACGGACCCCCAGGCAGCCTAGGAATAGCTGGGGGCAGTGGTACGTGTGTTTCGGTTAGTGAGGACACCATCAGACCTCATGGTGATCCTCGCGGCGAGACGACTGCACGCAGTAGTGGGCTGATGGTGGAGCTTGATACTCTAGGTGCACGATGAGGCATCTCTACACTGGATAGACTTTGAGAGCCTCTTCTGCTCAGAGTTTGTCCCAGCCACCCTCCGTTCAGTGTGCATTCAAGAGCTTCTTCAGCTGTGGCAGGGTAGCATGACGGTCTCCCAGTACTCGACGAGATTTACCGATCTCTCGTGCTACTCGACCGACATGGTACGGGACCAATTCTTCCGGGCCCGGACCTTTGAGCAGGGATTGAGACATGAGATTAGGGCATCACTGATCTCCCTCAGCATTCTGACTCAGACAGGAGTACTGGAGCGAGCCCTTTTGATTGAGAGCTTTCTTTATGAGTCTACACCAGCACTGAGACCCACCACAGGGTGGCACGTAGCAGAGTCTTCTGCAGTAGGCTGTCGACGGATGACTCATGGGTCCAGGTAGACCAGACCCTCAGGCAGACGACCTCCGAACACTGGCACAACAGTGCGGGGCACACAGCGCGGAGCCAGTCTTTCGAGAGGCAGGCAGTGCTACTCATACGGCGGGCAGGGCCACATGGCTCGTGATTGCCTGACCCACCTTGCCGAGGAGCAGCAGATGGTTGAGGGACCACCGAGGGAGAGGGTCGACTGTGGTGGTCCGTAGGGAGCAGGCAGACGAGGTAGAGGAGTTGGCCGAGCAGCAGGTGGTGGGCGACGCTTTGAGGCTCTACCACCACCACCACCAGGAGGTCCACCCTAACCACAGGGAGTTGGCGGGTAGAGACAGGCATAGCTCCAGGCAGTAGAGGCCTACGACCACAGTGCGCCCGAGATGATTCGAGATACTATCTGTGTCTATTGCACCCTTGCTGTAGTACTAATAGACACAGGTGTGAGTCACTCATTCATAGTTGTTGCCCTTGTTCGGAGCTCGGAGATTCTGACAGAGCCGTTGGCTCGATCCTTATGGCTAGAGACACCTACGGGAGAAGACTCGATGATTACGCACTGGTGTCGGCAGTGTGAGCTTACTCTAGGAGGTGAGAGCTTCGGCTCGGATCTTTTTGTAGCAGCATCGAGGCCTTACGACGTCATCTTGGGCATGGATTGGTTATCTACGGTCCATGCACAGATTGACTGTTTTAGGAGCAAGGTGTGATGTGTACACACCGACGGGAGCAGGTTCACCTTCACTGGAAAGAAGGGAGCCTTTGCAGCACAGGATGGACTTCTACGGAGGAGAGGACAGCCCGTCACTCATCAGTTGGCTAGCCTCATCCTAGGAGTAGTTGACGTGCAGAGTCATGGTTTTCCTGCAGTGGTGGATCAGTTTGCGGACGTTTTTCCCGACAACGTACCAGGGTTACCTCCTTGCAGAGAGGTAGACGTTTATATTGACCTGTACCCCGGGACATCCCTGATATTGACTCCAGCATATCAGATGGCCCTTTCCAAGCTTCGAGAGCTATGGGTACAGTTGGAGGACTTGCAGAGCAAGGGGTTCATCCGACCCATTGTTTCACCCTAGGCTTCCCTGATATTGTTCGCCAAGAAGGTGGACGGGAGCTTGCGACATTGTGTCGACTATCGTCACCTGAACCAGGTGACAGTGCGGAACAAGTATCTACTACCGAGGATTGATGACCTCTTAGATCAGCTCAAGGGAGCACGGTGGTTCTCAAAGATAGACCTTAGGTCAGGTTATCACCAGCTCAGAGTTCGAGACGAGGACGTGCAGAAGACGGCCTTCAGATGCCGTTATGGCCACTATGTGTTCTTGGTTATCCTCTTCGGCGTAACCAATGCTCTAGAAGTTTTCATGGTCCTCATGAACAGGATCTTTCAGCCATACCTCGATCGATTTGGCATGGTCATCATCGACGACATTTTGATCTACTTGACGACTGAGGAGGAGCACGCCTACCACTTACGGGTTGTACTAGACACACTCCGAGAGCACCAGCTTTATGGAAAGCTCTCGAAGTGTCATTTTTGGATACATGAGGTCCACTTCTTAGGGCACGCCATCTCTGAGGCGGGATTTGTAGTGGATCCCATGAAGATCGAGGAAATACTAGCTTGGGAGCCACCCAGGAGCGTGATGGAGGTGTGGAGTTTCTTGGGACTAGCTAGATACTATCGGAGATTCGTGCTAGACCTCTCCAGAGTTTCGGAACCACTCTCGGCTTTGACGAATAAGGGGAAACCCTTCGTGTGGTCAGACAGATGTCAGCAAAGCTTCCAGGAGCTGAGACAGAGATTGACCAGCGCACCTATCTTGAGGTTGCCTGAGGAGGGAGTAGGGTACGTAGTCTACTGTGATGCATCAGGGACTGGACTCTGTTGTGTCCTGATGCAGGAGCGGGCATTGATCGCCTTTGGATCACGTCAGTTGAGGATTCATGAGAAAAACTACGCTACCCATGACCTGGAGTTAGCAGTAGTGGTCTTCGCTCTAAAGACATGGCGACACTATCTGATGGGCGAGCGCTTTATAGTCTTTTCTGACCATCAGAGTCTCAGATACATATTCTCTCAGAAGGATTTGAATCTGAGATAGTGATGATGGCTCGAGTTCCTCCAGGACTATGACTTTGAGATAGTCTATACTCCTGAGAAGGGGAACGTAGTAGCCGATGCTCTCAGTAGGAGGACGGGCATTCAGCTACTTGAGGAGGCGATAGAGCAGCTAGCCACATTTCATATATCCTTCATGGATAGAGATGGGGCATCCTTCCTTCAGTCTCTCACAGTCACTCCTCCACTACTGCAGTGAGTCATAGAGGCACATCGTGGGGACACCGACTGTGAGACGCGGTGTGCACATATATCCTTAGGACAGCCACCTGATGGTTTCTCCTTTAGAGCAGAGCATGACATCTTTTTCAGAGGACGTACCTTGGTACCAGTTTCTTTATGGGAGGAGGTTCTGAGAGTGTTTCACACTTCTCCCTGGGCGGTACATCCCGAAGTGTCGAAGATGTACCAGGATCTCAGACGATAGCACTGGTGGCCGGGCATGAAGAAGGCTGTGGCAGAGTTCGTTTCTCGATGCCTCACCTGCCAGCAGGTGAAGGCTGAGCATCAGGTACCAACAGGCTTGGTACAACCCTTCAAGGTCCAGTAGTGGAAGTGGGACAGGATATCTATGGACTTCGTGACTGGACTTCCACGCACTTCTAGAGGTCATGACTCCATTTGGGTGATTGTTTACCGACTCACCAAGTCGGCACACTTCTCACCCATCCGATAGCAGGGCTCAGTGGAGAGCATGGGGAGTCTCTACATTCATGAGATTGTACGGCTACACGGTGTGCCATCGTCTATCGTCTCTGATCGAGATGCTCGCTTTACTTTCCGGCTTTGGAAGGGGTTGCAGGAGGCGTTCTGGACGTAGCTACGTCTGAGCTCCGCCTTTAACCCTCAAATGGATGGTCAGACAGAGATGACCATTGAGACTCTTGAGGACATGCTCCACGCATGTGTCCTCGACTTTGGTCGCAGTTGGGAGGACCATCTACCCTTGGTGGAGTTCGCGTACAACTACAGATACCACTCCACCATCAGGATGGCACCATACGAGGCGTTGTACGGTAGACCTTGAAGATATCCTTTGTGCTGGACAGACCCTGGGGAGTCAGCAATTGTGGGACCAGAGATGGTATGGGCCATGACAGAGAAGGTCCAGGTCATCCAGGAGCGGATGAGGACAGCTCAGAGCTGGTAGAAGTCTTATGCTGACAGGAGGGGGAGGCCACTAGAGTTCTAGGATGGCGACCATGTCTTCTTGCATGTCTCACCTCGATGTGGATTACGGAGATTTGGATGAAGAGGCAAGTTGTCTCCACGCTTCATCAGACCATTCCAGGTCCTCAGCAGGATTGGCGAGGTGGCTTATCACCTGGCTCTACCACCTTAGTTGCATCGGGTGCACGACGTCTTCCACATATCGCAGTTGAGGAGATACGTGCATGACCCGACACACATCATTGACCATGGGGAGCTGGTTGTTGATGATGGGGCAACTTTTGCAGAGGTCCTGGTGGAGATCAAGGATCGACAGGAGTTGGTCCTATGTGGATGATCTATTCCTCTTGTGCGCATTAGATGGCAGCACGGGAACCTCCAGGGGAGCACTTGGGAGTGACAGGCTCATATGCGTGCTCAGTACCCAATTTTGTTTCCCTAGCTTATGATGTATCTTTACGGGGCCGTAAAGACCTAAGGTGGGAGTAATGTAGAGACCCATAAAATTCAGGGGAATTTTTTTCTTAATTTTCTTTGGAATTTTACAAGAACGCAGTTTCTGACGGCACTTGATTCCGAGGCCTGGAGTTCCCGGAATACATTTTTGAAGTTTGGATCGGGTACGTTTAGTGAACGAACGAGCGGGATTTCCTATCTTTTGAACCGGTGCTCGGAATTTAAATCGGATGGCACCGATTAACTCACAATTCCATTAATCGCTTAAGGGAACCTTTACCGTAGTTGCATTTGTGCGGGAGAAGAAGTTAATTAATGGGGTTTAATAAAGAAGTAAATAAATTTGTTGGATCAATTTTATTTTATATCAAGGTGGTTAATTTCTCCCATGGGAAGTTGGAGGTGGGGCCCACATCCACCCAACGTCCCATGTGTGGATAATGGAAAGGGTGGGGCCCACACGAGCCCCAACCTTTCACCTTCCCCCTTTAAACTTCTTAACCCCTCACCTTCCTAACTCCCCATTAACTCACTTCCATTGATTTTTTTTGACAACTTGTTATAATTAATATGGTGAGTTACTTAATTTCAAACTCTTGGATTTCAAATGGTTATGTTGTGTTAATAAAATTAAGACATGGTCTTATTTTATTATTATTAGAGTTTTTTCCACATTGAGAGGTTTGGGAAGTGTAATGTCTTCTTCTTCTTCAACCTCGACGGAGAACGTGAAGAACACCACGGACTCCATCGAAGAACACCGTTCTTCAACGAAGAACATCTCCGCCGAAGAATGCGAAATCTTCTTCCAAAGACGTTTCCTCTTCGAATGCACCTCGATGACAATGGAATTGACGTTCATTTTCCACGACGCCTGACTTTCGCGACGCTTGTCTTCCACGGCTCATTGACGTACACCATTCCTGAAACCGAGGTAGGGGTTCGACTATTTTAAGTTGGTGATTCTTTCCTTCTAATATGAAAGATAAATCTAACGGCAATGTTCCAATTTTTATTTAAATTAGTAATTGTGAAGGTTAAACGTTTTACGTTTCGGCCAACTACTATCGATATAACAGGAGGGGTTAGGTCCGCACAAACACGGCCGATACCACTCCCCCCTTTGCTATTCTTCGTTTTGATTAGCGAAGATGGTAATGCATTGTTGCACCGCGCTTGAGCGAAAGGGGACGTGAACGATGCAGGCCATGTCGAAGAAATGCGACGCTGTCGCACTGTGTCGAGAGTACGGTTGAGGCCGTGGCTGGAGTCGGGCCGCGGTGGAAGGACGTGGCATCGTCACGCCGCGCCGGACGAATTTGCAGCCATCCTGGTAGTAGCGGCCAGAAAAACCACCCACTGGAGATTTTGAAGAAGGCAGTCGGAACTCCGGCCACCGGCGCTGGAAGGCGCGGGACCGCCGGGCCCCGCGGCGACAAACCGGCCGGCCCTGCACTGGCCGGCCGTTACAGGGGAAAAGACGAGGGGTTACACCCCTCGGGTGGCACACCTGGCGCGGCCCCTTAAAGGGGGCTGCCCTTTTGAATTAATGGATGGGCGTAGCCCTCCCTTGGGCGCGCTCGCGCGGCCCGCTGGCCGCGCCGCCGGCCGGGCCGGGCTTCCGTGTCGGGCCCTGTCGTCGGGCCGGGTCGCCTTCCATTCCTGGTTGACCCAGTTCGGCCGACCCAGGGTGTACTTGGTCGGGCTGGGCCGGGCCCAGACCCCCTATTTTCGGAAAACTTTCTATCAAATGCCCATATCATGGGCTACGGACCTCCAATCGACACACCGTCAGTTGCGTAGCGATCCTTGGAACGAGAGGTTCGTTTCGGTATATCTCACTCAAGGTTTCAGAATACTTTGTGTTCGGCCGGGTTGGTTCGTACACGAAACCAACCGGGCCCTCGGAGCGAAAACACTCATATCTTGATCTTCGGAAATCCGATCGATGTACCATTGACTTTGTTGAATTCACCTGAGTGAGAAAGATCTTTTGGCATACTCCACTCGAGGTTTGGATGCAGGTGGAGTACGGTCAGGTTGGTTTTTTATTAAAAACCAACCGGGCCCCTGGGACGAAAAAGCCAATAACTCTCAGTCCGGGCGTCCGATCGACGCGCCATCTGCGACGTTGAGTTCCAGTTGACGATACAGACCTTTTGGATACATCAACTCTGGACTATGTGTCAGTTGATGTATCATCCTCTCTACTCGTGGAGCGGACCCTCCCGAACGAGCTTGCTGTGTGCGGGAATCCTAGTGCAGTTTGCGACTGCTACTGTGACTGCGACGACGACTGTACAGAGATCCTCATTGGATTCGACGGCGACGACTACAGCACTCAGTGATCCGATGTGGATCAGTGATACTGATCCTGTGTGGGTCCGATCCTGTGTGGTTTAGCGGTCAGCGGTTCTATGTGAGCCAGTACCTACAGATCCTCTGTGGGTCTGATCCTGTGTGGGTCTTTGCGAGGGTTATTACCTATCAATCCTTTGTGGATTCGACGACTTAGATGGATCAGTGATCATCTCTATCGTTTTCAAAGAAGTATACATGTGTGAGCTGAATCCTGTTTGCTTTCCTCTGTGGATTGTGTTGTGCTATCCTGTGTGGATTACATTTTGCTTTCCTATGTGTAATACATATACTTTCCTGTGTATACTGGGTTGTACATGGGCTCGAAGATTGGAGTGTACTGGAATTGATGACTTAGGTATATGTATGGGAATATACCTAAGTAGTGTCGATTTTTACTTCGTGATTGTATCTTTCTTTTCTGGTTTATCCTTTATGGATTTTGGGAGAACTTCGAGGGCTCAGGGTCCCTACTGAGTAGCTTATACTCACCCCTGCACGGGCTATTCCCGCACTACGTTGTGTTGGTTGCAGACGACGGACAGCGCTGATCGTGGTGGGGGCTTGTGGAGCTGGACAGTACATAGAGGTGGACCACTGGGCGGGACATACTCGGAGCAGACGGTGGGACCCGAGGAGCATTGGAGCTATTTGTACCCACCCTTCAGGTGGGATTCCCAGTGGACAGCATGGAGTAGTGGCTTTTACTTTTCAGTTGTTGTTTTCCCTTTCAAGTTGTACTTTACTTTCAGTTTGGGTTTGTATACTGGCCCACTTACTTTTCCGCACTTACTGTTGTACCAGTTTTTACTTAGTGTATACTTATTCCGCTTGCTTACTATGTGGTGCTTGTTTACTTTACAAAGGCAATTCCTTCCCTTTTTACCAGGATTTACGCCTTGGTTCTATTCTCCAGCCCCTGGCCTATGGAAGGCGGGCTTGGGGTAGTCACGGCACGGGCCCCGAGGACAGGTCGTGACATGTAAAGCGCTCGCCCATCAGGTAGTGTCGCCATGTCTTCAGAGCGAAGACCACTGCTGCTAACTCCAGGTCATGGGTAGCGTAGTTCTACTCATGCGGCCTCAACAAACGTGATCCATAGGCGATCACAGCCCGCTCCTGCATCAGGACACATCCGAGTATGGTCCCTGATGCATCGCAGTAGACTACGTACCCTACTCCCTCCTCAGGCAACCTCAAGATAGGTGCGATGGTCAATCTCTGTCTCAACTCCCGGAAGCTCTGCTGACAACTGTCTGACCACACAAAGGGTTTCCCCTTCTTCGTCAAAGCTAAGAGTGGTGTCGCAACTCTGGAGAAGTCTGGAACAAATCTCTGGTAGTATCCTGCTAGTCCCAAGAACCTCCACACCTCTGTCACACTCCTTGGTGGCTCCCAAGCTAGTACTTCCTCGATCATCGCAGGATCCACTACAACTCCCGCCTCAGAGATGACGTGTCCTAAGAAGTGGACATCGCGTATCCAGAACAGACCCTTCGAGAGCTTACCATAAAGCTGGTTCTCTTGGAGTGTGTCTAGTACAACCCGCAAGTGGTAGGCATGCTGCTCCTCAGTTTTTGAGTAAATCAAAATGTCGTCGATGAAGACCACAAAAAATTGATCGAGGTATGGCGGAAATATCCTATTCATAAGGACCATAAACATTGCTGGAGCATTGGTCACGCTGAAGGGAATAACCAAGAACTCATAGTGGCCATACCGACACCTGAAGGTCGTCTTCTGCATGTCCTCGGCTCGATCTCCGAGCTGATGATAGCCTGACCTGAGGTCTATCTTCGAGAACCACCGTGCTCCCTTGAGCTGATCACAGAGGTCATCAATCCTTGGAAGCAGATACTTGTTCCTCTCTGTCACCTGGTTCTAGCGACGATAGTCGACACAAAGTCGCAATCTCCCGTCCGCCTTCTTGGCGAACAACATCGGGGAAGCCCAGGGTGAAACACTAGGTCGGATGAACCCCTTACCCTGTAAGTCCTCCAACTGTACCCATAGCTCTCGAAGCTCAGTGAGGGCCATCCGATACGCTAGAGTCGATATTGGGGCTGTCCTGGTGTATTGGTCGATATAAAAGTATACCTATCTACGAGGAAGTAGCCATGGAACGTCGTCGGGAAAGACGTCCGCATACTGATCCACCACTGCATGAAAACTAGCACTCCACACGTCAACCAATCCTAGGATGAGGCTAGCCAAATGATGAGTGATGGGATTTCATATCCTCTACGAGAGTCGATCCTATGCTGAAAAGGCTCCCTTCTCACCGGTGAAGGTGAACCTGCTCCCGTCGGTGCGTACACATCGCACCTTTCGCCTAATACAGTCAATCTGTGCATGGAATGTAGACAACCAATCCTTGCCCAAGATGACGTCGTAAGGCCTCGACTCCGCTACAATAAGATCCTAGCTGAAGCTCTCACCTCCTAGAGTAATCTCACACTATCAGCACCAGTGCATAATCTTCAAGTCTGCTCCCGTTGGAGTCTCTAGACGTAAGGATCGAGCCAACGGCTCTATCGGAATCTCTGAGATCCGAATAATGGCAGTGACTATGAAATAATGACTCGCTCCTGTGTCTATAAGTACTAAAACAAGGGTGGAATAGACACAGATAGTACCTCAAATCATCTCGGGCATGCCGTGGTCATAGGCCTCCGCTGCCTAGAGTTGTGCCTGTCTCTGCCTGCCAGCTCCCTGTGGTCGGGGTGGACCTCCTGGTGGTGGTGGTGGAAGAGCCTCAAAGCGTCGCCCACCCCCTACTGCTCGGCCAGCTCCTCTGCCTCGTCCGCTTGCTCCCTGCGGATCGCCACGGTCAACCCTCTGCCTCTGCCTCTGCATCGGTGGTCCCTCAACTGTCTGTTGCCCCTCAGCATGGCGGGTCGGGCAATCAAGAGCCATGTGGCCCTGCCGGCCGCATGAGTAGCATTGCCTGCCTCTCAAAAGACTGGCTCCGTGCTGTGTGCCATGCACTGCTGAGCCAGTGTGCTGAGGTCGTCTGCTTGAGGGTCTGGTCTGCCTGGACCCAAGTGTCATCCGTCAACTGCCTACTGCAGAAGACTCTGCTACGTGTCGCCCTACGGTGGGTCTCAGCGATGGTGTAAACTCAGCAAGAAAGATCTCGATCAAAAGGGCTCGCTCCAGTACTCCGGTCTAAGTCAGAATTATGAGGGAGATCAGTGATGCCCTGATCTCGTGTCACAAACCCTGCTCAAAGGTCTAGGCCCAGAATAATGGGTCTTGTACCATATCTGTAGAGCAGCGCGATAGATCAGTAAATCTCGTTGTGTACTGGACGACCGTCATGCTGCCCTGCCGCAAGTGAAGAAGCTCTTGGATGCGTACCACACGGAGGGTGGCTGGGAAGAACTCAGAGCGGAAGAGGCTCTCAAAGTCCGTCCAGAGAAGAGGTGACTCATCGTACACCTAGAGCCTCAAGCTCCTCCATCGGCCCGCTACTGCGTGCAGCAGGCTCACTACGATGATCACCATGAGGTCTGCTGGTGTCCTCACTAACCAAAAAACTCGTACTACTGCCTCTAGCCAGTCCTCGGCTACCTGGGTGTCCGTCTCCCCTCGGAACCTGGGTGGTCGCTGGCACTGGAACTCATGCAGTGCAGTAAGGTGACGTGCATCATCAGCGGCTAGGGCTAGAAGCATTGGTGGCTCAGCGAGTAGAGCTATCGTCGGTGCCACTACTGACAAAGGGCCCTGCACCGAGGCCTCGTCCCTCGGTGGGCTATCTTCACCCTCAAATCTTGGAACCCTAGCTAGCTGCCGTCGTGGGGCCATCCTAAAAAGGAAACAGGTGCGACATGGTCAGAATAATATACCTGGTGAGCTGATACAATGTAATCACAAAGAAAACTTCAAACACACATGCAATCAATGTTTTCATGCATTAAGTAAGAAATCGGAAGTCAGGGTCCTGGTGTACGTTACGTCGACTACCGCACTAACACTGGACTCCCTGGACTGATAACCACACCCAATATGCTAATCACTATTGCTTCACATAGAAAAAGATCAGAGTCCCAAGTTCTGCAGTAGATCCGAACTCCTCTGATACCAATTTTTCACGACCCGTCCTCGGGGTCCGTGCCGTGACTACCCCAAGCCCGCCTTCCATAGGCCAGGGGCTGGTGACTTGCACCAAGGTGTAAATTCCCAATAAAAAGGGAAGGCATTGCCTTTGGAAAGTAAACAAACACCACAGAGCAAGCAAGATGTACAAGTAAACACTAAGTAAAAGATGGTACAACAATAGGTGCGGAAAAGTAAGTGGGCTAGTATACAAACCCAAACTGAAAGTAAGTACAACTGGAAATGGAAAATAACAACTGAAAAGTAGAGCTGCAGCATCGATCCATCCACTGGAAGTCCCACCTGAAGGGTGGGTACAGTTAGCCTCCACTGCTCCTCGGTTCCAGCCAACCGCTCCGAGTACGTCCCGCCCAGTGGTCCACCTCCAGGTACTTTCCTGCTCCGCAAGCCTCAATCACGATCAGCGCTATCCGTCATCTGAAACCAACATAATGTAGTGCGGGCATAGCCCGTGCAGGGGTGAGTATAAGCTACTCAGTAGGGACCTCGAGACCCCCGATGGTCTCCCAGAATCCACAAAGGATAATCCACAAAGGAAAGATACTATCATGAAGTAACATCTGACACTGCTTAGGTATATGACCATACATATACCTAAGTCATCATTTATCGTTCGGCTCCAACATCCGAACTGAAGTACAACCCAGTCCACATAGAAAAGAAAAACGTAAATCCACACAGGATAGCACAACACAATCCACATATGAAAGTAAAATAGGATTCAGCTCACATAGGTATACTTCTTCGTATGACGATAGAGATGATCAGATATATCCACTGATTCATCTAAGTCGTCGGACCCACAAAGGATCGATAGGTACTAACCCCCACAGTGACCCACACAAGATCGGACCGACACAGGATCTGTAGGTGCTGGCTCTCACAGAACTGCTGAGGGATGACCCACACAGGATCGGTAGCACTGATCCTCATAGCATCGCTGAGTGCTGTAGTCGTCACCATCGAATCCACTGAGGATTTCTGTACAGTCTTCATCGTCACAGTAGAAAACGTAGCCATCTCTAGGGTTCCCGCACACACCAAACATGCTCGGGAGGGTCCACTCCACGAGCCGAGAGGATGATACATCAACTGACACATATTCCAGAGATGATGTATCCAAAAGTTCTGTATCTTCAATAGGAACTAAACGTCGCAGATGGCGCGTCGATCGGACGCCCGGTCTGAGAGTTATTGGCTTTTTCGTCCCAGGGGCCCGGTTGGTTTTTAAGCCAAAACCAACCCGACCATACTCCACCTGCATCCAAACCTTGTGCGGAGTAATCCAAATGATCTGTTTCACTTAGAGGAATCCAACAAAGTCAACGGCACGACAATCGGACGTCCAGAGCTTAATATATGAGCATTTCCGCTCCGAGGGCCCGGTTGGTTTCGTGTATGAACCAACCCGGCAAAACCCACAATATTCCGAAACCTTGAGTGCGATATACCAAAACGGCCATCTCGATTCAAGGATTGCTACGCAACTGACAGTGCGTCGATCGGAGGTCCGTTGTCCATGATATGGGAAAAAGACCAAAGACTGTCCGAAAACGGGGGTTTCGGGCCCGGACCGACCCGGCCCGAGACCCCCCGGTCAGCCCGAACCAGGTCGACCTGACTTGGGTATGGGTCGGCCCAGCCCGGCGCGGCCCGGCGCGGCTGGGCTCGCTGGAGCCAGTTGTCTCGGCCAAGCGGACGAGCCATTCTGGCTCGCGGGGGGGGGGGGGGGGACGCTGCCCCCCCCGGTTTCCCTGTAACTGTGGCCCCATTAATGGGGTCGCTTGCTTGGCCGGCGGGGGGAATTAATTCCCCCAGTTTTCCCTTTGTCCGGCCAGCCCGCACCGGCCGGCCGGTTCTTCCAACAAGGACCGGCGGCGGCCGGTCCTTCTTACTTCGCCGACACCGGCGGCCCGGAACCGGCAGCCGGTCACCCTGCTCCTCCGCGGCCCATAACTGGCCGCAGCCTGGTTCGTCCGGCGTGGTGCGATGGCACCGCACCCCTCCACCGCAACCCCTCTCCGGCCGCGGTGTCTTTGGTTTTCTTTGACGTGGCACGACGGCATCACATCCTTGTTCAACTTCACGGCGCGGCGTGACGGCGCCGCACATTACTTGACGTACCATCCCGCGTGGTGCGACGACACCATGCCATTCCGTCCCAACCATATTAGAAACAACATTCAAATTGGAGGAGGGTCGGCCATGTTTGTGCGGTCTGGCCCCCTCTCGTTAATCGATAACAACTGGTCTTAAATTCACGAAGGAAGAAAAAGTAGAATTCACGAAAAAAAATATTAAATAAACCCCTACTTGAGCGTAGCTAGAACGGGGGTTCTCCGCGGAAAACGACGTCGCGAGGTGAAGCTCCGTAAGTTGACAGAGAACGCCCAAGGAGGAAGTGGCGTCTCGTTTTCATTGACACAGGAAGAAGATTGAAAGAGGGTGCATCGTCGATCTTCGGAAACACACCGGCTGCGAAGAGGAGAAGAGACGGCACGTCGATATCTTCTTACGGTGATGGAGTTCTTCGTCGATGTCTTGGTGTTCTTCATCGAAGTCTTGGTGTTCTTCATGATGAAGATGAAACACCTAAGTGCTCTCTCCTCAATTGTCCATACACAACATCGAACCAAAATAAAATAAGGCTCACCCTTATTTTATTAACTCATGCCACAATCCAAAAATTCAAAACATAAATTAATTAATTGAATTGTTATGTTGGCATACTTAATGAGAGGATAGGAAAAGTCAAAAGAGTTACACAACATAAGTGGGGGGTTAAGTGGTGTTAGAGAGTTAAGGAAATTGAAAAGGTGGGGGCTCGTGTGGTCCCCACCTCACCTTTAATCCACACAAGAGAAACTAACAAACAGTGGGTCCCACCCTAACTCCTACACTTAGGTTCTAACTCATGGAGAAGAGAAATAAAATTCATAACGAACATTTTATTTCACTAACACGTAATCCACAAATTTAAACAATTCATAACGAGCAAACAAAACTCCTGAAAAGGCATTCCTAAGTAATTATCGGCGCTGCGGCTCCATTGGTGCCCTTGGAATTTGATTCCGAGCACCGGTTCAAAAGATAGGAATTCTCGCTCGTTCGTTCACTGAACTTACCTGAGCTAAACTTCGGATAGAAATTCCAGGCACACCGGGCCTCAGAATCAAGTGCCGTCAGAAACTTCGTTCTTGTAAAATCCCAAAAAATATTAAGAATAAATTTCCGTTGAATTTTACGGGTCTTTACATATTTTTATTCTAAAACCAATTTATAAATTAATTTAATTTTTTAAATTTCTAAATTAATTGTTTATTTTCTATTAAAAATTTTTAATTTTCACAAGTCATCAAAAATTGTAAATTTTAGAAAGATCCAAGAACATCACCCTCAGATAATTTTGACATTATAAATTCAAAAAAGAATTTTTTTTAATCATATAAATATAATAAGACATTCAAATATTATATTATTAATTTTAATAATAATAAATTAAAATCAAATATTGAAAAAAAGTAATTTTCATACATATCAATGAATTAGGGAAAATAAATTATGTAACGCCCTGACCCCAGTTACCTAGAGTCGGTGCATTATTTTAATACATTGGCATGATTACAATGAATCAAGTCCTGAAGGACCGATGAGTTTACCAGTCGTCGAAAATAGATTACATACATGAATGTTACATTACACATTAGAAAATAAACTACAACATAAATGATCCTTTGAGAAAGCCATTAATCCCCAACCATAACCCTGCTTATCAATCATAATACACTTTTAGGAATCCTGGGAAAATAAAACATAAGAAAGGGGTGAGCTCAGATGATCAGTAAGTGTAAATAATTTAGGGGAAGCAATAAACTTTTAAAGATAGTTGTGTGATAAAAACAACAGCCTTTTTAAATATAAACATGAACATAATATGACAAAAATAAATCAAACATTACCTTATAAACAAGCACATGGATATTCAACTAATCGAATAATCACATGTAATAAATAATTTCATAAGGAGGGAATGTATAACACTGGACATCATTACCACATAGTGAAGGCCTCGTGCCAAGACTACAAATAAATGTTTTGCCAAAGCCTTGTTCCAAGAAACTATTTTAACTCATGAGACCAACTGATGCATTGAGGAGCTATAGCGGGCTCCACCCATAACTTACTAAGTCCACTACATTTCTTATATGAATAGTTGAAACATAACATAAACATTCGTATTAAAACTATCATAAGATATGTCAATACATTAACCATAAACCATGAATGGTATAAAAATAGAACATCCACAGTCAAACATATCAAAACTCATTCAATATAATATGGAGGATTGTATTATAATAAATCAACCTCAATCAAAAATAATATTTAGTAAAGAATGCTGACATAGTTGAAAATGACGAGTAAATATTTTTGTGAGAAATATCCTTTTGTTAAATCATTTAAAAGTCACACATTTATAAAAGAAGTAATTTAATATATATTTTTGAATCAATGTGTCCCCTACCACTTTGAAACATTTGAAAAGAATTATCATTTCAAAACATTCATGTCTATATAAATAAATAGTTAAAATCTTTTTAAAAACATGAACATTAATTAAAACGATTTAGAAAGATAAATCCTTGAAACATTTAAAATTCTATTATTGATAAAGGGAAAATTTCAAAATTCGTTAAAATATTCATTTTGAAATCATTTTTATAAAAAAAATGACATGGATGATAAAAATGTCCCAGTAAATACTTACACATAAACAATCTCGGATAATAATGAGATTGGTGAATTAACCCTTTCCTTGAAGATTCCATTAGTCAAGGTTACATTTAAACTCCTGTATGAAAATCATTGTATGTTATTAAAGTATACCAGAACCATATTAATATTTATGATATCATACAAGATTCATTTATGACCATATACCACCCATTTAATAATAAATTTAATGTTAAATTAACATTCTGGGTAATAATCGCCTTCTTTATCGTACGTGTTTTAACTTGCTACTCTGGATTGTATCACATAAATAAAGATATAAATACATCTAGAGTATAAAACATGATTTATATATCATATATATTCAGAATATAAATATGTATAATAGACAAATATATGAAATGAAAAACACCATTTATAGAGACTATAGTCTGTACGTACGCATAAACGATGTTTCCATTTTCATATCATATTGAACGGAACTATGTAAATAAGATATATGTAAGTACATATATATATATATATATCCAGTATTATTATTATTTCATATATTACATAATTATTACTAATATATATTTTTTATAATATTCGATTAATATTGAACGTGGAAATGAATCTCATCCCGTCGTGGAGAGGATAACATGTACGTACGCATGAGAGACAATACCATTTCCTTAATGGTGTATAATTGGTATAATAATTTTATAGATACATTAGAATGTTATTTTAATTATTTATATACATATTACTCATCATTATATCCATCCGAATAACATAGTGTTGAATAATAAATTACACCACGGCGTGGAGATGGTAAGCCATACGTACGCACGCCTGGTGACATTATCATTCATAAGATGGATAAAATTATGAATACAATTGCTCCATATTTATAATAAAATCAAAATATATATATGTGATACTGGATTTATTATTTTATAATGGAAAAAAAGAAAGATTAAGTGGAAGAATAAGAGAACTTGAAAGAGGGTGGTGAAATCATTACCTCTTCTTCAGCTTCTTCCTTTTGATTTGATTAAAAAGGAAATATTGGTTGGCTTTCTGACCAAATTAAGGCCACTAAGATGAATTTAGGATAGTTGGGAGGATATTTGGGCCGGGGTTGACTGAGCCAAATGGCTTTAGAGGTTTGAATAAGAGAGAAGGGGTAGTTCCTTTTTATAAGAGGGGTGATGGGCACCTTTGGAAAAACATAAAATATTATTTTATAATAAATTCAGATTTGGTTTGGTTTATAATGGCTCAAAATTGACATAGTTTGAGGATAGGGTGGGTTTGGGTAGAAATAATCTCAACCAATAGGTTTTAGACAAGTTTAGGTTACCATTTTAACCTTATCATTTATATTTAACTCTATGTTAGATAATTTAACTATTACTATGTCGTCTTTCATTCTTACACTATATGGCTAATAAACATACTATATACTACCAATAATGTCCCAATTGGTTAATTACTGTAATATATATTATTATATAAGTCTTTTGGAAGAATCGTATATTTTTAGGACCATTATATGAATTAATAATATAATATTTTTTTTAAAAACTATTTTATTTCAATTTTGACACTATTTGGTATTTGTTTTTTTAACTTATAACAGAATGATTACTTCGAAGAAAATAAATTGAATCGATAATTAAATGTCCTATTACCCTATTAAATTCTTTTATGTCATAAAAACATTGAAACTAATTTTTTTTAAATATTTATAAAACCATTTATTCAATTCACTCATTAATAATGAAATTATCGCATCATCATTGTGTCATTAATAAATTTGATTATTAAATCTATAAAAATTATCAATAAAATAACATTCTTCAGGAAATAATTTTAGATTTATAATGAATATTTATATTCTAATTTATCTTATTTATAACCCAATATGAAAAATTATTTAGTTAATAAACATTGATTTTAACTCTTCTTTAAATAAAATAATAATAATTGTCTTAATCTAATCCATGTGGACCTAAATGGTCATATTTTATTCCTATGGTTGTTTTTGATCGAAATACACTTATCCAATAGATTTAGGACATGTGTTAGGGTAACAATAATATCATTTTTATCCTTAATTACCCTATTTACTTTTAACTGTGGTAAATAAGGGTAAAAAGTTACAATTCACCAAAAAATATTTTTATCTTATTGAACCACATTTTACTTACTGATATCACCCCTGTCTCTTTAATTTTTGAAATTTCACTCACAAAAGTGGTAAAATTTTGTTTTATTTGAATTCGCAAATTCTCTAAGGAGGTGGGTAAAAGATAGTGAAAAGTCATATAAAACAATTTATATATCTAAAAATATTATAAATTGACTCGAATGTATTAAATTTAACTTATATGGATATAATGTATCTATTTTGACCTAAAATAAATTTAAATAAAATAAATAATTATTTAAATAAAAATTCAGTTTTAAACGATTGCTCTTTGTTTTTTTACTATTTATCAAAAATTGAAAGTTTTCATAAAAATAACCAAAATTCACCGTAGGCTAATTTTGATATTCCAAATCCAAAAATGAACTCTATTTTACACAAATCAAAACATATAAGTTTCATTTATTAATTTAAAATTAATTCTTGTTGTAAAGACAAATAGCTTGTTTTAAAAAAAACAATAACTATCGAAAGATAGACACTTGTTTATGTATAATTTCAATGTGAAATTAATTACAATGACCAAAATTGTATTAAAGGGTAAAAATATAATCTAATTATACTTCCAAAACATTAAAATGTATAATTCAACACTATAAATTATTTTGATTAAAGAAAAGTTATTTTCAGTTAAAATATAGTATTTTCCAATCTTCACCCAAATATGAATGTTATCAGAAAAACACCAAAAATTTATTAAAAATAAATTATTATGTCCCGATTCATAAGAAGAAGTAGATTTTGTCAAAATGAATATTTAAAAGTTTCAGAAATTGGTTATAAAAAGTGTTCTCCATTAAAAGGAGGTAAAATTTCATTTTTTTTTTAAAATAATTCTTTGATCCGAAAAAAATGAATTTATTATTATATTATGTCTAAGAAACTCAAAATATGGATTCTAAAATTATATGGATTATATAATGTTTAAAATTCAATTAATACTATTCATAACCGCTTTTGAACGTCTAGTTTGATAAGTCGTGATGCGCTTGAACTCAGTGATGCGTGTAGTGCAAGTTATTGTGTTCCTTTGAAGACATAACATACTATGAAATGTTGGGGAGTTACAATCTTTCCTCTGTCAATAAATTGCATCCTCGCAATTTGAAATTGTTCTTATAAAATAAAAGGTTGAAAATAGAAAATACATTTGTGGGGAAACCCACATCGGAAATTGGGTTATTAAAATTTAGTCTTAATAAGAGGAAACGAGGAATGAAATGGTCAACATAAAATTATGATCTCGATTAAGAGAACATTAGTGGAAATTAAAGACACATAATTGGAGGTAAAATGTAAATATTTATAGCCAGTGATTGAGGTTATCAATCACAAAAAATTGTAGAATTATGGGCCTCATATCCACCAATCTATGATGATTTAAAATACCATAGGTTCAACAAAATGTAAGGTATTAGGGTAACACATTTTTGGTTTTAAGATCCCTACCATAAAGATTAATAATTAATTTATCCATAAAATATGAGGTAAATATATATATATATATATATATATATGCATGTATGTATGTATATATATACTTGACAAGTAGAGTTTCATCCTTCAACTAATTCCTACCACAAAAATCATTTTCACACTAAATGATTGAAAAAATATATATTGTTTTATCCTAATCATATAGGGTTCCAAAAATAATGAATTTATAATTCACATATCAGACCCTTAAAAAAACTAAATTATTCAATCTAGGACACCACGTGGGTTAGTGATAGGTGATACACACTTGTCTCCCTTCCTTTGCGGGTTCATGTCTTACGGCCTTTCCGGACGTGACGGGTTACCGCCCATCCTTTGGGTTGTCCTTTTTATGGCAATCCAAAAATATCCTTAACAATTTTATCCAATTTCAATCATAATCCATTCCAACCATTAGAATAATCCAAAATACTTATATCCAAACTCTCAATCAAAAGTTTATAATGATGTTAAACATAATGAGGATCCTTTTTCCAGGTAATAACATGTGAACACCTTCATCGTGTATTTTTTACAACACTGCAACATCCTAAGTTACAAAAATCAACCATCTCTTATTCCAAAATCACAACCTCGTTATCAGTACCATATTAAGGATTATCTTTCCTTCTACCATTTATTTTCCAAAAACTGTAGCTTACAATTAAGTCACATTTCATAGACCCATATAATATCAAATCCTTAATAAAATAGTACTGCAGTATAATCCTTATTTATCTCCTTAATTCATGTAACTAGTATTTTGTTGATACAACACTCAAATGAAATAATTCAATAACAACAACATAATAACACTAGTCATTATTATTCATATGAGGTAGTATCATAACTTTATTATTATCCAATAACATCATTTTTGGTATACTCTTATGAATGGGATGTTGATTCGGGTAGTGTCTCAACGCCTTGCAAATTAATCATTTTACATTTGAAAACTTTTTCTTACCCTTGCAATTACGTACTTGGTGTCCTTTTTATCCAAACTTATAACAAACTCCCATTCCTTTTTTGAATTTATCAAGGTGATTCATTCCACATTTATCACATATTGGAAAGTCCTTCTTTCTATTGTTCCCTTTATCCATCTTTCTTTATACCACCCTTTTCTTCTCTGTCTTCCCTTCAAAGCCATAGGATTCAGAGAATTAATTAATGATCATATTAACACATGATACTATTTATTCATATGATGATAATCCATATGAGACTATATCCTTTCTATATGTTTGCTTAATACCATGAATGATATGACCCTTCTTACTCTTTGGATTATACGTATTTTTGGAGTTCTCAGTCCTTCTACTATGTGACATTTCTAAACAATGGAATACACTAGGTTAGTTTATGAATCTCAATTCATAATTCCAAACATGTAATATACCTAATGTAAATTGAACAGTTTATGGATGTAATCCATAATCAAAAAATGTTTTCTTTGAGGAGGTATATACTCATAAACCCTTAATAGTGGTTGGTAAAGAAAAAGAGAATTATCCTAAGCATATCCCCGGGAGGTGTCATAAAAAATAGTGTAGGAAGGCCCATTGTCGTGCAGCAGTTCCCTTTCAAGTCTATGTCAAAGTGGTGTTTTCAGGTATTACCCCTAGGTACATCTATGCTAGAGCCACCTCTACCTGATTGTATCCAGACAAGGATATATTTTCTTGGAAAACTCACAAAATCTCTCTATTACCAAAATTTTAGGAAGTCCTTCAATACAAATGTTCAAAGTCTATATAAGTTCGATGTGCTCTAATCAGAGATTATGTAAATCTAGCTTCCAAGGTTATTTCTAAACATCATCTCATACTAACTGCAATTCCCCGAACCCAATTAACCAGATTCAGTGAATTATTTTAATACATTAGCATGATTCCAATGAATCAAGTCCTGAAGGACCGATCAGTTTAGCAGTCTTGGAAAATATATTACATACATGAAAGTTACATTACATATTAGAAAATAAAACACAGCATAAATGATCCTTGGAAAAATCCATTAATCCACAAACATAACCCTGCTTATCAATCATTATACACTTCTTGGAATCCAAGGAAAATAAAACATAAGAAAGGGGTGGGCTCAGATGCTTAGTAAGGGTAAATAATATAGCGGAAGCTGTAATCATTTAAGTCAAGATGTGTGATAAAAAAACAGAATTTTTAAACACAAACTTGAACATAAAATGAAAAAAAGCAAACATTACCATATAAACATGCACATTGATATTCTACTAGTCGAATAATCACATGTAATAACTAATTTCATAATGAGGGAATGTCTAAAGCTGGACATCATTACCACATAGTCAAGGAATTGTGCCAATACTACAAATAAATTTTTTTTCAAGACCTTGTGCCAAGACACTAGTTTGTCTCATGATACCTACTGATGCATCTAAGAGCTATAGTGGGATCCACCCGTCACTTTCTTACTGCACTGCATTCATCATATGAATAGTTGATACATAACATAACTATTCTTATTAAAACTAGCATACAAAATGACAATACATTAACCATAAACCATGAATGGTATAAAAATAGAACATCCAGAGTCAAATATTTCATAACTCATTAAATATAATATGGAATATTTTATTATTAGAAATCCACCTAAATCAAAAATAATATACAGTAAAGGATGCTGACATAGTTGAAAATGATGAGTAAAACTTTTTAAGAGAAATAAAGTTTTTGTAAATTCATTTAAAAGTAACACATTTATAAAGGAAGTAATTTAAAAGAGATTTTGAATCAAAGTGTGCCATACCACTTTGAAACATTTGAAAAAATTTATCATTTCAAAACATTCATGTCCATATAAATAAATCCTTAAAATCATTTTGAAAACAAGAACATTAATTAAAAATATTTAAAAAGATAAATATTTAAAAGGTTTAAAATTCAGAACTTGATAAATAGTACCTTTCAAAAATCCTGAAAATATTCATTTTGAAATCATTTTTATGAAAAATGGACATAGATGATAAAACTTTTCAGCAAATACTTACACATAAACAATCTAGGATAATAATGAGATTGTGGAATTAACCCTTACCTTGAACATTTCTTTAGTCGAGGGTATGTTTAACCTCCTGTATGAAAATTGTAGAAAGTTATTAAATTATAACAGATCCATATTAATATTTATGACATCATACATGATTCATTTATGACATTATACTACCCATTTAATAATAATTTCCATGTTAAATTAACATTTTGTGTAATAATTGCTTTCTTTATCGCACGTGTTTTAACAAGTTAATCTTGATTGTATCACTCAGATAAAAATTTAAATACATATATAATATAAAAATTCATTTATATATCATATATATTTAGAATATAAATGTGTATAATAGACATATATATGAAATAAAAAACACCATTTTTGGAGACGGTAGTCCGTACGTTCGCATAAATGTTGTTTCCATTTTCATGTTGCATTGAATGGGATTAAGTGAATAATATATATATATATAAGTATATATATATATATCAATATATATATATATCCTGGAGAATTATTATTTCATATATTTCATACTTATTAGTAATATATATTTTTATAATCGTCGATGAATGGTGAACGTGGAAATGAATCTCATCGCGTCGTGGAGACGGTAATTCGTACGTACGCACGAGCGACAATAAAATATCCTTAATGGAGTAGAATTGGAAGGTATATTAATTTTATATAGACATTATAATGTTATTTTCATTATTTATATACATATTACACATCAATATATCCGTCCAAATAACATACTGTTGAATAACAAATTACACCACGACGTGGAGATGGTAAGCCGTAATACGCATGCATGGTTACATTATCATTAATAACATGAATAGAATAATGAATATAGTTGTCCCATATTTATAATAACATCACAGTATATATAATATACTGGAGTAATTATTTTATAATGGAAACAACAAAGAATGAGTAAGTGGAAGATTAAGAGAACTTGAAAGAGGGTGGTGAAATCATTACCTATTCTTCGGGTTCTTCCTTTTGATTTGATCAAAAGGGATCCATAAGATGACTTTCTAAACAAAGTACGGCCTCTAGGATAAATTTAGGATAGTTGGGACGATATTTGGGCTGGTTTTGGCCGAGAAAAATGGCTTTGGAGGTGTGAATTTGAGATAAGGAGAAGTTCCCTTTTATAAGAGGGGTGCGGGGCACCTTTGCAAAAACTTAAAATATTATATTATAATAATTTCATAATCGGTTTATAATGACTCCAAAGTGACTTATTTAGAGGATAGGGTGGGGATGGTCGAAATAATCTCAAAAAATTGTTTTTAGACAATTTTATGTTACCTTTTTAAACTTATCATTTAGATTTTTATCTAAGTTAAATAATTTAACTATTACCGTGTCTTCTTGTATTCTTACACTACAAGGTTAATAAACGTACTATATACTACCAACCAAACCCCAATTGGTTCATTAATGTGATATATATATTATTATATAAGTCTTTTAGATTAACCTTAGATTTGTAATACCATTATATAAATAAATAATATAATATTTGTTTTAAAAACTATTTTATGTCATTTTGACACTATTTGGTATTTGTTTTTTTTAATTAATAATAGCATGATTACTTCAAAACAAAAATACATTGAATAAATCCTAACATGTCATATTAACCTATAAAATAATTGGATGTTATAAAAACGTTGAAATCGTATTTATTTTAATATTTATAATACCAATTATTTGATTCTTTCATTAATAAGGTAATTACTGCTTCATCATTATGTCATTAATAAATTTAATTATATAATATGTAGAAATAAAAAATAAAATACCATTATTTAGAAACTATTTTTTTCTTTCTAATGAATATTTATAGTTTAATTTATCTTATCTATAACCCTATACTAAAAATGGTTTAGTTATTAAACATTAAATTCAACTTTTTTAACACTTCTTTAAATAAAATAATAATAAATGTCTTAATTTAATCCATGTGGACCTAAAGGGATATATTTTATTCCTAAGGTTTTTTTGTTCGAATTACACATATTCAATAGAATTAGGACATGTTTTAGGTTAATAATAATATCATTTTTACCTTTAATTACCCTATTTACTTTTAACCGTGGTAAATAAATGTAAACAGTTACTATTCACCAAAAATTATTTTTATCTTATTGAACCACATATTACTCATTGATAACAACCGTGTCTCTAGAATTTTTGAATTCTCACTTGCAGAAGCGGTAAAATTATGTTTTATGTGAATTCACAAATTCACCTAGGAGGTGGGTAAAAGACGGTGAAAAGTTCTATAAAAATATTTATATATCTAAAATTATTATAAATTGACTCCAATGAATTACATTGAAATTATATAGATATTATGTATCTATTTTGACCTAAAAAAAATTTAAATAAAATAAATTATTATTTAAATAAAAATTTGGTTTTAAACGATATCACAGTGTTTTGTCACTATTCATCAAAAATTGAACGTTTTCAGAAAAATACCAAAAAGTCGCCGTAGGATAATTTCAATATTCTGAATCCAAAAATTATGCCTATTTTAAAAAATAAAAAATATATAAGTTTCATTTATTAATATAAAATTATTTTTCAATGACAAAACTAATAGCGTGTTTTTAAAAAAAAAATTATCAAAAGATTGACACTTGTTTATGTATAATTTCAAATTGAAATTAATTCCAATGACCAACATTGGATTAAAGGGAAAAAATATAATCTAATTATACTTCCAAAACAATAAAATTTATAATTCAACTCTATAAATTATTTTGATTAAAAAATGTTTTTTTTTGTTAAAATATATTATTTTTCACTATTCACCCAAATATTAAAGATATCAGAAAAACACCAAAAATTTGTTAAAACTAAATTCTTATGAATATATTCTAAAGAAGAAGTTTATTTTGTCAAAATTAATATATTAAAGTTTAAAATATTTTATTTAAAATGGGTTCTCCATTAAAAGGTGGTAAAATTGCATTTTTTTTTAAAAATAATTCTTTTTTCTGAAAAATAAATGAATTTGTAATTACATTATGTCTATGTAAGTCATAATATGGATTCTAAAATTATAAGGATTATAAAATGTTCCAAATTCTGTTAATACTATTCATAACTGCTTTTGAACGACTAGTTTGATAAGTCATGATGCTCTTGAACTTAGTGTTGCGTGTAGTGCAAGTTATTACATTACTTTGAAGAAATAATGTACTATGAAATCTTGGGGTGTTACATTATTCCCTCCAACAAATTTCTTCATCGCAATTTGAAATTATTCTTTGAAAATTAAAGGTTGAAAATAGAAAATACCATTTTTGGAAAAACCACATCTAAAATTGTGTTAACAAAATTTAGTCTTAATAAGAGGAAAATGGGAATGAAAAAGTCACCACTAAATTATGACCTCGATTAAGAGAAAATTGGTAGAAATTATAGTCACATAATTGGAGGAATAATGTAACTATTTATAGCAAGTCATTGAGGTCAACAATCACAAACAATTAGAGAATTGTGGGCCTCAAAGCCACCAATTTATGATGATTTAAAATACCATCGGTTCAACAAAACGTAAAGTGTTAGGATAACACATTTTTGGATTTAAGATCCCATCCATAAATTTTGATAATTAATTTATCCATAACATTATAGGTAAATATATATATGTTTGTTTGTGTGTGTGTTTATATACTTGACAAGTAGAGTTTCATCCTTCAACTTATTCCTACCACAAACTCATCTTTCACTCTAAATGATTTCAAAAAAAAATTCTATTTATCCTAATATTATAGGGTTACAAAAATAATGAATTTATAATTCACATATCATAACCTTTAATAAAACTTCATTATTCAATCAAATACATCACGTGGGTCAGTGATAGGTGATACACCCTTGCCTCCCTTCGGTTGCGGGTTCAAGTCTCGCGGCCTTGCTGAACGTGACAGGTTGCCACCCGACCTTCAGGTTGTCCTTTTTTTGGAAATCCAAAAATAACCTTAACAATAGTATCCAATTTCAAACATAATACATTAAAATAACTAATGTAAATTGAACAGTTTCGAGATATAATCCATAATCACAAAAATGTTTTCTTTCAGAAGGTATATACTCATAAACCCTTCATAGTGGTTTGTAAAGAAAACGAGAATTATCCTAAGTATATCCCCCGGGAGTGTCGTAACCAAGTGTGAAGGAAGGCCCGTTGTCAGACACCAGTTCCCATTCAAGTCTATATCAGAGCAGTGTTTTCGGGTTTTACCCCTAGGTTCATCTGTGCCAGAACCACCTCTACCTTCTCATATCCTGATAGGGATGTATTTTCTTGGAAATCTCACAAAATACGTACATTACCAAAATTCCAGGAATTCCTTATATACTAATTCTTAATGTATATCTTATTTCTATGTGCTCTATTCAGAGTTTATATAAATATAGCTTCGAAGGTTATTGCTAAACTTGCTCTGATACCAACTGTAACTCCCCGACCCCAGTTACCTAGATTCCGTGCTTTATTTTAAAACATTAGCATGATTACATGGAATCATGTCCCAAAGAAACGATCATTTTAGCAGTCTTGGAAAATATATTACATACATGAACATTACATTAAACATTAGAAAATAAAACAAGATCATAAATGATCCTTTGAGAACACCATTAATCTCCAATCTTAACCCTGATTATCAATCACAATACACTTCTTGGAGTCCTGGGAAAATAAAACATAATAAAGGGGTGAGCTCAGATGCTCAGTAAGGGTAAATAATTTAGTGAAAGCTACAAAATTTAAAGGCAAGATGTGTGATAAAAACAACATAATTTTTAAACATAAACTTGAACATAATATGAAAAGAAATCAAACATTACCATATAAACATGCACCTGTATATTCTACTAGTCGAATAATCACATGTAATAACTAATTTCATAATGAGGGAATGTCTAACACCGGACATAATTACCACCTAGTGAAGGCCTCATGCCATGACTACAAATAATTTTTTTTTCAAGGCCTTCAACCAAGACACTAGTTTGATTCATGAGACCTATCGATGCATCGAGGAGCTATACCGGGCTCCACCATTCACTTACTTAGTCCACTGCATTCCTCATATGAATAGTTGAAACATAACTTAAACATTCATATTAAAAATAGCATAAGAAATGTCAATACATTAACTATAAACCTTAAATGGTATAAAAATAGAACATCTGTAGTCAAACATATCATAACTCATTAAATATAATATAGAAGATTGTATTATAATAAATCAACCCCAATCAAAAATAATATCCAGTAAAAGATGTTGACATAGTTGAAAATGATGAGTAAAACATTTTGAGAGAAATATAATTTTTCTAAAATCATTTAAAAGTCACAAGTTTATAAAGGAAGTAATTAAAAAGATATTTTTGAATCATAGTGTATCATACCCCTTTGAAACATTTTAAAATAATTATCATTATAAAACATTCATGCCCATATTAATAAATCCTTAAAATCATTTTTAAAACATGAACATTAAATAAAAATATTTAGAAAGATAAATCTTTAAAACATTTAAAATTCTGATATTCATAAAGAGTACCTTTCACAAATCCAAACAATATTCATTTTGAAATTATTTTTATGAAAAGTGGTCAAGGATGATCTAAATTTCCAAGTAAGTACTTACAGAAAAACAATCTCATATAATAATGATATTGGGTAATTAACCCTTAACTTGATCATTCATTTAGTCTAGGGTACGTTTAACCTCTTGTATGAAAATATTAGTATGTTATTAAATTATAACAGAACCATATTAATATTTATGTTATCATACGTGATTCATTTATGACTTTATACTAACTATTTAATCATAATTTCCATGTTAAATTACCATTTTGCATAATAATCACTTTCTTTATCGTACGGTTTTTAACTCGTAACTCTTTATTGTATCACTTATATCATGATTTACATACTTATAGAATATAAAACATGATTTATATATCATATATATTTTGAATGTAAATATGTATAATAGACATATATATGAAATTAAAAACACAGTTTATGGGGATGGTAGTCCGTACGTACGCATAAATGTTGTTTCCGTTTTCATGTTGTATTGAACGGAACTAAGTTAATAAGATATAAGTAAGTAAATATATATATATATATATCTAGTAGAATTATTATGTAATATATTACATACTTATTAGTAATATATATTTTTATAATTGACGATGAATGGTGAACATGGAAATGAATCTCATCGCATCGTGGAGACGGTAATCCGTACGTACACACGAGCCATAATATCATTTCCTTAAAGGTGTGGAGTTGGATGGTATATTAATTTTACAGAGACATTATAATGTTATTTTCATTATTTATATAAATATTACTCATCATTATATCCATCCGAATAACATAGTGTTGAATACCAAATTACACCACGGTGTGGAGACGGTAAGCCGTACGTACGCACGCCTTATGACATTATCATTTATAAGATGGATATAATAATGAATATAGTTGTTCCATATTTATAATTACATCATAGTATATATAAGATACTGGATTTATAAATTTATAATGGAAAAAACAAAGCAAGAGTAAGTGTAAGAATAAGAGAACTTGAATGAGGGTAGTGAAATCATTACCCCTTCTTCGGGTTCTTACTTTTGATTTGATAAAAAGAGCTCATTAAATTGGATTTATGACCAAATGAAGTCCTCTAAGATAAATTTATGATAGTTGGGAGGATATTTGGGCAGGGTTTGGCTGATCCAAATGGCTTTGGAGGTATGAATTTGATAGAAAGAGAAGTTCCCTTTTATAAGAGGGGTGAGGGGCTCTTTCGGAAAAACTTAAAATATTATTTTATAATAAATTAATATTCAGTTAATATTTACCCCAAAGTGAATTATTTAGAGGATAAGTTTGGGATTGGTCTACATTATCGCAACCAATATGTTTTAGATAAGTTTATGTTCCCATTTTAACCATATCATTTAGATTTAACACTAAGTTAAATAATTTAACTCTTACTATGTCTTCTTGTATTCTTACACAATATGGTTAATAAAATACTATATACTGAAAATAAAACCCCAATTGGATCATTAATGTAGTATATATTATTATATAAGTCTTTTGGAAAATACTTAGATTTTTAGGACCATTATATAAATTAATAATATAATATTTGTTTGAAAAAATATTTTATGTCAATTTTGACACTATTGGGTATTTGTTTTTTTTTACAATAATAACATTATTACCCCGAAAAAAGCACATTTAATCAATAATAACATGTAATTTCCATCAATAAAATTCTTGTCTCTTATAAAAACATTGAAATTATATTTATTTTATTATTTATAATACCATTTATTTGATTCTTTCATTAAAAATGTAATTACTACATCATCGTTGTGTCATTAATAAATATAATTATTTAATGTCTAAAAATTATAAATAAAATACCATTAAGTAGGAAATTTCAGTATCTTTCTAATGAATATTTATAGTAGAATTTATCTTATGTATAACCCTATATTAATAATGGTTTATTTATTAAACATTGATTTGACCTCTTTTAACTCTTCTTTAAATGAAATAATAATAAATGTCTTAATCTAATCCAGGTGGACCTAAAGGATCATATTTTATTCCTAATGTTGTTTTTGGTCAAATTGCACTTATCAAATAGAATTATGACATGTGTTTGGGTAATAATGATATCATTTCTACCCTTAATTACCCCGTTTACTTTTAACCGTGGTAAATAAATTAAAAAATTATTATTCACCAAAAATTATTTTTATCTTATTGAACAACATTTTACTTACTGATATCAACCATTTCTCTCAAATGTTTTACATTACAATCACTTAAGTGGTAAAATTATGTTTTATGTAAATTCCCAAATTCTCATAGAAGGTGGGTAAAAGACGGTGAAAAGTTCTATAAAACATTTTATATATCTAAAATTATTATAAATTTACTCCAATGAATTACATTGAACTTATATAGATATTATGTATCTTTTTTTACCTAAAATAAATTTAAATAATATAAATAATTATTTAAATAAAAATCCGGTTTTAAATGATAACTCAGTGTTTTTCACTATTCATCAAAAATTGAACATTTTCAGAAAAATACCAAAAATTCACCCTAGGATAATTTTGATATTCCGAATCCATGAATTAAGAATATTTTAAAAAATTCAAAACATAGATGTTTCATTTATTAATTTAAAATTAATTCTCGTTGTTAAAACAAATAGTATGTTTTCAAAAAATAATAACTATCAAAAGATTGAAACTTGTTTATGTATAATTTCAATGTGAAATTAATATCAATGACCAACATTGGATTAAAGGGTAAAAATATAATTTAATTATACTTCCAAGACATTAAAATGTATAATTCAACACTATTAATTATTTTGATTAAAAAAAGTTGTTTTCTTTTAAAATATAGTATTTTTCACTATTCACCCAAATATGAAAGTTATTAGAAAAAAACCGAAAATTTAATGAATATAAATTATTATGTACTGATACAAAAAAATAAGTTTATCTTGTCAAAATGAATATATAATAGTTTCAAATATTTTATTTAAAAATGTTTCACCATTAAGAGGCGGTAAAATTTCATTTTTTTAAAAATAATTCTTTTATCTGAAAAAAATGAATATATTCTTACATTATGTCTTAGAATCTCAGAATATAGATTCTAAAATTATAAGGAGTATATAATGTCCAAAATTCAGTTAATACTATTCATAACCGCTTTTGAGTGGATAGTTTGGTATGTCGTGATGCGCTTGAATGCAGTGTTGCGTGTAGTGCAAGTTGTTACATTACTTTGAAAAAATAACGTACTATGAAATCTTGGGGTGTTACAAATTAATTTATTATCGATAGGGTTACATTATATATAACCAGTATAAGTAATACTTTAAAAGACTTTTTTACTATTCATATTAATATTTTTAATGAATAGGTTATACTTTTATAATTTGAATAAATATATTAATAATATATCATTGTTTTGTTAATACTTGATGTAATGTGTAATGTGTGATATCCCAATGTAGTGTGCACTGAAAAATTGTCATTGTGCTTTATGTAACAAAATATATCAAAGAAATATAGTTTATTTGTAAAGTAAACAATACAAGTTGTAAAATCCTACCCACAAAAATGAATTTAAAGATCCCGATTCATCACTCAAATACAAAAAAAATTGATGATAATTCTTCCCCATATTATCCTCAAGCTCTCACATAGAATAATAAAATTAGTTCTTTATCCACAAAATGTTAACTAGTTGAGTGGTCTTATATTGTATGACATTCTCTTTATTATCCATATTATCCACCATTTGTTCCTCGTAAGAAATATCTTCCTCCAAGGGTTTGACCTATGAGTTCAGTACATGTAATAGGTTATTTATAAGGACACATCCTTAAAACATTCAATAATCTTGATATATGTCAATAAATTGATATTAATTCACATTGAGGATATTTACATGTTTATACTTCTATCGAATTAGAAAATTATTAAAACATTCCATAACATAATCATATAGTAGGATACTATAAAAATAGTATCCATTTTTTACCAAAAAAACCCATTAAAAAATAAAACACGATTTCTTTTCTTGATAAAATTCTTTACTTCTTCTTCTCGTCTCTTACTCTTCCTTATACCCTATAAATTTTATTAAAGAATTGCGATGGTCATAAAACACATTAAGGGAGATAATAAGGAAAGAATATTACAGTACTTGAGAATTTATAAACCCATGACTTCATAAGAATCATGAAAACATCATTGCAATCATAGATCATAAAGGTAACTTGTGGAATTCATATCGTACTTACATTGTAGTTTTCACATATACATAGGAAGAAACATTCTGGTAACATTTTGAATACCAATTATAATTTATTACCTAAATCTGTTAAGATAAAATTGTTGTTTAACTCTATCTCATTTCCTAATGCAATAGATAGCTATCATGGTATCACCCTCCTTCAGTTTATCACGGAACCAGCCAAAATCATTAACAATGCCCAAGAACCATAACATAATCATAACACATAAAACAAGCATAATAGGAGCATAACATTTCCATATAAATATCACAAGAAGTAAATTCAATATATTGAAATAATAAATATTTTATCAAAACCATTTTCAATACCAAAATTCATGAAAAGGGTGTGTGGTATTTTTTTTTATTTTAGAAACATTACGACTTTTAGAGAAAGCCAAATATTAAATAATAGTTTCGGCAATGTAAAATGTTGTTATCACCTCATATGTTAAAAAAAATTCCTATTATAAAATATTAAAATGATTCATATAAATATATTCATTTTGATAAACCATTGAATGAAGTTAAAATGTAAACGGGTCTATTATACACTTGATAAAAGAAGGTTGTGTATATTATCGAAATATGTCTCAATAGAAGGAGATTGATATTAAGTCCATTAACGTGACTCTAACTCGTCACGTAAAATTGTTATATTCCTAAATAAAACCCATATGTTAATTTATACTTACTCAAGATCCATTATAATGTTTATTTATTCTTTTATAGAACTTAATACCATGTTAAAAAAATGACAAAATTATTTATGTTCATATCGGACGTTTTGTCAATATTTGGTACTTCAGTCGAAAATAAACATGGTTTTGATGTTACTAGTCTATATGGTCATAATTACATAATCTCTAGAATAGTATTCATGATATAAGAATAACTTTTATTAAACATTTATAAATTTTAAATCAAATAAATCATTTATAGTATGAAAAATGAAAAATGTTATGATCATGATGATGGTAGGTCGTACTTACACAGGAGTAATGTTTTCATTTTTCATTGATTGTTATGAAAATAAGGGAGTAATAATTTTATAAAACAAGATTATCATGATATTATTAAAATTTTAATGATCATTAAATTATATTTATATATATTATATACGTGTTTTTGTGAATAAAAATGATTCAAATCACTTCGTGCATGTGATAGTACACAAGTATGCATGAATGACGTTATTGTTTTTATGTGCATCAAAGGTATGATTATAATTGACGTATTATTCTTTTAAAATGATAAATTTGTCAAGAATATGATATATGAATTTTCATACCATCATTATAACTGATCTTGATTGGATGTAGTCAAAAACGAACTAAATCAGTTCGTGTAGGTGATAATTTACAGGTACACATGAATGATTAATTCCATTACCATTTTATGGAAGTAGAGATGGATATAGAGGATGATATTAACATAATAACATATAATTTTATATAATATATTTATTTTATTATTTTACCATGGTTACAGGAAACCTGATGGAAGTGGAAGATGAAATAAAGTTGAAATACTTAAAGAAAACAATGCCTCTTCTTCGGTTGTTCTCCATTGAAGAACACCATAAATCCTCTAATAAAGGCGTTCATCCAAAAATTACGCTTCCAGAAATTGGGGAAGGGTTCTAGGAAATGGTTTTGGGATGATCATGACCAAGACAATAGGATTTGGACTTTTTATTACTAGATAATAGAGGGTACCTTTTTATAGGAAAGTGGAAGGGAACTTTTTGAATGTCATGAAATATTAATTTTTTACAAATTGATTATCTATTCATAATAGTAGAAAACAAATTTATTTCAAATATTGGATGATTTTTGGTTTTATACCCATTAAGAAAATAATATTATACAAGCTTAGAATTTTTTTAATCCTTATCTTTTTTGTTTAATGCTTTTTTACCCTTTTTAATATAACCATGATATAATGTTATTTACACTTTGTGTGATAATGTAGTTACCATACCATGTCAAATAACCCAAAAAAGATTCATTTATGACATATGAAGTCACATCGTAACCATTTGTTGGAATATTAGATTTTAAGGAATTTTATAACATTTAATAATCTATTTTATTTTTTAAGTTATGAATTATGTTAATTTTAACGCTATTCATTCTGGAATGTTTCACAATTTCATAAAAACTTGATTAATTCAAAAACACTACATTAAATTAAAAATACCATGTCATATACATCAATAAAATTCATCGTTGTCATCAAATATTTCAAATAATATTTATTTTTATATTTATAGTATCATTGATTTGTTTTATTCATTTATAATGAAATCACAACATCATCATTGTTTCATAAATAGATTTATTTATTTAATATCTAAAAATTATAAATAAAATACCATGATGTTGGAACTCACTCTCTATTTATAATGAATTTTTATATTCTACTATAACACTTATATAAACACCAAAATTAAATTTTTTTAGTAAGAACATATATTTTTACAACATATTTTCATTTACATTAATGTAAAATTTATAAGGTTTATATACACACCCAACTGGATTGAAAAGGAAAAATATTATATATATGGGTTTTAATGGTAGTCTATATCTGATAAAATAGGATTATAACAAGTGTTAGGATAGTTTTATAATATTATAATATTATTTTTACTCTTATTTACCTGATTTACCCTTTAACCATATTAAATAAAATAATTACCAATGTTACTTTTCTTCATGTCCAAAAATTAAAGGGAATTATTCACATAATTTGGATATTAAGAATCAAAATATGGAAACCAATTATATTAATTAAAAACACATATGTTTTGGTAATTAATTTAAAATTAATTCTTGTTGTTAAAATAAGAAAATGATTTTTTTAAGATATATAAACCATAAAAATATTTACATGTTTTTATATCAAATATATAAATGAAATTACTTATAATGGACAATGATATATTAAATGATAAAAAATTAATCCAATTACTCTTTAAAACCAATAAAAACTATAATATAAATATTTAAATAAAGTGGATGAAATTCCAGTTTTTAATTAAAATGTAGTATTTTCACAATTTATTAAAAAATGAATTTTATCATCAAAATACCAAATTTTCATCCAAGGTAAATTTTGATGTCCCGCTTCTATATAAAAAGTTTATTTGAATTAATATAACATATAAAACTGACAAAAAATATATTTAGAAATGGTTCGCCATCAAAAGGAAGTAAAACTACCTATTAGAAATAGGAGTGTAGTTTAAGATTAAATGTAGATTTATTCTCATTTTAGCTTTTAAAATTAATTGGATTCCTATAAAAACCATTTACAAACATGTGTAATAATATTTTAGTTAGTTATATTAATTCCTACCATACAATTTCTAGTCTTTAACTACTATTTGAAATAAAAATATTATTTTTATATTATTTTTTGGTATAACTCAATGGTGTGTGCCACGTAATATTTTAGAAAAACATGTTGTTGCGTATCGAGTACACTATCGGAAAAAGCACCCCCTGAACATAAAATTAATATCCAGTGCATAAATATTTAAATATATGAAAAAATATTATTTTATAGATACCTAGGATGTTACATCCTCCCCCTTTAGAAAATTCCATCCCCAAAATTTTAGTTCGTTATCAAATAATTGGGGGTATTTAAGCCAGATAACATTATCAAATTCCCATATTTCAACTTATGCCATATGTTTTTTCTGAAAAATCGTTACCTAATTAATCTTCATTTTCCACAAAAACCTCTCTCTACAGTTAGGAATCTATAATGGTTGTTCCTCATAAGAAATATTGAATTCTAACTGAACTACATATAGAATCAAAACATGAGATGGATCTGAAAAATACTTTCTCAACATTGAAACATGAAGAACATTTTTTAACTGGGATGATGTTAGTGGTAAATACACTATATATGAAACTAATCCAACTTTATCTAGGATCTCATTCGGCCCAATTAACCATGGAATCAGCTTTCCCTACTCACTAAAAAACATCACATATTTCCAATGAGAAACATTGATAAAGACATGATCACCTACCTTGAATGAATGATCCTTCCACTAGTTATCCGCATAAATTTTATACCTTCTTTGAGCTATCCTCATATGTTTTTGAAACAACTAAAATTTTTTCACAATCTATTCTTCCAATTATGGCAGCATCAACTTCATTCCACCTACTTCATCCAAAAAATAAAGAGTTTGACACTACTTTCCATAGAACTCCTCTAATGGTGACATATATGTAGTGGAATGAAAAAAAATATTTTAAGAAAACTCATCCAAAGAAGGATGTTGACCCCAACATCCTTTATAATCCATTGAAAAAACACATAACATATCTTCCATGGTCTGAATTGTTTATTTAGAGATCTCATCTGATTGATGATGAAAAGATTTTTGGAAATTTAATCGAGTACCCGACGACATATGATGGATTTTCTAAAATTTTTAAGTAAACCTATTTTCTTGATAAAATACAACGGAGAGGGGAACTCCATGAAACCGGAATATCACGTTAAGATACAACTCATAAAGTTGATCTAGATACAAGGTATCTTAAATAGAAATAAAATGAGAATATTTAGTCAATCTATCAATAATAACCCAAATGGAATTGTTAATAATAGAATTATTTGGTATTCCCAATATGAAATCCATGGATTTAATTTTTAATTTCTACTATGGTATAATAAATGACTGAAGAATACCATTCGATAATTTTTTTTCTTCCTTCACTTTTTGATAAGTCAAACACTTCATAGTAAAGTTAGAAATATCTCTTCTTATTTTATCCCACCAGTAATACATCAGAATATCTCTGCACATCTTAGTAATTCCATGACGAACAGAGAATAGAGAAATATGAGATTCAACTTATAATTATTTCTTCAACTATGAATCACAATTAACACATAATCTCTTTCCAAATCACAGCACCCAATCTTTAACAATGTTAAATTTAGGTAACATGTTCTTCTGAACCAACTCTACCATTTTCTACAACTCACTATCTTCCTTCAATGCATGTTTAATTCAGTCCAATAGAGATGATTACACTGAAACCTAAAAAATAAAGGAATTTCCTACACCAATAACTTACCTAATAATTTTTATCAAATCATTAATCAAAGGGTCACGTTATCAATATATGATTTTTAATATAGAATTAAATTTATGAATCAAATCATCATCTACATTGTCTAAATTTCCAAGATGGTAATGAATCATGAAATAATATTCCTTGATTAATTCCAGACATCTTCTCTACCACATTGTCAATTAATTGTGATTAAATGTATTCTTCAAAAATTTATGGTCACTATATATTTCACATTTTACTCCATGCAGCTGATGCATCCAATTTTTATATCAAAAAAAAGTAGCTACTTTAAAATCATGTGTGTGTTAATCTAAATCGTTAGTTTTGTACTTACCTGAAGCATAAGCAATTACTTGATCATTCTGCATTAGGACACAACCAATTAATTTAAATTAATCATCATTATACATATCAAATTCATGATTTTTTGAAGGAAGTTCAATTACCGTATCATTCAACAATATTATTTTTAATTCCTGAAAACATTCTACACACTATTTTGTCTAGATAAACTTAACACATTTTCGAGTTAACTTATTTAGTGGGAAAGATTACCATGATATGTTTTCAAGAAAACTCTGTTATTTGCTTCCTAAAAAAAGGAAACCATGAATCCTGTTCATATTAGTGGTTATTGGACATGCTTTAAAAATTTTGTTTTAGTTGATTTAGCAGTTATACCACCTATATAAACAATGTATCCAAGGTATAAATTTTATTATAACCAAAACACACACTTGATGAAATTCCCATACAGTTTATTTTCTTTTATGGTTTTCCAAATATCACTTAAATGAATTTCTTGATCCTATTTTCTTTTAGAATATAAAAAAATATCATCAATAAGAACAAATAAAAATTTATCCAATAACTCATGAAATATTCTATTCATAATATCCATGGATGTAGTAGGTGTATTAGTTAACCTAAATTACATACGTAAAAATTCATAATTTCCATATCTAGTATGAAACAAGGTCACTAGAATTTAGGATTCCTTTAATTTCAATTAATGGTACCCCGAACTCAAGTGGTCCTTCAAATATTATTTATCTCCCTAGATCTGATCAAACAAATTATGGTTATGAGGAAATGGATACTTTTTCTTTACCATGATGTTATTGAAGGCTCTATAGTCATTGAAATGTCTCATCGAACAATCATTATTTTTAACAAAAAATATAGGATAACCCCATGGTGATTTTATAGGTCGACTAAAAGAATTATCTAATAACACATGCAATTGCTTCCTTAATAATAAATTTTCTATTTGAGACATTTGGTATGTGGGTTTTGAAATTGGATTAGCATCAGAAAACAAGTCAACAGTAATATCTATTTCTTGATCTGGTATAATACAAAGAAAATCATCAAGAAAAACATCATGATACTCATTTACCACTATCTCTTAATTAATATAAATAGTTCCTTTTTAACAAAAATATGTTAAAGGTTACATTCATTTTCATTATTTACTAGTTCTCACCTTTGTGATATGTTAAAGAACTGTAAGGGTTCATTCATGTACACAAACTGAATGTATTTTAGAAAATAAACTTCTTTATCTCTATAATTAATCTTAGGATGGTAAAAATAATTCCAAACCAAACCTATAATAATTTCAAACTCTAATAAAGGTAAAAAAAAGGCTTTCAGGTAGATTCATTCCACAGATGAGGAAAATAATATTTTTATAATTTAATTATGTCGAAAAAATTTCCCCAGCTATTTTTTCAATATGTTATAGACTCATTTATTGAGAAAAAATTACTAATTTACAAGAAAATGTCTCAGAACAGAATAAATATATAGACACAAAATCAAATAATACATTGGAGTAATCTAAATAAATCAATAATTTACCTGATACCATTTATTTTTATGGCCCAGTATCTTTCTAAGTAGTTTCAATGTTTTTAAACACACCATTCTTCTTATAGTCTGGTTGTCTCCCATAATTCAAATTCTTCATCAGTCACTTGTTCACATAATGTCATATCTCATTACATTTAAAACATTTCATTGACTGTATATTGTATATTGTTTTACCATTATCATTTTTAGTTTAGTTACGAGCCTTATGTCCTATTTTACGACATCAGAAACACTTACTATAATATAAAAGTCATTCCCTCATTCGATTTATACCTAAACTTTCAAAAAATTTAATCTTAATTTTCTAACCATCAAACATTTCTGAAAAAGGAATTAATTTGGTCTGCTATCTCAACCTCTTATTATTCTTGTTGTCAAAGAACTCAAGATCATAGAAAAAACTATTTCTACCTTCTCTGCAAATCGAACAAATTTTTTCTATCATTTTAACTTATGATAATTTAATTCCCTTCGATTCATTAGATTTCACACTTAGTAAAATTATTCTATTTTACTACCAGATCCTGTATGAAATTATCGGCATACTTTTCCAGTCGAGGGAATTTTGTTTCATAAGTATACCCTAAGTCATCCTCTTACCTCAATTCCTGGAATTTTTTTCCATACTATGTTGATTCAACTTAGGATAATCGTTCTCAAGAAACATACCTTTGAATTCATCCCAATAAAGATCATCAATCTCCTCACTATCCCTAATAATCTTAACCATCAACCACCACTAATTGACATCACCTTCAGAATGGTAAACAGCAAGACTAACCGTTTGATTTTATAGATGCCCCCTAGATTCAAAAATCTTGTCTTGGTAATTAATCCAATCTTTAGATATCACAGGGTCAGATAATCCTATGAATGATAGAGGAATTTTCCTCCTGAAATGCTCCACTACCACATGTTTATCTAGGGTTGATCGATCTGATCTTGTGCATAGATAACACCACCATTAATAGCCTGATTAAATTATTCCCTCAGTATATTAGACTATTCATTTTCTATTCGGATCATCTCTAGTGTTTGATTTGGAATTTTTTTTCCTATGGATGTCGTCCCATCACAACTGCCCAATTTCCTCGATAGACAACCATTCTGAACAAACATATCATAGATGAAGAAACATTTTAATCATTAAATGCTATATCATTTCAATTAGACCATCAAATAAAAACAATTGGTGAATATTATATTGAAATTATTCTAAAACATAATGTTATCTAAACCAACCTCTAATACAAAATATAAGCCCAAAGTCTTAAAACAGTACATAATCTTGAGATAAGTTAAAATTTTGACTTCAATTTATGTCGAGCATCCATTCAGGTTTATAGTTTTATATAATTAGTACATTATTAGTATATATCAACCCATGATAATGTAAGAGGATACTATAAAAATATTATACATTTTTTCACGAAATGAAACCCTTTAGAAAAATGATTTCTTTTCTTGATAAAAATCTCATTGACTTCATCCTTTCTCTTAATCATATTTTTACCTTGGGAAAACATTTTAAAAACATGAGATGATCATAAACCTCAGTAAGGTATAAATTAAGGAAATAAAATGTTAGCCCATGAATATTTATAAACCCACGAATTCATAATAATCATGAAATCATCATAACTACCATAAATCATAAAGGTAACTTATGGCATCCATATAATACTTACATTGTAGATTTCACATCTACATAAGGAGTAACCTTCATTGTTTCATTTAGAATACCCATCATAATATTTTCCCAAAATCATATAAGAGAAACGTTAATTGTTAAATCTATCTAATTTACGAATGCATTAGAGAGCTATCACAGTCTCACCCTCACTTGGTTTATCAAAGAACAACCCATATAAATAAAAAATTACCAATAATCATAGCATAATCATAAAACATAAAACAATCATAAATGAAATATAATAATTCCACATTTTAATAACATGATACAATTTCAAGATAATGACACATTCAATCCTTTAACTAAACCATTTTCTAAACCAAAATTCCAGAAAATGTTTTATAAAATTTATTTTTCTTTAAAAAACTTTACAATCATCAGATCAAGTCAAATATTAAATAATGGTTGCAACGATGAAAAATTTCCTTGTCTCCATGTACATTACAAAACATTTCTTTTGTATTTTATAAAAAATCTTCATAAAAAATATTAAATTTAAATAATTGTCCAAAGAAATTAAAATTTAATGGGGTTTTTATACACTATATAAAATAAGGTGGTGTAAGTTATCAAAATATTCCTTAATTAAAGGATATTGAGATGAAGTCCCTCACCCTGATTCTGACTCATCACATATAATTGTTATATTCCTAAATAATAAACATATGTTCATTTATATATTCTTGAGAACAATTTTCAAGTTATTTATCACTTTTTTATAACTTATTACCATGTTATAAATGTTACATAATTACAAAAGTTCATATCAGATGTTTATTCAATATTTGGTACTTGAGTTCTAAAGGAACACGGTTTTGAGGTTATTCGTCCATATGTTCATATTTCCATCATCTCTAGAATAATATTTAGAACATAATAATCACTTTAATAAGTAAATTATATTTTATAAATCAAACCAATTTTTTATGGTATGAAAAATGATCAGAATTATAATCATGAAGATGATAGGATGTATGTACGCATGAGTAATGTTTCCATTTTTCATTGATCATTATTGAAATAAGGTAATTATCATTATACATTTCCAAAATAATCATCATATTTTTAACATCATTATAATCATTAAATTATACTTATATATATATATATCATTTTAGTGTTTTCCTTAATAAAAATTATTTGTATCGCTTTGTGGAAGTGTTAGTTCACATTTGAATATTAATTCCATCATTATAATTGATAATGATAGAATGTAATTAAAAACAATCTAAATAGGTTCATGGAGGTGATAATTCATATGTATGCAGGAACGATTAGTTTAATTCCCTTTTGTTGGAAGTATAGATGGATTTAGGTGATGATATTAACATAATAAAATATAATTATGTTAATAATATTTGATATATTATTTCATAATGGTTGGTCTAGACTTGAAGGATGAGGAAGAAGAAATAAAATTGAAATAGTTAAAGAAAACGATATCTCATTTTCCATTGATCGCCTCTATAGAATGCCATTACACCTCTAATAAATGTATTCTGCCTAAAATAAGGTTTCATGAAGGTGGGTTTGGATTATAGGAAATTTGTTTTGAGTAGATATCGGCTGAACCAAAAGGATATGGATGTTTTACTATTTTTTAAGAGTTTGTATCTTTTTACAGGGGAAGGTAAGGGGTCTATAGGAAATTATTGAAGTAATAATTTATTATAAATTGGTTTACAGTTTATAATTGTCCCAAACTAATTTATTTCATTGATAAGCTGATATTTGGTTGTATCCTCATTATCAAATTAAATTTATAAAATGTTTTAATATTTTTAAGTAATTTTAATTACCATAACATCTCTAAATACCAAAAAAGTGTCATTTATGACATATTAAGACTTCTACAAATAATTTTTCAGAATCATAGATTACTAAGAATTTTATAACACTTAATAAACTATTGTATATTTTATATTATGAATTATGTCAATTTTGACACTATTCAGGTATAATTTTTTCAAAAATTAAAAAAAACATTATTTCTTCAAATAAAATACTTTTAAAAAAATCCTAACAGTTCATATTCATCCAAAACAATTTTTATGGCATACAATATTTCAAATAATATTTATAATATCATTCATCTGATTCCTTCATTAATTGGGAAATCAATGAATCATCATTGTGTTATAAAAAAATTGTTTATATAATGTATAAAATTTATAAAAAAAATACCATGATTTAGGAACTCTTTTTTAGTTTCTAATGACTATTAATAGATGAATATATCACTTATATAAACTCATATTAAAATTTTTTTCTAAAGAATATATATGTTTACAGAAGATTTTCCTTGAATTTAAATGTTATAAGGGTCACAAACACACCCTACTGGCTTAAAAAGGACAAATTTTCGTCCAAAGGGTTTTTATGGTCAGAAATAACTAATTAAATAGGATTAATAAAAATTATAGTGTAGTTTTATATTATTATAATATATTATTTTTTCCATAATTTACCAGATATACCCTTTAATTGTGGTAAATAACAATAATTACCAAAGTATCTATTCATCAATCCAAAAATTATATGGAACTGTTTATATTCTTTTGGACCTATTATTCCAAATATTAAAACCATTTTTCCAAATTCAAAACAAAAGATTTTTATTAATTAATTTAAAATTAATTCTTGTTGTCAGAACTAGAAAATTGTTTTTAAAAAATATAATCTATAAAAATATTGACGTGTGTATATATCATGTTTCAATGTGAAATTACTAAAAATGGACAATGATTAATTAAATGATAAAAAAATAATCGAATTACCCTTTAAAACCAATTATAATTATAATATAACTATATAAATAAAGTAGATGAAAATGCAGATTTGAATTAAAATGCAATATTATTCACTATTAATTAAAAATTGAATTTTATCATAAGAATACAAAAAAAGACAACCAAGGTAAATTTTGATATCACACTTCAAAAGAAGAAGATTGTTATAAAAAATAGAATATATAACAATGGAAAAAACTTGGTTTATAAATGGTTCACCATTAAAAGGTAGGAAAAGTACCTTTAAAAAATATTAGAGTATTTTAATAATAAAACTAATTTATTCTTATTTTAAGCCACTAAAATAATTGGATAAATGTAAAACCATTTAAAAAACAAGATTAATCATATTATAGTTAGTTATTTTCATTCTCTATTATACTATGACTATGAGTAAACTACCATTTTAAAGAATAATATTAGTTTTGTATTATTTTTTTGTATAACTCAATGTTGTGTGCAATATAAGATTTTTTAGGAACTCATTTTTGCGTATCGAGTACACTATTGGACAAATAATACCTTTAATGTAAAATTAATATATAATTAATAATTATTAGTATAAAGGAAATGTTATTATTCTATAAATACCAAGGATGTTACATTAGGTATGTACTTTCTTAGGAGAGATACATGGAAAACATCTTTCATATATGGGATGTTTGGTGGATGTTGAAATCAATAAGGTATAATTCCGGTAAAAACAAGAATTTCAAAAGGATTTATATATCATTGGATTAGTTTTCCTTTATTCAAGAATATCATAATTTTGTTATGTTGAGAAATTCATAGAAATAACTTCTCTCCAAATTTAAATTCTAGATCTCACTAAGAATTATCAACATAACATTTCTACTAAATCTATCCATCCTAAATGTGATAATAAGTGGATCTATCCTCATAATGTATTTCATCATCTATCTCTGTTACCATTATCTTTATTTCTCTAATATCATTCCATCTTATTGGATCTCTATATTTATTTCTATAGAAGGCCTCACAAGCAGTCATTTAGAGGATTTACCGGTAGTTACTATTATAAGAAAACTCACCTATAAAAAGGTGTTGGTCCAACCCACCTTTTAAACAAATATTAAAATATCTCAAATTATCCTATAGGTTATGAATTTCTCTCTTAGACTGACTCTATTTTTTTAGTATGATATGTTGTGTTGAATCTAAACACTTAAACAAGACCATATAAAAAATTTAAACGTAATTTTGAGGTAAAAATTGAATCACAATAGAAATATTGGAATTTTTAATCAATGATACCTTACCACTTCATTCATGTGTATCTCAGAGAGTTGATCTAGATGTAAGTATTTTTTTAAAAGTGATGCATTATTCTAAATTCATGTGGTGAATGAATGAAACCCATTTAGAATTATTCCATTTAAAAAATGTGGGGAGTCCAATGACAAAATCCATACCGATCCTTTCTCTATTACATGATATTATGTGTAACATATAAGATATCCCCTAATATGTTTTTCTTTCATCATTAAAACACTGACAGTCTAAGAATCGAGATGAAATCAGTGAACAAAGAATAATCCCCTTGGATTGATAAAAAGAATCGAATCTTGATATTCTGTTTGAATGAGGGGAAAACACGCCTGGAGGAGCATGTATAGACTTGCGATATGTTGGTATATCAATTCGAGAATCTCATTAAGAACTATCTAGAAATGAAGGATACCTCAATTGTATAGAAACATTTCATGGTAAAAATTCCATCTTCTTTAAATTACTTCCAAATGGATTGATAATTTCATTTTAAGATTGTTATTCTATGTGTTATAATCATTTATAGTTTCCCACTTTTTCCTTAAAAGTTCATTGGAAATAAAATTATTTTGTTTTGGAATCATACAAGACATACTTGTTCGAATATCTATCCATATTAATAATTTCTAGATGAAGAGATAATTAATATCTACGAGATTCCTCTAGAAACACCTTATTCAAATATTGAATGAAAATTATTATTAGAAAGTTTATAAACCTTATAATTTCATCATGGTCAAGGTTATACTCAAAATCATTTATAAAATTCCTTTACAGACCTATATCTTCTTTATGAAATTACTTAATCTACACATTGATATATGGTAAAAAATTTAATAAAATAGGAGATTATTTTTCCCCTTTATTTAGTATTTCTCTATCTACCAATTCAAAATAAAAAAATATTGTATATTTTCTAATAATCATCTATAATATTCCCACAAGATCCTTTCGACACAAAAAAATTACAACTTGTTCACATTTTAAATGATTCAATGCATCCTTGAGTCATAATCTTTATTCCTCTCTATCCATCATATTTTTTTCATATTTGTCTCCTTCAATTTGAATATATAATTTTAATTGTTTTGATCAGAATACATATAAATGTTTCCCTTAACATTAATTTTTCTATATAATTAATGAAATGAAGACCACAAATAACTATAAATCATGACTAGGGTAATTTTATTTATTAATCATTAATTATAATGATGAATAAAAAATAACTATGTAATTATACATAATAAAACATCCCTACACCATCTATAATGCATAACAATATATAACCAACTCATCTCCACTATAACCTTATATAGGAACATGTGAATTGACCACTCTTGTCATCTGTTCCTTGAAATTTTCAACAAATTCATATGTCTGGATGAACATGGCTTTCTTTTATGTTATCTTGGTGGGAAAATTTTCTTATCAAGATAAATTCTCCACAAACAGTTGACATAATCCATCTAAACCAAGAAAAATATGGATCATTGTCACCATGGATTGTCAATTATAACATTATATAGTATCCTTGATTGATAGATCAACTAATATACCCTCTCATTAGATTATATGACCCAAAAAATAATCTTTGAACATCCAAAATTCACACAATGTAATTTTTTTCATTTCTTTCTCCTTATATTGGGTTAGTTGTAAATCTCTCATGTGGTCTCCATGCTCTTACTCCCTTATTGAATAGATATTAATATCATTTATAAAGACTATCTCAGTCAAATTAAAGTTATATCTGAATATTAATTACATTAAAACTATGAATATAGTAGAGTCATTAGTATGAATGAATAGAATCACTATATATTCATTGTTTCCAAACCTTTTACATAATGTTTTCTTAGTTAAATCATCTTTACTAAACCTCAACTAATGTTATTTTGAATAAAGTAAAATCATGGAAATGTAAGGACCTCCAAAATATTGATAAATTTTAATGTCACTATGTGGAATAGGAAACTTGTTCTTAGTTGTGAACTTCTTTAAATCCTGATAATTAATGAAAATATGAATTGATTAATCATTCAATTTAAAAAATAGAATATTTTATCCCCAATGGACATAGATGGTCGAATAAATTCTTTTTTAATGAATTCTTATATTTCTAAATTTAATGATGAATCTATATTATGCCTATTCAATATGGAGTCATTGAAATTATTATGTCACTAGGTATGAGTTATTTTGAGAACTTAAATCTTCATTTTTGTATAAATATAGGAATCTCATTCAGAAATTCATCAAAAAAATATTACACAATAGGGATATCATCTATGTCACATTTCTTCAAATCCATTTGAGTTAAACACACCTTTAGAATGGAAATATAGGCTCATAGAATTGATGTTATATCCATTAGATGTTCGTACATATCATCACATTTATATTTCATCATAGCATTGTCTATAATATCTAATGTTACTTCCCTTACTCAATAATTTATTTTGTATTTATTTAGAGAAAGATTAAAATTCTAAATAAAACATCAAAATTCAAACATATCAGGAATGATAATTTTTTCAGGAAGCAGAATCCCACCAACATCAACTTTGTATGAATCAGAGATACAATATGTCATCATCATAACATTATGTTTTTTCATATCTAATTCCATGTATAATCATATGGGTGGCATCATGATATCCTTTAAAATTCATCATATATAAAAGAAGTGGTAGACCAATAGGCGTATTATACATTAGCAGTTCCTATGTTGATGATAAGTGGATCTTTCACCAGATCGGAATTGCACCCCTCATCTGAAAAAGTGGGGGAAATGTAATTTTCTTTAACTCTCGATTAAATACCACTATGATGATAATCATTATAATAATAGATTATATTTTTTATATTTTCTATAATTATTCTAAATGAACATGAATTTAAATTACTGGAGTGTGGGTGGTAAATTCTATGTAGCATTTCCACTATTCGCATTATTAGCTATCTTTTTCCCATCATATCGAAAATTATTTTCACAATGAAGTTCCTTTAAAAATTTAAAACATTTACTTGTTCCCTAGAGAAAATATCTACCATTCTTCTTAACACATATTGATCATAATGGAATTTTAAAATTCATACCTCCATAGGTATTATATATTCTATTAATTTCATTTTTCTTTTATTATCAAAACCATTAGATTGATACATAAATACAACCTCCATTTACACTTGTATATGAGATCAAAAAATATATTCAGAGGAAATAAAGTATCAAATGGATGATAACCATTGTAGACATTTTTTTAACCCACTGATGAATTTTTCACCCTTAATTAATGGTTGGATGATAATACCCAATTCATACCTTAAAATTATTGCACATTTTTCCTCATTTGTATCAATAGATTATTCATCCCTTTTTATTATTTAAAAGAAATAATTATAAATATTGACTTGTGGAATAAGAGGAATGTACTTATTGAAAAATAATTCCTTGAAATCATCATAAAATAAAGATTAAATTCCACCATGTTGCCCCCCAATACTTGATAAGCTTCCATCATTGATCCAATTCACCTTCCAATTGGTATATAGCTAAAACGATATATTAGTGTTCGAAACAGAAAAGAATTTAATATATATTTTCATTTTTACTGGTCCACTATTCCGAAACTTGTGTATAAAAATACCCATTTAATGATGGTTTATGTTTCATCGTGATGGACTCAATATATTGTTGTTTCCACATCAGTTCGTTTGGATTTCTAGTATGATTAATATTTTGAGAATGTTGTGTGATCAGTGAAATAAAATTTTCTATTATATCTGCCATATCATTTTTATTCTTATGAGTGAAATAGTTTTATATTCCACTTTACAATTTATTATCATAGTTAATTAGTGTTCAATATATTCTCTAAAATCAAATATAATTGTGTATGAAACAATAATGTTATTGGGGAACCAAAAAATCCAGAGAAAACACCTATATTATATATAAATCACAAAACAAATTATAATAAATAGTACCTTAGGTTTATCCTATGTATTTTATAATAATGTTCTATTGAAATCCATTATTATGTTTTATTAAGAGGTTGTGGATTTTCAAAGCATATCCCCCATGAGTTTCAAACTAAGTGTGCAGTAAGGCCTAATTTTATACACTTGGTGAAGACCAAATATATCTCAACTCTCCCCTAATTGTCTTATTACCCAAATGTTAAAAATCTACCATATCCACATGAACATTTAGTATACAGATATAGATTTAGTTTCTTGGAAACCACTATCTCTATCCTTTCCCAAAATTCAATGACGCTTTCTTATAATTTTACTCCTTATTATACTTATTCTTATTCATGAACACAGATAACTCACAAACATTTTCTCATCCATGTTTCCAATGGTTAACTAATCCTACACCAGGATACCGACTATAGGGATCCATGTTTTTCATACATTGATATTACCTCAATTTAATTGAATTTTTATTACGTTACACAAACACATGCATGAAGACTTTAATAGTTTAGTGAAATATGAATCCTAAAATCAAAAACAACCTGTCCATTAGTACACTACATCATATACAACAATTATCTTCCTTACTACAATCCTTTTAAAAAACATCAAACATAATACATTTCTTCATATCATGGGGAATTGAAACATACTAAAGGGTGATCTTAGATTCTCGTTAAGAGTAAACAGTGGAGATATATAAACAAAACTAGAATATAACATTTTCAAACCATTCCATATATATCAATTATCATAATCTTGAGTAATGGAATAATTATTGTTAGTTTATATGACATTAATCATAACTGAAAGAAATAGTATGATCATTGACAACATTACATTGGAATAAGACATATATTTTTGGCACACACATAAGAATAGAAAATAATTTCCATATTAGTAAAGGATCATTCTCAAGTCTATGATAGTGTAGTGGGTTCACTCCCCATATCAATTTAGTTGTAAATATTAAATCCTAAGGACGTCATAGTGGGAAAATTCCATCACGAGACTAGGTGAACTCCCTATTCTATTAATTCATACCTATTGATATATAAATTTTCAATAAATACATTTTTTGGGATATAGGTCCCACCCATCTGTTAATGAAAATCATATTTATGCATATAACAAGATCATAAAACATTCATCATAGCATAACCCATTAAACTGAATTTGTTTCATAAAACGTTCATCATATCCTACTCCAAGTCAAATAGATATGTTTAATTAAATTTCATCATCACATAATAGAATAACCCATGTAAAAATAAATGTATTTCATAAGAATTTTATCATGCTATAACACATTGAAGAGAACACTGATTCAAAAAAATAATCACATCCTAATCAGGAACCAATTATAAAAAATTAAGAATGGTATCCTTGGATCTTATCAATTTAATGAAATATATAAAATCAACTTATGTCATCTTGGATTGAAAATGATTTTGAGTGATCATTTTTTAATTTCTTGTGAAAAATATCATTTACAGTTTTATAAATAATTTTTAAACATAAAACCATTTGAAAATATTTGCCATTGAAAACAAATTGTATACATTAAAAAAATTCATTAGAGAAAAATAGTGGCCATGATTATGGAATGATTCATTCATACTGTATAAGTTAGAACAAAATATTCCATTCATAGTTTCTATAAAAGAAAAATGTTTATTATTTTAAAAACGAGATGAAAATTACATTAAAAGTATTTTTCAAGAAAAACTAATAATGGGTAATATTAATTTTCAAAATCATTGTAGAATAATAAAAAATATCATTTCCATGAAATTTTGATTGGATGAACATTGATTTTTGATCGAAGGTTGAATTCAAGTACTGATTTAATGAAACAAGGCCCCAATAATAGACCATTCAAGATAATAGAAGAGATACATTCAAAATACATCCTTTCAAAGGGTTCTAGGTATGTTTTGGGTTATTTTGAATCCTTATCATATTTGTTTAACTCCTGGTGAATCTATTTTTACCATAACTGAGGTACATAGTTTTTATTATTACTATCCATTTTGGAAAAACAATTGTTGAACATATTAGAAAATATAAAATATGATTATTCACTATATAGAATACAATATGTATAATTAAATTCGTAGAAGTATAAAATATTAATTTAAAAAACAACCATGCAGATGTGATTTGAAAGCAGATTTTCCAAGAGAAAATGGTGAAATGTTTATAATGTTTTTATATAAAAACTCCATATGAACTATACTTTAATGGGTTAAATTTGATTATTTTATATATAATTGAAATAATTTTACATTAAAACCTATTTTAAATATAATTTGAAATTATAATAAAAACTATCGTAAACAGAGTTTTCAATTAAAAGTAAAAAAATATCAAATTCCTAAAAAATGAAACTTTTTAGAAAAAAAAAAGAAAAGATGTTTTTGAAATTATGATTTAAAAATTATTGTTAATATTATTATTTTATTTTTCTAAAATTTAGAAAAATTAATTTTATAAATTTTCAAAAAATGAAATACAAATAATTTTTTTAGAAAATTCTATTTCATGAATAATATAAATTCCTTACAAAAAATTATGTACATTTTTATAAAAAAATTCAGTTTATATGAAAATACAATAATTAATTTTTATTATTACTCATTACTATACAATATCGCTATTTTGGAAAGTTATGTTATAAATATTTGCATAAAATAACTATATTAAAAATATACATGGATTTGTTGAAACATAGTGTCTTGTGGAATGAAAGATAAAAAGGTGTTGAGTGTAGTGAAAGATTAACTAGGTGTTAGGTATAATTCTATAACTAAATGATTTTTTAAACATGTGGGGTGTTCAATACCTATTGTACATTAATAAATTGATGTACTTATGAAGTATGTGCATAGACATCCAACAGATCTTGATGATGAGTTGTTCATTAATTTAATACCATATGTAGTATGTAACATCTTATATCATTATTTTGCTACTATTAAACCCTTATTTTGATGAAGATTTGGATTTACATTTTTTGTGGTTCTTTGGATGAAATTTGGCAAATATTTGGATGTTTATAGGATATGAACGGTTGGTGCTTTTTTTTCTCAAATTGTTTGTCCACACAATACAAAGAGTGCAACCCTAGAAAGTGGGGGTTTTCATGGTTGGTGAAATTTTTGAAAACCCATTGCCGCCCTAAAAAGAAACCATGAACCCCATTTGATTGTATCTTTTTTTATAAATCCTAATTTTTTTAACTGGTTTTTCTTACTTATATAACCATGCATGCGATAATTTTTATTCCAATTTTTTTCAAACAAAATTCCAAAAAACTGTTTTATCCCCCCCCCCCCCCGCCCAACCGTAACTTGATCAAAGTAAATTTGTTTGTTCACAGAGGCTCTCAAGAACCCTTTTTGCCTCATTTAAACCCATTACATGGTGGATCATAGCTAGTAGGACCTCATTCTATTCCTCACTAGTAATATATTCTTCACAACAATGTATTCTCTCAATTTCAATTTATCTCCTCCTTGGGAAGTGTTATATCTTCATATTTCTGATGCATCTAAAATACATTAATTTAAATTTCTATTCTAGGGGGTATCTATTGAACTCTATTTCAATTTTTCTCCATTGGAAAATTCCATTTTAGGTATTGTGAATTTTGACCCCATTATTAATGATTGATGGTTCCATTTTACTTGTACCATATAATTTCTAAAAGGATAGTTTTACTTGATTTCAATTGATTTCAATTGATTACTAAAAATCAATTATAGATGAATTGAAATTGTGCTTTTAATTGGCACAGTACTTTGAAATAAACCACCAATTCCAATAGAATTTGAATTTGGTGTGTATTTTGAAATTGGTTAGATTTTTGAAATTATTTGATAAGGGATTTTGGAAAATTTCATAAATTTAATTGACAAAATAATCTGACAGCTATTTTACTGAAAATGAATGAAATGGTGAAAAATAATTTTTTTTATTTGAAAGGGAAATAGAATTTTGAATATAAATATAATGAAATTAAATTTTCAAAGATGGTTTACTTGAATTGAAATGCATTGGATTTGTTCTATTGATTTAATAACAATAGGATATCCTGGTTATTTAATGGGATATTTGAGACATGAATGATATGATAGTAATTCCATACCAACATATTGATGATGAAAAAGGTGAAACCCCTATTTTTAAAGATCATAACCCTGATGGAATGTTTATGAGTCATATTTATCCCAATCAAATTTGACCGGTGTACACATAAAACATGACCACTGATATGATGATGTTAATATCCTAATGCTGGAAACTATCATACAATAAGGTATATAATAGTGGTTCTTATTGTGGTTATATATATATATATATTCTAGTCATAATGAGAAAATATTATTCATTCCATTTTATTTATAAAAAATTCCTTTTATAAAATAAATATTTAATCCATATATGACATTTTTTTCATCCTCTAAAAAGAAATCTATTTTTTTAATATAAAAATTTATCTCAATTCCATTTTTTTGGAAATTTAAAGAACAATTTTTTTATAATTGAATATTTTTATGGAACACATGGTAATACCCTACATGAATTTTTTTTATCACACCATAACTTTTCTATAAGTCTTTTGAACATTTCTTTCTACCTAGTTTGAGTATAAGTAAAGAACCTCTTGGAGGAGGTAGATGTTCATGATCCTTTTTTCATGGAGTAATGGTTCTATTGGTAAATATTTTTGTGCGATTACTTTGATGATGTTATATTATGGGTTTTTGATAAAATTATATGGGTTCTGGTACTTCCTCCCAATAGAGATTTTAGAATACATACTTCTATCTATTCTATTCTTCCACCTCTCCGAAATATTTATTCACCATTTTACATTGAATGGTTCCAATCCCTAGCCTCTGACACATTTCGATCAGGAACAACCATAATGATATTTTTGTTCCGTATTAAGTATCAGGTTACAAGGGTATCAATGTTGGTAAATGAAGAAGTGTTATTTGAGGTAGGATAATAATTTTTCTTGATGACACTATGCAATTTGGAATATATTTTCTGGACCTATGTGGTATTATTGAGCATGTTTATATAAATTTCTCATAGTAGTGATCTAGAAGTCACCATGGGTGGTTTTGGAAATATTTATTGAGGAATAATTTGATTTGATTATATTATTTTTCGTACCATTGATTTGGATTAGAGGAAGTCTTTTTCGTGATATTTTATCTAATGTGATGAATTTACCAATATCACTTGTTTGAGTTGTTGATATGAGAACTATTATGAACTATTCAATGTTGTTTGATGATGTTTTCCAATATCATGTCTCAATGAAATTTTGGGAGGAGGATATATGAGTAAGATGCTGGTGAACCGCAAAGACTGAATCCCCCCTTGGACCAGAATTAGGTTGGGATTGTTGTTTGAGTTTTCCATGCTCTGGGTCAGGCACCCTCACTCATTCCCGTTCAGGATATTTATATGGAACATTATAGTAATGAAATTTTTAATCATTATTTGGAATTACATCATTATAAAACAACAAAATTATAAAGCTCCAATGATCCATTAGAGGATCTAAATTTGTTAATAATCATAGAGATTCTTTGTTGAGTTCTTTAAAATTACTAATTTGATTAACATGAAATGTTCCACATTCATATTGAATGGACCTATCAGGATATGGTGGGACTATATGGAGATGAATAAGAATAGTGAGGGTTTAGAGTTTAAGGACTAGGTTATAATTTCATTGACTAGTTGTATTTATATTATATAGTACTGTATAAGGATATGGTGTTTCTTAAAAATTAGAAGACGTAGATAACTATGATGGGGTATGATTATCACATTTCCATGATTTCCCGGTTGTAACATTAGATTTCATAGAATGATAAAATTAAGACTGGATGGTTCAATATGGGACATCAATTTTATATTAATTTTCACATTTCCTTGTATATTCACACTTCTTGTGATGATGTTATGGATAGGTCTTTGAGTTTTGAAAATGACATGGATGGTAAGTTAGGGTTGATGGTGGTTCCATTTTCTCCAATTTTCACTACATTAAATCTCATTAAGGGAAACATAATGTCTGTTGAGTCTCATGGTGGATCTTGATAGTATGTTCTTCTAGACCTCCAATAGTTCTTGGAAAATTACGTTTGACATGCATCTAATGTGTCCATCCTAGGAATTGTAATCATTTTTTCATTAGAGCACCTATGATTTTCGTCTCCAATGAGCATACAGGGAACTTACAGATGATACATGATATATTTTCATCCACATGTAGTGTAATGAGATCATTAGCACCAAAATTTATTTTTGTGCAATCATACACTTCATTAATAAATGAGATCCAATCATATGAATATGGAATAAATCTTCTTTAGTATGAATATGATTTTTTCGTGGAATCATATACGGGTTTCATAACCATGAGAGGTACCATCACTATAGATTAGTATTTATTTAATTATTTACTTGATACAAGTGAATCACATTCAATTATATCAAACCGTATTGAGAAACTCCTAAATCATTCTATAGAACATTAAAATTTATTGATAGATATAACAACACCACTCAGAGTGAAGAGAGAGAAAGATATATATTTTCTTTATTATGTATCATATTTATGAGATATTTTTCTTACATGGGATTTTCTATTTCTGGACATGAAACCCCTTGTCTTCATCCTCGTGATGGATTGGATTATAACAAATAAGTCCCAAATTGACAACTATATTCACTGGGTATTCATTACAATTCATGATGGGGTGTGTCATATCTTCCAGAGAGAATGGGACCTAAGGTCGAGTATTGAAACCAATCATATAAAGAGTTGAGGGAAGTAATATATGTGTTCATATTTGATCTAGTGTGGGAGACCTTGGGTGATGATCTCCCTCTAGTTTTTGATGATATTACTAAAAAAATTATTATGTATTCTCTTTTTATCCACTTATAATGGAGTTATAGTTCTCCATTGATTTATTTCCTAGTATTGATCTAATATATATACCTTTATATGGTAAAATAGCAGGTAAAATTAAATATTTAAGGTATTTATAAGATGATATTTTAGAGAAAGTATTCATACACCCAAGCATAATACCTTGGGTGGGCATGTTCTGTTTTTTGTTTTAGATGATTTGTAACTTTCCTTATGTGCTGATTGTCATAAACTCAGCTGAGTCAAAGTAAAGAACAGTTATTCACTTAGAGGTATCCACAATATATTTGACTAGTTGAAATTGATCACTAATCTTGTTATGACAGATTATGAATAAGAGAATCTAATATTCTAAAAACCTCCTTCTAGAGAAGGTTTTTCTATTATGAGTTTATTTTCTTGCCATTTGGTCTAACCAAATATCCATTCAATTTTATAGACATAATTAATAGAATATCCCATGATTATCTTGATACATTCAATGTGAAATTTGTGAATGAAATCCTAAATTACTCTCAAACTGAGGATTATATTGTTCTTCAGTTGGGAGTTGTTTTGAAATTGTTAATAAATCACTAAATTTATGAAAATATATCGAAATAACATTTTTCTTTTTAGGAAGTGATGATATTTTAAAAAATGGTCTCAAAACCCAGTACATATATTTATCCATATAATAAGAAGTTTTTTATGGAATGTGAGAAACCAGGAAATATTTTTTAAATTCAACTATTTTTTGCATTTCGCAGGTTATTATCTCCAGTTTGTAAATTACTTCAGGATGTTGTCTTCTCTAGTGATAAAATTAACATATAAGCAAGTTATATTTGTTTGGGATGATAATGGTATGTTTTTTAATGATTGGATTTTTATTTATAGTTTTTGGTTGTTCTTCACTATTCCATAGATCGAGAATTTCTATGTTTTCTTTTGGGATGCATTTGGGTTGGGTTTGGATTGTGTTTATAAGATGGGTGATCATGTCATTGTATATGTATCTTAGAAACATAGGGTACAAGATAATAATTATCTGACACATTACCATGAACTAAAATATATTATGTGTGCACTTAAGAGTGTGAAAAACTGTATTTTAAGAGAAATTATTATTGTGTTTTCTAACCACAAGATCTTGAGTTTCATCTTCTCTCACAAATATTTGAATATCTTATAGAGGAATTGGATAGATTATCAGAAATATTTTGACTTTATTATTTAGTATAACTCAAGGAAATGTAATTTCATTTCCATAGTTTTGTGTAGGAACCTTCTATCCAATGACATGAATGAATCATTGAAAGTGTAGAATTTGATGTATCTTTTTGAAAATATGCAAATAAGAGTCTACAAAACATAGTCTGAGGATGTTTTGGAAAATGTTTAATTGGACTCTTCTCATATATAGATGATTCTTCTGAGGAATTATCTGGCGGAAAATTTATGATGAATTATAGTCTCTATCTATTATTGTAAGACTGTTGGTGATAGGTCATTCACCACCACAAAATAAATTTTTAATATTTTATAAAGAACTTTTTGGAGGAGTTGGAACCATAATTTAAATCCATAATTAAAAATCGACACAAACCACAGAAAAACATTCAAATAAAAGAACCTAAAAAAACTAGAAAAAAAACAAATCTAATACCTTTATAGCTTTTGTACCACATAAGAAAAAACTGGCCTTTGCCCTGATGGTTCCAATGTAATGTTCTGTGCCATGCCATGAGTAAAAAGTTATTCTTGTATTGGTTTAGAAGTGTGTGGGGGGAAGGAGAAGAGTATTATATCCTAGACTTCAGGGTCCACTGGTCCATGTTTATCAGCCACCATAATGTACTTGGAAGAATCCAGTTGGGGGGAAGCTGAGTCATGTGTGTTACTTTTGGTATCATGATCCGTTGAATAAAATTTCATGGGTAAATAAGTTGGATCATGGGAAACTATCCTCTAAGAAAATAGTGGGTCCAGAAGAAAATTAGTTTCCTCCTTATCATCACTATTAATGACTCCAAAAGAAGGATCTAGTTTCCGACCAGAATCAGTTTTCTTTCTAGGATGAGACCCCAAAACCTATTCACAAAGAGGTGCTTCTTGTTACTTTTTACTGTAGCATATTCCATTTCTAATCCCCTTTTTTCCGATGTTGTTAAAAAATGGTGAATTTCTTTTTCATGATAGACCATTTAATATAAGATCTTGTAATTGGAGGTTTGAGTAAATGAGAGTAGTGTTTCTCGATCTATGACCTCTGTACTTGCTGTAAAAATCCATCTAAGCCAATAAGGACCTTATTTCCCTTCCTTAAAGAGGATGGAATATAGTCATATTCTTGTTTCACTTCCTTGTTATTGATCGACTATGTATCCGTGTTAGAATTCATATCATTATATAATTCTTTAATATTACCTCCCTGGTTAATATCACATTCATGGACTGTAACCTCATAATTCCATCCTATAAATGGAATTATCACACCTTCACCCAATACTGCAAACAATTTTTGGGTTCCAACTCCCGAGGATTTTCCCTTAATTCACCTCCAGGCATGTATCATGTACATATTCAAATCATCGAGTTTTTATAGGCCTTAGTTTTCCCATTAGTTACCATAATAAGATCACAAGACGACAACTATGGGAGTTTCCATTATCCTTTTATGTTTGATCTTAGATGAATTGTCTTGAAAACTCATTTCTTTGGGGAGCGATTGGTTTACCTCTTTCGTAAAAGAAATTTAGTTTACTTTCTTATGAAATTTTTTATTTAGGATGTAGAATATTTGAATCAAAAATCCTCATTCCAATAGAATCATCATTTTGGAGTGTGACATCTTCAATCATTGGGGTCAATTAAATCAGAGCAACACCCCTACACTGACATCTCTATGTCGAATGACCAAAATGTAACATAGGGAATCAATACGGTGTCAATGAATCATATAAAATTAGTTTTTTATTTCCTAAATCTCCCACAATATCGATCTAGAAGAAATTCAGAGGTAGTTTTAAAATGTCAACCTCAACACAAATTGACACCTCAATGGGATGGTAAACTGCTTGGGTTCTAAGATCCCTATACAAAGAGAGAACAACAAGATTTCCTATCATATGAAAATGGTGGGGTTCTATAATGAATGTGGAAAACTTGAATGATGAATCCAAATCATTGTGGTCTGTGGATCATGATTCATGTGCAGAGCAATAGACCATATCAGAATGATAAAATTAAATAGGTTGATGGAGCATGAGCCAGTAGACCATGATAAAGCCCAGTATTCGTCTAAGAAGTATCGAATCACCACATTTTAAGAATCCAAAATTCCATCCACCTCTCGTTAATGGATACCCCACTATGTGTTGACATTTATATCAGTGTAATCCACATAAGGTCTTCAAAGATCAAATTGGGAAACCAACATGATATTCTGTAAGGAATAATATTTTGAGAATTTTGTCAGGGAGATCAGAAGTGGAAAGCGTCAATTTTCATTGCTACTGACCTTTGGGAAAAAATAAATACCAGGGAAGACAGTGAAAATCCATGTGTAGGTAAGAAGTGAAAAACACTGGGAAGATCCTCCAATGATAACTGTGGTGAAATCAGTTTCTTCCTCTCCTTCAGGCGGGGGAGGATCACAATGATGGCTAGCACTGGTTAAACCCTAGGGACCCAAAAAGCATAGGTTTTGTGAGTCTTCATTCACCGTGGAGAACATTATATATTAACGAAACTGTTTTATTTTTCCTTTATTAGTGAGGAAATGTGTGATGGTGGATTTCTATAATTACCAATGGATAGAGAACACAGATAATAAAAATATTTATTATGACATATTGTGATGAATCATGTGGAATGTTTTGAGATTGGACATTGATGATTTTTTCTCTCATTGTTATACTTTCCAATATGTAAATTTTGAGAACCAATGACCTTATAGATATACATAAACCACATCCAATTCCATTATAGAACCTGGATTAGATATCAATAGACATTGTGGTTGTGTTTCCATGTATACAGTGAAAAAATAATGTTAAATTGTTTATCATCGATCGGCTAAACAAATCAGCACAGAAATACCAATCTAGGATACAACCAATGTTCAGTATCTTTTAAATTTCTTTGTGAGGGAGATTTTTCACTTTCATGGAGTTCCATATTCTATACTCACTAATAGAGATCTCTATTTTACATCTATATTTTTTATATTCCTTTAATAGGTTTTGGTATCTCAGGTACATCTGAGTGTGGTATACCATCCCTAGTGGGAAGGATAGGGATAGGGAGCTATAAATATTCTTATAGATAAACATCGTGAAATATTTATTGACATTGGTTGAGCTTAGGATAACTATTTGGGATGGTTCGAGTTATCTAATAAAAATAGTTCTCAGTTAATGGTTAGAATAGATCATTTTGAAGGATTGGATTACCAACCTTCTAAATCATCATTTATTTGTCAGGTATTGAATATGTTTTATTAGTTAGACATTGTTCAGTCCATGATATGACAATAAATATTATTTTGATTCATGAAATACTATTATATTCATTGATCCTGTATAAATCATATGATGATCTATGTAGTAGAATAATCTAATTTTCTATTGGTGACCATGTGCTTTTGAGATTCTCACCTAATTTAGGTTATATGTAGATTCTGAGGTAAGAGAAAACATATCTTCATTTTGTTGGACCATTTTAGGTTGTTGATAATGTTGTAAAAGTGTTATACCATTTATAACATCATCCATAGTTTACACTGATACATAATGAGTTTCTAGTATCACATCTAAGAAAGTATCTTTCTGATCCATCTCATGTTTGAGTTAGAGTGATCTTGATGTTGATCCTGATTTATCTACGACTGAGCACCCTATAAAAGTAGATGATTGTATGAATTTGGTTTTTTAAAAGAGGATTATACCTTTGGTTTATGTGATGTGGAATCAGGGCCCTATTTCATATAAGGATTAGGAGCAGTTGTCCCTGATGAGAGAGAATCGAACTCATCCTATTTATATAGAATTGTTTTGATAGAATTTATGGGGAAAATGATTTTATAGTGGGGAGATTTTAACATCTTGTTACTTTATTTTAGGTAATCATCGATCCTCAAATTGATCATTATGGGGTTGGATCTTTTTAGTTGGTGATTTAGGGTTTAGTTTTGAAAATTTTGGATGTTTTGGGTTGTTCATGTTTACTTCATTGTTTTCCCAAACCGTGTTTCAACCTAGTGAAAACTATGAAACCCTATACATTGAAATTATCCATGGTTGTAACAAGATTTAATGAAACATTATCCCATATAGTGTAATCTCTACACCCAAATAGAGTCTTCAACTATTTTTCTGATTGTGTGAAAAAAAATTCTCCTCTTTTATATTATTTGATTCCAGGTTCTTGTTGCCAATGTATGGGAATTAGGAACTCCCTTCGTGATATGTTAGTGTTTCATTGGGTATCAGGGTACTTGGTTATCTAGTCTATTTCATGATAAGGGACCTATATAAATGACACCCTATAATGGAGATAAATAAAAAAATTCTCAATGGATTGATAGGGTATTTATAAGACATAGTTTTTCTCCATCGATAGATCTTTTTCTATTTATCATGAAGAAATATTAATCAATTATGTTGTGAATTTACTTTCAAGAAATAATTATTACTGCTGTAATGAACATGTATCCCCCTACTCACCTTTCCCGCTAGTCTAATCAACATTATAGAGAACTGTATTTATCCAATATCATTCATCAATATATATATCATAAATGGGGATTAATGATGGAAGATATTCTATAGAAACAATTTCATACGAGGTATGGACATTATGAGATTACACTAATAAAGTAATGATTGACTAATGAACCATATGTTAATATTCATTTAATGAATGTATTGTTAATGGTATGAATTAATATATTTTTTTTGAATTTATTGATGATATCATGGTTTCCCTAAAATATAATGGGAGTATAAAATAACTTGACAATAACTCTTGATATTCTTAAAGTGAAATAGATATATGGTTAATTTTATATTGTAAATTCCATCTTATGAATTATTCCTTACATATCCATATTTTCTTCTGGGAGGGAATCTCTATTGACCAAGAGTCGGAAAATGATGAAAATAATAGAACTTGATAATTAACATAACTGCGGTATATAGTTTCATTGTAATGGAAAGATATTATCATAGATTCTTTAAAAAACTTTCCAAATTATATTAACCAATAACCAATGTCTCACATAATTTTTATAAGTTCATAAAGAAAAATGAATATGAATAATGATTTGAATAATTAAAATGTAAATTGGCCAGTGCCCCAATATGGAATCTACAAATGTGAAATAATTAATTTGTAATATATATAGTTGCATCAATGTAAGAACGTAATTATGTCCTTATAAATAATGGTAATGTTATTTCCTATGCGTAAATTTCATTAATGGCTTGTGAAGGGAGATATTAAACCCATGATATTTCATTGCATTCCGTAATTGTTTCATTGATGATATAGAAACAATATATCTATGGTAAAATATATGAGATATACACAAATCATATGAGTCTAAATTTTATCTTTTCCCAAAAATAATTCAATTTATGAACAAAAAATGTCTTGAACTTTTTGACTATTAAGTTTTATAAATAAACTACAACCTAGTGAAGAAATATATGGCACTATATACATTGACCATGTAATATTTTAATTACATAAGAACAATTATGACAAAAAATGATCCAATGTTAATTGATTTAGTGATGACAGATATTGTAATTTGAATGGAATTGGAAATAGTGGTCATTTTTTAAATTAGGTCCAAACCATATATATGAGAATAGATAAATATTTATCAATTGAATGATGATAATTTTCAAAATTAAATTATTTTTGTGAAGGATTGGAAATTTTTTTACATTGAATCTGTATATGGTGTTCCATAATATTTTAAAAGTATACATGTTCCATCTATACCATGGAATAAATGGAAATTATAATATGATTCTCATAGATTACATATCTCATTACCTCATGATGACTCCAAGCTATATATGAATTTGATGGATATTTTTTAATAATATTAATAGGGATACTACATATTATATATCAAGAATCATAGTTTTCAAATGAGTTATGGTTGGGAGAAAACATCCTAGATGATTCATCAAAACACTACATACTCTCTTGTGGAAATGGTATGGAATTACTATAAATTTATCACTATATTACCAAATAAACATATAAATAAGAATAGTATATTTGTTATTATTTATCATCTTAATCAATTTACTTATTTCTTTGTAATAACTGAATATTTACCTATTGATAACCACATAGGGATCTATATTAATGATTTTCTAAGACTTCACGGTGCAACTATTTCAATTTTTTTCAATCATTATATTAAATATACATATTTATTAAATAAAATTCCTCAAAATTATCATCCTACTAAGATTTAGTTGACCGTATCTTATCATACAAAAATTGATATATTATCCAAAAAAATATTTAAATATCTAATTCTTTGTTATGGTCATGATCACAAGAATTTCAAGGTATGTGGGATTAGTATTTATCTCTGTTGTAGTTTTCATAAAAAATATCATCCAGTAAAATATTCAAAATTCAATATATGAATCATTATAGAGATATATATTTCATACCTCAACATTTTTTGATATGGTTGCCGAAAAGAATGTTATAATCCAAACAATTATTACAGTGATTGTGGATAAGCTAACAAAAAATCCAAATCATATTAAAGAATTCCATTTTTGGTAAAATTATTATCCAAATAGTTGAATGATTAATGTATAACTTCTTGTTGGAGATCATGTTTTCGAGAAAGCTCCATTTTAGAGGTTTGTTATAAGGATCAGAATAAAAGGAAAAATAATCCCTATGTATATTGGAACATTTTATATTAGAGAATAAATTGTATCACCGTCATACCATTATCTATTTTCATAAATCGTCTCTAAATAACAATTGTATTCCATAACTCATTAAAAAATTTATATTCCCTTCCCAATGTATGTTCTAACCAATGATGTAATATAATTGGAACCTAATATAGTATACTGTTAAAATATTATCTAGTATATTCACACTACATAAAATGTTCTTTGAAATTATATATCATCACTAGTAATGATACATTATTTTGAAAATACATGGGAACAATGAGTTTTTATGAAGATGAACCACCTTAATTTTTTTCTATAATAATTTTCATGAAAATTTCCTGGCCGAAATTTTTTAGGGAGGGGAGATTGCATCACCAAAGCATCAATTATTTCAAGTGAATCCATTGTATTAGAGAAACTAAAATAAAATTCAAATTTTCATATTTCATGGATCAAAAATTATAATTTGATATAATTATTATCAATTATTAAATTAATTTTTCAAAATAATCATTTAATTTATTTATGGAATTTTCCCATTGAAATATGATTTTATAACTAATAGATAATGTATTATTTAGATTAAGATCATTCTATTTACTGTAAAATTTTATAAATATATATTATTAATCATATATATTTATTATAAATTATTCATGATATAACGTTAGGTCCATTATGAATTATAAAATTATATTTATTTAAGAAGAGTGCTTATATATCGACAAAGATTTTTCATTTTAGGAAAATTATATAATCCATAAAAACTTAATTTTAGATAGAATTTTTTTCCAATATAAATAAATTATTAAAGTAAAAAACACTAATATATTGGAAGTTTGTGTCATTGGATATTTTTCATGTTGCAGTGGGGAGGTGTGACAGAGGGTGTCCCTAAGGAGTGGAAATTGATATTATCTAGATATATATAGATGGTGGGACATTATTTGACATGATATTTGTTCCTTGGGTTTTATCTACAGTAGAAACATCAAATCCAAAAGATGTGTAGTAATTTATGGTTTTTTTGAAAAAACCTGACCACATAGAATATATCCAATGTAAACTATTTCGTAGTTCCATGAAACGTGTGTTCAAGATTTAAGAATCACTCTTTCTTGGCGAATTCCATCATATTTATTTGTGGAACAGGAAACATCCAACAGTTCTTTATCCAAAGAGGACCAACTTTCCAAAGGCTGTAGTTTATTATGTTTTGAACATTACGATACTTAAGATCATGCATTGATCGAGAGGATGGGGGTTCAGACTCATCACAACCTTTGGGGGGATTATTGTGTACTCTGGGACCCTCTTTGATAACATTAAAATATTTTCATGAATTATTATTATGTAACATCCCATTATATTTTCAGGTACTTTTTGATGTTTCTAAGTACCCATGTTTTGGAGTAAAGACTTAGGGGTGTGTTTGGGTGAAATTTTAAGAAAAAAAAGACAATGGATTGTTCACGGTTAGTGCACGGTTTGATAAACCGTGCGATCAAACCATGCCATCCTAGAATCATTGGGAAGTGGGGTACGCATGGTGTGCACATGGTTTGGTAGACTGTGCAACTAAACCATGTGTACCAGCAATCCTGGACAGTGAGATCCCCCACGGTGTGCGCACAGTTTGACAAACCGTGTGGACAAACCGTGCGGTCACTTAAATTTAGATCCTAAAATTGTGGATCTCAGCCGTTTTGCATCTAAATGCTTTATTTTACTCTTAAGTGGCCCTAACATGGGATTTGTCTTCTCCTAGGGTTAGAGAAGGTTCTCTCTTTGTTCCAGAGGCGATCCAATGGCTCCTCTTGGTCAATCGTAGTGGGATTCTAAATGTATGTGATCGTTCTTCATCATTATTGATTGGTTTCTTAGATCTACTTTTATCTACTTCTCCTCTTCCCTCAGTTACTTAGATCTATGCCCGTTATGGGTAGATCTAAGTGATTAGTACCAAGTTTGATGAGTTTTGGTCTTGGTCTTACTAAGAGAAGAGATCTAAGTCGATTTCTTGATGAAGAAACTCGGTTTTCTAGAATGTTCTCGACCATTGTGGTTTTTGTCAAAACCTTCAAGGTAGGTGGTTCCTTCGTGACTTTCCAAATTGTTTATCATTGTATTTGCTTGATTTATTTCAATTATTGATTTAAATTCAATTGTTCAAGATGATTTTTATTTATTGATAAAAACTCGATTCCATTGAATTGAGATATTTGAAATGGTTTTGGCATAGAAATTTGGGAAACCCCCAATTCCATTGAATTGGGTGTGTTTATAGAAATTGGCCGATTTAAATTGTTGGATTTAAATTGTGGATTTGATGGAAATGTTTTCAATTAAATTATTGAATTTAATTGTGGAAATGAAATGTGTAATGATGGAATTGGTTTTTAATGGATTTCAAACTTAGGAAAATGACTTAGAATGATTTGATAGAAGCCCATTGGTTTTATCTTGTGAAAAAAGGATTGTTTTGAATAAAACTTTTTTTGGTTTTAAATGGAATTAAATTGGAAATTTTGAAATGTAAGAATGGGATTGATCATATTTTAAGAATTCTTAAAATATTTATCCCATCATTTAAGAGAACATACATGCCTTAGGTAGTTAGTGAGTTATTTGGTACACTCTACGCTACGACAATGTTCTAAAACATACATGCAGCGGGTCACATCCCCGATGGGTTGGTGACGAGTCTCCTTGGGCCATTTTCATAGGGATGTGTGTATACACATATTACGGAGTTCAAATAGAGAGTGTGGAATCCTATAAATGGTTAATACTACCGTACCTTTTGGCAGATGACCATGTTGCTCTCTTGTTTATTTATATTTGAGATATAAATGTATGCCAATCCTATTGAACTGATTTACATGCCTGCTTAATTTATATAAACTATTTTATATAAATGTTTTGTTTAAAACATTGTTTTAGAAATATTCCATAATTTGTAAATCCTTTTCTTAAAAAAAATTATTTCCACAATTTGAAAATTTATAACATGTTTTTGTTAAAATTTTCTTTTGAATTGCCAAACCTGTTTATTTGAAAATGGAAATCCTTTCTTTGGATAATCTATTTTTTCATCTGTTATGGAATCTTAGGTAGTATGCTACTAGGATTAGGCTCACATCAGGCTTTTTCTTCAGGTGTTTGTAGACTTTCTCCTTCCAGGTTCGAGCAAAGGGAATGGATCAATTGGAGGTGGATCCAGTTTTGGATCTCTGGACTTGGTGAGTTGTGTTCTTTGTTACCTTGGAACTATTTTCACTTTTTTTACTTGGGTTGTAATACTTTTTATTTTTGTGTCTTTTCTTATTCTGGTACATTACTCCCAATGGAGTTTCTTTTGTTATACATACTGTTTTGTTTTACTCTTGCTTCTGCATTCTTGTGGAAAAATCGTTCCAACTTGTATGTTGTACGATGCCATGTTCTAGTCGCCGACCCATGGGGATCCGGAATGCCCTTCGGGATATGTCAAGGCCGGCTCGGTTATCGGGTTACCAGGGTACTTAGGCTCATTCGTGACAAATTGGTATCAACGTCAGGTTTGTTGAACATCTTTCCTTGATAACAGTATGCATTTGAGTTTCCTTTACGGGACATAGGAGGTAGTTGTGATTCAGTGCCTTGCCAGCTCTCACCACAATGATCCTTATGTTACTAGGGTTGGTTAGGGAAATACGACTTGTGGATTACTTCTAGTATTTTTCCCTATTTTGATTTGGATATAGTGGAGTCGAAATCTTGTTATCCTTCTTTTAAGAATAGTTTTCTTTATTACCATGTTGGTGTCTTAATCTCTATCTTATCTAGTGTTGTGTAGCATCATGCCTCCGAAAAGGCATGTGAATCAGATTCAAAAAGAGGATGATGCTGAATCTCAGCAAGAAAGTCCTATTGTGGATCCATGTCTGGTAGAAGTTATTGTTCACATTGTCCAAGATCTGGGACTGGCACCACCTCTAGTCCCTATTCAGACTCCAGCTTTAGATCCTCATAGTGATATTCTCTGATGTCGTTCCCAAGAGTTGATTCACTAGAAGCCACCAGTATTCAATGTCTCCACTAATCCTCAACATGCTGAGGAATGGTTGAGTAAGATCGAGCATCTATTTGGGTTTTTGGAGACACCTGAAGTGATCAAGGTGAAGTGTGCCACCTTCGTGCTGGAGGGACCAAGTAGGAGATGGTGGGACACGATGGTGACAGCTAGGAAAAATGATGGTTTGGAGTGGGAAACCATTAGGGTTCTTTTCACCACCCAGTTCTATCCAGAATCAATGGGGTTGGCCAAGGCTGTGGAGTTTTTCAAACTTGGGCAGGCCAACAAAACTGTGACTGAATACTCAAATCACTTTTCTAATTTGGTACATTTTTCTCCTGAAATTGTATCAAATGAGAGGATGAAGGCTCAACGATTTGAGTTGGGGATTCTATTAGATATCCATTCATAGGTTTTCTTACTGAAGCTACCCACTTATTCCATTGTGCTGGATAGAGCAATGATGGTTGATATGGATTTGGCAGGAAAGTCAGGGTTGCAGGAAGTTCCTTTATCTTGTAGTGGAAGTGTTGCTCCCATTAAAGGAAAATAGATGTGCGATGTTACTCATCGTGGTTCTTGGAAACAGAGTCATTCTAGACCTCCGTTGGCACCAGGAGGGGCTTCCTTGAATTTCCATTAGTGTGGGAAGTAGGGACATTCTAAGAGGGTTTGCACTGAGGCACCCAAGAACTGTATCTCCTGTGGACGTTTAGGGAACCAATAGAGATTCTGCCATAACTTTTCTACTCTGTGTAGTGGAACATGATCATCAGCACCTCCAAATACTGCAGGGCATCCAAATTCATCACGTACAAAGGGGTTCTCGCCACAGGTATCTGGAACGAAGCTTCTTCACGCAGCCGAAGAGTCTCCAGAGTTAGCTGATACGGGTCTTGCAACTGTGAGAGGTACCATTACTATATCTTCGTCTTTAGTGACAGATCTTTTTGATTCTGGTTTATCTCACTCTTTGATTTCTACCCATATGGTTAATCTGCTTAATCTAATATGGATGTTGTATCTTGTGAAATGTATATATGTAGACCTCTTGGTATAGTAAGAGAGAAGGGTCTTCGTAGTCCTGCTTGTGTTTTCTTTCTATCATATGTCGAGCATGTTTGGGGCATTTTGGTTCTCCACATGAAATCGTTTGATGTCATATTTGGGATGGATTGGCTCATCGCCCATAAATCCCAGATTTATTGTCACCTCTGAAGGGTCTACCTTACTACACCCAGTGGTGTGCCTCTTGTTTTTCAAGGAGAATGGGACCCTGGTCAGGTAGAACCGAAACTTATTATCCAGATCTGGGGAAAATTATATCAGTAATTGATTTTGATCTATAGAAATATCCAATGAGTGGTGATCTTCCTCCAGTTTTTGCTGAGTTTCCAGACGTGTTTCCTTCTAACTTCTCTGGTTTTACACTAGTAAGAGTGGTTTACCTTTCTATCAACTTAATGCATAGTACTCAACCGGTTTCTATTCCTTCTTAATGAATGGCTACAACTGATCTAATAGAACTAACATCTCAGTAAGATGATCTTCTTAAGAAAGGTTTCATACGCCCGAGTGTGTCACCTTGGGTGGCAGCAGTTCTCTTCACCAAGAAGGCTGATGGTTCTCTTCGCTTATGTGTTGATTATCGAAAGCTCAATCGAGTTACGATAAAGAAAAATTACCCTTTAACATGAATTGGTGATTTGTTTGATCAATTTAAAGTGGAAAAGTTGTTTCTAAAAATTGATCTTCGATCTGGTTACCATCAGTTGAGGATAAGAGAATCTGACATTCCTAAGACCGCTTTTCAGAGTGGGTATAGACATTATGAGTACCTTGTTATGCCCTCCGGACTAACAAATGATCCTGCATTTTTCATGACTTTGATGAACACGGGTTTCTGTCAGTATCTAGATACTTTCGTGGTGGTCTTTTTGGATGACATTATTTTCTACTCCAAGTCTGAGGAGGATCGTGTGCATCATATGGGAATAGTTCTGGGTCTTCTAAAGAATCACAAACTTCATTCCAAGCTTTCAAAGTGTGATTTCTGGATTCATAAAGTGGAATTATTGGGACATGCCATGTCATAACAAGGAATATCAGTTGATCCTGAGAAGGTGATGGCTGCTGTGACTTGGTAACAAAGACTAAATGTTTTAGAGAGTTGGAGCTTCTTGGGATTAGTGGTATATTATCGCTTGGTTGTTACAGACATATCAAAGTTAGCTTCTCCAATGAATACTCTGACTAGAAAGGGAGTGATGTTTTCCTGGAATGATAAATGTCAGAGTTCTACTATTGAGATAAAGCATCTTTTGATTACTACACCGATGTTAACTATTCCTGAGTCTGGGATAGGTTATGTGGTCTTCTGTGATGCATTGGGTTCAGGTTTGGGATGTGTACTCATGCAGGGTAATCATGTTGTTCCCAATGGATCTCGTCAGCCTAAGCTTCATGAGATGAACTATCCTACCCATGACCTTGAAATTGCAGCTGTAATACATGCACATAAGTGTTGGAGACATTACCTTTGTGGACAAAGGTTTACCGTGTATTTAGAGCAAAATAGATTGAGTTATATCTTCTCTCAAGAAGATTTGAATCTTCGCCAAAGGGGTTGGGTGGAGAACCTACAATCATTCGACTTTGACATTTCCTATACATTGGGGAAAGGGAATGTCGTTGCATATGCGTTAAGCAGGAAACTTCTAACTCAGGCAGTGAATGAATCTTCAGAAGAGTGGAGTTTGATGGCTCTTTTTGCTCAGTTGCATATTGGTGTGTAGTGGGTTGAGAATGAAGTTTCTTTAGCCAGTGTTCAGTTGACTTCTTCTCTTCTCGGGTTGATTCTTCAGAAACAACAACTGGATTTTGAGTTCTATAGCATTATGAACTCTCTTTATGGTGGGGAGACCGACACCATGTGGTCGTTCTCCAAAAAGGGTGTTCTGTGTTATCGAAACCGTTACGTTGTGCCGTTAGCGGCAAGGAAGTATGTGATGGGGGTTTTCCATAACTCTTAGTGGGCTGTGCACCTAGGATGCATGAAAATGGTCTATGACATGCGGCCACAGTTCTGGTGGCCAGGTATGAGACTATACATTGTTGAGTTTGTATCTCGTTTCTATACATACTAGCAGGTGAAATCCGAGCACCAATAACCTTCAGGTTTTCTTCAACCACTTCCAATACCTACATGGAAGTGGGATGAAATCTCTATGGACTTTGTGGTTGGGTTACCTCAAACCCAGAGGAAGAAGAATGCGATATGGGTTGTGATCGACAGACTAACCAAGTCGGCTCACTTTATACCTATTCAAGATACAACCAATGTTGAGGAGTTGGGAAATATCTATGTGAAATAATTTTTTCATTTGCACGGATTTCCGTCTGCTATAGTCTCTGATAGGGATCCTCGATTCACTTCTCGCTTTTGGAGAGGCCATCAAGAGGCACTAGGATCTCAGGTCCATTTGAGCACGACCTACTATCCACAGTCGGATGGCCAGACAGAGAGAGCTATTCAGATCCTTGAGGATATGCTCTGCGCTTGTGTTCTCAATTTTGGTGGGTCTTGGGATGACCATCTAGGGTTTGTTGAGTTCTCTTATAACAACAGTTATCAATCTACAATCTTGATGGATCCTTTTGAGGATTTTCATGGCCGTCCTTGTAAATCCCTTTTATGTTGTTTGGAGATTGGTGAATGTTCTTTGGTAGGACCGAGTTTGGTCTAAGAGATAACAGCAAAAATCCAATTGATTCGTCAGAGAATTTTGACATCTCAGATTCGGTACAAGTCTTATGTTAATCATCACTGTAGAACATTATAGTTCTCAAATGATGACCAGCTCCTCTTTAATGTTTCAACCCATTTGAGTCATCGATGGCTTGGGAGGCAAGTGAAGCTTGCTCCTCATTTTGTGGGACCTTTTGAGGTTGTTGGTCTTGTGGGAAAAGTTGCATACCATCTAGCTTTACCACCACAGCTCATGTCGATACATAACATGTTTCATGTATCGCAGATGCGAAAGTATCTCTTTGATCAATATCATGTTGTGAGCTAGAGTGATCATGAGATTGAACCAGATTTATTTGTGTCTGAACGACCAGTCAGGGTTATTCATTCTGAGACCATGGTACTTCATGGCAGAATGATACCTCTGGTTCGTGTACTCTGGCATCATGGTTCTGATTCCCATGAGATTTCAGAAAGGGACTCACTAATGAGAGATTAGTGGCCTCATATTTTTGGCATGGAGGTTTCTTCATAGGCTTTCTAGGGGTAGAAATATCATATTGGGGAGAGGTTGTAACATCCCATTAAATTTTCAATAATTTCTGATGATTCTATGTACCCCTGTTTTGGAGTAAACACTTGGGGGTGAATTTGGGTGAAATTTTAAGAAAAACAAAAAGGCAATGTCTTGTTCATGGTTAGCACACAGTTTGATAAATAGTTTGATCAAGATGTGCCAAACTAGCAGCACTGCGTAGTGGGGTATGCACGGTGTGCGCACGGTTTGGTAAACTGTGTGACTAAACTCTGCGGGCCAGCAACCCTGGACAGTGAGATCTGCATGGTGTGTGCATGGTCTGACAAACCATGAAGACACATCGTGCGGTCACTTAAATTTAGATCGTTAAATTGTGGATCTCAGCCGTTTTGCCTTTAAATGCTTCGTTTTTCCCTTAAGTGGCCCTAACTCAGGATTTATCTTCTCCTGGGATCAGAGAAGGTTCTCCCTTTGTTCCGAAGGCTATCCAAGGGCTCCTCTTGGTGAATCGAATTGGGATATTCAAGGTATGTGATCGTTCTTCTTCTTTTTTGATTGGTTTCTTAGATATAATTAGATATACTTCTCCTCTTCACTCGATTTCTTAGATATATGGCTGTTATGGGTAGATCTAAGTGATTGGAACCAAGTTTGATGAGTTTTGGTCTTGGTCTTACTAAAAGGAGAGATCTAAGACGGGTTCTTGATGAATCAACCCATTTTTCTTGAGTGTCCTTGACCGTTATGGTTTTGGTCAAAACCTTCAAGGTAGGTGGTTCCGTCCTGACTTGCCAAATTGTTTATCATTTTGTTTTCTTGATTTATTTAAATTATTGATTTAAATTAAATTTCTCAAGTAGCTTTCAATTTATTTATAAAAACATGATTCCATTGAATTGAGATATTTGAAATGGTTTTTTCAAATAAATTTGGGAAAACCCCAATTCCATTGAATTGGGTGTGTTTATGGAAATTGGCCGATTTAAATTGTGGATTTGATGGAATTGTTTTCGATTAAATTGTCGAATTTAATTGTGGAAATTAAATGTGTAATGATGGAATTGGTTTTGAATGGATTTAAGACTTATGAAAATGTCTTAGAATGATTTTATATAAACCCATTGTTTTTATCTTGTGAAAAAGGCATGTTTTGAATAAAACCAATTTTGGTTTTAAATGGAATGACATTGGCACATTTGAAATGAAAGAATGGGATTGATCATATTTTAAGATTTCTTAAAATAATTCTCCCATCATTTAAGAGCGCATGCAAGCCTTAGGTAGTTAGTGAGTTATTTGGATACACTCTATGCTACGACAACGTTCTAAAACATACATGCAGCGGGTCACATCCCCAATGGGTTGGTGACAAGTCTCATTTGGCCATTTTCATAGGGACGTGTACATACACATCTTGCAGAGATCACATAGAGAGTTCAGAATCCTATAATTGGTTAATACTATCATACCTTTTGGCAGATGACCATGTTGCATGCTTGTTTATTTATATTTGAGATATAAATGAATGCCAATGCTTTTGAACTGCATTGTATGGCTGCTGAATTTATATAAACTGTTTTATATAAATGTTTTTCATAAGCCGTTAGTTTATAAATATTCCATCATTTGTAAAGCCTTTGCTTTAAAAAATTTATTTCCATCATTTGAAAATGTATAGCATGTTTTTGTTAATATATGATTTTGAATTGTCAAATCTGTTTATTTGAACATGGAAATCATTTATTTGGATAATCTATTTTTGGAATCTGTTATGGAATATTTAGTGGTATCCTACTGGGCTTAGGCTCACACCCTACTTTTTCCTTCGGGTGTTTGTAGACTTTCTCCTTCCAGGTTCGAGAAAAGGGAAGGGATCACTTGGAGGTTGATCCAGTTGTTGATCATTGTACTTAGTGAGTTGTGTCTTTTGGGAACATGGGACTGTTTTCCCCTTTTTGTACTTGGGTTTTAGTACTTGATATTTTTGTGCCTTTTTTTATTCTGGTACATTACACCAAGTAGAGTTTCTTTTGTCATTCAAACTGTTTTGTTTTACACTTGCTTCTGCATTTTTATGGAAAAATCGTTCCCACTTGTATGTTGTACGATGCCAGATGCTAGTCGTCGTCCTGTGGTAATTGGGAACGCCCTTTGGGCTGTGTCAGGGCCGACTCGGATATCGGGTTACCAGGGTACCTGGGCTGGTTCGTGACATATTAATTCCCCTAGTATATCTTAAGCATCCCTTTGAATTTTTAGTCACTTATTAACTTGTGTAAAATTTAGATTCATCAGTATACATTCATGGTTCCTCATCAATGGAAACATCTATATGTATTAGAGTTTTTCCATAACTGGTTTACTCTAATATAACTATTAGAGATTCTTTTAATCATCATTGTGATGATGCTAGTTTTTAAGACACTTAGTGGGGAACTCTATAATTTATTTTCATCCAGGGGGACGAAGGTTTGTTTTGATATTTTGATCGTGCCTGTAAAATAAGCTAGATATGTATCCTTGTGAAAATAATTAGAACACTTGTAGTTAGGTGTCGCTTAATAGGATACATCATACCTTGTAAGGTCATGTGATCAGAAACTCTAAGCGAAAGGATCTTAGTCAAAACATAGTGTGGTACTTATGCTGAAGCAGCCTGAGGAACATGGAAACGATATGAGTTTCCAAGTAGGACCAGACCATGTAGGGAATATGATTCAAGGAGACCATGGTTGATTTGAAGTGTTGGGTTTGAACTTCATGGAGGATTCCTACATATCCCATATGGATGGGAATCAAAGCCCACATAGTTCGCTAAATATCATAAATGCATATGGTCCTCAGAGAGAAATGATTTTGGTCTTACATCTGGAAAAGTATGCCTTCATGATTTGAGGATTTAATTTGGGTCTTATTTCATAATGAGGATGCAAAAATTCGGGGAATTATGGGTGGATTATTGAGGAGTATATCCAGTGTGCTCGGTCTCTGAAAGAGCTTCCTACATATCCTTATTTGAATAGGAATCATAGTTCTCGTTGTTCCTTAAAATATGTGTTTTTTCACATGTTGCAACCATCACATATCTCTAACCCCACGTCATTCATGCTCAGTTTGAGAAACAAGAGGATGTGAAGGATTCAACAATGACACTTCACACATAAATAATTTTCCTCTATACTGATGGAAGAGGGAGCATCGACCATGGAAGAGGTTGAGGTGAATAAACATCCCTCTATTCTATTTACATTGGAAAAGAGTCCAATATAAGGAAGAAGGGGTGATGGTGAGGGTCTTATACCAGGATGGCTTCCCTATAGAGATTGGTTGGGGCTTACTCTTAAGTAAGATGCCCAATTGAGATTTGTTGGGGATATCTACTAGGGAGGATTCCCATTTGTGATTTTTTTGGGGCTTACTCCTAAAGAGGATTACAATGTGGAGTTTAATCTGGAAAAGGAGTCATGTGATATGGTTTGAGTAGTTTTTTGTGGAGTGTATTGACTCCAGGTACTTGAGGAATCCATAAGGAGAGTCCAAACTCGTAATATGTGAAAGGAACCAAGATTATTAAGTTGACTCAAGGAACTACATTGAGTGTGATGGAGTTTCTCAAATCAAAGGTATTCAGATGTTGGAAGTTGGGCTGCATAAAGGGTACAGTGGAAAATGACCTTGACTGGATCCGAAAAGTTCGCAGTGCCACTATCCATTTTTCATGTGGTTCAGTGATGTAATCAAAGGGACAAGCCCAAAGGGCGGGGACTGTAGCGCAGCCCTGAACCCATGTAGTGGTGCAGGGCGAAAGACCCTGCTGTATGGACTACCAGGGTTGCATTGGTGCAGCGCATAGGTGCTCCACAAAAGTGTGTCACACAGGTGCTCCTCCAAGGTGTGTCACATAGGTGCCCCGCTATGGTGTGTCACACAGGTGCTCCTTGCATGTACTCCGTGAAGGTGGGTTGGACAGGTTCTCTGCAGATGTTCTTTGCAAATGTAGGTCGCGTAGGTTCTCCACGAAGGTGCTCCTCGTAGGTGCTCCGCGTAGGTACTCAGTGTAGGTGCTCTACGAAGGTGGGTCATGCAAGGTCTCTGCATAGGTTCTCAATGAATGTGATCCACATAGCTCCATGTGTTCTAGACCACGATAGGACTTTGAAAATTTTTTCCCCATTTAATTATATCTTCTATCATCTTTTATAGAGATACCTGAGAACAATTGTGGGATCATGGTGAAATATCAATGCAATGGGAGCTTTGGGACTTCTTCCAGCTTTTTTTATCTTTGAAATGGGGAGGCCAAGGGTCCAATTTATAGGTATGGTGGGGACTTGGTGGATGGGAATTTGGCTACTTAGGACCTCTGCGAAGGGCCTTCATGTAGTTCCTCCACGTAGGGGTGTAGAAATTATTCTTCCATGTAGGTCCTCCTAGTAGGTCTTCTGTGTAGTTCCACCACATTGGTCATCCGCATAGATCATCCGCATAGGTCCCTTTGTGAAATTTTATCCATCTTCCCAGTGACAAAACATTTGATCCATAACCCTATTTAGGATCTATGACCAGTAAAATAGAAGGTCTCCAAGAGATCTAAACATTATTATTTGGGTAATACACCTAGACTTTTTGAAGTATCTCAGAAATTGAATTTAATATGTCGACACCTTTTCATCACCGATCGTGGAAATCCACTGCCAACTTCTGGATGGGGTTATCATTACATTTATCAATTGGGTATGGAGTATTATTTTCTTACATGGAAATCCAACCTGAATCTTCTTATTTAAAATTGAAAAACATCTTTACCCATACTTAACATATTCTTTTGTCTATGTGAGAATCATATCTTCACTCTACTAAAAAGTGCATGGAACACATTTCATATTTTCAACTGAAGAGCCCCTTAGAATTTAATTCTTTCAGAATGAAAATAATCATGTTCTAAGGTAAATGTAGGGAACTTTGATGAATACCAACATCATTTTGTTATATTTGGAGCTAATTCAATTTTGGAAGGATGAAAAAAAATTTGACCTAAGATATGGGGCATGGTGAGCATTGTTTGATAATGATCGGGTCATATGGACATCCCAACATTATATCCTAAACCATTAAAAATTGTACGTTTAGTGAGATGGGACACATCTTTTGTCTATATTTCCATATGAGAGTTTCTAATCTGGTGAGTAACATGTCTGTTGATGGTAGTAGTTTAGAGTTATGCATGTTGGTCTATAAAGTGCTAATACTTAGTATCGAATGGATTGGACATTAAAATTTTAAATTAGTTCATAAAAAAGACTTTGTGAATGAAAATTTCTTTAATATTCTTTAAAAATTTCCATGTGGAATCTTGAGTAATGATTTTTCTGGTCACCAATTCTAAATCATGTATCAACGTAAGGGGTGTCTTCTCTAGGAACAAAGTTACCATTATTTAACAAACCCGTTATGGGTCCGTGTTAAGCAGGGACAACTGGGGCATATGCTGCATAGAAAAATAGTGGTATCGTTTGACTAATAGGCCTTTTATGTAGGAAAATTATGCAAGGATGCCTAAGGGAATGTGTTACATAATCAAGAAAATGGGTTCTTTAGGACTTTAACATTTTCTGATGATAGATTAGGAAAAATAAGATTTGGGTGACTCAAGACCACAGTAGGCAGTTTTTCCAATTAAATGAATTTTATGAATGAAAAAGGAATATTTTAGATGAACATAAGTCTTGAATAGGAAAACCATTTTTATTCAAATTTTGTATATGAGTAATTGTTAAAAAAAATTAGAAATGGGAATTTCTGACATCATATTGTGCAGTTTTAAGTCGTGCAGTGAGGACATTGGTACTGTGTAGTTTTAAATAATGTAGTGAGGACATTGGCACTGTGTAGTTTTGAGTCTTACAGTGAGGACATTGTACTATGCAGTTTTAATTCATGCAGTGAGGACACTGTGTGGATTTAATTTAAGGTCTTTAGGTTTGACCAAAAGTATGAGATTCTCCCAATTTTTTGATAATTTGGTTGGAAACTCACTATCATGTTCAGGTACGGAAGAAGAAAATGGTAAACAATGTTTTGAGAAATTATGGAACTGAGGAATGATATGTGAAAAGAGCTAAAAGAAATATAGGAATTTTTTTCTAAGAACGAAGTTACCATTACTTGAAAAACCTGTTATGGGTGGTGTATTATGGAGGGCCAACTGAGGTATATAGTGTATATCCAAATAGTGGCAGCTTTTGACTAAGAGGAAAATTATGTAGGAAATGTATGCAAGGCTTCCTAAGGGAACGTGCTGCATAGTCAGGTAGAAGAGCTCTTAGAAGTTTGATGTTCTATTTCTAAAAGTCGATGAACTTTTATGGAGATTAAGATTTTCAAAATCATATAGTTTAATTTGTGGGTAAGGTACATAAATATGGGAAGGGTATTTCTAATCAAGATATCCATCTAATCGGAGGAACAATAATTTTATGAAGGTTTGAACCAAATGTAATTTATATGGTGTCCGTAGTTTTAGGACATACAACTAGGACTAGAAATTGAAACAACATATGATATTGGCCAAGTGATTTCAAGGTTATTCCCTAGTGATTCAAACACATGGTGAATGAAATGTGTAAACCATGGTCTTGATGATTTTCAGATTATGAGAAAGATAATGGGACCAATATACTTGAATGACTATTTTAAAATATATATTCATGTATATTTTCATTAGTGATTAAAGGGGAAAATGATACTATAACTAAGAAAGAAGTTACCATTACTTGAAAAACCCGTTATGGGGGATGTATTATGGAGATCCAACTGGGACATATGTTGAATAGCCAAATATTTGCATCTTTTGGCTGACATGCCTGTTATGTAGGCAACTTATGCAAGGCTGCCTAAGGGTATGTGCAGCATAGTCAAGAAAAAGTGCTCTTAAATATTAGCAACTCTGTCCCCAGAAACAATGAGGAAGATTATGAGAATCTAGAAATAATCAAGACTAAGAGTGTGAAATGTGGATGAGGGTTTGTGTTCAATGTTTATGAGAAATATTTTAATCAATATTGGCCTTGAGATTGATGTCTTTTACATATATCTGACTCATATGTAAAAAAGGAGACATTCATTATTTCCTTTGAATGAATAGAGTGATGTGCAGTTTTATGTCATGAAATGAGGACATTATACTATGTAGTTTTGATTCATGCAGTGAGGACATTATACTATGCTGTTTGGAGTCTTGCAGTGAGGACATTGATAACCCCCTAAGAAATTAAAAAAAATCTTATTTATATAAAGAATCCATTTAACCAATTCCTAAGACCATGTGAGATATGCTCGGACTGAGAAACAAGGAGCAGTAACGGTTTCTTTTACAATATTAAGGTGGCCCAATTGAGGAATATGGGTGTTAAAATTCCATTTAATTTAACGTCATCTGGTATGGATGAAGTTGAACCAATGTGAAAAGAATGACATATTGTGACTGGATTAAGGGATAAAAAACCCATGTGTCACAATTTTTCTTGCCAGGGAATGAATCAATTCATATATAGTTCTTAAAATATTCCTTAATATTGATTTGATTATTATATATAATAATAAGGGGGGTCGTGTTGTTGGGACCAAGATTGGAGATCTAGGCACCTCTACGTATCTTAATAAAAAATGAGAATCAATCCATTTGTAGTTCTTGAAACAATTATTCCTCATGATAATGGTGTTTGACATGAAGAATGGGGGATGTTTTACACATTCTGAGAAAATGGTAAATCTTAAAATAAAAAATGTTATAAGGACCAAATCATATGTCTTAAGAAAAATATCTATATGGATCAGATTCATATATTGGAGGAGAAAAGGAAAATAAGATGATTTTGTGATTGTGGATGGGCCTATAATTGGAGATTCATGCATCTCAATGTATCTCATACAAAATGAGAATCAATCCATACGTAGTTATTGAAACATTGTCTCTATGCAGATCTAACTCTGACATAGGAAAGGGAGGGAATCATGTACTAAAAAGAAGTAGTCATGACGTCAATGATGTTTGTTTATGGAAGCATCTAATGTCAAAAAAAGAAAACATTAGTTGTACAAATGATGCCATGTAGTATAACGTCATGCGACAAGGATGAATATGCTACACACGTTAATGTTAGGCAGCATGAATGCTAATGGTTGTTATTCCTTTTAATGTCTTTAAACTAGGAAATGGGTGTTGTGCGGTTTTATGTCTTGAAGCAAGGACATTGTACTATGCAGCTTAAAATCCTGCAGTGAGGATGATGGTGTTGTTATGTATTTTAATGTCTTGAAACTAAGACATGTGGGTTGTGCAGTTTTAATTATTGCATCAAGGACATTGTACTGTGTAGTTTAATGTCTTGCAGTGAGGATGATGGTGGTTGTTATGCAGTTTAATGTCTTGCAACTGGGATATGGGGGCTATACAGTTTTATGTCTTTCCACAAGGACATTGTACTGTGCAGTTTAAAGTCTTACAGTGAGGACGATGGTGGTAATTACACAAAGTATTTCATCAAAAATATCTCATTGGTTGGATATGTAATGATATCTCCATCCACTAAGATTAAATATCAAGATCTATTTGAATAGACTATTTGTATGGAATAAGGTCCTTCCCATTTTGTTACACGTTTTGGAGGTTGCTTTCCTGGTATCATCATAGTCCTAAGGACCAATACCAATTCTCAATGAAGGAATGGATGAAGATGAATTTTCTTATTAAAAACTCATACTATTTTGTTCTGATAGACTTCTATATGATTAAAAGTATGTGATATTTTCTCATATATTCATTCAAACTCATTTAATCAAACTTGAGATCTTTCATCTATAGTCAACTGATCACAGACTACTACTTTAAGTGAAGGAAATTGTTTTTCAATTGGAAAAACTGCATCAGTTTCATATACCAATGAATAAGGAGTTTCATGGGTAGAAGTATGGATAGTTGGATGATAAGCCCGTAAATAATTAAAAGGTTTATCATGCCATGATGTCTTATCCTTATCCACAATCTTCTAGAGTATATTTTATAGGGTTTTGTTGAAAGCCTCTATCTGTCCATTGGCCACTGCATGATAGCAAGATGAGTGGTTGGACTTGATATTATGTTCCTGATACAACATTTTTACATCATCAAAACAAAAATTGGTTCCATTGACCATCAAAATAGTATGAGGGATGCCAAATATAGTGATGATATTAGTTTTGATAAAACTAAAAATTATTTTGGCTCTGACATACTTGATAGGTATTTCCTAAGCCCATTTAGAGAAGAATTCATTAGCAGTGAGAATGTACTTGAACTACTTAGTCGTGGCTGGAAGATAAGGCCCTAATACATCCATTCCCCATGTGGAAAATGTCTTGGAGTATTTAGATTTACGTAGCAACTCTTGGGGTTGATGAATGATGTTTTCATTCACTTGATATGGATTTCATTTTTTTGTGAAATAGGTAAAATCCTATGTCATTGAAGGCCAAAAGTATCCAAGTTGTCGGATCTGATGAGAGAGTCTGTGCCCAAGTTGGTGGGTAGCACAAGCTCTTGAATGTACTAATTTCATGACAATTTTAGTCACTTATTAATCAATACATATGAAGAGACTTCCATCAAAGCCTCTCTTGTAAAGGATCATTGGGTGGTATGTACTATCATAAAGAGTAAAATTGGTCACTCTTTGCTGTATCTATTCTTTCTCAGCCATATTTGGTGGAAATACCCCATTTGTAAGATATTTTATAATGGATTCTCTCCATCCCGTGGTATGACCATATGGTTTAGAAATTGGGAAAATTTCAATAAATTCCACCATTCTGGTTTGAACAAAAGGAAAAACCACACATCGATGGTTTGTGCTGATAACTGTCCCATCTTTATTTGGATCGGCCAAGGCTGAAGCTGCATTAGCAAGTACATCTACTTGGGAATTTTGTGATCGCGGGACATAGGACAATGTCTGATCGAAGTAAAATAAATCCATTCACTCTCTCACATAATCACAAAAAAGGATTAACTATTATTTTTGGATAGAGTATTCCCCCATTTCTTAGTTTGATTACAAATTCTGAATCACCTTTTACCTTTAAATGATCCATTTTCACCTGAAGGGCCAATTCCAAACCTGCGATGAGAGGTTGATACTCTACTTCATTGTTGGTACCACCTTCCAATAATAGGAAAGATTAAGGAAATACTAACTTTTATGGAAAAATAAGGAAAATTCCAAATCCATCCTTTTTGAGTTTAGGATTTTCCAATTACTTCCCTGTTAGACTTCTAGAATCACCATCTATCCACATTTGCCATGTATGGGAATTATCTTGAATAGAGAAGACCTCTTCATCGGGATGTTCTGTATTAAATAGTGTATCTTCCATAGACGGGTGCTTAGTAAGGAAATCAGCTAGATCTTGGCCCTTTATTGCCTTTTCAGGCACAAACTAGATATCAAACTGTTGAAAAATAACTTCCCACCGTGCTAGATGCCCAATAATCATAGGATGACTGAGGATAAATTAGAGCGGGTTATTATGGGATACCAATTGGTCATTATGATGTTGCAGGTAGTGTCCCAATTTTTGAACTATAAAGATTAATGCCAAGAAGAACTTATCAATAGTTGAATACCGAGTTTCCGCATCAATAATAGTGTGACATAGATAATAAAGGCTATTTTCATTCACAACATCCATCTTTTGTGCAAGAAAGTCACCTAGTGATCTCTCTAAAGCTGTCACATAAAAATTGAGTGGTATTCTTTTAACAGTCGGCATCAATACTGGTGGGATCGAGAGATATTTCTTGAGGGTATCAAAATAATTTTTTCACTCTTCAGTCCATTGGTAGGTAACTCCCTTCTTCATTAATCTGGTGAAGGGTAATCACATTCCTGCTAAATTGGCGAGAAAGTGTCAAATATTGGCCAAGTGTCCTTGAAGTCCTCTTAATTCATTAAAATATATAGGAGGTGACAAACTAAGTATTGATTGATTTTCTCAAGATCAACTTAGATACTATGATGGCATACAATGAAGACAAGAATCCTTTATGAGGTTACCCTAAAATCACTTTTTAAGGGGTTAATCTTGAAATTATTTTTCCAAAGTTTGGAAAATATGGTTTCCAAATAAGCCAAGAGATTCAAATTTTTATGTATATGTCTACCAAATCATCCAAATAACGTTCAAAAAAATTTCTTCATAAGGGGCTAAAGATATGGTACATGGCATGTTGGTATTTTGTGCCTATATTCTTTAATCCAAAGGGCATTACCGTATAGAAAAACACATATTGAAGAGATCTAAAGGCTATAAATTCATAATCCATTGGGGCCATTCTAATTTGATTATACCCCCAGTAACCATCCAAAATATAAATATCTTCATAGCCAGAAATTGCATCAATTAGAAGTTCTATAATCGGAACTGGAAAATAATCTTTAGGACAATGTCGGTTAAGATCTCAGAAATTAATATAGAATATAATTTTTCCATTCTTATTTTTCCTTGGGACAATATTGGATAGCCATTTGGGATACTGAACTTCCCTGATAATGATATATTTTATAATATTATCAACATCAGCTTCAATTTTAGAGGCATGAGTTGGGTGTGTTATCTTGTTGCATGCTTGAATCCATGATGTTTTTCTAGAAAACCCATATGATGTGTGGCTACATCAGGATTAAGATCTATAATTTCCAAATAATTCCAAATAGATATATCTTGACGTTGCATTAGAAAGAGAGTACACACCTTTGGCTCTTTAGATGTCATGGTCTCACTAATTAGAGTGGGGCGTGGATCTTATTTTTTCTGAGAATTATTTCTCTGAGTTCATCCATGGTGGAAGAGAAACCTTCATCAAATTCTGGAGGATCATCCCTGAGATCTTCCACTTCTTCCTTGTTATGTGTTACCTCTACTATTTCCACTTTCATAGTAGATGACAAGGCAATACTCCCAAATATAGTGGAAGGGTTAGTATTTGAACATCCCAAAGAAGAATCCACCATATCTAACTCTACTGATGACGAAGGGTCTTCCAAAGATAAATATGGATTGATGGATTTAGAATCAACATCTTTTTATTCATCTAACATTGATAAAATTTCTTCTATTCTGATTGACGAAGTAGAGGCTCGTTGTAGTTCAGTAGATGAAAGGAAAACATCTCCATTAAAGCTTCAATAATCTATTGGTGTATCAATAATTTCTCCCAAGTTTCCAGGTTTAATTTCCGCAATTTACATTATGGAAATTAATGTATGAGTGAATGTATTTTGTTTTAACCTTTCAATTTGATAGATGGGTAACACAAAATCTTTACTGGAATGCCTGAATGAATTTGTAGGGATCCTTTTCAATCCATTTGGAGCATTCACTCTTGTTAACTCTTTGGGAATGGGCTTCATTATTTTTGTGTAATAAAGATCCACCTTAATGTATTGATATTAACATGTTTTTAAAGGAGCCTTGTCACCATAAAATGTCCTAAATTGATCATTGAAATAGTATTCCTGACATTGATGGTATGATGAAGGTATGAAGGCATGTTAATTCAACCAAGGCCTTCCAAGAAAAATATTGAAGGTTGTGACCTGATGAACAATAGTGAAATTTGAATTAGACACAAGATCTCCAAACTGATGTCTGAGTGTAATTTCACCCAGATGTTCTTGTTTATTCTTGTCATTTCCTTTCAACATTAAAGTAAAAGGAGATAAGTCAGATTCAGTCAGGCCCAATCAACGAAGTGTACAAATAGGAATGAGGTTAACCCCGAAGCCATTATCAATGAAGGATCATTGGATATCTATATCATTGACCTAGCCATACAAATAAAATGGTCTGATATTACAATGTTCCACATGGTCATCATATCCATCTATAAAAGATATGACTGCATGACATTCTACAGAATCATTCTCAATATAGTAAACGTCAGCTGCAGCAACATTAGTTTCAGATTATTGAAGACTTGAAAAATCATCAATGAGAGCCTCTTGAAGATGTTTTGATAGATTCTAATCATCTATAATTGAAAACGTGGCCGATACATGGTCCAATGGTTTCGAAACATCATACTTTTGACCCAATGGTCTATCTTTCCTAGCATAGAGATGTGGTTTTGTAGGTTCTTTTGAAGATGATGCTTCTGTTGTAGTCATATTCTGTGTTGAAATAGAAGCGGGGGATATTCCTAATTGTGGAAGTTTAGATTGACTAGGTCTATTCACTTTCTGAGAGGAAGATGGTGTTACTTCTAATCAGTCCTCCAGAATAATTGTGCCAGAACTAGAATTGTTTTGCATGGAAGAAACTTCGTGTTCCTGTTGAGCCCATTGAAGGGCTCTTCCACGGGTTTCTACCACATATTTGGTTCGAGTGGGTGTAGAAATAAAATGGAGGTTTCCAGAATTACCATGTCTTCCCCTCTATCCTCAAACTTGGCACCTTCCTATAATTCTCCAATTAGTCACAATGAATTATGGCTCACTAAAATCAGAATCTACATTGGCATAAGGATACATTAAATGGATAACATTAACAGAACCAATGATTAATTCTTCATCTATGGAACATTATTCTTGATAGGTTAGTTCTGGTTGTACCATTTGGTGGGGCGGTGGCCGTGATTTTGAAATAGATGGCATAAAATCTGCCAGAGTTATGGAGAAAATTGTCCTTTACACAAAATCATCTTCTTCTGACAACTCTTTTCCTTTATCACCACTTTTCATCTTTATGTAATGGCCTTTTGATGAAGATTTTTTTGTTGTGGAAGGAGTTATAGAAGACATAATTGGTTATTTCAACTATTTTCCTAAAATAGGATGATTCTGGTTGTTCATTTTCTTAATCATTCGATCATCATAATTTTTCATACTTTTACTTATAACCTCCTTCAATTCTCCCTCTTCCTCTAGATCGGTAATAGTAAAATATGCTACTTGAGATGATGAACTTTTCAATTTCACTTGTCCAGAGTCTACCATATTTTGTAGAAGGTATTTGAAAATAATATACTCTTAAATGGGGTGTCCAATCATTTGATGAAAAGGACACTAATTAGAAAAATCTTCATCTATGTATTTATTTGATATATTCCATATTGGAAACAAAATCAAATTATTTTCTAAGGCTATGATGAAGTAACCATGATATAGATCATTATTGAATGAATAAAAATTATTATTTAATTCCTCAAATGGTTTCCGCCTTTGATCTCTTTGATCATCCTGAATAGGTGGTCGTTGCTTTTGATACTCAAGAGGAAGAACCCTTTGGTATGATGAGTTTCTTAATGTAGAAGAAGGTACAAGTGCCTATTTTAGTGTGACTATAGCAGCTTCTTCCTTTCCAATTATTCATCCAGAAACTATTGGAATTACATGATTTTTCTCCTTAGTTTATATAACAGAGTCTCTTATATGCTGAGCTATTTAAGTAAGTTCTTGAAACCCTCCTATGTATTTCACATGAATTTTGTGTGTGCATAATTCATCACGCAGATTTGCCACACATATTGGTAGCAACTCTTCTTGAGGGAGTGAAAAACATAAGGAATACGTTAATCCATTCCATCAAGAAATGAAATATGAAACTCTTTCATTCTGAATTTTTTTACAATTGGTAATATAAAAAACTATTTTCTTTGGTATCATTGAGGAAAATTTAAGAAGGAATTTCTGACGGAGATCTTCTCACCCGATAATTGATTGAGATTGCAAACTTGTATACCAGACAAAAGTTGGTCCTTCAAATGACTACAGAAAACACCATAGATTAACTACTTATTGTTGCTAAGAAGTCCCCATCATAGGATCACAATGATAAACAAAATGTGTTAAGTGTTGTTCTAGATCTCTCGAACCACTAATGATTGGGAATGTGGTGTTCACAAAATTTGGTGGGCAAGGAATTGCATCTACCCATTCAGGGTAAGCTCTCTTTTCTGACTGAACTAGTGCACATCATTCCCCCATAGCTTCCAACTGATTTGTTAATGCCTCAATTGTCTTCATAAGTATCTTGGTAATATCTAGATGAGCTGGATTATATGCAGGTATAGAAACTGGATGATGAGCTAGTGCAACGACTCGTAAGACCACTGATGGTGGTTCTGATATCTTCATGCGATAACCCATGGGAAAAGGTCTATCAGGTTGTTTATGATCTTTTCTTGATTGTGTACCCAATGGAGGGAATTAATTATCCACATATGTAGTTACTACAAATACTCTTTTCTATGGAGCTCCTACCAGATTAGCAAGTTAAGGATTTTCCTGGGGAGTATGTCTAGTAGAAATGCTGCTTTGAAGTAACTCTCTGTTAATTATTTTCAACTACCTCATTTCCACGTATTGTTGGGAAAATCCATCTTCGAGTGAAAGTGATTGACCTTTACCGGTGGAAATGTGAGATGTGATCATAATTTTTCCTTTCCCTTTGTTAGACGCCTTTCAGAGGGGGGAGTTGGTAATTTAAAGGCATGCCTAAATTCTGGGTATGTATCTGATTTTGAGTATGAACTCTTTCTTCATTTACCTCAATGTGTACTATATTGTGGACAATAAATTCATATTCTAATTCCCATGAACAAAACTTGTTTTATGGAGGATCTTCTGTAATGGTATTCATAACATTCACCGATGGATAATGGATTAATGGCATTCTGTCTGTGTTTTGCTATATCATCTCCCTTTTTTTTCTTTCACGAGGCTCTATTATCTTATATGAAGAATTACCTAGAACTGTTTGGCGAACAGTAACATGAAGGGAATCATTGGACAGTTTAGTTGTCACCTTCATTGTGACATCATCCCTAATCAGGAGAAATATGACTCCCATTGATGAGGGGAATATAGATGTGAAAAAGCCCCCAGCCTTGCAGGATGGGGTTGATCATGTTATTCTTATACAAAACATTGAACATTAATTTATGATTTTGAAAGTTGAATTAAATGAGCCCCCAGCCTAGCAAGCTGGGGTGACTCTTGAACCGCTATATGTGAAATTTGTGCAACTGCCCTTTTGATTTTGTGGATTTTGGTTCAGAAATTAGCTAGGTGCATCATCCTACAATCACATAAATCACATGTTTCCAAAGTTCGATGTGATATTTCATACATTTGCATCCTATGATGCCTAATATCCTATAAATGGGATGCATGTTCAAGATTCTTAGATACTTGATATAAAAGTTTCTCCACAACTTCTTTTCTTCGGGCCTGATTCTAATTAGAACTGGTTGAGACCTTTTCTTGAGGGTTCATTTGATTAATTTCAAATCCAATTGATTGGGGTCAGTCGTGGGCAATAACAATGAATGAAACCACTTTTGGTGGACTTTTATGATTTTTGAGTGAATTGAAATACAATTCTCCATATGCACCCCATCCTCTGATTCAAACACTCGATGGGGAATTAGAAATTAACTGGTGTAGTCTCTTTAGAGCATTGAGACATGCACACTGAAGGGTTTTTTGCTATTTCTCAACCTCTGGATATAGGGAAACAGAGAGATATTCCAAGTCAATTTGGTGTTGCAACCCTTCTATTACCTTTACATGATTTTGATATTAATCATATGGTAATACATTGGTTTTCAAATGAAAAAGAGTTTTCCTAAAGTTCAGATGAATGTCATGAATGAAATCTTCAGACATCAATTCTGGAACATCATACAGATTATTTTCCAAAGGCCAGAACATGACTGGTATTTTTCCTATATCTAATTGTTTCATCATGATTAACACATCTTCATTATCTTTCACTAGAGTTTTCTCTACTTGGTCTGACAAATGTTGATGATCTGTATTGGATGATAAATGACCGAAGGGAGGTTCGAAGAATGACTATTCTTATAAGATATCTTCTGACTGAGAAAGTGTTTCACCTGTAAATGATAAGGCATCAGACATGACTGGCCTTCTGTTTGCATGTTCTTTGATACAGGAGGGATTTATTATTACTACATTGTTATTTATGAAATTGTTTTTATAATGAGAGATACAAATGTGGAGAGAACATTCACATTGAATTCCATAATGATGAGTATCAACATGGTGGATTACAGCAAGGGATAAATCTTCTTGGTTCTTGGTATTTTGGCCACACTAAGGGTTTCTGTGGCTCTCATCTAGAGATAGGAAGTCCGGATTGACGAAATTTTCCTGAAGAAATCCTTCATGATGATGTTTCCGATGATAAATTTCATAATTAAAACTACCACTCCCAAAATTTGACAATGAGAGGGTAGGATCTTGATCTGCAACTGATAAATGTATGAGGGATTCAAGAAATCTATCATTAAGAAGAGCTAAATCATAGTTTGACTCTTGATTTTCCGACGGTGTTTGGAGACACTTATTTTTGGATGTTCTCTTATACTTAGTTGGGTCCACCTACTATGAGAAGTTCCTATAATGGGATGGTGTATGTGCCTACCTTGGAGTAGTTACCCAAAAGGACTAATTAACTCCAATTGGAAAGGGTGTATGTTCCCAATTATGTTGTTAGTATAATATGGGGAAATATGACCCATGACCATCCTGGATTGGAATAGAGGTTTGTGTCTACCTCGGGATGGTATGTCGATGTGTCATCCCATGTGTGGGGATAGATTTATGTGTCATTTCCCCTAATATTGCTGAAGTAGTGGTAAAAACACCCTTGTATGTTTTCAGAATATGGTTAGGGATATGCGTCTTCCCTTTCACCATTGATAAGATGTGTTTGGTGAATTCAGGGGATGAAACAAAAATATATGTCCATTACATATCTAGAGTATGTGTATGTTTCTTCTTCTTTCTTCCTTTTCCTTTGAATGAGTATTGACAGTACTCAACCATAGGGGTAGAGAGTTGGGTCTTCCCCAAATTTGTCATCGAATCTTTCTGATTGACTTTTCCTGGTGCTACCAAATGAGACTATTGGAAAGCTTGATGAACATTGGCAGGTGTATGTGTGTTCGTGTTGTTTTTCATCATGTATGGATGATAGACTTTCTTAAATACTAGTAGATAAGATTGCAGACAGAATTGGTGATTGTAAACTAGTGTATGTTTATGTTTACCAGTTTCCACCATATTAGATTGGTGGGCCTCTTTAAATGTAGTCAAACGAGCCTGCTGACTAGATGATAACTTTTAAGCTGGTGTATGTGTCTGTTCACAATATTCCATTGGGTTTATCTTGTGGGATTGGAGAGTTTCTCTCAGACAAGCCTGCTAAGAAACAAAATTAAGACAGGTGGGTGTATGTTCCCGCTCGTTTTTTTCCATCAAGATAGGTTGATGGACTTTTCTAGAAGAGGGAGAGGTGAGAACTTTCTCTCTGTTGACCTGACGTTTTCCCCGGATGTTCTTCTTGCATTCCCGAGTCTGAGAAACCTGGGCCAAACATCTAGAGTCATCACCCCCATCATGTTGGGGGTTCACTACAGCATGATTATTGCGGCGATTGCTTGTGGGAATCCTCAAGAAGGACTCATGAGTTCTTTAATTGAGGACTTGAGTGACCTCTTGATCCACCTCCATATAGTATGGGAGGAAATGGTTATTGAGTTTCATGTATAAGGTTCTGAAACAGTTAGAGAGAGTGGTTGGCACCATCTTCTTCTTGATCATTGGTCATCATTGGCCAGATGATAGAGGATTGTTGTTGACCTAGAGGTCCTGTCGAGTAGCCTCCAACGTCAGGATTATACCATACTATCAATATTCCTTCCCCAACACATTAGAGACCCAATGTTGATGAAGCGGGGTTGGTGATAATGTCATTCCCATATATGGGGATCCAGCTTGAGCTGCAGTCGGAAAGTTCACAGATGTTGTCTTGGAGAAAGCCATTCTCTAGATTGAAGAAAATTCTGTGGGAAACTAAGACAACGACAAACTCTATTAAAGCAACATATTTCCATATGGATACATGCATGATAAATTCCTTTGGCTAGCCTTCCATTATCAATTTATTGAGTCCTAACATATGGGTAATATTATTAACTGGGTTAAGAATTCACATTGGTTTCACCATTTTTGTTTCATAGTTTCTTGAAATGTGTGTTCTAGATTAAAGAATCACTCTTCCCATGTGGTTTCTGTTGGATTAATTAAGGGAACGAAAAACATCCAACAGTTATTTATCCAAAGAGGACCATCTTTCCAATGGTATGTGTTCGTTATCTTTCTATCTTTACAATATATAAGATTGTGCATTGATCGAATGATGGGTGGTCAGACTCATCACACCCTTTAGGGGGAATTATTGTCTACTCTGGGACTCTATTTGAAATATTAAAATATTTTCATGAATCCTTATTAATTCACCAAGTAAATCATAAGTATCCCTTGGAATTAATAATCACTTATTAACATGTGTAAAGCTTTAGAATCATAAGTATGTATTCAAGGTTCTTCATTAATGGAAATATCTGTCTGCATTCATCATTTTCTATCAATGGTATCCATTAATATCCTGAATTGAGATTCTTTTAATCATCATTGTGATGATACTGGTTTTAATCCACTCAACGGGGCACACTAGAATGTATTGTCATCTAGATAGAAAAAGGTTTGTTTTGATCATGGGATTGTGCCTGTAAAATGGGATACCTACGTATCCTAGTGAAATAATCAAGACCCTTGTAGTTCAGTGCCACCTAATAGGACACATCAAACCTTTTAAAATCATGTGATAGTGACCTCTTATTGTAAGGTTCTTAATTGAAACATAGTGTGGGACTTATGCTGAAGCAGCCCAAGGATCATGGAAGGGATATGAGTTTCCAAGTAAGATCAGACCCCATTGGGAATATAGACCAAAGAGAATAGGTTTGATTTGAAGTTTTGGGTTTGATCCTCAAGGAGGATTCCTTCATACCCCATATGGATGGGAATCAAAGCTCCCATTGTTCGATAAGTCTCATAAGAGAGTATGGTCTTTTGAGACTGATGATTTTGGGCTTACATCCTGAAAAAAGAAGCCTTGATGATTTGAGGATTGAATTTGGGGCTTATTTCCTAAGGAAGATGTCCAAATTGGGGGAATTAGGGTTGGATTCCATAGGAGGACATATGGTGAGCTCGGGCTCTGAAATAGATTCCTATGTATCCTGGTTTGAACAGGAATCATAGTTCTCGTAGTTCTTTCTGTTAAGTGTTTGTGCACATGTTTCAACTATCACATATCTCTAATCCCATGTGAGTCATAGTCGGTATGAGAAACAAGAGGATTTGAAAGATTCAATAATGACACTTAACGCTTTCAAATTTTTCCTCCATGCTGATGGAAGAGGGCATGTCGATTGTTGAAGGGGGTGAGGCAAAAAACTTTTCCTATGTTCTATTTACATTGGAAAAGGGTCCAATGTAAGGAATAAGGCGTGAAGGTGAGGGTTTTATACTAGGATGGATACCCTGTTTAGGGTTGGTTGGGGATTACTCCTAAGGAGAATGCCCATCTAAAATTGGTTATGGATGACTCCTTCCAAATGGGGATTCCCATTTGAGATTTGGTTGGGGCTTACTCATAAAGAGGATGCCCAATTGATATTGGATAGGGGTTACTCCTAAATAGGATACCCATTTGAGATTGGTTAGGTCTTACTCCTAAGGAGGATGCCCATTTTGGAATTGGTTGGGGATTACTCCTAAGGAGGATGCCCATTTGAGATTTGATTGGGCTTACTCCAAAGGAGAGCTTCTGTCACTGACTCCCATGAAAAATGGGGAGTTGCACCACAAACTTTTAAGATCCGATAGAGGACATTTTCCATTGCACCCTTGTTGTGGCCCAACTTCTAACTTTAGAACACCATGATTTGAGACACTTTATCACACTCAATGATGTTCCTTGAGTTTACTTAGCCCTCTTGGATCCATTCACATATTACGAGTTTGGACTCTCCTTATGGATCTCTCGAGTACCATGAGTCGATACACTTCTCAATAAACTACTCAAACCATATCACCCAACTCATATGCGGGGTAAAATTACAAATGGGCATCCTCCTTAGGAGTAATCCCCAAACAATTCCCAAATGGGCACCCCCTTAAGATTAATCCCCAACCAATCTGAAATGGGAATCCAATATAGGAGTAATATGCATCCATTCTCTAGAGGGATTCCATCCTAGTATAAGGCCCTCACCTTCCCCCTTCTTCTTTACATTAGCCTCTTGTATAATGTAAATAGAACAGAGGGAAATTAATTCATATCACCTTTTTCCACGATCAACACACCCTCTTCCATAAGCATGTAGGAAAATTTTGAAAGTGGGAAGTTTCATTGTTGAATCTTTCACATCCTCTTGTTTCTCAAACCGAGGATGACTCAGATGGGCTTAGAGATACATGATGGTTGCAACATGTGCAAAAAAATTTATTGGAAGGAACTAACAGAACTATGATTCCGGTTCTAATTAGGATATGTTTGAATTTCTTTCAGAGCCCGATATCACTGGATATCCTCCTCAGGAATCCAATCAAAATTCCCCCAATTTTGGCATCCTCCTTAGGAAATAAGCCCCAAAATCAATCAGCAAATCAACATGGCATCCTTTCCAGGAAGTAAGCCCAAACCCATTTCTCATAGAAGACCATGTTCTCCTATGAGATTTATCTAACTCTGTGGTTTTTTATTACAATACATATGGGATACTCAGGAAGCCTACTTTAGGTTCAAACCCAACACTTCTAATCAACCCTATTCTCCTTGGGCCATATTCCCAATAGGGTCTGATCCTACTTGGAAACTCATACGATTCTAATGTTCCTCGGTTCGCTTTAGCATAAGTCCCACACTATGTTTTGACTAAGCATCATTCCATTAGATGTCTTTATCACAAGAACATAAAAGGTATGATGTGTCCAATTAAGAGATAGAGAATTATGAGGGTTTTTATTCCTTTCACAAGGATACGTAGGTAGCCCATTTTACGGGCACGATCCCAAGATCAGAACAAAACTTCATCTCCCTAGATGACAATAAATTCCAGAGTTCCCCACCGAGTAGAATAAAAACCATTTTCATCACAATGATGATTAAAAGAATCTATAATTAGTATATTAGAGGATGCCATTGATGGTAAACCTCGAATACATACAGATGTTTCCATTGATTAAAAACCATGAATGCATACGGATGATTCTAAATTTTACACATGGTAATAGGTGATTATAATCCAATGGATACTTATGATTTACTTGGTGAATTATTAATTATTCATGAAATTTTTTTAATTTTACAATGTTATGGAGTATACAATAATTCCCCCCAAAAGGATGTGATGAGCCCAACCTCCCATCATCTTGACCAATACACGTTCTTACATATCGTAAATTTAAAAACATAACGAATGCCTACCATTGGAAGGTAGGTCCACTTAAGATAACGAACGGTTGGAAGTTTCCACCTCCATTATTAAATCAAATGGAAACCACCAAGAAACAGTGATTATTAAATCTATGACACAGGTTTCAAGGATCTACGAAAAAAATGGTTAACCCAATGTGAAATGAAAGACATATTGTGACTGTATTAAAGGATAAAAACCCATGTGTCACTATGATTCTTTTCGGGGAATTAATGAAGTCATACATAGTTCTTAAAACATTCCCTATATAGATTTTATTCTTATATATAAAAATAGGGGGGTTTGTGTGGCTAGGACCAAGATTGGTGATCTAGTCATCTCATCATATCTCATTTTAAAATGAGAATCCAGCCATATGTAGTTCTTGAAACAATTATTCCTCATGCTAATGAGTTTGACATGATGAATGGAGGATTTTTTACACGTTCTGAGAAAATGGTAAATCTTAAAATATAAAATGGCATAAGGAAAAAATTATATGTCTTAAGGAAACAATATGAATAGATCAGATTCATATACAGGAAGAGAAAGGAAAATAAGAAGATTTGTCGGTTGTTGCTGGGCTAAGAATTGGATATCCAGGCATCTCTACGTATCTAATAGAAAATGAAAATCAAGACATACATTTTTCTTGAAACATGGTCACTATACAGGTATGACTCTAACATAAGAAAGATAGAGACTCATGTACTACTAATAACTAGTGAGGACGTAAATGACATTTTCTTATGGGAGATTCTGAAGTCAAATAGAGAAAACATTCATTGTACATATGATGTCTTGTAATTTAATGTCATGCAGAATGGACGAAGATTCTATGCACATTAACATCATGCAGCAAGGATGCTTATGGTTTTTATGCAGTTTAATGTCTTGCAATTAGTACATGGGGTTCAATAGTTTTCTGTCTTGCAGAAAGGACATTGTACTCTGCAGTTTAACGTCTTGCAGTGAGGAAGATTCTGGTTGTGATGAAGTTTAATATCTTGAAACTAGGACGTGAGGGCTATGCAGTTTTAAGTCTTGCAGCAAGGACATTGTACTGTACATTTTAAAGTCTTTTACTATGGACTATAGTGGTTGTTATGCAGTTTAATGTCTTGTAACATGGACATGGGGGTTGTGCAGTTTATAGTATTGCAACAAGGACATTGTGCTATGTAGTTTAAAGTCTTGTAGTGAAGATGATGGTGGTAATTACAAAAAGTATTTCTTCAAAAATCTCACATTGGTTGTAGATTTAATGAGATATCCATCCATTGATAGGAAATCAAAAGCTCCATTTGAATATACCTTGTGTATGGAATAAGGTCATTCCCATTTTGGTTCAAGTTTTGGAGGTTTCTTTCCTGGTATCATTGGATTCCTAAGGACAAATACCAATTCTCCTTGAAGAAATGAATGAAGAAGAACTTTCTTATTAAAATATCCTGCTATTTTGTTCTCATAGACTTCTAGATGATGTAAAGTATGCAATATTTTATCCTCTAATCATTCCAACTCATTGAACCATTTTTGTGATCTTTCATCTGTATAAAACTGATCACAGATTGCATCTCTAAGTGAAGGAAATTGTGTTTCAATTGGAAAAACCGCTTTTGTTCTATATACTAATGAATAAGGAGTTTCTTGGGTACAAGTACGGGTAGTTTTCTGATAAACCCATAAAGAATTAAAAATTTTATGAGGCCATGATTTCTTATCTTTATCTATCATATTCTGGAGTATATTTGATATAGTTATATTGAACGCCTCTATCTGTCCATTAGCCACATCATGATAGCGAGATGAGTGGTTGGACTTGATATTATGTTCTTGATAAATTTTTTTTACTTCATCAGAACAAAAATTTGTATAATTGTCTGTCAAAATACTATGTGGGATGCTGAATCTGGTGATGATATGAGTTTTGAAAAAACTAACAATGCTTTTGGATCTGACATCCTTGAGAGGTATTGCCACAACCCATTTAGAGAAGAACACAGTAATAGGGATTATATAATTGAACTACTTAGCCGTGGCTGGAGGATAAGGTCCTATTATATACATTCCCCATGTGTAAAATGGCCAAGAGTATTTAGTAGTATATAGAAAAACTGGGGGTTGACGACTGAAGTTGGCATGCACATGGTTGGGATCACAATTTTTAGTGAAATCTATACAATCCTGCATTATTGAAGGCCAAATGTATCCAAGTCATCGGATCTGATCTAAGAGCATGTGCCCAGATCAGTGTGGACCATAAGCTCCTAATTATACTATTTTCATGATAGTTTTGGTATTTTCACCATCAATACATCTGAAAATAATTCCATAAAATAATCTATTTTAAAGGATCTTTTGGTGGTCTGGACTATCATAAAGAGTAAAATTTACTGCTCATTGCTGGATCTATTATTTCTCATCCTTATTAGGTTGAAGTACCCCATTTTGGAGATATTACATAATGTATGTTCTCCATATCATGGTATGACCGTATTGTTCAGAAATAGGGAAATTTTCATTAATTTCCTCCATTATGGTTTGAAAAAAAGTTAAAAACACATGGCGATGGGTTATGATGATATCTGTCTCATCCCGATTTGGATTTTCCAAGGCTGTAGCTGCATTAGCTCGTGCATCTATTTGAAAATTTTGTGATCATGGGACATAAGACAATATCAGATCTGAGGAAAATTAATCCATTGAATTTCTAACATAATCACCCAATGGGATTAATACTTATTTTTTGATAGAATATTCTCTATTGATTGGTTTGACTACCAATAATGATTCTCCTTTTGTCTTTAAATGATCCATTTTCACCTAAAGAGACAATTCCAAACCTGCGATGATAGTTTGATACTCTTCTTAATTGTTGGAAAACCTTATGATAATTGGAAATAATAAGGAAATTATACCTTTTCTGGGGAAATGAGGACAATTCATAATCCAACTATGTTGAGTTTCGGGTTTTCCAGTCTTTTCCTATTTGACATCTGAAAGAACCATCAAAATTAATTTCCCATGTTTGAGAATTATCTTGAATAGAGAAGATCTCTTCATCAAGAAGTTTAGTATTCAATTAGTTATCTTCAGCAGATGGGTTCTCAGTAAGGAAATCAGCCAAATCTTGTCCTTTTATTGCCTTTTGAGGCACAAACTGGATATCAAACTATTTAAAAATAACATTATCCCATGCTAGATGCCCTATAAGCATAGGGAGAGTGAGGATAAATTTGAGTGGATTATTATGACACACTAGTTGGACCTCATGATGTTGTAGGTAGTGACTTAATCTCTGAACTGCAATGATTAATTCTTTATATCACTTCTCAATACTCTAATACCACATTTCTACATCAATAATAGTTTGACTAAGATAGTAAAGGTTGTTTTCATTCTTAGTGTCATTCTTTTGGGCGAGGAAGGAACCTAGTGATTGCTCTAAAGTTGTCATATAGATAATAAGTGGTCTTCCTTAAACAGGTGGAATCAATATATGTGGACTCAAGAGATTTTTCTTGAGTATATCAAATTATTATTGGAAATCTTTAGTCCATTGTTAAGTGATTCCTTTCTTCATTAATCCAGTGAAGGGTCAATATTTTCCTGCAAAATTAGTGATAAAGCGCTGAATATAGGATAAGTGGCCATTATGTCCCCTTAATTATTTCAAATTTCTTGGAGGTGACATACCAAGGATTGATTTTTTTTCTTAGGATCAACTTCATTACCATGATGGCGTATAACGATGCCTAGAAACGTTCCTGAGGTTACCCAAAAAGTTAATTTTAAGGGGTTCATCCTGAAATTAGGTTGCTGAAGTTTGTGAAAAATGGATTCCAAATCATCCACATAATATTCAACAATTTTTCCTAATAAGGTTTTGAATATTTGGTGCATGGCACGTTGGTATGTTGCTCCTTCATTCTTTAAGACAAAGGGCAATACCCTACAACAAAACACACCATGAGGATTTATAAAGGCTATTGATTCATCATCCTCCAGGGTAATTCCAATTCGATTATACCCTGAGTAACCATCCATCAAGGAAAGAGCTTTATAGCCATATATTGCATCAATTAAGAAGTTCTGTAATCAGGACTGGAAAATCATCTTTTGGAAAATGTCAATCCAGAGTATGGTAATGATTCAGCAATGAAAATTCAAACTTTTAAAATTTTCTTTCATGCTGATGGAAGAGGGAACTTCGACCGTGGAATAGGGTAAGGCGAAGAACCTTCCCTCTATTCTATTTACATTGAACAGGAGGCCAATGTAAGGAATAAGGGGTGATGGTGAGGGGCTTATACCAAGAGGGTTTCCCTATAGAGAATGGTTGGGGATTACTCCTACGTTGGATGCCCAATTGTGATTGGTTGGTGCTTACTCCAAAGGAGGATTCCCATTTGGGAATTGATTGGGGAATACTCTTAAAAAGGTTTCCTATTTGGAATTTAAAATAGCATAGGAGTCCGGTGATATTGTTTGAGTAGTTTTTTGAGGAGTGTATCGACTCAAGGTACTCTAGGAATCCATAAAAAGAGTCCAAACTCGTAATACATGAAAGGAACCAAGCTGAGTAAGTCGACTCAAGGAACTTCATTGGCTGTGATGGAGTGTCTCTTGTCATGGTATTCAGATGTTGGATGTTGGGCTGTATAATGGTCACAAAGGGAAATGTCATCGACCGAATATGAAAATTTCTTTGTATAAATCTCCATTTTTCATTGGGTCAGTGACAGAAGTGAAGGGATCATCCCGAAAGGCTAGGACCACAGCTAGGACTTGAACCGGAGAAGGGGTGCGGGGAACAGCCCCCGCAGTATGGACCAACAAGGTTGCATAGGTGCAACACATAGGTTCTCTTCCATGGTGTGTCACATAGGTCCTCTGTGTAGGTGCTCTGCTAAGGTGCGTCACATAGGTTCTCCACCAAGGTGTATCGCGCAGGTGCTCTGTGCAGGTACTCCGTGCATGTGGTCCACGGAGGTGGGTTACGTAGGTGCTCCGCGTAGGTGCTCCACGAAGGTGGGTCAAGAAGATGCTTCGTGCAGGTGCTCCGCAAAGGTTCTCTGCGTAGGTGCTTTGTGCTGCTAATCTACGAAGGAGGGTCACGCAGGTTCTCTGTGAAGGTGCTCCACGAAGGTGCTCCTCACAGCTCCAGGTGTTCTAGACAATGATGGGACTTTGACCAATGTTTCATCATTTAATTATATATTCTATCAGGTTTAAGAGAGATACCTGAGAACAATTGGGGGATCTTGGCGAAAGAGCTATGCAATGGGAGCTTTGGGACTTCTTCCAACTTTTTATGTCTTTGAATTGGCGAGCCCAAAGGTCTTATTTATAGGCATGGTGGGGACCTGTTTGAAGGGAATTTATCTGTTTAGGTCCTCTACATAGGTCCTTCATGTTGGTCCTCCTTGTATAGGTGTGGAAATTATTCTTCCGCACAGGTCCTCCTCGAAGGTCTTCTGCATAGATCCACCACGTAGGTCCTTAGCATAGTTCCACAATGTAGATCCTCCACGTAGGTCCCTTTGTGAAGTTTTATCCGTCTTCTGATTTCCATAACTTTTGATCTGTAAGTGAATTTGGGATCTGTGGCTAGTAAAATGTAAGGTCTTGAAGAGATCTATAGTTCTTTATATGGTAAATACACCAAGTATTCTCAGATGAATCTCATAAATTAAATTTAATGTGTTGACACCTTTTCTTCATAGATCATTGAAATCCACTACCTACTTTGAGATGGTGATATCAGTCCACATACCCATTGGGTATCACATAGTATTTTAGCACATAGAAATCCAGCATGAATATTTTTCCTTCATGTTGAAAAACATCTTTACCCATACTTAAATTTTTTGGTCAATGTGTGAATCATATCTTCACTCTATGAAAAAGTACATGGAACACATTTCATGGTGTCAGCATAAACACACCATCAAGTATACTATTTGTGGCTCTATAGATTTTTCTCAAATATATGTACTAGGTGCCATGTGACACATGTCTCACTTCATGTGACCCTTTTCCATCCAATAAGGCTCATACAGTTTTTACACAATCAGGATTCCATGTATTGTTACAAATAGTGTTATCCAAGTCACATGACATTTTAAACTTTGTGGAATGATATGAATACACAAGGATTACACACCAAGGATTCCATGTGGCCTCACACCAAATGTTCTTGTGATGATAATGGGTAATCCAAAGTACATTATCAGAGCTATGTACATGGATAACAAAAAGTTCACATGCATGGCCTAATGTATAGAAAAATGGGAAGATGGAATGTCAGGTGCTAGTGAAACATCAATAAACTATGTGTCCTTAGGACGTGATGTGCATTCATTAAAATTTCATATTATGTGAGAATAAAAAATGATATGTTATAGGTTAACTTAGACACACCATGTACCCAAATTGAAACATCTTGTTCTCATCATAGGATTGTTTGGAGTCTTATTTCTACTCATTTTACATTCATTATAAGCCTCTATGATCATACATGTACCAATATAGATTGACTATGTTCTCATGCTCCAATACTATGAGGGGTTGGTTTTGTATCACATCCTTATCCTAGAGTGGTGACCCCACTATAGCTTCCTGACAATACATAATTTTTGTGTGAGTATTCTTATTGTGGAGTGAGTTTTTGGAATCTAATTTTATCAGGTTTAGTAGGACATATGGCCTTGATTATAAAAGATCATACAATTAATATATTTGGGGAATATATCCCTCTAATAGGCGTGAATAGATACTCAGTTTCCTTCATGATTTCCCAAGGTATGGTTTGTGGAATTATCATAACCAGCACTTACTTGGGAATTGGTCCCCTCTATTGGAGGATGATTCCAATTGAGTCTATTTTCACCCCAGTGAGACCTATTTGTTTCCCACGTATCTATGTATTGATATATAATCATTATAATGGTGTATTATTAAATTGGAGTTATTATATATGATTTATACTCACAATTTCATTTATTAATATTCTTGGCTATACTTAATGGGAATGACATAAGAGATGAGTGTCATCAATGGAAATACAAATCGAGGAGCATTTCCACCCAAAGGAGTGTTTCCTTGAAAACTTGACCATATCCATGGCCAAACCTAGTTATGACCTTTTTAAAATCATATTATTTTCTGACAATATATTTTATATCCTTTATTATCGTTATGTCTCATTAATTGTTTTACATATTGTTGTTTGATGAGATGACTACTCTTGATGCATTACGCTTTGGGTTATTTTGGGTGTCTTGTTGGGTATTGTTATACTAATACATAAATGGTCATTGCATACATGTTACATATCTTATATAGTTGGGAGAACTTTTTTTGGAGTCTTTATAGGACTATGAGTAGGGGTTCCATATTTAGATATAGATAGTAAGAGGTGTATAAAAATGATAAAATGAAATAAATCCCATCCATTTTAATAACAAAAAAATTATCTTCCAATTTTTTGGGCTTTTATATTGCCCATGTTATACATTCTATCACTCTTTTTCATACTATAATTATGGGATTATATATTTACCCATTCATTGTTATCTATTGTTTAATATTTCATCGTTGTACAGTGTTAGAGATGTATGCATGTGTGTGGGTACATTAGGAAAAGGACTACCATTTTATATTTTCCTTCTTAGATCTTTTTTCTAGCCCCTGGTATAAGTATGTTACCTTGGTGTATGTTCATCTTGAACATATATCAGTTTTGTGGGCCTTAGTAGGTCAGTTTGTAATAGAATTATATTTTAGGTGCTTCTTACATAGGAATATTCTTGGAGACACATGATGGGGATTGTTTTGGGATTTATTGAAATATTGTTACGTGTTTTTATTTTATCTCCTAGTCAAGGGAATCTAGTGTCAGTGTGGAGGCCAATGAATATATATTATATGAATAGAATAACATTATTATTGACTTGGTATATATAGGAACTAGTTTCATGAGAAAAAAATATTATGATGCATTCGTCATATAGAAATGGGTTGGGGTTTCTATGTACTTCTTGAGTCATCTCACCAAATATTCTGAACAAACATGGTAATTAATGTAATGTTGATTGATGTATTAATGATTACAGTCATCACAGATTTTTCATAATGATAGATATCATGACCTAATGAGTGGCAATTCCTCAAAGAAGTTTCCTTTTAAGTATTTTGTCTTCCATCGGAATGGATAGTAGGTGGAACTGTCCATTATTGATCATTTTTTAGAACAACCACCATTGGATTGGGTGCATGAAGAATGCCATCCTATGTCATTGATGACTACTTTGATGTATTATAATGATGTGTAGTGTTAGCGTGTGTATCATGAAAATCCTAAGTAGGGTTCACCTAATATATAGGGACATAAGAACTCCCAAATAGTAATAATTCAATTTAGAACAAATCCCATGTGGCACTGATATTCACGATGACCATAGGGACGTCTCCTTCATCCAAGGAATGAAAAGTTATTTTATTTTTATGGGTATGGACATATCATGTGGAATTTTCTTACGAGTCATGATGCAATAAAAATGGAGCTTGTTGAACCACTTATGTAGAGACAGTTGCTAGGGGAAAAAGTTCTAATGGTTGGAGTATTTGAAGGATGAGTTGGGGGAGTAGTATGAGGCTGTTAGATCTTTGTTCTAATTCTACCATAATAACCCCTAGGTCAAACATTCCAAGATCAAAATACTGGTAGTCAGAATCATGGGAACATAAGAAATGGGTTTATTTTTACTCATAGGCTCCAGGTGTGTTTTAAGATAAGATATTTGTTCTTTTTTACTTTTTTATTAGTTCTTTTATACATAGGTATTGTCCCCTATTTTTTCACTTTTCCCTATATCATTTCTATAGATACATGGGGGATTGGTGGAGCTTATTTTCATTTTTCTTTACCTAATTATTTACATGAATGGATGAAGGAAAATTTCCCCACTAAGTCATTTTCTTGAGATACATTTTAAAAAATGTGTGGGTGACTCAGTGCCGCCCATATATGGCAGTTTAGATGTCTTTGGGATGAGTTCCTATTAATTTTGAGTTTGAGGTTGTTTTTTGTAGTAGTTAAAGATGTGGTAATTATAGTGATGCTCTAATTTCATACATTAACATTACATAAATTTTTCATTATACATAAAAATTATACACATAGACACCAAAAGACCCTACTAATCTGGTGCCTTTGAAAACATGGAAACATAAAAACTGTTACATAAGTGGGCTACATTTTCTCCGACATGGTTCTTCATGACATTTAGTCTTCCTAGACTCATCTAACAAAATACATATCTTCATAACCTAGTGAAGGATGTTGTGAGATCAAATGAAAAGTAAGGGTAAATAATATATACATGTAAGCATAATAATCATCATAAGGTTATGAAAAAGTAATCATAACATTAGAATATCATTCCCAGCATACCATAAGATCGAAAACATAGAAGGAAGAATAAATCTATGATTTCTATAAGAAATTAATCGAAATGAAATAAAGAAAATAATCCATGAAATCATATAATAGGAATAGTAAATTATATTGATTCATATATAAAAATTGTGAAATCATTTCCCATTAGTCAATATCCTTTGATAAAACATATCCTCGCACTTCATTGGAGCAACTCTTACTAGTAATTAAATACCACCATCCCCAATCACAAACCATTACTTGTAATGGATCGAGTTTCCCCAACTTTCCCATAGTGGTAAAACTTTCCCATCATCTATCATTATTTTCACTAAACCTATTGGGTGGGACACGCCATTACCACTAGTCACGGTCCTTTTCTTTTAAAAGAATGGGATTACCAATATTACTATAGTGGATCAATCCCATTGACATGATTCACATCATTATTTCCTTAGATATAAATCATTACCCAATTCATTGGAGGGAGATATAGGTCCCAACCATCTCAAAATAAAATCATTCATACATATTAAAACGACCCGGAATTTTGAATAATATTGGTTTCATACATTTGTGTGTTATTTCATATTTTACTCCACAAAACTATATACTTTAATTAATCAAGTTATTATAATTAAATGGGACCATTGGGATTTGAACGTTATATGACTATTGGATACTAAAATCTTAACATTACAATTATTGTTTTTAAATACTAGTGATCATGGTTAATTAATATAGAAAGATGATTTAATGGCCTCATCTAGTAGACATGGTATGTAAAAAGACCATCTGTAAGATCTTGGGAATGAGGTAGAATCTATGGGCTTATCTCTTGGCCAATCCCAAGATGAGCTTCAACATGTGAACATTGAACGGAATCACCTAAGGGAGAAGTTAAAGCTAATAGAAATCACCACTCGGGCAATGTTTTCTAAGCCACCCAAAGCTTCTATCACCATAGAACACCATACACATAGGTGTTATGCAGGTTTTATAAGGGGCTATGTAATGAGACCTTCATTACATGTGTAAACCTTTTGTATAAGTAAAATTGTCATTTTTTATTATAGAAAAGTTGGTGAATTTCAAATATCCAGATAAATTTAGGATGAATTTATAGTTCTATATTACTAATGAATTTAGGAAGAAAAAGGATATTTTAAAATGATAATCTAAACTTTAAATAATTAATAATGTGAATTGATTTTCAAAAAATGGTCTTCTACAACTGAGATGAGTAGGAAAATTAGAGTCTAATAATATCAACATGATTTTTTAGTGAACAAGAAAGTAGGAACAGTAACATTCCCTCATGAAAAGCAATGAATAGTAATGAATTGTAAATTGACCAAAACAATAGAAAATTCTCCCTTGAATGTATAAATATAATGTAGACATCATAAAAGTGAAAGAGTGATCATAGTATAAGATTTTGTATTTTTGTATGTCATAAGTACTTTATTAACAATTTTATAATTAATTTAATAATTTAAAATGAAAATGTATTTTTATAAAATTTAAACATAAATTATTACTTTATTTTTATATGGTTATACAATAATTTTAGGGGACCTTGGTTACTTTTTCATTGTGTTACAAAATAAGTTATAGTTTTATAGTTGTTTTTTAATAAATATTGATTTTATATAAAAACTAAGTTAAAAATTTTTAAGAAACTATTTTCATACAATAGAGTTCATTTTTGAATCTAGAGCATCGATATTAGGATACGGTATATTTTTTAGATTTTTCTGAAACAGTTCAATTTTTTGTAAATAGTAAAAATACATTTTTGAGTTTCGGGTGTTTAATGACATCATTGATGATGAAATCAATATGTAATAAATCTGTTAGACTTGTGAATAGAAATATATGTTATGAAGTGTCCCAAGTGTAAAATACCATGTTAAATACCCTGGGAAAGCCCTTGGTTTTTAAAACACCACCAATGAGGGATTCCTTGGAAATTATTTAAATATTCCCTCTCTTTCTCTATAAATACCAAACCATTACGTCATCATTTCATTCCAAAATACTCCTCAACGATGTTATTGTCTTTTCACCTCTCAATAAGTCCTCCCAAGGATCCCTCAAGCCCCCAAGATCCCAACCTTCATGATTTTGAAGTTACTCTTCTAGGTAAGGGAACTGTTCACCCTCCTTTTTAAGTCATGAATTCCTTATTGGTATGTCTTCTAATTTTCATTTAATTATATGTGGGTATGTTGTTATATATATTTATTACTATCCATTTCATTTACAATTTATGGGAGACACTTTTAGATCTCATCAACTTTTGTTCTGAATTATAAGGGTCGTCGTTAGGATGTCGAATTTTCATAAAGAAATCACATTTTCTCTTTTCTTTCTTGTTTCAATTTCATGTAGTGTTTCATTCCACACCATGATATTATTTATTTTTTACTTAACTATACTATAAATTATTAATTTATTAATGGGAGGCCCTTTTCCACTATCCTTTTATAGTTTCCAAAAACCATGTTATATAGCTGTTATGCTGTAGACATTTTGTATCAAAATATCTCTCTCTTTCTCTCAATAAATTCTCTTATCTTATTTATGTGAATAACCAGGCCTATTTCATCTCTATAGATGTTCATAAATAAAAATAATGATATATTGGATTCTATAATTGACATACATATAACCATAAATTCCTTTCCATGGGTTATAAGTGACATAATGATCATATTTTTAAGAATATTTAAAACATCACGAGTTTTAAATGAAACCCATTTCTTTTATTCTTAATGGGATATTTATAAAAAAAATAATTTTTATTTATGTGGACCACATAAGAGTAAATACATATTGATGGTGCACCCTGATATCTCTTCAATGTGTTGTGTAAATAATTACTCTCTAGAGATGAAAAGTTTTACGATACATTGGTGAATAACCTTGGTAATTTTATATGACACCATGGGGATGAACCTTTATGATATGTTCACGAATGAATAAATGAAATGTTTTTGACACATAATCAAGTTATTATTAATGTTATTTTTATTAGGATATTCCTATATTTCTATTTCTCATTTATTTATGTTTTTATCATGTTTTTTATTGATTTCACAAGAAAACTGATTCCCTTTCTTTCCTTACAGGGCCTTCTGCTCACCCTTTCCATTGATCTATGTCTCCAGGTTATGAGATGAAATAATTTTACTTAGAAAGAAATTATGATGAATCATTATAAGTTTATTAGAATAATGTTTTATGTTTTCATGTTTTATGATCTGGATATCCAAGTCACTATACTTTAAATATCCTCTATTTGTAATATTTAATGAGAAGTTGTGTAATAAAAAATCAGGATGCCATAGTAGGTATCAAAGGATAGATTTTTTATTTATTGGAATTATGCTATGAAATTTTAGCAATAACCCTTTAGAAAATTTTTAAATATAGGAAAACTTCCTGGTATTTTGGTGAGTAGTGAGTAAGTGGTTTATCATGAAAATTCATCCTTTTCTGGATACGAGCAGGTAGAGGCGACTCTGGCACAGATATACCTTGGAGTGAAAACTCATACATGGAGTTTCGGGCTTGACCCGGGGTATCCTGGTATATGACAACAGGCCTTGCTTCACTCTTGGATATGACACTCATAGGGGATATGTTTGGCTAATCATAGTATTTTTATGAATCATTATGAAGGATTAACTGAGAAACATAATTTTTTAAGACATGATTTTTTATGATATAAAATCCTCTATAGATAAAAGATTCATAAATGAAATAATCTTCTCACTATTGGTTTATTCTTTTAGAAAATGGAATACAGTAGGAGGAACCTTGAAAATGGTGACCGCAATGGACCATGCATTGACGGCCCTCTGATGGAAGCCAAAATAGAACCTTTCATGCGAATGATGAACAAACTAACTCAAGTTATATGAAATTACTTGAATCAATATGAGATACCAATCTCACCATGAAGAAATCAAGATTATGTTGAATCAATTACGATTCAATGACCACAAAACATTAGTGGATCTACCAACACATTGATTTTTTAATAGTGGATTAGCTTTATCGAGAAGATCTTTTCTGTTCTCCGTTATTCTGAACAGGAGAATGTTATCTTTGTTATTTATCACAGAGAGGGAGAATCTGATTAGGGGTGGGAACTAATTAAAAACACAAGGCCACTAGTGGATGTTTACGTTATGGAGTGGAAGAGTTCATAGGGATATTCTTCAACAATTATTTCCCTCGATTGATGAGAACAAGAATAGAGGAGGATTTTCTCAAACTGAAACGTAAGGATAATGAATATGTGGGAAGCTACGAGATGAACATCACCAGATATAAATGATATACCTCTATATTTTTTAAGGATCCAAATGGTAAGGTTGATAGATTCTTCGGTGGACAGAGACCCCATTTGTTGAAAAATCTATCCAAACGAGACTATGATAGCTATAAAGAGATTGTGCGGAGTGTGATGAAAGTTGAACCGGAGTTTGGTGAGATGCAATGGTGTCATAAATCCAATGACAATAAGAGATTTATGGAGACAATAATAGGGAGGAGCTTCGATCAGGGAAGTAAAGGAAAGAAAGTGCAACATCCCACATGTATTAAATGTGGGAATAAGTATTTAGGGAAATTTCTGCTTGAGAGCGGGAAGTGCTACAAGTGTCGTGGAGATGGCCACATTGCGCGGAATTGTCATAGTGAGGTAAAGCCACAACATCACAACAATAATGACAAGGGGGAGATGGTACATTCCCTACCTAATGTCCAATGCTATAAGTGTGGACAATTCCCATCACTGTCCATATCTGACAGTAGTGTAGGGGAATCACCATCAGCCTCTACAATGTCCAAGGGAACTAGGGCGTACATTTTCAATCACTATGGCGGATGTTGAAGTGCCAAGTGATGTGGTGATAGGTACTCTTGTTGTTATCACAATGATATAAAGTACTTTGTTTGATTATGATTATTCACATTCTTTTATTTCCTCCATATTTGCAATGAATTTAGAATCAACCCCTAATTTTCTAAAAGTAGAGTTATCATTCAAGACTCATAGTGGGATTATCCAAGCGTGTCCTGTGTTTAGAAACTCAAGTATTTAAATTAGTGAGCACAATATTATCTAAAATATAGTAGTCATTCTCATGCTAGATTTTGAAATTATACTAGGGATGGACTCTCTCTCAAAGTATAATGCTAACATCAAATGCAGAAGCAAGGAAATCTCAGTAGTCTTGAATGGAAAACCTACAATTATATTCCAAGGAGATATATCTCAACCAGATCATGGTCTAGAAGAAATTATTATATCCTTATTTATGGAGTTATTCGGTGAAGAAGAAGGAAATTAGCGTTTGAGGATTGAAAATCTCCCCATCTTCTAGGAATACGTTGACATATTCCCTAAGGAGTTACCCAGACCACCCCCAAAAAGTGAGGTAGAGTTCTCTATTAAACTCATACATGAATCCAATCCAATATAGAAGTCCCCATATAGAATGAAAATTGTGGAGCAGGAAGAGTTAAAGAAACAAATCCAAGAACATTTGGAGAAGGGTTTTATGTAACTGAGTGTGTCTCCTTGGGGAGAACCTATTATCTTTATGAAGAAAAAGGATGGATTATTTCATCTATGTGTCGATTTTAGAGAATTGAATGGGATCATAGTGAAGAAAAAATACCCTCTTCCATGAATTGATGACTTATTTGACCAACTTTGTGAGGGTCAATTATTTTCTAAGATTGATCTTCATTCAGTTTATCATCAATTGAGGGTGAAAAATAAACATATTCCAAAAAACTGCCATTTGATCAAGATATGGACATTATGAGTTTGTTTTTATACCCTTTAGACTCACTAATGCACCAGCTATTTTTATGGATTTGATTCATAGAGTCTTTAAGGACTACCTTGATAACTTCGTGGTAGTTTTTATTGATGAGATTATATTATATTCCATAAGTCACGAGGAGCATAAAGATCATCTAAGGGTTATTTTGAAAACGTTGTGGAATAAGAGGATTTCTGGGATATTCAGAAAATGTGAATTCTGGTTACAACAAGTTGAATTATTGGGGCACATTATTACCAATGAAGGATTCACAGTTGACCCTATGATGAAAATAGTTGTATAGGAGTGGCCCTAGCGTACAATGATACGTGAGATTCATATTTTACATGGATTAGAGGTATATTATATGAGGTTTGTGAAAAATAGTTCACAACTTTCCAATACATTAACCAATTTAACTCGAAAAGGGTTAAAGTTCAGAAATACAAAGGAGTGTGAGGAAAGCTTCCATGAACTGAAGAAGATATTGGTTTCTGCACTCGTGTTAAGTCTTTTATCAAGTGGAGAAGGATTAGTTATTTTTAGTGATGCATATCTGATTGGTCTTGGATGAGTCCTCATTCAAAATGATTGATTCATTTATTATGCATCTCGATAGTTGAATACTCATGAGAAGAACTATCATATACATGATTTGGAGCTGGATGTGGTCATATTTCCCCTGAAGATGTGGAGGCACTATCCTTATAGGGAGAAATGTGATATATACATAGACCACCAATATTTGAAGTATATTTTCACCCAAAATGAATTGAACATGAGATAGAGGACATGGTCGGAACATCTAAATGACTATGATTTTTCAATTTATTATCATCCCGGATGAGAAAACAAAGCCATTGATGCATTAACCAGGAATGACCCAGTTGTTCTTTCCATGATGAGGATTCAAAGAGATCTGTTGATCAATGACCTAGTAAAGTTGGACATGAGAATTATAAGAGAAGGGACATCATCAACCATAACCCAAATGATTTCTCAATCATAATTAATAGAAAATATCAATAAATTTAAGAAAGAAGATCCTTTGTTATAGACCATGTTTGAGGCTATGAAGGACAGAATGTTTCTTGAGTTCAATATTGATCAAGAAGGTGTACTGAAATATTTTACAAGACTATGTGTTCTATCTATTAGGGGAATAAAAAAGCATCTGATGGATGAAGATCATAGATCTACATTCTTTATACATCTTCAAAGCACAAAAATGTATAGGGACCTTTATGATCATTTTTGTTGGGATAATATAATAAGGGAGATTATTGACTACACTTCATGGTTCCCGGTATGTCAGCAAGTGACGTCAGAGAGACAACTTCTTAAATGGGTATTGCAACCACTACCCATACTAGCATTGAAGTAGGAAAATATAACTATGGACTTCATCACTTTTCTCTCGAAAACTCCAAAAGGAAACAATGCGATATGGGTTATTTTGGACCGTCTATCCAAGACTTCCCATTTTATCTTCATTAGGGCATATTTCTCTCTTGATCAACTTTTTATGATTTACATAAAGGATGTGGTAAGGTAGCTAGGAGATCTACATTCTATCGTATCTAATCGTGATCCAAGGTTCACATAAAAATTCTGGAGAAGTCTTCAACATGCTCTGAGCACTGAATTGAATTTCAGTACATCCTATCACCCCCAAAATGATGTCCAAAATTAATGGACTATTCAAACACTCGAGGATATGTGGAGAACATTCTCAATAAAATTTAAAGGTGGATGGGATCAACACATTCCATTAGTTGAGTTCTCTTACAACAATAACTCCCACTCGAGTATTAAAATGTCACCCTATAAAGATCAATATAATAAGAATTGTAGAACAACTACTTATTGGAATAAAGCTGGTGAGAGATGACTAATTGGGCCTGATCATTTGAAAAGGATGATTGAAAAGGTCCATGCCATCTAGCAACACATTAAGGCTACTCAGAATAGGAAAAAGAGCTACACCGACAACCATTGAAGGGACTTGGAGTATGATGTTAGGGAAAAAGTATTTCATCGAATTTCACCTAGGAAAAGAGTCATGAGGTTTGGGACGAAAGGGAAGCTCATACCTAGTTACAGTGCCTCCTATGAAATCATAGATTGCATAGGAGTAGTGGCCTATAAGCTTGCACTTCCTCCAAATCTAGCACTAGTTAATGATGTCTCCCATGTATCCCTATTGGTGAAGTACATACCAAATCCTTCACAGGTACTAAATACAGATGTGGTACAACTGAAACAATACCTCTCTTATGAGGAGCAGCTGGTGGAGATCTTCGATCATAGAGAGATGGTTCTACGCAACAAGACGATCCACCTTGGTAAGGTGTTGTGAAGGAACCAATAATGTGAATAAGTCACGTGGGAACCAGAGGAGATTATGAGACAAAATTACCCACACATTTTATCTTCTTATGGTATGAGTTAAAATTTCTGGGAAAAAATTATTAAGGGGGAAAAATGTAACGACCCGAGTGTTTGAATAATAATTTTTCCTAAATTTGTGTGTTATTCCAGTTTATTCTCCACAAAACTCTATCCTTTAATTAATGACGTGAGTATTAATAAATGAGACAATTGGGTTTCAAATGTTATATAACCATTGGTCAATATGACCATTGGAAGCTAAACACTTAAAGTTACAATTATTGTTTATAAATTCAAGTGATCTTGAAAAAATTAATATAGAATGAAGAGACGATGGCCTCATCTAGTAGACTCGGGCTACATGAAGCCCATCAGCAAGAGATTTGGATGCAGGTAGCATCTCTGGGCATTTCAATAGACCATGCCCATGCTGAGCTTCAACATGTGGAGCTTGATTAAAATCACCTAATGGAGAAGTTCAAGATGGTAGATATCACCACTCGGGAAATGTTTTCTGTGCCACCCCAAGATTCTATCACCATAACAAAAATTACACTTAGGTCCTATGAAGGTGTCATAAGGGTTTGTGTAACACGACATTCATTACTTGTGTAAACCTTTTTTAAAAGTAATAATTTTTTTTCTTATTATAGAAAAGTTGGTGAATTTCAAATATCTGGATAAATTTAGAATGAATTTATAGTTCCATATTACTAATGAATTTTTGACAGAAAATGGTATTTTAAAATGTTAATGTAATCTAAAAATAATTAATAATGTGAAATGAGTTATAATAAATGGTCTCCTACAGTTGTGATCAGTAAGAAAATTAGAGTCTAATAAGATCAACTAGATTTTTTAGTGAAAAAGAAAGTATGAATAGTAACATACAATTAGGAATAGTAATGAATGGTAATGAATAGTACATATTCCAAAAAATAGAAACATCTCCCAATAATGTATAAATATATTTTATACATCTTAAAAGTGAAAAATGATCATAGTATAAGATTTAGAATTTTTATATGTCATAAATTATTTGTAATAAATTTTATAGTTAATTTATTAATTTAAAATGAAAATTTATTTTTATAATATTCAATAATAAATTGTTAAATTATTTTCTTATGGTTATACAATAATTTCATGGGACATTGATTACTTTTTAAAAGTGTTACAAAATAAGTTATTGTTTTAGTGTTTTTTTAAAAAATAATGATTTTAATTAATAATTAAATTATAAATATTTGAGAAATTATTTTCATAAAATTGAGTTCATTTTTCAATTAAGACCATAGATATTATTTTATGGTAAATTTTTGGGATTTTTCTGAAACGTTCAATTGTCGGTGAATAGTACAAATACAGTTTTGAGTTTCGGGTGTTTAATGACATCATTGATGATTTAATCTAGATGTAATAAATCTGATCGACATTTTAATAGTAAGATATGTTATGAGGTGTCCTAATTGGACCATACAATGGTAAAATAACATGGGAAAGCCCATTGTTTTGAAAATACAATCGGTGAGGTGTCCCTTGGAAATTAATTAATTATGCCCTCTCTTTCCCAATAAATACCAGGTCATTACATCATTCATTTCATTCCAAAATCCACCTCAAAGAATATCTATTCTTTATACCTACCAAGGAGTCCTCTTAAGGTGTGTTCAGGCCCTCAAAGGTCCTGGCCTTCATGATTTTAAAGTTACTCTTCAAGGTAAGGGAACCTTTCAACCTCCTCTTTTATGACAAGACTTCCTTTATGTTATGTCTTATAGTTTCCTATTAATTATGTGGAGGTATGTTATTAAATATATTTATGACTATCCATTTAATTTATAATTTATGAGATACCCTTTTTACTCCCATCAGATTATTTTTCTGATTTATAAGTGACCCCATTAGGCTTCCGAATTTTCGTAACGAAATCACATTTTATCTTTTCCTTCTCATTTCCTTTTGATGTGGTGTGTCATTCCCCACCATGATAATATTGCTTTTATATTTGGTACCTATATTATAAATGACTCATTTATTGATGTGATACCCTTTTCCCCCCTATTTTTTTGTCTTCTAAAACCATTTTATATAGTTGTTATGCTGTAGAAAGTTTGTGTCAATATATCTCTCTTTTTCTCTCAATAAATTATCTTATCTTATTTATGTGAATACCCAAACTTATGTAGTCTCTATGGGTGTTCATAAATACAAAAACTGATATATTGGATTCTTGAATTGACATTCATATAACCCTCACTCCATTTCCATGGGTTATAAATGACATAATGATCTTATTTTTATGAACTTTTAAAACATCACGATTTTGAAATGAATCCCATTTTTTTCTCTATGGGTTAGTTATGGAATTTATTATTATTATCTATGTGTATCACATGAAATTAATTAATTATTAAGGGTTCACCATGATAATGCTCTAATGAATTGGGTAAATAATTAATCTCTAGAGATGGAAAGTTTCACGATATGTTAGTTAATAACCTTGGAAATGTTTTTAGGACACCTTTGGGACGACCCTTGGTGATATGTTCATGAATGAATAAATGAAATGTTGTAGCCAAATAATCATGTTTAGATTCAAGAATTTTTTATTATGATATTCTTCTACTTACACTGCTCATGGCTTTATGTTCTTATCGATTTTTTATTTATTTCACAAGAAAACTGATTCCCTTGCTTTCTTTACTGGGCCTTCTGCTTATCCTTTTCTTTGATGTATGTCTTCAGGTTATGACATGAAAAAATTGTACATAATAAGAACTTATGATGAATCCCTACAATTGGAATAGAATAATGTTTTATGTTTTCATGTTTTATGTTATTTATTTCTAAGACAGTAGACTTTAATGATCCTCTATTTGTAAAATGTAAAGAAAAGTTATGTAATAAAAATACTGGTTTCTATACATGTTCCACAAGATAATAAAATATTCATCATACCATGACCCATTAAAATATATCTGTTTTATAATAAAACTATCATAATCCCATGAAATGAAATGTGTAAAATTTAATTTTCATCATCTAAAAACCTATGGAAAAGAGATATGTTTCATTATCAATTAATTAATGCATAACCCAAGAAAATAAGCAGGTTCCAAATAATAAAACCCATTGAAGAGAAATTGGTGTCACAAAAATCATTCCATAAAAAATTAAAATATTCATTAAACAATATGAATTAATCCTTTGGATCATTTCCCAAAATGTAATGAGTAACATCAAAATATGTCATCCTACATAGAAATTAACTTGGAAACATTTTTTAAAAACATTTTTGGGGAAAATATCATATTTTCTTTGATAAATGATCATTAGAACATACAAAATTTTGAGAAAAATTATATTTAAAATAAAATAGATAAATTATAATTAAATATTTTAAAATCTTTTGTAAATCATTATATATGATAACATAAAATGATATGTTGAAAATATTTTGAAATCCATTTTCCTTGAGACCTTATTAATGAAACTTGGGAACGTTTTCAAAACCATTTCATTGAAAATAAATTTAAAACTATTAATCGAATCATGAAAACCATAAAAAATTTAAAATAATATTTTCATGAAAATGATCTTCAAAGAACAATTTTAATTTTTTTTAAATCATTGTTCTTGATGATCGTTTCACTTTTCTCAATGGAAACCCGTTATGAAAAAACTACTTTTTAGATATTGTAATGATTGAAACATAAACCCAATTAAAGAGAGATCGTATAATATATTTTCTAATACTTATAAATTTAATTATATAAATCGTATAATATATTCATGGTCTTTATAATCTTTACACACACAAGATGAGTGGTGAATATTGCGTATATCTCACAGATATTAATGTTGGACTAGAAAACCCCTTACATTGTGTCCAGACTCTAATCATACTTATTCAAACTCATGTATAATAAATATATGTTTATTATAAATAACCATATTATTATATTTTATAACAAATATTGTTTGATTATGACTTTTTTATACCCTCTTGTTAACAATTATATGTTGAAGTTTCACTTCGAGTAATAATCCCTTTATTCTTTACATGTGTCTTAATTAGTTTTATATTTGGTAATTATACTTATATAATGATTTCCATAATATAAAACATGATATAATTATAATTTTTATTCAGTGTATTTTTATTATAATAATCCATATAATATAAAATTTTGAAATGCAATACACCATTCATAGAGATGGTGTGTCATATATAAGTATGATAACTGTTTATGCTTAATTGTTGTATTGAAAGGAAGAAATTAAATAAAATATTTTATTTTAAATGTATATATAAATCATTATTATTTTATAATTATTTTGTAATATATATCATATAATTTCACCAAACATATCCTTAATCCATTCCATGTATTGTGTGAATGAATCCCATCACTTTGAGGGGGCAGTAGTCCACATTTCCTCAAATGAAATTATTTTATTTACACATAATGGAATGTAAACATATATTTCATGTAATATAATTAAATAATCATAAATACATAATATATGTGTCATATATTTCATATATAAATATACATTACATCATAATTCCAACAATGATAAATTTTATTGTGAAACAAAGAATCATCGTTTCATGATGCAGTAGTTCTTCATACACATAAATAGTATGTTTATTACCCAATAGATGGATGTGTGAGTATTTTTAGGAAGAAAACATAGTATAAAACAAATAAGTATATTGATGATACTATTTTGTTTATGTAATCATGTTATAAGTACAATTTAAAGAGTGGATAATGGAAATAATAACGGATCTTGAGGGAGGGTGTTACCTCTTAATCGAGTGACTCTTTTTCATTTTCACCAATGGGATTCTGTTGAAGGTGATCCTCCCAAATGTAGTCTTTAAAGAGGGATGCAGAGATATTTAAAATTTTACTGGGTATAAATTTTTTTAACATAAAATATTTTATTATTATTATGAATGCGCAGAGGTGGAGGACATTTATTGGGAAGGAAGCGGACATACATAGGATCTATTAAAACATGTGAGTTGTACCAACATTATTACAATGAAAGCCACACCAAACCAAAATAAAAAAAATATTATAATGATAATGGATGAATAATTTCAATAAAATGGTTTTTGGATAAGTTGACAGATCATTTGCGATCTAAATTTTAGAGTTTATTCCCCTATTAAGCGTAATTTTACCATAATCATTATAATTAATTTTAATTACATTCACTAATATTATTGGTCAAAAACTAATTTGAACATATTAAACCGTAAAAATTATTTTGATTAAAAATATATACTAAATTTTTTATATTATAATAATATATTTTGTAGGAATTAATTTTAATTTAATCCTCCTAGCGAGGCCACACTGTGGGTTTTTAAAGAAAAAATAATCCAATGATTGTATTGTTTTTATATACAATTTCAATGTGAAATTGGTTCTATGAATTATATTGGATTAATTTATAAAACATTAATCTATTTAATATTTTAAAAATATTAAATATTAAATTTAACCTTATAAATAAATTAGATGAAAAATTATTTTGGAATTAAAAGTCAATATTTATTCTTATTCATCCAAAAATGATGTTTCTCAAAATAAGTCCAAAAATTACCCCTTTGAATAATTTTGAAATTATAAATTCAAAATTGAATTTTATTTATCAAATAAAATTTATAAATTTTTCTAAAATTAATTTTAATGTTTTTCACATAAGAACTTAAAATGTAGTATATTTGAGAAAAGAGATTTTTTAGATGTCTATGGACATTACCAAAATTATATTTTTTGATCTTAATGTGTTTTATTTATATGAAACCATTATAAACCTTTTTAAGTATTTATTAAAATTATCATTACTATGTTTAATGGATAGGCTATAATTATCTCATATAAATAATTATAATAAAATAATATGCTTGATAGAAACTCAATGTGGTGTGTAATGTACCCCAAGCCAATGTTGCATGTGATGTATGCCAGGTTGGTTTTTCATGTAATGAAATATTATTCAATTCCATGTGAAATAAATTTTTAAAATATTTCAATGAAAGATATCAATGAAAAATTAATTTATTCATGGAAAAAGGTCCACAAAAACAGTCTATGTTACATTTTACCACCCTAAAAATGAATTTCTGTTTCAAATTTCAAAATTCCGGTTAAAATTTAGAGTACATCTACATCATAATGTCCTAAAATTCACCGTAAGCTTCCTCACACTGGTCATTTCTCCAAAACCACATTTACCAGGTGAGAGTTCATGTTATGTAGAGCTTTATATGCATGATATATAATTTCAACTCGGCGTTCCTCAAAATAAATAACATGCTCCAGTAGTATAACCTCTAAGATCAGAAAATATGAAGGTTCGGGATAATACTTCCTCATGATTGATATATGGATCACATCATGGACTTGAGGGTTATATGGATGATGTTCTAGGTGATCAGATTCCATCCCGATATGATCATGAATCTCAAAGGGACCAATATACATAGGGCTTAGTTTCCCATTCTTCTAGAATCTCATAACATTCCTCCATAGAGATATTAATAGGAAAAACCTATCAACAACTTCAAATTCTACATCAATACATCAAATATTGGCATTTATTTTCAACAAAATTTGATATACCTTTATTTATTATTCAATGGATTAAACCATATCTATTATTTCATCAGCAATCCCAGGTTCCAATACCTTTCTTTCTGAAACATCATACCATCACATTGGAGAACTATATTTCATACCATATAGAACCTCACTAGGTTCCTTTAGAATTATTGAGTGAAATCTATTGTTGTATGTAAACTGAACTCTAAGAAGTTTTTTATCCCAACCTCCATGGAAATACAGAGAACAAGATATAATCATATACTCTAGGGTTTTAATTTCTTGTTCAGACCGACGATCTATCTTAGGATGATAATTAGTGCTAAAACTCAATTCTATATCAATTTATTGATAAATAATTCACCATATATATATAGGTGAACCTATAATCCCAATATGATACAGTATAATGTGTTAGTCCATGCATCCTGACCACTTATTTAATGTATATCCAGGTAAGCTGACCTAGGTAGAAGTATTAACTAATAGGGATGAAATGTGCTAACATTGTAATGATAATGACTACCACCCATATAGAATTAAACCCTTTTTAGTTGTTGGGTAGTCCAATGAACAAATCCACAGTTTTTTCTCACATTTTTATTCTACTATGGGTAATGGATACAACATCCACATTATGTTTTTTCTTTCCGCATTAACGTGTTGGAAAAACAGGAAATGAGATACAAATATTGTGATGTATCCCTTCATTCAATCCCACCAGAATTATTCTTTAAAATACTTATACAACATCTCACCTCAATGAAGAATAGAGAATGAAGTAATATGATCTTTCTCTAACATATTTTTCTTCAAATATAGTACATATGGGACACATAGATGATTCCTAAACCTTATCATTCCATCCTGATCAAGGTTGAACTCAGGAACATTTCAAAAAAATAGCTCTACATCTTCTTTATTCTCCTTTTTAATCTTCACTTAGGTAGAGGGTTGGTCATTCATTTGATATAGATAATATGTTACACCTTCATTTATGATTTATAACCCAATCCATTGAAAACCCATATATTTTAGATCTTTGGTTATCCTCATCAAGCATAATCTTGAATGATCTTATCGACTCGAAGCATATGCCACCATATTCTCAGTTCCAGGCTCATAATGTATTCAGTAGTCATAATCCATTGTAAAAAATAACCACTTTCTCTTGGACATATAAAAATCCATCAATATGAGTATGTATTTAATTATTTTATGATCGGTATATGTATCAAAATTTCATCCATAAAGATAGTTCCTCCATATCTAGAATGCAAAAAATACCACTGTAAACATTAAATCATGAGTTGGGTAAATTTTCTCATGAATCTTGAACTACTACGTGGAATAATGGGTAACCATGTTATTCTATATAATAACACATCCCAATACTATATTGGATGAATCACAAATGAATAAAACCCCTTATCTATTATATTTTATTATGAGAATAGTTCTACTGGAAACCTTCTATTTAGTTCCCTAAAATTAACCTCACATTCATTTTTCAAGAGGAACATGTCACCCTTCATAGTTAAATGGTAAGAGGATTAGATAATAATGAATAATTTTCTACAAACTATAAGTAATATCAGTCTATAACAAGAAATATATAGATCTATGTCAACTTGGTTAGTCATGGCTTGCATTAAATAGCATCCATCTTTCATGGGTCTACTACCATACCTTTTCCTGAGATTATGTGACCCAAAAAATGAAATTGTTTGTAGCACAAATTCACATTTTAAGTGTTTTATATTGTATCTCCTTTCTTGGGGTCTTTAGTACAATTCTATAATTGGTCTGCATGCTCTTTATTTTTCATTGAATAGATAAGATTATCATTAATAAATAAAACCACTTACAGATCTAGGAAATCCACAAAGGAAATATTCAATAAATCCATGAAGATATCAAGTGAATAATAAGACCAAAAGGCATTAGTATATATTAACAGTGATCATATCATTTATGTGAACCAGTATTGATGATATAAAATGCAAAGGTAAATCATGGAATATTATTAAGCACTGTGAAGTTTATTAATGTTATCCATGCTGGGAAGAGGATAAATATTCATGATTGTGATCATGTTCAACTCCTTATAATCAATGCAGAGTCTCATCGATCAATAATTCATTTTAAAAAATATAAAAGGTGCTCCCCAAGGTAACACACATGCTGTATTGAATATATTATCATGGTTTTCTTGGAGTTTCTTATATAATTAACAAAATTGAATTGGGTCAATTCTATATGGAGTCCTTGAAATTAGTGTTGAACTAGGTATGAGTAATATTGAGATGCCAATTTAATATTATATTTAAGTCTATGATACTCTTCTGGAATGACATCCACAAATTTCCTGACAATAGGAATATCCTAAATGTAATTTTACTCCCAAATCATTTGAGATAAATAGCCATAAAGAATGGGAATTAAGACTCATGCCGTAGATTTATTCCCCCTTGTAATTGCATAATTATCATAACATTTTATGCATGATCATAGGATGTTTTGAATGGCCAAATGTAAATTCACTTCATCAACAATTGATGTATGATTTATGCTAAGAAATCTAGTCCATGCCTAAGATGACATCAAATTTAACAAAGGAATAATTAGAATATTTTCAGGATGCACATTCCCTAAAAAGTCAACTGAAGATGAATCATATACGTAATATTTCATCACAATACCATTAGGTGTTTTCACTAATAATTCCATATCTAACCATTTCTGTGGAAGTTTAATATCCTTAAAAAAATTATATATATAATAGTGGGTAAATCTAGAATCAAATAAGACATAAGAAGTTCTAGATTGGATGGTAAGTATACCATTAACCACATATTTATCACATCCCTCATTAGAAATAGTGATCTCCTAATATTTACCCTTTTCCCTTTATTTAATAGGGTGGTGATATCTATCTTCATCAGTAGACCATGTTTCTGGGAACTGGTTAGAATAATTCCAATTCTCGTTACACTTGAAGAACTCTTGTGTGAGAGGTTCATTATATGTATATTTTTCTCTATTTGAATCATTGGAAAACTTGTTCCAATCAGTATAGTTATTAATTTTTGTTAGGTCCGCTAGGATGAATACCCTGAGAGGGTGGGTGAATCCGGGTACGACCAATTTAAAATTATAGCCCCTTCTGATCTTGGTTTGCTATTAAGAAAAACACTCTTCTCTCCCTTTCCCGTTGAATAATATAAATAGATATTAAAGCATGTACAGGACACAACCATTTTACTTGGTTCACCTACACTGGGCTACATCCATGGAGCATACACTGTCAATGTGTTGATGTACCAAATCCACTATAAGCACACTAATGTTTAAAAGGTTCAGGCGATATCACTTCTATGCCCAGGCACACTACCATTAGAATGTTTAGGGTTATCTCACTGCTTTCCCAAGAGTTACTCCTTGTTTATCTCTCTCAAGATCACTGCTAGTAGAGAGGATCACCTTCTTCCTCTTCCTTTTCTCACTACTCTAGAAAGGATCCACTCATATTTTATAGACCTATAGTTCACTTCATTATCACTAATGAATACATCCTCTGTTGTATGTAGATGGTCTTTTGAAGTACAACCTTCACCCGTAGATGAATCTCACTTTTCCCCGAAGGTATTGGGTAATCTTACAGATTTTGCATAGAATTAAAGATATTAGTGTGCTTCTGCCACACCTGGCGTGCTTCTCTAATCCAGAGTTCATGATCACATCAACCACTTGTGTGACACTCACTTCTTTAACTCCATACTTGCACGACTCACACCCTTTTACACACAAACCAATTTTGGTGAGCAACTACAAACATTCTCCCTTCTTCAAAACATATCGCAGAAGTGTCACCAAACCACATGTGTGACACCCCCTTCTTCAACTCTACACTGGGGATACTCACACCTTTTCTCTCCCAAACCACTTTGAGTGTGCAACTATCAACTGACGCGCAACTTATGAATATCTTTATACCTGTGTGACCACACCACCTGGGCGACTGGAGCTCTGATTTTCTCTAAGTGTTGAACTCACCCAAAATGAGGAGGGTTCGACCTCTATTTTATGCATTTGGACACCCTGAGCACCGGCATGAAAGTCTCCTCTTGGAACACAAGTCCAGCCGCCTTAGTCCCTGTCGCCCTAGTCACTTGTGTGACCAAACCTAAAACATGGGCACTCCATTTTCCTTTTCCATATTTTGATGTTCTCATCTTGAAAAACAAGTTGCACAAAAGTTTCCAAGCCTCCATGACACAGGCACGCAAGTCCCTATTCCAAAAACTCTTTTCTCCATTTGTCGATTTTGAGGTCCACAAATTTGGAAAACACTGGAAAATGGTGCCACCTTGTAATACTCATTTTGTACCACCTCTAGATCATTCATTCCTTTATCATGGTTCTTTTTCAACAAGGAGTGTCAAAAACATCACTAGAACATTACAATTCACCATGAAGTCCCCTTTTTCAAAAATTTGTATGTCATGGTTTGCTTTTTCAACAGAAACAACATGTAGGCCCACTTTGTCAACAAACACAATCACCTCAAAAATGATTCAATGATACCTTGAGGGATTTTTTCACAACAATATACCCATTTAGTTTTGTTGAAAACTCTTCCATTAAAGGATACATCATTAATTCTTCATCCACCATTCGACTATTTTGATTCTGATAGTGATCAAGGATTTAATCAACACATACTCTACGCCCACATGAGGAATGCTCGGTGTGAGAAACAAGAGTATATGAAAAGTTCATCAATGAATCAGTTCAACTCTGACAACCACTGTTGATACCAAACTGATACCAATTTTTTGAAAAATTCTTACCTCATTCCAACACCACTCTTCTTCTTTTATCACAATCCTCGATTGTCGTGATATCTATTCTATGATCGATCACTTCTAGCATCGTCAGGTTTGATACTCTCCTTATCTACTCAAAACATTAACTCTTGTAAGCTGCAAATCCTCTTCATCACTATTGTTTGTGTTGCCCAAGCTAAGCTCTGGCTAAGAACATTAAACCAGCTTCAACTCCCCCTATCTTGCAGCTCCACTTGTCAGCTTCTCCCCATATCTTTCATGATTTCTCAAATAGCCACACTGTCTCCCCCTTGAACAATCACTATTTTCTCTCACTTTGTCAACGAAACAAAAGGTCACTCCTTTGAAGTCTATAATAGATTAGAGAACTCATATCAGTACATTATTGAAAAACCCATCATACCTCAGGGAGAGGGGGGTCCCACATCCACACTTTTCAAGGGTGGGGAGTTGACTGGACTCCCAGAGCAAACCGATGCCTTTCAAAAGCTTCTTTGGTTAAGGACTTTGTTAGAATATCTACAACTTGTAGCTCTATAGGCACATACTCCAACTTCATAAGCCCTTCCTCCACCTTCTCAATGATGAAGTGATATTTTATCTCAGTGTTCCATGTCCATGAGTGATGAACTAGATTTTTTCTATTATTGATACCACTTGAGTTATCACACTGGATTCTGATTGGAGATATCACTTCAACTCCAATATCTTGAAGATGCTACTTTATCCATAATAGTTGTGTACATGTTTGAGTGGCCACAATATACTCAGCCTCTGTGGTGCTCAGAGAAATGCAATCTTGTTTCTTTCTTAGACAAGAAATACACAATCTACCAAGATAAAATGCACCTCATGAAGTTGATTTTCTGTCATCTGCTGATCCGGCCCAATCTACATCTGTATAACCCAATAACACTGATTGGGATTTCTCATTATACATCAGACCAAAATCCAAAGTGCCTTTGATATACTAAAGTATTCGTTTCACTGCAAGCATGTGGCTTTTTTGATAGCTTTGGTAACATGATGTTTTTCATGTAGCAAAAACATGATCAGGTCTTGTTGTTGTTAGGTACAATAACCTGCTGATAATCTACCTATATTCAGTGATATTAACTACCCTGCCACTTCCATATTTTGATAATTTCATCCAGGTGGAAACTGGAGTCATCATTTCCATTTAATACTCCATTACAAACCTTTTCAGAACCTCATTGGCATATTTGGATTGAGAAATGAAAGTTCCATTACTGCCTTGTGTTACCTGTAATCTAAGGAAAAACGTTATCTCACCAATCTTTGATATCTCGAATTCATTTTTCATGAATTCAAAAAGCTTTTTGCATTGAGATTCATCTAATCCACCAAATATTATGTCATCGACATAAAATAACACCATCATCCTTTGATTACTGTTATTGTTGACATAGAGATTGTAATCAACTCCACCAAGTTGAAAGTGATGATTTTTCAAATACTAACCCATCCTTGAGTACCATGCTCTTGGTGATTTCTTCAACCCATATATTTCCCTCTTCAATCGAAAAACTTTATTCTCATCTTCATGAATGATAAAAACTATCTCTACATTCAATGTACACCTCTTCTTCTAGAACCCCATTCAGAAATGCAGATTTGATGTCCATTTGGAGCACTTTGAACTTTCTTTGCAGTGATATGGCTAAAAATAACCTAATTGTCTCCATATTTGCAACTGTTGAAAATGTCTAATCAACATCAATGCCCACTATTTGGGATTATCCTTTACAAACCAGTCATGCTTTGTTTCGAATCACTGCACCATCTTCGTTCATCTTGATGCGAAAACCCCATTTAGTCCTGATGACTTTCTTATCTGCTGGCCTTGAAATAATCTCCAATGTATGCTTCTTCTCAATATGGTCTAATTCTTCATTCATAGCCTAAACCCATTACTCATCTTCAGATGCATCGAAAAAACATTTAGGCTCTTCCTGAGATAAAAATGATGTTTGCTGGATTGATTTCATTCATCAAGTTTGAACTAGAGCTGTTTGATCACCAATGATATTTTGCCTATCAATTTCAGCTCGACTCTTTGGCATTCATGAAGATTCAGATTTGTTTCTCTCTTTCACATCATCATTATCTTCTTCTGAGTCACCCTCCACCACCTCTACTCCCCCTGTGATGCATACCACTTCATCATGTCATCCAAAAATGGTTCTCTAGGTCATTGAGTATTCTGTTCATTTTCAACTATAGTGACATCATTTCTCTCAACAATTTTTCCCAGCCTTTTGATGAATCATTTATATTCTTTTCTTTAACTGAGTATCCAATGAATATCCCCTCATCTCTTTGTGACTCAAACATCATGTGGATTTCTTTTTTTATAATGAAAAACTTACTTCCCAATATCCGAATGTATTTAAATATTGGTTTATTTCCATACCAAATTTCATATAGAGTCTTACCTTCTTTCGGACACAACAAATCCCTATTTGAAATGCAGACTGATGTCAAAACAGCTTCCTTCCAAAATTTAACTGGTAGGTCATTTTTAATAAGCATTGATCTGGCCATTTTGTTGATGATTCGATTTCTCCTTTCAACTACTCCATCCTGTTGGGGAGTTATTTCCGATGAAACTTGATGCCTTATCCCGTGTTTCTCGAGATAGTCTTTTACTTGACTATTTGTGAATTATGTACCATTATCGGTACGAAACATTATAATTTTCTACCTAAGCATCCTTTCTAATTCCCTTCTATACTGCTTGATGCAACTGAACACATATAACTTATGGGTAATGAAAAATACCCAATCAATTCTTCTATAATAATCAATGAAAGGGACATAGTACCTTTTCGCATTTATGCCCCGTGGTGGGATAGGTCCACATACATCAGCATGCACCAATTCAAGCACTCTGGTTGATTTTTTTTCCATTGAATTTTATGTCATTCTCATGATCTTCCCTTGTTGGCAATCATCAAATGCATGAGTAAGATCACGTGACAGTTTAGGAAGGTCTCTAGCAGCATCACACATTACCATATCATCCATAGATGGTTGGCATATACGACCAAGTCTCTTATTCCATAACTTGTTTTCTTCCTCTCTAGATAAAAGGCATGTATCCTCTTCCCCACTTACAGGGTAATGATTTCCCTTTGTCCTTTTCCCCTGTAGAACAACTGATCCATATTTTCCTTTCAAAACACACATCTTCTAGGTAAAGCATATAGAGTGCCCAGAGTCACATAGCTTACTGACAATGAGAAAGTTATGACTAAGACCCTCTACTACCAAGACATCAACACGTCTCATTTATTTCCCCAAAATTTAGCCTTTCCGGAAACAATAATCTTCAACACTTCATCATTCGCAAACGTGACTACTTCTTCATTGTCATATATTATGCCTGTAATGCGATCCTTATTACCTATCATATGGGATGTGAAACCAATATCAAGGATCTATACTCCTGAATGATCTAAAGGTTTAAGGGAAATTTCCGCAACTACTACCTTCTCGTATTCTTTCTTTTTGATCCATGTATTCTACTTCACACTTGGTGTGGTTTGGAGAACATGATCTTTCTTAGAGTGTGATGGACCAGCTTCATCCTGTAGTGCTTCAAATCGATTTTTTGTTTTCATCCCACTTGTCGATTCTCAAATTTGATGCTTACGAATGATCGAGTTTTGTTTTGGCACATTCCTTTGTATGATTGATGTGTAATATCTATCCATGTGCCCAAATCCTTGACACCAAAAACAATGACCACCAAAGGATGTTCTATAATATTGAGTTTTGTTTGGATGCCATTGTTCTTCTTGTTCCCTTCATTATCTCTTGGATATAAAACCCACATTTTATGAGTGTCCCATATTTCCACAATAATAATACATAATGTAAGGAGTATTCATGTGTGTCACTTCTCTGATGCTGGTTTTCCCTTTGGATCTTCTAATATTCAGATTCTGTTTCATACCCTATTCTATCTTCATTATCAAAGTAGGTTCTTGCTATTTTACAGCATCCATGACTACATTCTGTTTTCGTTCCTATACCATAACAGTATTATCATTGGAACACGACTGTTGATTCTTTTCTACTGGAGGTCTGTGCTTCAATTCTAACTTTTCAGTCTTCTGAATAATTTGTTTTCCTAGCACTATACTGGGTGTCAAGAGTTTTTCTTGATCTTTAATTCTTTGTCGCAGACCAAAAACATATTTTTCAAGTAATTTTATGCGTTTGACCTGCTCGGTTCCTATGTTAATCAAACCATCGATTTCATTATTTCGTTCCTTGATTTTAAGCTTATACTGAACAATATTTTCTTAGCCCTCTGGTGTTGAAGATTTTAGTTTTTCAATTTCATCTAACAGCTCAGACTTTTCATCACACTTTTGTTTCATATAGAGTTTGGCATCACGATCCACTATATTGACTTTCTTTTTTTTGTCTCTCAAAACATATATCTCCTCAAGAGCTGCTTCCAATTTGGCTTCCATGTTAACTCTTCCTTCAACTTCTTCTTCATCTTCTCCAGTGTCAGTTTTTCCCTTTTTCTGAGAACTACCAATGATCGCCACCATGGAATTTTCTACATGATCTTTTCAGTTTTATATCTCTCCAACCTTTTCAAACTCGGACTCATCTGAAAATTCATAGTATTTTGAAAGAAGATTATTTTTCATGGAGAAATTTCTTTTGAATTGTTTCTTTCCATTCACATAGGTTGAAGACTTCCTTTTGGGTATTTCAACTTCATTATCTTTAACATCTTGAGAATACATTGGTCACCTTGCTTAGAGATGTCCAAACTTTCCACATCTAAAGCATTCAAGTGGAAGTTTCCCGTTAAACATTCCTTTTCTGCTTTGAAGGTTCGAGGAAACTAATGACATCACTTAATTTGTATCTTCATTCTCCCGAGATTCTTCAACTGTGATATTCTTCATGGACTTAAATTCAACCTCCTTTGATTTCCCCTTTTCCATAGCATCATTGTAATCATTCCTCATTTCATATGAAAAAAGGGTACTGTGCAGGTTATCCAACATCAGCTCTTTTGGGTCTTTATCTTCCTAGACTGAGAGTTTCAGATTAATCCAAGGTGGAAATCTCCTCAACATACGCTTCAGAGTCTTTATATCTTCGATGACTTCTCCAAGACATCGCATGTCTTCCACAACAACATTATCCCTATAAAAAAATGCATCAATAGATTCATTCGGCCTCATTCTTAGATCATCATACTTATTCCATAGAACTTGCAGCTTTTCCACTCTAACTTTTTTGTCCCCTTAATATTTATTCAAATGATTTTCCCACATAGCATGTGACTTTTTTAATGACATCACATTCATATAAATATAATTTGTATGGGATCCATCTAAAGCATTAATACCCTTAGTGACAGTATCTAGCTCCATTCTTTCAGCTTCTGATAATGCTCCACTGCTGATTTCAGCTGAGATACCATGCTTAGCTATTGTAAACACATCCATTCCCAATGATCGGAAATAGTGTTGCATTCAATTCTTATATATCTAAAAATTACTTCCATTGATGATCGAAATCCCTTTATGATTGGTGTCCTCCATTGAGAGAGAAGTAATGATATCAAAATTTCCCTCTGATACCAATTGTTAGGTATACTAGGCTGAATACCCTGAGAGGGGGGGTGGTGAATCAGGGTATAACTAATTTAAAATTAAAGCCCATTCTGATATTTTTTCTCTGTTATCAAAATACTCTTCTCTCTCTTTCTCGTTGCGCAATATAAAAATAAAGTAAAATATGCACAGCGCATAACAATTTTACTTGGCTCACCCACACTGGGCTACGTCCAAGGAGCATACACCGACAATGTTCCGATGTACCAAATCCACTATAAGTACACTGCTATTTACATGGTTTAGGATAGGTCACTTATATGACCAGGCACACTGCCTTTAAAATGATTAGGGTCAGCTCAATTCGTTACCAATGGACACTCCCTGTTTCTCTCTCTTTGAATCACTGCCGGTGGAGAGGGTTACCTTCTTCCTCTTCAATTGATCATTGCTCTGGAAAGGATCCACTCATAGTTTATAGACCTGTAGGTCTCTTCATTATCATTAATTAATAAATCCTCTGTCATATGTTGATGCTCTGTTGAAGTCCAACATTCACCCGTAGTTTAATCTCACATTTCACCGAAGGTATCAGGCAAATCTTCCAGCTTTCGTGCAGCCCTAAAAAGACTGTCGTTCTTCTACCATACCTATTTCACTTCTCTAAGCCGGCACACATGTTCACCTCAACCACTTATGTGAATCTCTCTTCTTCATCTCCAAACTTGCGTGACTCACACCCTTTTATGCCCAAACCAATTTTGGTGCGCAATATTCAACTGTCACACTTATTCAAAACTTGGAACGCAAGTTTCAACAAAACACCTACGTGACACCCCATTCTTCAACTCTAAACATGGGTGACTCACACACTTTCTTGCCCAAACCACTTTGAGCATGCAACTATCAACTGGCGCAAAACTTATGAATATATTTATACTCGTGCGACCACACCACCTGCGCGATTGGAGCTCTGATTTTTACTAATTATTAAACTCACCTAGAATGAGGAGGGGAAGACCTCTATATATAGGCATTTGGAAACCCTGAGAGCCGATGCACATGTCTCCTGTTGACGTGCAAGTCCAGTCGCCCTGGTCCTTGTCGCCCTAGTCACTTGCGCGACAAAACCTTAAACATGGGTGCTCCATTTTCCTTTTCCATATTTTGATGTTATAATATTGAAAAAAAGTGGCACATAAGTTTCCAAGCCTCCAATAAACTGGAAAGGATGTCCTTTTTCCAAAAGCACTTTTCTACATTTTTCAATTTTGATGTTCAAAAATTTGGAAAACACTTTAACATCGCGCCACCTTGTACTGCTCTTTTTGTACCACCTCCAGATAGTCCATTCCTTTATCATGGTTCTTTGTCAATAAGGATTGTCAACAACATCACTGGAACTTGAATATTCACCATTAAATCCCCTTTTTCAAAAAATCTGTACATCATGGTTTGCTTTGTCAACAAACACAACACGAAGGCCCACTTTGTCAACAAACACAATCACCTAAAAAATGCTTCAATGATACCTTGAGGGATTTTTTCCCAACATTTTTTCTATAGACTTCCATTTCACACTTAAAACACTAATCAAAACCAATAATAAAATTCCCACCATGCTTCTTTTCACAACTATATTATAATTGAATCCTCATATTCTTTTCATCATTTTTTTAGATTTTCCTTTGAACTCTATCTTCCTTTTCTTAGTAAATCCATCAGATTGATATGTATCTCCAACCAATATTTCAACATTAGTTGAATAATACACAATATATTTATATCTAATAAGGTATCTTATGTTCATAAGACATATGAGACTTGAATTAAAACCACTTTAGATCCTATAAACTTTACCTTCATGCAGGATGATAATTCTAGAAGAGTAGCACAAATGTATTCTAAAATTATCCTCATTCATAAAAATATATTACTCAATTTAATTTTTCCTGAAATAATTTTGAGGGAAAGTGAGAAACCAAAAAATATTACAAGTAAATCCTTGTTCTAATCTCAAAAGAAATTTCCAATATATTACAAAAAATATGTAATGTGTTTTAATTAACCCATCTATGTAATATCTATGAGAGACATATTACCGTCGTGTCTAGATCATCTTCTTGGAGGTCATCGAAATGGTTGGTCAACCTATCCTAGGCCTTAATATAGTATTTCAAATTTATTTCCCCCCCTTTGATTTCAAGAGTCAAAATCCAGTCTTTCTTGTTGATCTAATGAACTTGCACATCATAAAGATCAACTCAAATTGTTCTATAGTATATTATATCAGCCTCCATATTTGTAACATTGATATAAATTTTTTATTTGATATATCTTCCTCAGAATGTAGGAGATGCTTCAAGTCATCATCCCTCCATGCCTCTTCCTAGACACCATCAGATTCCATTCGATCAAAAAACCAGTTAGAATCTTTGAGCCTTTCACCTTTAGTACCATCGTCTTTGTCACTAGAATCCTCCATCTCAATAGGAGGAGTAGTTCGTAGTTCATGATCATTAAATAAATACATCACAAGATCCCTAAAATTAATAACCTTCATAGAAAATCATGTTGTCATAGGTTTTGTGAGGTGTGGATAATCTTAATGAGCCTTGTTCTTTCTTTGAGAATGCACCAGATATTCTCTAATGTCAATGATCATTAGCTTCAAATTTGAAAAACCATTTTCTGAGAAACATTTGGTTTTTCCGTCCTCCTCAATCTATGATTGTGATTGGGGGGTATCCGCCAGTGGCTCCTTATCTAAAGATTTCCATATGTTGGATGGATCTATCTTTTTGGTCTTCATGGATCTCTATGATTTTTATCCCCCTTATTTCTTTATCTTATCCAATATGTTTTCAATAATGGAAAACATGTTCTGTAGGAGGACCATTTTAATATATGGTGGGATTGGAAGAATATTATGTTTCATTGACCTGGATGAGCCTTTTCCATTTCTGGCTGAGTGAAATAGAGGGACTGGTCTTGGGTTCTAGAAACTTGAAGCAGCCCCCGGAATTGACATCTCCCTTTAATAATATCAATCAAGGTTTTCACCCTTATTGGGTTTAGAAGATCTTGACCCAACCATTGAGGGTAGAGAGACCATATCCATGTAAGACATAATCTTCTCACTACCTACATGCACAACATCATGAACTAGGGATGGGGGCGAGCCATGCCTATATTCTTTTTTTAAGTGACCCAAACAACAATAAGAGGAGAAAAAATATATCTAATACATGAAACACACCTCATGTTTTAACAGATATTCATGTTCTATATCAATCCATAATAAGTAAGTTAGTGGTTTCAAAACATCCATTTCTATAAAGGTTTGAGGATTAATTGGATGATAAATCGTTCTAGATTTATGTTCAAAAAACAAAAAACTACCTACCGTTTTCAAAGAATCGAAAGAATTGTAGGGTTCTGAAAATTAAATGGGTGTATTGAAAAAATGACATAATTTGGAACTTTTTGAGGGTCCATTAAGATGTGGACATCAAAATTATAGTGGAACATGAAAAAAGAACACTTTTGAAGGATATTCATCCATTTGACTAGGAATAAATAATGGCATCCTCCATCTTGAAGAGAATGAAAATATGGTGGGGATACATGATCACTACTACAACATAGTGATGCTAATCCAATGGATAGAAAAAGAATCAGGTGAAGTTTTCAATAGATGGTAGATTATGAACCAAGAGAGACACCATAGGATGCCAAAGGAGGTCTCAATCCATTGTGAATTCTGGTATAGAAATCATGTTCTTGGGAAAACATTGACTGGGGGAAGCAGCCTAGGTATTTAGCATGATGAAAGGGAATGATGGGAGATCATATGGGATTGTCACAAGGGAAAGGTAGGATGTAAATCTGAGACCGTACGCCCACTCTCCCTCACCGGATAGGGTGGGACGAGGTTGGTGGAAAGGGACCTCAAGCCATGGAAGACCTAAGCGAGAAGGGGGTACACTAAAGTAGGTTAGGACAAATGGTACCAATGGATTCATTATACATTTTCTTCAACTCAAGGAAATCATTTTCCAACTTCATATAAAAAACCCATAGTAGGTACTTATTTAGTAATAAGTTCTCCAAATCATACCAATCTGTGGATTCAATTTTATATTGATTCCTATTATTCACGATTATATTCAAACAATGTTTTGAATCTCCTAATTGATAAAAATCTATAATGACTTTTTCATAATTCAAACTATTGACAATGAGAAATATCTTTTCAGTGGTACTGATCCAGTATATAAAAACAAGTGGAGTATAAGACTCACTGAAAGAAGTTGTAAGTCTCCTCTTAAAGGACTCAATAGAATATTGTTCCCTTCATTGCTCATTTAGAAGGACACCATGATTCATATATTGAGATATTTGGGTGAGCATAGAAATGAGAATTTTCAATCCATCTCACATTCCATTTTTTACTAAGGTGAAAAATCATTGAATAGTTCACTAAAAATATCATTAACATTGTTCCTTCAGATTCCATCAATTGACTAAAACCAAAAGAATATTGTAATAAATAGTTATCTTAATAAGGAACTACAAATCTATGAGAAGTCACTTATAGGATGTCTAAATTATGACACATTTAGAATTTTATGGCATCTTATGTTCATACTATGTTATTCATAGACAAATTATATTTAAATCCTTCATGATAGTTCTGGAAGAGTTTTTGAAATACAAAATCCTATCCAATGGGAGTGTCAAACTAGGCCCGTAGGATGGTAAATTTATGTGTAACAGGTTATTCTAAGTCAATCCTGAAACACCTTGTCGGTATTGATATTCTTATATAAATCTATGCCAAAGCCATATCCTCTTGTTGTATCCAAATTGATATGTATTTCTTGGAAGCCACATACTCTATCCTTTACCAAAATTCCAGGAGATTTTCGTATATATGCCTTATCCTTAGAATTATCCTTATAAATGTCCTTAGAGTTATCACTAAGGTTTTCAGATCCTAGATTTCAAAGGTTACCTAAAACATATCTTTCATACCAACTATAGTGATGATAACCTTTCATACAGTAACATTACATAAATATTTTAGAATACATAAAACATTATACAAACAGACACCCAATGACCGTACTAGTCTAGTGCCTTCGAAACATAGAATCATAAACCCTAATACATAAGTGAGAAACATTATATACCAATAGGTTCATGATGAAAAAAAACATTAATAAAAAGATCAAAAGACTACATATCTACATAAACATGGGAAGGAAGAAAAAACTTTTGTGAGATTAGATTCTCAGTAAGGTTAAATAAGTGAGACATGTTAGCATAAACATGATCACAGGGGTATGATAACTTGATCATAACATTAAAAGTTCATTATATTAATATCTTAATACTAGAAACATGAATTATTGAATAAATATTGGATTTTAATATGAAATTAATCATAATTAATTAATTAACATATTCTATGAAATAATATCATAAGAATAACATATGTAATTTTTCAATACATAAACATGTGATATTGTTCATAAATAGTCAAGATGCATTTTAACAACATTCAAAGGAACTTCAAGGGAACCACACCTTATGGGAGTGTTACACCACCATCCCTAATATCATACCTTTACATCTAAGGGATTGGGTTTCCCCATATTCTTAGAGTTTATTTGGTTTCCACAACATCCAACTTCATGGTGACTACACGTACTGGGTGAGACCAACCACCATGACCAATCCAAGTCCATCCCTTATAAGGGATTGAGTTTCTCCATCTTCCCATAGTAGATCAAGCCCATTGACTTGATTCACATCATTATATCATGAGAAATAAATCTTTACACAATGAATTGGAGGGATATATAGGCCCTAAAAATCTCATAATATAATCATTAAAAAATGTTCCATAAGATAATAAAACATTCGGCAAATCACGACCCATAAAAGGATGTGTTTTCTAAATATCCTATCATAATCCCATGAAATTAAATTTCTAACAATAAATTTTAATCACATAATAAACTATAGAAAATAAAGAGTTTTTATAATCATTTCATCAAATAATTACATGTGGAAAGAAGTGGATTTCAAAAGAATATAACCCATCGAAGAAAAAGAAGTGTGACGAGCATCATTACATAAAAAATCAAACAAATAAAGATAGAATATGAATAGATATTTTGGATCAATTAAAATAATAGAATTAGTGACTTCAACTAATGTCATGTTAAATGGAAAATAGCGTGGAATTATTTTTTGAAAAAATGTAATGAGGAAAATATCCTTTAATATTTCAAAAGGGTTTTTTTAAGAAGAAAAACTTTTGAAAATAATTTTTTATTAAAAAAAACGAAAATATATAATGAAATATTTGAAAACCTTTTTTAAACCTTTTTTAAAATATATATTTATATGGAAAAATATTTGAAAACCCTTTTCCTGGAAAACTTATAAAAGAAGATAGAAAATGTTTTAAAACGCATTTCATCGAAAATATTTTGAAAAAATTTAGTGGAATATTAAAACACATAAAAAAATAGAATTATTTTTACTTTAATATGGTCTCAAAATATTATCATTGAAAACATTTCTTAAATCATGATTCCTAATGTTCATGGCACGTGTCTCTAAGAAGGAAAATTGAGACAAAACTGATTTTCTATTTTGGTAACTCTTGAAACAGAAACCCCATGAAAGAGATATCAAAAACATAATATGTAAATACAAATAATATGAAAGTTAAAAATTATAGAATTTATTTATGGGTAGTATAAGCTCTAAAAAAATGAGATGAGTGGTGAATATGCTGTAAATATCACCGAAATAAATCCCAGACTATAAATCCCCTTATCTTCTGTCATCACAGTCGTTATAGTATTTCAAGAAGACTACATAATAAAAATAATTTTGTTATAAAAAAATATATTCTTATATCTAAAAAAATATATGGTTTGATTTTTAATTTATATTACCCTCTTTTTAATAATTATATGTTAAGGTTTCACTTTAGCAAATATATGCTTTGTTCTCTGCATGTGTCTTAATTTGTTACATCATTGGTACTAATACTTTTTTCATAATTTACAAGAGATAATACATGATATAAATAGAATTTATATACATTATATGTGTATTATAAAAATCCATATAATATATATGATTTAAATGGAATAAACCATTCAGTTAAATAGTTGGTCATATGTACACAAGAACAGTGTTTCTGTTTAATTGTGGTATTGAAGGGAAGAAAGTAAATAATTAATATGTATATACCTGTATATATATCATTATGACAGTATAATTAATATATAATATGAAGTGCATTGTGTTGCATTTGTTGTCAATGAGGCATGAAGTTGTCTTGGAATGAATGGAAGTCAAGGAATGTCAAGATGTGAATGACAATGGTTGTGATGGTGTTGGTGGTGAAGGAGAATGGCCATGGTACTAAGATGCATGTCACTTAGGAGATTCACTAAGTGGTATTGGAAATTGTGGTGGCAACATTCTCCATGTGAATCTGACGATTGTTGAGCTGATCATTAAGTTCCAAGAACTTGTATCAACTGGATACAAAGTCACAACACTTTTAGAAGACCATGCATTGTCTTCACAATGCATGAGGAGATTAAGAGAGCCATCCACAACTTCTAAGTGGATGAAGTGAGCTGAAGAAGAACATGTACTAATCCTTAGTGCATGACAATGTGAATGTGATCCAACTTGACCTCTAATTGGATCATTGAAGAACATTGAAGAATTATTTGATTCAGGAGCTTCGGTTGATGAAGAACCTTCGGAATTCCCTCCTAAGTTGTGAAATGTTGAAAATTTATTAAGAACATGAGGAGGAGATGGGTAATTCCTAAGAAGAAGAAGAATTATGAAGAAGATGTCTTGGAATGTGGCATTTGGCTTGAACTTATGGAAGAACTTTGTATTTGACAAAGTATTATTCTTTGCCTTAGCCAAAAAATTGGCCATCCAAGGCACCTTGGGGGTTCAACCCCAAGGCATGGGCACAAAGGCACCACGCCCATAGGGGAACCCGTGGGGCGAGCCAGGGTGGCAGAGCGCACCCGCAGGACACCGCATGGGCGCCTGGGGCACGCCCGGAGGAGCGCAGAGGGGCCGTGTGTAAGCCCCCGAGGGCACGCGGTGGTGAAACCCGCGCACCCAGAGAGCATAGTGGGCGCTAGGAGCGCGCCCGTAGGAGCAGAGTGGGCGCAGAGCGCGCCCGCAGGGAGAACACGGTGAGGGGCGGCACCGTGGAGAGAGAGAATTCAACTGAGCCGGTTGGGGGAGCGCTTATTTGATATACCACGGAAATTCCGCGTGAGACTTCGATGTGGGACGCACATTTTTCACCCGGGACAGATCTGAGCCGTCCGAGCCATCGCGCGCTTGATCTGCGCCGCACGATCCATCCGCGGCGCCGCGATCTAATCCAGGCCGTTGAAGATCTGATCCGACGGCCCCGGCTTCGTCCTCAACCTCGAGCCATGCCGAAGCCTCCCGCGAAGCCACCGCTGAACCAGAGCCTCCCCGAAGACAAAATTTGAGCTCCCGGCCACCTCTGAGTAAACTGAAGCCACCCTCGTGCTTGTCTGGCCATAACGAACAGGATCATGCCTAAAAATAACCATGCATGCAATGTTTGGAGGATTTCGGTTGAGGCCGAGGCAAGAGAAGCTGCCGAGGCCACGTGGTTGGTGTTTTTGCATGGGATGAGCCTAAACCGAAGGCTGTGCATGCGTTATGAGTCGCATGCACGTAGAGGAACAAAAATAAAGGGAGCCCGCGTGAAACCGAGAATAAAAAACAAGATTTGGAAATATTTTTGAAGATCCGAAGATCTCGGGTGTTTGAAGTTATTTCACGCGGATGAACCGCCTCTCCTCTGCCTATATAAATGAGGCCGAGCCCTCGAGAATGCTGCTGATGTGCTGATCCTTTGTTGAAGATCCGGAGAACCGTGAGTGCACCTCTACCTCGCGAAGAAAAAGCCCCGCGCACACTTGCGCGGTGAGGTCCCTTGCGCGCACTCTGCGCGGCAGGAAGAAGGTTGGGCCGCGCATCACTTGTGCACCCCCTCTCTGACCGTGGACTTGCGTGGCAGGAGGTTACATTGCGCGGCTGCCCCTTGCACCTTGGCACTTGCGCGACCTGCCTTGCACCCGTGGCTTGCGCGGCCCTTGTGGCTTGAGCCTTGCACGGCAGGCAGTGTTGGAGTAGAGAAGGACACACCCCCTTGCGCGACTAGTTTGAGTTCGGGTGTGTGCAAGTAGAGGCCGAGACCACACCTTGTGTGTGTGTGCAAATAGGAGGAAGGCAAGGCATGCACTTTGTGTGTGCATTTAAAGAAGAAGTCCGTAGCCCTTATGTGGGTGCACACATTGAAGAAAAAAAATTAAAGAATATTATTTGTGTGTGCTAAGTGAAGAGGAAGAGCACACTTGGCCGTGTGTGTGCAAGAAGTGGAGTGAAGGCCAAAGACACACCTACGGGTAGTGTATGTGCAAAACAAGAAGACCACACCTAAGTTGTGTGTGTGTGTCTAAGTATATGAAAAAGGAAGAGCCTTATTGGTGAACACATTGAAGAACAAATAAAAGAACATAATTTGTGTGTGTAAAGAAATAAATAAGTCATAGTCTTGGTTGTGCATTTGAACAAAGAAGAACACACTTTAAGTGTGTGCATTTGAAGAGGTCGAGGGTTGTGACCTTGTGTGTGCACCAAGTGAAGACACATTTTGTGTGTGCAAAATTGAAGAACAACCTACGGGTTAAGGGTGTGCAACAAGAAGAGGGAAGAGGCCAAAGTCAAGTGTGTGCAAAACAAAGAACAATTTATGTGTACATGAACAAGTGACAAAGAAGGCCGAACCTATGTGTGTGCTCTAAGAGGAGTAGACACACTTAGAAGAAGAAGAAGATTCACACAAAGTATAACACACTTCTATGTGTGTAATCAAAAGGAACTAAACGTGTGAAGTACAAGTGAGAAGGTGTGTGCTATAATTGATTACACCCTTTGAGGGTTTACTGCACCTAGAAGAAGAACAAGACAGTGCATGCATACATGCATGCACGTGCACACGTAAACAAGTCAAATCTGCTTGTGTGCATTTGAGGAGTCCAAGACCAGAAGATCTTGAAGATATTGTGATGCCATGCATTCAGTGCATGATGTTGTTTTGAACTGAGACTGGACCAGACCGAAGATAAAGATATCAGTTGTCTGAGCATTCAGTAGTTGAAGAGAGAAGCCAGGTCATCCTGAAGAAGGAGATAAAGCCTGAGCTAGACGAGAAGCCCTGATCAACCACAAGTGATCAGAAGAGAAGAGCAAGGCCAGCAGCCTTTATCCCAGGCTGCTGAAGTTTCTTGAAGACCTTAAAGTGAAGAAGAGCTACTCGTGTGACTCGAGGAGCCAAGAGAAGACCCTGTGGGACTCAGGGAGAAGAAGTCTTCAGTGGGATTCTGGAGCAGGCCAGTGGGACTCTGGTAACACTGTGGGACGCAGTATAAAGACCCTCATGTGGGACTCAGGAGAGATACAATGGGACTCTGTATCGACCATTGTAATTTTAACAGGTTATAATGGAGAATCCATGCTGGGAGAGCATGGCAAGGATGTAGGCCTTTGGTGCCGAACCTTGTAAATCCTTGTGTCCAGTGCCTTTACATTTACTGCATCATTCGTGGAAAGGTGAGAGATACAAGAAGAGTGGATAGAGGCTTTAACCAGCCATAGAGGTTTAATTGATTAAGGAATCAATTAGTAAAAAGTTTTAAGGGATCACTGATTCACCCCCTCCCCCTCTCAGTGATTCACACTGATCTGGGCACTTCAATTGGTATCAGAGGGGAGGTTACCTCTAAAAGATCCAAGAGAGTCTTTATGGAGTGCAGATTTGAGGAAATGAATGACCAGCCTCAAATGGAGATATCTGCCAAGACTCAGAAAAAGAAGATGAAGAAGAAGGCTGGTGCAATCAGAGAAACCCCTTCTATGGAAAGAAATGTGAAAGTCACATCAGATGACAATTCCTTTTATCATTCTTCTGATAAAGCCTGTCCTAGCTGTGATAAAGTTGGAACAATGAATGATCTTCAAAATGCACTCAAATATCTTCAGAAGACTGTCCCCAAGGAAGTGGCAATGTGTATTACTACTGGCATCCTTGATCTTAAAGAAGAAAAATTACAGCTAGAAGAAGAAGCCAATGCCATGGAAGATCAGTTGGCAAAAAGGGTTGGCATAACCAACACTCTCAGAAAGCTGGTAAATGCCAAAGATGAAACAGTATCTCTTTGCAATGAAAGATATGAAGACACTGCTGAAGAATTGCAAAGAAGCCTTTCTGAGAAAGAATTCTTTATGATAATAGTCAAAGATATTGTCCATGCACTGGAAAAGAGGCACAAAGTTTCAATGGTTGTCAGAGATGCTCAACTAGAAGACAAAGTCAAAAGGGTGAAGGAGCTTGACAACTCATTGCTTGAAATGAAGCAGGTGCATGATGACCAGATGAATCAGCTGAAAGAAAGTTGGGAAGGAAAGCTAAGAGCTGTTGAGGATGAGAAGAACTCCCTCAATATGAAATGCATAGAACTGGAGGTGATATTGAAAAATCAGCAATCACCCAAAGCCAAATCCTCCCAGTCAGCTGAAAGAAGAAATGTTGCTACTCAAGTGAGCTTTGAGCAGGATAATTCTAAAAGAAAGACATCCTCTAATAAAAGGGCAACATCTTCTAAAAAGAAGGTACCATCCATCCCATCTTGTACTGATGCTTCTAATAGTGTTTCTACTAAAAGTGCAGGATGGAAGAATAATTCCAAACAAATATGGATGAAGACAGTAAAGAAGCAAAGCTCTCCTGAAACAGCACAACAGGTCATGAAAAGTACCCTACAATCAGAAGGACTGAAGAGGTCAATATTCGTGGGACAATGCTGGTGTTGTAACAAGTATGGGCATTGTGCAAAGGATTGTTGGTACAATCCACTGAATTCCAAAGCACAGAGGAAGCCCATGCCAAGGGGGAGCAAGCCAGAAGAAAAGAAGCAGCATCCACAGGTCCAGAGACATCTGTTTACTGCAAATAGATTTGGATTACTTGACAACATCTGGGATGTTTGCAAAAGTGGTCAAAATGATACATGTCAATCTCCAACTGTATCCAAAGATGAAAAGAAGAAAATATCACTGAACCTGGCTAAAATGGAATCCTTGGGAAGCAAGAAGAAAGTTGAAAATGCTCCCAAGAAGAGTTTGAAGAATGAAGAGAAGTCCTTGGAATTCAAATCCAAGAAGGGTGATGCATCAAGAAGAGCCACCAAGAAGAAGTGCTTCTACTGTGGAAAGATTGGTCATACCATGGATCTTTGTAAAGAAGCCATGAAATTTAATAGAAGCCAACTGGACTCAAACAGACAATCAATCCAAAAGAAGCAGAAGGGATTGATTGAAAACAAGTTGCCTAAGAGAGGTAGCTTGACAGAATCAAAGGAACCATGTGGAATATCCAGAACTGAGGCCACACTTCCAAGTGACTTACTAGTCATATGGCCAAATCAGTTGCAACTTGCCAAAGATCTGAAAAGAGATGAAGATGAAGTTCTAGAAATTGCTAAGTCAAGAGGGAAGAAGAATATTTCACATGAAGATGTTTTGAGAACCACACTAGCACAATCATCATTGAAGATCAAATGTGCAAGTGTGAAGAATGGTGAAAATGGGACATCTCGGTTGAGAGAATCTTCTCAACCTTGTTGTTCACATTGATGAACCAAGGAGGTTCCATCTTATTCCCTTATACTCTTGGTATATACATGTGCTAACATTGCAGGGAATTGAAGATGATGATCATTCTCATCTGGAGGATGGTTTGGATTGAATGGAGTGCACCACTTGAGGGGGAGCAAATCTGAAGAAGATGATGTTCTGAGATTAATATCATCTTGAGAAAAGTGAAGGTATTCCAATCATACTTTCATCCCTTGATTCTTAATTGCATTCATCATGACAATTAAGGGGGAGTATTGATTGAAGACAAATGGTTGAAAGGGGGAGCTTTATCTTTGCACCTGAACTTTCTAATGAGTTTTGTGAAGTTGTGCATGATTTAGCAAATTCATTGTTATATCTGAAAAATTTCAAACCCCTAAGCATGATCTCACATGTGTAGAGAATTATGGACAGCTTTGAATTCCTTGGTTACATCACTCTTGTTTTCTACACCGGGTTAGCCCAAGTAGACTTAGAGCTGATTTACTAAAGGTTCTTTGCTAAAGAGAACATGTGACATCATCCCTCTCCTAGTGTTTTTCGAGAAGATACTTTTCAATGGGAGGAAGATATTTCTGGAAGAGAACCACACCACACCTTTGCATTTGATTGCCAATAAGGGGGAGAAAATATTGGCACACATATTGACCCATTCATATGTGCTGAAGTGGTGTATTGACAACAAATACAAAGGGGGAGATTGAAGTGCATTGTGTTGCATTTGTTGTCAATGAGGCATGAAGTTGTCTTGGAATGAATGGAAGTCAAGGAATGTCAAGATGTGAATGACAAAGGTTGTGATGGTGTCGGTGGTGAAGGAGAATGGCCATGGTACTAAGATGCATGTCACTTAGGAGATTCACTAAGTGGTATTGGAAATTGTGGTGGCAACATTTTCCATGTGAATCTGACGATTGTTGAGCTGATCATTAAGTTCCAAGAACTTGTATCAACTGGATACAAACTTTTAGAAGACCATGCATTGTCTTCACAATGCATGAGGAGATTAAGAGAGCCATCCACAACTTCTATGTGGATGAAGTGAGCTGAAGAAGAACATGTACTAATCCTTAGTGCATGACAATGTGAATGTGATCCAACTTGACCTCTAATTGGATCATTGAAGAACATTGAAGAATTATTTGATTCAGGAGCTTCGGTTGATGAAGAACCTTCGGAATTCCCTCCTAAGTTGTGAAATGTTGAAAAGTTATTAAGAACATGAGGAGGAGATGGGTAATTCCTAAGAAGAAGAAGAATTATGAAGAAGATGGCTTGTAATGTGGCATTTGGCTTGAACTTATGGAAGAACTTTGTATTTGACAAAGTATTATTCTTTGCCTTACCCAAAAAATTGGCCAGCCAAGGCACCTTGGGGGTTCAACCCCAAGGCATGGGCACTAAGGCACCACGCCCATAGGGGAACCCGTGGGGCGAGCCAGGGCGGCAGAGCGCACCCGCAGGACACCGCATGGGTGCCTGGGGCACGCCCGGAGGAGCGCAGAGGGGCCGTGTGTAAGCCCCCGAGGGCACGCGGTGGTGAAACCCGCGCACCCGGAGAGCATAGTGGGCGCTAGGAGCGCGCCCGCAGGAGCAGAGTGGGCGCAGAGCGCGCCCGCAGGGAGAACACGGTGCGGGGCGGCACCGTGGAGGGAGAGAATTCAACTGAGCCGGTTGGGGGAGCGTTTATTTGATATACCGCGGAAATTCCGCGAGAGACTTCGATGTGGGACGCGCATTTTTCACCCGGGACAGATCTGAGCCGTTCGAGCCATCGCGCGCTTGATCTGCGCCGCACGATCCATCCGCGGCGCCGCGATCTAATCCAGGCCGTTGAAGATCTGATCTGACGGCCCCGGCTTCGTCCTCAACCTCGAGCCATGCCGAAGCCTCCCGCGAAGCCGCCGCTGAACCAGAGCCTCCCCGAAGACAAAATTTGAGCTCCCGGCCACCTCTGAGTAAACCGAAGCCACCCTCGTGCTCGTCTGGCCATAACGAATAGGATCATGCCTAAAAATAACCATGCATGCAATGTTTGGAGGATTTCGGTTGAGGCCGAGGAAAGAGAAGCTGCCGAGGCCACGTGGTTGGTGTTTTTGCATGGGATGAGCCTAAACCGAAGGCTGTGCATGCGTTATGAGTCGCATGCACGTAGAGGAACAAAAATAAAGGGAGCCCGCGTGAAACCGAGAATAAAAAACAAGATTTGGAAATATTTTTGAAGATCCGAAGATCTCGGGTGTTTGAAGTTATTTCACGCGGATGAACCGCCTCTCCTCTGCCTATATAAATGAGGCCGAGCCCTTGAGAATGCTGCTGATGTGCTGATCCTTTGTTGAAGATCCGGAGAACCGTGAGTGCACCTCTGCCTCGCAAAGACAAAGCCCCGCGCACACTTGCGCGGTGAGGTCCCTTGCGCGCACTCTGCGCGGTAGGAAGAAGGTTGGGCCGCGCATCACTTGTGCACCCCCTATCTGACCGTGGACTTGCGTGGCAGGAGGTTACATTGCGCGGCTGCCCCTTGCACCTTGGCACTTTTGCGACCTGCCTTGCACCCGTGGCTTGCGCGGCCCTTGTGGCTTGAGCCTTGCGCGGCAGGCAGTGTTGGAGTAGAGAAGGACACACCCCCTTGCGCGACTAGTTTGAGTTCGGGTGTGTGCAAGTAGAGGCCGAGACCACACCTTGTGTGTGTGTGCAAAGAGGAGGAAGGCAAGGCTTGCACTTTGTGTGTGCATTTAAAGAAGAAGGCTGTAGCCCTTATGTGGGTGCACACATTGAAGAAAAAAAATTAAAGAATATTATTTGTGTGTGCTAAGTGAAGAGGAAGAGCACACTTGGCCGTGTGTGTGCAAGATGTGAAGTGAAGGCCAAAGACACACCTACGGGTAGTGTATGTGCAAAACAAGAAGACCACACCTAAGTTGTGTGTGTGTGTCTAAATATATGAAAAAGGAAGAGCCTTATGGGTGAACACTTTGAAGAACAAATAAAAGAACATACTTTGTGTGTGTAAAGAATTAAATAAGTCATAGTCTTGGTTGTGAATTTGAACAAAGAAGAACACACTTTAAGTGTGTGCATTTGAAGAGGTCGAGGGTTGTGACCTTGTGTGTGCACCAAGTGAAGACACATTTTGTGTGTGCAAAATTGAAGAACAACCTACGGGTTAAGGGTGTTCAACAAGAAGAGGGAAGAGGCCAAAGTCAAGTGTGTGCAAAACAAAGAACAATTTATGTGTACATGAACAAGTGACAAAGAAGGCCGAACCTATGTGTGTGCTCTAAGAGGAGTAGACACACTTAGAAGAAGAAGAAGATTCACACAAAGTATAACACACTTCTATGTGTGTAATCTAAAGGAACTAAACGTGTGAAGTACAAGTGAGAAGGTGTGTGCTATAATTGATTACACCCTTTGAGGGTTTACTGCACCTAGAAGAAGAACAAGACAGTGCATGCATACATGCATGCACGTGCACACGTAAACAAGTCAAATCTGCTTGTGTGCATTTGAGGAGTCCAAGACCAGAAGATCTTGAAGATATTCTGATGCCATGCATTCAGTGCATGAAGTTGTTTTGAACTGAGACTGGACCAGACCGAAGATAAAGATATCAGTTGTCTGAGCATTCAGTAGTTGAAGAGAGAAGCCAGGTCATCCTGAAGAAGGAGATAAAGCCTGAGCTAGACGAGAAGCCCTGATCAACCACAAGTTATCAGAAGAGAAGAGCAAGGCCAGCAGCCTTTATCCCAGGCTGCTGAAGTTACTTGAAGACCTTAAAGTGAAGAAGAGCTACTCGTGTGACTCGAGGAGCCAAGAGAAGACCATGTGGGACTCAGGGAGAAGAAGTCTTCAGTGGGATTCTGGAGCAGGCCAGTGGGACTCTGGTAACACTGTGGGACGCAGTATAAAGACCCTCCTGTGGGACTCAGGAGAGATACAGTGGGACTCTGTATCGACCATTGTAATTTTAACAGGTTATAATGGAGAATCCATGCTGGGAGAGCATGGCAAGGATGTAGGCCTTTGGTGCCGAACCTTGTAAATCCTTGTGTCCAGTGCCTTTACATTTACTGCATCATTCGTGGAAAGGTGAGAGATACAAGAAGAGTGGATCGAGGCTTTAACCAGCCATAGAGGTTTAATTGATTAAGGAATCAATTAGTAAAAAGTTTTAAGGGATCACTGATTCACCCCCTCCCCCTCTCAGTGATTCACACTGATCTGGGCACTTCATAATATATATCAGAAAATTTCACTAAATCCATAATTAATTCATTTCAAGTAGAGTTCGAATGAATCACATCACTTTGAGCAGGCATTAGTCCACACATTCTCAAAAGAAACTATCATATTTACATAAAATGGAATGTATAAAGATATGGGTTGTCAAATATTAAAAAAAATGCATACAGAAATAATATATATCATATATATATTTTAAAAATATATTTTCAATCATAATTCCCACCAAGAGAAGTGTTAATGGAAAATAAACAATAATTATTTCACGAAGTAGTAGTTCGTTGTACACATAAGCAGAATGTTAGTTACACATTAGATGGAAGCGTGTGTAAGTGTAGGTAGAACTTTTATTGTAAAAAAATCAGAATATTTATGTAACTAGTATTGATAAAAAATCATGTAACATGTTAAATTTAATTGGTGTAAAATGAATGTAAAATAATAGATCTTGAGGGAGGTTTTCACCTATTAATCAGGTAACTCCTTTTCATTTTCACGAAAGGGATTGCATGGAATGTTTTATACACAATAGGAGTCATCATGAAATAAGGTAGGGATGTTGTGATGTTTATTGGGGTAATACTAATCTATCTAATGAGGTTTTATTTGTGTGAATAATGGGTATAGTTGGTGGCCTTTTATTGGGATGGGAAGGAATATACTGGGCATTTTGTGAACAAGTTAGGTTTACCCATGTTTTCACATAATTAAAGTGTTACCAAACAAACCAAAATCAAAGCGTTGAGTATTTTGGAAGAATCAAGTCCAATATATGGGTTTATTATAGGTTTATAGTTAATTCCTTTTCTTATTATTAAGGATTATTCCCTTATTATGATTAATTCTACCTTAATTGGTGTAATTAAATTTAATTACATTCAATAATATTTTAGATAAAAACATAGTTTACCTTATTATAAATCATCAATTATGATAATTATAATTCTTTAATACATATTACCTAAATATAATCATATAAGTGGATGAAATTAATTTAACTTTAATTCTTGTAACGGGACTACACCTCAGGGTTTTAGAGTGAAAATTGATAAAATGTTTGCTAAGTTTGAATATCCAATTTCAATGTAAAATTAGATATAATGACCAATAATGGATTAATAGATATAAATTTGTTCTATTCAAATAATAATACAATATAAAAATACCATTTTTCCATATGAATAAATTATATGAAAGAATATTTTTTAATTAGAATTCAGTATTTGTCGTTATTCTTTCCAAAATGATGTTTCTCAGAAAAGTCCAACAAATTCCCCATAAGGTAATTTCAAAATTATAAATTAAAAAATGATGTTTATATTATAAAATTAAATTTATAGATGTTTCTAAAATTAATTTTAGAATTCTTTTATAAGGACTTGAAAATTAGTTCATTTGAGAAAATATTATTTTTAATGATATAAGGACCTTGCCAAAAATTATATAATTCATTGTTAATAAGTTTTATTTTTATAAAACAATTATAAAAATTATATGGAATTTATTTATTATTATTTATATTACTAATTTTAAAAATTAAGTTATAATTATCTGATTTAAATAAATAAAACAAAAATAATGATGTTTAATAGAATCACATTGTTGTGTATAATGTGCACCAAGTCATTGTATCATGTAACATACAACAAGTCGATGTTGAATGTAACAAAAAAACATGTCAATTCCATGTGAAAAGAATATTTTACTTAGTAAAATCAAATATATCAATAAAAAATTAATTTATTTCTGCAAAAATCTCCATAGAACTCATGGTGCTACAGTTATATTAAATGGTTGATAAAGGGAATAAAAGAGTTCCAGGTTATAAGAACATGTATAAACATACAGTTTTACTTGAGGAACAATGTGTGTATTCCCTACCCATGTTTTTATACACTTACTAACAACAAATATATCCTTAAGAATAACCCCTATTAGATACCTACTGATACCATTGGAGCCTTTTAGATCGAACTTTTTATTGGCATCTCCTATAGAGGGGATTGTTAATTACACACTTCATCCAAAAGTCTGACCTATCTTTAGGAGGAGGAGATAGATCCTCATGTAAAATATATATACAGTGGATATGTGACCCTATTCATTTTTCCTCATTATGGACTAGTTTACTACCATTAATGCTTAGGTTTTACCCATTTATTAGTGTGTATTTGTTTTCTTCTTAATGGGACGAATTTTCCAACTATTGATAAAGTGTTATCCTAAGAATTGTAATATAAAATCATGAAAAAGATTATATTACTGGATACTTATACATTGGATATTAATGAAATTAGAGTACTATGGGATATGATATTTTGTTTTACTAACATTGGTTGTGTATGAGGATGTATTTTTTTTAGTACATGACTAGTTTATCACCATGCCCAATGTTAATCTTTTACAAGGACTAGATCTGGGGATCACCCATGATTTTTTAACAGCATATTATATGGAATGTTTAGTTCTTTGTAAGCTAAAATAGAGTTAAGAATTTTCAATGAAGGGGATATTTAAATACGTAGTGTGTTCATATAGAAATTCTATGTATTTTATACTAGGAGGATAATTATTTCGTCAGGTTGGGAGTGAATTTGTTTCACTTATACTTGGTGAAGTGAGGAATTTTATCCACTACTGATATCGATTATCTTCTTTGAATAGTTTATTTGGAATATTGGTTCTTAGTGTTGACATTTGGAACGTCATCAACATCAATGGTTTTGAGAAGGGTATAGGAGAAGATGGATTCCAAACCCAATCTGGTCATTTTAAATATATGGTGATAACCTTTTAAATTTTTTATGACTCATTAGATTGTTAAGACAAGTGTACTAGATCGATAACCATTTATGGATCAGTTCATGGAAGTCTTCTTTGATAACATCCACGTTTTCTCGACATCCTTGTTGCAGCTGGTGATACTCTTCAGGATGGTGCAATTTACCCTCAATCTATTGTTTTTACACCTATACTTCTTCAGATTTATAGTGAACTATATACTAGTGAAATCTATTTCATGATTTTTTGTGACCTTTTATCGAATATATATATTCCAGATGAATTTTTTAATTGTATAAATCACTCAAACATTTATTAAGGATTGATAGTGAAACAAGTTACACTACATAAGGAAGATTAAATGTGTATTTTTTCCCCTATCAATTCATATAGTGGATGTGAGGATGTATGGGGATCTCTAGTAATTGGTTGGGAAGCTAGTGGAGTTCCAAAAAACATTCATGATGAATTTTTGATGACATCTATGATTGAGGGTGATGATCAATAAATTTATGTAGACATTTTGTGACACAAGTGTATGTAAGTGGTAGTCCATCATCATATTATATTCATGATGGTCATTGAATACTATTTTTCATACTTCCTGGAATGATTAAGTATAGGTTATGGGATGTCATTAGGGACTTAGTTATATTTGATAATAGTTTTTTTCCCATGTAAACTGGAATGGTATAGTAGACCATTTAGGTTCTGGTAACCATGTTCTAGGTTTGAATGTTTTTTTCTAAATATCTGTGAGGAACATGAAATTTAATTGGTGTTTTCATATCATAATTATTCTCACTCCACCAATGGTGTATCACCTTTTGAGTCTATGTATGATGAAAATTTCAGGTCATAATCATACTGGTCAAAGCTAGTGGGTGACTGGTCTTGGGCCCTAGATTTGGTGATTCTGATAATTTTGAGGGTGAAGTTCATCAATGGGTGGATAAGAAATCCATATCAATCATTATGAGTTATTTATATTCCAATTAAGATATCATATTTAGTTGAATAGATTTAGTGTTTTAGCTCAATCCATAGGCTATCATTGAGGTTCAAAATCCCTTTCTTATTCTAATTGTTGTATTAAGTGATATAGATTGTGTACCACATGAACTCATAATCATGGTAGTTTTGATTTCATGGAGTTATATACATGTTATATATGATGAGTTATGTGTAATACTAATTATATAATATATACCCAGGAAATTTGATCCATGAGATTGGTGTTTGCTTTTTCAAGGAGCTGGTGTTGTTGAGAACCTGTAGAGAAACACCTTTCAGGTGAATTTTTTCCATGGGGTTTGTTTTTATTGGTAGAAAAAGAAACTATCTAGGTATATCATGGGAGTGTAAGACCTAATTGAGACCTTATTATGCCAACAAAAAATTATTTGTTCTTTTTAGGGATGAGAATCCATTATTTGGGGAATAATATGGAAACCTTGTTTCTCCATTATGAATCATTGAAATATATAATGAAATATTTTTTATTCCTTAAAATAAAGACATGATATTATAAGGATAGATGATCCCAGAATTGATAATTTAATGATATTTAATATATTAATATAAAAAATTAGTATTTTTCTAGAAAATTATCAATTACATAAATATGTGGTCTAATATTGGAAATCTGACACAACCATTAAGTATAGAAAACGAGTTCTAACCTAGGTGATGTATTATTATTGTAGGAGGTAGGTATTTGGTTAAAATATTTCACTATTGAATATCAGAAAATAAATAATTCATATTTATTTATTTATTATGTTCGTGATGTGACATATTTTATCCGCTATAAATATTCTTTTATAACCAATTTGAATAGATAGCCACATAAATACATGAATTGAGAAGGGAGAGTAGATGAATGATGGAGGGCATAAGGATCATGGACTGAAAATCTTAGTACTTATAACGACCCATACTTTACATAGATTGTTAATAATTCAAAATTGATTTACACTTATTACAACATATAACAAGACCAGGAAATGACCGTATATGTATAGTGTCTTTAGAAACTAGGAAACATAAAAAACTTGTTCATAAATCATCTAAATTATCTCCCATTTATTTCTTCTTATATATAGTCCATTTTGGAATATCTTACTTAATAACTTTCTTCCGGACCTGGGGAACGAAAACATTCAAAAGGGTGAGCTCAAATGATCAGTAAGGGTAAACAAAAGAAATATCAATCACATCATATTCATAAGAACATATCATTTTGGAAATATTACCCCGCAAAAGAGATCATAATCTCATAACATGGGATAAATCATGGTAGTGAAATGTAATCACAATAATCATAACTTAAAACATGAAGCTTTGTGGCATACACACATAATCATTGAGAATCATTTCTTATTAGTCAAGACTCATTTCCAAGACTATCTTGGTGGACAAAGTCCATTTCTGAACCGAGTTCATTCCTCGTTTCAGTCCTATTTCACTGAACCGGTTTAACCTACCGTTTCGTCCATGTCAATCTCATGAGATATAAAATCTTTACCCAATGCATTGAAGAGAGATATATGTCCCACCCATCTCATAATTATATCATTCTTATGTGTGCCACAAAATCAAAAAATCATACATCATTGCATAACCCATGTAATAAAAATAGGATTCTTAAACATCGTGACATCAAAAAAAATTCATATAAGATAAAAGAATTAATAAAAATAATTCCATCACAACATAATCAAATCAATGTAATAATAGGGATAGAAATAGAACCCTATATTATCTTAGATGGAAAATAATTTTTATAAAACACTGGAATTCCATTCTTGGGAAAAATATCCTTTATACTTCAAAAAAAAAATTTTCTTAACATGTCATATAATTTTGAACTAAAAGAAAATTGATTAAAAATAAACTTGAAAACTTGTAAATGAAGCTTCATGGAAATAAATTTCTAAAAATACATTCATGCCGTATAACTTAAAAAAACATTCTTCTCGTACTTTTGTCGGAAAAGTCAAAAAGTACCTCGTACGAAAAATGACAAAAGATTCCTTTCATATCTTTTACTAAAAAATCACCAAAGGTTAAAATTGGTTATAAACTATTGTATAAGGATATAAATATTACATATTGAGGAAACATGTATGTGGATGATAAAATACACCCCACTAAATTCCAAAGTATAAACAATCTCAGATAAAAATGAGATTGTGATATTTCCCTTACCTTAGGTCTGATTTGCATTATAAGTGTCCAAACATCCTGTATAATGATTTAAATAATGTCACTGACTTATTCCAGAATCATACTCATTGTTATGATATCATATTTGGTCATATTCTTAGCTTATTATTAGTAATATTTCATTGCTACTTGTTATTCGGGTGTTTATTACTGTTTGTTCTTATGCGTGTTTTGTTGAATAAATTCTTATTCTTCATTTTAAATTATAGATACCTCATTTCCAGAATGTTATTAGTGTAATATATATCATATTTATTCACTCAATTAATATATGTAATCATTATTCAATGAAAATCATGTAGAACGAGTCGCATCACATCGTGGAGATGGTATTCCGTACGTACGCACGAGCGATGATATCGTTCCGATGATCATGGAATTTTATTGGAGTGTATGTATACTATTTCAGAATAACTTTACAATAGTCATATATATTCATTCTTTACACCATTATACCCATCCAAGTAAGGTGGTGGTGGAAAATATATTACACTATGGCGTGGAGACGGTATTTCGTACGTACGCACGCGTGATGATTTAGTTTTCCGTAGGATGGATAGATGGTGAAATAGGGTTGATTCATACATATAATAACATATCCATAAATGAGTGATACTGATGTTATTAATTCATAATGAAAAAACTAAAGAAGAAGAAGTGGAAGAATAAATAAAGTTGAATGAATCGGTAACAGACATTACCTCTTCTTTGAAGCGGTTCTTTGAGACCTCCTTTTAGGGAACTAAAATTGGTCATTGAAGAAACCCAGGACCTCTAAGATGTATATAGGGAAGTTTAGAGGAGAAATTTTCAGGTTTTATCTGAGCTTGAAGGCTTAAAGTGGTGTGAGGAAGAGAGGGAGGAGGTGCCCTTTTATAAGGGAGGAGAGGGTCACCTTTGGAAAAACAAAAAGTATTATTTTATTATAAAGCCATATTCTGTTTTAAGTTTCTCCAAATTGATTTATTTCGAAGCTAAGGTGGGTGTGGGTCGTACTCCTCTCATCTAATAGAATTTTGACAAGTTTAGTTTACTATTTTAACCTTATCATTTAGATTTAACTTTAAGTTAGATAATTTTACTTTTACCGAGTCTTTTTGTGATCTTACACTATAAGGTTAATAAACATACGATAACAAGCCAAAAGAACCCCATGTTGTTTATTATTAATATATATAACCTTATCTAAGTCATTTTCTAGAAACTTAGATTTTTAGAAATAAAATAACAATTAATAATATAATATTTGTTTTAAAAACTATTTTATGTCAATTTTGACACTATTTAGTAATTGATTTTTGTGAAAATAATAGAAGAATTATTAATTCTAAAAACTTTAATTAAATCAATACTAACATGTCATATTAACCTATAAAATTAGTATAATTCATAAAAAGTCTCAAATTACATTTATTTGGGTATTTATAACATCTATTATGTCAATATTTCATTAATAAGATAATTACTGAATCATCATTCTGTCATCAATAAATTAAATTATTTAACGCCTAAAAATTACAAATAAACTACCATTATGTAGGAAATCCTTTTAGATTTCTAACTAATAATTATTGTCGAATTTATCTTATGTATAACCCTATATTAAATATTATTTACTTATTAAACATTGATTTTAACTATTTTAACCCTTCTTTAAATAAATAAATAGTAAATGTCCTAATCTATTACATGTGGGCCTAAATGGTCATATATTATTCCTAAGGTTGTTTTTGGTCAAATTATACTTACCCAAAAGAATTAGGACATGTGTTAGGGTAATAATAATATCATTTTTACCCTTAATTACCCTATTTACTTTTAACCGTGGTAAAAAAAATAAAAAAGTAACTATTCACCAAAAATTATTTTCATCTCATTGAACCACATTATACTTATTGAAATCAACCGTGTCTCTCAGATTTTTTAAATTCCACTCACAGAAGCTGTAAAATTATGTTTTATGTAAATTTGCAAATTCTCTTAGGAGGTGGGTAAAAGACGGTGAAAAGTTTGATAAAATTTTTATATATCTAAACTTATTATAAAATGACTTCAATGAATTGAATTGAACATATATAGGTATTATGTATCAATTTTTTCCTATAATAAATTTAAATAAAATAAATAATTATTTAAATAAAAAGTCGGTTTTTAAATAGTAACCCAGTGTTTTCACTATTCATTAAAAATTGACAATTTCTAGAAAAATACCAAAATTTCACCCTATGCTAATTTCGATAATCCGAATCCAAAAATGAAGTCCATTTTGAAAAATATAATTTATAAAATTTCCAAAAGTGGTTATTACTATTCATAATAGCTAGTTTTAATAATATTTTAATCGCATAGCGTTGTTTAGTGAAACTCGGTATTGCGTACGATGCAAGCTATCAAGGAAGGCCGCGATTGAGTTTAAAGAAAGACAAGCTAGTGTTGTGTGTAGTGAAAGATTCCTTTGATGATTTTTATAAAATAAAAACAAAATATTTCTAATAAATGTCTCGGGTGTTACATTCTACCCCCTTAAAATGAATTTCTCCATCGAAATTCGTCACTTGTAACAAACAGATGAGGATACCTCTCCCTCATCCTATCCTCATGCTCCCATGTAGCTTGTTCTAATTGGTGGTTCCTCCATAAAACTTTCAATAAATGAGTGGTCTTGTTTTGTAGGACTTTTTCACTACGATCGAGAATATCTATCGGTTGTTCTTCATAAGAAAGATCTTCTTCCAGCGATACAACTTCTGAGCTGAGTACATGTGAAGGATCAGGTATGTACTTTCTCAGGAAAGATACATGGAACACATCGTCAACTTGAGAGAGATTCGGTTGAAGCGCCAATCGATAAGCTACCTTCCCAACACGATCCAGTATTTCGAAAGGACCGATATACCTAGGGCTCATCTTTCCCTTCTTTCCAAATCTCATTACTCTCTTCCAAAGAGATATTCGTAAGATCACTTTATCACCCACTTCAAACTCTATGTCTTTTCTTCGGTTGTCGGCATAACGTTTTTGTCGAATCTGAGCTTCTCTTATGTGTTGTTGAATAGATCGGACCTTTTCTGCCATCTCATCAACAAGATCATGTCCTAATATATTTCTTTCCCCAAATTCATCCCAGCAAGTTGGAGTCCTGCATTTCTTTCCATAGAGAGATTCATAAGGAGCCATCTGAATACTTGAGTCACAGCTATTATTATAAGAAAATTCCACCAAAGGTAGGTGTTGATCCCAACCACCTTTGAAATCCATAGAGGAAGCTCTCAACATATATTCTAGTGTTTGAATTGTCCTCTCAGACTGACTGTCTGTATGAGGATGATAAGCAGTGCTGAAACTCAACTCTGTATCCAGAGTATGCTGAAAACCTTTCCAGAACATTGAGGTTGACCTTGGATCCCGATCAGATATAATAGAATGTGGTACTCCATGAAATCTTTCCACATCCTTTATATATATCCTGGAAAGATGATCTAGATAGAAATTTTCTCTAATAGCAATGAAGTGTGCAAACTTTTTAAGACAATAAACTATGACCCAGATAACATTATTGCCTTTGGATGTTTTAGGAAGTCATGTGACAATGTCCATAGTGATGTTTTCCCATTTCCATTCGGGTATGGGTAATGGTTGTAACATCCCATTAGACTTCTATATCTCAGCATTAACTTACTGACAAACCAAGCATCGAGAGACATATTCAGCAACATCTCTTTTCATTCCATCCCACCAGAAGTACTCTTTCAGGTCCATATACATATTCGTGCTTCCAGGATGAATAGAGAATGAATAACTATGAGCCTCATCCAGCATCTCTTTCTTTAATTCGGGGATGGGAGGAACACAAACCCAATTCCTGAACTTTATTATCCCATCATAATCGAGGTTGAATTCAGGAACATTTCTCACTTCTTTTGTAACTCTACATATTCGTTCTGTGCCTCTATAATCTTAACATGTAACGATGGTTGAACATTAATTTGAGAAAGATACGATTTTCCCCTTTCATTTTTATTCCAAGATCTATCCATTGTAAATCAATAAATATTGGATCTTTTGTGATCCTCATCATGGATAAACTGGCGTGGTCTTGTCGACTTAATGCATCTTCCACCTTGTTTTCTTTCCCAGGGTGGTAATGAATTGAGCAGTCATAATCCTTAATCAGCTCCAACCATCTTTTTTGGCACATATTCAGCTCCTTTTGTGTGAAAATATACTTTAAGCTTTTATGATCAATATAAATGTCACACCTTTTTCCATAAAGACAATGCCTCCAAATCATTAATGCAAAGATTACCGCAGCTAACTCTAAATCATGAGTTGGGTAATTTAGCTCATGGATTTCCAACTGTCGTGAAGTATAAGCTATCACCATATCATTTTTCAAAAGAACACACCCCAATCCTTTCTTGGATGCATCACTGTAGATCAAAAACCTTTCTCCACTTCAAGGCAGTGTGAGCACAGGTGAACTGGATAACCTTCTTCTCAACTCCTTGAAATTCTCTTCACATTCCTCCGTCGAAATAAACTTAAATCATTTCTGAGTCAACATGGTTAGTGGATTAGATAATCGTGAAAACTCTTTCACAAAACGTCGATAATATCTAGCAAAACCAAGAATGCTTCGGATCTCAGTTAGTGTTGTTGGTCTCAACCATCATTCGATAACCTCTGTTTTTGCTGGATCCACAGATATCCTCTCTTTTTTGATTATTTGACCCAGAAATGAAAATTTTTTAAGCCAAAAATCACACTTGGTAAATTTGGCATAAAGCTTCTCCTTTCTCAGGGTCTTCAAAATAATTCTCAATTCAGCTTCATGTTCTCTCTTTCTCTTTGAATATACAAGAATATCATATATAAAGACTACCACAAACTGATCAAGATAGTCTCTAAATACTCTATTCATCAGATCCATAAAGATAGCAGGGGCATTAGTATGACCAAATGGCGTCACTATAAATTCATAGTGTCCATACCTTGTACGGAAAGCTATCTTTGGTATATCCTCCCTTTTGACCCTAAATTGATGATACCCTGAACGAAGATCAATCTTGGAAAAGTATTGAGCTCTGTGTAGTTGGTCAAATAAGTAATCAATGCATGGGAGAAGATATTTGTTCTTGATTGTGATCTTGTTAAGTTCTTGATAATCAATGCAGAGTCTCATTGATCCATCTTTCTTCATAAAAAACAGAACAGGTGCTCCCCAAGGTTATGCACTAGGGAGTATGAACCCCTTATCAAGATTCTCTTGGAGTTGCTTCTTCAATTCCTGCAACTCAATTGGGGCCATTCTATAAGGTGTTATTGAAATAGGTAAATATCCCGGTACGAGTTCTATTGAAAACTCGACGTCACGATTTGGTGGAAGACCCGGTAATTCCTCCGGAAAGACATCATCATACTCCCGTACAATGGCCATATTCTTAATCGTGAGTTTCTCACCAACAATTTAAGATAAATATCATTTATTTAGTGGAATCATGACACATAAGATGGAATAAATTTCCACTGGAAGGTTATGTTCATCCTTGCATCGATAGAAGATCAGGGACTGATATGGAATATGAAATGTGACTTCCCTTATTTGGAAATTGATATGAGCTCCATATAGAGAAATCCAATCCATGCCAAGAATCACATCAAATTCCACTATAGGGAGGATCACAAGATTTGTAGGAAGCACTTTCCCACAATCTTCAATCGAAGAAAAATTATAATCTTTTGATGAGACTGTTGTTCCATTAGGTGTTGTCACAGCTAACTCAACATCTAATTGTTGAGGTAATACAATGATACCCTTAGAAAATTCTTCATAAATAAAAGATTGGGTGGATCCAGAATCAAATAAAACATTTTCTACTTTAGAGTGGATGGTAAGTGTACCTTTTACCACTTCGTTATCATACTCCACATCACTGATAGAAATTGCATGTGACTTTCCTTTGTCTTTAGCCTTAAGAGTTTGTTGACGTCGATCGTCATCAACATCCCTTGGATTAGGGCATTGATGGGCATAATGCCCCATTCCCTTGCACATGTAACATTGAAGTGTAGGAGGTGCACTCTGTGTAGCCTTTTCATTGTTCGCATCACTAGACATCTTCTTCCCATCATTGCGGCATTCAAATGCCCTATGACCTTCCTTTCCACATTTGAAATATTTACTTGTCCCTTTAAGAAAACTACCTCCATGTATCTTTCCACACTTTGAGAATAAGGGAAAACTCGTCTTCTTTTTAGTGTGCTCTATAGATTTTCCTTTGAATTCCATTTTCCTGTTCTTATCAAACCCATATGACTGATGGGTTACTCCAATCTCTATCTCAACTATGAGAGCACATCGAACGATTTCTACATAGCTATTGGCGTCCCTTATGGCTAACTCCCTTTGAATACTTGGTTTTAAGCCACTAAAGAATCTATCGATCTTACTCTCAGGTTGGATAATAATACCATAAGCGTACCTTGAAAGACTTGTAAAATTTGATTTATAAGTACCAACAGATTCATCATCCTTTTTCTTTAGTTCAACAAACTCTTTCTCCATATTTGTTTGGAGAATACGGGCGAAGTACATATTGAAAAATAAGTTCTTGAACTCGTCCCATTCCATGGACTCAATTTCATCTCTTTGACTAGTATTCTTGATAAGATTCCACCATTGATCAGAATCACCTTCCAAACAATACACTGCTATGATGACTTTATCATGTTCAGAACATTGAAGAATTGAACATATCTTTTCAGTGGTACTGGTCCATTGTTCAAAAACTAATGGATTAGTAGACCTATTGAATGAAGGTGGACGTTGTCTCATGAAGGATTCAATAGAATTTTTCTCCTTCGTTTGCTCATTTGGAAGTCCTGCATGATTCATAGCTTGAGAAAGTTGTGTGAGCATGGCTACAAGATTTTTTCATTCCAGCTCCAATAATGTTTGGTTGCTCAGGGGGACAATCATTGCACTGCCCGTCGCATTCCGCATTAACACGGTTCCTTCGGGTTCCAGCCATTGACTAAAACCAGGAAGAATAGTGTGAGCAACACTAATTATAATAGGAAAACCACATAATCAAGAATAAAATTTCACACTTAAGGTCTTATCTTAGGTTATTCATGGACATTTCTAAAACACTAATATTGTGTTCTATGCTTAGACTTATCCTTAGGGTTCTTACTAAGGATTTCACATCCTAGTTTCCAACGGTTGACTATACCTTTTCTCTGATACCAACTATAATGACCCATACTTTACATACATTATTAATAATTCAAAATTGAAGAACACTTATTACTACATATAACAAAACCAGGAAAGGACCATATAGGTATAGTGTCTTTAGAAACTGGGAAACATAAACAACTGATTCATAAATAATCTACATTGTCTCCCATTTATTTCATCATATCTATAGTCCCTTTTGGAATATCTTATATAATAACATTATTCCTGACTTGGGGAAAGAAATCATACAAAAGGGTGAGCTCAGATGCTCAGTAAGGGTAAACAAAAGGAATATCAATCACATCATATTCATAAGAACATAACATTTTGGAAATCTTACCCAGCAAAAGAGATCATAATTTCATAACATTGGATAAATCAGGGTTGTGAAATTTAATCACAATAATCATAACTTAAAAAATGAAGCTTTGTGGCATACACACATAATCATACAGAATCATTTATTATTAGTCAAGACTCATTTCCAAGACTATCTTAGTGGACAAAGTCCATTTTTTAACCGAGTACATTCCTCGTTTCAGTCCTGTATCACTGAACTGGTTTGACCAATCATTCCAGCCATGTCTATCTCATGAGATATAAAATCTTTACCCAATGCATTGGAGGGAGATATAGGTCCCACCCATCTCATAATGATATCGTTCTTATGTGTACCACAAAATCAAAAAATCATACATCATTGCAAAACACATGTAATAAAAATTGGATTCTTAAACATCTTGACATCATAAAACAACTCATATAAGATAAATGAATTCATAAAAATAATTTCATCACAACATAATCAAATCAATGTAATAATATAGATAGAAACAGAAGCCTATATTATCTTAGATGTAAAATAATTTTCATAAAACACTTGAATTCCATTTGTAAGGAAAATATCCTTTCGACTTCAAAAACATTTTTCTTTCTTAACATGTCATATAATTTCGAACTAAAATAAGTTGATTAAAAATAAACTTCAAAACTTGTAAAGGAAGATTCATGGAAATAATGTTCTAAAAATCCATTCATGCCATATAAGTTAAAAAAACATTCTTCTCATACATTTGTCAGAAAAGTCAAAAAGTACCTCATACGAAAAATGAAAATATATTCCTTTCATATCTTTTACTAAAAACTCACTAAAGGGTAAAATTGGATATAAACTATTTTATAAGGATATAAATATTACATATTGATGAAACATGTATGTGTATGATAAAATACACCCCAGTAAATTCCAAATTATAAAGAATCTCGGATAAATCTGAGATTGTGATATTTCCCTTACCATAGGTCTGATTTACTTCGTAAGTGTCTAATCCTCCTATATAATGATTTAAATAATGTCATTGACTTATTCCAAAATCATACTCATTGTTATGATATCATATATGGTCATATTCTTGGCTTATTATTAGTAATATTTCATTGCTACTTGTTATTCGGGTGTTTATTACTTTTTGTTCTTATTCGTGTTTTGTCGAATAAATTCTTATTATTATTTTTAGGTTATAGATAACTCATTTACAGAATTGTATTAGTGTAATATATATCATATTTATTCACTCAATTCATTTATGTAATTATTATACAATGAAAATCATGTAGAACGACTCGGATCACATCGTGGAGACGGTATTCCGTACGTACGCACGAGCGATGATATTGTTCCCATGATCGTGGAAATGTATTGGAGTGTATGTATAATATTTCAGAATCACAATACAATAATCATATATATTCATTAGTTACACCATTATACCCATCCAAGTAAGGTGGTGGTGGAAAATAGATTACACCATGGCGTGGAGACGGTATTCCGTACGTACGCACGCGCAATGATTTCATTTTCCGTAGGATGGATAGATGGTGAAATAAGGTTGTTTCGTACTTATAATAACATATCAGTATATGAGTTATACTGATGTTATTAATTCATAATGAAACAACTAAAGAAGAATAAGTGGAAGAAGAAATAAAGTTGAAAGAATCAGTAACGGACATTACCTCTTCTTTGAAGCGCTTCTTTGATACCTCCTTTTAGGGCACTAAAATTGGTCTGTGAAGAAGACCAGGACCTATAGGATATTTCTAGGGAAGTTTAATGGAGAAATTTTCAGGGTTTGGCCGAGCTTGAAGGCTCAAAGTGGTGTGAGGAAAAGAGGGAGGTGGTACCCTTTCATAAGGGAAGAGAGGGGAACCTTTGGAAAAACAGTAAATATTATTTTATTATAAAGCCATATTCTGGTTTAAATAGCTCCAAATTTATTTATTTAGAATTTAAGGTGGGTATGGGTCGATTTTCACTCATATAATATAATTTAGACAAGTTTAGTTTACTATTTTAACCTTATCATTTAGATTTAACTTTAAGTTAGATAATTTTACTTTTACCATGTCTTTTTGTGTTCTTACACTATAAGGCTAATAAACTAACAATAACAAGCCAAACAAACCCCAAGTTGTTTATTATTAATTTATATAACCTTATATAAGTCATTTGGCTGAACCTTATATTTTTATGGAAAATATAACAATTAATAATATATTATTTGTTTTAAAAACTATTTTATGTCAATTTTTCCACTATTTAGTAATTGATTTTTGTGAAAATCATAAAAGAATTATTAATTCTAAAAAAGTTAATTAAATAAATAATAACATGTCATATTCACCTAGAAAATTATTATAATTTATAAAAAGTCTCATATTACATTTATTTGGGTATTTATAAAATCAATTATGTCAATATTTCATTAATAAGATCATTATTTTATCATCATTGTGACATAAATAAAATAAATTATTTAATGACTAAAAATTAAAAATAAAATACCATTATGTAGGAAATAGTTTTAGCTTTCTAATTAATATTTATAGTCGAATTTATCTTATGTATAAACTTATATTGAAAATTATTTACTTATTAAACGTTGATTTTAACTATTTTAACCCTTCTATAAATAAATTAATAATTGATCTCCTAATCTAATCCATGTGTGCCTAAATGGACATATTTTATTACTAAGGTTGTTATTGGTCGAATTACACTTACCCAGTATAATTAGGACATGTGTTAGGGTAATAATAATATCATTTGTACCCTTAATTACCTTATTTACTTTTAACCGTGGTAAAAAAAAGTAAAAAATTACTATTCACCAAAAATTATTTTCATCTCATTGAACCACATTTTACTTAATGACATCATCCGTGTCTCTCGGATTTTTGAGATTCCACTCACAGAAGCGGTAAAATTATGTTTTATGTAAATTTGCAAATTCTCCTAGGAGGTGGGTAAAAGACGGTGAAAAGTTCGATAAAATTTTTATATATCTAAAATTATTATAAAATGATTTCAATGAATGGAATTGAACATATATAGGTATTATGTATCAATTTTGACCTAAAATACATTTAAATAAAATAAATAATTATTTAAATAAAAAGTCGGTTTTGAAATAGTAACCTAGTGTTTTCACTATTCATCAAAAATTGAAAGTTTCCCGAAAAATAAAAATATTTTACCCTAGGTTAATATCGATATTACGAATCCAAAAATGAAACCCATTTTGAAAAATAAAATTTACAAAATTTCAAAAAGTGGTTGTTAATATTCATAACAGTCAGTTTTAATAATATTTTAATAGCATATCGTTGTTTAGTGAAACTCGGTATTGCGTACGACGCAAGCTATCAAGGAAGGTCGCGATTGCGTGTAAAGCAATCCAAGATAGTGTTGTCTGTAGTGAAAGAATCCTTTGATGATTTATATAAAATTAAAATAAAATATTTCTTATAAATGTCTCGGGTGTTAAAGTACCATAAAGAATTCTCCTGAAAATGCAGATTGAGTATCTCATCAACAAAAATGATTTCTGATCATTCTTCATTAATTATTTATACAAATCGATGTAGGAATTTTTTTGTGTTCATGTATCGCATTTTTGTTTACCATGGGGAATAGAAATTAATAAATTAATAAATTAATTAACTATTTGATTGTTTAATTTCATTAATTTATTTTTCATCATATATTATTAGAATTTGAATAATTTTTTATATTTATTTCTCCTAAATTGTTTTCCTTGTGACATCAAATAATTAATAACATGAACATTAAACAAGGTCCATTACTAATTTTTTCATGTATATTTATACTCACTATTCACCATGTGTTTATTATTTTCATTCTATTTTGGCTATGATTCGATGAATAGTGAATGAAAGATCATTCATCATTCTATATTTGGCACAAAATATCACTATAATGGGTTTGGGATGGAAATAAAAAAAATCCATTTCATCTTATGACGCCATCAACATGTCCATGGATTGATAATCTATTTCAATTCATGGATTTTTGTGTGCTTCTATGTAGAGGTGTGATGGAAGGTGTCTCCCAAGCGGTGTATGTGGTCGGAATTCAGAAAGAAGAATGCAATGGGACTATGTTGGAAAATATTCAAGTTCCTTGGATAGAATTGGTTTCATAAACATTAGAAATAGAAGACACATGATGTACTACTTGGGATAAGTGGAAAATTATATTCCATGGAATGGTGTCTTGAAAACACATTTTATAGTCCCCTCAGTGTGGTATGAGGGTTTGGGTGTAGATACATGTATCACACTCCATATGAAACATGTCACACACCATGTGACACATTCCTGACCAGCTCGCTACCTATATGGTGTACATGCCTTGGATTCCATGTAGTGAAACATGTTATGTGTTCTATGCCACACTCCATGTAGCACATGGTAGATGAATTTGAATGTATATGGAGTACATGTTCAGTTTTCTATTAGTCGCCACACTCTATTTACTTTGGAAAATGAAGGTAAGTCCATAATACAAAGTTGTAGTTATGTACTCAGACATAGCCAAGTGAATGATAATCACACATTGTACACGAGAACATCTAGACAACACGATGAACGCTATAGTGGAAACTATATTTTGGTTGTTTGTTTGAAAATCCATGTATTATTGAAATGTGGATTTTGTAATGTGTCAGACATGGAAGGTTCCATGATCTACAATACATGTCGTGTACCATTAGGGACATGTTGTACACTCATTTAAAGAAATTTTGGAGTCCTAGTTTTTTCTTGGTTCAACTTCATTTAATTATTTTTTGAGTATTATTGGGCCAGTATCAGTTGAATATGTTCCATTAGTCCATTCGTATGTGGTTTCAATGCAGCATCACACCCATATCATATGATGATGTCAACTTTACAGCTACTTAATGATTATGTCAGTGTCGGCGAGTTCCCTTCTTTTGGAGTGAGTAGTCTTAGTCCACTTCTATAGAGTTTAGTACGGTATACAGTCCCATGAATCGGACCCCATACATCATAGACATATATAGAATGTATCTCCCTAGGATCCCCGAAGTGATCCTTGGTTTTCTTTTTGAATACCTATGTAGTCTTGGTGATATTCATATGATTCACACACACATGGGCATTAATACCCTATCAAGGGGAATGCTTCAAGTATATTCTGGTGTCCCCCACTAAGTCCTGTGAATTGAACCCTATCTATGTATCAAGACCTCAACCGTTTGATGATGTATTAGTCTGATAGAGTGTATTTATCATATGGAACCTTTCAGTTTCTATTAAACTTATTCTAGGATAGACATAGAAATAATGACCTCTTAGATGAGTGTCATCAGTTGTAGTATAGATCAGAGTGCAGTTCCTCGATGATGATCATGTTTTTGAATCAATGAGTGGTTATATGGCTAGTAGTGGTTGAAAGATTGTGACATCACACCCAATAACCATTGGATTTGGAAGAGGTAGTGAGATTACTAATACTTAGGTGACATACCCAGAGCACCAAAGGATGAAAATATATTCCAAGTCCTCAAAGAAAATTTATGTATGACATTTTCCTTTGAAATATATACATATATACCACAAATAAAATATCTAAAGTAACCTATATATGATGAATGAGTTCAAATTAGAACCCTAATTGTACCAAAACCAGCATCCATATCATAGTACAATCGTAATCCATATGAAATACATGATGGATATAAGAACTACCAATAAGACTCTAAGACCATAAATTTACATCAACCCAACAACTCTCATGTTTCTCCAAGGAAAAACTCAATAATACATGCACATGGTATTAAAACAACCCACTAAAGAACTAAGATACATTTCCATTACATTTGTATCGATAGATAACATTCACAAATGAGCAAAAATTCCCATGAATTGGGTGAGTATAAACTTAGTAAGATTTCCCTAATAAATACCCACTTAGTCAACAAGGAAAAACTAGTTAGAAAATAAAAAAAGGATTAAAATAAATTTAAAATAGCTTATATAAAATACAAATAGGATTCACTTGAGTGAAAAAATACAGTGTCATTAAACCATTTCTATATGTATTTTTATACTCATATCTACATATTAAAAAACACACACCATGAATTCCAGTGTTGAAGTTCTAAACACATGGTCGGTCTCTTGTAATCCCACTAAGGCATCATAAGGTGTCCAATACAAGGTACCCCAATAGTACACTCCCATTCCACAAAATCATGTCTAATAAATATAAACCCAACCCAACAATGTATTTCAAATTCTATGAAAAATAATTCCACATAAATCCTTTCATTTTTAAAACATTTCAACCCAAATAAATACACTAATTAAAAAAAATCCTTAATTTAATAATGATCATTTTATTTTGTTTTATTTATGAACTATTCCCCAAACCATCTGCACCCCAAAATTACAAAACCATTAAAAAAGTGATTTAAAAAAAGTGTAAAAAGTGGTTTTCAATAATTTCAATAAATTCATTATATTTAAAACCAAACATTAATGTTTAAATCATGAATAGTAGAGATATAATACACCTACCTTACTATAGTTGGTGAAAGTGATGAATTCTATAAGGTATCATCAAGAAATGATCACAAATCAATTTTCCTTCACTAGATACAATAATTTTTAATCAAAAAAAAACATTTTATAAATGATATATATATTTATATTAGACTAGATATATGATTATTGAGAGAGAATAAACATGGATATAAGAATAATAAAGAATAACAAGAACATATAGATAAATCTGGTCCTAAAAGACACTATAAATCACTTAGAGATATCTTTTGTATAGATGGGTATCATGTAACTCCTTATTAGTAAAAGGAACTTATTTTTGATATAATTAGCGGTAAAATGGTTTCTTATGTGGATACATAAACTTAGATCTTTGTTTTAAGGGGGTACACTTTTACAACAAACTATTAAGCTACATAGTATGGTAAACGATGTGCCAACTATGTAGTGATAAAAAATTATCAAAACCAATCTCATGGTTTGATCAAAGAGTTCGAAAAAGTGTGTGTCAAATTTTAATTTATATTACAATAAAAATAGTTTATCTCAAGCATAATTATGGTATGGCAAAACCATGCACCAAATGTTTAGAGATACTATCCCTCTTACCAAAAGTCACACATTTTCATGAAATGGGTATACATTATTTACTAAATATTCTCAAACATTAAACCTCCAGTAAAGCCTCGGAATCCCACCATTCCCACTCCAATTATAAATAATCATAACCTCGTCATTATATATACTTAAAAATATAAATAAAATTTGATGTACCTCAAATAGGGGGTTATAAATTATCCCAACCATTTATCTTTCAATCCATATAATTTTTTCATAATCAGGTTTTCATAGAAGAATCAAGGTCATTGAGCTAGTATTTCTATCTCAAGTGCCCATATTTATTTCGGAATCCAACCTTGATTCTATAAAACCATCACAATACTGATTCTTTCCCTAGATTGATCTTCTCTTTCCTATCCAAAATATTTACTGGAACATGAATCAATGTTTTATATAGATCTAGGTCAATGTGATCTCATCGAATCAAATAGTCATTATAAGGATGGTACTTCTTCATCTGAGAATCATGAATCACAAAATGAATTATAATGATCCTTTGTAGGAAATCCAACCAATATTCCAACTCACTGACAAATTAATGTATCTAAAAATGTTATACTTATTGATTATATAACATTCCCTAATTATGAAAACACAGATGCCAAAGCCCTAGAGATATTCTCATGAACACATGACCACACACCTTAAATGACCATAGTCATCGATGATGATCCACATATATTTTTTTTTAAATATGATCCACTTCCATTTTATTTTGACAAAAATAATATTATATATTTTATATTATTGAATACTTCTATACATTAACAATTTCTCACCTACTTCCAACCAACATAATGAATAATTAAATGTAAACATATAAAATGATTCAAAATTAGTCATATGTACCGATGCTTGGTAGCTATTATTGTAAGGGAACACTGTTATTCATAAATTCTCTTCCCATAATCCACTATAATCTACCATTAAATCCCTAAGATTGTCCTTCTATAATTATACTCTTTGTTCATTTGTCCTTCCACTCTTTGATGATAAGATATAACCATAGTCAACTACTTTTTAAGGGATTTTGTAAGGATTTCCAATAATGGGACATAACATGGTTGTCTATAACTGATACAATCGAGACTAGAACACCATGAAACATTAAAATTTACAAATTATAGAGTCTAGACTAGTCATCTGCCAAAATAATTTCTTAAATGAAAATCAATTGATTAAATGTTGTGACTCGGTCCATTACGACCCATATAGAATCATGTTTCCTTACTATCCTTTGTGAACCTATTAAAAAATCATTGGATATATGTTCACATTTTTATATGGGAAGTCGTAAAGAAAGAAACTTACATATTGGTTATTGTTTCTCTTCCATTACCCCTAATAGTTGAGGAGTATCGAGTCCTTTTTTCCTACATTTCCTTTCATTCCATCACAAAAATTTGATATTTTAGAAATTTATTAATTATAGGAATCCAAGGTTGAATATACTATCTTTATTGGTTATAGGAATTGAGATGTTCCTACTTATTATCTAATGGTTTGACCATTTCACCTCTATACTAAAAAACTAAATTCCCTTACAGTGTTCATCCCCTAATGGTCTCACCACTATTATGTTTTCACCACATCACAACACTTTTTGTATGGGATTTCATATCCTTTATAACACAATAATCCAAATAAAGGAAATATAAAAATTGAAACAAAAATATAATACTACCTTCATTGGTGTATTATAGATTGATATCCTATATAAAATTCATTAGTTTCCAATATCCCAAATACTCTTCACAAAATTAGCCATATTATTTATTTCACTATGAATCTATTAGAGAGTTCACATTATACTGTGTATACATCATTTCAATGATGAGAATTTCCAATTTTGTTGTAATTTTGTCATGATCTTGGAGGTTATGTAATGTATAACTTCATATTCTCCAAATAACCACACTAGAAACACCTAATATTACTCTTCAATCAAGTAGTAAAGTTGACAGATCCATTGGTTTGATTCTGAGGAATGTCACCCCAATTGAGAATAGGTTTACCTATACAATTTTTTCTTAAAATTGCACATCCCACACATTCCTGAAGAGAATGCTTCCAAAAAATGTGTTACCCATGATGTCTCTTTATTATTTCATTTCTCTATTTTATATTTCTATATAATCCAAAATATAGATAATGATAATATTTGAGTGAATTTATGGTTTCATACTTGACTAAAAACTATTTTCCTTCAAGGATTCACTTGTAGTAACGTTGGGTGAAATTCAGAAAAAATTCAAATATTTTTTTACATACTCTTTTACATATGTATTTTCAAACATCAAATAGAAAATATATGTTGTTATAGTAATTTTTAATCTATGATGATTTAATTGTTTGTTGTAAAATTATTAAAAATCCACCCATGCAATGAATTTGTCTAATTTATGTTGGATTTCAACTTCCCACAATTATTTCACAATATATTACGTTATATAGGTTTCCCACATCACCTTCAACTCAACAAGAGTCACAAGGAAATTGAAGATTCAATTCATTTGAATCAACCAGGAATCTGATTTTTCTATATAAAATAGATACAAATGATTGGTGGATTTTTCTATTAAAACTGAACTAAATAATCTACTTGTTTTGAATTATCATTCATATTACCCATATCCATGTAAAGGGTTGGATTGAAAATTCATTGAACCAATGGTTGGTTCACCAATGAATCTAGTGAAACAATATAATCAATAGCCTCTTATGGTTGGTTTCTATGAAATGTTCCCATTTCAATTCAACATATCCAGAACTAATATTCATTTAATATGATTTATTATAAACTAAAGTCTTATTTATTCAAATTTAACACATTTAAAAAATATTTCAAATTATTTTTTCATAATAGGACCATTCACACCATTTTAATTTTTTTTAAAATAACACTACCTAGCTTTTTAAAACGTCCATTTTAGTTATTTTATGAATTCTTAAATTTTTTTGAATTTAGTGAACAATTTTAATCACATTGAACAATGTAGAATTATTGGTATGACCTAAAATAAATTCTTGGCATGAGAATCTCAACAGCTAAATTGATGATGATATGGTAATATGTTTAATTGAAAATTCTAATAAAAAATATATACCCAACTCCTTGGAATAATGACAATAATAATTAAGAGGTTACCTATGAATTTTTATTTAATACATTTCAATTTATATATAATTCTACTCCTTAACACCATCCCAAGAGATACCCTAATTAAATTTCCAACTAATGGATCAATACAAAATTACCCCACTTATCCCCAAATGATATTTGATCTAACTGATATTGATACCATTTGTAACATCCTACTCCTCACCAATTATATTAGGAATATCTAGTGTTGGAACTAGGCCTTAGTTGACATCCCCCTGACCCTAAATTCTGAAATAAGTTAAAAGGGCCTCATGAAAAATTAGTAGATGATTTGAACGTGGAAATATAAACAACCAAACCATAATTAAAATGACCAAAGAAACAACTGTATGATGTAAAATTATAAAATAAAACAAGGATTTTAACCAATACAACAACCATATATGATTACAAGACGAAGCAAAAAGAAACGCTCAAAGGAAACCAAAAGAACCAAAAAGACTCAAAGACACCAATGTCACATCTACCCTGTAGATACTAAACTACATTAACATCCAACATGACCAGTCACTACCACCTCATCAAGAAGAATAAAAATCCTTAGTATAACTTTTGATTACCTATATCTTAATAAATGACATCTAAAATCCCATCACAGTTACCCAGTAGTGGTTGGGTATAAACATATTAGTATTCCATTAAGGAAATCCCCACATATTCCACTAGAAAAAAACAAGTAAGAACATTTATATAAAATAGTTTCAATGAAACATAAATTGTTTATAAAAAATCAAAATATGTTCCCTTAAAAAGAAATAGAAAATTGAATAAACCATTTCTTCATTCATTTGGGATACCCATATCCAGAACTCAACACACACCTAAACAAACCATACATTTCTATGAGACCATTCCATATTAATTATTTTTCTCTTATTAATGAACTAATTTATCACAATGTGATTAATATTAGGTACCCTAATGGAATATGCCTCTTAAATAAGGTCACATATAATGCAAAGAAACCCACAACACCATGTATTCTATGTTCCATAAAAATAATATAACTTGAAACCTTTTACTCTTCAAAACCATTCCACCAATTTTCCCCATGAATCAAAAACAAAATCCAAAATTTTACGCTATTAATTTTACAAATTTTCATTCAATAATACTTTACAGAAACCATAGGCTTTCTATAATTTCCAAAACCTTGTTTCTAAAAAGAATGATGAAACATGAGAACATACCTATAAATTTGGGTCTCCAATTTACTGTAATTACTCAATATATCACAACTAAATGGATATGAATTTTCTCTCACACCATAGGAGAAAAAGGATATCAAATAATGGGATAATTTTAAGAAAAATAATTCTTATGGAAAAAAACTATATAATATCCACTTTTCAAGGAGTTACACCTATATTAATCATGGTTAAACCTCATGGTTTTGCAATTAATGTGCCAACTGTGTTGTGATAATGACTTGATATAACCATTCTCATGATTTTCACACATAGTTATACAAACTATTCTCGAAAAATTTATTTCCCACTTTTTCAAGAATAAAGTTTTCCATTATGAATCAACACAATTTTTACAAACCGCGAACCAACTATATGGAGTTAAAATCCATCCCATCACAAGATTCTCTATTTATTTATTGGGGTTCATGGTTTGTGTATACAATTATAAAATTAAGGACATACTAATACTCTTATAATGCCTAAAAACCACATATTAACCTCCCAAATCATTACACTATGATTTAATATTCTTAAAATACATAAATAAAGGTTTATGTGGCCCAAAATAGGGGTAATAATGACCTTTTATTACTTGGATACTTTTATAAGTATATTTAGGATATCATTGGTTTTTGTAATGTCTATTATATTATTTTAAATATACTTTTTAATGATATAAATACTCTTAAATATTTATCATTTGTGTTTTTTGGATTCTACCATTGATTATTGTTATACTCAACCCTTCATGGGATCTACACGCACAGGTTATTCCTTATGTAGATGATAAACATTTTAAGAATTCCATGAATGATTATTATTAGTTGTAGCATAGTTTGGGATAGAGTGACAAGGTTGTAAACTAGTTTATTCATTGAATGTTGTCCCCTAATTTTGAGTAGGTTAGAAATAGTTTCTCTGTTTTGGTTTCTCAAGTATGTATCCCTTTATTATGATTTCTAATACTGTATGATGTGTTTTGATTATGAGGTTATATATGTATGGATGCATTATTTTCATTTTCATTACCTTTCAATACTGTATGGTCTTAGTTATCAGGGTGCGTGAATATATCCACATTAGTAAAAGGAATCTCATTTTAGATATCCCTCCACAACACCTACCACAATCCCTGGGCCAATGGAGTTTGGATTGTGAAAGTGCGTTTTGGCCTTCCATCAGCCATGAGGGCCCTATTAGGTTGAGTCATTACGTGTTTTAAATTATTTATCTTTCTATATTTATTATTCTTTATTTAATAAAAATATATTATGATATAAAAACCTGTTTAAATAGGGTTTTAGCTCACCCTTATAATTTTTTCTTTCCATAGACAAGAATAAGATATCATGGAATGAATTTATAGGAATTTTTTTCTATTTACTATTCATTAAATTTCAATTCCAATGTAAAATTGGAATCAATTTTGTATCTGTATCAACAATTCTACTTAACATATCACTCCTCAATGATTTGATAAATTTATATTATGAAAATTTAATGTTGTAAAAAACCATTGGGATAATAGAGCTGGGATTGTTATTTTGTAGGAGTTTCTTTATGTCATCTCTCAAGAGATTGTGACCCCACATCATTTATATTACATCTGGTATGGGATTGATTTGAAACTAGAAAAATATGTGATTTTTAGGTCCCGTAATTAATAGAGCCTATAGAGATATATGAGTAGAGCCTATAGTTATATATCTTATAGTATAGTTTTTTAATCCAACCCATTGTAAGTCTTTATGGGTTATTATGTGTTTTTCTCTAAGAAGGATGAAGAATTCCTTGAACTATATATATACTACTAGAAGTTCACTCAGATTATGATGAATATAGATAACCCTATCTGAGTATTTATTATTTTATAAATCATATTAATATTTTTTTCGGTTTTGAAAGAGCTACATGTAGTCTAGATATCACTAAATTAGGGTAAAGAATGAGGATACCCCAAAAACTATATTTAAGTGAAGGTATGACAACATCATATTCATAATCCACTGAATTTTTTCTGAATTAAAAGAGCTTGAATATTAGAGCATTTATTGTATATGGTTATAATATTTATCTATATTGGTAGTTTTGGAAAAAATATAATAAAATAATAATTATAATATATAAAAACCCATTACTCCAGTTATAAATATGACCACTCAGCAACCCATATCCTCCAAATATTTAAGCCATGTAGTTCAAAAAGATATCAACATAATTAAATTCAAAATTAACAATAAATTATCCTAGTTCTAATGAATTCATCTATATACCATGTCATGGTTCCCAAAGGGGAATCATAAAACCAGACAATAAGAGGGAGAGGTAAAATCTACATTAATGTTATTTTATTTTCATTAGTCTTCTTCCATCACACAAATCATCTATATAAACCTATTGAAAATAAATTTAATATCATAAATATAGTCATATATTATTATTAGGGTAAAACATTAATTTTATACTCTCCTTTAATTTGATCCTAAAACAAAACATTATTTACAATATTGTTGGTTCATAGCCTACATGAACAACGTAATTCATTTTTCATCAGAACATTCAAGGAATGTCATAAAAATATTAAAATTTATAAATAAATGGATAACAGTTATGGTATATCATAATTCATTTTCAATAATGAATAAATTGAAATATTATTAATGAAAATAAATGTAGTTCATAAAGATTGGTAAAACTACCAAAATAAAATAGCCATAAATAGTTAATGTTTTTACTAAATGAACCATCCATATATCAGAACAAAAAAGGATATTTGGAACCATTTATGTTTATAAAAGGTAATTTATTTTACTTCATTTAACTTTTATATTTTTATTATCAATTGAAAAAATGGTCGATTACTATCCATAAGATTTAAATTAAACTCACACTCATAGAAGAATGGGATTAAAATTATACGTCATTGAAATGGTTTAAAATTAAATAAATAAAGTTATATTAAATAAAATATTCTTGGAAATTATTCTTAATTATTTAATTAATTAATATAATATGACTATCTAGGATGTTATTTTCATTTGTAGGATGATTTTGGAATCTAATGTAAGGGATCTCTATCACCACCATATTTTCATTGGGAGACGCATTCTCTTTAATTATAGAAATCTATCAATCTATTATTCATTATTCATATATATTACTCACATATGTTCTTGATATATATTCATAGTTTCATTCACCATTCTATTATGGGGATTCAAATGTGTCAAATGATTTGATTTTGTATATCTCTTTATAAGAAAACATAGTTAAAGTGAACTTAGTTTATTATTTCCCCATTTATGGTACCACTTCATACAATGTTTCAAACCATCCTTGAATTCATAAATTTAATATTTGATTATGGAAAAACCTTTTCTGTATTTGTTTATTTATTTTGTATTTCATCATCTGTTATACATATTTGTTAACATTCTTTCTAAATACTAACTTCTTTGGTTTATTAACAAAGGAATTTATCTAGTTTTCTCTATGTATTTACTTCACTTGAAAATTAATTTTCATTTATAATTCTTAAAAAATATAAATAATTCATTAATACGTTATTTATTTGAATTTAAAATGATATTACCACAATTTGTGCTAATTAAAATGGTTATGAAACACATTTTGTCTGATTTTTAATAATTATTTTTATACCTTATGTATCATTTCCTTATTTGTATCATATATGCATGTACATGTTATAATGATTATACCAAGATAGAGCTCCCTTGAATTTGGTAATATTTTTTATTTATGAAACATTATGTCTATGATTATAATGTAATCAAAATACATGATGGAAATCTATCCACAATTTGATGTTGTCACTGATGTTAGCCTAAAAATATTTTTATGTAATTTGTTATATTATTGAAACATTCCCATAATATTTGGAGCACGTTATTACGTATTACTTATGATATACCTTAAGGTGATTATTCATGATAAATTTTTCTGATATTTTGTTACACATTCATAAATGAAGAATATGATTTAAAACCAAGTTTATTACCCTACTAGGTATTATAGCTCACCCCATTATTTTATATAATCTTTATGTTATCTAATGTGTACTTATAGGATCAAAGGGATTTATGATAACATTATTAATAATATATATATATATATATATATATATTTGTTTATTTTATATGTATGGTGATCATTGTATTTAGAATACCTTATGCCTCATGATATATGGGTTCTTCTTCTTATATATTTATGTTATATTCATGTAATAATATGTCTATAAGGTATGGGTCTCTATATTGGATATAAAATCTAGTTTCAGGTTACATTTTGAGATTAGGTCCACGGTACATAAATTGGAATTGTATAGAAAATGAAGATATAGAAAAATATAATTATATCATGAAGTTGTATAATGTTAGTGGATTCAAATAAATTACATCCCTATATATATGATAAGTGGATGTGGATTTTAAATAATTTTACATATGGGTAATAACATAAAAATATGTGGACTACGTGTTAATTCAATCAAAAAATGGTGTATAATACAATATCATTATTTTACACCTTATATAACACACTAGAAATATATAATTTGACATATTAAAAAATTATTTATGAACCAATATTATATATTTGAATAGTTTGTTAGGTCATAAAACCTAATTGGAAACATTACTATAGATAACCTATATTTTATCCTAGAGAATAAAAATTTTGTATTTTTGTGTAATCTATATGTTGTTCCTTCTATGCCCATATTTTCCCATTATACTTAATTTAATGTTTTATTATTTTCATCCATTTATTATTTTAGGTAATATTGGGAAATAATAATAACCATTGCAATAACTAGTGTGATAGGGAATGTCATGATTACCAAAAAGATATGACTAACCATATTTGATCTAGAGTTAATACATTCATCGAATTACTAGATCAGTTGAATCATGCTACTAATAATTAAAAGAATCATGTGGAACTCCATTTTACCTATTGAAATAGAAATTTTCTTATTAGTTCATTATGTTAGAATGTTCTCATACCATTAATATAATTTTTTACCCCCTCATCACAGAATAATGGATGAACTCTATGGATAAGAAATTTTATTACATTTAATGTATTGAATAAGAGAAGGTCATATTGACCATTTATTACATAGAGGGTGATGATGATTAGTGGTGGATAGTGATAAATTAATTTTATAAAAACGAGTATATTGATTATATAGATTGATTAAAAAGTCCATAAACTGTTTCCCAAAATGACATATCATAAATAAAGAGGTAGTTCCTCATACTGATGAAACAGTTATATGAGTAGATCAAGAAAGTTTTTGGGACCATCATATTGATTTCGTAGTAAAAATATAGATCCATCATGATAACTTATATTAATATTAACAGATCCATTATTGAAATAAATATGAGTCTATGAAAATTATTATTCATTCTAGTCTTTGAAATTAATTGAGAGATTGTTTGTTGTTACCCTAATGTCAACATAGATATTGGATTCTCTCAGTGGTCTAATGGGGAAGGTGATGAAAATTTTAAAATTTTGTTTAATTAATTATTATCAATATATAAAAGCATGGGAGAAAATATAACTAAAATTACCTCGTATGAATATGGTGGGTATAAGAATCCTAAAAAGTATGTCATGGAACTAGATTATGGGATTGGTGAACAAATGTGGTGAATCATCCTAATCAATATTTAAGGGTGGTGAATAAACCCACTAATATGATTCAATGAATGAATATTCAAATCCAAACCCATACTATATTATAGTGTTTCTTCTATAAGAAACATGGTCATTATGCGAACTAATTCCCTATGAAAAGTGTTATCCGATAAAGTAAATAGTCAAACCCTCTACGGAAAACATAGAAAGTAAGTAAATATGTTAACACTACTATTGAGGTGGATCCACACAATGTTTCTGGGGAAATGTTTTCTAGTTATTCATTTATGAATAGTGAATACTAATATTTTTATGGGTCTAGAAAATTGTCCATATCTTGCAATTTTTTAAGAACAACTCAAACTGCACTGCAAGACCTCAGGATTGAGGAATCTATGAGAACATGAACCAATGAAATTATTACATCCCACACATATAATGAAACCATGGTATATTTTGGTTGAATAAGCCCACCTAAAAAATTTCTTACTTCCATAAATATATTTTCATGCTATATTGTTCATGGATAAGATATTTATATGTAAAACCATTATCAACTATAATGGGAAGGAGATCACAGACTATAGATTGAGTAATCATCTGATTATGTAAAAGTGTATGGTCGAGGTATAATCCCCTATGGTATCATATTCTCAAAATTGGATATATATTCTTTATGATAAATCATATTTTTACAATGTTATTGAGAAAAAAGATAAAATCATTATAAAATACATTCTCATTGTGAGATATTATAGAAATGTATTCCCTGAAGAGTTTTGTGGTATTTCTCCTAACAAAGAAGATGAGTATTAAATTTATCATATAACAGGAACTATACCCATATACATGATTCATTATTGAATGAAAACTATTTAGATTCATTAAATAAATATCATGTGATAAAAAAAATGTACAAATTTATTATATTCTTGACTGCTTCACAATAGAGTTCCCTAGCCCTCTTCATTATGAATATGTATTATTAAATGAGCAATATTCTTGGTTATAATGAAATCAATAAAAGTAGTCTAATGAAAAATTATACAATTCCATTGATGGATGAATTATTTGATCTATAATCTAGGAAACCTTTTTTATCTATAGTGGACCTTTTCTCTTTGTATCAATAATTAATGTTGAATATTTAATTTTCTCCCAATACTTAATTTTAAATAATTATATGAAAAACTGATTTTATAGTGATTATAATTATACCTAATAATTCTCTATCAATATATTTTTTTCATATTAAGTAGATCCTTTAGATATTTCCCTAAAAAATTGGTTTTCTTTATTGATGATATTATCATATTCTTAGAATATAAGGAGAACATCACATAGCAATTTGAATGTTATGATAAATAGTTTTTGAACAGATAATAAATATTTGATGAATGGTAATTGCATGTTTTGGATGAAGTAAGTATCATAATTAATCCATATTATCACCAGTAAAGGGTTATTTATAGAACATTCTAAAAAAATGGATATAGAGGGGTGTCCTAGACCAACATATATTATAGAGATCAATTGTTTCCCTAGAATAGATGGATGTTATAAATGATTTATGATAGATATATTACTAATATACAAATAGATAAATAATTGTAAATTGAGTGTAATAATTATTGGTAGGATAATTGAATGAGATGAGAGATTCATGTAATTGAATAAGATTATTATCACTGCATTAGTCACGATGCTTCCCTAAAGTGGAAATTATTCATCGTGTATAGTGAAGAATCGGCAAAGGTATTGGATTGTGTACTAATAAAAAAATGGTAAATTTATATTCTATCCCTCATGTTAGTTGAATTTCCATGAGAAGAATTACCCAAATCATGATCTGGGTTAGCTATAGATATATCTCATGAAATATGGGTGCTCTTATCTCCATAGGTAGAATGATGAATTATATATAGATATTAAGATACTATAATATATTTCCACATATAATGTTTCTAAATGTAACATACCAAATTTTTGAAGAATAAAATCATATATGATATCATAAAACACATGAAAAAATTGTTTTACCTTTCATTACATGAAATAATCAATTTACCTTATGATCTACCAAACTATTCGTTCCTTTAATAGTGTGTGTTGTTGAAATAGTGGCTGCCCTAGACCCAACTATGTAGTAATTTGGATTATCATATCATGTATACAGTTAGATATACATGAGATCATCATACAACTATAGTGTATACTTTTCTGTTTCAACTATTTAATTGGTAATGTGCAAAGATTAATTGTCATGTAGAGAGGTTATAGCAGATCCCATTTTATAATGAGAACTTCGAGATACTATGACATTAACTTAAATATATGTTCTATGGTATAGATACATATTATTGACTGGACATAGTTGATTTTTGACTATCAGGTTGTGGGGGATCATAATAATTGATACTTATTCTCATGATTTTTTTACTTGGTCATATCTAGTAGTGAGATCAAGAGGACATACCTGCTAATACGAACACCACTTATTTTGGGTGGCATTGTTTGTTCCTATCTACAGAAATCTATATTGATCTCCTCACATGAGACCATTACCAATGTGTATAATTTGATTTCATTATTTAATACAAGGAAGAAAATTCATGGTGTCGAAATCTTAGTGAGATATCATGTGTTGGGTGCGTTGTTGGTGGTATGACATTGGATGAATATTCAAGGAACGATTTTTCACTTACATGTTTAGGAAGTTGTATATCACTACCCTGGTTCATCAGGATGGTGTTGCATTTATAAGTCTTTGGCCAATGATGTTGAAAGGAAATTCCATCTATAAATATCAACATATAATAAATCCAGAAAATGATGATGAAACAAGTGTGTGTCCTACATTATGGGATATTTAAAGACCCAGAGATCATAGTACACAGACTGTGTTCATAGGTTGTTTGTCGTTGCTCTGATAGCCTTTATTTCATTAGGGGCCATTATTGGTTTCTTGACTCCGCTCTTGGTCTGTGGATTTATTCTCTTTTATTGAGATAAGTTTCTAGATGGTCACACACAATATATTAATCAGGAATACGCCATATTTAGTTGAATAAGTATATAGACACGATGGGCCCCACCATGGGGTCTGATTGTTGTTCAAGTTTTCGATCACCAAAGGAAGTATGTAAATACATTAATACTAAAGTTATGAATATTTGGTATTGAATTTGTTTAATGTATTTATGTGTTTAGTAAATACCAAACAATATTAATCGAACTAATATTATTTTCATATTCACGGTTTGCTTAATATTAACTGGGATATTAAGTCGAGTTAAATAGATCTGTTTTTATCACGAAAAATATTTTTTATATATTATATTTATGTGAAAAATAAAAAATAATATTGACACGTTATAGTTCATCAAAATTATTTATTTATTGTATGTTAAAATAAATGGGGGTCGGGCAACACAACTAGGTATTTATCATCTCCACAATAAATAATGGAGGAGGCTCTCTCTCTTGGGGGAAAATTATTACTATTCATCCATTTTCATGCAATGAAAGCTAGAGAATCTATATCCTCTCTATCTCTCTCTCTATATAGATTAGCTATTCATCCATGAACCTCGGATCAAGAAATCTCTCAAGCATCAAAGTCATACAGATTCAGTGATTGTCGAGATGTCAAAAGCATTGTCGGATCTCCCTATAGCACCTGGAATTTGATGATCGATGCTCTTGTGGTCCTCCGAAGTGCATGTGGATGATCTAAAGGGTTCTTACTATGGATACTTCAAGAAACAATCACCATAGAAGAGATACAGTCGACCAAGGCTTCATATTTGAAACAAGTGTGTGTTCTATTTATGTTTTTATACACTTTACATTTTACGTGAGATCCTCAAACCATTCTCGGGTCCAGATTGACTGTAACGACAAGTCCCATCGACTTGTCAATGAAAATTGTTTAAATCCTCGGCCCACTGGCTTTCGTTGCGGGCCCCGGAGCATTTTATGTGTTATGCGTGAAAATGAGTTTTACCAATCAATGGTATTATATTAAAATTATTATCTGCATTTATAATTATATTCTTACATATATAAGGGTGTTTATGACTAGGATAGAAAAACATATAAAAATATATGATTTAATTGACTAGTTACCAATTAATTGGAAATGAATATAAAAACTAATTAAATATAAAGAAATGGTTTTAAAAAAATCTATTATATTGTTATTAAGGTATTTTATCCTAATAAATAAAATAGTAATAATATTATTGAATGATATTAATGATATATTTATATTATATATTTAGTTAAAAAATTACATTCATTCATTTTATTTTATAGGCATAATATAAGAACAAATCATATTTATTTATAAACAGTTGTATTTTCCTAAAGGCTGTCATTCAACATTTTAATGGTGTAAATGATTTAAAATTAAATTATGAAAGAATAATATATTTTATTTAAAAATTAAAAATATTTTTCGAAATTGGACGTTTAAAATTAGATTAATCTCAATTTTTGGTATTCTCTTGAGATGTTCCATTTTCCTCATGTATATTTTATAATACAGAATTTTGATTGAAAAAGGAATTTTCATTTAATAATCTATAGTGTTAAAATGTATTTTATATTATTTTAAAATAATATCAATTTTACATCTATTAATCCATTTAATGTCATTGGATTCATTTATATATTGAATTTAGATATTAAAATAGTTCAATCCTTGGAAAATGTTTACTTTAAAACCCAATTTCTCATCCGGTTTGAGGGACTAATTTTAAATTAAATTATATCATGTACGTATGTTATATTTAGAAAACGTGATTCACTATTTGGATTATAATTTATAATAATTAAATAATTTTTACCTAATATATTAGTTAAAATATTAAATGTTAATCACGACTATTTTGGTAAAAATAAGTTTAATTAGCAGTTAATCAAAGAATATATGGTTTGATGATTACCCAAATCATGGTCAAAAATTTTTGAATGGAATAATTTAAACTCTAATGAACTTATCACCAAAATATATGAGTTTTTGGGACACTTTCACATGAATGTGACCCATATAATGTGTTAAATAAGGAAATAAATTTACCTTTCTCCCTTTTGATTTATATAAAGCTTTCGGGATAGGGAAAAACTACATTGGTTCAGTTATAAATGATATATGGGAATATAAATGAGTTATTATTATCATAATAACTTATAAATGATTATTGGAGATATTAAATGTAAATTAAATTATTAGGAAACACTAACACAATGATTAATTAGTTTATAATTAAATAAAATAAATGATAATAAAAATAAATAATGTTAGGTAAATAGATATAACTTTTGTGTTAAATTATCTTAATTGATTAATATACCATGAAATAACTATTCTGTTAATAAATTTTAATTCCATCATTTCATTTTATTTTTTTTCAATTTCAAAAATAAATAAATTATGTCAAAATTTACAAAAATGTTATTTTATAATAAATGAACTTTTAAAAAATGATTTAAAATTACTAAAATCATATCATAAATAAAATTATTTTTAATTATATATATATATCAAATATATTCTATTAATGGATCAATTATTATTTAATAATTATCATATAGCACCCAAAATAATAAAAATATTTTTGGCACGGTAATGGTTATAATAGTGTTTTTTCACATTACTTTTGTTTTTGTTAAATTTAATTTCCATCATACATGGGTCATTTATTTTATAATTGGGTTTTATATTTAAAATTAGTTTGTCTGAATTTTTTAATAATTCGTAATTCAATTTAGTAATAATTTATTAATTAAATAGGATGAAAAAATATTTACCTTAATAAAAACCCAAATTGAAAAAATAAAAAACCATGTGAGTTTATGAAGAAAATGATTTAAAATTGAATTGTGTTTATATTTTGGATGTTTTTAGTGACTTATTCATTCACAATGTTCATTATAGTAAACTTTGGGTGGCCCATTAGGTTTGGTAGACCTACCAATAGTGACTAATTTTTATTATATAGAATAATCCCACTCCCCCATTATAAAATAGAATTCACTCTCCCCACTTATTCGCACCTATCAAGCCATTTGGATTGTCCAAACCCTTACAAAATGACTTCTTAAAATCCATAATTTCATCCAATTCGGTTTGAATTTAAAAATAAATACAACCAAGTTAGATTTTTCATTCAAACCAAAAAGAGTTAACCAAGGAAGTGGTAATGTTTAAAAATTTTCTTTTTTATTTTGTTTCCTTATACACAACATTAATTTATTCTTATACCATGGTAACATAATATAATAAATATCATACATATTATTAGATAATTTTGTAGTATGCTTCATATTTACATGCACATAAACTTCCATAAAATGGGTTATCAAATTATCATTCAAGTGTCAGGAGGACTTATGCCTCGCGAAATGATGTCATTCGTTTTTCACGTTCCACCTACCACGGTATGGAATAATCATGTGAATTATTTTTATATATTATATTTAATATATTCATAACATAATTATACCTATTTAATATTTTTATCATATGTAGAGATATTATATTCCATTTGATAAGGGATATGATAACTCCATTTATGTGTACGACGAACAACGGCCTCATGATACGATGTGATTATTTTTTCACTAACATGTCACAAGGAAATTATTAAGGTCAAATATAAGGAATATAATTGATAAAAATGGTAAAATTATGATATTAATTAAATAATTTTATTTTTTAAAATATAGTGTATCATTTTATTTCTTACCTTTTCATGCATAGATTATGTGACAATATCATTCATCGATGTGTTGCCTACCACCTCCTTGAAGAAATGTGATTATTTGAAATAAAAAAAATTACTTATATAAATATATATATTGAATTTAATTAATTATATAATTATCATTATCTTAATATAAATTATTACATACCATCTTTTCATAATGACCATTGAAAAATTGAATCATTTCTCATGCATACGTAAGACCTACAATCTACATGATAACAACATTAGTACCTTTTTTATAAACAGAAATAATGGTTTGTTTTAAAAGTATAATATATTTATAAATATGATGAATATTTCAGGATTATTATTCTTTACATGATTAAACTATGACCTCATAGACCTTATTTGACCTTCCAATGTTTGTTTTGACACATAAATCGAATATGGTAAAAACATACGAATTAAGTATAATTGTTTATGTAGTTGTATAAAACTTGTTAATAATGGAAGTAAAAGTAATAATAAAAAAGTAAAATGATATAAATCATGTAAATAAATAATATAAGTTTTTTATTATGTATGATAACTAATATGTGGGATTAATCATACTCAATGTAATGGTTTTTTTGTCTCAATTTTATTTCATTAAAATATATTCCATATTCACAAGAATTTTTATTTTTAAGTGTATATTCATCCCATGAATTTATTATGTCATTATTATTATTAAATTTATATGTATTTAAATATCCATTTCATAATCTCTATTTTTCGGTGTATATGGTTTCAAATTTACCAATGAGATAATATTTTTTTGTCTTAATTTTTCATATTTATGATGTAAGTTATGTTGTACACATATTTTGTTTTATAAGTTGTATTTTCTATACATTTTACATTTTATATCTGAATCTACTCACATTGATGATATTATAAATTTCATTTTATGATATTCTATAATGTGGACTGTGATTCAGTGTTACCAAATTGGTATGGGTCGTTTGTTATAATCTCCTCATTTATTGGGATTTTGTATGATTAAGCCTCTAGTGTCGAAATATTATAATTATAATTTATTTTTATCTCATATGGTTATTCTTGATACTTGAATTTAATTGTATCATTTCTCCAATAATTTTTATTTAAAATGTTGTGGAATGTGTTTTAATGAAAATCCATCTTCATTTATTTTTTTGTGTAGAAATCTATGTCCCTTCACAAAAAATGTTATATAAAAATGTTTTCAAAATTTTTTTAATGAATAATTGAATATCCATTTAGAGGGAAATGAATTTCTATTTCATATTTCATAATTTTTTTAATGATTTCAAAATATTCCATTATTATTATTCATGGTTATTTTAAAATAAATAGTTTTTAAAAATGTTTTCGGTTTAAAAAATATCGAAATGAAAAGTTTAATTTTTCTAAAATATTAATTAATGATATTTTAATTTTATTTATCATTCATAAATTTCAATAACTATAATTTATTCTGTTTCTAGAAAGGGAATAATTTAGAGTGATGAAATACTTATTATTTATCTAGATGGATTAACCTCATTTCGAAGTGATTTTTATGAAATACATTTCTTATCTACATTTCCACAATTTGTAAAATAGATTGATTTGAAACCTATTTATTTTCCCTAGGATTACCATAATTTTATGATTTTTATGATGAATGTGTTTTATTCATGTTATGGTACAACAGTAATGTAGAAAATGGGTGATCACGATGTAGATTATACGAACCGTTGATCCCCATTATAGCTTACCGTGGAGCTCGATACATATTATATGAATAGTTGATCCCCATTATAGATCATGATAATTGGGTGATCCCATTATATATTAAATGATGTTATGACCACATTATACCTATATGGTGATCCCAATATAAAGTATATGAAGGGATATCCCCATGATTTGTAATGCCCCAACCCTAGAATCCTAGAATCGATGAATTATTTTATTACATAGGTATGATTACAAGGAATCAAATCCTAATGTACCAATAATCATAATAGTATTCAACAGCCGGATTTCAACCATGATACCCATAATACATTTGGAAATAGAAATTACAAACACGGTACATAAAGAAATAAAATAAACTACATCATTAAAATCTTATTTACATATTTCCTCTTCATTACATGGAGAAATAAAACATAATAAGGGTGATCTCAAATGCTTAGTCAGGGTACATAAATTTTAAGGAATAATGAATCATTACTAATAAATTAACATGTAAAGGTAAATTAATTATACTACATGCCATAAAAATTACTATTTGAAGAAAAATCATTATGGAATGGTAAGAAACAGATACACAAGTAAATTAATCATTAAATAGAAATGAAATATATCAATTGATTTGTCGATGAAAAATTACATAGATGAATAATAAATCAAATCTGTATAATTTAAATTATTTTTTATTGGAAATCGTGTCTTAAGAAAATGATAACAAATACTATCAAGATCCATCTTCTGGGTAGTTTAAAAATATAGGTATAAGCCTATTTACTTTGGCCTACTTAATCATCACATGAGAACCTATCAATATATCAAGGAGATATATAATGTCTTGGACCCACCTATCATTTCATGTCCAAAAAAATCTCATATCAAATAATAAATTTTATCAATAGACAATATTCATTATCAAAAATCCGTTTTTAATAAAAGAAACATATTTATCAATAGTTCTCAAGTAAATCAAATAACTTCCAAAGTAAACACCATCTGTGAAAAGATATATGTTTTAGAAAATAATAATATATATCATATAAAAATATGTATATTCAAGAAAATTTAAGATGAAAATTTATAAAAATTGTAATTCATATTTTAAAGATTATAATTATTAACATTCTTGAGAATAATAATCTTTAATCCTTCTAAATTATCCCATACCACATTGAAACAATTGAATCATAATCTCTCGAATGTATGGAACTAAATAAAACATATAATATCGTGAGAAATATGGTATTCAATATATAACATGGAAAATGAATTATATACAGAAAATAAATTAAAATTATCACATAGTAATAAATAACTCTCAATGGATTGTAATTTGAGATGAAATTCCCTTATTTTAACCCTCCTTTGGTTGTGTTGTCTTTATCCTCATGTATAATGGATAAAATATGTTTCATATTGGTTTAGAATATGCTTCTAACTTATAAAACAACCATAATAATGTTAATAATATCATATATTAATTCTTTATAATATTTTATTACTTGTTTTTTAACACTCTTTCAGTAATTCAACTCTTTCTGTTATTAATTGTCTAGTTTGCTCGAGTAATTTTTAACTTGTTATTCATTGTTATCATTAATTAGATCATGGGTTCATCATATACAAAATGTAAACCATGGATTAATTGTTATATATAATGAGTATATAAGTATTTATAATAGTCCATTATATTTGGAGATTATAAATAAAGTGGATCATTCATGGATACGGTAGGTCATACTAATGAATGAACACTACTATCATTTAATTATTGTATTAAAATAATTAAAGATAAATGATACATATTTATATTATAATGAAATTATAATATAATTGTTATTTATGTCATGATATTTTATTAAAATCATCTTTCATATGTTCTGTGTATGGCATGAATGAGTCATATCGCTTTGAGGGGGTGGTAGTCCACACCTCCTCAAACAAAATCATCATATTTACACGACATAGAAAGCATAAATAATTTTCTAGATGAAAATTATAGAATAACAAAAACATTATAAATATTTATATAGCATATATAAATATAGTTTCCATCATAATGGACACCATGATATGTGGTAAATTAAAAATCAACAAGCATTGTTTCGTGAAGTAGTATTTCACCTTAACATGAATAGTTTGTTTGTCACCCGTTAGATGGTGGTGTGTGTAATTATAGGTCAAACACTATAAATAAAAAATCTTATTATATTTTGGATATTTTTGTTGTTATAAATGAACTGAATAAATACATTTTAGGTGGTGGAAAATGGAAATGAAACTGAAGAGCTTAAGTTAATATGTTTTCTATTAATAAGGTAATTTTTTTGGTTTGTACCAAAAGGCTTCATAGGTAGTATTTCTATCCAAAGGGAGCCTTCGAGGTCTAGTAGAGGGATTTTGGGATGTTTTATTGGATTATATTTATTAAAAATATGTCTTATGAGATGTGTGAGGAATTGGATGAGGTGGTGTCATTTTATAGTAGAGAAAATGGAGTCACCTGGTATTTTTAAAAATATGTTAGTTGTACCAATGTTTTACAATAAAAAGCCTTCAAAAACTAAAAAATATATATAATCGATAGTTCATGGACTCATTATTACCATAAAATGGTTTTCAGACAAGTCTATAGGTCATTTTTATCCATAAGATTAATATTTAGTCTTGTATTATGTTTAATTTGACCATCATATTTGTAATTAATTTTAACTACTTCCACTAATATTTTCGGTCAGAAAACTAATAATGAATTTTTTAAATTTGGAAATTATTATTAATATAAATATGGAATCAATTTTTCATAATTACAATCGATAAGTTGAAAAAATTAATTTAAAATGCATCCTACATACAAGACGAAAATGCAGGTTTTAAAGTAAAAACCACCAAATGTTTGATAAGTGTGTACATTAAATTTCAAAGGTAGATAAATCCAAATGAACTAAATATGGTTTATTGGTAAAAATATGATATTATGAAACAGTAAAATCAATCTAAAACATAATTTAATCTTATAAACTAATCATATTAAAATGTTTTTTTGACCTAAATTGTAGTATTTTTAACACTAACAAGGCTATAAATACATGATAATCTTAGGGGATATTTTATTCATCAGAAACAAAGGCACTATAAAAATATTTTAGGTTTCAATCTCATTTTTATTATATTTGAAAATTCTTTCACTCTCTATGATTATAATTAAATATACTTGGTGGGTTTTTATAATCAAAATATTTTCCTTTGGTCATTCATTGAATTATTTCTACCTCATATCTTAGAACAATATTCTTCATATAATATATAAATATATAAAACCACATCCAAAGGTAAAATTAAAAAATTTCATAAATTTTTAACTTTTTAAAAATATTACCATCCAGTACTATATAAATATGGTCACTAAATTTTCAAGATGAATTTATCAATTACCTTTAATCAATGTGGGTCAGCTCCAATTTTTCACATTCCAAACATGTGAATAACTTAATCATGTATCGTCCTAAAATTTGGTAATAACTTGAACCACCATAAATCCTTATTGGAAATAATAATTATTCCTTATTTATTATACAAGACACATGTTATTGGATAAATTACAAAAATTCAAAAGTGTTTTAAACTCCATCATTGATATCATAGAACACTTAATGATAAGTCATTAATTTGTTCCAAGGTATTCAGCAATTTTACAAATCAACCATTTCTTCATCATTATCTCAACATCAAGAACATATTAAGGGTTTTATTTCCCTTGAAAATTTTTACATTCTATGGAATTACTTTTCATTGTTCTATTAAAAATATGACCTCAAATACTTAATGAAAAATTATTATAGAAAAATTATTATATATTTAATAAATAATATTAAGAGAACTTCATAAAAAATCTTTGTACAATGTATTTTGTATATGAACATATATACATCCATTAATCATTCCTTTTCAGATCGATCAATTACATAATCTTGACCATAACCCCATAGCTTATTCTATGGTACATTCTCTTGATGAATGTGGAGTTAAATTGGATTTTGTACCCTATCAGTGTAGTTGTAACATTAAATAATTGTATATATTTTCTTTCCTTTGATTTCTTTTTCATGGTTAACCTTTTCTCTACACTTATAAAAAACTCCCAAACCATTATAATATTTACAAGGGTGATTCTTCCCATATTTATCAGAAGTTGGAAAATCCTTCGTTCCCATACTCTTCTTTTAATAACTCCATTTTGTTGGGTGTTGTAAACATATATTCTTCCCATGTATTCCCTTGAATACAACAGATCTAGAAAATTTTATCTTTTTTTGTGGAACATAAAACAATCTCTTCATATGATGAGAAATTATGAGAAACTAGCACCCATTAAATATTTAGATTAATACATTTAAATAAGTAGTCAATCATGAAATCCATGATGCATATATGATCTATATAATTTCATTATAAAATTAAAAAGGTATCTTTATAATCCACAAAACCATATTCATCTATTTTCTTTAATCTAAGAAACATTCTCTTCAACCATATTTTTTTTATCGTGAGAAATTTATTTATCAAATAATGTCTCCATAAAAGTTCTCAATTCCATATATTGATTTTATTCTTCCTCCCTTGTAGTCTAGATTAGAGACCACCACTAATCAGCATCACCATGGAAAAAATAGATCGGAAGTGAAATCATTTTCTTTTCACTGCATTCTAAGGCCATAAATAACTTCTCTAGTTACTTAATCCATTTCTCAGTATTAATTTGAATAGTAGTTCCACGAAATGATAGGGGTTTCAATCACATAATGTGATCAGGCATAATATATTCTCTCTATGTAATAGGTTTCCCCAATCATGCATGGTTATTTTTTATAAACTGACTAATCTTCCCTAATATATCCATAAGTTTCTCAATTTTAATAGAAGCTTAATTAAATTTATCAATAGGGAAACCTCTACATTGTCCATGAGTATTGATACAATTTTTCCTTCCATGCTCCATTTCTAAAAAATGGAATATCATACATTATAATATAAAATAATGAACCATTTATAATGATGAACATGTATAGCACATATAACAATTTTTTCATCATAAATACTAGAATCAAAATCATTGGATACTTTGGGAAAATCATCACTATAAAATCATTCATAATGGTAGGTAAAGAATATATAAACTAACCAAAGAATATCTCCACAGAAAATCATTCTGGCTTCACTTAATGGCTCATTATCATGTACTGTGTTACCCGGAGTTAGGACCAAAACACCTTATCTGAGTTATTACTCCTAGGTACATCTATTCCAAAACCACATCCACTTGTAAGATCTTGGAATGGATGTATTTCATTGAATACCCACATAATATCTACCTTACAAAATTTGTAGAATTTTCTTCTATACTCATCCAGAAATTATATCTTAGTGTTATTTTCCCTGTTATGATTATTCTAAATCATGTTTCCAAGGTTGATACTAAACATCATTTGATACAAACTATAACTCCCCAATCCTACAAGCCTAAGTCGGTGCATTATTTTTTTACATTAGAGTGATTACATAGAATAAAATATGTAAGGACTAATCAGTTTAGATACCTTGTGAATGAAAAATTACATACAGGATACTGATAATATATTAGATAATATAAATTAGAAAAATTATGCATAATAAAACCAAATAAACTGCATCCTTGAATACTCATTAAAATATTTCTTCTTAATTACTTGGAATAATGAATAAAAATAAAAGTGAGATAAAAACCTTAGATAGGGTAATTAAAGCAGAAGAAATAATGAATAAATATGAATAAAAAATGGAATGGTAAATAAATGAAAACACATTCCATTCAAATAACTTGATACAGAAATATATATATATATATATATATATATAAAGTTAAGAAACTGTTATACGATTTATTTAATCAATGAACAAAAATTAAATATATCCATAGATATTTCGATGGAAAATATCATGGATGAATAATAACTTAAATATATATAAATTAAATGATTAATTGTTGTAAGTCATGTCATAGGCACATGGGGACCTATACTGTCAAGATCCATCCACTAGAAAATTTATAACTATAAGTATAATCCTTTTTGATTTGGCTATCTTAATCATTTCATGAGAACTTATCGATGGAAAAAATTTCTATAAAATCTATGGGATCCATTCATAATTTCATGAACGAAGAATTTATCATATCTAATAATCAATTTTACCAATAGACAATATGAATTATAAAATATCCTTATTGAATTAAAATTGAATATTAATCAATAATTTTCCATTTATTCAACTGACTGTCAAAGAAAACACTGTATGTAAAATGATATATGGTTTAGGAAATAATGATATGAATTCTATAAAAATATGGATATTCCTAGAAATTTGAAATAAAAAATTATTACAAAATTAATTTATATTGAAATGATTATGATTAATATCATTCTTAAAGAGAATAATCATTAAAAAATCAAAAGACTCACGTACCACTTTAAAATATTTGAATCATAATATTAGGAACGAAGGAAATTAAATGAAACATATAATATCATTACAATATGGGGATTCATGATATATCTTAAAAAAGTATGTATAGGCACCAAATTAAAGGGAATTGGCACATAATATCAAACAAGTCACAATGGGATGTAATGTGAGACGAAATTCACTTACATCATCCTTCCTTATGATTTCTTTTTTTATCCTAATGTATAGTTTTTTCAAATATGATTCTAAATTATACCATTCCATAATAATTTTTATAATATAATATTTAATTCTTTATAATATTTTATTACATGTTCGTTAATACTCTTTTATTAATTTCACTATTTCGGGTGTTAATTGTATAGTATACTCGAGTATGTATTAGCTTTTTTTTGTTGATATAATTAAATAAATCAAGGTTTTATCATCTCTAGATTGTAAAATATGGATTAATTATCCTATATAATCATTATATATTTATTTAAAGTATTTATTTATATTTGGGGATTATAAATAAAGTGCACTATTCATGGGGATGGTAAGTCGTATGTACGAATGAATGATACTTGTATTTCAATGATGTATTAAAAATATAAATACTAAATTATACATATTTATATTATAATAACATTATAATATATATGTGTGTGAGTGTGTTAAATATGTTACATATTTTTATAGATCCCTCATTTATACATTTCATGTATGGTATGAACGAGTCATATCGCTTTGAGGGGTTGGTAGTCCACACTTCCTGAAATGAAATTATTGTATTTACATAAGATGGAAAGCAAAATGGTATGTTATATATAAAACTTTCTGAAGCATAATGACATTATAAATTTCTTTTATAATATATATAAACATACCTTCCATCATAATGTTCACCATGATAGTTGGTTAAGGAAAAATGACTAATCATCATTTCAGAATGCAGTGGTTCGCCATACATAGAAATAGTATGTTCATTACGCACTATATAGAGGTGTGTGTATGTATATGTTGATCCATTTACATTAAAAAAATCATAGTATATTTGTTAAAATTTTTTATATAATCATGGATAATTATATTTTAGGTATTGGATAATGGAAAGGAAACTAGAGATCTTCATAGATGATGTTACATATTAATCTGGTAACATCCTTTTGTTTGTAATAAAAGGATTATTTTGAATGATATATTCAAAAGGGGAGGCATAAAGTTAAAGTTTAAGGGTTTTTATAAGCAATATGGGTATATATTGGCTGACCATAAGTGGGTTGAGAAATGTGAGGAATGGGGAGAGGTCGTGGACTTCTGTAAGGGATGAAAAGGGATCACTTGATATTTTTGAAAATAAGATTGGTGTACCCATGTTTTTACCTTAAAAAATTCCTAAAAATCCAACCAATCAAAATAATTTAAGTTTAATGGATAAATTATGGAAATAAAATGGGGTTTTTACAAGTGGATAGGTCATTTTTTACCTTAATATAACGGTATAGTCCTTTATTAAACATAATATTTCATTAATAATTGTAATTAATTGTAATTAGTTTCCCTAATATTTTTGGAAAAACCATATTTTCCTTATTAGAAATTATATATTTTTCTTATTCCAAATTTGGAATCCATTTTTTAGAATTAAAATCAATTAATTTTAAGAAATTAATTTAAAATTCATCTCGTTAGAAGGATGAAAATACAGATTTTTAAATTAAACATGGCCAAACCATTGATAAATTATTACATTAAATTACAAAGTGAAATTGATAAAAATGAACTCAATTTTTTTTATTGATAAAATTATGATCTAATAAATCTTTAAAAAAATTCTAAAACAATATTTATCCATATAAATAAATCAGATGAATAGTTATTTTTGAACTAAAATTAAGTATTTTAACAATTCACTAAAAATGTTATGTTTCGGGAAAAAAACCTAACCTAATTTAAATTTTTATAATTATAATATGGAGATTATTTTGACATAATAATTCAAAAAAATTATCAATATTAATATTTAAAATGGGTTCTCTATTAAAAGGTGGTAAAATTACCTTTATAAAAATATAGGTTTTTTATCTTTTAAATATCGTTTGATCTTATCTTATGCCTATCAAACTGATTGATTAATATCGAAATTAAATATTTAATATAGAATATATATATTAAATTAAAAACATTAAATAATTTTAATTATTTATGTTAATTAATAAAAAACTTCTTTTCAAGAATAAAAAAATATTTTTTTACATCCAATTAGTAATTTTTTCATTTCCCATGAATTTTTTTTGTAACTACATAAAACATAACTTTTCATTAGTGAGTAAATATTGTACATAACCTCTAAAATATTGTCTAGATAATATCATAATATATTAAATAAAAATATTTTAACAATACATTATTATTTGGTGAAAATATGTCTTGCGTGTAACACAAGTCATTGAGGATGGTCGCTTTTTCCTGTAATGCATGATAAGATGGTGTTTCATCCATTAAAACCATAAATAGTTGGGGTTTATCCTTGATGGAACATATAACACTTCATGGGTGGTGAATTATTGAATTCCAAAAACCCTCCAATTTTTTTCCTATGTCCGTCTCGGTAGAATATAGTTAGGCTTTGTCCTGTTTCACTAGATGAGGTACGTGTCCTAATTTAGATTAAAAATCACAAAAACATTAACATCAACCCCTTATCAAATCCATTTGTTCTGATGGTGTCGAAATTTCTGGGAATAAGGGAATACATGGAGTACCTATTGATCATTATAGATGGAGTGATCTTTGAAAGGATTGATGGTCATGTCTACACCGAGCCATATATATTGTCCCACTTTTATATGCTATTTGGGTTCCTCCAATGAGTGGAAAATAGAGTCTACATGATGGTCCATGATGAATGAAACTATTGTATCCTTCTCTAGTTATGGTGTATTCTTTTAAGTGTAGGCTATTGGGAAATAGTCATGCTTCCACCAACCAATTTCGATGATGGCCTATCGACGGACTTCATAAGAAACTAGTTGAAAATCTATACATAAAGAATCTTTTGAAACCACATTCAGGTGATCATATTGGTGAAAATAATTTTAGATAAACAAGAAGGTTGGTGTGATTCATATTGAGGGGATATAATGGAAAAAGGTACAACTCATGCTATAGTTGTGGAATTGATAGTTTATGTTAAGGTTACACACCCTCCTCCTTGATGAAAACACTCTCAAAAGAGCCTTTGGGGGGAATTCATGGATCTCCCATGATGTGACATGTCAAGCCAGGTAGGCTACTCATAAATAGATGAGGCACCGATTATAGTTGGTAGTGGATGTTTTCTCCCCCTCTCTCCGATCTGTTTTTTAGGATGTTGTGAATGACGACGCTAGTTGAAGACTTGTGGAAAAATCTTAACGAACATGGGATTGAGTTTCTAGATTTCGGTCCCACCTATATCATGTACTGATTATGATTCAATCATAGGCATGTGAGTTTTATGTCCATGATTCCAATGCATGCTAGTGACAGTAGTATGAAACTTATTACACTGTAGTGAGAGTGATTTTTAGTGATGAGATAGAGTATAAATAAACACCACCTATTCATGATTAATCTAAGGAAGATCTAAATGGCGAGGAATCATAATATTCCAATAATGATGAATCATGAGGATTATCCTCTCATCAATAAAGTCCCAATGAAAGTAAGAAAAATCATGGCCTTTGAATAATATAGGGTAATGATTCATTATATAATCATTGAATTAACTACCTCTCTTGTCTTCACCTTTATTATCTAAATCCTATAAATGAAACATGTTTTTTTCAGGGAAATATTTTAAATGTGAAATGTTCCCCTGTTGGTGGACTTCATGATTAGAATAGGGAAATGACATAGTACATCAGGTTCTCCCAACCATCTTTGGGGTTCTACACCCTAGTATTCCCACTATTGCACCTACTTCTGGTGAAGCAACATGCTCTTAGTGGTTCATCATTGAAATCCCTAATCCTCAACATAATAAAAAATTAAATTCACTTGGCCCTGGTCAAATTTTCATAGGGCCTTCACATTAATGTGTTTCTCTATCTTTGGAATCTTCAACTCAATCAGCTCTTTAGGGCCCAACACCAGACATTGATGAACCGATTGGTGTTGAATTGTACCCTATGGTGGAAATCCCTATCGAGGCACAGGGGTTACATATTATTATGTTTAATTTCATTAGGCCCATTCTCACATTTGTCTAACATATCATAATATGATCAATTTGACAGACATGTTCTAATTTCTAGCAGTGCATGAAATATTGCATTCCCAAAAATTAGATGAGGCTAGAACAAATGTGGGGCCTTCCATGATAGTCTTGTTGGTCCATGAGGATCCAATGATTCCTATTTATATACTCAAGACCAATTTAAATGGTATTTTGTATCTATGAGTGTTGTAACTAGTGGGGTGGAACTCAAGGATTGTGGGGGTAATGCTATTGAGGAATAGTCAAGTGAGGATGTTCTACCTCATGAACTGTAGCCTATATTGTATAAGATTATGTAAAAGGAGGACCCTTATACTATCATTATTATAGGTATTCATTAGGATGTGTCTATACCTAGTGAATAAAATTCATATTTCATACCTAATTACATTAAAGAAAATCATATTGTATGATGTAGGTCATCAAAGTACGTGGAACGTTTCATCACCTAGGTCCAGGAACCAACCTTGGTGTGTTTAATAGGGTCCATATTCCACATGTTTCATAACATGATCACTATAGAGTTAGACCATCAGAATATTCATCAGAAGGTCAATGATCTTATTGATGAGTGGGTTTGTGAAGGAACCCATCATTGAGATGTTTCATGTCACAAAAAGGTATGATGTCATTCAGAAGCTCCAAGAAGTCAATCAGGATATCCAAGGCTAGGATGATAAAATAATTTAATTTAATTATTCTTTCAACACTCAATCGGAGGACATCATCAATCTAAGGACTCAACTGTAGGAGTATAAGAGTGATATGAGTTAGGATATACCTCACATTGATAGAATTTAAGATAATAGGGACTTATCATAGATCAGATCTAATGATCATTTTTTGGAAGTCGATGAAGTGGAAACCATGTGTGAGAGGTGGTTTCATGCTCTAGATTCCCCAGGATTGATTTTGATAGAGTTGTTTCGTGAAATTGCTGGAGTCAAGCCATTGGGGATGTTTTTTCAGGACTCAAGAGAGGATTCATCAATTGGATGACCCTCACCGAATTATAATGTTATCTTGATAAAAAAAATTGATTCATGGACATATTTTATATTGACATTAATAATCCTGAAACTTCAACAATAATTATGAAACAAACAACTACTGATCAATATAATCATGTGAGTCGTGATTTGTTTTAGAAAAATTGGATAAAAATATGATTTATAATTTATATGGGAGTGTAAGATAATCGTCGAACACTCTGAGACTTCTATATTTTAATGAACAATGAGATCGTTCAATCTGATAGACTATGTGGCTAGAGAACATGGATATTATAATAGACAACATTCTTTTCCAACGATATCTATTTTATGAATGGGATAACACCAATGGCATTGAAGTCTTACCGAACTAATGGGAATGGATAATTAGAATCACAATGTGAAAATTTTGGAACCCAAGTAGGATGGAGTCACGATGGAGGATGACTATTGACAATGCTCAAAATACGACATCAATATCTATTATCATAGGATGGGGAAGAACAAGCTAGGTTCGACCAATAAATATATTTGAAACACAAAACTTGTACCATAATTTTTCCCAATGTCTTCACAGAATTGACCTATGATATTGGATGAGCCCTATTTCAATGAAATTATTTTAGGTTGTCACTTCATACATCGATGTGGATGTGTATCCAAATAAGGGGAATGTTTGGAACGAAAATTATTTTATGTAATTTTTGAATGGATTCTATAACTTCTGAATTTAAACTATTGTGAATTAGAGAACATTGGTGAGGAATATTAGTATGAACCTTTTATAACATTGGTTAGGGCCACCTTGGAGGGTAAAATGTGCTTAAAACTTATGGATTTAATCACAATCGACTCAATTTTTAATGATAATTCCTTGATGGATTTACATAATAAAATGCGTTTTTCCACTTAAAGGTATCTTTAATTACAGGGGAACCAAGGGTTCATAGCACGGAAGCACTTTAAGTTAGTCGGTATACAGGCTTCTTGTCATTATCCTCCTGAAATATTAGAAAGGTAAACCTTTTATATTCTACATGAATGAATAGGTTATCCGGCTTTTGATTTTCTAGAGATGCAACAAGATTTTCTAAGGAGTCGACTCGACCATTTTTCGACCAAAGAACACGAGTCAACTATTGTTGAGAAGGTATGTATTCCATCACTTGGAGGGTACACTCCAACTAAGGAATGGAATCTAGATTTTTTATGATGCAATTTCCGTTAGTATGTTTGATTATTAACTCAGAGTATCCCATCTCAAGAATGCGGTGATCATCAATCTCAATGGGATGCTTTATACTAATAATGAGAGCGTGATACATAGCCTTGTTTATGGCGCAAAGAAAAAACATGGCCACTCAACTTGTTCTAGAGTGATGAAGGCAAATACCAGGCTTACTTTGTTGATATTGGAATCATTGATCCTTTTATTAGTTATGTTCAATGAGGCACCATCAAATTGAATTATCCAGTGTGGCCTAATCCAATTAAATGATAGCCTCATCTTAAAAATTATCATCTAGAAGTAATTATTCATGATCCAGATGAGTGGAAAAAACACTGTCCAAATCAAGACCATTGATAGTTTTCAACATAATGAACCTGATATCGAAATACTAATGGATCACTACCCGGTATTCCAATCATTTTTTCAGCATCAGATGATTCAAGATATACATTAGTGGATATAAACCCAACACCATCTATTTTTTTGATTCTATATATATTGTTACAACATCTACATTGAAAAACCCATGATAAGAATCTATTCATTATATGGGAGTATATAGACTCTATACTACATATATTGTGACTGATATTGTATAGAGATTTTCACTACTACCTTTTTTCTTATGGTCAAGAAGGGTTCCAAGGGAACATTCCAGTGTTGTCACGTATGGTACAAGAGGATTCCCTAGGGAGGGTGGAATCAAAACTAGTGGTTTTAGTAGATACTACAGGATCATATAATAAATAGTCTAGAAATCTTCATCCCACTAGTTGACGATGCCTTTATTTATTTTCTTATAGAATGGATCAAACTTTTAGGTAATATTAATGATTTATGGCTATATATTGGCTTATTATCCTTGAATTCCTATGAAAACCAATAGTTTACTTTGGGAAGGAATCATCATGATGGATTTTTTCTACTATAGGAATATTTTTATTCCTCTATACTAGAAAAAGAAGTTGAGAAACATCCAATTGGTAAAACCAAAGGCACACTTAAAGGGGTTCATCTTCAAATTCCAAGAGTGGAGAAACTTATAGACTATCTCAAAATCTATGAGATGGTGATGATTCTTGATTTATTTTAGGACTTAATTGTCTATTTATAATTACACATGTGTCTCAAGGATTTTTTTGATGATGCAATTCTCATATTGCTGATATGTGGCTTTTAAATTCACTATATTGAAATGCATTACCTGATAGGAAAAGGTCACTTGTGGTACTTTAAAGAAATTAGTCACCTCCTACTAGGATCCCATATTGATTTGGTTGTATTAGAAGTATCCATCCATTATGAAGAGAGTCTATAACCATGTTTTATAATAAATAAAAAGATCTATCACTAGATGGGTAAAATCATCATTCTGGAAATGGTGGTTGGGATCCTGAAAGTGAATACATACATTTATCTACCTATTCTTCTTCCTGACCAAGATGATATTGGCACCCATTTGGGGTATAGTACAACACAAACAATGTTGGGTTTGGAAAGTTCATCAAACTATTCCTCAACCCCAGCACCATGAAAATGGAAGAACTTCATTGGAGATTGCATCAACCAACGATGAATCACTAGGATACCAAGATGGTGGAAAGATACACAAGGATATAGTCTTTTTGTATCATTATAACTCTATATAAATACATCATGATGTTTCCTTTGTAAATCAATGAATTGTTGCTTCTGCTCTGGTGTCATGGATATATTGATCAACATTGTCTATGAATCTATATTGGTACTAGGGTTCACATGAATCAACTCCTCGATGACGGTGGAGATTCTCTCTTCAAATGTAGGGGTAGAATCTTCCAAACCCTTTTCATTATATGGGGAAGGAGAATTTCTAGGAGGATATTGTTCATCTAGGAATCAATATTCTGAGGAGCTATGATTCCTACTTCAGTGGATGTAGAATCTCCACTATGTGGTTCCTTTACATATGAAACCACAACAACATAGTCTATCAATAATGTTATATCATGTCTTTTAATCTTCCCATTCTTGATATCATTTAAAAATTTGTATGTATTCTTCTAGTGATTCAAACTAGCTCTGTGGAATGGGTGTTAGTATAGTAAAATGGTGGTCATGGGGAAAATCTATAGGTACGTTATAGGGGTAGGGGCTTCTGGTATCACCCAATCATGTCCATTGTATGATTATGAGTCCATGTTATTATGTTCTATCCTTTTAGGGATGTATCAACCCTTCTTCGCATAAATTATAAAACAACTCCTCGGATCTAATGTCATCACATCCAAACAATGAATTGATAGGATGAAAGTATCATCCAAGTTTGTCTACAGACTAGTTGTGATAGTAACATGCTTAACCACATTGGTCTGAGCATTTTTTCCCTCCATCATTCAATATCCTAAATCTAAATAGTTGGATTCATATGAGTCAATATGGGATTCACCTCCTTGGGGAACCCCTACTCGACTATTGAGTGATTATTGGATGAACTGGTAATATGAGGATCGAACTTCCACAAATAGATGAAGCCCGGGCCTACCCATCAATGCATTGTTGGATATATCCTATGGGATAACCATAAATTTACAACTTGATATAAATACACCATAATATGTATTCAATAGAATTAGGACATATTGTATCTACTCGGTCATGTAGTAACCCTGAATCTTTAGGTCATAGGGACTCAAATCTGCTTCAGTTAGATCCTGCTTGAAGATCGTTTGACTCCGGATGAGGCTAATACTTGAACCAATATCAACTATGTGGTGATATATTCATATTCCTTTTAATTGAAATAGGATTTATAGAAGTAAATTGTGCCTCTACATGAGATTTATTTCATCTTCTCAAGAGAATGAGCCAATGGTTTGGAATTCTGATTTTATCAGCCTCCAATTCATAGTAAGACTCTACAACTGCTAACTATTCTTAAAATTTTTGGGTATATTTTTGTATTTTGGTAGTTCCTTACATATATCCTTTTAAAAACATTGTTCCTTAGGGATCGATAGAATTTTTTTGTATGATGTAAAGGTTCTTTATCACATCTTCCTTTCAAGATAAATGCACATTCTTACCTGCTAGGGGACTCTCATTTTTTGGGGGAATAATAGTTGATGTCGGTTGTACCAATGGGTCATAGCTAGTGCCCGAAATATCATGTTTCTATACAGATAGATCTTCTAGAACCACTTTCAAATGACTTTAATTCAAATGAGGCTTATCTTTGGTTGGATGTGGATAATCACAGTCCATACATGGTTTTTCTAGTTGGTGAACTTGCTCTCTCAGCTAAGGAAATATGTCTAATGGAATTAGTTGAGAGGAATGTGGATGTTTCACATTTCATAAAACATGATAATTATCCTTTTTTGCATGAACATCATATTTTTTGGTACTATCCCATATGTTATGGTTTCTCACATGACTTTGACCATTTCTTCAACAACATTTGATGAAATCATATGAATTATTATCAAAGAATTCCTCATAATTCTGGAGTGAGAATAGGTCTATCCATTCGAATGAATTCATATAGGAATACCCAACATCATTATAGATGAATTAATATGATAAGGAGAACTATTGGGAGATTTCAAATAGTGGAGTAATTAATTTTCTAAGATCATAAGACTATTCTGATACAAGTGAGGGACTCATCTTTCTCTGGCATTATAATCAACTAATATTCTAAGACATAGAAGGTTGTAACATATATGAACAAATTGTGAATGGATACAGTGAGGTTTCCAAAAGAGGAATTTTCCTGCTTAAGTGGTCATGGATGACACAATGGGAGTGACAGATTACTCTTGTAGGAATCCAATCATCATACTTCTGAGTTCAATGTTTGGAAACCTATTAGCAGTAACTGGAACCCTCAATGTATCAATCAAGATCAGGATATATATATCCTACCTATTCTAGGATGTTTCCAAACATGACCATAATTTAATCAACTTATTCATATATCTAATCCCTAATTACATAAAATTGTTTTATAGAATTACCAAGGATCATGTTGTAATGGTAATAGTCGAGGTGATCAGTATGATCAACATAATTGGGATTCATTCATTCTAGAATATTCAAAATAACTTGGTCATTGTAACTGAGGTAATAACAAAGAACATGTCTAACCTTAGAGGAATAGTAATGTTTCTTTCTATCTATGAAGGGAACATTGAGATCTGATCCCTTATAATGTTTTGGATCATGAAGATGGGATGTAGTCACACTCTCTTGTCTAGGAAGTCGTGTGTGCCGAGATGGTGCCCACTGATTCTGTGCAAGGAGAAAATATTCTTTGTATGAATTCTATAGTTGGTGAGGGTGCTCTGGTAGAGGGACCAATAATTCTATTATTTTAGGGACCTCTAACCATATGGATGTGATAGTTATTTCTTTGAATGACCTTCAGGAATGAGGTGAATGGGGAAATGGATGTTCTTTCATAGCCTGCTGAAATTATTTCTCTAAATTTTGGGCATTATGAGAAAAATCATGAAATCCACTTTAGAAGATCTCATTGGTAAGGGTTTGGAAAAAAATTGTTTATTTTCAACATTCCCATAATTAGATGCTTCTCCAAAGTTAGTAGAATATCGTGTGAGTACGTGTGGTATTTCCACCATATGACAAAGTATTTGATGTGATTATCATGCATTTGATTTCACTTTAAGAGGTCAGAAATTCCCTTCATGCACATGGTTGAGCTGCGATGTTAGAGGAGCTTTCTGTGAAGCTCTTCCAAACCCGTGATGAATCCGATACAAAATCTGCTATTTCAAACCAATGCGAGACCTTCCAATGTATGGACGAAACATATAATCTTGGTAAAATACTACTACCATGTGGTTCCCATCATGGGAACACACCTTGAGATAAATTGGGTTTAATTATAATGTTTCTCACCCTTCACATTGAATAGGACGAAGCTAGGATTCCAAAAAATGGGGGTGCTCGCATGTCTTCCATCTATGGCAACAACAATATTCCATCAGGATAGATCACCACCTTCAATGCATCCAATTATTTGAGTAAAATAGTGGGAGAGGCTATAAAATAATCATGAATAGGATTTATATCATTAAAAATAGTCCTGATCACTAGTTTATTGACATGATACTCAACCCAATAAGTGGTCTCAGCAACATTTTGAGTGACACCACCAAGATCCCAATGATGGTGATCATACTACTAAAGAGGTTTTGATCACTCATATATAATTATATTTCAAATATCTCATACCTATTTTATGTTTGGATGTGTTGGATTATCAAACCCGACTATAGGAAATGTAAAATGAGGATTTTTTCTTACCCGTCTAGGGAATGAATGATATTCCATCATGCTTTAACAAATTTTGGGGACTGACTTGCACTGAAACCATTGAGGAGCCAATTTTTATATGTAATATCTAGTAGTATGAATTATTTTATGGCATCATCTCCCATCTTGTGATATGATTTATCAGTGGGAACAACCTTCACTTTACCCTTGTTAGTATTACGATGGGCATGATTTTATGCATAAGGATCCCTAAGATCATGTTCCCACCATTTCTGGTGTGTACATATGCCTTTGTGGGGAGAAACCTAGTATTTTAACGCCTAAGGGTTGAGTTTTACCTATCATTCATTCTATCAAATCCTTTGTAGTCCTATTTTTTCCAAAGGATGGGGATGTACATTATCACCATGAATATAAATAGAGTAGAAATGACATCATCAATGGGTAATTTAGGTTGTCGAAAGATAAGGCTGAAGTTGAGAGAAACATAATGAATCCTTTCCTATATTTTAATTTGTGTAAATGAATCTTCCATGATTCCGCAAAGCACAATGAGGATATTGATGAATTTATATTTGTGGGTCTGATGGTAGACAGGAAAGCTAGGGCCCTGATCAATTGGGAGTTATGCCAACTCAAAAAATCAGTATTATTGATCGATGCCATTGAACCGATCAAAAATTATTGGATAGACAAACTAAAGTTCACATGGGTGGTGAAGAATTGCCCAAATAATATTGTGGAAACATTCAACCTAACCCTTGGTGAGTTATTCTTGTATATCAATAATAGAATATTCAATTTCCACAAAAAACACTAAAAACTCATCAACAACCAACGTCTCTGACATTCTTTCATTCCTAGAGGAAGGGCCCTATTTTTTCTTATCCTACACTACATTTGGAACTATATAGGATATTGGTGGTTGAAAAAATTCATATTAGATTGGTAATTGGATAGATGGTATATGAGACACTAATTGAGGTATATATTATATACATTCTTGTTCATCTATTGAAGGTGGTACCAACCACATCATCGCATCCTTATAGGACTGTTTGTTACTTACTGCCTTATGTACAGGGGAAGTGATGATTATCAGTGGATCTTATGGTAGATCAACATCACAAGGATTCATCCCAGAGCATAATATCTCTCCATTGTCTTGCATAGTGGTAGAGAAGGAATTTCATGAGGATGGGGATGGCTTCATGATGAACCACTATAAGGATTCCAAATATTTCTATATCTTAATGTACCTATGGAAGGATTTGGGGTTCCTATGGATTTTACTATTCTGTATGGTGAATCCACTTTCTGGGAATCTTCCCTATACTCTAATTGCTGTGGTGGAGACACCATTATCATGTTTTTTCTATCCACTTAATCTAACTAATCAACAATGTCAATAATGACTAGGCACTTCCATATACTTCGACGATGAATGATCACCCTTGTTTCCCGGGATGGTTCTTCATTTTATGTTACCTATTTAGATTTTATATAAACTCTATTTTAGTGGTTTATAATAACGGGAGACCTTAACATTTATTTTTTAAGATACAAGGAGGGCCTCCATATTGACTACAAAATTGAGAGGATATGACCCCCACTTTGGTTGTCTATGAAGAGGGGATGACTTCCACTCTGGTTGGTCAAATATGTGGAGGACCTACATGATGATTTTATAATGAGTGTGGAAGAACTACACTCTAATTGTATGAAACAAGGGGAGTACCTTCATGTTGGTAGCCTTGGGTTTGTGGAGGACCTCTATATTGATTGGTGCTAGAGTGGGGTGGACCACCGCCTGAGCTAGTAACAGAACGAGGATGAACATTGTGATTATTTTAAGAGTGGGGAGGACCACTATAAGTGTTTCAGAAAACATATGTAGTAAGTTCAAATAGGTTTTTGAAGAAGTGGTAGGACATCCACTCTGATTGGTTGCGACACCTGGGGGACCTCCGTGTTGGATAAGGTTGTTAACCTAGGGAGGAAATTCATACTAGTTGTCTATGATATGGGGATAATCTCTACCTTGGTTGGTTCTAGTGTGGGGAGGACCTCCACCTAATATGGGAATTGAATGTGGAGGACCTTCATTCATGAAAAAATGGAAATTGTTAGAACCTTCTTGTTGATGAGTGGTAATACAGATAAGACCTCTATAATTGTTGTTAAATGTGCAGTGAGGACCTTTCTTCGATTGGTGGGAAATTGATGAGGACCTACATTTTGACTATTGATGGAGTGTGGAAGACATAAAATATGTTTTGATGGGAAACATATAGGGAGTCCTTATTTTCTAAAAGTGATTGTATGGGTAGGAACTTCATACTGGTCGTCGGTGAAGTAGGGAGGAACTCTAATTTTATTTGAAATAGGGCAGCGAGGACATCCTCCTGGGGTGTGAATAGAACAAGGAGGATATTAAAACTGATTTCGAGAGCACAAAGGATCTCCAATTGATTTAGTGATTTTGTGGGGAGGACCTCCACCCTGAACCTCATCATCATGGGTTTTCATGTAAAGTATTATGATTGTGTCTACGATTAACAAAGTTATCCCAACCTACCCATAGGGAGGATGGGGTATCTATCCCTACTAGGAGAGGATGGATCCATTCTCATCAATCATAGGGATATGGAATAATTATCATGTAGTGGAAGATTTATCTCAATACATGGAAGATGATTCCACTTATCCTGAATTCTTCTAAACATGTACTCAGTGTTGGTGTTAGGTGGTCCGGATTGAGGGTGTTAAATCATCGAAAATGTCCACCGAATCTTCATCCTGAGGGAACAGTCATAGATGGAACTGATGGGGCCTAGCGGGATCCCTCTGGGGTGGATTTATGATAATATGTTTTTCCATGGTTACTCATTCATCTCCACGTCCTTTGAATTGTGGAATGATTTATAGCATCACACTGGGGAGAGGCTCCCAAAATGATTCATATTTGGAGCAGGGATTGGTTTCTCCCTACACAGACCTTGGGGATGGAATTATATATGGGAATATAGAGCCTATTGATCTGGGTGACCCATATATTTTATAGTAATGATCCCCTCCTACTCATAGCGATGAATCATGGTCTCTGTCATCCTCTAGTGAATGTTATCTGAGGGTCACACAAGCAGGGGGATTTTTTTAGAAAAATACATGTTAAAATTCATGGAGGATCTGGTGTCATGTGATATTGTTGCATTAACATTTCTCTTTCCATGGTGTATTTTGGTTTTTGGTGGCTGATTTATTCTTATTATGGTCCTAGATGGATGGTGGATCAAGTAATTATTATAGATGTAATGAAAATTTGTCTCGAATTATATAGTATAATATTGTATTCCAAAGATGGAGTGCGATCCACAATAACATTTTCACGGGAAGAGGATTCACAATTTATAACTAACCCAATTTCTAGTGAATTCTACACTGGTCCCACTAATTTCTTTGTGGGACCTAGAACCAAATATCAAGATGTGGTGATAAGCTAATCTTCTAGTATATTGAAGGCTACTAGTTCCCATGTTTAGAAACATATTTTTACATTGGGTTAACCATTTTTTTCTGGCGCTTTCATTGAGGAACACCCTTGACGTCTTCACCTGGTGTGCATGTGTTGGATACTCTTATTACAATTCATTCACGCTTTCTAATAGTGGGAAATGTTTAACATTCTTAGTGAATATGTATACTCCTTCATCGAAATGGGATAATGGGATGATAGTTCCACCTTATATGGATTCCACCATGGATCCATTCAATTTGTACATTTCTCCCTAATAGTGGAAAGACATGTTTTTGGAACTCGTTTTCAATTCCATATCTTTTTGAATTTTGGTTAATTGAATTGGATCTATCTTGACATTCTGGTTCTATCTTGATAGGGTGGCAAACTACAGTCAGAAGAGGACTCGCTATAAGAATAATTATTTATGTCTGGATGCAAAGAATGTTGCTCACTGGTATTCTCCAACTTTCTTGGGCAAATCATGTGACATATCATAGGTTTGTATCCCATGGAATCCCCTATTGGCAATGAGGTAATGACATGAGGGGCATAAATCTTAAAAAGATGTTTACATTAGGAATTTCATCTTTTTTATGAGTTAACTAAGACCATAGAAAAATATATTCCATGTGTTTCATCTTAAAAATATCATGGTTATTTATATGATTTGTAATTTTAGTTATATCACATGTTCTATCTCCAATTTCGAAGAATAATATTGTCTCAAAGAGATATATAAAGGAATGGGTTCAACATCTTCTGGAGATACAATTGGTTAATCAAAACCCCCTTGGAGGCGAGTCAAGAGGGTGTATCCTTATGAAAGAAAACCTGAATGTTTACAAATGTATTATATCATTATTCTATATAGATGTTATTCTAAGAGGTGTTTCCAAAAAGGGATGATGTCACATTGTGGTGGTTCACTGATGGGTGGATCATAATACCCAATGGAGGCATATTTGGGAGGTGTGTCCCATGAAGAGAAGATGTCCAACCATGAATCTTTACCAATGGATGGTTCCAAACTCTCCCTTGTTGTAGATTTGGATGGTTAGTCCCATAAAGATAAGATTTCACACTATGAAGGTTGGTCAGAACACCCCGTGAGGTTGATAAGGGAGGTACAACATTCAAAGGGAGCACCTAGGATTAAAATTAGTTAGTATTGATCTTCATGGAGGTGTCATAATTAACATGATTAAGAGATAAGGATCCAAAACCACATTATTTGATGTCTTAGTTTAAGTTAATTTGATAGAAAAAATTGACGATGTTTAACATCACATACTTAGTATTATTATGTTGTAAAAGTATCTGTGATAACAGATGGTGTGGGGATAATGCATGAAAGCTTCCCTTAATAAGTGGATTTCTCTTTTTTGGAGTTACTGTGGGGATTATTCATTGACGTTTTTGAGGGACCAAGAGAAAATGTGGTATCTCATGTGAGGTCCATGATCATATTATAGTTATGTCCTAGACAACACTATAGAAAACATAGATGTTGTGTTTGAACCTTAGGGTGGATTCCTACGAATCCCTGTTATATGGGAATTAAATCCCATGCAGTTAAAACGGATGGGATTACCTCAAAGAAGGACCATTTGAGTGTATATGATCAGTTTTTATACTATACAAGAGGACCTTTTGGTTTGGTATCATTCATATTGCATGATCTCCATTAACCACTAATCCCACATGAGTCATTCATGGTGTGAGAAACAAGACGGAGCAGTAGATTTGAAGGTCATGAGACACCTTTGACCACCGGTGGATAGAGGATAGGGTGATTAAAGGGTAAATAATGATGTGGGTGGGACTTATGTGTTCATGATTCATGAGGAAGACTGCATTCCATGTGATTAGTACCCATGACATTCTATTAGAGGTCATCCCATGTCACACATACACAGAGCATACTTCACTTGTCGTATAAGCTAAGGCTACAATTTTACATAATTTCTAAAATAATGTTTCATGTAGTTTGACATCATAAGTCTCTGTCATAGAGCTATTTATATTTACATCATATAGCATGGACATGGGTGTACTAACTCCTCACCCCTTAGGCTTACGTTACCTATGATCATGTGCCTTTGGGCAATACATGACTTTGTAACTTACAAGGTACAACACAAATATGAGGGTTCTATAACAAGGTCCATGTTATAGTTCCTATGATTAGAATCAATATGAATTATGATACATATTTTGATAAGAAAGAGATGTGGTAATATATTCACTATAGGCATAAGGGTTCATCATATGAGGGACCATGAAATTATGTTCCCAAATATTTGAGGAATGCACAAAAGAGGTATGTTCAATGGCTTTTATTTGTGTGGAAGAGTTTAAGATGTATGGTTATCAAACATAGGGGTTGAAAATGGATCCTAATACATAGGTTCATTCATCATTAGATGTTGCGTTCTAGACCAGGGTAATGATAAAAGAGAGTCTTTACAAATACCAGACATACATTGAGAGAGGTTGGGTGAGGATTACTCAATTGTTGGAATAGTGATGTTTTGGATCATAGGAGGTCTATCATGAAATATTACCTACCAAGTGTGTTCCATTATGTTCACTTTTTATCATTATTTGGTTTATTCTAAACGTAGTGATGCTTCATCATCTATTAATAGTCCTCGAGGAAGGGGGGGAGCTTCTACTTGTTACCAAAATGTATGGTTGTGGTTGAGTGATATTCTAGTCATGGAAGTACTTTTTTCACAGTTTTATACTTTTCCATTGTATAACTAGTAAGAAATATTTCTCCATTGATGTTTCCTTTGGAACCCAATGTGGATCATTGTGAAAAACCTTCATTTCTTGTATGCACCATATTTTCCTTATGTGCATATGTATTTTCCAAACGTCCATCCTTGGGGGAAGTAGTGGAAAATACCGTATCCTTTAGAACATAAGTGTGTTGTTCGTGGAATAAGGTATTTCATGCAGAGGTGAAACTTTTCACACACTACCATCAGCAATCATAAAATGGACCTTCTATGTGAGATGCATTCTTAGTTTTGAAAGAGATCCATGTTTTAATTTTTAAATGGAATTTCAACGACAATTTGGAAATACAATTTATGCATTATAATAATGATATTTTTAAGAAAATAAAACATCCTAATTTATTATATAATATTTAAACTTTTTATTCTTATCTGTATTTGATATGATAACATTGCTCTTATGTGTCATAGATTACCACCACATGAAGCGGTGTGAAAATGATTCCACTAATGTGCTACATGGAAAGTCATCCGCATAAATATAAAGACTATATATGATTTAAATAAAATAATTATGATATTTAGGACATAAATATCTTCTATAAAATATAATATATCATTTTTATTACCTATACTCAAACTGAAAAATTGATAACGTCATTCGTGGACATGTGGACCACCGCCTCCCTGAGCATTGTGATTGCATTGTCATCACATTAATGATATATATAAGTATATATTATTAAATATCATAGTTTTATTGATATTATTAACATAATTTAATAATAAATATTACTTAATTTCATTAAAAACGAGCATTATTAAATTGAAATGTTACTCATGTGTGCGTACAACCTACTATCTCTATGGTGGTAGCCATAGTTCATTTTTCTTGACCATCATTTAAGATTAGTTATAAATGTGAAATTAATTTATAAATATGACAATTATTTCATCATAATAAATTTTATGATTTTTATAGAAGGACCCCATTTACATTAGTTTACCTACCAATGTATGTTTTGACACATAAGATGAATATGGTAAAAACATCTGACCTAAACGTAATTGATTAAGTAGTTTTATATAGATTGTTAATATGAAAAATAATATTAATAATAAACATGTAAAATGATAAAAATAAATTAAATATTAAGAAAATGTTTTATTTTTCAAGAATATAATGAAAATAATGGATAAATTGAAATCCTGGTAATGGTTTTTTCATCTTACTTTTATTTATGTAAGATATTTTCCATATTAACCAATTATTTATTACGGTGTATATAATAAACTTGAATATATATTCTAATTCATCGTATTGATTTTATGGGTATTTAAATATCCATTTTATCATCACCATTTCATGGTTCTTATCGTTTCAAACATACTAAGTCATTATGTGATTTTTGTCGCTATTTTCATTCTTTGAGATGTAAGTTATGACATCAACATATATTCTTTTATAAGATGTATGTTTCTCTTAATTTAAATGATATATTATGAATATCCTTATTTTAATGATATTATATGTTTCATTTGACGGTATTAAATTATGGGTATTTCGATTCAAAGATACCTGTGGTATGAGTTTTTTGTTACAATCTAATTGTTTATCAGGATTGTGTATGATTAAGTGTCCAATGGTGAAATATTTTAACTCTAATCTATTATGTTATAATTTGGTATTTAATTAAACATCTAGGTACTTTTTTCTTTATTTTTAATTTCCATTACATTAAATTTTCTATATGTAATTTTTAGAATAGCACAATTTATTTCCCAAATTGGTTGAAATTTTGTGTTCTTTTCAAAAAAAAATTCCAAAATAGTTTGAAAAACGTTTTTAAAAGATAATTTTAACTAATTTTCATTGGAATGGAAGTAATTTTTTATTTATTGTTTTAAAAATTTTATTAAATAATTTTTTAATCTTCTTTTATAAATTTTAAAAGTTATTTTTAATGCCAAAGTTTTTCGAAATGATTTGTGTTCTAAAAAATAGTTTCAAAATGAAAATATTATTTATCATAAAATTGCATTTATTGTAATTTTAATAGTATTTTAATTCATCAAAATATAGAATCATATTTATCAATTATGCATAAATTGGGATATTTTTTTAGTGATACCATCCTCATTTTTTTCTTTTTATGGATTACGATTATTTTTTAATTATATTGTTATTAATCCCATTTCATTTCAACATGTAAATATTTTTTTAAAATAGATTGACATGAACCCAATTTGTTTTTATGGGTTTATCAACTTTTTATGATTCTTATGATGAATATATTTTATCCATGACATGGTATGGGATCATTATTTGAATCAGGTGATCCGGACACAACTTATAGGAAGGGTTGAGCCCCGTTATACAATATGGGTGAGCCTGATATTGCGTATACGTTGGGTTGGGCCCCATTATAGATCATGGGTAATGGGTACACCTTATATACCTTATGAAAATGGTTGTTCCATATTATAGATCTTAGGTAATCCTGAAATAGCTTATACAAAAGAGGTATCCACATTATAGATCTCTAATGAATTGGGTAATTATAATGAATGAAGTCGGTCATATGGTTATTCAAATTAAAAAGGTTTTGAAATGGTTTTATGAATGTTATGATCCATGTTACCAAAAGGGATTTAATTTCTTATTATGGGTTTATAATGATTCTAATGTTCGAGATTGATATCACCTAGCTCATTATTATTTATTCTGATGACTAATGACTCTAAAATGTTTTTATATTTTATGTTCCAATTATTTATGGGCATGAGTTCCTTTGTGATTCTCTCACACGTTCCAATTATTCTGTCCCACCCTTATTCACTCTCATGATCATTATATACATTAAACTGTTACTATATATATTTACCCTTACGGAGCATTTGAGGTCACCCTTATAAATCATTTTCATTTAGTTTTCAATAATGATGGTGAATACTTTGCATATATAAATTATTTCACGGGGATTATATTGATTACCAAAAATGAAATTATAAAATAAGGGGACAATCGGAGATGATGTTCATCTTAATGAACAAGTTTATTATGTGTCTAAGCTGATATGATTTGGTTTGTACTCTCTAAAACTCAAAACATAAATTTTCCATGAGGTTTTATGTGACACAATTTATTATTTTTATGTTGTATGGTATAGAGGAAAATTTTAGTTTACAATTATTGGCATCAATTCCTGAACATTTTTGTTCATGACTTCAATATAGGATCCTGATGTGCAGGTCAATGACTGTAATTCTATGTTAACAAATTATGATGGTCAGAGCTGATCAATGACTATGAATAATAATTACACTCAAATCTTAAGAAATAAAATAAATTGAAAATATAATCTACGTGTAATAGATCTTGAAACTATATCAATAACCGTAACAGAGAAAGATCTAATGTACTTATTTTTGAAAATCATGGATTTTGGGATCAAAAATGAAGGAACCTCAAAATTAATTAGTTAAATTATGTATGAATCATCCCATACGGTGAAAAAAATGGTTGGTAAATATGTTGATATGGAAATAAATAATAATGATAAAGGAATTATAAAATTCAAAACCTAATATGTCACAAATGATTTAGAAGGAATTTTAATATTTACATTATTTTTATTTTTATTATCAAATCCTTTAGTAAATAAGTAGTTGTTGAATGATGCATATACATCAACCATATCAATCATCTAATGGTTAATGAAGATATTTTAAGATCTCCAAATTCATTAGTTGTAGTAAAATATAAAAAATAATTTCATTTAATATTCATCAAAATTAATTTTATTTCATAGTTGAAGGATAAAATTAAAATTTAGATTTTAAAACCATCTCCCATACCAAAATGGAATTTAAAAAATAACACTATGGACCATGAAACCAATATTCCATTGGAATTAAGAGGAAATAATGTTATGTGATTTGTATTGGATCATCTTATAAAGATTGATAATTCCTTTTGTATTTGACAGTACATATCACATGATCCACCTGATATGATATACGTTTGAGAAGTTGTTATTCTACATTAAACACCATTATAAATTGTATCTAATCAAGATCCTTGATTCACATATATATTTGGAAAATATATCCATCATTCTCAAAAATTGAATTTAAATTAAGTAAGTCTTATCATCCCAAAAAAATGGCCTATCTTAGTGAACTATCTAGTCACTAAAATTCATGTGGAGATCATGTTCGGTGTAGTTTAAAAGAGTATGGGATCCACGTCATCCTATAGTATAGTTGTTATAAAATAATATATTTTACTTAATCATAAAAATGGCTACATATGAATTCCATTGTGGTATAAACTATAGAGAACCTATATACTGGGTTGAATTTGGATAATTGATGCTCTTTATACTAGAAATGGTTATGGAAATTGTAGAAAATATCAATAACATTCAATAAGGCATCATAGAATCTCGTATTAGACTGAAGAGCTATATTTATAATCATTGGTGATACCTAATGTATAAGATTAGTGATAAATATTTCTTTATATATTTCCATGGATGGGATTCATGAGATTTTGGAATAATATAAATTTATATCTCATGTACATTTTCCCCTTTGAGATTATAGATTTCATTGTAGTTATATCCTATCCACTACGACTCACTCCAACCATTTATCTAGTACATGAATCATTCCATATATCTCAAAAGATGTAGTATATACAAGATCCCTCAAATGTATTGAATATAGATATTATAAATCTATAAAATGATATCTCTTATGATGAGTACACATTATTATATTGAAATATAGATACAATAATGTATACAGAAAACTCACATATTCAACGTAATATAAATATACTATAATTATGAAGAGGTGAAATGGGAACTATTGAATGTGATGAAGTATAAGTAAATTGATGTGTATTAACATTAGTATATATAATGATATGTTGAAGACCAAATTTATTGGGGGGTGTAACATCCCATAATTTTATCACATTATTCTACCTTCCTAAAATTATTTTATATTATGTAATTCATTATAAATAACATGAAACACATTAAGAAAATAAAAACATTATATTATGTTAATATTAAAATTATAATTGGTGAATAAATTGACTATAATATATTAAATCATTATAATTATAGAAAACATACAAAATAATATAATAGTAAGATTAAAAATCATATATGTTTAGTCAACTATAATGATCACTCTCAGGAACAAAAAAAAATTATAATGAAGAATATAAGTTTTATAATGGGACGATTGAAATTTAAAATATTTTTATAACATGTACATAAAATATAGGTGAATATATATTGAATGAAATAGAAAGTATTTATTTAATTTTTTGTATATATATGACCATTAAAAATATGTACATTAGAATAGTGGCCTTACAGTTCGAATAGAAGTTTGGTCGTTGTAATAGTAATCTGAAAGTTATGAATAGTTATCTGATCATTAGAATTGTAAAAACACCTATAAAAAGGTAAATTAACATATTTGTATCACATAAAGTTATAATATGAAATAATTATATCAAGTTAAGTATTATAATGTTCTAAAAAGATAAAATAAGTGTTCATATTTTTATAAAATGTATATTTTTGGTTTGTATTCCTTCAAAAAAATATAATGATATGAGATAAATTTTATATTCATACAATTTTTTTAAATTTTATTATTAAATTTTATTGCCATGATAAAATAAATTTATGAGCCATTAATTAATTTTTCAAAAGGTAGAAAAATTGAACATAATATAAAAATTAGTAATTTTTAAATAAAAGTTCCTTTTATTTAAAAAATAGACATCCAAAGTACAGAATATTAATTTAAAAAAAAATTAATTTTTTTAAACACATAATAAAAATTATAATGTTAAAGTTTTCTTATTTTTATAAAATATGTGATTTATTAAGAATTTTGAAATTCAACAAAATAGGATATTGATCATTATATAAATAACAAATTTATGTTTTTGAAATGGATAATTTAAGCACCAATTTATTTCAAATCTCATGAACTGTTACTATATATTTTCATAAGAGAAAAACATATAGGTATTATTGACTTAGATGACACACTAATGATTATAATATTCAATAACACCTTTCTTATTCCAATATAAATACTACCACTCACCACCCCATGTTGGATCCTTCTAAATGTCATCCCAATTAACTTCAAAATTCCCACCCTCGTTTCCTTGTTATGAAGGCTTCATCTGAAGACCATTCCAAGGAGCATTAATGGGTTTCTTAAAAGAAGAAAACCAAAGGGATATTTAAAATATAATTAATTCTTATTCTTCTAATGCACATATGTTCTCCATCAACCTAGTCATAGTAAATTTAGTATCCCATATATACAAATATATTATTATAATAGTGTAACATTTATCTTCTACCATATGTTATATATATCATAAAATGAAATGTATTTTACAATATGGTTAGTTCAAGGCCACCATGAACAACATTAATCATTTTTATCCACCTCCTTATAGGTTTGTCCTATAAATATTATTTTTAATGTTCTAGGATTATAGAAAGGTATAATTTATGGGTAAAATTGATTTTTTATTTTTTAACCCTGACAACATTTTAATTAGGTGTCGTAGATTAAATTTTGGAATTAAAAAGAAATAGTGTGCTGTTTTTGGACAATGGTTAAGGCCAAATGAGTGTATCAGGGGTTTAGATGAGTTATGGGATTATAGGCCCTAAATAAACAATTTTTTATTTGTTGAAGGTATATAAACATATTTTTCCAAACCATCCATACATTTATGAGAAACAGTGTCTCATATTTTCGTTTCTAGATCATGGTTTGTCATACCGTGTGTGGTGGAGAGCACAGAGGTGTGAGAAGTATGTAATTTATAGAAAAAGTGACCAACGTAGTATGTGGATGGTTTGATAATCCTTTTACACAGCCATACGAGGTGGGGTACCATTTATACAGGTCCACAACATGGTTAGAACAGAGTCAGTTAAACCATTAGGCCTTTCTATATAGTTCATTAATAAAGGCAAACATTCCAAATGTCTCATCCCTCTTTATTTCATTTTTCCTCATTTCTCAACTAATGTGTGAACCTCAAACATCGATGGGTACCAATTTTAATCCTCATATATTCTTTTTCCTATATTCCTCATTTTATCATTTTTTTCATCAATCACTAGGTGTGTAATAGTGCATGTAGTATGGCTACAAATCCTCTTGCTTATTCTCTTCATTTATAAATTTTTTGGAATATTATATCCATTCATTATCATTTTCTTGATATTGATGGGGTTTGTAAGATTATTTTTTTTTCATTTTTAATAGGATAAGGTATGTATATTCTACTAGTGAGAAACTACAATTATAATTTAGTTGGTTCCGAGACATCTCCATTCTTATACACATGCTTTGGGATGGGTTTTTTAAAAACACGTGATTATGGGAGTATGGGTGTGTAATTTTAATTATATTATTTTTATCAATAGTATTATTGGTTTATTCCTATGGTATTTTTTATATTAATTTAATTATGTGTTTCTTTATAGGAATTATAAATGAGAATTGGTATTCCATTTTGTTCTGCACGAGGTATGTGTCAATTAAAATTTCTTAATTATTACGTGATCATAACTGTTATTGGGAAACATTTTTTATTGGCCCAAGGTATGTGGGGGGATTTTAATCATCCAATTTGAGTTCACATTGATCATTGGGATGAAAAAATGGTTTTTACCATGTAGTTCATGTGTGATGAGGATCTAATATTGTGAAAGAGTGCTATCAGATGTTGTATCTTATGTATAGAATGTGATTTCTGCTCATAGTGATTGGTTGATAGCATTATTTGAGTTTTTTTCACACATATAATGACTCTAGGAGGTGGTGTTGACAATTATATGTGGTTAGAGGCTTCCATGGTTGATGCTGATTAGGGGATTGTGATGACAATCAGTTTTTGGGTGTGTGATCACATCACGAATCAAAGTGTCAGAGTAGGTCAGACAATCGTGTGGATGATGAGGCTCAAGATGTATGTTTTCTTAGTGTTGGGAAAATTTAATAAAATTATGATATTATCATGCCATATATGTAGACCTTTATAGATGATGTTTTTCATTACATCTCGAAGGTAAAATATCTCGACTATTTATTATATTTGGTTTTCCATCCAATGATTATTGTGAAATATAAGTCTGAGTGACTTGCGACTTGGTTGTTAGGAATTTATTTGCGACATCAGACAACATATTATGGGATATATATATATATATATGATTATCATTTTGAACAAGTTTTTAAGTTATCTTATATGGGTGGTGACTCAGGATTCTCTATATGTGACCTATAATAGATAATTTAATACATTTATGTCATTTTACGAAGCAATTAAATCCTTATTTTGGAATTGGGAACAAGAGATTCATGTTTAAATTATAATATATTAGTTGTTTATATTGATTAAAATAAGAATAAACTGATATAAATATTAATATAAGAAAAGATAATAGTGGTAGTGTCCTACTGATTTCATACTCACACTCTTCACGGGACCCTTATGTTTATCAAAGCTTTATGGATTTGAGATCATTGTTGGGACTAAATGTAATAGACAAACCTTATTGAAACTGATATTCCCCGATTTCATGGGATGGAAGGAAACTGGTATTGGAGTTCTTTACACCTAGTTAGAGTTTCTTTCTGGTCAGTTTGATTATGTATATATATGATCAGCATGTATTCCCTTTTGTATGTTTAGTATTAATGTTATGAAGTGTATACATTATATGATATGTATGAATGAATGTTTTTGGAATTTTATATACATTTTTTTATTATTTCTCATCGTGGGTATTTTTTTCAATAGTTATATTAAAATATGACTTTTATTATTATCATTATCATGACCTGTCCCATGGGGCTCATGTCGTGACTACCCCTGTGCTCGCCTTCCTTAGACAAGGGGCTGGTGACTACCATTGAAATGTTATATCCCAAAAAGGTAAGGAAATTCCTTAATCCTATACACACATAGATAGGGAAACCTTCAAAAATAAAACCAAAATGGAAATAAAAATAGTAAGAACACCAAAAAGTACCACCATTGAGAGTAAAGTGTGCAAACTAAAAGTAATGGTGTCATAATTCATGCTCAACTGAAAGGAAAGTACAATAAAGGATATTCATGATTCTGAGGTCATCTTCTAAGGATCCTACTAGAAGGGTAGGTAAAACTCATGGTCGGATGTCACTTTAGAAAACCACGTCTAGAAATCCACTTCTGAGCTCCTTCAAGCCATGGCTCCCCAATGTCTTCGTCAATGATTATGGTCATATGCACAAGTCACAATAGTGTGGGTGAATCCCATGAAGGGGTGAGTATAAAAATACTCAGTTGAGACCCTGAGACTCCTGAAGGTCTCTTAAAAATCCACAAACAAAAATACCACAAAAAAGATAACCCAATGGTAACACCACCAAGAAATATCTCAAATAAAAAACACAAAGTAAAAGACAAAGCTCACACCATGTATAACATAAGTACATAAATAAATATGATTAGTCGTAAAGCTAGATCATCTTATTCTATTGATAAACTCTACAACTAAACCACAGAGGGTATCTTGGTGATGATCCATGAAGTGTCATTATGAGATGATCCAAAAAGGGTCGCTAGCTGCTGATCCATATGGGGTTTCTAGGAGCAGATCCACATAGGATTGTTGGGTGTTGATCCATAGAGGGTTCCTAGGTGCTGACCCATACAGGGTAGATATTAATTCTTCACGTCAAAGCCAGCCACTGGATTCCAGCACATATCACAATTGATTCTGGGAGGATATTATCATAAATCAATCAGTCATACATCAACCACCATGATTTTTCCTATAGAGTAACCCATTGGACTGTCTTGTCATATGGGTCCCAACACACCAGATGTTGCGTTTAATGGATACATGGTCTATATATTATGGTCAATTTGGTAAAAATGGATTAGTTGGATTCGAATATAATCCAACTAGTCTATACTTCAACCTATGCCAAAACTTATGTATTGTATCTCTAAAGGGCCACCTCATCACAACAGTATTAAATCCATTGATGGCGCATCAATCGGGTGCTCAGTCTGAGAGATACACGTGTTTTAGTGAAACAGGGGAAACTTGTGTCTGGGTCCAGGTTGGACTGACCCAAACTGACTCTGATCCAGAAAGGCTTGGGCCCAGCCTAGACCTATTCCATTGGGTCAAAGGTCTAGCCCGACCTGATGGGTTGGGTCCGGCCTAGTAGTGTGGGTCCATCCCGGTTACGTGGTTCTAGCCAGGTAGCGTGGTTCCGACCTAGTAGTGTTGTTCTGGACCACTTCAGTGGGCCAACACCTCTATCCAGATGCATCACAACCACGTCCGGTCTTCAATACACACATCCGGTGAAACCAGAGGCACCTTCCACATCACCTGTGGACCAATTCCACAGGTTGACCAGGTCAACGTGACACCATCATGGCGCCGCAAGTCTCCAATGCTGCAGGCATAGTTGTCGCGGCCTCCGTTACTCTCCCAGGTGGAATGGACATGGTTTGAAATCTCAACGCAGTGCCAGTCGGCGCCGCACCTCCACACCAACACGTTTGCTGAAAGTTTCTTTTGTGGGCCACCGATGGTACTCTAGTGGTCCATTTCTCGGTCAGTCTATGCCTATGGGATTTTAAGGCTTCCACCTTCACTATGGTGGGATCGAACTCGCCTTGACACTATTTCAATATTATATTCACAATGAATTCACATGTAGACAGGTTCTGTCCTTGTTCGTGTTAGACTGGTGCCTCCATGTTAGAAGTTGAAAAAACAAGGGGAAGCATATTGATAGTAGTTAAATCAAAACAATTGATAATTTAATACTGGATAGAGAAAACCCAAAAGAATTCACCCTCCCACAAGAACGCACAATCCACATATTGACCTATTCATGGGTTGATCAGTGTTCGTCATTTTCAAAAATGAATGAGGCAACATCAAATAGGTCAAATACCTATATTTTTTATGTTAGTTGTCATATCATTTGGTCATTGAGGGTTCGAGCGGTCGACGTTATCCGTCGATTCCAAGGATTTTTCTTCAAGGCACATCGAATTTGATGACATTCCAACAATGTCAGTTATTCATCATTGGAGAGGATAATCTCCAGAGGTTTGTCAGGTAATTGACCAAAATTTAATAACCAACTCTCCAATGCATTAGCTAATTAAAAAAGGTACATGTAGGAGGGTTTATATTACTCTGTGAAGTTTCATCATTGTGTTGTTTCATTTATGAAATATCATAGATATTACGATGTGACTTAATAATCACTTCAGGGTCTTCCATTATTATGACTCATCGTCACCTCATCGCCATATAGAAGCGTCATCTTCTTCCACTCAAATGGTTGGGAAAATAAATAAAATAACATTTTAAAATTATTTATTTATTTTATGAAATTTTTGAAAAATAACTATTCTTTCTGACCCTTTATTGATAATTTTATCTACTTTCTACACGAATCTTGGCTTTCCAATTTGAACGATTCCCTATGATTTTTTATCCAAGCACCGATTTTAGGGATAGAAAAACATTCTCACACATTTACTGAATGTACTAATTTTTTTTTCAGAATTTCATTCCTAGCTCACCAGGCCTTGGAATCACATTTGTCGAAGTGTGTGGTCTCAAAATAATTGCACATAATTTAAAAAAAATCCACAAAAATTTTGGGACATTACATTCTATCCACAATAGTTCTTTTACGTCCTAGAAATCCAAAATAATGGATAATGAAACACATTTGGGTACTGGGCATAAATCTCAGCCTCCCACTCTCATGTGCTCTCCTGGAGGTTCACGTGCTACCACTGAACATGCACTAGAATAATTAACCATCTATGAAGTCTCCATTCCTATTGATCCTCTGTCTCCACCAAGAACTGGACAAACGTCACCCCATCGTCTATGTATAGCTCTCCATAGATCATTATGTGTGATGGATTATGCACGTACCTCCTCAGCTTGGACACATTAAAAACATCGTGCACTCGATGCATTTGTGGGGGATGTTCAAGGCGGTACACCACCTCACCAAATCTTTTGAGAATCTTGAATGGTATAATAACCCATGAAGATAGCTTGATTCTCGACCAAATCTTCGCAATCCCGATTAGGGTGAGACCAAAAAGCAAACATATTGTCCCTCCTTAAAATACAAGGGTCTCCATCTCATGTCGGCATAAGACTTCTACCTGATTTGTGTAGTACTCATCGTCTCCTGGATGATCTGAACTATCTTAGTGGTAGCCTTCACCAACTCTAGACCCATGAGTTTTGACTACCCTAGGTTTGTTGAGTATAGAGGTGATCTGCATGGATTCCCATACAAGGCTTCAAACGGTTCCATGCTAATTGTTGATTGAGAGCTATTATTGTATGGTAACTCTACTAGTGGTAGGTGGTCCTCTCAACTCTAAACAAAATCTAGGACACAAGCACGAATCATTTCCTCTATGTTCTGTATGGTACAATCCATCTGACTATCTCTTTGGGGGTAAAATGTTATGCTCAAGCATAGCAAAGTCCCAAATGACTCCTGCAACCCCTTCCACAACCAGGATGTAAAGAATGATATTTTTAAAATAATTTTTTTTAAAATTATTTGGGATAATTACGACTTTCCAAATATTGATGGCATGTGATTATGAGAATCAGAATGCCCAGAACAAAATTTCTATTTTTTAAGCTACGTTCAGTAAACATGTGGGTGGAAATTTCTACCTTTTGAACTGGTCCTCTGATTAAAAATACAAGGGAATCATTGAATTTGTAGCACTGGGATTCTCTTAGGTAAAACATACCATTGATCAGCAAGGGTCAGACAAAAAATTTAATTTTTGTACATTACAAAAAATATTAATATAACTCATTGAGTTATTTTATTTCTTTCATTGTAACTGATGAGGGACGGTGGAGGGACTGTCGATTTTTCAGGCCATTTAATGGCTGGTTACATTTTCTTATGTATCCACACCGTCGGTAGATTAATGGGTTAATTAATTGAATTAAAAAATAAACCTCATTATTTTGGTGGTGATTTAAACTCGTCTCTTAATCTATTAAAATAAATATTGGGAATTGTTCTTGTGCAATCAAAAAAGGAATATATGACAATTTTTCATTGACAACATTTTCAAATGTTGAACATAGCTTCCACGCCTTAGAGGGATCAATTAGGGGTTCAAAAAATGCTAATGAACATGCTTTGAATGCAGACCCGTCTTCCTCATCTGCACCATCTATCAATGTGTTTGATTTAGAGGTTTTATTCAAATAGATTTAAAATTCATCAAATCTTGTTGTTGATTGAATTACTTCCATGTTATAATGCTAACATGAAAGGAATATGTTGAATGAACATGGATATGACCCTCTATTTATCTCAGTATTATTTGTATTCTTCATGGGAGATAGTAAAATATAGAGGTAAGGTGAATCCGAGTGCCGCACAGTGTAAGCGCTATCTTAGGAGGCCCGTAGGCATAGACAAGAAAGATATCGGACCACCAAAGATTCACTGGTGGCCTGTAGAAGCATCGCTGATGACTGAAGAAGGTGGAGGCTAGTAAATAGTGTCAATGAATATGTGGAGGCCCTAGAAGGTGTCATTGCAGATGAAGGGGGAAGCCATCAAGCGATGACCGCGTTGGAACATGGTTGTACACTATGGTGGCGCACTGCGGAGGAGGGCCACAGCTTCAAGCCGTAGTGGAGGGCATACTCATGTTCTACGGGATCCATAGGTAACGGGTCCAGCCGACTGGCTAGGTGGGGTACCGCTAATTGATGAATCCAGAACATCTTTATCATTCGGGAGGGGAGTGGACCTGCGCCCATCCAGCGGGTTGGGTGATTCAGTGGCCCGGTGGGCCGCGCACTGTGGAATGGCCCAGGATGAACCCGCAGCCTAGTGGGACTATCTCGCAGACCAGCAAGATAGACCGGGCCCATCTAAACCAGGATGAGAGTAGCCCCTTCGGTCTGGGCCCAGCGGGCTGGGTCAGTTCAGTTGGACTAGGTCGGACCAGACAAAGACCCTTTTGGGCCTAGTTTCACTTAAATGGGTGTAACTCTTAAACAAGATTCTATTTGATGAACTTTATACAGTTCTAGACCCCCTCAGGATGAGGTAGACCTTTTTGGAAACTCCCCTTGGGTTTTGGGAGAGAGTTTGAGTATGGACGGGTTGGATAAGACTGGAATCCAATCGGGCCCCTGGTACTAAAATACATATAACATACAGACCACACATCTAATTGAGGTGTCTCCTATTGCATTGTATCCTTTCTGAAGAAGTAGTTCATCAGGTAAATTCTTCATGGGACTTCATGTAAGATGAAATATGAATGATGGCTTGAAAAGAGGATCGTCCTGGAATAATTAAAGATAAGTGTGGGAATCCAGTTGTGGGATTTGATGTGAAGAAAAAATAGAGATCAGGTGTGGGTCATCACCTATCCTTTGTGGGTCAGCACCTAGAGATCTTTCATGGGTCAGTACCTAGCATTCCTATGTGGTTCAGTAGCTAGCCATCCTTTGTGGGTCAGCACCGAGCGATCCTTTCTGGGTCAGCACCTAGCGATCCTATATGGGTCAGCACCTAGCGATCCTCTATGTGTCAGCACATCTAGAGACCTTGTGCGGTCTAGAATCAAAATCTACTCGATAGAATAGGATGATCTAGATTTATGAATAATCATCTTTATTTATGTTATTTATGTTATATATATGGTTTCATCTGATTCTTTTTTTGTACTTTGTGTTTGAGATCATTCGTTTCGGTTATTCCTCTATGGAATTTTGTGATTCCTTCAGGGGTCTCTGGGTCCCTACTAAGTATTTCTATACTCACCCCTACATAGTCATCGCCATCACCATGTTGTGTCTTGTCCACACGATGGGTAGTTTTGACTGAGGCTTGGGGAGCCAGGACTTGACTGAGTACGAAGGTGATCAGTTGACATGGAGAGACGTAGGGACGAGCTATACAAACCTTTCAGGTATGATCCTTTCCGGGAGACCTCAGAAGCTATTTTCTTTTTACGTGTACTTCTATTTCTATTGGGCTGGTATTATGGACCATTTTTACTTTTAGTACTTACTTTTACACTCAGTTGGGATTTTTAGTTGTGGTTATAGCTTTCTTCTTCAGTTGTTTTATACTTTTTCGTCGTGTTCCTTGTTGTGCACATGTTTTGAGTTAATTCCTTCCCTTTTTAGATATATTACTTTCCAGTTCTAGTCACCAACCCTTGGCCTATGGATGGCGGGCTTGGTGTAGTCACGACACGGGAACTAGGGGATGGGTCATGTCAAAGTTGTATCAAAGGGGTCAGTTCTACCAGATGAACTAAGAGTCTTCGTATTCAATGGAGCAATAGTGATAAGTGTCTTGAGTTTCGGTTTCAGTTTAGGGAGTCCATTTTTGGGGCAGCAGCTGACGTATCCATACACTAGGTCACTGAATTCTTATTTCCAACTCAGTACATGAAAACACTAGTTCTGTGTGTTTTGAAAATGTTGTTTTCTTTTTGATATCTTTGAGTCATATCACCAGGTATAACTTATTGACTGTGGAGTATTGATTTTGTTTCAGATGTCATCATGTAGATATCCTTCTATGATTCCATAGAGATAACATGATGATGGCCCACCGAGTGATGAAGTGTCGTTGTTGGGTCCCCTTACGGTGATAGCGCCTTTGGTTTGTGTACTAGCAGCACTACCACCTATAGGGAAGAAATTTCCACCATCCCCACCAGCTGGTCGTACACGCCGACTGAGCGCATTACATGAGTTATAGAGACATTTTCCTATGAGGTTTTAAGGAGAGACAGACTTGTTGGTATCTAAGGAAAAGATGGAGGCTATGGAATGAGTTTTTTTCTTGGTTAGACACCATCAGACCAGATGGTGGTCTTATATGGTAGCCTCATTCAGGGAACAGTAGGAAGATGCTAAATCCTAACACTCCCAATACATGAGGAGGTGATCCACACCTAGTTTTACTTAGAGAGCCTCTTAAGGGGGGATTTTGTACCATTGACACTATGCTCTGTCCATATTCAAGAGCTACTGCACTTACATCAGCGCAGCCTGAAAGTGGCGCTGTACTCGGCGAGATTCATTAACCTCTCTCGCTTCTCCACGGAACTGGTTAGAAACCGATTATTCAGGGCCTGGATCTCTGATCAGGGTCTTCGATGAGAGATCAAGGCATCAATGATATCACTCAACATCCCAATGCATGCTAGAGTGCATGAGCGAGCACTATGGGTGGAGAATTTCTTAGTTGAGCAGGCACCAATGGTGAGAGCCACCATCGGACTATAGGTAGTTGAGTCTTCTACTATAGGTAGTAGATAGATGACGCAGAGGTCCAAGCGGGCCAGTCCATCCAAAGGACAAACCATGGGTGTAGGATCGTAGGTGTAGAGCTTGCGAGGTCTAGGAGGTCATCTGAAGGCAAGAGCCTGTTTCTCTTAAGTCGGACATGGTCACATGGCCCACGACTGTCCGACTACCCTTATGGAAGATAAGCATATGGTCGAGAAACCTTCGAGATAGTGATAGAGGATCGAGTGAGGAGGTCCACTATGAGGTGGATGTTCCAGAGGGGTGGGTTGTGCATCATGTGGTGGATGATGGTTTGAGGTTCTACCACCACCACCTCTAAGAGGTCCGTCCTAACCTGAGGGAGTAGTTGGATAGGGGTGAGCTTAGCTTCAATCCACTGAGTCCTATGATCACGATGCTCCATAGATGATTCGAGTTACAATCTTTTCATATTCCATCCTAGCGTCAATACTTATAAACATTGGTGCTACTCAGTATTTTATTTCCACAACTCTTATTTAGAGCATGGAGATTCCGATGGAGCTGTTGGGTCGATCCTTACAGTTAGAGACACTTTCGGGTGAGGATTCAATGATTATGCATTAGTGTTGGAAGTGTGAGCTTACGCTTGGAGGTGAGATCTTAGGTTAGGATCTCTTAGTATCATGGTTGATGACTTATGATTTCATATTGGGTATGGAATGGTTATCCACGGTCCATGCTCAGATCATCTGTTTTAGGGGAAAAGAGTTGTGTGGCCGTCAGAATGGGACCATGTTTTCTTTCACCGATGGTAAGGGAACCGTTGCACCTCCGGAGGAACTTTGTCAAAGGTGGGTGCAGCTGATCACTCATCAGTTGGTGAGCAATACCCTCGAAGCATTTTACATGAGGAGTTTGAGTTATCCTATAGTAGTGGACCAGTATACCGATGTATTTCCTAAAGATGTTTCGGGACTACCTCCTTGTCGATAGGTAATCTTCCACATCAATATATCCCCCAGGACGAGACCGATATATTTACTAAAATATTTTATGGCTCCCACAGAGCTTCATGATTTGAGGGTACAGTTGGAGGTCATTTAGTGTAAGAGATTCATAAGGCCCAGTGTTTCTCCATGGGCATCCTCGATTTTGTTCTCTAAGAAAGAATATGGGAGTTTGTGGATTTACGTGGACTATAAGCGCCTAAACCAGGTGATCGTGAAGAACAAGTATCCAATCATGAAATTTTATTATCTCTTTGATCAGCTAAATGGAGATCAGTAGTTTTGGAGGATAAACCTATGATCAGGTTATCATCAGCTCAGGGTATGAGATGAGGAAGTATCGAATATAGACTTCAATTAAATGTATGGACACTACAAGTTCTTAGTGATGCCTCTTTGTGTGACCAATGCTCCAGCAGTGTACATGGGGCTCATGAAAAGTATCTTTCATCCTTACCTCGATCACTTCTTGGTGGTTTTCATTGACGACATCTTATTATACTCGACATCAGAGTGGGAGAAAAATGCATCTGTAGCTAGTTCTGGATACACTTTGAGAGAACCAACTCTGGAAATCTCTCAAAGTGCTAGTTCTAGATATGGGATGTCCAGTTTTTGGGATATGTTATCTGAGATGCTAGAGTTGCAGTGGATCTGGAAAAGACATGGACAGTTCTTTCTTCGGAGCCACCCAGAAGAGTGACTGAGGTGCAGAGTTTTCTAGGGTTGGATGGGTACTACCAGAGGTTCGTACCTGATTTTTCTAGGGTAAAAGAACCCTTTTCACCTTTGGTAAAGAAGGTACCACCTTTCTTGCGGACGGAGAGGTGCCAACAAATTTTTCAAGAGGTGAGGAGGATACTAACGATAGCCCCTTATTTAGGATACCTAAATATGGTTTTGGGACTGTAGTCTACTAATACACATTAGGGACCATACTAGGGTGTTTCCTGATACAGGAGTGAGTGGTGATCACCTATATCTCATAGAAGTTGAGTCAAAATTAGTAGAACTATGCTACCTAAGACATGGAGTTATAATCAGTGGTCGTTGTGCTGATGATATGGCGGCATTAGTTGATGGGTGAACGATTTACTTTCTACTATGATCATAAGAGTCTTAAGTATATCTCTTTACCGAAGGGAATGAACTTGAGACAATGGTGATGGCTATAGATCCTTATGAAATATGAATTTGAGATAATCTATACTCTTGTGAGGGGGAATGTGGTTGCAGATGCACTCAGCGGGAGTTCTGGACAACATTCGCTGAGTGAGGTGACATAACAACAAGTTGATTTGAAGATATCCTTTGTGGATAGTGATAGAGTAGCTTACCTCCAGTCTATGACAGTGACTCTCCCACTCCATCATCATTTCAGGGAGGAACAACTTGGGGACATTGACTATGAGGCCCGATGGGATCAGATACCCTCAAGAAGGCATCCTAAAGGATTTTTTTTATGGGGGGGAGAACATCATCGTTTTTCAGAGGGCGTACCATGGTGCTTCTAATGCTACAAGAGGAGGTGTTGAGGGATTTCCACACATCCTCGTTGGCGGTACATCCGGGGGTAACAAAGATGTTCCAAGACCTCTTGCATTAGTACTGGTGGTCGTGGATGAAGAAAGTAGTGGTTGAGTTCATTTCACGGTGCCACACTAATCAGCAAGTGAAGGCTGGGCACCATGTTCTAGCAGACTTGACTCATCCACATGAGGTGCCAGAGTGGAAGTGGGATGGAATAACCATTGTCTTTGTGATAGGGCTACCATGTATGTCTAGGGGCCACAATTCCATTTAGGAGATCATTGACTGAATCACCAAGTCCACCCACATCATACCCATCTGATAGTTAGGATAATATAGGGCTAGGGATGCCTATACTTATAGGAGATTTTATGAATTAATAGGGTGAAAAAGACAATCGTTTCAAATCGTGATTCTCATTTTAAATCTCGGTTGTGTATGGGATTATAGGAAGCTTTTGGGATTCAGCTATGCTTGAGTCCCACCATTCATCCTCTGATAGATGGTCAGATGGAGTGGACAATATAGACACCTGAGGACATGCTTCATGCTTGCATCCTTGATTATTTATGTAGTTGGGAGGACCTCCTTCCCCTAGTGGATTTCACATACAATAATAGTTATCACTCCACCATCAGTATAGAACAATTAAAGGCCTTGTACGAGTGACCGTGCATATTACCTCTATTCTAAACAGAACCAAAGGAGTCTGCACTTTTGGGTCCAAATATGGTACGTGCTACAACTAAGAAGGTGAATTTATCTAGAAGAACATGAAGACTACACAAATCCGGTATAAATCTTATGTCAACATGAGACAGAGGCCCTTGGAGTTTGAGGAGGGAGACCATGTATTATTACGAGACTCACACTGAAAATGATTGCAGAGACTTGGCTATGGTGGAAAGCTATCTCTGAGGTATATCAGACCATTTCAGATCCTTAGCAGAGTAGTCAAAGTGGCGTACCATCTAGATCTTCCACCAAAGATGCACCATGTGCATAATGTTTTCCATGTGTCGTAGTTGATGAGGTAACTGCATGATCCGCCACAGATTATTGATTGGGGTGAGATAAACATTGAGGATGGGGCGACGTTCGCAGAGTTCCCAGTAGGGATATAGGATCGATAGGGGTGGGTCATTCATGGATGGTCTATCACTTTTGTGCGAGTTCAGTGGCAGCATGGGAACCTTCGAGAGAGCACTTGGGAACGGGAGGCTTAGATACATGCTCAATACCCCCATTTGTTTCCCTAGTTTTGTTGTGGATTTAGGGGATCGAAAGACCTATGTTTGGGAGAATTTAATGCCCAAGATTTTCAAAATATATATTATTTAATTATTTGGGATTATTACAAGTCTGTGAAAATTGACGGCACATGGTTCCGGGGCCTAGAGAGCCTGGAATGGAATTTTTATCTTCTTTTAAGGTACGTTTTGTAGATGTACTGGTGAGGATTTATATATTTTGAACTAGTTCTCGGATTTATAATTTGAGGGAATCGTTGATTTCGCCGCACCGAGATTCTCTTAGGCGAAGCATAACATTAACAAACAAGGGTCAGATGAAAATGTTGTTTTTTGGAATTTATAAAAAAAAAATAAAAAAACTCAATGAGTTAATTAATTTTTTCTTTGTATCCAATGCGTGACTCTGGTGGGACCTCTAGGTTGTCAGACCATTTAATGGATGGTTACACATTCTTGTGGAACTGCACCGTTGGAAGATTAATGGGTTAATTAATTGAAGTCATTAATAAACCTCATCAATTGTGTGGTGACTTAGACTCATCTATTTTTCTATTTAAACAAATCTTGTGCATGGGTCTTGTGCAATCATTAGAGGAACCTCTGACGAAGTGTCGGAAAAAACTTCCTCCAACTTCGAACGGAGCTTCAATGCCATAGAGGAATCAATACAGAGTTTTGTGAATGCTAATGAAAATTCTATGAATGAGGACAGATATTCCTTATCTGAACCATCTACCAACGTGTTTGATGTAGGGGTTTTATTCAAAGAGTTTTATAATTATTCCAATCTTGTTGATGATTGAATTGATTTCATGTTATAATACTAATGGGGAGGGCATGGGTAGACCGAACAAGGCCTGAACCCACCACCGATCTCAGTATTGGATGAGTTCTTCGTGAGAGACCACAAAATTTTGTGAAAATTTTAAACCGAGAGGTTCACAGTGTAGGCACAGTCTTGAAAGGCCCCTAGGAATAAATGGGAAAAAAATTAGACCACTAGAGCTTCACCGGTGGCCCATGGAAGCATCGCTATCGTGGCGACACTGGTGACTAGCGGAGGCGGTGACCAGAAATCGCTAGTCGCGAGTAGGGGATAGTGCCTTAAGGAGCTGTGGCGGATGAATGGGGTGGTTGGGCAGTGCAGACCACATTGGAGCTGTGTGGTATGCTACGGTGGAGCGACACCAACCGACACTGCTGATTAATGAAACCTGAATTTCTTGTCCATTCAAGAGGGGATCAGACCCACACCCAGCTGGCGAGCCATGCCCAGCTAGGTGGGCTGGGACGAACCCGTGGCCCAGTGGGCCTAGTCCACAGCAAGCGGGCCAATCCTGTGGCCCACCAAGCTGGACCCGGCCCAGCTAAACTAGTCCAAGCCTCGCAACTTCGGACTAGGCCTAGCGGGTCAGTTCTGGTTGGTCTGACCGGGTCCGACCGGACCTAGAACCTTTTTGGGCCTAGTTTATCTTCAATGGGCGTAACTCCTAAACACGATGTTCATTTTGAGAACTTTTTGTAGTACTGAAACCCTTAAGATGTGGCAGATCGTTGGATATAATCCACATGGGTTTTGGGAAAAATTTGGATTATGTTAGTGTTGGATAATACATGAATACAACCGGGACCGTGGCACTAAAATGTCGATAACTTACAGACCGATCATGGTATTGACGCACCGCCTGCTGCGTTGTAATGCTAGTGACGTAGTGGTTCATCAAGATTCTTCTTTGTGAGACTTTTTTCTAGTTTAAATATGAATTATGGGGTGAAAATCAAATCCTATTAAAATCATGCTTGCTATTTGTGGGAATCCAGTGGCTGGTTGTAACGTGAAGAAAGAATAGTGGTCCTGTGTGGGTCAGCCCCTAGTGATCCTGTGTGGGTCAGAACCTAGAAATCATGTGTTGTTCAATAGCTATCCTATGTGCATTGGCACCTAATGATCCTCCGTGGTTGGTACTTAATGATCTTGGGTGGGTCTGCACCTAGAGATCCTCTGTGGGTCAGCACCTAGTGATCCCGCGTGGGTCATAACCTAGAGATCATGTGTCATTCAGCACCTAGTGATCCTCTGTGGGTCACCACCTCTAGAGACCTCATATTTTCTAGTAGAAAAACCATCTTGACAGAATAATATGGTCTAGATTTATGAATAATAATCTTTATTTCTATTATTTACATTATGTACCTGGTTTGAGCTATGTCTTTTTCATTGTATTTTGTGTTTGATATCATGCTTTTTGGTTATTCATTTGAGGAATTATGAGAGACCTCCAAGGGTATCAGTGTCCCAAAAGAGTATGGTTATACTCACCCATTCACGAGCTTCGCCCACACCTTTTTGTGTCTTATGTAGACATCAGGATGTTTTGACTGAGACTCGAGGATCCAGTACCAGACAGAGTATAGAGGTGACCAATTGACGTGGGGTGCCGCAGTGATGAGTTGTACCAACCTTTCATGTAGGATCCTTTGAGGGTTACCATAGGATCTATTTTCCTTTTACTTGTACTTCCATTTTAGTTGGGCTTCTGGGATGGACCCTTACAACTTTATGTACATATTTTTACACTCTGTTGAAGTTTTTAGTTGTGGTTGAACAATTCTTCTTCCGTTGTGTTATACTTGTGCACAGTGAGCCCTATCTCTATGTGTGAATTTTGTGAGAACATTCCATCTCTTTTTAGATATATTTTTCTAAGGTGCTTGTCGCAAACCCCTAGCCTATTGAAGGTGGGCTTGGGGTAGTTATATCAAGGGCCCTAGCAGACGGGCTGTGACACGGGATGTAAAGTATGCATCACGGTCTGAGACGATCTTCGAAGGCACCCCTTGAAGCTGTAGTATCACTTGGACATAGAGGCATCCCAATACCTCTACTGATCCCTACTGTTGGATGGGTAGGAAGTGAAAAGAATTACTGAGTAGTTCAATGATCAGCTGGGAAGAGTCGTCACCCCATGACGTACATGGTAACCCCGTCACGAAGTCCATTGAGATACCATCCCACTTCCACTCTGGTACCTCAGGTGGGTTTTTAATACCTATTGGGGACAGATTCTCTGCATTCACTTTCTAAAAAGTGAGGCATCATGAAATGAACTCTTCCACTACTTTCTTCATCCCTAGCCTCCTATATGGATATCAGAGGTCCAGGTACATATTCTCCACCCAGGCATGTTCTGAAAATGGGGAAGTATGAAACTCCTTAAACGCCTCCACTAGTAACGTCACTGGTACTATGTTGCATCCTATAAATTTATGACATGCTCCAAACCTATCAAAAATCCATCAGAAGAATGTCCATAGGATAAATGAGCATGTTAGGTCTCACAGTCAACATCCACAAGTTATGCCTCCCTAACTTTCCATAAGAGTTGATTAGTAACAGTCATAGACTAAAGGAAAGATTCTCAATCGCGATCCACAGTGGATATCTACATCACATCTAGATTATTCATCTCCTCACTCAGTAGGTATATCCCAGACCTCTTGGTGAGTGTGTCTACCACCACGTTCCCCTTCTCATGTGTATCGACTATCTCAATGTCAAAGTCCTTGTGGGACTCTAGCCATCAATACTTTCTCATGTTGAGGTCCTTCTATGAGATGATATACCTGAGAATCTTGTGGTCAGAGTAGATGGTAAACCATTACCCCATCATCTAGTGTCCCCAAATCTTCAAGGAAAATTCTATAGCTGCTAAATCTAGGTCATGGGTCGTGCAGTACTGCTCATGTTTCATCAACTTTTGTGAGTTGTTGGCAATCACTACTCGCTCCTACATCGTGACACAACCCAGTCCGGTCCCTGATGTTTCATAGTATACCATGTAGTCGATTCCCTCTATTGGTACCCTCAAGATGGTGGCACTCATCAGTCTCTACCTCAGCGCCTAGAAACATTTCTGGCACCTTTTCGTCCACACGAAGGGTTTTACCTCTTTTTTTAAACTTTAAAATGGTTATGATACTCCAAATAATTTAGGTAAAAACCTCTGGTAGTATCCAACCAACCTCAACAAAATTTGTACCTCATTCACACTCCTGGGTGGCTCCTTAGTAAACACTACATCTATCTTCGCTAGATCCACTCCATATCTAACCTCCTAGATGACATTTCCAAGAAAGTGCACCTCCCAAATCCAGAACTGGCACTTTGAGAGCTTACCAAAAATATGGTGCTCTCAGAGTGTATCTAGGAATATTCGTAGGTGTGTATGGTGCACCTCTTCTGAAGCCGAATAAAACAACATTTCATTAATGATCACCACCATGAAATGGTCAAGGTAAGGCTAAAAGATCATATTCATGATTCCCATTAACATTGTGGTGGAATTGGCCACATCGAAGGTCATAACAAAAAACTTGTAGTGTTCATAAGGGCTTTTGATGGCTGTCTTCTGTATGTATTAATCAAATACCTCAAGCCGATGATAGCCTGATTTGAGGTCGACCATTGAGAACCACCTCACTCCCTACAGCTGATCAAAAAAAATCATCAATCCTTGATAGTGGATACTTGTTCTTCATAGTCACCAGGTTTAGGTGATGGAAGTCCATGCATAAACTCAAGCTCATGTATGTCTTCTTGGAAAATAACTCTATGGATTCCCATGGTGAAACACTGGAACATATGAACCCCTTATCTTATAAGTCCTCCAACTATACCCTAAACTCACGAAACTCTGTGGGAACCATTCAATATTCAAGTGTAGATATCATTGAATTCCCTAGGTACAATTAAATGAAAATTTCTACCACTATGCGAAGAGGTAGTCTTGGAACATCTTCTAGAAATGCATCCTCATACATTTCCACCACTGCAGAAATGATCGAACTCCTCTCGTCAACAAAAATGAGGTTGAGGATAGCCAAATAGTGAGTGATTGGTTACACCCTCCTCCTAAAATGTCAATCATGTACTGTAAATGATCCCTTCTCACTATTGAAGGAAAACTAGGTCTCGTCCTCATAGACACATCGAACTTTGTGCCTAAAACAGTCGATCTGAGCATGGATTATAGAAAAAAAGTACATACCCAAGATGATATCATAAGGCCTCTATGATACTACTAGGAGATCCCAACCAAAGTTATCACCTCCTAGAGTAATCTCACACTACTAGAACCAGTCTATGATCATATAATCGCTTCATGTATGAGTCACTAATCACAAGGATCAAGCCAATAGAACCACCAGAATCTCTAAGCCTCGAACAAGATTTGTGGCAATGAAAGAGTAATTGGCACCTGTGTCTATGAGAACTACTGCTAAGGTGGATAAAACATAGATTTTACCTATAATCATCTCAAGAGTGTCATGGTAATAGGTCTCCATTGACTGAAGATGTCCTTGCCTCTTTTCACTATCTCCTTAAGCCTGTGGTGCACCACCTGGGGTGGTGGTTGTGGTACCTCAAACCGTCGTCCACTGCCTGCAGCTCGGACAACTCCCCTTCCATAGCTATTTACCTGTATTCCTCCTCATTAAAACAATTATCTCTACCTCACTGTTTCTTCGACCGTGTGATGTTCATTCATGCAAGGAGTCAGACAGTCAGAATCCATGAGCCCCTTTCCACCAAAGGAGTAACAAACTCTATCCCCCAGATGACCTCCTCTGCCTCACAAGCTCAGCACATGCGATCATGCATCCTAGGGATGTCCTTCAGAATGTCTGGCCCACATGGACCTCTGCTTCAAATTCGTACTCCCTTATATATATGACTTGGCCACCTATCATCTGGTCATGACTCCCACTATTGTTGTCTTTTAATCTAAGAAGCTCTCCACCAGTATATCTCTCTCTAGCACTCTAGCATGCATCAAGATCCTGATAAAACCCATCACCGCCCTAATGTATTATCAGAGTCCCTGCTAAATGGGTTGTTCCATGATGAAAGTGTCTCATACCATTTTGATGTAGTAGAGGGAGAGGTCGGTAAACCTCATCGATTATTGGGGCAGAGTCAGGCTACCATGCTATAGGTGCAGTATCTCTTGTATACGCACTGAGTGTAGTTTCACTAATATGAACTTCACCCTAAAGAGGATCTTGAAGTCTTACCAGAAAAGGGTATCCTCTTAGTGTGTCTTGAGCATAAAGATCCATTATTTCATTATATTTCCCTGAAAAGGGATAGTGCCTAGGACCACTATTTGGTATTTAGGTGTCTCTACCAGGAAAAAACCCTACATAACTACCTCCATCCAATCATCAGCTTCTTGAGGATTTCTCTTGCTGTTAAACCTCAAAGGCCTCTTTCTCTGGAACATGTGTAACACGCTCTATCAGCAGTCACTTCCCACTGGTGGGGCTGGTAGAAACTTCTTCTCTACAGGTGGTGGTTCTACTAGTACACCACCCGAAGGATCTATCATGGTAACTAGTCCCTGCACTGATGCCTCATCACTTGGAGGACCATCGTCGTGATCACTCACTAGAATCCGAGTGGGCTATCCACATAGAGGTGTCCTGTATAGAAGTAGATGTACCAAGGTCAATAAGTTATACTAGGTGAGATGACTCAAAAGAGATCAAAAGAAATACATTTCCTAAACACATGCAACTAGTGTTTTCATGTAATGAGTCCTAAAATAGAATTTAGGGTCCTAGTTTTTGGATCTGTTGGCCACCGCACAAACACTAGACTGTGTGGAATGAAATCTGAACTCAAGATACATGACACAGTTTTCCGTTAAAAATACAGAATCTTAGTTCTTCTAGTAGAACCGACAGCCCTATGATACCACTTTGTCTTGACCCGTCCCTTGGGTCATGTGTCATGACTACCCAAATCCTTCCTTCCAGAGGCCAGGGGATGGTCACTAGCATCAAAAAGGCATATCCAAAAAACAGAAGGTATTTCCTTTTAACTTGTACACACTTAGACAGGGAATACTGCATAAAGGAAACTGCAAAGGAAATAAAAATAGTACAACCCCCACAAAATACCACCACTGAGAGTAAAGTGTGTAAAATGAAAATAAAGGGTCCAGAATACTAGCCCAACTAAAAGGAAATTTCAAAAAATGATGTATATACTATAGATTTTTTACTTCATGGATCATACCTAAATGGTAGGTACATCTCATGGTCAGATGTCACTGTATCATACCACTTTTATCGATCCACCTCTGAGCACCGTCTAGCTGTAGCTACCCAAAGACCCCGTCAATGTTTTTTGTTATTTTCAAAAGACACAATAGGTGTGGTAGAATCCTGTGAAGGGGTGAGTATAATAATACATAGTAGGGACCCCAAGGCCTTTGAAGTTATCGTAGAAATCCATAATGAAAAATACAAAAAAGAGATACCACAGAGGTAATACCACCAAGAAATATCTCAAATACATAGAATAATGTAAAAGACATAGCTCACATCAGTTATAACATAACTAAATAAGTAATGATGATTAGTCGTAAAGCTAGATCATCTTATTTAGTTGAGAGGGTCTACTGTTGACCCATATAGGGTCTCTAGGTGTTGATCCACATCGGGTTGCTAGGCGTTGATCTGCATAGGGCCTCTAGGTGATGACTTACATAGGATCACTAGGAGATGATCCAGATAGGGTATCTAGGGGATGATCCACATAGGGTCTCTAGGTACTGATCCACACAGGGCCTCTAGGTGCTAAACCACACAGGGTTGCTATTCATTCTTCACGTCACACCCATCCACTGGATTCATGCAAGTAGCACACCTGATTATGGTAGGACTTACTCCTCAATCCATATGTCATTATTGACTCTCCTTTTTCATCATAGAGTTTAAGCGAAATGAAAAGGGAAATACCTCAATAAAGGAAGATTCATCCTTTGAATAAACATCAAAAAAATATAAAGGGATGAACAAGGAGAACATTTCCCATAGGTCGTGCAAGTTCCAGCATGGTCGTGTAAGTAGACTTGCGCGCGCCCCAAATGGGTGTGCAGGTGTCTTGTGTGCCCTCTTTGAAAACTGCCCAGGGTCTTCTATAGCCTATAAATACCCAAGTGGGCCCCCCATTTAGGGGAAGACGTTTTCCAGAATTCAGATACAGAGCTCTGAACGCCCAGGTCTCTTCTTCAAGTCTTCTGAACATTTCTATGGTAATTCTTTACCTTGAATGGAAGGTCTAAACAAGAAGAATATGGTCTAAGTGTTAGAATTCACTAACTCTTGCACGCCAAAGTGTTTTACCCTTATGGGAAAATGGACACACTTGCGCGCCTCCTTACCCACTCATTGAAGCTTGTGCGCCACTCTTCTAGAAGTACCATGGGATAATTCTAAAGGCTTTGGTCAAGGATCGCCCAAGTATTACCCTACTGGTTAATAATCGTTCAAGTACCCATGTGCCGCGCAGGTATACGTGCGTGCCCAGGACTTGCGCACCCACGCAGTACCTGCACGCCCACCAGGACTTGCGCGCCCTTCTACCTTTGGGTGCCCTTCCTACCTATTTCACCATTCATATGCCATTCCACCTTTCCTATTCAAGGTTCAGTCTTCAAGACACTCTTCAAAGCCAATTATGGCATGTTTTTTTGATTGACTTCCTTATCTGAAAGGATTTCCGTGGAACATCTCTCAAAACCTAGTGATTTACACATCTTTATATCACTAAAGTTAGAGAGCTCATTCATTCAACCTCATCCTATAAGATGAGATAATCATTTATTTGGGCCTCCTTCTCAGGAGTAAGCCCCAAGTCATTATTGATTTGGACCTCCTTTTCAGGAGTAAGCCCCAAGTACTCATTGATTTGGGCCTCCTTTTCAGGAGTAAACCCCATGTAATCATTGATTTGGGCCTCTTTTCAAGAGTAAGCCCCATTAATAATTAACCTTAATTTGGGCCTCCTTTTCTTGAGTATGCTCCAGTCCAAATCCTCATTAATATGGGCCTCCTTTTTAAGAGTAATCCCCAAGTCCTCATTGATTTGGGCCTCCTTTTCAGGAGTTAGCCTCAGTCATAATTTCCCCTAATTTGGGCAAACCTTTCAAGAGTAAGCCCCAATAATAATTTACCTTAATTTGGGACTCCTTTTCAAGAGTATTCCCCAGTCCAAATCCTCATTAATATGGGCATCCTCCTTAGGAGTAAGCCCCATGTCCTCATTAATTTGGGCTTCCTTTTCAAGAGTAAGCCTGAGGTCCCCTAATCTGGGAATCCTCCTTACGAGAGACCCCAATCATAATTACCTTAGCCTGGGCATCCTCCATAAGAATAATCCTCAGTCTTAAAGTTCCCAAATTTGGGCATCCTCCTCAAGAGTAAGCCCCAACCATGGTTCTCATAACCTGGGAATCTCCCTCAGGAGTAAGCCCCAGTCTTAAAAGTTCACAAATATGGGCATCCTCCTTAGGAGTAAGCCCCAACTCCCTTAACTTGGGCCTCGTTCTTAGGAGTAAGCCTCAGTCTTAATTTCTCTTCAACAGTCTTAATTTACTTTTGATATGGGATTCCTTCTCAAGAGTAAAACCCAATCATGAGTCCCCACCTAATTTGGGCATCTTCCTCAGGAGTAAGCCACAAGCTAGAGTACCCAAATCTCCATGTAGTACATATACCTTTATGGAGCTTGTTCCTGGATTTCTTCGCTGAATTAAATCTTAATCCTTATCTATTTTGGGAAGTCATACATATATAAGCCCCACATCATTGCATCTTTCGTGGAAAAATTGTCTGGTTTCACCAATACCTCTTGTTTCTCACACTAAGCATGACTCACGTGAGCTTAGAGTGTAAAAGTAATCATGTAATCTTTCTTTGAGCCATCAATCATGAATAAACATCATACTCCCTTACTCGAACTACGTGGGTTCTGATTCCTTTTCCAAAACAGAGGAAACATAGGTAGCACATCAACGGGTATGATCCAAACTCTAAAATAATCCATGGCCTTCTGAATGACAATAAACATTATGTTCCCCATTGAGTGGCTTTGAAACCAATATGGTTATTATAATGACCAAGAGACTTTTATGTATTGAAGGATACAATTTACTAAAATCTATAACAAATATAGATGATTCTCTATCAATGAAGAACATCAAATACATATAAAATATTCTCTAAATTTCCTACATATCAATCATTGATTGTTAGATTTAAAGGAAATATCATGTGATACTTGGTAATGTAATAAGGATTCAAGAAAATAACATAAATCTATAAAGAGAGTCCCACAGTAGAAAATAATTCCCCTCAATAAGGTGTGATGAGTCTGACCTCCCATCCACTCGACCAATGATAATTCCTAAGCCTCATCAGTTCACAACTAATGAGTGCTTACCTTTGGAAATTAGGTCCAAATGGATATGGAATCATTGGATGTTTCCGGTTCTACAAACAAACCCCTTAAAAACTGATTGGAATGTTTGAACCTTCAATCAATGAGGTCATACCCAATTCTAGAGGAAACATAAAATGGTGAACCCGACGTGAATCCTTAACCAAATTAAAATGATGCTTTGCTTATTTGTTAGGCCCCTATTTAAAACTCAATGAGAGGGCAAAAAAACACACAATAACATATTTTTGCTCATCCAAAAGAAGAATTTTCTGGACTTATCTTGATTATGTCTGTTATATCAAACATAAACTCTTTTCCATGATTTTCTGCATTTCCAAAATGGCTTCTCTCAAGTTTACACCTGTGAATACGTCTTCCGTGAAAACCTCTGCTGCGAATGCCACTGCTGCTATTCCTGCTGGATCGTCGTCCACTCTGAGGAAGACATAACCTACTCAGTGTCTTCAATGCGGGGTATCAAATGCGCTGGTTAAGGAGTACTGTCAAAACAGTACTATTTCAACTCTGGAGGCCTCTCGAAAAGACGTCCAAGTCAATAATTCAACATGGTCATCAGAACAGCGACGACCGGTGATCAAGAAGCAGGTGGTGCTAACCACCATCTCTAACTGTTTCAGGTCTTTATCCCCAGAACGCAATCACCATTCACTCACATATTCTGAGGAGGTGAATGAGAAGGTCCCTTAGGGCCTTAATTCAAGGAGACATGAGTCCATCCCGAGGGATCCCACTAAAAATCGCCGCCAGACTCATGCGACAGTGTGCCCTAAACATGATGAGGGTATCAATTCCAAGTTTTCAGCTCAAGTTCCCCGAACATGAGCAGGAAAGACGAATTACTAGAGGAGAAATATGGTCAACAGTGAGTAGGTTCTCATCTCTGGAATCTTCAGAGAGGTCCACCATCATAACTTGGAGGCAAGAAACGAGCGGGCACACACACACCCGTCCGTTTTAATTCAGTTGTCCAGTAGACTCGTCTGGCAGCATCACACCAATCCCGCCAGGAAATTTTGGCTGAGTACTATAGACAAGAACATACACCTGTTTATAAATCATTAGCTAATTATCAGGATCGTCTAACTACATATGATGAAGCCTGCCAACCAAATGTGTTGACAACTGGTAAACAGGCACATACACCTGCTTACACTCATCAATCCTGCCAGCAGCCTCGTCTGTCATTATTGAAGTAAGCTCATCAACCATGTTCGGCGGAGTGCAATCAGTAGGTACATACACCTACTAGTATTGATCAAGCCTACCAACAGTCTCATTTGGTAGCATTCGGAGAAGTCAGTCGGAAATCTCTGGTGACAAATAGAAGGAAGACTCAACTCTCTACCCCCACACATGAGTACTTTCAGGATTCACTGACAAGAAAAAGAGGATAGGAGTAGGAACATACTCCTACTCCATGCACGGAATGGACGTATATCCCTATTCTGGCAACTGAAGTAACCAAGCATATTCTATCAATATTGAAAGAGAAAAAGAAAATCCCTTCTCATATTCTAGATTCCTTCCAGGATATTATAACAGCTTTAGCAGCATCTTAGGGGAAGACACATAAATATATCCCTACAAATGGAGTGACACATCAACAATTCACTCCCGAATAGACACATACCACTGTTCCAGTTCAAGAGGGTTGTGAGGCGTACTCCCCCATATCATATGCACAACCATGTCAGGCGCATACACCTGGTTTGAGCGGAGATAATCAACCTGACCTGATCATTTCTCCTAAGCAGGCACACACACCTGCCAAATTGAGTAAGAAGGCATCTAATAAGACGACCTGCCCAACATAGTAATGAAATCAAGGCCCAATATATAACAAGGCCTTACTTGATGCTGAAGTTCTTGATGCACTCAGACAACTATCTTTTGCAACTCAAGATTCTTCTCTCTCAGTTCCCAATAGTGGGAACATTAATTCTGAAGGTCTTCATTAAATAATTATTCATGAAGTCTTGCTTCATGATAATTCGGTCGATATCGAATTTTCATCTTCAGATGAGAGCCACAAGAACCCTCTATGTGGCCAGAAGATCAAGGAGCAAGAGATCTCATCTTTTGTTGTAACCCACCATGGTGGTCCTCCCTATGATGATGAATTTCAATATGAAAGTCCTTTCTGCAGTAGTGATTCACATTGCTTGGAAAATTCTCCAATAGAAAATGTAGTGACGATAAATATGTCTTATACTGAGGCACTTTCAAACGTAAATCCAGTCATGTTTGAAGTTTTACCTTCAGTAAGTGAAATACTTTCTCAACAATAATATATCCCTGGGTGTAGTTCATTCTCCGAACCACCCCTATGTCATCCATCTTCTAGTTTGATCAGTGATTTCTCTACCAGTATTGTCGAATCCGATGAAGAATCAACTAAGTACCAGCTCTGGTATAATCAGGTAAAAGAATCTTCATTGAAATATAAAGAGGATATACTGATCATGAGAAAACAACTGGCGAAAGGTGAAGGGCCAGTCATGTTTTGTCCTCTGGATGACTCTCAGTATGACATTCCAGATATTTTGATGGAATATGGAATTCAAGATATTCGTCTCAACATATGGAAAACTCTTTTTCAGTTTATAAAGGAAGTATTATTTTATGATGAATATGAAAATCATGTTAAGATAATAAAAGGGTTACAACGTCAGATTGATTTGGCATCTCTATCAGTCTCTCGATATCCGAAGGCTGAAAAGCAACAAAGATCCCTTCAGCGTTCATGCCTTGGCGCACTATGAATATTTCTCCAGTTAATTGCCAATTCCCCATCTGGTATTCATTTCATAGGATGGGGTGTTCATGGAGCACTACATTTCACTGTACTCTCTAGTAATCAATTCCCACCGAAAATGGTCTCAAGCAAAGTTATTGCCCGTGGTCGGCCATAGTCAATTTGTTTTGTTTGTAATCAAAAGCATGACCAAGAACATTCCTCAACTAGTTCCTCTCAAAATCAAGAAAATAGAGAAAAAGTAGTTGAATTACTCTTGCATCAAGCAAATGAGAATATTGAACAGGCCTCTCGTTTGGAGGAAGCACATCACCAAGTTACCGAAGTGTTAGAAATCACCAAATGGTCTTTTGAGCCAGGTTATAAAAGTTGATGTAGGTTGATGCATCCATATAATTTCCACACTAAGGTCCACAAGATCAAGAGAGATTTCAAGAAATTATCAGATATAGCATGTCAAGTGCCACCCCAGCTTGCCAGACTGGGGACTCTTTTAACTCATCCCTTGGAATAAACAAATAGAATTCAAGGAGTTGTGGAAAGACATCAGGAACAACCCTAGTCCACTGGACTGGGGACTTTTTCAAATCCTCAATCCCTCCCACAGAGAAAGTTAGTCTTATCTCGATTGGGGAAGAAGCCTAAAGAGGAACCAAAAGCCAAATTATTAGGAGATACCCTCCAAATTACATTTCTTCAAGAAGTTCCTGAGGGATCGAATCAACAAAAGGCAATGTCTCATCAAAGACAAGGAAGAAGACAATATCACTAGAATTCTGATAGAAGGGATGTGATGTGTTATGCATCAATTAATTTCATTAATGTCGTAGTTGCTGATCCACCAGATGAGGTTCATTCTGGGGACTCAGATGAAGAGGTTCCTACTCAACAAGTTATATGCACAGACACAAATGAAGAAGGTGTGCATACATGAAATCAAAGGATTACCCAGAATCTAGGTAATCCTTCAAGTAACCCACTTCCCCCACTCCGAAAGGGAGGTAAAAAGGGGAAAGGAAATAATCAGGTTACAAAACCTTTCTCTAGAGAAGGTCAATCGCTCTCACTAGAGCAAAGATTTTTACAACAGGAGGAATAAATGAAGGAATTGAGGAGGTTTAATGCAGAACTACTTCAAATTAGTCTTACTCCTATGCGTGCTGGAGTTATTCATCCAAGTTAATTTGTTGTGGCTACTGATATGGATCAAGAAAATCCCCCTCTATCAATTCACCCTCACATGTCTAATCCTACGGGTCATGTGCAACAACAATTGGCAGTGCTACCATCAGTTGAAGTACCAGCCACCACATCTGTACCAGCTCCAGTCATTGCACCTATTCAGGTCCAAGCTCAACCATATGTTTCTAAAAATTTAATAACTACTATTGTGTTATTAACAGCTCGGTTGGAAGATATGGAGGGAAAGCATGCTCAAATTCATCCAGAAAAGAGAGCTTACCCTGAATGGGTAGATTCAATACCTCCCCCATCAAGTGTTGGGAAACCTTTATTCCCTATTTTCAATGGATCAGGTGATCCTAAATAGCATTTCACATGTTACATGTCTTGTTGCGATCCTATGATGGGAACTCCAGAACAACAAGAAGCAGTGAAACTCATATGCTTCATGCGAACCTTGCAAGGACTAGCTTTTGTCTGGTACAAAAGCTTGCAATCCTGGTCAATTACCGGATGGGAGGATCATCACCAAAAATTCTTTCTTCAGTTTAGCTCAACGTTGCCAAAGACAACAGTTTTTGATCTTACAAAGTATAATAAAAGGGAGAATGAAAGGGTCTCAGATTTCATTGGTCGCTGGAAGGGTTTAACATATTCCCTAACTTAGCACTCCGTCATAAAGAATTGTTTCCAATCTGTGTAGAAAATTTATGTGATGAGTTGTGCACACCATTGATCCTTGTGAAATACACATGAGGGTTTTGAGACCTTACGTAAATTGCTCAACAGATTGAAGATTCTCTTAAAAAGACTTAGGATAAAGCTCATGTAATTCCATCAGCTCTAGGAAAGAGAATGGGTAAAGCAGAGACTGCTATAATTATGCTTAAACAAGCACCCGTACCTACTTCTACTTCAAAACATTCATCTTCTCAAAGGGATCCACATCCTGAGCGTCAACAACAGATGTATTTTCATCAAGATGATCAAAGAGATCAAAGATGGAAACAATTTGAGGATCTGAAGAGCAAAACATAGTCTTTCTGAAATGAACAAGTTGTTAGTTACTTCATTTCGGCTCTGGAAAATAATTTGGTTCAATTTCCATGGCTCAAGAGGCCAAATAAAAATGGAGATGAATACCGTCCCAATTATTTCCCATTTCGTCAGATGTTGGGGAATCCCATTCAAGAGTGTTTTGTTTTTAAGGACCTCCTACAAAAAATGGATGACTTGGAACAAGTCAATCTGAAAGGTTATTCAACACAGGTAGCATGTGATTCTGCTAAAGATCTAGAGGAGGAAAGGGAGTGGCAAGAAGTTAAGAACAAAAATGCACAAAAATATGATTATTGGATGGTCAGAAAGACAGTCAACCAAACTCATGATATTTTGCGAACACAATTAATGAAACCAATTGTGCCTTCTTCCATGAATACCATAGCAAAACCCTCCTCATCAGAGGTAAATCCTCAAAGAAACATCATTTTTTAAATAAAGAAGAAGAATATAAAGAACATGAGTATGTATCAAAGCCTAAGTTGTCATTGACTTTGACAGATTTTATGCCATCTACTTCAAAGAAACAGGCACCGCCCCCCAAAACGGAACAACCTAAATAGGCTAATCAGGCAGAGTCTTCATCGGATGAAGAGTTGATCTTCAGTTCTGTTAATATGATTCAATTAATAGATCCATATGCCAGTCACAGTTTCTAATTTGATGAGACCGAATTCCCTATATCAAATAGAGGAATCAGAAGTTGTTCCAGAGGCTTAGGATACAGGGGAAGATAGGGATCTTTCAGAGGTCACTATTTCAATTATACCCCTGCCAAAACTGTGTATGCGGCAGAAACTCATGGTAGAGCCCTTCAACGAGCTCAACAAGAACAAGAAAGTTCTTCCACACAGGGCAGACTCATTCCTGGCACAATTATTCTGGAAGATCTGTTGAAGGTTCCATCTTCTTCCTCTTAGCAAGTAAATAAACCTAATCGTTCTAATCTTCCTAATCCATGAGTATTAACAACTCCTATCCTGGTACAAGATGCATCAAATTCCAAAGCATCAACTTCCAAGGCACCTGCTAAACCACATGTTCCTGTGGGGAAACATAGACCTTTGGATCAAATGAATGATATACTGAAGCACCTGGCCCAAGTACCGGCCAATTTATCAATTATGGATGCCTTGAATTTATTGACGGATCTTCAGGAGGCACTCATTGAGGCTTTGTCAATTCCTCAGGAGTTTGAGACCGAAAATGTTGTCATTGAAGTCTACCATGTAAAGAATAATCCTGCAGAATTCCATGCAGTAATATCTTTTACTAATGAAGACGAAAATGATGTCGTGCATTGATATATTAGTCCTTTGTACTTATCTGGAAAGTACAATGGTGTAGATGTTTGAAGAGTTTTCATTGATAATGGTTCAGGAGTCAACCTCATGCCCATTCGTAGCATTCATCGATTGGGCCTCAGAAAATCTGATTTATCTCTTCTACATTGATGTTACAAGGATATGATAAAAATGAACAAGAACCACTAGGCGAGATTACACTCAGAACTCAATTTAGATATCTTGTATCCAATTCGTATTTCATTGTTGTTGATCAAGACTCAGCCTTCAACATCTTTCTTGGAAGACCCTGGCTACATCGGCATGCAGCTATCCCTTCGTCATACCGTCAATGTCTCAAATATTGTTTCGATGGACAAATTGGGACATTGTATGGTGATAAATCCCCGTTCAAGACATGTGAATCTCAATACATTGAGGTGGAATTCTATCTCATAAATGGAAATTACAAAACCGCAACAAGGGAGATTACCAATGTTAATGCTCCATATGGTTTGGAAAAGAATCCAGTAAACCCATTTACACATGTGAGTACAGATTATGTGTTACCTATCAGTAAAATTGACAGGATAGACCCAAATCAAAATACTCTTATGGAAACCTCCATAATGTCAATTACGGAAATCATGCCAAACAACATGGGAGAAAGTGGTGATCCACCAGGCAGTGATGAAAGCACAAATGGAGATGTCTTCATTTCATATGCTGAAATCCAACATGTCTATACTTTTCTAATCAGGACAGGGAAAGTTATAGCAATGTTAGAGGTAAACAATGTTGTTGATTCTCAATCCATTATCTCCTCTTTGTTACCCAAAGAAGACCCTTCATCATCAATCGGGTCGAAAATGAAAGCTTCTTCTTCAAAATGTGAAAATTTTGACATTTATTATGATTATGGAAATTCTTCTTCTTCATCTACTATGTAGGTAGAAATGGAAGAAATAACACAAGATGAAGAAGAAGAGTTAGATCTCAGTGATGCTCCTCCAGCATTTGAGGAGTGTATCTCTACCAACGTGGATGAACTAAGAGAAATAAATTTGGGTACAAAAGAATATCCACGCCCCACTTTAATCAGTGCGACAATGAATCTTGAAGAACAAGAGATGTATATTTCATTTTTAAAGAAAAATCAAGACATATTTCCTTGGAACTAAACAGAGATGCCAGGGCTTGATCCTGATGTTGCCACTAATAGTTTGGGTTTTTCAGAAGAACATCGAGGATTCAAACAAGTTGCTAGGAGAAAACACCCAACCTATGCTTCCAAAATTGAGGGTGAAGTGGATAAGCTCATCAAATCTAACTTCATCAGAGAAGTTCAATATCCCAAGTGGTTGGATAATATTGTCCCAGTAAAAAAAGAAGAATGGGAAAATTAGAGTTTTCATTGATTTCAGAGATCTTAATCGGCATTTTCCTAAGGATTATTTTCCAGTTTCGATTACAGAACTATTAATTGATGAAACAGCTGGCTATGAAGCACTTTCCTTCATGGATGGATTTTCCGGATATAATAAAATCTGAATGGCTCTAGAATATGAGGAATATACAGCCTTCAGAGCCCCTCAGGGTGTGTTTTTCTATCGGGTAATGCCCATTGGATTAATGAATGTAGGCGCAACACATCAGCGTACCATGCATTGTATCTTCAAACCCTTTTTAGGGAAGTTTTCTAAATGTTATGTGGAAGATTTGGTGGTTAAATCCAAACAATGTTCTAATCACTTGGCTGATTTGGAAATCATATTCCACAAACTTCGGCAACATAATTTGAAGATGAACCCCTTAAAATGTGTTGTTGGGGTATCCTCAAGAAAATATATCAGCTTTGTCATATTCCATCATGGTATCGAGGTCGATCTTGAGAAGACAAATTCAATCCTTGGTATGTCACCTCCTCGAAATTTACAATAATTGAGAGGAATTCAAGGACACTTAGCCTGTCTTTTTCATTTCATCGCCAATTTTGTAGGCAAAAGTTTTCCCTTCACCAATTTGATGAAGAAGTGAGTAACTTATAAGTGGACTGAAGAATGTCAAGAGGCATTCGATATTCTTAATAAATATCTCTTGAGTCCACCGGTACTAATGCCACCTATTGAAGGAAAACCACTTATCCATTATGTGACAGCTCTAGAGAGATCATTGGGTGCCTTTATTGCTCAGAAGAATGATGCTGGGAATGAAAACAGCCTCTACTATCTCAATCACACTATTCTTGAAGCAGAAACCCGATACTCAAATATCTTGAAATGCTACCGAGAATTAATATTTGCAGTTCAAAAGTTGAGACACTACCTGCAACATCATGACGTCCAATTGGTATCTCGCAATAACCCGCTCAAATTCATCCTTAGTCATCCAATTCTTACAGGATGTCTTGCAAGGTGGGCAGTTATTTTGCAGCAGTTCGACATTCAGTATGTGTCTCAAAAGGAAATAAAGGGCCATGCTCTAGCTGATATCCTTGGTGAACACCCTTTAGTGGAAGACACATATTCAGATATTGAACTTCCTGATGAGTAAGTCTTCTCTATTCAAGATAGTCTTCAGGTATGGGAAATATACTTTGATGGTGCTTCCAGAAGTCTAACTGGGAAGAAAATGGAAAATCCTAAAGTCAACAATGTTGTCTCAGGAATTGTACTCATTTCTCCAGAAAAGGCCATTTTACCTTATTCCTTCACTGTGTTGAGATGAGGTACAAATAATGAAGCGGAATACCAAGCTCTTATTGCAGGATTTGAATTGGGGCTTCAAGCATAAGTGAATCACATAAAGGTGAAAGTTGATTCAGACCTGGTAATCAAACAAGTCAATGGGGAGTATGCGATCAAAAAAGAAGAAATAATCCCTTTGTATGATTACGTCAGAGAGTTAATGGCAGAATTCCCTTCGGAACTGACATTTTCTTATGTCCCAAGATCACAGAATGCTCAAGCTGATGCACTGGCTAATATAGCCACAGCTCTGCAGATCCAAATCGGGACGAGACAACCATCACTATTGCCCACCATCGTACAATTTAACCTTATGTTCAAGCCAGAACAGAAGAGATCAATGAAATTAGTCCCATTCCTGAACCATATGGTCATGCTACAGGATGGATGGCACCTATCAGGGAATGCATTCAAAATGGAACACTTCCACCTAATAGAGCCAGGATAGAACAAGTCCAGAGATGTGTGGTCAATTTCACTCATTATGATAGACCATATCACTTAGGGAAAATTCTCTACAAAAATGGTTTTGATGGTGTTCTCTTAAGATGCATTGATGGTGAAGAGACAATGGCTGTCATGAATGAAGTGCATGCAGGAGTTTGTGGTGCCCACCAGTCTGGACATAGACAGTCTGATCAGATTGGAAGGCTTGGATACTTTTGGCCTTCAATGATACAAGATTGAGTTGATTTCACAAAGAAGTTTAATTCATACCAAGTACATGCAAACTTCATTCATCAACCCCGAGAGTTGCTTCATACAGCTATATACTCGTGTCCATTTTCCACATAGAAAACGGATGTGGTGGGACCTTACCCTTCAGCTATGACAAAGCAGTTTAAGTATATTCTTACTACTACTTACTTCTTTTCCAAATGGGCAGAGGCAATACCTCTCAAAGAAGTTTGTTTTAAAAGCATTGTTAGCTTCATCAAGTCTAACATCATTACCAGATTGGGTGTCCCTTATACCATACTGACGGACAATGGAACCAACTTTTGTTCATCTGAGGTGAAGAAGTTGTATCAAGAATACAACATCAGAGCCAATCATTCATCTTCGTATTATACAGTGGCCAATGGCTAGATAGAATCCTTCAACAAGACTCTGTAAAATATACTACAAAAGATGGTGGATAAAGAAAAGAGGTCATGTCCTGATAAATTCTTTCATGCTCTATGGGATTATCGGACCACCACCCGCACTGCAACGCGGTCAACTCCATATTCACTGGTATATGGAAAGGAAGCAGTGTTTCCCATTGATGTTCAATTACCTTCGCTCAGAGTAGACATTTGTGATCAATCATCTATAGATGAACAATATCAAAATCAATTGAATTAATTGGAATGGTTATATGAGAAAATATTGTGCACTCTTCACCACTTAGAAGGCAATCAGAATCGAATAGCACAGGCTTTCAACAAAAAAGTTTGTCTTCGTTCATTCGTTCAGAGAGAATTGCTATTAGTTCTCAGAACTCCAATGATACTAGGAAGGAAGCCTCTCAAGCATTAACCAAAGTGTTAAGGACCATATTCAATACATAAAGTCTATTCCAATGGAGATTATTCTTTAATCTCAATGGATAGAGAACTCATCACTACTCCAACCAATGCCAGATTTCTGAAGAAGTATTTTCTATAAACAAAAAATACACCATCTATGGTCCATGCATATGACCTTAAAATATTTGCTTGTCCCTTATGTCCAGAACGTCGTTAAACTGCACCATCCATGGTCCATGCATATGACCATAAACTATTTGCATGTCCCTTATGTCCGGCATGACGTTAAACAACATCATCCACGGTCCATGCATATGACCTTAAACTATTTTCATGTCCCTTACATTCAGCACGATGTTAAACTGCACCATCCACGGTCCATGCATATGACCTTAAAATATTTTCATGTCCCTTACGTCCAGCAAGACATTAAACTACACCATCCATGGTCCATGAATTTGACCTTAAACTATTTTCATGTCCCTTATGTCAAGCACGACGATAAACTGCACCATCCACGGTCCATGCATATGACCTTAAACTATTTTCAAGTCCTTTACATCAAGCACGAAGATAAACTACACTATCCACAGTCCATGCATATGACCTTAAACTATTTTCATGTCCCTTACGTCCAGCACAACGTTAAACTGCACCATCCACGGTCCTTGCATATGACCTTAAACTATTTGCATGTCCCTTACGTCCAGCATGACATTATACTGTGACGTCCATAATAAATGACACTAAACTATACAGAAGTCCCTTACATCCAGCAACACATTAAACTACATAACCAACGATCCATTCATATAACCTTAAACTATTCGTACATTCATCCAACATGACGCTAAACTGTGAAAAAGTCCCTAATACGTCCATCATGACGTTAAAATGTGTCCTCTTTTGTCCTTACTACATGACATTAAACTGCACAGTCCCCTTTATGTCCAAAATGAAATTAAACTATATTTTCCCCATCATCCTAACTAAATGATGCTAAACAATATATAAATCCCTTAAAATGTCCTACATGACTTCAAACTGTATTCTTTTCCCTGCTATATGACACTAAATTGTGCAGCACCAATAGTCTTAACAACAAGACTTTAAACAACATAGTCCCTTCATATGTCCAACATGACATTAAACTGTGCATCATTATGGTTATTGTTACCTCTTGTTTTTTACACTGAGGTTAACTCATGTGTGCTCTGAGAAAATTTCAACCATAACACCCTCTTTGGGCCGCTAACCACGTGTAAGTCCCAACATAATATTTTAGGTCAACGACCCTAAAAACAACTTGATCACTAATTCATTCTTTAATTTAACTATGTGGACTTTGATCCTTTCCTTCCAGGCTAGGTACGTAGGCAACCCCCCAAATTTCAATCCCAAAACCATTCTCTTCTCATCGGTTCACCTTCATCTCACATGATGTTGATAGGTGAAACCGCTACCAGAATCAATATCTTTACATTGGTTCACCATCATCCTCTCTATATGACATTAAACTGTACAACACTTTTGTCCTGTACGACAATAAACTACAATATTCTTTGATATTATCACCTGAGAGGGAATCATTGTTTACATTGATTTTCAATCATGTTATATTCAAAATAAAATATTGTGCATACATGGAAATACCTGAATCTTTTATCATGGGTTAAACCATCATTGTACTAATGTCCCCTTTCACCCTTCACATGTACGGACCAAATTTGTATAGAGGGTATTTCTAGAACTATGTTCTCTTGATTCCCATCCTTATGGGATATGTAGAACATTCGAGTGTCCCTCAAATCCAGCCCCATGTCTTTTGGGCCTAACCCCAAATTCTACTTTCAGTCCCCTTGCGGAAAATTTCCCATGAAAACACACACTGTGTATTTCTTTTAATGGTATGAGTTCTATGAACCTAAAATAATATCTCCCACACTTTCGTCCCAAAATACGTTAAACTGCGTTTCAAGAACTTTTTACGGCTTGATTCCCATCCTTATGGGATACGTAGTGAATTCCAAAATTTTCAAATTAGGATCCAACCACAACATGATTATTGTTATCATTGATCTATGTATCTCTACATACATTGGACAATACCAATCTTTATGTGTCATAATCTTAGTCTAGAATACTTCTAGGTCTATATAACCCTTTCCATGACTTAAGTCACAAAATGTCCAATTTCTGATAATTCTTTTGCCTGACCATGCAGCATGTGCCCGTAGGCGGCCTTGCATAAACAATCTACATAACAGATGTGTCAGCCAAAGGATGCTATTATTTAACTATGCTACAAATTCCCTTAGGTGGCCCTGAATAATTCAACCCCCTAATGGGTTTTTCAATTAGCGGTAACTTCATTCTTGGGAGGAAAATCTATTTTGTCCTTAGTTGTCTTAATGACAATATGTAGGGATCTATAAAAAAATGAACATCCTTAACATATATGTCCCATACACTTTTTCCCGATCTGAAATTATCCAAGTCTATGGTTTATATTTTCCTTCCCTAAGTTTGGGTCAGATCTTCATAGGAGTAACATTCATCCAATTCTTAGACAATACTGTTTCGAAATTTCTTCTCCATATTCAAGTACCTCTCTCCATACAGCAAACTCTATGCTTTGGAAAATTTGAATCCTCATAAACATTAACTAGATTTTTAGCAGTAGAAAAGTAAATTTTTGAGAGTTATTTTGCCTGAATATGTAGCACATGCCCTTTGGCGGCCTTGCATAAATAGTCTACATAATGGACCTGTCATCCAAAAGATGCTATTATTTGACTATGTAGCCAATTCCCTTAGGTGTCCCTACATAATTCAACCCCCTAACAGGTTTGTAAAATATTGGCAACTTCATTCTTAGGAACTAATTCTTCTAAATCCTTTTAGCTCTTTTTCATATCTTTCCTCAGATTCAAATTTAATTAATTCAAATTTTAAATATTTTCCCTCATACTTGAGTGTGGTAAAATATTTTCAGATAAGTTGTCAAGGAATTGAGTCAATTTTAATCCATTTCAGTCAAAGATATTTCAACCTTAAACATTAGCCTCTTTATCTTAAATGCATGACTTTAAACTACCCACAAAAGACAAGGGAACTCTAAATGAAAGTCAAGTTCCATCTCACTAAACATACATTTTGTATGATTTATGTAATATTGAGAAATTAAAAGATTCAAATTTTGTAGGTTTATTTATAATAATCCTAGTAAAAAAACAAACAATGCTTACTAGGCCCATTGGCTTAGGTAAACAAATTTAAGAAGGTAGCAGGAAAGTACATGCACAAGTGATTGACGAAGAAATAATTCTTTCCATTTAGTGTACAGGATATTAGAAGGACATCCACAGATTGGAGCCTCTTCTCCTTTCCAAGAAATTAAAAGTGGTTGTCAACGTAAGTCTTCACTTGATGAAAAACATCCCAAGCATCATCTGCAGCTCACTGAAGCTCTTGCACCTGACCAACTTCACTCTTTTGAGCATAATGGAGTGCTTTTTTGGCATCTGCAATGGCTTTCATACCATTCGTTTGAGCTCCCTCCAGCAAATTATTGAGTTGGTAAAGTTCCCCAATAACAACATCTAACTGTTTTTGAAGGTGCATCTGCTGGACGACTTTATCTTTGATCTTATACTTCAGCTCCTTCATCTTGGCAGCATAGTCAGCCTCAGCTTGGGATTCCGCAACCTCAAATTTACTAATGTTGACTGACATCTTTACTTTGTTCAGATCTTCATGACACTTTTGCTCTTGCTCCCTTCTTAAGATGACCTATTTCACTACAGTATGGATCTCTTGATATCCAAAACTGCCAAGTCCTATCATGATTAATAGGGATGACAATCGAGGGATCTTCGATGATAGCTATTCTAAAGGCACCTCAGATATGATTTTCCATATGTTGTTCCATGTCATGCGTCGTGAAAATATGAGCTCCTTAAGTACATCTGGGTCTGATTCAACATCATCATCACAGGGGGGGGCATGTAATCTAGGATTAATGCACTTAAGGAAGTGCCATGTTCTACTCCTTCCCCCCGGACCCTGGTTGCTTCGCCTTCTACTACTGTTTGGGCGGAAGTTGAGACTTCATCCCTAGATCTAGCCATTGAATTTGATGGCCCTGTTCGATCAATTAAAAGTATGATTAGTTTCAAATAACAATGAAAGTTGGTTTTCTATCTTGAAAACTCAATTCAATCATTACCTAATAGTAGATCAACAGCTTGAGTAGACTCCTGGTCTCACTTGTCCTTGACTGATGTTATATGCGTCCCAAATTAATTACCCATTCGTAAAACATTAGTATAGCAAAAGTTTGGGGTCGATCCATAGGGAACTATGGTGTGCATGAATTCAATTGAGTTAATAATTAATTAGGTGAAGTATGTAGAATTTAGAGTTGATTGGTTTGATTTTTGGTTTCAGATTAAAACTATATTGTTTTACTTTGAAGAAATGATTGCAATTTTAAAGAAAACAATGAGTGGATATAAAGAGTTTAAAACAGGAAGAAAGGACGTGTCGGGGCTGTGGTGATTAAAGAGTTCTTATGCAAGATGATTAAATGGATGTCTTGTTCATGAGAACTCATCATTCTAGTTTTCATTTTGTTACAAGATTTCCTTGGTCCGGATCCTCTTGTTTGGAATTAGAGAAGTTGACTCTGTGGTCTGGTAGTCAATGTTCTTAATTCTTTATTAAGTTCAGTCCATTATTTGAATCGGTGAAATCTTTCCAATGGTCATGGATGTTTTCACCATTAATTCTCTTTCGTATCGCTGAGAATTCTTCCCTTGGTTGGGCTCAGAATTCTCAGTTATATTTGAAAGTGAATTAAGAAGAGTAAGAAGATTTACAACGAGCAAACACAACTATATCAACAAACACCCAAATTACGATCCTTTCATCCACATCTCCAACACGAGGGGTTTTGTTACACATAAAAAGTAGGAGAGAAATGACACATGTTATACCTGACGGATTCATTGTGTAAGAGTTGAGGTAAGGTGTCAAAAGGCAGTATGGCATAATGGTGGAATGACGGCACCTCGGTGGATTCGGGAATGGTAGTAGCAGAGCTTCTCTCCCTTATAATGGTTTTAAACGCTTCAAAATCTGAAGGCCTAGGCCTCTTTTTATAGAAAAATAAAGTACACTATCTGTATAGAATGTACACAACGTGTCCTTTTCCTGAATGCTCTTTGGCACCAATTTCTCCACAGATAGGCGGACTAACACGCCGTCTTTGACTTTTGGACACGGTGCCACCTAGTGGTTGAGTGTACATGGTGTGTAGCGCCGCAATACACGGCATGTACTGTCATGATTTGGAAACCAACTCCTTCTAGAATATCAGACACAGCATGTAGAAATGGAACACTCCGTGTCTCCTTCAATGGCCACATGGGCTTGTAGAAACTTCTCGGCAACAACCACTTCTAGAATGTAGTACATGACATGTCATGCCACCACACACGGCATGTAGATTCTGTCCGGTGACATGGGAGTTTACACCCTCCTTCGGTCTGGGTCCCTGTCTGAGTGTACACAGTGTGTAAAAAATGTACATGCCATGTAGTTGCAAAATTTTCACAAACATCCCTTGATTTATGTATTTTAGCCAGAAAGATCCTGAAAGTAAATAGAATCACCAAAATCAGAGAATATGTTCATCAAACAATAAATATTTTCTAAAAACATGTTTTTATTGTCAACTAAATATATTCAAATGTATACACAAATTTGGTGAATCAAACTCCCCCACACATAGTCATTTTCTTGCCCTCAATCAAAATCTCAACATCTAATTAATAGAGTCTATACTTTTTAAAAGAGGGACATTTAATTAATAAAAAGTATAAATGATAAAGTTACTGAGGAAAATTCTAAAAGGCACAAAAAAATTCAATTCATAAAATATTCAAATCATGCCTCATATATATTTCACTTAACTACTCTCATCCTCTTTCAACACATTTTTCAACATTTTCAAAAATATGCATGCCACTTGATAATCCACCTTACCAGTCAATATCACACTCCACACTCCAGATTTTTGATTCAGAGTTATGATCAATCTTTGGTATATACACTCTATCCATAGGTTTTTAAGATTCTATGTTCTCTACTTCAAGAAAAATTGAATTACAATAATCATGAGGGCTTTATCAATAATGTTCAGATGTCTCTGTGGCTAAGGGATGGTATGTTCTGCTGTGAAAAATAAATCTTGAGTCACGAAAAAGGAAGGATAATTCTTTTAAACAATAGTGCATGACATTTAAAGTAATGTTCAATGAAAATGTTTCCTTCTCAAGCTCAGTAGAATGCTATTTTAATCACCACCTTTTCCCTTAGTCAAGTAGGGTTCCGAATTGAGCACAATGTTCCCCACTCTTTGGAAAGAAAAATTCTCTTCTTCTCTTTTTTTTAAGAAGAAATCAAGGGAAACACTTATGAAAAAAACGAATAATTGTTTGGAACCCTTTCTGGCCCAAATATTCAAGAGGCACTCCACTACACTCTATTTCGTGGTTGTGCACAAAAATATTCCATGTATTTCCAACTCCCTCTTTAAAGCTCCAAAATGAATAATCATGCAAAGTTCAAAAAGAAATAGGGTAGGAAGGGAAATAGTCTTGTAAAGAGGCTTCTTATAAAGGCTGTTCATGGATTATATGTGATTAACCAAGATTAAATGTAGGGTAGGTCTCAATATAAAGGGGGTTGAAACAATATAATGCCTCAATCATTTTAAATCAATTCAAAAATTCTTCATGTTTCGAAAAGAAAACATGCAAATTCTTATAGTGATGCATATCTTAAGAATCTCTTAAGAAAGAGGGTATTAGAAAAGAAATTTGAAAAAGGGTTTAGAATACCTCTTAGGAGTGGAAAATAATAAAGGGACAATTAGGTCATGACATGCATATAAATTATTAGCCTAATAAATGTAATTAATCAAGGATTAAATGTTGTAATTGAAACTATATCAGCAATCATTTTAAAATACTTAAGAATCAGAATAGGCATAAAACCCTCAAAAAGTTCCTAATGATAACTTGAGCATGGATAAATTAAACCAAAAATTGCCTCAATTTTTCAAATATATAATCTAAAAATTATTTATCCTAGATTAGTTCAAGGGAAAAGACTATGGTGAAAGAGATAAATACTCCCCCACACTTAATACTGCACATGGTCCACCAAGTTCAAGACTAAGGTAAAGGGTGGGAAAGGGTGAGATATGGGGGACAAAATGAGGGAAAGCAGTGGAAGAAGTATATCCAAAAAGAAAGAAAATAGAAATGGAAAAATACTCCCCTCGTAAAAAGAGGTTCCCAAGGAGCTCCATGATACCTGTGACTCTCGAGAAAAAAAACTACAAACACACATAACATCACAACACAAAAAATGACAAAAGAGATATATAAGATAAAGAAAAATGTCACTATCATGGGGTCACCTCAGGGGAGGAAACATCTTGTACAAAACCAGCTGGCAGAAATGGCGTGGGAGCCGTGGAAGTAGGAGGCTCGGATGCTGCACTGGGAAGGGTAGCTGGAGATGTAGGAGCTGCAGGTGCGAGACTTGGCAAAGGAAGCTCAGAAGTAGGCCCAGGACCAGCAGCAGTGGCAGCGGAAGGAGGAGTAGTAGCAGGGCTCATTATAGACAGTAGAGTTGAATCTGTTGCCTACATTTGAGAGGGTGGTGGAGTAGCATCAGAAGTTCCAGGAGCTGAGGCAGAAGCTAGTGGCGGTGGCAATGGAAAACTGAGAGGCTCAGCAAGATGCACCAACAGCTGCTCCATATGTTCCTAGCGGCTGTCGAGATGAATCAAATGCTACGCTATGGTGTCCTGGGAGCCGATAATATGATCCAACCGCTACTCCATATGATCTTGTCGCCTATCAAAGCGACCCATGTCCTGCTCCATCGCAGCTAGGTAGTGGGAAAGGGCAAGATCGACCGAGGGTGTGGGGGAAGGTGGGATGGGTGAAGGGACATAAGAAGGAAGGTCAGAAGAAGTGGGTTCAGTAGGAGGTGGGTGAGGTGGAGAAGCGGGAGGGGGTGGGGAAGGAGGGGCAGGGTCAGCAGGTGGGGAAGGAGGGTCAGCGGGTGGCGGGGCTCGAGCCTGAGCCACGATGTAGGCACCCCCTACTTCCGGACCAATCCCATGCAAATGAGCATGAGAAATTCCATCCACTAGGGTGAACCTAACAAGTCATGAGGTAAAGAGGGTAGGAATACCCTGAGGTGGTAGGCAAGACATGAGGTGTAAAACCCGCCATTCAGGTTGCCCTGACGGCTGGTAAACATGGAGTGTAAATAGGAGGTGGTGAGAAAGGAGAGGCCTGGGTAGTCATGCCGCATGACACAGGTAAGAAACTCCATGTGACAGCTGGTCATGACCCCCATATCCTCAGGGCGGGGGAAAAGTATGACACTGAAGCACCGGTGGGCGAAGCGAAGGATGGGGTCGGCAATAAGAGGTATCTTCTGTGAAGTGGGAGAGTACTGGTGGTCAAGCCAAGCGATCTCCCGCCACATGGAAATGAGGTTAGAGTGCTCAGTCCGTGTAAAGGTAGAAATGAGGGGTGGGGTGATAGGATGGGGGTAGAAGCCGCACGCTCGGACAAACTCTGTCATGGTAAGAGAGAAACGTCGGTAGCCTTGCTGGAATCGAACTACGGTTACCACATCACCAGGCTTCTCCTGGTACTCCACTCCATCAAACTCAAACGAGGCCGCAGACTCCAAAAATAAATCATGGAACACATGATTGCTGACCTATAAAATATCAAGGAGTGAGGTGTGCCCGAGAAGCGCCTCCAACTCCTACCAAATACCGAGCTCCTGTGGAATGCTACTGTCGAGGTATTGGCCACTCAATGGTATCAGACGACGAGAGAAGCGTCGAACCCTATCAAATGTGAGGTCAGTGACTTGGAATACTTTGCAAGGATAGGGAGCACCTGTAGGTCCCGACCCAGGTGTCAGTGCAGTAGCAGCGACTGGCTCTGTGGGTGGATCTGCTGAAGTAGAGGGTGGCTCAGTGGAAGGTGTGCTCGAAGTGGGACCGGTTGATGATGAAGATGACACAGGTAGAGTGGCAGCTGGTGTAGCAGAAGTAGACTCAGTCTCTACTGAGGGAGTGAGTGGCGGCAGTATGGCCAAATGAGGGAGCTTGAAGACCAGAGCGTCTGGGTCTAGCTCCGTCGACGGTCGGAGTTGGATACGACGAAAGAGGGACCCCTCTTCCTCAGTGGCGGAGGCTGGCCGCATCCCTCAGGAAGGCTCAGGATCTACCATAATCTAGAAAAAAGAAATAAAAACCAAACAAAAGAAAAAGAAAGGAACAAAAAAGAAATAAAAACAATGAAAATGTGAGAAAAGAGGAAAATAAAAGTACACGGTGTGTACTCCAGAGTACCCGGCATGTAGTTGGAAATTTAGAGTATCCCATGTTCTCTGGAGAGACACGCCAAGGGTAAAAATATACCATGTAAAAGTACAGGTTATGTACCGAACGTACACGCCGTGTTCATTCAATGTTTAGGTGTCCATGTGTGACAAACAACACAACCATGTTTTTATCATTTCAAAGTAAATAATACATGTCGTGTAGGTGAAGGACACAGCGTGTACGACAAACGAAGAACATGGCCGTGTAGAGGGGGAACGCGGGCTGAATCATGGACAAAGAATACACCACTTGTATAGAACATTCTCACCATGTTCATTCAAAGTATAAATGGTCGTGTATTCATTAAGGACATGACCATGTTTGTGAAAATTATAACAATAAAGGACACACCCTGTAGCGATAGGACATGGCGTGTTCTTTACCAGAACAACATGTCTGTGTGGAGGGGAAAACACGGGCCGGCCAAAAGAAATGGTATACATGGTGTGTACCAAACACACACGCCGTGTATGTGAAAATGGTGTGTGAGGCCGTGTGTAAAGGGGTACTCAGGCATGCTGAAAAAGGACATGGTGTGTACCGAACATAGACACCATGTCTACTCAAATTCAAACTATTTCGTGTCTGGCCATGTCCAGAAGTACACGGCGTGTGTTATTCATTTCGTGGCTATGTACTGGTGGAAGCTGAACGGTCGACCGTTCTGAAAAACAACCTAAACGATTCTAAAAACATGAAATAGAGAGTGTAGAACAGCGTACCTTGACCGAGGATCACAATGCGAAAGAAATCAGAGCTTGAAATGCACCAAATCAACAGATCTAAGAGATGGGGGTGTGGGTGTCGTTCGGGAGAAGAAATGAGAAGAAGGGGGATAAATGGGGAGCCGCGCGACACGGGCTCAAGCCGGGTGGCCTACGGCTTATATAGGCTCGGTACACGACATGTATTTATTTACTACACGTCGTGTATCTCCAAATTTTTTTTAACATATACTATATAATAATTTATATAAATTAATTAAAAAAAGTAAAATAGGTATATATATATATAATTAAAAGAAAATAAAATTATACATGTAATGTAGTGGGAAAGTACATGCCGTGTGTTTAAAAATTTGAAAAAGTGAAGTAAAAACTTTGGTCCGGTCGTCGGGGTGAGGTTCGAACTGGTGATCAGCCGTTCCTAATGGAAGACCTCAACCACTGGAGAAAAAGTTGTACTGCTGCCCATATTTTTCATTTATATATATTTATTCTATATGACCTATACACACGGGAATAACGAAAAGGCCGGCGTGTGGTTTTTATTTTATAAATGATGGGGATAAAGTGAGGAGATTAGTGCAATTTGAAACCGGGTCTTTTGAACCTGGTACTGAGACTTTGCGAATATTCCAACTTCACCCGCATGTAATTTCTTATTTTAAAAACATTTTCAATTTATATTGAAAAATTATGACACACACGGCGTATATCTAATTGCACATCGTGTGGTTTTATTAAAAGAACAAATGATGGAAATGGGACGATTATCTGGGTTCGAACTCGGGTCTTTTGGAACCGAATTACGATTCTAGCCAACCGATCCATCTCCATCATAGGATTTATTGTAAACACACATTTATAGGACAGGTAGGTCAGGAGGGTTCGATTCGGGAATGGATCGAATAAACTCCAGTGACTTTACCATCGGCACTGGCATCATCCCTATTTATTTATTTGTTATTCTAAAGATGTATACTATTAAGATTATAAATTAAAAAGATAAGTACACGCCGTGTATATAAGTGGGACATGACATGTAACCTCTGGGTTGCCTCCCAGGAAGAACCTTTGTTTTAGGTCGTTGGATCGACCATCTTACCTTTCTTACATGATATTTACGGTGGATAATGGTCTAAATAGTGGCTGCCCTGGCCATCTAGGAGTTGCATGTTCTCTGTCTCTTCATCAACAGGAATGTCTCGAATGTTAAAGTTATCAGAAATATAGGAACATACCAGATAATCAACCAGGAGATTTTCCATGTTAGTTTTTACAGAACAATCCTCATGATCAGACGATGATGCCTGCTTGATGGCTTTGAGAACATTGTAGGATAACCTCTCGTCTCCTACCTGGAAAATCATCTCTCCCTGGTGCACATCAATGAGTTCCTTCCAAGTGGCTAGGAAAGGTCTTCCCAATATAATTGGTGCCTCCATATCATCCCCCATATCGAGGATGATGAAATCTGTTGGGTGGATCAGCCTACCCACCTTGACCAGTATGTCTTCCAGTAGCCCCTTCAGATATATAATGGATCGATCAGCAAGTTTAAGGGATACTCAGGTTGGCTTCAAATCATGGAGCCTGAGTTTTTGGAAACCTCTGAATGGCATGAGGTTGAAAATTTCTCCCAAGCCGTATAAAGATTTTCCAAATTCACAGGTTCTAATTGTGTAGGGAATAGTAAAACTACATGGATCCTGGAGCTTTGGAGGAATGGAAAGTTGAACGACCATGGAGCACTCCTTTGTGAGGGAAATGGTGCACAGATCCTCCATATTATGCTTATTGGAAAGGATGTCCTTTGTGAATTTGGCGTATGTAGGCATTTGTGTTAGGGCCTCCTCAAATGGGATGTTTATGTAGAGATTTCTGAACACGTCCATGAATTTACCAAGTTGGTGGTCTAGCATTCTCTGCTTCATTCATTCTAGGAAAGGAAATTCAGGCACAAATGGTTTGACAACTTCTTTTCCCTTGCCTAATTGAGCCTCTAGTGATGGATCTTCAGATGAAGATGGATCGGAAACTGGACCTTCTTTATCAAAAGGGGATGGAGGTGCAGTTGACTGGTGGGTTGGTTCCTTATATAGCAACGCTTTTCTGCTACGCAAGGTGATTTCATTGGCCTCCTCACATGGGTTCTTCTCAGTGTTTCCTGGTAGTGTACCGGGCTACCTCTCTGATAACTGGTTTCCTATCCAGCCAATTTGATTCTCAAGGATTCGAATGGAAGCCTCCTGGTTCTGGAATTTCGTTTCAGTAGTTGATATAAATTTTTTCATCAGGTACTCTAACCTTGACGTGTTCTCTTGCTGAAAAGGATGGGCAGGTGGTGGATGTGGTTGTTGCCTTTGTTGCTGCGGGTGAGGGTTCGGGTACACTTGCTGCTGATAGGAACCTTGCTGGAACTGCTATCTCGGAAACAGATTATGGTACTGAGGTTGATTGTTTCCAGGCGGTTACTGGGGTAGAGGGTTTTTCTATTGTTGGCCCCAGCTTTGTTTCTAATTATCTATCCACGCTGGGTTTTGGTAATTTTGGTTTTGATTCGACCTGCGATTTTGAGCAACAAAGATCGCCTTGCTTGTTGAAGTGTCGTATGGAAGTCCCGGGCATTCTCCCAGATTGTGGTTGTTACCACAGTCACCACATGCTGGATGGTTCACTACATGAACTTGAGATGCTCCTTTGATATTCAATGCATCGATTTTCTTGGACATAGTGTCCAACTGAGCAGCTAACATAGTGGTAGCGTCAATATTGTGCATACTTCTCTTTTGAGTTCTCCATTCAAAGTGCCATTGGAAACTATTGGCTGACATGTCTTCCATTAGTTCGAATAGCTCTTCGGTGGATTTCCGCATCACGATACCTCTAGCATCAGCATCCACCATGAACTTGGTATTCGTTGTAAGTCCTCCGTAGAAGGTCTGGACTTCCATCCAGAGTGGGAGTCTGTGGTGTGAGCATTTTCATAGAATCTCTTTAAAACGTTCCCAGGACTTGTATAACGACACAGATTCGTTCTACTGGAAGTTGTGAATCTTGTTCCATAGTGTCACTGTCTTCGATGGTGGGAATTATTTGGACAAGAACGCCTAGGCTAGCTCCTCCTAGGTGAGGATATATCTTCGTGGCAGCGCCTTGATCCAGTCTTTCGCCTTGTCCAGTAGAGAAAAGGGAAATAGGCGAAGACGGGTGGCATCCTTGGACACACCATTGTGCTGAACTGTGTCACAGACCTCCAAAAAGATAGAGATATGGGCGTTCAGGTCCTTGCTGGGCAGACCTCCAAATTGGACAGTGTTATGGATCAGATGCATGATAGCAGGCTTGATCTCGAAGTGCTGGGCCAGGACCGGAGGATGGACAATGCCTGTATCAGCTCTATGGATTGAAGGAAGTCCATAATCCATAAGATTCCGTCTTAGAGGTAGCTGCTGAGGGGGTGGAGGTTGCAGATACTGCGGCTCCTGAGGGGCGAAATAGGGCTGTTGGAAGAGTTGTTGCGGTTGTTGCAGTTGGCCATACGCCAGAGGAGGTTGCTGCAATGTCCATTGGTAATCCATCAGAAGGAATTCCATGAAGCCTATAGGAGCCTGCTCCGGGGGACCAGCAGTAGGGGGCTGCTGATCCTGGTACTGTTTCTCAGCCATAGCATCCACGGCTGGTACTCCTGTTTGTGTGTAATCCATGGTAGAGGGTTTCTGGTTGTGAGTTTCTTTTAGTGCACGCCGATGACGAAGCATGGTCTGTTCAATATCCAGATCTAGCGGAAGTAGTTTTGATGACTCGGTGCTCCTGGACCGTTTAGGGTGTCTATTCATGCACTTTATTCTTCTGCACAATCACAACAAAAATACCAGGTGTAACAAGGGAAAAGTAAGAGAGAATATTTGAAATGGGATTAGAAAATAGATGTTTGAAAATTTTTTATTTTTATTTTAACATAAATAAATTATTAACTCAATTGAAATATTTGCACCAAAACCAAAAAGTTCCCCGGCAACGGTGCCAAAATTTGGTCTTCTTTGTCATTGAATTAAGTTATATGCGTCCAAAATTAATTACCCATTCTTAAAACATTAGTATAGCATAAGTTCGAGGTCGATCCACAGGAAACTATGGCGTGCATGAATTCAATTGAGTTAATACTTAATTAGGTGAAGTATGAAGAATTTAGAGTTGATTGGTTTGATTTTTGGTTTCGGATTAAAACTACATTGTTTTACTTTGATGAAATGATTAACAATTTTAAAAAAACAACGAGTGGATTTAAAGAGTTTAAAACAGGAAGAAATGACATGTCGGGTCTGTGTTGATTAAGGAGTTCTTATGCAGATTGCTTAAATGGTTGTGTTATTCATGATAACTCATCATTCTGGATTTCATTTTGTTACAAGATATACTTGGTCTGGTTCCTCTTGTTTGGAATTAGAGAAGTTGACTCCTTGGTCCGGTAGTCAGTGTTCTTAAATCTTTATTAAGTTCAGTCCATTATTTTAATCGGTGAAATATTTCCAATGGTCATGGATGTTTTCACCGTTACTTCTCTTTTCTATCACTACGAATTCTTCCCTTGGTTCGGCTCAGAATTCACAGTTATATTTGATAGTGAATTATGAATAGTAAAAAGATTTACAATGAGCAAACACAACTATATCAAGCAACACACAAATTACGATCCTTTCATCCACAGCCCCAACATGAGGGGTTTAGTTTCACATAAAAAGAAGGAGAGAAATGACACACATGATACCTGACGGATTCATCGTGTAAGCATTGAGGTAAGGTGTCAGAAGGCAATATGGCGGAATGGCGGAATGACGGAACCTCGGTGGCTTCGAGAATGGTAGTATCAAAGATTCTCTCCCTTCCAATGGTTTTCAACTCTTTAAAATCCGAATGCCAAGGCCTATTTTTATAGAAAAATAAAGTACACGGCGTGTATAGAAAGTACACGCCGTGTACTTTTCGTCAACGCGCTTTGGTTCCAATTTCTCCATGGGTAGGTGGCCTAACACGCTGTCTATGAATTTTGAACACGACTCCACCTGGTGGTTGAGTGTACACGGTATGTAGCGCCACCATACACAGTGTTTAGTGTCAATATTTGGCAAACAACTCCTTCTAGATTATCTGACACGGCGTGTAGAAATGGAACACACCGTGTCTCCTTCAACGGCCACATGGGCGTGTAGAACCTTCTCAGCAATAACCGCTTCCAGAATGTAGTACACAACGTTTAATGCCACCGCACATGGCGTGTAGATTCTATCTAGTGACATGGGTGTGTACATCCTCCTTCGGTCTGTGTCCCTATCTGGATGTACACTGCGTGTATAAAAAGTACATGCCGTGTAGTTGAAATTTTTTCACAAACTTCCCTTGATTTATGTATTTTATCCAGAAAGATTCTCAAAGTAAATAGAATCACCAAAATCAAAAATATATTCATGAAACAACAGGAATTTTCGGAAAAAATATTTTTATTGTCTATTATATATATGAAAATGTATACAGAAATTGGGTGCATCAACTCCTCCCCATCTTTCCCAGTTTTAACAGGATATTCAAGAAGGGTCTCAGGAGGGTTTACTGGGTTTAGCTCCACTTGAGCTAATGTTTCGGCAATGGTAGGGTTAACATCAATGTCTGCACCCTCTTCAGGCATTGGCAGTTCAACAGCTTCTTTGGATAGAACTACGTATTATTTTCAGTCATGATTAGAAGTGTAAATTATAAGAAAATTTTCCGGACAAAGGATAACACTCACGTCCAAGAGATTTTAAATCACATGATAACATAGAATGATCAAAAAATTCTTCAAAAGACATGCCAGGATTCATCATTTCATCCAATGATATTTTTGAATCCTGGTTAGTCTCACCAGTGGGAAAATTTGATGTGTCTTCTCGGCAACCTTCATCCTGCAGTCCCTGACCCTGGACAGCTTCTTTAGGAGGGATGGAACATTCTGTTTCCGCGGCCGACAATGATTCCAATGCAGGTGTTATACCTAAAATATCACAGAATGGAATTCTGTCGATGTTTCATTCAACATTTTTTGAATCATTGTTAACTTACCAGCAGCAAGTTCTTCTTTATTTTCAACAGTAGTAGGAGGGATACTGGGAACAAATTCTGGATCTTCTCCAAGAGAAACCAAGTCATCCTGAATTTGAAATTGTTTCATAGCACCCTCTGTGGTCATCAAAGGAGGATCAGTCCTTTCCCTCATAGGGGATTTTGAAAAAGCCCATGCAATCCGATGGAAAATGAGAAATCTTTTCATGGTTTAAGAATCATGATTATCTGAAGGACATACCACAAGTGATGAAGCATTTAGCTGTGGACTTTTTCCTTCGTTTCCTTTAATTCTTTCGTCTTTTCAGAGTATCAGCAGTCTCCCTTATAGACACTTGAATTGGAGAATGGAGGGCCATGTCCAAATCTTCATTCATGGCCTGCTGGCCCAAAGATATCTCGCCCGAATCACGAGGAGATTTAGTAGCAGTCCCAATGGCAGTGCCACCCGGTCTATACTATGGTGAAGGAACTTTAGTAGTTCCTTTCCTTGTAAGCTGTAGGATAAAGAAAGTAATTTCCATAAGTAACAAAGCTCTGACTAAAATTGAGTTTCAAAGTAAGCAAGGAAAGAAAACATACATCTTCAGAAGCCACGTACTCATGCCATTCCTCATCAGTGGCGTTGTGACCCATCATTTCCTTCACCTGCATAGTGATAGGGATAGAATCATCGGTGGCATAAATATAGGTCCTCAACTCTTTTTCATAGGCTCTTACTTCATCAGGGTTATCCTTGAAATAAATATTTGTAGGAGCCTGAAGAGTCCCTATTCCAGGAAGATGTAGCCCTTCACATAGCTCCAGCCAGATAGTTTCAGTATCGCAGTATATATCCCGCCATGTCTGGATGGCCTGTGGTCATAGATATGCAGGTGTACAAGAAGACTGTGAAGAGGGTCCTACAACCTTGGATTTTAATTTCTTTATACCTCCTACAGCTATAAAAATAGAATTAAAACTTGTTACTCTATAAAGCTACTAGCAATTAAATTGAATCAATAAAGTAACTCACCAAGAGTTGATGGAGTGGCTCTCTTTATTTTGACAGGAGGATTATATACGGCACGTGGCCACTTTGACACATGTTGTATCTCCTATGATTCTGATGAATCAGCCTCGGTTGATGAATTTGGGGAACCAGCTTCAGGTGTGGAAGAATCACCTCCCACCTGAATTGTTTCTTTCTCAATGGTTCTATTCTTCTTCCCCACCCAGTAAACAGGTTTATTCAATATTTCCTCAGGATATGATGCTACCCAATTTTCATCATACCATATGGCCAAGTTACTTACCGCTTCAGTATCTGGTAAGCCAAAAACAGCCCCAGTCCTTTCCATATCCATTAGCAACCATAGTTTTCAGGGAACCATTGGATGCTGATCTGACCTAACGTGCACTGGAGGAGATACAACAGTTGTCTGCAGACACATGAATTGGTGTGAAAATCGATATGGAGCATAGGAATCACATATAATTTCCTCATCAATTCTGGTGGCCAGTACACCATCTCTGCAGGATAGCATGTAAGACCTCTGTTCCAAGCTGGATGATCCATCATCAACAAATCTCCCTATTGGTGGATTTCCATAGGTAATGAAGTGGAATTCCTTATACATACCTAGCCTTGTCCTAATATCATAGGCATTGAGGGACAAAGGACAAACTCCATAGAAGGCCTAAACAGACGACCTGAAAGAACTTCTAGGAATCTGTATTCCGTTCTGAACAGCATATGTCAGGAAGTGAGTGGCGATCCATCCCCATAAAACGTGGAATGGTCCCACTAATCTCAATGGAGACTTACCCATATAGACATGGAGTAAGCTCCTGTAAATCTTTTCCAAAACTATGGTAGCCAACCCCACCAACTTCCTCTCAGCCAACTTGGCTGCAATAACGAAGGTCCCTGGCCTGACTCCTCCCTTCGAATCTCTAACTGGAAAAAGATAGAAACTGATCCATAAGGCTAGACAACCTTCCAGATGGGTCTTCTCTGGGATTTTATGATTCACATCAAACCCCTAGTTCTCAAAATCTCCTACTTCTAGAGTCGGACAGAATGTGCCAGGAGCACCTCTCTTATCCACTCTAGGGTAGCTAGTAGGACGAGTACAGGTGGGCCCCTTTTCCCTATTCTTCTTGAGAAACATATCCATCCATTCCTCTGGATGGATATCCCTTCTATAATGAGTCTCTCAAGTCTTTGATATTTTGATCTTATGATAAATCTTCAATAATTCTCTAACCAAATTCGGAGTCTTCTCCGGATCATTCAAGGTTGCCTTTGGAGGGATGCATTCATCATATATATCACCCAAAATTGGAACCTCTAAGATCTTGTAGACATACTGCAAACTAATACCTACCTCTCCGTGGGTCAGAAGGAAAGAATTTGTTTCTGGGCTCCAAAGGCTAAGCAAATTCGGTGAAAAATTATCATTCCTATAAACATATGTCTTCCCAACCCAGGTGGCTTCATAAATTGTATCTCCCTTCAGATACTTCACAAACTCTTCAAAAGTTTTTTGCACCCAATAAGCCCACATCCATTTTGGCTTCACCCCTCCTCCAAAACGGAATTCCCATTTCTCCTTCCAGCCTTTGGATTAATCCATCTGAGAATTTCGAAAGATTGAGGTATAATAATTTGGTTGCAGCTCATGTTTTTAAGGTATCAGATCTGGTGCACACAGGCTATAATGCATTATATAGGCTTTCTTTAATGTTTGAGCATTATAAAATGTTCCTGTGATTGAGACATTTTCTGAAGAAAATTTTTTATATGACTGAAACTGGGAATGCGGAAGATAGTTCTTTTCCTCTGGAATATTGACATCTTGTAGATGACCACGACCATACAGAGGCAGATAGATGCTGTGTGGGAAATTAATATGATGCTTCTTCAAGTAAATGGATAATTCTTGGAGTGTACTTTCACAGATGGTATAGTAATCATGGACAACTATGTCCATCATATCAGCAATTCTTTTGCTTACCAGTTCATTAGTCGTTCTGATTCTCTTGGGAGCCATTGGATCTGCACAAAAGTTGAATAATTAACTCCTAAAGTAAGTTAATTTTTCATAAAATTTGTTATGGAGTATGAAAAATTGGCTAAGGATTTAGCCGCGCATGTCCTAATGTTTGCGCACAAGTCTCCTTCGGTCGCACAAGTATTGGTCGTGCAAGTATCACCGCGCAAGTCCAAATACCTTAATAGAAGCATGACATAAGAAACAAGAAGCATAGACGAACGAAATTCGAGAGTCCACATGTGCACCGAGAGCAAACCAAACAAGTGAGAGCTAGGTGCTTTGCGGAAAGTGAGGCCATACCCTGCGCGCTGGACCCTGTACGCCCGAAGCCCATTTGTGCACCATACCCTGTGTGCCCTAACTTCCTTTTGTTTCTCGTTTTCCTCAGAGTCTAATCCTCATTCATTTTTGAATAGAACTCTAAGGGGGGTATTTTTTTGACGCTCCTTTTTCATCACAGAGTCTAAACAAAATGAAAAGGGAAATACCTCAATAAAGGAAGATTCATCCTTTGAATAATCATCAAAAAAAGTGAAAGGGATGAACAAGGAAAATATTTCCCATAGGTTGTGCAAGTTCTAGCATGGTCGTGAATGTAGACTTACGCACCGCCCAAATGGGTGTGCAGGTGACTTGCGTGACATTTTTTAAAACCACCCAGGGTCTTCTCTAGCCGATAAATACCCTACTGGGCCCCCCATTTAGGGGAGGATTTTGTACAGAATTCAGATACAAAGCTCTGAGTGCCCAAGTCTCTTCTTTAAGTCTTATGAACACTTATAAGTTAATTAATTACCTAGAATGGAAGGTCTATACAAGAGGAATAAGGTCTAGGTGTTATAATTCGCTAACACTTGCGCGCCTAAGTGTTTTACCCTTAAGGGAAAACGGACACACTTGCGCGCCTCCTTAGCTACTCATTGAAACTTGCGCGCCACTCTTCTGGAAGTACCACGGGATAATTCTAATTGCTTTGGTCAAGGATCGCCCAAGTATTACCATACTGGTTAACAATCGTGCAAGTACCCATGTGCCGCGCAGGTATACCTGCACGCCCAAGACTTGCGCGCCCACGCAGTACCTGCGCACCCACTAGGACTTGCGTTCCCTTCTACTCTTGGGTGCCCTTCCTGCCCATTTCACCTTTCTTATTCCATTCCACCTTTCCTATTCAAGATTGAGTCTTCAAGACACTCTTCAAATCCATTTATGGCATGTTTTCTTGATTGAATTCCTTATCTGAAAGGTTTTCCATGGAACATCTCTCAAAATATAGGGATTTACACTTCATTGTATCACTAAAGTTAGAGATCTCATTCATTCATCCTTATCCTCGATGATGAGAGAATCATTGATTTGGGCCTCCTTCTGACTAGTAAGCCCCATGTCATTATTGATTTGTATCTCCTTTTCAAGAGTAAGCCCCAATTCCTCATTGATTTGGGCCTCGTTTTCAGGAGTAAGCCCCAAGTCCTCATTTATTTGGTCCTCCTTTTCAGTAGTAATCCCCAGTCATGATTTCACTTAATTTGGGCCTCCTTTTCCGGAGTAAGCCCCAGTCCAAATCCTCATTAATATGGGCCTCCTTTTCAGGAGTAATCCCCATGTCCTCATTTATTTGGGCCTCCTTTTTAGGAGTAATCCCAAGACATAATTTCCCTTAATTTTGGCCTCCTATTCAAGAGTAAGCCCCAATCCAAATCCTCATTAATATGGGCCTTCTTTCTAAGAGTAATCCCCATGTCCTCATTTATTTGGGCCTCCTTTTTAGGAGTAATCCCCAGTCATAATTTCTTTTAATTTGGGCCTTATTTTCAGGAGTAATCCTCAGTCCAAATCCTCATTAATATGGGCATCCTCTTTAGGAGTAGGCCCCAAGTCCTCGTTAATTTGGGCTTCCTTTTCAGGAGTAATCCCCAAGTCCCCTAATCTAGGAATCCTCTTTAGGAGTAAGCCCCAATCATAATTCCATTAACCTTGGCATCCTCCTTAGGAATAATCCACAGTCTTTAATTTCCCAAATATGGGCATCCTCCTCATAAGTAAGCCCCAACCATGGTTCTCTTAACCCGGGCATCTTCCTCAGGAGTAATCTCCAGTCATAAAAGTTCACAAATATGGGCATCCTCTTTAGAAGTAAGCCCTGAGTCCCTTAACCTAGGCCTCCTTCTTAGGAGTAAGCCTCAGTCTTAATTTCTCTTAAACAGTCTTAATTTAATTTTGATCTGGGCTTCCTTCTCAGGAGTAAAACTCAATCCTGAGTCCCCTCCTAATTTGGGCATCTTACATAGGAGTAAGCCCCAGTCTAGAGTACCCAAATCCTCATTAAGTACATATTATTTTATGGACCTTGTTCCTAGATTTCTTCCCTGAAGTAAATCTTAATCCTTGTCAATTTTGGGAAGTCATACATACATAAGCCCCACATCATTGCATCATTCATGGCACAATTTTCTGGTTTCACCAATACCTCTTATATCTCACACCTATCATGACTCACGTGATCTTAGAGTGTAAAAGTAATCATGACATCTTTCTTTGAGACATCAATCATGCATAAACATCATACTCCCTTACTCGATCTACGTGGGTTCTGATTCCTTTTCCAAAACAATGGATACGTAGGTAGCCCATCAACAGGTATGATCCCAACTCTGAAATAATCCATGTCCTTCTGAATGACAATTAACTTCAAGTGCCCCATTGAGTGGCTTTAAAACCAGTATGGTTATTATAATGACCAAGAGACTATTATGTATTGAAAGATACCATTAACTAAGAATCTATAACAAATACAGACGATTCTCTATCAATGAAGAACATTGAATACATATAAAAGATTCTCTAAATTTCTTACATATTAATCATTGATTGTCAGATTTAAAGAAAAGCTCATTTTATACTTGGTCTTGTAATAAGGATTCACGAACATAACTTAAATCTATAAAGAGAGTCCTGGAGTAGACAATAATTCCCCAAAAAAAATGTGTGATGAGTCAGACCTCCCATCCTCTCGACCAATGCAAATTCCTAAGCCTAATCAGTCCACAACTAATGAGTGCCTACCTTTGGAAAGTATGTCCAAATGGATATGGATTCATTACATGTTTCCGTTTCTATGAACAAACTCATTAAGAACCGATTAGAATGTTTGAAACTTCAATCAACGAGGTTATCCCCAATTCCAGAGGAAACAGTCATAACTAAACTTCTGTGATGTCCCAAATAGAGTAACCCAAATTACCATCTTATCATAATGGTACCAATACAGTAGACAAAACGTCAAATGGATGCTTGGTTTGTATGTTATCAGCCTTTTTTGTGAAAAGGGCCCATTTAGATTAGAGTCTGATCCAACATTGGTGTATTCCAACATACACAAATACAAAATTAGAGTATTGCATAAGTACCTCCTTGTCACAAGGGTCCCAACGACATTGATGGTGCCTCAATCAGACACCCGGTCAGACTGAACTGACCCGACCCAGATCTGGATCGGCCTGGGCCCAGTTCATTGGGCCACAAGTCAAGCTATACCTAATAGTTTGGGTCCAGGCTAGAAGCATAGTTCTGGCCTGGTAGCCCTGGTTCGGCCCTGTAACAATGGTCCGGACCGGTAATGTGGGTTCGGCCTAGTAGAACGGGTCTGGTACGTCGGTTTTTCCCAGCCCGCTGTAGCGGGGTGGCTCCTCTATCTAGACTTGGAATAGTTGTGTATGGACTTTTGTCCATGCATCTAGTGAAACCATTTGTTCCCTCCATGTCACAAGCGTACTGACTCTGCGAGTTGACCGAGTCAACATAGCACCTGTGTGGTGCCACAGGTCTCCATCGACACATCAACGGTGCCCGCGGACTCCTTCACCCACTTGAGCTGCGTGGGCGCATTCCACTATGTCCATGAAGCACCGTTCGGTGATGTACCTCCACACTACTGCATCACACCGACGGGCATGCCGCATCCCTCCACCAACAACTGCCTGACCAAGCCCCTATCGGTTTTCATCATCATCAGTGCAATAACAATTTATTGTGTGGGCCACCAGAGTTTCCCTGGTGGTCTATTTCTCGATCCGTCTATGCCTATAGGATCGTAAATCTACCATCCTCACTAAAACAAAATTGAAATTTCCTTTCAACCCATTCAAAAACTCATCCATGGAGAACACACATGTGAAGGGGTTCATTCATTGTTCGTGTTGGCCCACACCCTCTGCGTTAGAAGTTAGAAAAACATGGGGAGGTCCATGGATTGTAGTTCAATGAAAAGAATTGGTAATTTAATAACAGATAAATAAAACCCATAAAAAGTCACCCTCCTATAAGAATGCACAACATGTGGATCAACCTGATCAGGGGTTGTTCCGATTTCTTTATTTTTTGAAATGAATGTGGAAAATTTATACTGTTCAAAACCCTAACTTGTTTGACGTTTGTTTCCATAACGTTCAGTCCTAGAGTTTTCGATAGTTCTATGTCATTCGTCACAACCCAGATTTGTTCTCTGAGGCATGTCGAAGTCGATGAAATTCATCTTCCATTCATCATTTTTCATTTGAGAGGAAACTCATCGGAGGTTCATTAAGGAATTGCCTATGATTTAATAACCAACTATCCAATGTGTTAACTAAATAAAAAATGGAACATATCACAGTATTTCTATTACGTTGTGACGTTGCATCATTATGTTGTGACTTAACGACCCCTTGATGGGATTTCATTAATGGTCCTCATCGTCGCCTTATCGCCACACTACAGCAACATCATCCACTGCTCAAAGATTGGGAAAAGAAATAAAATAACTTTATAAATTTAGTTTTTTATTTTTCAAAACGTCCACAAAATTACATTTCATTTCGACCCTTGTCGGTCAATGTTAATTCTTTTCTAGTTGAATCCTAGTTTTTCGAGTTCAACAGTTCCCTTTGATTTTTGATCTGAGCAGCAGTTCAAAAGTTATAAAAACTCACTCACATGTCTACTGAATGTACTTTAAAAATAGTTCATAATTTCATTTCGGAATCAACCGGTCTTGAAATCACAAGTCGTCGAGTGTGTGGTCTCAAAATAATTCCATATAATTTAAAAAAAATTACACAACAATTCTAGGAAATTAAAATCATCACCCTAGGGTAGAGTCTCTAGTATCCAAAAATTTAATCCTCATTTCTCGTCAGTAGACATCAATGTTGTGGGTGGAATGCTAAGGGACTAGTGGTCTTCCGACATAGAGCATTGGTTAAGTGGATCCCTGATTGGGTTGCTAAAAATTATCTATGTTTTTTTATTTTTCTCCTTTTTTCTAGGAGTTTATATACTGGATACAGTATTGTAGTTCAAATGAGGTAAAGATACCATTTATGGATTAATACAACCCCATACATGGTGGATAAATCAATTTCTCATCCATGGAAAATTGATGGTATTCATTGAACATTTATGGTTAATTTATATTCTACATAAGTAGTGCACTTTGAATTTAGGTCATGGGGAAATGATATTTTGTCACTTGGAATGGTATGTCAAGGGAATTTCATTTATACATCATGTTATGAAATTTTTCTCAAATGACATGTGTATGATTATATAATTTTTTTTCTAAAACCTATAATATGCAAAAAAGGATTTTGGGATATTTAAAATGTTATAAAAATATAAATATCCTTATCATAAATATATATTTATGGAATTTTAATAATCTATCCCAGATATATGGTTCATAATTAGATTATATTTAATCATATTTGTATATGGTATGTATGATCATGACTCAAATATGTGTACGGTGGAATAATTGAATGGGATGAGATGTTTAAAATGATGAAAAAATATAAATTTCATTCCTACATAACCTCTTTGTGGAATTCTACCTAACCACCCAAGACTTATAAATTTTTATATACATGATATGTGATACTTAAATATGACATGCATAGTTAGGGTTTATTTGGGCAGGATTATATGTGATGTGGGTCAGATAGGAAAATTTATGGGTGGAGAGATGTGAATCTGATTACAACAGTTAGTATTCACTAGATATATATACTTTTAATTGTGTATTAATGATGTTATTTGGTCTTTAGAATGTTTCCACCTAGATGGGATTTCGTGAAGCGTCGGGATGTATAAGATGTAGTTCCACTATATCATGCATGGAATGAATCCCCTAACAGTTGGAATGAGTCCCCATATGGTTTGGATGATCATGAGCCATTGGTAAAGAATCCAAGGTAGGTAGGTGATCCACAATAGATGGATGATTTCGGTCCACATCTAGATGTGAAACTCATGGTGAGACATGAAATAGTCATATAGATTATTTCTAGGGCATGTTAAGGATATAATCCTCCCATGGATTTTTTTATGTGAGGGTTCCATTCATAACACAACCTATTTTTAGGGGGAGCTTAGACTACCAGGAGTAGATAATTATATCAATTCTTCACAAAATATATTGGGGTAGATCCTGATCCCGCTAGGTTAGAGAGTGATTATTGATTCTTATTTGATCATAGGAACAAAAATTTGTTGGTGGAACATAGAGGTAGCATACCAGAAAGAGTGGAAAGGAAGGATTTTGAGACCATGTTATTCAAGAATTTATTCCTAGAGAAATTTAGCATGGAACGATCTTGTGAGTTCATGATTATATAGTACGGGATATATCTATCGTGGACTATTCTAAGAGGTTCACTAACCAATCTAATTTTTAACCTTTTATGGAAGTGGATGTCATTTATAGGGTGATACATTTTGAGTATGGATTAAAAAATTCCATCCATATATATTTAAATATCATTAATTATACTTCATTCTCAAAGGCAGATAACAAAGTAGTGGTAAAAGTGGGATATTTTTCAAACCGAATATACTAGATATGAGATATGACACCCAATTAGATTATTTTTTACTCCTCGTGTAGTAGTAATTTAAGATGTGAGGATCCTTAGTAGGGTATTCTGGTGAAGGATTTGGTCAAACCACCCTAGATTGGGTCATTGCTGGTTGAAACCTAGTATAGGAGTCAGGGAAATGATTTTACCCGATGTGATTTACCTCCAAAGAATTTCTCTGCATGTGGATAAATAGGGAAATTGGATATATTTTGCAGGAAGACATATCAAACAAGTCGGATTCTAGGAAATGTTTAGACTCATGCATCTAGGATTGGATGTGGAAATGTACTATGATATAGTAGCTAGTATTACACTATATGGATAGGGTTTTTTTAAGTAGAGAGAGATCACATAGTGGAATCAAGTGGTTAGTAACTGGAATAACTCGACAAGGAGGTGAGGACTTGAGAAGTCATAAAATATACCATGTGCATATAATTGATCAAGAATGGTTTGAGAATATTAGGGTGATAAGTGTGGTTATAGATATCCCATTACAATGGCATATTATTTTTCTGATGGACACAATTTCTTATATTGCATGATGTGATGGTGTGATAGATGAATAAAATATGTATATGTAAATATGTGGTCATAGGTTTAAGTATATGATTTATAAGATATGTGTTGGAATCCATATGTTTTCTTGGAATGAATATATATATATACATATATATATATATATGTGATGACATATATCATATGGGAATTATATGTGATGAATGTTATCTTTGAGTAGCGTTTTAGATGTAGGACCGCTTGGACATAATGGATAAAACATGATACATTTGATCATTAGATTATATTTGGGAATACTTGGAAATTTGTGGATATATGATTTTGTCGGTGTGGTGAGTGACATGAGTATGAATTTATCTCCTAGAGAGATATAGGAATGATGGAATTACATGTGGGTAAATGATTGTATAATGGTAGTATAAAACCACATAATTATCTAAAACATTGATATCACATCATTTTTATGATTTTTATTTTCATGAAAAAAGTACACTCTAGAATACCGTAATACATTTGTATATTTGGAAACATAAAATACTATTATTCCATAGTTGAACTACAACATCTCTCAAAATGATCTTTAAAACAATAACTATTTTATAATATATCATACGTAATAAAGTTCAACATACCGTGGGGAAAGGAAACATAAAAAATAGAGACCTAAGATGTTTAGTAATGGAAAACAAGGGAGATATTTAATCATGACATGAACATAAGGGTATGATTACATGAAAATAACATTTAAAACCGTATCTTACATATTAGGGATCATAATAATGATTCATGGAATAAAAATTGGCTGTTAGTAAGAAAAGAATCATAGGTCAATCAAAAAACGTGAGTAATGGGAGAATATCATTGTGAGAAGACATATATTTTTGGTATACATAAAAGTATAGAAATTATTCTAATATTAGTCAAGGCTAGCTTCTATGGATATAATAGGGGAATGGTTTCACATTAAAAACCATCATAGTACTTATAGTTCACTCCCAAGACCATTATAGAAGATGAAGTCACTTACTGAACTAGGTTTACTCCCTATTCCAAACATGACTATATAATTATACATAAATATTTTCCCAATACATTGGATATAGATATATTCCACAAAAATCTCATAATTAAAACAAAATTTATATGTATAATAAGATCATAAAAATTCATCATATCATATCCCATGAATTGAAATTAGTTTGTTTTATATTTCAACATATACAAAACTATTGAAAAAAAAACGAAATGTTTCATAATCATTTCAACATTTCATTATAAATAAACCATAGAAAAAGAAACATGTTTCATAATAATTTTATCATGGTATAACCCATGGAAGAGAAATGATATTCCCAAAATACATGAAATAATAAAAAAAATAATTCAATGAAATAATAGGAATGGATTCCCTGGATAAAATCCCAAGAGTGTAATATATAACATCAATAGATATCATCACATATGGAGAAATTATATTGATATATTATTTAAAATATTTCTTGGGGAAAATATCCTTTCATATTTGAAGAAAATATTTTCATATTTACAAAACCTTGTTATTATATTTTCCCTTAAAAATAACATTGAATATTTATAATGGAACATTCTATGAAAATAAGGGTCATAATGATGTGAACAGTCATTCATGTCATTCTTGATAAAAAATATTGATTTCAAATTTTCAAGAAAAAAAAAGTTGTAATTGTTAGTAAAACAACATTAGGATATCATAAAAAAAATTTAAAAAAAGAACATGGGTAAAAGATTCATTTAAAATTAATATTATAGAAAGAAATCAATATTTAATATTCTTAGTAATCATGGATTTTGATAAATATGGATTACAAATTGAAAAGAGAAATAATGTCGAATTTGTTTATAAATATTTTCCCCATTATTTGAAATGCCAAAGAGTATAAAAATTGTATAATTAAATGAAATTAAAATGACTAATGATATGATAAAAAAATTAATTAGTTACCTCAAAGTTGGATTATAATATTTGGTCATCAGGAATACAATAATAAAATATCTTGATAATGATGAGATTGTAACGTAAAATAATGACCACTTTTTAACATTGAATCACATGAACATCATGGAATAACATATAATTGAACCTAAAAATACATTAGGATAGAAATATTCATTATATTACATATTAAATGTTATGAATATACACCACATGAAAGAATATAGGTTAATAACATAATGTATATCTCAAAGAAAGGTAATTGAGACAAACATAACATACTTTAAGTCCTGGAATGCATCATACACATTTAATCCTCTTGTATAATACATATAAGTTTATTATAAATCTATTGAAAAAAATAGTTATCTATATCAGACAAAATATGATTTTTTAATGACATTTTTACCTTTTTATTAATAATTCCCTGTCAAATTTATGTTTTGAGTAACAACAATATTGATTTTCATTAAATCTTGAATTTTTTATGTTGGAATTTTTTCATAGATCATGGATTATTCATTGAAATTTGTTAAAAATTATATAGATATCATATATATTAATTATATATATATTTATAATAATCCATAAAATTTTGTGAAGTCTATTCATGGAGATGGTAAACCATTCATACACGTGGTTGTGACTTATATTTTTCATATCATTGAAAGAATAAAAATTAAATGATATATTATCATTAAATAATCATTATTATTTCATATATATGAAATATTTTCATTAAAATAATCCTTATTACATTCTATGTATTCAATTCTCATGTTGGTAGTCCGTAGAACACAATATTAATGTTATCATATTACCAAAAATTAGAGAGTATAATTCTATATGTGATATAATAATTAAAAATTCGAAATAATATAATATACGTTATATATATATATATATAGTGTACAACTATTCTCGGTCTTGATAGGTGGTAATGAAAAAATGTATGACATCGGTTTGACATGCGGTAGTCCACCGTACACATTGACTAAGGGAAAATTAAATTTTATTATAAAAATACTTATAAGGAAAAACTGAGGAACCATAAGATTAAAACACTAAAGGGTATAAATAATGCATTTAAAACAAATTTAGTATACCACAACCAATTTTATATCAAAATTTAAGGATAGATTACAATGATGAGTATCTGGATCATCTATTAAGAAGTCTTCAAATTGATAAGACAGCTTGTCCCAAGTATTCAAATACTCTTTTTCATTTATCTTCACTTCATTGAATCACCTTATAAATATAAGATCTTTATTTTCAATCCATTTACTCTAATAATAATTTCTATTCAATCCTAACTACATTACCATAATCCTATCGCCTTCTTCCTTAGTAGCATTAATCATACAAAACATTTCAACAATTTCCTCTTTTGAGTAAAAATGAATCTCTATAGATTATTTATGAGTTTCACCTACCCACTGATGTGGCACTGTTGGATGATCCTTGGCGAAAACACCCCCACGATCAACAACCTCATCCTGAATAGATGTTCCAAGAGACTTTTAATCAGTAACCATTATCTTGTCTTTTTACGTATTGGCATATCTAGTTTCCCTTAGTAGTGTTAAGTAAGAGTAGTGTTTTCCCCTTTCTGATTTCCTCTCTCTCCCTTCCTCCTCCTCAGGATGGGAATCCTACTATCATAGAAATCATCATTAGTATCAACTAAATAATCACAAGAATACTCATCACTAGACTCATAGCCATAGACTCCTTTCCCATCCTTGGTAAAAAACGGAGCTACTTCTTACTGCTACACCAGTTCTTAATTCACTAATCCTTCAAATTGATTTCCAAGATCAATATCTAGAATCAAATTTCATAGGATCAACCTCATATTACATATATCTTTCACTCACTCTCCATTTCCTCTATTTTAACCCCTTCCCAAATACACCCTCATGTCAATTGTACTAACATTAGCATCCCCCACCTCTTTATTAGAATCTGATGGAGTTGAAATAGTTTGGGATGCCCTCTATTGATTCTACTCAAACACACATTTCCATGGAATTATCCAGAATCACCTCTTCCCCTATACCACACACCCCTCCAAGTCACATTTCAACATGTTAAATACCTCATACACACTCGGGATTGAAGGTGTAACCATTTCCTTCTTTTTTGTATCCTTAATTACACCACACATGTTTATAGAATCAATATAATGACCAAAGATATTCCCTGCCAACTCCCATTCCAGATGTACTTCATTTAAAATCACATATTAGAAATTACCATGGTCAAATGCAACTTTGAATAAATATTTATTACCTATGTCTGAAATAGAACTCGATTAAAAAATATCAGCATTGGTCTTTAAACCCTCATCCATCGTATGTTATAACTTCTCATACCTACACACTGTCAGCTGATGCCCCATTTTCAGTAGCTGGGAGCAGAAATCATACCATGACTCGAAAACAAGTGATTATTTTTACAGAAAATCATCATTATCACCAATCCAAAAGGACTCAATAGGTTGTCTTTGAAGATCCAATTAAAAACATACTATTGATGAAATAAGGTGGAGTACATCTATATTCCTACTATCTAAGAAACAGAAATGTCTTAATACATTTTATAACATATGGAAAATGGATGGATTCTAAGAATGGATATGTAGTTCTAGAAATCATACCCATATCTATGTGGGTGGTGAATAGTGTTTCATGTTATAGTCTTATGACCACTTGAAGAGGAAAAACATAGATTTGTCATAAAATTGAGGAGAGATCCTCCATTATAAAACCAAGTAATATTATATTGAAAACTATTTCATGATGTTTTTGGAATCAAGGAGACCCATAGTAGTGTTCTTCTATAAAACCTAAGATGTGAAGATAAATCCGTTGAATGATTCCATAGATGGAGATCGTTGTTTGAATCATTTTATCAAATCCAATATGGAAAAAGAATCAATGAACTCTTGGGATGAAATCAATAGATAGAGAATCCCATCGTACAACTCTAGAACTTTTATACTAAGGGATATATTTGGGAAGGAAGGAAAACAATCAATGTCTAAATGGGGGGAGAGTGAGGTGTGTAGATGTCCATCATAAGGCAGAAAATATCAATCCCCAACTAAGGGGGAGGGGCCTACTTGGAAGCCTTCTCCACATAGGGCAGGGATAGGAGGAAATCGATAGATGTGGCTGCTCTCTCTCCCTTTATTTGGACTTCATCCCCACCGTACATATGAATGATGATTTTGTGTCTCATTATATGGAATTGGAGACAGATTTAGGTCATCTTTGTAGCACAAAAAAATTCCAATTATATTGTATATAGGGAATTTCTTACATCATCTTGTTAGAATTATAATTAAAGAGGTGACATAAGAAGTAAAAAACATTCGTTGATAATTTTTTTTATAATTATCAGGTATCCTCCCTATTTTCACCAAAAGCCTTTAATAGATGGATTTTCATCCAAAATAATGAATCTGATAAAATAGTAGAGTATTTGGTTTGTTATTTGGGTAGTTATTAGATGAACCAAAAGGGTTTGAATGTGTATTGAATAGTAGAGAAGGGATGTAATTTTACAAGTGTGGTGAGTGGAACACTTATAATTTTTTAGATGGGGGAATTCAACCCTTGTTTTTCCATATCATAAGGCTCCAATAATGGATCATTTAAAATCCATTAATGGATAAGGTCTAAATATTTAAATAAAATCTATGTATTACCGGTCATTGAATATTTTTAACCATTTTCTTTTTAGTGTAACCCCTGATAAACCCATTTGTAATTTAACCATAACAAGCTATTTGTGTTTTTCTTACTATTTAATTTGGTCAAAAATTATATTCACAATATAATATAGTATAAAATAGTTTGATTCAAAATATTGAATCTATTCATCAAAAAGACATACGTATAATTGAAAATATTAATTTAAATATTAATCTCACTAATGCGATAAGAATGTATATATTTAAAGAAAATTATTTCAAAATATCATAATGTGATTATATTTATAGTCATTGTGAAATTAATTTCAATTAAATAAATTGCATTATTTGATGTATAATTGAAATAATTTAACATTAAAAAAATTGAAATATAATTTAACATCATAAATATATTAAACGAAAACTCATCTTTTAATTAAAATACAATTTTTTTTATATTCCTCAAAAAATGAAGCTTTTTAGTAAAATGCTTAAAATTAAATAAATATTATTTTATTATAGATATAAAGTAATAAAATACCACCATTGGGTCATGCAAAAATTGAGGTCAAGATAATATCAAATGATAATATCTACACCCATTTGGGGAAGGGAACAAAACAATCAAAATCCATGAGGTGGAATTCATGGGGGGACTATGATGTCAGAAAGTTAGCCACATCATTTACTTCTCACCACATATGAGAAAGATCAATGTTTTGGTTCATGAGGGAATTTTCGTTTTGATTCAGGTTTGTCATTTAACAAGTATTGGAATAAATACCATTAATTGAGATCTAAATAATCTTTGATTCGTTCTTCAAAATAGTTATGGAAATATTTTTTGAGTATAATATTTCAAGAGCATTTAGAATGGACCCCACTTCCACCCTTAGTGAATATACAACCCCAAAAAACAGATGAAAGCAAGTACCATGGATCATATGGGGTCATGTACCACACCTTTTCACAACATGATCCCTCGACTACATGAACCATCAATAATTAGATTAAGATCAAGGGATAAGGGGTTCATCAAACCTAATGTACTAGAGGAAGAGGTCAGTAAATATCAAGATGGTTTCATCCAGCAACGAAGCTCGTAAGGGAGGGACCATATTCCCGTTGGTAATGAATATTATCATGTTCTACTACAGGGAACTTGGATCTCACCACTAAAGCTAAGTCAATGGGGAGATTATTCCAGGATTGATTCCTTTCCATCTATATACAACAGTAGCTCACAGAAAGATGTTGTGATAAATCCCTAACCTCAAGATTACTATTATTAATTCTTATAAACCACTACTTGAATAACAACTGAATGAAATCCCCCATCAATTTTTTCCCAAATATTTTTCCCATTAATCTCAACAATATCCCCTTCCACTATCTTTGAAAAAATTGGTGGGTAGTGGTTTCTTCTTTTTAAGCCTTACAACATGATCATTTAGAGGCTATGTGGATTCAATTGTGTTTGATCACTATATCAGTGGGTAGATCATCATTCCAGAACCTCCGAACCAAAAATATGAATTCTATTGGAATAGCCTTTCACAAAATAACTCCTCCCCACATGTCACTTAACAGTTTCAATGAAATCACATTTTTTAGGCCTTGGTAATGATGATTCATGAAGAAGTACCTATGAATATAAAAACAGATAGTGTTTCCTCCTGTAACATCCAAACCCTAGTGCCACAGACTGGTTCTCTAAGAAGGTCAGTCACATGCCCACAAGAGTGCCTCCCCATACACCAGAGACTTTCGACTTGCAGTGAGGGTCTGATAAGTCAATTATGGGGAGACTATACCCACATTTATCATAATAATAAACATGTGGGAATAATAAACAATACAACAAGTGTATATAATAATAAAAAATACCAATATCTCAAGATAAGTATTGCAGGAAAATGAGGTATCCTACTAAAGAAGAAAATATGCCATGATAATGTACATGTCATGTGTCTAAAACAAATACTGATAAAAATTCACCGAATACTCCTAAGAAGGTCCCGAACCTCATATGTTTACCTCATCCAAGCTCCATCCACTACTCCTCCATATAACATAAGTCCTCTTCCCTTATCATTTCTTGTGATAACTAAACCTATTCTGGTACCAATTAAGAATCCCGAGTAGTGTCTGAGTATAACTTAGTATGCCACCACCAACAGTTTCTAAGAAATATAAAGTTAATAATTGTGTATAATATTGTATAATAAAATAGTTATCATTCATAAATAAAATGTTTTCACAAAATCTAGTTGTTCATAATATAACCACATAAACTCCCTGGGATCGCATAGAATCCTATACCTCAATTCATACTTCAAATCACATTAGAGCACAAAGTATTTCTATAGGATATTGTATCTCAGAATTCTCTTGTTAACAATATTTATTTTAAAAATTTAAAATGACCATGTTCCCATTAATTAATTCATAATTGAATGACTATATTACCATTTATAAAAAAACAATAGAATGGCCATGTCCTGATTCTTTAATACACACTTGAATGACCATGTTACCATTTATACACACAAAATTAATTTTACAATTAAATAAACATATAACTTCCATTACTAATTCAAAAATTATTTAAACACAGTATTCACAATAATTAATTAAATAATTAATTAATCATATTAATAACAATAATTAATTAAAAAAATATTTAATGACCCTTATTTCATTACTAATTATTTGATTATTTTACCACATAATTACACATATGTTTTTAACTAATAGAATAAGTCATCACCCGGTTAATTAATTTAACAACTAATTAATAAATATTAACAACTCAAAATTCCATAATTAATTTTAACAATTAATTTTCTCATTCACAATATCAACTATTCTTAATTATTTTTACAATTAATTACTGAAATCTATGATATCATTGTAACATAATTAATCTAACAGTTAATTATCTCATTTCATGACATTAAAAGCACAAAATTAATTATCTATAATTAAAAATTTCAATAACTCATAATAAATTCCCCAATTATTTTTCTAGACCAAAGACTCTAAATCAATTTATTAATATTAAAATTAATTATCTAATTCAATAGCCCATAAATCACATAATTAATTCACAAATTAATTATAATTTTTTAAAATAATTCTATTAACCAATTGCAAAAAAATAATTAATCCAATTTAAAATTTCCAATTTCTAGAGAATGCTAGAAATTCTAAAATTTTATTCCCATATCAAAATAAATAATATGGGAATTGAATATTAGAAAACCCACAAAAAATCATTGGATAATAATCACAAAACTGAAATCCTAAAAAATTGAGTGGAATAACAATGTAGATATCAATCCGAATCTCGAAACCCTTAATCAATATTAAAGTAAATCATTATCTTATAAATCAAGATCTATATTTAGAATCATATATCAAGATATTACCAAAAATATTTGGATCTATTTGTAATAGAATATTACATCACTAAAATAATGGGAGAAAATGGGAGAAAATGAGAAAATAACTAGGGTATGATTTTATTACTAGGAGAGGATTAAATCATTTATATGGTCATCAAATCGCAAACAAAGAGGTTGGGAGGTCTTGGAATTCATCTGAAGAGAACCAAAAAGGAGAAACACATTCTTGGATTGATTTTGGGTTTAAATAGATGAAATTCGTGGGATTGGAGGATTTTAAAAATTAAAATTAGGTGACATTTAATATCGTGATTGGTTTTCTTAAAATCGGCACATAGTTAGAACAAACCATATTCTGAAACCTTGTTCCTATTATTTTTGGGGTGAACGATTTCTCATATGAGGGTGATTTTTTTCAAACTGTGGGCCATCCATGTAAATTCCCTCTTTCTGGGTTCACACGATTAGCTGGGGTGGGGTGCCTGCTTAGGGAAAACTATGAACTAACTTTGTATGACCCCATAATTCACATTTTTCACAAAATTCAACCCAAATACACCCTGTGTAATAACCCAAAAAATTACTCAAATAATGATAAAAGGGTGCCTGAATGCAATAATGAGTGAAATACAGAAACTGTCATTATCTTATAATCTCCCCACCTTATAATAGATCATACTTGAGCTTCACTCCCAATATTTTATATGATTCAGATTCAAAATATATTTGGCTTCTAAACCCCAATATATTTTTCCATTTCCCATGTCTCCTTCTATACATTCCCATTCTGACATAACATATGAAATATCAGCACGACCATTCCCCACAACACAATCTCAATAATATGAAACACACGTATTGGAACCATCTCAAATGATTCATCAACCTCAAGATCTATTCCATCCAAATAAATCACATTAGAAGGCTTGAGGAGATACTTCTGAAGTGGAAATACATCAAAAAAATCATGCACATCGTATTATTTTTATGGAAGAGAAAATTAGTATGACACTAATGAGATTTTATCTATAACCTCAAACGATCTAATGTACCTAGCGCCAAATTTCACTATCTCTATACCGTGTGGTGACCAAAACTAGAAAAAACCTGAAGGAATAATGGATAGCCACATGTAAACTATAGGGTTCATTAATTTCAACTATCATATGGGTTATGTATACTTTGATCTATAGCTAAATCACTACTGGAAAATAATGTTATAACAATGGTTTTAAACCGTTTTTATAGGCTGGAAAACCATTGGTATAACATATAACAACGGTTTTCCAAACAGTAGGGTAGTAAGCCATGATGAAAGGCCTATACCAATGGTTTGATCTAAACCATTGGTATAGCCCTATGTATTTATTTATATACCAACAGTTGTCAGATAACCATTGGTATATGTTTATATAACATTTTTACCAAACATTTCCAGAAACCGTTGGTATATATTGAGTACTGAACACTATACGAATAGTTTTAAAACCATTGGTATAGTTTTTAATTTCTCTCAAAGAATACCAATGGTTTAAAACTGTTGGTATTGTGTTTTTTCAGAATTACTATACCAACAGTTTAAAACCGTTTGTATTTTTTCCCATAACTATTATACCAACGGTTTAAAACTGTTGGTATTGTGTTTTTCCAAAACTGTTGCACAGCAGCCCTCCAGTAGCCCCTCTAGTATACACCAGCATTGAAAATATCACAAAAATCACACACAGACATAAAACAGCATAAAAACACCTAAAATATTAGAAAAAACACATAAAACAATCAAACTCTTCCAACCATGTCATGTACTACAATTCCATATTTGAATCTTCATATGACAAAAATCATCCAGCAGAGTTAATAACAATTTCAATAACTCAAACGTTATTTACACCCATTTCAATTTTCATATGACAACCACTCTTCCAGTAGTAATTAACCTCACCCCTGCATAAACCTCCAAACCAGCACAACCCCACCCCACCTCCCCATCAAATTATAATAGGAAGAATAGTCTGAGTAATACTTATTAGAGTTGAATAAGATTTTGAAATTGGCTCAAATCCCATTTTTTCTTTCTGATCCTAGATTTGGGTATGTAATGATTTGTGATGAATTTTGCATTGAACTTGTATTTTTTATAATATATGGTGAAAAGGTATTTTATTAAGAGTATATTCAGTTATGAATCCGTTAGTGAAACTACCCAACTCCTGAAAAAGAGTTTGCGACTATAGTTGATGAGTGTAAATTTCAGTTGTTGTATTCAGCTAAAATGATGTCCTTGGGAAATAATAGAGAGACACTTTGAGTGGTGTAGGCCACACCACACCTCGAATTAAGGTAGGTGTGACTCGTACACGTCAAAAATGACCCAAGGATCATTTTCCTAAAGTATCAACAAAATCTGAATGTGTTTGGTTGGTTTTCCGTATGCCGGTTGTTTTTACTGAAAAGTGTATCCATTTTAAAGAAAAGAAAGACAGATTGAGTGGTACCGGCCACACCCTAACTCGTGTTGAGGAAGGGTAGACTTGTAAATGTCACAAATTATCCATGGATCTTTTTTCTAAAGTATCAATAGAATATGAATGTGTTTGTTCCATTTTCCGTATGTCTGTTTTTGTTTTCACTTAAAATGTTGTCCATTTCAAAGAAACGTGAGACACTTTGAGTGGTGCCGGCCACACCATGCCTCATATTTAGATGAGGTTGACTCGTACGCATCAAAAATGACCCATGGATCTTTTTCCTAATGTTTCAATAGTATCAAAATGCATTTGGTTGGTTTTCCATATGTTAGTTGTTGTTTTCACATAAAATGATGTCCATTTTAAACAAATGGGAGACATTTTGAGTGGTCGATGACACACCACACATCTGATTGAGGTAGGGTTGACTCATACACATCAAAAATGACCCATGGATCATTTTCCTAATATTTCAACAAAATTGGAATACGTTTGGGCCATTTTATGTATGCTAATTGATGTTTCCACTTAAAATCTTGTCTATTTAAAACAAAAGAGAAACACTTTGAGTGGTTTCGGCCACACTAGCCCTCAGATTGAGGTGGGGCTGACTCATAAAAGTCACATATGACCCATGTATCATTTTTTCTAAAGTTTCAATAGAATCCAAATGCATTTGGTTGGTTTTCCGTATGTCAGTTGATGTATTCACTTAAAATGATGTCATTTTGAAACAAAACAGAGACACTTTGAGTGGTGCCGACCACACAACGCCTCATATTGAGGTGAGGTTTACTTGTACATGTCAAAAATGACCCATGTATCTTTTTTATAAAATAGCAACACAATATGAATGCGTTCGGCCGATTTCAACCACCCCACGCATTCTTTTCAAGCCCGCCAAATACCTAAAAACACTTATTCAGCCGCGCTGCGCAAACCGCGCATCCGAATGACGTTTTGTCTCCTCGTACACCTCACGAATAATAATTATGGTGTTTTCATGTGATTTAAAGTAATTAAGATGTCATTAAAAATCCATTTCACTGTTAATCGCATGTTTTGGCCATTTATGACAGGCAGAGTGCGTTTTCGGCCCGCGTGGTCACACGAAACCTCTGATTGACACGTCGTCTGGCCAACCATTTCACAATTCACCCACCCTTTGTTTTCATCTGATTTCATGGGATTACAATTTTGTTTGTCCGGTTTTGATCACCCCACACATGCTTTTCAAATGCTCCAAACACCTAAAAACACATATTTATACCTTCTGTGAAAACCACGCGTCTGAATGACGTGTCGTCTACTCATACACATCTCGAATAATAATTAGTGTTTTTTCATGTTATTTCAAGTCATTAAGATGTTGTTCACATTGAATTTGGCCATTAAAATCATGGTTTGGCCATTTACGACACGCGAAGTGCATTTTCGGCCAGTGAGGTCACACGACACCTCCGATTAAAAAAACCGTCTAGCCGACCATTTCAAAATTCACCCACCATTTGTTGTCGTCTGATTTTATCGCATTCCAAGGTCATTCGGCTGGTTTCGGTCACCCCACACATGCTTTTCAAGCACTCTGAACACCTAAAAAATACATATTCTGTCGTATCGTGCAAACCACGGATCCGAATGACGTTCCGTCTCCTCATACACCTCAAGAATAAAAATAAGGTTGTTTTCATGTGATTTCAAGTCATTCCAATGTCGTTCAACATGGATTTGACTGTTAAACATATGTTTTGGCCATTTACAACACTTGGAGTGAATTTTCGGCCAGCACGGTCACACGGCACCTCCGATAGATTTGTTTTCTAGCCGAACATTTCACAATTCACTCACCCTTTGTTGTCATCCGATTTCATGGAATTCTAAGGTCGTTCGGCCGGTTTTCGACCATCCCACACACACTTTTCAAACGCACCAAACACCTAAAAAGTACATATTCAGCCGTGCTGGGCAAACCGTGCCTCCGAATGATGTGTCTTTTCCTCTTACATATCACGAATAATAATTAAGGTTTTTTCGTGTGATTTTAAATTATTCCGATATCGTTCGGCATGCATTTGACCGTTAAACGCATGTTTTGGCCATTTACGACACACGGAGTGAATTTTTGACAAGCACGATCACACGACACCTCTGATTGATGTGATGTCTAGCCGACCATTTTACAATTCACCCACAATTTTTTGTCGTCTGATTTCATTGCATTCTGAGGTCGTTTGGCCGGTTTCAAACACCCCACGCATGCTTTTCAAGCACACCAAACACCTAAAAACACATATTCAGTTGTGCCACACAAACCACACATCAGAATGACGAGTCATCTCCTCGTACACCTCATGAATAATTATTAAGGTGTTTTCATGTGATTTCAAGTCATTCCGATTTTGTTTGGCATGCATTTGACCGTTAAACGCATGTTTTGGCCATTTAGGAGATGCAAAGTGCCTTTTCAGCCAGCTTTGTCACACAACACCTCCGATTGATGTTCCGTCTAGATGAACATTTCACAATTGACCAACCCTTTCTTGACGTCTGATTTCATGGCATTCCGAGGTCATTCGGCCAATTTCGACCACCCCATGCGCGCTTTTCAATCACGCCAAACACCTCAAAAACACATATTCACCCGTGCCGCGCAAACCGCGTGTCAAAATGATGTATTATCTCCTTGTACACCTCAAAAAGAATAATTAGGGTGTTTTAATGTGATTTAAAGTCATTCTGATGTTGTTCGGAATTCATTTGACCGTTAAACGCATGTTTTTTTCCATTTACGACAAGCGGAGTGCTTTTTCGCCTAGTGCGGTCACACAACACCTCCGATTGACATGTCGTCTAGCCGGCCATTTCAATATTCATCCACTCTTTGTTTTAGTCCGATTTCAGGAAATTCTGTGGTCATTCGGCTGGTTTCTACCACCCCATGCGCGCTTTTCAAGCGCCCCAAACACCTAAAAAACACATATTCAGTCGTACCATGAAAACCGCATGTCTGAATGACGTTTAATCTCATTTTACACCTCAAGAATAATAATTAGGGTGTTTTTGTGTGATTCCAATTCATTCCGATATCTATCTGCATTCATTTGACCATTAAATGCATGTTTTGGCCATTTAAGATAGGCGAAGTGCTTTTTCGGCCAGTGCGGTCAAACAAAACCTCTGATTGATGTGTCGTCTGGCCAACTATTTCACAATTCAACCACCCTTTGATTTAGTCCGACTTCATGGCATTCTGAGGTCATTTGGCAGGTTTCGACCACCCCACGCGTACTTTTCAAGTGCGCCAAACACCTAAAAAACATATTCAGCTATGTCATGCAAACCACATGTCTGAATGACGTGTCGTCTCCCCTTACACCTCACGAATAATAATTATGGTGTTTTCGTGTTATATCAAGTCATTCGGATGTCGTTCATCATGAATTTGACTATTAAACAAATTTTTGGGCCATTTACAACACACAGAGTGCGTTTTCAGCCACTGCGGTCACACGACACCTCCGATTGACGTGTTGTCTGGCTGACCATTTCACAATTCACTCACCCTTTGTTTTCGTCCGATTTCATGGAATTCTGAGGTCGTTCGGCCAGTTTTGACCACCCCATGCATGATTTTGAAGCGCGCCAAACACCTAAAAACACATATTCAGTCGTGCTGCGCAAAACGCACATTTGAATAACGTTTCGTCTCCTTGTATACCTCAAAAATAAAAATTAACATGTTTTTGTGTGATTTAAAGTCATTCGGATGTCGTTCGGCATGAATTTGACTGTTAAACGCATGTTTTGGCCATTTACGACATGAGGAGTGTGTTTCCATATAGTGCATTCACAAAACACCTCTGATTGATGTGACTTCTGGCCGACTGTTTCAAAATTCACCCTCCCTTTGTTGTCGTCTGATTTCATCACATTCTGAGGTCGTTCGGCCTGTTTCAACCACCCCACGCACGCTTTTCAAGTGCACCAAACACCTAAAAAATGCATATTCAGCTGTGCCGTGCAAACCGTAAGTACGAATGGTGTTCCGTCTCCTTTTATACCTCACAAATAATAATTAGGGTGTTTTCGTGGGATTTCAAGTCATTCTGATGTCTTTTGGCTTGCATTTGACCGTCAAATGAATGGTTTGGCCATTTACGATAGGTAGAGTGCGTTTCCGGCTACCGTAGTCACACGGCACCTCCGACTGACAAGTCGTTGGGCTGACCATTTCAACATTCACCTACCCTTTGTTTTCTTCCAATTTCATAGAATTCCGAGGTCATTCGGCCGATTTCAACCACCCTAGGTGTTGTTTTCTAGCGAGTCAATCACCTAAAAAACACATATTCGGTCGTTCCGCACAAATCGCACATCTGAATGACGGGTCGTCTCCTCCTACACCTCATAAATAATAATTAGGTTGTTTTCCTGTGATTTCATGTCATTTCGATTACGTTCGGTATGCATTTGACCGTTAAACGCATGTTTTGGCCATTTACGACATGCGGAGTGCGTTTTCGGACAACACGGTCACACGACACCTCTGATTGACATTACTTCTGGCCGACCATTTTAAAATTCACCCTTGCTTTGTTGTCTTCCGATTTCCTTTCATTCTAAGGTCATTCTGCTAGTTTCGACCACTCCACGCGTGCTTTTCAAGCACACCAAACACCTAAAAAACACATATTCAGCCATGCCACACAAGCCACTCGTCCGAATTATGTGTCATCTCCTCGTACACCTCAAAAATAATAATTAGGGTGTTTTAATGTGATTTCATGTCATTCTAATGTCGTTTGTTATGCATTTAAACATTAAACACATGTTTTGGCCATTTACGACATGCAGTGTGCATTTTCAGCCAGAATAGTCACACAACACCTCCGATTAATGTTCCATCTGGTCAACCATTTCAAAATTCACCCACCCTTTTTTGTCGTCCGATTTCATGGCATTTTGAGACTGTTCGGCTGATTTCGACTACCCCACGCGTGCTTTTTAAGTGCGCCAAACACCTAAAAAACACATATTCAGCCCTACTGCACAAACTAAACGTCTGAATTACATGTCGTCTCCTCATACAGCTCACCATTAATAATTACGGTGTTTTCGTGTGATTTCAAGTCATTTTGATGTCGTTCGGCATTCATTTGACTATTAAATGCATGTTTTGGTCATTTGCGACACACAAAGTGTGATTTCGGCCCACGCGGTCACACAACACCTCCGATTGACATACCGTCTAGCCGACCATTTCTAAATTCACCCACCCTTTGTTGTCATCTGATTTCATGGCATTCTAAGGTTGTTCTTCTAGTTTTGACCACACCATGCACGCTTTTCAAACAAAAAAACCACCTAAAAAACACATATTCAACAATTCTGCGCATACCGCGTGTCTAAATGACCTGTCATCTCCTATTAAACCTCACGAACAATAATTATGGTGTTTTTTTATGATTTAAAGTCATTCCGATGCATTTTAAAATACATTTGACCGTTAAACGCATGTTTTGTCCATTTAAGACACGCTGAGTGCTTTTTCATCTAGCCCGGTCACACGAAACCTCCGATTGACATTCTGTCTAGCCGGCCATTTCACAATTCCCCAACCCCTTGTTTTCGTCCGATTTAATGGCATTCTGAGGTCATTCGTCCAGTTTTTACTACCCCGCGATCATTTTTCATGCGTGTTAAACACCTAAAAACACATATTCAGCCATGCCGCACAAACCGCATGTCTGAATGACGTGTAGTCTCCTCTTACACCTCAAGAATAATAATTAGGATGTTTTCATGTGATTTCATGTCATTCCCATGTCTTTCAGCATGCATTTGACCATTAAATTCATGTTTTGGCCATTTACGACAAACAGAGTTCGTTTTTGGCCAACGTAGTCACACGACACCTCCGAATGACATTCTGTTTGGCCACCCATTTCCCAATTCACCCACCCTTTGTTTACGTCTGATTTCATGGCATTCCTAGGTTGTTCGTCCAGTTTCTACCACCCCACGTGCGCTTTTCAAGCGCGCCAAACACAAAAAAAAAACAAATATTCAACCGTGTTGTGGAAACCATGTGTCCGAATGATGTTCTGTCTCCTTGAACACCTCAAGAATAATAATTAGGGTGTTTTGTGTGATTTCAAATCATTCTGATTTCGTTCGACATGCATTTGATCGTTAAACACATTTTCTGTCCATTTACGACACGCGGAGTGCGTTTTCGGCCAGCGCTGTCACACGACACATCTGATTGACATACCGTCTAGCCAAACATTTCACAATTCACCCACCCTTTGTTGTCATCCAATTTCATGGCATTCGCTGGTTGGTCGGCTGGTTTCAACCACCCCACGCGTGCTTTTCAAGCAGGTCAAATACCTAAAAAATATATATTCAGTCGTGCCGTGGAAACCACGCATCCAAATGATGTGTCGTCTCCTTGTACTCCTCAACAATAATAATAATTAGGGTGTTTTTGTGTGATTTCTAGTCATTCTGATGTTGTTCGGCATGTATTTGACCGTTAAACTCGTGTTTTGGCCATTTACGACACGCGAAGTGCGTTTTTAGGTAGCGCGGTCACACGACACCTCTCATTGACATGCCATCTAGCAAAAAATTTCACAATTCACCCAAACTTTGTTGTCATCCTATTTCATGGAATTCTGAGGTCGTGCCACTGGTTTCGACCACCACATGCGTGCTTTTCAAGCGCCCCAAACACCTAAAAAAATATTCATCCATATAGTGCAAACCGCGTGTCTGAATAATGTGTCGTCTCCCCGTAAACCTCACAAATAATAATTAGGCTATTTTCCTATGATTTCATGTCATTCAAATGTCATTCGGAATGCATTTGACCATTAAATGCATGTTTTGGCCATTTACGACACATAGAGTGGATTTTCAGCCAACGTAGTCACATGAAACCTCTGTTTGACATTCCGTCTAGCCGACCATTTCAAAATTCACCCACCCTTTGTTGTCGTCCGATTTCATGGCTTTTCGAGGTCGTTCGACTAGTTTTGACCACCCCATGTGCACTTTTCAAGTGTGCCAAACACCTAAAAAACACACATTCAGTCTTGTAGTGCAAACCATGCATCCGAATGATGTGTCGTCTCCTCGTACACATACCGAATAAAAATTATGGTCGTTTGTGTGATTTCTAGTCATTCTGATGTTGTTTAAAATGCAGTTGACCATTAAATGCATGTTTTGGCCATTTACGACATATGGAGTGCATTTTCGGCCTGCGCGGTCAAACGACACCTCTAATTGACATGTCATCTGGACAACCATTTCAAATTCACCCACCTTTTGTTGTCATCTGATTAAATGGAATTATGAGGTTGTTCAGCCGGTTTCGACCAACCCACGCGCGATTTTCAAGCTCACCAAACAGCTAAAAAACACATATTCTGTCATTCTGCTCAAACTGCACATCCCAATGATGTGGCGTCTCCTTATAAACCTCAAGAATAACAACTAGGGTGTTTTAGTGTGATTTCAAGTCATTTAGATGTCCTTTGGAATGCATTTGACCATTAAACGCATGTTTTGGACATTTATGATAGGAGGAGTGCCTTTTCAGCCCACGCAGTCAAACGAAACCTCCAATTGACGTGTCGTCTGGCTGACCATTTCATAATTCACCCACCCTTTTTTCGTCTTATTTGATGTCATTCCGAGGTCGTTAGGCTAGTTTTGACCACCCCACCCACAATTTTCAAGAGTGCCAAACACCTAAAAAACGCATATTCAGCTGTTCCACGCAAACCACGCGTCCGAAGGACATGAAATCTCCTCTTAAACCTAAAGAATAATAATTAGGGTGTTTTCGTGTGATTTCAAGTCATTCTGATGTCATTTGGAATGCATTTGACCATTAAACACATGTTTTGTCCATTTACGTCACATGGAGTGTGTTTTCAGCCAGTGCGGTCACACGACACCTCCGATTGATGTGTAGTCTAGCCGACCATTTCACAATTCACCCACCCTTTGTTATCGTCCGATTTCATGGCATTCCGTGGTCGTTCAGCTAGTTTTGATCAACCAACAGGAGCTTTTCATTGTGTGTCAAACAGCTAAAAAACACATATTCAGCTATGCCGCGTAAACCGCGCATCCGAATGGTGTGTTGTCTCATCTTACACCTCAAAAATAATAATTAGAATGTTTTTCTGTGATTTCAAGACATTCCAATGTCATTAGGGATGAATTTGATTGTTAAACTCATGTTTTGGCCATTTACGACGCGCGGAGTGCGTTTTCGCCCTACATGGTGACTGGCCACCTCCGATTAACATGTCGTCTAGCCGACAATTTCACAATTCACACACCCTTTATTGTCGTCCGATTTCATGGAATTATGAGGTCGTTCAGCCGGTTTCGACCACCCCAAGCACACTTTTCAAGCGCCCTAAACACCTAAAAAACACATATTCAGTCGTGCCGCGCAAAAAGTGCATCTAAATGATGTGTCATCTCCTCATACACCTCAAGAATAATAATTAGGGTGTTTTCATGTGATTTAAAGTCATTCTGAAGTCGTTCGGAATGCATTTGACCGTTAAACGCATGTTTTGGCCATTTACGACAAGCGGAGTGCGTTTTCATCCAGCGCGGTCACACGACACCTCCGATTGACATGCCATCTGACCAACCATTTAAAAATTCACAAACCCTTTGTTTTCTTCTGATTTCATGGAATTACATGGTCATTCGGCCAGTTTCAACCACACCACACGTGCTTTTCAAGCACGCCAAGCACCTAAAAAACACATATTCAGCCGTGCCGCGCAAACCATACATCTGAATGATGTTCTGTCTCCTCATACACCTCAAGAATAATAAATAGGGTATTTTGTGTGATTTAAAGTCATTATGATGTCGTTAGACATGAATTTGACCATTAAACGCATGATTTGGCCATTTACGACTTGTAGAGTGTGCTTTCAGTCAGCGTTGTCACATGACATCTCTGATTGACATGCCATATGGCCGACCGTTTCAAAATTCAGCCGTGGATAATTGTGTTGAATTATCAACACAATCTGAATGCATTTGGTTGGTTTTCTGTATGCCAGTTGTTTTTTACACTTAAAATGTTGTCCATGTCAAATAAAAGTGAGACACATTGAGTTGTGATGGAAACACCACGCCTCAGATTAAGGCGGGGTTGACTCGTACACGTCACAAATGACCCATGGATAAATTTATTAAAGTATCAACACAATAATAATGTGTTTGGTCATTTTTCCATATGCCAGTTGTTTTTTCTTAAAAGAGTATCCATTTTAAGAAAAATAAAGACACTTTGAGAGTTACCGGCAACACCGTTCCTCGGATTGAGGCGGGGGGGGGGGCTATCTAGGGGGGTTTCCCAAGAATGAGGGTGGGTAATGTATCTAAAACTATATCTAGGAATCATACATCGAATTCTAACAGGACTGTGAACCATCGCGGGGTGTCGTCTGGGAGCAGGGTTAAATCACAGCATTACTGTGGTGTGACTGCAGCGTGACCTCGACATGACCGCGGCATGACTGCGACCTGTTGGCCCTGTCCAGCGACATCCGCAGAGAAGCATCTTCTGGCCAGGATTCCGAATAAATCCTATGTAGTTATCCTACACATTATAGACACTGATCTTATGTTATAAAAAACAGCCTCGTGATTCAGGATTATGGTATGAAAATGATATATATTTTATATTTGTTGTTTTTAAAATTTATACAAGGTAGTTGAAACTACTAATTGAGAGTCAAATTATCAAACCCTAAACTATCACTGTGAGTTTTTGCAGATAGGACACCTCCGTTGGAGTGGTTTTATTATAAAAACATGACTTTATTTATCAAATGAAACAATTATATTAAAGAAAACATATTCAAGTTATGCAATTCAATATAATTAATCAGAATTAAGAAAGAAGATAAATTCAATTTAAAGAATTCTTAAATTAAAGTGGCTTCCATATTTGGTAAAAAATAAAGAGTTATACAAAATTCAAAAATATCCATACTAGAGTGCAAACCAGGTTCAAAAATAAAGAGTTATACAGAATTCAAAAATTTAATGGAACAATATACCCCTAATCACCATCACCACTGTCGTCATTGGACACATCCTCACTGCCATCTCTATCCTCGTCCTCATCCTCGTCATCGTCCACATGCTCATCCTCCGCCCCAACCTTGCCCTCGGCCCCATCCTCTCCCCCGTCCTCATCCTTATCCTCTCCCTCATCCTCTTCAGCATCCCCGTCATCACTAGGAATGTCATTATCTCTACCTCCACTATAACTACTGCCTAGTGCATTGGATAATGCACCCATTGATGATATATATATCTGACAAGACGCACTGGCCTCTGGTGGAAGTGACGAAGATAAATCTTTCATCAGTTTCATAAATTCTTTGTCCCTCGTTTGAACTTGTACTTCCAACTATGTGACACTTTTATCAGATTTTCTTACATGTTCCTTGACCTGTTTTAACTCGGTGGTACTAGAATGGTTACCTGGAGAAGACCACTACCTCGTTGGGACTATATTTTTACCAGGTCGGCTGCGTACTCAACCAGAGTGCTAATCTCCCAAAACCTGATATAAATGATCAGGTGGCCCTAAATTGTCAGGCTCCTGGGCATCAAGGGCCACTAAAGCAGACTGCTAAAAAATAATAATAGATTATTAAATTTCAAAATAGATATTAAACTTTGAAATAAACAAATAATGACTTACAATCTTTTCTTGTGTCGGTTCATTAACCACAGTTCCATCTTTTTTCCTTGTACTTGAGCAAAACAATTTTTCTCGAGGGATACATCATTCAATATTCAATTTGTGCTTCTGTAATGACATTGAAACAATATAAAGTTCAAGTATAATCATATATTCAATATTTAATAAATCACATAATTTATGTAGGAAACAATAAAAAGGGCATGTCCTAAAGAGAAATTATAAACAACTATATCGTACCACCTGCCTCTCATGATCTGACATAGTAGTGTTCCCCAATGTGTGGAGGTATATCTTTGAATAAATGTTTTTTTTGTTTTTTTTAGAAGATTACAAATCAATTTTAAATAAAAAATTAGATAATATTAATGAAAATTATGAAAAATGTCATTTAAATACCTCAAATGGGATTAATACCTTAAATTTGGAAGTCACCCAATGGGTAATCATTTAGAAATATTGCTCTATCGGGCAGTCATCTGCGATAGGTAATGTCTGCAACTCCGTTCCCACTCTATCACACCATCCAACATACAACTCATGCTTATATGCTCTCCAAAGCTCTCCTAGCTCCTTTAAACGTGCTGGTCGTGCACCTTTGCCATCAGGGAAGTTATACCGAAGTTGAATCCCAAAAGATTAATTAATATAAATACAAAAAAATACTACATTTAATCCAAGAGATTTTTTCCCATATTTGTGCCCATGAATTATCCTGGACTTCATGTGGTAGATGTCTCCAAGAGAGAGGGCTGACCGGAATGATGTCTGAGTATTTGGATAGCGTCGCCAAAAAACCCCAAAATTTCTACCCATATTTATCAAACATCTGTCCATCATCATTTTATTCAACCATCAACTGTGTATGGAGGTTCCATACCGCACACAAGCGAGTATTCCCCCTCCCCCGCTTCCTATTATTAGACGAATCTGTTTTTAAATAAAAAAAATATTAGTATAAGTTATAATAAAAATATATTTTGGTATAAAACATTGTTAGATTTAAATAAATATACATGTGGTAGTCAGATTAATGGGTGTCACTGAATGTGAAAAAGTGGAAGGAATATCCTTTATAGGTTGAGTGTCCCTTAGTGTACACTCTTCATTCACATACTGTGTCGAAGAAGGAGTCGAAGAAGGTGAAATATAATAGATCGGAGATGATGAGGAAGAAGAAAAATATAATGGAACAAACATCTGGAAAACTTGTAGTGTTAAAATCAGAGGCCTAAATATCCCGTGTGTCCCTAAAGACACACCCGGATCAAAATGGGGTGTAGAAGATACGTTCGTGGTAGGGGAATAGTCCAATCGGGTACGACCAGTGGATCATCTAACCCACGCACCATGAGCCCTCGTACCACCGGCCACAGTACTGGGACCACCAGATGGTCGTCTAACTCTGACACCACCCACTATCCGACAACTATCCTTTGTACTAGGAGCACTATCAGGATCCTCGTTAAATATCTCTCATCTAGGTGGTGGATTCTGAAAAAAAGGATAACACAAAAGTAAACATATGATATTATAATTTATTGAAATATATATATTTGATATAAAATAATCACAACAGGGATGAGTGGAGGAACACCCATCTATGACATGAAAATATTATTTTCTGTCATCTTTTTCCACCGCCTCTCTTCAACGGGTGTCATTTTCCTGCAATTAAAACAAATATGGAAGTAATTAAAAATTGATAACTAATGTGTAACCCAAAAAAACCATTCTGATGAATAACATAATGAAACAGAAGATTTATGGTGTTTTAAAGGAAAGTACTAGGATACACACTCTGAATGATATAAGTGAAACATATAGGTGAGAAAATGACTATATGATTCTATATATTTCCAACAACAATTTCAGGTTCATAATAAACTCTGACAATTGAGCTATTGGAGTCGTCATAAGTAATAAAAGGATTACTTCCAATTTCAGTAGGGATAGTGTCAACTACATCATCACCATCATCAAAAAAATGTCTAGGATTTACTTCAATAATTACACCGAATTTAGGATGACGATGATCTTTAACATAAAAAACATGTTTCACCACTGATGCATATACATATGGTTCATCGGTGGAACGAGTGTGAGTCATGTCAATAACTTGAAATCCAAAATCATCAATAAAGGTGCATTTCCTCGTCATTAAATCAAACTATTGACATTTCATCATCGTGACTCGACTATGCGAGAAATAATAATAAATTCTTATTTTCTCCACAACTCCATAATAATCTACATTTTTAGAACGATGTCTATTATCTGAAAAACTGACATAACAGTCTGTTGTGGTAGTTATCATAACACCATCATGTTGTGTTCTCATTTTTCTTGCTCGTTTAGTGATAAGAAATTTGTATCCATTGATCATAAGTGATTTACAAGTACGAACCATGGTATTAGGACCACAATCCAAATCTCTTATTTCTTCAGAAACAGATTCTATAGGAAAACTCGATACCTGAAATATAATCAAATAGTAAACTTAATTAAATATTATTTTTATTTAGATATTTCAAAAATATTTTTACCTTCAATTTCAACCAAGCAGAAAACCCTTTGCTATGGAATGTCTCCTTCATTCTCAAAGATAAAGAACTATGCTTTCTATATATCAATTATTCATGTTCACTGCAGATAAAAATAATAATTGTTTAATAGATATTTAAAATGAAAAGATATAAGATAAGAAATACATTTACCATTTACTTACTTGATATACTCATCGAACAAATCACAATTGAACAACGTTGTGTGATGTGCCATCTCTCTCTCTTCACGGCTTAATGTCGTCAATGTATATAATCTCGGAATTCTTCCTGTCAGAGGAAGTGATGGAAAAATGGGTTCAATTTTCCCATACTATTCTTCTTCATTTCTCATTGGTCTATTTATTCTCGTACTAAGATCAGACAAATACATTGAGCATAAGTCCATACATTTTTGAGCCAAGTAAGTGTTCACAATAGAACCTTCTGGATAATTTTTTTCCGAAAATATGATTTAAATGTGGACATGATTATTTCTATTGGATACATCCAACAGAAAGCAACGGGTCCTCTAAGAAGTATTTTTTTCGGAAGATGGACATTTAGATGCAACATTCATGTAAAAAATGATGGAGGGAATATTTTATCTAACTCACACAATATTAATGGTGTCTCTGCCAACAGTTTTTTCAAGAATTATTTGGACAACCTCTTAACACAAAGATCTCTAAACAAATATCACAATCGAATAACTGATACTCTTACATTATTGGAAAATAGATGATAGATTTATATTGGAATTAACTCATGCAAAAGGACGCGATAACCATGAGTCTTCAAATATTTCATCTTCAACTCATCTCTGTTGACCCGTTTTGATATATTGTTTGAATAGACATCAGGAACTTTAATAGTCTCTAGAACTTCTAGAAATTGATTTTTTTTTCAGCAGGTGTCATCACATAAGAAGTACATAGAACTTGCCATTTATTTTCACTGATACAGACAGGATGGAATTCTGGTCTGATCCCCCAATCTACCAAGTCATGCCGAGATTGTAAATCATCTTTTGTATTCCCCTTGACATTTAGAAGATTATAAAGCAACAATTTACATATATTCTTTTCAATGTGAATTACGTCTAAGCAATGACGTAACAAGTTGGTTGACCAATACGACAACTCAAAGAATATACTCTTCTCCTTCCAATTGTAACAGTTATCATTGGAAACATGTTTCCTCTTTCTAGATTTCATTACACCCTTCCCAAATGAATATCAGAAATCATTCAATTCATTAAGCACATCATTTCCATACATAAGCTAAAGTGGATGGTCAGTCTCCATAGTATTGTCAAATCATCGATGATTGTTTCTATATGGATGGTTCATTGGAAAGAATCATCGATGTCCCATAAAACTAAAACTACGATGATATTTTAGTCTTTTCAATCGAGTATTCTTCATACAAACATGACCTGAAAATTTCCCTTTTGTGCTCCATCCATACATCATTGCATAAGCAATAAAATAAATGATCATCCATAAAAGCACATCCCACATATGAAATATGTCTTTAGAACACGCATCATATGTGGGCACACCCACATCCCAAAAAAGATTCAACACTTTTATTAAAGGCTTCATGTATACATCTATATCATTGCCTGGACCAGAAGGGCCATATATCAGTATACTCAAGAAAGTGTAAGGCTTTTTCATACACAACCATGGTCGAAGGTTATAAATGTGTATAAAAATTTTCCATGTGTTGTGCGAAGTAAGCATCGGCCCAAATGGATTAAAACCATCACATGAAAGATCCAATCTCACATTACGCACGTCGTCTGCAAATTCAGGATATCGAGCATCAAATATTTTACATGAAAATCCATCTGCAGGGTGAAATAACTCTTCATAATTCTTTTTTTCTCTCGGCTTCATGCCATCGAATTTTTACTGATATTTCATCATACCTGAAAATGTTCTATAATCTGGGGATCAATGGAAAGTTCCACATTACTTTTTGTGGCACATGAGATGGTGTTCCATCATCTTTTGGATTCCATCGAGAGGTTCCACATTTGAAACAATCATTTCATTCAGCAGTTTCCTCCCATAATAAGCTGCAATCATTCGGGAAAGCATGAATATTTTTTGAGAATCCAAGTTCATCAACTAACTTCCATTCCATATTGTGGTTTGAAGGAATATCTACATCATCTGGAAGTATGTCCTTCAAGAAGGTAAGAATGTAATCAATTGTATTATTTGAAATCCCATACATAGATTTCCCATTAAACAATCAGACTAAAAATTCCAACTTTTTCATTTTACCAAATTGCCGATATACTGGATTTATCAAAACATCATTAAATGTTTTTACCCTATCAACATCATAATTTTAATTAGAGGCATCATGTGTGCTTGTATCAAAATCATGTTGGATGGACATCCTTTCCTTTTCATGAGGCCGAATAAATGGAAACTGATCATATATCAAACTCTATAATTCAGTACTATCATTTGGATCATCAACATTTTGAGATTCCATTTTCTCTCTATTGTGATACCACACATAATATTTTGTTTGGAAACGATATTTGGTTATATGATAGCTAACTGCTTCATGACTCAACCAAGGTCTCCCAAAACAATTAGAACATGGGCAGTGTATGTGAACACTATCTGAAGCCTTGTCGAATTCAAAATATAGAATGCGATTCAAATTATTTTGAAAATAGGTTGAAATCCAATCAGTTTCATACATCCAACTTCTATCCATTCTATAAAGAAATTGAAATAAGTCATTTAAAAGCAATTCAATAATATTGAAGTTCAATAAAAAAAATTTAGGTAAATGACAATTGTTTACTTTAAATAAAAGCATAACTGACACATTACTCAATATGAGAATCATATTTCGAAATACAACAAAATACAGTGTATATAAGAAAGTAAGATAAAAAATATCTAAAACCTATATTCAAGGATTTCCCAGTAATATATTCGATGTGGATAAATGAATACTTAATCCTTATGGGTCTTGTTGGGAGTACATGAGTTTTATATTCTAACTTCTTGATGGAGATCGGGATGAGGAGTTGGATGAGGATCAGGGGAGTGGCAGGGATGTGAAGGGGGGTGTGGGGTGTCTGGGGGAGGTGGGTCATCCAAGGTGTCAGAGGTGTCCAGGGGGTGGGTGGCTGTCTAGGGGGGTCGGGGTGTCCAGGTGGGCGGACTGTCCACGGGGGTGGTCAGGATGTCCAGGGGAGGTAGGGGGAGTCTAGGGGGGTGGGTGGGCTGTCTAAGAAGGTTAGAGGGGTGTCCAGGAGGTGGTTGCGGTTGTTCGGGGGGGGGGGGGGTACGTGGTGTCTAGGGGTGGGCGGGCTTCCCATGGGGGTGGTGGGGCTGTCCGGTGGGTCTGGGGTGTCCAGGGAGGTGGGCGGGCTGTCTAGGGGGGGTGGGCGGGCTGGCCATGTGGGGCGGTCGGGCTATCCACGGGGGGTGGTCGGGATATCCACGGGGGTGGAAGTTCTATCCAGTGGGGTCGGGGGGTGTCAAGGGGGTGGAAGGGGGGCTTTCTAGGGGGGGCATCCGAAAGGATGGTGTGTCCGGGGGTGGTGGGAAGGTGTCTGGAGGTGGGGTGGGCGGGCTATCAACAAGGGTGGGGGTGTCTAGGGAGAACAAGCTATCCAGGTGGGTGGGTGGGCTGTCAACGAGGGTGGCGGGGCTATCCATGGGGGTCGGGGGTGTCCAGGGTTTGGGGGTCTTTCCAAGGGATTGGGAGTTATCCAACAGTTATGAGGTGTCTAGGGGGTGGGTGGGGTGTCTATTGGGGTAGCTAGGGTGGATGGGCTGTCCAATGGGGTACAGGGGGTCCAGGGGGTGGGCGGGCAATCCCTAGGGGTGGGGGTACTCCCCGAGGAGAGGGGGTGTCCAGGGGGTGGGTCGGGCTATCCAGGGGGGGTACAAGGTGGGTGGGAGGGCTGTCCACGAGGGTGGTGGGGCTGTCGAGGGGGTGGGAAGGCTGTCCATGGGGGTGGCAGGGTTATCTAGGGGGTTGGGGGGTCTTGGAGGTGGGGGGAATCCCATGAGTTGGGGGGGGGGGGGCTATCCTGGGGGTACGAGGTGTCCCAGACAGGCCACCCCCACCCCCTTGGACACCCCACAACCCCCACCTAGAGAGCCCACCACCCACTAAACCAAAAACATAAAACAAACCCTTTACCCCATTCTCTAAACAAACCCCACTAAAAATACCATTTACGATGTATGAAGTGTAGAACAAAAAAACATAAAACAAACAAATAGTTTGGTACTCCAACAATAATAACTCTAATTTAACCGAAATCAAAACATCAAACATAAAATAAAAAGAGGAATAACACTAAAACTAAGATAAAACATAGTAATTTGATGTGAAGAAATACAAATTTGTTTGATTGAAGAAGTATCTTCAGTTATAAGGTTTTTCGCGGCTGAGAATATGTTAGGAGGAGGTCTGGATTAGGTCTGCAATCGAAACTACTGGGAGTTGGGGTGCTGGGTATTTGGTGGAAAAAATACCCAAGTCAAGCACACCCCATTGGTGGATAATGTTTAGGATTCTACACTAATAGGTTGTTCATGGATGGTAAAGTGGTTTGATTTCATAAAGTATAGACAGACTTTTTTTTAAATTTGAGATTAATAATTAAGTATGTCAATGATAATATACACATCATAAAGAACACAAAATAGTGATACATTAAAGTTATGGTTTATAAAACCATATCCTATATACTCACAGACATCTACCAATCATGTATTAGTCATTGATTCAATATCAAATAGTGTGAATCATAATATTTTCAAACATCCATAAAATTGGAAAAAATGACATCATATTTCTAGATATTGAAATAAATGTAGAAATCAGAGGAATAGGGCTTCTATGTTTATATTTGGGAAGAGGATTAAAGAGTCTAACCTGGATGGGGGAGTTGAAGTCGATTAGTTGGAAGAACTCGAGTTAGGGTTCACCTACGCGTCGGGGCTTCTGGAAATTGGGGCAAATGATTTATATGCTGATCTGCGGGGGCTTTTGGAAATCAGGATTATTTGAGGAGAACTTTCCCAATGGTTTGTAGAAACCGTTGGGAAATAATGACTTTTCCCAACGGTTTGTAAAAACCATTGGGAAAAAATGATATTTACCAACAGTTTGGTAAAAACTGTTGTTAAATGGTGGAAACAATTTGGATTTCCCAATAGTTTCTTCAAACCATTGAGAAAAGCCTTCCCGAAACCAATATTTACTAGTGGATTTTACAATCCTTTGGTAAAAAAACTTATAACATCAGTTCTCTAGAACCGTTGGTATACATGTGTTGATAAAACTGATCTTTTCACTTGTGAATGTTTTCAAATTATCCATACTTATTCTGAAATCTCCTACACAAGACTCAGTCCCAAAAATTTTAAATCACCTACCTCTATCTAGCATACTGGTTATCACCATGTCAACCCATAAAGAGTCTCATATGTTTCCCTTTTTATAGTTTTTTGATAACTTTTATTATATAAAAACTCCACTAAAGCCAAATGTTTCTCACAAGAACCAATGAAGCAATGAACATGTGCCTGAAGCATATATTGAAGAACCTATATAGTATGCTCTGACTGCCCATATGTATTTTGGTTAAAATCCATAATAAATAATACTTTTGTACCAATAACCTTTTTCAATCCCTTCTAGATGCATGATGTGAAACATGATGCATAATATGAAACTATAGTCCATGGAAACCCATGAAAACAGACAATCTTTCAGTAATTTCATTAGTAGATCCACAATAAACTAGATAGTTTCATTCTTCATTGGAATCCTAGAATACCCACCAAAAAATCTATAGTCACTTCATCACACTTCCATTCTATAATGAGAAACAGTTGGAGAAAACCTCAAGGCTGTTGATACACTACCTTCACTTGCAGAAAAGTGTATCAACTTGTGACAAAGCCTGCTATCTTTTTTTTCATACCCATCAAACAAAACTATCATTGTACATCATGGTAATTTTTTTCACCAATATATAAAATCCACTTCCAGTCACTAAATTCTTGTTCGAACTCCACCTACATACATGGTGGAATAACTACCACATTACTTTCATGGATAATTTAATCCTAATATATTCTCCAATCAGAATGTGGATTCAATCCTTCAAGGATTTCCCTCATGGAAAAACAATTTTGATCCTTAAACTATATGTCTCTGATCTCCTTATAGAGAATAGACTCTAGTGAATCTAATAATACAATCATCTTCTCTTGGATTTATTGATCTAAAAATTGAATCTCATCCAGTAAAGTCATCGTTATCCTCTCAGAATTGGATTCCTTACCAATCTGTTTCTATGTTTTCCTACTAAAATAGTAATCCACATTGTTTCCTTTCTTGGGTTTATATGATATATCAAAATTGAATGACTTCATATAAACAAAAAATTTACACTAATATATATTCAAATATCATTTTGGGAATATATTCATTAAGATATTGTGATCAGTAAACACTGTAAATTTCTATCCAAATAGATAATGTCTCCATCACCTATAATAATATACCAAAATTTCTAGCTCAAGGTCATGAGTAGGGTAGTTCTGTTCATGTGGCCTTAGCTACCGAGAACCATACACCACAACTCAATCTACCTTCATCAACATACCTCTGAACCTGACCTAGAAGTATCACAGTATGTCATGTACTCCTCACCTAGCTGAGATCTGATTAAGATTGATGCTTATGTGAAAGACATCTCCAACTACTGGAAGGCCTACTAGCATTCTTCTAAACAATAAAACATTATTCCCTTTTTGGTCAAGCATGAATTTGGAACTACCAAATGGGAAATTATTTGAAGAATATTTGGTAATATCTAGATAACCCAAGAAATCTACACATTTTGAATACATTCTTGGGCTACTCCCAAGAAACCAATGCCTATTCATTTTGTGGGTCCACTGACATGACATCCACTGAGATGATCTATCCTATGAAGTGAACCTAATCAATCCAAAATTGACACTTAAATATCATTTCATATAGCTAATTCTCACTCAGTATGCTTAATATTATGACATTGTGTCCAGAACAAACATCACGAGTATTAGAGTGCACTAATATGTCGTCCAAAAATATTATGAAAAAATAATCTAGGTATGGGGAAAATTTCTTTTCATCAAGTCCATAAACACTGTTTGTGAATTTTCGACCCAAAAGTTATTTTGAAGAACTCAGAAAGCCTATACCATCTTCTAAAAGTAGTCCTTGGTAAATTAGAATATTTAACAGTAAATTGATGATATCCTAATCTCACGTCGATCTTCGAGAACACTCAATATATTCTCACCTATTAAAAATTATCATTGATACGCCGAAGATGATACTCATTTGTTATAGTCAGCTGGTTCAACTTCAGTTTATCAGCATTCAAGTTTAGAGTGCCATTATCCTTATTAAAAAAAACTAGGGAACCCGAAAGAAACATACTCATATCGATAAATCCATTTTCCTCCAACTCCCTATGATGATTCTTCAAATCTTAAAAATCATTAGGTGTTATTTTGTATGGTGTCACTAAAATTAGAACAACCCCAAACATGATGTTAATGGTATATTCTATATCTCCCTCAAGTAGAAACATCATAAAATATTCAAGAAATACCTCCTAAAATATGTTGACTACATGTGGAAATAAATATTTCTTCATATCTCTATCATCTAGAATTAGACTAGAAACCTGGTCTATGATCTCTCCCAGTTGCTGATCAATTAGCCCTATTTGGTGTGCCTGGATATCCTACTATCCATGATTAATATAGTTTTCACCCATTAAAGATGTAAAATCCGCTCTCCCCAACTAATAATTAATGTAGGAATTATATGTGACTAAATAGTCCAAACCCAAAATTAGTTCAAATCCTGACATATCAAGAATATAGAGGTCCTAGAAAAACTGGTACACCCCAAAACTCATCATGTTGAAAAAACTGAGGATTTATTACAACCCTTAACCATCCTACACCTATGTCTTTATTATCAATGGGGTTTTACATTCTCCTATCATGTTTCTCATTTAGACACCCATTTATTCACATTTTTCATCATTTTACTATTCTAAATTTTATATTGGGAACCATTTTCAATTCAATTCCACAAACAAGGTAAAATAGTCTGTGTTTAAAAACATTACCATCTACTATTTTCCCACACATGCCTACAATGATGCATGTCACCAAATAATCTTATGTCCCTTGAATAATGAATATTGACTAAATGCTCATGCCATTCTGGGCCACACATACATTATCAGAAAATATCGAACACAATTTTCACATCCCATAATAAGTGTGTCACCCAATTTGAAATAATATTCAACTGTAATAGAGAAATACAATAACAAAACTCCCACCATGGGTACATGGGTTTCCCTTGAAAATAGGTTTGTGACTCCAATGAATGAGATCATGGCCATGCCTTGACTCTTCTTAAACTTCCTTCCACCTTTCCCAAATCATAAGAAAAAATTAACAAGAATGAAAAAATACATTGATTCGCCTTTTTGGTTTCTTATCCCAGGTGCCAAACACCCATGCCATGAGCTAGCTAGTCATATGGCCTCAAGATCACCTACATGTATGGTAGAGGATACAAACTAGCATTGAGGGTATTGTATGTTGGTCATGGGGATATAATACAATCATTAATTATAGAAATAAACGATTGGATTAAATATAATATATTAATTTCATATATGACCATAAACAATAAAAATATCTCAATAAAATCAATGTAGGAATATAAAATATCCAACTAAATAAAAAAAATTCCTTGCTAATCTACATGACAAGTTTCTAAATTGTAAATTGAAAATAAAGACAACGACTACTCCCAAGAAGGTCCCAAACACACATCTAGTTCCCCCATCCATGATCTATCTCCAACTCAACCATCTATCATAGGGATATTTCCCTTAGAATGTATTGAGACAATGAAATCTATTCGTATACCAATCAGGTAACCCAAGTACTGTATGACTACATTTCAGTAGGCGACCAACAATGATGTCTAAATCAAATCCATTCAATAAAAATGTATGCATTTTTATAAATAAATAAGTATAGTGCATAAATGAATAGTTATCACATTGTAAAACTATTCGTTTTTTAACCACATAAACACCTCAGGTTCTAATAAAAACCTATACATTAGTACCTACTTTGGATCAAGTTAAATATGAATTTATGTCTAAGGGATATCATATTTCAAAATTCTATTATTATCATTTTTTTCACGCTTTAGAATTATCATATTCCCATTCTTTAATTCATATTTTATTTCCCATGTTACCATACATATTTCACACATTAGAATAAAATGTTACCATTATTTAATTCATACATGAAATACCATGTTACCATTCATAAACACACATTAAAAGGATCATGATTCCATTATTTATATCATACTTAAATTACTATGTTACCATTCATAAACACATAATTTATTTAGAAATTAATTTGCCTCATAAATTCCATTACTAATTCAACAATTAGTTTAACACAACAATCCTATAAGTTAATTAATAAATAAAATAATCATATTAATAACACTAATTAATTCAATAATTAATTAATAACACCTTTTCATTTATAATTCAACAATTAGTTTATCACTTTATTACCCTTTATTAATTCAATAATTAATTATGTTATCTACCAATTCTTTAATTTCCTAACTAATTAATCAGTATTTCCCAATAGAAAATTAAATATTTAATTTTAAAAAATAATTATCTCATTCATAATCTCAATTATTCATAATTAATTCCTCAAATAATTACATCAATCTATGATATCAATATGACATAATTAATCCCACAATTAATTATCTCAATTCATAACTTCAAAAGCACATAATTAATTCCACTATTAACTATCTCAATTCAACACATGATGTATCTCATAATTAATTCCCAAATTTATTTTCTAAATCAAAATCCAAAAATCTTATTATTAATCTCCCAATTAATTAACTGATTCGACATCCCATAAATCATAAAATTGTTTCTTAAATTATTTTTCTATTTCAAAAATATTTTAATTAATCAATCGAAAACATTAATTAAAAAATTTAGGAATTCAAATTGCTAAGAAATGTTTGAAATTATACAATTCTCATATATATGTCAAATTCATGAATATGGGGATTGAATTTTATGCCAACTAACTCAAATTTTTGAAGAATAGCCACCTAATGGAAATACCTAATAATTGAGCTATACAACAACGTATATCTAGATCCGACTCTCAAAAACCGAAACCAATATTAAATAAAATCAAGATCATATAAATATTGATCTAGAAATATATTCATTTATATAGATCCCACAAAATATATTTATATATTTCTATAAGATAATATTACATCGATGAATGAAATTGATAAGAACTAAAGAACAACATGAGAAGAACCATGATAGGATTCACTATTTGGGAGAGTAGTGGACCTCTGATCGAGGATTCTAATTGCTAAGAAAAGATTCCAGGAGGGCTCAAAATTAATCTAGAGATCGTTAATAATGTGAAATACCTCTTAGGGTAAATGGGGGTGGAAATAGGCATGTTTTTGGGGCTCATGGTATTTCGTTCAAAATCAGTTGGAATTAAAAATCATGCATTGGTTGTTGTACAACATGTACTGGTTTCCCAAACCATGAGCCTTTCCTATGAACCATTTATTTTAGGTGTTTAGGATTGTGTCCAAGAGGGAGAAAGGTTTTCCAAACCATGTTCTTATCGTGAAAATCCCTACTTTCTATGTTTTCATAGTTAGTTAGTTTGGGGTCAACGGTTAGGTAAAACCATGAAACAACATTACACATTTTAATAATTTCCATTTTTCTCAAATTTACATAGAAATACATCCCATGTCATTACCCAAATAAATTACTCATATAAGAAATAAATAGTACCTAAATTCAATCCTGATTTAACTCCATAAACGATTAGGATCTTATGCCTCCATTATAACAACATCGAATAATTTTATCTGAGTGGGATAAAGGATCAGTTGAATAATTGAGGGGTATGGTATAGCCTTTTTAAAACTCATATCAGGTGTGGGGCACCCTGGATATCCAATAAACTTGCCCAGAAATTCAACCTAATCTAATTTTTAGATTATGATTTCAAAAATGATGTATATTTTAACAATTTAAATTTTTAAAATTATCAAAAATTAATATTATAAATGTTCAAAAAAAATATTTTTTTAGAAAATAGTATTTTTATGTCAGATAATGCCATTAGAAAAAAGTAGGTAATCTTTTAAAAATATTTTTCCATTATATAAATCATTTAGAATTAGTTTTTAAATAATATTTATTACAATTAATTTATTTTTTTTAATGGATATGTTATAATAATCACATTTTCAATACCTACACTGATAATATATATTTGTTTTTTGAAAACTTAGTGTCTTGTGTAACACAAGCTAACCAGTGTTACGTGTAGAGCTGTACTAGAATAGTGTTCCATGTAACACGAGATTGAAATGATGTTACAAATAATGGAATCTATCAAATAAATTTACTTTAATTGTATGAAAATAATTATAAAAAACATGGGGTGTTACACGCTAGTCGGAGGCACCATCAGAATGTTGGGATGGGTCGGGAATTGACTGGGTACATAATTCTGTAGATGGGGAGACAAGAGAGGAAATGACCTGTGATTGAGTAACTAATGTAGAATGGTGTGATACTTGTGATATTTTTTCCATATTTTTTTCAACCAAATATGTAATGATCCATTTTAAGGTGGGATATTATAATATCCCATGATTTTTATGAGTTGAATATCTTGGAGAATTTATGTTTTTATTTCGGTGATCATGACAATATTTAAATTTAGATATATATATTAATTATGGGAATTAAAATTTATTATTATATTGTTTTTTCGATGGGGTTAAGATTTGATGAGATCCTTAAGGGTTCAGAGGAGTCTTGGGAATGTCTGGACCCAAAGAACAAATTTTCAATGGGTGCAGGAAGAGGTGACTATTTTATTTAAAACACAAAACCATTCAAGGAAAACCATGTGGCCCATTATTTTCATTACTACAGTCAGTAAAACTGTGTGGGATGAGGTTCACAAGCATTCTTGAAGTTTATATTTTATAAAAGTTGTTCTTTTCACATGATACAAATAAATTTAGAAACTGTGAACCTAGCCTAGTAATTTTGGTTTTGAAGCATTTTCAATTGTTTCCAATAAACTATTCAAATACATAGTTATATGCTAATTTATATAGTGGAACATAGATTGAATCCCTAATGATGGATCTTTTTTTATAATTGATTATTATTTTTATTTGTCTTTTGAATGGTGGGTGTTTTTATAGATTATTTATATTGATTGAATAATTTAGTATAATGATAATATTTTACAACGTTTGGGGTGATTTCATTAATGGGGATTTACTCTTATGTTGTCATTAAGGTTTGTCTGATATTTATTTAAATTAACAACCACTTCGCAAGATTCTAATAATTACAATTACCATGTGTTGATTCCTTAATACAATCCATAACATAACTCGGGTTCTAATCTCACATGATATTTATTTATGGTAGTGAATTTATGGTTCTAATAATACATGGAATCCACATTTTAAACAAGACATGTAATTGTCCTATGACATTTTATGTTTAACTAACAAAATGGTATCCAAAATAATATTTAATGATAAAAATCTATCAATCACATTTAATACAAAAATTATGAATCAACTTAATGGATGATTTACTCGTCCATTGATATGGTTATTAATTTGGTTTAAAATTTTTATCATGATTTGTTTAAAATTGTTAACAAATATTGAGATAAAAAAGGATTAGTGTGTCGATCAGAGACAAAAATTATAAATAGAATTAAACATTAAAATATTAATGAAAGAGATGGTTATTGAAGGGAATGATTTTCAACTTCATTTAAACTATATTAATAACCTTAATTTTAAGAAAACATAGTGTGGATTATAATTATAAATTTTTTGTAAGAAACATTAATTAATATTTAATTAAATTTAAAACAAACTTACAAGATTATAATTGAAAAAATTGGAAAAGAAAAATTAAATTTGAATTGGTGTATATGTTTATATTGTTTCAAAATGAGTATTAAAAGACATGTTAGTCACTTATAAATTCTATATTGGTGATAATTATCATACATATGTTCTGAAATAACAACCTATTTCAAAGAGAAGACGAGAGTGTATATATAGCCAAAGGTGGTGGAGTTTTTTCCATCTAAAAATTCCTTACATGTTATCTCAACCATTTGAATATTTCAAAAAAATATAGAGAAAAATTATCCTTTAATGTTTTAGATACAGGTGATTAATATTCACCCTCCAAATTTTGTTCCCATTAGAATATTTTATACAACTTTATTGTTATTTTAACAAAAAATGTACATTTGTTTAGTTTTGATTCAATTATATCATGGTTTATATGATAATACATTTATCTCTATTAATATTCCCTCAAATATGAACTATTTATTATAAACAGTTTTCATTATACAGCTTGAATTTCTCATCACAGAATTTCAACTCAATTTGATAATTGATTTGGGAGAAAGGTAATGAATAGTGGGTTGTTTCAAAATCAAATTTAGAATTATGGGATGGGATTTCATGAAATAATTGGTCCTCATGTATGGCCATTTTGACTTAAATATTTATCTCCATTATGTGAAACTATATATAAGAACATTTTTTTAGTTTAATATAATTTTGGATTCTAGATTGAGTGAAAAAATGAAATCATCATAGATTGTCCATTTTTAATTATATATTCAATTGGCCACATTGTCTAGTTCATATAACCCCTCAAATGGATGAATTATCTAATTATCCAGTTGAATGGTTTTTTGGAATATTAATTTTATAACTAAAAAATAATAATCATATTATTTGAATATGTATTTTTAATGATAAGATCGATATATTAAACTATAGTATATGTAAACGAATTAAAAAAATGCCCTTTATACATCTTCATGATCAAAATATGAACATTGAGTTGAAATAAATCATTGTTAAGTGAAAAATCTTTGTTGGTAGTAATTAATCATATTTATTGAATATGTAATATCAACACCCCCACACATAACATGGTGCATTTCCTTATGAAAATCAAATATTAAAAACATAACAAAATCATTTTTACCAACCAAAAAATATTAAAATCTTTTTCATACCAATATTTGGTGGTATATAATTATTCACTCATTCATAATGAATTTCAAAAAATATATTAGAGCAATAATATTTCAAAAAATATTCACCACTCATGTTTAAAAATTTAATTGGAAAATATTGGCACTCAAAACTCACTCATCTAGAGATGGTTAAAATTTATTATTGGAGGTTACATAATTCACCAAGAAAATGTTAAAATCATAGATATTTAAAGATCTCTTATATTAAATTCTGAATTAAAAGGTAAAAAATAATCAAGTGGACCATTTTTTGGTATTTGGAGGATATGGGATGGTTAGAATACCACGTTTAAAAGACTAGTTAATAGGGGTAAAACAAAAAAATGGAAGATGCAATGCATAATTTTGGAAATAATAAATGGATTGAAATAAAAACACATATTTACAAGGGAACTTATATTAGAATAATGAAATAAAATATGCGGATATTTAAAATAGGAAAAAAATAAGAAATTTTTAAGAAATACAGAACTTCCCACAATAAAATAAAAATTGATTATGCAAGTGTTTGATTTTTTATTTTTTCATGTTTTTTTTTTTTTTTAAAGTCTAACATGGAAAAAAAATATATTACTCATCACTAAAACAATTTTTGATCTCCTTATGACAATAATAGTAATTGTTATAACAAGATTAATGGTTTAAGAATTGTTATTTTTTGACCCACTGAAGACACAACTCTTTTTTCATATTATTTTTGTATAAAGTTTATAGAAATCATTCCAATATAATTTCTATGTGGTTTCATAAAAATATATACATTCCAAAACCACACAAAATTAAAACCTCTCCCACACACTGAAATTAATTCCTTCCATCAAGAATATGATAACATGTTGAAAAGTATGAAAATGATACCCAAAATGAAATCAATTTCCCCAAACTTACATTTAAATAAATGATACAATGAAAATACATGTAGATTCTGGGTGAGAAATGTTTTTTGGATTATAATGTGGATATAGAATGGGTTTTCACAGTATTTAAGGGGATTTCAAAAGGATGATTAATGTAGGGATAATGGGAGGCTATTTGTCTATTAAGATTATCATGTGGTTCAAAACATGACTCTACAATTATAATGAATTATAAAATTTTAAATTAATCTCAATGTTCCAAAAACACAAGAGTAAAAATAAGTGTTGGAATTAAAATAACAAGAAAAAAGATTCATAAGTGACGATGGCCTGAAATCTAACATTATTCCCCAATATTAGGGAATAATAATTTTCCAAATAAAAATGCAGCATACAAAATTTATAGTTTTTGAACAAAAATTATTTATCCAAATTTATGATGAAAATAAAAAATGTTTTACATTAAAACATGTCTTTTGACACCCCAAAATGGTTGAAAAAAATTGAAAATTTAATGGTGAGTAATTTTCACGGTATTTTTCTTTTTAGTTTTTTTAATTTATTTTATAATGTATTGTTTTCATAAATACACACTGACAAAAAATAGGAAGTGGAAAAATGATTTTTTTAATAATTTTTTTAAAATTAACTAGTGATAATGAAATATGAATAAGAAGAAATTGTGGTAAAGAGTGAGAATGGGAATGAGGTTGAAGAGAGGGGGAGTAAAAGATAATGGGTTACCCCTAGTTTTCATTTGGTAGGTTGATGTCTCCGTCCAATGGTGTGTTGGGGGAAGTAAATGTGCTTCCTAGGGGATGCGACATCATTGGTTATGCATATAAAATTTATATTAAATATACTAGTGTGAAAAATAAAAAACATTACACATTTAATGAAATATTAAATATAAATTAATATTTCCTAAAATTTAAGGAAAACATGGGTTTTCTCCCAATAAGTGGTGCATTTATTTTTTGTATAGTAGGAAAGTTGCAGTGGACTATCCATTGTCCGATGGTGACCATTATATTTTTTAAATACTGGTTCACTTCTAGAGAAACATCTACTTTAGGAAGACAATTTGTTCATTGGGTAATTTATTCTCCTTCTTGTTTTTGTACTTTTAATTCAGTAGGGGTGGAATGATAATATGGGTATCCTCCCTTTGGGATTAAATAAGATGAATGATCTAGTCCACGGAGTGTTGGATTTTTATTATTGGATGTTCTAAAAAATATTCAAATCTAATGGATATTTTTTTACATTTGATAGAACATGATATCAAAGAATGAGATCCCAGTTGTTTAACTCTTTTATTCATCACATTCCAATGTACAGTAATAATGATCAAAGGGGAAATGAGAATCCATATATTTTTATGATCCTTTATATAAATCATTTTTAATAAAAATAGTCAATTTTATCATCACTAATTATCATTTTATTGATTATGGGGAAAATATAACTAACAATCCTCCCATTGGAACTGAAGAATCACATTTTATTGGGGTTCACCTAATAGATAAGGTAATTTTCAGATTCACGTATAGGAAATGATGAATGTTGGTTTACCATATTTGAATCAACAAATTATTGTGATAGTTCATTTTCCCCGTTATCGTCCACAATAAATAATTATAGATTCGAGGTGATATATATTTACAGATAGTTTTAAAGATATTTTAGATCAATGCACTTTGCATTTGAATTGTCCACATCAACTTCCTCATTTTTGAAATAGATAATGAAGATGAAAAACTAACAAACTACAATATCATTATAAGTGGAATAACATGATTAATCAGGGATTGACACACTCCCAAATTGACATTGCAAACTATAGATTGATAATACAATGTGATTCACTTATAGGTACCACATGGATTGAAAAATATTGAACTTTACTTGTTTGTCACCAAATTCAATCGATATGATTTCATCCTGGTTATGAATTTTTTTCTTGATTTCGTGAGGAAAGGTATTCCAATAATTAGAGGATATATTCAAGATATTTTCTCACTATACATGTCAAGGACATAAAAATAAACTGGGAAGATAAGATTGTTGACATGAACAATGGCATCCTCAATTATTCACTCAAATATTGTATATCTTTGATTGGATAACTAAGTGACACAACTTGTTGGGTGAAAATTTTGAGGATTTCTTAATCAGGTTCAAATGGATTATTTTGCATAGATACAACATGTGAAAAAGGAATTGGATATTTGAAGATATGGTGAGGGAGTGGCTTTAGGATCCTTTTGTATCCTTTTTTTTATTTTCCATCTCAAGCATTAAATGGTATTTAAATGATTCATCATGAGGTATAGTGATTTTCTTTCCTGATCTATGTAAAATTATTCAACATTACTGTTTGGGTTGGTAAATTTTTGGGATAGAAGATGAGAGGATTTTGAGTGTTGTTGCTAAATGGGGAGGGATGAAAGTTGAATGATTTAGTTTTCAATGTTTTTTAGGTTAGAATGGGTGTAGGAAGAAATATATTCAATAATACATTCCCATGTTTTCTTATAAGAATATTCATGTCCCACAATAATAATTCCTTGAGTTTCGTTCTTGGAAAATTGTTTTTATTTGTTTTAAAATTGAGTAGGATAGTTTGGATAGTGGAATCCAAGAGGATACAAAGGATACACTCTTCATTTATATTGAGGAAAAAATGATAGTATTATTTTATGTTTCCATTGCCTTGACTATACTGGATTTTTTTTTGGATTTTCAGTAAGGAATTGAGGGTGTGAGAGATAGGATTACCATACCTCAATCCTAGGTTATGGTATAAGTTAATGATCATAGTGGTATTGGGGAATGTTTCTAATGAACTGACCTGATTGTTGATGGTTAGTGTTCCTCTAAGAAAATGTTGTGTTGTTCTCCATTGTATTAGAAGAATCATATTGATCATCTTGAAGTTGTATAGATTTATCGATCATTTGAGATGATTATATATTTATTCCTCAATTTTTTATAGGTTAGTGGAAAAGATTTTGTGGAGTATATAAGGCTAGGGCTTCGGTAGATACAACTAGTTTTCACACAAGACATGTATCTCACTCATCCAGTCGGTTATCTTTTTAGGCTACATAGACTTATGCTATTGGACTTGTTAAACATGGTCATGTGATAAAATATAAAATTGATTCATTTTTTCATCTATTCTACTTATGAGATCTCATGTGGCTATATATGTTTTTTCAAATAGAGAACTGACCCATATAGAATCGATGAGTGTTTTCCACATGTCTAATAACCCCTCATAAATATATTAGACCAGTAGTTGGTTACGTATTTTTGGGTGTGGGATAGTTGAGCCAATATTTTTGAACAACTCCATGTACTCAGTAAGTGATTAATTATGGTATTTATGGGTAACACTTTTTTTTGTTTTTGATAGTTTTGATTGGAGGAGTGGGAAATAATTTCTCTTTAAGGATTCATTTCATTCCATTACACGTGTTTATTTAATTGAGAAGGAAATAATAAATAAATTACTTATAAGAGTCATCTAGGTATAAATGGAATTATAAATGGTTGATTTATTCATAATAAACTCATTGAGGCTTCATTGTAGATGACCCAACATCTAACTCCTTGATGTGAAGATGTGGATCCCCACCATATAGCCTATGTAAATGGTGTATAAGACTTATCACACATGATTTGGGTTTTAAATAATAATTGGGGTTAGATATTTAATACCAAGTGGTTGGTATTTAAAATCATGGTTATAGAGTTCTTTAAGAGTTTGTACTTTATGATTGGACATATCTACTTTAATTTGCTAAAAAATGAATGATTCGCGAGGGATTTTATTATCACTAATGTTCAATATAATTCAAAGAATATTTCACAATATTTATGGGTCAAAAAAATATAATGGATTGTTTGGAAAGCTAAAATGAATTTAAATAAAATATTAAGGATGAGGAAGAAAGGTTTTACTAAGTGTTTGGGTTAAATTTTATTAAATAAATAATTATCGAAAACTAGTTTCACTATATAAAAAATAGGTTCCATCTGAAGTGTGGCTGATTGTTTGGTATCAACAATTCAAATATATTTTTCAATAATAAAGTTTATAGTGACAATCAGTTCAAATCCCCTGTAATCATACTTTTTTATAGTTTATTATTGTTTTTATTTTTCTTTAGAATGGATGGTTTAGTTTGCAGAGTTTAATTAAATTTATTAATGGCTGAAGATTGATTTTGAAATTTAGTAATGGTTGGTGTGAGTTGATTATATTTAATTTTTCTTATATTATCCTAGATCTTTAAGAGATATTGTATTAAATTAACACCCATGTCACAAGATGATTTTAATTTTAATTCCCATATCCTAAAACATTATTACAAGACATAGCTTAACTAGAGATCTCTTATTGATCAATATTTGTTGATTTAGTTCTTTTATAGTTCTTTTAAACCATCGAATCCACATTTTAATAAAAAACTGTCATTAATATATGAAATTTTATATTCAAAAAACACAATTTTACCTTAATTAATATTTAAAGAGAAAATGCACTCAACCACATGACATACACAAATTAAGACTCACCCATGAGAATTATTTAATAATCCACTTACATTGCTATTATTCTATATAATTATTTTTGTAGTGATGAGTTAAAAAATAGAAGGAAAATAATGTGACATAATAAGAGTTTTGTGTAAAACACACACATGAACAGTGAATAGAATTATACATGGACTTTTGATAGAATGTGATAGGAGGGAATGATCTTAAACATGATTCAAACCATATCAAAAAAATTAATATTAAACAATATAGGTTATATTTTAATTAAATATTAATATGAATAGATGTACAATAATAATAATTAAAATGAAAACAAAAATACATGATTACAATTGAAAATAAGTTAAAATAAACAATAAAAGAATAGTATAGGATATGTTTCTATTTTTTGAAAAAAAAAGAATGGAAAGGCATTAAAAGACATTGGGAATGTTATTGTCATGAAAATTTTCATCCATAAGTGATGAAATTCCAACCTCTTGCAAACAGAATACAGAAGTGTATTTATATCCAATGGTGGTCAAATATTTGTATTCAAAGAATTACATTTATGTTTTCTCAACCATTTTAACCTTTAGTTAACCAAATATAGGGAAATATTCTTCTTAAATGTATTATATATGGTTTTATAAAGATAAACCTTTATGTTTTCTTTCCATTGTAATTTTTGAGCCGTTGTTATGGGTTTTTTCCAAATCTGATGTGTCATTGTATAGTTTTTAGACAATTTATTACATGTTATAAATTTATATTCATTTATATCTATGAATATGCCCTCAAATATGATCCATTTATTTTAAAACATTTTAAACCTATAACATTACTTTCTCCCAATATATTTTATCTCACTTGGTCTATTGGATTGGTATTAAATGAACGAATAATGAGATATTTTAAAATCCCATAAAAAATTTTGGGTTGTACATTAATGCATCAATTGGTCCTATTGTTTCTTTATTTGTGACTTGAAATTTTTATACACTAGGTGATATTATATCCTAGAAAATATTTTGGAGTTTCATAAATTTGTCTCTTAAAAATTTATACGAAAAAATTCATTCATCATGGATGGTCTAGCATTCTTCCCAAATTTGGTGGGACTTATTTTGTTGTCATTATGTCCCTTCAAATGGAATATTTATCCAATGATCCTTGTAAACAATTTTTTGGAATTAGAAATTGGAGTAATAAACAATAATAATCATATTATTTTGATAATTACCTTTAATGATATGATCAAAATATTAAACTATAGTACAATTAATTGAATTTGGAGAGTCTTATTTATATATGAATTTTTTTTAAAAAAGATCATCAAAAAGAATTAATCACATTTAAGTGAAAATTATTTGTTATGAGTAATTTATTATATTGAATGAATGTGTAATATCAGGTTAAATATGGATAGTGTTACCAAAACTTTGACACACACTTATCAAAACTATGAGGCCTAACCATGTGGTTAATTATAGTGGTTAAAATTATAAACACTCCATCCCTCATTATATATTTCTTCCTCTTTATTTATCACCCATTGAAGCACCACCTCTAGATATGGGATCCTTGTTTCTTTCTCCACTAGGATTTTTCCTATACTTCATGTTTGAGATCTGATTTGGGTGGTGTTAGTTTCAATTGATATCTAGAGTTAATGAAACAATACAGCAATTTCTATTATTATTTTATCTTAATATATGAAATTCTATTTTCAACAATGAGAGTTTTTAATTTTTTTAATTTTTTTAATATTTTTAATATTTTCTTTTTATTCATTTTATACATCCATTTCTAATTAGATTAGAGGCCAGTATTTTATGGATTTGTTCATATAAGTATAAGGAATGTGTCTCCTATATATCTCTACTATTACAGAAGTGATATAGGATAGAAATTTATATATGGTTTAGTGTGTGGGGTCTGATTTTGTCCATTATGTATAATGAATTATTTATATAAAATTATTATTTGACTCATTTGGGATATATAATATTTAATTTTTTTATTTATCCTTGACTATAATAATATATGTGAATTGGATTTCTAATTCGGTTTAGAAGAAAGTGAAGGTAAAACAAATTAATTTTATTTTTATGTGATCTTATGAGTTCAATGGTAACATGTTTTTCTCAGCCTGAGGATCTTAGAGAGATGCTTATTATAAGAAGTTAGGGTCCATGTTTCATATAGTATATTCATGTGGTTATTTGAATTCCATGTTTTGGAGATGAGGTTCACCTACGATGGAGGAGTTTTTCCATATTATTTGGTTTAGGAATGGTAGGTGATTACTATTAACAATGATTGGATTATACAGTTTCTAGAGTTTTGTGAAGAATGAAAATGACTCAATAATGTGATGTTCACCAATAAATGAATTTTTATGACTCTATAGAATATTATTTTCATGAAATTGTGATTCCTATAATTTTTTGGAGGAGGATCTCACTATAAGTAGCCACGAGTGACTGTAGGTGAGACCATAAGATGGGGGGGTTAAATTCCTCCATGAATATTTTGTCATATGATACTGGTTTATAGAAGGAAAGATATCTCCATGGCATAAAATATGGAATAAAGAGTTGATAATGGTTCATTAATTACGAAAGGATGTGCATCACTATGACATTGGATGTTTGACTATTGAGTTGACGATGGTTGTGTTAGAGGATTTCATAGAGACAAGTGACATGATTATAGGGCATATCCTTGGGATATATATTTTATAATTATGGGGTATATGTATATATTTATATATATGAGTTTAATTTTTTCATGAGGCTCCATTTAAAACATTATTGGTGGAAACCGAGGGTCCTTAATATTTAACTATGCATGGATTTTTCGACCCATTTCTGGAATTGCAAGAAGTCGGTTACTGCTCATTGTGGCTATTGACCACTTTTCGTGTGGGTTATATATTTATTTTATGAGTCTATATTATTTATTTACATATTTATAAAATGTTATAAATTTGTATGTGGTATAGGAAAACGTTTTTAGTGGCCTATTGTGTTTATAATCACACATTGCATGGGCCCATTTGGAAGGATGCACGATTTGTGGATCTGACATCAATTAAGGAAATAGATGAATTTACATGACATTATAGATCATGGATGAACTATGAGTGTAAAGGATTTTTGAAAATTAGAATATCGGGTTCACTGCATCGATCTAGAGTTTTCTTTTGGGTTATCAGTTTAGTGATGAGATGAATTTCCTAGACATTAGAACCATGGATGAAATATGAGTGAGAGGGATTGGTGAAAAGTGGAATAGGGGGTTCTCTACATCAATCTAGAGGTTCGTTATTTTTTACTTATATAATTGTCCTTTTGGTGATCTATCATATATTATATGACTTGTATGACATGATTATATGATCTTTATCTATGAATGTATAAATATGGATAATTATTAAGGTTTTTTATTATTAATTTAACTAAGTTATAAATTAATTTAAATGTTTATTTATCATTTTAATATTATTATTATTATCACCATAGGGTACAGTTTCCCAAAAATCACCTTATTAGACTCTCCCTAATAGTCGACAACCTTTGGAATATAGGGAGGTGTGCCTAAGGCCTAGTGGTCCTCTGGCCCATAACACTGGTGATTTGGATACCAGGTCCAGGAACTACCATTAATATTTCTAATTAATATGATACTATGAATAAATTAACACATTTCATGATCAATAATAGATATATAAAAATAAAAATAAATAAAAATAACTAGTTTTTATGATGAGTTAAACCACATAAATGAACTAACCATATGAAATTAAAATCTTTATTAAATTTATAATCATTATATTGGGATAGAAAAACATATTTGGGACCATTTCATTTTCCTGGAGTATGTGAATACCATTTCATTTTACATATTCTATTTTAGTCCTTTGTTAAATGAACATAAATTAATATCCACATGTTATCTTACCTTGTATCCTTTAAATAATTATATCTAAACAATGAAGTTATAAATTATATCTCACTAAAATGTTCTTTAATGAACATAATAAAAATATTAAAAATATGCATATAATGTTTTTTTCTTATTTTAGTAATTAATGATTCTGATTTTACCTACCAAGATGTTATGTGAATGTGTAGAATGATTCCTAACCCTATTGTAAGGGGTACCTTTAAGACCCCTATATTCATAATAGTATGATTTCTCTATCTTTACTAAATATTATCTCCTTATTTCTCTTTTAAAATTATATAATTTTTAAAATATATCTCCAATACATAATTTTAAACTTAAATTCTCCTTAATTTCATAAGGATATAAATTTTTTAATGTATTCATTTCTAAATTTCACTCGATAAGAATACTCAATTAAAGGGAACTTCTCTGTTTCTTACCCCATTACATGTACTTTTCAATAATATTTTTTAAACAATTTATGGTCTCGAATATTTCAAATTAGATTATGGAAAACCCATATTTATCTCTTTTTTGGGTTTATGGATTTTTTTCCTACTATCCTTGATAGTTCCATACCCATTTACTTAAAACCCAAATAATGGGGTATATTTAAAAATGGATTCCTCTAATATTTTATATGCCTTCAATTTCCATGAAAGATATATCCCATGAAATTTTATTATAAATTTAAAAATATTATAAATACCTTATTTCATTGACACCACTATGATATTCCTGCATGTTCTACTATTTGAAATGCTTATATAACCCCTATCAATCCATAAGTCATATCTCTTTTTATGCCTTATATTTAATTAATTTCTTTGGAACAAATATGAATGTAAATATAATCCTTGGTGTTACAATATAGTTAAATAATTCATTTTTTAATTTATTTTTAAAATAATTAGTTATAAATGTGAATATGAGTAAATATAGTACATGATGTTACACAGTATACCATCAATAGTTGTCTTGGAAGTTTCCCTCGACATATTTTTATTTCATGTTTTCTGTCATTTCAAAATTATATTATTTCAATGATACTACGACACCATGGACGTTTTTGTATTCTTAAATATTGTTATTCATGAACAAAATATTTTATGATTTCATATAACTGAATATGTATAGAGATCCAGTCTTTTCATACATGGATATTACATTATTTTAGATGAGTATTCATTGAATTGAAAAAACACACAGCTACGGACTGTTATAGTTCAGTGTACTTGGCGAATAGTTAGATAATATTATAATTTGTTTAAAGATTTTAAATATTTCACACAAATAGATTCTAAAAATGAACTATATATAAGAATAACCTACAATAACATTTCTTCATAACCAATAGATGGAATCTTATTAAAGTGTGAGTTTGGATTCTTATTAAGGGAAATAATAATATATATCAATAAATGATCATATGAAAGCTTAATATAGGAATAGTTTTATGTGATCATAAATAGATAATACAATTTTCATACCCAATAATTCATAAATCCTAATCGTTATTTAGGGAATAAAAATTTATCATTTCCCAAAACAGGGCCCAAAAGGGAGGAAAATCATTATAAATCAATCATGAACCAAAAGATAGTTTCATAAAAGTGTGGAACCATAATAAAAAAAAATTAAAATTTCATTGTTGAATACCAATAACATCAACATAGCCTATTATGACATGTCACATTTTCCAGATGTGGATCCAGACACACCTGATTCCGATAGTGTATCAAGGCACCAGTGTTTCCAAAAGTGGATTAGGGAAGACCTATTTTCTATAAGGGATAAATCCCATCAAAAATTTTCCCATTTTTATCTCATGACATATAAATATGTACCCAAGACATTAGAGGGGGATAGTGGTCTCACCCGTCACATAATACAAATCATTCAAATGTGTTCCATAGAAATATTAAACCTTCATATATCATATACCATGAAATGTAATGGATTCCATAAATATTTCATCATATCATAACAAGTGGAAACGAGATATTATTCATGATAATTCCTTAATTTCATCATTTCATGACTCTTGAAGAAAGAATCATTATTAATAATAATTTCATCATGGAATAAACGGTGGAATATATACAGGTTCCATAAACATCATTCCATAAGAAACATAAAACATTAATACAAATAATAAGAATTGTATCCTTGGTTAATATCACTAGAAAATAATATTTTTAATATAAGGATGTCATATTAGATAAAGAATGATTTTTAATGATAAATCATGTGGGACTTTTCATTATAGAGACCATTTCTCATCGAACATCACATTTTAAAACTAAAAAACCATAATATATTTTATAAATACATTATATTGAAGATAAACTTGAAAAAATATAATGTAATCATTAAAAATATTTTAATTAATTTCTAGTGTAAAATATTCTTTGCGATTTCAAAAATTATTTTCTAAAAAAATAAAACTTTTGAAAATAATTTTAGAAGAAAATAATATTTATACTTATAATGGAAACTTCAAGTAGAATAATAGTCATGATGAAAAATAGTTTATATCATTACATTCAATTTAAAAAAATATTCCATTAAAGGTTTCCTTAAAATTCATATAGGCATTCTCTAGAAATGGACATGAAGTGTCCATTCAAAAAAATTATAAAAATAATAAATGGGTAAAAATTTATCTAATAAATAAATTTATGATTATACAAATCAATATTTTTTTTTAGAAAACATATTTTTTAAGAAAAAGTGTTTTCGACTGCGAAGATGTTTTTTATTAAAAACATTCTTTTTGAACTCTCTTGAGTATGTAAGTAGAGAAAAATCTTGGAATATATAGTTATATTATAATGAAATAAAAAGAGTTTTATAAATTCCATTAATTTATTGATAGATGAATCATAAGACACCATCATCAGAAACATAATCATTGAAAATAATGGAAAAAATGAAATTGTAAATATTAATAATAATTTATTTAATATTATTTATATCAGCCAATGTAGTGGATGTGATATAACTATCCATTTAAATAATAATTATTTTGACACAATTTACAAATTTCGTTTACTCACATTATTACGTGTGATGCATGATAAACATAACATTATGTGTAACATAGTCTAAAATCAGAATTTTATAAAATGAAAAATACTAAATGATTAAATTTAGTTGAGAAATTATATTTCATAATACCCCAAGGAGATTCATTTTACGACCCTTAAAGTGAATTTATGCACATAAATTTATCACATTTTTACCAAATAATAATGATAACTTTACCTTATAATATCCTTATGATCCCACAGAACTTCTTAAAGATGGTGGTTTTACCATTAAACATTAACATAGAATTCGGTATGGTTTTGCAGAACATTTCCGCTTTGATCCTAAATCTCTTCCAATTCTCCCTTATTAAGAATATCATGCTCCCATGGTATGACATCAGAGTTTAGTACATATGATGGATCTGATTTGTACTTCCTTTGGAAAGATACATGGAACACATCCTGAAAAGGAGATATTTTTGGTTCAACAACCAATTGATATACTACAACCTTAATTTGATGAAAAATGTAAAACATACTAATATACTAGGGGATTAGATTTCCTTTTTTATCCTAAATTCAATTTAATCCTACAATTATTGTTTGATCCATATCCACATCATCGCATAATCCATAAAATAAAGATGAATATTTTTATTGAATCACTATCATATCAAAATATCCATTCTAGCATGAAAATTTATTCATTATGTCTCTATTTAAAAAAATGTTAGAACTTGTTATCACAAACAGATAAATATTCATTTGATGAAGTAATACATTATTCTATAAAACCTCAACATTAGTTTAATATAAACCGATACATAAATATATAACCTGATAACTCTTCCAATTATTTAAAATATTTTCCTTTATAATGGTTTTCATCAAATTTTAAAAACTAAATTATCATTAATCCCCCATATATCCTAAAGTGGCTATTGATTCTCACATGTGAAACAAGTTAATACCTCTATCATGTATTCTCTTGAAATATGATAATAAAATGAATTATTGTAAACCAGAATTTAAATCATAAATTAGTCCTTGTTTCTTATATAAAATATATTAATGATAGAATAAACCACATTATTAACAAATAATCAATAATTTCCGATAAAATCAGAACATTCTAATTTAAATTATCTATATCAGTCATCTCTTTATCCTAACATAGCTATGTAAATATCATAAACATATTAAGGTTTATCTTTCCATTCTTTATGTATTTTCCAGGAATATCACCTTCCCATTAAATTATATTTTCAAATCATCAAGACAATTCAAAATATTCTTCCAAATCCTTGATGAAAAATATTATTGATAAATTATTATATATTTCATAATTCATGAATTTCAATACACAGACACTTAAATCATTCAACATCATTTTTAATATATTAAATATTCTTCCTCATATTTTCCTTAGTACCAATTTCCTTTTATAATTCAATCCTAGTCACATAATTTCCAAAAAAACAATTACCCGTACAACCATGATGATTCTCTTCATGATATTTTCCCTTAGAAACAATATTTACATAATGCACAAATTCTTGACATTTAAAACATCAATCCATTTATAATACCTTATAGTGTGAAATATAACCTTCCACTTCATTAAATATACATTTCATTTTCCATTTCTAGTTACATGCTTTGTGTTATTATTTTCTTCACTCAAAACATATTCTCATCTATCTCAGACATTCCCTTGAGTTATCATCTAATGTTATTAACATATAGGAAATTGAAACATATTTACTCAATGGTCTCCACTACCCAAAATCTTAAAAATATATTTCATTTATTTATTTTCGGAGGTTGATATTTTGTTTAGGTTAATGTTTCTAATAATATATCGTGATACCGTTAATGTAGAATCATAATTTACCGCACTCCTATTTAAATCCCACATGGATTCTAAAAAATACATTTTCTATAAATTTAAATATTTTTCTAGATCCTTTGGCTTCCCTCCATTAAATAAAAACAAAAAAAATTATTCTATGTAAAATGACATTAATACTGGGAATCCAAATAATCATGAAAATTCCTTATAATATGTATAAATTATGAAATCTTATTTCTTATCTATGACACCTTATATTTATCCTAGGTCATTAATAGTTTTCACCTATTTAAATCATTCATGGTGGTTCATATAGTGTATTTGAATTTCCAAATAATATCCCTTGTAGTGTCAAACTAGGTCTACAATAATGTCTTTTTTCATGCACTTGGTCGAAATTGAGTCAATATCAATGTTCCCTTTAGGTCATTATTACCCCAAGGTACCTCTGTTCCAAATACATATCCACATGTAGTATATAGATAGTGATACGAGTTCATTGAAATCACTTTCTCTATTATTTAGAAATATCCTTGGACATTTTGCTATACATTGACTCATCGTTATACTTATCATTACAGACATCTCTTGTAATTTCCTCGAAAATATATTTTTATATCTCACTAATGTTTTTCATCATAGTTTTCAATAGTTAACTAAACCTACCCTCTCATACAAACTATAGATTCCTAAAAAAATTTATACATGGATGCCACATATTTTTAGATGAATATTAATTACTTTACAAAAATGCACACATGAGTACCATAATAGTTTAGTTTATACTTATAGTAGGTAAAAAATATTATAATTTGGTGGATGATATTTATTATCACCCAAAATGATTTAATCACATAGTACTCCACAAAGTCTAACCTTGATAAAACCTTTCTTCATAACCTGGGTAAGGAAGAATAATAATTCTTGAGAATAGATTCCCATTTAGGGTAAACATTAGAGATATCAATCTATGGCCATATGAAGACATGAGATACACATATGAGTATGTGATTATGAATATTACAAAACATGTTCATACCCAAACGTTTCATATATCATAAAAATGATTCATGGCATTAAACATTATAATTTATGAAATTATTTCCCATATGGTTGATAAAACCTCATAACTACATCATGAACTATAATCTCATGTCATAAAAGAGTGGAAGTGTCATAAATATTGAAATAAATTTCATATAAGAAGATAAACTAAAAATATAATCAGTATAGTGGATCCATAATCATCACATGTTTCCAAAATTTGATCCTACGACACCTATTTCCCAAAGAGGATTAAGACACACATGTTTCCCATAGTAGATAAATATGCACCTATTTCACAAAATGGATCAGGAAAACCATGTTCCCATAGTGGATCAAACCCATTGAATTTTCTCCCTTTGTTATGTACTGATATATGAATATTTTTCCATAGAATTAGAGGGAGATGTAGGTCCCAGCTAACACATAATTATTATCATACATATTGGTTTCATAAGATCCTAAAAAATTCCACAAGTTATATCCAATGAAATTAAATTGTATTTATAAAAATTTCATCATATCATAACTTGTAGAAGAGATAATGTATTCATAATCATTTTACTATTTCCTCATTTCGTGAACCCTAAATAAAGAATCATGTCTAATAATTATTTTATCATTGTATAATACATGGATGAGAGATCATTTTCATAAACCTCATGCCATTATAAATATAAACCCATCAGATAATGAATAATAATTGTATCCTTGATTTATATCCCCAGTATCCAATGTTATATTAAAGGATTTTATCATAGATGAAGAATCATTTGTAATGATAAATCACATGAAATGTTTCATGGGGTAGAAGATTTTGTCATTGGAAGTCACTTTTTTTATAAAATAACATATATCAGAGACCATTAAATTTGAAAAAAAAATTGAACACTTATAATCAAATCTATTAAAAACATTTAAAACTTTATCTATAATGATATCTATTCTGATTTAACAATCAATTTGAAAACTAAAACATTTTTAAAATCCATTTATTTTAATATAACCATGAAATCATATGAAATAACATTCAGATAAATTAATTTCAATGATGATGAGAAGTTGTGTTCATGATATACATGTTAAAAAATATTACTTTAACATTTAAATTAATATCCAAATAGTAATTATTTAAAAAATGAAATGAAGATCCCATTCGAAAAAAAGTTAATGAAAAGTATGACATGAGTAAAAATTTATTTAATAAATAGTTTTATGAATTCTAAAAACAATTTTTGAAAAAAGGGTTTTGGAATGAAAATTTGTTTTCAATTAAAAAAGATGATTTTTTAAACATTCTCTTTTAAATATTGTTTACATAATTAGTGGAAAATAGAGGTAAAAACAACATTCTCAAGATAAAACCATTATGTTATAAAATTTATTTGTTTCCAAATATATTGATCATAATATTTTATACTGAGAAACATAATAATAATGAATCATAATAAATGATTTGTTTGTACCATAATAACTTTAGCACTATTAAAACATTTAAATGTAATAACAATAAAGTAACATCATTAAATAAAATATAAAATATCTTGATTATAAAAAATTTATATTATATATCAAATGGGTTATAAAATCACCATGTAACTAATGATAGGTGGATAAACTAACATAAGTATAAAAAAATTATAATAGAGAAACAAATCCCTCCCTGTATTAATGTCTATTGATTTATAGACCCCATAAATGTTGTATCATCAAATATTTTTTTATATCCCTATAATTTTAATCATAAGAATAATAAAATAATTTCATGGGTAGTATATACACCATATAAAAGAAGTATGCGGTGAATATGGAATGTGTCTCATAAAAGTAAAATGTGGGATAGAACTCCCTTACATTATGTCTCGACTTCCTTTTTTCACATTTGAAACACCTATAAAATTAAAATAAATAAATTATTTATATATTAAAAACACATACTTATATATATCATGCCATATATGAATTATCATTTACATTTTATGAACCTTTTATTTTAATGTATTTTCATAATAAACATATTTATTGGATTATTTATAAATTTGGATTTGATAAAATTCAATTGTTGTTTTTTTTTGGAAAGGGATTTTATGCTAAAATTTAATATAAAAACAATTTTTATTTAACAATCGAGTCTTGCAAAAACATGGGGTTTCATTTCCTTTTCCCATTTCATTTTGAAATTAAATGTTTACAATTATTTTTGAATTTTTTATGTATTGATTCAATATTTGGAGTCAGTGAGTCTAAATTTAGTAAATAGATCCCTTTTAATTTTTTTACAAAATGAATATTAACCATTTTAAATTTTGTTATTAGGATAAAAAGAAAATATGTTAATTAAAGAAAAAAATAACATTATAGGGACAATAAAATGTCCCTAAAAGATTCCCCAATTTTATGGGATGAGTATTATTCTTCCCTAAGAAACTGAGTATCTGAATATATTGCCTTTTAATGAATGTTTTATCTGATTACGTCATTTAAAATTTAATTATTAAAGAAAACACAAATATGTAACACTCATATTTTTAAAAACATTAACATTGACAATGTTGGGTTATCAAGACGCTATGTTCAATTATAAATATTTTTTAGAAATAAAAAATATATAACACCGTCATTGTAATATATTTTTTATTTTTAGTGAGGAAATAATTGCATTAAATGTCTTCACAATGATGACGTGTTGATTATTTTATTAATATAAATATCAGATAAATTATATGAAAAATATTTTACTAAATATAATTTGAGAAAAATAAAGTGATAAAATAATTTTTTATATAAACATGAAATTTTAGAGTTGTAATAAAGAATTCTTTTTCTAATTAGAAGTTTAATATTGCTATTTTTAAATTTAAAGTAATGAACATTCCTTAAAAATAAAACTATAAATATTTTATATTAATTAATAAATGATATAAAACCCATTATAATCATAAATTTGACAAAATGATTTTGCAAAGTATTTAAATTTATTAAATTATTTATTATTGTAATTTCAGAATTTTATATTAATAATATTTACCCCGAAATTATAAAAATCAATGTTGTGAGTGAAAGAGTTAAATGAGTTAAATAAGTTTTAAACTAAACGATAATGGAAAAAATGAATTAATCATAACTAATAATTATTGGATTGGAATACTTATGTGATACTCATCTTATATTCTAAATAAATAACTTTTTAACCATTTTTCTTTTAAAATTAATCTATGGAAATTTAATTTTTTATGAAATTCCATGAGACCCCCTCTCATATCTTGTAAAAGGGAACCTATTTATCTCATTTATTCACACTTAAAAACAAATTTTGTTTTTACATTTCCTTAACAAATACCTTCTTATAATACATCCCCATATTCATGAGGCTTTTCCTATGTGATAACAACAACCTTAGTTCTCATAAGGTGTAAGGGAAATGAGGTTTTTCAGGGAAGATGTAACGTTTTAATCACGTGTTCCTACTTTATTTTTTTACCTCCTTAAAATATTTTTCAAACACTAAAAAATAATAAATCATGTATTCTATATAAAATTATATTTTATTTGGTTATTTTCATGAATTATATCAATCTTCACATCCATTAAATGGTAAATTAATTAATCATTTGTGGGTACGATGAACTGGTACCTCTCAAACCGAAGTATTTATGTTTCCATTTTTATATCTCATGATTGGTTATACTGAGGTAATTAAGGTTTATACATTATATAAATAAAATATTTATCATTATTAAAATATTATATATAATTTTTTTAACTATTCCATTCACTATAAAATGATTATGTCATTTATGTGTATCTGTGGACTACAACCTCCATGTAGCATTGTGATTTGTTTTTATACCCAATTAATAATAATGATATATATAAGTATATATAAATAAGTAATAACTTAGTTAATATATTATTGTCATTTTATAAAAATATAATTATACTTACGTTCTTTCCATTATGATTTTTGAAAAATGTAAATATCACTCATGTGTATGTCTGACCTGTGTCCATCATTGTAACATATACCATTCTTCATAACCATTTTTAATGATTTGAATTAAATTTATAATTTATGTATAGAAACAATAGTTATGTAATAAATATTTTTCTAGAATTATTGTATATTGACCTCTTTGACCAATGACAACATACCAAATTCATTGTGAACGAATGAACCAAATATGTTTAAAACATCAGTCATAAATTTAAATAATTGAATCCTTTCTATAACAAGGTAAAAATTATCATAAAAATAATAATAAAATTGAAAAGGGTTATCAATTCAGTTAATATAAAACCTAATATTAATATTCAAAAATGTAAAGGACATATGTGACAAATCAAAGTCGATTTAAGGGATGATCTAAACATAATATCCATTCATTGGGTAAAATGTATACTTCATAGATTATTTAATGAAAATGTTATGTGTGAAATTAATTTTAAATATATTTTGTTTATTTATGCTTATTTTCTGTTTACATACATCTGATACACATAATAAATGTTTTATTAACTCTCACTTCAATGATATTATATTAGTTAGGGTTATTCTGGTTAAAATTATCTTTAATGATCTAATTAAAATTATTTTTAATGAAACCTAAAATAATGTTTTTAACTAATATTTCATGATCATATTTTCCTGATTTTGTAAATATATTATTATTTTATGCTTCTATTATATTTTTTCGTAATTATTTTTATATAAATTTTTTTTTCATGTGTATATTTTAGATTTTAAAAGTGATTTTATTAAAAGGGAGAATTATGATATCCAGAAGTGTTTTTCACATGGGTTTGAAATTTTATTCAATGTTTTTATTCATGGAATAGTGTTTAAGCATTAATTATTATGGATACACCCAGATATCATCGATTCTTCATATTATTGATTATATTATGGTTGATCCATTGTAATATCCCAGGTATCTATAGAATAATAAATTTTCATATCTATTAATAAATTTAATGTTAATTTCATAATAAAGGGGAAACTATGTATGATATATTACCCATCATACAACAATAGGTTTCGCAAAAATCTTACGTTGCACACAACACTATGTTATACCAAAAAATAATAACAATAATACAATTATTTTAAATGGTAGTTAATGCATAGTCATTGTATTAGTGTGAATGAACAGAGTAAATTTTATTATGATTTTACATATTTTTTAAATGGTTTAAAAATCATCTAATGACAATTATAGGTATATATTGTGAACAAATACAATTTTATACATAATATACTCTAATATTTTTAAAAGGTTGTTTAAGAACCTTTTAATGGAGAACCCTTTTTAAAAATATTTTTTGTTAATTTTATATGTTCTATTTGATAAAATAAAATTATTATTTAGAATCAGATCATAAAAATTTACTTTGGTAAAAAAAAATTTCGTTTTAAGATAAAATCCATATTTTTATAAATAGTGAAAAATACTGCATTTTATTTCAAAACTATCTTTTCATCAAATTTATTTATATAGTTATTTTGTCCATTTAATTTGTTTTAAATTCTAATTGGATTATGTTTTTATTATTTAATAAAATTATACTCATTTGAAATAATTTTACATTTAAATTGCACAAAAACACATGTCAATCGTTTGATAGTTTTTACTTCTTAAAAACCATTTTTCTAGTTTTGACAACAATAATTAATATTAAATTCATTTCTACCAATCATGTTTTTTGAATTTGGAGAAGTTTTTCCATATTTAGAATAATAATTTTTAAATTTTGTAAATATTTCCCATTTATTTTTTGATATTATATACAGTAACATCAGTAATTATTTTTATTAACCATGGTTAACGGGTAAATGTGGTAAATAAGTGTCAAAATATAATACTTTAATAATATAAAATTACCCTAAAACTTGTTATAATAATATGTTATGAGAATACAACATCCATAATCATCCTTGGGTTTAATTTAGGACCCCAGTGAGCCACTTGGGTGCGATAAATACATTTTATAATATTTACTTAAAAGAAAAGGGTAATATAACAAAAACATGTATCTCTTAACAAAAACAACATTAATTTGGTGTATAAAAATGATCTATTAAACTATGAATAGAAATTATAAATATAAAAAGTTTCCCTACATCATGTAATTTTATTTATATTTTTTAGAAATTAATTAAAAAAATATATTTATGACACAATGATGATGCATCGATTTCTTTATTTATGAAATATTCAAATAAATGATATAATAAATATTAAAATAAATGTAGTTTGAAACTTTTAATGGTATAAACGATTTTTTGGGATGATATATACTTGTTAGGGGTATTTTAATGTAGTTTTTCTTAAATAATCAAGTTTTTAGGACATTAAAAAAAATCAATTTATATGTAGTGTCAAAATTGACATAAATGTGTTTTTAAAACAAATACTATTTTATTAAATGATATAATAGTCCAAAAAATATTATATTTTGAAAACTGACTTATATAATGTTAAAAATTTCATTAATGATCCAATTTTAGTTCTTTTTACATTTTTAGTAACTATAGTAACCATATATTAAGAAAATACAAGAAGACCTAGTAAGAGTTATTGTTTTTAACAATGGGTTCATGCTAACAGATAAGGTCACTTATGTGACATAAACATGATTAAAACGTATTGGTTGAGTTGATTTAGACCCATAAACATCTTATCCTATAAATTTATAACATTATAAATATAAAAAATCCAAAATTAATTTATAATAATATAATATTTCAAAACGTTTTTAAACTTCCCTTCCTCCCTCTTATAAAAGGCCACCACCTCTACCCACTTACTCACACATCTAAAGCCACTTGAATCATCCAAATTTTTCTGAAATAATCTCCCAACATCCCTAAATTATTCCTAGAATCCTTACCATGGGAATAATTCAATTTAATAAAGACATATGGATAAAATCAAAAGGATTTTCCCGATTTAGAGGTAACATCTTCTCTCAAGCTACTTTCATTTATTTTCCACATCCAACTACAAAAACAATCATTATTCCTTTATTTTATAAAAAAAAGTATAATAAATATACTAGGGTGTTTTATTCAAATTATTTGACACACTATTACACAGACCTCTATCAAATAGATATAGAACATATTGTCTCTGTGTACAGCGAACTACTGCCTCACGAAGTGATGATTGTTAAATTTTATCCAACCACCTCTCATAGAGGAAATTATGATAGAAATTTATTTATAAATGATATAAATTATATTAATATTTTCTCTATGATTCTTTATTTTTTATTTAAAAAGTTCCTTTATGCTTTCCATAATATGTAAATACGATATTTTCTTTTGAGGAAGTGTGGACTACCACCCCCTAAAAGATATATGACTCGTTCATGACATACATGGAACGTATAAAGAATGGTTTTAATGAAACTATGTAACTTATATAAAATATATATTATACTATATTTATAATATACCTTTGAATATTCTACTTTTTATTCATTTAATATGACAACAAAATTAAAGTAGCGTTCATACTTAAGACGGCCTACCGTCTCCATGAACAGTGCATTTCATTTCTTATCACCCAATGTTAGGTAATTTTATAAATACATATATACAAGATATATATGAAATATAAATCATGAAAAATATTTTGGAGATAATTTACTTATGACCACATGGATAATATTCATCAAAATAAGTTCATTTTTGACTCAAATATCGAACATCGATAAAACGTCTGATATGAACACAAATAATTAAATAATTTCTATAACACGGTAATATGTGATAAAAACTAAGTAATAAAATTTAAAAAGGTTATAAAGATATTATTTATTAACCTATGTTTATTATTCAACAAATAAAATAATGAACAAGATAAGATGGACTCAAGGTATGGGACTTTGTCTCAATCAACTTTCATTGAGGAATATCTGGGTTATATACACCTTTATTCTTGTATATGCTTTTTATATAGACACTATGAAATTTCATAACCATTCTATATCTATATTTATTTTATTTATTAAATCATGTAGATTAATATTTATATGTTTAATGTGTTATGGGACACCTTGAACATTTAAATATTAAATTATCAAATCCTTTTCATGCTGATATTAAGTTGAATATTTATTTATATGTGTATAAATTGAATATGAAGGAAGTTTTATTAATTTCATTCCAAATTTTCAAAAGTTTTATTTTTATATGATTTTTTTTATTTTTTTACAAAGTGAAAAAATTAATGTTTTTATAACATATTCGGAGACAATGCCTTCTTCATCATTGTAACCGTTATTGGATATTTGGATTCCTCTATAAGCTTTAATGTATATTAAAATGAAAATAAATCCATTATTCTTTTATTTGGGTATCTTGTTATTGAAAATAAGTTCTTAAATAAAAATTGTATTTTTATTCTAAAATTGTTTTCATATGGGATTAGAAGAATATTTAAAAAGGGGTTTTCTGATGAATGTGTTTTATTCATGAAATGTTATATGATCATTATATGAAACAGGTGAGCCCAATATAGATTATACAATGGTTTGAGCCCCAATTTAGCTTACAGGTGAGCCCGATATAGATTATAAGAATGGTGGATCCCCATTATATCTCATGAGTGAGCAAGAAACATCTTATACGAAGGGTCAAGCCCCATTATTTCTCACGGGTGATCATGATATAGCTTATATGAACAGTGATCCTCATTTTAGATATCCAATTTAGAATTCAACCATATGGTTAATCTAGTTGGAATATGTTTTAGATGGTTATATTTATAATATTCTCTAATCCATATAAAAGAGTTGTAATTTCTATCTATTGATTTTAGTGTTTTTCATTGAGAAAAATTATTAGTTTTATTCATGTTAAATTGTTATTTTTTTCATCTGCTCAATGGACAGTGAATCAGTTTTCAGGTTTTAATGAGACGAATGTTTCTTATTTATTTTTAGGTCCCTAACTGAGAATTTTTTTCTAGTCCCATGAATTTAATGTTTTCATAGGATTTAAGGGAGAATATATTCATGGATGGAATCAATGAAAATTTATGATGATTAAACATGAAATGAAAAATTTTTTCTTTTTAAATTTTTTTATGTTATGGAAGAAATGGATACTGTTGGAAGTGTCAATATTTTGTTTCTATGTTTTTGTTATGTAAAAGCTATGGCCTATTACTCCAAATCTCTAAACCTAAATATATTTTCAATGTGAATTCTTGACAGAACTCATGATTATGTAACTTTTAAGGTTGAGGACTTATAGTTGGAATCATAAGTTGGTATTGATAAATTTAGAGGTTTGGATGGTGTTAATTTATTTACATTGGAAGATTTTAAATTATGGTTAATATGAAATGATGTATCATTTTAAGAATAAATTGTTTCTAAATCTATACTATGTCTATTCAAAATGGTTTTCCACAGAGTATATAAGAAATTTGTAATGGGAAGGCAATGAGAAAAAAAAAACACAATTCCAAATCCATAACATGAGGTGTTGACAATTAGAAATGAATATTTTGTTGTAGTGACGGAGGAGCTGAATGAAGCTATAAATGGTAGTGGTATCCATGCATGAGATCATCATGTTAAATCACCGAAGAATATGTTAGGAGTGGAACAATTTATGAGGTAACAACCCTCATCATTCAATGGATCATCTGACTTAGTGGTAGCTGATGTGTGGATCAATAGCCTAGAGAATATATTTGATGTCATGGGATGGTCAGAATGTCAAAAGGTATCTCTTTTGATATATCATTTTGAAAGATAATCCAATCAATAATGGTCATTAGTTCATATTTCTAGAGAGAAAATGATCTTAATTCCACAGAATGTTAATAATATAAGGATATTTTTTGGGAAAAATCCCTCATGGTAACATTGCATCATTTTTGGGTTGATTGTGTTTGTTGAAAAAGTAGGTAACCATGGTGAATTTTCAAGTTCCAAAGATTTTGTTGACAATGAATGTTGAGAAAGAAAAATGACAAAGGAATGGATGATCTGGAGGTGGTTAAGGGAATGTTGACGGTGATTCATCATGATTACGACAAGCTTTGCAAACGACATAGTTGAAGAGAATTATGGCGGTGAAGGGAATTTATAGTGGAGCTTTGCGGGGAAGAAGCAAAGAAATTGATGGGATGCTCTGTGATAACAATGAGCTCCACGATCATAAAATTTCCATGGTGCTTCGCAATTTTAAAGAATTTCAGTAGGAACTTTGGAGATTCACGATTTGAGTTGATGTGGTGTTGACTTCGCACAAATGGTTCGAGGGTCTGTGGAATCACCTATAAATATACCTCTACCCCATCGGGAGAACTATAGAGTTTTCAAGAAAATATTTTTCTCTCGGCTCATGAAGGTAGTTTATGAAGGCAGTGTGCTTCGTGAAAGGAAGGAGCTTTATGGTGACTATTCTATCTCTGTGAAAGTTGCATGCTCCACATTGGTTCAGTGATCTTCGCGAGTGAAGTCGCTCTATGAAGACTTGAAATACATGATGGCTTGAGCTCTGCGAAGTCTTGATCTTCACAAAAAGGCAAGAGCTTCATGAAGGCTTGTTTGAGCTTCATGAAATTGGGAGCTTTGTGAAGTAGGTTTCTTTGCAAAGTTACTTCCAAAAAGAATTTCCCAGTGTTTCCAGGGAAACGTTTTATTCATATATGGATTAAAGTTGGACATTAACAGATAATCTATCAATATTAGAGGATTCTTGTATGTATGAAAATGAATAGACCTACAGGTTTATAAACTGTGAGTGGATCGCTCCCAAGTGCAGTGAGAAAAAGAAGAGGAAGAAGGTTATTGTTGGGAAAAAATCCCTCAAGGCATCATTGAACCCTTTTTAGGTGATTGTGTTTGTTGAAAAAGTGGACATCTGAGTGGTGATTGTTGACAAAGCAAAACAATGAAATACAAATTTTTTGGTAAAGAGGATTTCATGATGGAATGTCTAGTTCAAGAGCTGAGGTCAACAATCAATGTTTTACTCAAGAACGTCGACAAAAGGAATGGATTATGTGGTGGCGGTACAAAAGAACAGATACAAGGTGGCTCCGTTTTCCAGTGTTTGCCAAATTTTTGGGCCTGAAAATCGACAAATGATGAAAAGTGGTTTTTGGCAAAGGGACTTGAGCACCGTGTACATGAAGGCTTGGAAAAAGGAAAGAGGATAAGGTTCACACAAAAGGATAAGGTTCGCACAAGTTTTGGTGAGGTCGCACAGGTGACTTGGGCGCCGTGAAAGATACTTGCTCACCGATGCCTTGGAAGTTTGAGAACTTCGTGCCTATGGTTTTTCAAGATCATAAGATCAAAATATGGCAAAGGAAAGAGGTTCCAAAAAGTTTGGATGTAGGTCGCGCAAGTGACTTGTAGGGGAAGAGACCTGCACGTCGAGACTTCCGTGCCGAGGGTTGACTTGCGTGCCGTCGCGTAGGGTGGTCAGATTTCCTATAAATACTGGACCACCCCTCCTCATTCCTTACCGGAGTTCAACACTTTGAGAAATCAGAGCTCCCATCGTGCAGATGTGGTGGTCGCGCAAGTGGTGTGTGTGGTCGCTCAGGTGGGACTTGCGCACCAGGGTGATAGTTGCGCGCCTGTGTTTGAAGTTGCGCGCCAGTGTGGAGTTGCGCGCCAATATTGGATTGGGCATAAAAGGAATTGAGTCATGCAGGTTTAGAGTTGAGGAATCTTGAGTCGTGCTAGTTTTTGAGGAAGACTTGTGCGCCAGTTGTGACTTGCGCGCCGATACTTGGGCACCGAGATTGACTTGCACGCCAAGTAAGGTTTGTTTCTAGCAGTAATTTTTGGGCTGCATGGAAGCTGGAAGTTTGCCTGATACCCTATGTGCAAAGAGAGATTCATCTATGGGTGAAAATTGGGCTTCAACAGAGCATCTACACACAGAGGAAGATTCATTCCTTCATGCAAATGAAGAGACCTACAGGTCAATAAACTGTGAGTCGATTCCTTCCAGGAGCAGTGAGAAAAGGAAGAGAAAGAAGGTGATCCTATCCACTAGTAGTGAGCTAGAAAGAGAGAAACAGGGAGTGACCCTTGGGGAAGCAGTGAGCTGACCCTAAACATTGTAAAGGCAGTGAGCCTGGGCATAGAAGTGATCTAGCCCAAACATTGTAATCCACAGCTAGTGAAGTTTAGTGGAATTGGTACGACCGGAAACTTTTCGGCATATTCTTCTTGGACGTAGCCCTTTGCGGTGAACCAAGTAAAATTGTTGTGTCCTGTGCATGCTTTAATTTCTGTTTAATTTGTGAAACATGAAAGAGAGAGAAGAGTGTTTTGATTAACAGCGAAACAAGATCAGAACGGGCGTTAATTTTAAATTAGTCATACCCTGATTCACCCCCCCCCCCCCCGCTCGGGGTATTCATCCTTGTGGACCTAACAATTAGTATCAAAGGAAGGGGTTGATATTAGTTCTTCTCTCAATGGAGGTCACTAATCATAAAGGGATTCCAATCTTCGACAGATGTAATTTTCAGATATGGAAGAATCGAATGCAACACTATTTCCGATCTTTGGGAATGGATGTGTTTTCAGCAGCTATGCATGGTATCACAGCTGACATTACTAGTGGTTCATTATTAGAAGTTGAGGATAAAGATTTTTATGCTGATTCCAAAGAAATCAATGCCTTATGGGGAGCCCTTTACAATCCCATATATACAAAGGTGATGTCATGCAAAACGTCAGATTCCATGTGGGAAAAGCTTTTGAATATTTATGAAGGGGATACAAAAGTAAGAGAGGAAAAGCTTCAAGTGTTGTGGAACAAGTATGAAGATCTGAGAATGAACCCGAATGAGTTTGTTGATGCATTCTTTGATAGGGTAAATTCTTTGGTAGAAGACATGCGGGGTCTTGGAAAAATTATTGAAGATATAAAAATTGTGAAGCACATATTGAGAAAACATCCACCTCGGTTCAATCCGAAAGTTTCTGTTTTGGATGATAAATACCCAAAAGAACTAACATTGGATAACTTGCACAGCACTCTTGTTGCATATGAAATGAGAAACGATGATAACGAGACTGTGGAAAAGGGAAAATCCAAAGAGTTGGCATTCAAGGCCATGAAGAAACTCCCCATTTAAGATTCTAATGAAGAAGAAGAGACAGATGAAGTGATTTCATTCCTTTTTTCAAATTTGAAAAGAGGAAGAGGAAAGTTTATAGGTAAACTTCCACTAGAATGCTTTCGATGTGGAATGGTTTGTCATCTTGTGGCAAGATGCCCCAAAAAATTTGATGATAACAATGATGATGATGATGAAGTTGAAATTCCCAAGAAGAAGACTTCATCGTTTGTGAAAGGTAAGAAGTAATTCAAGAGAAATTTCTTCAAGAAAAAGAATATTATTTCAAAAGAATTTGAATGTTCAGAGGAGTATGAGGATGAAGAGGTTGAGGAGTTTGAAAATTGTAATGATCATAGGAAAAATTCTATGGTAGCGGTCGTCGGTAGTTCTCAGAAAAATGAAGAAGCTGACACTGAAGAAGAAGATGAAATTTAAGGGAGAGTTGATATGGAAGTTGAATTGGAAGAATCTCTTGAGGAGATAGATGTTTGGAGAGCCAAAGAGAATAAATCCAATAAAGTGGTTCATGATGCCAAACTCTATATGCAACAACAGGATGAAGAAAAGTAAGAACTGTTAGAAGAAATTGATAGACTAAAATACTCAACACCAGAGAGCTTAGAAAATATTATTATGTATAAGCTTAAAATTGAGGAACAAAAGAAGGAAATTTATTGTTTGACTAACATAGGAGAGGAGCAGGTCAGACATATCAAAGAGCTTGAAGAAGAAGTGGTCAGTCTGCGATAAAAAATTAAGCATCATGAAAAACTCTTGACCCCCAATGTGTTATCAGAAAACTAGGCCATTTAGAAGAAAGAGAAGATGAAAGAGGAGCCTAGAAGTTCAGTAGGGAAGAAGCAGCAATTGAGCTCAGATGTTAAGGTCATTTCAGGGCTGAATTAGGGACAAAAATCTGTGAAAATTGCAGTCAGACTACAAGCAACTGTCCTGAAATTGAAGGTCAATTTGGGCACAAAACAGAATTAGAATATTCAGAGATCCGAAAGGGAAAGTCGTAGTGCTGAAGTATCATGAAGGAATGCATCCTATATCAGATGTTATTGCTATGGGAAAATTGGACATTCACAATATGTGTGTTCCATAGCCAAGAGATATAGAAGGTAACATGAACAGAGATGACAGCCAAATAGAGAACGGTCTTCCAAAACCTTTTTTGAAGGACATTGTTCTTGGTGTGGAGGATTTGGTCACATGTCTAGGTACTATACTTCGACCATTCAGAGAAATGTGCCAAAGCAGAATCAAAACTTCCACAAGCAGCAGGTCAATAAACCGACAGGTGAGTTAAAAATTCATAATAGATTTGCGGCTTTGCAAGATGAGGCTGGTCCATCATACTATGAGAATGAACAGAAGTCTCAATCCATGCCGAGTGTGAAAGAAAACGTATGGACCAAGAAGAAGAAAAATGAGAAGGCCGTGGTGGCGGAGATTTCCCTTAAAGAATCAGATCGATTTGGTGTGTGGATTCTTGACAGTGGTTTCACATCCCACATGACGAAAAATAAGGATCATGTTACAGGCATAAAATATGACAAAGAAGGAGTTGTCAAATTTGGAAATGATGAAGGCCTGAAGATTGTTGTCTCAGGGAAAGCCAAGTTTGGGGGAAAAGAAATGAGATGTGCTGATTTCTTGGTAGTATAGGGTCTCAGTCATAACTTGCTTAGCGTCAGTCAACTATGTGACTCTGGGAACTCTATCTGATTTACCATGAAGATGTGTATTCTCAAAGGAAAAGATGGAGTTGTCATTATACAAGGAAAACAAAGGAAAATCTTTACCTGGTAGGTGTGGAAGAAGATTCATTGTTTTTATCTAGAGAAGAAGAAAACCAGTTGTGGCATGAGTGACTTGGCTATATATGTCAACCATCTATGGAAGATCTGGTAAAGTGTGATGCCGCTAGAGACCTTCCCAAACTATCATGTGATCGCACTCATACGTGTGATTCTTGTCAGCAAGGGAAGATGATCAGAACAACATACAAGCCAAAGGAACAGAAATCATCCAGAGTGCTCGAATTGGTACATACTGATGTATGTGAACCTATATCACCATGAGCTATAAATTGGAAAAGGTACTATGTTCTTTTCATTGATTATTATAGCAGAATGGCCTGGGTATTCATCATTACAGATAAGATAGAGGTGTTCAGTTGTATAAAACAGTATAGGAGGGAATCAGAAAGGATGATTGGGCAGAAAATTTTGAGGTTCCATACAGATAACGGTACAGAATTCACAAACAGTCAAGTGGAAGAATGTCTCGAGAAACACAGGATAAGGCATCAAGTTTCATTAGTGAGAACTCCCTAACAGAATGGTGTGGTTTAAAGGAGAAATTGGATCATCAACAACATGACCAGAATGATGCTTATTGACTAAGACCTACCAGAGAAATTTTGGAAGGAAGTAGTGTTGACATCGGTCTGTGTTTCAAACAAGTCTCTATTGTGTCCGAAGCAAGGGAAGACTCCATATGAACTGTGATACGGAAAGAAGACAACTTTGAAATACTTTCTAATCTTTGCAAGTAAGTGTTTCATTCTCAACAAAGAAAATCATAGGAAGTTTATGGCAGGAGGAGATGAGGGGATATTCCTTGGCTACTCAGGGAAAATCAAAGCATATAAATTCTTCAACAAAAGGCTGGGGAAAATTGTTGAGAGAAATGATGTAACTATAGTTAAAAATGAACAGAATACTCAACGACCCAGTGAACAGTTCTTGGACGAAAGTGATGATGATGTAAGCAACACAGGGGGAGTAGAAGTGGCAGAGGCTGATTCAGAAGAAGATAGTGATGATGAACAAGAAAGTGTCAAGTCTGTGTCAGCAAGGAATCCAAATAGTCGAACTATAATTGATAGGTAGAATATCATTGGTGATCAGACAGCTCCAGTTCAAACTCGAAGAATGAAGTTATTATAGCAAACATCTTTTTTTTCTCAGGTGGAGCCAAAATGATTTTCCGATGTAGCTAAAGATGAAAACTAGGTTCAGGCTATGAATGAAGAGCTTGATCAAATCAAGAAGAACCAGACATGGGAGATTGTTTCGAGGTCATCAAACAAGAATGTCATCACGACTAAATGGGTCTATCACAACAAGATGAATAAATATGGAACTGTTATTCGAAACAAAGAACGACTGATGTGCAAGGTATACTCCCAAATAGAGGGAATAGATGTAGATGAGACATTTTCACCAGTTTCATGGCTGGAGACAATCAGATTATTTTTGGCCATAGCAGTGCAAAGAAAGTTCAAAGTGTTCCAGATGGAAGTCAAATCCTCATTTTTGAATGGTGTTCTGGAAGAGGAAGTGTATATTGAATGGCCAGATGGTTTTCTCATTCATGAGGATGAGATTAAAGTTTGCAGGAGGAAGAAGGCATTGTATGGGCTGAAACAAGCACCAAGGGCATGGTACTCACGACTTGATCAGTACTTGAGGAAGCTTGGTTTCTAGCGTGGGGGAGTTAATTACAATATTTATTTCAACAACAATAGTACTCAAAGGATGATAGTGTTTGTCTATGTCGATGACATAATATTTGGTGGATCAGATGAAGCTAAGCGCAGACAGTTTTCAAAATTCATGAAAAATGAGTTTGAAATGTCAATGATTGGAGAGATAACATTTTTCCTTGGTCGACAGGTGACACAAGGAAGGAATGGAACATTCATTTCTAAATCCAAATATTCCAAGGAGGTGTTAAGAAGGTTTGGCATAGAAAATTCCAAGGAGATGAAAACTCCGGTTTCTACCCTGATGAAATTATCAAAAGATGAGGATGGAAATGCATTTAATATCACAGAATACAAGAAAATTATTGGATGTTTGTTGTACTTGACCGCGAAAAGGCCTGATATTGTTTTCACCACATGCCAAGCAGCGAGATATCAGAGTAATCCCAAGGAAAGTCACATGATCGCTGTGAAAATAATACTTCGGTATATCCAGGGCACAGAGTATTTCGGCTTGATATATACTAACAAATATCAGACATAGTTATTGGGTTATACTGATGCAGACTGGGCCAGTTTAGCAGATGATAGAAAATCAACGTCAGGTGGTGCATTTTATCTTGGTGGATTGTGTATTTCTTGGATAAACAAGAAGTAAGATTTCATTTCATTGAGCACCGCAGAAGCTGAGTATATTGCAGCCAGTCAAGTATGCAGACAGTTATTGTGGATGAAGTAGCAGCTTGAAGATATGGGAGTTGAAGTGAAGTCTCTGATCGGAATCCAGTGCGACAACTCAAGTGCTATAAATCTATGAAAAATCTCATCCATCATTTATGGACAAATCATAATGAGATTAAGTATCATTTTATCAAGGAGAAGGTTGAGCAGGGAATCGTGAAGTTGGAGTATGTGCCTACAGAGCTACAGGTTGTAGGCATTCTGACAAAGGCCTTACCCAAGGAAGCTTTTTGGAGGCATCGACTAGCTCTAGGAGTTCAGTCGATTCCCCACACGTGAAATAGTGTTGATGTGGAACCCCCCCCCCTTCTCCCCGAGGTATGATGTATTTTTCCCTAATGTGCTGATATGTGTTCTCTACTATGTTACAGACTACAAAGGAATGACCTTTGGGATCATTGACAAAGGGGGAGAAAATAGTGATTGTTCAAGGGGGAGATAGTGTAGAGATTTGATAAATCATGAATGATATGGGGAGAAGCTGACAGGTGGAGCATCCAGATAGGGGGAGTACAATGAGATAGGGGGAGAGTATTAAATTTGATGATGCTAGATGTGATCGATCGAAGAATAGATATCACGACAGCTGAGGATCGCGATAAAAGCAGAAGAGTGGTGTTGGAGAGTGGTAAGAATATTTTCAAACCAAACATTGGTCTTCCCTCAAGTCCTTCAACAATTGGTATCAGATTAGTAAAAATTGGTATCAATTTGGTGTCAATATTGGATGTCAGAGATGAAGTAATTCATTGATGAACTTTTCATTTACTCTGGTTTCTCACGTCGAGCATTGCTCATGTGGGCTTAGAGTATGTGTTGCGTAAATCCTTGATCGCTATCAGAATCGCAAAAGGTGAATGGTGGATGAATAATTAACAATGTATCATTCCATAAAAGAGTTTTCAACAAACACAAAGGGTGATATTGTTGGGAAAAAATCCCTCAGAGCATCATTAATGCATTTTTGAGGTGATTGTGTTTATTGACAAAGTGGAAATCTGAGTGGTGATTGTTGACAAAGCAAAACAATGACATACAAATTTGTTGTCAAAGATTATTTCATGATGTAATGTCGAGTTCAAGAGCTGAGGTCAATGATCCATGTTTTATTCAAGAACGTTGAAAAAATGATTGGATGATCTAGAGGCTATACAAAAGAACAGATACAAGGTGGCACCATATTCCAGTGTTTGCCAAATTTTTGGGCCTGAAAATCGACAAATGAAGAAAAGTGGTTTTTGGAAATTGGGCTTGTGCACCGTGTACATGAAGGCTTGGAATCTTGTACGCCATATATTTCACAATATTAGATCATCAAAATATGGCAAATGGATAAGGTTCGCTCATGTTTTGGTGAGGTCGCACTGATGACTTACGCGCCGTGAAAGATACTTGTGCGCTGATGCCTTGGAAGTTTGAGAACATGCGCGCCTATGGGTTTTCAAGATCAAAAGATCAAAATATCGCAAAGGAAAGAGGTTCGCGCAAGTTTGGATGTAGGTCGTGCAAGTGACTTGCAGGGGGGATACCTGAGCGTCGAGACTTGCGCGCCGACGGTTGACTTGCATGCCGTCGCGTAGGGTGGTCAGATTGCCTATAAATACTAGACCACCCTTCCTCATTCTGTACAGGAGTTCAACACTTTGATAAATCAGAGCTCCTGTCGTGCAGGTGTGGTGGTCGCGCAAGTGGTGTGTCTGGTCGTGCAGGTGGGACTTGCGCACCATGGTGGTAGTTGTGTGTAACACCCGAGACTTTTATGTTATATAAATCATCAAAGAAATCTTTTTCTACACAACACTTTCTTGGCTTGCTTTACACGCAATCGCGACCTTCCTCGATAGCTTGCGTCGTACGCAATACCGAGTTTCACTAAACAACAATATGCTATTAAAACTAGCCGTTATGAATAGTAATAACCACTTTTTGAAATTTTATAAATTTTATTTTTCAAAATGGACTTCATTTTTGGACTCAGAATATCGAAATTAGCCTAGGGTGAAATTTTGGTATTTTTCTGAAAACTTTCAATTTTTGATGAATAGTGAAACCACTAAGTGGTAGGTTAAAAACTGAATTTTGCATAAAACTTAATTTTACCGCTTCTGTGAATGGAATTTCAAAAATCCGAGAGACACGGTTAATATCAAGGACTAAAATGTGGTTCAATGTGATGAAAATAATTTTTTGGTGAATAGTAACTTTTTACTATTTTTACCGCGGTTAATAGTAAATAGGGTAACTAAGGGTAAATATGATATTAATATTACCCTAACACATGTCCTAATTCTATTGGACAAGTGTAATTCGACCAAAAACAAACTTAGGAATAAAATATGACCATTTAGGCCCACTTGGATTAGATTAGGACATTTATTATTAATTTATTTAAAGAAGGGTTAAAATAGTTAAAATCAAAGTTTAATAGGTAAATCATTTTTAATATAGGGTTATACATAAGATAAATTCGATTGTAAATATTCATTAGAAAGATAAAAAGATTTCCTACATGATGGTATTTTATTTGTAATTTTTAGACATCAAATAATTTAATTTATTTATGACACAAAGATGATACAGTAATTATCTTATTAATGAAATATTGACAAAATTGATAATATAAATACCAAAATAAATGTAATTTGAGACTTTTTATGAATTCCACTAATTTTCTAGGTTACTATGATATATTATTATTGATTTAATCAACTTGGTTTGAACATATAATTCTGTTATGACTTTGACAAAAATCATATATCAAATAGTGTCAAAATTGACACAAAATAGTTTTTAAATCAAATATTATATTATTAATTGTTATTTTATTCCTAAAAATATAAGGTTCGGCCAAATGACTTAGATAAGGATATATATATTAATAATAAACAATTTGGGGTTCGTTTGGCATGTTATAGTAAGTGTATTAACCATATAGTGAAAGAAAACAAAAAGACATGGTAAAAGTTAAATTATTTAACTTAGAGTTAAATTTAATTGATAAGGTTAAAATAATATCCTAAACTTGTCTAAATTCTATTGGTTGATAGGATTTCGACCCATCCCCACTTTAGCTTCGAAATAAGACCCTTTGGAACCATTATAAACCGATTTTGACTTTAATATAAAATAATATTTTGAGATATTCCTAAGGTGCCCCTCTCCTCCCTTATAAAAGGGCACCTCCTCCCCCTCCTCCTCACACCAATTTGAGCACTCAAGCTCGGCCAACCCCTGCCATTTTCCCTTCTCCACTTCCCTAGAATAATCCTAGAGGTCCTGGTCTTCTCCAAATACCAATCTTAGTTCCTTAAGTGGAGGATTCAAAAAGGCGTTCCAAAGAAGAGGTAATATCCATTACCGATCTTTTCAATTTCTTTCTTCTTCAACTTCTTCTTCTTTAGTTGTTTCATGATAAAGTAATAACATCAGTATTACTTACATACTGATATGTTATTATAAATATGAAACAACCCTAATTCACCTTCTATCCATCCTACGGAAAAATGAAATCACCGCGCGTGCGTACGTACGGAATACCGTCTCCACGCCGTGGTGTAATCTATTTTCCACCATCACCTTACAAGGATGGGTATAATGGTGTAATGAGTAACTATATATGATTATTATTAAGTAATATTGATACTGAAATAATATATATATATACTCCAATACAATTCCACGATCATAGGAACGATATCATCACTCGTGCGTACGTACGGAATACCGTCTCCACGATGTGATGCGACTCGTTCTACATGATATTCATTTCATAATGATTGTATAAATGAATTGAATGAATGAATATGGTATATACTACACTAATACCATTCTGGAAATGAATTATCTATAACCTAAAGATAATAATAAGAATTTATTCGACAAAACACGCATAAGAACAAAAAGTTATAAAGACCCGAGTAACAAGTAACAATGAAATATTACTAACAAGAAGCTAATAATATGACCATATATGATCTCATATCAATATGTATGATTCTGGAATAAGTCAATAACATTATTTAAACCATTATACAGGAGCTTCGGACACGAACAAAGCAAATCGGACCTAAGGTAAGGGAAATATCACAATCTCATTTTTATCCGAGATTGTTTATTCGTAAGTATTTACTGGGGTGTATTTTATCATCCACATCCATGTTCCCTCAATATTTAATATTGTTTCCATCCACTTGCAATATTTTAAATCCAATTTTACCCTTAGGTGAGTTTTTAGTAAAGAATATGAAAGTAATCTTTTGTCATTTTTCCGTACGAGGTACTTTTTGACTTTTCCGACAAAAGTACGGAGAATGTTTTTTTTAACTTATACGGCATGAATGGATTTTTAAAACATTACTTCAAAGAAGATTCCTTTACAAGTTTTCAAGTTTATTTTTAATCAACTTCTTTTATTTTAAAGTTGTATGACATGTTATGAAAGGAAAAATGTTTTTGAAGAAGAAAGGATATTTTCCTCAAGAATTCAATTCAAGTGTTTTATCAAAATTATTTTCCATCTAAGATAATAAAGGGTTCTGTTTCTATCCATATTTTTACATTGGTTTGACTATGTTGTGATTGAATTTTGTTTATGAATTCCTTTATCATATATGAATTGATTTATGATGTCATGATGATTCAAGAATCCCATTTTTGTTATATGTGTTATGCGATGATGTATGTTTTATGATTATGTGGCACACATAAGAAAGGATTCATTATAAGATGGGTGGGACCTATATCTCCCTCCAATGCATTGGGTAATGATTTTATATCTCATGAGATAGACATGGCTGGAACGGAAGGTTATTTCGGTTCAGTGATACAGGACTGAAACGAGGAGTGAACTCGGTTCAGAAAGGGACTTTGTCCACTAAGATAGTCTTGGAAATGAGTCATGACTAACAAGAAATGATTTTCCATGATTATGTGTGCATGCCACAAAGATTCAAGTTTTATGTTATGATTATGGGGATCACATTTTCACTTCTATGATTTATTCCATGTTAAGATATTATGATCTCTTTTGCAGGTTTTGATTTTTATAAAGATATGATATGATTTTTATTTCCTTTATTTGCCCTTGCTGAGCATTTGAGCTCACCCTTTTATGTTTTCTTTTCCCCAGGTCAGGAAGATGGATATTAAGTAGAATATGCTAAAAGGGACCCTAGATATGATGAAATAAATGGGAGACACTGTAGAAGATTTATGAACCAGTCGTTTATGTTTCCCCAGTTTCTAAAGACACTATACCTATACGGTCCTTTGTGGTTTTGTCATATGTTGTAATAAGAGTGCTCCAATTTTGAAGTATTAACAATGTATGTAAATTGTGGGTCGTTATAGTTGGTATCAGAGGAAGGGTATAGTCAACCTTTGGAAACTAGGATGTGAAAGCCTTAGTAAGAACCCTAAGGATAAGTCTAAGCATAGAACACAATCTTAGTGTTTTAGAAATGGCCTTGAATAACCTAGGATAAGACCTTAAGCATGAAAATTTTATTCTTGAATTATGTGGTTTCCTATTATAATTAGTGTTGCTCACACTATTCTTCTTGGTTTTAGTCAATGGCTGGAACCCGAAGGAACCGTGTTAATGCGGAATGCGATGGGCAATGCAATGATTGTCCCCCTGAGCAACCAAACGATATGGGAGCTGGAATGCAAAATCTTGTAGCCATGCTCACACAACTTTCTCAAGCTATGAATCATGCAGGATTTCCAAACGAACAAAGAAGGGAGCAACATTCTGTTGAATCCTTCATGAGGCAGCGTCCATCATCTTTCAGCGGGTCTACGGATCCATTAGTTGCTGAACAATGGATTAGTACTACTGAAAAGATATTTTCAGTTCTTCAATGTTCTGAGCATGATAAAGTCATCCTAGCAGTGTATCGTTTGGAAGGAGATGCGGATCAATGGTGGAATCTTGTTAAGAATACGAGGCAAAGGGATGAAATTGAGTCTATGGAATGGGACGAGTTCAAGAACTTATTTTTCAATAAGTACTTCCCTCGTATTCTCCGAACAAAGATGGAGAAAGAGTTCCTTGAACTGAAGCAAAGGGATGATGAATCTGTTAGTACCTATGAAGCAAATATTACAAGACTTGCAAGGTACGCTTCTGGTATTATTATCCAACCTGAGAGTAAGATCGATCGATTCTTTAGTGGCTTAAAACCAAGTCTTCGAAGGGCGTTAGCCATAAGGGACTTCAATAGCTACGAGGAAATCGTTCGATGTGCTCTCAAAGTCGAGATGGAGATTGGAGTAACCCATCAGTCACATGGGTTTGATAAGAAGAGGAAGATGGAATTCAAAGAAAAATCTAAAGAGCACACGGAAAAGAAGATGAACTTTCCCTTATGCTCAAAGTGTGGAAAGAAACATGGAGGGAGTTGTCTTAAAGGGACAAGTAAATGTTTTAAATGTGGAAAGGAAGGTCATCGGGCATTTGAATGCCGTGATAATGGGAAGAAGATGTCTAATGATGCAAACAAAGGAAGGGATACACAGAATGAACCTGCTACACTTCAATGTTTCAAGTGCAAGGAGATGGGGCATTATGCCAATCAATGCCCAAATCCAAGGGTTGATGATGATGGTCGACGTCAACAAACTCTTAAGGCTAAAGACAAAGGAAAGTCACATGCAATTTCTATCAGCGAGGTGGAGTACGATAACGATGTGGTGAAAGGTACACTTACCATCCACTCTAAAGTAGCAAATTTTTTATTTGATTCTGGATCCACCCACTCTTTTATTTCTGAAAAATTTTCTAAGGGTATCACCGTATTACCTCAACAATTAGATGTTGAGTTAGCTGTGACAACACCTAATGGAACATCAATCGCATCAGAAGTTTATAATTCTTCTCCGATCGAAGTTTGTGGGAAAGTGCTTCCTGCAAATCTTGTGATCCTTCCTTTAGTGGAATTTGATGTGATTCTTGGCATGGATTGGCTTTCTCTACATGGAGCTCATATCAATTGCCAAAGAAGGGAAGTCACATTTCATATTCCAGATCAACCTACGATCGTCTATCAATGCAAGGATGAACATAACCTTCCAGTGGAAATTTCTTCCATCTTATGGGTATTGATTCCACTAAATGAAGGTTATTTATCTCAAATGGTTGGTGAGAAACTCACGATTAAGAATATGCCCATTGTACGGGAGTTTGATGATGTCTTTCCGGAGGAATTGCCGGGTCTTCCACCAAATCGTGAAGTTGAGTTTTCAATAGAACTCGTACCGGGTGCTTTGCCTATTTCAAAGACACCTTATAGAATGGCCCCAATTGAGTTGCAGGAATTGAAGAAGCAACTCCAAGAGAATCTTGATAAGGGATTCATACGCCCTAGTGCGTCAACTTGGGGAGCACCTGTTCTATTTGTTAAGAAGAAAGATGGATCAATGAGACTCTGCATTGATTATCGAGAACTTAACAAGATCACTATCAAGAACAAATATCCTCTCCCACGCATTGATGACTTATTTGACCAACTACGCGGAGCTCAATACTTTTCCAAGATTGATCTTCGTTCAGGGTATCATCAATTAAGGGTCAAAAGGGAGGATATACCAAAGACGGCTTTCCGTACAAGGTATGGACACTATGAATTTATAGTGATGCCATTTGGTCTTACTAATGCCCCTGCTATCTTCATGGATCTAATGAATAGAGTCTTTAGAGACTATCTTGATCAATTTGTGGTAGTCTTTATAGACGATATTCTTGTCTATTCAAAGAGCAAGGAAGAGCATGAAGATCACTTGAGAATTATATTGAAGACCCTGAGAAAAGAGAAGCTTTATGCCAAATTTACCAAGTGTGAATTTTGGCTTCAAAAAGTTGCATTTTTGGGTCATATAATCTCAAAAGAGGGGATATCTGTGGATCCAGCAAAAACAGAGGTTATCGAAAGATGGTCAAGACCAACAACAGTAACTGAGATCCGAAGTTTTCTTGGTTTGGCTGGATATTATCGACGTTTTGTAAAAGATTTTTCACGGTTATCTAATCCAATCACCAAGTTGACTCGGAAAGGAGTTAAGTTTGTCTGGACAGAGGAATGTGAAGAGAATTTCAAGGAGTTGAAAAGAAGGTTATCCAGTGCACCTGTGCTCACACTGCCTTGTAGTGGAGAAAGGTTTGTGATCTACATTGATGCATCCAAGAAGGGATTGGGGTGTGTTCTTATGCAAAATGATATGGTGATAGCTTATGCCTCACGACAGTTGAAAATCCATGAGAAAAATTACCCAACACATGATTTGGAGTTGGCTGCGGTAATCTTTGCATTAAAGATTTGGAGGCATTACCTTTATGGTGAAAGGTGTGATATTTATACTGATCATAAAAGTTTAAAGTATATTTTCACACAAAAGGAGTTGAATATGCGCCAAAGAAGATGGTTGGAGCTGATTAAGGATTATGACTGCTCAATCCATTACCACCCTGGGAAAGCAAACAAGGTGGCAGATGCATTAAGTCGACAAGACCATGCTAGTTTATCCATGATGAGGATCACAAAAGATCCAATATTTATGGATTTACAAAGGATGGATCTTGGAATTGTAATGGAAGGGGAAAAATCTTATCTTTCTCAAATGAATGTTCAACCATCTATACATGTGAAGATTAAAGAGGCACAGAAAGAAGATGTCGAGTTACAAAAGAAGGTGAGAAATGTTCCTGAATTCAACCTTGATTGTGATGGGATAATAAAGTTCAGGAATCGGGTTTGTGTTCCTCCCATCCCCGAATTAAAGAAAGAGCTGCTGGATGAGGCTCATAGTTCTTCATTCTCTATTCATCCTGGAAGCAAGAAGATGTATAGGGACCTGAAAGAGTACTTCTGGTGGGATGGCATGAAAAGAGATGTTGCTGAATATGTCTCTCGATGCTTGGTTTGTCAACAAGTTAAAGCTGAGAGAAAGAAGTCTAAGGGGATGTTACAACCATTACCCATACCCGAATGGAAATGGGAAAACATCACTATGGACTTTGTCACAGGACTTCCTAAAACATCCAAAGGCAATAATGCTATCTGGGTCATAGTTGATCGTCTTACAAAGTCTGCACACTTCATTGCTATTAGAGAGGATTTCTCTCTAGATCAGCTTGCCAGGATATATGTAAAGGAAGTGGTAAGATTGCATGGAGTACCACTTTCTATTATATCTGATCGAGATCCGAGATTTACCTCGAAGTTCTGGCGAAGTCTTCAGCATACTCTGGATACAGAGTTGAGTTTCAGCACTGCTTATCATCCCCAGACAGACGGTCAGTCTGAAAGAACAATTCAAACCCTAGAAGATATGTTGAGAGCTTGCTCTATGGATTTCAAAGGAGGTTGGGATCAACACCTACCTTTGGTGGAATTTTCTTATAATAATAGCTTCCAATCCAGTATTCAGATGGCTCCTTATGAAGCTCTCTATGGAATGAAATGCAGGACTCCAACTTGCTGGGATGAAGTTGGGGAAAGAAAGCTATTAGGACCTGATCTCGTTGATGAAATGGCAGAAAAGGTCAGATCTATTCAACAACACATAAGAGCAGCTCAGAGTCGACAGAAAAGTTATGCCGACAACCGAAGAAAAGACCTAGAGTTTGAAGTGGGTGATAAAGTGTTCTTACGAATATCTCCCTGGAAGAGGGTTATGAGATTTGGAAAGAAGGGGAAGTTGAGCCCGAGATATATCGGTCCTTTTGAAATACTGGATCGTGTTGGGAAGGTAGCTTACCGATTGGCGCTTCCACCGAATCTCTCTCAAGTTCACGATGTGTTCCATGTATCTCTCCTGAGAAAGTACATACCAGATCCTTCACATGTACTCAGCTCAGAAGTTGTACCGCTGGAGCAAGATCTTTCTTATGAAGAATAGCCGATAGAGATTCTGGATCGTAGCGAAAAAGTCCTACGAAACAAGACCACTCGCTTGGTGAAAGTTTTATGGAGAAACCACCAACTTGAAGAAGCTACATGGGAGCTTGAGGATATGATGAGGGAGAAGTATCCTCATTTGTTTGTTGCAAAGTGACGAATTTCGAGGGCGAAATTCTTTTTAAGGGGGGTAGAATGTAACACCCGAGACTTTTATGTTATATAAATCATCAAAGGAATCTTTTTCTACACAACACTTTCTTGGCTTGCTTTACACGCAATCGCGACCTTCCTCGATAGCTTGCGTCGTACGCAATACCGAGTTTCACTAAACAACAATATGCTATTAAAACTAGCCGTTATGAATAGTAATAACACCTTTTTGAAATTTTATAAATTTTATTTTTCAAAATGGACTTCATTTTTGGACTCAGAATATCGAAATTAGCCTAGGGTGAAATTTTGGTATTTTTCTGAAAACTTTCAATTTTTGATGAATAGTGAAACCACTAAGTGGTAGGTTAAAAACTGAATTTTGCATAAAACTTAATTTTACCGCTTCTGTGAATGGAATTTCAAAAATCCGAGAGACACGGTTAATATCAAGGACTAAAATGTTGTTCAATGAGATGAAAATAATTTTTTGGTGAATAGTAACTTTTTACTATTTTTACCGCGGTTAATAGTAAATAGGGTAACTAAGGGTAAATATGATATTAATATTACCCTAACACATGTCCTAATTCTATTGGACAAGTGTAATTCGACCAAAAACAAACTTAGGAATAAAATATGACCATTTAGGCCCACTTGGATTAGATTAGGACATTTATTATTAATTTATTTAAAGAAGGGTTAAAATAGTTAAAATCAAAGTTTAATAAGTAAATCATTTTTAATATAGGGTTATACATAAGATAAATTCGATTGTAAATATTCATTAGAAAGCTAAAAAGATTTCCTACATGATGGTATTTTATTTGTAATTTTTAGACATCAAATAAGTTAATTTATTTATGACACAAAGATGATGCAGTAATTATCTTATTAATGAAATATTGACAAAATTGATAATATAAATACCAAAATAAATGTAATTTGAGACTTTTTATGAATTCCACTAATTTTCTAGGTTACTATGATATATTATTATTGATTTAATCAACTTGGTTCTAACATATAATTCTATTATGACTTTGACAAAAATCATATATCAAATAGTGTCAAAATTGACACAAAATAGTTTTTAAATCAAATATTATATTATTAATTGTTATTTTATTCCTAAAAATCTAAGGTTCGGCCAAATGACTTAGATAAGGATATATATATATTAATAATAAACAATTTGGGGTTCGTTTGGCATGTTATAGTAAGTGTATTAACCATATAGTGAAAGAAAATAAAAAGACATGGTAAAAGTTAAATTATTTAACTTAGAGTTAAATTTAATTGATAAGGTTAAAATAATATCCTAAACTTGTCTAAATTCTATTGGTTGATAGGATTTCGACCCATCCCCACTTTAGCTTAGAAATAAGACCCTTTGGAACCATTATAAACCGATTTTGACTTTAATATAAAATAATATTTTGAGATATTCCTAAGGTGCCCCTCTCCTCCCTTATAAAAGGGCACCTCCTCCCCCTCCTCCTCACACCAATTTGAGCACTCAAGCTCGGACAAACCCTGCCATTTTCCCTTCTCCACTTCCCTAGAATAATCCTAGAGGTCCTGGTCTTCTCCAAAGACCAATCTTAGTTCCTTAAGTGGAGGATTCAAAAAGGCGTTCCAAAGAAGAGGTAATATCCATTACCGATCTTTTCAATTTCTTTCTTCTTCAACTTCTTCTTCTTTAGTTGTTTCATGATAAAGTAATAACATCAGTATTACTTACATACTGATATTTTATTATAAATATGAAACAACCCTAATTCACCTTCTATCCATCCTACGGAAAAATGAAATCACCGCGCGTGCGTACGTACGGAATACCGTCTCCACGCCGTGGTGTAATCTATTTTCCACCATCACCTTACAAGGATGGGTATAATGGTGTAATGAGTAACTATATATGATTATTATTAAGTAATATTGATACTGAAATAATATATATATATACTCCAATACAATTCCACGATCATAGGAACGATATCATCACTCGTGCGTACGTACGGAATACCGTCTCCACGATGTGATGCGACTCGTTCTACATGATCTTCATTTCATAATGATTGTATAAATGAATTGAATGAATGAATATGGTATATACTACACTAATACCATTCTGGAAATGAATTATCTATAACCTAAAGATAATAATAAGAATTTATTCGACAAAACACGCATAAGAACAAAAAGTTATAAAGACCCGAGTAACAAGTAACAATGAAATATTACTAACAAGAAGCTAATAATATGACCATATATGATCTCATATCAATATGTATGATTCTGGAATAAGTCAATAACATTATTTAAACCATTATTCAGGAGATTCGGACACGAACAAAGCAAATCGGACCTAAGGTAAGGGAAATATCACAATCTCATTTTTATCTGAGATTGTTTATTCGTAAGTATTTACTGGGGTGTATTTTATCATCCACATCCATGTTCCCTCAATATTTAATATTGTTTCCATCCACTTGCAATAGTTTAAATCCAATTTTACCCTTAGGTGAGTTTTTAGTAAAGAATATGAAAGGAATCTTTTGTCATTTTTCCGTACGAGGTAATTTTTGACTTTTCCGACAAAAGTACGAAGAATGTTTTTTTTAACTTATACGGCATGAATGGATTTTTAAAACATTACTTCAAAGAAGCTTCCTTTACAAGTTTTCAAGTTTATTTTTAATCAACTTCTTTTATTTTAAAGTTGTATGACATGTTATGAAAGGAAAAATGTTTTTGAAGAAGAAATGATATTTTCCTCAAGAATTCAATTCAAGTGTTTTATCAAAATTATTTTCCATCTAAGATAATAAAGGGTTCTGTTTCTATCCATATTTTTACATTGGTTTGACTATGTTGTGATGGAATTATGTTTATGAATTCCTTTATCATATATGAATTGATTTATGATGTCATGATGATTCAAGAATCCCATTTTTGTTATATGTGTTATGCGATGATGTATGTTTTATGATTATGTGGCACACATAAGAAAGGATTCATTATAAGATGGGTGGGACCTATATCTCCCTCCAATGCATTGGGTAATGATTTTATATCTCATGAGATAGACATGGCTGGAACGGAAGGTTATTTCGGTTCAGTGATACAGGACTGAAACGAGGAGTGAACTCGGTTCAGAAAGGGACTTTGTCCACTAAGATAGTCTTGGCAATGAGTCATGACTAACAAGAAATGATTTTCCATGATTATGTGTGCATGCCACAAAGATTCAAGTTTTATGTTATGATTATGGGGATCTCATTTTCACTTCTATGATTTATTCCATGTTAAGATATTATGATCTCTTTTGCAGGTTTTGATTTTCATAAAGATATGATATGATTTTTATTTCCTTTATTTGCCCTTGCTGAGCATTTGAGCTCACCCTTTTATGTTTTCTTTTCCCCAGGTCAGGAAGATGGATATTAAGTAGAATATGCTAAAAGGGACCCTAGATATGATGAAATAAATGGGAGACACTGTAGAAGATTTATGAACCAGTCGTTTATGTTTCCCCAGTTTCTAAAGACACTATACCTATACGGTCCTTTGTGGTTTTGTCATATGTTGTAATAAGAGTGCTTCAATTTTGAAGTATTAACAATGTATGTAAAGTGTGGGTCGTTATATTGTGCGCTTATGTTTGAAGCTTCGCACTAATGTGGAGTTGCACGCCAATATTGTATTGGGCATAAAAGGAATTGAGTCGCGAAGGTTTAGAGTTGAGGAAGATTGAGTCGTGCAAGTGTCTGAAGAGAACTTGCATGCCAGTTGTGACTTGTGCACCGATACTTTTGTGCCGAGATTGACTTGTACGCCAAGTATGGATTGTTTCCAGCAGTAATTTTCGGGCTGCGTGGAAGCTGGATGTTTGCCCGATACCTTCAGTGCAAAGAGAGATTCATCTATGGGTGAAAATTGGGCTTCAACAGAGCATCTACACACAGAGGAAGAATCATTCCTTCATGAAAATGAAGATACCTATAGGTCTACAAACTGTGAGTGGATTCCTTCCAAGAAAAGTGAGCAAAGGAAGAGAAAGAAGGTGATCCTCTCCACCGGAAGTGATCCAGAAAGAGAGAAACATGGAGTGACCCTTGGGGAAGCAGTGAGTAGACCCTAAACACTGTAAAGGAAGTGAGCCTGGGCATAGAAGTGATCTAGCCCAAACATTGTAATCCACAGCTAGTGAAGTTTAGTGGAATTGGTATGACCAGAAACTTGTTGGCGTATGATCCTTAGACGTAGCCCTTTGCGGTGAACCAAGTAAAATTGTTGTGTCCTGTGCATGCTTTACTTTCTGTTTACTTTTTGCAATAGGAAAGATAGAGAATAGTGTTTTTCTTAATAGGGAAACAAGATCAGAACGGGTGTTTATTTTAAATTATTCATACCCTGATTCACCCCCCGTCTCATGGTATTCAGCCTTGTGGACCTAACAGTTATTATTTTTACCAGTAGTGATGTAGAGAGAGAGAAATATGGAGTGGCCCTTGAGAAGTTGTGAGCTAACTCAAAAAATTGTCAAGGTAGTGATCCTGGGCATAGAAGTGATCTATCCAAAACATTATTGGTAGTGATCTTTAGTTTATTTGGTACAGCAACACATCGTCATTGTATGCTCATTGGACATAGCCCAGTGAAGGTGAACCAAGTAAAGATCTCTATGTCTTCCTTCTTTCTTCCCTGGATCGCAATTAAAGAATCATCATTAGATAAATATCGAAAAATTGATCTTCATAAACACAAAAGTGCAAACAAAGTCACCCTAATAATAGAGAGGTCGAGATTTAGTGGGGCATGATGTATTTTGAAAATGAATATAAATACCCTGATTCACCCCCACCATTCTCAGGCTATCTAGGACCCTTTTGGTCATAAATGTATTTTATTTTAGAAATATAGCCCTAAGTATATTTGGATTAGGATGGAGAAACATTTCTTGGAATTAATGAAAAAGTATGATGATTCAGTTTATATATATGAAGTTAACTTTACTAGATTATCTTGGTATGTTCTAGATTTTATTCAAGACATTGATTGTAAAATTAAAATATTTTACCCAAGATTGAAACTAGGGCTATGAATAACATTGGACTCCCATGAATTTAAAATTTATGAAAAACTGGTTTATTGTGCTGAAAAATTTGAAACAAATTTTTCTCGAACATCTGTTTCATATTATGATAAGAGTAAGAAATGGTCAAGGTTCCAAGAAATAGAAAATCAACCAACTATGAATTATTAAGGTAAGACAAAACTACTTCCAAGTGTGGTAAAATATATATTGGGGAATGTATGTGAGGATATAGAAAGATTCACGAGTGTGGTATGTTTGGTCACAAGGGTCGTGACTATAATGAAAAGGTTCATTAACAATCCAATAATGAGATAACAGATAGCTATTCAATAGTAATGTGTTTATATGCAATGAGTTGGGACATTATGAAAATTAGTGTCTGTAGTTAATTACATAGGGAAGAAATCTGTATGATTGAAAACAAAAAAGTTTTTGAAAAAAAGTTACTACTACTATAGTTGATGTTGAGACATCTAGTGAAATGATTAAAGCTCCCAACTGCCTAGTTTTTTCATCGTATAACCATAAGATCAAGGTTTTAGACACACCTTATGAGGTTTTATGTGATGTTATAATATGTTATTAAGGACCATTCTGGGGAAGTTCTGTGGGGTTATGTTTATGTATTTATTTTTTATGTAGAATTATGCATTTACATTCAACCTCAGTTTTAGGATATTGATATACTTTATTTTCTGTGTGATCTTTTATATATAATATTAATATTAGAGACATACATCATATTCTGGGAATATTATAAAGAATAAATTGTTATCATAAAATATAAATTCATTATGTAATTATGTTTCCTTATGTTGTTATTCTAGGAAGTAAATTAATTTCTCAACTCTATCAAAAGGATCTTAAAAAAAATCCTTATTCATTTAAATTTCTCAATGTTCTTTTGACACATCACATAATTATGGTTTTTTCATGGACAACCATCCAATAAACATGTTCTCTATCACTCTCTATTAGTCTTTGAGAGTTAGTTTTATCATCCATGTCCATTTTTTCTTATAGGGGACCCTAGAATATGATATCTCAGGTGACCTGTTTACTTATCTTCCTTTCTTTTAAATTGGTAGTTTTATTGACTCTTTTATCGAAATGGAATTTTCAATGATGTTTCTAGGCCCAATTTTACAGTTATGAGGACGCAATTTACAAAAAGGTGGAATGATGTAACTTCCTAGGTATTTAGAGCATAAAACGTTTATATATATATTAATAATTTTAATGGTAATTTTAGTTTAAAGTAAAAACTATGTAAGATAGCCTACCCGACACACAACATTGTGTTTATCAACAATCTTATGTTAAACACAACACTAAGTCATACCAAAAAATAATACAACAATAATATTATTATTTTACAGGGTAGTTCACGCCTAGCCACTGTATTGGTGGGAATAAACAAATTTAACTATATTATAATTTTTCATATTTGTTAAATGTTTTTACATTTATCTAATGAATTTTAGAGACATAAAATGAGAATGAATAAAATATTAAGCACAAAATACTCTAATATTTTTAAAATGTCATTTTACCACAATTTGAAGGAGAACCCTTTTTAAAAATATTATTTTGTCAGATTAATAAGTTCTATTTGATATAAGAAACTTTTTATTTTTATGTGAGACATAAAAAATTTCTTCGGTTGATGTTTTTATATTTTTCCGATAAACTCCATATATTTAGGGTTAGTTAGAAATACTGCATTTTAATTCAAAACTGCCTTTTCTTCTAATTTATAGTTAGATTGTCCTTTTATTGGTTTTAAAGAATTATTGGATTAATTTTTTATCATTTAATTAAATTATGGTCATTTTATGTAATTTCATATTTAAATTATATATAAACACATATCAATCTTTTGATAGATTTTAATTCTTAAAAACTCTTTTTCTAGTTTTGACAATAAGAATTAATTTTAAAATAATTTCTACCAATTATATGTTTTTAACATGGAAAATTGTACAAAATATTTTGAATTATAAGGTCTAAATTATGTAAATATTTACCTTTTATTTTTGAACATTATGAATAGTAACTTGAGTAATTAATTTTTTTTACCATGCTTAAAGGGTAAATAAAATAAATAAGGGGGAAAAGGTAATATTATAATAATATAAAACAACCTTATCACATTTCTTAATCATATTTGATGAGATATTTCTGACCATGACCATCAGTGGGTCGAATTTAGGACCCCATGGATCCACTTGGGTGTGAAAATGACCTTTTATAATATTTAATTTAATGAAAAGGGAAATATAACATAAACATGTATCTACCAACTAAAATAAATCTATTTTGGTGTATATATTTTATCTATTCAACTATAACTAGTAATTAAAAAGATAAAAATATTTCCTACAATATGGTAATTTATTTATAATTTTTATACATTAAATAAATAAATATATTTATGACACAATGATGATGAAGCGATTACATTATTAATGAAATATTAAATTAAATGATATTATAAATATTAAAATAAATGTAATTTAACATTTTTAGGCCATCCAAAAATGTTTTAGATGAAATTAACATGTGAGGAATGATCTCATTCCTTTGGATCGAAGGAATCAAGTTTTTATGACTTAAAAAACAATTTCCAAATAGTGTCAAAATTGTTACAAATGAGTTTTTAAAAAAAATACTATTTTATTAATTGATTTAATAGTCTTAAAAATAAATTATTCATAAAACTAACTTATATAATGTTAAAAATTTCATTAATGATCCACTTTTGGTTACCTTTGTATTTTATAGGTACAATATTAAACATATATTATTAGAATACAATAACTCATGGTAAGTGTTAATGTTTTTAACTAAGGGTTAATGCTAAAATATAAGGATAATTTTGTGAACTAGAGATGGATAAAACCAATTATTTTAGAATATTTAGACCCATCGTCATTTTATCTTCTAAATTAATCACTTCTTATCTATTATAATTCTAAAATTTATTTATAATAAAATAATATTTAAAGACTTTTCTAAAGCTATCATCTTATCTCTTATAAAAGGCCACCACCTATACCCACATACTCACTCCTATCAAGACCATTAGATAATTCAAATTCTTCATAAATATGTTCCCAATATGTCTTCCTTCCTCCTAGAATCCTTACCTTGGGAATAAGGTAATTCAAGAAAGCCTTTGGGATAAAATCAAAAGGAGTTATCTGATTTAGAGGTAACATCTTCTCTCAAGATCCATTCATTTATTTTACTAATCCAAACCCAAAACCAATCTTTATTCCATTTTATTATAAAAATACTTGTATAATAAATATACTATGATATTTTTATACTTATGGTTTGGCATAAACATACACATGCCTCCATCTAATGTATATACAACATATTGTTTCTGTGTACGGTGAACTACTGCCTCACGAAATGATGATTGTTAAATTTTCTCCTACCACCACTCAGGGTGGTACTTATGATGGAAAAATATTTATATATGATATATATTATATCTATATTTTCTTTATTCATCTGTAATTTCAATTTACAATAAACGTTTATTCATTCCATGGGTTGTAAATACAATAATGTCATTTGAAGAAGTGTGGACTACCACCCCCTCAAAGTGATATGACTCATTAATGCCATAAATGGAATGTACAAAAGGTTGGATTTAATGACCATATGTGACATATATAAAATATATACTATATTTTAATTACAATATTCACATGTATCATTTTTTCCCATTAATATGACAGAGAAATGAAAGTAGCGTTCATGCATACATATGGCCTACCGTCTCAATGAATTGTGCATTTCATTTATTTTCTCCAATTTTTATTGACTATTATAAATATATTTATACTGGATATATATGATTTTTAAATCATGAATAATATTCTATATATAATTTACTTTTGACCACATGTATAATATGCATCAAACCATGTTAATTTTTTACTCTAATACTGAACATCGACAAAACGTCTGATATGAAGTCAAATAAAAAACTGATTTTTATAACATGATTATAAGTGATATAAAATTAATTATATAAATTAGAAAGGTTATAAAGAAAGTATAAATTAACCTAATATAATTATTATTTAATTTAAATAATGATATAGACAAGTCGAAATCAAGGTAATGGACCTCGTCTCAATCTCCTTTCATCGAGTCATTTCTTGATAATATACACCTTTATTATTTTATAAGGTGTATATATAGACACTATGAATTTTCATATCCATTTTATATCTATACTAATTTTATTAATTGAATCATTGATATTAATATTTAATTGTTCAAATTGGTATGGGACACCTTGATCATTTAAATAAATAATTATCAAAACTTTTTCTTCTAGATGTAAAATTACATATTTATTTACATGAGTATAAATTTAATACATAAGAAATTTGAAAAAATTTCATCCCATGTTTTTTAAATTGAATAATTTTATATGAATATTTTTACTTTCTTTAAAAAATGACAAAACGAATTATTTTTAAATGTATATTGTGGAAACAACTTTTCTACCCAAATAACTATTATATGATATTTGGTGTCCTCTATAAGCCTTAATGACTTTTAAAATAAATATAAATCCATTATTCATTTATTTGGATACCTTTGGATTGAAGATGGTTTCTTAAATGAAAATTTTATTTTTATACAGAAATGTTTTACATATGGTATTTGAATAAAAATTCAAAAAATGGGTTTTATGATGAATGTGTTTTATCCATGTAATGGTACAAGATCATTATATGAAATGGGTGGGCCTAATATAACTTATATGATTGGTAAATCCCCATTATAGTTCATATGTAAGCCTGATATATCTTATATGAAGGGTTGAGAACCATTATAGTTCACGAGAGAACCTGACAGAGCTTATATGAATGTTTGAGCAACATTATAGCCCACTGGTGGGCCCGATATAGCTTATACGAAAAGTGGTCCATGTTATATGTCTCCAATTTGGAATTAAACCATATGGTTAATCATATTGGAATAAGTTTTAAAGGAATTTATATATATGATGCTCTATGTCACCTAAATGAGTTTTAGTTTCTTGCTATTAGTTTTAGTGTTGTTCATTGAGTAAAAAGTTTGATTATTATTCATGAGAAAATGTTTTGTTTCATCTACTCAATGAAAATTTAATGGGTTATCATGTTTTAACTATACTAATGGTTCTTATTAATTTTAATTTCCCTTAATATTCTTCTTGTGCTCATCAAAAGTTTTTAAATTTTATCATAGGATTTAATGGAGAATAGATTTAATGATGGAATCAATGAAAAGTTATGATGATTAAACATGAAAATAAACCATGTTTATTTTTATATGTTTTTTATATAATGGAGGAAACAGATACTATTGGAATTGGGCACTTTGTATTTATATGTTTTCTATTATTTAATAGATATAGCCTATTTCTATAAAGCTCTAAACTAGAAAAGATCCTCAATATAAATTCCTGACTAAAATCAATATTATGTAACGTTTAAAACTGGGGACTTATATCCATGATAGTGATTCAATTTATTATAAAATGATTTTTTTTCTCGAGGGAATTAAATTTAAATTTGGGCATATGTTAATTAGAATTTGTAGATGTTTTTATAGTGGTTATGCAAGGGAAATATGATGATGATGATGTAATAAAGAACGTAAATAAATTCTTTTATTATTTAGAAAGAGTTTTTATATAAATATATTGATAAAATATAATTATATGTTAAAATGAAAAAATTACTCTCTTTTTGGATTAAAATTTTGGTTTTTAGGAGATATTTTAATTGGTTTTTCATGTTTTTCACTGAACTAAGGGCTTTATTTCATTTTCCTGTAACTGATATTTTTTTACTCATCCCATGTTTTCAAATTTTTATCATAGGTTTTATTATTTAGTAAGAGTAAATAACAATTCATTTTGTCTGTTACGGTGTTTTATTTGAAAAATAAATCACATTTTATTTTAATGAAAGTTTTTTTTGGAAAATTATATAATGTTTGGAATTGTACACTTATAAAGTATTTTCTTAATATGTAATAGTTTAATTTTTTTTTAAAATTTCTAAACCAGAAGGGTCATTGGGAAATAAGGAAGTATATTCTTTTCCAATGTTCACATATTATGAGATTTTTATGGTTGGTTTCTTACATGTCGTTTTGTAAAGAAAAGTTTCCACACGTAAAAGAATGTTGTTATTATGTTTCAGTGAGTGAAAATGTTTGAAACAAAATGGTATATTACCTCTTCATAATGTAAACTATATCATTAATATCATAATTATTTTCATTGTATCATATATTCATTGACTTTATCATTATTATATTCAATGTATAGCATTATTGAGAATTAATCACATTACTTTGTGAGGTGGTAGTCTACCATACATACGAGTGATTTTATCATATCCCCAATTGATTCCAAATTGAGATTTCATATATGATATTATAAATAAATATGTGTAATAATGTTATAAATATCATATATATGATTTATATACAACATTATATCATCCCATGAGAGGTGGTAATGGAAAATTAAAAGAAATTGGTTTTCAAAGTGGGAGTTCGCAGTACACATGAATTATGATTTCGTAACCCATTTGATATAAGTGAAAATCATCGTTGGTCATAACCATAACAAAATATAATATATTTATATGTGTGATAATTATTTCATTATATAATAATAATTTAATAATACTTGATGGATTTGGAACAAGAAATAATATAAAAACATTCATTGAAGAAAATTATGATTTATTTGGGTAACCTCCATTGGGTTCCACAAAACTCCATAAAAGGATATATTTATGAAAAAATTAAGTCTTATTTGAAGATTGTAAAGAATTTTTAATCTAAATTGGTTATGTTTTTTTCTAGTAAAATTTTTTCTGAGTTGTGAAGAAATGAGGGGAGTAAGTGCCCTTTTATAATTGAGGAGGTGTGGGGTTTTTGTAAATACTCAAAGGTATTCAATAATGGAAAGTCACTCTCAATTCATGTGGAAGAAAAGGTGATACATAATATATGGATTTTATTATATGTTATATTCATAGATCTACTAAAAACATGGTTTTTAAACATGTCATTCTTTATCCTTTATGTTTTACTCTGTTTTATAATTTTAATTTTCACCATGCTAATAAGTTTCATTAAACATTCATAATTTATCATTTATTGATAAAATAAAATGATAATTATTAGATAATTTTTCCTATTTATATAAATATGAAATATAATATATTTATTAAAACCCTCATTGTGTGAAAAATTAATTTTAACAAAATAACATGTAATTCCAAAAAATCTTATTTTATCCTTAATTTAATTGAATAATTTTTAACTATTTTCATTGATCAAATTTGAAAAAAATTACCTTATTAGATATTATAAATTATTATTACTCCATTTAGGGACACCATTTTGTTAAATTAAATTCACAAAATTGTAAAACATTAATTTAAAATTAATATTATATACATGATTTGAATATAGGTTCTCAAAGAGAAAATGTTTAAAAGATTAAAATGTTTTTATACAAATATTGAACATGAAAATGATAAAAATGACATCAAATGGAATAATAGATTCATAATTGAGCTTATTTTTTCATCAAAAAATTTTAAATTATAGTTTAACTTTTTATACAATTTAAAAAAAGTTATCTTCATTTAAAGATCAATATTATTACAATTCATCTTAAAATTAATCTTTTCATAAAATTATATATAATTCACCCAGATATAATTTTTAAATGATTAATTCATTGATTAATTTTATCTAATAAGTTTAATTTTCTAAAAGTATCAAAACATGTTGTCAATATAATTTCACCAAAAATAAGAAAATATAATGTTTCAAAACAATACAATTTTAATTGTAATATTATATTCATTATTTTATATTTTAAAGAAAATACATAATTTGAATGTTTAGAAGTTTATTGAATATATAATATATAAAATGCAATCAAATCATTCAATAAATGTAATTTTTCTAACTTATTTAGGTAAAATTTGTTTCATAATAATAGTTTCATAGAAAATAATTTTCTTTATTGTAAAATGGTTTCTATTTTCATTTTTAATTAATTTTCCACCAAATATTTCATTTTATACTGATTTTTAAACATTAAAGTTTTATAATTTAGGTAATCATACTCATACCCACCATTTCAATTTCTATGAGATAACTATCATTTTAAAAAAAATGTTTTTTAACAGAATATCATATTTCATTTAAAATTAGTTTGTTTGTAACACAATATAATATCATTATTTCATATAATTCAGGATAAATAAAGTATTACATGTAGCACAAGAAATAATCAATTATTAATATAGTTAAAATCTCAAAATATTAAATTTAATTGAAATAATGTATATTTGATAAATTCTCAGGTCATCAAAATATGACCCATATATTATGATTTATTACCTTATTTAATTCCTTGGTAGAATTTATATCTCATCTATTTATTTTATGTATTCACTGGGTTATCCTTTGTATATTTAATAGTAAAAATGGACATAGGGTCTCAGAATGGATAATGAATTAATAATTTTGTGTTTTTCTATTTTTGTTTCTATTTGATGTATTGTGAAGATATTATTCTAATAATGATAGGTCTAGCGATCACTACATTGTGTTTATTGGATTTTTATAGTAAAATAAATGAAATAATATGGTTGAATTATAAGGGAATATATAATAAAGGGTTCCCAACATCATTCTCAAGCCTTATATCTTTCAAAATATATAGGATGAATCCCTCATTATAAACATTTTAGTTTTTGATATGAAGGATGAGAAGATATAAATGGAGGTGACAATAATGATCAAGAATTAGAGAAAGAAGGTTATATTTAGATTATTATTCTGCTTAGTTAATGTGCTATAGAATTATGGTTACATATATGTGAGTAAATTGGACTTTGTGATGCATATTCTCACCCATTCACATAAGTCATCCTGAGTATTTCCTTTGTTTTTTTCATTTATGATTTCATGTTTTAATGTTTCTGATTAAGGAGATGTGAATTTGTTCATATAAGTGGTGTTAGTTTAATATTTAATCACATTGTGAGGAAAAATAACTTTCCATTCAAGATGTGTTATATTTATGAAAGGCTTGAAAACTATTTGGGAGAGTTAGTTCCACCAAAAATAGAAAGTATCATGATATGTATAGTGGGTTTCCTTGAACATTATGCTTGATGATTTGTTTTTTAATAGTTGTGGTGGTTATTGTCTTGAGATATATAAATAATAAAATGGTTTTTTGAATGGTAACATGGGAGAGAGATGCCTTTTTTCTTTTGTGGGATGGTTCAGTGTTTTACTGTGTTGAGGATGTTGATGTGGTTATGAGGGGTGTTTTGTGGACATTTTGGCCTTCCTTGACGTGTTTGGTAGGTGGTACTATTTTCAATTTAATGAAATCCTTGAGAAGTGCCTCTTGGGTTGATTGTTCTGGCCATTATAATTATTTAATGGGTTTCTTATTCTCGATGAATTTAATCATTTGAGAGGTAGCTAATGTAACAGTTCATGTATTGTTAACCCTTACATTGTTGGTTTTTGACTTTTATTTCTTTGGTGGTAGATCAAGGTGGTTTATATAGATATTTCAGTTTAATTTAGTTATATACTGTCACCCAACAAATTAATTCATGTTTTTACATGGAAAATTGTTACCATCATAGATTCCATAAATTCAAATTTAGATGTTAAATAAAGTAATTCTGTGATTAATAAAATCCCAATTTGAAAGAATTATTTATTATGTTTCTGAATTCAGTATTGAGGTTCCATGAAATTTGTAAGATATTTTATGGTTGTTGAGTTTAAGGAATTATATCATGAACTATATTAATGGAATGGTCTATATTAACTACAATAATTTTTTATCATCATGAGTAATCACGTTGTGAATTCGTGTTTCACATTGTGAATGTGTCGAGCCACAACTAGTTTATAAATTGTAAATCTCTCTTCGTTTATTTTATCCAATTCATGTATTGGGAAGTCACAATGCAATTTCAGTGAATCAATTAGACCCATTTATTTTTTATTGTTCATTGTTTCTTATATTATGGCTATTTGTTATATTAGGGTAGTAAATACACTTCTTTCTTCTATTTACACTAGTGAAAAAAATGTTTTACACATCAGCGTTTTTCATGTCGGTTCAATACAACCGACGTGAAAAGCTGGAAAATTGGTTTATCACGTCCGTTATAAAATAACCGATGTGCTAAACTAATGATAATCAATTTTTTACATCGGTTATAAAATAACCAACATAAAAAATTCTAAGATTATATTTATCATGTCAGTTATAAAATAACTAACTCGAAAGATCGAATTTGGGTGATTTATCATGTCAGTTGTAAAATAAATGTCGTCATAAAATGACATCTATCACGTTAGATATCAAATAACCGACGTGAAAAAAGATTTTCTATTTTGGTTATTAAATTACTGACATTAAAAGAATAAAAAAATAGTTTATCATGTCGGTTATTAAATAACTGATGTAATAAAACATTTAAATTATTTATCACACCTCATATTCTTCCATTCTATTTTCTTTGATCAGGTGACCAATGACTCATCTCTCTCGCATGGAAAATCAAGAAAGTATTCATCGACATCATTCCCTCCAACCTCATTTTTCCAACATCATTCATTATCTTTAATATCAACAGATCTATCAGGTCGACTCGCAACTCTCAAGTAAGCCTCACACGCCTCAGTTTGATTTTTTATTCTTCATGATGCCCTAAACATATGTATTGATATGTTATTTTTCTATCTTTTTTAATGCTATCATGGAAATTTTAATAGTGTTATTTTATATCATTGTAAATTTATTTCTTGTAAAATAAACCATGGGGGTTATTTCATGAAAGTTCAATGATTTTTGTTTCCACCATGTGTGTTTTATCATTTGGGTGTGCATGTACATTCATGTGTGTGTGGGTGTTGTTTCCTCTGGAAATGGGGATGACCTTGTTTACTTAAAGTTCAAACATTCCAATCGATTTCTAACAGGTTTATTCATAGAACCAGAAACATCCAATGATTCTATATCCATTTGGACCCACTTTCTAAAGGTAGGTGCTCATTAGTTGTGTAATGATGAAGCTTAAGAATTTGCATTGGTCGAGAGGATGGGTGGTCAGACTCATCACACCTTTTTTGGGGGAATTATTGTCTACTCAAAGACTCTCTTTGTAGATTTAAGTTATGTTGGTGAATCCTTATTACACTACAAAGTTTGAAAATGAGATTTCCTTAAGATCTGACAATCAATGATTAATATGTATTAGATTTAGAGAATCTTTCATATGTATTTTACGTACTTCATTAATAGAGAATCATTTGTATTTATTTGATATTCTTAGTCAATGGTATCCTTCAACATATTATATAAACATATCTTGGTCATTATGATAACCATACTGGTTTTAAAGCCACTCAGCGGGGAACGTGATGTTCATTTTCATTCAGAACGACATGGAGTATTTCAGAGTTTGGATCGTACCTGTAGATGGGCTACCTACATATCCTTGTTATAAAAGGAATCCTAACCCACGTAGTTCAGAAATTAAGATATAGTTTAATGTCATATGGGATAAATGAGAATTAATTGGGTGATGGGCTTGAACCTTAGAAAGGCTTCCTACTTATTCCACCTTTAATGTAGAGATCAAAGTCCACGTAGTTTCGTTAAGACTTGTGGGGATTGCGTATGATTAACAGCCCAAAGAGATGTGTCATGGTTACTTTTACACTATAACCTCACATGAGTCATGCTTGGTGTGAGAAACAGGAGGCATCATTAAATCTTACAATTTGTGCCCTGAAATATGTGGTCACTAGGAATGATATGGGGTTTATGTATGTATGATTTCCCAAATAGATTAAGATTAGGGATTACTTTAGAGAAGAAGCTCGGGTACAAGGTACATAAAGGTATATGTGCTCTATGGAGATTTGGATACTCTAACATGGGGCTTACTCCTAAATAAGATTCCAAAATTAAGAGGGGACTTGGGGATTACTCCTAATGAGGATGCCAAAATCAAAAGAAATTAAGACTGGTTAAGAGAAATTTTGACCGGGGCTTATTCCTGAGAAGGAGGATTGGGGTAAAGGGACTTGGGAACTGGGGTTTATTCCTGAGTAGAAGGCACGGGTTAAGGGGAATTATGATTGGGGATTACTCTTAAGAAGGATGCCTAGGTTAAGGGAAATTGGAATTTGGGGCTTAGTCATAAGAAGGATGCCCATAATTAATGGAACGTGAAGACTGGGGCATACTCTTGAAAAGGAAGCCCAGGTTAGGGGACCTAGGGCTTACTCCTAAAGAGGATGCCCATATTTGGGGATTTGAGATTGGGACTTACTCCTAAGAAGGAGGCCCATATTTGATAAGATGACTTGATACTTAGGACTTATTCCTAAAAAGGAGGCCTAAGTTAATGAAATTCTATGAGTGGGGATTACACCTAAGGAAGATGCCCAAATTAGAGAAATTATGACTGGGGATTACTTTTGAAAAGGAGGCCAAGGTTAGGGAACTTATCATCATAATGGATGAGGTTGAATAAATGAAATTTCTCACCATAGTGATATAAAGATATATAAATCACTATGTTTTGAGATTTGTTTCCCAGAATTACTTTCATATAAGGAAACCGTCAAAGGAACCATGCTATAAATGGTTTTGAAGATGGTTCTAAAGGCTAAATCTTGAAGAGGAGAGGTGGATTTGAAGAAAGAAAGTGAATAAGAAGGAGGGGCACCCAAAAATATAGAGGCACACAAGTCATGTGTGAGTGCGCAAGTCAGGGTCGCGCAAGTATGCTTGCGCGACACATGAGTACATGCACAACGATCAACCCTTAGGGTAATAATTGAGAGAGACTTAGCTCAAGCCCTTAGTATTATCCCTAAAAGATTCCAGAAGAGTGGTGCGCAAATTTTGTTGAAGGGATAAGGTGGCGCGCAAGTGTGTCCATTTCCCTTAAGGTCCAGCCACTTAGGCGCACATGTGTTAATGAGTTTCAACACTTAGGCCTTGTTCCGCTTAATTAGATCTTCCTTTATATGAAAGAAATTACCATAGAAGTGTTTGTAATCCTTCGAGAAGAGACTAGGGTGCCAAGATCTCACATTTGAGTTTCTGGATTTTTCAATCCTGAAATGGGGGGCCCATAGAGGGTATTTATAGTCCTTTGAATACCTTGGGTGATAATAACTTAGGGCACACAAGTCACCTACGTGACCAATATGAGGCGCGCAAGAATACTTATGTGACCAAGCTTAAACTTGCGCTACCCAAGTGTAAACAAATCCTTGTTCATGCCTTCATCAATTTTTTATTTTTCTTCAAAGGATGAATAACTTTGGACTAAGGTATTTCCATTTTTCAGTCATTAGACTCTGTGATGGAAAGGAGAGTCAAACAAAGTCACCCCTCATAGTTGGATCTGAAAGAAGGAGGATGTGACTCTGAGCAAAAAAGAGAATACCAAGTAACTACGGCACGCGAGTGTTGAGCATGCAGATGGGGTCGAGCAGCTGAGAGTCGTGTAGGCTTCAGAATACATGGGTGAGGCCTAGACTATAAATATGCGGCCATTCTCATGCAAAGCACCCAGGATTGAACAGTTCGATCTGTCACCGCGCAAGTTGCCTTCGTCGTGCAAGGGTTCTTGTATTCCGCTAGTTCTTTGTTTCACGCTTCTGTAGAGTTACTTGGACCTGCATGGTGATACCTTCATGCCAACTAATTTCACAACACAATTACACTTGTGCACTAAAATTGGACTTGCGCACCTTAATGACTTATCCATTTTTTACTTTTCTTCACAAATTTTATGAAAAATCAACTCACTTAAGAGTTAATTATTCGACCTTTGTGCAGATTCAATGGTTCCTAGAAGAATTGGAATAGATGATGAACTATAAAGCAAGCGGATTGATCATATGTAGAATGTTGTTGTCCATGATTACTATAATATTTTTAAAAACACTCTCCCAGATTTGGCTAGTTTCTTGAAGAAGTATCATCTTAACTTTACAGATAGCATCTACTTGCCTCTGTATGGCCATGTTCATTGACAAGGATTCAACGTTCCAGATGAAATGAATTATCTACCCAAGATGCAACCACACTGCTATTACTCTATTAGGGTTATGATGTGCATTAAGAGTAACAAAAATGATGTGAACATTCAAATTTTTCCTCCTTGCCATTACCTTGCAGATATGAAAATGGAAAACTATGGGCTGATATGTTTTCCACTGCCGATTGATGGTGATAAGACTATCATGACATTAGAAACAATATCTGAAAAGAGTACTCTCTCCAAATGGATCTTTACTTCCAATGATTCATTCTCAAATCCATGTATCCATCTTCCAAGTCTCTTCGACAGAAATAGAGTCAATGTTTGATTAGAAGAAAATTTTCTCAATCCTCACTCATGAACACTCTTTTACAATTTTTCCAAGAAGGGCTAGTATCATTGCATCTCTTATTGTATCCAGTTGAATGAATGAATTCTAGGTGGTTAATGAGGAAGTTTGGGATGCCGTAAATAAAATGAAATTTTATGTTGAAAGCCTCTTTTAATCCTTGTAAAAGAGAAGAGAATCCAATATGTGGATATCCTTCTAACTCTTGTGCATCAAATGAAAAACACTTTCATCTTCAGTCCATTGTGCATGCCTTCTTTTGCTACCTGCTTTAAATTTTTACCTAATCCAATGTGCCTAGTAAGCATTGTTTTATTTTTTATAGGATTATTAAAATAACCATACAGATTTTGAATCTTTTTAATTTCTCAATATTACCTAAATCATACAAATTATATGTTTAGTGAGCTGGGACTTGACTTTTGTTCAAATTTCCCTTGTCTTTTTTGGGCATCTTAAATTCATGTACGTCGGACATAAGAAGGATAATGTTTACGGTTGAAATATCTTTGACCAAATGGATTAAAATTGACTCAATTCCTTGATAATTTATTTGAAAACATATTACCATATTCAATTATGGGGGAAAATGTAAACTATGACTTAAGAAATTTTGAATCTGAGGGATGATATGAAAAAAGGGCTAAATGGAATTAGAAGAATTATTTCCCATGAATGAAGTTACCACTATTTAACAAGCCCGTTAGGGGGTTGAATTATGCAGGGCCGCTTAAGGGTATTGGCTGCATAGTCAAATAATTGAATCTTTTTTCTAACAGGTCTGTTTTGTAGACTACTTATCCAAGGCCGCCTAAGGAAACGTGCGGCATAGTCAGGAAAAAGAACTCTCAGAAGTTTACTTTTCTACTGCTAATAATCTAGTGAATTTTTATGGAGATTTAAATTTTCCAAAGCAGAGAGTCTGTTGTATGGAAAGAGGTACTTGAATATGGAGATGATATTTCCAATTATGATTATCAAACAATTGGATGAATGTCACTTCTTCGAAGGTCTGACCCAAATGTCGGGAAGGGAAATATAAACTATAGACTTGAATACATTCAGACCATGAAAAGGATTATGGGAAAAATATGTTAACGATGGCTATTTTTTCGGATCCCTACATATTGATATTAATACAAATAAGGGAAAAAGAGCTTTTCTTCCTCAGAATGAAATTACCACTATTTGACAACCCCATTAGGGGGTTGAATTATGTAGGGCCACCTAAGGGAACTAGCTGCATAGTCAAATAACAGTGTCTTTCGGCTGACAAGTCCATTATGTAAACTGTTTATGAAAGGCCGCCTAAGGGCACGTACTGCATTGTCAGGAAAAATAACACTTGGACATCAGACATTTTGTGACCAGAAGTCCAGAAAAGGATTATAGAGATCTGGATATCTTTAAGGTTAGGATTATGACACATTAAAATGAGTATCGTCCAATGCATGAAGGAGACACATAGAGTAATGATAACCATAAACATGTTGTGGTTGGGTCCTGGATTAAGGTGTTGGACTTCACTACATATCCCATAAGGATGGGAATCAAGACATACGTGGTTCTTGAAATATAGTTTAACATCACGTGGAACTAGAGTTTAGGAGATCTTAGTTTAGGGTCATAGAGCTCGGACCATTATGAGGATTACACATTGTATTATTTTTTTATAAACCTGATGTGAATGAAGACCAGGGTATTCATACCACATTCATGTTTTCACAGGGGGACTTTTCAGCTTAGGGACTGAAAATAGAATTTGGGGTTAGGCCCAATGACTTGGGGATGGATTCGATGGATGATCGAAAGTTCCTACGTATCCCATAAGGATGGGAATCAAGACGCGCGTAGTTCTTGAAATACCCTTTGTACATATTTGCTTCGTACAAGTGAAGGTTGAAAGGGGACTTTATTTCAATGATGGTTTGACCCAAGATAAAAGTTTCGAGCATTTCCATGTATGCACATAGACTTTAGAATATTACATGATTAGATATCAATGTGAATATTGATTCTTTCTCAGGTGAGGGTTTCAAAGAATGTTGTAGTTTATTGTCATACAATAAAAAAGTGCGAACATTTTAACATCATATAGCAAGGACGATGGTGAACCAATGTAAAATATATTGGTTCTGGGGGCGGTTTCACGAATCAACATCATATAAGATGAAGTAGAATTGATGAGAATAAATTTGATTTTTGGATTGAACCTCAAAATGCTGCCCACGTACCCAGCCTAGAAGGCAAGGAACAAAGTCCGTGTAGTTCAATTAAAGAATCAATTGGTGATCAAGTTGTTCTTGAGGACAATGACCTAAAAATAGTGTTGGTATATACACATGGTTTGCGGCCTAGAGAGGGTGTTATGGTTGATATTTACTCTAAGCTCTCATAGGTCATACGCGGTGTGAGAAACAAGAGGTAGAAACAACCTTAATGATGCATAGTTTAATGTCATGTAAGACATATGAAGCGACTGTGTAGTTTAAATTCATGCAGTGAGGACTATTGGTGCTGCACAGTTTAGTGTCATGTAGCAAGGAAAAAATACAGTTTAACGTCGTGTAAGACTTATTAAGGGACTTTGCTCAGTTTTACCTAATGTAGGATGAATGAGAAGTGTAGCTTAACGTCATGTAGGACAAATATAGGGACATCGTTTAACGTCATGTTGGACATGAACACAGTTTTGCATCATGTTTAATAATAAGGGTGATGTATAGTTTAGCGTCCTATAGCTAAGATGATGGGGACAATACAGTGTAACGTCATTTTGGACAAAAGGGGGATTGTGCAGTTAATGTTATGCAATAAGGAAAAAGAGGACATAGCTTAACATAATGTTGGGCGTATTAGGGACATTTTCACAGTTTAACGCCATGTTGGACATAAGGGGATATATAGTTTAATGTCTTGCAGCAAGGACAACAGAGTTTAACGTCATGTTGGATGATGATGCAAATAGTTTAATGGCATATGCGTGGACCGTGATTATTCAGTTTAACGTCTTGCTAGATGTATTTGTATTTGTGTTACACAAAATACTTCTTTAGAAATCCGGAATTAGTTGGAGTCGTAATGAGTACTCCATCCATTTAAATTAAAGAAGAAGCTCCATTGGAGTAGAACTTATGTATTGAATATGGTCAATCCTATTTTGGCTCAATCTTGGGAGGTTTCTTTCTTGGTATCATTGGTGTTATATGAACCAATAACAATTCTCCCTGAATGAATGAACGAAGATGAACATTTTTGTTGAAAGCTCGTTCTATTTGATTTTGATAGACTTCCTAGTCGTGCAAGGTGCACAATCTTTTCTCATCTAATCATTCCAATTCATCCAATCGATTTTGAGATTGTTCATCTGTAGATGACTGATCAAAAATGTATACCATGAGTGAGGGTAATTGAAGCTCAATGGTCCGGACATCTTCTCTTCTATATACCAATGAATATGGAGTTGGCCATGTTGTAGTGAGGGTGGTGGTTCGATAAGCCCATGAAGCATGAAAAAGTTTATCAGGACTTGATTTCTTATCTTTATCCACCATTTTTGCAGTATGTTTGAAAGATTCTTGTTGAAGGATTCCATTTGGCCATTGGCTGCTGCATGATACCAAGAGGATTGGTTGGATTTGATGTTGTATTCTTGATACATCTTCCTTACCTAGGATGAAGAGAATTTGGTTTCATTGTCCATCAATATGGTATGAGGGACACCAAATCTGGTAATGATGTTAGACATGATGAAGCTAACAATACCTTTAGAACTAACTTCATAGAGAGTTATTGCCTCTTCCCATTTGGAAAAGAAGTCAGTATCAGTAATAATGTACATAAATTGCTTGGATTTAACTGAAGGATAAGGTCCTAATACATCCATTCCCCATGTGGAAAATGGCCCCGAGTATTTAGCCATATTAAGCCACTCTGGGGGTTGATGAATGAAATTTGCATGTACTTGGAAAAAATGACACTTCTTTGTGAAATTATCACAATCTTTATCATTAAAATCCAAAAGTATCCAATCCTTTAAAATTGATCAGATAGTCTATATCCAGACTGATGGGCCCCACAGACTCATGCATGTACTTCTTTCATGAAAGCCATTGTCTTCACCGTCAACGCATCTGAAAATAATTCCATCAAAACCTCAGTTGTAGAGAATTTCCTCTAGGTGATCTGTGCTATCACAAAGAGTAAAATTGACCACACGTTGCAAGATTTGTTCTTTTCCAACTCTATAAGGTGGAAGTGTTCCATTTTGAAGTTATTCCCTGATAGGTGTCATCCATCTAGTGGTATGACCATATGATTCAGGAATGGGACTAATTTCATTGATTTCCTCTATTCTGATTTGAACATAAGGTGAAATTGTATGATGGTGGGAAATACTGATGATTGTCTCATCCCGATTTGGATCTTCTAGAGCTGTGTCTATATTAGCCAATGCATCAGCTTGAGAATTTTGTGATCATGAGACATGAGAAAATGTTGGTTCCGAAGGAAATTCTGCCATTAACTCTCTGACGTAATCATAAAAAGGGATTAACTCTTCATTTCTGATGGCATAATCCCCATTTAATTGTTTGATTACCAGGTTTGAATCACTTTTCACCTTTAATTGATTCACTTGTGCGTAAAGCGCTAACTCGAACCCTGTGATGAGAGCTTGGTATTCTGAGTCATTATTTGTCCCGCCTCCCAACAATGAGAAAGAATTGGGTAGAACTACCTTTTCGGGAGATATGAGCACAATTCCTAACCCAACATTGTTGAATTTAGGATCTTCCATTTTCTTCCCTGTTGGACTTCAGGAAGCACCATCAAAGTACATTTCCCATGTTTGAAGACTATATTGAATGGATAAGACTTCCTCAAAAGGAAGTTGAATATATCAAGATGTATCTTCTACTAAAGGATGTTCATCAAGGAAATCAGCCAGAGCATGACCCTTTATTGCCTTTTGAGACACATACTGAATATCAAATTGCTGCAAAATAACTTCCCACTATAACGACCCACACTTTACATACATTGTTAATACTTCAAAATTGAAGCACTCTTATTACAACATATGACAAAACCACAAAGGACCGTATAGGTATAGTGTCTTTAGAAACTGGGGAAACATAAACGACTGGTTCATAAATCTTCTACAGTGTCTCCCATTTATTTCATCATATCTAGGGTCCCTTTTAGCATATTCTACTTAATATCCATCTTCCTGACCTGGGGAAAAGAAAACATAAAAGGGTGAGCTCAAATGCTCAGCAAGGGCAAATAAAGGAAATAAAAATCATATCATATCTTTATGAAAATCAAAACCTGCAAAAGAGATCATAATATCTTAACATGGAATAAATCATAGAAGTGAAAATGAGATCCCCATAATCATAACATAAAACTTGAATCTTTGTGGCATGCACACATAATCATGGAAAATCATTTCTTGTTAGTCATGACTCATTGCCAAGACTATCTTAGTGGACAAAGTCCCTTTCTGAACCGAGTTCACTCCTCGTTTCAGTCCTGTATCACTGAACCGAAATAACCTTCCGTTCCAGCCATGTCTATCTCATGAGATATAAAATCATTACCCAATGCATTGGAGGGAGATATAGGTCCCACCCATCTTATAATGAATCCTTTCTTATGTGTGCCACATAATCATAAAACATACATCATCGCATAACACATATAACAAAAATGGGATTCTTGAATCATCATGACATCATAAATCAATTCATATATGATAAAGGAATTCATAAACATAATTCCATCACAACATAGTCAAACCAATGTAAAAATATGGATAGAAACAGAACCCTTTATTATCTTAGATGGAAAATAATTTTGATAAAACACTTGAATTGAATTCTTGAGGAAAATATCCTTTCTTCTTCAAAAACATTTTTCCTTTCATAACATGTCATACAACTTTAAAATAAAAGAAGTTGATTAAAAATAAACTTGAAAACTTTTAAAGGAAGATTCTTTGAAGTAATGTTTTAAAAATCCATTCATGCCGTCTAAGTTAAAAAAAACATTCTTCGTACTTTTGTCGGAAAAGTCAAAAAGTACCTCGTACGGAAAAATGACAAAAGATTCCTTTCATATTCTTTACTAAAAACTCACCTAAGGGTAAAATTGGATTTAAAATATTGAAAGTGGATGGAAACAATATTAAATATTGAGGGAACATGGATGTGGATGATAAAATACACCCCAGTAAATACTTACGAATAAAAAATCTCGGATAAAAATGAGATTGTGATATTTCCCTTACCTTAGGTCCGATTTGCTTTGTTCGTGTCCGAAGCTCCTGTATAATGGTTTAAATAATGTTATTGACTTATTCCAGAATAATACATATTGATATGAGATCATATATGGTCGTATTATTAGCTTCTTGTTAGTAATATTTCATTGTTACTTGTTACTCGGGTCTTTATAACTTTTTGTTCTTATGCGTGTTTTGTCGAATAAATTCTTATTATTATCTTTAGGTTATAGATAATTCATTTCCAGAATGGTATTAGTGTAGTATATACCATATTCATTCATTCAATTCATTTATACAATCATTATGAAATGAAGATCATGTAGAACGAGTCACATCACATCGTGGAGACGGTATTCCGTACGTACGCACGAGTGATGATATCGTTCCTATGATCGTGGAATTGTATTGGAGTATATATATATATTATTTCAGTATCAATATTACTTAATAATAATCATATATAGTTACTCATTACACCATTATACCCATCCTTGTAAGGTGATGGTGGAAAATAGATTACACCACGGCGTGGAGACGGTATTCCGTACGTACGCATGCGCGGTGATTTCATTTTTCCATAGGATGGATAGAAGGTGAATTAGGGTTGTTTCATATTTATAATAACATATCAGTATGTAAGTAATACTGATGTTATTACTTTATCATGAAACAACTAAAGAAGAAGAAGTTGAAGAAGAAAGAAATTGAAAAGATCGGTAATGGATATTACCTCTTCTTTGGAACGCCTTTTTGAATCCTCCACTTAAGGAACTAAGATTGGTCTTTGGAGAAGACCAGGACCTCTAGGATTATTCTAGGGAAGTGGAGAAGGGAAAATGGAAGGGGTTGGCCGAGCTTGAGTGCTCAAATTGGTGTGAGGAGGAGGGGGAGGAGGTGCCCTTTTATAAGGGAGGAGAGGGGCACCTTAGGAATATCTCAAAATATTATTTTATATTAAAGTCAAAATCGGTTTATAATGGTTCCAAAGGGTCTTATTTCGAAGCTAAAGTGGGGATGGGTCGAAATCCTATCAACCAATAGAATTTAGACAAGTTTAGGATATTATTTTAACCTTATCAATTAAATTTAACTCTAAGTTAAATTATTTAACTTTTACCATGTCTTTTTGTTTTCTTTCACTATATGGTTAATACACTTACTATAACATGCCAAACGAACCCCAAATTGTTTATTATTAATATATATATCCTTATCTAAGTCATTTGGCCGAACCTTAGATTTTTAGGAATAAAATAACAATTAATAATATAATATTTGATTTAAAAACTATTTTGTGTCAATTTTGACACAATTTGATATATGATTTTTGTCAAAGTCATAAAAGAATTATATGTTCGAACCAAGTTGATTAAATCAATAATAATATATCATAGTAACCTAGAAAATTAGTGGAATTCATAAAAAGTCTCAAATTACATTTATTTGGGTATTTATATTATCAATTTTGTCAATATTTCATTAATAAGATAATTACTGCATCATCTTTGTGTCATAAATAAATTAAATTATTTGATGTCTAAAAATTACAAATAAAATACCATCATGTAGGAAATCGTTTTAGCTTTCTAATGAATATTTACAATCGAATTTATCTTATGTATAACCCTATATTACAAATGATTTACTTATTAAACTTTGATTTTAACTATTTTAACCCTTCTTTAAATAAATTAATAATAAATGTCCTAATCTAATCCAAGTGGGCCTAAATGGTCATATTTTATTCCTAAGTTTGTTTTTGGTCGAATTACACTTTTCCAATAGAATTAGGACATGTTTTAGGGTAATATTAATATCATATTTACCCTTAGTTACCCTATTTACTATTAACCGCGGTAAAAATAGTAAAAAGTTACTATTCACCAAAAAATTATTTTCATCTCATTGAACCACATTTTAGTCCTTGATATTAACCGTGTCTCTCGGATTTTTGAAATTCCTTTCACAGAAGTGGTAAAATTAAGTTTTATGCAAAATTCAGTTTTTAACCTACCACTTAGTGGTTTCACTATTCATCAAAAATTGAAAGTTTTCAGAAAAATACCAAAATTTCACCCTAGGCTAATTTCGATATTCTGAGTCCAAAAATGAAGTCCATTTTGAAAAATAAAATTTATAAAATTTCAAAAAGTGGTTATTACTATTCATAACGGCTAGTTTTAATAGCATATTGTTGTTTAGTGAAACTCGGTATTGCGTACGACGCAAGCTATCGAGGAAGGTCGCGATTGCGTGTAAAGCAAGCCAAGAAAGTGTTGTGTAGAAAAAGATTCCTTTGATGATTTATATAACATAAAAGTCTCGGGTGTTACATTCTACCCCCCTTAAAAAGAATTTCGCCCTCGAAATTCGTCACTTTGCAACAAACAAATGAGGATACTTCTCCCTCATCATATCCTCAAGCTCCCATGTAGCTTCTTCAAGTGGGTGGTTTCTCCATAAAACTTTCACCAAGCGAGTGGTCTTGTTTCGTAGGACTTTTTCGCTACGATCCAGAATCTCTATCGGCTGTTCTTCATAAGAAAGATCTTGCTCCAGCGGTACAACTTCTGAGCTGAGTACATGTGAAGGATCTGGTATGTACTTTCTCAGGAGAGATACATGGAACACATCGTGAACTTGAGAGAGATTCGGTGGAAGCGCCAATCGGTAAGCTACCTTCCCAACACGATCCAGTATTTCAAAAGGACCGATATATCTAGGGCTCAACTTCCCCTTCTTTCCAAATCTCATAACCCTCTTCCAGGGAGATATTCGTAAGAACACTTTATCACCCACTTCAAACTCTAGGTCTTTTCTTCGGTTGTCGGCATAACTTTTCTGTCGACTCTGAGCTGCTCTTATGTGTTGTTGAATAGATCTGACCTTTTCTGCCATTTCATCAACGAGATCAGGTCCTAATAGCTTTCTTTCCCCAACTTCATCCCAGCAAGTTGGAGTCCTGCATTTCTTTCCATAGAGAGCTTCATAAGGAGCCATCTGAATACTGGAGTGGAAGCTATTATTATAAGAAAATTCCACCAAAGGTAGGTGTTGATCCCAACCTCCTTTGAAATCCATAGAGCAAGCTCTCAACATATCTTCTAGGGTTTGAATTGTTCTCTCAGACTGACCGTCTGTCTGGGGATGATAAGCAGTGCTGAAACTCAACTCTGTATCCAGAGTATGCTGAAGACTTCGCCAGAACTTCGAGGTAAATCTCGGATCCCGATCAGATATAATAGAAAGTGGTACTCCATGCAATCTTACCACTTCCTTTACATATATCCTGGCAAGCTGATCTAGAGAGAAATCCTCTCTAATAGCAATGAAGTGTGCAGACTTTGTAAGACGATCAACTATGACCCAGATAGCATTATTGCCTTTGGATGTTTTAGGAAGTCCTGTGACAAAGTCCATAGTGATGTTTTCCCATTTCCATTCGGGTATGGGTAATGGTTGTAACATCCCCTTAGACTTCTGTCTCTCAGCTTTAACTTGTTGACAAACCAAGCATCGAGAGACATATTCAGCAACATCTCTTTTCATGCCATCCCACCAGAAGTACTCTTTCAGGTCCCTATACATCTTCGTGCTTCCAGGATGAATAGAGAATGAAGAACTATGAGCCTCATCCAGCAGCTCTTTCTTTAATTCGGGGATGGGAGGAACACAAACCCGATTCCTGAACTTTATTATCCCATCACAATCAAGGTTGAATTCAGGAACATTTCTCACCTTCTTTTGTAACTCGACATCTTCTTTCTGTGCCTCTTTAATCTTCACATGTATAGATGGTTGAACATTCATTTGAGAAAGATAAGATTTTTCCCCTTCCATTATAATTCCAAGATCCATCCTTTGTAAATCCATAAATATTGGATCTTTTGTGATCCTCATCATGGATAAACTAGCATGGTCTTGTCGACTTAATGCATCTGCCACCTTGTTTGCTTTCCCAGGGTGGTAATGGATTGAGCAGTCATAATCCTTAATCATCTCCAACCATCTTCTTTGGCGCATATTCAACTCCTTTTGTGTGAAAATATACTTTAAACTTTTATGATCATTATAAATATCACACCTTTCACCATAAAGGTAATGCCTCCAAATCTTTAATGCAAAGATTACCGCAGCCAACTCCAAATCATGTGTTGGGTAATTTTTCTCATTGATTTTCAACTGTCGTGAGGCATAAGCTATCACCATATCATTTTGCATAAGAACACACCCCAATCCCTTCTTGGATGCATCACTGTAGATCACAAACCTTTCTCCACTACAAGGCAGTGTGAGCACAGGTGCACTGGATAACCTTCTTTTCAACTCCTTGAAATTCTCTTCACATTCCTCTGTCCAGACAAACTTAACTCCTTTCCGAGTCAACTTGGTGATTGGATTAGATAACCGTGAAAAATCTTTTACAAAACGTCGATAATATCCAGCCAACCCAAGAAAACTTCGGATCTCAGTTACTGTTGTTGGTCTTGACCATCTTTCGATAACCTCTGTTTTTGCTGGATCCACAGATATCCCCTCTTTTGAGATTATATGACCCAAAAATGTAACTTTTTGAAGCCAAAATTCACACTTGGTAAATTTGGCATAAAGCTTCTCTTTTCTCAGGGTCTTCAATATAATTCTCAAGTGATCTTCATGCTCTTCCTTGCTCTTTGAATAGACAAGAATATCGTCTATAAAGACTACCACAAATTGATCAAGATAGTCTCTAAAGACTCTATTCATTAGATCCATGAAGATAGCAGGGACATTAGTAAGACCAAATGGCATCACTATAAATTCATAGTGTCCATACCTTGTACGGAAAGCCGTCTTTGGTATATCCTCCCTTTTGACCCTTAATTGATGATACCCTGAACGAAGATCAATCTTGGAAAAGTATTGAGCTCCGCGTAGTTGGCCAAATAAGTCATCAATGCGTGGGAGAGGATATTTGTTCTTGATAGTGATCTTGTTAAGTTCTCGATAATCAATGGAGAGTCTCATTGATCCATCTTTCTTCTTAACAAATAGAACAGGTGCTCCCCAAGGTGACGCACTAGGGCGTATGAATCCCTTATCAAGATTCTCTTGGAGTTGCTTCTTCAATTCCTGCAACTCAATTGGGGCCATTCTATAAGGTGTCTTTGAAATAGGCAAAGCACCCGATACGAGTTCTATTGAAAACTCAACTTCACGATTTGGTGGAAGACCCGGCAATTCCTCCGGAAAGACATCATCAAACTCCCGTACAATGGGCATATTCTTAATCGTGAGTTTCTCACCAACCATTTGAGATAAATAACCTTCAATTAGTGGAATCAATACCCATAAGATGGAAGAAATTTCCACTGGAAGGTTATGTTCATCCTTGCATTGATAGACGATCGTAGGTTGATCTGGAATATGAAATGTGACTTCCCTTCTTTGGCAATTGATATGAGCTCCATGTAGAGAAATCCAATCCATGCCAAGAATCACATCAAATTCCACTAGAGGAAGGATCACAAGATTTGCAGGAAGCACATTCCCACAAACTTCGATCGGAGAAGAATTATAAACTTCTGATGCGATTGATGTGCCATTAGGTGTTGTCACAGCTAACTCAACATCTAATTGTTGAGGTAATACGGTGATACCCTTAGAAAATTTTTCGGAAATAAAAGAGTGGGTGGATCCAGAATCAAATAAAACATTTGCTACTTTAGAGTGGATGGTAAGTGTACCTTTCACCACATCGTTATCGTACTCCACCTCGCTGATAGAAATTGCATGTGACTTTCCTTTGTCTTTAGACTTAAGAGTTTGTTGACGTCAACCATCATCATCAACCCTTGGATTTGGGCATTGATTGGCATAATGCCCCATCTCCTTGCACTTGAAACATTGAAGTGTAGCAGGTTCATTCTGTGTATCCCTTCCTTTGTTTGCATCATTAGACATCTTCTTCCCATTATCACGGCATTCAAATGCCCGATGACCTTCCTTTCCACATTTAAAACATTTACTTGTCCCTTTAAGACAACTCCCTCCATGTTTCTTTCCACACTTTGAGCATAAGGGAAAGTTCATCTTCTTTTCCGTGTGCTCTTTAGATTTTTCTTTGAATTCCATCTTCCTCTTCTTATCAAACCCATGTGACTGATGGGTTACTCCAATCTCCATCTCGACTTTGAGAGCACATCGAACGATTTCCTCGTAGCTATTGAAGTCCCTTATGGCTAACGCCCTTCGAAGACTTGGTTTTATGCCACTAAAGAATCGATCGATCTTACTCTTAGGTTGGATAATAATACCAGAAGCGTACCTTGCAAGTCTTGTAAAATTTGCTTCATAGGTACTAACAGATTCATCATCCCTTTGCTTCAGTTCAAGGAACTCTTTCTCCATCTTTGTTCGGAGAATACGAGGGAAGTACTTATTGAAAAATAAGTTCTTGAACTCGTCCCATTCCATAGACTCAATTTCATCCCTTTGCCTCGTATTCTTAACAAGATTCCATCATTGATCCGCATCTCCTTCCAAACGATACACTGCTAGGATGAATTTATCATGCTCAGAACATTGAAGAACTGAAAATATCTTTTCAGTAGTACTAATCCATTGTTCAGCAACTAATGGATCAGTAGACCCGCTGAAAGATGGTGGACGCTGCCTCATGAAGGATTCAACAGAATGTTGCTCCCTTCTTTGTTCGTTTGGAAATCCTGCATGATTCATAGCTTGAGAAAGTTGTGTGAGCATGGCTACAAGATTTTGCATTCCAGCTCCCATATCGTTTGGTTGCTCAGGGGGACAATCATTGCATTGCCCATCGCATTCCGCATTAACACGGTTCCTTCGGGTTCCAGCCATTGACTAAAACCAAGAAGAATAGTGTGAGCAACACTAATTATAATAGGAAACCACATAATTCAAGAATAAAATTTTCATGCTTAAGGTCTTATCCTAGGTTATTCAAGGCCATTTCTAAAACACTAAGATTGTGTTCTATGCTTAGACTTATCCTTAGGGTTCTTACTAAGGCATTCACATCCTAGTTTCCAAAGGTTGACTATACCCTTCCTCTGATACCAACTATAACGACCCACACTTTACATACATTGTTAATACTTCAAAATTGAAGCACTCTTATTACAACATATGACAAAACCACAAAGGACCGTATAGGTATAGTGTCTTTAGAAACTGGGGAAACATAAACGACTGGTTCATAAATCTTCTACAGTGGCTCCCATTTATTTCATCATATCTAGGGTCCCTTTTAGCATATTCTACTTAATATCCATCTTCCTGACCTGGGGAAAAGAAAACATAAAAGGGTGAGCTCAAATGCTCAGCAAGGGCAAATAAAGGAAATAAAAATCATATCATATCTTTATGAAAATCAAAACCTGCAAAAGAGATCATAATATCTTAACATGGAATAAATCATAGAAGTGAAAATGAGATCCCCATAATCATAACATAAAACTTGAATCTTTGTGGCATGCACACATAATCATGGAAAATCATTTCTTGTTAGTCATGACTCATTGCCAAGACTATCTTAGTGGACAAAGTCCCTTTCTGAACCGAGTTCACTCCTCGTTTCAGTCCTGTATCACTGAACCGAAATAACCTTCCGTTCCAGCCATGTCTATCTCATGAGATATAAAATCATTACCCAATGCATTGGAGGGAGATATAGGTCCCACCCATCTTATAATGAATCCTTTCTTATGTGTGCCACATAATCATAAAACATACATCATCGCATAACACATATAACAAAAATGGGATTCTTGAATCATCATGACATCATAAATCAATTCATATATGATAAAGGAATTCATAAACATAATTCCATCACAACATAGTCAAACCAATGTAAAAATATGGATAGAAACAGAACCCTTTATTATCTTAGATGGAAAATAATTTTGATAAAACACTTGAATTGAATTCTTGAGGAAAATATCATTTCTTCTTCAAAAACATTTTTCCTTTCATAACATGTCATACAACTTTAAAATAAAAGAAGTTGATTAAAAATAAACTTGAAAACTTGTAAAGGAAGCTTCTTTGAAGTAATGTTTTAAAAATCCATTCATGCCGTCTAAGTTAAAAAAAACATTCTTCGTACTTTTGTCGGAAAAGTCAAAAAGTACCTCGTACGGAAAAATGACAAAAGATTCCTTTCATATTCTTTACTAAAAACTCAACTAAGGGTAAAATTGGATTTAAAATATTGAAATTGGATGGAAACAATATTAAATATTGAGGGAACATGGATGTGGATGATAAAATACACCCCAGTAAATACTTACGAATAAAAAATCTCGGATAAAAATGAGATTGTGATATTTCCCTTACCTTAGGTCCGATTTGCTTTGTTCGTGTCCGAAGCTCCTGTATAATGGTTTAAATAATGTTATTGACTTATTCCAGAATAATACATATTGATATGAGATCATATATGGTCGTATTATTAGCTTCTTGTTAGTAATATTTCATTGTTACTTGTTACTCGGGTCTTTATAACTTTTTGTTCTTATGCGTGTTTTGTCGAATAAATTCTTATTATTATCTTTAGGTTATAGATAATTCATTTCCAGAATGGTATTAGTGTAGTATATACCATATTCATTCATTCAATTCATTTATACAATCATTATGAAATGAAGATCATGTAGAACGAGTCACATCACATCGTGGAGACGGTATTCCGTACGTACGCACGAGTGATGATATCGTTCCTATGATCGTGGAATTGTATTGGAGTATATATATATATTATTTCAGTATCAATATTACTTAATAATAATCATATATAGTTACTCATTACACCATTATACCCATCCTTGTAAGGTGATGGTGGAAAATAGATTACACCACGGCGTGGAGACGGTATTCCGTACGTACGCATGCGCGGTGATTTCATTTTTCCGTAGGATGGATAGAAGGTGAATTAGGGTTGTTTCATATTTATAATAACATATCAGTATGTAAGTAATACTGATGTTATTACTTTATCATGAAACAACTAAAGAAGAAGAAGTTGAAGAAGAAAGAAATTGAAAAGATCGGTAATGGATATTACCTCTTCTTTGGAACGCCTTTTTGAATCCTCCACTTAAGGAACTAAGATTGGTCTTTGGAGAAGACCAGGACCTCTAGGATTATTCTAGGGAAGTGGAGAAGGGAAAATGGAAGGGGTTGGCCGAGCTTGAGTGCTCAAATTGGTGTGAGGAGGAGGGGGAGGAGGTGCCCTTTTATAAGGGATGAGAGGGGCACCTTAGGAATATCTCAAAATATTATTTTATATTAAAGTCAAAATCGGTTTATAATGGTTCCAAAGGGTCTTATTTCGAAGCTAAAGTGGGGATGGGTCGAAATCCTATCAACCAATAGAATTTAGACAAGTTTAGGATATTATTTTAACCTTATCAATTAAATTTAACTCTAAGTTAAATAATTTAACTTTTACCATGTCTTTTTGTTTTCTTTCACTATATGGTTAATACACTTACTATAACATGCCAAACGAACCCCAAATTGTTTATTATTAATATATATATCCTTATCTAAGTCATTTGGCCGAACCTTAGATTTTTAGGAATAAAATAACAATTAATAATATAATATTTGATTTAAAAACTATTTTGTGTCAATTTTGACACTATTTGATATATGATTTTTGTCAAAGTCATAACAGAATTATATGTTCAAACCAAGTTGATTAAATCAATAATAATATATCATAGTAACCTAGAAAATTAGTGGAATTCATAAAAAGTCTCAAATTACATTTATTTTGGTATTTATATTATCAATTTTGTCAATATTTCATTAATAAGATAATTACTGCATCATCTTTGTGTCATAAATAAATTAAATTATTTGATGTCTAAAAATTACAAATAAAATACCATCATGTAGGAAATATTTTTAGCTTTCTAATGAATATTTACAATCGAATTTATCTTTTGTATAACCCTATATTAAAAATGATTTACTTATTAAACATTGATTTTAACTATTTTAACCCTTCTTTAAATAAATTAATAATAAATGTCCTAATCTAATCCAAGTGGGCCTAAATGGTCATATTTTATTCCTAAGTTTGTTTTTGGTCGAATTACACTTGTCCAATAGAATTAGGACATGTGTTAGGGTAATATTAATAGCATATTTACCCTTAGTTACCCTATTTACTATTAACCGCGGTAAAAATAGTAAAAAGTTACTATTCACCAAAAAAATTATTTTCATCTCATTGAACCACATTTTAGTCCTTGATATTAACCGTGTCTCTCGGATTTTTGAAATTCCATTCACAGAAGCGGTAAAATTAAGTTTTATGCAAAATTCAGTTTTTAACCTACCACTTAGTGGTTTCACTATTCATCAAAAATTGAAAGTTTTCAGAAAAATACCAAAATTTCACCCTAGGCTAATTTCGACATTCTGAGTCCAAAAATGAAGTCCATTTTGAAAAATAAAATTTATAAAATTTCAAAAAGTGGTTATTACTATTCATAACGGCTAGTTTTAATAGCATATTGTTGTTTAGTGAAACTCGGTATTGCGTACGACGCAAGCTATCGAGGAAGGTCGCGATTGCGTGTAAAGCAATCCAAGAAAGTGTTTTGTAGAAAAAGATTCCTTTGATGATTTATATAACATAAAAGTCTCGGGTGTTACACCCACCTTTCCAGGAATCCTATAAGCATTGGACGACTAAGGATGAATTTTAGTGGGTTATTGCAAGATACCAATTTGACCTCGTGATGTTGCAGGTAATTTCTCATCTTATGAACTACAAATATTAATGATGGGCAACACTTTTCAATACTTGAATATCGGGTTTCTGCTTCAAGCATAGTCCGATTGAGATAGTAAAGGCTATTATCATTCCCACCATCATTCTTTTGAGCAAGGAAGGCTCCTCATGATCACTCTCAGGCTGTCACATAATTAATAAGTGGTCTTCCATCAACAGGTGGTATTAATACCGGTGGACTCAAGAGATATTTCTTGAGAATGTTTAATGGTTCTTGACATTATTTAGTCCACTGGTAAGTGACTCCCTTCTTCATCAATTTGGTGAAGGGTATACATTTTCCTACAAAATTGGCAATGAAACGCCAAATATAGGCTAAGTCTCCTTGAAGTCCTCTCAATTCTTACAAATTTTGAGGAGGTGACATACCAAGGATTGAATTTGTCTTCTCAGGATCGACTTCGATACCATGATGGCATACAACAAAGCCAAGAACTTTTTCTGAGGTTACCCCGAAATCACATTTTAAGGGGTTCATCTTCAAATTATGTTGCCGAATATTGTGGAATATTACTTCCAAATCAGCCAAATGATTAGAACGTTGTTTGGATTTAACCACCAAATCATCCACATAACATTCAAAAAACTTCCCTAAAAAGGGTTTGAAGATACGATGCATGGAATTATGATATATTGCGCCTGCATTCTTCAAGCCAAAGGGCATTACCCGATAGCAAAACGCACCCTGAGGGGATCTGATGGTTGTAGATTCTTCATCTTTTGGATCCATTCAGATTTGATTATATCCAAAATATGAATCCATAAGGGAAAGTGATTCATAGCCAGCTGTTGCATAAATCAGGAGTTCTGTAATTGGAACTGGAAAATCATCCTTAGGACAATACCGATTAAGATCTCTGAAATCAATGCAAACTATAATTTTTTCCATTATTCTTTTTAACAGGGACAATATTAGAAAACCACATGGGATATTGAAATTCTCTAATAATGTTAGATTTGATAAGATTATCCACTTCAGCTTCAATTTTGGAATCATAAGTTGTGTGTGTTCTTCTTGCAGCTTGTTTGAATCCTTAGTGTTCTTCTAGAAAACCCAAAACGATGAGTAGCAACAATAAGATCAAGCCCTATCATCTCTGTATAGTTCCAAGAAAATATATCTTGATTTTTCATTTAAAATGAAATATACATTTCTTTCTCATCAAGAGTCATGGCCACACTAATTAATGTGGGGTGTGGATATTCTTTTGTACCTAGATTTATATCTCTGAGTTCATCCACAGTGGTAGAGATACCCTCTTCAAATGCTGGAGGAGCATCCCTGATATCTTCCTCTTCTTCTTCAACATGTGTCATTTCTTCGGTTTCTACTTGCATAGTAGATGATGAAGCAGAATTTCCATAATTAGGAGGGATGTTAAAATTTGAACATCTTGAAGAATAGGATTCTATTTCTGACCCTATTGATGATGAAGGGTCTTCCTTGGGTAATAAAGAGGAGATGATAGATTGAGAAGCGACATCATTGTTCACCTCTGACATTGCTATAACTTCTTCTCGCCTGGTTGGTGAAGTATAGACATGGTGGATTACAAGAGATGAGATAAAGACATCTCCATTTGAGCTTTCATCATTTCTTGGTGAATCACCACTTTCTCCCATGCTGTCTGGCTTGATTGTCGTAATTGACATTAGGGATGTTTCCATAAGATTACTTGGATTTTGGTCTATACTGTCAATTTGATAGATATGAAACATGTAATATGTACTCACATGTGTGAATGGGGTGGCTAGAATCTTTTCCAAACCATATGGAGCATTAACATTGGTAACCTCCCTTATTGTGGATTTCTCCTTACCCTTCATTTGATAAAATTCCACCTCAACGTATTGAGACTCATATGTTTTGAAGGGGGATTTATCACCATACAATGTCCCAATTTGACCATCAAAACAATATTTGAGAAATTGATGGTATAATGAAGGGATAACTTAATGTTGATGTAGCCAAGGTCTTCAAAGCAAAACATTGAAGGCTGTATCATGATCAAAAACCATGAAATCATAATTGGACACAAGATCTCCAAACTAAGTTCTGAGTGTAATCTCGCCCAATGGTTCTTGTTCATTTTTATCATATCCATGTTCCATCTGATTAGAAGGATATAAATCAGATTCTTTGAGGCCCAATCGACGAAGTGTATGAATGGGGATGAGTTTGAATCATGAACCATTATCAATGAATGCTCTTCAGATATCTACATAATTGACATTGCCAGATAAATAAAAATTTCTAATATGTCCATGCACAACATCATCGTCATATTCATCTATGAATGATATTACACTATGGAATTATACAGGACCATTCTTTACATGGTAGACTTCAGCCGCAAAAAATTTCAGTTTCCAACTCCTAAAGACTTGACAAAGCCTTAATGAGTGCCTCCTGAAGAACCATAGACAGATTCAGGGCATCTAGAATTGATAACATGGCTTGTACTTGGGATAAATGTTTCAAGACATCATATTATTGATCCAAAGGTCTGTGTTTCCCAACATGAACATGTGGTTTTGCAGGTGTATTATAAGTTGATGCTATGGAATTAGATTCATCTTGTATCGAGGTAGGAGTTGTCAATACTTCTGGCTTTGGAATATTAGACCGAATAGGTCTATTTAATTGCTGAGAGGAAGAAGGTGGAACCTCTAATTGATCCTGCAGAATAATTGCGCCAGGACTAAATCAAATATTGGTGGAAGAATTTTCTTATTCTTTTTGACCCTGCTTATGGGCCCTGCCATGAGTTTCTAGTGCATATACAGTCCTAGCAGGGGTAGGATTTGAATAGTGGCTTCTGGGATATCCACGTCTTCCTCTGTATCCCAGACCTCGGGAACTCCCTCTAATTCCTCTTTTTGATACATGGAACTCAGGCTCATCATGATCGGATTTATGACTTGCATAAGGATTTGTTAAATGAATCATGTAAACAGAACCAAAGATCAACTCTTCATTTGATGAAGATTCTGCCTGTTTAGCCAATTTAGACTGTGCTTTTTAGTGGGGCAGAGCCCATATTATTGAAGTAGATGGCATAAAATCTGCTAGAGTCAAAGAAAACTTGGGCTTGACATGATATAATATTCTATTGATTGTTCTTATTTCTTTGAATTATGCAGTTTCTTCGAGGATTTTCCCTCTGATGAAGAGGGTTTTTCTATTTCATTCAAAGTAGAATACACAATTGGTTTCTTCAATCACATCTGTAAAATGGCATGAGCTCGGTTGATCGTTTTTCCAACCATCTAATCATCATATTTCTATGCATTTTTTCATTTGACTTCTTGCCACTCGCCTTCTTCCTCTATATTTGTAGCAGTAACACATGCTACCAGAGATGAAGAACCTTTCAGTTTGACTTGTCCAAAGTCCACCATCTTTTACAGGAGTTCATTGAAGACAAAAAAACTCCCTAATGGGATGCCCCATCTTTTGTGGGAGTTCATTGAGCTGAATTGATGAATTAATAGTTGACGGAGATCCTCCCACCCGGTAATTGACCGGGATTTCAAGCTTGTATACCTGACAAAAGCAGGCCGTTGTAATGACTGTACAAAACACCTGATCTTAACTTCATCTTTTTGATGAGGCTTTCCCATAATAGGATCGTAATGAGAAACAAAATGTGTTAGGTGTTGCTCTGGTTCTCCTGAACCATTAAATATTGGGAATGTGGTACTTGAAAATTTTGATGGGGGAGGAATTGTATATACCCATTTAGGGTAAGCTCTCATCTATGGTTGAACCAGTGCACGATTTCCTTCCATAGCATCCAACTAATCTATTAGTGACTAAATGGTAGTTATTAAATTTTGAGATACATTCGGTTGAGCTTGGACCAGAGTAGGTGCAATAACTGGAGCTTGGATAGATGTGGTGGATGGTACTGCAAATGAGGATAACACCACTGGTTGTTGTTTCACCTGACCCATAGGATTAGACCTGTGAGGGTGTACTGGTAAAGGAGGATATTCTTGGTCCATCTTAGTAGCTACATCAAATTCAATTGGTCGACTAACTCCAGCACACTTAGAAGGAAGACTACCTTGAAGTAGTTCTACATTCAACTTCCTTAATGCCTTCATTTACTCCTTCTATTGTGCAAATCATTGCCCTAATGAGAGAGATTGGCCTTCTCCAAAGGAATGGTGGAACGTAGCCCGATTCTTTCCTTTCCCCTTGTTGGATCCCTTTTAGAGGGGGAAGATGGTTATTTGAAGGAATACCTAGATTCTGGGTAAGCCTTTGGTTTCGTGTATGAACACCTTCTTCATTTGCATCTGTGTGTACAACTTCTTGAGCATGAGCTTCCTCATCTGATCCCTCTGAGTTAGCCTCATCTAGGGAATCAACAAAAATGGCATTGATGACGTTAATTGATGCATAACGCATTGCATCTCCTCTATCGACATTTTTGTGATATTGTCTTCTTCCATGTCCTTGATGATACATTGTTTTTGTTGATTTGATCCCTTGGGAACATCTTGATAAACCGTAATTTGGAGGGAAGATCATGATAATTCAGATCATTGTTCCTCTTGTGGCTTCTTACCTAATCGAGAGAAGACTAACTTTCTCTGGGGAAAATATTGATGATTTGAAAAAGTCCCCAGTCTTGTGGACTAGGGCTATTCCTGTTGTTCCTGCTCAACTCCTCGAATCCTATTTGTTGATTCTGAGGGTTGTCCTAAAAGATTCCCCAGTTTGGCAAGCTGGGGTGGTTCATGAGCTACTACATCTAAGAAATTCTTAAATTCTCTTCTGATCAAGAAAACTTTAGTCCGGAAATTGGCTGGATGCATCAACTGACATCCACTCAAATCACCCGGCTCAAATGACCATTGGATGATTTCTGACACTTCTGTCACTTGATGATGCGCTTACTCTAACCGAGATGCATGTTTGATATTCCCATTTTCCTGATGCAATAGTAATTAGACAACATGTTCATGTATGACTGATTTTGAGAATAACTAGTTGAGGAATGTTCTTGAGTGAGCCTTTGATTAAAAACAAAGCCAATTGGTTATGGCCGGCCATGGGGAATAACATTGAATGAGACCATTTTCAGCGGGATTTTTTGGCTTTAGAGTACAGTGAAATGTAGTGCTCCATGGACACCCCATCCCCTAATATGAATACCAGATGGGGCATTGGAAATTAACTGGCATAATATTCTTAGTACGCCAAGGCATGAACGCTAAAGGGATCTCTGCTGCTTTTTAGCCTTTGGATATCGAGAAACTGAGAGAGATGCCAAGTCAATTTGGCATTGTAACCCTTCTATTATCTTGACATGATTTTCATATTCATCATAAGATAATATTTTCTTTTTCAATTGACAAAGATTTTTTCCACATGTTGAGACGAATATCTTGAATACAATCTTCCGTCATCATATATGGAATGTCATACTAAGAGTAGCCAACGGCCAAAACATGACTGGCACTTTACCTTTAACCAGATGTTTTATTATATTCAGCATTTCCTCTTTATCATTTGATGAGGATTCTTCTTCCTGATTAGACCAGAGCTGGTGCTTTCTTTTTGCTTCATTAGATTCAACAAGATTAGTAGGGAATTCACATACCAAACTAGAAGATGAATGATTTAGGGGTGGTTCAGAGAATTACCTACACCCCAGGCTATCTTCTGATTGAGAATGTATTTCACCAGCTAATGTTAAAGCATCAGACACGACTGGCTTCACATTTGCATGTGCCTCAAGATAAGAGGGATTTCTCATCACTGCATTATCCTTTAATTAATTTTTCAGGCAATGCGAATTAATACTACAGAGAAGAATTTCATAGCTAAATTCATCATCATGGGGAGTACCACTATGGTGGGTCATAGGAAAAGATGAAACCTTTTTATCCTTAGTCTTCTAGCCATGGAGAGGGTTATCATAGCTCTCATATGAAGATTATATTTCAAGATCGACCGAACTGTCATGAATCAATCCTTCATAATGAAGTGTATGATGGAGATTTATGGAATTAATTTTCCCACTATTGGGAAATGAGAGAGTAGAATCTTGAGTCCCAATAGATAATTGTCTGAGTGCATCAAGAACTCCAGCATCGAGTAAGGCCATATTACAGATTGTCCCTTGGTTCCTTGACTATGTTGGATGAGTCTTCTTCTTATATGACTTCTTATTCACTTTAGAAACCACATTTTGACGAAAGTGGTTATTATAGGCAGGTGTATTTGCCTGCTCAGGGGAAATAGTCAGGTTAGGCTAATTATCTCCACTCAAATCAGGTGTATGTGCCTGACTTGGTTGTCCGTATGACATTACCGAGTATGCCCCACAACCCTCTTGGATTGGAATAGAGTTGTGTGTCTATTTTGGAGTGAACCGTTGATGTTTCACTCCACTGGTAGGGATAGATTTGAATTTCATTCCCTGTGAAGCTGCTGAAGCTATTATAATATCCTGACAGGCATCTAGAATATGAGAGGGGATTTTCTTATGCTCCTCCGAAAATTTTAGAATATGTTTTGTGAATTCAACTACCAGAATGGGAATATATGTACATTCGGTGCTTGGGGTAGGTGCATGTTCCTGCTTTTGTCCTCCTTTTCCAGTCAGTGAGTTCGGATAGTACTTATGTGTGGGGGCAGAGAGTTGAGTCTGCTCCAATTTTGTCGTCGGGGTTTTCCGACTGACTTTTCCGAGTGCTACCAAATGAGACTATTGGTAGGATTTATCAATATTATCAGGTGTATGTGACTGCTTATTGCACTTCTCCGAACGTGGTTGATGAACTTCCTTCAATACTGGCAGATGAGGCTGCTGGCAGGATTGATGAGTGTAAGCTGGTGTATGTGCCTTTTTACCATTTTTCAACACATAGGGTTGGAAGGATTCATCGTATGTAGTCAGACGATCCTACTGACTAGCTGATGATTTATAAACAGGTGTATGTTCTGGTCTATAGTACTCCGCCGGAATTTCCTGGAAGGAATGGTGTGTTGCTACCAGATGATTCTGTTGGATAGTGAAAATAAAACGGACGGATGTGTGTTCCCACTCATTTCTTTCCACAAAGTTAGGTTGGTGGACTTCTCTGGAAATGGAAGAGATAAGAACCTTCTAACTATTGAATGGTCACCGCCTCTGGTGGTTCATCTTGTATTCTCAGGTTCGAGGAACAAGATCCAAATGCCTAGAGACGACACCCTCATCATGTTTAGGGTGCATTGTCGCACGAGTCTGGTGGCGATTGTTGGTGGGAGCCCTTGGAAAGGACTCCTTTCTCCATGAATTAAGGCCTTGAGTGACATAATCATTCACCTCCCCATAATATGGGAGGGAATAGTGATTGTGTTCTGGGGATAACGACCTAAAATGGTTGGAAAGGGTGGTTGGAACCACCTGCTTCTTGATTGTTGGTCGTCACTGTTCGAACAACCAGGGTGAATTATTGAATTGGAGGGCTTGTCTAGTGGCCTCCAGTTTCGGAATGGTACCGTGTCGACGGTATTCCTTAACCAGTGCATTTGATACCCAGTGTTGAAGACACTGAGTAAGTGACGTCATCCTCAGAGTGGATGGCGATCCAGAAGGAGTATCAGTGGAGGTATTCACAGTAGAGGCATTCCCATGGGTGAACATAAGAGAAGACATCTCTATAACGCAGAAGAACTTGGAAAAGAGTGCCTTAGATATAACAAACATAATAAAGATAAGTTTGGACACCAAATTTTTTAGATGACAACATATGTTATTGATTGTTTTGATGGCCCTCCCATTGAGATTAAATAGGGGCCTAACAAATAAGTAAAACATCATTTTAACTTGGTTAAGGATTCACGTCAGGTTCACCATTTTTTTTGTTTCCTCTGGAAATGGGGATGACCTTGTTTACTTAAGGTTCAAACATTCCAATCAGCTTCTAACGAGTTTGTTCAAAGAACCGGAAACATCCAACGATTCTATATCCATTTGGACCGACTTTCCAAAGGGAGGTGCTCATTAGTTATGGACCGATGAGGCTTATGAATTTTTATTGATCGAGAGGATGGGAGGTCGGACTCATCACACCTTTTTGGGGGGAATTATTTTCTACTCTGGGACTATCTTTGTAAATTTATGTTATGTTAATGAATCCTTATTACATAACAAAGTATGAAAATGAGATTTCCTTAAGATCTGACAATCAATGATTAATATGTATGAGATTTAGAAAATCTTTTATATGTATTTGAGGTTCTTCATCGATAGAGAATAAACTGTATTTGTTAGAGATTCTTAGTCAATGGTATCCTTCAATGTATTATATAAATATCTCTTGGTCATTATGATAACCATACTAGTTTTAAAGCCACTCAGGGGGGCACTTGATGTTTATTGTCATTCAGAAGGACATGGAGTATTTCAGAGTTGGGATCATACCCGCAGATGGGCTACCTACGTATCCTTGTTAGAAAAGGAATCATAACCCATGTAGTTAAAGAATTAAGATATAATTTAACATTATATGGGACAGATGAGAATTAAATGGGTGATGGGCTTGAACCTCAGAAAGGATTCCTATGTATTCCACTTTTAATGTAGTGATCAAAGTCCACGTAGTTCGGTTAAGAATTATGGGGCTTACATATGATTAACGGCCCAAAGAGATGTGTCGTGGTTACTTTTACACTCTAAGCTCACGTGAGTCATGCTCGCTATGAGAAACAAGAGGCATCAGTAAACCTAACATTTTTTTCCATGAAATATGTGGTCACTAGGAATGATATGGGGCTTTTGTATGAATGATTTCCCAAATAGATAAATATCAGGACTTACATTAGAGAAGAAGCCCGAGAACAAATTCCATAAAGGTATATGTACTTTATGGAGATTTGGATACTTTGACTTGGGGCTTACTCCTGAGGAAGATTCCTAAATTAGGAGGGGATTTAGGGATTACTCCTAAGGAGGATTCCCAACTCAAAAGAAATTAAGACTGGTTAAGAGAAATTACGACTGGGGCTTATTCCTAAGAAGGAGGCCCAGGTTAAAGGGACTTGAAAACTGGGGCTTATTCCTAAGAATAAGGCCCAGGTTAAGGGGAAGAATGACTTGGGATTACTCCTAAATAGGATTCCTAGGTTAAGGGAAATTGGAATTTGGGGCTTACTCTTAAGGAGGATACCCATAATTAAGGGAACATGAAGACTCGGGCTTACTCTTGAAAATGAAGCCTATGTTAGGGGACTTAGGGCTTACTCCTAAGGAGGATTCCAATATTTGGGAACTTGATATTGGGACTTACTCCTGAGAAGGAGGCCCATATTTGTTAAGGAGACTTCAGACTTAGGACTTATTCCGAAGAAGAAGGCATATGTTAATGGAATTTTATCAGGGGGGCTTACTCCTAAGGAAGATGCCCAAATTAGAGAAATTATGACTAGGGCTTACTTCTGAAAAGGATTCTTAGGTTAGGGAACTTCTCATCTTAAAGGATGAGGTTGAATAAATTAAATCTCTCGAATTAGTGATATAAAGATATATAAATTACTATGTTTTGAGAGATCTTCCACATAATTCCATTCAGATAAGGAAACAGTCAAAGGAACCATGCCATAAATGGTTTTGAAGATGGTTCTGAAGGGTAAATCATGAATAGGAGAGGTGGATTTGAAGAAAGCCTGTGAATAAGCAGGAGGGGAACCCAAAAAGAGAGAGGCGCACAAGTCCTGCATGGGTGCGCAAGTCATGGTCGCGCAAGTATGCTTTCACGACACATGAGTACTTGCGCAACGGTTAACCCTTAGGGTAATACTTGAGTGAGAATTAGCTCAATACCTTAGTATTATCCCTAAAGGCATCCAGAAGACTGCCGCACACGTTTTTTTGAAGGGGTAAGGTGGAACGCAAGTGTGGCCATTTACCTTAAGGGCTGGCCACTTAGGCGCACAGGTGTTGATGATTTTCAACACTTAGGCCTTGTTCCCCCTCTTTAGATCTTATGTTCTAGGTAAGAAATTACCATAGAAATGTTCGGAAGGCTTTGAGAAGATACTAGGGTGCCAAGAGCTCAAATTTGAGTTCCTGGATATTTCTGTCATGAAATGGGGGGCCCACAGGGGGTATTTATAGGCCTTTGAAGACCTTCAGTGAAAATAACATTGGGCGCGTAAGTATACTTGCGTGACCATGCTGAAACTTGAACAACCCAAGTGTAAACAAATCCTTGTTCATGCCTTTGTAAATTTTTGATGTTTCCTCAAAGGATGAATAATTTTGGACTAAGGTGTATCCTTTTTTCAGTCGTTAGACTCTATGATGGAAAGGAGCGTCAACAGGTGTGTCCAGGGGGTGGGGTGTCCACGGGGTGGAGGGGATGTCCAGTGGGTTGGGGTTTTCTAAGGGTGTTGTTATGTCCTTGTCCTATCCAAGGGGGTGGGTGTGGTGCTCATGGGGTTAAGGGGATTTCCAAGTGTGTAGGGGTGCCCAGGGGTGTGGGTGGTGTCCAAGGGGTGAGGGGACTGTCCAAGGGGTAGGGGTGTCTAGGGGTGGGAGTGTCCGTGGGTGGGGGCGGTCTTAGGGGATAGGGGTTGTCCAAGGGTGAGGGGTTGTATAGGGTATGGGAGTGTCCAGGGGGGAAGGGGGATGTCCAAAGGGTGGGGTGTCTAGGGGTGGGGGCTGTCCAAGGGGGTGGGGTGTCCAGGGGGTGTCTATGGGTAGGGGTGGTGTCCAGGGGTGAGGGAGTTTTCCAAGGGGTAGGGGTGTCCAGGGGGTGGGGTTTCTTTCCATGGGCATTAGGGGGCTTTCCAAGGGGGGTAGGCGATGTCCGAGGGGTTGGGGTGGTGTCCAGGGGTGAGGGAGATGTCCAAGGAGTTGGGTTGTCCAGGGGGTGGGGCGTGTCTAGGGGTGGGGATGTTCAGGTGGTTGGGGGGGGGGGGGGTTCCTTGGGGGTGGGAGTGTCTAGCGGTGGGGGATGTCCAAGGGGTGGGGGTAGCCTCTAGGGTTGTGAGGGGGTTGTCCAAGGGCGTAGGGGTGTCATGGGGGTGGGGGTGGTGTCCAGGGTGTGAGGGTTGTCCAAGGGGGTAGGGGCGTCAAGGGGGTGTGGGTGTCTAGGGGGTGGGGTGTTGTCCAGGGGTGGGGGCTATATTGGGGGGTGAGGGGATGTCTAAGGGGATGGTGGTGTCTAGAGGGTGTCCAAGGGGGTGGGTGGGGTGGTGTCCAGGGGTGAGGGGGATTTCTAAGGGTGTTGGTGGTGTTTAGGGGTGGGGTGGTGTCCAGGGGGTGAGGTGGTTTTCCAAGGGGGTAAATGTGTCCAGGGGTGGGGTGTCTGGGGGCTGGGGGTGTCCATGGTGGTGGGGGTGTCTAGTGGGTGGTGTGTCTAGGGGGTGGGGTGTCCAGTGGTGTGGGGTGACCAGGGGGTTTCCAAGGGAGTGGGGGTGGTGTCCAGGGGTGAGGGGGATTCCAAGGGGCAGGGGTGTCTAGGGTGGTGGTGGTGGTGTCCATGGGGGTGTGAGGGGGTTTTCCAAAGGTCAGGGGTGTCCATGGGTGGGGGTGTCCGGTGGGGTGGTGGTGTCTAGGTGGTTGGGGGCTTTCCATGGTGGCGGGTTGTCGAGGGGGTGGGGGTCTCCAAGGGGTGGGGGATTTCCAAGGGGGTAGGGGTCGGATAACCCCCTCACTAACTCGACACCACCCCCACCACCATGAACACCCTCACCCCCATAGACTCCCACCCACCTTGGTAGCCCCCACCCCCTAGTGACCCCCATAACCATGGACACGCCCACCCCTGGATAGTCACCCCTATCCGCTGGACACCCCCCACCCCCGGACACCTCCACCCCCATGGACCGCCCCAACCTCCTGGACACCCCCCCTAGACAACCCCACCCCCTATACACCCCTACACCCTTGGATAGACCCCTTACCCCCTAGACAGCCCACTCATCCCCAAGGACACCCCCCTAGACGCCCCCACCCCTTTGGACACCCCCCCGGATACCCCCACCCCCATGGAAACCACCCCACCCCGTGGAAACCCCACCCCCATGGAAATCCCACACCGTTGGATAACCCCCACCCCCTATTGCAATAAAGTTTATAATAGAGAGTGTATACCAATGATTTCCATGAAACTTTTTTAATAGATTATATGCTGGAAAACATGTATAACAACAATTCATGAACCTTTGGTATATATATCCCAATTATTTCATTGAAACCATTGGAATATATTAACTACAGAAAATCTATACCAACTGTTCCGGTAGAACCGTTGTTATAGGGCTATTGTAATGACCATCATGCCAACAGTCAATGAAACCATTGGGATATTATATCCCAATGGTTTCAGGGGCTATCCCTGTTAGGACCTGACCCTACCCGAGATCGAGCCACACCCACCCCAGGCCTGCCTCAATAGGCCAGGGGTTGTCAATAAGCACTGAAGGCTAAACAACTCAGGGAGGCCTTTTCCTGACTACCTGTACACACACATGTATGCCACTCAATGCCGAAGTTTAGAGTTAAAAATAATGTAAAGTACCAACTTCTATAGACAACCACAAAGAGCGCATCAACTTCTAATCAGTACTAAAGCGAGTGCTAAAGGTAAACTGAAAGGAAAAGGTAAAAAAAACGCCCAACAAAGAAATTTCCACAACCCGGCAACTTGTAAACAAAATTAGAACATCTGGGAGAGTCCCACACCTAGAACCCGACTATGACCACCGTACGTAGTCCATTATCCCAAACTACTAAGCTCTGCTAATTTCATGACCAACCTTTCTATCATCTTCAAGGGTACACCAAGTGTGGCAAAAGCCCAATCCGGGGTGAGTATAAATATACTCAGTATGATGGCCCGAAGGATCAAGGGAGCAACAAAGGAGGTACTGAAGAGGTGACCAGTAGATCGAATAGGGAAAAGTAAAGGACTACAACCGAGAGTGTAGTAAAGATTACAACTCAACCCAACAAGAGGAAGGAAGTATACTCGTCCAAACACAAGGAGCTAAAAGTGGTGAGAAGATGAACTTCTTGTCGAGTCTTCACTAACTATAGTAGAAGAGTATACTCATCCATGCACTAGAATCTAGACACAGAAAGCACATGGCATACCCAACGCATCTTCGCCTCTCCTGGAAGGGGAGTAGCCAAACCCAAGGAGAGGGTACTGGAACAAGGTATAAAAATATACATATTCTAAATCAAGAAACCCGAACATTATCATAAGGGTATCTCCACCCCTTACCTCAGCCCAAGAAGGTTGGTAGCCAATAGTCTCAGAAGTAAACACCATCAATGCCCATTATCCCGTACATCTGCCCCAAACTACAAGTCAATGGGCACAAATCACTGCACCTCAACACTATCTGCTTTGCGCGGCACTAACTCACCCTCATGGTTATAGGTCGCATCTCAAGGACGCGTCTTGGTGGGGAAAGCACCCCTCGTACTTGAGAGTTCTGAGGAAAGTCAAACCACACCTCGTCACTATCCCACAGTCAAGAGGTCTGCTCAAAGACAAATCTGTCACATCAAAGACTCGTACAACCGAGAGTCCCGCTCCGGTAGTCATAGAGAAAAACCATATAGTAGCCTAATAAAAAGGAAAGAGTTTGAAAGAAGTTATCAGAAGCCCAATGCCCAGCCCCGTTGGAGGGTAAACCATAAGAGGTCATCGGGTAACACACTGCCAAGTCTCTACTGGAGGGTAAACCCTAAGAGGTCGATGGGTAACCCACTGCTCAGTCTCTACTGGAGGGTAAACCCTAAGTAGTCTTCGGGATAACCACTTCCCAGTCTCTACTGGAGGGTAAACCCTAAGCGGTCATTGGGTAACCCACTTCCCAGTCTCTGCTGGAGGGTAAAACCTAGACAGTCGTCGGGTAACCCACTTCCCAGTCTCTACTAGAGGGTAAACCCCAAGAGGTCGTCGGGAAACCCACTACCCAGTCTCTGCTAAAGGGTAAACCCTAAGAGTTCATCAGGTAACCCACTACCCAGTATCTTCTAGAGGGTAAATCCTAAGAATTCATTGGGTAAACCACTACCCAGTCAGGGTAAACCCGAATAAGTAAATGAACAACCCACTGCCCAGCCCCGCTGGAGGGTAAACCCGAAGAAGTCGATGAGAAACCCACTACCCAGCCTCGCTGGAGGGTAAACTAGAATAATTCTATGAGAAACCCACTGCCCAGCCCCGCTCAAGGGTAATCTCGAAGAAGTCGATGAGCAGCCCACTGCCCAACCCCGCTGGAGGGTAAACCCCTAACTCCTCTAGCCGTCCCTACTAAAAAAACCTCCTGGGTAGAGGATCAGTCCCCCAATAATGTATTGGTCACACCGAATCCACAAAAACTACACTAGGGAACACGAAGGGATGTGATACTAAAATCCCGCAAAGCTAAAGGAAAAAAGGGGAGCCCAAACAACTCCACCGATCAAACCATCTAGAATGAAACAAGGGGAAACCACTCAACCTTGTTGTTCTAAACCATCGGGAACAGAGGGACCCTCTACGTCACGAGATATAAAAGTTACGTAAAGCAGAACACGACACACACAAGGGGATCAAATGACGTGTGGCCCTATCTCATCTCCATACCAAGTACACAAATAGTACTAGGTACAAACTACAACATGTACCTCCAAGAATTCCCATATACTCCCAGCATTTTCCACATTGCTAGCCCAAGGGCTATCGTGCACATTACACCCAATGTCAATGAAAAAAGGAGTAAACATAACATTGCCATCCTGCTTCCTCCATGGCCCTAGAATAGCCAACCACAACTCTTTATACATCAACATCACCCACATGGTAGTGAACGTGATCACACACCTAGGGTTCGCTTCCTAACACTGTAAGAAGAACCACCACTGGATCACCTTTAATGCTTCCACATTTAACGAGATCTCAAATGAGACTCCACACATCCAAACGGATCGTACCGTCCTAACCCGCGTGGATAGAGACCGACTATATACTATCCTCCAACCGACATCCGACGAAAAAGTCATCAAAAAAGCTTTACACCCGAACGATGTCCTGTGGTCCCGAGCATCGTTCTCAAAAACAGTCGGGTGCATCACACCATTGCGATATCCTTGGAAAGACATGTAAAATTGACTTCTTACTTTCATGGAATGGAAGTCTGGAGAAAAAGATGCATTTCCTTGTACCGCACACGAGCGGTGATTCATGGGACCCACCTCTCAATCCTAAAGTGCAATTAACGGATCACACCATTGCGATCCTCTTGATAAAGTACACAAGATTGACTATCCACTTTTCTGAAACGGACACCCAGTGATAAAGATAGAAATCACCACCAACTCCAAAAACGGCCCTCATGGGGCCTACACCATCATGTATAATTGAAGCAGGTGAACATTGCAATTGCAATGAACTTGGAAAAACACCCAAAATCGACTGCTCGCATGCCCCGAATGGACATCTGATGAAAACATTACTAAACACTGCTCACAACATAAAAGACGGGCCGTGGGGCCCACTCCACAACTCCAGATTCAATGCCTAAAACCACCCTAGAATGCTCTGACTCAGCGCCAGGGTCCCAACTCTGCTGGCGACGCTCAAAACGGACTCCGAATGTATATGTGCTATCCAAAACAATAACCCCCAGAAAACGCCAAACTACTTAATGGGCATGTCACAACACCGAGGCCCCCTGTCTTAGGAATTAAAACCCCTGAAACCATCTCAAAAATTCTGACTCGATCCAAGGAATGTGTCACCGCTAACGGCACACGAATCTGATTTACGGTTTGAATTTTAGGGGCGTTTAAAATTATAGGATGAAAATAGGTGGGTTGGGCTGGTTCGGCCAGCCCACCTTGAGCCAGGACTGGCCTGCGGTTCACCGTGGGCTGGCTCGCCTCACCCAGACCGGCATAGGCCGATCCTGCTTGTATCCAATGGGACCAGCATGCTGCGGGTCCCTGTCACCATCCGGGGTTCGATGACCCCGGTCTTCTGCGTCATCTTGACCGTCAATGCTGGCCAGTATTCCTGCATCACACACCCTCGCATGGTGCCTTCGCTTGACTGCGACACCGTAGCTAAAGCCCCTGTAGCCTCCTGGCCTCCTCACCCTCACTGATGCCCGCTGTCGATGATCACCACCAAACCCGCTGAGCCGCCACCTGCCTGAGGCCGAGCCGCCACCGCTTGAGCCGGAGCCGCCCACCGCCTGAGCCAAAGCCACCCGCCGTCTAAGCCGAGCCGCCCCATGCTGGACCAGCTAGAACTGCTAAAAAACCTCCTAAAACCCACGGATCTTTGGAAGACGACTGCGATCACCTCAGAACACGGATTTTCAATCAGAAACAAGCGTTGGATAGCACAGAACATATACTATGAAACCAAGGGCTTATCTAGACAATATAATGTCAATTTGATGGTTCAAATCAAGCTCAAAGGCGATGCAGAAATAAAAATAAAGAAACTGCAACAATCCTGCCTGTAGGGCGTAGCCTGAGGCTTTAAACCTTCATGGAGCCACCACCATTGTGACATCCTCTTGGATCAGGGGAGGATAAGAGGAGGTTGAGAGGACTTGAGGGAGGTGAGAGAGATCTTCCGCCAGGGGAAAACAAATGGAGAATGAGGGCAGGCTTTGGTGTTTAAGTAAAGATAATTAATTACCATTTAATTATTATTTTTAAACCCCACCAGAAGACCTAAGTCTGAACCTCCCAATCGGGTCAAGATTATGCATCCCCTAGGGTAAACACCCCCCCCCCCCACCGAGCACAAAGGCAGTCTAGGAATTTTAATCTGAGACCCCATTCAAAAGTCATAAAATGTAACGTCTGAAGCTGCTAAATTAGGAAAACACCGCCGGTGTTTTTTTTCACAGAAGGGCTGCGCCCGTGAAAATTACACCACTCCTAGGGTAAACGACATGCTACAGACTCAACGGTGCCATATATTTTCCCATCCGAGCAACCATTTATGAGATAAATTATTTTTACCATTAAATTAATAAATTAATTATTTAATTTTTCCATTTAGCATTCCGATAATAGGCGAGGGGTCCCAACGTCCCGCGCTGACATGTTCTATGTCGTTCCTAGGGTAAACACCCCATTTCAGACCCGTCCTTAATCTCAGATATAGGATCTGAATTACCGTTTAGGATTTATCCAATTTATTTGTCATTCTTATTTTGAATGCACTGAAATTTAATTCCGGCCACACCGGGGATCGGAATCGCACGCCATCTGAAGGCGCTGCTCTAGAATAACATCAAGAATATTCCAAAGACTTTTATAGAAAAAACCGGTTCTTACATCATTCCCGACTTCAATATTTTCATCCTCGAAAATCAAAACCAAGGAAAAACCCACCATACTAAGATCGCACCTGGATATTCCGTACCAATAAGAACTCTTGAAAAGTCCTGCACCAAGACACAGACCAAAGGATTTGATCAGTTCATGCGAGGTCTGCCCTCACTGATGACGTGTATATGAGCACACACACTTCCTCTCAGGTAAGTCACGTGGGAGATGATATGGACCCAAACCATCCATTGGGGTTATGGTAAGGTGGTAGGGAACCACACCATCCCTTCACACGGTCTCAAACAGCTCGAAGGCCCTCGAGGATAGCTCAACTCCCCGATCGAACCCCTACGTCGTACGCCGTGACTGGAATCACCGTTTGGACCTAGGACAAAGCCCATTGATTCCCTCCTTCAGAATATCCATATGGTGAAACACTCAAAGATATCTGGTCATGCAAGGTTTCCCATTCGATGTCCCATGACCAAGACTCTCTTACACGCTCATAAAGTGATGGAGTTGACACCATAGATTAACAGAAAAAGGCCCTATGCCTTCTACCATTCTGACTCAGGGTTACACCGACGCCCTGGATCACCCTGGTAACACCTCAAGCAAGAAGCAGGGAGAAATGCATTTAACTTATAAAGTCTAACAATTATACTGCAAAAAGTAGAAGAGCTGTAGAGTGTACCTTTTATCACCTCATGCTCTACAGGATCATAGACATCCAAGCTCGCGGCTGTCCCTAGTCCCGACTGTCAGCTCCCGGGGCCTGACGTGGACTACCTAATGGTGATGGGAAGTCCTCATAATGTTGTACCCCACTTCCATCTGATCTCTCTCCTCTTCTTACACCACCTCTCTGGGTACCACTCTTATCATAGTGCTACCTCTGCAGTGGTGGTGCACCTGCTGCCTGCCCGATATTCTCAGCATGCCTAGTCGGACAGTCCCGTGCCAAGTGACCTCCCTATTCGCAAGCATAACACTGACTCTCTCTGGGCTGCACTGGTGCCCTACGATTCCACTGTGTTGTATGACCATGCCCCTGAGTCCGGTTATCAGAAAGCCACCTGCATCGAGGTTCTATCAGCCGATGCCTGCTAGCTGCGATAGACGTCTCGGCTCTGTCAAGCCTGCTTCCACCACAAACTGTAAAGTGTGGTAGGAATCTCTATATCACCAGCGCCTAATATAGCACCCCAACATAAGTAGGAATGACCAAGGGTACTAAGATAGAATGAATCCCTATGCGGAGACCCTCCTAAAACTTCCACGCTCAGAAGCCTTCATCATGAACCAAGTCCGGGTAAAAAGGTGCAAGGTTTGAGAAAGTAGTCGCATACTCAATCTCCGTCATCCCTCCCTGCTGAAACTACATGATCTCCGAGATTCGAATGGAGCATAAGTAGGATAGGTAAAACAACTCATGAAACAGCTACTGAAAGTCTTCCCATGAAAGAGACGAATCATCGAGTAACTGAGTCACCAGACTCCACCAATGCCCTGCTGCTCTATGGAAAAGGGTGGATGCTAGAGCCACCATCTAATCTGTCAGTGTCGGTGCATGAATGAAGAGTCAAGCACTGTATCGAGCCAAACCTTTGCTGCCTGAGGGTCTGTCTCACCACTAAATCTCAGCAGTCTATATCGCTGGAACTCACGGAGCGCGCTCTACCCGTGCTCAAGCTCAGTCTACTCTGCTGACACTGTCTGCTACTCACTAGGTGGGGGTTCTGCTACCGTCTAACCTGAAGAAATCGACTCTCATGATGGTTCCTGGACTGAGGCCTCATCGCTCACAGGGTCGTCGTCACAAACCAAAGATGGTATTCTAGCTAGTTGTATTCGTGGAGACATCCTGAATGTTATCAAGGAGTGCCACGGTCAGATGATCATATATGCATACAATGGTAATAAAAACGGGGAGATAACTCGAGAAGGATAGTCAAGGACTCGATATTATGTGATGCACAAACACATTTTCCTTGCAACGGGTGTCTCAGCATTCCGAGATGAAAAATGGGTTTTCAGGGTCCTGATGAATGGCTACGTCAGCCGCTGCACCATCACTGGACTCCCTAGCCTGAGAGCCACTCTCGAGACACGTTATAACTATTGCCCTAAATCCCAAACTATTCATTTTTAGGGACTTCCGAGCAACGTACCAAGGAACAAACCACCTCTGATAGAACTTTTTCAAGACTTGACCCTACCTGGCCTCGAGCCGCAACTACTCCAAGCCGGCCTCCATATGCCAGGGGTTGGCGACAAGCATCGAAGGCTAAACACCTTGGGGTGGCCTTTTCCTGATTACCTTTACACACACACGCAATATACTCAATGTAGAAGTGTAGAGTAAAAAAGAAAAGAAAAGTACCAACTACTATAAACAACCACAAAAAGTGCATCAACCTATAATCAGTACAAAGTGAGTGCTGAAGGTAAACTGAAAAGAAAAAGGCAAAACAAGTTACCAACGAAAGAAGTGCCACAACATGACCATAGGTAAACAAAAGTAGAAAAGATGGGAGAGTCCAACACTTGGAACCCGACTATGACCACCTACGCGGTCCAAGTTCCCGAACTCCAATGCTCCGCTGAAGTCACAACCAACCTTCTCGTCGTCTGCAAGGGCACACCAAGTGCATGCAATGCCCAAGCATGGGTGAGTATAAAAATACTCAGTATGATGTGTCGAAGGATTGAGGGAGAAAAAAAGGAGGTACTAAAGAGGTGAGTATTAGACTGAACATGGAAAAGTAAAGGAGTACAACCGAGAGTGCAGTAAAGAGTACAGATCAACCAAATAAGAGGAAGGATGCAGACTCGTCGAAATACAAGGATATAGAAGCGGTGAGAATATGGAATTCCCATAGAGTCTTCACTACCTATAGTAGGAGAGTATACTAATCCAACCATGAGAAGCTAGACACAGAAATCACATGGCATACCCTGCATATCTTCGCCTCTCCTGGAAGGAGAGTAACCAAACCCAAGGATTGGGTACTGGAACAAGGTATACACATTTCCATATGCTCAATCAAGAAATCTGAACAATATCGTAAGGGGATCTCCACCCCGTAGCTCAGCCCAAGAAAGTGAGTAGCCAACAGTCCTAGAAGTAAACACCATTGATGCCCAATATCCCGTACATCTTCCCTGAACTGCATGTCAAGGGGCTCAAATCACCGCACCTCGATACTATCTACTTTTGGCGGCCCTGACTCGTCCGCAAGGTTTTAGGTCGCGTATCAAGGATGCATCTTGTTGGGGAAAGCGCCCCTCGTACTTGAGTGTTCTAGGTAAATTCAAACCACACCTCATCATTATCCCACAGTAGAGAGGTCTGATCAAAGCCAAAGTTGTCACAACACTGACTCTTACAACCGAGGGTCCCGCTCCGGTAGTCACGGAGAAAAGCCACAGACTAGCCTAATAGAAATTACCGATTCTGAATGAAGTCATCGGGTAACCCACTACTTTGCCCCGCTGGAGGGTAAACCCTAACAGGTCAACAGGTAACCCACTGCCCAGTCTCTGCTAGAGGGTAAGCCCTAAGGAGTTTTTGGGTAACCCACTGCCTAGTCTCTGCTAGAGGGTAAACCATAACTGGTCGTCGGGTAACCCACTGCCCAGTCTCTGCTGGAGGGTAAACCCGAAGCGGTCGTCGAGTAACCCACTGGCCAGTCTCTGCTGGAGGGTAAAACCCAAGAGGTCGTCAGGTAACCCACTGGCCAATCTCTGATGGAGGGTAAACCCTAAGAGGTCATCAGGTAACCCACATCCCAGTCTCTGTTGGAGGGTAAACACTAAGAATTCATCAGTTAACCCATTGCATAGTCTTGCTGGATGGTAAACCTTAAGAAGTCAATTATCAACCCACTGTATAGCCCTGTTGGAGGGTAAAACTGAAGAAGTCGATGAGAAACCCACTGCCCGGCCCTGCTAGAGGGTAAAATCAAAGAAGTCGATGAGAAACACACTACCCCACCCTGCTGGAGTGTAAAACCGGAACTGCTCTGGCCATCCCTACTGGAAACAACCTCCTAGGTAGAGGATCGGTGCCCGAGTAATTTATTGGTCACACCGAATCCACAAAAACTCCACCAGGGAACATGAAGTGATGTGATAATAAAAGACCACACGGGTAAAGGAAATAAGGGGAACCCAAACAACTCAGCCGATCAAACCATCTAAAATTGAACTAGGGGAAACTACTCAACCTTGTAGTTCTAAACCATTGTGAACAGAGGGACCCTCCACGTCATGAGAGATCAAAGGTATGTATTGCAGAACACGACACACATACTGGGCTCACATGACGTGTGGCCCTCTCTCATCTCCAAAACAAGCACACAAAAATTACCAGATAAAAACTACAACATGTATGTACAAGAATTCCTGTATACTCCCAGAGTATGAGATATTTCCAACCCAAGGGGTATTGTACACATGGATCCCAATGTCAACATAAAAAGGTGTAAACATAACTTTGGAAAACTGCTTCCTTCATGGCCCCAGCATGACCAACCACATCTATATAGACATAAACTTCACTCACACAAGAGTGAACGTGATCACACACCAAGGGTTTGCTTCCAAACATAGCAAGATGAACCACCACTAGAGCACCATTCATGGTTTAACATTTATTAAGATCTCAAATGAGACTCCGCATATCCAAACGAATCATACCGTTGTAACCCTCATGGAAAACACGTGAGATAGACTATTTAGTCACCTCCAACCGACAACTCATGAAAAATTATTCCAACATCGCTTTACGCCAGAACGGTGTCCCATGGTTCCGAGCATCGATCCTGAAAATAGTCGGGCGCATCGAACTATTGTGATCTCCTCGGAAAGACAAGAAAAAATGACTGCTTACTTGCGTGGAATGGATGTCCTGAGAAAAAGATGCATTTCTCCATACTGCACACGAGCGGTGTTTCATGGGACCCGCATCTCGGTCCTGAAGCGCAATGAACGGATCATACCATTGCGATACTCTCAAAAAAGTACACAAGATTGACTATCCACTTTTCTGAAATGGACACCCGGTGATAAAGATCGAAATCACCACCAACTCCCAAAACGACCCTCATGGGGCCCGCACCATCGTTCAGAAATAAAGCGGGTGGATTGTCCCATTTCAATGCCCTCCGAAAACACCTAAAATCGACTGCACACACTCCTCGAACGGACATCCGATGAAAAATTTACTAAAGGATTCTCAATGCTTAAAAGACGGTCCATGTGGCATATTTCTCAACTCAGGATTCTACTCTTAAAACCTCTTTGGAAAGCTCCGCCTCGGAAACAGGGCCCCAACGCTGCTAAAGGAATTCAAAACGGACTCTGGATGTGTATGCTCCATCCAATACAATAAACCTCTAAAAAATTCCAAACTACATAATGGGCATGTCGCGCTATCGAAGCCCCTAACTCGAGAATTAAAAACCCTAGAACCATCTCAAAATGTCCGCCCTGATCCAAGGAATGCGTTGTCACTGACGGTACCAGAATCTGATTTACGGTTTGAATTTTAGGGGCGTTTAAAATTCTAGGATGAAAATAGGTGGGTTGGGCTGGTTTGTCCGACCCACCTTGCACCAAGACGCACCCACGGTTCATCGTCGGCTGGCTCGCCTCGGCCGAAACGGATTAGGAAAGTCTGGATTGACTCTCACGGGACCAGTGTGTTGCGGGTCCCTGTCACCAGCCGGGGTCAGACGCCCCCAGTCTTCCACGTCAACCTGGCCGGTGGCCGATCTTCCCACGTCGCACGTCCTCGCCTGGCACCTCTGCTCGACCGCGACGCCGCTGCCGGAGCCCCCACAGCTGCTTGGTCGCCTCGCCCTCGCCGATGCACACTGTCGAGGAGACCCAGTAAACCCACTCTGCCGCCACCTGCCTGAGGGCGAGCTGCCGTCTCCTGAGCCGAAGCTTCCCGCCACCTGAGCCGAAGCCACCCGCCACCTAAGCCTAGCCGCCCGCCGCCAGACCGTCCAGAACAGCCGGAAAGCCTCCAAAAACCCACAGATCTTCAACAAACGACTGCAATCGTATCAGAACTCAAATTTTCCATCTGAAACATGCATTGTATATCTATGAACATATACTACTCAACCAATGGATTTTCTGGACAACATAATGGAAATTTAATGCTACAAATCATGCTCAAAGGTGATGCAGAAAAAAATAAACCGCAATGTTCATACCTGTTGGGCTTAGCCCGAGGCTTCAAACCTTCGAAGCACCACCACCATTGTCACCTCTACATGGATCGGGGGAGGAGAAGAGGATGTTGAGAGGGCTTGAGGGAGGTGATAGAGATCATCTACTAGGGTAAAACCATTAGAGAAGGACGTGAGGGTTCTGTGTTTATGTAATGAAAATTCATTCACATTTAAATAATTTTTTTAAAACCCACCAGATAACCTGTGTCTGAACCTCCCGAAGGGGTCAAGGTTAAGCCTCTCCTAGAGAAAACACCACCAACTAAGCACCATGACGGTCTCTGAATTTTAATCTGAGGCCCTGTTCAAAAGTTATAAAATTTTACATCTGGAGCCACTAAATTACAAAAGCATCCCAAGTGGCATTTTTCACAGAAGGGCCGCACCCGTGAAAATTACACCCCTCTTTGGGTAAACGGAACGCTCCAGACTCAACGGTGCCCTTGTTTTTTCCATCCGAGCAACCGTTTAAGAGATAATTGAGTTTAACCATTAAACGAATAAATTAATTATTTTATTTATCTGTTTAACATTTCGGTAACGGGTGAGGTGTACCAACGTCCCACGCCGACATGTTTTATGTAGTTCTTGGGGTAAATAACCAATTTTAGACCCATCCATACTCTCAGATTTAGTATTTGAATTACCATTTAGGATTTAAACCATTTATTTGGCGTTCCCAGTGTGAACGCACTAAAAATTTAATTCTGGAAATATCGGGTCATAGAATCGCATACCATCTGATGGCGCTGCTCTGGAATAACATCAATAATATTCCAAAGTCTTTTATAGCAAAAATCGGTTTCTTACAATTCCAATGGTTTCAAATCAATTGAATATGTTTAATTTTAAGTAGTTAATGTATACATATTTTATTATTTATACTTCATATATATTGTTTACGGAAGGGTGAACTTTGTATCTAGTTTCATCAAGATGAATTTATTGTGTACCATAAGAAGAAAGGATCCAAGATGAATTTATATTTTTCTATCATGATGTATATGAGCGATATGTAATCCTAATATTATTTTCATATAAATATAAAACTATTATATCTATCCATATTTTCTTTTTAAAATCATTTTCAGACATATCTTTTTGAAATACACATATATTTGTTTTATTTTTCAAAAACAATTTTCATTAAAGTTATGATATTTTCATATAAATATGAAATTAGTATATCTTAACAAGATGTATAATTTTTATATTTTTTATAGTTAATAATGATTCGAAGTTGTATAATGACACATTGAATGAGTAGTGAATATTAGGAATGTGTTGATGCCTTATTGGAATTTTCTAAATGAAACATTCCATGAAGCGGCCTTTTTTCTATCAGTGATAGAAATTTTTGAATATGATGAAGCTGAAAAGTGGAGAGATAAAAGATCATATGATTTGTCATGGTTTTAATATAATTTTCATCCCTTATATTTGGCTTGGTTAAACAAGACAGAATGCCAAATCTACTGATAATGATGATTTGTAAGATGGATACTCTAATGGAATTGATGAAATGGTTCGTGACATTACAACAAAACAAATTGAGGTAGAACTAACAGTTGTGTGTCTGTATGGTGATTCTAAAAAACCATTGTATCTCATTTGTATGTATTTTATGGATATGTTTGCGGTTTTAAGATTGATTAACCTAAAGGAAAAACATGGATAGAGTGATAGAAGTATTGATGAGATGCAACAATTGTTGAAAGACATTCTTCTAAGAGTAAAAGATCTTACATATTCAAATTATAAGGCAAAGAAAATATTATGACTGATGGGATTGAGATACAGGAAAATAAATGCATGTCTGAATGATTGTATGATATATAGGAAGGAATATTAATTTCAATCAGAGTGTCCTAATTGTGGAAAATCTCGTTATAAGTTGAAAGAAAAAACACAGGCTGATGTACAGATTATAGAGATCCATGCTAAGAAATTTTGGTATCTTCATATAATTCATCATTTCAAAAGTTTATTTACTAATTCATATGATGAAAAAAGGTTAATATGGCATGCTGATGAGTGGATTTATGATGGAAAAATACATCATCCAGATGATTATCCACAATGGTTGAAAATTGATGAGCATTATCCTACATTTGGAAATGAAAATTATAAATATCAGACTTGGGTTATACACAGATGGAATGAGTCCATACCAAACCCTCTATAGCGCAAATAGTTGATGGACTATTTTATTGGAAATTTACAACCTCTCTCCTGAAGTTTTAATGAAGAAAAAATATTTCATGTTGAGTATAAATATCTCTGGTCCAAAGAAACCCGAATATTATATTGATGTTTTATTGTCACCATTGATTGAGGATTTGAAAATTTTATGGGAGGATGATATTAGGGTGTATGATTCTTATAAAATGGAATATTTTCAACTGCATGTAGTGCTTATGTTCACTATAAATGACATCCCATCATATGAAAATTTTTCTGAATACAATGTTAAGGGGCATAAATCATATCCAATTTATGAACAACAATCTTCATATTGTCAATTGCATCATGGGATTAAAACCATATAAATAAGACATCGAATGTTTTTTTTCTATGGATCAATCATATATTATACTAAAAAGGCATCCAATGGCTCACAATATTTTGTTATTTATCCGAATCCTTTATCCCCTAATGTGTATTTTGAGAGGGTGAAAATCCTTAATGTGACATTAGGAAAGACACGTAAATATGGTAATGATAAACATATTTGGAATAATAAGTCAATATTTTTTGAGTGATCATATTAGAGATATAATGAATTGAAACCTAATATTGATTTCATGCACGTGGAGAAAAATATCTATGATAGTTTTATTGGAACATTGATAGATATTAAAGGAAATAGTAAAGATGGATTTGATGAAATATTAAACATACTATCAATGGGAATATGTTTGGAGTCATCTCCCAATCCTAATTGAAGATGAACATTTCTTCCCCTGGCTTGACATACATTATCCAAGAGGGAGAAATTTATGTTTTCTCAGTTTCTTCATGATAACGAAGTGACTCAAGGATATTCTTCAAATGTAAAAACTTTTTTCTCTATGAAGGATTTGAATTTGATAGGTACGAAATCTCATGATTATCACATCATGATGCAACAACTTCTACCAGTTTCATTGCATGGAATAGTTCCTATCCGTGTCAGAAATACTATAATGATGTTGTGTTCTTTTTTTAATTAAATATATAATAAGGTGACCGATGTGAATGATTTGAACATTTTAGAAAAGGATGTAATTTCTATACTTTTTTCAATTAGAAATGTATTTTCCTCCATGTTTTTTAGATATAATGGTGCATTTAATGGTATATCTAGTTTGAGAAATAAAGCTTGGTGGACCTATATATATTCGTTGGATGTATTCTTTTAAAAGGTATATGAAAATATTGAAGGGGTATGTTAAGAATCCATATCGACCTGAATCCTCCATTATTTAAATGTATATTTCTGAGGAGGTACTAGAGTTTTGTATGAGCTGTTTGGAAATAACGGAGCACATAGGTTTGCCTCCATCTCACCATGAATGAGTTAATAATGAAGGAAAGGTGATTTGTGGATTGAAATTCAAATCATTGTCCGATTGAATAGATGAAGAGGGTAAAATTATACATCTTGAATAACATAGTTGATGCTCAGCTGTTTATCACATTGAATTTTAATGAGTTGAAACTATGTAATCCAAAGAAGAAAGAATTTTGGATTTTGAATTAGCACAACAAGACATTTTTTTCATGGTCTAAAAAGACCTTTCTTGGAAGATCAGATGTATCAGAGACATTAAGATGGTTACCGGTTGGTCTATGATTAAATGTGATAACATGGTAAGATTATGACATTAATTGATATAAATTTCATACGAAATCTCTAGATAATAGAAATTAAGTTCAGAATAGTGGTGTATTGATGTTTTTAGAAGAAATTCATTTTTTGAGTTCTAATGACCAAAAACCAATTTCTTCATCAAGTGAATATTATGGATTCATTGATGAAATATGAGAGTTTGGTTACATTAAAATTAATATTATTGTTTTTAACTATAAATTTTTCATCGATAACAATAGTGTTAGACTCGATGAATTTGGAATGACAGTTGGTAATATGAATAGATTGGATGACACAATGGATATTTTTATAACGGAAACAGATGGAAAACATATTTTTTGTGTAGTTGATCAATTTGATATGCAATGTTCTGTTGTTTTACAAGGTTAAAAACAACATGTTTTTTAGGATAATATTGATGAAGATGCGGATTTATATGACATCCTTAATTCCATGGAATTATTTGCATTTAATAATGATGAGCTTGTTGAAGACATGGTTTGTGCCATAAGGAATGATAATGACAAAGGAATTTGTGAAAACAATCAATTTTTACATTCATAATATTACAGGTAACATATTTTTATTTCTATTTTAAATTTATTATTTTCATTAAATGTTAGATATTTTAATTTTTTTCTTTATTAAAATTCATATTAAAATAAATAACTACAAATTTTTATTTATTTTATTTTTGTTTAGTTTAGTTTATCATGTTTTCCATTATGTAACTTATATATCTATTGATTTTGTTGAATGAAAATCACTTTACCATGTTTACAATTTTTACCATGATTACCATGATTACCATTTTTACCATGTTTACCATATTTTACCATAGTATACCTTTACGTAACATATATATATATATATATTTGAATGAAAATTGCACTACCATGATTTCAATGGTTATAATATTTACCATTATTTAAATTGCTTAGCATATTTACTATGTTTACTATTACATAACTTAGTTCGGTTTTCCAATTTGATTTTACATTAGTATTGTAATATTTGAATTTGTGTATTTGTGAACTAATGCTTTATTTTTTTATTTGATGGATAATGAATTATCAATAAATTGATCAACCATATGATTTTGGAGATGAGCATCATGATCATACCTATAGCGAGCAATATTTACATGATCCTCTAGTTGTTCCCCAATCATCCTCATGTTCTCCCATAGCAACAAATAAGAGTTCAAGTGTTGGTAAATGTGGCTACACAAGTTTACCAAAATTATCAATTTCCCATTGTCAAGACTAGAGGATACTCATTCAGTTTGATGAGAATCATATTCCCAGATATCCAAATGTAAAAAAATATTTTAAGAGTTTTTTATCTACTCAATGTAAAATAAAATTAAGCATTATGTATGATTACCAGAGAAGTGTGGAAAAAGAGATAATATCTTAGTTGTGGTAGACAATTTTCGTATGATATTTTGTTATTTTTTAACTATTATTTAAATGTTTTATGTATAATATGTTTTACCTCTTCTTTATCAGATGACATTTGATATTCCTAACACTGGTGGAGTCAGGATGAAAATTGTATCGATGGATGCTAAAAGATGGAGGGATTTAAAATCAACCCTCACATCTATTTTCATTTTCGGTCATAGGAATCATGACAATCAATGTGATATATCACATTTCATAGATGAAGACACACGGAGATAATTTTTTGAATATAGAATAAAAAATTCATTTTTGGTAAGGGCAAGGTAAAATTTTATAATAATTATTATGTAAATGATCTTATTAATGTTTTATTAATGATTTTTTATTCTTTATTTATAGAGGATAAGGGAATTTCATTAGAAGATCCAATCTAAAAATGTATACCCTCATATTTTAGCTTGGGGATGTTATATATTATTGTAAGTACTAATGATGGAGGAAAAATTAAAAAAACTAAGAGATGATTCTTCAATCACTGGAAACGTTTCCCATTCATCCTCTCTATCTAGACATGAAAAAATAAGAGAGAGCTCGATTAGGAAAAAAGGGGAAATATCTTTTGGAAGAATCGAGAAATGTAGCTGATAGGATTGTATGAAATTTATTTTATTTATTTAAGTTAATTATATTCTTTTTATAATTTTAATCATTATAGAATTGTTAAATTAACCAATACAAGATTATTTTGAGGAGTATCTCTCACAGGGGTTATTTACAACTGCTGGGAGGCAAAATATTTTATCTTCTTCATAGGGAAAACCAGAATAGCCCAGTCATGTATGAGGATATCCAATGGGTGTATTTGTAAGAAAAATGTTGTCATATTCTTCAAATTCTTCCATTGAGGGTGTTTATCAAAAAAATGTAATCCTTGGAAGTTGAAGTTCATAATATTAATATGAAGATAGAGGAAAATATTAGAGCATTAGGACAGTCTATGTTTGTAGATATGCAAAGAAAATTTTATACTATAGTTCCAACTCCTCCACCTCCCCATGGAGACCCCATTATTTATACCCCACCTCCACCAGTGGCTCCCACTCCCCCGCCTCAGCCATCAGAACCCATTTTTTATCTTACTCCTATGCCACCACTTCCTACTTAGTGTGAGTTGTATGTTGATGATCCTTACCATCATATATTTTTATATGGGATGGTATATTGTATCAGAGATACCGTTCATCATCAACAGTTAGAGGTAGATAATCATAGGTACATTGTATAAGATATTATAGATAGATTAGCCTGAGTATCATTACCTACAAATTAGGTAACGACATTTGGACATAGTATCAGCCACTTTCTATTTTTCCATACAGACTTCTACGACTCATTACCATAGAGGTATGTATGTTATGTATTTTATTTTATTTTTTATTAATGTTTTTTTAATATTTGGAAGATAATTTTTTCTTATTTTTATAGGAATACTTTAAAGGTAAAGAAATATTGTATAGACAAAATCAAAGAAAAATGGATATGAAATCAGATAGAGATTCTTGTCATCTTGACAGATTATAAAGATATTCAAAAAATTTGGTGGATTATTATGATTTTCAAAAGGCTTATCTTGTTTAGGTACGTGTAATAAATGTGTGGATTGTTAAAAATGATATCATGGAGCTTGTTACTATAGATAAGTTGGGCATCAACGTGGTGAAATTTTTTTTCCATGTATGTCTTAACACCATTCCATACTGTATATTTATTAAAAATGTATACTTATTTCCATTTGGTATTAGGTTTATTTATAACAAGTGTGAGAAGAATGAATAGATAGATGCATATGGATTCATTGTCCCACATTTAATTTCCCCTGAATCACATGTATTAGATGAGGAACAAAGAACACTTTATATTGTTGAAGGATTTGAACATAATATAATCATGTAGAGAAGGATGATTCATGTTTTTGAGAGGTATGAAACATATATCTAGAAAAGTGTTCATTATATATTAACATAAAAAACCAATGTCCTTAAATTTTCTTTTATATCAGTGATCATTGGATGTTAGGTGCTTTTTTTAGGAGAGAAAACACATTATTAGATATGCTATGTCCATGGAGATGTGTTGGGAAGTTATAATAATATGTTGTAAAAGTATGTTTCAATTTCTTAATAGTTGTTTATATTATATAAAATATTAAATTTATCTAATTCATAATATTATATAACAGGGTATGGTTCTACATTCGAAAAAACATAATGAAAAAGAGTGATAAGATCAAATATGTAAAATTAAAGGTAAATATCCATTTATAATTTTTACATTTCAATTTATTACATAAAAATGATATTTTGAATTGAAACTCATTTAAATTTAATTTTCATGAAGAAAAAGGCATCATCAAATGCAGATATTATATGTTAATATTTACATATGAAATAATTACAACTAGAACAGTAGTGAAGTTTGACCTTGTAAGATTTCCGTATAAACATTGTTATAATATTTCATTTTATTTATTCATTATACAGGTTAACTAATATTCTCTTAATTTGTATCTATTTGATGACCCTTAACACTATAGTGATCAAGTGGTCAAACACTTACAATTGGAATGATCAAATTATTTTACAGGTTTGATTGGATTTTTGTTTTTTGTAGTGTAAAATGTAAATTTGAACATTGTAATTATAATTGTGTATTTGGTAGTTGTTTTTGTTGGGTTTAGGTATTTTAGTTGAAATTTTTTCTTTCAAATGTTATATGTGTGAATGCTTAATTTGTCTGTCTTTCTTCTTATTTTGATCTAGTTATAATGTTTTTTCGGTATGGATTCTAGTCTTTTTTCATCTGCTTTTGGTCTGGTTTCTACTTGTTTCATACTTTGGCAGAGCTTAGTAATGGTTTCATGGGGGTGGTGGTGTCTAGGGGGTGGGGGGCTATCCAACAATAGGGGTGTATAGGGGGTTGGGGTGTCTAGGTTGTGGGTGGTTGTCCGTGGTGGGTGGGGTGGTGTTTAGGGTGTGGGAGGGTGTCAAAGAGTGTAGGGGGTGGGAGGCTGTCTAGGGGTGGGGGTTGTCAAGTGGGCTGTGGTGGTGTCAAGGGGATGGGGGGACATCCAAGGGGGTTTTCCAAGGGGTAGTGGTGTCCAGGGGATGGGGTGTCCAGGGGCTGGGGTGGGGTCTATGGGGTGGGAGGGCGTCCAAGGGGGTAGGGGGTGTGAGGGTGTTCAGGGGGTGGGGGTTGTCCAGCGGGGTAGGGTGGTGTCTACTGGGTGGGAGGTTGTCCAAGGGGGTGGGGGACTGTCCAGGGGGTTGGGGTGTCTAGGGGTGGGGGTGTCCAGGTGGGTGGGGGTTCCTTGAAGGTGGGCGGGTGTCCAGTGGTGTGGGGTGGTGTCTAGGGGGTGGGAGGGTGTCCAGTGGCGGCGGCTATCTAGTGGGGTTGGGTGGTGTCAGGGTGGGGCTAGTCCAGGGGGTGGGAGGGAGATCCAGGGGGTAGGTGTGAGTAGGGGGTGGGGGTGTCCAAGGGTTGGGGGTGTCTAGGGGGGTGTCCATAGGGGTGGGGGTCCCAAGGGGTCGGAGGGTGTCCATGGGGTGGGAGGCTGTAAAGGGAGTTGGGGTTTCCCAGGGGGTGGAGGGTCTGTGTAAGGGTTGGGGGTCCTAGGGGTGGGAGGGTGTCTAGGGGTGGGGTAGGTATAGGGGGGTCGGGGGGTGTCCAGGTGGTGGGGGTGTCCAGGGGGTGGGAGCGTGTCCAGGGGTGGGGGTTCCCAGGGGGTGATCGGTTGTCTTGGGGGGTTATCCCTGGGGGTGGGGGCTGTCATGTGGGGTTGGGTGGTGTCCTGTGGTTAGGAGGGTATCAAGGGGGTGAGGGTGTCCAGGGGGGTTGGAGGGTGTCCAGGGGTAGGGGTGTCCAGGGGGGGTTGTCCATGGGGGTAGGGGTGTCCAAGGAGTGGGGGATGTCTAGAGGTGGCTTTGTAAGGGGTGGGGTTTTCTAGGGTGTGGGAGGGTGTCTAGGGGGTACGGGCTATCTAGTGGGGTGAGGGAGCTATCCATGTGGGTAGGGGTTGTCCAAGGAGTGTTAGGTTTTTTAGTTGAAATTGTATGTTTCGAATGTTGTGTTTGTGAATGTTTAATTTTTCTTTGGTTCTTCTTGTTTGGGTCTAGTTCTGAAGTTTTTATGGTATGTATTCTAGCCTGGTTTTGGTCTGGTTTTGGTCGGTTTTCTTCTTATTTCAGGACTTCTTTGGTATAGCATTGTAATGGTTGAAAGGTTTTATTAAAAAAATTAGTTTTTATGTCGTTTATTTTATAAATGACATAATAAATGTATAGGAATGGGTTTTTACATCATTTTTTATAAATGATGTGTTATATATGTTCTTACACCAGTTAAACAATAACAGACGTGAAAAAAGGCTTCGCATATAGGTATATTATTTCTATTATTTTCATAACTGATGTGATAAACTGGATTTTCATGTCAGTTTTTTAATAACCAATGTGAAAAACACTTTGAAGGTGTAGTTTATTACATCGGTTATGTAATAAAAAATGTAATAAACAATATAACACATCATTTATTTAAAAGAAAATGTAATAAATCATGATTCAGAATCATTTTCCATGTCGGTTTTTTAGGAACTGACATGAAAAATGCTTTGGATTTGTGATATTTATGCCAGTTTTAAAAATACCAATTTAAAAAACAATGTTTATAACATCTCCTATAATAATATCGGAAAAAAATCGACATAAAAAATATAATATAACTGATGTAAAATGTTTTTTTGGAACTAGTGTTACTCTATCCCATCCTTGGAGAATTAACATTTGAAATGTTGTTTTTATTAGGGCATGAATGAGCTATTATTATGATGATCCATTATTGTTATCCTGGTTAATACATGGTATATGTATGTGAATTTTCTATTCAAGTTGGTCATTGTTATCCATATTGTGTGTGGTGAATAAAAGCCCTTATTTGAGGTTGGGGATCCAAATTCTTAACCATTTTATGGTCATGTGTTATGATTGAATGATTTTATAGTCCAATGTGTGGTTAGTGTAGAACATATTAGGAAAATTATTAATTAGCATTAAATTAAATAAAATGGGATTTGGATAATTAAAATGGGTTTACAGTTTTTGTAATACTCTTAAAACAATTATACCTAATTGTATTCAATTTTGAAAACCATGGTCATTGTGATAACTTCTTTTCCAATTGTTATTATGATTCTTAAACCCCTGTTCAATTTATTTTATGATCCCACCCTTGATAAATAGTTATGTATATACACATGGTTGTTTAATTGAATTCCCATGGAAATCCAAAAGATTTGATGCAGAACCCATGCTCTGTAATGAAGTAATTCTAATATAATCATGTTTGTCAAATTTGATTTGATGTTTTTCTGATATTTGAACATGTTTTTTTGTGATATTTTGATTTTTTCTAATCATTTTATTATATATGATCCATGTGGAGGATTATGCTGTGATCGTTTGGATAGTCTTGGTTATGGACTATTTTTATGTAGAAAAATAATTCTTCGTTTGAATGATTTATATAATAAACTAATGTTTTGTGTTTTTGATATGTGGTTATGTTTATATGGCTTTCCAAATGTTTTTTAGATGGTTATTGGAGATAGATGATCTGTTTTGAGATATGGATGTGTTAGTTCAAAATTTATCTATTGAATTAATTAAAATCATGAAAATAAGATGAAATGGGTTGGTAAATTTAAAGACTCGGATCTTTTTATATAATTTTATTATTTATTTGGGATTATTAAGAGTCTGTAAAAATTGATGGCACGTGACTCTGAGGCCTAGAGAGCCTGAAATAAAATTTTGAACTTTTTTAAAGGTATGTTCAGTAAACGTGCGAGAAGAAATTTCTTTCTATTGAACTAGTGCTCAGATATAGAATCCAAGAGCACTATTGATTTTCAGCGCCATGATTTGATTAAGGTAATATAATCTTCGACCAACAAGGGTTAGAGAATAAAGTTAATTTTTTTACTTTAAAAAAAAAAATTCCCATGTTTTTTTATTCATTTTTTGTAACCATTGCGTGACAGTAGTGGGACAGCAGTGAAACATCAGACTTTTAATGAGATACTTTTAATTTCATAAACCTGTCGTTTCTTTAGTTTTGTAACAACAACACTTATGTTTTAAATTGAATCATTAATTATGGTTAATTAATGAATCATAATGTTAAACCCAATGTGAGGGATTAATCGCTGTTTAAAAAAAAATCGGCATGGATTTTGGTGACTCATGAAAGGAACCTCTGAGGAAGTTCCGGAAATGTCTTCCACCAATGTAGAGTAGAGCTTCGACTGTGGTTGGAGGCTTTGAACCGGGAAACGATGGACAAAGACAAGCACCGATGAACGTGGGTTCTTCTCCCACACGCGCAATGTCTTCCACCTTTCCATGTAGGTTTTTGTCCAGATTTATTTCTAAGGGTTTAATGATTTCATCTACCCATGGAAATGCTAAATTCAATCCATGTAATAATGCTAACATGAAGGGTGTGGGCCGAATGAACAAGGCCTGGACCCTCCCCCGATCTCTCTATTTTTTGAATTCTTCGTGGAAAACCATCCAAAATTGCGGCAAGAAGAAATAGAGAGTCGTGCAGTGATGACAGCATCCCGGGAGGCCCATAGTTTCAGAAGGAAAAGAAAATGGACCTTCAAAGCTTCACAAGAGGCCCACAGAAGCTCCCCCGGTGTGGCGGCAACCGAAGGAGGAAGGGACCCGCTCTCGATGACCGCAAAGAGGTGGCAGCACCTGAATGTGCAGCGACAGACAAGGGTTGTAGGCCGACGCCAGTCGCATTGACGGAGGTGGTGAGCCGCGACAGTGCGATACAGATGATGGTTGTTGCTCCGAGCCACAACATAGGGTAGAACCACACCTCACAGGTTCTGCTGATGACCGTTCCAAGTCGACCAGCCATGCGGTGTGCACCAACTAGCACCGCTAAAGGTGGAACCCAAACAGACTTAGTCTGTTTAGTAGAAGAACTGACCCCCACACCTAGCTAGTGGGTCGCGGCTCGCTAGCAGACTGATCTAGCTCCGCGTCCTAATGGGATGCATATGACAAGGTGTGTTGGATTGAGGATGCATCCCTAAAGGCTGAACCAGACCCAACAAGATTCGGATGAGCCATGTCGGTTTAGGACGGGCCAGAACCGATTTTGGCCAAATTTCACTTAAAGGGGCATATCTCCTAAACTGGATGTTCATTTGACAAACCATCTACGGCTATGGAACCCTTAGGATGAGGAGTTCCTTTTGATATAATCCATGTGTATTTTTGAGAATGTTGGAGTATGTCCGGGTTTGATCGCACTCAAATCCAATAGGGCCCCAACACTAAAATGCCTATAACTTACAGACCAAGCATCATATTGACGCGTCGTCTATTGCATTGGAACCCTTATGGCATGGGAGTTCATTGGGTTACTTATTAGTGGGACTGAGTGGTAGTTGAGGTAAGACCAATGTATTAAGGAGTGGTTCCTCCTGGAACCATGTGTTCTTAGTGCGGGAATCATGTGGTTGGTTGTGACGTGATGAAGGAATAGAGATCCTTTGTGGGTCCGCACTTAAAGATCCTCTGTGGGTACAAAAATAGTGAACCACCATGGTTAAGCACTTGGAAATCCTTTGTGGGTCAGCACATTGCGATCCTCTGTGGTTCAACACTTAACAATCCATCATGGGTTAGCATGTAGTGATCCTCCAACGGTCAGCACATTGTGATCCTCCGGTGCTTCATCGGAGGCACGTAGAAGCTCCACCGGCCCAACAGTGCTATTGACCAGAGGAGGTGATGGCTAGCTCTCGCCGATCGTAAAGAGGTGGTGGTGCCTGAAGGTGTCATAGTGGACAGGGGCGGCCGCTCGACGCCGATCGCATTGACAATGGTGGCATACCGCAGAAGCGCGCCATGGAGGAGGGTCACAGATCCGAGTTGTGGTAGAGGGTGGAACTGCACCCCATGGGTCCCGCTAATGACTGGCCCATGGGGACCGACTAGGTGATGTAGCACCAACTGGAAATGATGAAGGTGGAACCCGAATGGACTTAGTCCATTCAAGAGTGGAACTGACCCCTCGTGCCATGCTGGCAGGCCTTGCCCAGCCAGAAGGCCATGCCCAACCGGGTGGGCTGGGTCAAGACTGCGGCCCCACAGGCCAGATCGGGCTGAGCCCAACCAGTTTGGGCCAGGTGCGGTGGGCTGGGTCGGGTTGGACCTAGACCCATTTAGGCTCAGTTTCTTTTGAAGAGTCATATCTCATAAACCATACGTTGGTTTGATGGTCCTTCTACAACGCTGGAAACCATAGGACGATGCAGTCCTTTTTAAATACTACACTTACATTTTGGAGAATGTTGGAGTACAAATTGTTTAAATTATTCTTGAATCTAATCAGGCCCCGACACTAAAATGTTGATAATTTACAGAAGGTTCATTCATTTGACATCTCGTCTGTTGTATTAGAACCCTTATGACATAGAGGTTCATCTGGTTACATCATTGTGGGACTTCATGGTAGTTGAGTTATGAAAAATGGATAGAGGAGAGTATCCTCCTATAATTATGCATGCTTACTATGGGAATCAAGTGGCAAGATGTGGCATGAGGAAGGAATAGAGATCCTCTATGGGTCTGCACTTAGCGATACTCCATCAGTCAACACTTATTGATCCTCCATGGGTCAGCACTTAGCAATACTCTATGGTTCCGAACATATAAATCCTCTTTGGATTATCACATAGTGATCCTATAGGTTTTATCACATAGTGATCCTCCATGGGTTAGCACCTAGCGATCGTCTCCGGGTCATCACCTATCGATCCTTCATGGGTCTGCACATACAAACCCTCTGTGGGTCAACACCTATCAATCCTCTTTGGGTCAACACCTAGCAATACTCTATAATTTAGTAGCCAAGGATCCTCTATGTGTCATCACCTAGTGACCTCGTGTGGTTTAGTAAAAAAAGTCTCTCCACAGAATAAGATGATCTAGCTTTACGATTAATCATCTTTATTCTGGTTATTGAGGATGTATACCTGGTTTGAGCTATGTATTTACTTGTGTTATGATATTGGGATATTTCACTGTGGTTTTTTCATTTGTGAAATTTTGGGAGACCTTTGGGGGATCTTGGGGTCCCTAATGAGTATTGTTATACTCACCCATGCATGGGCTTCACTCGCAACATATTGTGTTTTGTGCAGACGATGGAAAACATTGAAGGTGGTTTGGGATCTATAACCAGACAGTGCATAGAGGTGACCAAATGACATAGAGAGCCGTAATGATGAGTTGTACCTACAATTTAGGTAGGATCCATGGTGGATGACCTCTGGAGATATTTTTAATTTTCGATGTATTTTTCTTTTTGTTGCATTTGTATTCTGACCCATTCTGCTTTAGCTCACACTTTTACTTTTAGTAGTTATATTGTGTGGTTTGTTCTTGTTGTGTTCCTAGTCTATGTGTTTACATATTTTAAGGAAATTACTTCCCATTTTAGGGATATACTATTCATGTAATAGTCTCCAACCCATGGCCTACAGAAGGTGGTTTTGGGGTAGTCACGGCATGGACACCGGGGGATGGGTCATGATAGTAAATTAATAATAAAGGGATAAATTAAATATTATAACATATTATAATTTATTTTTATTAAATGGATTATATGTGAAGAATTATATTTTAATGGTTCGAGTTAATGTTAATCAAATGTTTTTATAAAGGATAGTTGGGGAAACTAATTATTCCAAGAAATAGTGTGAAGGGTAATTGAATGTTGAATATTGTGGTGGTTGTGTATAGTTTTTCATTTATAAGTGGGATTAGTTAGAACATATGTTGGGTTGTGGTTTTCTATGTATCTATATACTTTATATGGATAAGATAAATAATAACAAAACGATCTGTGTTTCAGGTATTTTCCGCTAAAATCGACGAAACTGGCAAACCAGTTGTTTATCTAACCCCTCTTCCCACACTCATTATTTATTAATAGTGATGATAATATGTGATAGTGTGGTATATCACCCATTCATAATATGGTTGGGTTGTGGATATCCCAAATTAGTATAGGTTGATGTTGGGGATCACCCGGTGATAATGAAGATATAATGTGTTGTGGGGGTCATGCATTGTCGGGGGGGGGGGGGGTTGATTTCCTTCTCATATATGATACCATAATCTTCTGATTATGTGGAGGAGGCTATGATATTATGTTTAATGATGGTGGCACAAGATTCTAGACACTACATGATGTTGGTATTGGTAGGGATACAATTTTTCTATCTTTATATATGGATGGATAAAAGTTGAGATATAAATAAATGTTATGGGTGATATAATGTTGGAAATTGTAGTATGAGAGTGGTTAATTACTGAGAAAGTGGTTTTGGGTTCCTTGGATTTATATTCCTCTAATAAAATGTTATTATAATTGATTTGATATTTATAGTGTGTTCTATTATGAGGATGTGAATGATTACTTTTCTAGTTTATGGGTATAATTATTATTATATTTGTTCCATGATTCATTAGTATTCTATGTCACATGGGAAAGAGATACCATGGGTTTGATCATACTCTGAATTCAATTTAATCCCACCCTACATTTATATGAAATGGTTTTTAGGATTCTGAGTGGAATTAGGGGACCAATCATGACATTTATTTTGTATATATTAGAGATCTTACTGAAAATATTCCATAAGATATCACTTTTGGTAAGTATTTAATGAATTTTATTTTAATTTTTGGATATTATTCTTCAATTATGGTATTTTTTTGTTTTTGTTTTATTTTATGTGTTGGAGTTATCTAGTGGTTCATTTTGAAAATCACTTGATCCTTATTACTATTGGGATTAATTTGTTCCATTAGGGATAATTTTATAAACTCATTTTTTGTTTCTTAGTTACAGCCTAATGAATGTAGGGTGAGGGATCACTATCTCTATTTCTTCATTTTAATACCATGTGAGGTACCATCAGATGGTGGGGTACATAACAAAATTCATTTGTCAACATCAAACTCCATTGGATCAATAAAAATAGTTGTTTTCCATAGAAGATTTGTGTTATAATTTACTCGCATAAAATTCCTTGAGATTATAAAATATATAATTATAGCTCATGTACACATGTTTTTTCTGTTTTTTCCCAAATATCTCTCATTTTAACCCTTTAGAAACTATTTACATTCTAATATAACATGATATAAACCAACTAAAAAATAATAATACTCTAATTCAGTAATTGTATTCTTATATAATTATTTATATTATGAAAAAACTAGTGTAGTATCTTTTACATGACTATTTCAGTTAAATAATAAAGTTAAAAAACTCATACTAATTAAAAATTTATCTATCATTAAACAAAAAAATAAAAACTAATTAAATAAAATGATATGAATTTGATATATATTGGATTATAAATGAATTAAAAACAGAATGTAAACAAAATAATTTCAATTCACATATGAGTATAATGATGATCCTTTATTATTATAGTAATTAAATTATATATTTGGTCAATAAAATTGGTTGAAATGATATTTTTTTAGGATAATTGTTGATCTTTTCTATTTGATAAAAATTTGAGTTGTAATAAAAAAAAGTAAGATAATATGTTCTTGATCCCCAAAATTTCTAAAATCTTGATCAATTGAAAATTATCCTAGTACAGGAAAGAAATATCTAAATAATTACTTTTTTATGATGCTCAAGTTATAATGTTATGATGTCAAAAACTATACAATGTTTTAAGATATTAATATGGAGTTACGGATGTGAAAACTCAAGATTTTATGTTGTGAAGATACGAATAATGAACTAAAAGGGTTTTATTGAGTTTAGTAGAAGAAAAATTGTATTGTTGCTATAGGAGGAAAATCAAGAAGGAAACTTGAACGATTCAATCAAATATGGATGATTGTAAATGGGTTTTTTATATTAAGATGATTGGTAAAAAAAATCATATGGTGGATGGATCGTGGTTGTTAAGAGTAGTGTTTTAAATTATAATTAGACAGTATAATTTGAATCTAGTGATATAGATAACGTTTAAAACAAAAAATAGACTACATATGATAGAGAATAATATTAATTCCTTCCAAAATATGTTCATTGGATTGTGATATATAATATATATTTTTAGATGTAGGATTACAAGAAGGAGACACACCATCCCATGAGGTAGATCATGATGAAAAAACTTTTTGGATTCTCGTAAATTGAGGGAATATGTGAAGCACATCAGAATGTGAATGGATAAGTTTATGGAACCACACCAATAATACAAAAGTGATCAAAAATTAAATTTTTTATAATTTTCCTTAATTTCAGAATTCATTTTAATATTATAGTTTTAATAAATCAAGATTTCATCACAATGAGACAGACAAATATAGTGGATCCAATAAAGTTTCCTCATGATCAATAATTTCTTGTCCATTTACATTTTATGAATTAATTAAACATCTATGTTCTGATGTTTTACCTTATAGGGATTCTTTCATGTAAATAATATAGAATGAGCCTTGGGAATTATATATACGGATTACAAAGTCATATGGTGTGACGATTGTTGGTGCCAAAATATGTAGAGAAGAAGAAGAAACACAAAGAGGAACCCACCCCCATTAGAGTTGCCTCACAAAGCCTGTTCATGGAGCCCCACAATACCGCGACCAGTGTGAAGATTCCTCCTTTGAAGGTGCCATGAAGCAAAGAGGCGGGAGGCTTTGTGATCCCAATGATTTTTTCAAAGACGCTTAAAATCATAGAGGTGGGAGGCTTCACAATATAAAAGATGTTTTCTAAGCCTCTGCGAAGCAAAGAGGCGGGAGGATACATGGTCTGAAAGTCATTTGTGAATCCACCATGATGAAAAGAATATAGAGGCTAAGAAGTTATGAGAAAGCACCATGTGGCTTCATGTCACGCACACCCTTCTTTGCACCGCCTCTTACCTATAAATATCAGGCTCCCCTTGATCCCAACAGATGGTTCATCCTACCATTTTCCTTCTCAGCTCTGAAATCATGAAGCACTTTATGCTCTATAAAAATTAAGCTATTAGAGGTACTTTATCATTACAAAGTGCCTTTCATTTTTTATAGAAAATACACATCTTCATGGTGGAATTTCATCCGTGAAGCCCATGGGCCTTTGTAATGGAAAGAGATCCCTAAGGGGAATCAGGTATTCATAAATAAATCATGCTTCACAAATTACCTTCCATGAACATGTGAACAACATTCTAAGGCAGGGTCATTTTGCTTCTCGAGGTATATTGCTTCATAGTGCTATGATTCTCAAGGAAACCTTACTTCATGTATCTCTACTACGCAAGATCCTTTCTACTTCACGAAGCACCCTCCATGTGAACCTATTCCCTATTCCTAGGCTTGTAAACTCAACTTCGTCAAACATACACCTTGGAAAAGCCACTCCACAACATGGAGAAGTAGAGCATAACGAGGACTCTTCATGTGAACCAATTTGATCCACAAACCCTTTTCCCATATGGCCCCTAGGTCTATATGAAGTTACTTCAAAGTCCCTTGGGTGGTGCTTCATGTTGCGTTTCTTCGACATATGCTTCGTCCCAAAGGCACGCTAACAGATATTGATTCTTTTCATATCAACGCTACTATGGACCCCTCACTGTATCACTCCATGACACCACCTCACCATGGAATTGTTGATGCCTTCCCTTAACCAAAGGTTAAATCATGCCAGTTTTGTAAGTCATAGGGGTGCGGAGTGAACCCGCCTCATTTGAGCTGTAAGACATTAAACATCCAAGAACCGTCTTCCTCTGCACATGACGATAAAATATAGTTTCACCTTGTGCCTTCTACGCAGGATTCCTTATCTCAGAAATTATCTACACCCACTCGTCTCCACAAGAGTGAGATATTCCACATATGTAATGAGATCCTCTTTACTGTAGCAATGCATGTTCGCTGGGAAGGGAAACTGGCATGGTGTAAGCCGCTATCCTTTCTTATAAAGGGAATCACTTATGCTCCTCCTATCTTCTTCGAAGCCAAATACTAAAAGGTGATAGGGTCACAGGGATCCTCAAACCCTCATCCCTCTTCCTCTGGGCTTTGTCACTATCGGGCCTCCATCCTGAAGTATGTCTCAATCTCCATCTCCATTGGCTACTCATCGTGTAAGCCCCAATTTCCTCTTTGGGCTACTAACCATGTGTAAGCCCCACCCAAATTCCTAGGGATGGAGTTTTTGCAACGTGATAGTCTGGACTTTACTGCCTCTTTTTTCTCACACCGAGAATTACTCACATGGGATTAGAGTAATCATCGACCATGACATCCTCTCTAGTCCACCTTAGAGTGTAATCCCCTAACTCTCCCAGACTACGTGGAGTTTGATTCATACAGTAAAAAGGTACGTAGGAAGCCTCCCTGAGGTTCCATCCCACACCTCAATTGGTTTCGACCCCTTCACATCGGTTCACCCTCGTCCCATATGACATTTAATTGTACCCACCATCCCAAACTAGGTGTAATTTGATCCTTTCCATTGAAAGTTACATAGGAAGCATACCAGAGGATCCATCCCAACACCTACTGGTTCAGACCCCCTTCAAGTCGGTTCACTAAAATCTCCCAAACTATGTGGACATTGATATTTTCCTAGATAGAATATGTAGGAAGACTTCCTATGGATCAATCCCAATACCTACCAATCCCAAATTCTTTCACCTCAGTTCACCTTTGTCTCACATGAAATTAAAATGTATGACCCTTTTCTATCCTACAAGACAATAAAATGTACCAATTAGAACTATTTGGTCTTTTATCCTTGTCCAATAGACAGAGCATATAGGAAGCCTCCTGGAGGATCAACACAAACCAGTGGTAAGCTATTGAAACCCCAATCAATGTTAAGTCATTGTCAACCCGAACCAGCCGTAACCCAATAGAACCCCCATCAACGGTAATTATTTATCCTCCCCAACCAGTGGTAAGCCGTTAGAACCCCAATCTATGGATATTATTTGTCATCCCGAACTAGCGGTAAGCTATTGGAACCCCAATCAGTGGTAAGCCATTATAACGCCAACCATTGGTAACCCGTTATGTTCTCCAATCGACAGTAAGTTGTCATGTTCCCCATTCGACGGTAAGTCGATGTGGTCTCGTTTGTTGGGATCCACATCCTCAATCCACCCATTGGGAGTTAGACAGACATTGGGATACTAACCACATTTAAGCATCGACATGTCATTGTGTCATTGTCCTATGTGTATATCTCGATTCTATGACCCCATCCAAAACTACGCAGACTATGATCCATGCCAATGCAAGGTACATAGGAACCCTCCCTGAGGTTCAATACGATCACCCATGACTCATCGTGTTCTCTCTACCTTGAGCCTATGTGTTTCTGGAGGTTCATGCTCAAACCTGGAGGTTTCACTTCCTCTAGGTCCCATCGATACAGGTTTCCTCCTCAGGTGTCCCATCACCCCATAAAACTACATGGAATTTGATTCCCTACCAATGGGATACATTGGAAGTCTCTTCAAGGATCAATCCCAACATCATTGTCACCCTCGCATCACCTCCAACCCACTCTCCATCAATTATCAACAATCTATATCCATCTTGATTCTTACCCAGGCCGTCACATCCCAGTGAGATCATGTCACCCAGTTTCTTGCTTCTCTTAACTGTAATCTATTAGCTAACCATGTGTTATCCCAAGAACCAGTATTCCCTCCAGGGGTCACACCAATATGATCCACACTTTTTTGTGTTTTGGTCATTTCATTCAATCTCTGCTAGATGTTAAAATCATGGCATACCCTATGTTAAACATGGGAAGATGAGAAAATCCTCAGAGACATTCATATGGAATACAATTCCCCACATTCTATATGGTATGCCTTGGCATTTTTTGCCCTTGATAAGCCATATCATAAGTGGAAGAAGCTAAGACGCACCAGTGTTCCAGTGTCCAGATAGGCCAGCGATATTCAACATGACTACTCCCCTGACCGAAGGTTGCTGCCCTGGACGGACCCCTTGGAATGTCCTGAAAGATATATCATAATTTTCTGGAATCCATAAGTATATAGTACTGGGAAGAGTTTCATGAACAACATCTTAAGTCTATGAGGGAGACCCAGACTAGGTGACGAGTTCCGAGGAGGAATCCACTAAAGGATTCAACAACATCCCATCATCCTATTTCGATCAATGAGGAAACGTCCCAGGAGAAGCGAAGGATTATTCCAGCCTTTGGAATGTGGGAATGTGAGGCAAAAATTTATCATGTCCTCAACCAAATAAGGGATGTATGTGATCCTGGGAGAAAGCATAGGAAACAGAAATAGTGAACCCACATTAATTTATTCTCTTCATTGTGGAGGTAAAATGTTTTCGAGACATTATTGGACTAGCATGTCAACGAATCTAGTTATATAATTCCAGGTCCCACAAAGAAAATAGTGGGCCTAGTAAGAAACTCACTAGAAATTAGGGCTGTTCAATGTTGGAAATCCCAGTCTATGACGTTTTCATCGTGGATCCTTCTTACCATCCAAGAAAGTTGTTATGACCCTGGGGCACTAGAGGTTGATTTCCTTATTTCATCACTAACGGTTAAATAAACCCGCCTTCCATGGCTCAAGATAACGTAGTAGGAAATCAATCACTTCCCACACACCAGCACAGGGGTAAGAGAAACCTCAATGTGGCAATCCCACAGGGCCCCATCGCTTCAGCGACAGCTTCCACATCTAGAGCTGTAGGGTTTCCACGCCCTATCTCCCCATCTAAAATTATTCAATGAAGGGTAATAAATTACCTCGTTCAACGGTAAGAGGGGTATGGGATTATTCCAACTCATAATATGGATCATAATGACATAGAGGATTATGTTACTCGTCACCACCACCACCCCTAGGGTCTGCATAGGGTTCCACTACTCCCTACTCTGACGCATAACCATTTCTGGTGCCTCTCCTGGGAACGCTTCAATGACTCCATCCCCTACTCCAATGAGGTATGGGATTTTCGGCCTCGCCCAGATTGGATCCCATTCTAGGGGCACTCAATGAGGGATCCCACAAGGTGATGTCAACATCACCACTCGGCCCCATGAGATGAAGAGCAGGTAAGTTTTGCGCCTGCACTTCATGCCTCAGTCCAGTTAACACGGTGCCAGCGTCGAGCACAGGCAGAAAAGGACACCCGCCATGGGGAGTCAACGTCAATGACTATCATGGCCTGTTCCACCACTAACATATGCCATAAATTCTTTATATATTGCGATTAGGGGAATACAAACACCAAACACAGATCGAGGCCCCAACTTCCCTATGGGAAGGCTGGGTCACCGATATAGGTGGCGGCTGCCACAGACTGACCTATGGAAAAGATACCATGTATGGAGGCCCTCCCTTTACCATAACCCATGAGAGCGTAGGTCCATCCCACTCCCATGATCGGTGTACATGTCCTCCCCATGCCACCTTCAATCTAGATGAGGGTCCTTCCGGCTACAGTGATGCTCTGTACAGTAGGCACATCCGCACCCACAACCTCAGTTATGGAGTTTTTGCTATTGTCATAGGTCACCAGTGTGAATATATTATGCATCTCGTCAACCTATAGTGTGGAGGGTCTTCCCCATGTCCTTAAATCCATTTAATAAGGTCCACATCATCCTAAAAACTAGAGAGGTGGAGGTTTTCCTTTCTTCATAAACACCCATCATTGAGGTCTTACCTGTTTCTGCTCAGAAAGTACAAGGACCCTCCTCATACTGTGCTATTTGGGGACACATGCATGGAGGTCCTACCCATGCCCCCACCAGCTCCAGAGGAAGTCCTACCCACTCCAGCAGCTCTCATAGATATTCCCTCTGCACGCCAGCTAGTGGATATGGTGGTCCTCCCTGTGTTCCTTTTGATATATTTTTAGGATCTCCTTGCACCCTAACTCACCCAGGCGGAAATCGTCTCTACCCTCACAATGCTATGGTCGACGGTCCTCAAGCCAAAAAAATACCCTATCCCGAAGTTCCAACCTAGGGTAGGAGGGCAGGTATCCACCACCATAATAAAAATTATATAAATATTCAGACTGTGATTAAACCATTATAATTCTCATATTCTGAGGCAGAATACAACTCAGTAATTGATCCATCACCTTGATCATATATTTCAAGGGTCGGTGTAGGAACAAGGCGCATCATCCACATCCTTCCAGAATGTGAGGTCCACCAGATCCATACCTCCCTCTGCATATACATCTAGGAGGAAGAAGATTTGGTGTCCCCTAGGGTCTGGATGTGAAATCACCACCATCATTGCAATGACCACTCTCTACCTCAACCAGAGATCATGAAGAATTACTTTGGGGACCGACGAAGGATGCGCAGTGGCATGGTCTGATGCTAGCAGTCGTAGTCCCTACACCAAAATTGTGGTCCCCTACCCGTCTTTTTGTGATGTGGTGGATAATTCACTACACTCAGCAAATGATAGCCTAAAATGTGGCAGCTTGTCAGCCTGTTCTATGTATTCTCCACTCGGTAGCCTACTATCTCAGCGGTATACTTCTGTTCCACTAAAAGTCCCCTAACCAACTCTAGTTGATGATTGGGGAAACCAAGGGCCAGACCCCAAGTGTGGTACAAGAATCATGTGGGACATTATGGTGGCGAACCATTTCCTAGAGATATTTTGGCCAGTTTATACGCTGAATTTTAGTGCACCTAAATCACTCACCCATGAGTAGTTTTGAAGAATTCGTCTAACCCTCTGGGTGACTTGCCTTCATCTTCTCCATTGATGAGTGGCCTACCCCAGGATTTGAGAACACTTAAAAGACCTTGTTCAACAATTCCATTTGGTTTATTTGGCGTCACTTTCCATGGCCCAATTCCCTGAGTCACCAGGCCACCATAGGACCCTCTAACAATGATGCATTCATGGATTTAATTTTCTCTATAGGATTATCAAGGATGCTTCACCCCACATGTAGATATGTGGTTGGGAGTAGTATGTGACCCTCCATTTAAGTTCTATCTGGTGCTACCCTAACATTCCATGCGATTTTGAGGATATGACTCCAGGAAGAGTTGAGGATTACATGGCCAAACTACCAGGAGGAGAGAAAAATCTAGATATCCTTAGAGAGGACATTCCCCTATGAGGGAGTATCACACCTATTGGATCTATTGGGAATGATCTCTCTCCAGCAAAGAAATTTAATGGGTCTTCCTATACCTACTGAGTCACTATCCTTTGGAAAAAATCTCAATAAGGGAAAAGAACAACATGGTGTCATCAAACCCATTGAACAATCTAGTTCAGTGAAAAAGTCAAAGGATGATACCGAAAAAACTATGTTGTGTCCGCATCTCACAGAGCACAAGAATATTGTCGATGACCTCTTTGTCGAAGGAGTTGTGGTGCGACTACCAGACTACGGTGATCCTCAGCCAGGGAAGTAGGGGCAGGTACAACAATCCCATTTGAATTGCCTCTAGGTTACCCTGACCATCATTCCCATGTAGACAGGGTAGAGGCTGGAACTTATGGAAACATGGCATGGTATCTGTACCCAAATCTATCTAAGTGATGTTATAATCTCCATAACCCAAATTAGTTCTCTAGCCACTCCATAAGTCATCCCACCAGGAACTCCATGTGCCATTGGGCCAGCTAATCATGTTGAAGAACCTTCCAATGCAATGGTGGTCAGGGATCCCCATCAAGATAGGAACCTCGCCCAGACGATTTGAAGGAGGCACTCATCGCTCACCTCGAGGCGTTGAAAACTCGATAGGTGGAAATCCTTCATGATTGGAAGCCATATCTAGCAAGGGTGGATAATATGCCAGCACCTCTGGGATTCAGAAATCCTACCTTCTCCCCCTTTAACTAGATGAGTTACCCATTGCAGCATCTTGACCACATCATCTCATGGTGAGGACCCATGCTTGGAACTCCAACACAGTTGAAAGCAACAAAACTATGTTTCTTCATACAGACATTGGAAGGGACGATGTTTTTTCGGTATAGCCAGCAACCTACAAGGTCAGTCTCTATCTGGGAAGACCTTCATAGTAATTTTCTCTACCAGTTTAGCTCTACCACCCAGAAGACAATCATTTCATACCTATTAAAATGCAAGCACATGCCTAAAAACACATCGTATAATTTTTCTCTAGGTGTAAAGGCCTCACCTACTCCTTAGATAAGCTGCTGACATAAGAATAGCTGTTGAAAATGTGTATTAGGAATGTCCAGGCTAAACTGTTACCCTCTCTCATTACCCATTATTACCCTGTTGGATTCTGAGACTTCTCTGATAATTACCAACACCTAGAAGATTCCTTACAGCAAGCTAAGAAGGCACGTCAGTTACCACCCGCAATTTAAGAAATAAGGGTACTAAGGATGACACTGCTACACTAGCATAGATAGTGGCCCCCAAGAAATTGGATTTCTTACTAGTGGATTCATATCTACAGCCTCGTAGAGGCCCTCCACCTCAAGTGCAGCCTCTGGTCCAGCAGCACCCACCTTAGAATCAGTAGGCACCTCTGCGTAATGCGTCGCCACCACCCAGGCAGGATAACCATTTCCTACCTCCATAAAAGGCTCATACAACCCCTCGTCATGAATAGGATCCCATAGCCCTCTTCTCATTTTGGAGAAACAATACGTACTCATTCAACAAGACTCAGGTCCTTGGTTATTTTTGAAGTGCCTTAGAACATGGGATTGCACATTTTACTGAATGTAGGAGGCCAGAAGAGTGAGATCTAACTAATCGCCCCAACTACTTCCCATATCACCAGATCCTAGTGAACACCCTTAAACAGTGATATGTGTTTAAATAATGGATTCAAGACCAAGTTTATATCAACATAGTCAGGTTAGACCCATCTCTGACACAAGTGGCTTGTGTTTTCGTGAATCCAGACAGCGGTAGTGAGAGTGAACGTGAGTGGCACTAGGTTTCTAACAGTATATCCCAGAAGTACGATGACTAGGTAGCTCATAAAGGAGTCACTCGTGTCCATGGTATTATTCGTCCATGTCTAAATTTTCCTGACCCTTTAGAAGAAACCACTTCACCCGCTGCCAATACCTTTACGTTAATGGCTCAGCTGTCATCTTCCCAGAGGAGCATGCGTCGACAGCGCAAAGGAAAACAAATTCCCCCACCAATGACACTTTCATCCTATACTATATGGGAATTCATGCCCCCAAAAATGTTGATTCCCCCCATAATATGTTTAGTGATGAAGGATTATTCATGTGATAGTTAGAGTAATGCCTCGGTTAACACCATGGAGTTGGTAAACCCCTAGATGATTCCTGACATCCAGGAGTGCCAGAAGGATCTTCCCAACGTCCCCAGCCATCAAAAACATCGACGAAGCTGTGACTATATGGGTCATTTGAGTGCCTACGTCAGAACTTCCATCCAGGCTGTTGATGTCCCCGAAACCAGACTATATGACCAGCACAAATCTCATCACATCCTGCCTTCTCATCTAGGGTCATCATGTCTGCCTTCGCTGCAATTTGTGCTACTAAATCATAACGATCCACCCCAACTGTGATGAGATTAGACAATCTCTACTACGGTCTGGTCTTAGTCATCTGGACCTCGCCCGGTAGTCACTCCACAAGTTTTGACCAATGAGCTATGGGGTATTCCCATCACCAGTCAGTCGTCGGTCCAGCCGGTATGGCCCTCTATACCTCCTTTCACTGAGCGAGCTCCTGTAATCATAATTTCACTCTTGGAATGTAATTATGATGTCCTAAAAAATCTTGCCAGCATTCCATCAAGGCTCTCCATCATTGAGGATATTCGCCTATTTTATGATATACGTGAATCCCTCGCTGATGATTTAAGAATCCCCCTCCAGTTTGAGACGAAATTATTAATAGAAGATGACTTCCAGGCTAAGGCAGTTGTGCATGCTGGATTCTAGGATGTTATCTCATTCTCTTGGGAAGATTAAGGCTCTCCAATATAGGGCACATCCAACCACTATACGTCACTGGCCATTTTAATGGTGTGGAGGTTCGTTGATGTCTTGTCGTCATGGGCTCTTGGATCAATGTAATTCTGACTTGGACACTGTGAAAACTGGGGTTCTCTGAGGATGATCTAAGTCCCTCTGATTTGAGGATTCAAGGATATGGTAGTACAAAATAGAAACTAGTCGGCACGATCTACCTAAAGACCCAATTTAGTGGCCTAGTTTCAAGCACCAAGTTCATGATTGAATCCGAACACACCTCCTACAATGCAATGATGGGTAGTCCATGGCTCCACCTACATACGGAGGACCCTTAATCATATCAATAGTTCCTTATTTACTCCCTTAATCGTTGAGTGGGAGTAATCTCTACTAGAAAATAGTTCTATACCCACGGTTTTGCAAAACACCGTGGGTATAGAGATAGTATATGAACCTATACGCACGGTTTTCCAAAACCGTGGGTATAGGCCACCTATACCCACGGTTGTGCCAAAGACTATGGGTATAGTTTTCTTTTAAGTCATATACCCACGATATTGGAGAAAACCTTGGGTATAGGGTATTTTCCGAAGACCTATACCGACGGTTCTTGAAAACTGTAGGTATTGCGGTTTTTTTTGAAGACCTATACCCACAGTTCTCCAGAACCGTGGGTATAGCTTTCCCACATTATGGCGGTGAAGGAGAATTAGGCAGGGCATGAAAAATATTGGGCGGGAAGACATTTTTTCACGATTTAAATTAATATATTTACATAAATATAAATATATATTTACAAAAGCTCATTATCTCGGCTGGTAAAACCTTTTTGCGGGTGTTGTAGGTCGCAATTTCAATTCATGTTATTAACATTTTTCTAAAGACTAATTATATTAATATATATACATAGATGTATGAAAATATATCAAATAAAAATTATAGGTCGGCTGGTCCCTTAGGCAGGCGGGGCCATAAGGCATACTGTGTGACACGGGTTCGAATTCGCCTCTACGCATTTTTTGAATTTAAATACCACATGGATCATATTAATATATATACTTATAAGTAGATATATAAATCAATGAAAAGTCATAGCTCTACTGGGGTCTTGGTGGGGTGCGTCCATGAGGTGAGGCATACAGTGCGGGTTCGAATTCCCCTGTGCGCTATTTTTTGAATTTAAATACCCCACGGTTTCTAAACCGTGGGGTCTATTGTGTGCCATGATGGAATAGTGGTGTGTCACACTTTGACTCCCCTATACCCATGGTTCTCCAAAACTTTGGTTATAGTGTGAGACCTCTTTACAGACGCCATTCCAACCCATAGATCCCAAAAACATGGGTATAGGCTATACCCACAGTTTTGGGGGTTATACCCATGGTTTTGAACTGTGGGTATAGGTAATTTTTCCAGTAGTGAATCTAGGGTGATGCGCCTCCCTTTACCTCATGTGAATCCTTCTATCTAAATTCAAACTATTACAAGTTCAAGGATAAGAAGATTTATGCTAACGATGGTGAACATACTTTGGCTGCGACTGACCCATGGACAGATTTGGATGATACCTACTTCATTCCAATCCACATATTGGAGGCTATGAACTCGGATATGGGACAATGCTTCATTGTTTCTAGAAAGAGGGGGGATCAAATTCCCAAGTCTAAGTGACGCTGAAATATCACCTCATACTCCTACACTATTCAGGCACAGGTGATCCCACAACCACCTATGCCCATAAAATATCGGGATGTCTATCCAATGGAAACAAAAATACTCCATAATGTTTTGTTTCATCGAGATGGGATAAACCAACTCAATCAGACATGCCATTATTTCTTCTATGTCATAATGTGTGGCCCCATGAAATAATGATGAGATGATATCGGATCGACAACTTTCATTGTCACGGTTTTGGCAGCACATGAGTCCCTTGATGCTGTGTCTACAATGGCTAGGGCCGGAACCACCCTCCCATTAGGGTCTATTGACTCAGAACAAACTATTCCCACTGAGGAACCCTTCTCTATAAGTGAAGTATAAGGTTTATAGGATGATCATGTAACTATTGATTAGGGAATCTCCACCATGGTTAATAAATTAGTATAGGTGAACCTTGATAGAAAGACATATTTGAAATCCAAATTTATCAGTGTCGATATGCCTATCGAAGAGCAACAACAATACGTGGAATTCCTAAAGAAACACTGTGTTTTATTCGCCTAATGTTATGATGAGATTCCAGGACTAGATCCTTAGGTAGTCATCCCTGACCTCGGTCTCCCAGCAAATTATTACAGGTTTGAGTATCCTCCCACAATGATGCACCCTTATCATGGTACCATGGCCGAGGATGAAGTTGATAAGCTCATCAGAGATAATTTTTTTAAGGAGGACCGGTACCCTAGATGGTTATCCAACATTGTTCCCGTCAGAAAAAAGAACTGACAAATCAATGTCTACATTGACTTCTGGGATCCCAAACGTTATTTTCTAAAGGATGATTTTCACCTTAATGTGATAGATTTGTTGATCGATGCTACATCTGGTTTCTAGGCCCTCTCATACATTGATGGGTATTCTGGGTATAACCATATATGAATGGACCTCGAGGATGAAGAGTCTATAGCCTTTAGGGAACTGCAAGGTACTTTATTCTACCAGTTAATTCCCTTCCATCTAATTAATGCAGGTTCCACATATCAGGGGGATATGAATTTCATATTTAAGCCAATCCTCGGGACATTGGTAGAATTCTATGTGGATGATCTGGTGGCCAAATATATCCAGCATCCAAACCATCTCAAAGACCATGATAAAGTGTTCGGATTCCTCTATTATTTCCATATGATGATGAACCCATTAAAGTGTGCCTTCAGGGTCACCTCTTTGAAGTTTAATTTCATCGTTATCATATATAGAGGCATTGAGATCAACTAAGAAAAGTTAAAGGACATAATCCTGATGTATCCTTTGAGAACCATTTGGGAGCTTCGGGGCTTCTAAAGCCACTTAGCCTACATATGCTGATTCATTTCGAATTTGGCCGGAAAGTATAAGACCTTATCTTGGATCATGTAGAAAGACATTGTCTATCAGTAGGACGAAGAATGACAGACTTCTTTCTAGGTTATCAAAAAGTGTATTATACTACCTCCGATCGTAATGCCACATATCTCCAAAAAACCACTAGTCCTTCACGTGACTTCCCCAGAGTGATCTCTCGGTGCACTTCTTGCCCAGTAGAACAACGAGGTTACCAAGAACAGTCTCTACCACCTCAGTTTCATGCTCCTCGATACGGATACCTAATACTCCCCTATCGAGAAGATATTCCTTGCACTGGTATTCATTGTACATGAATTGAGACATCCCTTTCCGCTCCATGAGGTACAATCGGTGTCCCTAGTGGATCCGCTGAAGTACATCCTGAACCTCCCCATGTTGACAGGCCATCTAGCTCAGTGGGTAGTAATCCTTCACTATATTGACATCAATTTTGTTACCTAGAAGGTTTTTAAACACTGATAGAAAATTAGGCTATATCCATAGTTTGTAACCTTGGATATAAGCCCAAAAACCATGGATATAGGTTATAACCATCGATCATTGAACTCTGGATGGTATTGGCTTGGCTATAGGGCCCAACCTATAGCCACAGTTCGAACTGTGGCTAAAAGGCTATCACTATAGCCATTCCAATACCGGCCACAGGTCAATGAATCGTGGCTATAGGGTTATATCTAGGGTTTGAAACTATGGCTAAAACCCTTCCGATTTCATACACCCCTACACACATCCCATTCACCGATTTCACACACCCCCTTACACTCCCCATACACACCCCCTTTGCACACACCTTGCCCCCTACTGGACCCCCATAGATAGCAAGCCCCCCTCCACCCCCACTGGAACACCTTGGATAGTACCCCCTGGATAGTAGCCCCCCCCCTACTGGACCCCCCTGGACAGCATCCCCCCTGCTGGACACCCTGGACAGCAGCCCCCCCTGCTGGACCCCCCTGTTGGACCCCCTGGACAGCAACCCCCCTGCTGGACCCCCCTGTTGGACCCCCTGGATAGCAGCCCCCCTACTTTACCCCCCAGGATAGAAGCCCCCTGTTGGACCCCCTGGACAGAATCCCTTCTTGATGGACCCCCTAGATAACAACCCCCTACACATCCCTTGCACACCCCCTTACCCCTTTCACCCCTGTACCACATGCCCCCATACACATTCCTTTCACCCCTTGAACACACCCCCTTTCACCCCCTTACACCCCCTTGCACAGCCTTTGCCCCCTAGTAGACACCTAGGATAGTAGCCCCCCACCCCCTACTAGACCCCCTGGACAGTAGCCCCAACCCCAATAGATAGAACCACCACCCCCACGCTAGACCCCCTGGACAGCAGCCCCCCTACTAGACCCCCCAAGACATAACCCCCCCCCCCCTACTGGACCCACTGGACAACATCCCCCCTACACATACCTTTCACACCCTTTCCCCCATTTTGGACCCCCTTGCACCACCACTTCTAGACACCCCCTACACCACCCCTACTGGACACCCCCCCCCCCCCCCGCGCACTTGCTGGACCCCCTTTCACCCCTTTTCCCCCCTCCCCCTTATAGACCCCCTTGCACACCCCCGCTACAGACCCCCTCCCTCCTAGACAGACCCCCCTCCTTCCTGAACAGCCCCCCCCCCCACACCCTTGAAAGACCCCCCTCCTTATTGAAGACCCTCTTGCACCCCCCACCCATCTGTGGACCCACCTTGCAGCCCCCTCCCCCCCACCTCCCAACACATGCAGTCCCACATTGAACTCCCCCCCCCCTCCTGGACACCCCCTTGGACAGCCCCCCTCATTCCTATACAGACCCCCACCACTGGACATACCCCCCTCCTTCCTGGAATGGTTGTCAGAGCTATGGGGAGGTTTGGTTTTAGGTAATTGTCTTGTCAGTTTTCAGTTTTATGATACTATATAGTATTATTATATTTTCATTATCAATAAGGTTTCTGCAGGGTTAGTGAGTTGAGGCATTCATATATGAATGATCCAAACTTTTATCCTTGCCTAGCACAAAAATACTTGGTTGATACATCGACAACCATATAGAACAATAGAAACATAAATATGGAAATAAATTAAAGTTATTGTATAACAAAAGTAATTAGGAACATTGAATGTTGCAAGATACCATAATATGTGACGTTCCTTTCTTGATCAATTTTCTCTCTCAGAATTTGTTCCTACATTGAAAACATAACATCGTGATATTTTTAGTAAAATAAGAATCGAAAAAGTGGTTGTTTATTGTTCAGAGTTTTCCTAAATGTATAATAAAGCAATATCTATTTACATAGTCTTGATGATATGTGGTGTATTTGGATATATCTAATGTAATTTAAAATATCATGTTGAATCTAGTTAGGTAATGATTATTCAACCTTATCTAAAAATAAAAAAACCTATAGAGACTAACTAACCCCCCTCCTTTACCCTACTACCCCACTGCCCCACCCCCTTGCACCCCTCCCCCTCCCCCATCCCCTATATACCCCCCTGCAGACCACCACCTAACCCCTACCCTGTAGACCTTCCCACTCTACCCTACCACATCCACCCACCCATCCCCCATCCCCCTGCACTGCAGACCTCTCTCTAGCCCCTACTCTGCAAACCTCACCCATCCCCCCTCCCCCTCCCCCTACCCTGTAGACATCCCCCCTACCCATGCCCCATGTCCCCTACCCCCTGCCCTATGCCCCTTCCCCCACCACCATGCTCCTGCCCCCTGCTCCCCTCCACCCACCCCTTCCCCATGCCCCCTTCCCCCTACCCTGAAGACCTTCCCATGCCCCCTCCACCCACCCCTACCACATACCCTATAGACCGCCCCCTGCCCCCCTGCCCCCTCCACCCTCCCCATGCCCCCTACCCCCGACCCCCTGCCACCTGCCACCTACCGCCCTCCACCCTACCCCCTGCCCCCAAACCCCAGACCCCCCCCCCCAGCCCCCCCCCCCCCCCCCGCACCCTACCCCTTGCCCCCTGGCCCTGGCCCCCTGCCCCCCTCCACCCACCCCTCCCCTGCCCCGTGCCCCCTCCACCCTCCCCCTCTCCCCTTGCCCCTTCCCCTACCCCTGCCCTGCAGACCTCCCCTACCCCTACCCCCTACCCCCTACACCCGGCTCCCATCCCGCTATCCCCAGACCCCCTCCACCCAGCCCCTTGCCACATGTCCCATGCCCCCTGCCCCCTGCCCCCTACCCCACTCCACCCTGCCCATGCCCCTTCCCCCCTCCACCCACATGTCCACCATACCCCCTGCCCCCCACTACCCTCCCCCTTCCCCCACCACCTACCCCATTCCCCAGCCCCCAGCCCCAGCCCCCCTGCCCCTACCCCTACCCCCTAACCCCTACCCCTATCCCTACACACAATGTAGAAGATCCTAGATTACCAAAATTTTCAAATCCAATGGCATGAAAAATCCATGAAACAACTATTTTTGACTTAATGTAACCGTAGATTATGATTTATTTGTGTGAAGACTGAAATGGTCTGAAATCTCATTCTATGCAAACTTTATGACTACCCCAATCATGATTTATGATTGTGATGTAAGTGGTTTGAAAATCACATTTTATTATACCTTTCTATATCCCATAATCATTTGATATGATATATACATTTATCACATACTGGATATGATTTATATTCCTTTATGATTCAATCAATAATTAAATATGATCTCCCATTTTATCATATAAAAATTGGTTTTATGTTATATATATCTTTTAGAAATACATTGTGGGCCAGGGGGTCACACCGTGATGTGTTTAGAATAAGAGTCATGTCATTATCCAGGGGTCACACACTGATGTTCCAAGGCCTAGTTTTTTTTTAAATTAACTAAATAATTAAATTAAATATAAAATGCTATTTTGGATAATGTGGTTAACATGCAACTGTCCCAGCTTCTACCACATTTTATATTCGATGAACAACATGGGTTTGTGAATTGAAGGAAAATCCAGGGTGCACCCCCCACCCTACACAACCCCCCAAACCAGCCCCTAGCCTGTTACCCCCTGCACAACCCCCACCCCCAACCAGTCCCCTCCCCCACAACCATCCCCTAAACACCCCCCAACCGCACCCCCCCACACCCCCTAGCCTGCACCCCCCCCCCACGCACCCCCCCAAACCATCACCCTAGCCTGCACCAGCCCCCCCTGCACCACCCCTCTAGCCTAAACCAGCACCCCCCTCCAAACCAGACCCCTAGCCTGCACCATCCCCCCACGTACCCCCCAGCCTGCACCTACTCTTCCATGCCCCACCCCGTTGCCCCACTACCCGACAACCCCACCCCCTTGCACCCCTCCCCCTACCCTATAGACCCCCCTGCAGACCACCCCCTACCCCCCTCCACCCTTCCCCCTACCCCTGCCCTTCTGCCCCCTGCCCCTTTCCCCTAACCCCTATCCCCTCCACCCTCCACCATGCCCCATGACCCTTCCCCTTCCTCTCCCCCTCCCCCTATGACCTCCCCCCTCCCCCTTCCCCCTGCCCCCTGCCGCCTCCACCCAACACCTTTCCCCATGCCCCCTCCACCCTTCCCCCTGCCTCGTGCCCGCCTCCACCCTGCCCCTGCCCCATGCCCCCCCTGCCCCTGCCCCCTGCCCCTACCACCATCCACCCACCCCTTGCCCGCTGCCCCATACCCCCTACCCCCTTCCCTGCAGACCTCCCCTTACCCCCTGCCCCTTCCCCCCTCCACCCTCCCCCCATACTCCCTATCATGCAGACCTACACCCTTCCCCCTCCCCCTACCACCTACCCTGCAGACCTCCCCCCTGCCCCTTACCATGATATTTTAGTTTTTGGTTCTCTGAATAGCATGCATCCATATCCACAGAGACATCCGATCATGAGAAAGCATACACACAAGAAATATAGTTCTTGTGAAGACATTGAGACAAATACAAGCTCATAAAGATATATTCGGAATGAGTTATAATAATAAATGGGATGAGAATAATGTCTGGGAAGGAAGACATTTCAAAAGGACCATCAGCGTTTGAGAAATAATACTGGAAAAATGAGGTCCAAGGGCAATGTATCTGAAATCCTGTACTAAAATGAACAACACAATGGTTATCGAACGAAAAGACCATAAGTAGTATTGAGTTGAAATTGATTGTAATTACCTATCAATGCCATCAAGGGTTATGATGATTAATTGTGACTTAAAGGCATCCTCAAATACTTGAAAATAACAGGTGAAAAAATTACTAAATTATTTAGTATAATAGTTGAAAATTAAACAATCATAATAAAATGGAATCCTAGTAGATTTCAAACCATGAAAATCTGTGCACATTTATTGGACTCTCTCACCCCAATCATTGATTCAACTAAAATCTATCCTTATATAACCCATAAAAAGTTGAAAACACAAATAGATGCAAGTGAATGCATGCGAGAATGTAGTCTAGATGAAGGTAAAGAAACAACAAGAATTATTAAAACTGACTTACAATTGTAACATATGTGAAATCACATTCAATACTAATGGTTCCTGTACATCCCATGCCCCTTGCCACCCCCCCCCCCATCCCCACTACCCCCTTGCATACCCCCTCCCACCCCCTGGATAGCACAAACCTCCCCTGCCCCCCTTGCACAGCCCCTTCCCCTTTCACACCCCTTGTCCCCATTTCACACCCCACCCCTCCCCTCCCCCCACACCCTACATAGCCCCTGCCCACTTGCAACCCCCCTGCCCCCTTGCTCACCCCCCCGTCCTCCCTGCCCCCTTCACACTTGTAATGGAATTGAGTATTTAGAACCCAAAAAACAATTTATCACATGATTTAAATGAAATACCAATTAAAAAACAACAAATGGTTACCAATGACTTTCACAAAGTGGTATAAAATAACCATTACCTCTTGAATTTTATATTCACGTCAATCCCAGTTGAATGTCTTGGGAGAAAATCAATTGCATCAGCTATGTTTTCTTGTTGGTTCTCTCCAAATCATGAATCCCTGTCCTGCCCACCAATAAAATTCATCAAACTCACAATATGATCAGTTAATCTAATAGAGGGGCCACCTCAAGCAAAAAATGAAAAATTCGACTACATACCATCAGTGGTGTGCTGGAGGAGATACAAGGGATTCCTTAGAGAAGCGTCATCGATGAGTTATGATGGTTGTGTTGAAGGAGGATAAAGTTGAATATAATAATAATAAAACATAACTACTACATAAATAATCATATCTCATAATGGCATAATTCAATATATATAGAAACAATGAGAAACACCATAATATAATTCAGTATTACAATGATCAAACCTCACTACATAATAAAATTACAGCTATTAACTATTCAAAAATACAATTCACATCAATAGTGAGTCTCGATATCATTATCATTAGATTCATGAAAACCTACATCCCCGCCTCCTATAGAAACACCATCAGCACCTATCAAGCCACCAACATCATCATCGACATCAACATCAGTACCAACACACTGCCCTCCCAAGGACACCCCCACATTTGGAAACACCTCATCCCTAGACCCGCACACCCTCTTCCACTTTTCACCCCCACACCCTCTGCTCCCTGCCCCCCCACCTCTTGGACAACCCCCTCCCCTTGCACCCCCTTCTCCCCTCCCTGCACACAGCCCCCCCTGGACACCCCCAGAGCCCCACACCCTATGCCCCCAGGCACCCCCACACACCCTCCTCACCCCACCCACCTCTTGAAAAGCCTCCTCCCCTTGCACCCCATTCCCCCTCCATACACACTGCCCCCCCGGACACCCCCCCTCCTGGACACCCATAACTCCTAGACCCCACACCCTCTGACCCCTGCACCCCCACATCCCGGGCTCCCTGCCCCCACCTCTTGGAAAGCCCCCTCCCCTTACACCCCATGCCCCCTCCATGAACACTAACTCTCCCTCTCATACTCCCCCCATATACTAGACACCCCTCCCCCTGGACCCCCACACACTCTATGCCCCAACACCCCCACACCCCCTACTTCCTACCCCACCCCTTAGACATCCCCCACCCCTTTCACCCCCTTAACCCGTCCATACACACTTCCCCCAACCCCCCTGGGCACCCCCTCCTAGAAACCCCTCCCCCCCTGGACCCCCACAGCCTTTACCCCATACACCCCAACACCCCTGCTCCTTGCCCCCCACCTCCCACCCCCTTCCTGGACAACCCCCTCCCCCTACACCTCTCCCGGCACACTACCCCCCTCTGCACACCCCCTGCACCCCCACACCCCCTTACCCCTCCCCCTGAACCCCCACTCCCCCTGTACAATTCTATATTTAAACAAATCCATATGAGAAGATTTGAATCAATTTTCTTTATACTAACTTCAAATAGAAGAAAAAATATAGATAATGAAATTTCCAAATTGGAAATTCTCTCGTTGTATTATATATTCTACAACCAATCAACTAGATGTGATCTATATAACCATAGTTTTTTTCCAGTTTCATCTCTTCTATTATACAAAAAAAAATTATATTCACAAATCTAGTATTTAATAAAATTATGTTTAGTAAAAAATAAATCTATTTAATTCAAATATTCAATAAATACCATGTTGATGATCCCCTTACTTATTCTTCCTCCATCCTTATTGGAACTCTCTATTCCTTTCCTCTATTTTATCTATACTATTAGGATAATTTCACCTCTATTTATTTTAGCCTTCTCCCTCTATTTTCATGTAAATAGATTTTAATTCCCAATGAAAATTAATGAAATTAACTATGTTTAACATCCAATTATTCAATTTTGTCCATTGAATTTTCTTTGTATAGATCTTCACCAATGAACACCATTTAGGTTGGTGATGTTTAGGTGAAAACTTATAAATAGTTACAAAGTTAAAACTAGTCAATGTTTTGTGAACTAATATTTTCCAAACATATATTATGTAACCTATACATTAATTGTCTATTTTCAGATTACATTAAGACTGATCATGGAATACAAAAAAAATCAACGAAAAAGTACAAAACAAATTTATCCATGATTATATACATGTTTATTGTTGAACTCCAAAAAATACATCACTGAAAACTACTTCTTACATGGTGTGGGGATTCTTCGATTTCTGATTTCAGTCATTCAAACATGCTGTTCATAACGGCCTTTAAAATTCAAGTTTTGGCTCACTCCTCTTTGTATATAGATGATGTGATCCTAAAAAATATTTTAATATGATGTGTTACTCATCTTCTCCATGTTTTAATACATCTTTCACAAACCATGTGCTTCACAACACCCAATGAAACAATTTTATTATTTTATTAAATTCTCTAGGTATTCCATTATTTCATGTAAATATTCATTGAATTCTAACACAATCTTCATTCTATTCCTAAAACTATGACATTATTTATACATAGAACTATTGAAACATGGTATTACTTTATATTTACCCTCTATAAAATTTGAATCCCAAGCTTCTCCTAGAATTATTATTTACTCATAAATATATAGTAGAAAAAGAATTTTGATGATTCACATTCTATTTAAATAGCAGTTTAATCATAAAAACACAAAAAATGCTTCCAAGATGTGACATTTCCTTCTCCAAACATCTTCAAACCTTCTTGAACCAATTCTAAATCCAAAAAATTATTGAATGAGTACATTAAACATCGTAGGAATCCAATGTCATATATTTCATTATCAATAACTCTTATATCACCATCCCTATGTATAGTTCCTTTGTATGTTCAACATCATCACATCAATATGCCTTCAACTTCTACTCATACTCTACCCATGTATTTTTTAAATACAAGAGGAAGGGAGTACTAAATAACCATCGATGAAATTAAAATCATAATACAACCCTAAAATCAGAAGATTGATGAAATAATATGGTATAAAATACCTACGTTGATTAGAATCAAGGAGGAGGGAGCCGTGGTGATAGGTCATCGGAGAGGAGGGTGCCACGGTGATAGAGGTCTCCGGGGAGGAGTGTGCCACTTTGAGAGAGGTCGTTGGGAGGAGGGTGCCACGGTGAGGAGAGGTTGGGGAGGATAGGTCAGGAAGGAGATGTCATCAGGGAGAAGGGCGTCGTAGTGAAGACATAACATTGGGGTGGAGAAGTCGTCGGGGGAGGAGGGTGCCGTAGTCAGGCGAAGTCAGGGAGGAGAACTCTTCGGGAGGAGATGATTTCGGGAGGAGAAGAAGTTGGGAGGAGCGCGAGAGTAGAACATCAGGGGACCCTGATTCCCAATAAGAAAACAAGTATTATAGCCACAATTATTAAATTAAACAGTGGGAATTAGAGAGATATAGCCATATACCAATAAAACTGTGGATATAGGTCCGTGGATATAGCATTAATTTCTAGTAGTGAAAGGGCATGAAATGGAAGACATCTTCGTTTCCCATCCATCTCTTGCGGACTAGTCCCCGGTGCTTTATTTTCTCTATGATACAATCATCTCGGTGGACCAAGCCATTCCTTCTTTGAAAATGCACTTTTATGGAGCTTCCTAGAGGACTACCAGAAGAAGGCTCAATGCCCCATATTCAATAGAGTAGGCCATGGTCTCATCTTCATCACTCTAGCACAGACCGTTCTTCCATATTAATTCCGGATATCAGAAGGTTGCCCCAACAATTAGGCAGAGTATCGGTCTCTCATTACAGACCTTGAGTTGGCACTCAAGATTAAAGTTCCCCACTTTCATGTGAAAGGGAACTCCAAACTAGTCATCAATCAGATCAACAGTTACTTTGTATTCTGAATTCTAGCGCTCGTACCACTTTTGGACTGCAACGTCCACCTAATGGCTTAGTTCCCATCTTGTCCAGAGGTTACTAATATTCATCAATCTTAGAACATTCGAGCTGACTCTTTTTCTATGCTGGATGCGTCACTCAAAATGCCTGAAAAAGTTGATTTTTTCATCCACATGGCACACCAGATAGTCATATCCCCGGCCACTCCATACAATGAGGACAGCCCGCAGGTACGCCACCTTACCACTGACACCTCCACAGTAGGAGCTCTAGGTCCCTCGAATGAAGTTATTGAAGTGACTCTTGATTGTAGAACCTCCATTGTCGAGTACCTCTAAAATGGTGATTTCCTAGAATATTGACTCGAGCACGAGCGAATCTAATGCATCACACTGAATTTTACCCCTAGAGAGGTCCTAGTCTTGATAAGATCCTCTACAAGAGCGGGTTTGATGGTATTATCCTATGTTGCATTTAAGGAGCTGAGATTTATCATGTCACACAATAGTTTCATGCTGGTTCTAACAGGTCTCATCATATCGGTATGAATTTATCTCACAAAATCCAGAGACTGGGGTATTTTTGTCCCTCTATGATCCGTGACTACATCATGTTTTCCAAAATGTTCCACGCTTGCCAAATTCATTCCAAATTTGTGCATCAGCCATCAGATCCTCTCTACACTACCCAGTACTCTTGGACCTTTTCGGTCTGGGGACTCTATGTTGTGGGACAATATCCCATGGCGACAACTCTCCAGTGTAGGTTCATCCTGACCGCTATGGATTTATTTTCCAAGTGGGAAAATGAAGTTCCACTCAGGATGAACAATTCATGTTATATCATTGAATTTGTGAGCACCAACATCATCTACCAATTTCAAGACCCTCATGTCGTTCTTACTAATAATGGAACCAACTTCCGGGAAGCCTGAGTTAAAGAAATTTTATTCCATGTACAACATATGTTCTAACTATACCTCCTACTATCATGCACAATAAAATGGAAAGATCGAGGTCATCAACAAAACCCTCTCCAACATTCTGTAGAATATGGTTGGTAAGAACAAGAATAATTGGACTAACAAGCTCCCCAATTCCCTTTGGGATTTTTGTAAATGACTCACAATTCCAAGAAGGTGACCCCATAATCCCTAGTGTGTGGAATGGAGGTTTTCCTTCCCATAGATATTAAGTTTCCTTCATTACGCATAGATGTTTATGATCAGAAAGAGCCAGATAAAGTAGCTGAAATCCATCTGGATGAATTAGAAGCCCTTGATAAGAATAGGCATCATGCACTGCACAATCTAGAAATGCATCAAAACATGATAGCTAGATCTTTCAACAATAATGTTCACCTCCTCACTTTCATGAAAGGTAACACGGTGTTGGCCTTGAGAACACCAATTATACTTGGTAGGAAGCCACCAAAGCAGGACGCCAAATGGGAAGGTCCGTACATCATTCATAAGGTTTATGCCAATTGTGTATAATCTATGGTAACCATGGATGGTTATCATATAAATATTACCACCAATGACAAGTTCCTTAATAAATACTTTTCCTGATCAAATGTTGTCCTACACGACCTTAAACTCTTATGTCCCTCATGATATAAAATTTTATGATGTCTCGTAGGAAATTAAACGGTATTAGTCCTACATGACTTTAAACTACCACGCCCTGTAGGACATTAAACTGCTCTATCATCTTACCTGATGATAAACTAAAAAACGGTCCAAGCTCTATGACCTCAAACTAAGATCACCAACTCCTCACTACAAGACATTAAAATGGAAATTGGCTGAGACTTTCTTTCTTTGGCCCAGCCTCAGGTACCTTAGCCTTTTTTATGCCCCTGCCCTATGTTCTCACATAGGATTTATGATGTGGTATGGACTTATATCCTCATTCACATCAGGTTACTTGTTGTGTTGTACAAATCGTTTACTAAAATACCCTACACCTATCTACGTCCTTTCAGTATGGTGTGAAACTGCACAGCATAATACAAAACAATGTTTTTCTTGCTTCCCATACTTAAGGGATACGTAGGATCACCCAAACATCTACTCATCAGGTCTAGCCACATTTCTTAAAAAACCCCTTATCATCCTTGCCCCCTGGCCCGAATTCTCCCAGGAGAGACATGCGACATGGTATGGGCCTATGTCATCATTCCTGGCAGGCCTGTAACATCCAATCCATATACCAATTTCTCAAAATATATCGTTGTCTTTCTGTCATATACTCATCTTTTAGAGTTAGATTCTCTTTAGTTGGGCCCCTAGTCCCTCTTCCTCAATTCACTAATGTTCCCAAGAGTACTCTGGTTTAGGACCTAGAGTGTCAGATTCTACCTAGACATGCTCATTCCCTTTTTTCAGGCTTCGTGTTCCCCTTCATTTGGCCTTTCATCATATTTCACATCAAAAGGGACCCCCACGTGGCATGGATTCTCATCCTATGATCTATCCCACCATTTTAGGCCAATGTCCTCGAGGGTTTCAAATGAAAAATTGATACAAGTCCCATGTTGTCAATATGGTCAGTGGTTGACACTCATTTGTTGTTCCCATTGTAGGTCACACGATATGGATAATGTGTTTCAAACATGGTCAACAGATGTCCTCCATCACCACACCAACCCCATCAATCCTTAAATGTCAGTTTCATTATTCACATCATTTCCCACCCCATCACATCCAAGTGTATTTTTGGAACTCCGTGTAATATCCGTCGAGAATATTTTCATGTTAGGAGGACAAAGTTGTGGTAAAGAATCATTATGGGCTCTACACTAGTTTCCCCTTTATGCGTATTCCATGTGTTTCAAATACCTCTTCTTCCCTTGCCTCTAACATTGTGTTTAACTCACATGGGATTAAGGATAAGATCGAGGTTTGTGATCACTTGGAAGAGTTTACCTTCCCCAAGGTCCATGCTCTATGACCTTAAACTAATATCCCACTATACATCTCTACCGCAATACATAAAACATCATGAAATTCCAAGAACTACGTATAGCATGATTTGCATCCTCATAGGATATGTAGGAACTCCCAAGAATCACATCTTCGGGTCTACATCAGGTTCCAATAATTATGTATTCTGATCAACCTTTTAGGCCCTGACTCTCATAGCCTTTCATGGTGTGGTGTGTGTGGGATTATCTCCTCATTCACATCATGTTTTCAATAGTTTCACCACTTACTCTGTTTTTTGGAGCTAGTCTTTCCTACCACTTGTCCCACATAACATTAAATTGCACTCACAAAACAACATATGGATTGATTCCCATCCTCACGAGATATGTAAGAACACCTACACGCTTCGTCCATAGGTACAGACCCATATTCTCTGACCTTTTTTGGCTTGGGGTATCTTCCCAAAAATTGTTCTTGGTGTAGTGTGCACCTTATCTTCATTCGCATCAAGTACACTTTATCACGTCATATGCATCCCCCCAAACACCTCGTTTTTTCTATACGTGTCCAAGACATATGACCTTAAACCATCATACCTGGTCCCAGACAACTTTAAACTATTGAATCATTATTTTACGACGTTAAAATTCATTGGTAGGTACTATCATACGATCATAACCTATGACATTATCGGCCTGTCCACAGGACGAAAAATGAAACTACGTTGTGATGTCCTCACTCGAGGAGACTTCAGGTTGGGTATCATTCCTCCACTATATCATTTTTAATGCCATGATATAGCTTGATTCTTATAGAGACACCTGGATTCTCTTTTCTAGGTTTATCGCATCAAAAAAAAACACACATCCATCCTATAAGAACGAACAAGATCTATTAAATGCTGCTTCTTTTGGTGCATAGGGAAGACCCACACGACAGTATTTTCCATGGAATTGGTATCCTACCATGCCTTTTCTAGAACTATGTATAGATTGATCCCCATCATAATGGGGTATATAGGAATGCCCACGAACTTGGACCCAGGTCCATCCCAACTCTCATTTTTGGTCTCTCAACCTAAAATTTCCCCAGTGAGCACATGGTGTGATGTGGGCTTATGTCCCCATTCACATCGGGATTTACAATTACTACACCACATGTCTCCCTCCCATTTTTTTTTGGTCTAAGATCTAAGACCATTAAACTAAGATCCAACTACATTGGTCGCAGGACACTAAACTATGCTACATCCTCTAGAACTATATATGGCTAAATTCACATTCTCAGGGGACACGTAGGAATGCCAGGACGTCCTATCCATGGGTCTAGCCCCAGGAATCATAAACACATCCCCCCTTTTTCTGGACCCTTTCCACGGAATATTTTGGAATCATGTGATGTGGGGAGAACCTCTTGGATTCCAATTCACGTCTAGTTTTTCAACAGTCGCGCTGTGTACCACCCTTGTCTCTTCCCAGCCTGGTCCGAGTTCAACGAACCTAAACTAATATCTCCCTATTGTAACTATGCATCAAGTTCAACTAATAATCCACACTATGAGCACTTTATTAAATCAGTTCCACAGTTAATGGTCCACTCTACTACCATAATCTTGGAGTGTCTGACCCCATGTCCCTTGTCGTTGGAAAGGGGTTTGTCTCCATCTACTTATGCTAGTTATTGTCATATTAAAATGTGTCACTAAAAATATCCCAATGTGTGTAATTTTCACATGGATAATCCCACGTTCCATGACCAAGCTTCCCATGTCGTTCACTTGGATCATCATCCTCTTCCATTTCTGAAAGTACCCCCTTTACAGCCTGGTCTCATGCCCCATTTTCTCACCTACCATCTTGGTCCAATGCCCCTAAACACGTCAGAAAACATTTTCAACAGGTCTCCCATTTCAAACATAGTCACTAGCTAACCCTCATTTTACTATCCCCATTCTTGGCTAACACAAAATAGATTTATTGTTTCAAACATGGTCAACAACTACCCCTTTTCGCCATGCCACCATCATTTTGATCCAAATCTTGAGTGCCATGATTCAAATATTTCTTCTCCCTTGTGTTCAAGTGGAATTCTAGCACATTCGGTTATACAACTCCATGCATCTACATGCGTTAAGCATGAGATTCAATAATTTTGGGATATCACTCACCTCTAATTCCATTTCCCCTAATGTGTGCCTTTCAGTACTAGGAATCCTCACTAGTACTCCTTGTTTCCCACATCAATCCCGACTCGTGTGGTCTTAATGGTGTTGGTGATGTTTCTCTTATCATGGATGACATTAAACTGAATTTTCAGAACTAGGTGCCACTTGATTACCATCAGGATGAGATACGTAGGAATGTATGACCACTTTGCTTCGGGCCCAACCTAACTCTCACTTTTAGTCCCTTGACATAAAAAACATCATTCGTGGATATGTGGTGTGGTGCATACTCTTATTTCCTCATTCACGTTGGGTTTATAGCTACGGAATCATGTACTCCCATCTTGGGATCTCCCTTTTTAGTCCCCATTTTATCGTATTACGTTAAACTACATGAGTCCACATTCCCTCGATGTATGAAATTAAGCTATATCTCTACCATGAACATGTTCAAAATTCCCCATAATAACTATGGGATGCATCATATCCCTCACCAAATAGGATTTCCCCTATCCTCTTTAGTATCTTGACACACCATTATTAATAACTACGTTGGTCTTGATTCCCATCTTCCTGTGATACGTAGAGACATCCATGAAATTCGACTTGGGCCTATCCTCATGTTCATTAACCCTTCTGTCCCCTTGGCCCCAATCTTGGTCCTGGAAACATGACGTTTAAACATTGTGCATCATCCTCACCATACGTAGTTTAAACTACGCTCCTACCATCCTTATTGGTATGATGTAAAACTATAGGGCATTCTAATTCCTCAGCAGAGTGGTCCTGTTCAGAAGTATGTTTGATCCCTAATCAGACTGATGCACCCACCTAATGTGTTTCCACCACCGTGGCATAATATCAAGAGTGTTGGACTCCATTCGAACAACCCATCACTCCACCCTACATGCTTTGTGTGCCCATTATTTGGAATTTTTGTCCACTTTCACATCTAAAAGAACCCCCTAACAGTATGGGTGCTGTCACGACCCGTCCTCGGGGCCCGTTCCGTGACTACCCCAAGCCCGCCTTCCATAGGCCAGGGGATGGCAACTAGCACCAAAGGCGTAAAATCCCATTAACTAGGAAGGCATCGTCTTTATAAAAGAAAACAAGCACCACAGAGTACAAGAGGAAGCAAAACACTAAGTACAAAATAAATGATGAAAAGTAAATGGGCCAGAATACAAACCCAAAAGAAAGTACGACTACAACAGAACAAGGTACAATAGAAAAAAGGCAAACAGATGGAAGAAGGAAGCAGGTCCTGGGTCGTCCTCCTCGGATCCTACCTGAAGGGTAGGTACAGATAACACAGCTCCTGGTCGTCCACCATGAATCCTACCTGAAGGGTAGGTACAGATAGCCTCCTCCACGCTCTCATCCGTCAACCTCCTCTGAGTGTTGTCTCGTCGTGTAGTCCACCTCCGGGTACTAACTCGTCGTGCAGTCCACCTCCGGGTACTGACTCGTCCTCAAACACTCGGCCTCTGTCAACACTACCCGTCGTCTGCAACCAACACAATGAGGTGCGGGCATAGCCCGTGCAGGGGTGAGTATAACGATACTTAGTAGGGACCCTGAGACCCTCATGGTATCACTAAAACCAACAAGGATAACCACATAGAAGATCTCAATAGATAACCTCTACTTAGGTATATGCCCATACATATACCTAAGTTATCAAGTAACCCATCTCAATCCTGAGGAAACACAAGGATTGTGAATCAACGGATAACCACTACCCAGGTATATGCCCATACATATACCTAAGTATTCAGGTAACCCATCTCAATCATGAGGAAACACAAAGGTCATAGACTCAGCTCAAACCAGGATTTTCATTATCGAAACCGTAACTGCTGAAGAGCTCTGTCTCTGGAGTGTACAATGGTCCTGTCTCAACTCCGAGGTACTGATCACTAACCTAAGACTGCTGAAGAACTCCACCCATCGAGTACTACGGGCCAGCTGCTACAACCAAGCGCCCCCATGTGCTGCTACAACTCAGTGCACCTCTGTCGTGGGTCTGCCGCTACAACCAAGAACTCCCATGTGCCGCTACAACCAAGCGCACCTCTATCGTGGGTCTGCCGCTACAACCAAGCGCTCCCATGTGCCACTACAACCAAGCGCACCTCTGTCGTGGGTTTGCCGCTACAACCAAGCGCTCCCATGTGCCGCTACAACCAAGCGCACCTCTGTAACACATCGAGTCATTCGATCAGCAGTCGTCGGGTCTCAGCCAGCTACACGGTCTCCATACTCCGCACGCTCATCACTGGGAGGGTCCGCTCCATGAGCTACAGGTCGATACTCCAAGTATCTCAAAGTCCCACGAAGAATTATCTCAAAGGACCTCCTCGTCATAGGGGTCTCAACGCAACAGACGACGCGTCAATCGGACGCCCAGTCTGTGAGTTACTAGCCTTTTCGTCCCAGGGGCCCGGTTGGTTTCGTGTCCGAACCAACCCGGTCATATCTCAACTGCACCCCAAACTCTCATAGGATATACTCATATGGACCGTTTCTCAATGTGATCACCAACACCACTAACGGTTCGTCAACGGACGTCCGATCTAAAAGATATCAGCTTTTCCGTTCCAAGGGCCCGGTTGGATTTCGGTGCGATCCAACCCAGCCACTATCCATCTACATCCAAATCTCGGGCGGAGGATGCCAAAAGTTCCTTATCATCAACCGGAACTCAACGCAACATACGGCGCATCAATCGGACGCCCGGTCTGTGAGTTATTGGCGTTTTCGTTCCAGGGGCCCGGTTGGTTTCTAAGATAAAACCAAACCCGACCACACTCCGATGGTATCCAAACCTCGAGCGGAGTAAGCCAAAAGATCTGTCTCACTATGAGGATTCCAAAAAAGTTTATGGCACGTCTTTCGGACGTCCGGAGATCAAGTTATGAGCGTTTCCGCTCTGAGGGCCCGGTTGGTTTCGTGTACAAACCAACCTGCTTAAACCCGAAGTTCTCCGAAACCTTGAGTGCGATATACCGAAACGACCGTCTCGATCCAAGGATCGTGTTTCCACTAACGGCGAGTCATTTGGAGGCCTGTAGCCCACGTTACAGGCAATTGACCGAAAGTGGTCCGAAACTGGGGTTTCGGGCCCGGACCGCCCAGCCCGAGACCCCCCCTGGGTCGGCCCGAACCGGGTCGACCCGGCCCGGCACGGCCGGCCCGGTGGCCCGGCTGCCCGGTGCCAGCTCAACTCGGCCGTTTGGCCAAGCCGCGGGTCGAGGGAAACGGGGGGGCACATCCCCCCTCCACGTTTTTGAAAACAACGGCCCCCCACATTGGGGGGGCCCGCTCCAGCCAACCGGGGGTTCGACCCCCGAGTCTTTAGGGTAACGGCCGGCCATATGCCGACCGTTCGTCAAACACACGGGACCTAGAATGGGTCCCACCCTGACCACCGTGGCCGGCTTTGCCTGCCGCCTTGAAGGCCGCCGCGGCACTGCCGCATCTGGTTTCTCCGGCGGCGCGCTGCCGCCGCCGGTTGCCGGTGCCGCCGTGCCAGGGTGGTGCATCGCCGTTGAGCTCTGCGGACCACCGGTCGCGCACCGGTCGTCCGTTTTGACCGCCGCCTGCGCCAATGCTCTCCTCGGGTCGAGAACTTCACTACAATGGCCTTCAATCGCCACTACAATACAGTTTCATCATTGGCCATGAATCCGCATGCCAAAACGAAAAGCGACGTCTTTGTAGTTTTCCAGCGCGGCCTGATGGCACCGCGCCCCTTTGCCGCGGCCCGAATCCAACTGCGGTGCCATCGATTTCCTTCGACGCGGCATGACGGCATCCCATTATTGAATTTCATTCCACGGCGCGGCGTGACGGCACCATGCAATATTTTCCGTGATTCCCACGTGGTGCGACGGCACGACGCCATCCCATTCCATTCGCAAAGAAAACAAACATGAACAAAGGTGGGGGGGGGGGGGGGGTTCGACCGTGTTTGTGCGGTCCGGCCCTCCTCTCGTCAACGATAACATTTAATCATTTATCCTCGAAGTTCATCAAGCTAGAACCAAGAACGAGAATAATTAAATAAAATAACAACAATCCCCTACCTTGAAAATTGAAGTCGCACATCGGGTATCGCGGAGAAAGGCGTCGCGGCGTCGGACGTAGATTCCATGGACGTCAGGGTGCGTGCGAGGAGGAAACGACATCTCCTCACTTGTCACTATGATGAAGAAGGGAGGTACGTTTTTGTTGGCGATGATCACCACGGTCGGTGACTTCTCCCTTGTCAAGGAGGAAGATGAAGACGGAAGAATCCGAGACGCCGAGTCTTGTATGTCGCGGGGTCGATTTTCTTCGTCGGAGAAGAACCGTTCCTCACGTTCTTCGTCGAAGACGAAGAAGATCTACATGTCTCTCAAAGATTCTCCCAAACCTCTCAAGCAACAAAGAAGCTAACCAAAAAAATAAATTAAGCCCACACTTAATTTATTAACACAACACAAACCTTTGAAATTCAAGAGTTTGAATTTCAAAAACTGAAATTAAACTCACTTATTAATGTCATAAGCTATAACTCAAGTTCACATCATTAATTGTGAGTTGGGGGGTTAGAGGATATGAAGGGGTGGGGTTCGTGTGGGCCCCACCACCCTCTTAACCTCCCAAGGGAAGTTGGGTAGTTACCCAACTTCCATCCAGTGGATAAAAACACTTAAGGAAAAATAAAAATTGAAGTTAAATTTTTATTTTAACATTCACAATTCTTTTTACAACTTCCCTCGTGTAAACGCAACTCCGGAATAGGTGTTCTTAAGCAAATACCGGCGCTGCGGTTCCATTGGTGCCCTCAGAATTTGATTCCGGTCACCGGTTCAAAAGTTAGAAATTCCCGCTCGTTCGTTCACTGAACGTACCCGAACTAAACTTCAGAAATTGATTCCGGGCACACCGGGCCTCGGAATCTGGCCCCGTCAGAAACTGGGTTCTTGTAAAATTCCAAATAATATTAAGGAAAAAAAAATTTCCTTGAAATTTCCGGGTCTTTACATTACTCCCACCTCAGGGATTTACGTCCCTGTAAATCTTCAACACAAACTAGGGTCACAAAAATGGTACAGAGTACACATCTGAGCCTTCCGCCCCCATGTGCTCACCTGGAAGTTTCTGTGCTGCCTACGGAAATGCACAAGAGGAATCGACCGTCCTAGTAGGACCTACTCCGGTCGATCCTCAAACTCCACTGGAATCTCCGTGCATGATGCCCTATCATCGGCGTCCAACTCCCTGAGGTCGATGATATGTGAAGGATCAAGCACGTAACTCCTCAGTTGAGATACGTGGAAAACGCCATGCACCTAGTGCAACTGAGGTGGATGGGTCAAGTGGTAAACCGCCTCGCCTACCCAGCTGAGGACCTTGAAAGGTCCGTTGAACCTCGAAGATAACTTGCTGCCTTGGTCACATCTCCGTAAACCTCGTCTAGGTGAGACCCGTATAAGGACGTGATCGTCATCCTCAAACTCCAGAGGTTTCCAATTCCTGTTAGAACTGGAAGTCAAATGACTTCTGACATGAGGGTAAGGTTGGCCGACTCAAGAGTGATCGGTCGCACCCTCCCGTGCAAGAGTTTAACTTGTGCTGCCCAGGGTTTCCTTTCTGCCGACCAAGGAAATCCTAACCCGACGCTTGCGTAATACCGTCAATTTGAGTATCAATAGTGATTACCAAATCCATACTCAAACTAACATCTTAAGGCCTCAACGCTGCCACCAAGAGGACCCAACCGAGACTATCACCTCAAGGATCAGATCACACCGTCGGTGTAAGTGTGATTATTGAGTGTCCTCTAATGGTATCTCCAGACGTGAGGGTCAAGTCCACGGCTTACCGAAAACTCTAGGTCTAGGACTAGATCCATGGAAGGAAGGGATGATTCGTATCGATGTCTATGACTACGGAAGATAGTAGAAGACAAAGTCCGCACTTCAAATCATCCTTATAGCCCTTTATGGTCGCACTCCATGAACGTAAGCAGCTAATTTCTTCCCCTTCTCTCCAAATCCCTGAGTCTAGTGGGGACTACAAAGGCGGGTGATGGTAACATGTTGAAATGTACACCACCACAAGCTGCTCTCCTAGATCTCCCTCCATGTCTGATGCTCTGCAGATTCATCTGTCCTTAACATTTCCTCTTCTTGAAACATTTTACACGCACAAGTCCCCGAGACTGGCGCCAGTTTCCTGCTTTCCAAACTTCTATCATTCTCTGGCTATATTTTTTCAGCAAAGAATTATCAACCACAAAGGTTCCTTCTACAACCCTAGCCTAAATAGGAATGCATAGAGAAAAGGTTCTGGCTCAGAAGCCCTTAAACATTCCATGCTCACAGGTCTGACCTCGATTGCACTGATCGAAACGCATCCATCGAGTACCCGATTTGTTCGGTATGCCTTGATGAATTCTCTGCTATCAACACGTCATTCCGCTGAAACTGTATAAGCTATAGAAAACTCTCAGCCACCCCCTCAATCCAGTCCTCAGCCGCCTGCGAGTCTGGTTCACCTCGGAACATTAGGGTATCTGATGTTAGAATAGGTATAAGGCAGTAAGCGTACATGTGCCACCCACCGATACCTCCGGTTGTAACTTCTAACCAACAGGTAGTGATGTATAGCTGACACACTACCCCAAGGTACTATCTCAGGCATCGGTCCACGTACCGAAGCCTCATCACTAAACAGACCATCCTCATGGTCATTCACTAGAAAACATTAGTGGTCAAGTCCACCATCCACTCTACTGATGTCTCAGCTAGGCGGAAAACTCTAGCAATCACCTCCAGCCACTGCTCTGCTGTCTGGGAATCTTTCTCACCTCGTAACCTCGGAGGCCGCTGCTGCTGGAACTCGTGCAATGTGCTCTGCCAGCGTACATGGTTTCCTATTAAAGCTATTGGCATCTGCTGCCCAACAGGTGGTGGTGCTGCTGGTACACCACCCGAGGGTGCCGACATAGTAGAAAGGCCCTGCACCAGAGCCTCGTTGCTCGGTGAGCCGTCATCGAGTACTCTCTCGGAACTCCAACTGACTGTCTACGTGGAGACATCCTGAACAGATGCGACATGGTCAATGTTTATACCTGGTGAGCTGACCTGGTTTGAGCTGACTTTAATACTTTGGAATCACACACACAATCAGTGTTTTCGTGTACAAAGTCGGAAATCAGTAGTCAGGGTCCTGGTGTACAGATACGTCAGCCGCCGCACCAACACTGGACTCCCTGAACTGAAGACGACACCTGGTACCCTTAACACTATTTCTTCACATAGAGAATGTTCAGAGTCCTGAGTTCTGCGGTAGAACCGAACTCCTCTGATACCAATTTGTCACGACCCGTCCTTGGGGCCCATGCCATGACTACCCCAAGCCCACCTTCCATAGGCCAGGGGCTGGCGACTAGCACCAAAGGCGTAAAATCCTGTTAACTGGGAAGGCATTGCCTTTATAAAAGAAAACAAGCTCCACAGAGTACAAGCAGAAGCAAAACACTAAGTACAAAAGAAATGATGAAAAGTAAATGGGCCAGATTACAAACCCAAAAGAAAGTACGACTACAACCGAACAAGGTACAACAACAAAAATACAAACAGCTGGAAGAAGGAAGCAGCTCCTGGTTCATCCTCCTCGGATCCTGCCTGAAGGGTAGGTACAGATAACGTAGCTCCTGGTCGTCCACCATGGATCCTACCTGAAGGGTAGGTACAAATAGCCTCCTCCACGCTCCCATCCATCAACCTCCTCTGAGTGCCGTCTCGTCGTGTAGTCCACCTCCGGGTACTGACTCGTCGTGTAGTCCACCTCCGGGTACTGACTCGTCCTCGAACACTCGGCCTCCGTCAGCACTGCACGTCGTCTGCAACCAACACAACGAGGTGTGGGCATAGCCCGTGCAGGGGTGAGTATAATGATACCCAGTAGGGACCCCGAGACCCTCGAGGTCTCAGTAAAACCAATAAGGATAACCACAAAGAAGATCTCAATAGATAACCTCGACTTAGGTATATGCCCATACATATACCTGAGTTATCAAGTAACCCATCTCAATCCTGAGGAAACACAAGGATTGTGAATAAACGGATAACCACTAATCAAATATATGCCCATACATATACCTAAGTTTTCAAGTAACCCATCTCAATCATGACGAAACACAATGGTCATAGACTCATCTCAAACCAGGATTTTCATTATCGAAACCGTAACTGCTGAAGAGCACCGTCTCTGGAGTGTACAGTGGTCCTGTCACAACTCTGAGGTACTTCTCACTAACCTAAGACCGCTGAAGAACTCTACCCATCGAGTACTACGGGCCAGCTGCTACAACCAAGCGCCCCCATGTGCTGCTACAACCCAGAGCACCTATGTCGTGGGTCTGCCGCTACAACCAAGCGCTCCCAGGTGCCGCTACAACCAAGCGCACCTCTGTCGTGGGTCTACCGATACAACCAAGTGCTCCCCTGTGCCCCTACAACCTAGCGCACCTCTTTCGTGGGTCTACTGCTACAACCAAGTGCTCTCATTTGCCGCTACAACCAAACGCACCTCTGTAACACACCGAGTCGTTCGATCAGCAGTCGTCGGGTCTCAGCCAGCTACACGGTCTCCGTACTCCGCACGCTCGTCACTGGGAGGGTCCGCTCCACGAGCTACAGGTTGATACTCCAAGAATATCAAAGTCCCACGAAGAAGTATCTCAAAGGACCGCCTCGTCATAGGGGTCTCAACGCAACAGACGGCACGTCAATCGGACGCCCGGTCTGTGAGTTACTATCCTTTTCGTCCCAGGGGCCCGGTTGGTTTCGTGTGCGAACCAACCCGGCCGTATCTCAACTGCACCCCAAACTCTCATAGGATATACTCATAGGGACCGTTTCTCAATGTGATCACCAACGCCGCTGATGGTTCATCAACAGACGTCCGGTCTAAAATATATCAGCTTTTCCATTCCAGGGGCCCGGATGGATTTCGGTGCGATCCAACCCGGACACTATCCATATGCATCCAAATCTCGGGCGGAGGATTCCAAAAGTTCCGTATCGTCAACCGGAACTCAACACAACAGACGGTTCGTCAATCGGACGCCCGGTCTGTGAGTTATTGGCTTTTTCGTTCCAGGCGCCCGGTTGGTTTCTAAGTTAAAACCAACCCGACCACACTCCGACGGTATCCAAACCATGAGCAGAGTAAGCCAAAAGATCCGTCTCACTAAGAGGAATCCAACAAAGTCTACGGCACGTCTTTCGGACGTCCGGAGCTCACGTTACGAGTGTTTCTGCTCCGAGGGCCCGGTTGGTTTCGTGTACGAACCAACCCGACCGAACACAAAGTTCTCTAAAACCTTGAGTGTGATATACTGAAACGAACGTCTCGATCCAGGGATCATGTTGCCGTAGACGGCGAGTCATTTGGAGGCCCGTAGCCCATGTTACGGGCATTTGACCGAAAGTGGTCCGAAACTGGGGTTTCGGGCCCGGACCGACCCGGCCCGAGACCCCCCCTGGGTCGGCCCGAACAGGGTCGACCCAACCCGGGTCCGGGTCGACCCGGCCCGGCGTGGCCAGCCCGGTGGCCCGGCGCCAGCTCAGCTTGGTCGTTTGGCCGAGCCGCGGGTTGAGGGAAACGGGGGGGCACAGCCCCCCTCCGTGTTTTTGAAAACAACGGCCCCCCACGTTTGGGGGGGGGGGCTCCAGCCAACTGGGGGTTCAACCCCCAGGTCTTCAGGATAACGGCCATCCATACGCCGACCGTTCTTTAAACACACGAGACCCAGAAGGGGTCCCGCCCTGACCACCGCGGCCGGCTTTGCCGGCCACCTTGAAGGCCGCCGCGGCTGGTTTCTCCGGCGGCGCGCCGCCGCCGCCGGTCGCCGGCGCCGCCGCCGCCGGTCGCCGGCGCCACCGCGCCGGGGTGGTGCACCGCCGTCGAGCTCTGCGGACCACCGGTCGCGCACCGGTGGTCCGTTTTGACCTCCGCCTGCGCCAATGCTCTCCTAGGGTCGAGAACTTCACTGTAGCGGCCTTCAATCGCCACTATGGTACAGTTTCATGATCAGCCGTCAATCCGCATGACAAAATGAAAAGCAATGTCTTTGTAGTTTTCCAGCGTGACCCGATGGCGCCACGCCCCGTTGCCATGGCCCGACTCCGATCGCGGTGCCTTCGATTTCCTTCGACGCGGCGCGACGGCGTCGCGTTCTTGAATTTCATTCCACGGCGCGGTGCGATGGCGCTGCACAATATTTTCCGTGATTCCCACGTGGTGCGACGGCACCACGCCATCCCATTTCATTCGCAATGAAAACAAACATGAACAAAGGGGGGGGGGGGGTTCGGTCGTGTTTGTGCGGTCCGGACCTCCTCTCGTCAACGATAACATTTAATTGTTTATCCTCGAAGTTCGTCAAGATAGAACCAAGAACGAGAATAATTAAATAAAATAACAACAATCCCCTACCTTGAAAATTGACATCGCACGCCGGGTATCGCGAAGAAAGGCATCGCGGTGTCGGACGTAGATTCCGTTGATGTCGGGGTGCGTCCGAGGAGGAAACGATGTCTCCTCACTTGTCTCTATGATGAATAAGGGAGGTACGTTGTCGTTGGCGATGATCACCACAGTTGGAGACTTCTCCCTTGTCGAGGAGGATGATGAAGATGGGAGAATTCGGGATGTCGAGTCTTGTAGATCGTGGGGTCGATGTTCTTCGTCGGAGAAGAACCGTTCCTCACGTTCTTCATCGAAGATGAAGAAGATCTTCAAGTCTCTCAACGATTCTCCCAAACCTCTCACGCAACAATGAAGCTAACCAAAAAAATAAATTAATCCCACACTTAATTTATTAACACAACACCAACCTTTGAAATTCAAGAGTTTGAATTTCAAAAATTCAAATTAAACTCACTTATTAATGTCATAAGTTATAACTCAAGTTCACATCATTAATTGTGAGTTGGGGGTTTAGAGGATATGAAGGGGTGGGGTACGTGTGGGCCCCACCACAGCCTTAACCTCCCAAGGGAAGTTGGGTAGTTATCCAACTTCCATCCAATGGATAAAAACACTTAAGGAAAAATAAAAATTGAAGTTAAATTTTTATTTAAGCATTCACAATTTTTTTTACAACTTCCCTCGTGTAAACGCAACTCCGAAATAGGTGTTCTTAAGGAAATACTGGCGCTGCGGTTCAATCGGTGCCCTCAGAATTTGATTCCGGTCACCGGTTCAAAAGTTAGAAATTCCCGCTCGTTCGTTCACTGAACGTACCCGAGCTAAACTTCAGAAATTGATTCCGGGCACACCGAGCCTCGGAATCAGGCGCCGTCAGCAACTGCGTTCTTGTAAAATTCCAAATAAAATTAAGGAAAAATAATTTTCCTGGAAATTTCTGGGTCTTTACAGGTGCTCAGCCTATGCTCACCTATTGTCTAGAGCTATTGTTTTTGAAGACCAATGGATAAAATTCCGAGTCAGACCCCATGGTTTAAACTAGTTCAACAGTCGGCCCTCATTTTTTGTCCCCATGCTTGGATAATGCAATTGGGATACTGTGTTTCTAACACAGTCAATAGTTATCCTTCATTATCATTCCACCCTAACAACATTCCAAATTTTGGGTATGGTGATTCACACTTTACACTCCCATGTGTTCGAATAGATTTTAACTCCCATGGTGTTTCCCCCCTCGTGCACTAGAGAACATGTGGAAAATGGAAATTTGACTTTTTCGAGACCTTCATCCTCCAATTAGACCTCCCTCATTCTTCTTATAAATATGGGATTGTTGTTCAAACCCTGTAAGCATTGAGATTGACCAGAACTCTCACATTCGAGAGGAATAACAAGGTGGTCATCCCATGTTTGTCACATCAGGCCCGACCCATGTGAGCCTAGGTATTGATCGCTAAATGTTTCACGAATGTGACAGAAAGGATGCATGTAAAAAAATAGTGGAAATCAAGAATGAATCCATCACAAACAACTAAAGCATGAAATTATGTTTGATGGTTTATAAGCATTACATCACCTGAGGATCAACCCCTACCATGGACGGGTTGACCCATTCAAAAGAGGGTTGCACCTCCACTGCTCTCTATCTTGTGGCATCTAGGATTCGTTGTCACTTGTTTAGATCCCGCTTTTCCTCAGCATAAATGGGAAGTAGTTCATCAGCTGCAATCTGGGCCAGCCTCTCGTCACATTGGACGACAACCATCTCTTCAGAGGCTCGCTTCATCCATTCTTTAGCCTCTATCAGTTCATCCATCAGCCATGATATAAGATTTAATTTCAAAATGAGGAAAGTTGAAATCTCATCTACCCAGACCTACAACCATTGAATCTCATTTTCAGCCACCTAGAGCCTATTTATGTTCAACACTTTTCACAACATCCAACCCACACCATGGCCACAGTCATATTCTAGAATCTTCTCTGCCATGATACCTCAGACGAGCATGTGAGGATGATGGTAATCCTCTCCCCCAGTTCATAGTTCACAAAATTGGGCCATGACTTCTTTTACTACCTCAAGAGGGAAATACCAGCAGTTATCCAAAGTTTGATGGTGGTTAGGGCTTCTTTGACATTAACCACCACATGTGGTTTTTCTCAAAATCTGCTTCTTCTTTCTATTTGAGAAGAACTCCATGGATATAGTACTCTAGATACTCCCCCTTCACAATGTTGTAGAGTTTTCAAGGTTGGGGTAGGATGAAGTATGGAACCTCCAACCCCATCATTTCTCCTTGTGAAACATTCTCCATTTCATCTAGTACTCCCTCTATTGAATATTTTTTGTCTTTAGGGTTCTCAAGGGGTTCCCCAACAGGTTCATATCCTTTTATCTCTTCATCCTCTATGGTATAATAGGAGTTATCTGAATCTGAAAATTCAAAACAATTGGGAGTTTTACTCAAATTCATTTCATCAAAATTAAAAGAATTTGAGTTCATGAATGTATCATCTCCCTGAGTTGGTTCAGCTTGAATCTCTTCATAGATGGAAAGTTCCTCTTGGATTTGAACATCACATGATAGAGGTAGGTAGTCAGGCTCCATTATTTTGATTTTGGTCTCAACTTCATGGATATCTTCTGGGAAATCAGAGAAGACTGGTGGCACTTTCTTCTTGGCCTCGAATATTTTTAGGTCAGTTTGGATTTCATCAACCATGGCAATCAAATCATTTGGTGAGATTCATGTTGCTATTCCACTTCCTTTCTACTTTACCATTATCATCAGTGCATCAGCTCTTCATTGGAGGGCCTCCTCATCATAGTCTTGTTCTTTCACCTGTGAGTAATTTTTAGTCCGTGTAGAATAATAATCATTTCAATTCATCATGGAAATATTTCATTATGTTTTTTTAGAAAAAATGAAATCTAAATAAGATGTGAAAATAGAGAAATTAAATGGAACAATGATTGGATCCCCATCAACGATGCCAGTTTTAACGCATTCCTGTCATTGGGTGTTGACAAAAATAAGTATATTTTTCCTAGTGCAGCACAGTGGCTGTCCAGGGTCATCTTTCTTGAGGAACCTTCTCAATTTAGTTCATTTAATTTATATAATTCACCTAATCTATATCATTTTTATATTTTATTATTTAATGAATGAAATTAAAATATTTTTTGGTTTTTTATAATTAATTACAATCATATTTAAAATAATAATTTAAACTATCATTAAAATCAAAATAGAATGAGTTAATTTGAATGAACATAGTTTTGGGGTTCAGTATTGGATTCAATCATTATTTTCTATCATGTGTTTGACTAGGTTTTATAATTCAAACATGAAATATCATGTTTGAATCACTATTATTTTCTAGAATATAATTAGTTTACGTCACATTTCATTGGGGACCGTCACCCAATCGGGGGAATTCGCCTCACCCAATCATGATACTCAAATATACCAAATAATTAATTAAACTTTAATGAAATTTCATGAAATCCATGACCTCACCCCGAGCCAAGTATCGTTATTAGCCTCTCATTTCTAATAGTATGAGATTACTTGGTGGAGTGGGTGAAGGAAGAGATAAATAGTGAGAGAGAGAAAGAAAGAAAAATAAATGAAGAAAAGTTGATGGAGAAACCCAAAATGCATGGATTAATTAAAATTAAATTGAAATGACAATTTAAATTAAAACTAAAAGAAAACTAAAATTAAAAAAAATAAAAAGAAGAAATTATGTGGGATGAGAGGACCAGCAGCAGCCCATGCCCCGGTGGGATCCCTCCTTTGCTGTGAGTGTCAAGAGGATGATTTGAGGAGGTGAGGGCCTCCTTTTATAGGCCTCATTCTGTACTCCTAATTTCTATGCATTGTTGGGACATTCAATGGATGATTCACATGTGGAACCCTTCTTCAATGTTGTTCCTTAATTTATTGGTCATTCACACACCAAATTTCAGTGCATTTGGACCCTGGATAAGGAGTTAAGAATTTGTCAATGTAGGTTTATGTTTCTAGAAGAATCTTCCAAGAAGGTTCCTTCAGAAGTATGTCATTTAATGGATGCCTTAATGTCTTCAAAAATCCCCCAAATTTTTTTTAGAGCCATACCTCTCTATCCTCGTGATATCTCTGGTGGGAAAAAATCATTTGGATGTGTTTAGGCCGAGTTTGGGTTACGTTATGGTGGTGCGGTCCATGTTGTCCGCCCAAAAACATTTCCAGCATCAATGAATTTGTAGTAACTTTAGATGCCTGTATCAGCTCCTGGTATAGAAGAAAAAATTTTAGGAAGTATAATCCAAATTCTAAAAAAAATTAATCACATAATTTGGACATATATTTTATGAGAAATGTAAAAAATACCCTTGTGGTCAAAATCTGTCCAAAATATAGAAATATGCAATTTTCCAAATTATGCACATTTTCATTATAAAATTAAAAATACCCATTATTTTAATAAAACATGTAAATAAAGAGTTTATCATTGAAAACAGTAAAAAAATACTCATTATTTGAAAAACAATATCAACATAAATTTGCTATTCCATGACCCTCCTTCATGATCATGCTTTGTGATTGAGAAAAATGTTTTGGTGATTGACCCTCAGATTTAGACCCTCATTTTCTCCTCAGATCCAAGTTGGAGGGGGGGTGTGGGAATTTTATGTTGCCAAAATATGTGGAGAGGAAGAAAAAATGCAAAGAGAAAACCAATGACATTAGTGTTGCCTCGCGAATCCTATTTGTGGAGGCCCACAACACCACGGCCGGCTCGAAGCCGCCTCCTTTGTAGGCACCAAAAAGAAAAGAGGAAGGAGGCTCTATGATTTTGAAGATGTTTGCGAAGCTACATTGAAGAAAATATGTGAGAGGCTCCATGATCCAAAATACATTTGCGAAGCTGCCATGAAGAAGAGAGGCGGGAGGCTCTACGATCTAAAAGAAGCTTGCAAATCTGCTCTGAAGCAAAGAGGTGGGGGGCTCCATGATCCTAAAGATGTTTGCGAAGCCACTATAAAGTGAAAAGGCTAGAGGCTACATGGTTACGACCAAGTTTTATGTGGAATCACGTCATGTGCTACCTACTTTTCACTGCCTCATGCCTATAAATACCGAGATCCCCTTGAGCCCAATGGACGGATCCTATGACAATTTCCCTTCTCAGCTCTCAAATCAAAATGTGCTTTTGGATCTATGAAATATGTGCACTTCGAGATACTTTAGCTTCAAGAAGTTCCTTTACCTTAAACAATACCCCTCTTCAAGCATGGATTCCCTTCGTGAAGCCCACATGCCATCGCAAAGTAATGATATCCATGTGGTGAATCGGGTCTTTGAAAAGAAATTGTAGGACTCCACATGTATTAATCATGTTTAATGATCACAGATTTTATTCAGTCTATAATCCTTGTTAACTCTATGTAATATATCTCACATAAAATGTACAGTTGTTTAGTAAATTTTATCCAAAGATCTTATGTGCTATACACTCAATTTGGTTACTATACACTATCTTTTGATTCAGTTTATAATGATTTCTCTGAAAAATGACTAACTTTAATTCATTCCATAAATATCACTAATTAAGTTTGAATAAATATATTTTCCAAAGTCTAAGACACAGTAACCATAAGACATCATGACATCCAGACACTATGACCAACAGACACCGTGAACAAGAAGACACCGTGATAACCAGACACCATGAACAAATAGACACCGTGACAAAAAGACACCATGAACAATAGACCGTGAATAACACACCATGAAAATCCTGAGACACCACGACCATGAGACACCATGATGAATCAGACACCATGAAGAATGAGACACCGTGAAGAATGAGACAACGTGACCACAAGACACTGTGACCAATCCGGTCACCATGTGAAGGAGACACTGTTTTCATGACATACTGTGACACTGTATCATAATATGTTTTGTCACCTTTCAATTTAATCTCTAACGGTCATATTTGGAGATTTTAATGCGCTGAAATAATTAATATTTTTCTGTAGACAAGTACGAGGTATGAGGTGCAGAATCCATGAAACCTATCATCTCAAACACATACACTTTGAGATAAAGGAGTAGTGCGGCCCAGAAACAATATAGATAAAAAAAGGAAAACAAGCGGGCACTAGCACGACAATGAAAAACACAATTAGAGAAATTTTTGAAGAAAGTATTATCTCATGAAACTTGAAACTTCTGAGGAACACACGAAGCATACTTGAATCCCAAAATCGAGGACACCTATGCACTTTCAAACACCACGATGAACAAATGACAATATTGTTGACTTATGATACTCTGATTTCCATATGAGGTCTACATTTCTGCATCTACTTCATCTCATGAATTCCATAGCTGAAAAGACTAACACTTAGAGAACTTCTATACTTATGTCATTATTTTTTCTCTGTTCTGTATCATTTTACTATCTTTCGAGCAGTGTGTGTATCTGTAAAACAACACACTATGTATCCTACATTAAACTAAAGAATAAAAGATATACTTACTCAAACCTCTATTTACACTACTGTATACCCATAGATAATTGTGGAAGAAGTCCTTGTCTGTCTTGGTTTTTTGTACCTAGGAAGAACTATGGAAGAGGTTCCAGTGGGACCTGGATAGTCTAGTGCCCTATTGTTTAACCTCGATCTAGGGTGTGGATCATGTTTATTTATATCAACTACATGGTGGTCGGTGATCACCAAGTAGAGTGGATAAGGTCTTGGCTTGATACTAAACCACTTGATTCCTATCCATTGTTCTTTTTAATTTAGTCTTCTCTATTTTACTTCTTTTATGTATTATTCAGAAATCACTAAATTAAATTTGATAGTTAATCTTGGAATGAAGTTATAATTGTTTTGTCTTAGTATAATAGCTTCAAAAGTAACATTAATAACTGACATTAAGATTACTGAGAACTAATCAATCTTATAAGAAGTTATTTAAACATTCAAACTCTCATAACAGTATAACCTTGATTTAATGGGATGTATTTAACCTTTTGGGTAAACATTTTTAAGAATACCTTTTCATCAGAAATTTTTTTAGATACTGAATTCACCCACCACTTGAGTAATATACTCCAACCAACATTTGGTATCAAAGGTTTTTTATTTAGACTTCATTTAACCTTATTCAATTGTGATTTTATTTGTATATTGAATATCTGTAAATTTATGTTCATTCTAAATTTCTTACTCTTGCAAAGTGTTTCTGTATTATGGAAAATGTATTGGAAGGTGCTGCAACCAATAGACCACCATTCTTTAATGAAACCAACTATTCTCAATGAAAAATTAAAATGAAAATTCATTTAGAGAGTATGGATTTTGAAATTTGGTCTTCTATTATAGATGAATATATGATTACTACTACTGATACCATCACATGGGACAAACCTGTCAAAACTAACTACAATAACTATTTCAAACCTATGAATACATTATACTACTTCTTAGGAGATGAAGAATTCAATATAATTTCTTCTTGTAAAACTAACCATGAAATTTGGGATACCCTTTCTATCTCACATAAAGGAACATCTAGTGTAAAATAAATGAGACTTAATACTTATACTATTAAAAATGATAAATTTAATATGACACCTGATGACCCTATCTCTGACATGTATCTTAGGTTCAATGAGATTGTCAACACAATGATTTGTCTTGGAAGAGAAGTCACTACCAAGGAAAAGATCACGAGAATTATCAAATGTTTGCCTAACAGATGGAGAGGAACCTCTGTCCTTATTAGAGAATCATGTGACATCAGTAAGATAACTATAAAAGAAATCATTTGGAAATGAATGATTTATGAAGAAGAGCTAAAAAGTATAGAAGGAAGAGTAGGATGAGCCCAAAAGTAAATCTGTTTCATTCAAACCCACCACCTCTAAACACAAAGACAAGGGGAAATTGGAAGCATCTGTAGATAGTTCTAGTAGTGAACAATCATGGCCTGATAGTGATGAAGAGATGTCTCAATTAGCCAAAATATTCAATAAATTTTACAAGAAGAATATTTTTTTTGGAAAGCCTAACTTCAAGGGAAAATATGACCAAAAAGGATGTTGGAAGAAGGATTGGAAAAGAAGTGACAAGACTGGTGTGATTTTCTACTATGAATCTAAGCGCAAAGAATATATAAAGGTTGATTGTCCAATGCTCATGTACAAAAAGAGATATGAGCACATGTACAAGAAGTATAAAAAGGATATGAAATAATCATAGAGTTCTTATGAGGAAATTTCAAGCAACATAGAAACATCACATGATGAAAAATTTAAAAAATCCAATATGGGTTTTATGGCAAACACATCTGAGGAAACACTGGAGTCTCTTATACATAATTTATAATATTATGGATATGAAATTTTCTCTGAAAATATGACTAATAAATAAATGTTTGAATACTGAACATTATTTAGGAAACATGCAATGAACTAAAAGACAAATCTAAATAATTTAAGAAATAGTATGCTCTTAATGTGACTGTTAATTCTAAACTCACAATTGAAAAAGAGAAAAATGCTCAACTGTAGAAAGAGAAAAATGAATTAAAAATGTCTAATGAGAAATTAAAGAATGACTTAAAAAAATTTACCAATTTAAAAAATAACCTTACTAAACATCTAGGAAAACAAATTGCCCCTAAATAATGGCATTGGTTATCAACCAAGAAAAAGAGATATTAATAGAATACATTTTATTTCTAAATATAGGATATATAGTTTTACTCCCAGTTATGGACACAAATCAACTAATTCAATTTATGAAACACCTTCTACTATTTCAAGTTCTTATTGAGAAAATAGAGTTTAATTTTCAAATACTTTACATAATGATTATAGGAAACCTATGAGGCAGATATGGGTTCTTAAACCACTTATTAATTATTTTACAAGACCCAAACAAGTATGGGTACCAAAATCTATTTTTTCTCAATCATTTTGTAGGAAATATACTTAAATAGTTTCTATAAATGTTTCTGGTATGTGGACAGTGGATGTTCAAGACACATGATAGGAGAATACTCATGCTTTAAGAATCTAATAAAAATAGATATAGGGTATGTCACATTTTGTGACAATTCTAAAGGAAAGATCATTGGTCTTGGAAAAATCGGTAACTCTAACTCCGTTTTATTTTCTAATTTAATATTTTTTGATGGATTGAAATATAATATACTTAGTATCCCACAATTATGAGATGATGGATTTCATGTTATATTTGAAAATGATGCATGTAATGTCTTTAATTCTAAATATGAATTAGTATTTTCTACATTAAGAAATTAAAATGTTTACTCTATTAACTTAGACTCCTTAGCTTCTCAAAATGCTTCTTACTAAAGTGTATTTCAAAAAGAGACTTGGATCTGGCATAGGAGACTAGGACACTTTAATATTCACTCCCTTAGAAAGCTAACTAAAAATATCTTAGTTAAAGACTTATGCAAACTTGAGTTTCCAAATGAACAAGTGTGTAATCCATATCAAAAGGTAAACCAACACAAGATTTCCCTCAAACCAAAGAAAGAAGTATCAACTTCTCAACCTCTTGAACTGGATCACATGGATTTGTTTGGACCGTCTAGAGTTTCTAGTTTAAAAGGGAAGCACTATGTTTATGTTCTTGTAGATGACTTTTCTAGATATAGGTGGACCTTCTTTATGGCTCAAAAAAATGAAACCTGCTCTTATTTTACTAAATATGCCAAGTATGTGGAAAATATTTGTGGATTTAGAATTAAATCCTTATGAAGTGATCATGGTTGTGAGTTTAAAAATAAAGAGTTTGAATCCTTTTTCTCATAAAATGGTTATAGTCACAATTTCTCTGCCCCGGGAACACCTCAACAAAATGCAGTTATTGAAAGAAGAAATAGAACCCTATAAGATATTTCTAGAACAATTCTTAGTGCATATGATCTACCTATTTATTTTTGGGCTAAATCTGTCAATAAAACATGCTACATAATCAACAAAGTTTTGATCAAACATATTCGTAAAATGACTCTTTATGAGTTATGGAACAATCGAATACCATAGGTTAACTACTTCAATGTTTTTGGTTGAAAAGTCTATATTCTTAATACTAAAGTGAATTTTGAAAATTTTGCATCCAAGAGTAATGAAGGTATGTTTTTAAGATATTACATGTCTAGTAAAGCATATAGAGTGTTCTATAAATGAACTAAACGTGTGGACGAATCTGTCTATGTCAAATTTGATGAAGTAGATCCACCTAATCCAAAACCATTCTAGAGAACCTGGATGATTATGTATCAAATCTGAACATTTCATCCAAATCCTCACACCATTGTGTGAAATAATTTGTGAAAAAATCCATTTTTGTAAATTCTTTAGAATCAAGTCACAATGAACCTAAACCTGTTGATGAACCTGAAATCACTATTCCTTATTTTTCTAGAGCTGTTAGAACTCTTAAGAACCATCCTTTAGATGTTGTTGTATGAGACCTAGACAAAAGGAACTGAAACTAGAGATTCTCTTAGAAATAATGTTCAACATCAAGTCTTCTTCTCACAACTTCAACCTATAAACAGTAATGATGTTATCAATAATGGTTTGTTGGTGATGGCTAAGCAAGAATAACTTAATCAGTTTAAAAGGAAAAAATTTGGGAAACATGTTGATATAAATAAGGACACATTCACCATAGGCATTAAATGGGTGTTTAGAAATAAGGTAGATGAAGCTGGTAACATAGTTAGAAACAAGGCTATATTGGTTGCACAAGGCTATAGTAAAGAATATGGAATTTACTATGAGGAGACCTTTGCACTAGTAGCTAGACATGAAGCTATCAGAATTATGATTTCTTATTCTACATATATGAATTTCAAACTATAACAAATGGATGTTAAGAGTGAATTGTTAAATGGATATATAAATGAGGTTGTCTTTTTTGAACAACCCCATGGATTTACAAACCCCCATTTTCAAAATAATATTTTAAAATTATCTAAATCCATATATTTCCTAAAACAATCTCCTATATAATTCTATGATAGGTTGAGTACTTTTCATATTTCTAAAGGTTTTACAAAAGAAATAGCTGATCCAACCCTGTTTATAAAACGAATTTCTAATTATTTTTCATTTTTTCAAATCTATGTAGATGACATTATATTTGGATCTTCAAGAAATTCATTATGTGTTGATTTTTATAAAATGATTCCAAATGAAATTTAAATGAGTTTAATGGGAGAACTAAAAATCTTTCTTGGATTTCAAATCTTAGGAAATAATGATTTTATTATATTAACTCAAAATAAATATATTATAGATCATCTAAAACGTTTTGGATTAGATAGAACTAAAAGTAGTAACACTCCCATGAGTACCACATTTAAGTTGGATCTTGATGATGATAGAAAATCTATTGATTAAACCACTTATAGTGGAATTATTGGAAGTTTTATCAACTTAACTACTAGTCGACCTAACATTATGTTTAGTGTCTGTATGTGTGATTATTTTCAATCAAATCCTAAGGAGTCTCATTTAAATTCTATAAAGAGAATTTTCAAATACCACAAGCATACACCCAATCTAGGACTATTCTATCCTAGAGGACAATATTTTGAATTAGTCAGTTATTCTGATTTTGACTTCGGTGGATTTAATTTATATAGAAAAAGAACCTCTAGAACATGTCACATTTTAGGAAAGTCACTTGTATCAAAGTGTAGTAAGAAACAAAATTATGTTGCATTATCTACTGCAGAAGTTGAATACATAGCTTCTGGTAGGTTTTGTGAAAAAATATTGTGAATGGAACACACATTACTATATTATGGATATCAATTATGGAATGTACCTATAAATTGTGAAATCTCATGTTCTATTGAAATTTCAAAAAATCCTATTTCATATTCTTGGAAAAAGAATATTAATTTAAGACATCACTTTTTGAGAGATCATTAACAAAAGGGTGATTAACTTTTGGAATTCATTGGTACTGAGTTTCAGTTTGCTGATATATTTACCAAATCATTAAATTATGATTTAATAGACTACATCATACAATAATTAGGAATGATTAATATTATTTAATTGTCTTATTGTTTTATATCTTATTGTTTCATGTTTACTGTCTCAACATAAAGTTCATGTTTACTGTCTCACCGAAATGTTCATGTTTACTGTCTCACCATAAAGTTCTTGTTTACTGGTTCACAATAATATTCATTCACTATCTATCCATAATGAACTGATATTGTCTCACAATAATTATTCTTTATGATTGTTATTTACAAATTAAAAATCGTATAGAGGTAATTATTCATTTAACATTTCTATTTTCTTGTGCTTTTACTTTTGCGGTGTTTGGTATTACTAAATGATAAAAGGAGGTGTCACTTGTCCTTAAATTGATCTTTCTTTTATTCACTCAATTTTTATCCTTTATTGAATCCTTTCACTATTATCTATCTCGAACCTTCTATGAATTCCCAGGAAGAAACACCCTTCATTGTCGACTCCTGAGAAACGTAGCTTAGAGAAAATGAAAATCACACCCAAGCTGGCACCCGAAGGTCCTCTAAATCCAAATCTGGTGAAATGAGTAGTAGTACCTGAAAAAGGGGTATTATTTAAGTGGATGTTGTTATGTATGTCTCTGGTTCAGAACGTTTTAAAAGAGAAATGATTATTATAATGGTTTTTGAAGGAAGGTAGTCTTATCTACCATAAGTTAGTGGCTCAATTTTATCAGTATGTTCAATTATCCTTTTATTATGAAGATGTTTATTCTGTGAGAAGCTTGATAATAGGATATAAATTTTCATTCCCATCAAGGTTACATGATACATTACTTAGGATACCAAATGAAGGAATTTGTGAGGAATATCAGAGAGGACCTCCCCCTTCTAGTGAATTCATTGTTTTGGAAGATTCTTTGAAAAGCATAACTGGAAATGTTACCGAGAGGAGATCCATTACTACTGAACTGGATAGAGAATATATAATTCTATTTAAGATTATACATAATAGTATTAGTCCCCACAAATTGTAATTTTTCTGGTTAGAAATATCAGGATGTGTTTCTGATTCATCTTATTAAAAATGGGCACAAGATCAACCTTTGTAAGTATATCATACACAATATGTGTGAGCTGATCAAAACCACATCCATGTTAACCTCCCTGTTTTATTCTCAACTTATCTCATCCATGCTTCATGTCAATGGTATGGTTGGACCTAATGAAGATGTTATCAAGGATAGCGACTTTTTCCTTTCAAATTTCATTATTAAAAGGATGAAAATAAATTGAAATCGTTGGAAAATGCATGGGTGGAAGATAATGATACTATTTTTGAAAAGTAAAATCTTGTGGAACATCCCTCAAGAACAAAAGATATTTATGGTCTAGGTTTGGAATCAAATGATATTGGTGAGTATTCTGAAGAAGAAGAAGAGGCTGTTGTGCCTCCCAGGGAAACTGTTTTTGATAAAGAAGACAGTACTCTTGTCCCACATGTAGTAAGTGAAAAAGAAGTCCCTACTTCTAAAGATGTTGATAATCTGGAAGATCAACTTAAAGTTGAAATAGAATCTATTTTCAAATAAACTGAAAAGAATTATATGGAGACTCTTATAGATACATAATTACCTGTTATGCAAGAAGATGACATTGAAGAACTCCCAGTGGAACAATATGTTCCTAAAGTCATTCCTTCAGCCGAGGAAAGGATGGAGCAAGATTTTCAGCTGGAGAGATAGGAAATGAGAAAGGATCGAACAAATGAATTTGGGGAACTATATCAGGACCCTAGGTCTCTCAGTCATGAGAATTATTCAACTATTGAGGGGGAGAAAACCCCAAATCTGGAATCTTTTGAAGTACCAAACTCGATTGATTTAAGCCCTGTAGACACTAAGTATAAATTCCCTTTATATTATAATGCGAATGACTCCCAAGAAGTCTTAATAAAAGTCCTTGAACATTCCACTATGTTCCAATTGGAATCTATCTCTAATCTTGCCTGTGAAAAGGAACCTAACATTGTATCAGTCCCAATATTTGAACCTTCACAAGCACAACCATCCTTAGTGAGTAAAGATAATCTGAATGAAATTGGAGCTACCCTTTTTTCTGGAGTTGAAAAACTCATGAATTCCCAACCTACTCTTGTAACATATATATGTGAGAAAGATGCCTCACTATTGTAGGAAAATGTTTTTTGGCAGATCCAACCCAAAATGCATCATGATATTTATGAAAATAGAGTTGAATTCAGACTTCTTAGTGATGAAGTGAAGACCCTAAAAGGTATGATTGAAGACATGTAGAAAGTGAAGAATTCTAGATCAAAGACAGATTTTCATCTTGTGGAAAATGTTGTTACTCAACCCCCCACAGAATGTTGTCTCTTAGATTCAACCACATTTAGATTCCTTAGTAGAAAATGTGGAAAAAAGAAACTAACAGATTCTGAATGAAATGCGATAGCCTGTTGTTAATCTTAACTAGCTCGTTGATGATTAGAAGGGGTGCCTTCAATAAGTATTAAATCAACTGAAATCTCTTATCTCAGCTGTTAAGGATTATAAGGAATCTTGAAAATCATCTCAACTTTCCTTATACAGTGACCCTCTCTGAACAGTGGTCAAAGAAGAACATCAGCCTATGCTTAGTAGTTTCAATAAAGATTCTCTATATGAATTTATCCAGAATAGTGACATAGTTCATGATCTGGTCCAAATCCCATCCAAAATTGATAATGATCCTCTGCATGAAATTTCCAAGAAAGTGGATTACTAATTCAACCGAATTTTCTCAACCACTGACATGACCAATCATTTAAAATATCTTGTAGAAAATTTGAGGATTCCTCATGTTACTCAAGATTTCAAGACTCAAGTCTAAAATCTCATAGAGTTTACTCATATGTTGGATAATTTATTGAAAATAAGGATGAATTTGAAAAATCTATGCAGTATGGTGGAGAGATCATTGCGGATTTTATTAATCACTTGAGTCCCTATATTCATGTACGGAGAACAACCATTGTTGTTCCTACAGCTACCGCTCTGAGACATGGTTTTCAAATGTTCACCTCTTCTCTAGCCTTCACTTCTATGTATGTTGGTCAGGCACTGAGACAGATCAGGACTGTGATCCTAGATCATCAACTACCTCGTTCTTCTACTGCACCTACTCTTACTCCCTATGTCTTTGAAGGTCATCATTTACCTTATCTATCAACCACCTCACTACCTTCTTCTACCTCAACCTCTGTTCCTATGGCTTCCACTTCTACTACAGCTACTAAGAGAAAAGAGAAGACCGACCAGTGAACAAGGATAGTGCTTACTCTTTTTTTGATGGGAAACTTGTAATTTTTTTTAACTTTTTATAATGACCCTCTTTCTATATATTACATTATGCCCTTTTTTTGTATCTATTGTCTCCCTTTTTCTTGCATCTTTTTCATATTCTCAAAAGGGGGAGAAAAATATTCGAACTATATTGATTGAAAAAATAATCACTTTAAATATACATGATTTGTGATCATAAAAAAGGTGGATATTGTTAGACTCATCATGTATTAATCATGTTTTAATGATCACAAATCCTATTTAGTCTATAAACCCTGTTAAATATATGTAATATATCTCACATCAAATGTAATGTTGTTTAGTAAAAGCTATCCAAAGCTCTTAAGTGTTATACACTTAGTTTAGTTACTATAAATTATCTTTTGATTCACTTTTTAATGATTTCTCTATCAAATGACTAAGTTTAATTCATTCCATAAATATCACTGCTTAAGTATAACTATAGATATTTTCCAAAGTCTTAGACACCGTAACCATGAGGCAATGTGATATCTAGACACCGTGACAACCAGACACCGTGAACAAGAAGACACCATGAAAACCAGACCTTGTGAACTATAAGACATCGTGATAACAAGACACCATGAACAAGACAACGTGATCAAGATACCATGAAAATCATGAGATACCATGACCATGAGACATCATAACCATGATAGACCATAAAAAATCAGACACCATGAAGAATCAGAGACCATGACCACAGGGCACCGTGACCAATCTAGACACAGTGTGAAAGAGACACTGTTTTCATGGAATACTATGACATTGTTTCTTAATATGTATTTTCATCCTTTTAATTTAATATATAATGGCCATATTTAAGGGTTTTAATGAACTGAAAAAAATTAATATTTCTTTGGTAGAAAAGTACGAGGTATGTGGTGTAGAATTCATACAACTTTTCGGCTCCAACACATGAACTCCGAAATAAAAGAGTAGTGCATCCCAAAAAATATATAGATAAAAAGGAAAAACAAGAAGGCTTGAGAATTACAATGTAGCACAAACTTAGGGAAATTTTTTAAGAAAGGATTATCACATGAAACCCGACATTTCTGAGGAACACACGACGAATAATTGAATCCCAAAATCAGTGACACCTTCGCACTATCAAACACCATAAAGAAAACATGCAAATAATGCTGACTTGTGATACTCTGTTTTCCATATGAGGACTAGATTTCTACATCTACATTATCTCAAGAAGACAAGAGCTGAAAAGACTAACACTCAGTGATATTCTAAACTTATCTCAACATTTCTTCTCTGTTGAGTATCTGTATAATAACACACTCTATCTCCTACATTAAACTGAAGGATACAATATATCCTTACTCAAACAACTTTTTTAATCTTGTGTATACCCATGTATAAGTGTGGAAGAGGCCCCTCTATGGCCAGGTTATTTTTACCCACCATGAACTACGAAAGATGTTACTGTGTGACATGGATAGTCTTGTGCCATGTTGTTTAACCCATATCCAGGGTGTGGATCATATTTATTTATATAAAATGATTAGTGTAAGTTGATAACCAATTGGAGGGGATCAGGTATCTGATTGAGATAGAACCACTTGTTTCATATTCACCGTGCTCCTTAATTTAGTCTTCTCTGTTTTACCGATTTACTGTATAATTCAGAAATCACTAAATTCACTTTAATAGTTAATCTCGAAAAGAAGTTATAATTGTATTGACTTAGTATAATAGCTTAAAAATTAATATTAATAACTAACATTAAGATTACTGAGAACTAATAAATCTTATAAGATGTTATTCAAACTGTCAAAATCTTATAACAATATAACCTTGATTAACTAGGCTTTATTTAACATTTTCAGGAATCCTTTTTAAGAATACCCTTTCAACTAAAATTTATATAGATACTCAATTAACCCCCCCTCTTGATTAATCTACTTCGACTAACAAAAATCATGATTCATGATGTACCTTCCATGAACATGTGAACCACATAAAAAGGTAAGGTCATTGTGTTTCGCGAGGTTTACTGCTTCATAATACTATGTTTCGCAAGGCACCCTTACTTCTCAATGCTCAACTCTGAGAGATCCTTTCTGCTTCGTGAAGCACCCTCCATGTGCACTTATTCCCAAATACTTGGCTATTCCACTACACTATATTGGACATACACCTTTAGGATGCCCCTCCACAACTTTGAGCACCAGAGCTTCACGAGGCCTTTCCTTGTGAACCCATTTTCTCCACAAACACATTCCTCGTATGGACCCCATGTCTATATGACGTGATTAAAAATGTACATGGGAGTTGCGTCAAATTCCATTTATTAAGCTTATTCTTGTTCGCATAGGCACAATAATGGATATTTCTTCTTTTCATAGACACACTATTGTGGGACCCTCTGTAGATCACTCCATGACACCCCCTCACAAGGGCATTGTCAGTGCTTTCACTTCACCAAGGGTTAAATAATGTCAAATATGTATGTCCTAGGGGTGAAGAGTGAACCATCCTCATCTAAGCTATAGTACATTAAAATATCAAGCTCTTTCATCCATATCACTTGATTTTAAACTGTGGCCTCACCTTGTGCCTTCTACGTAGGGTGCCCAGTCTTAGACATTCTCTATTCCCACTCTACTCCATGGGAGCGGTATCATTGTGAAATGGAATGAGATCCTCTTTTTTAGAGTGGAAAAAATCCTTGGGGAAGGGAATCCACCTTGGTGTAATCCCTTAGCCTTTCTTACAGATGGAAACACCTCTTCTCCTCCTCTATTCTTCGGTGCCAAAGACTATGAGGTGAGAGTTTCTTAGGTATCCTCAAAACCCCTTCCCTCTCCCTGAGGGAATTGTCACCATCGGGCCTCCCTCCTAGAGTAAGTCCCAATATCCATCTCCCTGGGCCTCTATATGAGTATGACCCTGTTTCCTATTTTGACTGATAACCACGTATAAGCCCCACTCCAGTTCCCACAGACACAACTTTCACGATGTGATTGTCAGGACTTAACTTCTAGTTGTTTCTCACATAGAGCATGACTCACATGGGGTTAGAGTAAGAATAGACCATGAAATCCTATCTCGGCCACCGTAGATTGTAATCCCCTAACTCTCCCGAACTACTTGATCTTTGATCCTTTCCATGTTAAGGTACATAGAAATCCTCACCAAGGTTCAAGCCCAACACCACCATCGGTTTCGACATCATCACATTGGTTCACTCTCGTCACACATGACATTAAATAATATCCATAATCCTGAACTACATGGACATTGATCCTTGCCATGGAAAGGTATATATGAAGCCTTCTAAAGGTTAATTCCCAAATCTTGATGGATCCGAACCCCTTCATGTCAGTTCACAAAACTCTCCCAAACAACGTTGACTTTGATCCTTTTCTAGACATGGTACGTAGGATGCCTCCTTGAGGTTCATTCCCAAAACCTACTTGCCCCAACCCCTTCATGTCGGTTTACCTTCTTCCCACAAGACATTAAACTGTATGCCCCTTTTCTGTCGTGCAAGACGTTAAACTATACCCATTCGAACTACGTGGCTTTTGATCCCTGTCCCCTGGACATTTTACATAGGAAGCCTCTAAAAGGTTCAACCCCAACAAGAAGTATGTCCTTGGAACCCCAATCGTCGGCAATCCATTTCAACCCCAACCTGTGATAAGCCATTGAAACCCCAATCAGTGGTAATCCATTGTCAATCCCCACCAGCGATAATTCGTTAGTACCCCAATCTACGATAAGACTTCTCAACCCCAACCGACGATAAGAGGTTATGTTCCCCAATCGATGGTAATCCATTGAAGTACCCTTTTATGGGACCCACATCTCCAGTCCTCCCCTAGGGAGTCAGATGCGCCTCGGGCTACTAACCACGTGTAAGCCCCATTATATCATCAGGTCGCGGTCCTCTATGTACATCTCAATTCTATGCCCCAATCCTGAACTACATGGACATTTATCCTTGCCAAGGAAAGGTACATAGGAAGCCTCACTGAGGCTCAATCCCATCCCCCATGTCTCATCAAGTTCTCTCTCCCTTGATCCTATGTGTTTTAGGAAGTTTATTCCCGAACATGGAGGTTCCACTTCCTCTGGGTCCCATCCATACGATTTGCCTCCTCAGGTGTCACTTCACCCCACCGAACTACGTGGACTTTGATTTTCTTCCATGGGGATACATAGGGAGCCTCTTCGAGGCTCAAGCCCTGCATCACCAACACCGTCACATTGGCTCCATCTCCCTCTCCATCCATTCTAAATAATCCATATCCATCCAGATTCTTACCCAGGATGCCACATCCTAGTGAGATCATGTAACTTGCTTTCTTGCTACTCCTAGTAGTAATAGGGTAGCTAGCCACACATTATCCCCATAATTAGTGTTGCCTCCAGGGGTCCCACCCATGTTATCCACTCTTCTCAGTGTTCTGATCAGTTAGATATGTCTCTACTAGATGTTATATTCACTGAATACCCTATGTTAATTGGGGGAAGATGATGAAAACCTCAGAGACATGTCTGTGGAAAATAATTCCCTTCATTCAACAAGGGATGCCATGAGATTCCGCACCATCGATAATCCCTATCATAAGGGGAAAAAACCCAGAAGCACCAGTGTTCTAGCGTCCAAACACGCCAGCAAGGTCCAATGTGACTACTCCCCAAACCAAAAGTTACTGCCCTAGCCAGACCTCTTAGAATGCCCTGACAGAAGCAACATAATTTAACTATGTCCATGAAGACATGGTACTTGGCAGAGTTTCCCGAAAAATGTATTAAGTCTTTGAGGGAGACCCGGACAAGGTGATGAGTTCAAAGGAGGAATCCACAGAAGGAGGAACCGACATCCCATCATCTCATTTCCATAATGGAGAAAATGTCCCTGAATAAGTGATGGATGCGGCCATCCTTTGGAAAGCAGGAATGCGGAGAAACATTTTATCAAGTCCTCCTCCAAATAATGGACAGATTCATGCCCCGATGAAAGAATCCGAAACCAAGATGATGATATATCCATTCAATATTCAAAAATATTCCAGACATGTAATAAATATATGAATAGAATTGTGGATACTAAGTATTGAGTTAGGTTTTATGGTTATAGATGACTCAAATAATTCATTATAATTAAATGAATTCAATTTAATGCTGAGTTATGACTAAAAAAATGACATTTGATCGGCTTCAACATAATTTATATTCATAGTATGTATGAATGTTAAAATAGTAACTCGGATATTGATATATGGTTTTTATTATTCATTTGTGATTAAAAGAACTAATGTTTTTACAACATGTGTACCTTGATAAAGATTCTCTTGGTTGAAGAATAAGTATCAGACTATGGTGTATCAAACACATGTACATCAGTCACATCTTCATCAGACAGAGGTATACCGGACTAACTTGTACTAGTCTATGGAACATTGGATGGTGGTTTAAAATATTGAGAAATATCATATAGAGAGGAAATAGGTAGGGATTTTTTACAATGTTCCACACACTCAATATAATGTTTTATTACTATGTTTGTCTCCTATTTATAGGAAAACATTGTAAATACTGTGATCTATAACAATTAAATATCAAGATACATAATTGTATTGATGAGTTTTTTCATAATTCTATTGAATTAATCATATAGTAAAAATATTTAAATATATGGGTGACAACATTAAAAGGATATTTTCACCCACATTGGAGGAGAAAAATTAAAAATGTATATTAATTACTTTATTTTTTTCATTATATATGAGTTATATTGAGGTTTTATATTGAGAGTATTGAATATTGACAAGTTTTAGGTCTTAATTTTATATGAATGAAAATTTTAAAATATCAATACTAAATCAACCACTCGACCCCCTTCTTAGTGGTATAAACAGTCATGTGAACTAAATGTGGTCTAAGATCATGAATGTTCCCTATGTAATATACTTATATTTCTCATCATGAATTAAATCAACTATGTTCATAAAAAAGGTATTGTAGTTTTAAATAGAAAAAATGTTATTTATGGGAAAAAATTTATTCCATATCCTCGATCACATTTCCTAGAAGTGATTGATGTAGTAACTATAATTATTACATCCTTGGAGAATGATTCCACTATTAAATTCTATAATAAAATTAATCTCAATGAATATGGAATATGTATGATCTCGAATTATTATGAGGTATATAATCATATTAATTTATTTTTAGTACCATTTAAAATTGTCGATTAACTGATTCCTAGGAGTATGGATAGCCTCAAGTGTTTCTTGGGTTCAAGACACTAATATAAGGAAAATGTGGGATATACAATGCATTGGGTTTTTTTGGTGCTATGTTATTACATTTTGTGGATCCCAAATGATTTCCACAGAGAAGGGGGATGAATTGTATGTAAATTCTGTACGTGGAGCTTAGGATCCATGTGTCCATTTGTAGAACTAACTGTATAGAATCTGTATGCTTTTCTAAACAAATCATTCTTCATAGAAAACTATGCATCATGCACTTCTCATAGATAAAGGTTACTAGACACTTGGGACACTATTAGGAAACCCCTATGGCCAAATTATATTCCTCCGTAAATGTTGTAAAATAACCATGTTTCCCTTAGAAACAACAATGTATCATCCATGATTTTTCAATTAGTTTAGTCCCTAAGGATATGTAATATAAACCAGAAAATTCAACCCTCTACATTGATCATTATCATTCATTTATTAGAATTTTTATGATCTATGTAGTGTGAATCTAAGTCATGGATGATTTATCCACTAGTGAATTACATAATATTAATATGAAGTATAAAGATTGTATGGATAAAACATTTAAAAATAAAATTAAGGAAGAGATAGAATTTCAATCTTTGAGGATACCCAAATCCCAAGAACATAAATATTTAGAAATGCTCCAAATTTATTTAGAATATATGTAAGATGATAATAATGTGAATGATTGAATTATGTACCTTATAATTAAAAATTACTTGAAAGGTATATGTTTTAAAAATGTAATTCTATAACTAATATGTTATTAGTGTGGGGGAAGAAACAATTTTTAATGAATTGTTCAAAGAAGAAAGATAGAGAACATGATAACGATTATCAAGAAAAAAAACATCGGAATATGTGCTGTAAAACTGATAATTTTATAATGTTACACCATGAGATTATATAATATATCTCTCTATAAATTAATTTCACTTCATTTATGTTTTTTATTAAATGAAACAATATGATTGAAAAACATCTAAATACTATTGAAATATTATTATTTAATGTGGTAGTTAACATCTAGTCCCTGGATGGTAGAATATGTATTGTAAAAACTATATAATAAAAAATATATTATATACAAATGAATACAATGAATTAATTATCTATTAATAGATTATAAATGAAATCAAAATTATTTTAATACAAGGGATATGTTTTTTTTGATAAACTATTTTATAAACGTAGTGGATTTTTCTGTTAATAAATTATAATAATTATTATTGATGAATAATTTTAATGAAAATTAATGGTTATATATTCATTAATTTTTCTAAAAATAATATATTTGTTTTTAATGGGATTGGAATAAGAATTAATACAGTTTTATGCATTAAAATATATTCTACTAAAATATGATTTCAATGAATTTTTCGTTATTTTTATTTAAAATTTGTAAAATATATAGAAATATAATTTCAAAGTATGGGATTCCATATTTATAATCAGTATGCCCAAATTTGGTAAATCATTCCCATTTTTCAACTTTTAGAATATTGAAATTTGTAAATATTTTTTACATCTATAATTACAAATATGTGAAACATGGTTTAGACTTTGGGATAAGGCTTTAATATTTTTTAAATCTTTACTCCATCCCATTGAATTAATGGAGTTTTTTCTATGTGTACCAAGGTTTAAAAATATGAAAACATGGGGCTGTTTTTTCGTAATTCTGACCGTTATATTATTTTTAAAAATGGATAAATAAAAAATGTCACTTTCTTGACTACAATATCTCTAAAATGATACCATAAGGATAAAAATAGGGAAAGGTTACTTAATAATTCACCTTTGAATGAAGAATTAAAATTTTTTCATTTTAATTTATTTTTAAATTTAAGTGTTTGAATAGTTACATTAAATTATTTCTCAATTCTAAAACATTACATGTACAAGTAATAGAATAATAAAATAAATTATTTTAAAAAATAATTTAATAAATAAAAAATGTATAATTGTTATATTATATAAATAATTCTTATCAACATAACATGTTTAGGATTTTTTTTAAATGGTTATATTTTGACTCCAAAAATATTTTAGTGAATTTAATGTTAATGTAAATGAATAGATCCACAAATGTCAATAGTGATATTTTATAAACAAAATATTTTATTAAATGATTCAAAATTAATTATAACACAAATATATTCCATATAATTAAAAAAACTAAATTATCAACCATTTTACAATTATTGGTCACCTCCCTTATTTGGTAACTGAAATTACCCATTTAAAGTATAATATTTAGGTATTGTAGTAATTACAGAATGGGCTAATCAGGGATTAAAAATACTTGATATGGGTAAATATATAACATAAACTGGTATATATATGTTATTGGATTATATTATTTTGAGTTATACTAATATATATACAGATATATCAATTTTTAGCCACTTGATAGTCAAAATTGATTTATACTAATTTAATACTTTATAAAAATCAAATATTTCTCCACCCTACACATAATAAGTGTAACCACTTCCCCATCATTAATAAAAATTCCATATTTTTATATAAGTAAATTCACCTTCTCAAATATCATCTTATATTACTTAACTACATCCCATAGCATTATATCTTTCAAAAAAAACAATCTTATAGAAAATGAGATTTCTCAAAAAGGGGAAAAACTCTTAATCAATATTTTTTTCATTTCTTCTTATAAACCATATAAATCTGTGGTATCAATTCTAAAAAAATTAACTAAATATATTTTATATACATAGTTTTCATTATGATCATTTAACATCCATTATATTACATTATTCCATTTAATAGAATATCAATAGATGGCTCATTCATACATATAGTTCACTATCTCCACATAGCAGTGTAATTCATTTACCATCACCATATAACATGGACGTTTTTAATGATATGTTTAATAATTATGTTATATATATATCATATAATTATGGTAATTTTATTAAAAAATAAAATTTATATTTATTTCCTTTATATGGAAAATTAATATAACAATCATGAATATATATAAAATATCATCGCCATGAATGGTGTTAATCATTTTTTCATATCTTAATTTATGGATGATTATAAATATGTAAATAGTTAATTAAATCTATATGATTAATAAAAATTTCAAGATAATGGAACCATAATCAAATTATATTGATCAGGACATCTGAATCGAAACAAGCCTGAAAGACCACGCAACTATCATCCAAAATAGTGATTTAAATAAAACAATAGTTAAAAAATTTGTGATAATATGTTATAATTAAATAATATAGAGTATGATATATATGATAATAGTTCTAGAGTAAATTTATAAATAATTTAGATGTATTAAATAGGATTATTATGTAACATCATTGAACCTACATTTATTAATCTAATTTGAAATCATAAATTCTAAATTTATGGCTCGATACAAAATATATTTCAAAAAATTTAAAAAATACATAACATAAAAATTAAAATGTAAATATTTGATCAATTACATACCTAATGAACTTTTATGTTTTTAGTAGAAGGTAATTAGTTGAAATTCTTATGTGATAATACTCATGTATTTAAATGATAATTTCTTTCAAAAATACCTAGATTTTCATATTCTGTATTATGTGTTGTAAATATCCCTTAAAATAAATTACACAAGAAACCTTTATATATTTAAATTCATTTAAAATCATTCCACAAAACTTATGTAAATGAAAATAAAATTTGTGCAATATGTAGCACTCAATAAGGGTAATTGTAAGCATTACCAATTGAATCCCATCAGTTATCATGATGATAAGAGTATGATAACGTAATCAAGGTATGAGTATGGAATAATATAATTTAAACCCATCATTTCCTTCATCATTAATCCTACAATATAAAATTGATATTTAATAATTTATATAGTAACATTTATCATTAATCATGATCTAAATTATGTCAATATAGACCAATAGAAACATTAAAAACTCATAGAAACCACAAATAAATTATGTTGTTATCATGGAAAATACCATCCTAGATACATAAAAAGAAAACAAAAAATTACAATAATAAATTTGATTATCATACAATTAAATTCTATAAATAACATAATCAATTCCCAATGCATTGAATCTATATAATGTATCCACCCATTCATGGATTATAAAAGAACCATCAATCGTTGGTTTATAATATAAACACTGACCCTTAGTTTATGAAAGAGATACCACTAAATTATCCATACATATATCCATATACCACTTAATTAGAAAACAAATAGGTTTCTATCAATTTTAAACATAAAAATAATAAATGGTTATTAACACTAAGATTCATTGATGGAAAATAAATAGGTTCCTTGAATATGTTTCTGAAAATATTATAATATATAGAGATAGAATATGGATAATATAACTATGGAAATATATCTAATGGAGTATATGAAAAATAAAATAATGTTTTCATTTATTAATTGAAATACCATACAATGTTCATTAAAACATTATTGAGGAAACTAACCATTAAACATTTCAATTCACTTTTTGCAACTAAAAATTTACCAAATATTATAAGAAAATATTTCTTTCAAAAACAACATAGAAATGGTAACGTAAATATTCAAATAGTTTATTCGTCATGAGGGATATAAACTCTATTCATAAAATAATATTTATAAAACATATTTAGTTCACATAATCATATAAAAAGTATTTATTTCCAAACAAGTACATAGGATTATTTGTAAAAAAAATTTATAAATAAATATATGTTTCCTAATTAATTTTAAAATCTATTTCTGAATAAACAAAAACAAAAAATATATTATAAAACATTTATCTGGAAGAAAAAAAATTCATTAGAAACAGGAGAAATAATATGGTATTTTTATTAAAAAAATTCTTGACCCATATAGACTACTACAGAGATGAAATGTTTACTAAAATTTCAAATTTATATAAATAACCAATTTAGAAGAAAAATAATGAGGTTTTTTAAAATAAGGAACATATAATTTCTCATCTAAAATTTAATAAAAAGAAATATCGATTAAAATTTCATTAAAAACTAAATCCCTTATGACATTGAAAATAGTTTAATAATATACCCACTGATGGAATAACATTGAATGAAACTAAAAATAAGTAGATTCATGATATAGAATACTATATTGGATGTATATACACCAGATATATAATATAGGGGTAGAACATTAAGACATTCATCAATAAAGGGTAATTGAGATGATATCCCTTACTATAATATCATATCATAGTTTATTTCTTCCCATATATTTTATTTATAAACCCCTATGAGTCATCAATAGCTCCACTTATTCTAAGACAACCTTCCCAAAAAGATATTATCCCTCATAGTTTCACTTTATTTCCCATAAAACAGTTAAATAGGAATAATGAGGGTGTTTTATCATGGGAAGAGATTTTTTAGAGGCTTGGTTGGATTTCAAATATAAGTTAATGTTCTCTATTGGAATCCAACTATAAAAATTATATGGAGTCTTCAGTGAAATAAGATAGTTTCATGTATCTATGGTTACAGGTCAAATAAGATGATTAAATCACATTTAAAGGTGATTATTTAAAAATATCACATCTTATTTTTACATTATTACTCATCACTCATCACCAACTAGATTGAATAAAAAATTTATTTAGTATAATAATCATGATCATGTAATGATTTTAACCATTTATAAATCTATAATCATCCAAATGTAAATAATTGTTGACGTTTTTCTACTAAAGAATACATATCATTCATGAATTTATTAATAGTCATGCTGATATAAATGTTTTTTTAATAAATGGATATGTTTATATTTTTCTCATATTCTATTAATCATGATCTTTATTGTCAAATATATTGTCTTTTAAACAGATATGATAGTGATATAATGTATATATTCTTTGATTTTTTCTATATGATTAACAGAAGTAGTAAAATGATGTCTCATGGTTAAATTTTAGGGTGCACGTTTACCTTTATATGAAATGGTTTTTACCTTAATATTAAGTTTTAAATAATTTTCCAAACCATACATGAGGTTTTTTCACCTTTACATAAATTTTAGGAGACACTTATACATGTCATATTTTAGGATGTGTACCATGATGGAGATATGATCTACCATTATGTGAGTAAGATAACATGGTTATAAAAATATGTGATAAACATCCTAAAATTATGTAGCCTTTACAAATCTGAGATATTCATTACAAGGTGATAAAATTAGATTTGAGCATGAAGTGACCATCCTTACAGGACATAAGCACTAGCGTTCCTACCATTATTTCATGTTTTTTGTACCCTTACATTACATTACAAACATCTACCAAACCCTTATATATTATTACAACATTATATAATGTATTTTTGAGTGTACCATTATGTGTATAGTGTGCTAGGTTTTCTACCATTACATGAGAAGGTATACCCATATGCATGTCTTGGATATCCTTTACACAAGTCAGAGATGACCCTAATAAAGTGGTATTTACATTTATGTTGTAATATTTGGAAATTTATAAGAGAGATAATCTAGATATCAACCCATAGTTTTCTTTGAAATCCCACAATAACCCTTACACATATCAGTTTTACCATTACCCAAGCTTATTCATACCCTCATGTGAGAACAATATGAAAATTACATAGCTTCCAATTCACCTTATTATAGTTTCATTGAATTCATTTTTATAAACAGTATGATATTAAAAAATAAATTATATAGTAAAATACAAATATTTCTAAAAAACATATAATACATTAATTTTATAACATTTTAATATATTCTACATATAATAATTACTATTTAATTATATTAAATTCAAAAAAACATTCTTTTCCAACAGAAATATTATAAATTATTATTTATCAATAAAAGTAAATACCTACACAATTTTTTGAGAAAATTACCCATATAATTTATAAATACATCTTTTATGAAAATATAAATTTTATATTGAATATGTTTTATTAAATATCATTTTATATATTATTTAATGAAAATTAAAGACATTATTCACAATCAATAGTATAAAAAATTAATTTTAATAAAAAATATAAAATTTAACATAAAATAAAATTAAAATTATGTAGTTAATTATTAATTACACATAAAATTAAATTTATTAATATTGAATTATTATTTATTAAATAAGATAAAATGTGATTACATTTATAAAAATTGATGCAGAATAATAATTCGTAACATTTAAAATATTCAATTAATATGTAAACATATATTTATCAATTTCCCATAAAATTTATTTAAAATTATTTTTATTATATAATTCCTCAAAAATTAAATCATATTTAAGAACACTAAATTTTATAAAATATTGTGATACTTTATTCTTACCAACCTTTATTAAATTTAAAACTCACAAATTGAATATAATCTCTTAATAAATTGTTGGAAACATTAAAATACGTTTGTTGAGAACCAACAAAAATAATGGAAAATAAAACATCCCCTTGATAATAATTAAAGGGAAATATGATGATACCTTTTAATAACACCAGACTATTTTATCCTATATTATAACCTTTTAGGGAGGTAAAAAACTGAAATTTAGGAAAAATATAGTGTCCAAATAATGATGGAGAGTTTCAAATATCATTGATTATAATAAATGAAAAATTCTTGAATATATAATTTATAAAAAAATTGAATGATCTTGCTAATATTTATGTACCCAAAATAGTAACTAAAGATGTGTAAAAAATACCATCGATTCATTTTCATTTAAGGAAATGTGATAATGTCTTTATCTTAAGATCATCTTCCTATAGTTGAGTAGTACTGTAGTGTACTGTTGCAGCGGTGGGCGCTATACCAATGGTGGGCACTGTAGTGGTGGTAGGTCACTGTAGTGGCGGCAGGGTACTGTAGCAGCGGTTGGTACTGTGAGATACTGTAGCAGCGTGGGTACAGTACCAATACTATTCACAAAATGGATCTTGGGCCAAAAATTTGGGCATACAGGCCATGTTATGGGTTAAATGCCCACTAAGCCTTTGAGCTATGTAATGGGTCTTACTCTAACCAATTTAAAGTGTTATTTGCTTTTATTTAATAATAAATGAGGCTTCAGCCCCAACCTTTAAATTAAATATCATCGTTTAGCAAATGACGTGTAATCAAGCAGATTTTTTCATTCGTAAAGCAGTAAAATCATCGTATAATAGATGATATGATCTATAAAAGTAGAAAAATCTATTCTTATTTCCCATAGATATTAATGTAACAAAAAATTATTAAAAATATATAATATAATATTCAAAACATCTGAACCTTGATATGTATAAATAATCTCATAAATATTATTATAATGAAATAGTTTCAACATGGAAAATTTAGTTGATAATAATACAAAAAAGTATTCAAAATATTCATGACCAATTCAAAACCCTAAAATTCTAGATGTTTATACCATATAATCTAGAAAATTAAATTTGACAATTATATCTATAGAAAATTATAAATTTATAATTTCATATACATAAAAATATGTATTATCTAAAAATGATACTAATACTTTTCTTAAATAATATTAGTAACCAAAAATCCAAAATAAAATCATATATACTATTAAAAATATAATTATTCCTTTATTAATAATGATAAAAAAAATATTTTGAAAAAAATATTTCTATTTAAATAAATAATAAAATTTTCCGAAAAATATTGTATATCTTCAAAAAACCCATATTCATGACATAAAATTTAAATCCCATCATTATGAATATGATAAAAAAATTGAGCATAAATAGTAATAACACATAATTATCACAACATCAATGATAATATAAATAATAACTCTTATCAATAGAATTTAACCTATGTCCCTAAAATTTAAATGCATTATTCCACAATTAAAATCTTCAGTAAAATAAGTAAGAAACCTTAATGTTATAATATCATAATTGTCTTCCAATATATCTTGAATCACCATATGTTTCAGTCACATAAAATCTAAAAGTGGGTGTCTCTTCCATTTTTTCTTATTATAAACCTTAAATGAAAAACCCCATTATTATTTCAATAACTCTTATATTAACATATCATGAATGAACCATAATAAAAATTGTATTTGTTTCATGTTTTGATATAAAACATAACAATATAAAACCCACACATCCATATTTAGTGCTAAATCATCATCAATAAATATTATGAATTATACCAAATAATATTGTGGAAATATCAACTATCTAAAACATACATCATCATGTTTAAATATTGGACAACATACGTCCCCATTAAAAATTTATGTTTAGTTTTTTTATAATTAGGAAAAATTATTATGTTATAATACCCATGTCATTAAATGATAATATTTTCCCATTATACCCGTTATTTAATACTGAAAATTAATTATTAAAAATATCTCAAAAAATTAATCACACATGTAATCTTTCCTATGAAAAATCATGAGACATCATTCTACATAGACTATAGACAAACAAACATATGATGTGTAAGTTGAACGGATCAATAATTGTAAATGTAAGACTTAAAAAATGAATGTCTTCTATTATAATGATCTTAAGGGTATTATGACATAATCAAAGTACATGATAATAATATAAGATAATTCATACCCATATAAAATATGTAACTAATAATGTGACATGGAATAATTCATTAAAAAGGAAATATTCATTGGAATCAATAATAAAATTCCATGTTATGTCAATCTTGATGAAACATAACATTAATACACCCTAAAATTATTAATGAAAATATTTTGGAATGTAGAAAATTATATTATAGAACCCTTACTTGTGGAATAAACATTATAATAAAAATCAAACATAATTCTCCATATAAAATAGTAATGTTCCAATGAATAGAAGGAATATAAAGGACCCAACCATCCATGGATTATAACGTAATAATCCATCCTTTCTATATAACAGAACCACTCATCCTTGTTGTATAATGAAACCAACATTTCATTGTTTAAAATGTAAAAATATTCTAATCATCCATATATATGTCCAAGTACCATATAAAGATAAAAATTTAGTTTATTCCACTATTGATCATAAAAATTATCATTGTTCATTCATATATTGTTATACACATGGAAAATAAAAGAGTTTTTAATAATAATAAGGAATAAATCATATTCCATATACCAAATTAATTTATATGGTATCATTTCAACATGTCCCAACTGTAGAATTAGAAAAATAAAGTTTTTTACTCATATATGAATATAAATCTATTAAAAGGATTAGTAAAAACATTCATGAGAAAAATACCATTTAAAAATTGAAAATAAATTTTAAAAACAATAAATTTAGAAAAAATTAGGAAATATTTTTTTTAATGAACGATCAAAACATCTAAATAAATAATCCATGAATTGAGTGGTCATAGTGGTAGTAAATTCCTCCCAAGTTGTAACAAGTAAAAATATATTCCATTTAAAAATTTAGAATATTAATGACTTTTTGAGAATATGAGAAGAATATTATTTTCAAACAATGTAGTAATAATTAAAATATTAGTAAATATGAGAGTAACAAAATCATTGAATATTTTTCAAATATATTTTTTATATTTTTCTACAAAAAAATTTTACTAAAAGAATGTATTTTCAATCGTAAGGGGGAAAATAAAATCGTGTTTTCATAAAAATAATTTTATAAGAGAATATAGTACCAATGTGGTGAAGATAACACTAAAACATAAAAATTATACTAACAAATATACTAAACGAAAAATGAAATGATTATATAAAAGAAGAATCAATTACATTCTCCATGGAAATAATAGTATAAAAAATTACTAAGACAGGTATTTAAACATAAATAGCATAATGCATTCCATAATCTTGAATATTAGGCCCCATGAATGAATAAAATCAAAAAAAATTAAATAAGGATATTCATTATATAACATGTTAATGTGGAATTTTATACACCTATGATATCTGCATGACATTAAAAAAATCCATAATAAAGGAAGATTGAGTTGAAACACATTTTCTTAATATCACATCTTAGTATCTTTCTTCATATTCATTTCTTTGATAAAAAAGTTGGAATAATATATTGCTCCCATTAATAAATTATTCACTTCCTATGATGATAATTTATCCCTTATATTAATTAACTTTCTCAATCAATGTTATCATTGAATAATGATAAGGTATTTTTTATATGTTATAAAGAGGCTTGGTTGGTTTTAAAAAATAATGAAAAGTTATCCTTTTATATCCAAACCTAAACTATATATGGATAGCAGTTTGAAATAATATAGCTTCATATATCTATAGTTACATGTAATAAAAAAATATTAAATCATATTTATTATTTCTGATAAAGAATCTCTTATTTTATCTATCTTTTTCTATAACACGCATCACTACAGAGAATGAATTTATGAATCTTTTAGTATAATATTGATGGTGAAGCTGTAAATTTAACAAAATAAATTTACATAATACTTAATGAAAATTCAATATAGAAGATTATATATTATTTGTTACAGAGATAGAAGGATAATCATGGTAGGTAGTGTAGTGATTAAAACAAGGTTTCATTAATGTTTTCATTTATATTTATACAATGAATCCTTAATCTAGAATTTTTCTCATCAAAATAGGCATATAGACTAAAAAAATGAAAAAATATATATATATATATTGATTTAATATATTGTTTACAAATGATGATGAATATAGTGAAATAAGTTAGAATCTAAAAGTACACATTTACCATAACACGAGAAGGTTCATACCATTAAAAGGAGTTTTAGAGCACATTATAAATGTTATTTTTTGTTGCTTCACCATTAAAAAATGTTATGGGAACCCTTATATTGGTTCATTATTTGGTGGTATACCCATACTTAGTAGTGAGATATGTTTTTATGAGATCAAAAAATTGTCTATACTCTTATATATGAAACAAAATACCTTTACATAGCCTTTATACATCACCAGATACCCTTAAATAGCTATCATATTACTCTTAAAATTGATGTGATTACCCTTATGTGACCAGACAACATGTGGTCCAACCTTTACATAAGGTTTTTTATACCGTTACATTTCATTCTAAAATTATATTTTACTAATACATTTTGTTAAAACATAACCTTACGAAAGTCATGGTATATGTTTACATTGGTGATGTGCTTGTGCATCCACCGTTAAATGAAAATATCCCCCCTTACACATGGTAGAGAGTATATTTACACTAGTTTATGACATCACTTATAATGTGGTATGGACCATTATGTAGTGAAATTGTGACCTTTACCCAATAATCTGTCTCCGTATCAACCCATTTTTATATAATTAAATCTCTCAATGGACCTTGTGAAACGAATGTATAACCTAACACATCCTATATCTTTTTCTTATATGAGTACATACTGGACTTTATGAAGCTCTCAACTTCCATTATTAAAATTAAGTATAATACATTTTTTCAAAATGTTATTATCCAAAATTCTTTTTATATTTCTATAATTATAATTCTAAAACTAAAATAATACATTAAACTAATATCATTTTAATAAATTATATATCAAATATTATATATTTTATTATATTTATTTTAGAACACACATTACTTAAAAATATAGATATTTTAAATTTACATTTATCATTAATTAAAAATCACTACAAATTTTTATTATAATACTACAGAAATAATTTATTAAAATATTTTCTAATATGTTATAAATTATATAATGAATATGTTTTAAGAAATATCTACGAGTATATTATTTCATTAATAATTAAAATAAATTAAAAATTAATCCAGTTAAAAGAATTTTTATTTCAATATTAATCCTAACATTTAATTTTAGACATAAATAATGCACCATTATATGAAAAATAATTAATTTAAAATATAGTTAAATTTTATTAAGAATGAACTATAATTTATGAAATAACATCAAAGTTTCATTCCGTTATAAATAATGATATTGAATAATGAATCATATATTTTAAAATATTGAGTCAATATCTAATCATAAATTATTTAATTATCTTAAAATATATTTTATCTTAATTTAATTATAGTTATATTTCTAAATCCTAAAAATTAACTAATGGTCATAAATATTTCCAAAAAATAAGATATTATATATATAAATGAATACGAAGAATGAAAATAATTGATGTAGTAGATTTATGATTCAATTCATATTTCATCAACATTATTTATTTTTGAATTCCAATTTAAAGAATTATATGATACTTATTTGATAAAACAGAATATTTTTTTATTCTAGATATTTCTTGAATTTAGATTTTTTTGTACTGTATCTCTCTTTTTGAACGCAAAGTTATTGAAAAAAAAATGTTTCTCTAAATTTTCATCCTTATTTATCGTCTTTTATTATTAAAAACATTTTCTTCTATATCAATGTTCTCTAAATTGTTTAGTTATATTCTCTAATTATTGATTAATGTAATTTATAAAATTATTAATATTTTTAAAAAATGGTTAAAAAATAAATATTCTTGTCCTTTTATGAATGAGGTACTTTATATCGATTGTGTGGACACAATATTTTGTATAGTTATTGTATGATGAAAAATAGTTCTCACCATAATTTCCATTTATTATATTTAAACTTCCTCTACAAATTTTGAAGCTTCTTTACTAATTTTTATTCCACTGTATTTTTAAAATATTATTATTGTATATAAATTATTTCAAAAGGACTAAGTTATTTACCAAATATGTTTTTCTGTAAATCATTTAAAAGAATATTCAACTCTGAAACCATGATATTATGAAAATTATAACTTACTATGGATATATCGAATGATACTATATTAAATCTTCCATTTTATATTCTATGTTTATATTTATTAGATCTTTATAAAACCATTTCTTTTCTATAGGTTATGGTATGATGAAATGATGAAAATATTATTTAACATATTGAAATTCAAAGGGTTATGTTATGATGATATGATTAATGTTTTATGATCTTGTTCCACAAATATGTATTGTTTTTTTCTTCGATGTGTTGGCCTCGAATTTTATATCCCTCAAATTCATTGGAAAAATAATTATCACTCATAGGATAATTATGGGAGATTATTCGATATGCTGGATGAACTAAGGTAAATAGGCTAGTATTCTAGATCTAATATGGGAATCATATATTTATTCATGATACTTTTTTTGTAGGAAATTGTTTTTTATTTCGGATGTACTTTTTTGGTCTTAGTTGTTAACCTCAAAAAGTATAATGATTTCATTACCTATTATAGAGGCATTTTTTAATGAGACATCAAAATGATTTTAAACTAGAATTATGGTTCACTATAGATATTTGATGATTTCTTACTATTTTGATTCATGAATTTTTGTAAGAAAAAATCTTAATAAATTAATTCTAATTATGATACATGAAATAATTTTTATAAAAATATAATTTTTTTATCATGAAATAAAAATATTATGCTAATATTTCTCTTTAATATGGTAATATATTTATACCTATTATTTTTACTATTATTAGTAATCTAAGATCTAATTTTTTTTATGTTTACTTTCGCTAGGTTCTGAATAAATGTTCTAGATAGGTTATGTAAATAATTTTATAAATACAGAACAATGTTATTAGATAAAATGAATAATATACATAAATAATATTTTTATCTATTCAGTCTCCGAAGACCCTAAACCATTTTTTTCATAAATTTCATTATTATGTAATTAAAATTATTTTTAAATGATGTAATATTTATGTTATGAAATATAAGGTCATTTTAGCTTGTATCAAAGTGGGGTATAGTTAATCATTAGTGATTGGAATTTCTATATTTTCATAAAAACAATACGGATGAGTTTATGAATATGATTATCCAATGTTTTTGGTAAGATATTGATTGAGTGGTTTTCTTGTAAACAGAATACACAATTCATTCCATAAGTGGATGTGGGTTTGACATAGGTTTATATAATTATGGTAATCCTCAAAGGAGTTTCTCATAGTTTTTCTCAGCCTTCATTTAGAAGGATGATGAATTTTCCCATATAGTTCATCTGGACAAATACACCCTGAGGATATACTTTGGTTAATAATCCTTTCCCATATAAAATATTATGAAGGATTTTAATAGATAGGGACCACGTGAGGCCTTGGATAAAACTATGGCAGATATATAGAATTTTTTTATTCAATAAATAAGACAAAAATATAATATTATTTTAAAATATTTGGTTTTCCATTATGATTATCATTTCGTACAATATTTTCTTATTTTTAACTAATGTTTATCCCTAAAAGGAATCATATTAATATCACATGCGATGGAAAATGAAAATATGTCCTGACCCATCCCCTAGGTCCCATGTCGTGACTACCCCATGCCAATCATGGATAGGCCAGTGGATGGAGTCTAGCACCGAGTAGGCATATCACACAAATAGAAGGCATTTGTTTATGAACATGTACATATTCACCCAATTTAAATCCATAGGGTTGTAGAATGAAAACACTATGTAAATAAAATGTATACATACTATTAAAATCCAACAACAGAGTATGATATATGTAAAGCAGTAAAGTGAAACCATGTTAGAATACAATGCCACTAAAATAAATACAATTGCAAAGCCTAAAATCTAAATAAAAGCATTGAAACTATTATTGGAAGCTACCGGAAACACCAAGGCTCATCTGATCTCACAAGGCACTACCTTTTCCTGGTTATAGTTCTGCTCTATCTATGACTCCACCAAATCATTAGTCATCTGCATAAGATACAACACGTGTGGAAAATCCCATGCAGGGGTGTGTGAAATAATACTCATTAGGGGACCCCGAAAACCACAAAGTAAAAGACCACAGAGTTAAACACCACCAAGAAGGTACAATCACTTCAACACAGGTATATTTCATCAATACATATAAATAGAACATCAAGATAAACTTGTATAGGATTCTATGATGAAAAATCTCATCTGATTCCATCCATATGGTTTCTTATATAGTATTCTTGATTCTTGGAGATCACACTCCTCGAGATATCTGATAGTAACTTGGTGGAGCACGTATTCCAAGAGAATATGAGAGGACATCTGGTACCGATACATCATGAAGTTCCCAAAGACATCTAGTCTCACTGATTCAAGAAGTCTCTAATAACACAACCAATCCTTCTTCATAGCATTCTTCTCAGGGAACACTCATCTCAGGAGGACTCTCTCTTTGAGCCATCAAGTCATCAGAGACCTACGAAATGAGGTCCCATTTCATTAGGCCCCTCCCAAAGAGAACACACTAAGAACTGGCTAAAGTACACTACTTCAGCTGTAATGATGAACATATAGTACTGTGTTGGGACTCATTCTCTATGATTCATATGGATACACTATACTTTTACATATAACATTGCCTGATTTTAAGCATAATTATACATGAGAGTATAAGCCAAGGATCGTAAAGTCTAGTTTCTTTAAAGACTAGGTACATAGAACATAAAAAATGGAACTAAAAAAATTCATTATTTAATATTAATGTTTATCTTCTATATTCCACTTAGCTAACATCTTAATAGGATACCTTTGGGAAAACACAAACAAAGGGTTGCGCTTAATAGCCAAGTAAGAGAATATCCATAATAATAAAGCCTTGGCACATGGGATAGATGGAATTATATGATGATGTAAAAAAGGAATGTAACATATTGATTCATAACATATAAACATGGAATCATATAAACATGGAGTCATAATAATGTATCAAAAACATAAATCCTGACCTTAGTATGATTCAAGGCTAACCACCAAGTCTGTTTCACATGGTATCACAAGCCAAGGCTTACTTTCAAGTTTGTCACATAAAATTTCTCATGAGACTCAACATTACCCAATGAATTGGAGAACTATCTGGGTGAATGCATCTTAAAATTTGATTAATATGTTTTCCACATAAATAATCATATATAATAAATATTATATAAACATAAGGGTTACCTGTGGAAAGAATTGGGTACCACAATCACGTCATAAAGCATAAAAAGGGTGAATCATAAAAGTCTCCATAAAAGAGAGGAAAAACATACATTTACATTCATAAGGGAAAATAGGCATGTATCATGGTAACTGATGTCATGTATAAGTGACAACATATAGTAAAAGTATTTTATAAATTTTATCATTTGAACATTTTTGTGTAGTTTTAAAGAAAATACTATGGAGCCTTTAAAATAAAAAAGAAACAACAATTTATGTAAAACCATTAGTGAACAAATAAGGTTTTCATAATATAAAATGATTATTTTATAATGACAATTTTTGCTTAAAACATAATATAGAGTGAAATTGAAATAGGGTAAAAGATCAGGATGTTCCCTAAGAAAATGTTTGCTTTTGGGGAGGTTTTGAGGAGGCAATCACAAAAGAACATTCATATCACCAAATTATAATGATTAAATGTTATTGATAAATGAATTTGGAACATTTAAACATCATATATAATATTCAAACAAAAATTTTAGATAACTTCATTTTTAAAAAATAATTATAAGGCAACCCGATGGAACAAATGATGTTCTGGTGGAATCCCATACGTATTATCAGCATGGTATCAGGTGTACCTAAGAGGGATTATTGAGATATAAAGGGTATTATCATCACTTATACATCATGATGTAATTATAGGGGAGGATAGAAATCATACCCAATAATAAGGGATTCTATATAAAAGGTCATAACATAGAGGAAATTATTGAATAAAAGTGAAATATAGAGGATTCCTTACCTTAAGGTCGATAGTGTTCTCCATTTTCTATTAATGACCGATATAATAAAATTTGGTTCATTAATTAATAATTAAATAACTTATTATATATTTAAAATATTTATTTTACCCTTTTTGAGTTCATTCATAACCCTTTTTATGTGTTATATTGTTCAATTTCATTGTTCGGGTCCATTTGTTTTCATAGTTTTTACGATCGGTTAACTAGTTTTCATGAATGGAGAATCATGTAAAATCCATATCGATGTCTAGGATTAGAGTTGTATTTTATTATTTAAAATCTATAAGGTAAAATTGTTTTCAATTTAATTTGGATACTTGGAGTGAAGATGAATCATTATATAAAACGTTAGTGCTAATGTTTTGGGTTTATTGGCAGTTGTTTATCACTATGAACTCATTTTTCATTATAATTTAATATAATGGGTACAAAAAGATTATAGAAACATATATAAGATATATTAAATAATAATCTGGTCTACCATATGAAAAATGATTTCATGACTGGAATTGAGGATGTTAATATAAATTGAAAACCCATCGTCCTTGAAGGTGGTAAATTAACACATATCAGATGGTGTCTTTACTACTAGTATAAATGAAGAGTAAAGAAGAGATTATATTAAATTATTACATTATTAATACAAAATTCCAGTGCATTAAAGTTACTAGAGTTTTCATAAAATTTGTATGTGGAGAGTTAAGAAGAGAAATGAAAACAAATGAACTTGAAAACAAAGTAAAAGAAATGAAAAGATGAATTTACCCCTTGAATTGATCTTCCTTGAGAGCCTCTTAAGGGGATAGGATTTGGTATTTTGAAAAGACTAGGTTATTTTTTACTTGGGTTATGGTCTTGGGGAGAGATTTTGGCATATTTTATGGAAGGAACTTGTCTTGAGAGGAGTGAGGATAATAGGGGATTGTTGGTGTTTTTTATAGTGTAGGGGAGGATATTTTTCTAAATATTTTAATCATTTGTTTATTATTTTTCCATAATACAAGCTTGAGTGATGATTACATGAACAATAATATAAATAAGTGCATGTTAGTTTTATATTTGGGTTATTACCTCACTCATGATGTCAGGAATAGTTGATTTATATTATAATTTATTTATATGGTAAATTAATGTATTTTACTATTCACAAAAATTCAAGTATTTCAGAAAAAACCCAAAAAAATCACCCTAACCATTTTTTGATTAGTAGAATCCAAAAAAGAACTCCATTTTTTCAAAAATTATTTTTTCAATCTAATTAATTTAATTTTTAATTGTATTTATAATTTACTTAAAAAATAAATATTTTAAAACTACAACTGATTTTATAATATTTCCAAAATTACATAAGGTCTTACAAAATTATCTTCAAACAAAAAGGAATGAAATTGTTAATTTATGAAAAAAAATTAGAAAAATAATTCTTTTAAATTAATTAATTGTAATTAATTAATTATGGCTTACAAAAATACCAATACTTTTACGATGGTCATATCTTCACTTATAAGATGCCTAAATTTTATTTATACACTATTGGGTCAGGATACTATTCTATTCGATGATTTAATATTCATAAGGGACATATTACTATTCATAAGTGTAGGTTACTATTCACCGATAATTACAATTGTTGCATCGGACTCCAAACATTTTACTGATCACAACTGTGTATGTCCAATTTTTTAAATTCAAATCATAGAACTGACAATATTTTGATTAAAGGTCACACAGTACTTAATAGTTCATTGTGTTGTGATTTTATGTGATTATATGATATAATTATAATAAGATAATTTGAATTTTAAGAACATTGGGTCATTACATTATTCCCACTTATTATATTTCTCCCTTGAAATTTCATTTTATATTCTCAGCCGTAAACAGGTGTGGTTACTTTTCCTTCAATGGTTCCTCTAGTTCCAATGTTTTTTCATCGTACTTATGGTTCCTCTATAAAACAATGACCAAGTGAGTAGTCTTTTAATATAAAATATTATCTCTATCATACAAGATCTTTAGAGTCTTCTCCTCACAAGAAGTATCATTCTCCAGCTGTATCACCTATAAAGAGAGTACATGTGAAGGATATTGTTTGTACTTTCTTAATGGGGATATGTGGAAGGCATTGTGTACATTCAATATGGTAGGTGGAAGTGCCACTTAATATGCCAGAACCCTTACACGATCAATAATCACTAAGGGGATGGTCTACCTAGGACATATCTTTCATTTCTTCCAAAACCTCATGACCTTCTTCCACAGAGATATGCATAGAAATACCACATTTCTAACTTTGAACACATGGTCTCATTGACAGTTGTATGCATAACTCTTTGGTCGAGTTTGGGATGCCTTGATGGTCTGTTGAAACATTTTCACCTTCTCCACCATTTCTTCGACCATTTCATGTCCTAGCCACTTACTCTCACTAACTTCATCCCAACATGCCAGTGTTCTTCCCTTTTTCCACAAAGGGATTCATATGGTGCCATTTGGATGCTCGAGTGGAATATGTTGTTGTATGAGAATTCAACCAGTGGAAGATGCTGTTTCCTTACTCTATTGAAGTCCATAAAACATTCTCTCAAAATAATCATCTAGTGTTAGAATAGTTTTCTCAGACTGGCCATCAGTTTGAGGATGATTGGCCTTTTGTAATTTCAATTCAATTCATAGATCATTTTGGGGAATTTTCCAAAACATCTAGGTGAATCTTAGACCTAGATCGAATACAATAGATAGTGGTACTCCATGAAGCCTTACCGCTTATTTGATATATATTTGTGTAATTTTATCCAATGAGAATTCTTTTCGAATCATGTTAATGTGAGATTTCGTTGTAAGATGGTCTATAATGACCCATATTACATTGTTTACTATAGATGTCATTGGATGTCCAGTGATGAATTTCTTGGTGATGTTATCCCACTTCCATGATTATACTGGTAGTGGTTTCATCGTCCCTTTAGACTTCTGTCTTTTAGCCATCACTTGTTGACATATCAGGCACCTAGATGTATACTCATCAATAACCTTATTCATATTATCCAACCAAATGTTCTCTCATATATCTCGATACATATTTTTTCTCCCTGAGTTAATAGATATGGTTGAGCTTTGTGAGTTATTCAAAATATCCTTCTTTATATCTAGATTGTATGGTATACATAATCATAACCCAAATCCTACAACGACTTCCTCTTCAATCATACACTCATAGGATTTTGATATCTAATATGTTCCACTATTTTCTTAATTATTACATCTTTTCTTTGAGCATCCATTATTTTCTCTATGAGGGATAGTTTAGAAATCATTTGAGAAATTATTGATGATGTTCCTCCCTTAATGATTCCCATGTACATTCTATGAAAATCTATGAAGATTGGATCCTTTTCAATTCTCATCATTGATAATGTTTTAGGTTCCTTTCTACTTAGTGAATGTGCCACCTATATTTACTTACTAGGATGGTAGTGGATTGATCAGTCATAATCCTTAATGAGCTCTATCCATATTTAATCGCTAATATTAAGCTCTTTTTGTGTGAATATATATTTGAGACACTTGTGATTAGTATATATCTCAGTCTTCTCCACATAGAGATAATGTCACCAAAATATTAATTCAAAGATCACAGCCGCCAACCCTATATCATGTGTATGATAGTTATTCTCATTAATTTATAGCTTCCTTGAGGCATAGGCTATCATTTTATAATTTTTCACCATCACACATCCCAAACCTTTATTTGAAGCATCATTATACACCACAAAGAGTTATCCACTTGTTTGGAGTGAGAGTATTAGCACAGTGACATGAATCTGTTTCAACTCCTTAAAATAGTCCCCACATTCCTGAGTAGAGAAAAAAATTACCCCCTTTCTGTGTCATCTTGGTCATTAGGATAGAAAACATTGAAAAGTTATTCAAAAATCATCGATAATACCTGACTATACCCAGAATTGTTTGGATCTCCGTTACAGATGTTGTCTTGGGCCAATTTCCAATTACCTTGGATTTTAGGGGTCTAAATATATCATTTTATTGTGATGACATACCCCATGAATGATACTTTCTTCATAAAGAACTCACATTTACTGTAATTTTCATACAACTTATCCCTTTGAAATGTCTTTAACACTTTATTGAAATACTCCTAATGTTCCTTCGTAGTATTAGAGTATATCAAAATACTGTCAATTAAGGCTACAAAAAATTTGACAAGAAAATATCTAAATACTCTATAATTTAATACATAAATATTTATAAAGAATTAATGATTTCGAAGGGCATCACAATGAACTCATTCTGTCCATAGCTCAATTGAAAGGAAGTCAGGGAAATGTCTTCCTTAAACCCCATTAATTGGTGATATCCTAACCAAAGGTCCAACTTAGATAAATAACTGTTCCCACGAAGCTAAAATAATATGTCATCTATATGTGGTAGGGGATACTTCATCTTATCATGATTTTATTAATATCACGATAATCAATGCAAAGGAAAACTGAACCCTCCTTCTTCTTGATGAAGAGGAATGGAACTCCCCACGGTGATGCACAAGAGTGTATAAAACCATTCGTTAGATCCTACTGTAACTGCTTCTTCATCTCCTCCAGCTCTATGATGGGCATTCTATAAATTGTCTTGGATATAGGTAGTGATCTTGGAATATGTTCAACTGACAACTCAACCTCTCGATCAGGATGAAGAATAGAAAACTCTTTAGGGAATACATCATTGTAATTCCTCATGATTGGAATATCTTTAAGCGATATTCTCTCCTTCGTATCAATCATTTGAGCTAGAAATTCTTACTCATAAGGAATTAATATTCACACATTAGACAATGATTTTAAAGGAGATTCATCTTCCTCGTTATAGTTGTATATAATTGGAGGATTCTTCAAGATTGGAAGAGTGACCTCCCTTTTCTGACAGTTGATGATGTATTTATATAATTATAGCCACTCCATGCCCAAGATAGCATCAAACTACAATAAAGAAAGCATGTTGTGATTTTTTGGGAGGTTATGTCCACAAACATTAACTAAGGAGGAGTTATAAACCATGGATGAAATTATTTCTTCATTCACTGTTCTCAAAGATAACTTATCCTCTACATTTCTAGATTTTTCTTTAATGTTTACAATAAAAATTCAAGATATGAAAGAATTTGTAGAACTAGAATCAAATAGTGTGTTCACAATTCTTGACGGAATAACTATTGTACTTGTCACAACATTTTTGTTCAGCTGCACCTCATAAATAGTGATAGCATTATCCCTACCTTATTCCCTTGGAGGTTTTTGTTGATTTTTCTATAACAACCCCTGGATAAGGGAAATTGATCCCATAATTCCCATTTTTTCAGTTGTAACACTACACCACTAGTTGAGAATTTATCTGAACCTTCCTTTCTTCTTCCACATTAGTGGGATTTTTCATATCCCTTTTGTAGTTTTTAGCCAGATGACCCAAAATTCTACATTTGAAGCAATTATTAGTTCCCTTTAGACAATTACCATGATGATTCATCCCATAATTTTTTAATATTAGATAATCATGATTATTTTCATCAGAGAATTTATTTGTAGAACCTCCCATATTATATTCCATTTTCCTCATTTTTTCACTAGGACCATGATACCACTGAAAGTCTCTGGTCTTAATTTCAACATTAAGGGCACAATGAACAATATCCTCATAGTGGTGGAAGTCTTGAATCACTAATTGTTTTTGTAGACTTAGATCTAGAATGTTAAAGAAGTGATCCATCTTGATTTCAGTGTTCATGAAAAATCCAGAGTTGTACATTAGAAGCCTTTTAATGTTTTCTTCATATGCCCCAATTGACTCATCTTCCTTATGTTTGATTTCAAGGAACCCTCATTCCATCATCATTTAGAGGGTTCTTCAATAATATTTATTGAAAAATATTCTCTTGAATTCCTCCCAATCCATAGAATTATTTTCCTATTGGGGATTCGTATTCTTGATCAGTTCCCACCAATTGTAATCTTCCCTAAAAAAGATAGACCCCCAGCACAACATTCTATTCTTCAAACCACTAGAGGACAGAGAAAATATTTTTAATGGAGTTAATCCACTGTTCAGTGAGGAGGGTATTGGAAGATCCACTAAACATGGGATTTCTTTTCCACATGAATGATTCAACAAAAACATTCTCCTTCTTGGAAGGATGAGGTTGTTCCACATGATTCAAGTTATGATTAACAACTTGATCTAGCTGAGCATGTACTATCATGATGTTTTGAGCACAAATTCCCATCAATTATTCATATAATTAGGAAAATATTCACATTCCCTATCACACTGATTTTTGGAAAAACTTCTTCTATTTCTCACCATTAAATAAGAAAAAGACCCTACAAATTGGGGGCCTGAATACTTAGGTATTGAGCATAAAAAGGAAGCATTGAACATAAGAGGATAAACTTGTAAAGGAGAATAATATCTTTAATTGTTATTACTTAGGTTTATATCCAGTTTATCCTTGATCTATTTCTATGATTATATTCTTATTGGGTCTTTTTTTCCCTTAATAATGGTTTTTACTAAGCTCATCAATTTAACATAGCATATCCCCCGAGAGTTTCAAACCAATAGTGATACAAGACCTTTTTTTGTGTATTAGTTCCTGTTTGAGTCTAGATTAAAGTGGAATTTTCATTTTTTAACCCAATAAATGTCTATGACATATCCACCTCTACCTATTTTTTTCCAAACAGGATTGAATTTTCTTGATAAACCACTGACTCTATACATACCAAAATTTAGGGGTGTTTTCTTATACGTAGTATAATCTTTACGATACTTACTAAAGTTATCTAATCCTAATATCCAAAATAAATAGGCCATCCTCTGATACAATATATAGTGACCATATCCCTTTACATATAACATCACATGTTTTTAAGAATAATTATGCATTGGAGAAAAAGACAAGGATCGTAAATTCTAGTATCCTGGAAGACATGGTACATAGATCTAAAAACATGGACCTAAATAAAAAATTTCTTTATTTAATATTCAAACTGAGCTCCTAACTTCCATTGTGCTCAAAAATCAGAAAACGGTACCCTAGGGAACACATGAACAAAGGGATGAGATAGATAGCCTAGTAAGGGAATAACCATAAGAACAAAGCATTAGCGCATTTGGTAGAAGTAATTACATGATGATATAAAAAGGCATGTAACATATTGAATCATAACATATAAACATAGAATCATATAAAAATTGAGTCATAATAACGTGGTTTCAACATAAAACATTACTTTATCAAGATTCATAGAAAACCACCAAGACTGTTTTCACATGGTATCAAAAACCAATCCTAGCCACTTAGACCGCCACACATGGTAGCATAAGCCATGGGTAACAGCCAATATCGTCGCACATAACATCTCAAGATAATTAACATTACCCAATTAATTAGATCACTATCTTGTCACAAACATATTAACTTTTCAAGCAAATTTTTTCCACCTAAATAATCATGCATAATCAATCTTACATAAACATAAGGGTTACCCATGGAAAGAATTGGGTAACATAATCATTTCATTATGCATAAAAATAGTCATATCCTAAAAGTATCCATGAGATAATGTAAGTAAAACATACATGGAGATTCATAATGGAATTTATTCATGTATCATGTTATGTAATTTCATGTATAATTGACCCATGTATGAAATGTATTTAATAAATTTTAGCAATAATACATTTTTTCGGTTTTAAGGAAAATACTACAGAGCCTTTAAAATAGAAAAGGGAAAAATCCATTATATAAAACCAAAAGTGATCTAATAAGCATTTACTAATAAATATGTATGATTATATAAAGAAAATAGTCTCTTAAAATAGAATATAGAGTGCTCTTGAAATCGTGTCAGAATTTAGGATGTTCCCTCAAAAGAGGTTTACTTTTCGAGAAGTATTGAGGAGGGAATCACTTAAGAACATGCGTATCCATAGAAGAGAATGATAAAAGGGTATTTATAAATTAATTTAGTATATGTACACAAAATATTTTATATTCACATAGACTAATAATATAACTTCATTTTGGTAAAATAAATATTAGGAAACCTGATGAAATTAAGGAGGTTCAAGTGGAATCCCTTATGAATTATCGGTATGGTATCAGGTGTACTTAAGATGGATTAATGAAAGATAAAGACAATTATAGTCACCTATACATCATGATGGGAGTATGGGGGTGATAAATAATAAACCATCATTAGGTATTTCACAAAAAAGGTAATACCATAGTGAACATTCTTGAATAAAAGTGAAATAGAGAGGATCCCTTAGTTTACGTCTAATGGTGGTATCCACATAATATTAATGACATAAATAATCAAATTAGGTTAATAAATTAATAATTCCATAAAATCATCGATATTTAAAATATTTTTTATATATTTTTTAACTTCATTCATGTCCTTTTTGATGGGTTAAGTGGTTCAATTTCATTGTTCAAGTCCATTTGTTTTCTTGGTTTTTGCGATCAATTTACTTATTTTCATGAATGAAAAATATTGTAAAATGGGGATGATTGTCCAGAATATGAGTTATATTATATTATTATATAAATATAAGGTTACATGTTTGTAAATGTAATTTTTTTACTTGGAGTGATGTTGAATCATTATATATAACTTTAGTGATAACCTTTTTGGTATATTTGTGGTTTTTGAACACTATGAACTCATTTTGCACTATAATTTAATATCATGAGTACAAATAGATTATAGGAACTTATAAAGGATATTTAGAGAATAATTTGGTTTAACCATAACACAAATGGATTCATGACCTGAATTGAAGATGGTAAAAGAAATTGAAAACTTATCATCCGTGAATGTGGTAAATTAACACATCTTGGATGGGGTATTTACTACTAATATAAAATAATAGAAATGAATATATGATAATAAATTATTCCATTATAATAATAAAATACAAAACATTTATGGTACTCGAGTTTTCATAAAATTTGGATGGGGAGAGGTAAGGATAGAAAATAAAACAAATGAACTTGAAAAGAAAGTAAAAGAATTTAAAAGAGGAATGAACCTCTTTAATTAGTCTTACATGATTATATTATAAGGGGACATGATTTGGTATTTTGAAAAGACTAAGGGATTTTAGATGTTGGGAAATATCTTCGAGAGTTATTTGGAAATAATTTATGTAAGGCACAAGGATTTAGTGGAGTGAAGAGAAGAGGGTAGTGTGGGTTGTTTTTAAAGTGGAGGGGCAGAGGGTTTTCTTAATATTTTAATCATTAGTTTATTATTTTTCCATAAGATAAGAAATAGTGATGATTCCATGACCAATAATAGTAATAAGTGAATGTGAGTTTGAGATTTGTGTTCTTGTATCACTCATGATGTTCAGAAGAGTGGATTTAAATTACAATTTATTTATACGGTAAATTAATTTATTTTACTATTCTCCAAAAAAGTATGTTTGTTTTACCAAACTCCAAACATCTTACTAATCCCAACTGTGTATGCCAAATTTTTGAAATACAAATAACTAAAGTGACTATATTATGATTAATGGTCACACAATACGTATTAGTTCATTGTGTTGTGATTTCATTTGATTATATGAAAAAATTATAAAGAGGGTATTTAAATTGATAAAATATTGGGTCATTACAAGTCAATGAGGTCTGCTCGTCTTTTAGTCCACTGAGGTCGAGTAAGCTTTTGGGTCAATGAGGTACGCATGACTACTGCTTATTTTCTTGGACACTGAGGTCTTCTCGGCTAATGCTCATCTATCAGGACACTAAGGTCTTCTCATCTACTACTCATCTTTCAGGCTTCTAAGATCCGCTCGACTACTTCTCGTCTTTTGGGACTCTGAGGTCTACTTGTCTACTGCTCATCTGTCGGGACACTGAGTTCTACTCATCTACTACTTTTCTATTATTCCACTATGGTCTGCTCGACTACCAGGTCTATGAGGTTCACTTGACACATCCTTCTCATCACATCCAGTCGTAGGATTTATGCTCCTAGCGCACTTAATTATGAGAGAATATACTCCCCAATCCATTGGTCATAACTCATCCTCTATAGAAACTCACCTTTATTATGTCAAATGTACTCTCGCATAGTGTGGGTCTGAATGCCATAAATTCCTCATTGATCGGACGTACAGTTTGTTGGTTATGACCATTTTAATGAAAAGATGCCAGTTGGGTCCTAGTCCGGTCTGACCTAGTAGTATCAACTTGACATGACCTGACTTGAGGTCCACTGACCCGACCCAGGCCAAACTCAGCCAAGATCTGACATAGTCTTTTGGGAACACCCCAAACCTGCTAGGTCATGGGTCTGTCCTACTGGGCCGCCTTGGGCAGCCTGCCTCCTCCTGCCCGGTTGAGACACGGCTGACAAGCCTTGTATTCTGGACACACTGTGGGTTGCCATGGGGTCTGCCACTATCACAGTTCTGCTGGACCGCATCCCTCCAACCACATGATGCAGTGCGACCTCCACATCCACATACACAAACACTAGACATTATGAGCGGCTCAATCCACCACCCATGGTAGGATGTCATGAGGCACCGTGCTACTGCAGTGCACTGTCGGTGTGCCACCTTCTCACACTATCGTGGATGAGGAGCTGTGAGCACTATGCACCACCCACGACTCCCTATGGTGGGATTTTTTCTACATTTCAATGCACCATAGGCACACACCATAGTTTCATGCCACTACCAGCGGTGCCTCCCACCACAACCGGGTCTTCTATGATGGTCCTTTTTCAGATCCTTGAGAACTATCGGGGTCCTCATCTCATAGTCGTCCCTACTAAGAATTCTATGTATCCATATCTTCGATCTGGGGGTTCAATCACAAAGAACCCAAGAACGATCAAAATGAAGGTATCAATCCATGTTTGTGTCAGCCTGATTCCTCTGTGTTAGAAGTAAAAAAGAGATGATTAACCGTAAGTTTCTATCCCTTCAAACCTATGATAAAAAACCCACCCTGCAAGAACTAACGACTCACAGATCATCCTGTTAGTGGTTTGATCTATGTTCTTTGTTTAGAAAGAAACTATGGGGAAATAATTTCATCAAGAACAAACCCTTACCTTGATTTGGATCTCTTTAAGAAGTATATTAAAGTTGCGTTGCCATATCAATCCTTGTTCTTCTTGTGTTCATCAATTCTATACCACTTGATAAAACCCCGATGTATGATCTATCATCACCAGAAATAGATCCCCAAACCCCTTTAATTAGGCATACTCTAGTGTTCAAGACGAATTCTAAAAATTTTATGAATTCTAATGATGTACAGTGTCCCTGATTCCTGGAGGAAACATGTTAACACATTTTTGCGTTATTGTTTCACATTGAAACAACATATCCACGCTGCTTCATTAATGAATGTAGAAAGCGATTCTATATCATTGTGTCATAGTATCCCCATGATATGAAACATTAAAAGGAAATACAATAAACTTATTTCAGTTTAATTTATTATCTTTTAAAAACTCATAAATTAACTTTTACCCTCATCCCATCCCGATTAAGGTGATGTCTTGTTTAAAGAGAACATTTCATAAAAACTAAATGGTGGTATCATATTTTTAATCATAATTACCGTTTTGGAGTTATGAAATTTTAAAAATAAAATAATTTTTTATTTGAATTATTTTATTTACCGGTACGTCAAAAAAATCAACTTTCACAATCGGCCCACATCGACTGATAATAGGCTCCACCTAAGTAAAGCATTCCCTCATGATGACAAATGTGGTCTCTTATTTTTCATCTGAGTTACCATTCATGAGTTCTAAGGAATTGAAAATAAAATAATCATATTTAATTATTTTATTTATTGTTATTCCATTTTTGGGATTTCTCACTAGAGACCCGTGCCGACACAACATATGTCCCACCTAGGGTTCTCTCAGATTTCTGATCCGTGCATCTGTTTAAGAATTATTGCATTTTTTTTTGGAAAACTACTCATGCATACTAATTATAACATAAAACTTTTCAACGAATAATTCCAAGAACACCTAGCCTCAGAATCACACACCATCTTAGTTCTTGATCTCATAGTTTTCTAATGAAATTTATAAAAATTGATCTCATAAAATCCCAGTCATTACATCTCCCACACATTAAAGATTTACATCTCTGAAATCCAAACCAAGGTATTCCCAAACAGATGAGGGTACAAGCACGGACCTGACTCTTCTTCTCCCACATTATCTCTTAAAGATTAATATTCTTCCCCAAACATGCACTAGAGTAATCAATCACCCACAAGGGGTCACCTCCTATCAATCCTCAATCAATACCATAAATATCAAAATGTATCCCCGTCATCATCGTCCAACTCATCCCAATCAAATATCCAGCATATAGAGGCATCCCAAACCCTCCTCTAATCTAGGTTCATAGGTAGATAAGAACTGGTTCAACATGGTGAGTTGTTCAATGATCACCCACTTATTGTCGTGTCTCCATGACATATTTGGTAAACCCATCACGAATTCCATTGATATCCATTCCCACTTTCTTCTTGGTACCCCCAAGAAAGAGAAACAATAACCCAAGAAATTGATTCATAAAAGAGTTTATATTTTCTTCCCAACAGTTAAACCTAGTTTCAAAAAATTCTTTTATATCTAGTGTCATCCTTAACACCCAAAAAAAATTCCCCAATGCATCTCGCCAATCTAGTCTTTACGTCTACAAATGATAATCCTCTATATGAACATTGTGATCCCCACCTTTCTAATATCCATCAAGGGTATTTCATGAGGACAACTAAGCACGTGAAGACTCACCATGGTTTTCACTGATTTGTGCCTCATTGACTCATTTTAGAGTGGACCAGTAACAACCAATGAATTAAGATAAGATTCTTCATCCCCATCCGCAAATGATAACTATAATGATACCAACTGCTCCATTTCCTCATTCAAAAACAAAAAACTGGATCTTCTACTAAAATAATGTACAACTATATTCCCATTAACAGAAGTACAGACTACTTCAAAGTCATCATCTTGGAGGAACTACGACCATCATATTTGTCTCAAGTAAAAATCCTTCAAAGAGAATATATACTTACAACTCTTGTGGTTATAATATATGGTAAACTATTTTCCGGTGGAGGTAGTGTCGCGACACCATCAATGTGAAGCATACCACTGCAAAGTCAAGATTGGGGTGCCTTTCAAACTTTATCCCAATGGCTGGAAAGCCTAAGGGAACCCTTCCATCCAAGTGAAAGGCCTCCCCTTTCAACTGATCAATGAGTTCATCATCCTTTTGGTATTGGATAGTCATTCTCCATGGACACTTGATTTAAGTGATATTAATACACACATAACCTCGAAAACTGGGTCTTTCTAATACCTCCTTCTATTCAAGTCCTCCACCTACACCCTCAAATTGCGCAGCTCTACGAAATCCATTCGATATTCAGATACTGATATCAGTGTCGTATCATAGTGTAAAATGATATATAAGTCCATATCTCTACAGGGAGGTAATCATGGAAACATATTAAAGAAATACATCCTTTTACTCTACCAATACTATTGGAAATTGAAAAATCAAATTATCCATTTTCATATGGTTAAGAATGGCTGACTCAAGTGTGATAAGCTACACCATTCAATGCATGCGTTTTATCCCATGGTGACTAGGTTCCCTTTATCACCGACTAAGGAAAATCAAATTCCAATGATGCAGACATACAAGATCCTTTTGCCTAAAAAACTCAATCTGGGCATGAATTGTGGATGACCAGTCAATACCCAAACTAATGTCATAACGCCTCGACGTTGCCACCAAGGGGATTAAATTTAAACTCTCACCTCAAGGGTTAGATCACACTGTCATCATTAGTGTGCTTATTGATTCTTCTCCGATAGGTATCTCTATATATAATGGTCAAGTCAACGGTTTAACTAGAAATTCTAGGTCTTGAACATGATTAGTGGCAAGAATGAATGATTAGAAAATATATCCATTTGTATGATAGAAAATATGAGACAAAAATCCATACCTAGAATCACTTCTGGAGCCCTTGGGTCATAATCCTTTATTTCATGTGGTTAACACCTTCCCCTATCCTCCAGATCCCAGAGCTCGGTGTTGAACACTTTGGTGTGGTGGTTTTAACTTGTTGAAATGTATACCACCTCCTGCTACTCTCCCGGACCCTCTACTACATATGCCTCCCTATAGAATATTATTTTCCTATCCCTGTATCTACCCTAGTTCCTCATCCACCATTTCATTATCTTCACGACGGGCTGGAAAATCTCTAGCGATATCTCCCCAGCATTATTTTGAAAAGGATTACCACTTTTTAGGCTGACAGGACTCAACTTATGATCCTTGACCTATAGATCCCCTATCTTAGGACCTCTTATCAATACATCTCACACGTCCAAGTCTTTGAGACTTATTTGGGATTCTTTCTTTCTCACTACTGAAATCCACTAGCTGTATCTACTCATCCAAAGGAATTTCAAGAAAAAAGGTTCTCTCTAGAACCCCAGAATAAGTAGGAATGGACAAAGTAAAAGTGTTGGATCAGATATTCCTATACACATCTTGATTGAATGTCCAAGCCCTAAAGAACAGGTCGTATTGTATTCATCGAGTACCTAGAATGGTCAGTATGCCTCAATGAATACTCATCTACCAACATGTCATCCCACTGGATCTCTATAAGCTATTGGGAACGCATATCCCTTAGCTTTTATGGAAATATCCCCTTATCTGAGAATGTTTCGGAAGCACTATCCATGGAAAATTCACCTCATCTTAAGATCTAGTAAACTAAAACCCACCATCACCCTGCTGATCCACATTGAAGGATCACCACCAGGACTTCCATATGATCTAATGGTGACTTGACTAGACAAAAAACCTGGTCACCACCTCATGACAATCCATATCTGCCTATGATTCTAGCTCACCTCGGATCCCGAGGGGTCTCTGTCACTGAAACTCATGAAGTATGCTCAGGCCACACATCTCATCTATTGGTACAATGTGTATCGTGTTCTACTTCATAAGTGGGGGTATAGATGGTACACCACCTGGACATGCTGTATTGGGTATAAACCCTTGTAACCATCTTTTCACCCCACAAATCATCTTCATGATAAAATTGTCAAATCTTGACTGGCTGACTATTTGGAAGCACCATGAAACAAAACAAGATGGACCACAATCAATAGAGTATACATGTCGAACTGACTCAAGAATTATATTCAAAACTAAACCCATTCCTATAGGATGCATTTTACGATCATGTTTTTCTACAACCAATATTTTCATGTACAAGTTTGAAAAGAAGAATTCGGGGTCCTGGTGCATGGATACATTGTCTTCCACACCAACACTGGATTCCTTTTCCTGGAAGTCGAACTCGAAACACATAACATTGTTTCCGAAACCAAACTCTTATAAAATTGTTTCTTAATGTAGAATTGACCTCCTCTGATACCACTCTGTCACAACCCATCCTCCAGAGCCCATGTTGTTACTACCCCAATCCCATGTAATGCACGGACCCCAGTTACCCAGAATCAGTGCATTATTACATAACATTTGAATGATACAAGGAATCATGTTCCGAATGACTGATCAGTTTAGTAGCCTTGGAAGTATGAGATACGTATAAGTGTTTTACATTAAATCGTGAAATAAAAAAACAACATTGTGTCCTCTTTGAAAACTCTTATATCATTTAGCATATTCCTATAGGTTAATCATAATATACATCATTGCATCCTAGGAAAAATAAAACATAATAAAGGGGTGATATCAAATGCTCAGTAAGGATAAAAATATAGAGGAAACTATCATAAATAAGAAAAAACATTTAAGGGAATGTGTAATACTAGAAGACACGCCTTTTAAACATAAACATCAGTATAATATAGAAATGATAAATCAAATAATTCAATTTACTTATTCACATGGATAGAATACTAGTCTAATAATCACATGTAATATCAATATCCAATTTCATAATGATGGAATGAAAAATTCTAGACTTCATAACCACATAGTCAAGGCCTTGTGTCAAAAATACAAATAATATTTTTTCAAGGCCTTGAGAAAATACACTATTTTTTCACATGAGACCAACCGATTCATCGATGAGAAATAACGGGCTCCACCCCTCACTTACTAAGAATAATGAATTCTTAATATAAAAGGGTGAAACATAATCTAAACATTCATATTAAAACTAGTATACAAAATATCAATATTTTAACACCAAACTATGAATGGAATAAAAATAGCACATGCAATGTCAAGAATAACGCATTAAATACAATATGGATGATTGTATTATGATAAATCAACCTCAATAAATATTAACATACACTGAAAATGTTGAAATAGTTGATAATAGTCATTAAAAATTTAATAGATAAATATCCCCTTTTTATTGAAAACATTTAAATGTTACTCTATTTATCAAAGAAGTATTTTAAAAGAGATTTTTGATTCAAAGTGTCCCATAACACTTATAAACTTTTAAAACGAATTTTTATTTCATAACATTTATGTCCATATAATTAAATACTTAAAACCATTTATAAAACATGGACATTAATGAGAAAGATTTAGAAGAATAAATATTTAAAACATTTAAAACAATAATTTAGTTAAAGAATTCCTAACCAAATAAGAGACGATTGAATAAAAGTAATTGAGACATAACATCAATGAAAAAATTATAATATCATGAGAATAAAGGTATTCAGGATATAATATGTCAAATTATAGTATATACAACATATAAAATTAAATTTGTGAATAACGACAACGATGTCTCAAAGGAATGTAAATTGAGACAAAATACCTTATAAAGACCATATCCATAGATTAAGGATAAATCAATGAAATAATAACATGTGATGAATATAAATACACTCAATATAATTATATATTCAGTTTAAATCAATCAGATTACATTCACGCATATTATTGTAAAAACAAAACCGATGACTTGGATGTTTAATTCAATGAACAGAAATTGAGTTAAGATTACCGTTAAAAAGTTCATATCAATGGAATGTGAATTTATAAATGGAGATATTATGTGTATCAAAAGGTCTATCCATATAAAGGGGAGTGGAGATTAATACAAAAATAATAAATAGTGATTCCACACAAAATATTGGAGTAAAATAATCAATGAAGTATGTGTAAATCCCATTGAGTTGAAATTGAAATTTGAAATTCCCTTACAGATTTCATAACATACAAAATATAAAACCCATGAAATAAGTATCATAAAATGAATATGTAAATACCCATAAATTAAATTACATTACAGAAGGAATACAATTAGGGACCGTACATACACCACAAAAATGAAAATAATGGCAATATAGCATGAATATCACAGATATAAGAAGTGAGATGTAAATCCCATACCACGTTGTAATCAATAAAGTTGTATGAAAAAAAGTTAATAACCAAAAAATGAATCACATAATTCCATGAATATAAAAATATTCATGATAACATATATCAAATGGCAGTACACGATACACCACATTCAGTAAATAAGTGGCGAACAATAGATATCTCACGGAATTAAAAGTGAGATAAGAAACCCCTTACCTTGTACTTTTCCATAATATAGGGTAAGTTAAACTACTGTATAATGGTTAAATAATTTTTATTAAATTACACATGAACCAAATAAATAAATATTATAACATATATGGTCTTTCAATATTTTTTTGTTAATGAAATTTTAGTAGTATCATTGTTTTTGTTGTTAACTGATTAGTTTTCCATTATATGTTTTGTTATGTATGTCATGTTTGTTATGCATAGGCTGTATTTGATTCATATACAGAATGATATTAAGTTATTAAAAATTATATTTAATCATAAAATTAAAATTATTCTTGAATAATTACAATGAGGAATGAATCTCTTCGCATTCATGGAGACGGTAACCCGTACGTACTCACGAGCGACAATATCATTATATTGATGGTGAAATTGTATGTAATTGGATGGTATATCATATATAAATAAACATTAAAATATTATATTTATTATTTACATCATTTATACTCATTATTATACCCATAAAAATTATGAATATTTTGAATAACAAACTACACCACGAAGTGGAGACGGTAAGTCGTAGGTACGCATGTATGGTGACTTTGTCATTTATAGGATGGATAGAGTAACGAATATGGTTGTACCATATTTATAATAACATCCAAGTTTGTAGAAGGTTCTCGATTTATTATTTTGGTATGGAAACAAAAAATTATTAGGATGTGGAAGAAGAAAAGAACTTGAAAGAGGGTGGTGAATTTATTACCTGTTCTTTGGATGTTTCCTTTTGAGTTGACCAAAAGGGCTCTTAAGGTCAGCTTTCTGATCAAAGTACAGACACTATGTTGATTTGAAGAAATTTGGGAGGATATATTGGTAGGGGTTGTCTGAGCTTAATGGCTTTTAATGTGTGACTTAGAGAGGAGCGTATGTGCCATTTTATAAGAGGGTTGAGGGGCACTTTAGGAAAAGCTTGAAAAATTATTTTATAATAAAATAATTTTTGGTTTATATTATCTCTAAAATTATTTATTTATAAGATAAGGTAGGGATTTGTAGAAAACCTTTCAACCAATATGTTTTATATATGTTTAAGTAACCATATTAAGTTTATCTTTCAGATTTAACTCTTAATTAAATAGATTGTAATTTACCATGTCTCTTTGTATTTTTATATTATATGGTTAATAAATTTAATATAAAAAGACAATAAAACCCCAAGTGGTTAATTATTAATATATATAACAATATATAAGTCCTTTTATAGAACCTTATATTTTTAAGAATTTTATATCAATTAATAATATAGTATTTGTTTTAAAAACTCAATTTTGACAATTTTGACACTATTTAGGGTTTGATTTTTTTGAATGCCATAAATACATTATCACTTATAATAAAATTTATTTAATCAACCCTAACATGTCATATTAAACTGTGAAACTAGTAAAATTCATCAGATGTCTCAATTTACATTTATTTTGATATTTATAATATTAATTATTTTAATATTTCATTAATAAGGTAATTACTCCATCATCATTGTGTCCTAAATAAAATAAATTATTTAAAGTCTAAAAATTATAAATAAATTACCATTATGTATGAAATATTTTAATATTTATAATGAATATTTATAGTGGAATTTATCTTATGTGTAACCCTATATTAAAAATGGTTTAGTTATTAAACTTTGAATTTAACACTTTTAACTCTTCATTAAACAAAATAATAAAAAAATTCTTAAAATAATCCATGTGGATCAAAGAGGATCATATATTATTCATAAAGTTTTTTTAGGTCGAATTACTCTTATTCAATATAATTAGTACATGTATTTGGGTAATTTTAATATCATTTTTACCCTCATTTACCCTATTTACTTTTAAATGTGGTACATAAAAGTCAAAGTTACTATTCATCAAAAATTATTTTCATCTTATTGAATCAAATTTTACATACTAATATTAACAGTGTCTCTCGTAATTTTGATATTCAAATCATGTAAGTGGTAAAATTACATTTTATGTAAATTTTCAAATGCTCTAAGAAGGTGAGTAAAAGACGGTAACAAGTTCAATAAAATTTATATTTTTAAACATAATATAAAATGACTCCAATAAATTACATTGAGCATATAAGGGTATTATGTATCTATTTTTACTTAAAACAAACTTATGTAAAATAAATAATTATTTAAATATAATTTCGGTTTTAAACAATAACATAGTGTTTTTCACAATTCATCAAAAATTGAATGTTTTTAGAAAAATACCAAAACTTCACCCTAAGATAATTTTGATATTCCGAATTCAAAAATGAATTATATTTTACAAAACTAATAAAAATATAAGTTGCATTAATTAAATTAAAATTAATTAATTTTGTCAAAACCAAAAGGCGGGTTTTTAAAAAGTAAAAACTATCAAAAGATTGACATGTGTTTATGTCAAATTGAAATGTGAAATTACTTATAATGACCAACATTGTATTAAATGATAAAAATATAATATAATTATACTTAAAAACCATTCAAATTAATAATTCAACACTATAAATTATTTTGATTAAAAAATTTGTTTTCAATTAAAATTTAGTATTTTTCAGTATTCGTCAAAATATGAATGTTATTATAAAATTACCAAAATATATCCAAAATAAATTTTTATGTCCTGATTTTAAATAAAAATTTAATTTCATTAAATTGAATATATAAAACTGTCAAATATTGGTTTTAAAATGGGGTTTCCATTAAAAGGTGGTAAAATTATATTTTTCGAAAAAGACTTCTTTTAGCTGAAAAAATGAATTTGTTCTTATATCATGTCTCAAAAAACACATAATATGGATTCTAAAATTATATTGAATATATAAAATTCAAATTTCAATAAATACTATTCATAACCACTTTTTGAACGACTATTTTGGTAAGTCGTGGTGCATTCGAACTTAGTGTTGCATGTAGCCCAAGCTATTGAATTACATTAAAAAATAACTTACTTTGAATTCTTGTGGTGTCACATTTTTCCCCCATTTTTGAAATTGCATCCGTGAAATTTTATAATTGGTCTTGGGAACATCGTTGAATGTCCCACATTAGAAAAATAGTTAATAAAAATATCACTTTAAAATAAAGAATGAGAAGTACAAAGGTCACCTGAGATAACCCACAATAGGATTACATGTAAGAATACAAGGATATGAAAGATAAACTAAGTGTCATGTTCTGATGGGGGTGATAGAAAACATGATCAGGAGAATGTTAACAATAAAAAAACCACAAACTTGTGATGGAATAAAAATTCATTAGTTTCCCATTTTGAAAAGTAAACGAGCAATATTATTTGTTTTTGGATCCATTTCATAAATATAAGGAATTTATTTATGATATTGACTAATAACATAAAGATATATAATAATTTTTAAGTATAGTTTCATCCTTTAATAATTTTTCACCACTAACTCATCTTTTTTTCAAACAATGAGAATTCCATATGACTTGGTTACACCTGAAATGCTAGAATCAAATTCTAGAGAATCTCATAATCCACAAAATAAAAACTATATATTTACCTTGTCTTTAGAGATTAACCAAAAACAACGTGGATAGTACAAGATCAGATGATCCATAAAAAGGATAATTCTTTAGGAAAAGAAAAACTAATCATAATTTCTAAAATGAAACCAATAATACCAAATGTTTAATAAATACAATTCAATAAAAATTTGTCTTTAAAATCTTTAAATATAATCAGAACTAATATTGAAACCAAAAATGTAGAATAAGTTGATTACCCAGTCTTCCACGATAATATGTATCTCTCAATAACATCAACTACTCTTAATGTCACATACTTAAGATTAATTAACCTAATCACATATTATCTATGATAGGTTAATAATTTCCATAAATAACCCAACTCATTATAAATCCCCAATAAAAACAAAGCTAAAAATACACCATTAATCCTCAAATAAAATCCTATAGTATTCTATTTTCCCTAGGCATATAGTGTCACCAACAGGGAAAAAATCTTCCATAATAACATTTATCACATAATCACCAAATCATTTTCCAATACTAAGTATATTAATTTTATAAGAAATAAGATCCAAAATCAAATTATTATGGAATTATAAAATCATTTAATTAAAAATAATTAGTCCCACTAACCAGGGAGTTCACGTAGTCCAGTGGTATATGATAAATCCCAATAGCACTCTGGTTGTGAGTTTGATTCTCGTAGCTTTGTCTGGCATGGAAGGTTTTCAAATGGTCTGTCTGTTGTTCTTTTTCAAAAACTATATTTTATAACATTCCCAAAATGAGATAAATTCCTCAGAATAACCATAACATAATTTCACCACAAATGTTATCTCATACCTCACATTTTCATCCCAAAAATTAATGACTTGTAATAGCCTCAAATTCATGGATCATATATACCCAAATGGTTATTTATAACTATATCAATAATAGAAAATATAATTCATCCTAAAATAGAATTTTCACATAACAAACTGCATGTTTACACACACAAGAGAAAAGGATTCCAAAGTAATCCCATCAACCAAGAGAACTAATACTTTTAAACATTTCACTATCCATTTATGTCCACATAGGTTCTTCCTTGACCAAGAGGTTATCCTATAGAATATGGAATTAACTAGAGTAATTCCTAGGTCACCCACATTTAATTCAAGTAATTGTAAATGGATTCATGGGATCATTTTTATTTTCTTCCATAGTACTCTTCATTTTTTTCTGAACAATTCTTTTCTTTATGACCTTCTTTCCCACATATAAAGAATTTCTTTGTTCCACTAAGACATTTCCCTAGGTGTCTCCTTCCACATTTCCTATGTGATGGAAAGTTATCTTTCTTTTCTCCATGGTCTCCACTAATGGATATCTTTTCATTCACTGCCTTTCTCTTCCTTGTTGACTCTGAAAGATGGTTAATATATAAGTTGTTGATCGTATTTTTGGAAAACTGATTCTTTATGACCACAATATCTTTTACACATATCAATATTTTATTTAGTGGTTGATTTCCACAATAATATCCACCTTTTACATCAAGTTCAATGTTACTATGAATTCGTTGGAATCCATTCATTGACTAACACAAGAAATAATAGTGTGAGTCCTAAAATCATTTAGAGAATATCATAACACCATATTTTCAATCTAAAACACCTTTGAATTAACAAAGGTTATTTATTCTCATATTATATTAAAATCATCCAAATAGGTTTGTAAATAAAATTTGAATTATCCAAAGCATATCCCTTGGGAGTTCAGTAACCAAGAGTGAAACTAGGCCCGTTGTCATGTACTAGGATACCCATGGTCAAGCCCAGAACACCTTGTCAGAGATTTCACTCCTAGGTATATCCGTTTTGAAGCTGCCTCTACCTGCTCGTATCCAGACTAGGATGTATTTCTTGGAAACAACACACAATTTTACATTACACATATTTTTGGGTGTTCTTCTATACTAATCCTCAATGTCTATCTTAGGGTAGTGTATCCTTATTATAGTTTTTTTAATCTAGCTTCCATGGTTTTTAATAAACTTCCTATGATACCAACTATAATGAGCCAACCAAAGTTACCCAAAATTGTTGCATTATTACCTAACATTGGCATGATACAAGCATCATGTCCCGAAGGGCAGATCAATTTAGAAGCCTTGGATGTACTAGATATATGCATAAGATTGACATTACATCATGAAATAAAAATACATTATGTTTCCTTTGAAAACAATTATATCCCTTAGCCTATTCGTGCAGGTTAATCGTAATATACTTTCCACACCCATATATTTTATATCATCTATTTTATTAATTTTCTGGGCATCTGGTAGTTCGGGTCAAGGCCGAAATTAAATTTTCTCAGCTCATATTTAATAATGGATGTTTTGCCCTTGGTTGATTCTAGCATACCACGGTCAGAGCTGTGCGGCCTCGCCTGGGTCGCCACGTGACCTCGCCTAGCTCGCTGTACGACTGGCCCAATGTTCAAGGAAGATGATAATTTTTGAGATGAATAACAAAATGAGAATACAATGGAAATGGAGACCTCACGGAACCTCAGGCGAGGCACAATTTTGAAACCGCGTGGCCGGGCTTGGTACACTGGGTGACCTGACGCTTCCAGTTAATTAAATGAAATGAATTACCAATGAAGAGATAAAATTAAATGAGTGTTAAAAAGAAAATAGAACAAAATAATAAGAGTGAGATAAAAACTTAATTAATTTTTTTGCTGATAATAGTAATATTGTTATTCTGGATATTAGTAAATATTTTTGTGTATTATTATTATTTATATTAATGATGATAATTATGTTAATTTTTTTATTATTATTACTTGTGTTAGGATATTAATATAATTACTAATATTATTAATCTCATTTTCATTATTAAGAGCATAATTATTCTTTTTAAAAGATTGTCATTTTCATTATTACTAACACTATAACTTATTATCATCATCATTCTTAATTATTCTCATTAAAATTGTTTACTTTCTAATTGACGTTATCTTTTTATGCATGTAAATTTTTAGGCTATTGTTGTTATTATTATTCTTGTTTTTATCATTATTTTCTTTAAAGTTTTAGTTTTAGAATAATGTTATTAATAATGTTAATTTCAGTATTAGTTTTATTTTTTTTGTTTTGTTTTATTATATTTTATTTATTTTATTTTTCCCCCATTTTGTTTAGGGTTTCAATTTTTTTTCTTATTTTCGATACCCTCCTACACAGGCTGTCGCACCGCCCTTCTTCCCCCATTCCTGTCATGCTGAACAGCCCTCTCCCATGGTAGCTGACTTCCCTTCCCATGGTTCGCGTGACTTCCCCACCCCCATGAAACCATTGGGTTCCTCCTTCATCACGCCCCATGTCGCCCTGCTCTCTCTACTACTGCCGTGCCGCTGCCTCACCCTCCGGACCATCATATCAGCCATGGCCTCACCTCACTAGACCATATATCACTCATTTGAGACCTCCCCGCCTCCTCCTCGGTCCGTCGCATCCCCCTCCCGCTGGTACCCCTTCGTGCCGCACCCCCCTTCCCTCCTGCATCCAGCCTGGAATCTCGCCAGACCCCCTCCTACTTCTAGTTCCCTACGGTGGCCACCCCCTCTAGTTAAGCATCCCCAAAATTGTATTATTATTATTATTTTACATTTATTTTTTTCTTTTCTTTCTTTGAGTTTTGTTTTTTTGGTTTTTTTCCAGCAGATACGATGTCAGATTTTTTGGTTCTAACATAATGTTTTTTATTAGAATTTGTGGCTTTGAGTTTTCGCGAGGTTCCATGCAGTGCAAACGGCGCATGATTGATGTTTTGCGCTGGAATTTGAAGTTTTCACATCAATTTTTAGGGTTCAACATCGAGGTAGGTGGTTCCGCTCTTAATTAATATCTGATTAATCAATTTGCAAGTCTAATTAATTTATCCTGTTATTTAATTAATATGTATTGTGCGATGTTGATCTTTGAGGTTTGATTTTCATTTTAACTCTTGGTAGCATGTTTATATCAGGTGTTTGATTTCTGCTAAAAACTCATATGTAGTTGTTAGTGATATTTTTTAAATTCTATGGTTGGATTATTATGTTGTGGAAATAGTGTTAGCTTGTCATAATTTGAAATTAGTGTGAACTATGTTTTTGATATAGTTTCTCATGCATCTTATCATAAAATAAGGTCTTGAGTGGGTTAATGGGTGATTCCTAGTTACTTGTTTAAAGTTGTTTCATAAGCTTTTATTTTTGGATTGTTAAGTTGTGTAGTTTGTGCAAAAAGCATCTTACATGGCTGTGGGGGTTTTCATCAATATGTTTGGGTGGTGCATGTCACACTTTAAATTGTATTTGAGTGCGTGTAATGTTGGAATGTGTTTGGGATTTATAATATTTATGTTTTTTTGTGTGTGTAAAACCATGTGACACTCTTCTTCTATTGTTTTATAAACTTTTTAAATGTTTTATTAAATTATGTCAATAGTGTGAAGTGTGCTTTGAAAATATTTTTAGCGAGTGTATTGTTTCAAATGATTTTCATCTGTGCAAATGGTTGTCTTGTCGTGTGTAGTATCTTATTTGGTTTAAGTGTATGATTATGATATGGTGCATGAAATTTGAATTACTTGAGAACAAATGGGAAGCCTGGGTACTAGGTTGGCGGACTAGACTAGCATGCTAGTGACACAAGATTGGCCTCGGCCCAGTTTTACTTAGCGGGATTGATGCATAAAACACTAACTAAACATTAGATGATGACTGGACACCACTATGGTAGGAGGTGTTTCCCTTCCAGTGGCTCGTGCACGGGAATGTATAATATGGTTCACCGAGATGTGAGGTTCTAGGGTCCCACTTCTCGCTAGTATCCTTCAGGTCTCTCCCATGTATTGTGCTCTTCCTTTGCTTTCTGCTCACCGTCAGCACACAGTGTGATTTAGGGGTTACCAAGAAAAGTGTGTGTGCATGTGTACATGTGTGCGTGCGTCTGTGTGTGTGCATGCATGTGTGGGTGTGCGTGTGTCTGTGTAAGTTAATTTAAGCTTTGTTCCTTTTAGAGAAGTTTCCCCTTAAAAAATGTTTTCATTAAAATTCTTTAAACACTTATTTATTTTTATTCTGTTAAATTGAAAATGTATTTTTATTTTAATAATTATGTGTGGAACCTTTTCTCGGTGTCATCCTACTGGGCTTTTATCTCACACCCTTCATACACCCTTGGGAGTATGTAGATTCTGTTTCTTCTGCATTCTAGGTTGTGACTTCCTGCTCAGCGATGGTGGTTCAGGTGGCATTTTGTCTTTTCATGCAGAGTGGTGCTGATGTGGCCTCTCTTTTTCTATGAGGTTTGAGTATGAGTTTTAGTTTCCGGTGTCATATTTTCTTTTTTACTTATTGGTTCAAATTGTATACTTTAAACATGTTCATAGTTTAAAGGCACGTTTTTATGTCTATGTATAGTTTCAGTTTATTTATCTGGTTATTTGTTTTTATAGTCTTTTATTTCAGGTAAACTGTTCCCATGTAATGTTTGATTCCCAGTCACATGTGCCAGCACATGGGGATCGTGAGGGCCCTTTGTGCCATGTCGCGGACTAGGTCGGGCGTCGGGTCGGATGGGGACCCAACCTGGTTCGTGACAAAATGGTATCATAGGGGATGTTTCTCTCTTGGGTCATGTTCTTTCAAGATAGAGTCACAGTAAACTTGAGTTAAGGTTGTCAGAACTCGAAGTTCTAGCTATGAGCAATGTACCTGGCCAGCACACCTCGTGACGGGACTTGAGTTACCAAAGTATGTTGTGGTTTGTCCAAGTTTATGGTCCTTGAGGATAATCTTGTCTAAGGGAAATGAAAAGGGGTAAGGTTAGTGGTCCTAGTGAGCTCGAAGGGTTTCACAAGCCATGTGGAGCCATGGACACTGTCCTAAAGTACTCTCTATGGCCAGTGGCGTGATTGGCGTATTGCCGCCAACCATATGCTCCCATCACCCGCTGACACTAGTTTCCACATGTATTGTTTCTTATCTCTTTGTTTTGGATTCATGGAAATTTTGTTTCTATGTAAAAAAATTTTGGTCTTGAAAAATGTTTTCAAAAATGTTTTGAAATAACGCACTTTAAAAAGAAAATGAGGTATTAGGTTCGAAAAGTGTGGGTCATATGTTTTGGTTCTGAAAAAATGGAATGGTTTGTTTTTGACCCTTGGTGTTCTCGTGGGAAACCACATACATGAGTGTATATAGGATAAAGAAATGGTTAATGGCATGAGTGGATGAGTTCCTGGATGGAAATGAGGTAGGTGCCGGTGCGGCACGAGAAAATGCATGTGTGAGGCTCATGGGATGCCATTATTGTTAGTGCAACCCACTGGGTTTTCTTATTTTCAAAATGTTTTGTTAAAGGAAAAAAAAAATTTGTTTTAGTAAATAGTGTTTGGGTGCCATGTCCTTGTGTTTTGGAAATGTCGGATGTGCGGCGTTTTGAGCCGAGGATCCTTTCTGAATGACTTATGTCCCGAGTTTTAATTCTTATTTGTAAGTTGGTATGCCTGCGTGTAATTATTTATTTCTTTTGAAAAGTATCAGGGAATCCTTGTAGTGGCCCCCCTACACTTTTGGTATTCGCTTGTAGTATATCTTGACCATCATACCTGTTTGATTGGGTCCACGGTTCTCCTTCTTGGTTAGTGTACGCCCTAATAAAGAGTCAATTTGCGAATGACGTGCGGCCACGGATAGTTCTTCGTTGGCCGAAACTCCAGTTGATTATAGTAATGGATCTCCCTTTTCGGAGATAGTGCTATGTATTTTCCTTTCTCTTTTCAGTTAAGTAAATCCTATCACAGAAGCATGACATATGCGAGGAGAACTGAAGGGAGTTTCGGTGTCTTTGAGTGTCTCGACCTGTCGGGTATGAAGTTTGACGTCGTCATGTTTGAAGGTTCCCTGAGAAACGGCGAAAGGAAATCTAGCAGGGAAGGGTGAAGGCGGTTCAGAATTTTCAGTGTGGACCGGTGTATTGAAGGTCTTGGTAGTATTTTCATCGGCTACAAGAGTCATATTTGGTGACATCTTTTATTGTGAGTTCACTTTGATAGCCAATAGTGATGTTTGACCTAGTTAATTTGAACGTTCTATTTGGAAGTGGTGAAAGATATTCCAATAGGGAAAGGTGGAAGCAGCCTTGAGTGGTCGATGCTGGCCACTTTTCTATATGACCTTTGGTCGTTCGTCAGTTTTGTTTAAGAAAGGGTCTACGTTAGGCCACTAGTGTGGTAGACCAAGTCACATGGGGATGCTATGGTCGATTTCAGGAATCACATGTTGTTTGTGACACAGTTGGAGTCCCTCTCCGTATAACGTTCCTCTCTACAGCAATGGTCTTGTCTAGGTGACAATTTGTTGTGTCGTGTTCTCATTCAGTGTGACAAAGGGTGATGCACATGCAGCATTTCAGCTCTTGTTTTGGTGAATGTTCTCTGTATGATCAGTAGGATGTCGTAATTTTCTGTGTCTGATGGTGTTGTTTCGGTTGCAGCGGGGTTGCATGTGACACCAAAAGGAGGAGCTCTGTTTCGGAGTCTTCCATTCCTAACTGCGAGGTAGAAGATTCTTCAAACATCAAGGCTCCAACCGTAGGCCTCAGAGTAAAGCTGGCGAGTGTTCAGGAACCCCAAGAGTGTAGGGGACCCCAAATTTATCTCTGTCATTGGTGTTTAAAGTATAGGTAGTTTAAATTGTTTCTATGGTTGTTCTCCTCTGACCGAACCATCTAGTTGCATAAGGATTTCATGACCATGTGGAGGCGTGTTCTACTCATTGCCTTAAAGTCTTAGGGGTTTCATCCCACTGGATGCAATCTCTATAGTGGTCCTTATGAGAGTCTGTTGGATAACTCAGTCTCAAATTTGAATGATGTTCATCTAGGAAATTTTGAGAAGTTGGTTTGTGGTCGGGCGTGGTTTTGATGTCTGGTGGTCAGGCCCCTCCCTCCCCGCCCTTTGTGGTGGGGTGTTTAGTCCCCATCGGGATGTTTTCAAAGTTTTGTATCCTCTGTTCATTCTAATGGTGGCGAGACCCACAATGGTTAATGCACAATTGTCTCTGGAATAAATCGGTGTTGGCCTTTTCTTAATAGTAGGGAGATCCACATTGGGTCTTGCATGAATGTCTCTAGAATGAATAAGTGCTGGACTTTTCTTTAATGGCGGGGAGTCCGCTCGAACCTCCCTATGTCGGTTTCCAGTCTCGTCTCGAGCGTCAGTGAGTTCATAATGGTTGGGAGCCCCTCGGGCCTCCCATTGTTGATCTTTGTTTCTGTTTATAAATATTGCTTCGTGATAAGTGATAAGAGTGTTTCATGGACGTGGTTTGACCTTATTTGTTCATTATAGCAAAATGGTGGGTTTCGTTTAATAGTTCTTGAGGTGTTTCGGTTTGTGAAGTTGGTTCTTGCGAGCGCGAGAGTCCTTATACTTGATCAATCAACTGGAGGTGTTCTATCTTTTTGGGCTGGGTGACACATATCAGAAAGTCCTTTACATGTTTCATGAAGTTTTCTTTGAGTCACCTTCTCTGAGCATGATGCTTTTGCCTCTCTTCGCTTGTTGATTTTGGGGATCCTCTTTGAACTTGAGTGGGGTAACAACTTCTTCTTTGTGTCTCAACCCTAGATGTGGCTTTCCAAGGACGGAAAGCATTATGGTGGGGAGAATTGTCACACCCGCCTTTTTTATATTATCTATTTTATTAATTTTCTAGGCATCTCGTAGTTCGGGTCAAGGACGGAATTAAATTTTTTGAGCTCTTATTTAAAAACAGATATTTTTCCCATGGTATCATCTAGCGCACCGTGGTCAGAGCCACAAGGCCTTGCCTGGGTCACCGCGCGACCTCGCCCAGCTCACCGCACGACCTGCCTGATGTTCAAGTCAGATGAGAATTTTTTCAACGAATAAAAAAATGAGAATACAATGGAAATGGAGACCTCGTGCGACCTCGAGCGAGGCATGATTTTGAAACTGTGCGGCCTGGCTTGGTACACTGGGTGACCTGACGCTTTTAGTTAATTAAATGTAATGAATTAACAATGAATAAGCAAAATTAAATGAGCCTTAAAATGAAAATAGAACAAAATAAAAAATTTTAGATAAAAACTTAATAAATTGTTTTGCTGATAATATTAATATTTTTATTCAGGATATTATTAATTATTTTTGTGTATTATTATTATTTATATTAATGATGATAATTATGTTAATTTATATATTTTTATTACATGAATTAGGATATTAATATAATTACTAATAATATTAATCTCATTGTCATTATTAAGAGCATAATTATTCTTTTTAAAATATTGTCTTTTTCATTATTACTATCACCATAACTTATTATCATCATAATTTTTAATTAATCTCATTAATATTGTTAAATTTCTAATTGACGTTATCTTTTTAAGGATGTAACTTTTATTAGGCAATTGTTATTATTGTTATTCTTATTTTATCATTACTTTCATTAAAGGTTTATTTTATAAATAATGTTATTAATAATGTTAATATCAGTATTAGATTTGTTTTGTTTTGTTTTTTTTTGTTTTTTATCTTTTATTTATTTTATTTTTCCCCCCTTTTGTTTAGGGTATCACTTTTTTTCCTTTTTTCGGTACCCTCCTACCCAGGCCGCCCACACCCCTTTTTCCCCCATTCCCACCGTGCTGAACTTCCCTCTCCCATGGTAGCCAGCTTCCTTTCCCCTGGTTCGCGCGACTTCCCCACCCCCATGAAACAGCCAGGTTCCTCGTTCATCCAACCCCGTATCACCCTACTCCCTCTCCTACCACCACGATGCTGCCTCACCCTCTGGGCCATCATCCCAGCCACAACCTCACCTCGCTGAACCAGCCATCACCCGGCGGAGACCTCCCTGCCTTCTCCTCGGCCTGTCGCAGCCCTCTCCTGCTAGTACCCCTTAGCGTCGCACCCCCCTTACCTCCTGCATGCAGCCCAGAACCTCACTGGACCCCCTCCTACTTCCGTTTCCCTCCAGTGGCCGCCCACCACAGTTAAACCTCCCCTTCATTGTATTATTATTATTATTTTACATTTATTATTTTATTTTATTTTTTCTTTCTTTCTTTGAGTTTTGTTGTTTTGGTTTCTTTTCCAGCGAATATGAAGTCCGATTTTTTTGTTCTAACTTAATGTTTTTAATTCAAATTCTTGAATTTGAGTGTGCGTGAGGTTCCTTGCAGTGTAAACGACATGCGATTGATGTTTCACGCTGGAATTTGAAGTTGTCACATCAATTTTCATGGTTCGGCATCAAGGTAGGTGGTTCCGCTCTTAATTATTATCTGATTAATGAATTTGCATGTTTAATTATTTTATCGTGTTATTTAATTAATATGTATTGTGTGAAGTTGATCTTTGATGTTTGATTTTCATTTTAACTCTTGGTAGCATGTTTATATCAGGTGTTTGTTTTCTTCTAAAAACTCATATCTAGTTGTTAGTGATTTCTTTCTTAAAATTGTGTGGTTGGCTTATTATGTTGTGAAAATAGTGTCAGCTTTTCAGGATGTGAAATTAGTGTGAACTATGTTTTTGATATAGTTTCGCGTGCATCTTATCATAAAATAAGTTCTTGAGTGGGTTAAAGGGTGATGCCTAGTTACTTCTTTAAAGTTTTTTCATAGGTTTTATTTTTGGATGGTTAAGTTGTGTAGTTTGTGAAAAAAGCATCTTACATGTGGTGTGGGGTTTTTCATCAAACTGTTTGGGTGGTGAAGGCAACAGTTTAAATTGTATTTGAGTGCGTGTAATGTTGGAATGTGTTTTGGATTTAAAATATTTATGTTTTTGTGTGTGTGTGTAAAACCATGTGAAACTCTTCTTCTATTGTTTTATAAACATTTTAAGTGGTTTATTAAATTATGTCAATAGTGTGAAGTGTTCTTTGAAAATGCTTTTAGCGAGTGTATTGTTTCAAAGGGTTTTCATCTGTGCAAAAGGTTGTCTTGGTGTGTGTAGTATCTTATTGGGTTTGAGTGTATGATTACGACATGGTGCATGAACTTTTAATTACTTGAGCACAAACGGGAAGCCTGGGTTCTTGGTGGGTGGACTAGACTAGTGTTCTAGTGACATGGGAGTGGCCTCGGACCAGTTTCACTTAGCGGGATTGACGCTTACAACACTAACTAAACATTAGATGATGACTGGAGACCACTATGGTAGGTGGTGTTTCCCTACCAGTGGCTCATGCATGGGAATGTATGATATGGTTCACCAAGACGTGAGGTTATAGGATCCCACTTCTCGCTAGTATCTATAGGGTCTCTCCCATGTATTGTGCTCTTCCTTTGCTTTCTGCTCACCGTCGGCACACGGTGTGACGTTGGGGTTACCAAGAAAAGTGTGTGTGCATGTGTACGTGTTTGTGTGCATCTGTGTGCATACGTGCATATGTGGGTGTGCATGCGTGTGTGTATGTTAATTTAATTTGTGTTCCTTTTAGATAATTTTCCCCTTACAACTGTTTTCATTAAAATTATTTAGACACTTATTTATTTTTATTCTGTTAAATCGAATATGTATTTTTCATTTAATAATTATGCATGGAACCTTTTCTCGGTGGCATCCTACTGGGATTTTAGCTCACACCCTACACACACCCTTGGGTGTATGTAGATTCTGTTTCTTCTGCATTCTAGGTTATGACTTCATGCTCAGCTATGGTGGTTCAGGTGGCAGTTGGTATTTTCTTGCAGAGTGGTGCTGATGTGGCCTCTCATTTTCTTGGTGGTTTTAGTATGAGTTTTAGATTCCCCTGTCGTCTCTTCTTTTTAGTTATTGGTTCAAATTGGAGACTTTAAACATGTTCATAGTTTAAAGGCACGTTTGGTTGTCTATTTCATGTTTCAGTTTATTTATCTAGATATATGTTTTTCTATCTTTAATTTCGGGTAAATCATTCCCATGTAATGTTTGATGCCCAGGCACTTGTTCTAGCATGTGGGGATCAGGAACGCCCTTCGGTCCATGTCACGGACCGGGTCGGGCATCGGGTCGGATGACGACCCGAACTGGTTCGTGACAGTACTTATTTGCCTCCTGGAAAACATAAAACATAATAAATGGGTGGGATCAGATGCTTAGTAAGGATAACAATATAGCTGAAACTGTCAGAAATAATAATAAACATTTAAAGAAATGTATAGGACTAGAACAAAAGCCTTTTAAAATTATACTTCGGTATAATATGAAAAAGATAAATCAAATAATTCATTTTACATATTTACATGTATATTCTACTATTCAAATAATCACACATAATATCAATATACAATTTCACACTTATGTAATTCATAACGCCAGAATTCATAACCACATAGTCAAGGCACTGTACCAAGACTTCAAATAAGATTTTGTTAAGGCCTTATGCCAACACAGTAGTTTGTCTCATGAGACATAATGATTCATCATGGAGTTATAGAGAGGTCCACTCATCACTTAATAAGTCCAATTAATTCCTCATATAAAAGGGTGAAACATAATCTTAACATTCCTATTAAAACTAGCATATGAAATTTTAATATTTTAACCGCAAACCATGAATGGCATAAAAATAACAAATCCAGAGTCAAATAGAACTCATTAAATACAATATGGATGATTGTATTATGATAAATCAACCTCAATCAAGAGTAAAATACAATTAATAATATTAAAAAAGATGAAAATAGTCATTAAAACTATTTGAGATAAATATCCCATTTTTCATGAAAACATTTAAATGTTGCTCTATTTATCAAAGAATTCGTTTAAAATAGATTTTCGAATAAAAGTGTCCCATTCCACATTGAATCATTTAAAAAGAAACATTAATTTCAAAACATTTATTTCTATGTAATTAAATAATTAAAACCATTTTTAAAACATGGACATTAATGAAAATGATTTAGAAGAATAATTATTTAACTCATTTAAAACAATAGTTTAGTTAAAAAGTTCTCAACCAAATAAGAGATGCTTGAATACAAGTAATTGAGGATTAAAATTAATTAGAATGTTATAATATCATGAGAATAAATGGATTTAAGACATAATTTGTCAAAGGATAGTATATACACCATATAAATGTGAATTGGTGCATAATTACAAAGAGGTCTCAGAGGAATGTAAATTGAGATGAAATAGCTTATAAAGACCATATCCTTAGATTAAAAATAAATAAATTAAATAATAATGTGTGAAAAATATAATTACACCCAATATAATTATATATTTAGTTTAAATAAATCATATTACATTGACAGATATTCTTGTAAAATCAAAACCAATGACATGGATGTTTACCTCAATGGATGGAAATTTAGTTAAGATTACCCATAAAAAGTCCATATCAATGGAATGTGAATTTATAAATGGAGTAATTATGTGTATCAAAGGTATATCCACAGAATGGGGATAATATTTTACTACACAAATAATAAACATTGATTCCACACATAATCATAGAGTAAAATATTCAATGAAGTATGCATAATGCCCAATGAGTAAAAATTGAAATTTGAAATTCCCTTAACGATTTGGTAACTTTTTAAACATACAACCCATGAAAGAAGTATCATAAAATTAAGATTTAAATACCCATAAATTGAAATATATTAAACAAAGAATAATATCACGGGCAGTTTATACACCACAAAAATGGAAATAGTGGAAATATAGCATAAATCTCATGGAAATAAGAAGTGAGATGAAAATCTGTTACCACATTGTTATCTATCGACCTGTATGTAAAAAAGTTAATAACCACCAAATTAATCACAAAATAACATGAATATAAAAAGAATCATGATAATATATATCAAATGGTAGTACACGATACACCACATAAAATAAATAAGTAACAAGCAATGAAAATCTCACGGAAATAAAAGTGAGATAAGAAAACCGTTAACCTAAACTTTTCCTTAGTATAGGGTATGTTAACCTCCTGTATAATGGTTATATAATTGTTATTAAATTATACATGAACAAAATACATAAATATGATATCATATATAATCTTCTAATATTTGTTTGTTATTGATATTTCAGTAGTTTCATTGTTTCAGTTGTTAACTGATTCGTTTTCTATTATATGTTTTGTTACGTACATCTTTTTTGTTATATATAATATATATTTATTTAATATACAGAAAGATATTATCTTCTTAAACTTTTTTTAATCATAAAATGAAAATTATTCTTGAATGATTACGATGGGGAATGAATGTCATCACGTTCATGGAGACGGTAAGTCGTACGTACGCACGAGTGAAAATATCATTATATTGATGGCCATGTCATATTTAATTGGATGGTATATCATATATAAAGAATCATTAAAATTTTATATTTATTATTTACAACATTTATACTCATTATTATACCCATTAAAATAAGTAACGGGTTGAATAACAAACTACACCACGGCGTGGATACGGTAAGCTGTACGTATGCACGTATGGTGACTTCGTCATTTATAGGATGAATAGAATAACAAATATGGTTGTTCAATATTTATAATAACATTAAAGTACACAAAAGAAATGGTATTTATTATTTTTCATTTGGAAACAAAAAATAAAAAGGAAGTGGATGAAGAAAAGAACTTGAAAGAGGGTGGTGAAATTATTACCTCTTCTTTGGATGTTTCCTTTTGAGTTGATCCAAAGGGCTTCTTAGGTTGTCTTTATGATCAAATTAAGGACTCTAGGTTGATTTGAGGGAATTTTTCCGGATATCTGGGTAGGGGTTGCTGAGCCAAATGGCTTTTGAGGTGTGATTTTGATAGAAGGGGAAGTACCCTTTTATCAGTGGGGTGAGGGGCACTTTAAGAAAATTTTGAAATATTATTTTATAATAAAATAATTTTCGGTTTCTAATGGCACCAGAATGATTTATTTAGAGGATAAGGTGGGCATAGGTAGAAAACCTCTCAACAAATACGTTTTATATAGGCTTAGGTCACCATATTAACTTTATTTTTCAGATTAAACTCTTAGTTAAATAGTTTGACATTTTCCATGTCTCTTTGTATTTTTATATTATATGGTTAATAAACATACTATAACAAGACAATAAAACCGAAAGTGGTTAATTATTAATATATATAACTTTATCTATGTCCTTTGGCTCAACCCTAAATTTTTAGGAATATTATATCAATTAATAATATAGTATTTGTTTTAAAAACTCAATTGTGTCAATTTTGACACTATTTAGTATTTGATTTTTTTGAAATCCATATAAATGTTATCACTTAGACTAAAATTTATTTAATAAACCCTAACATGTTATATTAACAAAAAACAAAATAGTTTAATTCATCATATATCTCAATTTACATTTATTTGGATATTTATAATATTAATTATTTTAATATTTCATTAATAAGGAAATTACTGTATCATTATTGTATCATAAATAAATTATATTATTTAATGTCTAAAAATTAAAAATAAAATATTTTTATTAATGAAGTATTTTTATCTTTCTAGTGAATATTTATTGTAAAATCTAGCTTATGTTTAACCCTATATTAAAAATGGTTTAGTTATTAAACTATGAATTTAACACTTTTAAATCTTATATAAATAAAATAATAATAAATGACCTAATCTAATCCAAGAGGAACAAATAGGATCATATTTTATTACTAATGGTGTTTTAGTCGAATTACCCTTATTCAATAGAATTAGATCATGTTTTAGGGTAATTATAATATCATTTTTACCCTTAGTTACAGTATTTACTTTCAACTGTAGTAAATAAAAGTCAAAAGTTAGTATTTACCAAAAATTATTTTCAACTTATTGAAAAAAATTTCTTACTGATGTTAACCATGACTCTTAGATTTTTTTAAATTCAACTCCCTGAAGTGGTGAAATTATGTTTAATGCAGATTTTCAAATGCTCTTAGAAGGTGAGTAAAAGACAGTAAAAAGTTCAATAAAATTTTATATATCTAAACTTATTATAAAATGACTCCAATGAATTAAATTGAACTTATATTGGTATTATGTATCTTCTTTGACTTATACTAAATTTAAATAATATAAATAATTATATAAATAAAATGTATGTTTTAAACAATAATGCAGTGTTTTGCACTATTAATCAAAAATTGAATAATTTTAGAAGAATACCAAAAATTCACCCTAAGATAATTTTGATATAAAGAATTAAAAAATTAATTATATTTTACCAAATTATAAATGTATAATATTCATTAATTAATTTAAAATTAATTCTTATTGTCAAAACCAAAAAGTGGGTTTTTAAAAAGTAAAAACAATCAAAACATTTCATGTGTTTATGTCAAATTTAAAATTTGAAATTACATAGAATGACCTAAATTGTATAAAATGATAAAAATATAATCTAATTATACTTAAAAACCATTAAAAATCATTATTTAACACTATAAATTATTTTTATTAAAAATGTTATTTCCAATTAAAATTTAGTATTTTTCAGTATTCAACAAAATATGAAAGTTATCAGAAATGTACCAAAAATTTATCCAAAATAAATTTTTATGTCCCCATTCTAAAGAAGAATTTAATTTAATTTAATTAAATATATAAATGTGTCAAATATTTGTTTTAAAAAGTTTTTTCCATTAAAAGGTGGTAAAATTGCATTTTTGAAAAAATACTGCTATTTGAAAAAATGAATTTCTTCTTATATTTTGTCTAAGATACACATAATATGGATTCAAAAATTATACCGAATATATAAAATTCAAAATTCAGTTAATACTATTCCTAATCGCTTTTTGAACACCTAGTTTTGTAAGTCGTGGTGCGCTCGAACTCAGTGTTGCGTCCAGTGCAAGCTATGGAATTATTTTAATGAAAATAACTTACTATGAAATCGTGGGGTGTTACAACCATATCTGACTAGACCGGGGTTGGAAAATAGCGCCATATAGGAATATCCCACAAATGGGATAAATATTCCTAAGAACCTGTACACATGCAACCAACTGAAAGGCACATGGCTGTAGAGTGAAAAAACTATGTAATGAAAATGCATACAGAAAAATAAAACCGAACAACAGAGAATGAACGAAGTAAAGTAGTAAAGTACAACCAATCAAGAATAAAATACAACTAAAATAAAGACAAATGCAAAGCCCAACCCATGAACAAGGGTACAGAAGATATTATAGGAAGCATCTGGAAACCCCTTGGCTTGTCTGATCTAATAGGGCACCACATCGTACTTTTCCTACTTCATCTAAGACTCCACCAAAGCATTGGTCTTCTTCACAAGACGTAGCATGCGTTGGAATGCATGTGCATGGGTGAGTAAAAAATTACATAGTATGGGACCCCTAAAACCACAAAGAAAAAGATCACAAAGGAAAACACCAAAACAATGGTATATTAATCTCAACACAGGTATATGTGATCAACACATATAACATGAACATCCAGGTATACTCGTAATGGATTCCAAGAAAAATTTCTCATCCACTACCAGCAATATGGTTCTGTACATAGCATGCTCGATTATAGGAGATCCCACTCATTGAGATATCTGATAGTAACTAGGTAGATCAAGTCTACCAAAAGTATCTATAATAACATGTGGTCTCGATACATCATAATGATCCCCATAGATTTCTAGTCCCACTAAGACAATAAATCTCTGATATCACAGTCAATCCTTTATCATAGGATTTGTCTCAAGGCATTCTTTTCTTGATAGGGTTCTCTCCATGAGCCATAAAGTCATCAGAGACCTACGCAAAGAGGTCCCGCTTCATTAGGCCTCGCCCAAAGGCAACAAACTGAGAACTTTCGAAAGTACACTACATTATCCATAACCCTGAAATTCTTGTATTGTTGAGGGACTCATCCCCGATGAGTCACTAAGTTTTGATCATCTTCCGAACCACTATGATCAACTCAGATACTATTCCACTGAGGTCCGCTCATCTACTGCTCGTCTGTCGGGCCTTGGAAGTTCACTCAGAAACTGGTCATATGTTGAGCCATTATGGTCTGCTCAGCTACAGATCATCTATCATGCCACTGAAGTCCTCTCGGATACTGTTCATTTTTCCGGCCATTGTGGTCTTCTCAGCTTCTGCTCATCTACCAAGCCACTAAGGTCCACTCGTTCACTAGGCCACAGAGTTCTTCTAATTACTTCCTTCTCAACTCAACTAGCAGTAATATTTCTTCTCATAACACACTTGATTTTGGTAGAATATACTCCAAAATCCATCATATATAACTCATCCTCCATAGAAACTCACTTGAATTATATCATATTTAACTTCTCATTGCGAGGTTCCCAATGCCGAAAATGGCTTGGTGATCAGACATATGGTTATCAAGTTATGAATGTTTAACTAAAAGGGGTTGGTGGAGTCTGGGTTCGATTTGAACAGGTCGGAACAACCTGACCCGACATTGGGATTTACACAACTTTGATATGACTTGGTCCACAAGGCCATGGGGCTTCTGGGGGGTGTCCCACCTCCTTTTACCCATCTGAGAGGTGGCGGGTGAGCCACGTCTTCCGAACACCCCGTGTGTCGCTGTGGGGTCATCCGCTAGTGTGGTGTAGCTAGACTGCGGCCTTCCAGATACATGACATGGCACATTTTCTATGTCCAAATGTGTCGTTGATGACAGTTTCCTATGGACCGATTCACTACCTACGGTGGGATTCCACATTCCACCACATTGTTGCGGCGCATTTTCGGTGCGCCGTCTTCCCTGAATATCACAACTGATAAGCTTTGGCCCCAATATACCACCCATGACCCCCTACCATGGGATTGATATTCCACAATGGTGCGTCATTGGCATACAATCCCTCCTACCCTAGACCCCACCAGGGGCGCCTTCTTTGGGGTACTAATTCCACTTCGGTGGTCTATTTTCCGATCCGCGATTTCTTTCATGATCCACATGTCATCGCCTTCCCTACTATGGGTTCAAAGTAGCCTTGTTGTCAATCAGGGGGTTCAATGATGTAGAACACAAGAACCCCCACAATGGAAGGATTTTTCCATGTTATTGTCATCCTGATTCCTTTGAGTTAGAATAAAAATGGAGTTGATTAACACTATGTTTTTATCCTTATGTACCAAGAAAAACAAATCCACCCTACAAGAACAAATGACTCACTGGTCAACCAATTAGTGGGTTGATCCACATGAATTATTTTGAAAGGAAGGATGGGGAAATAATTTCCTCAATATTAAACCCCTAACTAGGGTTCGATCACTTGAAAATGTAGATTGATGTTGACTCACCACATCGATCTTTGTTCCACAAGTGTTCGTCGATTCATCACCGCTTAATCAAACCCCAAATTCTAATCTTTCATCTCCAGTGAGAGAGACTCCTCCCACTTGCCTTAGGAAAACTCTATAGTTTCAATAGAATTCTCTATCATTATGAATTCTAACACTAGACGTGGTCCCTTATTAATAGATAAAATGAGTTAATGCATTAACAAATTTCATCGTTACTGTTTCTCTTAGAAATAGAGTAACCTTGTTGCATCATTAATGAAAGGAGAATGGGTAGTTCCATCAGTGTGTCTCAGCATAACCATGCTGCAATAAGTTAAAAGGAAATAAAATAAACATCTTTTAGATTTCTTACTCTCCTTTAAAATTTCAAGAAATTATATTATACCCTCAACCAATGTCAGTCGTGGTTTAGTCCTGCTTAAGGCGAAAACCTCAGTACAAACTATATTGTGGTCTCAGAACTTTAAACCGCGTTGCAATTTTTGAGTTATCAGGATTTAAAAAATAATAATTTTTTAATTTAAATTATTTTATTTATTGTTATGTCCAAAAACCCAACATTTACCACTGGCCCACATTGGACAATGTTAGGCTCTACCTAAGGAAATCACGCCCTCACGAGGTCAACGATGGTATCATATTTTCAATATGAGTTACAATTCATGTGTTATAAGGACATGTAAAATAAAATAATCTTATTTAATTATTTTATTCACAGTTATTCAATTTTTTGGGTTTTCTCACTGGAAAAATAGGTTGACTAAACTTAATTCAAACAAAGAATAAACCCACTTCACTAAACACAATGGTTCCCTCAAATTTCTGATATGTTCACCCTTTAAATATTTATTCCATTTCTCTAGAGAACTCCTCATGCATGCTATTTAAAACTAAATATTTTCCGATAGATCATTCTGGGAACTCCAGGCCTTAGAATCACATGCCATCTCAATGCCTGGTCTCTTAATTTTCCAAATTATTGTCTAAATGTAGAACTCTGAGAATCCAAGACATACAAAATTATTATCCTTCTATACAATCAACTTATATGGGATATAAAATTCAAAATATTTTTTCTATTTATATTCAAATTTTCCTTGCTATGAATCTTGTGGAGAATTAAAATGAAAAATGGGGTGAATAATATATAATTGAATCATTTATTGGAAATATCCACTTTTTAGTTTCTCATACAATCAACTTGTTGCTGATTGATGGATCGGTACTAGTGAGAAAATATTTTTAGTTTTTCAATGCTTAGAATATGACATTTTTTCCTATCAATTAATAATTTGGAGGGTGAAGATGATCAGTAGTGGAACTTTATTGGTAATTTTAGGCTAGAATATGAAATCGTCTCTATTTAATGAGAAGATATTATAAGATATTTTTAAGTAATTATTTCCCTCATATGATTAAAAAAAAATAGAGAACAAATTCTTTGAGGTTATGTATATGGAAAAAAATTCTTTGGTTCCAAGAATGAAAATTTTACCAGGATTGGTAAGTATGATTATTTTTTCATTATAATACCTGAAAAAAACTAATATATTGTTTTGTGCCGTAAAATTATGTATCAAAACTAATAACCATAATATTTTTAATTATATGTGATGAAATCATTCAATGTGAGCTCAATGTAAATATAGAAATTTGATATTCTAGAAATTACCATGGCTCTAATAAGAAAATAATGATGGAGTCTCATGAAAACTGAAATTTATCATTTTGTAGAATGATATTCTAGTAATATTCATTATGGAAAACATGGAATAAATATATATACATTTAATTAATATAAAATAAAGGGGAATAAAAATTGTTAAATTATATTCATTAAACCAATGAATATTTAAAGTTGATGTATTGTCTGATTAAGTAAATATGAGAAAATAAGATTCCACCAAACGAACCATGAACACAAAATTATAACAGAAAGTCTAAATTTTTTATTAGTGAAATTTCATCTTGAATGTTAAATATGAATGTAACAGGTATATGTTATGAAACATATTCAAAATTAATGAGAATAACAATTCTAATTTCATAAAATGGAGGTAAAAGAAAAAATATCCTTCTACTAATTTAAATGGAAGCAAGAATCCTAAACCTTTATATTTCAATAATATATGAAATAGAAAGCTGGATCCCATATCGATGGAAGGATCCTATGAATAGAATTAGTATCCCCTTGATGTGGGTGTTGTGAAAGTCTATCATTTCCAATCTATGAAAGATAACAAGTTCATATAATGACTTATTGTTTCCAATTCTTTTCTCCCTCCCTCCACTGAGAAAACTAGAGAGGTCTTCACTAATACGACATTATTAGAGGGATTATAGGATCTCATCTCTTATAAATAGACTTCATTACCCTTTGATAACATTATAAAATATATTTTCACTTTCCTCATTTAAGGTGAGTAGATTATGAAAATCAAATTGGATCTCTCTTATGATAGTCAAGGAAAGGCTATTGGGGACACCAATTGTCTTCTTGACAACAGTCATGTTGTGGTGGCAGTCAATATTGATGGAACATCACTATAGGTCCCATGGGTGGCCATCTCACATGGGAATGCTACTGCAGGATATCATTCTGAGAAGTATAACATGTTTTAGATAGGGACATGTCCTTTTGAATATCATGGGGAATCTAGTTTAATAATGCATGTTAATTTTTGGAGTTCACAAGTCTCTCAAATTGGTACTCCACATTTTTATGGGAATAATAACAATGAGGGAAATCAATATGAACATGAATCTAATATGAGTAATTTCGATGTTTCTTTTTCATAGGTTATATACAATAAGTTATCCAAAAGGTATCCATCAATTTGTAAACCTCCTAAGGTCACATGGGCCCAGAACACGATTTTTTCTTTGTGTGGAACTTTTTGTTATGATGAAGTTGATGATCAGGATATTCTACAAATGGAGTGGGATGATTATTTATGCATTCAAAATGATGATAAAAATTAATATTTAATATTTGGGAACATATTGTATTTAACAATCTACATATATCAGAAATATGTTAAGAATAAAGGCATAGGGAAAATAGGGAATGGTCCTAGGAATATGACACAACATGATGGGCCTTTGAAAATTAGAAGGGCCCTTAGATAATAAATCTCAATTATTGAAATAATCAAGATCTATGGTGTTCCCTTTTGAAAAAATCCCTTAGGAAATTTATTATGGCCAACAAACAAATGATGAATGGAATTTATGAACATAAAATTTCGTTTGGGAACTAAAACTATCATAAATGGCAATCTCTTGGGTACAACATTATTTATTATAATAATAATAAATTTAACATGAATCATCATTTAATATTCAAAAATGAAATCATTTTTATTAGTTCACTCTAAAAAAAATCTCAGAGTATTTATGTTTCATTAAACATTTCATGTTTTCCAGTTTTGGGAACCCTTTTGTATACATCATCTCTATACATCAAGAGAAGGGAATTACATAAGTATCATGAGGAAACTTCTAAAAATATAGATCAAAAATGGGTGGTTAGGGGTGATTTCAACACTATTTTGGGGACTAAAGAAAAAAATCCCCAACATAAAAAAATAGCATATTTGGAGTTCTATATCATTTACTAGTGAAACTTTGGTGAAGTTCAAATTGACAGAACTGATTTGAAATGGACAATATATACTTGGAATGGAAGGAACGAAATTATGTTGGACATATAATTTATGAAAATGGATAATAAGATTGGTCCCAATTCGGTCAAATTATTTTTCATCCACAAAAATCTATCATATCATAATTATTTTACTGTTGAAATCTTCACTTATATGAAATGGTTAGTCCCATTTTGTATTTATTTGAACAATGTATGGGGGTCTACTCAATGATATAGGTAACTGATTTTGGAGGCTTTAAATATGAATCCCTTTGCTGCCAAATCCAGAGGCTTGTTGAGAAAATAAATAATACTATGAATTGTTTAAGGGAATAGAGAAAATAAATATTTATAATATTTGTGTTGGAATAAAGGCTGATTAAAAACATATTTCCTACAAAAAAATAATAATCATCATCATAAAATCCCTCCTATAGGGGAAATACAATCTCAATACAAATTGGATGACCATTTAGTTGTTATGGAATGATGGAAATTAATCATGTTAATATGAAATGGGTGATGGATGGGGATTTAAACTCAAAAAGAATTTATATATTTTAGAAGTGTAATAGGGTGAGAACATGGAATAATTCTATTAACATTAATGTATTTAAATACATAATTAAAAAATAAATATCAAGGGTAGTGGTGGAGTATTTTAATGGGATTAATGCTGATTATGGGACAGATAACATATAAAAATGATTTAAAATATTAACCGTAGTATTGAGGAACATTATAATTGAGTCTGTATCCTAAAAAATAATAAAGATGAAGTCAAATAAGTCACTACTCTATAAGGTATCCACAACATGTTTATCATGTTTTTTGGGATACTTTGCAAGGTGATTTGAACAGTTAAATTGAGAAATTCATTAATCACGCCTCCTTAACTAATGAAATTAATTTCATATTATTTTATTTCTATACAACAATATAAATAATATTTATATTAAAGTCTTAAAAGTATATTGCTTTGGAAACACTATCCCCCAAATCATTAGTATGATTTGCGTGATAGTGATGATGATTATTATTAAGGAACATATTACTCCAAATCAGTTTGGATTTGAACATAGTACTAAAATCTAGAATTTATTATTCACTGCTTCATAAATAGTTAAAATAATGAATTGGAATAAAATATAGGGATTATTGTCTCTTAAGATTTACATTTTCAAGGCATTTAATACTCTAACAAGGAATTTAATTTTCATTATTTTATAAGGATATATGGATTCTCCAATGCCTTTTCTAGATTAGTGTGAACAATCCACAATTAAGTAAGTTTGTCTATAATGATTAATGATCCCCCAAAAGGTTCTTTCAATATATTAAGGGTGTCAAACAAACGATTTCCACTCCTAGAGTTTCATTTTTTCATTACTGAAAACTATAATAGTTGATGAATATTTGATCTTTCTCAAATTGGATTTTATAATCAAATTAATACTGGGAGAGGTATTTTCATCTAATTAAATTTATTTTACATAGATGATATCCTCATCCTTGTAAAATAATCAATGAAAAACTTGTATACTATCAAAGGTATCATTTACCGCTATGAGGATGTTTATAGATAAGCTAGAGCCTATGATAAGTCACTAATAATATTTGGTGGAGTAATTTCAGTTGGTATGAAAAAAAGAATCAATACAAAACATAGAGTTAAAAGAGGTTCAATTTCCTCAAATTATCAGGGTGGCCCTTTGTTTTGGTGAAATGTGAGAACAAATTAGCTATAAGGGATATTATCATGAATCACAAACCAAATGGGTAGGTGGAAAGTAAAATACTTGTCACATTCATGAATGGTGTGCCTAATATTTCAGTGACCACAATGAAATTTGTTTACTATTTCTCCCTTTGTAGGTGGATAAGAATTCTCGTTGATGAACTTCAATGAATGATTAAGAATTTCATCATGATAGGTTCTATGTAGAAAAAGAAATTTTTCACTATTTCCTAGATGGAATGTATCAATCCTATTGAGATGGGGTGGTCTTGGTGTTAATGACTTTGTGATTTTTAATGTTGATCTAATTGGAAATTTAACTAGAAACTTTTGTCCTCCAATTAATCTTATTATTATTTTTTATCAATAAGGTTGAGAGTGAAATTACTCATATGGTAATCATACTACCTTCCACCATCATTTTGGCCTTAAATTAAGAATTATTTCAATGTGATAATGCACGATTCAAAGTGTTTTGTCATCAAGAACTATAATTATCACCACTAAATTACATTCTAGATGGTTAATCCACATAATGATAGTGTGAATGTTCCATAAAATAGGTTAAAAATGACCATTTCTTTTTTTTTATCACATTCCAATAGCCTTTATTTCATTACATCATTGGATGCACTAGAGGTCCAAAATTATTCCTTCATAGAAAATGACATCCACGTATGTAGGCCTAACATTATTGGGTATTTCAATTTTAAATACTACTATATATTTCAAAGAGAATGGTATATTTTTCCCTATCGTGTCTACTTAATTTCAAGTTACATTAAAATACACCCTCATGATACCTACTACTATAGAGAATAAGGAAAAACATGATACCATTGTATGGTAAGTTAAAAATAAGTGGACAATACATGGCTTCAACATGTAATGTTACTGGAGGGATGTTGAGAATGTTCAATCCAATTTATGGGTTGAGTGTTTTTCAAGACATTTATATTTATGAAGGTAATATGTTCTGTATAAATATTAATATTTATATGAAGATAGAGTAATTTTTGGTTTCCAGGATTCATGTTGGGTTAAGTGATCAGATACAACAACTTCTATTGGTACTAGTGGAATATTTTATTACTTCAATCTAGAGTGAGATGACAGTAAGTTTATTTTTCAATAAAGCACCCTATTTTCATGGAGGTGTTCTTTCTTTACATAAGTATGTATATACATTTTTAAAGGTTAAGAATGAATTAATTCCTAACTGTATTGGTGACTCTGAAATTATTTGGAGGATGGGATATTGATCAGGCCGAAGAATCCTCTAGTGCTCATGTAGGTGCATGGATTTCTCCAATCACCTAAGGGAAAAAGTTCAATGTCAATGTAGTGGCCTCAAAAATTCTAGGAACCCCAGGTTTTGGAGAAATCTCTAAAACCCTCCTTTTATTAGATAAAGGATTTTCTATAAATTATATTTAATAATAATACTATTTATTTATACGAATATAAATTATATTTTAATTAAATCTTAATATTAAGTTGAATTATGGGTTATAATATATGAAATCAATAAGGATTTCAGATATAATTGGACCTCCGTCTAGATTGATTCAAATTTTGAAATTTGGGATAAGGATTTAATTATGGGATATAGCGACCCAACCTTTTCTTTCATTACTATTACATCATTTCAAAGATAAAAAACATAATAGTATTACACATATAGTATCAAAAGGTTTAGTGTATTGGGCAAACTAGGACCACACATAACAAATACAACATCGACCATAAACATTTATTTAATTTCTTCTTCATGAGCTTCTTAGTGGAACTCGTCCTCTCCATACTACATGTATCCACCTGAGGATATACATCAAAAGGGGTGATATAGAAGCCTAGTAAGAGGATAGATAAGAACAATATAGCATGGGGTGATCATAATCATAACATAGACAAAAGATCATGAACATGAGAGGAGCATAAATAAAAGACTTGAAATGTGGCAATGCATAAAAATGAAACATCATGCCTTAGTGGTTAACTACCACACATACTTGTGAACCAAGATATCATCTTGTTCACACATCATTTCACATTTACTCATGATATTCATCACTTTCCCCAATGCTTTGGAGTGCTATATAATTCCGGGAACACACGTCACATTTAAACATTCATATTGCGCTATATAATTCCGGGCACACCCATCACATCATAACATTATCATTTTTCATGCATTCCATATTGAACATATAACATAAAACAACATAATTAAACCAAAAAAATTAATGAGTTTCATCTTATAATAACACCATCATACGCTTTGGGTTCCTAAATGAAAGAGGGAATAACACAGATGTTACAAGAACCGTCCACTTTGAGTGAGAAGTAAAAGGAGCATTCTTAAAAGAAGAGTTATTTTAGAAAACACATTGTTGGACATAAAAAAAACAGTTACAAACATTTATATCCCATAAAAGTAAAGGTAATTATGAAAAAATGATCTTTGAGGATTAACCATATCAAAAATGGAGTGAAAGAGGGAGAACCCGAAGGAAGAAAAATCGGTTCGAGATTTTCCCTAACCTTGTACTCGAATGCCTCCTTCTCTTTAATGTCCTGTATAATGACATTATGTTCATTAATTATAAATTAAAGAACCTATTATACAACAATATGGTTCATTATGGTTTCATTATTTCATGATATGTTCCTTTGGATGACTTATAGATTTTAAAAACATTGTTTGGGGATGTTCGTTTTTATGGTTTTTGTTGGGTGGTTCATTTGTATTCTTAAATTAATGTTCGGTTAGATCATGAGTAAACATAAAGAACTGATATTACATGTTATTAATGATATTACAGGAGCATTAATTATTTTATAATGAATTATAATACATCCATGTGGACGAATCATTAGATAATAATTTAATGATGGTTATTTGGGTTAATTTGAGCGGTTTTTGGATCGCAACGAACTTGTTTTAACTTTTCACATAGTAATATGACCATAGTTTATTTCCATAACATAAAATAGAACATAATACATATAAAATATTCTGGTTCAACCATAAAAATGGTTACATTACCAGATCTGAAAGTTGAAATGGAAGAAGAGGGCATGTCATTTTTGAAGGTGATAAATTAACACCTCATGAACAACATTCTCATTAATAAAATAAAAGGAAGAGGTAAAGGGGGTGGGGTGATATAATATCCCCTTAGAATCATAAAATTACAGTATATGTATAATACTGGAGTTAAAAAACAATTTGGATGAATATAGGTGGGGAGAGATCAAGAAAAGAACTTGAACTTGCAAAGAAATTAAAGGAGAAGAGGGAGATAAATTACCTCTAGAATATTCCTCTTGAGAACCTTTGTAAGGGCCTAATCATTGTACTTTGATGAAACCAGAAGATTTTGGACGTGGGGGAGGGTCTAGATAAGTTTTTTGGGCAGAGTTTAGAGAAGTCTTGGAACTTTAGAGGTGTGAGGAAAAGAGGGAGTGAAGGGTGGCTTTTATAGTGGAGGGGAGAGGGGTTTCCTTAATATAAAATTGATTAGTTTATTAATGTCACCAATGACATGGAATAGTGAGTCTTGAATGACCAAGAATAGTAATTTTATAAATTAATCCCGAACCGAGTGGGATTACATCAGTATAACATCACACATGACCCTATAATTAGCTTATTTAGCTTATTTTGTAAACTATGGTATTTAACTATTCATCATAAATTCATGTATCTCAGAAAAATCCCAAATATTTAACCCAACCATTTATCGATGTGTAGAAACCAAAAATGAATTCCATTTTTCAAAAATAATTTTCTAAATATTATTAATTTAATATTTAATTAAAAATCATAATTTACTTTAAAAACAGTTTTTAAGATTAAAAATGATTTTTTATTGCTTTCAAAAATTACGTAGGGTCTTATAAAATTATCTAAAAACTATTATATTTTGATTCAATAATTTATGAATACATTACAGGGATATAAATATTCTTTTCAATTAATTAATTAATTATAATTATTTATTTATAAAATACCAAAAACGTTTACTAAGGTCAAATTATCACTTTATAAGATGTCTAAATTTTATTTTATTATTCATAGGTAATGTTTCTCTTATTTACTATTCATAAGGGTCATATTACTACTCATAAGGGTAGGTTACTATTCATAAGGGTAGGTTACTATTCACCAAAAATTATTTTTGTTTCATTAGACTCCAAAAACCATCTTGAACACAACCGTATATGTCAGGTTTTCAAAATTCCAAACATAGGGGTGACACAATTATGTTTAGAGGTCACTTATCACTTAGTAGTTCATTATTTTGTGTTTTTATGACATAAATATAAGAAGTAAATTTTCCTTTGAAAAACATTGGGTCGTTACATTCTTCCCCCCTTACGAAATTTCATCCCCGAAATTTCACTTTACACAAAAAGGTGAGGGTACTTATCCTTCATTGTATCTTCTGGTTCACAAGTTGCTTCCTCAAACATATGGTTCCTCCACAACACTATGACAAGATGGGTTATCTTGTTGTGTAGAACCTTATCTCTCCAATCCAGAATATTTTCTGGCTGCTCCTCATAGGAGAGATCATCTTCCAGCTGCACCACCTATGAGATTAGTACAAGTGAGGGATCTGGCATGTACTTCCTCAATAATGATACATGAAATACATAATGAACATGAGCCACATTCGGTGGAAGTTCTAGACGATTGGACACAACTCCTATGTGGTCAAGGATCTCAATGGGGCCAATATACATAGGGCTTAACATCCCTTTCTTCCCGAATCACATGACTCTCTTCCATAGAGATATTCGAAGAATTTATCTCCAACGTCGAACTCCAAGTCCCTTCAACGGTTATCATCATAGCTCATTTTATGACTTTGAGCAGCATTGATGTGTTTTTGGATGACTTGAACCTTCTCTATCATCTCTTGAACACCATCATGTCCAAGTATCTTTCTTTCCCAAACTTCATCCCAAAAGGTTGAAGTTCTACATCGCCTTCCATACAGAGCTTCATATGGAGCCATCTGAATGATCGAGTGGAAGCTATTGTTTTATGAGAACTCAGCCAATGGGAGATGCTGATACCATCCACCTTTGAATTCTAGAGAGCAGGCTCATAGTATATCATCAAGGGTCTGAATAGTCCTTTCAGACTAGCTATCAGTTTGGGGGTGATAGGCTGTGTTGAAATTGAATTCAGTAATCAAAGCATGTTGAAGGATCCTCCAGAATTTAGACGTGAACCTTGGATCATAGTCAGAGACAATTGAGAGTGGAACATCGTGCAGTCTCACCACTTCCTTCATATATATCCTTCCAAGTAGTTCAAGTGAGAGGACTTCCCAAATAGCGATAAAGTGGGCAGTCTTGGTGAGTCTACCCACCACACCGCATATCACATTATTTCCCTTTGACGTCTTCGGGAGACCCATGACAAAGTCCATAGTAACATTTTACCATTTCCACATGGGTATAGGAAATGGCGGCATCATACCCTTGTACTTTTTTCACATAGATTTAACTTGATGACATACCAAGTACCTTGATATATATTATGCAATCTCCTTATTCAGGTTATCCCACCAGAAGTGTTCACGGAGATCATGATACATCTTGGTACACCCAGGATGGATTGAGAAAGTTCAGCTATGTTCATTATCTAATATCTCCTTCATTATTTCGGGTTATGAAGGTACAAAAAGATGTGTTCAAAACTAAATCACACCATCATCATCGATATGGAACTCTTGCAACTTCCATTCCTTCAATGAATTCACCCTATTTTGTATCTCCACATCATCCCTTTGTGCTTCCTTAATCATCTTTTGGATGGATGGTTGCGCAATAAATTTGGAAAGGAAGGATGTATCCCCTGCCCTTATGATTTCCAAATCCATTCTTTGCATATACAACAAGATATGGTCTTTCTCAATCCGCACCATGGATAGAGTAGAAAGTTATTTTCTACTTAGAGCATTAGCTACCTTGTTCACCTTTCCAGGATGATAGTGAATAGAGAAATCGTAATCCTTTATTAGCATTAACTATCTCCTTTGACGCATGTTGATCTCCTTTTGTGTGAATATATACTTTACGCTCTTCTAGTCGGTGTATATGTTACACTTCTCACCATAAAGGCAGTTCCGCCAGATTTTTAAGGCAAAAATCACGGATGCCAGCTCTAAATCATGCGTCGGGTAGTTCTGCTCATGGATCATCAACTGTCGTGAGGCGTAGGATATCTCATTATAATTTTTCATGAGTATGCAACCCAAGACTTTCTTTGAAGCATCACTGTATATCACAAAACATTCTCCACTTTTCAGTAGTGTGAGTATAAGTGCAGTGATCTGCCTTCTCTTTAGCTCCTTGATGCTTCCCTCACATTCTTCTGTCCAGACATTCTTTACCCCTTTCCTTGTTAACTTAGTTAGTGGGCTTGAAAATCGTGATAGGTTTCCCACAAAACTTCGGTAGTACCCAGCTAATCCAAGAAAACTATGGATTTCTGTGACACTAGAGGGACAGGTCCATTCCTCAATCGCCTTTGTCTTTGAAGGGTCCATAGAAATTCCATCACTTGTGATCACATGTCCCATGAACGTGACTGTATTCATCCAAAAGTCACACTTTCTATACTTGGAATACAACTTCTCCTTTCTCAATGTCTCCAACTCATGTCTTAGATGTTCTTCATGTTCCTCCTTACTCTTGGAGTAGATGAGAATATTGTCAATAAACACTACCACAAATATTTCGAGGTAATGTCTAAAGAATCTATTCATAAAATCCATGAATATTACAAGGGTATTAGTAAATCTGAAGGGAATCACCAAAAACTCATAGTGGCCATACCTTGTACGGAAGGTAGTCTTATGATTATCTTTTTTTCTCACCTTTACCTGGTGATATCCAGAATGAAGATCCAACTTTGATAAGTATTGAGCTTCTCTTAACTGGTCAAACAAGTCATCAATCCTTGGGATATGATACTTGTTCTTTATGGTGATCTTGTTGAGTTCCCGATAATCAATACATAGCCAAATGGTTACATCATTCTTCTTCACAAAGAGCACTGGTGCACTACAAGGTGATGCACAAGGGCGCAAGAACCCTTTGTCCAGATGCTATTGTTGCTGCTTCTTTAACTCCTCCAGTTCGATAGGAGCCATCCTATAGGGAAACATTGAGATAGGAGTAGCTCCGGGTATGAGTTCAATTGAGAACTCTACCTCACTATTCAGGGGAATTCCAGGTAACTCTATGGGAAATACATCACCGTATTCCCTCACAATGCACATTTCCTCAAGGTTGGAACTTTCTTTCGACTCAACCATTTGGGCGAGGTATGCTTGTTCATAGGGAATCGAAACCCACACCATTGAATTATTTTTCAAAGGAGATTCATGATCTTCCTTGCATTTGTAGAGGATCATGGGATGGTTTGGAATATGGAAATATATTTCCTTTTCCTAACAGTTGATATGTTCTCTATATAACTAGAGCCAATCCATTCCCATTATATCATCGAACTCCACCAATGGAAGTATTACGAGATTTTCCAGAAGAATATTCCCACATACGCCAATAGGAGAAGAGTCAAAACCTTGGGTTGCAATGATTGCACCACTTGTTTTTTACAGATATATTTACTTCAAGGTTTCGGGGCTTTGATTCTATAGTTCTAGCAAACTTGGAAGATATAAAGGAATGCGTAGAACCAGAATCAAATAAGACTTTTTTTATTCTTGAGTGAATAAGAAGTGTACCTTGTACGACTTCATTATTAGGCTCCACCTCTGTAGTAGTAATGGCATAATCCTTCTCTTGTTCCATTGGCTTTTTTGGCTACTGATGCTGATTACCCTCGAGAGCTCGAGGTTTAGTACACTGGTTTTCATAGTGCCCTAGCTCCCTCAAGTTGTAGCACTGAACCATGAGTGGTTCTCCCCTTTCATCGGCTACATTCTCCTTCCTTTTCATGTCTTTTCGACACTCTTGATCTTGGTTTCCTTCTTTTCCACACTTGAAGCATTTCCCCATCCCTTTGAGGCAGTTCCCATGGTGCAAATTCCCAAATTTTTGGCATGTGGGTCATTGATTTTTCTTCCCACCTTTGTCACTAGATCCACCGGCATGAAACTCCATCTTTCTTTTCTTATCACCATAGCCATGGGACCATTCTCCAAACTCTATCTCCACTTTGAGAGCACACCGAACAACTTCTTCATAACTCCCAAAGTCTCGAATTGCAAGAGCCTTTCGAAGATGTGGTTTTAATCCACTAATGAATCTATCAATTTTGCTATCATTGTTGATAACAAAACCCGAAGCATACCTTGTGAGCCTTTTGAAATTTTCTTCATAGGTTGTGACAGATTCTAATTCTTTTTGTTTGAGATCTAGGAATTCTCTCTCCATCTTCGTGCGAAGAGTTCGTGGGAAATACTTTTTAAGAAACATTATCTTAAAGTTTTCACATTCCATCTCTTCAATTTCCTCCCTGGTCTTGGTGTTCATAATCAAATACCACCATTTATCGGCATCTCCATCTAGAAAATAAACGTCTAGGGTCACTTTCTCTATCTCAGAATAGTGAAGAATTGAAAAGATCTTCTCCATGGAGTTGACCCACTGTTCCACAACTAGTGGATCGGAAGATCCACTAAACGTCGGTGGTCTTTGCCACATAAAACATTCGATAGCTAGTTTCTCCCTCTTCGTTGGAGGAGGACGTTCCCCATTATAATGGTTATTATTCATAACTTGAGATAATTGGGTAAGCATCTCCATGAAGTTTTGAACTACACCTCCCAAATCATTGGGTATGTTATTCGGGCAATTGTCACAATGTCCCTCACATGAGTTGTTGGCCTGATTTCTCATGGTTCCCACCATTTTCTAAAATAGAAAAGGTTAGGACAAAACATATGTAAACAAGTCATGAATAACATATTCATTTAGACAATTATACCAAAAACATAACATATGGTATCCCTAGGTAAATATTCTTGTGTGCATATTTTTACGTAGTCTCATACTAGAGGTTTTCTATAGGGTTCACTAATCTTAATTCCCAAATTAACTAAACCTTTCCTCTGATACCAACTATAGTGACCCAGCCTTTTCATTCATTACTATTAAATCATTTCAATGATAAACAACATAATAGAATTAAACATAGAGGATCCAATGGTTTAGTGTCTTGGGAAAACTAGGACCACACATAACAAATACAACATCAACCATTAACATTTATTTAATTTATTCTTCATGAGCTTCTTAGCGGCACTTGTCCTCTCCTTAGTACATGTATCCACCTGAGGATATACATAAAAAGGGGTGAGATAGAAGCCCAGTAAGAGGATAGAGAAGAAAAATATAGCATGTGGTGAGCATAATCATAACATAGGAAAAAGATCATGAACATGAGAGGAGCATAAATAAAAGACTTGAAATGTGGCAATGCATAAAAATGAAACAGCATGCCTTAGTGGTTAATTACCAAACATACCTGTGAAACAAGATAGATTATTGATAAAACATAATTTCTCATTTAATCATGAGATTCATAACTTTACCCAATGCATTGGAGTGCTATATAATTTCGGGCGCACCCGTCTCATTTAAACATTCATATTACGTTATATAATTCCAGGAGCACCCATCACATCATAACATTATCATTTATCATGCATGCCATAATATACATATAACATAAATCAACGTAATGAACCCATGAAAAGGAATGGGTTTCATCTCATAATAACACCTTCATAAGCTTTGGGTTCCGAAAAGAAAGAGGGAATAACCCACATGTTACAAGAACCGTCCACTTTGAGTGAGAAGTAAAAGGGGCGTTCTTAAAAGAAGAGTTCTTTTGGAAAACGCTTTTTTGTACATAAAAAAGTAGTGACAAAAATTAATATATCATAAAAGTAATTTAAATGATTAAAAAATGATCTTTGAGGAGTAATCATATAAAAAATGGAGTAAAAGAGGGAGAACCCGAAGGAAGCAAATTGGGTTCGAGATTTCCCCTTACCTTGTACTCGAATGCCTCCTTCTCAATAATGACCTGTGTAATGACATTATATTCATTAATTAGAAATTCCAGAACCTTTTATACATTAATAGGGTTCATTACGGTTTCATTATTTCATATTATGTTCCTTTGGATGACTTATAGGGTTTAAAAACATTTTTCAGGGATGTTCGTTTTTATGGTTTTTCTTGGGTGGTTCACATGTATTTTTAAATTGATGTTTGCATAGATCATGGGTAAGCATACAGAACTGAAATTACATGTTATTAATGATATGACATGACACTTATTGATTTTATAATTAATTATATTAGTTCCATGTGGATGAATCATTAGATAAGAATTTATTGATGGTTATTTTGGTTAATTTGAGCGGTTTTTGGATCACAATGAACTTGTTTTAACTTTTCACTTAGTAATATCGCCATAGGTTATTTCCAGAACATAAAATAGAACATAATACATAAAAAAATTTCTGGTTCAACCATAAAAATGGTTTCATGAACATATCTGAAGTTATAAATGGAAGAAGTGGGCATGTCGTTTTTGAAGGTGATAAATTAACACCTCATGAACAACGTTCTCTTTAATAAAATAAAAGGAAGAGGGAAAGGGGGTGGGGTGATATAATATCCCCTTAGAATCATAAAATTAAATTATATGTATAATAATTCAGTTACAAAAGAATTTTTATGAATATAGGTGGGGAGAGATCAAGAAAAGAACTTGAACAAGAAATGAAATTAAAGAAGAAGATGGAGAGAAATTACCTCTAGAATCATCCTCTTGAGAACCTCCTTAAGGGCCTAATAATGGTCGTTTCATGAGACCAGAGGATTTTAGACGTGGGGGAGGGTCTAGAGAAGGTGTTTTTTCAGATTTTAGAGAAGTCTTGGAGCTTTAGATGTGTGAGGAAAAGAGGGAGTGAAGGGTGGCTTTTATAGTGGAGGGGAGAGGGGTTTTCTTAATATAAAATTGATTAGTTTATTAATTTCACCTAAGACAAGGAATAATGAGTCTTGAATGACCAATAATAGTAATTATATAATTTAATCCCGAACCATGTGGGATTACATCCGCATAACATCTTAGATGACCCTATAATTAGCTTATTTAGCTTATTTTGTAAATTACGGTATTTCACTATTCATAAAAAATTCAAGTATCTCAGAAAAATCCCAAAATTTACCCCAAACATTTTTCAATGTGGGGAATCCAAAAATGAAGTCCATTTTTCAAAAATAATTTTCTAAATATTATTAATTTAATATTTCATTAAAATTTATAATTTACTTTAAAAACAGTTTTTAAGATTAAAACTGATTATATAGTTCTTTCAAAAATTACGTAGGGTCTTATAAAATTATCTAAAAAATATTAGACATTGATTCAATAATTTATGAATACATTCCAAGGATATAAATATTCTTTTAAATTAATTAATTAATTATAATTATTTATTTATAAAATACCAAAAATGTTTACTGAGGTAAAATTATAACGTTCTATGATGTTTAGATTTTATTTCATTATTCATAGGTAATATCACTCTTATTTAATATTCATAAGGGTCATATTACTATTCATACGGGTAGGTTACTATTCATAAGGGTAGGTAACTATTCACTAAAAATTATTTTTGTTTCATTAGACTCCAAAAACCATCTAGAACACAACTGAGTATGTCAGATTTTCAAAATTCCAAACATAGGGGTGACAAAATTATGTTTAAAGGTCACTTATCACTTAGTAGTTCATTATTTTTTGTTTTTATGACATAAATATAAGAAGGGAATTTTCCATTGAAAAACATTGGGTTGTTACATGGGAACCATGAATGTTCCTTAAAAACTCCCACCTTATTGGAAGTATTTTTATTTCCCATGTGACCCATTATAATTTGAATGTTTCATGTATCAATAGAGAAGACAATATAGAGGACGATACATTATTAAATTGGGAAATCGTGTAAACTAGAACAATGTGGAATTATCGAACCCCATATTTTTATACACTATTGGTTGTCATGATCATAAAAGGTACCACAAACTAACATATATGTTGGAACCCTTGTAAGGCTTAAATAACCTTGTTTAATTCATTTTATAAATTTTTTGTATCATCTTTGTCTTGATCCCAAACCTTCTTGAAAATCAAAAATACATTACCTAATATTCTATATTGAGTTGTGGAAATTAATATTGCAACTTTAGGATAAAATTTTTCAGGAATTCATATGCCTAAGTATATCACCATTGTTTGTAGCAGTTCTCCTTTTTATGATTATTGATTGGTTAATGTACTCCTTAATTGACTGTTGTGAATAAAAAATTTATTATCAATAAAAAGATTCATATTCCATATATTTATTATTTTTGATCATTTATAAGAAGACTATTAACTTTCCTAAATTTACCATTATTCAGGATATCTTGAAATAAGGGTTATGACGTAGGATATATATAGGAAAAAATTCTCTATGAATTATGTTCATTATGAATTTTTATTGATTTAATTTTGAAATATTAATTCCACTTCAATTTTAAATTTTTAATGAATATAGAATTTATATATTACATTTTATTTTATTATTTATTGATTTTATTGTTAGGTATTAAAATTGAATGAAATATCATATTGATCATTTTATATTTTTTCTTATGGAAATGAGGAATGATAACATATATGAATAATTTTCAATGATTCATGGTTTTTATGAAAAAGATTACTTTTTAGTTAATATAGTATCATCTGAGGATATATCAATTGATCTTTAAATGAAGTAATTCTTTTGGAAATGAACGTAAAAAATGGTAACTACTATATGTAGTCTTCCATAGATAACTAGATATTTTTGTAATTTTTTGAGGGATTTCCATGGACTGTCTAATACACTAACCAAGGAGACCTGGTAGGGGGATACATTTGTTTTAATGGATGAATGTGTGAATATTATCAATTAGTTTTAGATATGCGTTTTTAGTGAACAGTTTTTCAAACTACCCTATATTATATTAGGGGTTATGATCTATATTGATGCATCATATAAGTTAATTGGATGTTTCCTCATACAATATGATATGTTGAAATATTTGTCATACACTAATTAAAAATACAAGAAAATAATTACCAAAATAATTCTTTGGATATTGATGATGTAATATTTTCACTGAAGATAGGGAGTGATTACCTAAATGGTTAAATTTGTTGAATATATATGAATCATAAAAAATATATTATGTATTCACATAGAAAGATTTCAATATAATACAGATAAGATAATTCCAATTGAGTAACAATACTGATTGATCAATAAATTAGATCACTATGAATAAAAATAATATGGTTGAATAATTTAGTCGGAAAGATAATTTTTTGTTATCTATGATTTGTATTGAATGAGATCTGACACTACAAGATTTATAGAAAATAAAACAAGAAATCTTGATGAATGTGGAAATATCATATCTTTATTAAAATAATGGTCCACAATATATCATTTTCAGGATTAAAGAGTCATACTAGAATGATGTTCAACTTTGAAATAATGCTATAAATGTTATAGGGCTCAATAATGATAATAATTGAATGATAAGATTTTGATATAGAAAATGTTTCTAATTAATACAAAAATTATACATGGAACTACTAGATGAATCTTATTGTTTATCATTATCAATATTTACTAGATGTACAATGATGTATAGTGAAATTAATGGAATTATAAAATAGGGAAACATGAAATGAGATATTATAGAATATATATTTTAGATCCTGGTATGTCCTAAAGTTATGGAAATGAGATAGAAGCAAAAGAGAATATCACAAAAAAATGAACATACCTGAATGGAAATGGGAAAACATTAAAAAGTATTTCATCGTCAGACTCCACAAAAAATTTAATATCTACTAAAACATTAATTTAGTATTAAAAACCTTAAAACCTCTAAAATTTCATTTCCTACAGAGAATATTTATCACATGAATATATTTCAACGTTATAAATTAAGAAAGTGGTGATATTTCACTATTTACCACTAATAATTATATCTAATTGAGATCATAGTTTTACCACGAATATCTAGAGAAGTTTTTATTAGGATTTAGATAGTGATTTGTGGTGTAGTTATATACATCATAATCAAATATATTTTTAGTATACCATTAAATAAATATAAGACATGTTCATATCTTTATCAATATATTTCAAAGGTGGTTTGGATCAAAAACTTATGTTGGTGAAATTTTAAAACAAAAATTACATTAACATGAGAAATTATGTAGATCATTATTAATATCACAATGATAAGAAGTGAAGGACTCCAATATATTGGGATAATGTTATGTAAATGAAGATATCATGACCTTATCTTGTTGATGAATTGGTAGTGTAACACCCGAGACTTTTATGTTATATAAATCATCAAAGGAATCTTTTTCTACACAACACTTGCTTGGCTTGCTTTACACGCAATCGCGACCTTCCTCGATAGCTTGCGTCGTACGCAATACCGAGTTTCACTAAACAACAATATGCTATTAAAACTAGCCGTTATGAATAGTAATAACCACTTTTTGAAATTTTATAAATTTTATTTTTCAAAATGGACTTCATTTTTGGACTCAGAATATCAAAATTAGCCTAGGGTGAAATTTTGGTATTTTTCTGAAAACTTTCAATTTTTGATGAATAGTGAAACCACTAAGTGGTAGGTTAAAAACTGAATTTTGCATAAAACTTAATTTTACCGCTTCTGTGATTGGAATTTCAAAAATCCGAGAGACACGGTTAATATCAAGGACTAAAATGTGGTTCAATGAGATGAAAATAATTTTTTGGTGAATAATAACTTTTTACGATTTTTACCGCGGTTAATAGTAAATAGGGTAACTAAGGGTAAATATGATATTAATATTACCCTAACACGTGTCCTAATTCTATTGGACAAGTGTAATTCGACCAAAAACAAACTTAGGAATAAAATATGACCATTTAGGCCCACTTGGATTAGATTAGGACATTTATTATTAATTTATTTAAAGAAGGGTTAAAATAGTTAAAATCAAAGTTTAATAAGTAAATAATTTTTAATATGGGGTTATACATAAGATAAATTCAATTGTAAATATTAATTAGAAAGCTAAAAACATTTCCTACATGATGATATTTTATTTGTAATTTTTAGACATTAAATAATTTAATTTATTTATGACATAATGATGATGCAGTAATTATCTTATTAATGAAATATTGACATAATTGATGTTATAAACACCAAAATAAATGTAATTTGAGACTTTTTATGAATTCCACTAATTTTCTAGGTTACTATGATATATTAGTGTTGATTTAATCAACTTGGTTAGAACATATAATTCTGTTATGACTTTAAAACAAATCATATATCAAATAGTGTCAAAATTGACACAAAATATTTTTTAAATCAAATATTATATTATTAATTGTTATTTTATTCCTAAAAATCTAAGGTTCGGCCAAATGACTTAGATAAGGATATATATATTAATAATAAATAATTTGGGGTTCGTTTGGCATGTTATAGTATGTGTATTAACCATATAGTGAAGGAAAACAAAAAGACACGGTAAAAGTTAAAATAATTAACTTAGAGTTAAATCTAATTGATAAGGTTAAAATAATACCCTAAACTTGTCTAAATCCTATTGGTTGATAGGCTTTAGACCCATCCCCACTTTATCTTCGAAATAAGACCCTTTGGAACCATTATAAACCGATTTTGACTTTAATATAAAATAATATTTTGAGATATTCCTAAGGTGCCCCTCTCCTCCCTTATAAAAGGGCACCTCCTCCCCCTCCTCCTCACACCAATTTGAGCACTCAAGCTCGGCCAAACCCTGCCATTTTCCCTTCTCCACTTCCCTAGAATAATCCTAGAGGTCCTGGTCTTCTCCAAAGACCAATCTTAGTTCCTTAAGTGGAGGATTCAAAAAGGCGTTCCAAAGAAGAGGTAATATCCATTACCGATCTTTTCAATTTCTTTCTTCTTCAACTTCTTCTTCATTAGTTGTTTCATGATAAAGTAATAACATCAGTATTACTTACATACTGATATGTTATTATAAATATGAAACAACCCTAATTCACCTTCTATCCATCCTACGGAAAAATGAAATCACCGCGCGTGCGTACGTACGGAATACCGTCTCCACGCCGTGGTGTAATATATTTTCCACCATCACCTTACAAGGATGGGTATAATGGTGTAATCAGTAACTATATATGATTATTATTAAGTAATATTGATACTGAAATAATATATATATAATCTCCAATACAATTCCACGATCATAGGAACGATATCATCACTCGTGCGTACGTACGGAATACCGTCTCCACGATGTGATGCGACTCGTTCTACATGATCTTCATTTCATAATGATTATATAAATGAATTGAATGAATGAATATGGTATATACTACACTAATACCATTCTGGAAATGAATTATCTATAACCTAAAGATAAGAATAAGAATTTATTCGACAAAACACGCATAAGAACAAAAAGTTATAAAGACCCGAGTAACAAGTAACAATGAAATATTACTAACAAGAAGCTAATAATATGACCATATATGATATCATATAAATATGTATGATTCTGGAATAAGTCAATAACATTATTTAAACCATTATACAGGAGCTTCGGACACGTACAAAGCTAATCGGACCTAAGGTAAGGGAAAATATCACAATCTCATTTTTATCCGAGATTGTTTATTCGTAAGTATTTACTGGGGTGTATTTTATCATCCACATCCATGTTCCCTCAATATGTAATATTGTTTCCATCCACTTGAAATAGTTTAAATCCAATTTTACCCTTAGGTGAGTTTTTAGTAAAGAATATGAAAGGAATCTTTTGTTGTTTTTCCGTACGAGGTACTTTTTGACTTTTCCGACAAAAGTACGAAGAATGTTTTTTAACTTATACGGCATGAATGGATTTTTAAAACATTACTTCAAAGAAGCTTCCTTTACAAGTTTATTTTTAATCAACTTCTTTTATTTTAAAGTTGTATGACATGTTATGAAAGGAAAAATGTTTTTGAAGAAGAAAGGATATTTTCCTCAAGAATTCAATTCAAGTGTTTTATCAAAATTATTTTCCATCTAAGATAATAAAGGGTTCTGTTTCTATCCATATTTTTACATTGGTTTGACTATGTTGTGATGGAATTATGTTTATGAATTCCTTTATCATATAGGAATTGATTTATGATGTCATGATGTTTCAAGAATCCCATTTTTGTTATGCGATGATGTATGTTTTATGATTATGTGGCACACATAAGAAAGGATTCATTATAAGATGGGTGGGACCTATATCTCCCTCCAATGCATTGGGTAAAGATTTTATATCTCATGAGATAGACATTGCTGGAACGGAAGGTTATTTCGGTTCAGTGATACAGGACTGAAACGAGGAGTGAACTCGGTTCAGAAAGGGACTTTGTCCACTAAGATAGTCTTGGCGATGAGTCATGACTAACAAGAAATGATTTTCCATGATTATGTGTGCATGCCACAAAGTTTCAAGTTTTATGTTATGATTTTGGGGATCTCATTTTCACTTCTATGATTTATTCCATGTTAAGATATTATGATCTCTTTTGCAGGTTTTGATTTTCAAAAGATATGATATGATATTTATTTCCTTTATTTGCCCTTGCTGAGCATTTGAGCTCACCCTTTTATGTTTTCTTTTCCCCAGGTCAGGAAGATGGATATTAATTAGAATATGCTAAAAGGGACCCTAGATATGATGAAATAAATGAGAGACACTGTAGAAGATTTATGAACCAGTTGTTTATGTTTCCCAGTTTCTAAAGACACTATACCTATACAGTCCTTTGTGGTTTTGTCATATGTTGTAATAAGTGTGCTTCAATTTTGAAGTATTAAAAATGTATGTAAAGTATGGGTCGTTATAGTTGGTATCAGAGGAAAGGTATAGTCAACCTTTGGAAACTAGGATGTGAAAGCCTTAGTAAGAACCCTAAGGATAAGTCTAATCATAGAACACAATCTTAGAAATGGCCATGAATAACCTAGGATAAGACCATAAGCATGAAAATTTTATTCTTGAATTATGTGTTTTCCTATTATAATTAGTGTTGCTCACACTATTCTTCTTGGTTTTAGTCAATGGCTGGAACCCGAAGGAACCGTGTTAATGCGGAATGCGATGGGCAATGCAATGATTGTCCCCCTGAGAAACCAAATGATATGGGAGCTGGAATGCAAAATCTTGTAGCCATGCTCACACAACTTTCTCAAGCTATGAATCATGCAGGATTTCCAAACGAACAAAGGAGGGAGCAACATTCTGTTGAATCCTTCATGAGGCAGCGTCCACCTTCTTTCAGCGGGTCTACTGATCCATTAGTTGCTGAACAATGGATTAGTACTACTGAAAAGATATTTTCAGTTCTTCAATGTTCTGAACATGATAAAGTCATCCTAGCAGTGTACCGTTTGGAAGGAGATGCTGATCAATGGTGGAATCTTGTTAAGAATACAAGGAAAAGGGATGAAATTGAGTCTATGGAATGGGACGAGTTCAAGAACTTATTTTTCAATAAGTACTTCCCTCGTATTCTCCGAACAAAGATGGAGAAAGAGTTCCTTGAACTGAAGCAAAGGGATGATGAATCTGTTAGTACCTATGAAGCAAATTTTACAAGACTTGCAAGGTACGCTTCTGGTATTATTATCCAACCTGAGAGTAAGATCGATCGATTCTTTAGTGGCTTAAAACCAAGTCTTCGAAGGGCGTTAGCCATAAGGGACTTCAATAGCTACGAGGAAATTGTTCGATGTGCTCTCAAAGTCGAGATGGAGATTGGAGTAACCCATCAGTCACATGGGTTTGATAAGAAGAGGAAGATGGAATTCAAAGAAAAATCTAAAGAGCACACGGAAAAGAAGATGAACTTTCCCTTATGCTCAAAGTGTGGAAAGAAACATGGATGGAGTTGTCTTAAAGGGACAAGTAAATGTTTTAAATGTGGAAAGGAAGGTCATCGGGCATTTGAATGCCGTGATAATGGGAAGAAGATGTCTAATGATGCAAACAAAGGAAGGGATACACAGAATGAACCTGCTACACTTCAATGTTTCAAGTGCAAGGAGATGGGGCATTATGCCAATCAATGCCCAAATCCAAGGGTTGATGATGATGGTCGACGTCAACAAACTCTTAAGGCTAAAGAAAAAGGAAAGTCACATGCAATTTCTATCAGCGATGTGGAGTACGATAACGATGTGGTGAAAGGTACACTTACCATCCACTCTAAAGTAGCAAATGTTTTATTTGATTCTGGATCCACCCACTCTTTTATTTCTGATAAATTTTCTAAGGGTATCACCGTATTACCTCAACAATTAGATGTTGAGTTAGCTGTGACAACACCTAATGGCACATCAATCGCATCAGAAGTTTATAATTCTTCTCCGATCGAAGTTTGTGGGGAAGTGCTTCCTGCAAATCTTGGGATCCTTCCTTTAGTGGAATTTGATGTGATTCTTGGCATGGATTGGCTTTCTCTACATGGAGCTCATATCAATTGCCAAAGAAGGGAAGTCACATTTCATATTCCAGATCAATCTACGATCGTCTATCAATGCAAGGATGAACATAACCTTCCAGTGGAAATTTCTTCCATCTTATGGGTATTGATTCCACTAAATGAAGGTTATTTATCTCAAATGGTTGGTGAGAAACTCACGATTAAGAATATGCCCATTGTACGGGAGTTTGATGATGTCTTTCCGGAGGAATTGCCGGGTCTTCCACCAAATCGTGAAGTTGAGTTTTCAATAGAACTCGTACCGGGTGCTTTTCCTATTTCAAAGACGCCTTATAGAATGGCCCCAATTGAGTTGCAGGAATTGAAGAAGCAACTCCAAGAGAATCTTGATAAGGGATTCATACGCCCTAGTGCGTCACCTTGGGGAGCACCTGTTCTATTTGTTAAGAAGAAAGATGGATCAATGAGACTCTGCATTGATTATCGAGAACTTAACAAGATCACTATCAAGAACAAATATCCTCTCCCACGCATTGATGACTTATTTGACCAACTACGCGGAGCTCAATACTTTTCCAAGATTGATCTTCGTTCAGGGTATCATCAATTAAGGGTCAAAAGGGAGGATATACCAAAGACGGCTTTCCGTACAAGGTATGGACACTATGAATTTATAGTGATGCCATTTGGTCTTACTAATGCCCCTGCTATCTTCATGGATCTAATGAATAGAATCTTTAGAAACTATCTTGATCAATTTGTGGTAGTCTTTATAGACGATATTCTTGTCTATTCAAAGAGCAAGGAAGAGCATGAAGATCATTTGAGAATTATATTGAAGACCCTGAGAAAGGAGAAGCTTTATGCCAAATTTACCAAGTGTGAATTTTGGCTTCAAAAAGTTGCATTTTTGGGTCATATAATCTCAAAAGAGGGGATATCTGTGGATCCAGCAAAAACAGAGGTTATCGAAAGATGGTCGAGACCAACCACAGTAACTGAGATCCGAAGTTTTCTTGGTTTGGCTGGATATTATCGACGTTTTGTAAAATATTTTTCACGATTATCTAATCCACTCACCAAGTTGACTCGGAAAGGAGTTAAGTTTGTCTGGACAGAGGAATGTGAAGAGAATTTCAAGGAGTTGAAAAGAAGGTTATCCAGTGCACCTGTACTCACACTGCCTTGTAGTGGAGAAAGGTTTGTGATCTACAGTGATGCATCCAAGAAGGGATTGGGGTGTGTTCTTATGCAAAATGATATGGTGATAGCTTATGCCTCACGACAGTTGAAAATCCATGAGCAAAATTACCCAACACATGATTTGGAGTTGGCTGCGGTAATCTTTGCATTAAAGATTTGGAGGCATTACCTTTATGGTGAAAGGTGTGATATTTATACTGATCATAAAAGTTTAAAGTATATTTTCACAGAAAAGGAGTTGAATATGCATCAAAGAAGATGGTTGGAGCTGATTAAGGATTATGACTGCTCAATCCATTACCACCCTGGGAAAGCAAACAAGGTGGCAGATGCATTAAGTCGACAAGACCATGCTAGTTTATCCATGATGAGGATCACAAAAGATCCAATATTTATGGATTTACAAAGGATGGATCTTGGAATTATAATGGAAGGGGAAAAATCTTATCTTTCTCAAATGAATGTTCAACCATCTATACATGTGAAGATTAAAGAGGCACAGAAAGAAGATGTCGAGTTACAAAAGAAGGTGAGAAATGTTCCTGAATTCAACCTTGATTGTGATGGGATAATAAAGTTCAGGAATCGGGTTTGTGTTCCTCCCATCCCCGAATTAAAGAAAGAGCTGCTGGATGAGGCTCATAGTTCTTCATTCTCTATTCATCCTGGAAGCACGAAGATGTATAGGGACCTGAAAGAGTACTTCTGGTGGGATGGCATGAAAAGAGATGTTGCTGAATATGTCTCTCGATGCTTGGTTTGTCAACAAGTTAAAGCTGAGAGACAGAAGTCTAAGGGGATGTTACAACCATTACCCATACCCGAATGGAAATGGGAAAACATCACTATGGACTTTGTCACAGGACTTCCTAAAACATCCAAAGGCAATAATGCTATCTGGGTCATAGTTGATCGTCTCACAAAGTCTGCACACTTCATTGCTATTAGAGAGGATTTCTCTCTAGATCAGCTTGCCAGGATATATGTAAAGGAAGTGGTAAAATTGCATGGAGTACCACTTTCTATTATATCTGATCGAGATCCGAGATTTACCTCGAAGTTCTGGCGAAGTCTTCAGCATACTCTGGATACAGAGTTGAGTTTCAGCACTGCTTATCATCCCCAGACAGACGATCAATCTGAGAGAACAATTCAAACCCTAGAAGATATGTTGAGAGCTTGCTCTATGGATTTCAAAGGAGGTTGGGATCAACACCTACCTTTGTTAGAATTTTCTTATAATAATAGCTTTCACTCCAGTATTCAGATGGCTCCTTATGAAGCTCTCTATGGAAAGAAATGCAGGACTCCAACTTGCTGGGATGAAGTTGGGGAAAGAAAGCTATTAGGACCTGATCTCGTTGATGAAATGGCAGAAAAGGTCAGATCTATTCAACAACACATAAGAGCAGCTCAGAGTCGACAGAAAAGCTATGCCGACAACTGAAGAAAAGACCTAGAGTTTGAAGTGGGTGATAATGTTTTCTTACGAATATCTCCCTGGAAGAGGGTTATGAGATTTGCAAAGAAGGGGAAGTTGAGCCCTAGATATATCGGTCCTTTCGAAATACTGGATCGTGTTGGGAAGGTAGCTTACCGATTGGCGCTTCCACCGAATCTCTCTCAAGTTCACGATGTGTTCCATATATCTCTCTTGAGAAAGTACATACCAGATCCTTCACATGTACTCAGCTCAGAAGTTGTACCGCTGGAGCAAGATCTTTCTTATGAAGAACAACCGATAGAGATTCTGGATCGTAGCGAAAAAGTCCTACGAAACAAGACCACTCGCTTGGTGAAAGTTTTATGGAGAAACCACCAACTTGAAGAAGCTACATGGGAGCTTGAGGATATGATGAGGGAGAAGTATCCTCATTTGTTTGTTGCAAAGTGACGAATTTCGAGGGCGAAATTATTTTTAAGGGGGGTAGAATGTAACACCCGAGACTTTTATGTTATATAAATCATCAAAGGAATCTTTTTCTACACAACACTTGCTTGGCTTGCTTTACACGCAATCGCGACCTTCCTCGATAGATTGCGTCGTACGCAATACCGAGTTTCACTAAACAACAATATGCTATTAAAACTAGCCGTTATGAATAGTAATAACCACTTTTTGAAATTTTATAAATTTTATTTTTCAAAATGGACTTCATTTTTGGACTCAGAATATCAAAATTAGCCTAGGGTGAAATTTTGGTATTTTTCTGAAAACTTTCAATTTTTGATGAATAGTGAAACCACTAAGTGGTAGGTTAAAAACTGAATTTTTCATAAAACCTAATTTTACCGCTTCTGTGATTGGAATTTCAAAAATCCGAGAGACACGGTTAATATCAAGGACTAAAATGTGGTTCAATGAGATGAAAATAATTTTTTGGTGAATAGTAACTTTTTACGATTTTTACCGCGGTTAATAGTAAATAGGGTAACTAAGGGTAAATATGATATTAATATTACCCTAACACATGTCCTAATTCTATTGGACATGATGATATTTTATTTGTAATTTTTAGACATTAAATAATTTAATTTATTTATGACATAATGATGATGGAGTAATTATCTTATTAATGAAATATTGACATAATTGATGTTATAAACACCAAAATAAATGTAATTTGAGACTTTTTATGAATTCCACTAATTTTCTAGGATACTATGATATATTAGTGTTGATTTAATCAACTTGGTTCGAACATATAATTATGTTATGACTTTCAAACAAATCATATATCAAATAGTGTCAAAATTGACACAAAATAGTTTTTAAATCAAATATTATATTATTAATTTTTATTTTATTCCTAAAAATCTAAGGTTCGGCCAAATGACTTAGATAAGGATATATATATTAATAATAAATAATGTGGGGTTCGTTTGGCATGTTATAGTAAGTGTATTAACCATATAGTGAAGGAAAACAAAAAGACACGGTAAAAGTTAAAATAATTAACTTAGAGTTAAATCTAATTGTTAAGGTTAAAATAATACCCTAAACTTGTCTAAATCCTATTGGTTGATAGGCTTTAGACCCATCCCCACTTTATCTTCGAAATAAGACCCTTTGGAACCATTATAAACCGATTTTGACTTTAATATAAAATAATATTTTGAGATATTCCTAAGGTGCCCCTCTCCTCCCTTATAAAAGGGCACCTCCTCCCCCTCCTCCTCACACCAATTTGAGCACTCAAGCTCGGCCACCCCTGCCATTTTTCCTTCTCCACTTCCCTAGAATAATCCTAGAGGTCCTGGTCTTCTCCAAAGACCAATCTTAGTTCCTTAAGTGAAGGATTCAAAAAGGCGTTCCAAAGAAGAGGTAATATCCATTACCGATCTTTTCAATTTCTTTCTTCTTCAACTTCTTCTTCTTTAGTTGTTTCATGATAAAGTAATAACATCAGTATTACTTACATACTGATATGTTATTATAAATATGAAACAACCCTAATTCACCTTCTATCCATCCTACGGAAAAATGAAATCACCGCGCGTGCGTACGTACGGAATACCGTCTCCACGCCGTGGTGTAATATATTTTCCACCATCACCTTACAAGGATGGGTATAATGGTGTAATCAGTAACTATATATGATTATTATTAAGTAATATTGATACTGAAATAATATATATATAAACTCCAATACAATTCCACGATCATAGGAACGATATCATCACTCGTGCGTACGTACGGAATACCGTCTCCACGATGTGATGCGACTCGTTCTACATGATCTTCATTTCATAATGATTATATAAATGAATTGAATGAATGAATATGGTATATACTACACTAATAGCATTCTGGAAATGAATTATCTATAACCTAAAGATAAGAATAAGAATTTATTCGACAAAACACGCATAAGAACAAAAAGTTATAAAGACCCGAGTAACAAGTAACAATGAAATATTACTAACAAGAAGCTAATAATATGACCATATATGATATCATATAAATATGTATGATTCTGGAATAAGTCAATAACATTATTTAAACCATTATACAGGAGCTTCGGACACGTACAAAGCTAATCGGACCTAAGGTAAGGGAAAATATCACAATCTCATTTTTATCCGAGATTGTTTATTCGTAAGTATTTACTGGGGTGTATTTTATCATCCACATCCATGTTCCCTCAATATGTAATATTGTTTCCATCCAATTGAAATAGTTTAAATCCAATTTTACCCTTAGGTGAGTTTTTAGTAAAGAATATGAAAGGAATCTTTTGTTGTTTTTCCGTACGAGGTACTTTTTGACTTTTCCGACAAAAGTACGAAGAATGTTTTTTAACTTATACGGCATGAATGGATTTTTAAAACATTACTTCAAAGAAGCTTCCTTTACAAGTTTTCAAGTTTATTTTTAATCAACTTCTTTTATTTTAATGTTGCATGACATGTTATGAAAGGAAAAATGTTTTTGAAGAAGAAAGGATATTTTCCTCAAGAATTCAATTCAAGTGTTTTATCAAAATTATTTTCCATCTAAGATAATAAAGGGTTCTGTTTCTATCCATATTTTTACATTGGTTTGACTATGTTGTGATGGAATTATGTTTATGAATTCCTTTATCATATAGGAATTGATTTATGATGTCATGATGTTTCAAGAATCCCATTTTTGTTATGCGATGATGTATGTTTTATGATTATGTGGCACACATAAGAAAGGATTCATTATAAGATGGGTGGGACCTATATCTCCCTCCAATGCATTGGGTAAAGATTTTATATCTCATGAGATAGACATGGCTGGAACGGAAGGTTATTTCGGTTCAGTGATACAGGACTGAAACGAGGAGTGAACTCGGTTCAGAAAGGGACTTTGTCCACTAAGATAGTCTTGGCGATGAGTCATGACTAACAAGAAATGATTTTCCATGATTATGTGTGCATGCCACAAAGTTTCAAGTTTTATGTTATGATTTTGGGGATCTCATTTTCACTTCTATGATTTATTCCATGTTAAGATATTATGATCTCTTTTGCAGGTTTTGATTTTCAAAAGATATGATATGATTTTTATTTCCTTTATTTGCCCTTGCTGAGCATTTGAGCTCACCCTTTTATGTTTTCTTTTCCCCAGGTCAGGAAGATGGATATTAAGTAGAATATGCTAAAAGGGACCCTAGATATGATGAAATAAATGGGAGACACTGTAGAAGATTTATGAACCAGTTGTTTATGTTTCCCAGTTTCTAAAGACACTATACCTATACGGTCCTTTGTGGTTTTGTCATATGTTGTAATAAGTGTGCTTCAATTTTGAAGTATTAACAATGTATGTAAAGTATGGGTCGTTATAGTTGGTATCAGAGGAAAGGTATAGTCAACCTTTGGAAACTAGGATGTGAAAGCCTTAGTAAGAACCCTAAGGATAAGTCTAAGCATAGAACACAATCTTAGAAATGGCCATGAATAACCTAGGATAAGACCATAAGCATGAAAATTTTATTCTTGAATTATGTGGTTTCCTATTATAATTAGTGTTGCTCACACTATTCTTCTTGGTTTTAGTCAATGGCTGGAACCCAAAGGAACCGTGTTAATGCGGAATGCGATGGGCAATGCAATGATTGTCCCCCTGAGCAACCAAATGATATGGGAGCTGGAATGCAAAATCTTGTAGCCATGCTCACACAACTTTCTCAAGCTATGAATCATGCAGGATTTCCAAACGAACAAAGGAGGGAGCAACATTCTGTTGAATCCTTCATGAGGCAGCGTCCACCTTCTTTCAGCGGGTCTACTGATCCATTAGTTGCTGAACAATGGATTAGTACTACTGAAAAGATATTTTCAGTTCTTCAATGTTCTGAACATGATAAAGTCATCCTAGCAGTGTACCGTTTGGAAGGAGATGCTGATCAATGGTGGAATCTTGTTAAGAATACAAGGCAAAGGGATGAAATTGAGTCTATGGAATGGGACGAGTTCAAGAACTTATTTTTCAATAAGTACTTCCCTCGTATTCTCCGAACAAAGATGGAGAAAGAGTTCCTTGAACTGAAGCAAAGGGATGATGAATCTGTTAGTACCTATGAAGCAAATTTTACAAGACTTGCAAGGTACGCTTCTGGTATTATTATCCAACCTGAGAGTAAGATCGATCGATTCTTTAGTGGCTTAAAACCAAGTCTTCGAAGGGCGTTAGCCATAAGGGACTTCAATAGCTACGAGGAAATCGTTCGATATGCTCTCAAAGTCGAGATGGAGATTGGAGTAACCCATCAGTCACATGGGTTTGATAAGAAGAGGAAGATGGAATTCAAAGAAAAATCTAAAGAGCACACGGAAAAGAAGATGAACTTTCCCTTATGCTCAAAGTGTGGAAAGAAACATGGATGGAGTTGTCTTAAAGGGACAAGTAAATGTTTTAAATGTGGAAAGGAAGGTCATCGGGCATTTGAATGCCGTGATAATGGGAAGAAGATGTCTAATGATGCAAACAAAGGAAGGGATACACAGAATGAACCTGCTACACTTCAATGTTTCAAGTGCAAGGAGATGGGGCATTATGCCAATCAATGCCCAAATCCAAGGGTTGATGATGATGGTCGACGTCAACAAACTCTTAAGGCTAAAGAAAAAGGAAAGTCACATGCAATTTCTATCAGCGATGTGGAGTACGATAACGATGTGGTGAAAGGTACACTTACCATCCACTCTAAAGTAGCAAATGTTTTATTTGATTCTGGATCCACCCACTCTTTTATTTCTGAAAAATTTTCTAAGGGTATCACCGTATTACCTCAACAATTAGATGTTGAGTTAGCTGTGACAACACCTAATGGCACATCAATCGCATCAGAAGTTTATAATTCTTCTCCGATCGAAGTTTGTGGGAAAGTGCTTCCTGCAAATCTTGGGATCCTTCCTTTAGTGTAATTTGATGTGATTCTTGGCATGGATTGGCTTTCTCTACATGGAGCTCATATCAATTGCCAAAGAAGGGAAGTCACATTTCATATTCCAGATCAATCTACGATCGTCTATCAATGCAAGGATGAACATAACCTTCCAGTGGAAATTTCTTCCATCTTATGGGTATTGATTCCACTAAATGAAGGTTATTTATCTCAAATGGTTGGTGAGAAACTCACGATTAAGAATATGCCCATTGTACAGGAGTTTGATGATGTCTTTCCGGAGGAATTGCCGGGTCTTCCACCAAATCGTGAAGTTGAGTTTTCAATAGAACTCGTACCGGGTGCTTTTCCTATTTCAAAGACACCTTATAGAATGGCCCCAATTGAGTTGCAGGAATTGAAGAAGCAACTCCAAGAGAATCTTGATAAGGGATTCATACGCCCTAGTGCGTCACCTTGGGGAGCACCTGTTCTATTTGTTAAGAAGAAAGATGGATCAATGAGACTCTGCATTGATTATCGAGAACTTAACAAGATCACTATCAAGAACAAATATCCTCTCCCACGCATTGATGACTTATTTGACCAACTACGCGGAGCTCAATACTTTTCCAAGATTGATCTTCGTTCAGGGTATCATCAATTAAGGGTCAAAAGGGAGGATATACCAAAGACGGCTTTCCGTACAAGGTATGGACACTATGAATTTATAGTGATGCCATTTGGTCTTACTAATGCCCCTGCTATCTTCATGGATCTAATGAATAGAATCTTTAGAAACTATCTTGATCAATTTGTGGTAGTCTTTATAGACGATATTCTTGTCTATTCAAAGAGCAAGGAAGAGCATGAAGATCATTTGAGAATTATATTGAAGACCCTGAGAAATGAGAAGCTTTATGCCAAATTTACCAAGTGTGAATTTTGGCTTCAAAAAGTTGCATTTTTGGGTCATATAATCTCAAAAGAGGGGATATCTGTGGATCCAGCAAAAACAGAGGTTATCGAAAGATGGTCGAGACCAACCACAGTAACTGAGATCCGAAGTTTTCTTGGTTTGGCTGGATATTATCGACGTTTTGTAAAATATTTTTCACGATTATCTAATGAACTCACCAAGTTGACTCAGAAAGGAGTTAAGTTTGTCTGGACAGAGGAATGTGAAGAGAATTTCAAGGAGTTGAAAAGAAGGTTATCCAGTGCACCTATACTCACACTGCCTTGTAGTGGAGAAAGGTTTGTGATCTACAGTGATGCATCCAAGAAGGGATTGGGGTGTGTTCTTATGCAAAATGATATGGTGATAGCTTATGCCTCACGACAGTTGAAAATCCATGAGCAAAATTACCCAACACATGATTTGGAGTTGGCTGCGGTAATCTTTGCATTAAAGATTTGGAGGCATTACCTTTATGGTGAAAGATGTGATATTTATACTGATCATAAAAGTTTAAAGTATATTTTCACACAAAAGGAGTTGAATATGCGTCAAAGAAGATGGTTGGAGATGATTAAGGATTATGACTGCTCAATCCATTACCACCCTGGGAAAGCAAACAAGGTGGCAGATGCATTAAGTCGACAAGACCATGCTAGTTTATCCATGATGAGGATCACAAAAGATCCAATATTTATGGATTTACAAAGGATGGATCTTGGAATTATAATGGAAGGGGAAAAATCTTATCTTTCTCAAATGAATGTTCAACCATCTATACATGTGAAGATTAAAGAGGCACAGAAAGAAGATGTCGAGTTACAAAAGAAGGTGAGAAATGTTCCTGAATTCAACCTTGATTGTGATGGGATAATAAAGTTCAGGAATCGGGTTTGTGTTCCTCCCATCCCCGAATTAAAGAAAGAGCTGCTGGATGAGGCTCATAGTTCTTCATTCTCTATTAATCCTGGAAGCACGAAGATGTATAGGGACCTGAAAGAGTACTTCTGGTGGGATGGCATGAAAAGAGATGTTGCTGAATATGTCTCTCGATGATTGGTTTGTCAACAAGTTAAAGCTGAGAGACAGAAGTCTAAGGGGATGTTACAACCATTACCCATACCCGAATGGAAATGGGAAAACATCACTATGGACTTTGTCACAGGACTTCCTAAAACATCCAAAGGCAATAATGCTATCTGGGTCATAGTTGATCGTCTCACAAAGTCTGCACACTTCATTGCTATTAGAGAAGATTTCTCTCTAGATCAGCTTGCCAGGATATATGTAAAGGAAGTGGTAAAATTGCATGGAGTACCACTTTCTATTATATCTGATCGAGATCCGAGATTTACCTCGAAGTTCTGGCGAAGTCTTCAGCATACTCTGGATACAGAGTTGAGTTTCAGCACTGCTTATCATCCCCAGACAGACGGTCAATCTGAGAGAACAATTCAAACCCTAGAAGATATGTTGAGAGCTTGCTCTATGGATTTCAAAGGAGGTTGGGATCAACACCTACCTTTGGTAGAATTTTCTTATAATAATAGCTTTCACTCCAGTATTCAGATGGCTCCTTATGAAGATCTCTATGGAAAGAAATGCAGGACTCCAACTTGCTGGGATGAAGTTGGGGAAAGAAAGCTATTAGGACCTGATCTCGTTGATGAAATGGCAGAAAAGGTCAGATCTATTCAACAACACATAAGAGCAGCTCAGAGTCGACAGAAAAGCTATGCCGACAACCGAAGAAAAGACCTAGAGTTTGAAGTGGGTGATAAAGTGTTCTTACGAATATCTCCCTGGAAGAGGGTTATGAGATTTGCAAAGAAGGGGAAGTTGAGCCCTAGATATATCGGTCCTTTCGAAATACTGGATCGTGTTGGGAAGGTAGCTTACCGATTGGCGCTTCCACCGAATCTCTCTCAAGTTCACGATGTGTTCCATGTATCTCTCCTGAGAAAGTACATACCAAATCCTTCACATGTACTCAGCTCAGAAGTTGTACCGCTGGAGCAAGATCTTTCTTATGAAGAACAACCGATAGAGATTCTGGATCGTAGCGAAAAAGTCCTACGAAACAAGACCACTCGCTTGGTGAAAGTTTTATGGAGAAACCACCAACTTGAAGAAGCTACATGGGAGCTTGAGGATATGATGAGGGAGAAGTATCCTCATTTGTTTGTTGCAAAGTGACGAATTTCGAGGGCGAAATTATTTTTAAGGGGGGTAGAATGTAACACCCGAGACTTTTATGTTATATAAATCATCAAAGGAATCTTTTTCTACACAACACTTTCTTGGCTTGCTTTACACGCAATCGCGACCTTCCTCGATAGCTTGCGTCGTACGCAATACCGAGTTTCACTAAACAACAATATGCTATTAAAACTAGCCGTTATGAATAGTAATAACCACTTTTTGAAATTTTATAAATTTTATTTTTCAAAATGGACTTCATTTTTGGACTCAGAATATCAAAATTAGCCTAGGGTGAAATTTTGGTATTTTTCTGAATACTTTCAATTTTTGATGAATAGTGAAACCACTAAGTGGTAGGTTAAAAACTGAATTTTGCATAAAACTTAATTTTACCGCTTCTGTGATTGGAATTTCAAAAATCCGAGAGACACAGTTAATATGAAGGACTAAAATGTGGTTCAATGAGATGAAAATAATTTTTTGGTGAATAGTATCTTTTTACGATTTTTACCGCGGTTAATAGTAAATAGGGTAACTAAGGGTAAATATGATATTAATATTACCCTAACTCATGTCCTAATTCTATTGGACAAGTGTAATTCGACCAAAAACAAACTTAGGAATAAAATATGACCATTTAGGCCCACTTGGATTAGATTAGGACATTTATTATTAATTTATTTAAAGAAGGGTTAAAATAGTTAAAATCAAAGTTTAATAAGTAAATCATTTTTAATATGGGGTTATACATACGATAAATTCAATTGTAAATATTCATTAGAAAGCTAAAAAGATTTCCTACATGATGATATTTTATTTGTAATTTTTAGACATTAAATAATTTAATTTATTTATGACATAATGATGATGCAGTAATTATCTTATTAATGAAATATTGACATAATTGATGTTATAAACACCAAAATAAATGTAATTTGAGACTTTTTATGAATTCCACTAATTTTCTAGGTTACTATGATATATTAGTGTTGATTTAATCAACTTGGTTCGAACATATAATTCTGTTATGACTTTCAAACAAATCATATATCAAATAGTGTCAAAATTGACACAAAATAGTTTTTAAATCAAATATTATATTATTAATTGTTATTTTATTCCTAAAAATCTAAGGTTCGGCCAAATGACTTAGATAAGGATATATATATTAATAATAAATAATTTGGGGTTCGTTTGGCATGTTATAGTAAGTGTATTAACCATATAGTGAAGGAAAACAAAAAGACACGGTAAAAGTTAAAATAATTAACTTAGAGTTAAATCTAATTGATAAGGTTAAAATAATACCCTAAACTTGTCTAAATCCTATTGGTTGATAGGATTTCGACCCATCCCCACTTTATCTTCGAAATAAGACCCTTTGGAACCATTATAAACCGATTTTGACTTTAATATAAAATAATATTTTGAGATATTCCTAAGGTGCCCCTCTCCTCCCTTATAAAAGGGCACCTCCTCCCCCTCCTCCTCACACCAATTTGAGCACTCAAGCTCGGCCAACCCCTGCCATTTTCCCTTCTCCACTTCCCTAGAATAATCCTAGAGGTCCTGGTCTTCTCCAAAGACCAATCTTAGTTCCTTAAGTGGAGGATTCAAAAAGGCGTTCCAAAGAAGAGGTAATATCCATTACCGATCTTTTCAATTTCTTTCTTCTTCAACTTCTTCTTCTTTAGTTGTTTCATGATAAAGTAATAACATCAGTATTACTTACATACTGATATGTTATTATAAATATGAAACAACCCTAATTCACCTTCTATCCATCCTACGGAAAAATGAAATCACCGCGCGTGCGTACGTACGGAATACCGTCTCCACGCCGTGGTGTAATATATTTTCCACCATCACCTTAAAAGGATGGGTATAATGGTGTAATCAGTAACTATATATGATTATTATTAAGTAATATTGATACTGAAATAATATATATATAAACTCCAATACAATTCCACGATCATAGGAACGATATCATCACTCGTGCGTACGTACGGAATACCGTCTCCACGATGTGATGCGACTCGTTCTACATGATCTTCATTTCATAATGATTATATAAAAGAATTGAATGAATGAATATGGTATATACTACACTAATACCATTCTGGAAATGAATTATCTATAACCTAAAGATAAGAATAAGAATTTATTCGACAAAACACGCATAAGAACAAAAAGTTATAAAGACCCGAGTAACAAGTAACAATGAAATATTACTAACAAGAAGCTAATAATATGACCATATATGATATCATATAAATATGTATGATTCTGGAATAAGTCAATAACATTATTTAAACCATTAAACAGGAGCTTCGGACACGTACAAAGCTAATCGGACCTAAGGTAAGGGAAAATATCACAATCTCATTTTTATCCGAGATTGTTTATTCGTAAGTATTTACTGGGGTGTATTTTATCATCCACATCCATGTTACCTCAATATGTAATATTGTTTCCATCCACTTGAAATAGTTTAAATCCAATTTTACCCTTAGGTGAGTTTTTAGTAAAGAATATGAAAGGAATCTTTTGTTGTTTTTCCGTACGAGGTACTTTTTGACTTTTCCGACAAAAGTACGAAGAATGTTTTTTAACTTATACGGGATGAATGGATTTTTAAAACATTACTTCAAAGAAGCTTCCTTTACAAGTTTTCAAGTTTATTTTTAATCAACTTCTTTTATTTTAAAGTTGTATGACATGTTATGAAAGGAAAAATGTTTTTGAAGAAGAAAGGATATTTTCCTCAAGAATTCAATTCAAGTGTTTTATCAAAATTATTTTCCATCTAAGATAATAAAGGGTTCTGTTTCTATCCATATTTTTACATTGGTTTGACTATGTTGTGATGGAATTATGTTTATGAATTCCTTTATCATATATGAATTGATTTATGATGTCATGATGTTTCAAGAATCCCATTTTTGTTATGAGATGATGTATGTTTTATGATTATGTGGCACACATAAGAAAGGATTCATTATAAGATGGGTGGGACCTATATCTCCCTCCAATGCATTGGGTAAAGATTTTATATCTCATGAGATAGACATGGCTGGAACGGAAGGTTATTTCGGTTCAGTGATACAGGACTGAAACGAGGAGTGAACTCGGTTCAGAAAGGGACTTTGTCCACTAAGATAGTCTTGGCGATGAGTCATGACTAACAAGAAATGATTTTCCATGATTATGTGTGCATGCCACAAAGTTTCAAGTTTTATGTTATGATTTTGGGGATCTCATTTTCACTTCTATGATTTATTCCATGTTAAGATATTATGATCTCTTTTGCAGGTTTTGATTTTCAAAAGATATGATATGATTTTTATTTCCTTTATTTGCCCTTGCTGAGCATTTGAGCTCACCCTTTTATGTTTTCTTTTCCCCAGGTCAGGAAGATGGATATTAAGTAGAATATGCTAAAAGGGACCCTAGATATGATGAAATAAATTGGAGACACTGTAGAAGATTTATGAACCAGTTGTTTATGTTTCCCAGTTTCTAAAGACACTATACCTATACGGTCCTTTGTGGTTTTGTCATATGTTGTAATAAGTGTGCTTCAATTTTGAAGTATTAACAATGTATGTAAAGTATGGGTCGTTATAGGTAGTGATGTTTTGAAACATTACGGAAAATATAAGTGGAGTGCATATTAAATATTTAATTCCAAATGAAAATCATTAGTGAGATATGGAATTTTAATTTGGTGAAGAGTTATTATATTTAATATCACCTTTTAATAAGTATATGTTATTTGGAATAAAGATAATGCTGAGCAAAAGATATATGAGTCCCTCTGAAACTCTATATATTATTAGGATGCAATCTTATCAGTTGGTTTTTACCCGGAACCTCCCTCATGTTCATGATATTTTCCATGTATATCTCATCTCTATGTACATACATAATCCTTTACTTATAATAAACTTATAGTTTACTCTACCATAGCATGATCTTTATTATGAGGAATATATGGTAGAGATTTAGGGATTTTTAGACATAAAATTATAATAAACCATGTGATTATCCTCATCAATATTATATAGAGAGAACATAAATTAGAGCTAGATTTATGGTTACTGAATGATTAGATGAGTAATAATTAACCTCATTTTTTATATAATTGTAATGGAATTTAAACTAAAATATTCATATATGCTGGTAGAGTTTAACACATAGTGATTTTTTTACATATTTACGATAAATAAATTTTATTTCACAAATATAATTATATAAATAAAACATTGAGTTTAATCAAACAACATTATAGTATTGAAACATTATTATTAAATGGTAACGTTATTATTTATTCATTTTATTGGGGTGTTTGAATAGTAAATACTATATTATTAAATTAATTTCTTTAAACACGTATGAAATTAATTTATTGGTTATTAATTTATTATAAATGAAAATCATATCATTGTAAAGTGAAATGGATTTTTTAATGAAAATGTTCTCTTATGCTTGCAAATTATTTTTATCTTAATAATTTAATTTAATCACAATTTTGAATAATTTTGATGAAATATAAATAATATATACCCGATAATTTATTTTAATATGCATATAATGATTTTTATTATCCATGGATTATGAATAAATCTATTTTATTGCTAAAAATGTATTTTTATATACAACTATTTTCATCTTGTATTTCATGTAATTTAAAATGAATTAATGAAAAAAAGTTAATTTAATATTGAAAAATGGATTCCATATTTGGAATTTGTACTATCATATTTGGAATATAGTACTCTTAATTTCTTTTTAAATTATGAACACTATCTTGGGTATAAATTTTTCACATTGGGAAGGGTAAAATAGAAATGATAGGATTAGTACATTGGGACAAGGATTAAAAATTTATACATAACTTACCTTTATACCACGATATTAGTGTATTTTTACTATTTCCGTCCATGTTTCAAAAATATGTCATCTTTGTGAAAATTTTCAATGATTATGGCGTTTATATTATTTTAAGAAACAGATAGATACAAAACATCACTTTGAACACTTTAATATGTACATATTGGTGTTATAACGGAAAAACACTGTTAGGTTTTTTTTGTAATTGTTTTGTGATATCAAATAATTGTTTATTAAGATAATTTAATTTTAAATTTTAGAGATGCAATGATTACCTTAAATTCTTACCTAAACCGAAACAATATTTTATCATGTGAAATAAATATAAAATAAATTACATTGAAAATACCCGATGTAATATTACTTGGATGAATTATTTTTTTCTATTGAATTTTTTTTAAATAGAGAATATAGGTATTTTTGATTGATTTATATTATATTACCATAACTATCTTGATGAAATTAATATAAACATAAATTAATGCTTCCAAAAATGACATTAATGATATTTTATTATAATAAAAATAATTAAATGATATAAATTTAATTAAAATCTTATATTATGCCATGTAAATGGGATATGGAAGAACATATAAACCATTTTCCATTTAAGCTTTACCTAAATATTTATGGAAAAATTGACAACCTTTAAAAATATAAACCTTTTCATTACGGTAATTATCCAAATTCTTAATAGGGGATTATAACTAAGAGATAATGGTAAAAGATATCATAATCTCGTATAAATAGTACTATAATATATTATTTTTATGTATGTAAATCCTAAATTATAAATATATAAATTTGGAGCCACATTATTTCACAAATTAACTTATATTAATTTTATACATTAAGTAATACCATGTGTTCTCCTCTACTCAATTATAATATGAAACCCAATCTCCATCATTATTTACAAAACATTATCCTCATATATCAACCAATATCTTGACTTATGTAATCTTAGATTCATTTAAATCATCCTATATCTTTTGATATTGAAAAACTAAAGTTTTTTCAAGGATATATGGGTAAACAAAAAGTTGTTCCTCAATAAATAGGTGTAACACATGAAAAATCATCATCAATATTATTTATCGAACTATATCTTATAAATAAATTGTATATATTATAAAATATATAATTTAGTATCTTAAATATCCTTAATTTCAATAATAGTGATTTAATAACCGTTATCCACCTTCTATTCATCCTATCAAATGAAAAGGAATATCTCACGTGTACATACGACTTACCTTCTCCCCATATAAGTGTAATTGTTTCATTACATCCAATTTACATGGAGGGTAAATTTGTGAAATTTTAAAAAAATATTATTTGTGATATAATTATGGTTATATAATGATAAAACATATTAGTTCTTTATTTTCATTAAAAATTATAACAACATTCATGGGAATGTAAGACCTACCATCTACTGGAATGGTGTAAATCCTTTTATTCACAACCCATTATGGATGATTATATATACTTATATAATAAATTAATATAGTATTTATATAATTAATAAAATACTATAGATTATGAAGGAATTATAATTGTTTAAGTTCCATAAATACCAATCTTAAATATACATGAATCATTGTGTAAGTTCTATCACTAACAATCTTAAATATACTTGAAATCAATGCATGTCTCACCGAGAACAATGATATTCGTCAAATATTATTAATAAATAGGTGATAAGATGTTAAAATAAAATAATATAAATTATTATATATATGAGAGTGGTTCATAAATAAATGTTTAATAAATCTATAATTATTATAAATGAAATTATAATGCTGTTTAAAACAAATGATAAAAGTGGTAGGGGATTTATGTTTAAATACCTTTTTAATCAGGATTGTTTATGATTAAATTTCACTTCATGTAATTATATGATTCTTATATTCTAAATCAATTTTAATTTTCATATCATATATATATATATATATTATAATACTGATTTGTTTCCATTTACCTCATTATAGAACTCATAAAGGACAATGTTTAGTTTAGTAAAAATCACCTATATTTATCATCTTATAGTTAGAAAACAATTTTTTCCATATCATTATATTATAATATATTTTAAATAACGTTAATGATGTTATTTAATAATTATATAAATTCACTTTATCCCAAGTGTTAATTTTTACAAAAATATTAAATTGAGTACTCATATTATTTTATTAATGAGGTATTTTTTACATATGTTATGAAAATAATCATTATTTTAATGATATTTATATGAAATGAATTTCCCAACATCATGAGAGCTCTTTACTAAAAATATTTCATTACATGATTAAAATGGTCTCTTTAAAAACAATTATTTCCATAACATATTAGAAATATTAGGATTTTGAATAAATTATTTCAATATAAAAATTTATTGTCCTAATGAGGTAATCATGTTATATTAAAAGGTAATTCTCATCTATGATAACACCCTATGATTTTAATTATACATTACTGTGTATATAATCCAAATAAACCATCCATATTATTTTTGATTTTTTTTTCGTATATGACAATGATATTTTTATGGAACTCATTTTTTTCCATAGGTTTTGATATGATTAAATGATGAAATTATTGTAAAATCCATTTCAATTCCATTAGCTTTGTTAAGATAATATGGTTAGTGTTTTATGATATTATATCACACATATGTATTTTTTACATTTTGTGGTAGGTGGGTAAGGGACTATATATCACTATAATGAATTGGTAAAATATTTATGTCTCAAGGTATTATTACGGGAAATTCATTTTGAATTTTTATATATTGTCGAAAATAGGTGGCGATATGAGATACACTATTTAAAAATTGTGGTGATACATGATCTGTTTTTATAGTGGATATAAGGGCTCTATCCTAATCATTTTTTATTTTATAATCCTAGTTGTTATCCATGAAAAAATTAATGTTTTCTATTATATTCATGATGATATAAAATTATGACATGATTTTATTAATGTGATATTATCATGTATTATTTGATTGGTTTATGATCATTTCACACTGTTTTTATTCATGTTATTTGAAATGATAAAATTTTATATTAAGAATATTAATTATGATCCTTGAACTATTTGGAATGTATATTGAAATTTGTTATCATAAAATCATACACTTATGACTAACATACACTTTCATATTATCATTGATCGAAAAACTAATATTTACCAATAATGAGAATTTGTAGACAACTTTTATTATGTTTTATTTGACTAGGTTATGAATATTTGTTTTAAATAGGTTATGTTAAATTAGGAATAATATTATGATATATGTAGATAATTTTACCTATATGATATGTTTATTTTTATAATCCACAATATGTTTGATAAACTAGGTTTAATTTCCTATGAGGGGGCTGAATTAGGGTATGATAGATTAAAACAACTACCCATTTGGATAATTTTTCATCATTAAAAAAACAATCTTTTCTGATTATCCCATATAAATGTATATATTGAAATGAAATCATGAATAATACACATAATGTTTCCTTATTTTTACCCTCATTATATAACGTCCACGTGTCATACAATACAGATATGTCGATGTACCGAATCCACATTGCATCACTGAAAAAATATAAGGTTTGGGATAGATTAATTTTTTTCCATGCGCCACTTCCTTTAAAAAGATTAGGGACAACTCACTACTTCCCAAAAGTCCACTCCCAAACTCTCTTCTGATGGTTGACTAATGGTGGAAAGGATCACATTTTTTGTCATACATTTCTCACTACCCTAGTGTTGACACTTTATTCTGTCACAAAGTCTAAACGACTGAAAAAGGGAAATACCTTAATCCAAAGTGATTCATCCGTTGAAGAAACATCAAAAATAGACAAATGCATGAACAATGATAAGTTTCAACATGGGTCGCTCAAGGTTTATCATGGTCGCATAGGTATACTTGCGTGCCACCTAGTAGTCGCGCTGGTGACTTGCGCGCCCTATATGAATTTTTCCCAGGGTCTTCACCAGCCTATAAATACCCCATGTGGGCCCCCCATTTCGTAGGGGGGAAATTTTCCAAAACTAATATTCGAGCTTTGGTCGCCCAAATCTCTTCTGGAAGTCTGCCCAATACATCTAAGGTAATTTCATACCTAGAATGGATGATCTAAATAGGGGAAGCAAGGCCTATGTGTTGAAACTCATCAACACTTGCAGGCCTATGTGGCCAACCCTTAAGGGAAATGGCCACACTTGCATGCTGCCTTACCCCTTCAACAGAACTTGTGCGCCACCATTCTGGAAGACCCTAGGGATAATACTAAAGGCCTGAGCCAAGTCTCACCCAAGTATTACCTTAATGGTTTACCATCGAACAAGTATCCATGTGTCACACATGTACACATACACGACTAGGACTTGCATGCCCACACAGGACTTGCATGCCCCTCTTTTTTTGGGGTGCATCTCCTGCCTATTTCACCACTCTTATGCCTATCCACCTCTCCTCTTCAAGATTCAGCCTTCAGAACCAACTTCAAAGCCATTTATGGAACGGTTCCTTTGTTGGCAACCTTGTCTGAAAGGAATTCTATAGAACATCTCTCAAAAAATAGTGATTTACATATCTTTATGTCACTAAGGTTATAGATTCCATTCATTCAACCTCATCCTTTACAATGGGAAGACTATTATGGGAATCCTTTTCAGGAGTATGCCCTAAGTCCCCTCAATTATGGGCCTCCTTTTCAGGACAAATCCCCATTCATAATTCCTCTAATTTGGACATCCTCTTCAGGAATCAGCCCCACTCATTAATTCCATTTAACTTAGGCCTCCTTTTCAGGAATAAATCCTAAGTCTCAAGTCCCCTATCCTGGGCCTCCTTTTCAGGAGTAATCCCAAGTCTTTAAGTTCCCTCAATTTTGGGAATCATCCTCAGCAGTAAGCCCCAACCAAAATTCTATTAATATGGTTATCCTCTTTAGGAGTAAACCCCAAGTTACAAAATAATAAAAATTTCCTTAACATGGGCTTCCTTTCATGGAGTAATTCCCAATCATAATTCCTTTTAATCTGGGCTTTCTTTTCAGGAGTAATCCCCAGTCATAATTTTTCTTAACCAGTTTTAAATTTACTTTTGACTTGGGCTTCTTTCTCAGGAGTAAAAACCTATCGTAAGTCCCCTCCTAATTTGGTGATCCTCCTCAAGAATAAGCCCCAAAGATAGAGTATCTAAATCTCCATAAAGCACATATACCTTTATTGAACTTGATCCCGGGTTTCATCCCTGAAGTAAATCCAAATCTTTATCTATCTGGGTTGTCATACATATATAAGGCCCACTCATTTCTTATAATTTCATCTTTCATAGAACAATTGTCTGGTTTTACAAATACCTCTTGATTCTCACACCGATTATCACTCATGTGAGCATAGAGTGTAAAAGTAATTATGAAAACATTCTTTGAGCCATCAATCATGCATTAACCACATATTTCTTTACTCGAACTATGTGGGTTCTGATTCATTTTCTAAAACAAAGGATACGTAGGTTGCCCATCTAAAGGTACGATCCCAACTCTGAAATAATCTATGTCCTTCTAAATGACAATAAAATTAAAGTGGCCCGCTGAGTGGCTTTAAAACCAGTATGGTTATCATAACAACCAAGAGGTTTCAATATAATGTGTCAAAGGATACCATTGACCAAGAATCTCTAAAAAATAAATATGATTCTCTATTGATTAAGAACATCGAATACATATAAGAGATTCTCTAAATCTCATAAATACTAATCATTGATTGTCAGATCTAAAGGAAAGATCATTTTCATACATGGTAATGTAATAATGATTCACTAACAAAACATAAATATATAAAGAGAGTCCCAGAGTAGACAATAATTCCCCTCAAAAAGATGTGATGAGTCCGACCTCCCATCCTCTCGACCAATGCAAATTCTTAAGTCTCATCAGTTCCTAACTAATGAGTACATACCTTTGAAAAGTATGTCCAAATGGATATGGAATCATTGGATGTTTCCGATTCTACAAACAAACCCATTATAAACCGCTTGGATTGTTTGAATCTTAAATCAATGAGGTCATCCCCAATTCTAAAGGAAATAAGAAATGGTGAACCTGATGTGAATCCTTAACCAAGTTAAGATGTTGTTTTACTTATTTGTTAGGCCCCTATTTAAAACTTAGTGAGAGGGCCAACAAAGAAATCAATAAATATATGTGATCATCCAAAAGATATAGCAGCCGAACTTACCTTGATTATGTTTGTTATACCAAACATGCACTCTTTTCCTAGATCCTCTAAATTATAAGAATGGATTTTCTTAAGTTCACGTCTGTAAATTCATCTGCTGCTACTCCTTCTGAATCATCGTATGCTCTAAGAACGGCATCACATACTCAGTGTCTTAAACGATGGGTATCAAATGTTCTAGTTAACGAGTACCATCAAAACAATACCATTCCAACTCTGGAGGCTTCGAGACAAGCCTTCCAAGTCAATAATTCACCTTGGTCGTCCGGATAGAAATGACCAGCAATCAAGAAGCAGGCAGTGCTAACTACCATCTCAAACTGTTTCGTGTCATTATCCCCAGAACGCAATCACTATTACCTCCCATATTATGGGGAGGTGAATGAGCAGGTCCCTCAGGGCCATAACTCAAGGAAACATGAGTCCTTCCCGAGGGCTCCCACCAAAAATCGTCGCCAGACTGATGCAGCATTGCGCCCTCAACATGATGAGGGTGTCATCTATAGGTTTTTGGCTCAGGTTCCTCGAACCTGAGTAGGCAAGACGAACCACCAGAGGTGATGACTAGTTAATAGTGAACAGGTTCTCATCTCTGTCGGTTTTGGAGAAGTCCACAAACCTAACTTGGTGGCATTCAATGAGCGGGCACACACACCCGTCCGTTTTAATTCCACTGTCTAGAAGACTCATCTGGCAACAACATTCCAATCGCACCAAGAAATTCCGGCGGAGTACTAAAGATAGGAACATAAACCTATTTATAAATCATCAGCTAGTCAACAAGCTCTTATGACTATATATGATGAAGCCTGCCAACCCAATGTGTTGACAACTGGTAAACAGGCACATACACCTGCTTACGCCCATCAATCCTCCCAGCAGCCTCGTCTGTCAGTATTGAAGGAAGATCTTCAACCACGTTTGGCGGAGTGCAATAATTAGGCACATACACCTGCTAGTATATATCAAACCTACCAATAGTCTCGTTTAGTAGCACCCGGAGAAGTCAGTCAGAAAGCTCCGACGACAAACAGGAGGCAGACTCAACTCTCTGCCCCCAAACTAGAGTACTGTCAGAATTCACTGATAGGAAAGGGAGGGCAGGAGCATGAACTCACACCTACTCCAGGCATGGAATGGATGTATATTCCCATTCTGGCAGCTGATATCACCATGAATATTCTGGAAATGGTGAAAGAGCATAAGAAAATCCCTGCCCATATTGTAGATGCCTTCCAGGATATTGTAACAGCTTCAGCAGCATCACAGGGAAAGAAATTCAAATCTATACCTACCAGTGGAGTGACGAATCAACAATACACTCTGGAATAGACAAACACCTCTATTCTAATCCAAGAGGTTTGTGGGGCATACTACCCCATATCATACGGAAAACCAAGTCAGGAACATACACCTGATTTGAGTGGAGATAATCAGCCTAACCTGATCATTTCTCCTGAGGAGGCACATACACCTACCCATAATGACCACTTTCATCAACAAGTGGTTCCTAAAGTGAGTAAGAAGTCGTCTAAGAAGAAGACCTGCCCAACACAGTCAAGAAATAAAGGGCCAATATGTAACAAGGATTTGCTCGATGTTGAAGTTCTTGATGCACTCAGACAGTTATCTATTGCAACTCAAGATTATACTCTCTCAGTTCCCAATAGTCTAGACATTAATTCTGAAGGTCTGCATCAGACACTTCCTCATGAAGGCTTGCTTCATGACAATTCGGTCAATCTCGATGTTTCAACTTCAGATGAGAACCATAAGAACCCTCTGTGTGGCTAGACGACCAAGGAGAAAAATGTTTCATCATTTGTTGTAACCCACTATGGTGGTCCTCCCCTTGATGATGAATTTATCTGCGAATTTACTCTCTGCAGTAGTAATTAGCATTTCCTGTAAATTGCTCCAATGGAAATTGTAGTGAAGGGAAAGCCCTCTTATCTTGAGACACTTTCAAATGTGAAGCCAGTCATGTCTAATGCTTTACCACTACCAGGTGAAATACTTTCTCAATCAGAAAATATCCCGGGTTGTAGGTCATTATCCAAACCAACCCTAAGTCATGAATATTCTAGTTTGATAAGTGAATTCTCTACCGATATTGTTGAATCTAATAAAACAAAAAAGAAGCACTAGATTTGGTCTAAACAGGTAGAAGAATCATCATTAAATTATAAGGAGGAGGTACTGAATATGAGAAATCAACTGGCGAAAGGTGATGTGCCAGTTATGTTTTGTCCTTTGGATGACTCTCAGTATGACATTCCAGAGATGATGACGGAAGATGTAATTCATGATATTCATCTCAACATATGGAAAACTCTTTTTTAGTTGAAAAAGAAAATACTATCTTATGTTGAATATGAAAATCATGTCAAGATAATATAAGGGTTATAATGCCAAATTGATTTGGCTTCTCTCTCAGTTTCTCGATATCTGAAGGCTGAATAGAAACCGAGAGCCCTTCAGAATTCATTACTTAGCGCACTAAGAAGGTTGTTCCAGTTAATTTCCAATTACCCATTTGGTATTCATATCAGGGGACAAGGTGTTAATGGAGCACTACATTTCACTGTAATCTCCAGTCAGCAAAGCACGCCAAAAATGGTCTCATGCAACGTTATTTCCCATGGATGGCCACAACCAATTGTCATTGTTTGTAATCAAAGGCTCGCTCAAGAACAAAAATCAACCAGTTCATCTCAAAATCAAGCATACAGAAAACAAGATGTTGAATTACTCTAGCAACAAGCAAAAATGAATATTAAACATGCCTCTCGTTTAGAGAAATTACATCATCATGTGAAAGAAGTGTCAGAAATTATCCAATGGTCTTGTGAGCCGGGTGATAAGAGTGGATCCAGGTTAATGAATCCAGCCAATTTCCAAATTAAATTCTATAAGATCAGGAGATATTTTAAGAATTTATAATATATAGAAACTCAAGAACCACCTCATATTTCCATACTGGAGACTCTTTTAACCCAACCCTTAGAATCAACAAATAGGATTCATGGAGTTGAGCAAAAACAGCAGGAACAGCCCTAGTCCACAGGACTGGGGTCTTATTCAAATCCTTAATCTCTCCTTTAGAGAAAGTTAGTCTTTTCTCGATTAGGGAAGAAGACACAAGAGGAATGAAGAGCCAAATAATCAGAAAATTCCCTCCAAATTACGGTTCTTCAAGAAGTTCCTAAGGGATCAAATCAGTAAAAGGCAGTGTCTCAACAAGGACATGGAATAAGATAATATTTCCGAAATGCCGATAAAAGAGATGAAATGTGTTATGCATCAATTAATGTCATCAATGTCGTTGTTTCTGATTCCCTAGATGAGGCTCACTCAGAGGGATCAGATGAAGAGGTTCCTGCTCAATAAGTTGTACGCACAGACACAAATGAAGAACGTGTGTGTATGCAAAATCAAAGGATTACCCTGAATCTAGGTAATCCTTCAAGTAACCCACTTCCCCATCTCCGAAAGGTGTCCAATAAGGGGAAAGGAAAGAATCTGGTTACATAACCTTTTTCTGGAGAAGGACAATCGCTCTCATTAGTGAAAAGATATGCACAACAAGAGGAAGAAATGAAGAAATTGAGGAGGTTGAATGCAAAACTACCTCAAGGTAGTCTTCCTCCTAAGCGTACTGGAGTTATTTAGGTAAGGGAATTTGTTGCGGCTAATGAGATAGATCAATAATATCCTCCTCTACCAGTACACCATAACAGGTATAATCCTATGGGACATGTGCAATAATAATCGGCATTGCTACCATCCGTTGCAATACCAGCCACCACATCTGTCCAAAATCTAGTTATTTCACATGCTCAGATCCAAGCTCAACCGGATGTTTCTCAAAAGTTAATAATTACTATTTAGTGATTAAGAACTTGATTAGAAGCTATAGAGGGAATGCGTTTCAAAATCAACCAGAAAAGAGCGCCTACCCTGATTGGGTTGATGTAATCCCCCTCCCCATCAAATTATACAAGAACTAAATTCCCAATCTTTAATGGTCCAGGAGACCCAGAGAAATAGTTAACACATTTTGTTTCTCGTTGTGATCCTATGATGGGAACCACTCACAATAGAATGTAGTTAACCTCAGGTGTATTGTACATTAATTACAAGGGCCTGCCTTTGTCTAGTACACAATCTTGCAATCCAGGTCAATTACAGGATGAGAGGATCTCTTCCAACGATTCCTTCTTCAATTTATCTCAACATTGCCTAATAAAATAGTTTTTTATCTTACAAACTGTAACAAAGGGATAATGAAAGGGTTTCAGATTTCATTGATCACTGGAAGGGATTAACATATTCCCTGAGCTTAGCACTCCCTCAAGAAGAATTTTTGCCAATCTGTGTGGTAAATTTGCGTGATAAATTACACACGCCGTTTATCACTATAAAATATACAAGATGGTTTTGAGACCTTACTTCAATCACTCAAGATATTAAAGATTATCTTATGAAGACTAAGGATAAAAATCGTGTAATTCCATCAGCTCTAGGAAGGAGAATGGGTAAAGCAGAAACTGCTACAGTTATTCTTAAACAAGCACCTTTATCTGCTTCTAATTTAATACCTTCATCTTCTAGAAGGGTTCCGCCTCCTGAGAGTCAACAAAAGATAAAATTTTGTCAATATGATCAAAGAGATCAAAGATGAAAACAATTTGAGGATTTGAAAAGCAATGTTTTCTCTTTCTGAAATGAACAGGTTCCTAGTTACATCATTTCAGCTCTAGAAAATAATTTGGTTCAATTTCCAAGGCCTAAGAGGACAAATAAGGAAGGAGATGAAAACCATCCCAACTATAACCTATTTCATCAGATGTTGGAGCATCCCATTCAAGAGTGTTTTGTCTTCAAGGACCTCCTACAAAAAATGGTCGACTTGGTACAAGTCAAACTGAAAGGTTTATCAACTCAGGTAGCATGTGTTACAGCTATAGATCCAGAGGAAGAATGTGGGTGTCAAGAAGTTAAGAACAGAAATGCAAAAAAATATGATGATTGGATGGTCAGAAAAATGATCAACAGAACTCATGCCATTTTTTGAACGCAATTGAAGAAACCAATTGTGTCTTCTGCCATGAATACCATAGTAAAACCCTCTTCATCAAAGGGAAAACCCTCAAAAGGGCACCATAATTCAATGAAAGAGGAACAATCAGAAGAAGATGAAATCATGTCAACTCCTTTGTTGTCTTTGAATATGGAAGATTTTATTCCATCCACTTCGAATCCACAGGTACCATCCCACCAATCGGAACATCATAAACTGGATAATCAGGCAGAGTCTTCATCAGAATAAGAGTTGATCTTTGGTTCTGTTAACATGATTCACTTAACAGATCCATATGCTAGTCGTAATTTCGATTTTGATGAGCCTGAATTCCCTGTATCGAATCGAGGAATCAGAGGAAGTTCCAGAGGATCATGGTACAAGGGAAGACGTGGAAAATTTAGTGGCCACTATTCCAATTCGACCCCCGCTAGAACTATGTATGCAGTAGAAACTCGTGGTGGAGCCCTTCAACGAGCTCAACAAGAACAAGCAAGTTCTTCTACACAAGGAAGATTCAGTCATGGCACAGTTATTCTGGAAGATCGGTTAGAGGTTCCACCTTCTTCTTCTCAGCAAGTAAATAGACCTAATCGGTCTAACATTTCAAATCCAAGTGTATTACCAACTCATATCCCAGTACAAGATGCATCAACATCCAATGAATCAACTTCTAAGGAACCTGTGAAACCACATGTTCCTGTTGGGAAACGCAGACCTTTGGATCAAAAGTATGATGTATTGAAATACTTGGCCGAAGTACCAGCCATGTTATCAATTCTGGATGCCTTTAATTTATCAAAGGATGTTTGGGAGGCAATCATCGAGGCTTTGTCAAGTCCTCAAGAGTTTGAAACCGAAATTGCTACGGCTGAAGCCTACCATGTTGAGAATAATCTTACAGAATGCCATGCAGTGATATCTTTCACAGATGAAGATGAAGATGATGTAGTTCATGAACATATTAGACCTTTGTACTTATCTGGAAAGTTCAATGGTGTAGACGTCCAAAGAGACATCATTGATAATGGTTCAGGAGTCAACCGCATCCCGATTTGTAAACTTCGTCGATTGGGCCTCAAAGAATCTGATTTATCTCCTTCTATATTGATGTTACAAGAATATGATAAAAATGAACAGGAACCACTGGGTAAGATTACACTCAGAACTCAGTTTGGAGATCTTGTATCCAATTCAGATTTCATGGTTGTTGATCAAGACTCAGCCTTCAACATCTTTCTTGGTAGACCCTGGCTACATCAACATGAAACTATCCCTCCATCATACCATCAATGTCTCAAATATTGTTTCAATGTTCAAATTGGGACATTTTATGGTGATAATCCCTCGTTCAAGACTTGTGAGTCTCAATAAATTGAGGCGGAATTTTATCACATGAAGGGAAAGGAGAAATCCACAACAAGGGAGATTACCAAAGTTAATGATCCATATGGTTTGGAAAAGATTATAGTAAATCCATTTACACATGTGAGTACAGAATATGTGTTCCCTATCAGTCAAATTGACAGGATAGACCCAAATCATAATACTCTTATGGAAACCCCCATAATTTCAATTATGGCAATCAATCTAAACAACATGGGAGAAATTGGTGATTCACCAAGCAATGATGAAGGCTCAAATGGAGATGTATTCATTTCGTCTGCTGAAATCCACAAAGTCTATACTTCGCCAATCTAGCCAGAAGAAGTTATAACAATGTCAGAGGTGAACGATGATGTCGAATCTCAATCCATTATCTCCTCTATATTACCCAAGGAAGACCCTTCATCATCAATCGTGTCCGAAATGGAATCTTCTTCTTCAAGATGTTCAAATTTTAACATCGCTTCTGATCATGGAAATTATACTTCATCATTTACTATGAAAGTAGAAAAATAAGAAATTACACATGTTGAAGAAGAAGAGTATGATCTTAGGGGTTCTCCTCCGTCATTTTAAGAGGGTATCTCTACCATCGTGGATGAACTCAGAGAAATAAATCTGGGTACAAGAGAAGATCCACGCTCCACTTTAAATAGTGCGGCCATGAATCTTGAATAGAAAGAGATGTATGTTTCATTTTAAAGAAAAATTGAGATATATTTTCTTATAACTATATAGAGATTCTAGGGCTTGATCCTGATGTTTCCACTCATCGTTTGGGTTTGCTAGAAGAACATCAAGTATTCAAAGAAGCCGCTAGAAGAACACAACCAACCTATGCTTCCAAAATTGAGGCCAAAGTGGATAATCTTATAAAAGATAACTTTGTAAGAGAAGTTCAATATCCCAAGTGGCTGGCTAATATTGTACGTGTGAAAAAGAAGAATGGAAAAATTAGAGTTTTCATTGAATTCAGAGATCTTAATCGGCATTGTCCTAAGGATTATTTTCCAATACTGATTACAGAACTCCTAATTAATGCAACAGCTGGCTATGAAGACATTTGATTCATGGATGTATATTATGGATATAATCAAATCTGAATGGCTCTAGAAGATGAAGAATATATAGTCCTCAGAGCCCCTCGGGGTGGGTTTTGCTATCGGGTAAAGCCCTTTGGCCTGAAGAATGCAGGCGCAACATATCGGCGTGCCATGCATTGTGTCTTCAAACACTTTTTCGGGAATTCTGTTGAATGTTATGTGGAATACTTGGTGGTTAAATCCAAACAACGTTCTAATCACTTGGCTGATTTGGAAATAATATTCTATAAACTTTGGAAACATAATTTGAATATGAACCCCTTAAAATGTGCTTTTGGGGTAACCTCGGGAAAATTTCTCAGCTTCATTGTACACCATCGTGGTATCGAGGTCGATCCTGGGAAGAGAAAGTCAATCCTTGGTATGTCACCTCCTCAAAATTTAATGGAATTGAGAGGACTTCAAGGACACTTGGACTATATTCGGCGTTTCATCACCAATTTGCAGGAAAAAGTTTACCCTTCACCAAATTGATGAAGAAGGGAGTCATATACCAGTGGACTGAAGAATGTCAAAAAGCATTCGATATTGTCAAGATGTATCTTTTCAGTCCACCGGTGTTAATTCCACCTATTAAAGGAATACCACTTATCCTCTATGTGAGAGATTTAGAGAAATCATTGGGTTCCTTTCTTGCCCAGAAGACTGATAATGGGAATGAAAACTACCTCTACTATCTCATTCGGACTATTCATGAAGCAGAAACCTGATACTCAATTATTGAGAAGTGTTGCCTAGCATTATTATTTGCAGTTCAGAAGTTGAGACATTACCTGCAGCATCATGAGGTGCAATTGGTATCTCGCAATAACCCACTCAAATCCATCCTTAGTCATCCAATGCTTACAGGACGTCTGGCAAGGTGGGTAGTAATTTTGCAACAATTTGATATTCAATATGTGTCTCAAAAGCCAATAAAGGTCCATGAATTGGATGATTACCTTTCTGAACATCCTTAAGTAAAAGATAAATCTTTAGATATTGAACATCATGATGAGGAAGTCTTTTCTATTCAAGATAGTCTTCAAACATGGGAAATGTAATTTTATGGTGCTTCCAGAAGTTCGACAGGGAGGAAAATGGAAAATCCTAAATTCAAAGAAGTTCAGTTAGGAATTGTGCTTATTTCTCCAGAAAACACAGTGTTACCCTATTCGTTCTCATTGTTGGGAGGCGGTAAAAATAATGAATCGGAATACCAAGATCTCATCGCAGGCTTGGAGTTGGCGCTTCAAGTACAAGTGAGTCACTTAAAGGTGAATGGTGATTCAGACCTGGTAATCAAACAAGTCAATGGCGATTATGAAATCACAAAATAAGAACTAATCCCTTTGTATGATTATGTCAGAGAATTAATGGTGGAATTTCTTTCAGAACTAATATTTTCTTATGTCCCGCAATCACAAAATGCCCATACTTATTCACTTTCTAACATAGCTACAGCTCTGGTAGATCCAAATCAGGATGATACTACCATCAATATTGCTAACCATTGTACAATTTCACCTTATGTTCATACCAGAATAGAGGAAATAAATGAAATTAGTCCCATTCTGGAACCATATGGTCATACTACAGGATGGATGATACATATTAGGGAATACCTTCAAAATGTAACACTTCCACCTTATAGAGCTGGTAATGAACAAATATGGTAACCTGTGGTCAATTTCACTATTTACAATATCGTATATCACCTAGATAATATTCTCTACAGCTGTGGTTTTGAAGGAGTTCTCTTCGGATGCATTGATGGTGAAGAGACAATGGGTGTCATGAGAGAAGTGCCTGCAGAAGTCTGTGGTGTCTATCAGTTCGGAAATAGACTATCTGATCTTGTTCTAAGGCTTGGATATTTTGGGCCTTCAATGATACAAGATTGTGTTGATTTCACAAAGAAGGGTCTTTATTTCCACGTACAAGCCAAATTCATTCATCATCCCCCTGAGTTGCTTCATACAGCTAAATACTCGTGGACATTTTCCACCTGGGGAATGGATGTAGTAGGACCTTACCCTTCAGCTATATCCAAGAAGTTTAAGTACATTATTACTGCTACTGACTTCTTTTCCAAATGGGTAGAGGCAATACCCCTCAAATAAGTCAGTTCCAAATGCAATGTTAGCTTTATAAAATCTAACATCATTACAAGATTTGGTGTCCCTAATACCATATTAATGGGAAATGGCACCAACTTCTATTCATCCAAGGTGAGGAAGTTGTATCAAGAATACAACATCAAATCCAATCATTCATCTCAGTATCATGCAGCAGCCATTGGCCAGATAGAATCTTTCAACGAGACTCTTTCAATCATACTACAAAAGATGGTGGATAAAGATAAGAAATAATGTCCTGATAAACTCTTTCATGCTTTATGGGATTATCAGATCACCACCCGCACTGCAACGCGGTCAACTCCATATTCATTGGTATATGGAACAGAAGCAGTCTTGACCATTGAGGTTCAATTACCCTCGCTCAGAGTATCCATTTTTGATCAGTTATCTAAAGATGACCAATCTCAAAAGAGGTTGGATGAATTGGACTGATTAGATGAGAAAATATTGTGCACCTTATACCACATGGAAGTCTATCAGAATCGAATAGCACGAGATTTGAACAAAAAAGTTCATCTTTGTTCATTTGTTCAGGGAGAATTATTATTGGTTCTTAGAACTCTAATGATATGAGGAATTAAACCTCCCAAGATGGAGCCAAAATGGGAAGGAAATTTTTCAATACAAAAGGTCTACTCCAATAGAGCATATTCTTTAATCTCAATGGATGGATAACTCATCACTACTCTAACCAATGCTAGATTTCTGAAGAAGTATTTTGTGTAACACAAATACTTTATCGTCCAGTAAGATGTTAAACTGCAACATCCATGGTCTATACATATGACAATAAACTATTTGCATCCATATCGTCCAATAAGACATTAAAATACAGCATCCAAAGTCCAATCTTATGACCTTAAACTATTTTCACCTTCGTCTATAAAGACGTTAAACTGTGACGTCCTAACTACATAACACTAAACTGTACAGAAGTCACTTATGTCCAGCAAGATGTTAAACTACATAATCTATGGTCCATGAATATGACCTTAAACTGTTCGCACCATCTTCCAACATGATGTTAAATTGTGACATCATCCAACATGACATTAAACTATGAAAAAGTCCCTAATAAGTCCAACATGACATTAAACTGTGCCCTCTTTTTTCCTTACTGCAAGAAATTAAACTGTACAGTACCCCTTTCATCCAACATGACATTAAAATGTACTGTCCTCATCATCTTATCTATAGGACGATAAACTGTACAACACCCTTATGTCCCACATGACATTAAACTGTTTCCCTATATTTGTCCTACATGACTTTAAATTGTATTTTGTCCCTACTACATGACACTAAACTGTACAACACCAATAGTCCTCACTGAAAGACTTTAATCTGTATAGTCCCTTCATATGTCCTACATGAAATTAAACTGTGCATTATTATGTTAGTTTATACCTCTTGTTTCGCACACCGAGTATGACTCACGTGAGCTTAGAGTGAACTTCAACCATAACACCCTATCTGGGCAGCTAACCAGCGTAAGTAACAACACCATTTTCTAGGTCATTACACCCAAGAATAGCTTGATTGCTAATTAATTCTTTAATTGAACTACACAGACTTTGATCCTTTCCTTATAGGATGGGTACGTGGGCAACCTCCTGAGGTTCAAGCCCAAAACCAATCTCTTCACATTGGTTCACCTTTTTCCTTGCTACATGATGTTAAGTTGTACAACTCTTTTGTCCTGTATGACAATAAACTATAACATTCATTGACACCCTTACTTGAGAGGGAATCATTATTTAAATTTATATTTAATCATGTTATATTCCAAAGACTACATGCATACATGGAAATGTGTGAACCTTTTATCTTGGTTCAAACCATCATTGCACTAAAGTCCCCTTTTCACCATTCACATGTACGAAGAAAATATGTACAGAGGGTATTTCAAGAACTACATGCGGCTTGATTCCCATATTTATGAGATACGTAGGAACGTTCAAGCATCTCTCAAATCCAGCCTCATGTCTTTAGGCCTAACCCCAAATTATACTTTTAGTCCTATGGCTAAAAAGAGCCTATGAAAACACACACTATTATTCATTATAATGGTCCGAGTTCTATGACCCTAAACTAAGATTTCCTATAGTTTTGTCCCACATAAAATTTAACTGTATTTCAAGAACTACATATGGATTAATTCACATTTTTGTGGGATACGTAGTGAAGGCTAGCACCTCAATTCAGGACCCTGCCACAACATAAATATGGTTGGCATTGGTCTGTGTATAACTACATGCATTGAATAATTGACCATTTTTTTGTGTCATACTCCTAACCTTAAATACTTCCAGATTATCATAAACCTTTTCTTTACTTCTAGTCACAAAATGTCCAATTTCTGAAAGTTCTTTTTCATGACTATGCAGTATGTGCCCTTAGACGTCCTTGTATAAACAGTCTACATAACATACGTGTCATCAAAAAGGTGTTATTATTTGACTATGCAGCCAATTCCCTTAGGCGACCCTGCATAATTCAAACCTGTAATGGGGTTTTCAAATACTGGTAACTTCATTCATGGGAATAAAATCTCTTTTTTCCTTAGTTTTATTAATGACAATATGTAGGGATCTGCAAAATATTGGCCATACTTAACATATATATCCCATTATCTTTTTCATGATCTGCAAGTATTCAAGTCTATGGTTTATATTTTCCTTCCCTACGTTTGGGTCAGACCTTCGTAGGAGTGACATTCATCTAGTTCTTAGGCAATCCTATCTGGAAATATCTTTTCCATATTCAAGTACCTCTCTTCACACAGCAAACTCTATGCTTTGTAAAATTAGAATCACCATAAACTTCCACTGGTTTTTTAGTAGTAGAAAGATAAATTTCTGAGAGTTCTTTTGCCTAACCATGCAGTACGTTCCCTTAGGTGGCCTTGCATAAACAGTCTATATAACAGACTTGTCAGCCAAAAGATGATATTATTTGTCTATGCAGACAATGCCCTTAGGTGGACCTGCATAATACAACCACCAAATAGGTTTGTTAAATAGTGGTAACTTCATTATTGGGAACTACTTCTTCAAATTCCTTTTTATCCATTTTTCATATCATTCCTCAGATTCAAAATTTCTTAAGTCATAGATTAAATATTTTCCCACATACTTGAACATTGTAATATGTCTTCAGATAAATTATCAAGGAATTGAGTCAATGTTAATCCATTCATTGAATGATATTTTTACCTTAAACATTAGTATTTTTATGTCTGACATGCATGAATTTAAACTGCCAATAACCACAAAGACCACTGGTTTCTCTTTTTTTCTCAGAGTCAAATCCTCTTTTCTCTCCGGATCCAACTCTGATGGGGATCTTTTTTTACACTTCTTTCCCTCAAAAAGTAAAAATGAATGAAAAAGGGAAATACCTTAATCCAAAGTGATTCATCCTTTGAAGAAACATCAAAAATCAACAAAGGCATGAACAATGATATGTTTCAACATGGGTCGCGCAAGCTTTATCAATGTCATGTAGGTATACTTGCGCGCCACCTAGTGGCCGTGCAGGTGACTTGTGCACCCTATCTAAATTTCGCACAGGGTCTTCACCAGCCTATAAATAACACCTATTGTCCCCCCATTTCGGAGGGGGGAAAAATTCCAAAACTCATATTCGAGCTCTGGTCGCCCAATTATCTTCTGTAATTCTTCCGAACACTTCTCAGGAAATTTCTTACATAGAATATAAGGTATAAATAGGGGAAACAAGGCCTATGTATTGAAAATCATCAACACTTGTATGCCTAAGTGGCCACCCCTTAAAGGAAATGGCCACACTTGCGCGCCACCTTACCCCTTAAACAGAACTTGCACACCACCTTTCTAGAAGCCCATAGGGATAATACTAAAGGCCTGAGCCAAGTCTCGCCCATGTATTACCTTATGGGTTGATCATCGTGCAAGTATCCATGTGTCGTGTAGGTACACCTACACAAACAGGACTTGTGCGCCCACACAGGACTTGCACGCCCCTCTTTTTTTGGTGCCTCTCCTACCTATTTCACCTCTCTTATGCCTATCCACCTCTCCTCTTCAAGATTTATCCTTTAGAACCGTCTTCAAATCCATTTATAGAACGGTTCCTTTGTTTTCATCCTTTTATGAAAGAAAATCCATGAAATATCTCTCAAAACATAGTGATTTACATATCTTTATGTCACTAAGGATAGAGATTCCATTCATTCAACCTCAACATTTAAAACGAGAAGACTATTTTGGGCCTCCTTGTCAGGAGTAAGTGCCAAGTCCCATTAATTCTGGGCCTCCTTTTCAGGACTAAGCCCCAGTCATAATTCCTCTAATTTGGGCAACCTCTTCAGGAATAATCCCCACTCATAAATTCCATTTAACTTAGGCCTCCATCTCAGGAATAAATCCTAAGTCTCAAGTCCCCTAACCTGGGCCTCCTTTTTAGGAGTAAGCCCCAGTCTTTAAGTTCCCATAATTTTTGGAATCCTCCTCAAGAGTAAGTCCCAAGCATAATTATTTTAATATGGGCATCCTCCTTAGGAGTAAGCCCCATGTTCCAAAAGAATCCATACTTCCTTAACCTGGGCTTCCTTTTCAGGAGTAAGCCCCAGTCATAATTCCTTTTAATCTAGGCTTCCTTTTTAGGAGTAAGCCCCAGTCATAATTTTTCTTAACCACTCTTAAATTTACTTTTGACTTGGGCTTCCTTCTCAGGAGTAAAACCCAGCCATAATTCCCCTCCTAATTTGGGCATCCTCCTCAGGAATTATACCCTAAGTTAGAGAATCTAAATCTCCATAATGAACTTATACCTTAATGGACCTTGTTCCTGGGTTTCTTCCCTCAAGTAAATCCAAATCTTCATCCATCTAGGCAGTCATACATATATAAGCCCCACTCATTTCTTATAATTGCATATTTCATGGCACAATTGTCTGGTTTTACCAATACCTCTTGTTTCTCAGACCGAGCATGACTCACATGATCTTAGAGTGTAAAAGTAATTATGAAATCTTTCTTTGAGCCATAAACCATGAATAAACCTCATACTTCTTTACTCAAACTATGTGGGTTTTGATTCCTTTTCTAAAACAAAGGATATGTAGGTATCCCATCTACGGTTACGATCCCGACTCTTAAATAAATAATATCTTTCTCAATGATAATAAACACCATGTGCCTCGTTGAGTGGCTTTAAAACCGGTATGGTTATCATAATAACCAAGAGGTTTTTATATAATGTGTCAAAGGATACCATTGATCAAGAATATCTAACAAATTCAGGTGATTCTCTATCGATGAAGAACCTCGAATACATATAAAATACTCTCTAAATCTCATACATACTAGTCATTGATTTTCAGATCTAAAGGAAAACACATTTTCATACTTATTAATGTAATAAGGATTCACACACATAACTTAAATCTATAAAGAGAGTCCCGGGGTAGACAATAATTCCCCTAAAAAAGGTTTAATGAGTCTAACCTCCCATCCTCTCGACCAATGAAAATTCTTAAGTCTCATCGGTTCATAACTAATGATCACCTACCTAAGGAATGTATGTCCAAATGGATATGGAATCATTGTATGTTTTTGGTTCTATGAACAAACCCATTAGGAACTTCTTGGAATGTTTGAATCATAAATCAATGAGGTCATCCCCAATTCTGGAGGAAACAGTTGGAAAGGATTTACACATAGTTTACGGACATGTAGGTCTGTTTATCATCAATAATTAATAAATACTTAGTTATAGATAGATGGTATATTTACGTCCCACATTCATCTAATTAATTAATATCAATTTTACATATGTTTAAAAAGAAATATCTTTCAAAAAATTTCATGATTTACACTACAATCTTGAAGCACACCACTTTCATAATGCCCAAATAGTCATCATCAAGAAATCACTATTCATTAATCTCACCAATTTCGCAACGCTCAACTAGACTTCCTGAATCTCAAAACATTTCATCTTCTTTTATAGCCTACATGAACATCAATAATTTCAGGGTACTAAAAATTTTTTATAGGAATTTTTAGCCTTTATGAGCTTCCTTTTATTATATATTTTTTATAAGAACGACCTTTTCGAACCACCTTCATGAATACCGAGACATAGATTCTTTATTATGTATCATTACATTTATGAATGGGGTATAAGATAATTTAAGATATTTTCCTCTTATTTTCAAATCCTCCATACACAACATCAGAATTTTTCATTCCTCTCTCATTTCATTCATGATTCTCTATATCTTCACAAAGCACTAGGGAAATTTCATATTCGTAAAGCTTCTCGTAGTCAAGGAGATTACCATCAAACCTCTCACGATTCTTGATGACCATTCACGATGATCCACACCATCACAAAATAGCCTCCATGAAACTCAATATTCATGAAACTCACTTCTTTTCCATACATTTCCATGGTCATCAAGGAAATCCTGTTAGCTTCATGCAATCCATTGTCAAAATTTGTTGACCCATGAAATTTAGAGAACAATGGGAAATGGAATCAACATTTCTAAAAAATCTTCTTTACCACTTCCAAGGAATCCATCAATTATCTTGGATCTTTTTCCACGTACCATTAAAAAATTATCTCAGTACCTCCAATATTTTCCTTGGAAACTTAATTTTTTAACAAAAATAATCAACTCATAAACACTAAAATGTTTCCTTTGGGTATTCTTTCCCAGTGATATCTCCATTTGGGTTTATTGACAACTCTTAAAATTTCTATACCTCACGAAAGAATCTTCCATCTTCAACCAACATTTTCCTATTTCAATTATGATAGAAATAAATTATTTAATCAACACATATTTTAGGCCCACAAGATCCATGATCGGTGTCATAAATAAGAGTAGCATGAAAAGTTCATCAGTGAATCACCTCATCCCAAAAACACTAAACTAATTTCATCACAAACCCCATATGTCAGGAAATATATCCTTTGATTGATCACTTTTAACATCATCATATTTTAAATTTGGCCTACTTTAATTAGAAAACTATAAACTTCACACCGTATATTGATTAAGATATTTTATCACGTTTCATAGCCACAATTTATCCCCATTTTTTCAAAAAAAAACTAGAAGATCTCTTCCTTGTGGTCTCCAATAGGGTAAATAATGCAGGTAAACATACCATGAAAAAATAAATCATACCTCTAGGATAGGGGGTATGACATCCACAATTTTTCAAGTGTGGGGAATCAACTTAACACCAAGATCTATTCAATGCCATTCAAGTTATTCTTTGGGTGACACGAATGTTAGAATGTTTGCTACCTATAGTAATGTATGATCATAATCCAATTTTATAAGCCCTTGCTCAAAATTATCCATGATAAAATGATAGTTTATATCAATGTGTTTTTTTAGTGATGGAAGTTATTTTTTCTAATATTTAAATCACTTGAATTATCACAGTGGATTCTGAACAGGGATGTAAAATTAACTCCCACATCATTAAGCCTTTGCTTCATCCACAATAACTATGTTCATTCTTGAGTAACCGAAATATATTTCTCTTCTGCGATGCTCAATGAAATGAAATATTTCTCTTTCTTATCCATGAAATACACAAACCAAAAGTATAGTATTCACCATTTAACTTTCATTACCTATCACCTAATAATATAGGCCAACATAAATCTGTATAGACTAATAAATATTATTAAAATTCATCATTGTATAGAAACTCACAATCTCTTGTTCCCTTGATTTAATTAAGTGTTCTTTTTTCTAAAAGAATGTTTATTTCATTGGAATTAATTTGATACCATTATTCTTGGAATGCGTAAAAAACAATATCATCTATTTCTACTATCAATTATATTATGCGTACAATGATTTACCTGAATTATATTAAATTCACTACATTGCCTTAATCATCCCATGATAGATTCATCTGGGTACACACAAAATTCATCATCTATATGGATTGATTCATTCAAAATATTCTCAAAGCCTGCTGGGAATATTTATATTGATGGATTAATGTGCCATTCATTCCTTCTGTCCCTTGTAATCCAAGGAAAGGCATCATTTCCCCAAGAATTGACATTTTGAATTGAATATTACTAATATCTATGAACATCGTGTACTGATATTCATATGATGCACCAAATATTATTTCATCAACACACACAATCACAATCATCCATTTATTACTATCAATTTTTATATAAATATTTTAACCAGATCTACCACACTAAAAACCTATCCTCTTCAAAAACTAATCTAGTCTTTAATACAATGATATTGTATCATTCTTAAACACATACAGTTCTTTCTTAACTTGGAAAACACTTTTCTCATCTTCATGAATGAGAAAAACTTCTCACTTCTCAATATAATCATCTTCTTCTAAAACCCCATTCAATAATGATGAATTTACATCTATCTTTAAAACATTGAACATTATATTAAATGTTATTTCTAGGAATAATTAGATAGTTTTAGCCTTGAAAAATGTGAAAAATATTCATCAACATCAACACCCTTTATTTGGGAGTAACCTTTACATACTTCTCATGCTTTTTTTTGAATCACACCACTATATTTATTAATCATATTGTGAAAGACCAATTTAGTAATGATGAAATTATTATTTTTGTTCCTCAAAAAAATCTCCCATATATAATTTTTCTCAATTTGAAAAAGATATTCTATTCTATTGTGGAACCAGTTGTCATCCCAAGCTTCTTCCTAAAATCATTTTTCCTCTACCTATTTTAAGAATGATTCTTGTTGTAGAGTATTCATCCCGTTTATCGGAACTAGCATTGTCTGATCACCTATTATGTTCTTTATATCAATCTATTCTCTAATATTTAATCTTTTTTCATATACTATCTTATGTTCATACTTTTCTTTATTTAAATATTCTTTAAATCAGACTCTATAATAGGAATATCCCTAGATATTCTTATCTCTTCATCACTATCCTCATGATACTAACCACATATTTTCTAAATATTCTTCTCATTCTCAACTATAGTTATATCTTTTCATTCAAATACAATTTCCAACCACATGTTGAATAATTTATAAGATTTTATTTTATTTTAGTATCAAATAAATATCCCTTAACCCCGACATTATTCAAACTAAATGTGTTTCCCCTAATTTAGTATAAAACACTAACTTCACAAAACTGCAACGTACTTCATCATATGATTCTTATTGTACCATAGAACATATGGCGTCTTCTATTTTTCAGAAATAACAACTTTACCTTTTATTTTTATACAGATTTCATCATATATTCATCAAAAAACTTCCTTAGAAGGTCTTTCTCAATGATCATTGTTCGAGAAATTTTGTCTATAATTTGATTTCGTCTCTCAACTAATCCATCTTTCTATAGAGTTATTACAATTGAAACTTGGTTCTTTATCCCTTGTTTCTTGAGATAATCTTCCACTTGTTGATTTATAAACTCTATTTAATTATCTATTCGGATTATCTGGATTCCTTAACCTAGAATCTCTTCAACATACCTTTGATAAGTAACTATAAAACAAAGCACCTCATATTCGTGGGTGATGATTGAAACCCATTTTATTTTTCTAAGTTCATCAATGAATATAACATAATATATCTTCCCATCAATAGATCTTGGTGAAATAGGTCAGCATGCATCAATATGAACCAACTAATGAAATTTGGTTGACATTTTCTCTGTATACTTATATGTATTTGAAATGAAAATCCCTTTTCGAAAATAATAAAACGTTTGTGCATGATAACATGACATAATAGGTAGGACTTGAACAACACCAAATGTCACTAAATAATCCAATGATGTTTGGATCAAATGAACGAGTCCTTTAAGACATAAAATTTTCTATTCTTCCTTGGTAAAAAAGAATATATTTTTTTCTTCACATAAAATATATATATTTCCCTTTTTATGTTTTCCCTTAAAAACAATGGTACCGTATTTTTTAAATTATATATAATTTCATTGAAAATTTCAAGGAATGTCTTAAATCACATAGTTCACTTACCTATAGAAATTTCTGACTATGACCTTCAACAACCATGATATCTAAATATCTTATGTATTTTTCCTAAAAATTTTATTTTCCTTAGTGAAGAATTTTCAAGCCTTCATAAAAAAAATACAATTTCTTCCTTATTGTATCTAATTCATGTCACTATTTCCTTATATTCGATCATATGATAGGTTCATCCACTATCAGTGATTCATATTCCACTATGGTCTGATCCTTTAAAATCAATATCTACAACCATTACCTATTCATATCTTTTCGTTTTTTATCCAATATTTTGAATTCATATTTATTAATGATTGATAATAATTATCTTCATAAATTTAAGATGAAACTCGATCATCTTTGAACATTATAAACTTTTTTTTTTCATTTTTAGCACATTTAATGATTCATCGAATTTCTATTTATAGGAACATTCATTCTGCTAAGGAACATTTACCTGCAATGCTGATGAAATATATCTTACCATGCTCTAAAATCATTCACACCAAAAATAGTGACCGTTAAATAATGTCATATAATATTGATTTCAATATGGCTTACTCTATTGGTATTATTCCCTTTGGGATCTCTTGGATATGGAACAAATTTTTTTGATTTTCCCATTATTCCATGAAAATAAATTCTTGTGCAGGATACATTCTTGGGTGGAAATATTGCACTACTAGTTATCCCTTGGGTTATGGGAATTTTCTTTTCATTATTTATACCCAATTCAATGATCAATCATAGAACAAGCACTTATGGTCTTACTTCAAACAATACTACATTGTTTTTTATCAATTCATATACCACCCATATCATTTGGATTTGACTATTTCTTTTGTATTAATGGACAACTATGCCCCACATTTATATTTTCATTTTCATAAATTATCTTCATTCCAGATTTCATACTGATAGATAAGTGTTTTTTCTAATCCATAACACATTATCATAGGTTGATGAATTCTTCTTGAAGCTCTTTGACATTCTTGATTTGATCTCTTTGAGCGTAAGTAAAACTAGCGAATTCTATTTTTTTATTCAATTTGTATTTTGTACTCAAAAAATTATCTATGAAATATGGTATTGAATAATTTTTTTTTCAATTTATGCATTCATCTTAGAATCTTATTCTTTCTAATATTGTATATAATTATTGGAATCAAAAAGCACATTTTTCGATTCCATTATTTTGGCTCTCCAAACACTTATTTCCTCAAGTGGAGCTTCAAATATGAAGATAAGGTGAACAATTCCTTCAACTTATCCTTAATAATTTTCTCATTATTCCCTTTTTGGGATTTATTTATAACTCCCACCATAGAAATTTTTTATTGTTTTTGCAGCCCTTCAACACATCTACATCAAATTCAGCTGAATAGTTATCTTTTGTTGAAATCATATTCTTATATTTGCAGAATTATTCCTTAATTTTTTTTTCTCCTTTTATATAGGTTAGGTATTCTTCATGGGAATTTGAACTTCATCCACTTTATCTTCTTGAAACTTCTTGGGGCACCTTGCTGCAATATGTATAACCTTTTCACATCGAATGAATGGAAGTTGGAGTTTCATTTTGAACTTTCTTTTTCATAATTGATGATTTGAGGAAAGTAAGGATATCATGACATCCATCTATTCATATTACTAGAAATATTTTATGGTGATATTCTATATGGAATTTAATTCCACTGATTTTGACATATATTTTTTCACAAAATCATTATCTTAATTTCTCATATTGTATGGAATAACAATACTGTGAAGAATATTCAATTTCATTTATTTTAAATCTTAATCTTTCAATACAATAACATTTGAATTGAAATGAGGATGAATTATTATCATGAAGAGATTAAAAATCTTCAAATATTAAATAATTTTTCCAAACCCATGAATGTATTCCCAAAAAAACATTTACGAAATCAAAAATTTCATCAAAAGATTTATTAGGGAGAATTTTATGATCCTTATACTTGTTCTACAGAAAATAATTTTTTCCCTCTAACTTTTGAGTCACCCTAATAAATATTCAAATTTTTCCCACCTATCATGTGATGAATTAAATGATATTATCATCCTATATATTTCATTTCATAAGGCACCCATTAAATCATTTATACCTCTGGTGATACAATCCAATTCTCATTGGTCAAATTATTATAAAGAACCATTATATATATGGGATGATATTCCATTAATTACTGCTATAAATACATCCATTCCTAATGATAGGATGTTGTGATGCATCTAATTCTCCCACAATTGTAAATTTTTTCCATTGAAGATCAGAATCCATTTTTGATTGATAAACTCTATTTCTTATACTTAGTGACATCCATTGAACTTAAAAATTCACCTATGATACCAATTTTTATCTCAACTATGTTAAATCCCCTAATAGGGGGTGTGGGGAATCTGGGTAGGATAGATTAAAATAGTAGCATGTTCGGGTCTTCTTTCATCACTATAGAAAACAACATTATCAACTTATCCCATAGAAATTTATGAACAAAATGTAATCATTCTTGAGAAACAGATGTTATACTTGGTTCACCCTCATAAGGATACTTCCAAGTAGCATAGAACAGTGACGTTCTCATATACCAATTCCACTAAGGCTCAATTCCAAAATACATGGTTAGGGCTAGATCACTTCTATCCCTCAAGTCACTAACTTTACAAATATTATGGATATCTCACTGCTTCCCAATGGTCCCTACCTAAATCTATTCTCATGTATAACTGCTAGTGGAAAGGATCAACTTCTCCATATTCTGATTCACTCTACTATATAAATTATTTACACTTGGTTAATGGACATGTAAGTCCATTCATTATCGATAATGAAAAAAATCCTAATTTATAGACAGACTCTCTATTGATGTCACACATTCATTCATTTGAAGAACATAAAATTAGAAAAATCTTACTGTGAAATTACTCTATAACAATTTCAAGATGCTCATTTGACTTCGGAAAGCACCCCACTTTAATGAATCTTAAATAGCCTTCATGAAGTAACCACCTTTCTTGAATCTTATTTATCTCATGAATATAAACTAGCCTTCATGAAACTCACAACATTCAGTCATGTTTTATAGTCATCAAGAACATTAAAAAATTTTAATGGCTCACTTTTTTTTCTACATTTATAGACATATCAAACATTATTTCTTAACAAATTATTTCACAAGAACTATCATCGTGAATGAATTTAATGAATCAAAATCCTTAGAATCAATATTATGTATTCCCACATTTCTGAAGGGCATATAGGAAAATTTATAGACATTTACTCTGATTACATAATCATCAAACCAAATCATCACCATTTCAAAATTTACTGCCTTTTCGATCCCAATTATCCCTATCTTTATAAATCACCATGGAAATTTCCCACTCAATAAGATTCTTTGAGTCATGGATATTACCATCAAACCATTCACGATTTGCGATGCATGTTCACGATGACAAAAAACATCACAAAATAATATTCACGAAACCCCTTATTTGAAAATCATATTCCATTGAAATATTTTAACAAGGACATCAAAGAAATCCATATTTTGCATGGCAAGGCATCATTCAAATTTTGGATACCTAAAATATGACATCCACTACGAAAGTGTGTCCCTTGTGTTTGAAATTTTTATTACTAATTTTAGATAATCTATTCCTTTATTATAGATACATGACAACATACTGTGTCAGAAATATCCCTAGACCTCCAAAAATTTCCTTGGAAACCTTTTTTTAAAAAATAAAATTCATGAAAAAACACAACAATGTAACCTTTTGGGATTTTCTTTCAAAATAAAATGTAAAAAAACTTATTTTGACCTTTATTGTAATTTTATCTAATGATTATTCATCTAAAACAATGTAATATTCAAATAAAAAATTATTAGGTCACCTATTGTGAAGAAAACTGTTGTGAGCAAGAATAGGTTGACTAAAAATTACAAAATAAATATTTTCAGTAAAATGGAGGGGTAAGAATCAAGTGATAATAATTTAGAAAAATATGATATTATAGAGTAGTTCATAAATATAATAGCTCTTGTATAAGAAAAACAGGATAATGAAAATAGTGAAAAATAAAAACCTGATGAAATCTATTGGAAATGATATATTATATAAGAATTTATTGAACATATTGATAAAAAATCCAAAAACTAAGAGAAAAAATATAATATTAATGAAGGGATTTTCATAGAAGGATTACTAAAAAAGTATAATTTAAGAAAAAAATATAATAATAATGAATAAATTAAAATTCTCAATATGGATGCTGAGTAACAGGGGAAAATTATGAAATTTTGTATTGAAAAAATTACAACTATTAAAGATGATTTATGTAAGCCTTAATCATAATGTATTGAAGCTGAAAATGTCATGAATAAAATTTAAGTTAATTTTATCAATCATTTGGTAGTAAAGGAAAATATGACATAATATACTAGAATAACTCATATGATGAATCAATTGAAATTTATACTAATTGAAAATAAAATTTCATTTTATTGTAAAAAATATGATAGTTTGAGAAAAAAATAGGAAATATTTGGTTACGAAATGATGTGTGAAATAAATATAAAAAATGAATGTTAAATGTACCTACTGGATGAATAATTCCACATCTTATGGAAAATCATATACACTTGAGTTTCCTTAATATCAGGAAACCTAATTTTTAGATGAATGAAGCATCAATATAAGAACAATATTTAATGGGTAGTATGGTTGTTATGGAATATATCTGTAGAAGGAATTAAATTTAGAACATAACATGTCTCACCTATTGAGTAGTAATGAATTTATGTAGAGAAAACATTGAATCAAAATATTTAAATATTTAAAAATTTAAAAAATATAGTATATCATCAGAAATAAAAAATATGTCAACAAAAATCAGATCTGATTTTTTTGAGGAAATCCATAGAAGATATGACTGACCAAGTCATTATTCCAATGATTATCTGAAAAAATTATGATATTTATTAATTTTTTTAGAAAAGAAAATGAATCCATGAAAATAAATACTATAGAAAAATAATATATTGTAGATATTTATGTAAACTATATAAAAACGAATAAACCATGCAATCATGAAAACAATTATTCATCACATATACTGATATATGTAAAACATTTGAAATATTTTAAATATATTTAAGGAGTATTAATCATGTTCAGAAAAGATAGATCCTTAAAAACAATAAAAATTTGTTTGGAAAATAATAATGGTGAGATAAAAATTACAATGGATGTTATATATGTTGGGGGGCTTAAGAAAACCCTTCTAGGTGTTTTCTAACTCAATGATTATGGAAATAAAGTCATTGTGAAAAAGGATTCATGTATAATCCATTTTATTCAAGGTAAAAATTATTTTTCAACATATAAATAACTAATTGAAATAAATTCTAGATTTTAAATCTTAGTAAATCATGATTTTTATAGATTGAGAAATAAAACTAGCTACGAAACAATTTTTTGGGGCATTTTGGCTCGAAATTTATGTAAGTTTTTTTAAAACAAATATTGTATTATATTTAACACAACTAAAAAATGAAGATGATGGTATTTTTAAGACATTCATACAAGGAAGGATATCTAGTGTAAGACATATGAAATTTCTAATTCAATATAACAAACATCTTGATCAAATGCACACAGATTTATATGGGATGATGATAGATCAATAAAAAGGGTTATTTTTACATTATTAATTAATTGATTAGTTCAATTAGATGACCAGTATCATGTTCATGAATCACAAATTCGATTTTGTAGTTTTTTAGAATCATACAAATGGAAATAGGGAAATATATGTTTATATATTTATTGAATCTAGTAATATTTAATTTAAAAGGGTACATAGGTAACTCTTTCATCTCATACATGATGTCGCAAGTAAATAAACAAAAAATAAACTATTCCCTAAACTACTCAAGGAATAGAAATTGTGCAAACCAAAACTAGACTTATATTTGATGTTTCAAGAAGTAAGCTCACTAATCTATATGTATATACTTACTCAAGAGAGAAGTTATAAGTACATCTATACATGTTCAAAATAATTTTATTCTTTTACAAGAATAAAAATGACTTCTTATGATATGTGACATAATAAAAATTCTATAGTAATAAATATTAAGGATTTTATTAGTTTATTTTTATTAAAAATAAAAATATAAATTAATGATAGGTTTGATGAAAAATAATAATAAGTATTTTTCATTGGGTCTTAAACCCAAAAAATAATATTGTTATGGAAAAAAGGAATAAATGTGTTACATGATTAAATTGATGAAAACATCATTAAATACAAGTCTGGGTTGATAATGTTTTTGAATACTATGAATATGATATAAAAAAATATAGAATGATGACATATATAGAATCTAATGATGAGTAATATGATAGTAATCATAATTGTGTACATCGTTATTTATATTATTTAAATAATGTGGAATGTAATAACATAAAAATGATAAAAATTACAAACTATATAACTACAATATGAAATTGATAATAACATTTGATATATGGAAGACCCAATTCATATTGAAAATAAATGTTTGTTTAATTATCTAATTTCATATATCTCACCAGTAGAATCAGTTTCATTTTCTGAATAAGTTTAACATTAATAACATTTTAATTTTAGGAATCATTAGTTAGTTAAAGTTGAGAAGTATTTCACCTTGGATTTAGATATATAAATGAAAGGAATCAATGACTTAGTAACAATTCTTTTTTAAATGAACAACATGAAAAGGGATAGATTTTGAGAAATAAATTGTGGTAGTTCACGAAGGTTACACAAAGGTTGGTGGAGTTCATTGTAAATAGTTATTTTCTCTCATTGTAATGTTTAATACTACTGAAAATATTTTTGATTGTTTCTACTCAAAAAAATTTTAATGTCTATCAAATTTAAAATATTTATTCACTCTTCAACTGTTGAATTTATGGAAATGTTTTCATTGTAAAATAAGGTTGGATCATACATTATAATGATGGATCCATTGTGTAAAAAATAGAAAATGAATTTAATGAGGTTATATCAAATCCTAATGTATGGTATTCAAAGAATGATAGTTTCTCGAAGAACGTACAATATTATAAAAGGAAAATTTTATAGAAAAATATATGAATGATATGATTTAATGTCCAATAATTTTCATTACATTTGGCGATGATATATGTTTTACATGTGACTGGGGAACATATGGTAAATTTATTTTCTTAATATTTACAAATATTATTGATAATTCAATTTGTGGTTATTTGATATTTATTTTGATATTACGTGGTATTAAGAACCGAATTTTAAACTCTATATCACAACAAAATATTCTAATAATCTGCTTAAAGTGATTTGAATTTGATATTCAAAGGATTTTTATACATATATTTCAGTTTCCATGAAGATATTTAAATATGAATCTAATCAAACTACAAATCATAAAAATTCATAGAATAATTTCGAACATTTATATTTTCTTACAAAATTAGTATAAAAAATTTATATTGTGTATCTTTGAGTGAAATATGTCGAATTCATCAAAAGGAAACACACAATCATGGAAAAATGATCCATATGTATATTAATGGGACCTAAAATAATTCAATAATGTATAGGAATTGTAATGAGATTACCTTTATTTATTTCATAGATGATTATTTGGATGATTATTGTAATGAATGAAAATAAATATCAGTATGATAATTCTTCCATCGAGAATGTGTTCTGAGCTATATTTATTTAGAATTTTGTTCTCTTATAATGAGTGTAGTTGAGTAGAGTGACTTGCCTCTACCCCTAAGAAGTAGACAAATAATATTGATAAATTTTGTACTAAAATATTTGAGTTTAAATATTGAAAATCCATCAAATATTCTTTGGGATATTCATAGTGTAGTTTATTTCTCCAAAAATATAGTGAAATATATGAGATTGATGTAAATTGTTATTAAATATGATCTGATAAAGTAGATTATTACTTAATGAGATGTTATGGTTGATTAAATTTCAAAAATAGAACTATATCATCAAACCCATCCTCATTGTCATGACAAGGTGGAAATATATTACTTGGCCTTGGGTGACATCCCCAAGACACCAAAGGCTTTAAATTAATGTCAATGGATTAAATATAGTTGGGGGATGATTTGACCTTTGAAAATTAAACAACCATAAACAAGAATACCATAACCAAAACAAATATATGATACATGATTGTACTGTTATACAACTCAAGTAATACCCACATACAACATTACCAAACTACACTATGACCATAATCATAGTACTAAAGTGGATGACTAAACCTCATTGCTCTGAGACACCAAAGACACAACACCACAACTCAAAAATTACTCCATGATACAAATCCATAATCCATCCCTAATTATAATGATGAATCACCAAATAATTCCGATACCTTTCTTTTTCATGTGTCTTGATAAATAATATATGAAAAAGCACTAAATTTCCAATGCAGTGGGTGACCGATGAAACTCAGTTGGTTTTCCCCAAATTAATTACCTACTTACATCATAATCGTAGAACATGTTATCACACACACACACACAGATATATATATATATAATTTAAATATCTTATATCAAAGACAAACAATTACTAATAAAAATTTTATCCATGTTAGTAAAATTTAGGAACCAAAAAAATTTCAAACAAATACAAAAAAATAATAAATTAAAGTCATTTTTCAATCCCATTTTTCCATAATCCATTTCATTTCACATATCCATTCATATGACCATGACTGCAACCATTGACCACCCTATAATCATGAGTTCTTATTCATTATTTCAATAAGAGTTAACTTAGTGACCCATTTTTATGAAGGAAAGTTCATACCCTAATCTACCCCACTTCTGATGGGTAAACATTATACCCTTGTCTATATTGAATTCACATTAACACACACCAACCATTACAGCAAAGAAATTACAAAAAAACCACTTCAATAATTTTAATGAAACCACGTTTTTATTGAAAATATTTATATGAAAACCATTTTATAAATAAAAATAGATATATTTTAATATAAAAATTTTAAAATAAAAAAAATCACTCTACAAAACCAATTTCCACAATTCCAAAAAACATCACTATAGAGGGTTTATAGGAACCCTTGTGGATCAATTTCGAAATAAATTTAAAGTAGTTAAAACAATTCAAAACTAATCCTTACAATTATAATAATAGGAATCGAGAGTGAAGCCACCTACCTTAGAAGCTATATAGACAATAAAGAACAACATAAATTATTCATCAAAACTGGGTTGAATTTGAAAAAACCAACCTCAGATCTTGTTCTATAACATCCGAAAATACAAATTTTATCATGATTAGAAAAAACAAAAAATCTATCCCCAAAGGAATAGATCTATGAATCCAATATATAGAATAAGAATATATCTAAGAAAAAATGACTAAGAACAGACACTTACCAAGAGATTCGGCCTTCAATGTACTGTGATTTTGCTAAATATTTCTCCCGAATCCAAAGAGAATGTCTCCTCATCCATTGGGAGGAAGAAAATTATAGATATGTTCAAAATAAGTGAAAATGATAGGTTTAGGGGTAAAACCTAGTGATATAAATTTTTTTAGGATTCAAATGTTTTGACTGTGCATGTTTGGGTTATAGGACTTGGTATACTATACTCCAACGATGCACCATCCACTACCTCCCCCCCCTACACAGTTGGCTCACACAGTAAGACAACCCATGCAAAAACTGTGTTTTCCCTCATTTCTAGTTTTCATAGTTACTTCAATGTGTCTGTATAGATTTTTTTTCAAATCGTTCACCAAACTATGAATCTACCAAGAGCCCGGTCTCATCATTTTCATGGTGTTTTCAAAGAGTTGTGTAATTTATACTAACTATTCTCAATATTTGAACCTCCAAAAATCCCCAAAAAATCCAAAAGATCCTCATACCCCACCAAAAATCACCCGAACACTTTACATACATTGAATACATAAAGAAAGGGTTCCATTCATGAAACATAGGGTGCATCATTCTCCCCAAAATTTTCCTTTATCTCCCTTGAAAGTAAAACCCAATCAACTTACAGAATGAGTTTTGTCAATTTATCAACCATTTTATTCTCCCATTCCCATGTTTGTTCATGAGTCTAACCACATTTTTACAAAACCCATACCAGTATGATTTTTTTCCCACATAGGAATATTTCCTGCCTATATGATATCTGTTCTGGTATATGAACCAATGAAGCATCTTGCTCTAGTTCAATTCCATCCCATCAAATCACATGTTCAGGATTATGCTGAAATACTTTCAATTCAAATACATGAAACACATTATGCATTACACTGAACTGTGGTGGAAAATCCAATTGATATTCCACCACACCAGTATGTTCATGTATCTAAAAAGGGATGATGTATTGAGGAAATAAAATTTCTTGCTCTACAAAATTACTATCCCAATCATTATAGATATTGTCAAGAACAAATAATCACTCACCTCAAATGAAAATGTTTTTCGACGATGATGTGAATATTATTTCCGAAGACTCTAAGTCATCTCTATACTATTTCTAATCAACTAAATCTTCTCTTTTGTGGCATAGAAAACCCTCTTCCTAACCAGTGAAGTCTCAAATTTTTCTACCCAATAATGTGGAGAACAAAAGGGAATCTGATACAATGTTTCAAAATATCCATATTAATTAAGGCCTGATTTTTGTTATTATAAGAGAACTCTAATGATGGTACATGCACCTCCAATGAGACACAAAAAATCATTACAAAAACCGACAACATGTCTTCTAATAGTTGTATTACCTATTTCGATTTCCCATCCAACTGAGTATGAGTATCCTTACTTATAGTCAACTGATTCCCAAGGTCTTGCAGAATGGATTTATGTATATAAGACATGATCATTGGATATTAGTCTGAAACTATCAAAATTTGTAATCCAGGACTAATTATAACTTATCAGATATATATATTTCTATCAATTCCTATACCTTAATAGAACCATGATTAGGGATTAAATGGTCAAACTTTGTGCGTAGATCCACGATCTCACATATGTAATCATGTTTCTAAACCATTTTTGGGATACCTATTAAATATTTATGGCTATTTTCTCTCATTTTCAAATAGGAATAGGTAAAGAATATAACATAACTACATGATATTGGTGATCTTCCTTAACCTGTTGATAAGTGATGCAGCTGGAATCAAACTCGGCTACCTTAATTTCTATATCGACTCAGAAAAACTGGGATTTCAATTCTTTATACATCTACTATTCTGAAAGATAAATATACTATATCTAATGCTGGTATTAATTAATTACCTATCCCTAACATGAAAAAGTTACGAGCATATGATTTTAAAACCATAACACTAAAATACCATCTAGCTTATATCCCTCAAGGGTCTCCCCAACAATGAGTTTTAACCTAATTATAACACATTTTGAATCAAATGAATGTGACTCTTTAAGAATCTCCTCCAAATCAGGAACATGTGAAACTAGAATATAATCTGGAATATTACCTCTCTATATTAACCATATTTTTATAATCTATTATAAAAATAAAATAACTATTTTTCATAATTTCTTACCACATCCCAAATTCAAAAATATATTGTTTTAGAGATGTAGTAGCTATATCATCGGGTGAAAACCACAAAAAATTATCAAATTTATTTTCATACTCTATCACAAAGAGGATATAATTCTTGAAACTAATAAATTATTTAATTTAATAAATCATTAATGTATAAGGATTTCATTATTTATTAAAAAATTCTTCAAAATACTCCAAAGAAATTCCTCGATGTAATTTATCCTGAACAACTAAGTCCCACAATTGGCATGCAATACTTTCCACCATATATTTATCCATCATGACATTCATCTCTTATAGTGTCCCATGGAAATAAATTATTTGATTCTTCATGTTTCTCCACACCTCTACCTCTCTAGATCCAAATCAATATAAAATATAGGAGGATTCTTCTTCTATAAGTGAATGGAATGGTCTTATTTCCTTGATTTATCCATTTTTCCCCTTTATCCACATCCTAAAAAGAATGGACTATACTCTGAACTAGCTGTTTGTTCACCTATGGCATAGGTACACCCACATTTTTAGAGGATTCCTATAGCTAGTTTCCATGATGCATTATGGATACTATATTCTATAAAGACTCAATAAGTTTCACTATCTAGAAACTTAAGACTCAATATTTTCAAATTTACAACATCAAAAAATGTTTTCCCAAAATTCCATTATTTTCCATTTTCATGCTATTTTTGAAAGTTCCGACAGGTTTTTGAATATCAAACCAATTTCAAAATACCATGACCATGGCTTTTCAAAATCATTCATTTTAAAAAACATTATTACATTTTCAAATAACAAACTCCTTTTCAAAAAATAATAAATAAATAATTATAATGTAATATTCCCTCCAAGTGGGAATTCATCTCATGCTTGTCTCATTGTCAAACCCCATGAAAATGGGATTACAATTCTTATAAGTGTCTCCAGAACACTCATGTTCCCAACACTTTGTGATCATTAAGATAAACAAAAATATGTTATATATTAATTTTTTATTTTATACATTTCACGATAAAACAATATTAATTAATTAAACTATCCCAACTCATGGAATACACCGAAATTAATTTCAACTCCAAGATACTGAAAACCAATACTATTTTTCCAAAAATGAAAGATGGACCAACAAACACTGATTACACTTGAATGTCAAGGACTGAACATGTAGATGAAATTTGTAACATAACACTCATCTTCATTTTATTAATAAATGATATTACATTCCCTTATGTGATATCCCAAATACACCAAAGGATAGAAATATTTTCCAAAGGATTCAGTGTAGTTGGTGGATGATTTTCCCTATGAAAATAATTCAATGAAAACTGACGGGGATACGTTAACATAGGTTTCTCTCTCGCCTCCCTTAGTTCAGATGATGTTAGTCATGACCATGGTGGTGTCGCCCCCCTCAGATCTCTAAGGATGACGAGGGGGTTGATCTTTCGTCTTCTCTTCCTTCTTGTAACCCAAGATTCTCCCCCTTCACTGACTCGTCTTCTCTACCTCGCTTCCCTTTAATCGATGTAATCCCTAAGGTCCAATAATGCAAGGATGTAGTTATCTTGGCCCTGATTTCTTTATTGGAGTTTATAGACGATTCATCACTCCTAATGCTCACTTTGGTGGCTCTATTTTTTATGAAACGTCCATCCATGGATGATTTTGACAGGTTTGTGCACTCTTCTTAGAATATGAAAGACCGTGTGTTTGTTGGTCTTCTTGATGTGAAGCATATCCAAATACATTTCCCGATCGAAGATGACGTAGTTTGTGAACTCTCTTTTGCTCTGAGATGTATGGAGGGTTTCCATTTTCCCTCTTTCGGGGGTCCTTCAACTTCAACCTAATGTGAGATCCTCCAATTTTTTCAATCTGGATTTCTCTTCCTGGACTCCTTTTACAATTAAATAATTAGGCAATTCTATGGTTTATTGGAAAAAAGGTAGGGTGCTAACTTTACTCTGATTCGTCTACAGATGTGGTTTTCCATCAAATATCTCTGAGGATATGTGTTCAAGTTGATGTGTCGAAGGGTCCTATGGACAACGTTATCATAGAGATTGAAGGTGAACCCATATGGCACTAGATGGTATGATATGAAATTTTTAATGATTAGTGTGATATCTATGGTTGTCTTGGGAATATAGATTATGTATGCTAGCGAGGGTGTTGTTCCACCCAAACTCATCCCTCAAAGGAGGGAGGTGGTTCTGATGTTGGCAAGGCATAGTTAAGCAACTTCGAGGAGCATAACCATGCAACCTTAAAATAAGTGACCCTTGCTTATTCTATTTCACATTTGATGACGGATGCTACTAAGATAAACCTATGTGAGGCAGGGAGTAGGGGGTCCATCCCATTAGTTGTTGACATCTTCCGGTGCCTAGAAGAGGACATGGGTGTTCCTAAAGAGATGCAGAATGATTCAGAGCCTAAGTCAGCCAGTATTCTAGGAAGCCAGAATTCTTTAGAGGGGTTTGTGCAGGAGGTGGAAGCTCAGACAAAACAAGTTTTAGTTGCTATGTATCAGGTTCTGGGGGACTCTTTTGGAGGATTGGGTCTAATTTCTAAGGGTGAGGCGGGACTAAATATGTGTACCTACACTATGGATGTGTGTGATGGTGGAAGCAGCAACCTAACAAGCGGTACATAGTCTACTAGAGAGAGAAAGGATAAAGAGGGATAGGAGTGGGAGAAGTCATCATTTGGTAAAGGCAAGTCGTTTAATTCTAAACAAAAAACCAACCCAAGGAGGACCTTTCCCTGTTTAAACATAAACAACCGATTTGAATGTTTGAATAATGCGGGAGAGTTTGAAGGAAATATAGTTCTACACTATGAGATCGATTCTGTTTATTTTTGGTTATCCTCATATGGTAATGGATTGGGAAGGTCCAGTAAAGGTCTTCACAGTCAAATAAGGAAGAAACGGGATAAAGAAAAGTGAGACCTGGGGAGCTGCATTGTCTCCAAGACACTGAAACCAAAGAAGCATTAAGATTACTCTTGTCTCATGAGGCCGCTGGAGACCCGGTCGGCCAAAAAAGAGGGGAAAATCATAGAGCACGTGACCATTCTAGTGGAAGGAGAGGACGGTCAGCAATACAATTTAATGTAGCCCCAAGAACAATAAGAAGAAACATCTAAGGAAGAGGACCACCGTGAAGAGATGATAATGCAATATCAGAAGTTAATACCCGTGGTGGAGGATACCATTCCACTTGGACTACTGTGTGAGGCAGGGCCCCCTAGAATATTGAAGGGTCTGAAGGTTGTGGAGGTGGATTAGCAGATGGAATTACTCATGCATTCTGTTGAAGAAATTAAGGAGGATTTTTGGGGATCAATTCTACAAGGGAAGATATTGATCAAATGATAGGAATATTAATTCAAGTGGAAATTACCATAGAGTAATCCTGTTGGATTGATAAGAAGGACGGAAAACTGGTCAGAGGATTTAATGCGAAGAAGATAAGTAAATATGAGTATATGAAAGCTTGAAATCATCTATCACGACATTATGAGGAAATCAAGGATGCTGATCTATACTGACAGGTTAGTTCTTTTCATTAGAATTTTTTAGGGAAGGATATTTCAACTGCCTTAGTCTTGGGTTTAATAAGTCAGTTCTATCCTTTAATGCTTGATCTTTTTTATCTGTGAGGGTTCTGAATTTCACCTTAAAAGTGTTGGAAAAGAAAAAAATGTTAATTTGGATCGATTTAAAACAACAACAACAAATAATACCACATCCAAAACCATTGTATGATTCTATATAAAAATGTAATAAAACCTAAGTGATAAGAAATGAAGAAAAATATTAAACAACACCATTACCAAAATCTATGTTCTAATGTGGATGACTAAAACAAAAATATTAATGACTCTAAATATAGAAAACCATAATTCCCAAAATTCTTTATTCTCCAACTCCCTAATACAAACCAAAGTTTTACGATACAACACTAATGTAATATGATAATTTTCCTTTACTTTTATATTGATCAATAATATCTAAAAATTCACCACTGTGACAATGTTGGGGGTGAGTAATTAAACTCATTAGGTCTTCCCCAAATGGCTTCCCTAAAAAAGACACTATGATAGAAAATTGTTAGAAATAATATATAAAAAATTTTCAAAATTATATAAAATAAAAACCATTACCAAGAAAAATAATTTCATTGTAAAAATAATTTCCAACCCCAAAAAATTTCAAATTAATGAAACCAAACAACTCCTTAAGGGATTTTTTAATCATATTTTATCATAATCCATTCCATTCTATATATAAATACAAAAATTCATGTGTGCAGCCATGGACCTCCCAATATTCATGAGTGGTGACTCATCCTTTCACTATTTTTTACATAGTGAACCATTTTTTACGAGGGAAACTTTGTACCCTTATCAATACCACTATTTATTACGGATTCTTCATACCCTTATCTGTCCTAAATTAACATGAGCCCACACTAACCGTTATTCCAAGAACAAATTGAAAAAAATGAGTTCAATCATTTCAATAAAATCATTATTTTATTGGAACCATATCTAAAAACCATTTTCATAAGTCCAAAAAATCCATATTTAAAAATAAACATTTTAAAATCTTGAAACAAATCACATTACACAACCAATTTTCAAAATTTGACAAACAATCACTAAAGAATATTTATACCAATAGTTTCAGATAAATATCATAATCAATTTCAAGTAATTTTACTAATTTGAAACCAATCCTTCCAGTTCTAATAAGAAGAATTGAGATTGAAGCCACTAGCACTGAAAACTATAGAGAGAATGAAGAAAAATAGAAATTTTTCCACAAACCAGCATTGAATCTCCACAAACTATATTTATAACATGTTACCTTACATCAACATAGAAAAATATCATCATTATTAGAAAAAACTATCATATAAATATCTCTCTCCAATGGACTAGATATATATATAAAATAGTGTGAATAAAAATAGATCTATGAAAAATAAAATAATGGATAATTTCCATGAAATATGACCATCAACTCACCACGAATTTCCAATAGATCACACTTAGATTTAAGGTAAAATCTATATACACTTTGTAATGAAAAAAACACACACCTTGAAGAAAATAGGTGAAAAATATATCATTAGTGATAAACATATGTGAGACCCAATTTTTTAGGATCTAACTTTTAACTATGCATAATTGGGTCACATGGTTTGGAAAACTATGTACCATCCAATGAATCCCCCCTTGCATAGTTGGATCACATGGTTAAAAAACGATGTTTGAATCATGTTTTTTTCTATGTTTTACATTTCATGGATACTTCTAGTTGGCCGCAAGTTTTTTTCATACTGTGTGCCTACCTAGATCCCATTTTCTTCCTTTGAGGGGTTTTCAAAAGGTGTTTCGTGAATTCTAATAACCATGTTCAAATTGTGAACCTATAAGGAATACCTAAAAAATTACAAAAGTTATCTAAAGTATCCCAAACATAACCCAAACACAATAAAAACTTACAAAAATGGTTTTTGATCTTGGAAAATACTATTCTATAATTTACTAATAAAGAGTAGAAAACTGATATTAGACATTACAAGTGATTTTACAAAGGTAAGAGGGAACCACCTCGCACATATCATCATCCAAAAATGATGTAAAAAATAAGGAGATATATAGGACTATGTTGTGATCATTTTTTATCTCCCTCTTTGATAATTCATCAACCAATTGGTTGTATTCCCTATAAAAATGTAAAACAATTATATTTATTCAGTTATCATGATTAAGTAATCTAATCCAATATGAGGGAATTTTCCTTGGTACATTCCTAGTTCTCATCTTCAAAGCGTAGATACAAACTTTATAGTCAAATTTTATCAAAATGGATGTCTATTTTTGGTGAGAAATATTCTTAATAGAAAAAATAAACAACTATAACTTGGATTTATAGTTAGTACCATTTCTTCTATAATGATAAAAATAGCCATTGAAAAATCTATGATGTGTTAAGAAAATACATCCAAAACCCAAGTGTCCTGGTGTTATAGAGGTCACACCATCAACATTTTCCTTGATCCATGAATTTATAGGAGGAATATGTCGGATAGATTTAAGAACTAGAGGTTTTTTGGTCTACCCAGAACTCCCAGTAGCCACATGATTTTCATATCATCATTACTATTGTGCGTTGAGAAGAGTTGTACTTTATTAGTAGAATTTACATCCATGTGTAAGGCCATTAATCTCACATGAATAGGTGGAATTTGATATTTAAAGGACTTATCTTTTTTCCCTTCAATATTAAGGCAATGATAGACCCCATTGTAGCCATAAGAAGGTGTTTCATTTGATTAGAAAAGTTACTAGAGCTGTTGATGAAGATCAGGAGCTGCTCCAATGTTTAGCTCACAATTATCATTAAAAAACAGATGTCAAATATATTCCTATAGTGTCTGTGAAACATCATAGGTAATGAAAAGGTATTTTTCATTTTCCTCAGACCTAAAACAAAAGAGTAACTCATATACATTGTGTTTTCCATCCTTCTTGAGCAGATCGAGGGTGGGAATTTTTTTTCAAATTCACTTATAAAGAATAAATCTAGAATGTGGAATGATATGTACCATAGAACTGGAAATGGAATGCTACTAGCATATTGGTGATCCTAATTTCCACCTTGTAGTATTATTTTAAAATGAATTAACTAGTATTTTCGGGCTTCCATACCAATGTGTCAATTTCCATGAAGGAAACTTGTTTGGTTTCCAACACATTTAGCAAAATAATAATGTCAATCCTATTATGTTGTTTCATGATATGATCAATGGTCATCATCAGTCTATTTATAGGAGTGTTCATGTTGTCTTTAAGAGGTCCATCTGTCCATAAAGTTTCCCAACAGTTGAGATTACATTTTCTACAAACTAACCAATTTTAAGTATTCATAATACCATTGAATAATTATATAATTCAGTTCCACATTGATGATTTTATTTAATATGGATACCCATCCAGCATTATACCTTTCAATATACTTGATAAAAAATACAGGAAGCCTCATTGTTGGTTATTAAGTTCCATGTTAACTTACCAACAAGGACATCATTGAAATTCTTTAGATCATTCACTCCAATCCACGCCATATCTATTGGTTTGATACATTTTTTCATTAGACAGTGAAATTATTTCATATCATTGACTGGCCAAGTCCAATTAAAATTTGTAATCATGTATTGATGAACCATTATGACACCTCTTGGTCATCGGTAATGATATAAGGAGTAGAGAAATTTTTATGTAATCACGGAGTTGATAAGGAACACCCACCCACCATGAGACATGGATTTCAAAATCCATTGATCTATTTTATTGGTGATTCCAACATGTATTCTTCTAGAAACGTTTTTGTACTTTTCCATAAAACAAGGGAAAACCAAAGTAGTTGAATGGTAGTGATCTCCTTTTCACACCAAGCCTCCTAGTGGTCCTATTTCATTCCAACATAAATTCCATCACCATACACAAAAAATTATTTTCCCCATTTGATAATCTATCAATCCACCTAATCATAGTGTGTGAAACATTAATTTATACACATTATGTTTTTCATTGAATATTTCCCAAATAATAGAATGTAATCTACATACAATAGGTGTGATAGTAGTTAGTACTCTCTCCCAAATATCTTTTGTTTGTACATAAAAATACAAGAATTTTCTTTGAGGAATCATATTAGATAATATTAATAAATTATAGAGAGTATCCATGAGAGTAGATGCCCGTTCCCCAAACCCCTTTTGAATTGGGAGAGGCCTCTATGGGACAAATTTTTTGGAATAGATAGCCTTTCAAATGAGAGAATGATATTAATTAATCTAATGAGAATGTTTTAAAATAAATGCCTCCTTAAGATATTGAATGGTAAAATCTATTTGAGAGTTTTAAAATCCTCATTGAGATAAATATTTATAGAAATACACCCTTACATAAAATTCCTATTTATTTTTTTAAAATTTCTGAGGCTGCATATAAATAGCTCTGAAAGCAACTACTACCTAAAAATCCAAACAAATTTTAGGTTTTGTTATATTTGTCCATTCCCCCCATTATGATCGTCATAATTTTACTAATGACATTCAGAATCATATTCCCAATAGAAATGGGTCTAATGTTTTTTTTGAGAGAAATGACAGATAACATTAATGAAAAAGATTATCAGACATACATAAGAAAAGCCACAGAGGGAAATTGTCCACCGAGAGCTAGTTGGCATCGAAGGGGCCGGATGCCGCCAGCTGGTTGGTCGCATTGTTTCATTCTCTTTTGGTAAAGGAGAAATTGTAGAATGAAAAGCATTGGTAGAGCGAGAGAATTCTCCTTTTGATGATGCCAAAAGACTGCAGTCCGACATCATTGTGCTTAATGGAATCAATCACAGTGAGACAGTCAGACTCAATATTGATATCAAGCCATCCATGATCCCTAGACAGTATCATACCTTCTAGGATAGCATAGTCCTCAGCCAAGGCAGGTTCCCAAAAGACCTGATGTGATTCATATTTTGCAGTAATGATTTCCCCCAGATGATTTCGGGCCAGGAGACCGAGGGAGACAGGTCCACCCTTGGGGAGATACGCATCCACGTTTATCTGGTTCCATGACATGCACTATGTTATAATTATACTAAATCAAGGGAAGAATATTATTAATCATCTTTGAGGTGTTTTCTATCCTATAACCAGCATAAATTTCTTTAAAATAATATTCCAATATCATTGAGATTCCATTTTTATTGGTTTATGGATATCCATTAATTTTTATGACATTATTTCTTACCTTTATCTTATTCTCTCAATGTATTCTATGAAATAAACTATAGTTTATATCCCCTAATTTCAGAAAATTCTAATTTAGAGGATTTCTAGGTGAACCATTTTGATTGTTAGAAGATCATCCAATATAGAATATGCATGGATTTATCTCTAGAGGGAGTGATATAGTTAGGATTTCTATCTTGGTATATTTCTATGGGATTTTCAACATCCTTTATATCAATGTCATAATTTGAAAATTGAGTTATTACTCCATTTTATTAGAATCCCTTTGGTGTGTTTTAACATTCAATCAAATGTTTGTAGAGGGATTCCAATTATTTCCGTCATTAAAGCTTCCAAAATGGTCAATCTGAATCCAATAATGAAAACACATCCATTTTTTAATAAAATGGAAGATGGGGTGACCTATTTGGGTTGGAGAGATAAAAAATTATGGGATTAGGATCTGGATGATATTTGGGAAAAGTGTATCCTGAAACTCTATTTGACACACTAATTTACTCCATTTATACAACACAAATTTTATGATTCCTTGCATGTTTCAAAATTAAATGATACCTAATCCAAGTTAAATCACCCCTAGAAATTTGAACATCAGTGATGGATTCACTAATCAATGAATGAAAATGATTCAACATATTCATTCCATTTAAATGTAGAACCAATGTTTTCTTAATGTGTCAAAACAGAGTTGAAATTCACTATAATCACTCACTTGTGAGACATAGTCTCAATGGTTGACATTAATTCCCTTGCTAATTCTCCCCTCATAATATAATATGTATATGCATAAAAAAGTGACATGAGTAGTGTGGCCTGATTAATTGAAGAATAAAGTAATACTTTGTTCTTGCTCGGTGCAAGTTGAAATTTTCATACTTTCATTCTTATCAATTCATAACTGATCCATGTTTATTTGGTATTGATTTAAAGAAACAAAATTATACCAAATGGATGGCCATTTTAAGACCTTCTATCTCTCAACAATCATCATCATTTCATTAATTCCAATAAGCACCATTTTTTTGACATAATAAAATTTCTTGGGGATATTTTCATTATGTTGTTCTCATGACCTAGGAAATTCCAATAGAATAGCTTCATTATTGAAGGGTTTTCCCCTTGTTACAGGTCACCTTTCCTACTCCGCCTTAGAATGGACTTTTCTATTTCCCCTTTTTCTATATTTCCATCCCATCATTAGGGTTGACTTCCATTTTGGATTCCTCTATGTTATCATGTTCCTCTCTAGTTCTCTATTAATAAATATTATGACATTCCTCATTGATCCTTGTCTGTATAGGGTGTTGTGAATTCTCAGTCACATCAACCCAAAAGCTACCAATTAGGGTAGTGAACATATATTTGTGATGTGATAGGTTCAGGAGATTGAGTAATAGATGCTTGTTTTTTGGAAGCCTATGAGTAAAGCACTTGGAAAAATTACTCCATCATGTTTACATCACCAAATGGTTGGTGGAATGGTTCCCATGCTACCCATCATTAATTCATGTATCATTTTAGAACTTATGTAAATTTACTGCAATGTTTGATGTATGTAGTACACGAGTCTTGTTTTTTAGTTCCAGAGTTCCCTCTTCATTCAGAGTCCTAGGGTTCTTAGTAGAATATATTCCTCCATCCCTCTCTCTATAAAATATGAGAGTGAGAGGTTTCCCCTATGAATTATCTTCAGTATCATGACTTTCTACTCCATCATTGGTGTCATGCAGATCACAGGTGTCCCAAATATATTCATTATTTTGAAATGAAACCATTGGGAATTATTGTATGTTATTAGATGGTGTGGTCATTAAAAAATTGTTTTCCACACAACATTTCTATTAATCCTCCTCTATTAAGGCCGTAGGGGTTCCATATGGGGGAATATAGACAACTAGAATCCCATGAGATATTTTTTAAATCCCCTATGAGGATACATGGTTATTGACCATTGCAGTTTCAACATGGGTGACATTCATGAAGTCCACATTCCGGATCATAGGAATTCCCCAAATTATTTTTTATATTGAAACTATTAGGCCTCAATAGTCATCACATCCTCAATATTTTTATTGGTGGTCATCATAAGTAGGGTGGAGATTACTGGTTTTTTCAATTCCATCCACAACTTGATTCGAAGTCATCACTATCAAAATATTGTATACATTAGAAGGGCCAAAATAGGATATACCATTGGAATGAGAAGGTATGATTCTATATTTTCCTTTACTTATCTTATAGTTAGAAACATCATTACCATTAATTTTATAGAAAGTGAATTATTTTTCCCTGTTTCATTTAAATATAAGATCAATAGAAATAATTCAATTCATGAAAAATTTTTCCTTCCTTTCATATTGACTCATAAGATTAATTCTATCATCTATTTTGGTTAACACCACTTCCTCCACCAAATAATAATACATATCAATTTCCACCAAAATCCAAGCATTTTTTTCATACCGTAGATTTTTAGTTTTCATGTCCATCCTAATAGTATTCCCCACAACAGAAGGTATGTACCAATGAATTAAAGGATGTCAAATATAGTCAATTCACCTTGAAAAAGAGAACTCATACATGTATTTTCAAATTCAGTAAAGGGTTTAGATTAATGTTTTTCTCCAAGTCCTGTATTCATAGGAAACCATGCCTTTAAGATATTGATTAAAAGATCCATGTATGTTGATTATGTTCATCATATGAGAAGACCACATGATATCATCCTCGACCTATTTATTTCATATTCAATTCACAAAATCCCTAATTCTCAGAAATCCTTCGAGTGAGGTAATTGAATTTACAAAACCTCTCACCCTTCTAAAATAGGGCCCACACGAAAATATATTACATGTAAATATTCACACATTCTTCTATAGCCTTATAATTTACTGATACATGAGTTATCTTACCCTATTTGAAAACACTTCTAGAAATAGGTAGATCAATGTTCGATGAATAAGTATTAGTAGTATATTTGACTACCTCTGTGATGTTTTTCATCAAGATAGACATATATGGAGGGGCACAAACTTTCTCTTTATACTTGTATGCCATAAGATGAAACATTTACTTATTTACATCATGATCCACCAAGGATGATGATATTTCAATTTTCACAGGATTCATCTACTCACAACCTACAAAATGTTTAGGGGGTTTCCTAATTTCCATTTTCACCTCAATCTCCCCCATTCCACTTTTCAAGCATCAAAATAACACAATCTTCACACATTACGTACATAAAATTAAATAAACAAAGGGTTAATTGAATTTCAGGGTTCTATAGAAACAAGTTTCTAAGGTTTTGGAAAAATTTATACTCATTGTAATATTTTATAAATTTATGATGAAACTACGTGGTCTTCCTCCTCCCACAAACATTAGAATTATCCAATGGTTCACCATTGATTATTTGGATTTTTTCATCATAAGGGGAGAATAAATAAATATATTAAATCTATCTATTATGAATCATAAATAACTATTATAATATAATTAAGGAGTCTGTAAAAGGGAAATCAATATTCAAAAATTTGATATGATTATGGGGATGTTTATCAATATTATGTACACAAAATTTCATTTCACTATGGTATATAATTCCTTAAAAAAATGATCACCATGAAATTGTTGTCTTAGGACACTCTCTATGATAATGGTATTGGTTTGATGTATTTTATTTTAAATTTTTCTAGATTAATTAAAAAAAATATAAAGTTGGATATTTAATATCCTTTGTTTTATTGTAATGATTCTTCTATTTGTTTCGACACATTTTGTGTGATCATTTTTCTATTTCACCTAAATTTTGATTTTTATCTATCAGTAAAAATTTTATTTTTAAATCTGTATCAATTCATTTGATACATTATTTATCGTAAATGTTTTTTTTATATCATGATTACTAAAATTTTCACATGGTTCAAGAAGGATACCTATTTAAATTTACAGTCTCTATAAAGATCAAGTTATAATGATACAAAGTTGAAAACTCTAAAATGGTAAAAATTTATAATATTTTGCATAAGAAATATAAATAAAATTATATAAAGTGGTTTTAAATATATTGTTGTGATATATGAAGGATAAAAGATAGAAATATATAAATTAAAATAGGTTGGAGAAGAATAAAATATACAATAATGATTTTATGAATGGAAAATAAATCTATAGATGAGTTTTATAATAATTTTTATCTTTAAAATAGGATAAGTTGGATGAATGCTCATGGTTTTCCATGATAGTATAATTTATTTCTATAAAATAATATTTTTTGAATATCAAAAACAAATTTATGTTGAATAATGGTTAATATAGAAAAATATGATGATGTACTATATTTAATTTATGAGATTGAGATTTGTGTGCTGATTTATCAAATTTAGGATAAAAATATGGAGATATTACTTCTCATCTGATAGATCAATAATGATAAATTATATGATAAATTCATATGGTGGTATCTTTTAAAGATCAATCATTTTTTGAATCATGATATTATAATATTAGTTGAATCATGATATGGATATCAAAAAAAAAGCTCTTTCAATATTCTAAATACTAAAATGCATGTTATTACTAATGGATGAAAAAACATGTAGTTCACCAAATAGATCCTTCCAGATAAAGTATATAGTAACAAGATTCTATAAATGATGTATCACATGAAATAGTTTTTCTTATGATTGAATCTGATAAGGGAGTTATTACAATATATAGAATATAGCTACATTATTATAATTAAATTGAATAAATCCATGATATACTTTTCAAAAAAATTAAGAAGTCATAAATTATGATGTTATTATGATGTTAATTCATAATAAAAAGATCTTGATGGGATTCACTAAAAACATGAAAACATTGTTGGAACCAAGAAATGAGGATGTTAGTTTATTGATTATTCACTATGAGCATTTAGATTATCTGATTGTGCTCAAAAGAAGATGTATGGTTGAACATGAAATTTAATATTGGATCAAATGATTACATTTTTATAGGAATTACAACTTTATAGATGTGTATAAGTGAGGTGATAAGTGTTTTTTTAATTTTTTTATGAGTTGAAGTGGTGATATTTTTATATTTTGGGAATCCAACAAAAGATTATATTGGTTGAAGCGGAAGAAGCTCATAGAAGTATACCAGATATTGTTACATCAAATATATGTATACCACATAGCCTTTGTGAGACTAAGGAATATAGAATTCAGGTTCAATAGATATAGATATAATAGACATAGAGGTACCAGATAGATATTTCATAAAATTCATGTGATCCACTATAGATGTCTTATTAATATAATTGTATCATATGTATATATAAATTTGATAACATGGGAAACTTGAATACTTTATTCCCTATAGATAGAATTAAATTTATGATAGTTGTCTTGAATATATAAAATTCATAATATATTGAAAATATAAGGATATATAAGTTTATACCTAGTAAATATGTAATTTCACACAATAGAGGATAACCATGTAAAACATATATTCTTTATTTTATTAAATTTCATTTATATTCAGGTGAAATTAATTTTTACTATTGTGAGGATCAAAAATTATCTTTTTATAGTAGTATATTTCAAGATAAAAGTTGTAAAAATTCATGACATATTCAACCCCCTATTCACAGGTGTTTACAAATTCATGTGAACTTTTCATGAATTCAAATATATATATTGAGTTTTAAATATAAATCTTGAACTCTTGATAAAATTTCATTGATCTAGTTTCATATTTAATGCAATTATAATTCACTCTAGCATAGTTTAAGCTTCTCTAATAAATATTACACATCTAAAAAAAATTAAAAATATACATTCAATATATAATAGAGAATAAATTGTGTTATTAGAAAAATAATGTTAAGATTATATCATTGACCACACACATCTACTAAAACCAATTACATATGATTAGATCCATATGTTATTTTGTGTAATCCAAATTATTAAAAATGTGTGATCAAAATGAAATAAAAATTAAACACAATAATATCCATAAATCCAAAATATAATTAATTCTAATGAATGCGTATTTAATAGATGATTTCATACGATGGTATTTGGTACATTCCAAACTCAAATAACCCTTATCATTTTTTTATATTTGAAAAAAGATAAAAAAATAACATATAAAAAGATTGAATATTTTATTAGTTTAGGATACTATATACATATATTTTTCTGAAATTTACTTTTTTAAAAACTGAAATACAACATATATTCCAATGTGATAATTATTATTTTTTTACTATATACATTAAATCGATAATAGATCTCTTAATGCTATAAGGGGTAAATGAAAAAATAATTTGTGGTGACAAAAAATTCACAAGAAAATGAAAGGGTTTAACCAAATCAATCATAAAAATATGTTAATAATATTTCTAAGATAACCAATGATAAACTTATATATATATAACTATGACCATAAAATGATAATATATCAAAAGATGAAATAAAAATATTAATAAAGATAATCTAACCAGTAACTTGTTCTATTATGATTTAATTCATATATCAAATATCATAATAATATGTCAAGATATTTCTTCAGGAAATCATACAAAAATTAGTTTTCAATTTTTTAAATAGCTAGTCTACATTGTCTCTTGAAACCTACTGATGCATCACAGGACAATAAAGGGTACAACTATCCATCATATGAAATGAATAACTAATTTTTTAAGGATAATTGATATTGACATTCATATTGAAATACTAGAATATAAAATTTTTATATTTTTCCAATACAATAATTTGAGTAAAATGATCACAATAAATAAGTATATATTTATGTTGTATCGAATCCTAAGGTAATATTATCTTTAATGCATAAGATACATTAAAGGATATAAATATATATAAAAATAATTTTAGAATCCCACAAGGTCATTTATTTTGGATAATACAAATTTCATTTTAGATTAATTTTTTTAAATCATAAAATTTCAATAATATTTGGGAAAAAAATTTCTTTGGAATATTTCCATGAATCGTTAAAAAGAATACTCGATGGAAAACAAATATCATGATTATAGAGAAAATTACCTTTTTGAAAACATTAAAACCAATATTCTTTTCACATTTCTCCTAAAAAGTACTTTTTCTTGATATTATAAGAATATCTATTATACACCTTTTTATAGAGTTTCCAAAATTACTAAAAATTATGTTATTCATTCTTTAAGGGGTATTAAATAATTTCATAATAACATTTTAATGAATATATGTAAAAGAAATTTCTTCAAAATATGAAATCAATTTCAGATTTAAATAAAATAATTTTTTATACTATTATGTAAAAAGATATAGAAAAATACAAGGAAAAAAATATAATTTTCAAATACTAAATAAGTACATGGGTTTTTTATAAGCCTAAAGGTGTAAATCTATTATATAATGAGACTAAATAGTTTTTACATGATCTTATCCCAATCCCACTATGATATTGTAATCTGATTTTGATTCCCTCTCCCTAATGTGATTTAATTTTCATATTCATATATTTACGTTCTTTTTGAAGGATACTGAAAATTATTTTCATGTTTACATTATTATGGAATTATAATATACATCAACGTTTTCATATGATTATTATGATTCTTTAATAAAACTACAATTGTCTTACACTCCTTTTTTATTTTTATAATATATTTATATCTATTCTATGTTGTCTTGCATACATATGATTTTATAATTATGATTTATTTAAATGTTTGAATTGTTTATCTTTTGAGCTGCCCATTTTTTAATTTTTATTTATTTACCAATTTGTTTTAAATGTTTGAAGTATATAGAATCCATTATTAAGTATATAAAATGTTAGAAATGTTTGATAGTTTTTATGGATTAAATAGTTATGAATATAATGGGAAAAAATTGAATTTAAACAAAGAAGATGGTTTTTGATAGTTAAAGTTTATGTATAATTTTATGAAACTCAAACAAAAAAGGTATTGAGAATGTACTGTAATGAAGTATTTTAGCAATGTAATGTGTTCGAGATAGTCAAGTCTAGAGGTCATTTTAGTTTGAATCAGAGCAGTGTTTAGGTAAATTTGGAGATTGGTATTCATACATTGGAGGATAAATTGGGAGTTAGAAATTTCACTAATGTGTGAAAATTAATGGTTGATTAAAATTTTAATCATATAAATAACCCATGAGGTAATGTGAATTAATATTTTGGGGATTATGATAAGATTAATTTATCAAAAACAAAGAGATGAGTCTGAGGGATATTTCTATGTGTAAGATAACATCTTCAATTTTTTTAAAGGAGATAATGTTTTGTTTTCCATAAAAATATATAATTTTTTTGATATTATAAGTGGATGAGTGAACTGGAAAATATTTACCTTGATCTTATAAAATAAAAAATTGAATATTGGGTACTCAATTACCAGTTACATGGGGCATGAAAAAACTCCTAGCTATACACAAGGGTTGACACTCGTAGGGTATTTTTTTAGTCCATCAAATTCTCATTGGGAATAGTTATAAAGAATTTATTTTATATAAACATTATGGTATTAGGTTAAGAATTAAAATTGAGACTGTCATTATGCATTTTATATTGAAATGAATATATCAAATGATGAAATGAATGTGTAATTTTATAAGGTATATTAATATTGAATTTTTATGTTCAAACTATCATTTAATCAGAATTTATTGATAACCATTTTGTTTTTTAGAATTATTCTGAACATGGAACTTAAGAATTATTCTATGAAATATATGTTTCTAGAAACCAATATACCTTTTAACTGAGTAATATAGACTGAATAAACTATTATGAATCATGGTATATTCATTTAATGATGGAAATAGTGAGTTTTTTGGTGTTACCTTATGGTGGGATGTTTATATCAATTTAGAAATTAATTCTTGACAAATTTATGTATTTCACACATTGGAGATATTATTTGATAATATTATTGAATATTATAAAATTTATGATAATTTTTTAACTTTTATTGATTGACCACCGATATATTTCAATATAATGGTTCCATATATTGAACTGTACAAATAATATCAATATTTTATTATGAAAAATGATCAAAGTTTGTAGATAACTAGACAAAATAAATTTTTAGGAATTGGAAACACTATGGTCTAATATATACATGATATTGGATAATTAAATGGATAATTGAATTTTAAAAACATAATTTTATTCTACTCAAATAAAATCAATTTTTAAGGGTATAAGATACAGTTAATGTTTGTAGTAATATATAAACTCATAGTTATATAATTTATTAGTGAAAAAAATTTATTTTTCTGTAGTATGTTAGGGAGTATATATGATTAGGTTATATACATTATGTGGTACATGGTTTTATGAATGGAAAAACAATTTAGTTTGGTAACGTGTTTTATCATAAATTATTCAGGTATATTTCATAGTAGATATTATAAAAAAATTATGAATTAGTTATTAATACAATCAGAAAGGTTAAAATTTTGGAATAATTAAAATGGAAAGGGTTAATTTCATTAATGACACACAATATAAATATCTAGTTTTTAAATTTTTTTGTTCTTCTAATGATGTCATATCTACTTAATATCCATCTCTATGGATGATAATAAACTAAAAAAAATCATATTATATATTTGAAAATATTTACTGTACAGAGTAGTTTTAATTTGACTTGAAAGTTTACTCTTAAATTATAGTAAAACCACAATTTTCGATTGGGATTTGTAATGGAATCACATAAATTATGATCGGTAAGTGTATCGACAATTAAAATAAGTCGTTGGAGAATCAGATTTAGTTTCATAGGTCTATGTATTTTTCTAACTAGGGTACATGGTTTCATATCCACAATACAGGATACACCATGTTGTTCCATAAGTGTGAGGTTCTTTGTAGTTTAATTTTTATAGTGAAAAATGATTTTCATTTTTAGTGCTTAGATTTTAAAAAATAGTGCAATATTTTTTAAATATAGAGTGAGGTGAATTGGTTATGGGACTTTGTGAATAGGTTTTTCATAGTATATGATAAGAAATACATATTATGGAATAAGTATCCCTGACTAATATGCATGACTTGACCATGATTTGAAAATATTATAGACCAATAATATTAGATGGAAGTTTTGTGATAATGTTAACCACACAACTGTCACTCTATTTAGAAAAATATACAGTTAAACAATTCTCCCTATTAATGGTGGAGTTTTAAAAAATTTACCTTCATGTTTTTATCACTATCCCAAATACATATAATATTCTTCAAATTGTATCCATATTTGATTTATCTCTCCCCCTTCTTTCTTCCATGGGGTATCTCTATAAACTATCTTATATTTCATTCACTATAACTATATAATAACATCATATAGTAACCCTATGATGCTTTTATCTGTTTCTCTTATTTTTTTATCCTTTCTTATCCAAATACAGAATTTGATATAAGGTTATATAAGATGATGGTTTAATAATCTAGGGATGATGTGAATTACATATACCCAAGCATGATGATGCCCCTAGATAATGTTGGCATGGGGTTTCCAAATATTTTGATAAAGACATGTTACTATTTCATTTTACCTAGGTATTTGAGTTAAAGTAATTTTTCCTCATTTTAGTCATTAATTTTGTAAGCGATTTGGACTATTTGTTTATTGAGAACGAGGAAAAAGCCTTCAGAATATGGTTGGAAACGATTTAGGTTTAGTAGGATTATCTCGTGATTTACTTTTATATTATTCATATAGGGTAATATTATTTGATAGAATTAGTCTATTAATTAATTATAGATTCATTATAATTATTTAATTGGGGATTTATTATATACGTTATGGATAGGAATGGATTGATAGTTGCGTATTGGTTTTAGATGAGATAGATTAGTGGGACTTTTGGAATGATATTAATAAAAAGGCCTTATACATTATTATGGTGTTCACTATAATTATCCCAAACTACTGTTTAATATTTACGTTTCATTTATTGTGTGGAATCTCTTTAAATACAGTTTATAATAAAAAAATAAAATAGAACCATATGTTCTGTCCATACCCTTATTAATCCCACAGTAATATGTATTATTTAAAATTTATGAGGGGTGATTCTAGTGGGACACTCCAATACGTAATTTAATTTAGTTTTTCTTTGTGTAATTAGTTGGTAGAATAGTTTATGAATGGGGTGATGGGTAACATGGTTAAAAGGAAATTGGGAAATGATGGGTTTGATTAAATTGATAGAAAATATAAAAATTATAAAGAGAAATTTTTTACATAATTTAAATTGAAAAATATTTATGAACTCCATTGAAGTTTTGGGTTTTTATAATATTTTGGAATGATTAAAAGTGAATTTTTTAATATAATGAAACGTGTATCTTTATTATAAAAGGTAATTATTCTAAATATTAATTTTTTTATATGGGAACTGAGGTAGATATATTCACAATAAAAATTGGATTGAATGAATTTATTTTAGTATAATAGGACTTTACTTGAGTGCATGATTATTATTGGAGTAATACCTTGTGTGTAATCCCTTGAATTATGCTTCTGATATGAAATGGGTGGAATTAAATTAATGAATGTGGATTATATTAGGGGACTACGAGGAATTCTTTGGGGGATTCATCATGGGATTGATGTATAAGGCCCCAGCCTTAAACCTTACTTAATATTGAATTAAATGAATAATTCACATTGAGGATCTTTTCAGGTTTAGAGTTTTATAGAATTAGAACATAACTATTACATCTAAAAAGATTAAAAAGTAGACACTTCTACTATGTTTCCATAAAATAAAAAAAACTCTTAAAAAGAAACGTGTCTAGTTCCATGTTTTATATAGCATGAAATTCCCTTGATCCTATCCTTGACCTTATTCCACTTTAAGTCCCGTGAAAAAAATTTCGAAAAACTTGGGGTGAGCATAAAAAGCTCAGTAAGGGATACAAAGAGAATGAAAACTGTTAGTTTTTCAAACATCAAGTAAACCATGTATACTATATCAAAGTAATACCTTCACCTTCATGAAGTAGTAAAAAAAATCTTCACTGAATAAAGTATCATTACTTACCTTTTTGTAACCAAAGGATTACCATAAAACCCATATAAAGAACACATAGAATATATAAAGGTAACTTGGGACATAAACATACTTAAGTGGAATAACCATACGGTCGACTTCCACACATATCACTTAATGCAATAGCCATAAGGCCAATTTCCATACATACTTAATGGAATATCCATACGACCGACTTCCATACCCAATGCATTGGAGGTTATAACGTAACCACCCGTCCTGGTATTCACGGCACCACCCGTCATATGGTTTATAACGTAACCACCCGTTAAAATGTCCAAGTACCAATATAAAATCATAAAACATAAAACCAATATAAAGGAATGATAACATTTCCACATTTCAATCACAATATATCATAAATATATTGACATAATAGAATCCTTTTTCAAAACCATTTTCAATACCAAAATACATAAAAGAGTATATGGTATTTATTTTATTCTAAAAACATTACGGCTTGTTGAGGAAGCCAAAGACCAAAATAATACTCGTGGTGGCGGAAAAGGTCGTTGTCACCGCGTACGTTAAAAAAACATTCCTTTTTGTCGTTTAGTAAAACGCTTCGTAGAAAAAGATTCCTTTTGTATAAAAGTAAAAGTCAAAGGAGTTTATACACCGTAAAAAAGAAAGTTGTGTATAAAACGAAATATGCCTCAATGAAAGGAGATTGAGACGAAGTCCCTTACCTCGGGTCTGACTTGACTCGATCGTTTTTTAACGTCCTGAATAATAAACTTGAGTTAATTTATACTTGATTAAGAAACTTTTTAAAGTTCATTATTCCTTTTATATCACTTATTTCCATGTTATAAACATTATGTAACCATTTAAGTTAATAATGTTTGTTTTGTCAATATTTGGTTCTTAAGTCGAAAGTAGACTTCTTACAGTTACATGTTGTTCGTGTGGTCAAAGGTTCTTTATATCCAGAATGAAATTCCTGATTTGGATATCATGTATATCATATATATCCAGCATATACATGTATTTATAATATTATATAATCATTTAGAGGTAAGAAATGAAATGCACCGTTCATGGAGACGGTAAGCCGTACGTACGCATGAACGCTACTTTCATTTCTTTGTCATATTAGTGGAAATAAAACTAAATGAGAGGTATGTATATTTTAATTCCAGAATTATATTCATCATTTAGATATATCATTAATTATATATATACATTAAATACATGTAATTTTAATAGTACATTACATTTGGGGATAAGAAATGAAATGCACCGTTCATGGAGACGGTAAGCCGTACGTACGCATGAACGCTACTTTCATTTCTATCTCATACTTTAATGGAAAGAAATAATAATGATATAGAGGTATATTATAATTCCAGTATAAAATCATATATAATAACTTTAAATCCATCCTTTACACGTCCCACATATGGCATTAATGAATCACATCACTTTTAGGGGGCGGTAGTCCGCACTTCCTTAAATGAAGATATCGTGTTTACCCAAAATGGAAACCATAAAGGTATGAAAAAAACGAAAAATACAGAAGCTTAAAGAAAACATAAACATATTATATATCATATATAAAAATAGTGACATCATAATGGCCACCCTTGAAGGTGTTGAATGAGTATTGAACAATCATCGTTTCGGGAGGCAGAATTTCGCCATCCAAGGAAACCGTATGTTCTTTAACCATTTGATGTAGTTGTGTGAGAGGGTAGCTCAAATAAATATTATAACAACATCCTAGTATATTGAATATACTGTTGTTGTTACAAAAGAAGTAAATAAAAAGAGTTTAGAGGGTTGGAGAAGCAAAATTAAACAAATGAACAAGAGAGAATGAATTACCTTTAAATGTGTAACTCCCTTTTGATTTGAGCCTAAAGGCTTCCTTTGAAAGGATTCTTCCCAAAGGGAATCCTCTAGGATGAGGAGAGGGATGTGGAGAGAGTAATTGGGCAGGTTTTGGCCGAGCCAAAGGCTTGAGAAGTGTGTGAAATGAGGTAGAGGTGGGGGCCTTTTATAAGAGGAGAGGAGGGGCACTTTTGGAAAGTAAAGAAATATTACTTTATTTGAAAATGTGTTTCGGTTTTAAAAGGTCCCACATTGATATAATTCGTGGATAAGGTGATAAGGCTTCGAAATCCACTCATCCAATAAGTTTTGGACATGTGTAGTTCATAGATTTTACATTATCTTTCCATTTTATTTAAATCGTCAAATAATGATGTCATCGCTGCATCATTATTATGTCATTTATAATTTAATTTATTTAATGTCTAAAAATTATAAAAAAACAACTATGATGTATGAAATCTTTTAATCTTTCCAATGACTATTTATAATCAAAATTTGGACTTGTATAACCCCACTCAAAAATTATTTTAGTAAAACAATTTATGTTAGTGTCATTTTTACTTTAACACTAAATAAAAATATATTAATGTCATTTTCCAACTAAAGTAACTCCATGGGGTCCCCAAGTTGATCCATGGCTTGTCTTGGTCGGCCATGACTCACCCAATAGGTGTGGGACAAGTTTCATGGTGTTTTCACATTCTTATAATACCATTTTTACCTTAAACTACAATAATTACCTCTAATCGCGATTAATGAAAAAATATTACTATTCACCAAAAAATTATTTTCATCCCATTGAACCACATTTTACATACTAATGACAACCATGTATGTCATATTTTCAAAATTCAGTACACATTAGTGGTAAACTTTCATTTAACTGAAAAATCAGTTTGCTTGATTACCACTTAGTGGTTTCACTATTCATCAAAAATTGATGTTTTTCGGAAAAATCACAAAAATTCCCCCTAAGCTAAATTTGATATTCCGAATTCAAAAATGAAGTCTATTTTACAAAATTCAAAACATATAAGTCACATTAATTAATTTAATAATTAATTCCCGTTGTCAGAGCAAATAGCGTGTTTTCATAAAACAATAAGTATCAAAAGATTGACACTAGTTTAACTCCGATTTCAAAGTGAAATTAATTCCAATGACCACTATTGGATTTAATGGTAAAAATATTTTCTAATTTCACTTTAAAACCAATTCAAAAGATAATCTAATCATATAAATAAAATAGATTAAAAAGAGGTTTTGAATTAAAATACAACATTTTACACTATTCATTAAAAAAAACTTTATCAGAAAGGTACCAAAAATTTACACAAAGTAAATTTTGATGTCCCGATTCTAAAGAAGAGTTTTATTTGGCCCAAAATAAAGTATAAGAGTGATCAAAACTATATTTAATGACGGTTCACCATTAAAAGGTGATAAGTGAACCTTTAGTGAAAATTAGAGTATATATGCCCGTAAAATTGAACTCTTTCTGTATTTTAAGCCTTTATCATTTATTGGGTAAATGTATAAACATTTAAAAACATATCTAATCATATTTTAGTTATTTCTATCCATTCTCGCCAGTACAACGACTACTCGTTAACTAGCATTTAAAATAATATTATTTTATTACTTGTGTGCAATGTAAGTTTCAAAGAAACTCATCATTGCGTATCGGGTACGCTATCGAACATAACAACCTTTTTAAAATAAAATTAATATTTAATTCATAAATATTAATAAATATGAAAATTCTTTATTCTTTATTTACCTGGGATGTTACATCCTTCCCCCCTTTTGGGAATTGCATCCTCGCAATTTTATTCACTTATCAAAATAAGTGGGGGTATTTATCCCTCATAGCATTTTCAGATTCCCACGTTGCCTCTTAAATCACATGGGTTTTCCACAAAACCTTTACCTGATGAATCACCTTATTCCGTAACACTTGCTCCCTTTGGTCAAGAATATGGACCGGTTGTTCCTCATAAGATAGGTTCTCTTCCAGCGGAACTACCTCTGGGCTCAAAACATGAGATGGATCTGGCATATACTTTCTCAACATCGAAACGTGAAAAACATTGTGTACATGAGATAAACTCAGAGGTAAAGCCACTCGGTATGCAACTGATCCAACTCTTTCTAGAAATTCGTATGGTCCAACGAACCTTGGACTCAACTTCCCTTTCTTACCAAATCTCATCACAGTTTTCCAAGGAGAAACCTTGAGAAAAACATGATCACCTACCTCGAAAGATAGATCCTTCCTCCGGTTATCCGCATAACTCTTCTTCCTGCTCTGAGCTGTTCTCATGTGCTTCTGAATCAGCTGAACTTTTTCTGCCAACTCTTCTACCAATTCTCGTCCCATCAACTTCCTTTCACCAACTTCATCCCAGAAAGCTGGAGTTCGACACCGCTTCCCATATAATGCCTCAAATAGTTCCATCTATATACTGGAATGAAAGCTGTTATTATAAGAAAATTCAACCAAAGAAAGATGTTGGTCCCAACTTCCCTAATAATCCATCAAACAAGCTCGTAGCATATCCTCCAATGTCTGAATTGTTCGTTCTGACTGCCCATCTGATTGAGGATGAAAAACTGTACTAAAATTTTAATTCAGTACCCAACGACTTCTGAAGGCCTTTCCAAAATTTAAAAGTAAACTTGGGATCACGATCAGATATAATGGAGAGAGGAACTCCATGTAACCTGACTATCTCTTTAAGATACAAACATGAAAGTTGATCTAGAGAGAAAGTATCTCGTATAGAAAGGAAATGAGCAGATTTAGTCAAGCGATCAACAATAACCCAGATTGCATTATTACCTCGAGATGTCTTCGGTAATCCAACAACAAAGTCCATGGATATATTCTCCCATTTCCACTCTGGCACTGGTAAAGGCTGAAGCATCCCTTTCGATAACTGCCACTCTGCTTTAACCTGTTGACATGTCAAACACTTCACAGTAAAATCAGAAATATCTCTTTTCATTCCATCCCACCAGTAATACTCCCGCAGATCTCTGTACATCTTAGTACTGCCAGGATGAACAGAAAACAGAGAACTATGAGCCTCACATAACAACTCATTCTTCAACTGTGAATCACAAGACACACATAACCTCTACCCAATCCTCAAAACACAAACACAAACTTATCCAAGAACTCATGGAAAATTTTATTCATAAGGTCCATGAATACAACAGGTGCATTGGTTAACCCATAAGGCATAACTAAAAATTCATAATGGCCATATCTAGTACGGAACGCAGTCTTCGGAACGTCTGCTTCTTTTACTTTCAACTGATGGTACCCCGACCTCAAGTCAATCTTCGAAAAATAATGATCTCCCTGGAGCTGATACCACTTCATTCGATGGCCCAACATCTGCTGAAGTTGTTGCAAAGGATTTCACCACCCCTTTCTGCTTGTAGTCTGGCTGCATTCCCCTAGTTGAGTTCTTCGTTGGACACTCGTTTGCATAATGACCCATTTCATTACACTTAAAACATCTTACCGTTGGCTTTTTATTTCCTGCTTGATCATCTTCCTTACAGTTACGAGAAATATGACCAGACTTACCACACCGAAAGCACTTACCAGACTTGGATAAATATTATCCAGGATACATTTTACCACACTTCTCACAGGATGGATATTTGGTTTTCTTACCTCCTTGCTTCTTTGATGAATTCTTCCCCTTTTCCTGCCAAGTAGACCTCTTATTCTGTTGTTTTTCATAGAACAACTGATCATCGGCAAACTCCATTTCCACCTTCTCCACACATCGATCATGTTTTTCATAACTTTTGAACTCACGAGAAGCTAAAGACCTTCAATACTTTGGCTTTAACCCTGAGTAAAAACGGTTTATTTTACTATCAAGATCTCGTATGAAGTTTGGAGCATACCTTTCCAATCAAGTGAACTTTTCTTCATAAACAGCCACGAAATCATCCTCCTGCCTCAATTCAAGGAATTGTTTTTCTATCCTAAGATGAACCACCTTAGGAAAATATTTCCCAAGAAACATACCTTTGAATTCGTCCCAGTGAAGATCCTCAATCTCATCACTATCCCATATATTTTTCACCATCGACCACCACTGATCAGCTTCACCTTCAAAACGGTAAACAGAAAGACTAACCTTTTGATGTTCTGAACACCCCATGACATCAAAAATCTTCTCCAGTTCTTTAATCCACCCTTCAGCTTGCACAGGGTCAGATGATCCTCTGAATGATGGGGGATGTTTCCTCATGAAATGTTCCACCACTGACATGTTCCTCTGCGGTTGATCTGGCTGATCTCATGCATGGATACCACCACCATTTATAGCCTGAGGCAACTGTGCCATCACTGGAAGAAAACTGTTCAGTTCCGATTCCGACCATCTTAGGTTGCTGATTTGGAAGGTTATCTTCCTCCTGATGTCGTCCCAACATAGCTGCTTTGTTTCCTCTACGGAAAACCATTCTGAACACAGAAATATCTTAGGCGAAGCAACATGGTAATCCGTAAATGCTATATCATTTCAATCATATTATAATTTAACACTTTTCTAACTCCTAAAGTTGTCTAAACCAACCTTTGATACCAACTATAAGGCCCCAGCCTTAAACCTTACTTAATATTGAATTAAATGAATAATTCACATTGAGGATCTTTTCAGGTTTGGAGTTTTAGAGAATTAGAACATAACTATTACATCTTAAAAGATTAAAAAGTAGACACTTCTACTAAGTTTCCATAAAATAAAAAAAACTCTTAAAAAGAAACGTGTCTAGTTCCATGTTTTTTATATCATGAAATTCCCTTGATCCCATCCTTGACCTTATTCCACTTTAAGTCCTGTGAAAAACATTTCGAAAAACTTGGGGTGAGCATAAAAAGCTCAGTAAGGGATACAAAGAGAATGAAAATTGTTAGTTTTTCAAACATCAAGTAAACCATGTATACTATATCAAAGTAATACCTTCACCTTCATGAATTAGTAAAAAAAATCTTCACTGAATAAAGTATCATTACTTACCTTTTTGTAACCAAAGGATTACCATAAAACCCATATAAAGAACACATAGAATATATAAAGGTAACTTGGGACATAAACATACTTAAGTGGAATAACCATACGGTCTACTTCCACACATATCACATAATGGAATAGCCATATGGCCAATTTCCATACATACTTAATGGAATAGCCATACGGCCGACTTCCATGCCCAATGCATTGGAGGTTATAATGTAACCACCCGTCCTGGTATTCACGGCACCACCCGTCATATGGTTTATAACGTAACCACCCGTTAAAATGTCCAAGTACCAATATAAAATCATAAAACTTAAAACCAATATAAAGGAATGATAAAATTTCCACATTTCAATCACAATATATCATAAATATATTGACATAATAGAATCCTTTTTCAAAACCATTTTCAATACCAAAATACATAAAAGAGTATATGGTATTTATTTTATTCTATAAACATTACGGCTTGTTGAGGAAGCCAAAGACCAAAATAATACTCGCGGTGGCGGAAAAGGTCGTTGTCACAGCGTACGTTAAAAAACATTCCTTTTTGTCGTTTAGTAAAACGCTTCGTAGAAAAAGATTCCATTTGTATAAAAGTAAAAGTCAAAGGAGTTTATACACCGTATAAAAGAAAGTTGTGTATAAAACGAAATATGCCTCAATGAAAGGAGATTGAGACGAAGTCCCTTACCTCGGGTCCGACTTGACTCGATCGTTCTCTAACGTCCTGAATAATAAACTTGAGTTAATTTATACTTGATTAAGAACCTTTTTAAAGTTCATTATTCCTTTTATTTCACTTATTGCCTTGTTATAAACATTATGTAACCATTTAAGTTAATAATGTTTGTTTTGTCAATATTTGGTTCTTAAGTCGAAAGTGGACTTCTTACATTTACATGTTGTTCGTGTGGTCAAAAGTTCTTTATATCCAGAATGAAATTCATGATTTGGATATCATATATATCATATATATCCAGCATATACATGTATTTATAATATTACATAATCATTTGGAGGTAATAAATGAAATGCACCGTTCATGGAGACGGTAAGCCGTACGTACGAATGAACGCTACTTTCATTTCTTTGTCATATTAGTGGAATTAAAACTAAATGAGAGGTATGTATATTTTAATTACAGAATTATATTCATCATTTAGATATATCATTAATTATATATATACATTATATACATGTAATTTTAATAGTACATTACATTTGGGGATAAGAAATGAAATGCACCGTTCATGGAGACGGTAAGCCGTACGTACGCATGAACACTACTTTCATTTTTATCTCATACTTTAATGGAAAGAAATAATAATGATATAGAGGTATATTATAATTCCAGTATAACACCATATATAATAACTTTATATCCATCCTTTACACGTCCCACATATGGCATTAATGAATCATATCACTTTTAGGGGGCGGTAGTCCGCACTTCCTTAAATGAAGATATCATGTTTACCCATAATGGAAACCATAAAGGTATGCCAAAAATGAAAAATACAGAAGCGTAAAGAAAACATAAACATATTATATATCATATATAAAAATAGTTACATCATAATGGCCACCCTTTAAGGTGTTGAATGAGTATTGAACAATCATCGTTTCGGGAGGCAGAATTTTGCCATCCACGGAAACCGTATGTTCTTTAACCATTTGATGTAGTTTTGTGAGAGTTTAGCTCAAATAAATATTATAACAACATCCTAGTATATTGAAGATACTGGTGTTGTTACAAAAGAAGTAAATAAAAAAGAGTTTAGAGGGTTGGAGAAGCAAAATAAAACAAATGAACAAGAGAGAATGAATTACCTTTAAAAGTGTAACTCCCTTTTGATTTGAGACTAAAGGCTTCCTTTGAAAGGATTATTCCCAAAGGGAATCCTCTAGGATGAGGAGAGGGATGTGGAGAGAGTAATTGGGCAGGGGTTGGCCGAGCCAAAGGCTTGAGAAGTGTGTGAAATGAGGTAGAGGTGGGGCCTTTTATTAGAGGAGAGGAGGGGCACTTTTGGAAAGTAAAGAAATATTACTTTATTTGAAAATGTGTTTCGGTTTTAAAAGGTCCCACATTGATATATTTCGTGGATAAGGTGGTAAGGCTTCTAAATACACTCATACAATAAGTTTTGTACATGTGTAGTTCATAGATTTTACATTATCTTTCCATTTTATTTAAATCGTCAAATAATGATGTCATCGCTGCATCATTATTATGTCATATATAATTTAATTTATTTAATGTCTAAAAATTATAAAAAAACTACTATGATGTAGGAAATCTTTTTAGCTTTCCAATGACTATTTATAATCAAAATTTGGACTTGTATAACCCCACTCAAAAATTATTTAAGTAAAACAATTTATGTTAGTGTCATTTTTACTTTAACATTAAATAAAAATATATTAATGTCATTTTCCAACTAAAGTGGCTCCATGGGGTCCCCAAGTTGACCCATGGATTTTCTTGGTCGGAACATACTCACCCAATAGGTGTGGGACAAGTTTCATGGTGTTTTCACATTCTTATAATACCATTTTTACCTTAAACTACACTAATTACATCTAATCGCGATTAATGAAAAAAAATTACTATTCACCAAAAAATTATTTTCATCCCATTGAACCACATTTTACATACTAATGACAACCATGTATGTCGGATTTTCAAAATTCAATACACATTATTGGTAAACTTTCATTTAACTGAAAAATCAGTTTGCTTGATTACCACTTAGTGGTTTAACTATTCATCAAAAATTGAAGTTTTTCAGAAAAATCCCAAAAATTCACCCTAAGCTAAATTTGATATTCCGAATTCAAAAATGAAGTCTATTTTACAAAATTCAAAAAATATAAGTCACATTAATTAATTTAATAATTAATTCCCGCTGTCAGAGCAAATAGCGTGTTTTCATAAAACAATAAGTATCAAAAGATTGACACTAGTTTAAGTCCGATTTCAAAGTGAAATTAATTCCAATGACCACTATTGGATTTAATGGTAAAAATATTTTCTAATTTCACTTTAAAACAAATTCAAAAGATAATCTAATCATATAAATAAAATAGATTAAAAAGAGGTTTTGAATTAAAATACAACATTTTACACTACTAATTTAAAAAAAACTTTATCAGAAAGGTACCAAATATTTACACAAAGTAAATTTTGATGTCCCGATTCTAAAGAAGAGTTTTATTTGGTCCAAAATAAAGTATAAGAGTGATCAAAACTATATTTAATGACGGTTCACCATTAAAAGGTGATAAGTGAACCTTTAGTGAAAATTAGAGTATATATGCCCGTAAAATTGAACTCTTTCCGTATTTTAAGCCTTTATCTTTTATTGGGTAAATGTATAAACATTTAAAAACATATCTAATCATATTTTAGTTATTTCTATCCATTCCCGCCAGTACAACGACTACTCGTTAACTAATATTTAAAATAATATTATTTTATTACTTGTGTGCAACGTAAGTTTCAAAGAAACTCATCGTTGCGTATCGGGTACGCTATCGAACATAACAACCTTTTTAAAATAAAATTAATATTTAATTCATAAATATTAATAAATATGAAAATTCTTTATTCTTTATTTACCTGGGATGTTACATCCTTCCCCCCTTTTGGGAATTGCGTCCTCGCAATTTTATTCACTTATCAAAATAAGTCGGGGTATTTATCCCTCATAGCATTTTCAGATTCCCACGTTCCCTCTTAAATCACATGGGTTTTCCACAAAACCTTTACCTGATGAATCACCTTATTCCGTAACACTTGCTCCCTTTGGTCAAGAATCTGGACCGGTTGTTCCCCATAAGATAGGTTCTCTTCCAGCTGAACTACCACTGGGCTCAAAACATGAGATGGATCTGGCATATACTTTCTCAACATTGAAACATGAAAAACATTGTGTACCTGAGATAAACTCGGAGGTAAAGCCACTCTGTATGCAACTGATCCAACTCTTTCCAGAATTTCGTATGGTCCAACGAACCGTGGACTCAACTTTCCTTTCTTACCAAATCTCATCACACTTTTCCAAGGAGAAACCTTGAGAAAAACATGATCACCTACCTCAAAAGATAGATCCTTCCTCCGGTTATCCGCATAACTCTTCTTCCTGCTCTGAGCTGTTCTCATGTGCTTCTGAATCAGCTGAACTTTTTCTGCCAACTATTCTAACAATTCTCGTCCCATCAACTTCCTTTCACCAACTTCATCCCAAAAAGCTGGAGTTTGACACCGCTTCCCATATAATGCCTCAAATAGTTCAATCTATATACTGGAATGAAAGCTGTTATTATAAGAAAATTCAACCAAAGAAAGATGTTGGTCCCAAATTCCCTGATCATCCATCAAACAAGCTCGTAGCATATCCTCCAATGTCTGAATTGTTCGTTCTGACTGCCCATCTGATTGAGGATGAAAAGCTGTACTAAAATTTTAATTCAGTACCCAACGACTTCTGAAGGCCTTTCCAAAATTTAAAAGTAAACCTGGGATCACGATCAGATATAATGGAGAGAGGAACTCCATGTAACCTGACTATCTCTTTAAGATACAAACGGGAAAGTTGATCTAGAGAGAAAGTATCTCTTATAGAAAGGAAATGAGCAGATTTAGTCAAGAAATCAACAATAACCCAGATTGCATTATTACCTCGAGATGTCTTCGGTAATCCAACAACAAAGTCCTTGGATATATTCTCCCATTTCCACTATGGCACTGGTAAAGGTTGAAGCATCCCTTTCGGTAACTGCCGCTCTGCTTTAACCTGTTGACATGTCAAACACTTCACAGTAAAATCAGAAATATCTATTTTCAGTCCATCCCACCAGTAATACTCCCGCAGATCTCTGTACATCTTAGTACTGCCAGGATGAACTGAAAACGGAGAACTATGAGCCTCACATAACAACTCATTCTTCAACTGTGAATCACAAGGCACACCTAACCTCTTCCCAATCCTCAAAACACAAACACAAACTTATCCAAGAACTCATGGAAAATTTTATTCATAAGGTCCATGAATACAGCAGGTGCATTGGTTAACCCAAAAGGCATAACTACAAATTCATAATGGCCATATCTAGTATGGAACGCAGTCTTCAGAACATCTTCTTCTTTTACTTTCAACTGATGGTACCCCGACCTCAGTCAATCTTCGAAAAATACAGAGCTCCCTGGAGCTGATACCACTTCATTCGATGGCCCAACATCTGCTGAAGTTGTTGCAAAGGATTTCACCACCCCTTTCTGCTTGTAGTCTGGCTGCATTCCCCCAGTTGAGTTCTTCGTTGGACACTCGTTTGCATAATGACCCATTTCATTACACTTAAAACATCTTAACGTTGGCTTTTCATTTCCTGCTTGATCATCTTCCTTACAGTTACGAGCAATATGACCAGACTTACCACACCGAAAGCACTTACCAGACTTGGATAAATATTCTCCAAGATACATTTTACCACACTTCTCACAGGATGGATATTTGGTTTTCTTACCTCCTTGCTTCTTTGATGAATTCTTCCCCTTTTCCTGCCAACTAGACCTCTTATTCTGTTGTTTTTCATAGAACACCTGATCATCGGCAAACTCCATTTCCACCTTCTCCGCACATCGAACAAGTTTTTCATAACTTTTGAACTCACGAGAAGCTAAAGACCTTCGATTCTTTGGCTTTAACCCTGAGTAAAAACGGTTTATTTTACTATCAAGATCTCGTATGAAGTTTGGAGCATACCTTGCCAATCGAGTGAACTTTTCATCATAAGCAGCCACTGAATCATCCTCCTGCCTCAATTCTAGGAATTGTTTTCCATCCTAAGACGAACCACCTTAGGAAAATATTTCTCAAGAAACATACCTTTGAATTCGTCCCAGTGAAGATCCTCAATCTCATCACTATCCCTTATATTTTTCACCATCGACCACCACTGATCAGCTTCACCTTCAAAACGGTAAACAGCAAGACTATCCTTTTGAGGTTCTGAACACCCCATGACATCAAAAATCTTCTCCAGTGCTTTAATCCACCCTTCAGCTTGCACAGGGTCAGATGATCCTCTGAATGATGGGGGATGTTGCCTCATGAAATGTTCCACCACTGACATGTTCCTCTGCGGTTGATCTGGCTGATCTCGTGCATGGATACCACCACCATTTATAGCCTGAGTCAACTGTGCCATCACTGCAACAAACTGTTCAGTTTCGATTCCGACCATCTCAGGTTGCTGATTTGGAAGGTTATCTTCCTCCTGATGTCGTCCCAACATAGCTGCTTTGTTTCCTCTGCGGAAAACCATTCTGAACACAGAAATATCTTAGGCGAAGCAACATGGTAATCCGTAAATGCTATATCATTTCAATCATATTATAATTTAACACTTTTCTAACTCCTAAAGTTGTCTAAACCGACCTCTGATACCAACTATAAGGCCCCAGCCTTAAACCTTACTTAATATTGAATTAAATGAATAATTCACATTGAGGATCTTTTCAGGTTTAGAGTTTTAGAGAATTACAACATAACTATTACATCTTAAAAGATTAAAAAGTAGAAACTTCTACTAAGTTTCCATAAAATAAAAAAACTCTTAAAAAGAAACGTGTGTAGTTCCATGTTTTATATAGCATGAAAATCCCTTGATCCCATCCTTGACCTTATTCCACTTTAAGTCATGTGAAAAACATTTCGAAAAACTTGGGGTGAGCATAAAAAGCTCCGTAAGGGATACAAAGAAAATGAAAACTGTTAGTTTTTCAAACATCAAGTAAACCATTTATACTATATCAAAGTAATACCTTCACCTTCATGAAGTAGTAAAAAAAATCTTCACTGAATAAAGTGTCATTACATACCTTTTTGTAACCAAAGGATTACCATAAAACCCATATAAAGAACACATAGAATATATAAAGGTAACTTGGGACATAAACATACTTAAGTGGAATAACCATACGGTCGACTTTCACACATATCACATAATGGAATAGCCATACGGCCAATTTCCATACATACTTAATGGAATAGCCATACGGCCGACTTCCATACCCAATGCATTGGAGGTTATAACGTAACCACCCGTCCTGGTATTCACAGCACCACCCGTCATATGGTTTATAACGTAACCACCCGTTAAAATGTCCAAGTACCAATATAAAATCATAAAACATAAAACCAATATAAAGGAATGATAAAATTTCCACATTTCAATCACAATATATCAAAAATATATTGACATAATAGAATCCTTTTTCAAAACCATTTTCAATACCAAAATACATAAAAGAGTATATGGTATTTATTTTATTCTAAAAACATTACGGCTTGTTGAGGAAGCCAAAGACCAAAATAATACTCGCGGTGGCGGAAAAGGTCGTTGTCACAGCGTACGTTAAAAAAACATTCCTTTTTGTCGTTTAGTAAAACGCTTCGTAGAAAAAGATTCCTTTTGTATAAAAGTAAAATTCAAAGGAGTTTATACACCGTATAAAAGAATGTTGTGTATAAAACGAAATATGCCTCAATGAAAGGAGATTGAGACGAAGTCCCTTACCTCGGGTCCGACTTGACTCGATCGTTCTCTAACGTCCTGAATAATAAACTTGAGTTAATTTATACTTGATTAAGAACCTTTTTAAAGTTCATTATTCCTTTTATATCACTTATTGCCATGTTATAAACATTATGTAACCATTTAAGTTAATAATGTTTGTTTTGTCAATATTTGGTTCTTAAGTCGAAAGTGGACTTCTTACATTTACATGTTGTTCGTGTGGTCAAAAGTTCTTTATATCCAGAATGAAATTCCTGATTTGGATATCATATATATCATATATATCCAGCATATACATGTATTTATAATATTAAATTATCATTTAGAGTTAAGAAATGAAATGCACCGTTCATGGAGACGGTAAGCCGTATGTACGCATGAACGCTACTTTCATTTCTTTGTCATATTAGTGGAATTAAAACTAAATGAGAGGTATGTATATTTTAATTCCAGAATTATATTCATCATTTAGATATATCATTAATTATATATATACATTATATACATGTAATTTTAATAGTACATTACATTTAGGGATAAGAAATGAAATGCACCGTTCATGGAGACGGTAAGCCGTACGTACGCATGAACGCTACTTTCATTTCTATCTCATACTTTAATGGAAACAAATAATAATGATATAGAGGTATATTATAATTCCATTATAACATAATATATAATAACTTTAAATCCATCCTTTACATGTCCCACATATGGCATTAATGAATCACATCACTTTTAGGGGGCGGTAGTCCGCACTTCCTTAAATGAAGATATCGTGTTTACCCATAATGGAAACCATAAAGGTATGCCCAAAATGAAAAATACAGAAGCTTAAATAAAACATAAACATATTATATATCATATATAAAAATAGTGACATCATAATGGCCACCCTTGAAGGTGTTGAATGAGTATTGAACAATCATCGTTTCGGGAGGTAGAATTTCGCCATCCACGGAAACCGTATGTTCTTTAACCATTTGATGTAGTTGTGTGAGAGTGTAGCTCAAATAAATATTATAACAACATCCTAGTATATTGATGATACTGGTGTTGTTACAAAAGAAGTAAATAAAAAGAGTTTAGAGGGTTGGAGAAGCAGAATAAAACAAATGAACAAGAGAGAATGAATTACCATTAAAAGTGTAAGTCCCTTTTGATTTGAGCCTAAAGGCTTTCTTTGAAAGGATTCATCCCAAATGGAATACTCTAGGATGAGGAGAGGGATGTTGAGAGAGTAATTGGGCAGGGGTTGGCCGAGCCAAAGGCTTGAGAAGTGTGTGAAATGAGGTAGAGGTGGGTGCCTTTTATAAGAGGAGAGGATGGGAACTTTTGGAAAGCAAAGAAATATTACTTTATTTGAAAATGTGTTTCGGTTTTAAAAGGTCCCACATTGATATAATTCGTGGATAAGGTGATAAGGCTTCGAAATCCACTCATCCAATAAGTTTTGGACATGTGTAGTTCATAGATTTTACATTATCTTTCCATTTTATTTAAATCATCAAATAATGATGTAATCGCTGCATCATTATTATTTCATATATAATTTAATTTATTTAATGTCTAAAAATTATAAAAAAACTACTATGATGTAGGAAATATTGTTAGATTTCCAATTACTATTTATAATCAAAATTTGGACTTGTATAACCCCACTCAAAAATAATTTTAGTAAAACAATTTATGTTAGTGTCATTTTTACTTTAACATTAAATAAAAATATATTAATGTCATTTTCCAACTAAAGTGGCTCCATGGGGTCCCCAAGTTGACCCATGGCTTTTCTTGGTCGGACATGACTCACCCAATAGGTGTGTGACAAGTTTCATGGTGTTTTCACATTCTTATAATACCATTTTTACCTTAAACTACAGTAATTACCTCTAATCGCGATTAATGAAAAAAATTACTATTCACCAAAAAATTATTTTCATCGCATTGAACCACATTTTACATACTAATGACAACCATGTATGTCGGATTTTCAAAATTCAATACACATTAGTGGTAAACTTTCATTTAACTGAAAAATCAGTTTGCTTGATCACCACTTAGTGGTTTCACTATTCATCAAAAATTGAAGTTTTTCAGAAAAATCCCAAAAATTCACCCTAAGCTAAATTTGATATTCCGAATTCAAAAATGAAGTCTATTTTACAAAATTCAAAACATATATGTCACATTAATTAATTTAATAATTAATTCCCGCTGTCAGAGCAAATAGCGTGTTTTTATAAAACAATAAGTATCAAAAGATTGACACTAGTTTAAGTCCGATTTCAAAGTGAAATTAATTTCAATGACCACTATTGGATTTAATGGTAAAAATATTTTCTAATTTCACTTTAAAACCAATTCAAAATATAATCTAACCATATAAATAAAATAGATTAAAAAGAGGTTTTGAATTAAAATACAACATTTTACACTATTCATTAAAAAAAAACTTTATCAGAAAGGTACCAAAAATTTACACAAAGTAAATGTTGATGTCCCGATTCTAAAGAAGAGTTTTATTTGATCCAAAATAAAGTATAAGAGTGATCAAAACTATATTTAATGACGGTTCACCATTAAAAGGTGATAAGTGAACCTTTAGTGAAAATTAGAGTATATATGCCCGTAAAATTGAACTCTTTCCGTATTTTAAGCCTTTATCTTTTATTGGTTAAATGTATAAACATTTAAAAACATATATAATCATATTTTAGTTATTTCTATCCATTCCCACTAGTACAACGACTACTCGTTAACTAACATTTAAAATAATATTATTTTATTACTTGTGTGCAACATAAGTTTCAAAGAAACTCTTCGTTGTGTATCGGGTACGCTATCGAACATAACAACCTTTTTAAAATAAAATTAATATTTAATTCGTAAATATTAATAAATATGAAAATTCTTTATTCTTTATTTACCTGGGATGTTACATGATGGGTGTTTAGGGCTCTTGAATTCCATAATCTACCTTTAATTACTCACTAATTAACCATTGTTATTTCATTACAGAATATCCCCTAGGATTACTGTCATGTGGTACACATTTAATTGAATTTCGTAATTTCATGGATTCCCTCTATATTACCTTGTGAACACTATGGGATAACTTCCATATATTTATATTAATTTTATGATATATAATTCTTCTAGTGTATACTTGGATTATATTAAATCAAATTAATCCCAATTACATTGAAATGTAACAAATTAGATTTATATTAGAGGAGTCTAATGTTGAATTCCTTGGATTATCCTAGTTCTAACATAGAATAATTCTATTGAATAATTCCATTGTCGTATATTATTTATCAGATGGGAATTCTAGGTGGATCTCTCACTGGTTCCCATGTTATTTCATAACTATAGTTTCCTTATTTAGGTACATTACATAATTTTGTGGTATGAGACATACCATTATCAGAACATCACTCCATAGTGATATGCAACTAAAATAAAGATATTATTTGTGGCTATGGAGCCTGAGGATCAGCCCCTGTTACATATATTTTTAATATAAATTGTTCAATTGAAATTCTTTATAAATACTTATTTATAGAACTCTAGGAAAAAATTGGGTATCATTTTCTTATTTTTAGAGATAATATTTCTAGTGGCCAACTGAGTTTTATCCCAACACAGTGAAGGTCTCCGTGGTACATTGGTTTATGAGATGATGATACATTATTGTTGATAGGGGTAAAATTCTAGTATGGTTCATGGGAGTTGGGATTTTGTTATGAGTCGTTACACTTTTTAGGATCATTTCACTTTTTTATTATCAAAATTTAGGTATCTAGTATGGTCTATTTTTTATTCCTTCCCTATATCATTCAAGGTTTATATCATATTTCATGTTTGACTATTTATTAACACATTCAAGTATTTTATCCAATTTACTAATTTTTAGTCGTATTGAAATTTTTTAATTTTTATATCTATTACATAAATATTATATGGGATTATTACCTACCCACCATTCAACTGTAGACCCATGTAGTAGGATATTAGAATGTCTTATTTGTGGATGTTTGTTTATGGTACAGTAGTGACTGCTGCTCCAAGCCCTATTTTGTGGTTTTGGGTGGTGGTGAATTACAAAATGGTAGTATTAATATTTTGCCTTTACTATTTAAGAAATATTGATAAGATAATGTGAATGTGTTGGAACATGATATGAATATTTCTATTTGGTATATCAACTCAATATAAGAATAAATACTATGTTTCATGGGATGGAATTATTATTTATTCTATTTGATTATATAGTAAACCAGATTTTACATAGTGTGATTCAATAAATAATGAAGTTACAAATTAATGGAATTTATCAAGATAGAAATTATTTTAAGAGTTTTTGTATTCATGGATAGTATCAATAATGTTGTATTAGCATGTAATTAAAATGATTTACTATGAATGGTTACTTTTTATCTTAGAATGTGAATTGGGTTGGTTGTTTAATGTGTCCAAATCCATTTATATGGTGTCACATTATAAATATATTGATTCATCTTACTAAATTTTCTAGTAATTAAATAATATACTAAATCAATGTTTATTTTTAGTTTTAATTGTCATACGGTGGTAAATAATTAAAATAGATGCAATAAATTAATGATATTTTATCACTATAACTTTATACAAATATTTTCATGAACTATGACTCAGCTGTGAAAACATCAATATTATGTAAATGTCTAATAGTTAATTATGTTATTTTTTAGTTCATATATATGATACATCAGTAAAATAAAATTTCAATTATAACTTATAATGAGTATTAATCAATAAAATAAACAAGTTATTTCATTTATTTGAACCATATTCCTGATGATTTGACTAAAAAACCAGAAAATGTAAAATTTGATGCCCTAAAAATATTATAGGAATAGTGAGTACAGTTGTAGTAATTGTGTACATGTGGTTGGGGGTGTAAGGGTTCCACTGTTATGTGATATATCATTATTGTTTAAACCTTATAAATGTAGTGTAGTTGGTTATATATCTTTCTGTATGTGAAATATCCATCTTAATTGATTGACTAGGTAGAGGGATATTATATTGTTCAGAAAGTGTGATATAAGGTTTTTTGGATAGTGTAATATAATGATGTCAACATTTTGGATGTACTTGTAGTGTTTTCTTGTGTTGTATAATGATGATGGCTACCCCTAGAGGTCTATACATGACCCATCAAGGAATTAGAATGGTTAAATGTAAACATATGTTTGACACCCTATAGTTTATTTTTCGTGTTATATTTAATATATTATTTAGAAAGTGTTTGGTGATACCCTATGTAATAATTTCTTTTTGATAAGTGGGGAATGGTACTGAACTTTTTTATTCCGTAAAAAATTTTATGGAGTTTGTTACTTATGGATTTTGAGTGCCACAAATTAAAGGGGTTGGTAAATATAAGAGTTACTTTAGATTCATGAGGAAAAAGTAGATGAATAAGGTTATGATATCAGTATGGGAAGTTTGTACAGGTATATATGATTTACGAATACCATATACCACTTTTTAATCTGTGATAAAAAATTCTTTGATATTTCTTTCAGTTTTGAGGTTACTATGGGATGTGAAGGATTATTTTTACCATATCCTTGTTCGTACCTTAATGTGGTTTCTAATATTTTGGATGGGGAGTATCATGGGGTATAGGAATAGTACCAGTGTTTTGTCAGTAAATTCCATGTTAGAGATCAGAACAAAAGAGTTTCAAAGGGATGGGTGGATTTAGGCATATTAGATGAGTTAGAAACAATAATATAGGGGAATAGATCTTCTAGTTATGTTTTGGATCAATATATTGGTCCTCTATAAAAGGAATAACCTTGTAAAATATTGGTTTAAACCTTTTGAAAATCATTGGATCTCTTGAAATTTATAACATATGTAGTGTTAGTGTTGTGGTAATAGAAATAGAATATGATATTATGACCTATTATGTTCCTAAATATGTGTATTTAGGATAAACATTAGGTAGTATAGTGAGAGTGTAAATTAATCCCAATGAATCTCTATAATAATTCGATGTTTTTTATTTTCGATTTAATTTTTCTTTCATGATGAGATTCATGGTTTTGAAACTCCTTATGTTTTCTCTCTAGTTGGTAAGGATATAATATGGGGGATTCATGTACAATGGCATAGAGATAAGAGATGTGTTTTGGATAAATGAAACTCACTATATTTGAGTATTTTCACTGTATTTTTGTGGTGATATGGATTGTAAAAACGTTCATTCATGGGAATCATGGTTTAAATCTTGCATTGTAGAAGATTTAAGTCATTCAGTTTGTCTTTAGGTTAGTATATATGTATATTACATAGATATTTCAATAATAATGTACCTAAGACCAAGTTGAGGAACATTCTGGGTGAAATTATATTGATATATGAATTTAACTAAGGCACTTAGATGATAATGGTTACATTTTATGGGTGTAAATGAGAATTAATATGTAAAGAAGGAGATGAAACAACTAATATTGTATGAACCTATATGGTATAAATGAAGGTTCATATGGTATATTTGTGAGTGTGGATTAAGATGGTCAATACGAATGTAGTTTTTATGCGATTTATTTTTGGACGAACACTAGGGGATGAAATGTGATGAATTAAATGTTTTAATGTATAACATCATTATGGAAATGGTGTGACCCTCATTTTTTATTATATTGATGATGTTATTTTAATATTAGAATCATAGTGGAATGTTCTAGTAACAATGGAGAGTAATTTTGTTGATAATTTATAGTGATTATCATGCTTGATTAGTCTTGACCACATTGATAAATTATGTTTATTGATTAATGGGGCATGGGTCTATAGATAATTTTTTTTCTTTGTGATAGAATAAAAAATGATTACCCAAATGTGGGGAGTGGGATGTTTTACTTAGTGATATATCCCTAGTACACGGGGGATTTCAGGTTCATTGGGTGTATTGATGGATGATCATTTTTTTAATCTATTACAGGTGGAAAATTTTCCTAAATTCATGTATTCATTAATTTCTGTAATATATTGACTTAGGTGTTGTATCAAATAGTTTTGAATATCAATTTTGACCTTTCAAATGAATAGAGGTAATATGACTGTAGCGAAGTTAGTCTTTTGTTGGTGGTAATTTTATGAAATGATAGTGTAAGTGGATGGTTTATGATTTATCCTATGAAATTTAATATCAGTTATGTACATACATCAGTGGATATTTTTGGAAAATATTAGTATTCCATCAATTTTACAATACTTTGATATGGTATGTTAATAATATTTCAATGATGAAGGTTGATAATATTTGGAATATATCATCTAAATATGGTTCAACATGTGTTAATTCATGTGTTTGTATATAGTGTGATAGAATCCTAAATAGATTTATCATTATAAAAATGATACAAAAGTTCTAGTGGTTGGTTGGGGATTTTGAGGAAAATGACATCTTATTGGAATATTTCTTTGATGATGGATTGACTTCTGATTTTTTATGGTAATTCAAAATAGTGTGGTGCATATGTATTTAGACATGGTTGTAATGGATGTTTGGAATAGTGGATTGTGAAACAAATTTCCAGCCGTTATTGGAATGACTAGGTATTTTTTCTAATGAGAAATTCCATTGGTCGAGGGTGTCATGATTTGATGAAGGAATATTTTACCTATTAATTATAGTGTGGATATCCGTAGCTATGTGCATCATTTATAAGATGAAAACACAATGTCTCTATTATAATAGTGAGGTATAATGTAATATTAGTTTCCATGTGATTAATTCAAGTTGTGCGATGTTTTTCTCATTTTTAGTGCCACAAATTTAGGTTTTCATGATAATTCATGTTGATTGTTCTAGGTTTGGGTGAATAATTTGAGTATGAATTGATTATTTTTTTGGTTATAAGATTAAATTTAACAAACCAAAAAAATATTTTGGATTAAAAAATTATTATAGGATGTTTTTAATATGATGTCTGTATCGAATGGGTTAAATTACAAACAAAATTAAAATTTTATTTTGGAGGATTGGCCAGATTTGAAATCTTGAACCAAAATGAATTCAAGATGTTGATATGTTTTAATTTTATTTCTTTGTGGTTTTAGTCATGGGATTTATTTAGGTTTTAAGATATTCTTTGAAGAGTTTTTATAAGGTATATAGGTTTTGTATTTTTTTTATGTAGGGTTCACATTTTGGTAATAATTATGTAGTAAAAATCATGCTACACACTATGTATGATGTGTTTGGTAGTTTATGTTCCATAGTGAAATGTTTAGATTCATAGTAAGGACATTGTTTAGATAAAATTAATTAATATTCAAGATAAGATATACATGATGGTATGAATATTGTACATAGACCATAGTTTTGACATGGTTGCAGATAAAGTATACATCTTATCAGAAGAGGGTTTGAAGATGACTTTCATTGTTGGTGACCAGTATTTGAAATTTTAGGACTAACCACTTGGGATTCATGCATAAAGATAATGAAAATATAATAGTAGACAAATAATTTAGAAAAGTATACATACAAGGCATATTACTGAATAAACATGTGTTTTTAGTTATTTTTAATTATCATTTTTCAACATAACACCATTGTAGTTATCCTCTCCCTTATCCCTATAGCCCAATGTTATTCCTCACACCCACTCTACTATTCTATAAGGGTTATAAAATATGTATTTTCTTATTCGTTTTATATTTATGGTTATAGAAGAACTAATGTAAGGATAAGAATTGTCTATTTCCATATCCTATATTCCTAAATTTTGTTCTCTATTGTTGGGGTTTGAGGGATGATTCCACATTAAGATTTTTGAATCATCCTGCAATGATCAACCATCCATGCAACTAAACATGATAAATTCTTGTGACAACATATGGGCATCATAAACCACGTTTTTCTTGTAAAGGGAGCATAAAAATTTTATTTTTCATATAATTTTTTGTTAAATTTATATTTTTCCTTATGGTATTGGTACTGTTGGTTAGGGATAGGATGGGGTTCTAGTGAAGAGAATTGTACATTCCATTGCTGGATCGTTTTCTCAATTTAGGTGAAGTAGGTTAAGCTAGTTGTATAATTTCCACTAATACCTAATATTCTAATTTTGTTCAATTAGTTTTTTTTATAATTCACTACAATTTAATTATAGGAAATTAAATTGGAATTTATATATCCAAGATATGACTAGGGATGTGTTGGTACTTTTTTATTTATCTTCAATGATATTAATACGTGGGTTGAATGGATATAGATTAAATGAAATATATAAAACAAGTGGTTAGATTTACCCCTAATTAAACCAATATATTGTTTAACAGTTACAATACATACACTGTAAAATATCAATACAATTATAGATGATGAATTTTTTAATGAAATGTTACCCTTAATTATTTTCCTTACCTTGTTCAACTAGTAGTTAAATGTGTTATATATCCTTTAGTAATGGATATCCTAATAGAAAAATGCACTTGAAATGTGAATTTAGATTTTTATTTGCGTAATCATTGTGTTCAATTTTCGATAATGGGGTTAATTGGTGACATGATTAAATAAAAATTTCCAATGGTTTCAATTGATTATATATATATCATATCTCTTAAATCTAATGAATTTATCCATAATGATTTTTAAATACATTTTCTTTATCTTGATATTCCAAAATGGAAATATATCAAACATATGAAATGTTTAAATGTGGACGTCATAAGATAATTTATTTGGAAATGCATTTGAAAATTAAAATTGGGCTCGATATTAAATTGATAAATGGTAACTAAGATACATGGATTCATTATTAATTAAATATTTAATAATTTTATTTGACTGTAAGGTGTTTTTCCTAGTATAGGTCAATTTTATGGGAAAAATAAAATGGGGTTTATCCCATGGAAGAATGTTTGTATTTGAAATAGGCTTCATTTCACGAGAGAATGGATTTTGTTAGGAGAAATTCCTTCATTCTATGGGGGGTTGTCTCATTAGATCCCTATATTTGAAAAGATAAGGAATTACATAATTTACCTTTTATTTATCACCAATTATACACTATAGATTTTTCATATTGTCTCCCCCTTCAATTCATGTGAAGTATTTTTTTGAATTCCACTTATTAATGTATTGAAAATTTTCAAGTTAATGTAATTAATTTCTAAAGATGGGATCCCAAGATTCATATTCATTATAGTACATGAAATTCCTTGTGTATTGGACTATATTATAGTCGAGATTATTAGTTAGAATATCATTTATTTTTGGTCCCATTAATTACATTTAGAGAATGAAGGTGTTATATTCTTTGAAGATATCACTAAGAAAAATTTCATGGATGAAATTCCTTGATCCTGGAATGTTTTTAATATTATAATGACTATTAAATCCCCAATATAATCCCATTTAACTATTTAATATGGTTTCCATGGTTTTATACATTTTAAAAAAATTATCTATGACATCTAACATGATTAAAGTCTCACCAACATATATAAAATCATGTATTATATCAATGTTGGGTGTCATAATAGAGCATGATGATAGGTGATTTTTATAATGTTTTTTATATATATTCATAAAATTTGGAAGATATTGACTTGATTATCTATAGAACACTATCAACATGGAAATCAATATGCTATTTTTATAGATGTATTTGGTTGTTTCTAACTATGTCTTACTCATACAATTTCAAATCTTCCATGAAACTATGGTAACAAAACAAGAGATATTTTCTTGTAGGTTGGGGTTTAATTCTATGATGGAACTTATGGGTTGGGAATAAGAAAGTGATCATTAGCATTATTAGGTTAATTCATGTAATTATTTTTGGTTTTTCATGTTTTCAGTATGAGTTGTTGTTGTATTCTTTTGAGATAATTTATTTAGTTTATATCATTATAAAATGGGGTATTTGACTATTTATTAGATCATACCTTAATATCATCGATTTAATTCTTTTATAGATCTTACATCCACCTAGATTTATTTATAAAATTATATTATCTAATATGAAGATTTATTTTCATTGTCATCCATCTTTAGATGCATAATTCTTGTTTGCAACTTCTAGAATATGAGTAGGTGTTCCATAGGCATAGTAGCTACTGCCAGTCTAAGAAATTCATAGTGGTCCGACTAGTAGGAAATAATATATATATTATAAAATTTTATAAATAATAAATGTTGACACTAAAAATTTTCATTTAATTTGTAAGTATAAATTTTTATAAATTTATTATGAAATTTACTAATATATTTCTATATATATATGATATTTTATAAAAAATAAAATAATTCATTTTTATGCTTGTAAATATTTATTTTTATCCAGTGGAATTTTTCAATAACAATTCTATATATATTATAGTAAAATGATGATGTCAATAAAAGTAATATATATTGATTAATTATATATATTTTGTACGTATTAGATATTATGAATTAGAATGACTAGTATTTTAATCCTTTATTTTCCTATAAAATCAATTTTCAATATGATTTATTATTTTTCATAATAAAAAAATTAATATATTTCATAATGTTTAATTGAAAAAAAGACATCATTTTTTGGTTTCATAGTAATAAAATTATCTATGTTTTTTTTATTTTTCATGAAATATTTATTTTAATTTGAATATCTCAATATACAATTTTTGTAAATACATTATATTTATGGAATTAATAGTATATAAATATGATTTTTCAATTTATAAAACCATTTTGTTGAAACAATTGTTACTTTTTTGGTGATATTGAAAATATATAAATTTTTATTTTTTTTCTAAATATACAATTTAAATTTTATATCATGACTCTATTATTTGTAAAAAATATATTTTAATATATTATACATTCAGATTATTGAAATTAATTTTCGTCTGTTCAAGAAATACATTCAAATAAAATATATTTTAAAATTTAAATATTTTTCTCCGAATTTCATAGTAATTTATATTTTATTTTTTCATATAATGGATATATTTCCCTAGGTAAAAGCAAGATACCATATTAAAATTTAAAATGATCAAATTAAAAAAACTCATTTTAATTTTTTTAAAAATAATTTTAATTATTATTTTAGAACATGTGTATGTATCCAAAAATGAAATTATCTCTTAAAATTATAATATTTATATAAAATTATCCCACTTTATTGGAGTTAAAACTCTCATAATTGAAAATGTTAATGTATTTAAAAAATTTCATCCCTTTTCAATTATAAAATAGGAACTCCTCTCCTCACATCCCAGTACACTACAACAAAAAATGTTTGGGCCAAACTCTAAACAACCCTCCCCTGGATATTCCATGAAACCATTTTCAGTTTATAATCTTTCAAATGTTCACACATCAAATTATTAACCACCTTGGAAAATTAGATAACATAAGATTTCATGTATAAAATTTTAATATCCCATTTCTTATTAATTTTTCATTATATGAAATGATTCTTCCAAAAATTCCAATACAAAATCTTAAAAAGGTAAAATAAGTATAATTATTATAATAGTGTGGTATTTTAATGATTTAACAGTACTTAAACTCATTTTTCTTTTTAATTATGAAAAACCAAAAACATGAATCATTTGTACATATAGACTACCAGCTAAAACAATTAACGCATTCGTTTTCCTTTACTTATGAAATTGTCTTGTCCAAAAATAAAAAATTAATATATAATTGTTATATAAATATAACATATTTATTATTCAATTTTCATAAACCATATTACCCCTTGGTATCTTTCAATGAAAAATGAAAACATCATCAATGCATAAGTGTATACAACCAAAATCAGGGAATAGTTCATTCTATTTTCCATTGTCTCCATTCATGGATAGTTAAATTAGTGGGATTAAAAGATAAATATGGTTTTTATGTTGTATTTATGTTTTTTAATGAAGAAAGTGTTATCCTATTATATACATAAGCATTAAAATAACCTCATGAATTCAATTGTTTGGGGAAAGCATACTAAGGGGAAGATTATCTCTTCATTCTAAATAATATATTCACATGAAATATTATATTATTATAAATATATATAATTGTAATATAATTTCTTGAGGAAAAAAATATAAGTTTATATTTATTTTGGTAGAATTTTTTGAAAACTATACAACTCATAATAATATTTAATTGTGGTATGTTTATGTTTTGGTTGGTTAAACAACATATATGAATGAAGAAATATAACTACATAATGGATGATTAGGGTAACCTAATTACTAGTGTATCCATATGAAAATATTTAAATTAATTTTTTTATAAAGGTTATATAATTATTTAACTCATTATTATTGAAATAACATTTTATTGTTATGAATCATAAAAAATGATCATTTTGGATTTCATCCTGAGAGATAGTGAATAAAAACATTCGAATATAATTTTGAAACAAATATAAAACATAAATTTTATTATCATTAACAAAATTAAAATTATGATATTTTTATTTGTACTGACATTGATCTTCGGAAAATAGAATTAAAAATTAAAATAATAAACAAATAGTGTTATAAAAAAGTAAAATATTGTTCATATATATTTATATATTAAATATTCATAATGTGTATAAATGGTTATAGGAATGAATTGTTTTATAATAAAAGTGATTATGATTGTTTTTTAAAAATATAATGTTAGAGTGAATTTTTGGATGTTAGGTTTTATAGTTAGGGTTATAATATCAAATTCCTCTCTTAGAGACTTGTTTTTTATAGTATATCAAATTTTGTTTATAAGTTAAATACACTTCCTAATTTATATATTATATCATTTTATGTCATTAATTCCAGTAAATTGAATATCAGTTTTATTATCCCTCTTCCAATATGTTTTTAATTAAAGTCACAATAATTTATATGTTTTTTTGTTAACCAAACTCTAAATCAATAAGTTATAAATTTTCCTCTTAAAAAATTTTCATATATATTGGGTACATTCTACAATGTGATTGTATTATGTGGTGTTTTACCTTTTCCTTAATTTTATTTACATTTTCACCACATATTTCTCATTTCAAATGTTTCATAGATCGTGAAATATATTATCCATAAGTGATATTACTGAATCCAACATCCTTCATTGAGTTATAAGGTTTCACCGTGATCAGAGTTAATCTATTTTATGATTGATATTATATTAAAAAGTTAATATGTTATTCTCCATTATATCTCAAAAATGTAAACTATTTTTAATAATAACCTATTTATATAAATTAATCGATTTTTTATAGAAATTTAATACTCATTGAATATATATAATCATATAAATGTACTGTTTTCTATTCCATATCCATTTCTAATCATCCTAAAATTGATCTCCAATATTATTTTGAACTAGTCTCATATATCAACTCAGGTGGAAAACATGTTTTTGTTTCTAGTTTTACAACTTTTTTTATAATGTGGGGTTTAAACAAATTTATTTCAAAGTAAAAAAATATTTTCCGGTATATTCATTATAAAATGTTTTATCAACCACTCTAAATTAATTTTGATAACAATTTAATGATTTCAAGGAAAATTTATTGAATATTTTGTTGAATGAAAAATTTCAAGTGGATTTACATTAACATCTCAAAACATTATTTTTAATTTGATCTTCAACTTCATCTTTTACTATAGTGTTAATAAAGGAATAAACTATATTTTATGGGTTTTCTACAATTTTTTATTAATCCAAAAAGGAATATATTCAATAAAATTTATTTTTCATTTTTATACAATTAAATATTCTTATGAAATATTCTTTTCAGGTGAATAATCATTTGGTATAACTCATTTTAATACTTTTGTGTAGTGATACCATCTGCAAATATTTTCTAACCCAATATTTTATTCCATGTGTTCTTTATGATAAAATTAATGGTTGTTCTTAGGTGCCATGTATATGTATGAATGATTGGTGGGAGGTGTCATATGTGTCCCTTTAATGTATTGGGTAATGTTTAATATCTCATATGAATAATTATATACATAGGTTATTTCCAAATACTAATGATGTAAATTGGTTATTTCCCATGACAAATGTGGTATAGTTGTTATAGGCTGTTTCATTACAGGTGTACATGTTTTTCCTAAATCATAATATTGTACATGATTTATAGCACATGAATAAAAAGGGTACACACATTATTTCCCTAATCCTCATGTTATAGTGTAATCTGTTTGTGTTTCTTACTCAATGATGTGATATTATTTTAGTATTCTTACATTTTTTGGTTTTCCCTGATATTCTAACTATATTTAATGTTTCTATGATTCAATATTTTTGTTATATGATTCATAAGAATGATAAGATTATTATGACTCTATAATGACTATATTATGTTCTTATGGTACTATGAAAATTTTATTAGATATTATAATCATTATCAAGTTTGGATCACAAGATTCTAGTCATTATTATATAATTTATTGAATTGTTTCATTTACTATGATTTTAATCTCACTCATTTCTTCTCACTCATTTTTTATTTTTCCCTTTTTATGGGATTAAATTTTTTTAATATTATGTATATTATAGTATATATTTTTATGTAGATAAATTTTGCGAAATTGTAAATAAAATTTATGGATTTTTAAAATATTTAGAGTTCCTACAAGTACATTTTTTAGACCTATGTAGCCTAAACATTTGAAATATCACTCAAAATGACAAAATTAATTATCGAATAAGTTAAGTGGGTGGAGAATTACCATTGATCCTTGAGAATAATCCAATTAATGGTAGTGAATAATAAATCTTTGAGACTTGGATTATGTTATTAGTATATCAATTTTTTATAGTTATCCTCATTTCCTCCTCTCATATCATGATTTACAAGCCTTTGAGTGGAGATGAATTCTATTGATGCCTTATTTTTTGTGTTTTAGGGTGTTGGACTGGATATTTTCTTACTCAACCATACATGAGTTCTTCCCATAGAATTCATTTCATATGATAAAGAGTGTAATTTCTATTATATTCTAAAAGGAAAATTACTATGAAAATTATATTGAGCTAGAAAATCTATGATTGGACTAGGTGTTTCATTTGATTACACCCACTTATTTCTGAGAAGGTTTGTTACTTTTTTTGAATGTGATTATATTTGGATAATTTTATTTATTCATAGTACATCAATTTTCTCTGATGTGTTATAGATTTCTTGATTTAGTTATGGTATTATCCATATTTAAATTTCAATATTGAATAGGTATTTGGTGGTATTTTGTGTTTTTTTAAGCATTCCTTATCATAAGGCCCTCTATTTTTTCAATATTCCTATTTGATTATGATCTCCAACCCTAGACTATTAGTTCAAGAATGGCCTTTTTCAGTCAACTTATCTCTGTAAATCTGTTCCCCAGGGATTTTGGTCATGATAGTGAGTTATTGGAGTACTTTTAATCATAGCACTAGAGTTTGGAGACAATCTAGTACTGCGATTCATTTGATAAATAGGATAATTTTGAAAGTGTCATGAATTTTGATCTCTGGATAAGGACTCCAGTATTGGTGTGGTGGCTGATGTATCTATTCACAAAGATTATTATTTATTTCTTGTTTACTCAAAACATGTTTAAATTTTATTTTATAAAAAGACCTTTGTAAAAGAATCATATATAAATGTGTTTTGGTTTCAATGGCCTTCTAGAGATAGCTCCTATATTATAGTATTTGGTCATGGTTTGTCTTGTTTATTTTAGGACTCCAGAATAATTATTATGACACATAATTCCATAGAATTATTATAAGTATGGAGTGATATTTTATGAGGCTTTATTAAAAGTCTATTTTTAAGAGGGGTACTTCAATGTGGTTTTCCATTATTTCAAACAACTGTTGTGTAGTAGAATCTATTAAAATTATCAACTACGGATGTGTGTAGGAAAATAAAACTACAATAAAATTCAGATGTATATATTTCTTAGTTTTTGGGGTGAGCCATACCATTATGGTGCTCAGCACTAGCTACAAGTAGTGTACTGAGTTCTCTACCTTATGAGAAAATATTAGATCATATGTTAGTCCTAGGAATGATCCTTATTTAGTGATTAATAGGGAGAATTTGGAGTATATTGATTCAAAAAAATGATTAGATGAAACGTTCATGGTTTTATTTTGTATATCTCTTCAAGGATGAGTTCTATCTAGCCATAATTTGATTATTTTGTATCTATGAGCATCTAAATCTCCATCCATATTGAATGATTATGGATGAGTATTCAATGTTGTTCACTAACCTCTCCTGAAACTGTATAAATATGGTTTGAGATATGTTCTTCCTGCCATGGACCATTGAGAGGTGGTTACATTGAGTTATTAGGGTGGGAGTGATATCTCATTCCGTTCATACCTCAGCAATACTGCTAGTGTGAGATTTTGTGGTTGAGGGATAGTAGGTAAATCAGTTTCTAATAGTTGATTGTTGAGGTTGAATCATAATAGATGATAGCATGTCATCTAGTAGTCTAAGACATAGAAAGGTAGTTGATAATTAAAGACACTTCAGTGGGAAGCCCCTTAATAGTGGGTCTATAGTTTAGGTATATATAGATGGTTTAAGTAATGAAATATAAATGTGGTGTTTCTCTTGAAAAGGTCAGGGGATCCCTCCTTTGAATTTTCTTAATAGTCATACAGCTAATAATATGAAGCTTTATAGACCTCAAATATAGTTAAAATGGAAATAATAGAGTGGTTTTAGGGCAATAATATATGGGAGAGGATCGTGGAGATAGGTAGTTGTTTGATAAGTGTTTTACTTATTTCTCTAGGCACACCCCAAGTGATGCATGACTGTCACCAGTTGATAGAGGATAGAGATGAAGATACTTATAGGTAAGAGTGACATTTTAAATATATCAAATAGAATTCAAAAATCACACACTTCTTCCTACAGTGTGATCTGACACGTGGTGGAGTTATATTCTTAGGGGATTTCTTTAAACTATGATAAGACCTTGTGATGATGTATTAGGTATATACTGGTTATCCAAATATCATGTCCAATTTGACTCTTTTAGAAAGTCGATTCATTATTTACATAGTGTTGGGATGAGGTTTTCCTTCATGGGTGAGAGGGGAGACCATGATGAGATGGTTGGTATCAACACATGAGGATATAGCTAATTACTCAAAATTATTCTTTTATAACCATTGTATTAGTGGATTCTATTAAATATTGGCATCCTACAGTTGTAGAGGATTATGAGGATTTAAATATAGAGGATGTTTCAAGATTACCTCTATATCAATATGTTCAAATATGCATAAACATTAACCCAGGGTCCCGCTAATATATATTATAACATAATATTTGGATCCCATAAAGCTTCATGAGGAGAATATGTAGTTGTAGGAATTAAAACATATGTTATTTATCAGACATATTTTCACACACTCTACATCCCCAATGCTTTTCCCACAAAATATTTTTATAAGAATCTGGATTTTTGTTGGTTATAATTAGCTAAACTATATGACCATCAATAATAATTTTCCACTACTAAGTGTCAACAAAAAATTCGATTAGTGGAGAAGGATGCAATGTTTTCCAAAGATAGATCTCATATAAAGCTATCAAAAAATCTGATTTTTTACATGTAGATACACATAATAAATCATTATGATGCATCTAGGTTCATTATGAGTGCATAAATATTCATTTCAACATAACATATAACCCATCACTATTCATGGGACTTATGAAATTGATCATTTATTCTTTCTTATACCAATTTGTGGTGGTGAAAATAGATGACATCTTATTATACTCAACATCTAATTATGAGTATGAGAGACACATATGTATGTTTTTGTACATACTCTAAGACAAACATATATATGGGAATGAGTTTAAGTGTCTGGTCTATATTAAATATGTCATCATTTTTGGAAATGTCATCTTCATAAATGGAGTGGTAGGGGATCTAGAAATGGTTGAGGATGTTTTTTTTGAGATAAAATCAATAGTGTGATAGATTTATATAGATTACATGGGGTGGAGGGATATCAAATTATATTTGTGAACAATTACTCCATTATACAATTATAATTGACTTACTTGACCTGGTGGGTGGGGGGATCATTTCATGTAGATGGAGTGGTAGCAGCATGGTTTCTAGAAGTTGAGTAAGAGGTTTATGAGTGAACCCATTTTTAGATTACCATAATAGAGTGTTAAGTATTTATTGTTCTATAATTCCTCAAGGAGATACATGGTTCTTTTGTTATGTATAGGTAGTATGTGATTTCTTATGGGTCCTATTAGTGGAGTCCTGAAGTGAAAATCTATGTGACCAACTATCTTGAGCTGGGACTAGTATTCTTTGCACTTAAAATGTGGTGACACTACCATTTGAGTGAGTAGTTTATGATATATTATTACGACTATATTCTTAATTATATCATATCATAGAAGGATATAAAATATAGTTAATGTAAACATTTAGAGTTACCCTAGGATTATGACATTGAGATATTTTATACTCTCAAGAGGGGGATTTTGGTGGTAGGTTCCCTTAGTATGAGATCGTGTTCACTATTATTTACTAGGGTGTTAGCGAAGATTTACTAATTTATATTTACCTTAGTAGATGAGTGAGGTTCAAAAAAATAATCATTACATGGTTATTTATACACTTCATTTAAAACATGCTTAAGAGGTGAAACATTAATATAATGACTATGATAAATTTCATACCTAGATATACACTTGATATACTAATGATTTATTCTCAATATGTGGGGAGAAAATTATGCTTTTAAGAGGATAAAGAATGGTACCAATTAAACTCTGGGAGGAGGATATGATCGTAGCTCCATACACCCACTTGATGGTACATGAAATTGTGGAGAAGATATAATGGAACAATTGGCATCAGTTCTAGTGGACATAGATAAAGTGGCATGTAGCATAATTTTTCTCTCAATGCCAAATTTGTTTTTTAGGTGAAGTATGATCACTAATTTATAGTAGGTTTTTCTTTTCCTATTGACTTTATAGAGTGGAATTAATATTGTATAACGTTGGAATTCCTGATGGGTCTACCAAAATAATCAAGAGGTTATGATTTCATCTGGTTGATCATAGGATGAGTCACCATGTTTGTCCCCATCGTATATTTCTAAGAAAAAAATATTACTGGATACCTTGAGACACCTTCACAAGATATTGATAGACCAGTTTAATTGATATTCCTTAAATATCATTTAAGAATATTCTAGTTTCCTGAAACCATGGTTCTAATGTGTATTTAAAGAGGCCATTTAGGACTCATTTATATTTGATAATAACTCTTACAGGACTTGAATCATCCTAGAATAATTTACATTGTAAATAATAGGGAGGATCATCTACCCTTTGTGTTTTTTAATACAAAAAAACTACCACTCCACTATAGATATTGAATCATTTTATGAATTGTATGGGAGACCATATCTATATCCACTATGATGGATTTATCCAGGTGAGTTAGTACATAAGGGCCCATAGTTGGTGTGAGCTATGATAGAGATATTGGAGATCTTCCAAGAGTTCATGAGTACTACTTATAACTATCAGAAGTACTATGGATACTAAAAATAGAGCCCACTGGATATCAATGAGGGAGACAATGTTTTTAGTAAGGTTTAACCTCAAAATTGATTGTAGATATTTCACATTGGAATCTTTCTATAATTAAGATTCATAACCCCATTAAAGATAATATTTATGGTCTTCAAGGTGAAATACTACTAATCCATACAATATAAGTAAGACTAGGAACTTAATTTCTTCAATTTATAATATTTAAGGACATGTGTGCATGAACTGTTACGTATTATCAAATGGGGAGAGATATAAACTAGGTATGTAACATAAATAATAGAGTACTTGGTATATATTGAGGATTAGTAGGTGAATATTATCTCTTTTTTAGAAATTCCTGTTGTGGGTGTCCAGTGGTATCATGGGAATTTGTATGTGGGAACCTGGGAACTTGAGACAAAAATGTAAGCCTAGTACCCACATATTTTTTAGTTGGTTTTGTACTATTTCTATGATTAAGTATCTATGATATGATGAATAAAATTTCTCTATTTTTTTCTTTCATGACATAAAAATATATATTAAGAAATATATTTGGATCTAGGGGATATGCTGGTATGATTTTTAGGCATGTTTGGTATTGTAGATGATATAAAAACATTAATTATAACATATTGTTTGAATGAAGTTTCTCATAAATAATGTTATAACATCAAAATGGAGTCTCAGATCTGAAATTTAATTTCATAGTTGAGTTTACAACCACATATTATACAATGTGTGACACAACCTTTTTCACTGTTATGAATTTGTGATAGTGGATTCACGGGATGATAAGAAATTTAATATATATATAAATATATTGATTATTTTTATTATCAATATATCCTAAAATATTCAATATAAATGAAAATATATCAAATCCTTAGGGTTATCTACACACCCTGGTAATTTAGATTATGGTGTGGGGGACCATTGGCATAAGACATGAACATGGATCAATGATTAGTGTACTTCATAGATATCCCATGAAATTTAGTCTATAGGTATCTCACTATCAATGATGGAACAAAACCATTCTTACTCAGTGATTGATCAAAACTCGAGGTATGTTGTTGTATCAAGAATATAATCCTGTTTCTTACTATCCCACCTCAAATGAAAATAAATTCATCTAAACATTTTTATTGTTTAGTCGACAAATGACTTATGGTTGAGGTTTTGTCTTCCTATAGCATAGGAACTGATATTATCTGTTTTTTATTGTTTTCATTAATTCATCATTTTCCTGGAAATGAACCAATTCCATCCCAGCCAATGTCTAGGGTTATATCACCATTTTTGTGTATTTTTTCCCAATTTCATCACACACTAATGATCATAAATTCTTTTAACCAATGTTTTGAAAAATAATCAATATTTTACTATTACATGAATATTCCTTGATTTAGTGGATTGATACCTCATGTCTTGGTTCATGGTTGATTGGAAGATAGTATTATAATGATAGTCTAAGAAGTCTAGATAAAGATCAAGTTCATATCAGTGTTTCCCCACATTTTGTTCAGGCATGAAATAATATTATGATGTGACATTGGTGTTTTCCCAATCATATTATTGGTCAGAATATGATAGTTATCAATAAACAAGCTCTGATAGAACGATATCAGATTCTATTAGGGAGGTTGATTTTGGTATTAGTGGTAGAGTTGGATAGATAACATAATGTGAATTACCTATAGGTTATAAAAAATATCAGGTTATATGGTATGTCTTTTAAATAACACACACCATGAAGTCCCCTTCTAGGGAAGTAGGGATTACATGTTGTCTATAATATAAAACGAAATGTTACATGTTTCAGACTCCATGTGATCTAATTATAGGAGATCATTGTATAACCTAGAGTGTATACTATTACAAATGGTACTAGGAACATGAGGAAGAATAGGGTACACATGCATGAACTAGTAATTAGACATGACCAGCAATATAAGAACAACCTGAAGTACAATGGAACTATAAGATATCCACTGAAACATTCTAGGAACACTCCTAGTACCCACCATAATAGCAAATGCTATGTATCCTAATATGACAAGACTTGTATAAGGAAGAATAAATGTCATGTGATACGAAAAGGAATAGTGATGCCTAATTCTAGGAAAGACAGTTTGAGTACACACTATTACAAACTCTGTACTTATTTCATTTAATTTTATGTCTTCCATATCTTTATTTTATACCATGTTTAATTAATTGTGATCCCTTCGAATTTCCCCCATTTGATACATTATTTAATAAATTCTTAAGAATATAATTTTGATCCCCTCTAATTCTTGAGTCTTGGTATATTTTTTTGAATCCCTCCATGATACCCAAGGTGGGATCCTCTATCATATCGTTGAACCTTGGGAGTGTTGATGGTATCAGCATTTCCATTATTTAGTAGGAATCAATCCCATATCTAGTATATTGATCCCATATGGTATGTTTTGTCTCTTAGTGTTCAAATGCGTGATCCCCAAAATGGATATCACGCATATTTTGATTTATATTTCTTACATTGACAATACCTAGTGAGCATGACCTCTAAGAAGAGCACCCGTAGTTACAGTGTTTCTCTTGGAGTGATTTTACTCAGATGAGTGTTTACTTGAAGACTCAATCATCATCAAGTGGATGTAATTTTATTATAAATATTTGAGATATTGAGTCTATTATGAGGATATCTGGGTTTCTATTATTCTTTTTATTTAATTTTATTATGACATTATTTATATCCATTTTAGTTGAGATGGATATCTTGAAAAAATTATGTTTAGGGATATCAGTGGTTCATATTGGGTAATACTATTTAGGAACTGACAAGAGATCTTCCCAAACATGTTGTTTCTTATAATAGAAACAAGAATTTTGATATTTATATTGGTGAACATAGAGAAGGAGGATCATAGTGAGTATGATTAACCATGGTTGGACCATGTATTTAATTTGACTACAAGCCCCAATTACTCTGAGCAGGTTAGACTCCTTTTCACTTTTGGGAAAGCTTATATGTGGGTTTTTATTACATAGTGGTAAATTCTCATACTATGTCGTTGGAATATTTTATTCATGAATTATGGTATTAGTTGTATTTACCATTCTACATTGAATTGGAATTGGGATATGTGTTTCTGGATACATGAACGTTATATTATGTCCTTCTATGTGTTTGATATTCCTAATCAACACTAGATTCCAGTCCCTTTCATATTTGAGGGTTGATATGGGTGTCACACTCATATTACCACCATCTAGGTGGTCCTTAGTGAGTTAGGTCATGTCAATGTGTGACTCATTATTTTATGAGGCTATTAGTCCTTGAAAACATTGTTTAAATAATTTTAATTATATCATATATGATTTAAAACATGGTATAAATGAGATAATTTAAAAATTCAAATTCTCATGATCAACTATATAATTCTATATGGACATTGTAGACTTTCAAAGGGAATGGATTCACTTCTTATATACTAATGAATTTTTTTTATATTGTTAATGGGATGAGATAAAGTGTACTTGAAAAGAAACAACCGAGTCACAATCATCACATGAGATGATCACATTTGAAGAATACAAGAGAAATATCTTCCAATTAAATCTATTGAAATATATAGAAATGAAATTATAAAATTTCCAATAAGATAAATTGTATGATTTTGAATATTGACATGATATCAGTGAATTATTATAATTTTTTCTATATCATTGATCTTTTGTTTTGTTCATGTTCTAAATTTTTTTAGAATAAAATTAATTCCCATGTGGTTGGTAGCTAGGATGTTAGAACATGACATCTGATAATTTCATTCAAGGAGACCAAATATATTTTGGATGATATTGATAATAAGTTTTCTCAATGAAATGGATATCATGGACCACCCAATAATATAATGTACCATTGTAATGAAACTATTAAGCTCGATTACAAAATAGTGGTGTTGTAAATAATAATAGAGGCTATTCATGTTACTGATAGTCAACAACAAAACCAAAAGAACCATAGGTTCATGAATTTTAATTTTTTATAGAAACACTTAATTTTAATGATTTTTATATAGTAGTTGAAGATATCAAAATTGATTAAAATAATTTATTGATTTATAACAAAACATGACAATATTTTTTAAACAATTTAGGTAAAAATAAGGGATATCTACTCAAAACCACTATTATAGACAATGATGAGGAATGAAAAATCATTTATTATATTTCATCAGGTTTTACAAATGAATACATTGAACTAATATCTATTTATCAACAATATAAATCCTCAAGGTGATAAATATTTTTATATCCCCAATAATAATTTCTTCCAAAATAAAATTTATTATATCTAGTTTCCTTGATTTGGTAATGAAGACTTTTAAAAATAATGATTTATATCCATTTTATGTGTATATAAAACATTAAAACTAATAAAATTACAAGGAAATCAAATGAGGAATTCTATAGAACATATAATATCAATTTGGAAAAAATTAAAAATAACTGATCGAGGGAAAATTAGGTGTTCTAAAAGTAAGAGTAGAGGGTATCAGAGATGAATCAAATGATATGACAATGAGAAGTGGAAATGAGATGTGGGAGATTAATTGTCACTTTAAAAATGAAAATAGTAATATAATGAAAAATAAAGTGGAACATTTAGAGAAGAAAAATGAATATGTAAAATGGAAGGGAGACACTAAAAAACTAAAAATGAACAAAAAATATATGACAATGTATAGAAATACTGAAGAATCCTAATATATATTCTTTAGGACCACCATCTCCAATTTTAGAAATGGGGTGACAAGTAATTATAGAGGATCCAAATAAGAATCATTGCATAATCATACCATTTTGTAACATACAATCCAAAATTCAAAAATATGATATCTTCCTCAATGAATTTCATTAAAAAAATTAAAATTTCGGAGTGAATTCATTTTTCAATTAGTAAACAATTGTTTCAAAGTGAAAATATCAACCAATGGATTTCAAAATAAGAAATATTTTCAATTTATAGTTTTTTTAGATCATATAATATTTGGAAGACTATTTTACATTTATCTGTTATAAAATTTTTATATTACATAATGTTTTCCGGAATTATGTGTGGATAAATAATAATATAATGAGATTCACTCTCCAATTATTAGATCATTCCATGAATTACCCAATTATATTTCTTGGTGGAATTTTTGTGAAGGTAGAGAAATTAATCACTCCAATTTATTATTTTTTTATTACATATTTATGATAATATATTAAGTTGTATCTTTTTTAGCCATTCACACAATGCCATATAGAAACATTAATCAATGTCAACCTAGGCAATTTTATTTTCTCAGTTATATAAGATAAGATTATATTCAACCTCATAATGGTAGTGAAACATACAGTATAATAGTGTGATTCCATTTTAATAAAAATATATAAAAAATATTTAGAGTAATAGAAATTTAAAATGAAGATGTTGAATCATTGTTGGATTTTGTATGTGAATATATAGATGTGGAAAAAATGTATAATATTGATGGGGTTTATAAATAAGATAGTCTTATAGAATTTGATCATATCTCAAGAGTTTTTTCTCTAGAATTCACTCTATCTCCAAATCACTGAAGATGTAGCAAAATTTAATTTCATCAAACCTATAATATTATTATTTTTATAATTTGGAGAGACATTTATATTTTTTGAAGTGTATTACTTTATAATAAAATAAACCAAAATAACATATAGTTTAAACAAAATTGGGGATCTAATTACATTATGTTTTCGTTATGTAAAAATGATCATCTCCCCATCATGTACATAAAATAAGATGATTAAATACGGTAAGAATCCTTTATAAATAGCCAAATATATATATTGACCCCATATATGTTGGAAATAGTGAGGAATTATGTTTTCAAATTATTGGATTCTATTATCATATATATTATTTTAGATAGTTAATTTTTAATTCAAATAAAATATATTCCCATGAATGTTAGAATGATCATGTTCATGAATTAAAATGAGATTATATCCACACACACAAAAAATAATATGTATATTTTTTATCAATTACTATATGATAATACTTATATATGGAATGATTATTTTCCGCTATCATTAGTCAAACAATGTTATAGAGACTATGTGGGAACAAATCCATTATTTTATATGTGATTAATTGATGTATAATTTAATATATATAGTTCATGAGGATCAAGAAATAATTATATCTACATAAACTTACAGGTTTTTCACATACTAATGAATTTAATATTTATTTGGTAATATAAGCACTTATTTTTTGTATTTCTAGAAAAAAATGTTTAGTTGAATGAATTGAATATTCATGAAGTGTTTCAGGAATATATATCAATTTATAAAATCATTTTGAATGTATTTCCAAAAAATTATCACATTGAGGTTAAATGATGCCAGAATTCTTGTCTTTGAAAAAATTTGTGAGGGATTTCACTTAATAGATATTGGTGGAATTGTTTTGGGAAGTAAAATATATAATCATTAAATAGAGTTTTATGGTGCAAGAAAGTAGTTTTCAGAACCGAAAACAGTGATAGAGAATTTATGTTATTTATCAATTGTTTGTTTTTATTAGATATTTGATAAAAAATTATATTAAGTTGAAATTATAAAAAAAAATTATTGTTATAATACATGGTGTGTGTGTTTTATGAATAATGAAAAAAAATCTAGTTATGAAATTGAAACCTCATTACAATTATTATTTTTCAACAACACAATGAAGAAAAAAACTTGAGACTGAGTTTTAATTCATGTAAGGATTTAATATGTGATATTCTCATGATATGTATGATTTTTTCTAAAATATATATTATGAATCTAGTATGACAACTAAAAAACAATTTAATTACACCGCAATAGAGACAACATTATGTGATGTGCTATTTTTTCTTTCTTAGATTATATATTAAAATGTATAATGTTTTATTTCCATAGATCAGTCATAGAGAAAATATTTTACAAATTTTTAATTTAGTTTCAATGTTTTAAATCCCACAAATGTTTTTGTCAGTTAAATTCTCACATTTTATAATTTTAGTGGAATTTTGATCTTAATCCAAAAATGGACCATTTTGGATTTTAAAAAATCATAAATTATTTGATTTTTTCAGACATTAAATTGTCTAAATTGATCCAAATCATGAAATAATTTTTTTAGGATTCTTTAAATCTTTTTGTTCATTTCATTTTCTGGATCCAAAGTTAAATTCACCATATGGAAGCTACAAACGAGCACACAAGTTTGGCATCCAAAACTATTCATAGAGCTATCAATTTTTGGTGTTGGGCCCATATCTCATGAATTCAGAGCCCAAATACATTGAAATATAGAGGGTGAATGAGAAAAATATTTAGGAAGAAGTTTAATATAGGATTCCACATGTGAAGTGGTCAGTTTCAAGGCCATTAATTCATGGGAAACCGTAGATTTGGAATGTGGATAGTCTACCTAGGTAGAACAAATTCTTTGAGTAAAACGAATCTAACTCTATCAAAACATGGAAAACGACTCTGAATTTTGGAGTAAAGATGAGGAAGAAATTTCTAAACAACATTTATGAAATAGGACACTCATAAATTAGCCATTTATTTGGTCTAACAAGTGGTAACATGAAACGGGATATTCTAACAAATAAAATGAGGATATCTTCTACTTTCTAAATCATTGCAATATGTCCCATTACATTAGGGGAAACAAGTAGGATAATTCCATTGATAGAAGGAAGCTACTTCACTATATTCTTCCTCCCCTTTTGTTAATATTAATTTTGTAATGACATTTTATTCCCAATTCATCTCAATTACACTTTCCTCGGTGGCAAAAACCTTTGAGTGATTGGGGAAGTGTTTGTTTTCTATTTTGTAATGCATGTGTTCTTGAACATTATTGAATAAAAATTATATAACATTTCTATAATGTTGTTTTCAATTTAATATAAAAGTTATTATTATAAATTGTGATCATATTTGATTTTATTCCTTTATCTTTTTTCTTTGGTAAATAGTCATTATCTCCCTCTACTAGGTTTTGGTTTATATTTTATGAAATAGACTAGGGCATGGTGGTGAATTACTAGAAGATCCTCAATACATGTGTGATGGGAAATGGATGTTCTTAATTTATGGGTTAACAAAGAACTCAATGGTTATTTCCCAAGTCAATTTAGGATATTCAATGAAACATTCTCGATTATGTAAGAAGTGTAGACAAAACTGAGATCTTGGTAATGTTTTCTCCCACCATAACCATTACCCTAAAGAACTGATAGGAAATGATCATGGAATCTCACTTAATTCAACATTGTAGTATAGTATTTAATGAAATATGAAAAGGGTATATTAGAAATTGGAAAAAAACCTACCTTATCACCCTTCTCATATCATTGTTCTCAATCACTTGAATTTCAAATTTAATTTCACTCATTTTCTTATTGATTTATTTCTATTCAAAACCATAAAAATCATAAAACACCCAATTTTACTCTAATTATAATATGACTAATTGTTTTTTGTTCACTACTTTTAAAAATACTACACAGGTTTAATAACTAGACTACACTTAGGTAATATAAAAATATTTTTTTTCACAACCCATGATAGGCGTGCGTTAAACATGGTGTCATTTCCAGGGAACTAGTGCCTCAAAACCCAAAAAAATATTCATTTGAATGGACTATAGTTGAAAATAGAATTAAATATAATATTATAGTGAAATTTAAATAACACAAACCAAACTAAGAAAAAAAATATTTAAAAAATTGATATAAGAAACCTCTCTGATTCATGTGAAACTCTATGTGTTCACATCGAACATGATTTCATGGATGGAAATACCAAACCAAACTTGTGAGATATATTCACCCCTCAATTTTATATTAAAAATAAAAAACTCGTTTCACCTACTTTCCCAAATGATTTTTATTTTTGTGTCAATATAATTCTTATGCTTCTGAAATTTCTTGGACTTGTATGAGAAGAGCCAAATCAGAACATGAAATAATTTAGCTTCACTTTATCAAGATTAAAAGCTAGAAGAGCACATATATACCAATTTCAGTTGAGGAAATTCCCCCTCACACACAATAGGGAATCATAGGAATGAATTTACAATTTAAGAACATGGGATATCAGAGATTGTGATGATTTATAAAAGTTTAGTCATGCAAAGATTCATTCCCTCATCAAGGAGCCATTCCATAAAAATGGGGATTTATGTCATGCAATAATAAACTAGAGAAAGCCTCTATGAGTACTATGATCATTTCAATAAGATAATTTCTATACTCAAACAACATTAAATTGAGTCAAAATAGTTTATATGATTATACCTAGTAATTATTAACAATGATTGAAATATGAAGGATGCCTCATCTATAAAATCCCAGATCGATAAGTCACCCACAAATATTGTAAATATAATTGATAAGATTTCATAGAAATCACCACAATTTTTAAGAATAGGTATGGTCACTAGGGGATACAATATGTAAAGACAACTGATTCATCTATGTTTAATGAAACCAAACATGATGACCTCACAAGCTTATCCCATCAAATAACTGCAACCCAAGAAAATAGACAAAAACTTCTATCTATGGTATGTGGTTTATTTTATTCTTCAACTGATTATACTGACCTGTGTCCTGAGATATAGGGGAAAAAGTAATTCACTATGGAATTTCATCAAAGATAATTCTTGTAGAAATAACTACGTCAGCCCTAAGCGCAACAAGACTATGGAAACCAACAAAACCAGGCGATATCATTCAATCCTAAATAATATCCCATTCATCCAACCTACCAGCAAAAAAAATATCAAAACCCCCAACAATCTAATAACCCATCAAAAAACCATACGAATAGAAAAAATTTCAACCACTAACATTCCAACGACCCTATGAACAACCATCCACCACTACATAACCTTTAATTTATGATAAATAACAACAATATGACATTGAGGGTTTAAAGTCACTCTGAAAAAAAATTCCCAAAAAATTCAATAGCCTCAAGAACATTTTAACTAAAAAATGAATGAAAAATCAATTCCCAGATAATACCAAACCCAAAATATAATCTCAACATGTTAACAATAACAGAGTGGAACATTACACACAACTAAAGCCAAACATGAATCAAAAAAAATACCACATGTTCTATGGTTGAATGAAGTTGAAAATTATGAAAATTATTTGAAAAATAACCAAGAAGAAAAAAAGGAAAATGAGTAGGAGATGGATAGTCTAAAGAGGAATGAAATGCCATTTTAATGACAAAAAAGGGTGAATAAAGACTTTTACCGACCATTTTAATCAAGGGTTATTGAATAAAATAGATTATATGAAGAATATATTCAAAAAGAAATTATGGAAACATTCTATAAAGTGGGAATTAATATCCCCTACTTGAATCTTTAAAAAAATTACCAGTTATGGAAAATATTTGAAGGATATTTTCACCAAGAATAGAATACATCATGGGAATGAGGGGATCAATTTATGAAGAAGTTTGTGGGACCTTATCACACCACAGTTATGATCCAAATGTTATGATACATGGTCATTTTCTATTCCATGAACCATTGGTTCATTAAATTTATTTAATTATTCATGGGATATAGGTACTTCAATTAATTTAATCCCTTCACTTAGTATAAACTTCATTGTATATGGGAGACATGAATTCCTAAAGAGTGTTGGTTCGGTATTCAAACATATCAACAGTTTTCTTAATAGGAGTTATAGAATATGTCCCTGTGAAAGTCAAAAAAAAATTTAATCATATAAAATTTCTATGTTTTGAATATGGAAGAGATGTGATCTCATCAAACTCACCCATAACTTTGGGGAGGGCGTTCTTAGAAATATCAAAACCCATCATCAATTTCCATGAAGGGAAGTTGAACATGGATTTTGGAGATATCACTGTCCACTTCAACATTTTTTAATCCGTGAGGAACTCATTGGATGATAACCTGAACATGACACTCTACCATGAATTTGGTTCTAAAACCATTAAATAATTAGGTATGTTACATGAATTCTTATAATTTGAAGATACTTTTTCCAGTAAAAATATCAATGGACATGTGAATGAAAAAAACAATAGAGATTTTTATTTGATGTTGGAAGAAGAGGTATAATCAGATATCATTGTTGATTTGTTAAGTTATGAGGAATATAATATAGTTTCTTGTGTGATGGAGGTCTAGGATTTGGAAATCAGGTACTTTAATTTAATTTCATCCCTTGATAATCCCTTTTATTTAGAAATAAAACCAATTCCCATTGAATTTAAATATGTATATATCATGGAGGGTGATAAATTACCAGTAATAATTTCTAATAATTTTATAAAACCAAAGAATAATCATTTATTGATATTTATATAGATAAATTAAAATACATAGGGTGGTTCAAAGGTGATATCCCTAGAATAAAACCGAAAATATGATCACATATAATTCATATTGAGGGAGACTTTAAACATATCTGAAAACCCTAATGGAGGATAAATCAAACCATTATAGAGTGTTTGAAAAAGGATATTGAGGAGATCATGGAATCGATGATCATAGAACCCATTTTATATTCATAGTGGGCTATCCCAATTCAATCTGTTCCAAAAAACTATCCTAACCATTGTGAGGAATTGAAAAATGAATTAATCCCTGTGAGAATTCAGAATTGATGGAGAGTGTGCATAGATTTTTGGAATTTGAGTAAGGTCACATGGAAGGATCATTTACTCATCCCATTAATTGACTATATGTTATATATATTAGTAGGGAGAACAGATTATTTTTCTTTTGATGGATTTTCATGTTATTTTCATGTACCCATTACTTATAATGATCAAGAAACGACTACCTTTACATTCCATTTGAAATATTATCATCTAAAATGATTCCGTTTTGATTATTTAATTCTCCAGGTAAATTTAAAAGGTACATGATATGTATATTTTTTAATCAAATTTATGATTTTGTGGAAGTTTTCGTAAATTATATCATACTTTATTATATATTCTTTTGACAATTGTTTTAAAATTTTGGAAAATGTTTTGAAAAAAAACATTGAAATGTATTTCGTTTTAAATTTAAAATAATTTCATTTTATGGTTAAGAGAGGAATTTTCCTTGTGAAATTAATTTCAAAAAAGTAATTTATGTAGATAAATAAAAAATTAGAGTGAAAAATTCTTTTCCTTTCTCAACTAGTGTGAAACATGATAGATTATTTTTTGGACATGTAGGATTTATAGGTTGTTTAACCAATATTTATGTTAGATTTACATCACTATATATAGATTACATTTGAAAGAATTTGATTTTTATTTAAATAGATCATGTAGGAAATATTTGGATGAGTTAAAATGCAATTGATTTCAAAACCTGTAATGAAGCCACCAAATTGGGAAGAAACATTTGAGTTATTTTGTGATGCTTCCAACCAAATAGTTAGAGCTATCCTTTTTCAGAAAAATGAGTGTATGAAACCGGTAATTTCATAATCCTCAATAACCTTATATGTGTCCCAATTCAATTAAAAAACCATAGAAATTAATTTTTATAGAACTTTTTTTCTTTAGAAAGATTTATATAATATATTCTTCGAACCAAAAGCATTGTTTTTCTTATCATGTAGCTCTTAGGTACTTGATGAGGAAATATGATGCTAAAATGATACTAGTGATATGGATGATACTATTTTTTGAGTTAAATATTGAAATAAATGACAATAAGGGTGCATAGAATCAAGTGGTTGATCACTTAATTATATTTCTAAACACTATAAAACTGAAATTCTAAAAAAAGACCCACTGAATGATAAAATTCCAAGAGAGAAGTTGTACATTATTAAAGGATAAGTACATTGGTATATTTACAAGGTCATGTGTTTGCTAAAATCTCAAGGCCCATCACATTTAATGTCCTACCAAATTCAAAAAATGAAATATCAATCTAAATATTATATTTTGGAAGATCTATTTCTTTGGAAGGTTTGCAATGTCAAGTGATAAGAAGATATTTTTATGAATGTGAAATTAAATTTGTTTTATTTCTGTTACATTATATCATGTGGAGGCCACATAGAACCCTAAAGAATATAAATAATGTTATTAAAATATGGAATTAATTAGATCAAACTTTTAAAATATTCACATGAATTTTGTAAAATGTGTGAAAAAAATACATTTTTATAATAATTTCAATGAAAAATAAAACTCCTCAATAACCTCTGATTTTTTGTGAGATTTTTTAAGTATGTAGGTTATATTTAATGGGACCCTTCCCAATATAATTTGGAAATTCTTATATCTATCTTTTAGTTGATTATGTTTAAAAATTGTTAGAGGAAAAAGACACCAAGACTAAAGATGTTATTATTGATTGTGATTTGGTCAGGGCTAACATCATTTGTATGTTTGGAGTTCTCCGAGCCATAATTAGATATCAAGGGACTCACTTTTAGAATATGATAATGAAGGGTTTGCTGAAAAAGGTAGTGGTGCATCATAAAACATAAACTCCCAATCATCCACAGAATAATGCGAATCCATAAGTGTTCAATATAGAAATCAAAGGAATTTTTGAAAATATTGTTAATCCAAACCGGATAGATTGGATCCAAAGTTTGGAAGACATGTTGTGGTATTAGATTAAATACATAAAAACCCCAATTATAATGAGTCCATATATATTGATTTATGCAAAAAATAGTTACTTACCTATATAATTGGGTCGTAAGGCATTTTAGGTTGCAAGGAAGATGAATTTAGATCCTGAAAGCACTGGGAAAGAGTAAAGGTTGTAGTTGCTGGAGATGGAGGAAATTAAAAGGGAATATTTATAAAATTATATTATTTAAAAAGAGATAACAAGAGTGGATCATGGTAAGATGACCCAACCAAAAGACAACCTTCTTGGTGATAGAGTTCATGTATTCAACTAAAGACTCAAGTAAATTTTAGGTAAACATTATTCTAGATGGGAAGGTCCAATTATAGTTACTCACATACATACTTTTTGTGTTATTAAGATTGTTAAGGATATAGAGTGTAATCCATTAACTGTTAATGGAACAAGGATGAATAATTTCCATGGGACCCTGCCATTAGAGCCAGTGGATGTGATCACACTCCATTAACCTTTTTATTAATAAAACTAATCCAATTTTACTTCTCTTTTTGACATTATTTCTTGATATGATTAATTTAATATTTGAATACATGTAAAATCCATTTGAATTTATTGATTAAACTGTATCATCTATGTGTGGGGGAGATAGCCTTTGTAGTATAGTATATTTATTTTTTGTTTGTTTTCCTATTTTTCAAAAAAGAAATTTTCTATTTTTCGTATTTTTGTGTGTTTAGTTTTAAAATTTAGTGTATTTTAGAATTATTTCACATGATATTATTATCATCACTATTTTTGAAACCCATGTCAATGATTTAACCAATCTATTCCATGAAACTGAGCCTAAATGAATGATGAAAATAAAATTGTTTCAAATATTTGGGGAATTTAATGAAAATTCCACTAATATTTGAATCTCATGCCATAATTAAATGTATTTATATTTTAAATCACATTACCTTGAAGATTATAAAAAAAATTATATTATTTACAATCAACAATCTTATTGAGAGAACCAATTCACACTTTCCTTAACCATAATTTGATTATTCATATAACAAATTTAAGGATTAATATAATAATGTTTTAAATGAATGAGGTATTTATTTTGTTTTAAAGACCCATTTTTTCAAGAAAATATTTTTTATTATTGAATAACATTTATATTTCAGCCAAGAATCCATTACAATACATGAACATACTATTAGGTTAGCCACATTATAATCAAATTTTCCCTATCCACCTTCCCCTGAAGTGAAATTTCATGATCTTTTTGAACTTAAGTGATGGGGAAGCTATCTTGAAATATGATACCTAATTTTCTAAAATATTTTCTAGAAAAAAATTCTGAATAGATTATGTTTCTACTGAAGAATTAATTCTATTGAAATCTATTCCATTCTCTAGATTTAATGATAAAATAAGTTGTGTCTTTCAAGAGATTTCAATGGAGAAAGAAAGTTGTGAATGTATGGAGCTTTCATGAAAAATTATGATTGGTAAAATTGACATCTATGCTTTTTAAAGGATAAATGGTGTACCATTTACTTTATATTTCAAGATTATGGAACTAATTTTCTACAATGGAGACTGAGGAGTAGACCATACTTGAGTAAAAATTAGAATCTTTCAAGTATTCTTAAAAAAAAATCCAAGGCCTCATCATTCAGCCTCATTATTTTTAACATTAAAATCCAAACAACAAAAATACATAGAACATATATATAATTTCATCATCACAAAAACTTTTAATTTACTCACATGTGGAGGAGATATAGGAATTTATATGATGACTCTTACATAGTTTTGGATGAGAAAATCCTTGTTGAAAATTTTCATTTGTGATATGAGAGAAATTTCATGTAATTTAGGTGTTTTTTGTGCATACGGTGAGAAGAAAAGTAGAAATATATTAAATGATAAAAATGGGTGACTTGAAATATTGGTGTTCTCAGAGGAATTATATTATTTTATTTCTCGATGTTGATTTGGTGGATCTCATGGTTATGTGCTTTGAATTTTCCTTGATTTTATTTTGATTCATACATTTCTAGGATTGTATATTCTAAGTGTGTGGGAATTGATAGGGAAAATATTTTTAATATTTTTACTCTGTAATTCAATGTTTTAAATCCAATGATATTTTTATTTTAAGACAAATTACCACCGTTTATGTTTTTTTTGGTCTTTTGAGGTTAATCCAAAAAATGGTCTATTATGGATTTTTAAGAGTTTAATATTGTTTTTAATTTTATCCATTACATTTTATACACTGACTCAAATAGTAAAAATAATTTTTTAGGAATCTTTATATCTTGGGATTCATTTCCTTCTTTTTTACGCAAACCTGAATCCACTATATAGAAGGTCAAAATGATCTCAGAAGTTGGGTCTTGAAAAATGTTCAAGGGTCTACCAGTTTTTTATGTTGTTACAATTATCATGATTTGAAGGCCCAAACACTCTCACATTTGGAGGGTTCACAAGAAATACATTGAGTAATAGGTTTCATAAAGGTTTCCATTTATGAAAGTGTCGCTTTCAAGGCCGTTAATGTCAGGGAAACTATCAATTTAAAATATGAAGATTCATATTAGGATGAATAAATTCTCAGAGTAAAACAAATATAATTGTCTCTACACATGTCCAAATAAATTTCCATTTGGAGGGGAGACACAAAATACCTTAGTGACAAACATTAATCAATGTTTCCACACATTAATCGACCATTAAAGAGTTCTAACATGAAGTTTTATTTGAAATGAAAATTTTGGACTATAAAATGAGGCTGGAACACCCTTTCCAAATCATTCAAATCCATCCCATTCCATCAGGGGAACCAAGGATGAGATCTCCACTGAGGGAGTCCAACTAATCCGTCATATTCTTCCTTCCATTTTCTTCTTACTGATTTTTTAATGACTTATTCATCCCCATTCATCTCAATTACCCTTACCATAATGGGTAAAACATTTGACTGAATGGGGAAGGGTAATATTTCTATTTTGTAATTCTTGATTTCATGTACTTTATTGAATAAAAAATATATCCCTTATCTCTAATTCTTTTCCTATTTTAAACAGTAGTTTTTATTATCATGGGTTATCCAATTTTATTTTTCATTACGTTATTTATGTTTGATTTGGTAAATGATCATTATCTCCCTCCAATAGGTTTCTTAATATATAATTGATTATATTATGTTTTAGTGGTGAATTACTCGATGATCATCGAGACCTTTCACAGGGGTAATGGATGTTCTTAATTTTTTGGGATAAACAAGACTCGATTGTGTATTTCCTGAGTTAATTGAGAATATTAAATGAAACATTCTCACACATGGATGGAGAGTAGACCAAATAAATATCATAGTAGGGGTTTCTCTCACCATCCCTATTTCACCGTGGAAGTGAGAGGAAACGATTTTGGAATCTCAATTTAATCACCTTAGCAGGAGAGGATTTGAATAAAATAGAACAAGGATATCATTGCAATTGGAAAAAACTCCCAACCTTATCCCCTTTCTCATATCATTGTTCTCAATCACACGAATTACAAATTTAATTTCAATCATTTTCATATTGATTAATTTTTATTCGAAAAAACAAAATTATAAAAACACTACATTTTTACTATAACTAAAATGTGAAACACTCTTTTTCATGAACTCATATTCAGGAGACTAGCTCGGGTTAATCAGTAGACAACACTTTGGTAATATAAAGAAATTGTTTTACATGTACAATAATAGGCATACATAAATCGTATAATAGATATGTATATTATGAAAATAAGTTATTTAAAACCCATATTTATCTAGGGAAATCACAATATTATGTGATTTTCCATATATATTAATGATAAAATTTGATTATAGATAACTATTTATAAATTAAATTCATGTAAAATATTTCTTTATCTTAGTGGATAACATTATAATTATGTTTTTTTGGTATTTATTCTAATTTTTATTGTCCCATTAATCATTAACATTTCTTTTAAATGAATTAAAAAAATATATTTAAGTAATACTAATAAAAAAGTAATCCTCTATTAGTTTTCATTTAAATATAAGTAAACCTCTATTGATTTTCATTATTCTCTATGGTTGTTTTTATTTTATAATTGTTTGTTATGTAATATTTGGTAATATGTACAACTCATATAGGTAATGAGGATTTCTAAATAATGTCTTTTTATCAGATCGTCTCTCCCATTAAAGTAATAAAATGTTTTTGGACATAATATGAATAAGGATAAGTTACTTGATTGATCGAACACTTTAATCCTTACAATGTAAATAAATACAATTATACAACAATTAATTCTTCTTTTTAATCAAATAAGCCATCAAATTAGTAACCTTTATTTCTATAAATATGGGGTACAAATCATCATTGTTCATAGGCTATAATATAATATCCATGGTATGTTTTTTAATATTTGATTCTATAAGTGACATTACTATAAACATATATTATAGACCTAGAATTCCCTTATCTCCTATTACTGTATCCACATACTCATAAAAATTGTCTTTAGGCCCTTAAACAAAAAAATTCAAAACAATTATCATTATATTGAATAAATTCTAATAATAATTTAATTTTAATTCCATGATATCTAGATATTAGATAACTAATAGAACTATTTCATATATTAAAATCTCATATCATAACATGATTTTTCAACCAGAATGTAAATTGAAAAAATATTTTTGAAAAGGAACCTTCCAAATCATCTCAAATGCCACATTTCAAATCAAATCATCATTAAAAAATCTCTAATTCATAATATAATGAGTAAATAAGGATAATTATCAATGACACCATGATATGATTTACCACTACATTAAATATCACCAGTTGCGAAAAAATAGATCTAGATAAATTATGATATTCATTCCACAAATAAGCTAGTCATTTTTTAATGGTATTAAAACCTATAAATAATACATCATAATCTGACTGTTACTCCATTATATTTAGAATTGTATAATTTAGTGAATGGAAAATTCAACTATCCAATATATCAAATAATTTAGAACATTTTTAACCCAACATGGTGTGTGCTTCTAATCTTGAATTTTATGAATCCACTGAATGTGGAATCCATTCAATTCTATTTTCCTCGCCCAGTTTATCATAATCCACACTATCATGTAACATCCCTTAATGTATTACCCACCCTTTAAACCTCCTCACAAATTCTCAGTAATACCACCACCATCCATTTAAATTCATTCCCAATAATCTTTTATGGTTCTCATCTTGAATAAAACCCATCTATATAGACCCCCAATGTTTACATCAATAAAATCATATCTCTAAAAATAGAAAATACAAATATAAAACCTCCAAAAACCCCAATTTGGAACTTTCTAAATAACTCAAAATATGTCATATAGATGATCCCAATACACCCATTGATCATGCACCATCTATAAGTCTGGGACTAACAGAATCCATATCACCCAAACTATGACACTCTAGACCATCATACTCTCACTCACATTCTATTAATCAATCCATTGATCGCAAAATAAACTATTTCATTCAACTCACCATAGTTTTATATCATTTTAGATTGTTGGAATAATGGTATAAAAAATATACTGATGAAAAAGTATCATTATTTGTAAATCATTATATAAATTATATTTTTAGAACAATGACATTGTGGAAATAAGGTGATTCATTTCTAATATTTCATACATGATTAAGTGTATGAATTTTTGGACATCTCCCTATGGTTTTTGAATATAGTGGTGGATATCGTAGATTATATTCTCATTAATATTAACATTAATCATTGATATAATTACATATCATGGTGATAAGTTTTTAAAAAGGATTCCAAATATTTTTTTTAGGTAGACACATGCCTATAAAAATATGGGGCTTCATCTTGATTTTATTGGTTTTTATAATTTATGGAAGATATTCATAATTTAACATTTGTGAAGCACTATATAGTAATCATGAAAATTAACCAACACTACATGTCCTTTATTTAGATCACTAAACATGGATATTACCCATGAATTATAGAAAGATGGTCATTCTTATTGTTTTGATGTATAACATATTATCATCAATCTTCATTTGATGCTGAGATTGAGGAATACTAAAGCAGCATGAAATGTTTCACATTACTTCATGGTGAAAATTAATAAATATGAGCAGATAATCATTAGATATAATCTCATAACTTTATAGAAAATAATTTATTTATGAAAAATAATATTATATCATAGTCCTATTTCTGAAAAAATTGATATTTTTCAACCTCTGTTATTCAAAAAGATATGTATTTTTTGATGTAATGAAATAGTTATGATTGGGGAACATATTACAACTATTTAATTATGAAGAATTTTTCTTATGAAAATAATTCACATGTGACTGACTACCCTAGAAAAGTTTATACACCAAACGAGAGATCCATATGGGAACTAACTCAAGAACCACCCTTATCTATAACACATAATGGTGGAACCATAATTTTTATAACACTATCTCGTATAACAATGGAATTAATTACTATATATTTTCAGGACCTCGGTCTTCCATTTTGTCAATAAAATTCTACAAGAGGCACCACAACCCTTAGTACCCTCTTTTTAGTATTTTCATGGAATTTAATATTTATTCTTATATTCTCATTTTTTGATAGTTTATATACTTCATTATAAATGAAAAGTGGATTCCAAATAAAAGATATTTTGACATTAGTTCATGAGTATATATTATACAGTTTCCCTAATTGTACAATACAATTTTATTGGGTATTTTATGAACCATGGATAATATGATTTGGATACCCAAAATATGAGAAATGTGATTTTATTTTATGAACCCCATAACATACAATTTGTTAACAAAATGACACTCAATATGACATGCTAATCCATCATGGAGAACCATTTGACTTGTGTGGTTAACAACACCCAACCGGACATGGATACATCATTAACATATTAGTGAGTACTACTAGAACCTATAAAATAGATTCCATCATAATTTAGTTTCTAAGTACATCCACTTAGATGTATGTACCATAAACATAGTTACTCCCTTACGACACACATCCTTTACTATATATATTACCCATGAAATGCGTTCTTAGAATGCATGACATAAAATAAAGGAACTATAGGTATATAAATTATAACTCAAAGGGATTTTAAATGAAACAATATATGTTTCATAGTGTATTTTATATAAAATATTCATTTCATATTGAGTTACACACAACAATGTGCTTTATTGATATCCTGTATCACACGCAAGATCTAGTTTTACCAAACAACCACATACTACCGATATTATTATGTAATAGTATAGTTATTTCCTCTAAATTTGAAGTGATGGTGTCAATAAGATTTAATAACATAGGAATATATATATATATATATATATATATTAATACTTTAATATTATGTATCTATTAATTATAAATAAATCAAGAATCATTTTAATGAAGATGGATATTTCCTGATAAATATTTTTTTTTCTAAAATATGGCTTATTTATGCTTGGTGCACATTAATTAAAATAATTTTTACCTAATTTAGAAAATTTATGTGAAATAATAAACATTATTCTTTAAAGATTAATATAAAAAGTAGCATACCGGGAAAAAAATTAAATGTTTTTTTTGTTTTTTGATAAATAGTGAAAATTTATGGATTTCATTAGAAAAAATGACATCTTATATAAAAAATTGACATTGTTATAATATATTTTAATTTTTTTTAATATAAAAATAGTAAAATAATAAATATATTAAACAAATATTAATCTTTTTAATCCGTTGAAAAATTAATTTTTATATAAAAACATTGTAAACTTTTGAACATTTTCACTTTAAAAACAAGCAATCTCATCATGCCTATGAGTTTAATTTTAAATTAAATTATTCCACTTAGGTGATAATAATTTATCCAAATGTATTTAATATTTCATTTAAGAAAAACTTATATTTTATAATAATGGAAACATACATTTTGACAAAAAATATTACTGAAAATAGTTCAAATTAATTATAGTGATTAATGTAAAAATGAGTTTACATGGTGTTTAAATGTAGAATATAAGGTGTAAAATTACCTAATAACTTGTCCAACAACCATTTTTTAGAAAATATTAAACCCTTAGAAATTTTATTTTATATTTTAATGAGTTATTTTGAAAATAAATTCATGAAAGGGACCTATATAATATGTTTAGTAAAGAAAAATAGAAAAAATAACCTTTCTTTCTTTTAATATATATAATTAATTGGGATAGGGAAAAAATTTAGTTCGTTTATAAATTTTATTTTTAAGGATAAATTATTTTTTATTATTATAATAATTAATCCATACTTTTTATAAATGAATTATTTACTTAAAAGTTTTATGAAATTCCAACACATTAATAATTTAGATAACAATAAAATAAAATAAATGATACTAGAAATATTAAAAGTGAAATAAATTGAATAAATTGATGTAATAAATATACCATTTTTATGAATATGTCATGAATCATATAGGTTAAATTAATATATTCAAATTCTATCATTGTGTGATTTTTTAAAATTTATTTTAAATTTTTAATGTCAAAATTTACATTATTGTTATTGTATATTAAATGATATTTTATTTAATGAGTAAAAAATTTATAAATAATATATACTCCCAATTCATTTTTAATTGTTAATAAATAACAAAATCTTCTTTTCTTGTATCAATTTCAATTTTATATTGACCATATTTACTCTTAAATAAGAAAAATAATGTTAGCATGGTTCAGGTCGAAGTAGTGTTTTTGCATGTTACATGTGCTTCTGTTAAAATTACTTTCTATCACATGTGATGTTCTTTTATATTAATTAGATATAATATTTCTAATTATTGATTAATAATTTTATATTAATTATCAGTTTTTTTATTCTTAAATGATAAAATACTAAGGATAAAAAACTAGTTATAGTGGTAAAAACCAAAAAAGGAAAAATTGAGTAAACTTAAAGAGTAAGGAAAAAAATGATAAAAAAATTGTTTTTTTGTAGGTTTGTATTGAAAATGAATTCCCTAAAATACATTATTTTTTAATTTTGTAATAAAATGGTGTAAGGTATTAATGATATTAATTCCACTCTTTAACTATAACAGGGAACTCACTCTCCCCACTTCTCCACACCACTCAAAAAACATTATCAAAAAAAGTATGTCAAAAAAACTCCCAAAAATTCATCAAATAATCGTAGAATATATTATTTAGGCCAAAATAAATTATTTGAAGAATGTTTTTTCCAACCCGAAGGAGTTACCCGATTAAGTGGTATCATTAATCAATGCAAATTTTTTTATTTCACTATCCACACCATCAATGTTTCTTATAACATGATTATATAAAAACCCCAATATAATAAATATTGAGTGATTTTTTATGTTATTGGTAAGAACTAAACCATCACACACTTTAATAAAATGGGTTTCTAAAATAATCATTTGTGTGAACAGTGGAAAACTGGCTCATGAAATGATATTATCCATTATTCCATTTCCCACTCTCTTGGTTGCGAGTAATGATCAGTCTAAAGTTTATATATATTTTTTAATACCATTATTATACCTCTAGAGTCATTATATAATATATATACCCTTTTTATAATCCATTATAAAAGGTATATGTTAACATCACTCATGTATATGGTGGACTACCACCTCATGAATCATTTTCACTAACACGTTACATGGACGGTAATAAGTGTAATGATAATGAATATATATGATATAAAATAAATAATTATTTAATTCATTAAATATTTATCATTCTATAAGAATAATATTAAATTTTCTTACTAACCTTTTCACATGCTGAAAAATTTATAAAATCAATCGTGGGTGTGTGAACTATCCCATATTTGAAGCAATGTGACTCCTTTTTTCATCACTAAATCAAAAAAATAATATATATATAAGTATATATAATTAAATATTATTTTATTTATTATATTATGATCATTATTGAAATAAAAAAAATTCTTACCATCTTTAAATAATTATCATTGAAAGATGGAAATATTACTAATGTATATTTATGGCCTACTGTCTCTATTATCATAAAGTTAATTCATTTTTTCTAACCATATTACAAGAGTTTTATTAAAATTATTATTGATGTATAAATATGATAACTATTTCATTATTATTATTCTGGAGATATTTGAATAATGGCCTCATTAACAATAAACAACTTTCCAATGTAATTTTTTTAAATGTAATCCGAATATAGTCAAAACATCTCACTGAGAAAAAAATAGATAAAGTATTTTTTAAAAACTAGTTTATATGTTAAATAAAAGTAATAATAAAATTGAAATAAATTATCAAGAAATAAAAAAACTATCATTATTTTATTATTAAGGATCATAATAAAACTAGTTAGCAATTTTACTCAAGGTAAGGGTCTTCATTTCGATTTCCTTTAATTAAGGAATTATTTGTTGTTATGTGCCCATATTCTTTTATAATTTGTATATATAGAAACATTAAAATTTATAACACTAATTTATCTACTATAATAAAATTTAATATTTTTATAATTGTAAATCATTCTTGGTGTTTGGATTGATGTGTTTTCGCAGTGATAAGTCACCTTTCTTTTCAAAACATTTATCTTTTAATGTTTTTCCATCAAAATATATGTCTCTTAGATGTCCAGGTTTTAAAATTATTTTTATTTCATATTTTATATGGATTAAAAATATTTATGAATTACATTTTATGTCTATTTTATTTATTAAAATAGTTTCTAATACGGAATAGTTTTATTTTTTTAAGTTAGAATGTTTTGAAAAATGATAACAGAGATGTTATATTCTTAAATTAGAGAGCACCATTTACTTTTATTCCACCATGAATTTTATAGGATTTAGAAATTAATTTTAAATATTATATCTTTTCTTAAATTAAAAACCATCATTCCATTTTATTTGTATTTTGGTATTGAAAATTGTCCTTAAATAAAAAATAGTGTCTAAGTATTAAAATGGAATTTTAAAAGGAAATTGTATTTTTACTCTAAATGTGTTTTCGATATGGTTTTTAAAGATTTTTATAAAGGGTATTATAATTAATTTATCATCATGATATGGAACATATGAATCATATGAAATGGATGAGGCTAATAAATATTTTACAAAGGGTTTATCCCCATTATAGATTATAGTTGATCCCAATATAAAATATTCAATTGTTTAATACCCATTACAGATCCTAAAAAATTGGTGATCCTGATACAACTTATATGATGGATTGATCACCATTATAGCCCATGAGTGATCCCTATATAGCTTATATGAAGGGTTATTCCCAATTACATCACATCGGTGGGCCCGATATAGATTATATGAAACGTGGCCCCCATTATTTCTCTCTAATGCGTTGGGTAATAATTATATCTGTAGTCATTCATATGGTCATTCTAATTAGAATTATTTTTAAAGGTTTTTAGAATAAAATTCTTTATGTCAATTAAAAGAAGTTTTAATTTAAGTATATGAGGTTTTAAAGATTTATTTTAGCAAACTGTGAGAACTTTTTCTTATGAAAATGTGTCATTATTTTTTCTCAAATAATTGGGATGTATATATAAATTTTTCATGGTTTTTCATGGTTGTTCATGTTTTAACTAAACCAATTGTCTCCTTTATTTTTATATCCTTTAATAAGATATTTTTCTCATCTCATATTCTAAAAAAAATTATTGGGTTTATGGATCATTAAGGGTAAGTAATAAATCATTTCCAATGTTGTGGATATTTTATATAAAAGGAAATAATTATTTATTTTATAAAATATGTATATATTTTTGAAAAAATAGAAACAAATTGAAAATTAAAACGTTGTATTATATGGGTTTTTTAAGTTTGAGTTGTGAAATAATTATATAAAACTTTAAACCATAAATGATTATCCAAGTGAAAATAATTATTTTCTTGAGAAAAACTGAAGATCAAGTAATGTTTATGGTCAGGTCATTATAGTTGGTATCAATGGAATGTTTTAGATAACTTTTTAGATAGGGATGTTTTCTTGTGGGGTTATCCTAAGATTTTTATAAACCATAATAGGTCTATAAGCTAAGGGATTATCATAAAATCAAATTCTTACACACCCATTTATGGATTTATGGGAAGAATTTTAGGAGGCCTTTAAATAGAATAAATTATTCAGTTTAACATGAAGAATTCATATTTTTCTGGAAATAAGATTTAAGTAATTGATGAAAATTATGGCCTATATAGTCTTCTATATTGGGAAAAAATTAGCATATATATATCCATATGATTGATAAGTTATTTGTTGATTATGTGTTTATTTTTACTTCAAAATATTATCACTGAATTTTTTGTCTTGAAATATGAAGAGTATGTGATAACTTTTGAGCTTAAAAATATTTAATTTTGAAGTTATTGATTTTATTTAGGATATAAGTTTACATATTTATTAAGTTTCTAAATTGGGTATTATATTTGAACTTTGATGATTCTTTGATCATATGAATGTTTATTAATTTTCAGAATTATCTTAGAATCTGCTAACCATTTTGGTTTTTTATAATGAACAAAGAAAAGGGGAGATATTGTCATGATTTTGGGGAATATAAGGTCCTTTAAAATTTTATTTTAGTTCTTATGGTATTAAAAATTTATCTGGTTTTTTAATTATTTTGAGAAAAAGATCATTTTTTACTGGAAATATAATAAAATATTAAATTGTAGTCATTAAGTAAGTATATTTACATATTATCTTAGTCTTGATAGTAAGATAATTCCTCCACTCTAGGAAAAGGATTCTGAAAAAAGTTATCCTATTACAGAAAACTATGACGTTAAAAATAACCTTTTTATAAACCTCTTTGGTTAATGGTTTTTGATTGTTAACATTATATTAATCATTAACTTTGTAGTGATCAATGATCTCTATCACATTGTATGACTATTTAGGTTTTAGGTTTTTCATCTATTTGATAATAATTACTTCCCCCATATATTCTCTTATTTTGAAACCTAGTACGTGCTTTTCCAAATGAATCTCAACATTACATTTTTATTTTATTGAGTGGATTGATTATTAAACATATTTATGAATTGTATTTACAAAATCATTTTAAATAATTCCATCCTTTCATAATTAATATAATGTTAAAATCTGTTGGAAATAATTTATTATATAGAGAAAGATGTATGACATTGATATACCTTACACAATGGGATTTCCCTATTTTAGATCCTGAATTCATTGGTTGGTGGTTATATTAGTTGTTGGTCGAATCTTGATTCAAATTAAATGAGTTTTGAAAGTGTTTTATGAATATAATTCTATAATTAACAAAGAAGTATTTTTAATTTCCTGATATATATTTTGAAGGTTTTCTTATAGAAAAAATCATGTGTTCTTTCATATGATAAATCATATTTTTCCTTTTAACAGAAAATATTAATGTAATGGTAAATATTTCATAAGATATAATGTTTTTTCTAATCTAACTATTTCCTTTCTTTTTTATATCCCTTGTTATTATTTTATTCTCATACCATGTTTTTTATAAAATGTTTTCATTTGATTTAAGGATGCTAAAAGGAATGAAAGATGTCATTTGAAAAACAATGATTTTATCAATGAAAATAAAACATGTTTGATTTTAAAAAATTTATATTTTTAGAATAATTGATATGAATTGGATGTGTCACCTTTATATTATATTGTTTTTCAAAGTATTATTCATGGCCCCATTCCATAATACTTTATATCTGAAAATAACATCAAAGTGAAGGAATGTAAAATAATGATTATAAATAAATACCATGAAATATTTAAGGATGTCTCCCTATAGATGGTTTCAAAGGAAACGTTTAGATAACTTTGGGTATGCATATTTTTTTAGGCCACGTTATCTTAAGAGTTAGGGATACCTTCATATGTCTATTTCTATTAGGATTATCATAATGAAATCTTATTATACAACCCTTTATGTCTTCAAGTGATGAATTTTTTGAGATATATTAATAGGTTAAAGTATTTAGTTTAACAATAATTTTTCATTTATGTTTTGGGGAAAATTAGATCCAGGGTATTTCTGATCATTTGGTTTTATATGGTCTTGTATAATGAGAACACATGTTTTCTCGTATACAGAACCAATATATTTACAAGTTATTTTGTGAATATATGATTAAGTTTACTTTAAAGTAAGATCTCATTTTTATTGAAATATGAAAGGTATGAGATAAACATTGAGATTAAAATAGTATTTAATTTGTTGTTATTTATTTTATTTTGGATATTAGGTTATGGAATGGAATAGTTTTAAATATGGTTATTACTATTTATTTTCTAAAATTACTATATGATATGAAGGTTTATACATTTTTGAAATTATCTCACCATGATCTATCCATTTTCATTTTGGTTAATGTATAAAGATATGAGAAATATTTTTTATGTATGTCAATATTATGTGGTCATTTAAATTATATTTTATTACATAATGAATTAAATATTCATCATGAATAATAATTATTTAGAGCCAATTATTTGTTGGTAGTGGAAATTGATTATATGATGAAATTATACCCATCAAGTAAGTATGTTTACATATCATCATAGAAAAGATGGTAATAGAATTCATCAAATCTAGAAAAAATATCTTGTAAGAAACATTTATCTAGTATCAATCATCTCTGAAGAGATCAATGATATTTTCCACACCTATTTTCTTTATGGTATTCATATTTTAAAGCTATATTGAACATTCACTTTGAAATGATCTATGATATTTATCCCTATATATTAATATTTAGCAATTATGTTTTCCTTCAATGTAAAAATCATAACATCCCACCTATATTATTATATTTTGAAACTTTATATTTTATATTCCATATGAAAATAAGACATTCCTTTCTATTTTATTAATATGATGTGTTATTAAACTTTTTTACAATGTGGGTTTACTTCAAAATTGTTTTCGAATGTCTATCCTTTGATTACTAAAATAAAGTACAAAATATTTGGGAAATAAATTAATGGGGGAGGATGTAACACACAAATTATTAAAAATATTAAAATTATGTTAAATACAATATGTTATACAACATTGATTTTATATTACATTACATGTATCAATGAGTTCTTTCGATATCTTGCATTATATAGAAGACTGTGTTTTACCAAACAACAATATACAATTTATATTCTTATTAAATATAGAAGTTATCTCCTAGATGTTGTAATGGAGGGTATGAATACTTTTAAATATCTTGTGAAACTATATATTTTACATATTCTCATTTCTCATCTATTTTTTAGATATAAGGTCAGAATAATTTTTAATAAAATTAATGTTTTATGAAAAAAAAATTTAAAAGTTTTTTTAATCGTGCTCAGCGCATGTAATTTAAAATTTATTTTTACAAATTTTAATAATTTTATATGAAAAAATAATAATTTTTTACACAGTAATAAAAAATTTATCTTATGTTGAATTTTTTGTATTTTTCTAAAATGGTTTTGTTTTGATGAATAGAAAGAAAATACGAGATATTAATTGAAAACATGTTCTTCATGTAACAAATTTATAAAGTTAAATTAAATTTTGAATCAGTTTAAATGTTACAATATAAAAATTATAAATATGTTAAGCATATATTAGTAATTTCATAAAATTTCATAAATAATTTCTAAGCCAAAACATTGTAATGATTTTACCATTGTTTACTTCAAAAAACCACTTTCTCGACACGTCTGCATAGTTATTTTTTAATTTATTTCAACCATATTTGTGTGTTTAAATTTAAAAAATGGAATCCATATTTTTAATAATAATTATTTATTATATCTAATAATTCAAACATTATTTTTTACCATAATTATTAGTGAAAAGAATAAAAATAAATTACTTTGATTAAGGTAAAATAGATTACTTAGTGTTAATTATATAATATAAGGTGAAAAATGACCTACGAATATTTCCAAAAACATGTTTCTGGGAATGTTTTAACGTTAAATTATATATTATATATTTTTAAGTGTTATTGGGAATAATTGTTCAATATTTTAACCTATATAACAAGTTATGTAATGAAATATTAAAAAAGGAACCTTCTTTTATTTTAATATCTATAATGATTTAGGATCAGGAAAATAAAATTGGTTCATTTATAAATGTTATTTTGTTAGGATAATTTTTTTTATCATTATAATAGTTCTTGTTTAAATTTTAGAGATGAATTATTTTCATAGAATACTAAATAACAAGAGACACATAAATTATTTTGTTACTAATTAACTAAAATAAATGATACCAAAAACATAAAATAGAGGTTTACTAAATTTATTTATTCCTTACAAAAATCATTTAGATTAATATATCTTGGTACAATAGTTATAAATTATTATATACAAATCAAATTATTTTATTTATGTTTTAAAATTTAATTTTGATAATAATGTCAAAATTGACATTATTGTTATTTTAAAATAAATGATATTTTATTAAATGAGTTAGCATTTATAAAAATCGTATCTTCTACCAAGTTATTTTTTTGTTTTAGTAAATAAAAATTATGTTCCATTACTTTACCAATTTATCTTACATTATTATATTATTGACCCCTAAATGGTAAAAACATTGTTAACTTTGTTGTAGTTAAGGTGGTGTTTTTGGGAACATCAAGATCTTTGGTCAAAATTAATTTCCATCACAAATAATTTTTTTTTGAAAATTTACATATGATATTTATAGTTAGTTTTTATATATTTTATGATGTGTCTTACATTAATTAAGTATTAAATGATAAATTAAAAATGTTATAATACTAGTTTCTAAGGTGAAAACAAAAAAAGATAAATTGAGAAAACATAATGACTAAGAAAAAAATGATAAAAAAGATTTTATCTCTGTGGGCTGTAAATATGGATCTAAACTAAATTCTCTCTAATACATTTTTTTTACCATTTTTGAATCACATGATGAAAGAGAGACCTTCCAATAGTGAATACTTCTGAGTATTTACCAGAATGCCACTCCACATTTACTATAAAAGGGAACTCACTCTCCCTATAACTTTACACCTATAAATCCATATAAATCATAAAAAAACTACCAAAATAACTTCCCAAAATCCATAAAACCATCCTAAAATACATAATGTGGTTTTAAATACATCCAATGAATGCATTTTGTGAAATCCAAAAAGACTTACCCGATAAAGAAGTAATTTTCATTAATGTGATTAGTGTTCTTTTCATTCTCAACCTCTTCAATTACTCTTAAAAATTATTATATAATATCATCAGTATCATAAATATATAAATAATTTTATATGTTAATGATAATACCAACACCAATACACACTCCCTTAAAATGGGTTATGAAATCATCATTCATGTGTACAGTGGACTACTGCCTCACAAAACTATGCCATTGATTTTCCTATTACCACATCTCATGGTTGTGAATAATGATGGATATAACGTTTATAAATTATATTTATAAAATTATTATACCTATAGAGTCATTATATAAATTTTTTCCTTTCCATATTTTATTCGGTAAGGGATATGATAATGTTGCTCATGTGTACAGTGGATTATCGCCTCACGAAGCGATATGAAGTGCTTTCCACTAACGCATTACATGGAAGGTAATGAGTGTAATTATAGTGAATATATATCATATAAATGAAATATTTTTGATATTGATGAAATATTTATCAATATTTAAGTGTAATATAATATTTTATTTTCTATATTTTGACTCACTGAAAAGTGATAACATTGCTTGTGGACAGGTGGACTACCATCTCCTCAAAGCGATGTGATTTATTTTTTCATCAACAAATCATTAGATTTATATATATATATAATTATATAAATAATAATGTTATTGTATTTATTGAATAATTATTATTTCATAAATATAAATGTTACTTACCTTTTATCAATAATGATCACTAAAAAATGGGAATGTCACTCTTGCCTTGGTACAATCTACTGTATCTATAATTATAATTTTAGTTAATTATTAATTAATATATTCTTAAAATAGATTTAAAATTATAATTTATGAATAAATATTATAATTATGTCTTGATTATTTTTATATATATGTTTATATGATGACCTATTTGACTATAGTAAACCTACAAAGTCATTTTTTTGGTATAATAGTTGAATATGTTCATAACATTCAACATAAACATAATTGAAAAACTAATTTTATATTTATTTTTAATAAATGAAATAAATTTAACAATAAATGTGAAAAATGTATCCATGGAAGTAAATTATTATCATAATTTTGTTGTTCGTGAATATTAATACACATTTGATAAATCATACTCATGGTAAGAAAATTCGTATAAATTTTATTTTATTGAGGAAATTTTTGATTTCATGACCCAATATTCATTTATAAGGGGATTATTAAGCCCCATTGGCATGTTATGTATGAACACCTTTTTTAGTTATTTTTCCATTTTAGTTTTTCAAGTCAACCTCAGTGGTTATGTCTTGTTTGAAGATGGAGAGATTTTGTTAGGAAAATGATCTCGTAGTTAGAGATATATGTTATCCATGGAGTCCTTTATTAAATGGTTCAAGTGTTATTAGGGTTTTGATTTTGTAATTTTAGATGATTTAAATGGTTTTTTATTGGAAAATGGGATGAAAACACTTCTCAAAACCATTCACATGCCATTTAAATAGATTACATGTTGTGTAATGTTTGGGTGTTTTTAATGAAATAATATGAGGTGATGGGTTTTTTAGGGTATCCCATTAAAAATATATACAGGAAGTATAAATACATTAAATTTTGTTTAATTCCATTAATGTGTAGTTATAATATATGTTGTGGTGCTGATTTTTCGATTCATCTCAGTGCATCTCTTCTCCTCTCAACCTTGGGAAAACCTCTACGCCTTTTTTGAGTAATAACCTCCTATCTGGATATCCAAAAAAAATATGATCCCAAATAAGTCACTTTGGATAGATTTTTTCCTTTATCCCCTTTTTTAACCAACTCTTGATGTGTACTCCCTTGACCCTATGACTTATTGGTTTTGATCTTGGCCAATTTTTCCCTCATATCATTGTTCTGATCATCTGCAGCTTCTTCCCCAAGGGAGTTTTTTGGGGGTAAAATAAATTATTTTTTTATTAATTTATGGTGTATAAATCTTAATCCTTTGGTCTTATATTTTCCATGTATTATATATATTGTTATTTCCCCATTCAAATGTGTGTACGAATTAATTATATAAAAATAGAGACTATTTCGTGGATTTTGATCGATTCAATTGGTTATTGACCTGACTTGTGGTTACCCATTATTTTATATAACTTGGAATATAATTGAATTGGATAATCTCTTAGAGTTTTTTTAGATTGAAATAATCCCTTGGGTGATTTCTTATTGTAGAATCCCATAGTTATGTATTATATCTTATTTATTTGACTGTAAATTATTTTTTATATAAATAAAATAGGTAATTTGTTCAAAAAATGTAATTTGTATAATTAACCATTTTTATTATGATGTGATATTGTGATATAAATGTTTTTGGGACATATCTTGTTATCTATACTAATATACCAACATAATAGGCATGTCCCTAGAACCTGAACATGTAAATGTTTTATGTATTTATTGAGTAGGTTTGTCCCAGTACCATGATATAATGCTTATACTGAGAGGACATAGCTCGGTCCCATGTTTAAATGAATATAGTGCATTGACTCAAATTATATATTGATTATATGAATTTTAGCCATATTTTTGTGATTATCCAATGGTTATATGGTTTTGGTTGTTATGATCGTGAAAGATCCTCAGAGATATTTCTGTATTTCCCCAAAGAAGATAATTTATATCGTGGTTATATAGTTGTGGTAGGCCTAGTAACGATACATGCACAGTGATATTCCATAATGGAGCTAAAGCTGGTTGTCTTTTTATTTTATTAATTATTACATTAATTAAAACACTTTTTATTTATTTATATAAGACACTTCTTATTTGGAAGTTCTATTTAGACATAATGGTGTTGAACTAATGATACATACTCACACCCTATTTGTTCTGTTGTTTCGTATCATAGAAGATTACATGGATAGAGGTTTGGAGAAGGGGAAAGCACCATAATGTTGATTGTTTTATTGCTGGATGGGCTGGAGTTTTGAGGCAGGACTGGCAAGGGTTTCCGATTTAGAGACTTTTTAGTCTTAATTTAGGTCTTCTATTTTTTATTTTTTTTTTCTATCATGATATTTAGTTAAATTAATATACGTCATTAAATTTTTCCTGTTGTTGTTTTTCAGGTTATTTGGTTGGATTTTATTATTATTTTCATCTATGATTATAATCTATTTTCATTCATTTATATGGATTACTTATATTTCTATGACATTTAAAATCTGGGGTATAGTTTCCATAAAATACATTTTACACCCAGACAACTAGTTGGAATCCTCTGGCCTATGAGGAGGCTCACATGATATTTCATAACAATACCTTTTATCCTTGTGAGAGAGTAGAAAATCGATGGATATAAAAAAGTGGTATCAGATGAGAAGGTTTAATTTCTCTTTCTATTTATTCACAAATTGGGAAAGGTAGAAATAATACATGTATGTGTCAGGCTTGGGTAATGTGCTAGTGCATGGGAGTCACTGACCCATGTTTGGGGTAAAATTAGAGTACCCAAGGATGGTATTATTGTTTCTACTATGTGATTTGTATAGTTTATGTTACTTCAACTTGGTTCATACATTTTTTTGAGTTTATTGATCTAATATTTTATTGATTCTTGATATTTTTCTCATGTCCTAGTATAGAAATAGAAGAGTATTCATGAATTATAATAGGTATATAAATATATATATTTCCTTTCATTGTTCTTGATAGAGACATATTTATTCTTATGTTATATATACTTTTTTGTTGAAATGAGATATGAGATATCTGTTATAATGTTTCATTGAAATGAATTGACATGTCATTTTAATATACTTCTAAGCCATGCATATAGATGTCAGGAGTCATTGGTTCTCTTTAGAAATCAATTATTTTAGGTTGACCTTATTTTTTTCTAATGTCATAATGTGTGAATTTTTATTGTAGATAAAATGCCTCATCGTCATCCTTGACTTGAGAGTTAGGAGAGTCAAAACCATCACTCCTCTAAAAAAACTGGACCAAATATTCTTGTATTTATTGATGAACATATATAAGTTAAGATTCAGGATTGACTTATAAGGTTCATTTGATCCAATGATAGATATAATGTCCATACCATACCTTAAATTTCAAAGATGATAAGAGAATTTCAGCTACAACATACACCTACATTCATTTGGGAAGTAGGAACCTCGGAAACCAAGTATTGGATTGATTCCGTCCAGACAATCCTTATGTATCTTGCAACAACTGCAGATAAAAAACTAAAGCTTTATCCATATATTCTTTTTCAACCTCCAATACATTGGTGGGATATTCTATGGGAATCATGGAAGTAGGATTAACTATCATATAAGTACATCGAGCAATAGTATTGGTTCATTTCTATCAAGAAACATTGATGGATGAAAAATCTCATGAGTTTGTACATACAACGAATAAGTGCATGTCATTACTAGACTATGTAGGATGTTTCACCAACCTATAAAACTTTGTGCCATCATTGGAACTTGATGATATGTCCAGAGTGAAATTTTTTTAAGATGGAATTAATTATGAGATTACATCAGAGGTAATCATTTTTTATTTGAGAATATTTTAGGACATGATGAACTATGACATCATCATAGAAGGGAATCAGAGAGAGGCCCTAGAAAAGGCTCAGGTATTATAACATGAAAAATCGGGATCACATTATGAGTTTCAAGAAGAGACATTATGATATTTTATTCCAAGGTATTAATGGTCAGAGTAGTATAGGCTTTGGGAAATTATATCTGGACTATGTTCTATTAAAGTGCTATAATTATGGCATGTTTGGCCAAAAGAACCCATAGTGTCCTTATTATGCAATTGAGTGTCTCATTTGTGGAAGAATGGTCCATCCTTAGTGGTTTTTTGTAAATAATTTATAGATGAACAATGGAAAGGGATCGAGATAGGAATTTGAGTCCAGAAGGGGCTCAACGACCCCTCAACCGGATAGTATTTGGAGTTCCACTAGACGTTCATGTCGAGGCAGGGGATATGGTAACGTAGTGTATAAAAAGCATTAACAAGTTGTGGAAATTGTTCAGGGCAGTACCAATGGATCTCAAGACGAAGGCAAAAGTCTATTAAATGTTATATAGACTACTCTATCTCTCATGGATGCATGAACATTTACCATCAGATATAATATTCATGTATCATCTACGTTAGCCTACATTTTTTGATATAGGATCCTCAAATTCATTTATATATGTTAATTTTTAAATATTTTTAATCTTGGATATAGAAATATTATATGGTTCTTTTACCATCAATGCACCATTGGTAGTGTGATCAATGAATATGAAACATTGTAATTAGTTTTCTTTAGACATTGGTGGTTACCATTTCATTATGGAACCATTAATACTAGAAATTTTAGGCTTTGACTAGAATCTTTGTATAGATTTTGAATTCTATATCAAGCTAATATCAACTATTAAATGATTTTAATTAATTACATGTATCATGATGGAGGAAGTTACTTTCATGACAGTGATTGAGATCTTCATACGGGTTTTGATGGGCCAATTCAATTCATGTTGGATTTTATCCTAACTCGGATATCCATTCATGCTCTATATGATGGTGGAATGTGGTTGTATTCTTTTCCTCTAAAGGTAGACCATTTTTATGATGTTTTCCTTGATGTGGTCTACAAAATACTACCTGGTTTAAATGTCATGTTTATAATTGAGTTGTTGTTGGGAGAAGAGCTAGTTTCTATCCCACATTACATAATTGTACCCGAAGATATTCTAGAGTTGAAAGGTTAGATGGATGATCTGGAATTTAAGTCTTCGTACTACCTAGTAAATTAGTTAGGGGTTCTCTGATTTTTATTCCCACGATTTTAAAAGGGTATTTGTGCTTATGGGTTGATTATTAATGGTTGGATCAGATAATGATAAAGCACTAGTATCCTTATCTACATATTGATGAATTTTTTATGAGTAGAGAGGTGATAATATCTTCTCAAATATATATTTTATATCAGGTTAGAACCAATTTATGGTGATACCAATAGACATACCTCAAACAGCCTTTAAAAATGGTATGTTTTTTATGAGTTCGTAATGATGTCATTTAGTTTAACTAATGAAACAATAGAATTCATGGCCATCATGAATAGGATATTTTTTCCCATTATGGATCATTTTGTGGTGGTTTTTTCAATGATATCTTAGTGTGCCTAAATTAGTGGATTATCATGACAATCATCTAGTTATCATTCTATTTACAATGAGAGAGCATCTTCTAAACACCATGATAACCAAATTCAGTTTATTGATTTATAAATTACACCTCATGGGCCATGTCATATTAGAGGAAATAGTGTTCATGGAGCCCGAAAATGTTAAAGAAGTGGTATCTCATGACATTCCTATGAAAATATTGAGTATTTTAGATTTTAGAGTATATCCAACTATTAATGAAAAATTATACATGATTTCTCTAGTTATTAATTATAGATGATTTGGGTGACGAGGAAAGGGGTGAATTTTTTTTGTATAAAGATTATGAGAGACGATTTTATGAGATAAAATGTAGAAAAACCTCAACACGTATCCTCTATTACCTATTATAGGTAAATCATATACTATGTACTAGGATGAATCAATAGATGGAATCAAAAAAGTTTTGATGCAATATATTTTAGTGGTTTCTTATGGATCCATGCATCTAAGACCGCATGATAGGAATTAACATACTCATAATCTAGAGTTAACAACATTGGTACATGTCCTTGTGTGTTAGAGACACTATCTCATGGGAGGGAATATTTTGGTATACAAGGATGAAGAGATACTTGGTTAAATAATTTCTACGTGATCCAAAAAATTAGGGTAGAGGAGTTGGGTCATGTATCTAAAATTTGTTAACATGGAGTTGGATTATTCACCAAGAAAGTGATACATCATTGCAGATGAATTTATCTAAAAAACAATAGTAAGAGGAACTGCAAAGTCTTTTGATGAGTCTCATATAACGTACCAAATTAAATACATGTATTTGGATGTTTAATAGTTTGAGGGATGAGTTGGTCTAATTTCAACATTTTTATACCTGTTCTCTTGGACTGGATCAAGACCAATAAATTTTTTTATTTGGAGGGCTCTATTCTGATGGAAAACAAATATGATGGGGAGAAATCATCAGGATGGTCTCTTGGTAGTGGAAATTCTATTATTTTGAGTGGATGGTTATGGGATATTAAAGTCTTATGTGAGGATCTAGTGAGGGTGTTTTAGGCTTCTAGATAGGTCGTATGTCCCATTATGATAAAGATTCCTCATGATCTTCATAGATAGTACTAGTGGTTGGGAATAAATAAAGATTTTATTTGGTTTTTTTGAAAGATTCATTATTTCTAAGCAGGTGAAAGATAAGAATCATAGTACAGCTGGTCTTTGATATCCCGTGCCCATTCTTGAGTGGAAATGGGATGATTTCAAGATGGATTTTTTGAAAGGATTACCTAGTAAAACCTGTTTGAAGGATGTTGTAAGGGTGATTTTGGATATAATGATGATGTTATCCCACATATTTCTTATTTGGGAGACCTTCACAGTCTATGCTCTTGGAATTCTTTACATGTGAGATGTGGTTTAGTTTTATAGTTTTTTTAGGAGTTTCATTTTACGAAGGGAACCTTGTTTCCCATTGAGATTCTGGATTTTTCTTTATAAGGCCCTAAGATTGAATGTTCATTTGAGTACAACCTTTAATCATTTGATTTATGTTCAATCTGAGTGGACTATTGAAGTTCTATACGATATGTCACAAGGTGGTTTTTTTTATTTTTGTGGTTTTTGGGACAAAAATATAGAATATATGGAGTTTTCATATAATAATTGAATCTATGAATTGATCCAAATTCTAATATTTTAGGATTTTTATGGTAGAATTCTTTTTTTCCTCTTTTTTTCCTAGAATCAGGAGAGTTATCACTTATTGAGCCCGGTCTCATATAGGATACATCTAAACATGTCCATTTGATAAAATAGTGGCTGGTGACAACAATTATTAAGGGAAAAATTATATTTTGACCATTAGAGATGACCTCTAGAATTAGAGGTTGGTCGTTCTGTTTTCTTCGGGTGTCTCCTTGATTTGGGCAGTTCAGTATAAGAAAATAGGGAAAGCCTGAACCCTTGTTTTTATCCCATATTAGATACGGTATATATTTAATCCAGTGGAATCCCATTTAGCCCTTCCACCATACTACATTGAAATGCATGACTTATTTCTTGTTTTACAACATCGAAGATATCATCCACTCCATTCCCATGTGATAGACTAATCATGTAATGGGAATTTCGTTAATGGTTCCTTTGAGGATCATCTGACGTGGTTGTGAATCATTATGGGGTTTATGTTTTGTATAAGACTATACCATTGGTCCTACTATATTTAAAACAGGGTAGAATTCACACGAATAGCTAGTAGAGGGAGTATAATATGGGAACATAGTGTCCAGGCTTGTTGAATGAGACCCAATAGTGATTCTTAGATTAGTTTAGGAACAAGCAATTTTTTGGTGCAGAGGTTTTAAGATCCCATATTTTTTTAGCTACGTTTCTATTTGATTTATTCGATAGAACCTTGGTGGTTGAGTCGGAGATACTTTTTGGTAAAATTATATAAATATCGAGGATATATGTTTTCAATGGAGTCCAAGTATAAATGGTTCACCTATTATCATGGGTTCATGGTATGTTGAAAATAATTGAAGTAGGTTCATGGTGTTTTTTAGGAAATGGAATAAAAAAATCGGAAGAACATTTACACACAATGTAAAAGGATTATATTTCATGTAATTTTCTTATTTTTTAATAATATAATCTTAGGAGATTGAGTTTTTTTAATATCACATTACAAATATTTATAGAATGTGTAAATAAATTACACACCATGTAATTTCTCAACCTGAATTTTTAAAGATTTGTTTTAAGCTAATTTTATGATTGAACCCATTATACCTCTCTTCCTCTAGACCTAGGTTATCCAAACTAGAATTTTAGAGTTTCAAAATCCCTTTAGGATGTCTCAATAATGAATTCTATCCCTAGTAATTCCCTATGGTTTGGTTTTTCATTTATTTCTATTGTTTCTATAATATTTATAGTGTAATCCCTTAACCATGTGAATTTTTCATTTTTAACTTGATAAATTTTTTTCTTAGATCCTCATTTCTGTCATCTTCAACTTCTTCTTCATGGGATTTTTCCATTGTAAGTATAGCATTCATCACTAATTAAGGTAGGGGTCTAAATCTTAACATTATGGTTTGATATTTTCCAATTATATGAAATTTTTTTAATGTCACAATGTAATTTAATCTAGAATTAATTAAATAATTTACAATATTATTTCATAAATTACATTGGATTTAATTGTTTATTGACCCAGATTATGAAAACTGACTCGGTGAGAGAGACTTGAATATAAATTAAATGTATAATTTATTAACAATTGTTTTACATAACAAGAGGACGTGTGTGATTTTTTTATATAATTCCTAATTTACATATTACTAATTACTGATATTATTATAGATCATTAATAATATAAATTAAATATGTAGTTGATATACAAATGGTAATTCACATAATTAACCATTGTGGATTATTATGTGATTTTTTTGATATCATGATGTTGTGACATATCTTGTGATCTATGCTAAAATGATTTTCTATCAGGCATGGACCAAGAACATGCACACTTATATACAATAATGATGATATAGAGCATTCTTGATCGAGTCCCATGCTGTTATACTTATAGTATGTAGGCTTAGCCTAGTCATATAGAGTAATTCTTATAGGGAATTGACATGGATGCTCTAATTGTTATAAGGCTTTGACATAGATAGTTCTAATTATATCAGGGTTATATGGTTAATGTTGTAATTTTCATGATATTTCCTCAAATATATTACAATATGATTCCAAAGTAGGTTATTTATGACATGGTTATATGGTAATTGTTGGCATGGTCGTGAGATATGCTCAATGATATTTTAGCATAGAACCAATGTAGGTTGTTGTTGTATTTTATTAATATTCAAATTAATTAATAAACATTTTATGAATCTATTAAAAGAAATTCTAATTAGTTTGTTTAATTTAAACCTCATGGTAGCAAACTACTAAGTTATACTCACACCCTATTTTGGATATCATTTGGTGCCTGAGCAGATTACGTGGAAGTAGGTTTGGAAAAGGTCAAAGGACCTTTCGGTTAATTGTTTTCTTGTTGGATGGGATATAGTTTACAGGTGATACAAACATGGGATATAGGATAATAGATGTTTGTGTCCATATTTGAGAGGGATATTATTTTACATTCAATGGTTCTATCATGACATTTTGTCACACTCCAATATTCCATTACATTCTTTCTATTATCATTTATTGTATTATTCAATTTTAATTTATTATAAGTTTCTTCGATTTTTATACTCTATTTCTGTCGAATCAAATTTATTATTTATACTAATATGGCATTCCATACTCGAGGTTACAGTCCCCCACTATACATTTTACAGACTACAACTAGTCGGCATCCATCTGTGCAAAAGGAGGTGTGATTGATGTCTCATTACTAACCCATTTTGTCCACGTGAGAGAGTGTCGAATAAAGGGATGTTACTTCTCATAAAATACAATTATTCTATTATAATTATTTTTTAATTTTGTTTAATGACAATATTTATGGAAATTGTGATTCAAGTGTTTCCCAGGTGATAAGTATGTTTTCCATTAAAAATAAATCATTCAGTGTTTTCCCCTCCAAATCGATTTCTATTCTATGTACATGTTTTTAAAGTAATTATAATGATGATTTAATATGGTCATAAAGAATATATAAAGTATACTTACTTTCTCATTAACTTATCTCAATGATTTTTTAAAATGAAATATTTTTATGTTTTTTATATGGAATGTTTTGAAAAATGACAAAATTGATATTTTATTATTAATTTACATAGTGAATTGAATTTTCCACCACCATGAATGATATTTTATTTCTGTATTCCATTTCAATATTACATTTTTTCTTAATTGAATTACCATCTTTTTTTATTTTTTTATGTTGTTGTTGAGAATGGTTATTCAAATAATATGGTGTTTTGGTATATACTATGGGTTTTTAAAGGAAATGGTATATGTCATATGAATGTTTTTTCAAATGGGTTTAAATAAGTTCATGAATGGGTTTAGGATTAAATTATTTTCATGACATAGTGATTGAGTATTATATGAAATGGGTTAGACTAGCAAAGATCATATGAAGGGTTAATCTCTATTATATCTCATATTTTAGACATATATGGAATATAAAAATGGTTTATCTCCATTATAGCTCATGGAAAATGGGTGAACATGATACATATTATAGTATGGGTGGATCCCCATGGTATCTCTCAAGGGAGACCGATATAGCTTATATACAGGATGAACACCATTATATATCTCCAAAGAATTGAGAAATTATTATTTTTTTAGTCTCACATATGGTTATTTAATTTTATGTTTTATGAAAGGTTTTTTAGAATATAATTTTCAATGTTACTAAAAATGGATTCTAATTTCATTCTATGGGTTTTAAAGGATTTATTGGAGTAAAACGGGTGTGTTTTTTCTTGTGAAATTTTTTTATAACTATCACTAAAGGGTCATTGATGTAAACGTAAATATTGTATGGTTTTTTATGTTTTGACTAAACTAACCATTGTCCAATAAATTTAGATATCTTAATGATATTTTGTGTACACATCCAAAGTTTTTCTAAATTATTTTCATAGGGATTAAGGATGGTTGAGGGAAATGAAGAAGTCGTGTTGAATGTCTTGGAAAATTTTCATGAAATAAAATCATGAATTATTTTAAAATTTTAATATTTATAGAAAAATGGATACAAATAATAATTTTACACTTTATAATATATGGTTTTCTAGGTATAAGGTGTGAAATAATTCTCTAAAAATTTTAACATAAAAAGATATTCAATGTGAAAGAATTTGAATTACTGAATAAAAATCAACATCATGCAGTTTTTATAGTTTTTTTGTTAAAGACATATTAATCAATTCATGTGTAAATAATTGATCATACCATTAGTATTAAACTAGATGTCCTTTATAAATTAGAATCCACTATTACAATAACTAAAACATCATCTATAATATAATCAACATCATCTATGAATTCCTCTAAGTGAGATAAAATATATCAGTATGTTTCGAGTTTTGATGATGTCGAGCAGAACATAATGTCTTAGGACATCCCCTCCACTATTTTCTTGTTGGGGTTATTGTTTTAAAAAATTTCATGTCCAAATTATCCAAGTATTTATCGACAATGAGTACTATAATCAAATACTATAATTCCCATAAATAGTTTTTAGCATCACTGTTATCATCGAATTACATTTTATATATAATGTTTACAAAATGAATGATATTTTTCAGAAGTATTATATAGAGGAATAAACACCAAAAATCCAATATAAATGAATTTCAATTTCATCAATTAATTATATTGATCAAGGATTGAAATAAACATATATATAAATAATTATCAATCATTATTATCTATGGTGTCATTATATTGAATGGAATAAATATTTATTTTAAATGTATATCTATAACCTAAAGCCTTCAATGGTGGGAATGATTAATTTATTTTTTTTGGAGTGATGCATGGACATAAATTTTGTATTTTTTACTTAACTAAAAAAATAGACATCACTATTTAAGAGAAATATGTTTCTATATTAGAAATATTTTACTATTTTTTCATTTGAATAATAAAATCATAAGAAAACATTATAACACCCTACTATTTTTGTTATTATTTTCATTTAAATAATGCCAGTATATAATACAAAACGTGATACATGAAACATTGAACTAGGACGAACTTGGAAACATTTTTTGGAGATAAAATATTACAATTAATGATGAAAAAATGAATAATGTTGTTTCAATGTGAAACAACATTAATCAAATTATTAGTTGAGTAAAATTTAAATATTTTTATATATAAGAATACCATGAACATAAAATCCATATCATCATGGTTTAGAATAATGATAATAACACAGACTATAATAATAAATACAAGGTTTTTTAAAACAATATAATAAAAATGTTGGGTGAAATGTAAATGAATAATATGATTTTTTTGTTTAAAATATAGGGTTATATGTTAGAATAGAATATGTTCGTTGGATTTATTTTCTATGGACTTGTTTTTTTTGGAATTATGGACATTATACATATTTTTTTTAGTTATAATCGAATATATTTCGTATATAATATCTGATAATTATTTTGAAACGGTATAATTTATTACACTTGTGTAATTATTAATTTATATGAAATATGATTAAAAAAACTTTAAATGGAAATTCCATAAAAAATTGTTTTGGTCATTTTTATTATTTTTACATAATTTACAAATTTCTAAATTATTTAATATAAATTTTATAAAATGATATCATTTTTAAATTAGTAGTCAAAATTATCAAAGGGTGTATTTCTTGAATTTTGTGAAAAATATATTTTAGTTGAATAATGGTATGTAAAATTTTTAAAAATTATATAATTTTTTTGAAATCATTACGGTTTCAAAATTATTGAATACTTTAAAAAACACAAGGATTGACCCTAAATTTAATTACCTAGAAAAAGAATTATATTTAAGAATTTCATATTGAATATAGAAACTATTTACTGACCTTTAAAATATATTTTATATTTTGTTATAATAAATGTAATATTATTTATAATTTTTAATATTTAAATAATTATAATGTTACATTTTTTTTGAATTGCTTTTAGAGTCACATATATCCAATTTTTCTTATAAACCCATAATTGTTATTATAATAATTTCTAAACTTGATTTTTTTATGAATTCATATTTATTCTTAAAAATATTTTTCAAAAAATTAATCCAATCTATTTTTATATACATATATAATATTTAATTTTTACCTCCATTAAGAATTTAATCATGTAAAATGTTTTCCACATATTTAATTTACATATTAATTTTATATAACAAGGCCCATTTCATTTGTAGCCATATTGAATAGTCACCATGGTATTAACCTTTGTCACCATGGTTAGTTCTAAAATTTACAATGATTGTTAAAATTAAGAGATATTAAGTAAAATTTTATTTTTATTTTTTCTTGGATATATACAATACCATTTCTGGTCATTTATTTTTTGTTCAATTGGAACCACATTTACTAGAAATGATTCTATTGTATATTTATGTTTATAGTGTTTAAAAAATTTCCACCTTATCACTTATATAATGGAACATCATTTGATGAAATTCCCATAGACACTCACAAAAATATCCTAATTAATATTTGATAAAATAAATAAAAAACACACTTATCTATAAGGTAAATTTTATATTCTTCCCAAAAGACCTATCCAATACTCTTTAATGTTTTTTAGAGTAGATTATCTAAGGAAGTGGTATATGTTTATAACAATCTTGTTTTATATTCATTATTCTTAGTACACATTCTAATAATTTATAACCATCATAAAATAATTTAGTCATGATAGTTAATAAAAAAAATCTACTAATTTATAAAAACTTTTATTTCTCCTTCCCCTATAAGGGAAAATTAAAATGTCACTTGTCTGTACATTTGGACTATCTCTTTCATAGGGTGATGTAATTCATTTTTCATCCCCACCTATAATAGATGGTTTATATATTATTATAACTAATATATATTATATGTATGAAATTATAACCAAATTTAATTATAAATGGTAATCTATCAATCTTACCTCATATCCATTTGAGAATGGGAATGATACTTGTGTGTATGTGTGGACTACTTCTTCCATGAATCTATTTAATTAATTTTTCCTCTCCACATCACTTATATCGTTATATAGATGTTCATAATGGATAAATTTTATATTTTTGATAAAATTAAATGTCTTTTTATAGATGAAAAATTTGCTAAATTCTTTTCATTATATCCATTGGAAAATTAAAACCTCATTCATGCATATGTGTAAAATAAAACATCTAAAAATAATGTATATAATTTATTATAATTACATTAAATAACTATTATAAATGATTAATATATTTATATACATGATATATTTATATATATGAAATTCATAAAATTATAGGGGAGATGAAACCATGACTACTGTACATTGATTGGGATCGTCGAATCAAAACATGCCTATGAATCAAAACTGTTAACACCTAAATAATTGATTATAATGATGAATTTTGGTTAAATGTATAAAATAGACTCATTAATAAATTATATCAATATATATATATATTACATATCTTAATCATAAATAAAAATTATAATACCAGACTTTGAGATACATCCGATCATACAACAATCACAAGTAAGTGATTAACATCTCAAATCACATTATTAATGACATGTATCATATTATAAACTTATATATTTTTGTCTAAAGTATGTCATAAATATTATAAATATTTTTTATTCACTACCATTATATTCATGGTACTTAATTTCACATCTCAATTTCCCACTTTCATTAATGTTTGACTCAATTTTTATTGTATATTTAAGGTTACATAATAAAATCATTTTTTATTAGGGTTTATTATGATTCAATTTAAAAGTGTAAATATTTATGTTAAAACTATATAAAAATATACATTAATATACATTAATTACTTTAATTTTATTCATGTATTATCTATATTCTCCATCTCATTGATAATAAAAATGATATATATAATTTTTACATAAAAAAATTTCATAATTTATTGTTTTTTATTAGGAACCATCTTCATCGCTATAAATAATAATTATTTTGGATAATGATTATATCTATCCCTACATAAATTATTTCCAATGGTGGTTTTCTATAAAAATTGACCCTATTTTAAAAAATTATAAAATGTATCTTCTTGAAATTTTTTTATATAAGTAATTTTTTACTTTTATTAAACAAGTCCGACAAGATTATAATTTTATCTCTTTCTAAAAAAAATGAAATATCACTTATTAAAAACCATTTTTCATTATATATCATACCTTCCATTTCTCAAATATAAAAACTATTACTGTTATTAAATGATTTATTTGTTTATATATTAAAATAATATAATATTATTTTCTTAAATGTTCGTAAGGTATTTCATAACGCATATTCATATTTTTATCTACCACTATACATTTACATAAATATCCATGGTTTATATTCATTATTAAATTAATATAATATAATTCAATTTTTTATCATATTCTTTTTAGAAACACTAAAATAATTTCTAGGTTTCATGATGTATATTTTTTCACTATATATTTATAAATGTTTTATGATTGTTCTTTTAATGTATTATTTTTATTATACTCTCTAGCATTAAAGAGAAATTACATTACTAGACAACCATATTTTATAACGAATTTATTATATAATATCACCTATTAATTTGATATGGTTTTTATTATACCTCACATATATGGAATATTATTAGTATAATTGAATCAATAAAGTGATGATGTATATCTCTCTTTATTATTCTCTTTAATCCATATCCATTTTAATTTGTATCACGTATATACTAAAAATTAATATTTTTCCTTAAATATATACATTTACTATAAATGGTATTACATAATGTATTCTTAAAAATATTATTTTGATATTTGTCTAGGAATATTAAAATTATATATACATTATTCAATAAGAATAATTATTGATTGATAAGGGATTTTTATTTTGTAATGTATTTAAACTCATTCAATCTAGTTCATGAAGAAATTGGTTATATTATGTAGTGGGTAGGTCCTAAAACTATAAAACGCCTTAATGTATGGGTAGGATTCATGAGACATTCTATCGTGGGTATTTGGTATATTATTTAACAATTCATTAATGGATTCTTGGAACATAACCTTGAATATAACATTATAATATATGAAATTATGAATTCAATCATTATGAAATCATTTTTTGTTTTCACATGATTAGTTATTAAGTTATATAACACATGTAACTAATTAATGATAATTTGTTTTTTGAAAAATATCAAATTTTAATATTAGCTAAACTGAAAAAAATTGAAAAAAAATAATTATTCTATAATTTCTTAAACAAAAAAAATTCCTTAACTGAAAATATGAATAAATCCGACATATATTATAATTTACAAATAATCAGATGATGTGTTATTAGTTTGATATATCATGATCTGTATCATGTGTGAATAAATGTTTATGGACTTTAACGACTTCTCATAGAATAAAAAAATGTTGTTGTTTTGGGAAAATTATTCATTATGTGAGTATGAAATGGGTAATGTTAAGTAAATTTATTCAAATGTCTATAAACCTATAAACTGTAAATTTTCATGGGAGTATAATATACTAAATTTGTTTTATGTGTTAAACATATTTACAAATATAGGGTTGTATCAGTTAGAAGAAATGTCTGTATGTAAAGCTATTAACACATGTTCCCTGTATATGTGTATGGTGTGATATCTTTGGAATCAGATATGGGATTAGAAAAAATTCGAGGATAGGATTATAGTAAATGAATGTAATATATTATTTTTTAGATACCACAATGTGTAAATAATTTTAATGATTATTATATGATCTACATAGTTAATAAACTTTTCAAGTGATATCTGTTTGTAGATTAATGATATTATGGGATATGATTAAATTATTGATAACCCTTTCGTTTTTTGTTATTCATAACTAATTAATATTGTATTTTATGTTTTTAGTGAGTATTTTGAAAAAAATTGTGAAACCCCAAGGATATTTCTATTTATAGGAAGAAATCATAAATTGTTTTTTAAAATTAATATTTGTGTCATTTCATAGAAATAATTTCCACATCTAGATAAAAACATGTGGATGTATAATCTAGCTGAGATGCAACTTGAGAAGGTAATGTTGAATATTAGAATTTATGAATTCACTCGACCTTCACATGTTTCAGAACAATTGATCCAAACTAGAAAAAATGTTTTACACTACCCTGAGGATAATATTTTTTTGATACACATAGTCTCTAATAACCATTATGAAATATTTTGAAATATTGTTATGGATATTGAAATGAACAATGGTTTAAATTGGTTGATTTATATTCGTATTTTGTTTTGATATTTTTCGATAACTGTGATGAGTGATGATTAATTTCAGTTTTATGTGATTCAATTTATTTGTGTAAAATATTTTTATATTATTTACAATATAATATTAAAGAATATAAACATTTTATTTGTGAAATTTTTAACTAATTAATGTTATATTAGGATAAATGTTTCATTAAAATTGGAAGAATATGTAATCAGATATATTTTATTTTTTAATTTGAATATGGTGATGAATAATTTTTAAAAATATTGGGTTATTTAATTATGGAATGATTTCTATATAACTTTTGGTGCTATTATTTAGGCATTATAGATTAATGTAGAATAGTCTATTTAGTTTTCATTTTTTTATGTCTACTTATGATAAAAAAATTTAAATTTATAAATAAAATATTATTAAAATGAAGTCTATTTTTTGTTGTTATAATGACCTAAATATTAATATTTCTGTTTGTGGAAAGAAAAACTCGTCATGGTTATTTATAATTTATAATACGAGAAAAATCATATATAAAAATCTATATGCAATACAATAAAAGGATGTAATTATTATTTGTGGATGGAATGAAATAATGTATGATTATTTTATAATATTTTTTATCATGATAATAAAACTTTTCCCAATTAATGTTATAAGATGATATATCTAACAAGTCTTATGTGGAAAATATTTCTCAATTATCAGTGTACAATTTTTGAAACTCATTAATTTTTTTTATTATAATGACCTTTATACTATTTTAGAAATAGTTTTTTATAAAATAATTTTATTCTAAGAAAATATATAGAAATTTATTATCATGAAAAAATAATTACAATATTTTATTTCAATTTCATCCTATAGTTATTTACATAAAATAATATAAAAATGATTTGAAATTATTGTTATAATTAGTGAATCTAATACCCTAATATTCGAGTATTTATATTTCGTTAAATTAGACCAATATTTATGATAGCTTGTGATGAAGTTATAATAAATCTAAAATGAACCTAGATAAGTTATATAATGAAAAAATATTATAATGAATAGTGAACACTGTTATATTATTTGGATATAATATTATCAAATATTATGAAATATATAAGTGGAATAAATGAAAAAATATATAATAATACCACAAACATAAAATCATTGTCCTTATGTATATATATTTAGATTATAATAATTAAAAATTATATTGAATCATGGATAATATTTTGAAATATAATATACATGATGGGAGATATCTAATCTAATTATTTAACAACATTTGGTTAAACATGTAAGACTATATATATGAAGAGAATATGTCTAGGAGACATACAGGCATTAGAAATATATAATTTGTAATTATAGATATGTATATATAGCTGTTAGAAATATAAATTTTTTGTATATCCAAATAATTTTTTTATATAATTTCTTATAATAATTTTCAAATTAAGATACATAAAAAACACCAGTAATTATTAATTTATATTAAATAAGATAATGAAATATTAATGTTTGGGAATAATTTTTCTACAAACAAACCAGTTTTCATTCTGTTTTATATTTTTATATACACGTTAAATTTTAACGAAAAATAAAATATGAAATGTACGATATGAACATGTTAATAATTTATGTCAAAAATAACTTTTAGTTAATTTTTACTATTTTTTTGAAAAGGATTATTTTAGGTGAATAATGAGAATTACATATTTTCCAAATACATAAACATTTATGAAAATATTATTTTATACTAATGAATTAAAAAAATTGTTCCATAATTTATAGGAAACAAATATAATTACCATGTAATATAAATAATATAATATGATTACGATTTATTTTAAATTTTATTTTTTAAATTTTAGAACATATGTAAAATCCTAGTTTTTTTACAAGAAATATTTTTTATCCCTTCAAAATATTATTTAATGCAAATGATAAAATATGATATAAATTGGTAATAAACTCACATAAATCTATTTTATTATTACTAATAAATAATTTAAATTCATAATAATCAATTATATACCTTTTTTATATATATTTCATTTTATCCTTTAAAATATATTTGGCAAAAAATAATTTTTCTTTATGTTTTTATGTAATGATAATAAATTTAATTTTTAGCACATAAAATAATGGAGTTATATATTATTAAATCCATATTTTGAATCATTATATTCAAAATATTTACTAGTTGTCTTCTCATTAATTGTGAGAAAGAATGATTTCTGACAAAAAAAAACCATTTAGACAATAGAAGGGTTAAAAGGGTTAATTATGTTATTAAACCAAAGGATAACTCCCTAAATCATATAATTTTTTTTAAATTATTATTTGTTAATATAGACCATAAATTATCTTATGTTAGAAAATTTGGAATCATGGTTCCTCATTCCCTTGAAAATGAATTTATATTGCATTTCTGTTTATAATATTTGGTAATGTGCCACCACTCTCACTTATAGAAGGTAATATCACCACATATCATATTCACACACAATGTGAGACATAAATAAACTTATCACATTAAAAATAAAATCCCAAGACACATATCTATGAACAATATGTTCTTGTCTTCCCAAAATACTCAACCCTGAATCCTTAGTATGTGTTTCAACGAGGAATAACCATGATAGAGGTATATTTTATTACCATTTTTTAGAGAATATTTACACTTAACTATCCTAAAAATTTTCTATTTCCATATTCAAGTTATAAAATATGATTATTTACAATTGGGGAAAAATTTTCCACAAATATTAAATCAATTTTCAATCCTCATTCAATCAGATAGAAATTTTAAATATAACTCATTTATATGTGCTGACTAGTTCCTCAAAGAAATAATGTAAATAATTTTTCATATTCACCTATAATATATGGTTATATAAAATTATTTAATGAATATATATTATATTTATTTAGAAATATTTTTTAAAAAATCTTGTAATAAAATTTACTTCCCTCTAATACATTATCAAATTGGAATGTTTTTTGTGTGTATGTGAACATTGCTGCCTCCACGAAGCGATGTAAATACCGTTTCCCTCAAAAGTTTATAGGGATGTTTAAATTTATAAAAATATTGCATAAAAAGATAAATATTATATAATTAATTTTTTTTTACTATCCATTAACTGTCTAATTTTTTATTGATTTATTAAAAAATGACAAGGTCACTGGGGCATACATGCTAAAAACCACCCCCATGATCAATATGATTCATTTTTCAAAAAAAACATTACATTGATTGTCGTAAATATGTAGTTAACATACTAAAATGATACATATTAAATTATTAACATTATATATGATATAAAAAAACAAACAAGCTTTTAAGGAATGAAACGAAAAAATAAAGACATATGGGATAAATAAAATATTTAACACCTAAATAATTATTTTGATCAAATAATTATATGTAAATTTTAAAAATAATTAATGCAAAAATGATATCATGAATGATATATATAAATATTGATATTATATTTATTATTTATAAATATAAATTTATTATATTGAAGGTTGTAATGAGTCTCACTAAGAGAGATTTCATTGTATGGATTTATTATTCCCAGTCTCTCATTAAAAAATGTTATATATTATGAATCTATTTTTGACTATATAGTCTATGTTATATCTATTTTAATATGTTATAATTAATTAATTTATAATTTTGTTAATTATTTATCTATTTAATGTGACAATATCTAATTGTTTTTTATTCAAATGTTATAATATATGAAAGTGTTTATATTACAATATTTATTTTTTTGGTAGTTTTAATTTTTAAATTGACGTCAAGGGAGATTTTATATTCATACTCTCTGAATGAAAATCTATTTTTTTATCCAAATATTATTAAAAGATTATTTATTCACTATTTCAATTTTTTTATTTTTGATATTCATAACCCCTAAGATAATTTTTATAAGATATTCTAACCGTATTTTTTTCCAATAACTTCTCTATTCCAAATATATATTCATTATTTTTTCATAATGTTTTTTCTACAAATATAAAATTCTCAAAAGGACCCATTAATTAATAATTTATTCTCTTTTAATAGTTTTAATATTAATATTATTAATGTTACAAGTATAAATAATTTATTTTTAAATGTGTGAAATGAATCACTTTTCTAATTTTCCACATGAATAAAAATTTCCATAGTCATGAAAATTGTTCATTATCTAAATCCTTTTCAATGTTTTATGGTTTTATAATGTATATTTTTTCACATTATTCTATAAATATTTCACATATATAATACAATAAAATTTTATTATCTTAGAAATTGTTCTGAATGAATTTTATTTTAGTTATTAATATTATCATATTACCTGCCCGATTTTCTTACATAATAATTGTTTATTTCCATTATCACATTTTTATAATGTATTTTATATTGGGTTTTTCAAATTCACATAAATTATATATGAATATATTGATTGAAGTGGTGTATAAATTCATTTTGAAAAAAATGTTAAAAATTTTATAAGATTTCAAAATTATTCTTATATTTTAGCCTTAGTTTTTAATATAAAAGACTTTTCTGCAAAGAAATAAATTCTTATGAATCTATTTTCCCATTAAATCATTAATGAATAATTATTTGTACCTAACCCTGTATTCATAGATATTTATCACTTATTTTAGTTCCTGATCTTTTTCTCTCTATCACACTTTCTTATTATTTAGGAATTATTTCCATATTTATTTGTATAATATATATATTTATCATTTAAATATTATCCTAACCAGAATAAAATTTTAGATATTATATTACATGAAATTATGTTACTAAAAATTTTGTTATTTTGGCTCGTATTATTTTATTCTATTTAATTTATTTAAATTTGAAATTTTTTCATTGGAATATATATTAAGAATTGTTTTGGTATTCCTATATTTTATATTTTGAATTATGTAAAAACATTGACTAAATGGATGAATCAAATATTGTATATACCCTGACAAAATATATTAGTCTATTCAGGTTATTTATGTCTATAATTTGGCGTATTGATTTATTACTTATGTATAACATCTTTGGTTGAGTTATTGAGTTCAAAATTATTAGGATTGTATTTATAATAAAAATAATTATGAATTCAGATATTGGTGTACATGTGATCATTTATGTTTATAGGATATCATATGAAAAAATTAATTCTTATTACGGTAGTTAAATGGTATGTTTTATTATTACAGACATCATAATATAAGCTATTATTTCTTTATTCTAGTTTTTTTCAAAATATTTTCTTACTAGTTATCTAAAATCACAATTTCCATGAATTTATTTCCCCAGGTTATCAAAAAGACTAGTGACTATGAAATTACTAGATTTCCATCATGTTTGGATAATTTCGTGGGATATTCTAAAGACTTATTGTGTAGCAACAAAATCATGGAATAGTGGAAAAAAAATTCCACTTTTTGAATATGATATGGGTTATGTTAAATAAAATTTACAATGTTTTTAAAAATATTTTGACTTAAAGTCATATTAATAATATAAGATATTGAAAAAATTTTATTGATGTTGTGAATATAGATTTTAAAAATTTTATTACATCAATTAGTATATAATCTACTTTATAAATAGTATGTTTTTAGCATCGAACCATATTGTATGTGCCTTGGGGGATACAAGATTATTATAACATTGGGTTTTTCTCATATTGATTAATGAAATAATTACCAATTGTGATTCAATTTCTTAGATGACTTGATTTATCAGACCTTTTATTAATTATAATTCTATAGGATTATTAAAAAATATATATTGGAATTAATATACCTTAGAGGAATTCTAACCATAATTTTACATACTCATTATAATACCCTATGTAAGGATAGATTCTCTCGATATGAAAGAGAACGGGAAAATAATTTTAAATCAAATTTATGCATTATTGTTTAAAATTAAATTGAAATGTTTATATTATTCAATTAAAATATTAACTAATATTTTATTACAACCTATCTAAAACATGATCATTTAGTTATTTTTGGAGACAATAAATCATTATAAGAATCCAAATTTTATTCATATTTATGTTCCCAAAAAAATATTTTTTATTAATTTATAATATTAATTTATCTTTAAAAGGGGATATCTTATGATACAATGGAACTACTAAATATGTTATGATGAATTATATATGTTGGGTAATTAACTTATGTTTATTAATAATAAATGTCAAATAAAATTGTGTTATATTATAACATTTAGTCCTAAATAATTTTTAATAAAATAAATTAAATGATAAATGGGATACCTTACTTTGACCATTGAATATAAACCACCGCCATTCATGTTTTAATTGTTTTAATTTTTTATAAAGAGATCAATGATGGGGGAATATATGGTACCTTTTCTTAACACCTAATGGTGAGAGGCTTCTTCTTGAATCATTTCCACTAAAAAGCTAAATTGAAATATTAAAAAAAATGTTTAAAAAACATCACTAATAATTTGAATGTTTATATGTGATCCCTTGAGAATGTAGAGAATAAATATAAAATATGATATATTAAATTTTATTGAAGGAGGTTATTCTATTATCAAGGATATTAATATAATATCATTCATTTAAAATTATGAATTTATAACCCTTTTGTTTCATGGAAGTTTATTTTTATACCATTTCCCAATAAAAATTACCCTTATACACATTAGAAATAAAAAAAATTGATTTCTTTTTTGGGTTTAATTATTTATATTTCTTTAGAAAACGTATAGGATTAAAGATATTATTTTTATACCATAAATTGAGCATTACTAGTACTAAATTATTTTGGGTGATTATTGATCCTATATATATATAATATAGATCATAAGAGGTAGGAATATTATTAAAAATTTAACAAATGAGAATTAATGTTGAGCAGTGTAACAACCAGAGATTTTATGAGGATTATTATTTTTAATTTCATTGATGACTTGTGTTGTACGCTACACTAGGATTATCTTGCGCTATACGCAAGACTGTATTAGCTTGCAGTATATGCAACAATATTCTTAGATTGTGTTACACAAAATTTCAAGTTCATTTGATAGTAGTAGTTCTATGCAACATTGAGTTTATATATATATATATATATTCAATGTATGAATGAAATATTGTTGGAATATGTTATACAAAACAACAAAGGAGTATTTCACAACACGCAACCCTGACTTGGCTTACATTACATGCAATCACGACCTTCCACGATAGTGTGGTTTGTACGCAATACCGAGTTTCACTAAACAAATATATACTGTTAAAATATCATATAAAATAACCGTTATGAATAGTAATATCCACTTTTTGGAATTTTATAAATTTTATCATTCAAAATGGGCTTCATTTTTGGATTCGTAATATCGAAATTATCATAGGGTGAATTTTTGGTATTATTATAAAAACTTTCAATTTTTGATGAATAGTGAAAACACTGGGTTACTATTTAAAAACCGACTTTTTATTTAAAAAATTAATTATTTTATTTAAATTTATTTTATGTCAAAATTGATACATAATACCTATATATGTTCAATGAAATTCATTGGAGTCATTTTATAATAATTTTGGATATATAAACATTTAATTGAATTTTTCACCGTGTTTTACCCAACTCCTATGAGACTTTGGAAATTCACATAAAACATAATTTTATCGCTTCTGTGAGTGTAATTTCTAAAAATCTGAGAGTCATAGTTAATATAATGGACTAAAATGTGGTTCAATGAGATGAAAATTATTTTTGGTGAATTGTAACTTTTTACTTTTATTTACCGCAGTTAAATGTAAATATGGTAATTAAGGGTAAAAATGATATTATTATTACCATAAAACATGTAATAATTCTATTGGATAAGTGTAATTCGACCAATAACAACCTTAGATATAAAATATGACCGTCTAGGTCCACTAATATTAGATTAGGACATTTATTATTAATTTATTTAAAGAATAGTTAAAATAGTTAAAATCAATGTTTAATACCTAAAACATTTTTAATATAGGGTTATACATAAGATAAATTAGACTATAAATATTCATTAGAAATATAAATATATTTCCTACAAAATGGTATTTTATTTATAATATTTAGACATTAAATAAGTTAATTTATTTATGACACAATGATAATGCAGTAATTATCTTATTAATTAAATATTGGCATAACTGACGTTATAAATACCCAAATAAATGTAATTTTAGACTTTTTATGAAATAAAATAATTTTATAGGTTAAAATGATATGTTATTATTGATTTAATTAACTGTTTTATAACTAATCATTCTATTTTAATTTTCAAAATAATCAATTACCAAATAGTGTCAAAGTTGACAAAAAATAGTTTTTAAAACATATATTATATTATTAATTGTTATTTTACTCCTAAAAATCTAAGGTTCGTCCAAATGACTTAGATACGGTTATATAAATTAATAATAAACAAATTGGGGTTCGTTTGACTTGTTATAGTAAGTTTATTAACCTTATAGTGTAAGAAAACAGGAAGACACAGTAAAAGTTAAATCTAAATGATATGGTTAAAATAGAAACCTAAACTTGTCTAAATTCTATTTGATGAGATGATTTTGACCCATCCCCACCTTAGCTTTTAAATAAATCAATTTGGAGATATTAAAAACCTAATATGACTTTATAATAAAATAATATTATTTGTTTTTTCCAAGGTGCCTCTCTCCTCCCTTATAAAAGGGAACCTCCTCCCTCTCCTCCTCACACCCTTCTGAGCCTTGAAGATCGGAAAAACCCTAAAAAAGTCTCTTCTACACTTCCCTAGAAACATTCTGGAGGTTCTGGTCTTCTCAAAAGACCAACAATACTTCCTTAATAGAAGGCTTAAAGGAGGTGCGTCGAAGAAGAGGTAATCTCTTCTTTTGATTGTCTCGTGTTTCTTTCTTCTTCAACTCCTTCTTCTTTAGTTTTTTTTGTATAAAATAAGAATATCAGTATCACTAATATACTGATATGTTGTTATGAATATGAAACAACCCTATTTCAACTTTTATCTATCCTACATAAAATGAAATCACTACGTGTGCATACGTACAGAATACTGTCTCCACGCCGTGGTGTAATCAGTTTTTCCCCCACCACCTTACATGGATGAGTATAATGGTGTAAATAAATAACTATATATGGTTATTGTAAAGTGATATTGATTATTTAATATTATACATACACTTAAATACAATTCCATTATCATGGGAATGATATCATCGCTCATGCGTATGTACAGACTATCGTCTCCACAAATGCGATAAGATTCATTTTCCATGATTAACCATTCAAGAATAATTATAAAGTATATATAATGAATAATAATGAAATATATGACATAATTAAGCTACTGGATTTATGAATTCATATATATATATATATATATATGTCATCTACTTACTTCCATTCAAGTCAATAATGAAATGAAAACAACGTTCATGCGTACGTATGGCCTACCGTCTCCATGAACGGTGTGTTTCATTTCATTTATCTATCTATTATATATATATAGTTAATATATATGATATATAAATCATGTTTTAAATTCTATAAGTAAGTAAATCATGATATAATTAATAATAATATCAAGAACAACAAGTCCAAACACATACGATAAGTGAAACAATTTTACCCAAAATGCTACTTTAACATGGAATTGACAAATGAACGGGTAAAATAAATACCTAAGTGAACCATATATGATATAATAACAATGAATATGATTCTGTAATAACTCAATGACATTACTTAAATCATTATACAGGAGGTTTGGATACGTACAAATCATATCGGACATAAGGTAAGTGATAATGTTGCAATCTCAATTGTTTTTTATCCGAGATTGCTTATACGTAATTATTTACTGGGGTTATATTTATCATCCATGTCCAAGTTTTATAAAAATATTTTGATGTATGTTCAACGTCATTTTTACCCATTTTAGACTTTTACTACATGGTATGTAGGGAATATTTTCATTTTGTTTACCATACAGGGTACATTTTCACTTTTCCGGCAAAAGTACGAGAAAAATGTTTTTTTAACATATATGGCATGAACGGATTTTTACGGTTTCATAAAACCTCATTTTCATGAATCATCCAATACATGATTTCATTATTATTTTCAACAAAACGAATTTCTTTTAAAATTTCAATGAATTTTGTAAAAAGAAATTTATTTTGAAGAAGAAAGGATATTTTCCTCATTATTTCATTTGAAGTGTTTTATCAAAAATTGTTTCCATCTAAAATGACATTATTTAATATGTTTATGTTTCAAGTATAATGTCTCCATTATTTACATGGTTTGATTCTTCTTATGATTAAATGATATCCATCTTTTTATTTGGATTATGTTATGATGGCATGATGTTTAAGAATCCCATTCCATTACATGGGTGATGCTATGATGTATGATTTATGATTTTGTGGCACATGAAAGAATGATTTCATTATGAGATGGGTGGGACCTATATGTCCCTCCAATGCATTGGGTAAATATTTATATCTCATGAGATAGGCATGGCTGGAATGGTAAGTTATTCTAGTTGAGTGATACAGGACTTGAACAAGGAGTGAACTCGATTCAAGAATGGGACTTTTTCCACTAAGATGGTCTTGGTAGCAACGCCTTGGATACTATGGAAATCATAACAAGTGTTGAATGGTTTCCACAATTACATGTTTTATTCCCATGCTATTTTATCATGATTTATGTTCTATTATGATACATTCCATACGTACATCCAAGATTTATGTCTTTGCTCAAGATTTTGATGTTTAAACATTATGTTCATGTTTTTAAGTTCTATGGTATATGGTTTGTTTTATTTTATCCATGCATACCCTTAGTGATCATTTGAGCTCACCCTTTATATGTTTTATTTTCCCCATGATTTCATGAAAGGTTTTATGTAAGAAAACAAAAGGGGAAGATCTTTATGGGAGTTTTTGAAGATCATTCACCAAGATTAGAAGATTATTTTTCTGAGTTTCCAAAGACATTAAACTATTATGGTCCTTATGTGATTGTTTTTATTATGTATTAAGTATTCCGAAAAAGTAATTTAATTTCCATGTACGTCATGTTTCTGGTATCTACTGTTGGTATCAGAGGAAAGGTTTAGTTAACCATTGGAAACTAGGATGCGAAAACATTAGTGAAATCCCTAGAGATATTTCTAAGGTACGTCTAGGGATGTCCCTAAGGATAAGTATACGTATAGGTTAGAGTCCTAGAATTACGTTGACGATCATGAATAACCTAAGGTGTCATGGATTAAAGAATTTTTGTTAGGTTAGAAATCCGATAAGTGAACATTTATAATTATGTGGTTACTCTTTATTTTAAATGTTTCTTACACTATGGTTTCTGGTTATATTCAATGGAGGGAACGAGAAGGAATTCAGTTAAAATTGATTCCAATGGACAAATTGGTGACTATGATCAACAAAATTTTGTATTTCCTGGAGAGGAAGATATTTTGATTATTCCGAATCAGTCATCTTTATATATGATTAACAAGGTGAACATTAGTTGTATTCCTAAGTCCTCAAATAAGAGGAAGATAGAATTTTATGCATGTTCACATGGTGAGGAGCATATAGAAAGGAAGATTGAGATTTATAATGAATGGAAGAAGAACCTTGAAGAATACCTCAAATGGAGGGGAAGATGTGATCTAGGTGGAGAAAAAGGGTCAAAGAGCGACAGACCATTATGGAGTCCAATATCTTATCTGTGGAGAACATGGGCATTACCCAACTCAGTAATCTGACCTAAGCAGTTAATTCTAATTTGAGGAAGGAACTATTCCATTACGATCATTGAATAGGATGGATTGATGGGATTATGTATTGGAATTCAATAATAATGTTGTTGAGTAACTTTTATAGTATATTGAAATATCTGTGTATTGGTCCATTGTGGTTTTCTATAAGAATATGGTACCGATAACCATGAAAAGTGATTGAAATTTTTTTGGAAAGTGGATGATATGCACATAATTAAAGGATAATGAGAAAATAAAATGATGGATAGTATTCATGAGCTAATGATTGATGTAAGGACTAAGTGATATCATGGTTTGAGTATATAGAAATTTTGGAATTTTGGTATGTGGAAAGAGTAAACTTTTGAAAGAATTTATGTTTTCATTAAGGTTCAATGGGTATTCATTTTTCAAGAGAATACATGATTAAGGTATTCACAGGTTTGGAATGTGACCAATAAGATATATTTTATGATATATGGGGGATAAATGATGGTATTCACGTGTTTGTTATGTGACCTTTCAAATAATCATTTTCTTTATACTATGAGCTTGGAATGAAGTATTTTGGATAAGACTAAAGATTGGAAGTAATTAAGTTAGATATCAGATAGTATTATTTAAGGATAGAACTTTTTTTCTATTTTATTGCAAGAATGTTATTATAGTGTAGTTTTAGATTAAGGAACAACCTGTAGAATGGGAGATAACCTGTCATGTCGGATAAGGCTGTGGGAATCAAACCCACAATCGAAGGGCGACAAGCCTTCATTTCCTACCACTGTCCTACAGGTAGTCCCTGGGTAGTAGAAACTAGTTTTATTTTATTAATATGGATGATAGATTTTGTATAAGTCTATTTTAGGAGCCATATACGATTAATCTTCCCATATATGGAATTATGTATATAACATTTCCTAACCGAATGTTTGAGACAGATGGAATGACCTATCATTCTATCGCATGATCTGCTAACACTTCACAGAAGAGAAATTCAACTTTATTTCATTAAGAGATTAAGTGGAAATTGTTCAAGGCACGAACAATGGAGAGATTATACAAAAATAAAGTAATTATTTCTTCTAATTCAATTTCTTCAACTTTAGGGAAATGATCTAGAAAACCAAAAATGTTTTCCTAGTGCCCTTATATCCGATGAATCAGATGTTACCTTAGATCATCAAAAATTTATGGCTTTGTGATTGTTGTCTTTTTCATAGCCATGTTCTCTACCACTCACCATCAGAACATGATGGTTATATTTCTCTTCTATATCCATATTTTCACCTATGTTCTCCTATGTGGAAACCCAGTGATTAGTTAATTTGGGTAACTGTTATGTGTCATAATTCAGTTTTTAAAGATAAGTTTTGTTTTTTTTACGATGTTGGTTTCTATTAAAAAATCTTTCGAGTAGTAAACCATTTAAAACCCCTACGAATTTCGAGGGAGAAATTCATTTTAAGGGGGGTAGAATGTAACAACCAGAGTTTTTATGATGATTGTTCTTTTTAATTTCATTGATGTCTTGTGTTGTATGCTACACCAAGATTATCTTGTGCTATACGCAAGACCGTATTAGCTTGCAGTATATGGAACACTTTTCATGGATTGTGTTAGACATAATTTCAAGTTCATTTGATAGTTGTCGTTCTACATAACATTGAGTGTATATATATATATATATATTCAGTGTATAAATGAAATATAGTTGGATTCTGTTATAAAAAATATTGAAGGAGTCTTTCCCAACACGCATCCCTGACTTGGCTTACATTTCACGCAATCGCGACCTTCCACGATAGTGTGGGTTGTACATATTACCGAGTTTCACTAAACAAGGATATACTATTAAAATATTATATCAAATAGCCGTTATGAATAGTAATAACCAATTTTTGGAATTTTATAAATTTTATCTTTCAAAATGGACTTCATTTTTGGATTCGGAATATTGAAATTAGCCTAGGGTGAATTTTTTGTATTTTTCTGAAAACATTCAATTTTTGTTGAATTGTCAAAACACTAGATTACTATTTAAAAACCAGCTTTTTATTTAAATAATTATTTATTTTATTTAAATATATATTTAGGTTACAATTGATACATATTACTTATATAAGTTCAATTAAATTCATTGGAGTCATTTTAGAATAATTTTATATATATAAAAATTTTATTGAACATTTTACCGTCTTTTACCCACCTCCTAGGAGACATTTGAAATTCCCATAAAACTTAATTTTACCACTTCTATGAGTGTAATTTAAAAAATCCTAGAGACAATGTTAATATCAAGGACTAAAATGTGGTTCAATGAGATGAAAATAATTTTTGGTGAATAGTAACTTTTTACTTTTATTTACCACGGTTAAAAGTAAATAGGATAATTAAAGGTAAAAATGATATTATTATTACCCTAACACATGTAATAATTCTATTGTATAAGTGTAATTAGACCAAAAAAACCATAGGAATTAAATATGACCATTTAGTTCTACTTGGATTAGATTAGGACATTTATTATTAATTTATTTAAAGAATAGTTAAAATAGTTAAAATCAACATATAATAACTAAAACATTTTTAATATATTGTTATACATAAGATAAATTCAACTACAAATATTAATTAGAATGTTAAATATATTTCCTAAATAATCGTATTTTATTTTTAATTTATAGACATTATGTAATTTAATTTATATATGACACAATGATGATGTAGTAATTATCTTATCAATGAAATATTGAAATAATTGATGTTATAAATACCCAAATAAATGTAATTTTAGACTTTTATGAATTCCACTACTTTTCTAGGTTAATATGACATGTTAGTATTGATTTAATTATCTTTGTTCGAACTAATCATTCTGTTAATATTTTCAAAAAAATCAATTACCAAATAGTGTCAAAGTTGACATAAAATAGTTTTTAAAACAAATATTATATTATTAATTGTTATTTTATTCCTAAGAATCTATTGTACACCCAAATGACATATATAAGGCTATATATATTAAAAATAAACAACTTGGGGTTCGTTTTTCTTGTTATATTAAATCTATTAACATTATAGTGTAAGAAAACAAGAAGACACGTTAAAAGTAAAATTATTTAACTTAAAGTTAAATCTAAATTATAAGATTAAAATAGAAACCTAGAATTGTCTAAATTATATTGGATGAGATGATTTCAACCCATCCCCACCTTATCTTCTAAATAAATCAATTTGGAGCTATTAAAACCCGAATATGACTTTATAATAAAATAATATTTTTAGTTTTTCCAAAGGGGCCCCTCTCCTCCCTTATAAAAGGGAACCTCCTCCCTCTCTTCCTCACACCCTTTTGAGCCTTAATGCTCTGAAAAACCTGGGCCATTTCACTTTTCCACTTCCCTAGAAACATTCTGGATGTTCTGGTTTTCTCAAAAGACCGACTCTACTTTAAGAGAAGCCTTAAAGGAGGTGCGTCGAAGAAGAGGTAATCTCTTCTTTCGATTCTCTCAAGTTTCGTTCTTCTTCAACTCCTTCTTATTTAGTTGTTTCATTATTAAGTAATAACATCAGTATCAATCATATAATGATATGTTATTATGAATATGAAATAACCCTATTTCACCTTTTATCCATCCTACGGAAAATGAAATCACCACGCATGCGTTTTTACGGAATACCATCTCCACGCCTTGGTGTAATCAGTTTTTCCACCACCACCTTACATGGATGGTTATAATGGTGTAAATAAATAACTATATATGGTTATTGTAAATTGATATTGATTATTTAATTTTATACATACACTTCAATGAAATTACATGATCATGGGAATGATATCATCGCTCGTGGGTACGTACGGACTACCGTCTCTATGAACGCGATGAGATTCATTTTCCATGATTAACCATTCAAAAATGATTATAATGTATATATAATGAATAATAATGAAATATATTACAGAATGAAGATATTGGATTTATGAATATATATATATATATATGTCATCTACTTACTTCCACTCATGTCAATAATGAAAGGAAAACAATGTTCATGCGTACGTATGGCCTACCGTCTCCATGAATAGTGTGTTTCATTTCATTTATCTATATATTATATATATATACTGAATATATATGATATATAAATAATGTTTTACATTCTGGAAGTATGTAAATAATGATATAAGTAATAATAATATCAAGAACAATAAGTCCAAACATGTACGATAAATGAAACAATTTTACCCAAAACGCTACTTTAACATGGAAATGACAAATGAATGGGTAATATAAATACCTATGTGAACCATATATGATATAATAACAATGAATATGATTCTTTAATAACTCAATGACATTATATAAATCATTATACAGGAGTTTCAGATACATACGAAGCATATCAGACCCAAGGTAAGGGATAATGTTGCAATCTCAATTGTTGTCTATCCAAGATTGCTTATATGTAAGTATTTACTCGGGTTATATTCATCATCCATGTCCATGTTTTATAAAAAAAATCATGTATTTTTAAAGTCCTTTTTACCCATTTTTGACTTTGACTACATGGTATGTAAGGAATCTTTTTTTTGTTTACCAAACGAGGTACGGTTTGACTTTTCTGGAAAAAGTACGAGAAGAATGTTTTTTTAACTTATACGGCGTGAACAGATTTTTACGGCTTCATAACGCCTCATTTTCATGAATCTTCATATAAATGATTGCATGATTATTTTCAACAAAAACGTTTTCTTTTATAATTGCATGGCATTTTTTGAAAAGAAAATGAATTTTAAGAAGAAAGGATATTTTACTTATGATTTCATTTCAAGTGTTTTATCGAAAATATTTTCCATCTGAAATGACATTATATAATATGTTTATTTTTAAAGTGTAATGTCTCCATTATTTACATGGTTTGATTCTTCTTATGATGAAATAATATCCATTTTTTATATAGATTATGTTATGATGGCATGATGTTTAAGAATCTCATTCTATTACATGGGTGATGCTATGATGTACGATTTATGGTTTTGTGGCACATGAAAGAATTATTTCATTATGAGAGTGGTGGGACATATATCTCCCTCCAATGCTTTGGGTAAATATTTATATCTAATGAGATATACATGGCTGGAATGGTAAGTTAATCTGATTCAGTGATACAGGACTGGAACGAGGAGTGAACTCGATTCAGAAAGGGACATTGTCCACAAAGATGGTCTTGGCAGTAATGTCTTGGCTACTATGGAAATCATAACAAGTTCTGAATTATTTTTACAATTACATGTTTTATTCCCATTCTATTTTATCAAGATTTATGTTCCATTATGATACATTCCTTACGTACTTCCATGATTTATGTCTTTGCTCAAGATTTTGGTGTTTAAACATTATGTTCATGTTTTTATGTTCAATGGTATATGGTTTGTTTTATTTTCTCCATTCTTACCCTTACTGAGCGTTTGAGCTCACCCTTTATATGTTTTCTTTTCCCCAGTATTTCAAGAAAGGTCTTATGTATGAAAAAAGAGTAATATCTATATGGGAGTTGTTGAAGATCTTTCACCAAGATTAGAGGATAATTTTTCCGAGTTTCCAAAGAGACTATACTATTATGGTCCATATGTGATTGCTTTTATTATGTATTAAGTATTATACAAAAGTAATGTAAAATCCATGTACATCAAGTTTTTGGTCACTACAAGAAGAGTATTGAAGATCCATTATATAGGAATAATGGTTAGGAATCTTTGAATTTGATGAATTGTATGATTTGAAATTATAGTATTATATATATAACTTTATAGGTATTATATATTTATTTTTTTATTTTTATAATTTATTCTATTTTTATTTTTTATATATTTTTCTTATAGACAAGTAAAAGATTGAGTGTGGGAGAAATTTCTAACTCTTATTTTCAAATAGATGTTCATCATGTTCTTCATTAATTGTTTTATATAAAATTGTATTTTTTTTCATTTATTATAGATTGATTCATGTTGATGAATTGGTAGAAATTTAATTGTTTTGATGAAAATAATATAAATCATTCCACTACCCCATATAAATATAAAAATTATTAAAATAATATTTATTCTAGGTATAATATAGAGAATAAAGTTAAACACATTAGATCGTGATGTATTAACCTTGAGTATAAACTGCTTGAAATAATTTAACAGGATTTTTATTTTATGAAACATATCATCACATTTCAATAAGATTCAAATGAAAAAAGTTTGTTGATAATTAAGAATAACATGGGGAAGATGATGATTTAGTTATGTTTTTATGAGAACCACTTCAAAAAAATAAAAATATCAAAAATTATCCACACAATAGATAAGAATGATTGATCTTATAGTAATATGTCAATAAAAACTTATAAACTATCTTTTTTATTTGAATATTTCTAAAATTTCCTATATATAATGAAACTATAATGACTATGATAGATAACGGATTATAAAGATAAAAAACTAGGATAATGTGCAATTTAACAATGATTCTATAGGTTTACACCCCATAAACCATTTGAATGAGTAATATTAATAAACCATAGAGGAGTTATCATCATGAGACTAATTCAATTACATGATGTTTATGAATGATGTAGAAAACATACTTTCAATAAATTTTAAATTACATTGTTACTATAGTGCAACATCGATACCATCATGAATTAATAATTATAGTTTAATGTTCATTGAGAAACATGGAGGTCACTCAATGATATATAGGATATATAATATTTTCAATGATTATATTTTGGATACACACCATAACCTTTGGACTGGGTTAGTATATTGGGATTCACAATGGAGAAAAATATTGTAATTTTAATTATAACACTTAATCCCTCAAATTTCCCATGAAGATGTCAAGGATTTTAAATAGATCAATTTTCCTAAATTTTTAATGGATTTTAAAAACATATGGATGAAAATGAATAAAGAGAATAGAATGTGATGAACCTTCCAAAAGTGGTATGCAATTATATTCATTTATATCTATATACAGGATTAAAGAACAAGTAGTTTATGTGATTTTTTAATCACTATTTAATGATCTCTTATTCAATAAATATATAATTACATTCTATCTATTTTCTGTAAAACAATCTCACTCTTATGATGGGTGACTATTCCATCATGAATTATTAGTTTTTTAAATTTTGGGTTATTGAGAGGACAAGGATTGTGCTTCCACATATAGGATTTATTTTTCATGTGTATTTCATGTGATAAATTTTGACCAAATTGATCATTATAAATATCATATCCCCTAGTTATTCATCGAGAAGGAAATGAAAATAGGAATAACCCAAATGTTTTTGGGAAGGTTGAGATCAAAATATAAGTCATCATATATTATTTTCATTTGGTATTGACCATATCAAACATTAAAATTATGAAATTTCATTTACCATTTTAATCAAATGAATTTGTTCATATTTAAATAAAATTTAACCTATGAGATCGATTAAATTATGGGAGTCTTGAAACTATTAAAACATGTTATTTTATAAGATATAGAAATCATGATTTAATGAATCACACCGTCAAAAAAATTCAAGTAATATATATTCTACGTAAAATTATTTAATCAATATAATAAGTTCATCTCTATGTTTTTTTTAAAATTTAAATATTTTTTCTTCGTTATATTTTTAAAATATGGTTTCATTGTTTTTTCAACCAATAATATAGAATTATTTTCTAGATTTATATTCCTAACATTTTGAGTGGAATGACCATGGTACATTCCATCAATATACTATGTGTTATAAAATTTTTGGGTTATATTACATGAAATTAATTATCAAAATTAACCCATTTTCCTTTAGAGTTATTGTCTCTTAGGGTGAAATCATGATCTTTTAGAAAATCAGATTTTAATTAAATATCATAAAATTTTAGATTCATATGGATAAATTGGTACTTGATTTTTATAAAATTTTCCATAAAATTTTATTTAATTTTAAAGATATTTTACTTCACTTTGATGATCACAGTTATTCAATAATGGTTATAAAGCTTCCAACTTCATATCATCATGTTATTAATTTACCCAAATAATTTTTCATCTGTCTTTTTTTTGTAACATAATGAACAAACGTTTTCCATAAATTGATTGTATTTTAGTCCATATAACTCGTAGAAATTCTTATTAATATAATAAATAATTTTCCTATATACATGGAATTTTAAAAATATCATCACCAACATTATTCATGTGGGAATTTCTATTGGTTTTTACTAAAGGAACCTTGTCATAGTGGTTGTAATTATTCCTTAGTGGATGGTAGGGTAGGCCAAAACCTCGTAAAAATACAAATTCCATAGTTTCATTAATATGATTATCATATTATTACGTTATAAACTAAAAAACCTCATACCCCCACTCAAAATAGATTTAGAAAAAAAAATATTCATCATCTGTACAATATTTTTTAGTTTGAACATTAAAAATATTCATTTAAACATTAAATAAATTAATGTTGAATCATTCTACTTCAACAAATGTAATGAAAAATTATAAAATATTTATTAAATAGTTTTTAATAGGCCAAACAATTTGTTTCCTTTATATCCATTTATAGTTTCTTGGGAATATTTAGAATTTATTATGTATATTTAATGTCACTGGTCAATTCTCCCAATCGTTCATTTTATTTCAATAACTATGAAAATGTTTTTGTTTGTCATGGAAAAATGAGATAGCATTCATTAGTGTTGGGATATTTATATAATTATTGTATACTATTATAATGAAGATACCATTAATTTATCCTTAGTGATGTTCATAAACTATGTTTTGAATCTCTATTGAGTTAGAAAATTTATTTGATGACACACTAATTCATAAGGAAATAAAATAGTATAGATAATCCCTAATTTTATTTGATTACTGGTATATTTATTCTATTATTATAAGAAGGATAGTTATTTCTTTATAATCCAAAAATGTTTTCTAAGTATTTTCTATCATTATATGGTTTATTCAATGAGAGATTAATTTAACTATAAATTTTAATCTTCAATATAACACAATAGAGACTAATTAGAAACAAGTTTTTATTTAATTTTTTTTAAATCCATTATATTTTCCTCCTATATTGAATAATTTAATCATAAATTTTATGAGACTACTCTATAGTCCAAAGTGAGACAACATTTTTTAATTATAATAAAAAATTAAAAACATAACATCATATTGTTTAATTATAAGACATGGTCTCTAGATCACATGAATTTAGTGAAACCAACCACAATATTCAAAATGATTTTAAACATTACACAATATAGTTTTATGTATAAGAAATGAAAAGAAATTATAAATGCTTTGGATTTTTCCTGGGTTTTTGGAGAGACCAAAGGAATGCAAATACACCATCATGTTGTTCAAAATTGATTTCCCAAAATGTCTATCCCATGTGAAACCTATTGGAAAAATAGAAATCACAAAATTCAATTTGAACTGCCAAAAGGTTCCAGAAATTGGATGGTTAAGGTAAATAATAATATATTTCAAAAATAAAAAATAAATATCCATGTATTATATGTCTTTTGATTAATTTTAAATAAAATTAATATTTTAAAAAGTTTTGTTAAAATGTTTATTCCATAGACTTTGAGGGCCCATATCAAATTTGAATGGTAAATTAAATCTATATGATATGATCATAGTAGATATAATCTAGTTTTAATGTGGGTTTCAATGTTGAAGAGAATATATATTTTTTATAAATTATAAAATAAGATAAAATAAAATAATATCTATTTATATTGATTTATTAGTGATTAATAAATGTAAATATTGTATATTTATATTTAGGACTTCTTTAAAATTAACCATTAAATAATGTGATTTGGATTGTGTGATCAGTTTTTTTAAAAACATAAATCATATTATATTGAATTTTTTAGAAAATTTATATTAAAATTTATATAATTATATCTATGTGAATCAATATTTCAATGTGTATTGAATTTTATTTAAACTCATGGAATTTATGTTATATACACATAAATAATAATATGTAATGTTTATATTTTCTTAATTATAACTCTTAATGATTATTTTTAACTAAATTCTATAATATTTATATTCTATTTAGGAATTTTTTACTAATTGGTTACCATTTTATAATCACAAGAGTTGTTTGGTTTTCTAGAATTATTCCCTTACATATTATTCATTTACATGAATGTTTTCTTTAGAATAAATTTTTATTACTTAGTTTAAAATTTTAAAAATTCTTCTTTACACTTTCATATATTAATTTATTTATTAACATACTAGTTTTGATTAATGATTTATGTATATTATCTTTTTAATATATATAATCATAGGGTATAATATAGAATTAATTAGATAATAATAATTTATATATATTATGATTTAATATTGGGATATAATTGAATACTATTTTGAGTAATGAACCATGGGTATTGAGATTTTGGGGAAGACTAATCACTTTGTACGAGGCATGTTCCTTGTTATAGAAATTTGGTGTTGGTATCCTTTAATTCTATTCATACTCTTAATGTAATTTGTAAATAAGAAAATTCTTCCATTAAATGAAATATATTACTGTAAATTATCCATTTGATTTATTTTTGTTTGTATTAATTTAGTTGATTTTTAAATTTGGGATAACAAGTCAAGCTATAAATTGGTTAAAAATTCAAAGTATAGTATTGTTTAATAATATTAAATTGTGGGATAGAATAAGGATTTCAATACTATATCATTAGAAACATGGTTACATTAAAATGGAATATGTAGGTAATATAATATTATTATATCCCCTTAGAAACACCTTATGTTATATTCATTCCATCTAAAAAACATGTCAGTACCTCCATCATCAAACCATGTGTCTTCATGGTTAGGTATGGTGCTCCCATATTTTCTTTTATAAGGATATAATGTAATTAAAAACCCCAAACCATTATATTCCTTCTTTAATGAACATTAATATTTTACAATTATCTAGAAAATACTTACCATTAAGATCCCATATATTATTTTTTGGCAAATTACATATGATATAAGTGGATAATGATTTATCCACACAACTATCTATTATTTATAAGATATATGATTAGAATTAAACTATTTAATATATTTATATGGATTTTGTTATCAATGTAGCTTGGAAATTTCAATATAATATATTTATATTGTCTCCCTAAAAAGTATATTTTATTTTTAAAATTTAAATCATTTTAAATGAATATTCTTATCAAAATTTGATATTAAATAAATTTAAAACTTGATACTCACCATATGGAATTTGTTTCTGTAGAAAAATAAAATCTTTATCCTCTAGAACAACATTAACCTCATTATTAGAAAAGGATTTGACTATAAAAATATTAATTTTAGACTAGTACATTAAAATCAGAATAATTATTAAGTAATAAATTAAATTAATTATTTTATAGTAAACGCTTACAAATTTTTTGTTTGGATTGATTATTTTTGTTTAAAGGTGGATATATGTATTCATATAAGAATGTTATTGGGATTAGTATATGGATATTAATGAATAATTCAAGTGTAAGAGTGTTGTAAATTTAATATCAACTCATAAATTAAATATGAAATTTTTTTAAAATCCCTTATAGATAATGTAGGTTTTATAATGGTATTTCTATATATAGAATTAATCAAATAATTTACATTTTAAATGATCTAAAAACATGAATTAGTTCAATAATTGACTAAAATTATATATAAAATAGAATTTTGTATACATTCTAAGGAATTTTCTTGAAATTGTGATAGTGATGATGATGATTTAGGGAGAAAGTTGAAAGCCTAATATTAAATAAAAAAATCTATTTATTAGAAACATATAGGTAATATTGTTAACTACCAATGTTGTGTTGTTTTTATTTGATTTTTTTTCAATTAATGTTACTTTTGAAATCCATGAGTTATATTTATCAGGTTTTTCATGTTATATAATTTTTGTGGATGAATCTGGTATGAATTATTTTCTAGAAAAAAATATCCCCTAAATTATAAGGTTTTCATTTAAATAAGAGTTCTTATTTGTCACCCCATTTCAATCTTTGGTGAAAAATTACAATCTAAAACAAATGTAGTAGTCCAATCCTGACACAGAGTTTTAGTTATGTTTAATAATATATAGAACCTATGGTTATCCATACAAAAATAATGAAGGTTGAACAATAGGGTTAATCTATTTTTTGGAAAAGAATTATCCAACCAACAGTTGTGGTAATCCTACTATTCAATTCCTTTGTAGTAATCTATCATAGTTTAGTAACATACATGTAAACCATTTCATATTATAGAATTAAAAGAAAGGACATGCAAGGGTTTATATAATATATGATTCAATCAATGATTTAGGGAAGTACCTTTTAAAAAGGAAACATCCCGAGAGGTATAGTTACACATTGAGACTGTTAATACCCTATATGATTTTAATGGTGGGACATGGAATGAATTTGGTTATATATAATAGTATTTTTGGATTGAAATTAAACTACGTAATGTGAGTATATATAAAAAATATAGAAAGAAATGTGACTGTGTTATAGAAGTGACTACACTATGATTGGTGCCACCAGTGTTTTTGGGTATATATGATTTTGATAAGGTGGTCTTCCACAAACGTTTTTAGAGCATTATTTGATCAAAATAATGTATATTTATAATTTTCATGGATATTTGGATGTATAAAAATTGGTAGGGATTAATAAACATCTGTATGATAATTGTGTTTTATATTTTATAGGGTAAAATCTCTATTTAAATAAATAATGTCAGCTTTTTTAAGAGTATATGTGATATAATCATTCAATAATGGAGCAAATTTTATCTTATTAAATGTTTGAGATTCTATAAGGAATTTTTGATATGATAATTAGTAGAGTTATAGGGCAGTAACATAACTAAAAATAACAGATTCAGGGGTTGACTCTGACACCACCACATTAAAAAATGCCCTAGCATATACTGTTTAATAATATTTTGGCAACCCTATATATTATTATCCCACACCATGAAAACATTATAGAGATATGGAATGAATATTTTAACATGATTAATAAATAGGGTGATATTTCTAACTATTTGAGGGATATGAATTGATTAAATTACACTTAATAGATTATATAATTTTTTAAATTGTATGGGAGTATCTTATGAAGAAAATATAAACTATAATCAATTTAATGATCCATATTATGGTGTGTGGGTACATAAAACATATATTAGTATTTCAATAGAAATTAATTAAATCAATTCACATTATGAGTTGTGAATTTTAGAGAAGATAATGGGATAGAGAAATGGATAGAGCATCATTCCCATTAAAGAACATTGCAATAGATAAGGAGAAGAGTTTTCTGCATTACAAAAGAGTAGAGGGGTATTCATTTCTCTAAATTTATGGAGATAAATATAACCATGTCAATTCCAAAATATTTTTGGTTTAAATAATAATATTCTATTTAATCTCATGAAATTATGATGATTCAATCTATGATGGAGTTATTATATTATATGTTAAGAGGCACAAATCAATAAATAATATAAAATTAATACATCATAGATATCAAAATAAATGTTTTATTATTATTATTATTATCAATTTCATAGTTATATAGATTAATGTTGTAGTGAGAAATGTGGGATAAAATATGAGTGAATTGAACAAAAGTTTTTAAAGAGCTATACGAAATAATTTATAACGAGGTTTACATTAGGTAGAGTGACCATTCCTATACAAGGTTTTTTATTGATGTGTTTAGTGGTTAATTAGTGAATAAACACATTATCTATTCAATTATACATGGATTATTCCATAATAGTGAACCATGTTAATATAGGTGTTCCCTTTTTTCTGTTGGAACATTAACTTCTATATAGACACTATTTGAAAATGTGGGTAGAGGATAATCAATAGGAAAATTGAATAAAGGATCATCATGTTATTAGATCAGTGTAACTAAAAGGGATAAATCAGTCACCTATATAATGAGGGGGTTAATATCCATTATATATGTGAGAATTTAAGGAAATATTATACTATTTGAAACAATTCTATACCCTTTTCCACCACCTCAAATCATTGGGTGTCTCCCATCAAATCCATTATGGGATAAATATGTTATATCTAAATAACTATTATTTTGAATAGATATTATATTCTCAAAATTCATTATATTTGGTTACATTACATTCCCATATTATATTGATTTATTGAAAGTGGAATCTCATGAAGAGATTCAATTTATTGATAAAAATCATTTTTCTGTTAGGAGAACTAAATAAATATCATAAATATAATAACATGCTAAATTCCCCCCATGAACTGTTTTTTGAATGGAATTATCCTACTTGGAGGTCATCAAGTTAAGTTAGAAACATATTAATGAAATATTGAGATTGGTGACTCTTCAATTGATTAAATAATATATTATCTAAAAAATGTGTTTTATGATGAATTTTTAATATAGGTTTTCTTATTATATGTTGATTGAGATAGATATATAATACATTAACAAATATGAGATAAAATAACATTCGAAAAACATTTTAAAATAATAATTTTAATGAACTTTAATGATAACAATTTTATTCTAAGAGATAGAATTAATGGAAAAAGAGAAAATATCTTTTGAAGATACATATAAATACTAATGTAAATGATCCTAATCATATTGTTGAGACTTATTTTAAATATATTTTAATTTTTTAATGTTAAAATTAATATATGTCATAATAATTAGAGATTTTACTGAATCAATATTGAGATATAAAAAATAATATCATGTTGGGAATATGGAGGAGAGGATTTAAACTCTCCAAGAGACACCAAATCTGTGCATGATGTGGATTATTGCTGGGATTTTAAGTGTGGAGTTTCCTATGAAGTTATTGAAAACTATTTTGTTGAGATTAAAACACAATTAATATATGATGTTCCCTTAAATAATGACATGATGAAGATATGTTCAATAATCAAGGAACATTTTGATTTCATTAATATACATTCAAAAGCATTATAAATTATGGAATATCCCAATAAAGAATTTATGGAAAGAATTATTATACTCAATACACCAGTTGAAGAATAAATTAAATATAAATAAAATTATTACTCAACTTATAATTAAATTAATGCATACTAATTGATTAAATATAAAAAGATTAGTGAGAAAAAGGCAATGAATAGTTTCATAGATGTGATAATGAATGTTGTGTTCATTAATCCATCCAATTTAGTATGAACAGATGAACCATGAAGAATTATGAATAAAAATTCAATATAGAAGAAGATTTCCATTTAAGTGACTGTTGGGAGTAATAAATAAAATAGGTTATTTAGAGAGTGCTAAAATTGTGTGAGGTAATTATTTACCTTAACTATGTCTCTATAAACCAAACTTATCAATGATAAAATGAGTTATTTTATGGGAATTTCAGTTAAAATAAAACCATTTAAGGTATAATGCTTATTATATTTTTTATACTTGTTCTTTTAATTTTCATTTTTCACTATATTACTGCATGAGGGGTCAATTAATGGAAATAGGAATGACATCATATCAGATGAGATTATAGGATTTGGTGCACCATTGTAATTGACTCGTTAACATAGAAAATTTATTTTATAGTTTTGTAGAAAAATTATATTCCTTAATAAATGTTGAATCACACAAAAATATATAAATATTATTAATAAGGTTTTGTTGAACAATGAGACTTTTTTATGAAATATATTAAATCTACCCCAATTGCTATAATTATATAACAATATATATAGTTAAATCCTCTACTAAATGATATGTATGAAATGTAACTCTTGGAAATCATGGAAGAATCATGTCTTAGTTCTACTAGAACAAATTTCATAGGGTACAAAGAAGATATTAGAGGAAAATATCCATAATTAAGAGTTGATCTTATGAAATAATCAATCGTAATTTTATATGAGGGGGGTATTTTTACTTGTTTAATGTTATCCATAATAATGGAAAATTAATATCTAAGAAATAAAATGAATTGTCACATACAATAAGTGATATGTATAGGTGTAATAATGTTTATGTGTTGTATTATTAAATGGGTGGAGGTGATTTTTATAGTGGATCACAATGAACCAGAATAATTGAAGAGTTTATAAAATTCAATTACATCTATAAAAATAGAGAAAATGAAATTTTGATTATGAATAGTTGGTAAAATAAGACTAATTAGATCCCACACTATCAGTTAATCCAAGGTACTCTACACACCATATGATATAAATTAATTATAACTATTGTTGTTCAATATCATGGTTGATATATGTTACATGTGGTATATATGCTACAAACCCCATGAAAATGGAATATAGTATTTCTTCTAATGAAGACGAAAAATTTATCATGCTAATAGAATATTATATTTTCGTACTCCAATGTTATCATGATAAATCCATAATTTAAATACAATAGAAAAAAAGGATGCGGGAAGTAACATATAGTGAATTTTTTATATCATTAATCTAATATCATAATTCTAATGATCCATAGAACGTGTAAGAGAACATTGTGAATTAGGAGTGGTAGCAAAAATGTTTTCACAACATGGTTTTGTCTAGGAATTTTTTTATTTGATGTAATTTGACTATTTTCTATAATTAAAAAGTGAATCTAAATTTATAATAATTCTATGCTATATTTAGTGATGATTATGATTATATCAATGTGGTTTTGGATTGAAATTTTAAAAATTTGTATACTCTTCCCAATTGGAATGAATACAATAATAAGTGCAGGAACATATTTTAATAAAGTTATTTCTATCTACCTTTAACAGTTGGTATCATGATTAATATAAAATATATGAACATGAAATAATAAATTTGGTTTGAATCAATCAAAAAAAATATTTTTTTATTTGAATAATTTTGTGTTGGAATGGTATAACATTTCATGGTATATGAAAATTTGAGGAATCTATTTTTTTCTAGTCCAATATGATAGTATTTGAGTTGAAATAAATAGAAATGATAATATTTGATTTATATCATGTTTCCTTCTCTTTGGTTAATATTTTTCATATTATAAGTTACATTAATAAATCCTAACATTATGGGTAGTATACTTATTGAATTTATAATAATGTATCCACACTTTGATAAACAATTTTATAGTGTGAACACTAAACCTATAATTATGGTTGTGAGATAAAATGGCCTCAACATTTTAAAATGGCTGACATATGTATATGGAATTCATCTATATTTTTTTAAAAAAATAGGTATAATGAATACTTAATGATATGCATATTCTAGTATTATAGTTAGTTTTATGAAATTTTTTTACTAAATTATTACAATTTATATCAATGAGATAAACCTCGAATTTTTTGGCATGAATGTGAATGACATGGTATAAAAATATTATTCTATCATTATATGATATGTCATAATATTTCAAATATATAATGTATCTCAAGAATGTGGATATCATTTTGAAGTCATTGGGGGATAAAAAAATAAAGAATCTACTATGAGACAATGATTACCCATATTGGCAGTAAGGTTAGCCAAATAAAAAATTGGTTCACAAGAAGTTTTCCCATATCTTTTGGGTTAGATTAAGTATTATAGTTCAGGTATTATTATTTCATGGATAATTAATATATTCCTGATTAGTGTTATTTCTTAGAATGGGAGTGGAAAAGCCTATATATTATTGTTTATATATGTTTTCAATCACATAAAAATGGATATATTATTGGTAAATCCATAGTGATTTTTATGTGTTGGATTTATTATAAAACACATTTCTAACATTTTTATTTTTTAATGTGTTGAAGTTATGATTGGAATTATTTTCTAGAAGTATTTTCTTTCAAATCCCTGGGATATACTCCAGTGGTTTCTATAATGGAGGACATTTTATGACAGAATATTGAATATGACATATCTACATGACATAAACCACACCCAAATAACAAAGGTTTTTCCTTAAAGATAACCTCACAAGGATCATCCGATTTACAATTTGAAGGAAATATATATTTCAACAAACAAATTTATTTTCCACATCATAGATTGATTCTGAGTGGAGTTTGGTCTTATATTATTTTCTTAGTATCTACACCACATGAATGTATAGATTTCCATAATGGTGTTGTGGACTTTTGAAAAATGAGACCAACTATATTCCAGGGCCTTCTAAGAGGCCTACTACATCTAAGGAGGCTGAATAGATCAATGATATCCCTAATTATGATAACATGTGTTTATATTATATAGAATTCCATGTTTGGGTTAGCACAATTTAATATTATAATGAAAAATTTGGAACCAGTATCGTAGTATGTATTATATGGTGTATAAATGTGAACTTCAGGTAAATGTGGGGACCTAATAAACATTAAGGGTGATTCATTGAATTTCATTGATTGTATAGTAGTAAATTTTCATAATAATTATTGAAAATATATAGAAATGTAATATATTAATCTTTATGAAATTTTTCCACAACATAGGGTATAGAAAGAATAATTCAGGAAGAATGATTGTGATTTCTGGAATTTCATAGGTAACCACATTACTTGGGTGATCAATCATTGTCTGGAGTTATAGGTGTATCAATGGTACTAACTGCATGGTGAAGGAGATTCTTCTAAAGTATTTTAAGAGTGTGGTTTTATTATATTATTATTATTATGTTAGTTTTGGAGATAAAATAATGTATCAAAATATTTTTCGAGCTAGAGGATTCAATTCCATAGATGGTGTTTATGCCAAAAAGGGTGAAATTTTAGAAGTTTGAAATATACTGAGTTTTATGTGTCTATGAATGTCTTTATAATTTAATAACATTCCATAAAATTGGTTTCTAAATGGATTTTATTTTATAAAATGGTTTCATTAATTGTTTTTTGGAATGAAAAATGGTATATATAATGAAAACATTTATGGATTTGAGTTATAACTTATAAAACACTACTGTAAAGAATTTTTTGAAATATTTTTTTTATATGGACAATGCCTTAATAAAAAACTAAAACAATTTTATGATCAATTAGTTTCAAAAAATGATGTTTATTTTTATTTTAAACCAAATCTAGGTCTTATAGATAAATATTTATGGGATTAATATGAGTAAAATATAATTAAATGGAAATAATAAATTTGTTATTCACCTTCTATGATCAAAATAATCAGAGTGTAATTAGAATTTATATCAACCATCATCTTGATGAGTATATGTTTAAAAATATACATTAATCTATTTTATAGAAAGATAAGAAAAATGTGAAAAATGAATGATTTAAATTACAAATGATGTAAGATGAAGAAAAAAAACAAGAGATATTTACAATCATTAGAAGGCATTAAATATGATAAGTATAAGATATTTTTTATTGAAAAATATGGATGTAATATACGATTGATTTTTGATGTTATCCATTGAAAATATTTAATATTTTTCCAATGTTGGAAATATGCACATGACATGTCATTGAAATGAAATTAATTTTTCAATGATGGAGGTAAAAACCTGTCTGTGATGTAGTAGATATGAAATTCTTGTTACATATTCATAATACATTCATCCTAATCAATAGGTGATAATTTTTTGGGACTTCTTGTGGGATTATTATCCATTATTAAGAAGTGTGAAATTATATTTAAAATGAAAGGGAATTTATCTTAGGGTGGAAGGGATCTTGCCTCATTGAATTATAAAGGTAGTGACCCAGAAACGTTTCATCCTAGAATAAACCCTACCCATGATCAATGAGATTTGTGTTAAAATAGTTAATTGATAAACTATCGATCAAATTATACTCCTAAAAACCATAACCATGAACCAAGTTGAAATTCATGTGCATTCTAGGATTTTATTACATTATCATCTATTTGACCACTATCATAGGAAGTGGGTAAAATACAAATATGTTGTAAATTGTTAAAAATGTGTTCAATAATTTATATTAATATACATTACTAATAAAAAATAAAATAAATTATAATAATTCGGTCACGATCCTAAATGATAGTGAGATTATAATGATAAGTTATAAAATTTAAAATGATTCCCTGAGCTGATTCACCAACAGAATCATTGCAATATATAACACAATACCCTTATTTGTATAACAACAAGTGATTCCAAATAATTTTTGTATGTGATGAAAATATGAAGGGTAAATTTTAATCAATAATGAAAATATTATATTGACAAGATGACTATTTTGGTTAATCAAACATAAATAATGAATTTTTAATGACATATAATATTTCCATTTTAATAAATTTTCTAGATCACCAAAAATAATTATATAACTCTATTGAATTTCAATATAATGTACCAGTGTTAAAGAATTTTATTATTAAATATTGAAGAGTATGTCATACCAAATGTTAGTTTTAGAAATATGTTTAATATATGAATAATTAAAAGTGTTCTATAAATTTATATAAAATATAGTTATTATTTATGTTATAAAACAATGGTTTGATAAATATTTTATAGGTTAAAATAGAATATATGAATATAAGGTAGCTCTAAAAGATTATTTTTTAGTTATCACATGTCAATTGAAAGATGACCTTCATTTTTTAATAATTATTTTTATGAATTTGATGATACACATAGTTTTGTATTCAAAAAACATCAAACCCTTCTTTAAAATAATATATAGAAAAAATAAAGTTATATTTGAAAAAATAATTTATCTATGATTTTAGTTAAAAACATAGTGAGTGAGTTACCAACACCCAATAGTAGATCGTTTTAATAAATAAAATATTGAATTTTGAATAATATTCAAGAAATTTAGAGTACCATATATAATTATAATATAATATTTAATTTGTTATATATTCCAACAAAATGAAATCAGTATCTCATTGGTTAAAAAATTCTTTTATAGATATTATCATGATATTTTGGAGAGAATATATGTTCAAAGAGTCTAGTGGGATTAACTCTATAAATCATGATGTTAAAAGTTTATAAGTTAATATATTAAATAAAATACTTAAATATTCCATTCTACTTCCACTATTTCACCTCAAGAGGTATTCCTAGTACCACATGTATTATATGATCACTCTTTACCTATAGGAATATAAAGAATTATGATATGAACAATGTTATTCTCCACTTCATCCATATCCACCAAAATTAATTTATATGTTCAAATATAACTTTATCACAGATCGATGTTTTGATATTTGGAATAAATATAACTCCCCTAGAATATCAACTCATATTATTATTAGTACCATCAACCTTCATTATATATGGTTGGAATTCCTCCCACATCCAGAAAACCCATTAGTAAAATGTCTATTGGATATGAGTTCATCAAAGATCACATAAGTGATATCTACAAAATATGTTCCCACAAACCATTAATGAAGTAATGTGGTAACCACAATAGACTTGAGATATTCTATTCCACCCGTTTCAATAAGGATATACAATAAAGATCGTAACTATTTTTCCCTTACTCAGTAACTTTGAATGGTAATTCCTATAGAATGAATATTCCAACATGTTTCATATCATTGGAATATAGACTATCACAAAGTAATAGTAACATAGGAACTTCTAAATTCCTCTCTTCCTTAGGTTATTACTATTATGTGATAAGATATTATAGAGGATTTTATGTAAATATTATTAAATGAAAATTTCTCCCATAAGATAGGGTCGCCATGATATGATGTTTAAAACTTATACAGATAGCTTTAAATCATGGTTCATGTAATTCTACTCATGGGGTCTCTACTTTCAGGACCAATAAGAAATATTCTCTTACCTCATGAGTAAAACTCATCAAATATTAGCTATATATGTGTTATATAACAAAACATTCTTAACACCCTCTTCTAGAAGTCTCAATATCAGGGGTTTTGTCAACTGATTATGAAACACCAAAAAACATGGCTAACACTTCTTCATTTACTTGGATGGATTATGATTTTATGTTAACAATGTCAAGGGTGATGTTCTCTTTTATATTTCATTCACAAATATATGATAATTACCTACCAAACCAAGTTATCTCCAGTAATTTATTACACTCTTGTGTGGATCCCAATCTTGAATGCATCAATATATATGGGGTCCACTTACACTCCATCCACTATGAAAACATTTCCGAGTATATAGACCACTCAAATATGAAACTCATACTTAGAGAGATTCTAATAATTCCAAATTTTTTGGTGTTTTTCAAAGAGCATCCCCAAATGACTCACATTCTCCTCTTATATTTTTGAGTACATGAGGATGTAATCAATGAATCTTATAATGAATTGTTATAATATTGGATGAAATATTTGGTTCATGAGACCCATAAACGCAGTTGGTGGGATTTTTTCATGCTCAATGGAATTATTTTTCACTTATAATGAACATCTTATAACCAGAATTACATCTTCTTTGATATATCACCCATAAAAACTTGTATCTACTGATAACATGACATGAGGTCAATCATTGAAAGAATCTTTTCGCCTTTGTGCTGGAGAAAGTATTTTTTGATTCTGAAAAGTGGATATAAATTATTTATAGTATCCTAGATTATTGAATCATAATCCAGGAAAACAATGATGAACCCATCCACATTCTTGGTTAAAAATATTTTAGATTCCCATGGGGGAGACACTATTTCAAATTAATCACATCCTATAAAGATCCTCTATTGGCAGCTCTATCTCTCACAAATCTATAAGATCCATATGATATTCTAGCATATATATGTGGGTAGAACCTAGATAAATTTCTATATATATTTTAATATATATGTGGGGATGTAATATTAACATGCCCTCTAGGATGATTTCCCTATTATCCAATAATTTTTAGAAAAATGATGTTTTAAAACAATATCTTCTCTGATGATCTTAATTGAGAAGTAATTAGATATCATACGTATCCATTATTATATGATTCCATCAAGATCATCAATAATTTTATTATTTATAATGAAGTATAATCACATCCCATTAGCATGCTCATAACATATCCCCACATAAAATAATTATTCATGGCCTGGAATTTACAGAAATATTTCATGCCCATGATTTTAACATAATACCTCATTGTGGTTATAACGATATCCCATATAAAGATCCAAAATCTAAGGGACATATCCCACTGTTAGATGATGAGTTTTATAATAGAATCATCCATGGTAGGATTATCTATTGGTTATGATATAGATAACGTTTCCACCTAAATATCGGGTTATTTTCATGGAATATAATAATGCAATAGTGATTTGAAAATGTGTCTATCAAAAATGAAGCTAATGTATAGAAGATATAAATCAAGCACTGGAAAAAACATACAGAACCTAGGTCATAATAGTATATTTCTTATATCTATATATACCCCTACATTATAGTTTCATAAGCCTATCATGGAACGTTTGTAGGTGGTGGTAGTGTAATATATTTACAATGTCAACCACCTCCTACAATTCCCTCAACTCCTCTACCATACCTACCACCCAAAAAACTCCATCCTCTTGTTGATGTATGAAATTTTGGGGTCTCACTACATATTTCATAGTATTATTCCTTTTGGGTTATGAAATATTCCTCAATATAGCCTCTCCCATTATAGGAGATACATCATTTATCCCTAAGCTTACTATCACCTCCCTAATAGCCTATAGAAGCTAATCCTCATTTTTGATGCTTTATTTGAAACAGTCTCATATTCCAATATCCTTCTATATAAAAATGACTACTAGATATTTAGGTAATAGATCTATAGTATCTTTAGTATAGATCAACGTTTTTTACTACTATTCTACAAATATCTCCAAACCCATGGAATTATCCAATTATCTTGCATACAAATGTGTGTAAAGAGAAACCACCCCCACCTCAAATATCTTAGAGTCATTCACACAAAATGGTATATAATTGATAGTGTCTATCATGAACCATAGAAATGTAAATCCATAATACATGGGTGAACCTTGATTCATACTATTAAACTGTCATGCTACCCCATTAGTGATCTAGAAACACATAGATACAATTTTTTCACAATATCGAAGGAAAAGACACATGTATGACGAGGTGGACACACACATAACTATTAAGAGTCACATAATCATTGTTCTAAAATATAAAGATTAACCATCTCCCAACTAATCCATGGAGAGGGATAGTCATGGTTAACACAGTCTAGAAAATAGGGGTCAAAATAACAAAGAAAAATCAACACACATTTTCAGGACAATCCATTACATCAAGGGGGCATGGTGTGCCCTAAAATTTGGTCGGTCACTACCTCTAGAAATAATGAAGTAAAATCAACTTATGTGTTTCATCTTTTGATACAACTAGAACAGTAAATTGATAAATGGGTGTATGTAATTTCATAAATCCATTAGAAGAAATCACCACTTGAACATGTCAATATATAGAGACCTTGTCGTTAATAAGGTTATCATCATGATCTATCTATAGAATCCTAAGTTAATACCATCATAGAGGCAACCTAAAATATTCATGATGTTTCATGGAAACAATATAATACTTGAGGATATAACTTATTATAGACATGGATTCTAGTAACAATTCTTACATGATGTGTGTGCCATGATATTCACTAAAACCAGGGACTATATGTATTTTTTAAACTAAAAGGAAATCAAGGTCCTAATTGATAGTACGCTTAATACTTGAAAAAAATGACATAACATAATGTACCTATATATATGCACACATATCCTCATACACCATGTAATGTATTAAGGAGTGATTTCTAGTAGGAAAATAATGCATTATTTAACTTCTAACAACCCTCATTAGTGTATGGTTAGACAATAAAAAAATGAAAAGAGTAAAAATGAAAACACCTACTAATTTTGTAAAATAGTTTTACCTACAAGAAAAATGCGACTATTGCCAAATTAAAATTTAGGATGCTTTTTTTGTCTACCTAACTCAATAAAGAACCACCTTCATCTCAACGATAGAATACTATTTTTATTAATTTTATAGGGAACAACACATGCAAGAAGTGTCCATATAGTTGCAATTATAAATATACCTAATAGGATTAACCATAATCAAGGAAAAAAATTAAATAAGAGGTAGTCATCTCTAAATCACAAAATCAATGAGTATAAACAAGATAATATATTTGTTCCCATATTTATAATTCAAAACATAGTGGGAGGCCAAACCTCACTTCCTTCTAATAAATTATTCTCGAGGAACTAAGGTAACACTATGTCAATTGAAGTCACTCCTTTTTTCCATCTTACAATGAATCCACTAATATGATATGTAACATCCCAGGTAAATAAATAATATTAAATTATAATGTTTATAAATATTTCCGAATAAAATGTTGATATTACTTTAAATTGAATGCTATCATCAATGGTATACCCAATACGCAACAACGAGTTTCTTTGAAATCTTACGTTGCACACTAATAATATAATAATAATATAATAGTTAACACCTATTCGTTGTAATGGAGGGAATGAAAAATATTAACTACAAAATGATTACATATTTTTGTTAAATATTTTCACATTTATCCAATAAATTTTAGAGTCTTAAAATCCAAATGAATCCAATTTTAAGAATAAATACTCTAATATTTTTAAAAGATTATTTTACCGCCTTTTTATGGGGAACATTTTTTAAATCTAAATTTTGACAATTTTATAAGCTATATTTATCAAAATAACCTTATTATTTATTATTGGGATATTGAAATTTACTTTTATTAAATTTTTGGTATGTTTCTGACATTGATCATTTTTTTAATGAATAGTGAAAAATACTGCATTTTACATGAAAACTTCTTTTTCATCTAATTTATATATATGGATAGATTATCTTTTTAATTGGTTTTAAAGTGTAATTAGAATATATTTTAACCATTTAATTCAATGGTGGTCATTATAATTAATTTTATGTTGAAAATGGACATAAACAAGTGCCAAAACATTCATAGATATTACTTCAAAAAACACACGCTATTTGTTTTGACAATGGGAAATATTTTTTAAATTAATTATTGCAATTTCTGTGTTTGGAATTTGGTAAAATGGATTAATAATTTGAATCAGAAGGTCCAAATTATGTAATTAATACACATTTGTTTTTCGACATTATGAATAGTAACGATGTTAATTATCTTTAATTATCATGATTAATTAGTAATCGGGTAGTTAAGGGTAATAAAATAATATCTAATGACCCCAATATGTGTCCTAATTCTACTGGTTGTATCTTGACCGACCATGGGATACCTTGTGCCAAAATTTGGGACCACATGGAATCACGTTTGGGTGATAGTGACACTTTATCATTTTATTTTTTTAAAGGAAAGTATAACCAAAGTAAGTATCACCCAAGTAAAACAATTGTATTTTTGTCTGTGTAAATGATCTCTTAGAATATAAATATTCATTGGAAAAATATAAATATTTCCTACATCATAGTATTTTTTTTATAATTTTTAGACATTAAATAAATTAAATTATTTATGACATCATGATGATGCAGCGATTATCTCATTAATGAATGATTTAAATAAAATGAAATGATAATGAAAAATCTAAGACTTACACTTTTCAAAGACCTGTTGGATGAGTATATATTTAGAACCCTTATCACCTTATCCTTGAAATATATCAATTTGGGACCTTTAAAATCCGAAAATAATTTTAAAATAATGTAACATTTCTTGACTTTCCAAGAGTAACCCTCCTCTCCTCTTATAAAAGGCCCCCATCTCTACCACCATACCCACACCTCTTAAGCCTTTGGATCGGAAAAACCCTTCCCATTTCATCTCTAATTATCCCTCTCTTTACCATTGAAGCCTCAAACTAGGCATAAATCTCTTCAAAAAACCCTTTTGGTTCAAACCAATGAGAGTTACCCGATTTAAAGGTAATGTCTTCTCTTATGTTATTTTGTTTTATTTTTCTTCTCCAACCCCCTAAACTCTTTTTATTAATTTCTTTTGTAACAACAACAATATCTTCAATATACTAGGATGTTGTTATATAAAGTATACTAGCTAAAATTACACACACATCTGTCTAATGGTTAAAGAACATAATGTTTCTGTGAATGGTGAATTAATGCCTCAAGAAATGATGATTGTTCAATATTCTTTTAACACCTTTAATGGTGGCCATTATGATGAAATTGTATTCTATATATGCTATACATGGTATTTATGTTTTATATATGCTACTGTATTTTATATTTAAAAAATACCTTTTTTCTTTTCATGTTGTGCAAATGCGATAATTTCATATGAGGAAGTGTGGACTACCTCCCCCTCAAGTGATGTGACTCGTTCATGCAATACATGGAATGTATAAAAAATGAAATTAATGAACGTATATGACCTATATAAAATATATATTATACTATAATTATAATATATATATCTCTAAATGAATTTTAATTCCATTAATATGACAAAGAAATGAAAGTAGTGTTCATGCATACGTACGGCCTACCGTCCCCATGAACGGTGCATTTCATTTATTTTTATCTAAAATAGTTATGGAATAGTATAAAATAATTATTTAATGGATTTATATGATATTTAAATCATTAATACTATTCTGGAGATGATGTACTTATAACTACATGGACCATTCTTTTCAAACAAGTTCATTTTTGACTCATGTACCAAACATCGACAAAAACATTTGATATAAACTCGCATAATTAAAAACTTATTATAACATTATATTATGTTATATTAATTTAATAATAGACTTTAAATTATGTCCTTAAGAAATTATAAATTTACAAAAGTTCATTATTATAGAATATAAATAAACGAACAAGACAAGTCGGACTTGAGGTAAGAGATCTGACCTCTCTCTTTCTTTTCAAGTACCCTCTTTTATGTCATTTAATTTATGATCCATGTTATTATGTTGTAGGATGTTATTTTATATTCCACTTGATGTAAATTTTATTTTAATATGATTAGAGAACCTATTTGATCTCATCAATACATTTTTGGAAGTTTTATGTGGCGTCATAAGGCTGCCGAATTTTCCTAAGGGGATTTTCATCCCACTTTTTATTCCCGTGATATTCATGCTACATTGGCCACTATTTCATTTTGTTTGGTGTATTTAACGCCAATTATTTTACTATTTTTATAATATAAACTCATTTATGGGTATTTACATCTTCATTGTATGACCCTTCTTTCATGGGGTGTACGTTTCAAAAGTTCCCCAAATCGGTAAGGGAACCTTTCACACTCCTCTTTTTTAATGACATATTTTGTTATGTATTTAAATTTACATATTTTTATGTTGGGATATGTTCTTATATATCCTTATTATTTTAAATTGTATGTCCAAGTTATGAGATACCATTTTATTTCTCATCAACTAATTTTATGAATTTCAAAGTGACGATGTTAGGCAGTCAAATTTTACCCAGGGAACTTCTTAACCAAATTTCGATTCCTTTGGGTTCAAATTGTAGTTATTGAATATTTCGCCCTATGAATATGTTTTAATGGACTCTGGATGTTTTAAAAATAATATACACTTATACTTGGTGTATTTATATTTGTCAAACATAGTAATGAGATTGATTTATCCTTAATTTAAGGATGCCTTCTTTATAAGGGATTTCATCTCATTTTACATTTCTATTGACACTTCATTTTTTTTATGCACCAATTCACTCTTATATGGTGTATATACTGTACTTTGGAATATTATATCATGAATCCCTTTATTCTCATAGTATTTTAAAGTTCTGATTAAATTTTATTCCTCAATTTTTGTATTCAAGTGTCTCTCATTTTGTTAAAAACCCATTAACTAAAATATCAGTTTAAATGTTTTAATGATTTATTCTTATAAAAATTTCACATTAATATACATGTTTTCAAAATGGTTTTAAGGATTTATTTATATGGATATTAGTGGTTTAAAATTTTAAAAGCTTCAAAGTGGTATGGGACAATTTTATTCTAAAATCACTTTATTAAATGTTTTAAATGGTTTTGTAAATGGTTTTTAGAATGGATTCATTATTTCAATACCTTAAAATGTTATATTGATATCTTGTTATTTAAATGTGAGAATTGTATGTTTACTTTATGCATGGTTTATGTGATACAATTATGTTATTGTTCTTGGTTATTGTTTATGAGTACGGGTGGTTCCGTGATAAACTATGGGCGGGTGAGCCTGATATAGCTCTCTAATGCATTGGGTAACGTGAAGGAGTTAAATGTTAAGGTTTCTCTGAAGATATTTATGGAATATACCAAGATGGTTATTCCAAATGTAACCATGAGTGTTACGCCCTATGTAAGAATGTTATGAATGCCTCAAGATACCTTTATGTCTTATGATTTCTATGAGTTATTCGTAAATCCTATGATTTCATGAGGTATGTTAAAGTGATTATGTTTTACGATTGAATTATGATTTCATTGATTCTTATGTATACATGGACGGATGTTTACATTCCATATTGTTATAACCCTTACTGAGCTTTTTATGCTCACCCATGTTTTTGAAATGTTTTTCACATGGCATAAAGTTGAATAGGGTCAAGGATGGGATCAAGGAAATGTCAGGCTGTCTAAAACAAGGAACTATACATGACTATTTTGTTCAAGTGTTTTAATTTTGTGGAAAAAATGGAAACTAATTAGATGTGTTTACTTCGTAATCTTTGAGATGTAATAGTTATGTCCTAATTCTCTAAAACTCTAAACCTGAAAATATCCTAAATGTGAATTATTCAATTTAATTCAAGATTAAGTATGGTTTAATGTCGGGTCCTTATATGATATGTATTAGTCATTAATAATTTTCATTCATAATAAAAAAGCTAAAAAAATAAAATTTTGATACCTAGGTAGATGGTCACACCCACGACACAAGTGGGGTACCTTACCCTGTCTAGAATATAAATCTAGGAAGGGGAACACACGCCATGAATTAAAAAAAACACCTCACACTACCTAGGAATAAATGTTATAGGGGTGAAAAAATAATATTTATAGATGGATGTGTGAATATATCTAGAAAATCCCCTATGGTGGTATCACTGATCTAATAATCATGACGATATATCGAATTGTACCCTCATATGGATGAATTTAGAAAAGGTACCAATATATAATTATGGTTGGAATAATTGAATAAGTGGGTCTAATATTTCCCATAAGTTATACACTATGTGACCAAGGGGTGTACTTATTGTGTCTACAATTATATGATCCTACCTATTTCATTTAGTATCACATGGCATGTTATTCTCTATATACATGCAATGTTGTGTGACTCATGATGTTTCATAGTCGAGTTAAGAACTCAAAATATGTCTACTAATCATGCCAAAATACATCGTATGTATCTTTTTCTATGACTATGTATATGTATATGGATATTAGATAGTACATATTTAGTTTCCAGTCTAGTTTTCATATTGTGTGAAAGTAATGTACATGATAGTTTGTACCTTTTCACCCCAAAAACCCTTACATCACATAGGGAGGTACACATTTTCTGTTTTTTTATAGAACACCATGTATAATAGAATTATATAGAAAAATTAGTTATTCTATATTAACTTATTATTATCTTTTATCAATCGTTTATGTCATTATTCAAACCAATAATGTTTGGATACACATTGACTACCATATATCAACCTAGGTGGATAAATTACATCTACCAGTTTAGTGGTGTTTTGGTCCCCATCATGTCGCCTATCACCCATGTTCCAAATCTATAAAATATTAAAACCATTGATCAATCATTAGTTATTAATCAATATCATGATTACATCATCATGTATTAATATGTTGTTTCAGTACCAAAAAAATTAAAAAAAGAAACTGAGAATGAAATATCACAATGAAAAAGGTTCATGGACGAAGTCGAATAACAATCCAACCGAAACACCAATAAGGAATTTTTTAATGATAGATTTTGAATAGTGTGAACCACAAAATTTATCTTCATAAAATGGTAATTTGTTTTGGGTTATCATTGGATGAATCTAAAAAAATAATAAAATATTCAAATTATCAAAAAACTATTAAAAATGATATATCTTGTAAATGAATTAGTAAATAGTCTTGTAAATAATGAATTATCCCAAAATTAATTTATAATTATATTCATAATTATTATCACAAAATAAATAATCATTGGATAATAGATATAAACAAATCCCAGTAATGGGTTCGAGAAATCAATGGTGATGAATGAATATATGTCGAAGCTAAAGATGATATCCATTAAATTTCCTATATCGATTCATAAATTTTTTCTTGTTCACAAATTCAAATTCATTAGGAGCCTCCCCTAATTCTACGAATCTTTTTTTAAGCGGATAACCAAAATTATTCTCAAAATAATGGTTTAAATATTCATATTATATGTTAAAAATAGTTATATAAAAATTAATTAATAAATAAAGTTAATCTATTTTACTAACCTAGTATTATATTAATGACCACATGAAAATGAAACTATTTATTCCAACACAACTTATGATACAACTACTATATAATGGATGTTCCAAATTTAATGGAAATATTCATTATTCCCCTTACATAATTTGTTTTTGGTGATATTCCATTATTTCTAAAAAAATATGCATCTATGATATATTATATATATTATTTTTAATAAATCAATACAGAGGATCGGTGGGGCTAGAAAATTATCATTGAATCCAGACAATACTCAAAAATTATTTTTTATTATATTCCAATGTGATATATAAGGGTAAAAATTAATATAAAAAAAATATCATCTATATTTATGAGAGTCCTTGTGAGGGGTGGATGGGTCGAGATAAAAATGGCCCATAGACTACAAGGATGGAATGTTTTGAGTCTTGGTAAGTCAAATTGGTTTGATTATATTGATTTTTTATCAATACATAAGATGCATGAGGGAACAACACCAAGGGTGATAGAGTTTTAAATGGCTAATGAAGAAATTGGTAAAGATATATAGTCACTATAATTTTTCAACTTAATATATGAAATAGGTAGATATGTTGTTGATGTCCATTTAACAAACTTGAATAATGGGTACCTCTCTTATACAATCAATTATTTTTTCTTTATGTGTATATTTTTTATTGGAATCGGGCCTTTATAGCTCTATGATGTAATAAATGGGATTTCATTGTATGATGGTGAATGAATTTATTCTAAGAAATGTACCATATATATGGAAAATTACATTAATGTGTTGTGACATTATTATAGGATAGTCTTCTATGAAATTAATTTGGATTTCATTCAACATCAAGGAAAATAATTTTTTATATGGAGAATAATGAATCTTAGGAAGATTTCAACATCTATTTGGTCAATGTTGTTTTTAATTGATAATTTTATCAGAACATGAAATATAACTTGAATACATGTAGTTTATTTGACTAGAAAATATGTCTAGTTATTAGATAGTTATGAGAATTATATTCGATCATTCAATTGTGGATAGGCATATGTGATATATTGAGTTACAAATTTAGAAATCACACAAGATTTACCAAATAGTGGGTAATGTTTTATAGTTGTACAGCCAGGTCTATTAAGGATACTGATCTTTATAGGAATAAAACATCATTGAAATGTCTATTTATTAAAATTATAGAACATGGAACATGATATGTGCATGTTTTTTATTGGTAAAAATATAAAAAGGTAGAACACTACTAGTTTAACTTTTTTCAGCTTTGATTAATGGTGGTTCCTTTTAATATCATGTAAACGTGACATAAGGTTGTTGTATATCTTAATATAAATAAAATTTGATGGAAGGAGATTATTACCAGCATTAATATACCAAAATGGTGTTCATAATGACTAAATAAATCCGCTTAATCCCACCAATGGAATCCTCATATAGGAAAAAAATTAATAGATGATCAAAAATGTTTTATCAGTGAAAACACTAGGGAAAGATATATCACGTTCATATTATTTTATATGTTAATAACGATGAATATAAAGATTGGGATGAAATATTCACTGTAAGAGAATCAAACTACTACACCCAAAAAATATATAGGTATAGATGAAGTGATAATGTAGATTGCGTTATATATTTTCAAGATCAATGAATATTGGTATATAAAAAAATACTATATTTATAGTATCATGAGTGGATAAGAAAATAGGATTTGGATGTATGTACACTATATTTTTGAATCATTGGTATAACTATCGTACTACTTGATATGTGGTAAATATGATGAGGAATTCAATAAATTGCATTGGAATAATTGTTTCATTCTGACATTGTATCCATCAATTCCCTAGGATTTGTACTCTATATGAGAATGTGTAACATGGATCTTCATTCCATGAATATGGGTAATTTATTTGTTATTTTTTAGGAGTATCAAACATAGAAATTCCAACTTTTTGTAATTATTCATTTGGTGGAAATTGATAATGGTTTGTATTTTCTTTGGGATTTATCTTAAACTATTATTCATATCAATGTGGTGTACTAATGTAGGGGGGTTTGAATACATATAAATATCTGTCTATCCTATAAAAATTGAAAAACACATATGCGGAAATAATAATTGAATTCTTTCATTATATGTAAAGAACAACATTTATTTTTGAAACAATATAGTAATATATTTAATTAACGGTCTATGGGTTATAAGTAAAAACCTTAAAGTGAGTAGATGTAAAACATCGATGATATAAATCAAAACAAAATTATTCCCTTATTATAATATATTTATGCTTTAATTATTTTTTTCATTTTATGCACATGAAATATATAATTTCACATTATAGAGTTTCATATTCTATGCATCATGCCGAATAGGTAACCCAATGAGAAAACCACATGCTAGGCTGCCATGTAAGATTTGTTATATTCTTCGATGGTCCACTGATGGGAGATCCATGAATCACCTTATATCCCATGAAAACTTAATCAAACAAAAATTAGTTCATTATGGTGATTCAATTAATAATGATATTTGTCTTGTAGAACAAATACGTATTTATATATGTGGATACTATTGTGGGAAAAGAAGATATATATCCAATGTCAATTTTGGAAACATCTTTTCACTAGAGTAAGACTAGAAAAACCCATTCATCATGATATGGATCATATTTCAGAAAGGGGGAACCATGATAAATCATAGTGAAATGGGGGTAAATATATGTGTAAAGTAATTCCTGGTTGTAATGATTGAAGTGAGTATGATTTTACAACCTATTTAAGAGAAATGAATCTATATGTAACAACATATCTCCAAGACTATGAATAATTCAAAACACCATTGTTTATAGGGTATAGTAGTTAAATTTTGTTTGCTGGTATATAAATAGAGACTAAGATAATATTGGGGGTGTCCCCTCTATGGAGGAAAAAATAACATATAGTATTACATCATTCAATAGGGTGGATACATTCTGGTTGAACGTAATGTCGGATAGATTTTAATCATATAGTTAGTCGTTGTAAAATTAAAATGATTTGTATTTCAATAAAATTTCAGGTCACCTTGATGGAAATGGTATTATCAAAATCAATCTGATGATGTGACAACCAATCCTCATAAGATCACATGAATCATTTTTGATGTGATACGTAATGGGAAATTGGAGGTTTCTCACGAAAGACAATATTTTTGGATAGTGAAATGTGCATTGGGGTCTCAATGATACATTTACAAAATATGAAAACTAAAAAAATAAGGAAACCATTTAGGTAATTCTATAAATATTTTCAATATTGAAAACCATACAGAATATAATGATGGGGAAACACCAGTAGTATTGGGACTACACCAGGTTCAGTGGATGTAGAAGACCATAAATCTTGAAACACATAAATATAATGAAAATGATGTGACTTATAGGACAAAATTGACTATTAATGATATTGGAAATATGTATTTCATTGGAAAATAATTCATAATAGGGGTATATAAATTTTAATTTGTTAATGTACACATCATTAAAACATGGGACCATTCATTTTACAATTAATAATCTTCTAGGATATATATCATGGGTGCAGGATATTCCCTATGAGTGATATTCACGGACTATAAGGGGTCCAGTTATAAATGGATTCATTTCATTCTATTCATTATTTGATGGAAAATTTTTTGGAGATGAAGGAAAAATATTAAATGATAAAAGGAAGTACTGAAAATACTTAGAATTAAATTTCATGCATTGGGAATATCGATAGGACATGGAATGCTTAATGTAATACTAAATTAAATAAGTTATTAAAGGGGTTCAACCATGCCATGAGTTGGCCTAGAATGATCACTAATTCTATACAGTATCATTTTTTTAATACTATATGAAGGAAGTGGTTTTATATATAATAATTAATAGATAAAAATATATTCAACAAATTTAAATTACCATATTATAATTTATAAAAAATCATTGTAAAATCTATATATTATTTGTTTAATATTTTTCAAATACAGTTCTTAATTAATGGTTATTGATATATGATATTGAATTATGAATTTATGGATTTATAAAAAAATATGTATCTAGATAGTTTTTATTATGAATTTTCAAAGATAACCCCAATGTTTTTTGGCCTCCTAAGGTTAATTATAAAACTTCTTAGAAGTCAATGTATTCATTTTTATTCATGTTACATAAAATAAAGGTTTATAATGAGTTTAATGACCCTATAGCTAGTACCATGTGGGTGACATGAAAAGGTCCCCATTATACGAGACATGGTATAAATGACATGAATAAAATAGTATCCGGGTAATATAGATGGATTATGGGATATTTATACAAATATATAATTTAAATTATATTAAGATCATTGATGTGATTTAATTTATGCACAATAAACATTGATCGTCTGCTTATTGGAAAAGAATTATCTCAAAAATATAGTGAAATAGATACCCAGTAAAGGAACTAAGAACCAATAAAAGGTAGATATAATTAAATGCTTATGGATTGAAGTGATGTAGAATATCCTGGTGTTACTAGGCTTCACATTAGATGTGAATTGGGTTATACATTGTTCTCAGGGGAAAGAGACTCCTCCAAACATTTTACTTTAATAATGAATATGTTAATTTGTTATATGAGTGGTATAGTTGGAAGGAAGATAAAAACCTAAAAAGGACTACTAAATGTTATTTCACCAAGAGAATCAAATGTATTTGAAATGAATCCCATGTCATGGCCTTAATATGAGGTCTATTTATCATTATATATACTATGATATTATGAATTAATCCATTAGTAGTTTTTTGAATGTGTTGTAGTACGTTGGAACATCAATATAGTGGAAGATGTCTAATATGGTATGGACTCCATCATAGATTTTTATTTTCTTCATTATAAATAAATACATTATCAAGGTAGATTATGATCAATCACCTTGATAAAAAACTAGTGTATTTTAAAATACCATCAGAAGGATTTTAATTAGACTTATTAACATCATTTGTTATGTAAGAAGTACCATGTTGAGTAATGACATGTATTTTGGACAATATGGGCATATATAGGTTAAATTCATGCTACTAGGACTAAATTCATGCTATTTGTTTGTTATGATACATGAACTAACATAATATATATTTTAGTGTACTATATCAATGAAAATGGATGTGTTGATGTTTAATATCACTCCCATGATATAAAGTGGTTTATCTACTTGTAAAAGTGGAAACTGTTAATTATGTTTTGAATAAATCCACTAAGACCAAAATTCCCATGAATGTGATTCTATATATGTTAAATAAAGATTATGCGAATATAACCAATGTCACATGAGAACACACTACATTGAAATATGGTTATGTTTTATATTTTTACATTGACCACAAAATGTGACCCTATAAAAGTAGAAATGTATGTAGAAATACCACTATAATGATTTTCTATATATATGTGATAATCCTTGTTGGGGGTAATTCTAAGGGTTTCGAAATGATACCAAAATAATAGAGGGTAGTGAAAAAGGTAAATTTGGGATTTTTTGATTTGTGCCATCGTTTGGTGAAAATTATAAGTGGATGAATAATGACCATCTATTGAAAATTCATATTCCACACCCACATTATTATGGATGGGGGGAATAAAATTAGGGATGATTCCAGACCATATCAATGAATCTTGGGACCTATTAGGATTCATCCATGAATTATTTTGGATATGAAACCTCTAAAATAAGTGGGATTTAGGAAAATTTTCCATCCAAATGAAAGGATTTATTTAGGAATTAGAGTTTTTTAGTAATTAAAATATTGTGTGATTCCATTTATGAATGGTGATTGAAATAGATGTTTAGGAAGTGTTCAACAGTCAAAATTCTACACCAGGATGCATTTAGAACATCATAGGGGTTTATCTGCACAAGTCTATAAAAACCCATGTTATTATAAGAGTTATGTCTCAATTATAGGTGGAATATTGAACCAAATAGAGTGGAAAGGATAATAAAATGTTTTTGGAGGTGAAATATTTGTTACTTCTAGTAAAAAATAAGCAAGAATACATATGAAAACCATGTTATTGAAATCATGATTCATGTATCTCAAAGGGAATGGTGCACTAGTAGACCAATATAAGAACATTGGTGGTCCATTCAAGGGAGGATTCTGACATATTTTTGTACCTTATGTTTCATATTGAGTTATATTTTATATGTAGTTAAGGTATAATTAATTAGGGCTTATTTTCCATGTTGTTTAGTGTTATGTGATGACGACCTATTTTGAGTACTATAATGTCATGTATAATAGACCATGTTCTATAAGGTTTAATTGCATATAACATAGATTAGTCCTTCATGTGGTTTAATGTTTAAGAGTATGTTCCATGTTATTATATATTATACATTCTTATATCTAGGTCCAATTAATTGAATTTTTTGTCAAGAATAATGGACATGAGTGAACTAACAAGATATTATGAATAATATTTCTTTAAGAACCTCATATTGGTGGGTGGGGTGATGTTATCCTTGTCCATGGGTATCAAAAAGTATACACCATTATAGAAATAATTATTATTGTTGAAGGAGACCTATAATATTCCCCAAGATTTAGTTATTTCCTACTATGTATAATTATAATTCTTTGGGACAACACCTCGTCACATAGGATGAATGAGTAATGGAAGAACATAATTGTTGAATTTTTAATAAAATCTAATTTGATAGACTTTTATGTTAGTCTTATCTTGATTCCTTTTTTCTTCGTGGTAATCAAATTTAGCTAACCATACATTGAACATTGTATGTAGAGTATACTAATCAAATTTGGTTATCATGATGGATGGTATTTTTTTATTGATGGGAAAAATTATATCTATTGAATAAAATATTTTGTAAGTATTTTCTTGGGTCAAATAATGGGAAATTGTGAAATATTCCAATAAGTAATTAGTTATAATGTCAGAAAATATCTTCTTGTTGTTATCCCATATTATCTAAATGATTTTATAGTGTAGTTTTTTGAATTACAAAATCAATCCATTCCCCCACCTAATATATGAATATGTATTGTTGAACTGTATGTTCTAATTGATATGGAATGTCTTCAAAACAACATATTAATATTTAGTATTGTTGTTTTTGAGAATGATTTCATTAATTCTAAATCAATAAAATATATGGGATTTCAAAAACATTATCACAACATATTTCATGTCCACCTTGATTAGAATAGGTTTATCCAACCCTTAAAATAGATTGTTTGTAATAATATGGAAAAAAAGAACACTTTGGTGGTCAAAAGAACATAGGGACCCATGAAATCAATTACCCACATAATAAAAGGAAATTAAAACATGTTCATATAGAGAGGATCAAGATTATGATACTTGAATATGGATTGAATCAGGATTTTTTTGACACTTCACGGTGAATTACATGTTTTCACAAACTATAATGGGCTGAAAGGTTCTTGGTTTTTTGGATCGGGTGGTAATGATTCAACCCTAATTGGTAGATTCACATAACCAATTGTGATAAATTATCCTAACTAGAGTATTCTAAAATAATTAAATACATAAAATAAGGATCTCACAAATGATACAGTTTAGAAAAAAAAATTTACAATGAGAAATCATAGAATTTGATGTTTATTACGCCTTAATATATTTATACATATCTAGATCGGTCTGATGGGAGTGGCCCATGTTGTACATATTTGATCAAAGGAGTCATCGTATCTATTTTATCTTCCTCCATGGTTGTATTTATTGGCCCATAAAGTGATGAATCTGAATTTAGTATATTTATCTTTAAATTTTTATCATCTTTAGATATGAGGGAGATAACTTTTGGATATTACACAAGGACTAAAAGATCGTCCATATTTAGCTTAGAAAAATATAAAACCAAGTAAAATAAGTAATTATATTGAAATTTTTTTGATAATGGGGGATTTAAAAAAAATCTCAGATTTTTGTGGATCCATAATAATTTAGTTGGTTTAAGTAAAAGAGATTTTATTTTGTTCCTAATAATATAAAAACTATTAATTTTATTGATTACCATATAAATTTTTAATTTTATTTGGGACTGTGGGACTTGAATCTCAATGCTTTTCTAGATACTGGTAATGAGTGTATGGTATATAGAATTTCTTTATGCATCTTTATTATGTAACTAAAAGGTAAGATATTAGGTCCATTAATTAAATTAAAAATAAAATATACAGTCTATCCTTCTGAGATTTGGGTTGTTCATCTTTCTACCAGTAAAGCATATTGAGGAACTAAAAAATTATGTCTTATATAATGAAAATGAATCGGTTTTGGATATAATGGAATCATCATGTTTTAAAAAAATTTAAGATATCCCCTTTGTCGATTAGTTTCTACCCAATAAGATAGCCTTATCTTTTCAAATGTCAGACATCGGGCAGATGAACCAAATTTGAATCTTCTTATCATAAACTACCCTTTACTAATGTCATCTAGATAGCATGTTATTGGGGTGAAATTACATTAATGTGTCATCATACGGTGACTATTTTATTCCATGATATTATAGATAATGACATATATTTTAAAACCTAGAGACTAATGATGGTAGTACATCTTTTATTTAGCCTTTTAAATAGGTAGTTTATACTATTCAATTTTGTCAAATTTATATTCTAAGTTTATAGGTGATCATGGAATCATTCCTAGGTGGTCAAATAGAGAAAAAAAATCTTCCCCTACAATAGAGGAATCAAAAATGTGGGTTAAGGTAAATATTATGTGATTTTTTCTAACATGCTATGTCATTCATCATCCCACTAATAGGCACCAACATTCTTCATCTCCAATGAGAGGGATATTTATATTTGCACAATATTAGAGTAAAACAATATATGTATCCAAATTAACATTGATAACCACTCTAAATTTAGATATTTTATGGAGGGATAATTTTAATAGTGAAGAGGATATTCATTTTTTTAATCCCAACACCTCTTCAGTAGGGAATATATATATATATATATAGAGTTTCATATAGTTTACACTAAATTAATTCTTTAAGAGATCAACATTAGGTTTCACAGCTCTGTTAATTTTCATATTATTACCCAATATCATTAATATGGTCTTGGACTATAAAAGATTTAACTTTTATTTCATCTTCATCTTTATCCACCATAATTTCATTGATTCTCTTGAATATAAGATGTATTAATTATAGGTAGTTTGGTTTATAATTCATTATCATAAATGGAATTAGGATGTACTATGAAGTTATATATTGATAATTTAATATAGATTCATGTTCACAATTAAGGTTCATAAAAATTTAATGAATCTAGAACATCTATACATGAAATAGTGTGCTTATAATAAAAGCCACAGTGACAAATAGATTACCAATTTCATAGGTAAAGACTCAAGGATTGATTCAATGAAACTAATTATTTATTCTATAAATATCAATTCATTATTACATTAGTAATGTTACAATCTATTATTATAGATTGGGAGTCCTGAAAACAAGAATCGTTTTAGCCTAGAAAATCCATGTTACTAATATTCAACTGAATGAGCTCATGAACAATGTTGGATAATTCTTATTCAAAGGGTGGTGCAGATTTATCCATACATAGATAATTAGTGGAATAATTAATATAATCAGGATTAAATCATTCATCCATAGTTTGTTACAGTTTGGATTCCTCATTCTATTAATGGGGAGAATATTCAGAAGAAAATCCTAATAATACTATTTATACAAAGACTTTACTGAGACTGGTCTTGGATAATATCCCAAGTGGACTTCATAAACATTTACCACATACCATGTTGATGAAATATGGATTTTTTTAATGGAAATGGTTCAATTCTAATCATTTGAACTCATGTTGGAGACATTTATATACAGGAATAATAAATAATTTTTTTATTTAATGTGAATGGGATCTCTTATCTTTAAAGATTTTTATCTTTTATAGGACTAGTTTTCGATCTAAGTGTACTCTTTAATAAGAATGGTTATATGGATCATAAGTCATGTGCTAATTGAATATATTTAGTGGTCTGGAAGTATAAAATTTCCCTTTAATTTATCACATGGATCTACAATAATAAATTAAAATCCATTATGTGCATTAACACACATGGGATCATTGAAATGTGGATAGTTTCCATCCATTATGTAATAAGAAATATTGTAACTGAAGAAATTATTTAAATTAATGCACTCAAATTCACTTTGGAGACATTGACTCAACCATTGAGATATTATTTTAGGCATTAATGATATGTTTAATGGAAAGCTAGATGGAATTTTTGATAAGCACTTAATAATAATAATTAATAGTTTTTTATTTTAAGGAATCAATGTACTCTATATTAGATACCAAATCATTGAATGTTTTCCCATATTATATATTTTTTCGTATTATTGACTAACAATTATAATGTATATTAAATAATTTATTTTATACCCCTAGAAATAGAGCATCAAGATTGGGATGAGAATGATCCTAGAGATAGATTCTACAAAGCGCAATCATATGTTGACATCAATGAGAGTTCTCAAGATATATTGAGGGTTTATTTTATCCTAGAAGATTGTTGCCTCATGTTACCTATAGAATGAGATAATGGATTAGAATTCATCATTCATGTAATCATCTAGATGGCGGGATATTACAATGGAGAAATTTTTTTAAAATACAGAGTGTTCGTCTATGCCTCAAAGAGACCCTCCTAAATAAAACATTATTAGAGAATCATGTTTAGGTTCAAGTGTCAAACTGGTACATGGATGAAGTGATTTGTAATTAATTTATTTTCAAATAATTAAATTTTTTACCACATAACATTCTCTCAATGACAGAACATTTATGTGATAACCCCTAACCTAGTATCCTAGAGTTAGAGGTTACATTATTACATTGGTACTAGATACTGGTGATCGCTTACTAAAGGAATAAATAGTTAAGTGTACATGGAAAATGGATAAAAATTTTAAAATTATATTCCATTTAAATAATAAAACATAGTATTTTTTAGGTAACAACACTATTCTATTTAGAATATCCGTATATATAAATAATTATAAAATTCTTAACTTCGTGAGGAAATAAAATATAAGAAATGGGTAAACTCAGATGCTTAGTAATGGTATGTCATCACTGGAAACTATCATGAATAAATAATAAATAATAAAAAATGAATGAAAATTATTAAAAAGAACATGATATTTAATCATTAACATGAGTATGAATAATAATATAATAAGGATATACGATGATAAAATAATTCTATATAAAAATCAAGTGATCCTAAATCTTATCCGATGATATCATAACTAATCAACTAATTACGTTGAAATTGATAACTAATATAAAAATGTAGGAATGGTTAATTTTTTAAATCATAAACATACATTCAAGGTGTCATTACAATACATCATACATAAATTGGTTATGAATAGACCAAATTCTCATGCTATTTTGTCTCATTATACCCATCGATACATGAAGGGAATATAAATGGAACCACACATCATATTCTATGCATAATTAAATACACATTTAAAGGAATAAAACATATAAAATATAGAAATTGTTAATTAAATACTACTATATGAAATTTTAATACATTCAAAATTCAATAAATATAATAACATACCATCTAGAGTAATATGGAGAAGGATATCAAAATATCACATCCCAATTAGTGAATAATATCCAACAATGAATCTCGACATATATGAATATAAATTAAATGAAAATTGTTTTTTTCTTGAAAAAAATACCCTTTTAATTTTGAAACATATAATTGAAAATCTAAATTTTATAAATATATTAATGAATTCTTTTTTTGAATGAATTATTGATTCTTATAATGTTATAATTTTTTAAATAATTTTCCAATAATGTGGAAAATTATATTAATTCCATATATGTTAATAATATGTTCCATTAACACTTTTGTAAAAATAATAATAAAACTTGTTCAAAATATGATAAAAGGATTCCATATATCTTATTTTAAAAATGTAACGTTCAAAATGGTTTCCACAAACTAGTTATTTATTCCAGATCATCACATGACATTATGCACACCTCCCTATATACAAGAGTTTTCTAGAAAAATAGAGATAGTCTAATATGTAATGTATGCGGACTATACCCTCTTTATAAAAGAAGCACAATATAGAAAATCGATATGAAATATAACCAAGATACTGTAATAATAAAAAAACAACCAAACATGAATGGATAAAACTAAAATAGGGAAAATTATCATAAACCATAAAATAAAATATATCATTCCATACAAGTGTCATGATTCAAATAAAAAATAAAGACATAGTAAAAACTCCCAAGTGGGTCCCAACATCATGTGTTATTCGCACATCCATGCTCCATCCCAAGTTCCAACTCATCTATATAATATAGGGTGTTTTCCCTTATCCTAACCATAAAACATGAATAATACTCTTGTACCAATCATTACTACCAAGTAGGGTGTGAGTACAACCCATTATACCACCACCAATAGTATCTATTGAAATATTAAATATATTATATTTATGTTTTTGTATATAGAATAGAGATCAAATGAAACATGTAAACATATAACACATTTATTATACTTTAGTGAACCACACCATACCTGCTTAACCCATGCCAGAGTCTAACCCATACCCCATATGATTCTTAAAATTTTCTATTTTAAGAGGATTTAAATTTAAAAATTAAATCCCATTTCATTCGTTACCATGGATCATTAGTTCGGTTACTATTATCCCAGATACTTGGAATGTCATTCCAACATCAATTCACATACATGCATTGGGGTCCATTCTCATCTATCTAAAAACCCATGGGCACTTAGAGCATCAGTACCTCACCCATAACTAATTTTCCATAACCACATATAATTATACATCATGGGCCTAAGAAATAACCTAAAATCTAGTGATTACATGGAGAATTTTCCCTCACTGACAACTCATTGTTCACAATTTAAAAAGAATATATATCATGGCTCATCATACATGACCTACTTGTAAATAATTAAAAACAAAGTGTGATATTTCATATATCAAATACAACCATTGTTCTTTAAATTCATCACGACAAATAAAATAATAAATCCCTCATTATTCCATTTATCATCAACCATTAATCATTTAGCTAATCCTTCATGGTTAATCCAATCAACCCTTCAATTTGAATTATTAAACCATGGAATAAGGATATAGTTTAACTCTGTATACCAATTTTTCCAATTTATAAATTTTTAGAATCATTATTCCACGGATATTGTCATAACCAATTGGTTTCCATCATTCCTAGTCTCATAATCTCATATGGGATGAATGAGATCCATGTAGGGTTACACAATTATATGAGAATCATATAATATTTCTAATATAAAATTAATTACACAATGTGGGAACAAAAAAGTACCAATAAAACCATAACATCATTATAAATAATATGAGAAAAATCAATTATACCACCTATAATAGGATCATTAATGAATATCATCACTACTATAGCCCTTAATTTTAGGTGTAACAACCATATATAGAAAGGGGAAAGAGATATAGGATAAATATCCCGAATAAAAAGATACATAAAAACCAGATAAAAACTAAACAAATAAGATATCATCCCTCTCAAAGGGTGAAGAAATGTGTGTGGGAGATAGAGAGAGGGAGTGATCCAATCGATAATGGAATCACATACCATATAAGAGATTATCATATGCCACCAGATATTATATTCATAAAGGAAGGGGGTAATAAGGTCTAGAAATCCTCATGGTATCTTCCAATATCAAGGAAAACCATATTACATTTAGGGTGGGTGACTTGGGATTAAAAATAGGGGCCATATAATTTTTAATTAAATATTTTAGGGGTATTAATGTCTGTGATCATGGTTTCGTCGAATGGAAAAACTGTTGGACAAATCATACGCATTAATCATATACCCCTATAATATATGGTACATGGTTAATCATGAGTGGGTGTATGATTTACTTAATTATATTCCAATAGTTTTATCTCACACTATTTTGTGGTGAATATTTTTTTGTAGATGGTCGCACAGCTTGGGTAAACTATGTTACAATCGAACACTTCCTAGAAACCATCCAAAAACATAAAAAAATCACCTGAATAAAACCAAACAAATCATAAGAATAAAAGAGATAAAAACCAGTTCAATGAAATAATTGTTATAAGTAAGAGACATATCAAGAATGGTTGGTATCGTACAATATACCCACCATAAAACAAGTCATCGTTGATTTTTGAAACTAATTTTTACTAAGTCTCTATGATGAAACGATTGGGCCATTAGGACCACATATCATCTCCCCTCTCTCATTTTTCCCCCTAAAAATAGTCATGCATCCATATGACTAAAAAATCATGGTAATTCCCCATAAAACATTCTATTTATGATCTAAAACATGAATCTGATTCTCCTCATATGATGAATTAACCTCAAGCTCAAATTTTTCAACTTCGATCACATGAGAATGGTCATGGTGATACGGTCGATGATGTCACACATGGAAAACATAAGTCATATAATTATACCTCAGTGGAAGAAATAATAGATATGTTAGTTGTCTGATTCTAACCACAATCTAAAATGGCCTGGAAAAATTGGTTCACAACTTACCTTGATTCTGAATTTGATAGAGATCCAATCTCAGTGACACCGGAAAGAAAAAATGGCCAACCTCTATAAACTTGAGAGGTCAAAAATGATAATCAACATAAGAATTATTTATACTCCAATATATATCCATGTGTATCTGATCAACTAAAACTACTTTGATATCTCATGCACTTGACTCAATCCAAAAACACTCTGACTCCCCTTCCTCCATCGAACCTAAAGGTGATGTTCATGGCATACCTTTAATATCCTAATATTATTCTGTCAGTATAGTCTTTTGATAATTGTTTTTATTGTAAAATTAAATGGTCACTAATTGTATTTCAGAATATCCCCTAAATACTAGGAGACATTACCTTATCATATCACCCAACACTAGTATAGTGTGCTTTAATTTCTTATATGTTTGAGTTTGAATTTTATTAATCAAAAAACATGAGTACCTTGTGCATTTTGAAAGAGTTTATATATGCACAATTAAAAACATGATTCATGATATGAAAAAATACTCTATTTTACTCCATGAAAATAGATATCTCCTGAAATTAAAATTCTCTCAACTAATCGACCCTGAATTTTTCGGAAATTAGGTTAAAATGGTCCACTTTTATCAACTAAACAAAACTAAACTCTAACACATCATTCATCTGTGGTGTCCTCTAAAGAGATAAAAGAAATATTATAGTAACACCACCCCAAATAAATTTTGAAATTGGATATGGTTGTGGCATTCTACCCGGATATTGATACTCTACCATCACCTATTTTCAGGCGTAGTGTCATGTCTCAAAACCTACAATCTCTTTCTTAATTCTCGACCAAAAATATTTCCTATGATGGTAATGTTACATTATAGTAAAAAAATTGTGTAAAACACACTTCGATATATGAAAATCATTTTCAACTAATCTCACATAGATACAAGGACAAAAACATGATTCTAGAGATAAATGATCTTATCCTCATATACAGTTTAATTGGAATGTGACTCCCTACCCTCATGGAATTCCATCAAAGCCAAACACTCCAAATCCTCATAGGGACTCTCCTTGACCCAACTCTTATGTGTGTAATCAATCGATGAGGAAATGTGTGTCATCCATTCATGACCCTCTAAGCCTCTATTTTCTACTCATCTATCATGGTTATCATCTTATACATAGATCTAGACTCTGGTACTTCCCATGTTTGTGTGTTAGGAATCAAAGTGTTAGTGAAACTCTTTCTCTTATCATACCTATATGGTAGAACATTGTAAATTGACTATATATACTCAAACCATATCCGTAGCTGGAGATTCAAATCCCATTGCAAAAAAAATACATTATGCTTTTATGTTTGGTATATAGAATAAACCATTCACCCATCTAGTAAATCTGAAAATTTTCATAAAACATTATGAATAACTCAAGATCATGTTTAGGGTAATTCCATTCATGTGGTCTCAACAATCATAATCCTTAAAACATAACCTGATATCCCTATTTCAGTAATTCTCTATGTTAGATTACATATGCATCAAAAAAATCTAAACCCCACATCCATCTCAAGAAGGATCAAAATTAGTGCAGTGGTCACAGGGTTCTTCAACTCTAGGAATAAATTCTCACATTATTCATATAATTCAATCTTGATATCCTGGTTAGTCAGGCTGAAAATCAGTTCTTCCAACTGATAAAAATTATGGATAAATACTATATAATAAACAGATAAACCCAAAATTCTTCGAATATATATAAATTTATTGGGATTATCCCAATAATAAAATGATTGAACTTTATGTGTTTCAATGAACCACTGTCCTTTGGTAATATAATCCTAACAAAATTACATTCTCGATCAAAAATTTAAACTTAGATATATTAGTTTTTATCATATTCTCCGCTACTATAATTAGTACAATGTCAGGTTGTTTGGAATGATGATCATGTGTCTTGGAGTACCCCAAGATTTCATCAACATATAAAACCACAAACTTGTCCAAAAAAAAAAGGAATATTTAGTTCAGTAAGTCCATAAACACATATGAAGAAATTTTTAATCCATGTGACATCAAAACCAACTCATATAGGTCATACCTACTCCCAAATGGTATCAGTGGTATAACATAAGGTCTCACCCTCAAATTATGATGCCCTAGCATCATATTGATCTTGTAGAACACACAAGAACACCACAGTTAGTCAAGAATATCATCGATTCAAAAAATAGGATACCATTTCATAACCTTCATCAGGTTCAATATCTAGTAATTGAAAAACTTATCAATGTCCCACCTGTCTTCATATAAAAAAATTGAAGATCTGACAGAATATTTACTTGAAAGGATAAATCCCATTTCCATCACTATGTCCAACTGATTCATTATCTCTAGAGTCTTTGTTGGTTCTATTTGGTATTTTGTAATGGAATATGGTTTGGCTCAAGGAATTAGCTCAACAATAAACTCAACATCTCTCCTATGTATAATTCTTTATAATTACTAGGTAAAACACACATAAATATAAATAATATAGGTGGAAATATGGAATGATTCAAACCCCCATAATCCAATAAAAGACTTCCATACTACGTGGGGAGATCCCCCAAATGGGGCTGAACTATCTCTACACAGACTTCCTTAATATGCCATTATCCACAATGAACATGACTATTACCATGAGGATGTATAAAGGTTACTCTCCTATAGTATAATTGATGTGGTCCGGGTATAATATCATCGAGTACAAAACCAAAATCAAGTCCAAACCTGACATATAATGTTCAAAAATATCCAAAATGAAATGCCACTCACTAACCATGATGTAACATCCCTTGAAAATAATTTTTTCTTTTGATTGTACACCCACTGGTGTGCCAATTTTCAAAACCCCACTCACAAAATCCACCATAATATTCAAACCATTCACATAATGTGTAGATATAAAAGAATGTGATGATATTGTATCACATAATGTTATTTTATTTTTATAATCTATAAGAATTGTGCATATGATTGTCAATGGCCCAACATATCTCTCCTCAAGTTCATGATGTACTTTTTGGAATTATCCTCCACTACTTCCCTATGCACTATTATGTGGCCACTATGATTTAATACTCTGCTAATATGGGTTCCCTTTACTCAATATACCATTTCATCCCCCGTCACTAGCAAAGTAAATTCATCTCCAACTAACCTAATGGTATGCAGTATAAGTTCCCCTTATAGTACACGAGTTCTTCCTAGACCCGCCATCACTACCCATCTTTCATGGGTCCCTATAATACCTCTATAAGTGTCTCATCCCACCATATGAATGGAAATCCACCCATGGATGGGGACTCTAGAAAAGAATTTGACTTTTCCTAAACCAATGACAGAATAACACGTTATTACCACTCTGTTAAACTGATCCTTACTTCTGGATACTCTGTTTCCCATTTCTCCAGTGAACATTCTCATAGTAATTCTTCCTACCCTCAAAAGGTATACCATCAATTCGTTTAGTAGATATCACATATTCTACCCTAAAATCCTATTTGAGGTTCCCCTAATTAATTTGATTATATTTCACTAACTAAGAAAACATCTTCAAATAAAAGATATTTACATGGAATATAATCCCACATTTTTTATCAGCCTGAAATAAACTCCCCAAAATTTCTTCATTTCTTACCAGTGCTAGAACAATGCATATAAATTCACTGAATGTTCCATCATAATCCATCACAAACATACGTCCCATGGTTAGTTGAATAAACTTATCCTCCCCTCATCCCTTATCATCTATTGGTAAAATTATTCAACGATGTTATCTTGAAATTACATTTATACATTTCTCTCCAACTTCTCACCCAAATCCTAAATATTCTACTAATTAATTTCTTAAACTACTAACATATATGTAGAAAACATGACATTTTCTCTCTATGAATATCCAAATGGTCTAAAATTCTCTAGATAGACTCAATCCAGAAAACACATGCCTCAAGTCCACCTTATTTATTGAAGGATGGAGAGTAATGAAACTAGAACTCTTGGGTTATATCATATGTATTTTATGAATCCCACTCTATTAATATTTCTATAAACTTCATGAAGCATTCAATGTTCTCACAGAACTGCTCTCTCACCCATTCATCTAAAACCATTGGGTCATCTTGTACCTTGAGTAGAGGCACAATTATATCACTTTTATTTTATCGTCCAACCAACAAACATCACCATAGAGGCATGTCTCTATAATTAAAATCATGCACTTTAAGACACACAAAACACCATTAACAAATTTTTACAAGAGACATCCACAGAAGACCATAACATGTAATCCTATATAAACAACAATGTTGTCAAAACCATGGAACAAGTATTATCTTAAACCATCACTAACATTTTAAATGGATGGACATGGCACTACCATTTTCCACAACCATCCCATAAAAAACTTATATATTTATTTTCAAGGAATGAATAAACTGAATAATTCCATGTAAATTCATAATTTTCTAAAATAATGCATGTAAACTCAATTATCATTCCATACAGATCCGTAAGGAAACTATTAGAAAAATAAGAACAACACATAGAAAGTGAATCACCAATGGTGAAATAAAAAATAATGATAATAAAAAATATCATAAAAAACAATCATACATTGGGAACTTGGTTTTCCACTAAACATGGGTTTGTACTCCAATGTCAGATATCATGAACAGGTCCCCAATCATACTATCTCAAATATAACATTTCCAAATTGAATCATAATCTCAAATGAAACCTTACTTAATACCACATTGTAAAGATATGACCCAGGTTCTACATATAGATTCCCTGATCATGTGTGTCACTTAAACTCAGTAGTACCTCCCCATATTACAGAGGATTCAATCAATAGTGATGGTATGATATGTATCATGGAGGACTATATCCTATCTGCAAAAGAATCAAAAAGTAGAAATTAATATGAAATATGACCAATATACTTTAAAAATTAATAATCAACAAAACAAAACATGAATAATTTAAAAACATGTAATATGACTATAAATAAAAGTAGTACATATGTCATTCCATACAAGTGTACAATGTATAATGAAAACCAATATAATGAAACATGTAGAACTAGAATTAATGTCTCAATATCATGCTTGGTTTCATCATCCATTCCTCATCTGGAATCCAAAATCATTCATCTAATATATGGATCCTTTCCTTATCATGTCATGCATATATGAAGAATATTTCGGTACAATTATGGTGGCCTGAGTATGGTCTATGTATATCTTATAAGGCCAGTACTAATGGTGTATAAATTAACATCCAATCTATAGTAGTTTATTTATTTTTATAATGAATAATGATCAATTCACAATGTAATCTTGTATCCCTTTTACTATTTTTTATTCAAAAACATCATATCTACTTCAACACATGTTGGAGTATAAATGATACACTATAGGGATTTTACAACCTCTCTATTCCAAGGGATTTCATTATTCAAATAAAATAAAATTTTGTTTGTTTCTAGGTAGAATCATTCTAGATAACATTATCCTAGATAATTAAAGCGTCTATATAGCATCAATTAACATTCATACATCGGTGGCCTAGAGCATTAGTCTTGCATCCCATGGGTAGTTAGAGCATCAGTTCGTCAATAACAACTCAGTGTTCACATTCACTTATAAATATACCTCATGAGGATATAGAATTATAATATAACCCCATGGGTATAGGGATAGTTATCCCATCACCCAAAAAATATTGTTCGATATTAAATAAGGGAATATATCATGGTTAATGATCAGGGTACATCATATTTATCATTCACATCATAGTGCACCATTTCTTTTAGCAAACAAAACCATGGTTATTTACATTCACCCAATGTAAAAGCATGAGAAACCCCCCCCCCCCCCCCTTATTCAATTTAACATCTATCGTTACTCATCTCCCTAAACATTTGTAGTTATGAAAATAAACCATTTATATACCATTATCAACCCATTCATCAAGTATTTAGTTCAATTCCATGTACCCATTATTTCAAATTTTATATTTCAGGTTTAAAGACCCAAAAATTCCATATAAATGTTTTTTAAAATTATTTAGTATTGTTATGATTCTCTGAAAATTGATGGGACTCGATTCCGAGGTCAGGTGTGCCCAGAATGTATTTTGGAACTTTTTAATTGTACGTTCAGTAAACATGCTACTGGAATTTTCTAACTTTTAAACAGCTTCTTGAAATTAAAATATGAGGACACCATTGAATCCAAAGCACTATAATTTGCTTAAGGGAAGCTTCACTTCGACCGCAGAAGGCTGGGAGAAAAGGATATATTTTTTACTTTACAAAAAAATAATAAAATAACGTAACAAAGTTATTTTATTTCTTTTCTGTAACTGTTGAGCACATGTGGTGGGACCCATGACTTGTCAAGCCATTTAGTGGCTAGACTCATCTGTTTTGAATCCTCGACACTGTAACATTAAATTCGATCAATAAATAATCTGTATTAGTTTCATGCAACACATTTGGATCATCCATCTATTTAATAGAAGCTTGAGCGTGGTCTATTGGCACAAAGGTGAGGAACCTCTGACGAAGTTTTGTGGAAACTTCCACTGAGGAGTGGATGCTTGGATGTTAATGTTATACTAAGAAAATCCGGATCGACGAAAATCAGTTGCTTTGTCAAATGAAGATTCTCCTTCCACCACCGCGACATCTTCAATGGAATCTGAGGAAGGGGGTTTAATAATAAATTTTATCAATGTTAGATAAAATTTTTCCCACTTGTTATGATGTTAACACAAAGGGAGTGAGCCCAAAAATAAGGAGCAGACTATCCTACGCTTTTATTCTTGATGCGTTCTTCATTGTACGATTTTCATCTCGATGGAAAATGGAAATTGAGTGGCACACAATGATGGTGGCATCCCAAGAGGGCCGTAGGTGCATCTAGAAGGAAGAACAAACCATTAGATCTCACTCGGTGGTCCGTGAAAGATCTGTTGGCATGGTACTGATGAGGTGGCACTGGTGACTGGCGTCAGCACTCTCCGACTACGGATAAGGGTGGCCCTGCAGGAGACAAACTAGTGTTAGATCTCGGTTGGCCGCAGATTCGGGAGGCGGCTCATCATCGTGTACCGCGATGAGCAGGTCGTGGCTATAAAGACACAAAAACGGAGGGGACCCACTCCCATTGGGTCCCATGGGTAATGCGGTGGTGCCACATGGTTCTGCCATTTAAATATTTGATTGGCCCTTTGAGCCATTTTGGAGGTGGACCGCGCGACCCCCATGCGGGTCGCGCCAGTCTGTGGCCCGAGCAGGCACAGCCCAGCCATGCCAGGGAAGGCCGGCCCTGTCCATGGCCCAGACCAACTGAGTCAGTCCAAGCCAATTTGATCTGGGCCGAGTCAGACCTAGACTAGGTCAGTCCGACTGGGTCGGACCTGACCCAGACCCCTCTCAGACCCTGATACGCAAAAATGGTTGTATCATGCAAACGAAATTCTTGTTTAATTATCCTGTCTCTGGCACTAGGATCCTTGGAGCAAGGAGGTCATCTTGAGATACTACATTAGAGTTTTGGATAAATTTGGAGTATGTCTGGGTTTCATCGACTCTGACTCTAACTGGTCGCTTGGCACAAAAATGTCAATAACATACAAACTGAGAGTCTGGTTAAAGCATTGTCTACTGTGTTAGAACCCTTATGACGTGACAGAACATTGAGTAACATCTTCATGGGACTTTGTGGTGGTTGAAATACAATTGATGGATTAAGGAGCAGTTTCTCCCAAAAACATGCGTACTATGAGCAGAAATCATTTGGTTGGATGAGATGTAAAGAATGAAGATATATCTTGTGTGGATCAGTACCTAGAGATTCTATGTGAATTAGCATTGGGTGATTCTGGGTGAAATAGAACCTTGAAATTTTTTGTGAATCAGCACTAATGTATTCTGTCTGAATCAGAACCTAACAATTCTATGTGAATAAGAACCTAATGATTTTCTGTGAATCACCACCAAGCGATTCTGTGTGAATCATCCCCTAGTGATTATGTGTGAATCATCACCTAGATATCCTGTGTGAATTAGAACCTAGAGATCCTATGTGGATCATCACCTATCGATCTTATGTGGGTCTTGTAGGGGTTAGTACCTATCAATAATGTGTGGGTCTAAAGCAGTGCCTCTTGATAAAATAAGATGATCTTGCTTTACGAATAATCATCTGTACTACTGTACTTAATTATACTTGGAATGAGATGTGCCTTTTTCTTTGTACTTGTTGGCTAAGATCATGCTTGAGGTTTTCTTTTCTGGATTTCTGAGAGACCTTCAGGGTTCTTGGGTCCCTACTAGGTATTGTTATACTCACCCCTCCATGGGCATCGCCTGCACATTGGTGTGTCTTGGGCATACGACGGACAACCATGACTGAGAGTCGGGGAGCTAGGACATGATGGTGGATGATGTTGATGGTTTATGTTTTGTGTTGTGGAGATGATCTATACCTACCCTTCAGGTTGGATCCTCGGTGGATGATCTTTCGAGTTGTTTTCTATTTTTTGTTTCTTTTTATCTTTCATTGGGGCTTGTATTCTCTCCCCTTACTTTCATTACACACTTTTAATACTAAAATTTTACTACATGTTTGTATCTTGTAGTGTTCTTGGTAGCTGTGTTTGTAGGATTAAAAGGACATTCCTTCCTATTTTAGGGATATTCCTTTGCATTGCAAGTTGCCAACCATTGTCTTGTAGAAGGCAGTCTTTGGGTAGTCACAGCATGGGCCTGGAGGACTGTCCCCAACAAATTGGTATCAGAGTGTTCATTTCGACCGAAGAACTATGACTCTAATCGTTTAAATTTAGCAATATTGTTAACAGTTTTGAGTGTGTTTTTCAGTTCAGGAAGTCTCGTGTTGGTGTGGCAGCCAACGTATCCATAAACCAGGACCCTGAATTCTGATTTCTAACTTGGTGCACAAAAACACTGATTTCATATGTTTTGGAAATGTTTTTCTTTTTATCTCTTTTGATTCAGCTCATCATGTATATCATTTTGACCATGGAACACCTATTCCATTTAAGGATGTTGCTGCATTGATAGCCAACAGGGATTTCTGAGAGAGTACATGATGATAGCCCACCGAGCGACAATACATCAGTGTAGAGCCATCTTTCTATGTTAGAACCTTCGGGTGGTGCACCGACAGCATCTCTACCCATTGGGTAGCAGTTTCCACAAGCCCCAATGGCGGATGGTGCATGCCTACTGAGCACATTGCACGAGTTCCAGTGGATGATACCTCCATTTTTTCAAGGCGAGATAGATCCCCAGGCAGTAGAGGACTAGATGGAGGCTGTGGCTAGACCCTTCCACCTTTTTGGGACACCAACGAAGAAAATGGTGATCTTAGTTGCAAGTATTTTCTTAGGCATGGAATGAAGATGGTGGATCCTGAAGCTCGAGTTACATGATGAGTCGACCCTCACCTGGACGGACATTGAGAGTCTCTTCAAGGCATATTTTTTTCTAGAGACAATGTGCTCTGTGCTTCTCCAGAAGCTGCTGCACTTACAACCAGGGAGCTTATTAGTGGCCCAATACTCAGTTAGATTCAATGATCTCTCATGATACTCGACCTATATGGTGAGAGAACCATTATTTTGGGCCCGAACCTTTGAGAAGGGTCTACGGTGGTAGATCAGAGCATCGATGATATCGCTCAATATTATGACACAGGCTAGAGTACTCGAGTGAGAATTATTGGTGAAGACATTCTTAGCTGAGGAGGAACCAATGGTGAGAGCCAATACTAGATTAAATGTAGAAGATTCATCTGCAGAAGGTCGTAGGCAGATAACACAGAGTTCCAAGGGGACCAGACCTTCCAGAGGGAAACCCCAGGATGTAGGGTCGGAGGTGCGGAGCTTGCGAGGCAGAGGGGGCCATTGGGGAAGAATATTATGCATCACGTATGGCGGGTAGGGCCACAAGGCTTGCGACTACCTGACTCATCATACTGATTATTAGTAGGTGGTCGAGGAACCACCAAGGAAGAGGCAAATATTTGAGCAAGGAGGTATATAGGGTGGTGGAAATGGCATAGGAGTAGGTCATGTAGCAGGTTGCGGACGATGGTTTCAGGTTCTACCACCACCACAACCACTAGGTGGTCCACCCCAACTATAGGGAGCAGGTGGACAGGGGCGAGCATAGCTACAGGCAGAAGAGGGATATGACTACGACACTTTGAAGATGATTAAAGGTATGATCTATGTCTTTTCCACCCAAGCTGCAGTACTTATAGACATAGGTTCATGTCACAATTTCATTGCCACAACACTCGTTCGGAGCTCATAGATTCAAATGGAGCTACTGGCTCAATCCTTGCAGTTAGAGAATTTTACGGAAGAATATTTGATAATTACACACTGGTGTAGACATTTTGAGATCACTCTAAGAGGTGAGAGATTCTAGTGGGATCTCTTAGTAGTAGCATCAAGGCCTTATGAAATCATCTTTGTTATGTACTAGCTATCCACTATCCATGCTCATATCGACTATTTATGGCACAAATTGTAGTGTGTCTGTGAGGATGGGATTAGTTTTACCTTCACTTCTGAAGAGGAAACATTTGTAGAATGAGATGATGAACTATCTGAGAGGAGGGTGCAGCTGATTACTCTTCAGTTGGCTATTCTCACCCATGGAGTAGTTGACGTGAGGAGTCTAAGTTATCCTGTAGTGGTGGACCAATATTCTAATGCCTTCCCTGATGATGTTTCAGTACTAAATCTTCAAAGAGAGGTAGACGTTTGCATCGATATGTACCCCAGGACGACACTGATATCAACACCAGTATATCAGATGACTCCCAGGGAGCTTCATGAGTTTAGCGTATAGTTGGATGACTAACAAAGAATGGGGTTTGTAATGCCTAGTGTTTCTCTATAGGCATCCCTGATCTTGTTTTCCAAGAAGGAAGATGGGAGTCCAAGGCTTTTTGTGGAGTATCAGTGCATGAACCATGTGAATGTGAAGAAAAAGTATCCTCTACCAAGGATCTATGTTCTCTTCGACCAGTTAAAGGGAGCTCGTTTTTTTCAAAGATAAACCTCAGATCAGGGTATCACCGGTTCAGGGCACGAGATGAGGATGTACCGAAGACAGACTTCAGATGTCAGTATGGACATTACAAGTTCTTTGTGATTCCTTTCGGTGTGAAAAACACTCCAGCAGTGTTCATGGGGATCATGAACATGATCTTCCATCCATATAGTGATTTCATCCTTATGGTCTTCAATGAAAACATCTAGATATACTCGATGTTGGAGGAGGACCAAGACAAGCACTTGCATATAGTTCTGGATACACTCTGAGAGCACCAGCTTTTTGGAAAGCTCTCGAAGTGCCAGTTTTGGACACAAGAAGTTCACATCCTGGGGTTTGTTATCTCGAAGTCTAGAGTCCTAGTGTATCTGACAATGATAGAAGAAGTGCTTTCTTGGGAGCCTCCCAGGAGTGTGACCAAGGTGGGGAGTTTTCTAGGATTGGATGGGTACTGCTAGAGATTTTTACCTAACTTTTCTAGGGTTACGGTACCCATTACAGCCTTGAAAAACAAGGGGAATCCTTTCTTGTGGATGGAGAAGTGCTATCTGTGTTTTCAAGAGTCGTGGCGGAGAATGACCAGTGCCCCCATCTTGAGGCTACCAGAAGAGGGTGTTGGGTATGTAGTCCACTACGATGCATCATGAACTAGAATATGATGTGTCCCAATGCAAGAGAGAGCAGTGATCATCAAAAGATCACGATAGTCGAGACAACATGAGAATAACTACACTACCCATGACCTGGAGTTATCAGTAGTAGTCTTTTCACTGATGATATGGCGACACTACTTGATGAGTGAACTATTTACTGTTTACTCTAATCACAAGAGTCTCAGGTATATCTTCCCATAGAAGAACCTAAACTTGAGACATTGACTATGACTGGAGATCCTCCAAGACTATGACTTTGAGATAGTCAACACTCTTGGTAAAGGAAACGTATTATAAGAATTACTCAGTAGGAGGTCTGGTCTATAGTTTCTGAGTTAGGAAACAGAGTATCTAGACGTGTTGCAGATATCCTTTATAGATATAGATGTAGTAACTTACCTCTAGTCTATAATTGTCACTTCCCTAATTCATCAGCAAGTTCAAGAGGCATATCTTGGGGATGTTGACTATGAGGCCCAACGTGCTATGATATTCTCAAGACAATCTCTTAAAGGATTTTTTGAAGGTGGGGGGCACATCGTCCTCTTTGGAGGATGCACCATGATAACAATGATGATACAAAAGTATGTGTTGAGGGAGTTAAACAAATCCCCTTTAGAGGTAAATCTTGGAGTGGAGAAGATGTACCCGGACCTCCGGAGTCAGTACTGGTGTCTAGGGATGAAGAAAGTAGTGAAAAAAATTTTATACTGATATATTCGTTATCATGAAGTGAAGGCCGAGCATCAGGTACCAGCAAGCTTAGCTCATCCACATGAGGTACCAGAGTGGAAGTGGGATTTTATCTCCATGGAATTTGTGACAGGGCTACCACATACGTCTAGGGCCCCAACTCCATTTGGGTGGTTGTTGACTAACTCACCATGTTGTCCAAATTCCTACCCATCTGAGTGAAGGGGTCATTAGAGAGCTTGGGATGTATCTACATGCATGAGATTTTATGACTCCATAGAGTACCGTCAATAATCATCTCACATAGAAAAGCTCATTTTACATCTCATTTGTGGAATGTATTACAAGAGGCATTTCAAACTCAGATACGCTTGAGCACCGCCTTTCACCCACATATATATGGTCAGACATAGCGGACCATACAGACACTTGAGGACATGATTCATGCTTGTGTCCTCGATTTTGTCCATAGTTGGGAAGGCCACCTATCCCTAGTGGAGTTTTCATACAAAAATAGTTATCACTCCATTGCCGGTATGGCTCCATTTGAGGCATTGTATGGGTGACCATACAGATCACCTCTTTGTTGGACAAACCCAGGGGAGTCAGCACTTATGGTTCCAAAGTTGGTAAAGGCTACCACAGAGAATGCGCAGATCATCCAAGAGTATATGAAGACTGCACATAGCTGGTATAAGTATTATGATGATAGGAGGCAAAGGCCCTTTGAGTTTGAGAGGGGAGACTATGTCTTCCTACAGGTATCACCCTGATGAGGATTACATATGTTTGGTTAGGGCGAAAAGCTATCTTTGAGGTTCATCAGACCCCTTTAGATCCTCAACAGAGTAGGCGAGGTGACCTATCATCTAGATCTTCCACCATAGATGCACTAGGTGTATAATGAATTTCATGTGTTATAGATGAGGTGTTACGTGCATGATCTATCACACGTTTTCAACTTGGGTGAGCCTAAAATTAATGAATGGGTAACATTTGTAGAGTTTCTAATGGAGATAGTGGATCGATAAGAGCAGTTCCTTCATGGGAGGTTGATTCATCTGGTGCGAGTTCATTGGTAGCACAGGAATCTTTAGGATAGCACTTTGGAGAGGGAGGCTCTGATACATGCTCAGTAGCCCCAATTGTTCCCTTAGTTTATTTTTAGCTTTCCAGAACAAAAATCCCTAAGGTGGGTAGAATGTAAAGACCTGAAAAGTCCATATAATTTTTTTTAATTATTTGCGATTATTACGAGTCTGTAAAAATTGACGGCACTCGATTTCTAGGCCAGAAAATTTTAAGGTATGTTAAGTAAATGTGTGGGTAGCATTTTCTAACTTTTTAACTGGTGCTCAGAATAGAAATCTGAGGACATCATAGAATCCACGGTGCCTAGATTTTTTTAAAGGAATCTTCACTTCGACCATAGTAGGTCAGGAGAAAAAGATAGATTTTGGACTTTAGAAAAAAATAAATTAACATCTTAAAGAAGGTATTTTATTTCATTTCTGTAACTATTGAGCGGTGGTGGTAGAACCTATGACTTGTAAATATATTTAATGGCTTGAAAATTGTATTTTGTAACCATGAAGATGTAACATTAAATGTGGTTCATAAATTAACTGCATTAATGACATGCAACACGTTTGGATCCTCGGTCTATTTAATAGAAGCTCAGGCATGGGATTTTGGAACGAAAGTGAGGAACCTCTGACCAAGTGTTGTGGAGACTTAAACTAAGGAATGGAAGCGAGGATGATAATGTCAGAGGTATTGAATCAGGAAAGATGAATGTCGATGGATTCTTCAAGCGCAAATTCTTCTTCCCCCACTACGACATCTCCAATAGAATCTGAGGTAGGGGTTTTAATAACAAATTTTATCTTTGTTGAATTAAATTTTTATCACCTATTATGATGCTAACATGGAGGGCGCTGGCCAAAAAACTAGGCCCGAACCCTCTTCCACTTTATTTATTGATGTATTCTTCATGGGACGATTATCAACACTAATGAAAATGGAAATCGAGTGGCACATAATGACAGTGGCATCCCAGGAGGGCTATAGGCATGTCCTGAAGGAAGAACAAACCACCGGAGCTCACCCAGTGGACCGTGGAAGATCAGTCGGTGTGGAACAGAGGCAACGACACCAGTGACTGGTGCTGGTGGTAGAGGTGGTGGTTGGCGCTCATTAGCCGCGTATGAGGGCAGCATCGCTCAGAACTGTGGAGGACGAACAGGCGGCTGACACTCGACCTCCCGTGGAGGGGTGATGCGGCACACCATCACATGTCGTGATGAGTAGGCCACAGATATGAAGACACGGTGAAAGAGGGGACCTGCTCCCTATAGGTCCCCTGGATGACGAGGTGGCACCACCTAGAACCACCATTTAAATAGTCGAACAACTATTTGAGCTATTCTGGTGGAGTACTGTGTGACCCCTACACGGGTCGCACCAGTTGGCGGGTCGTTCCGTCGTGGCCATGCCTGACTGGGGTGGTCCCAACCGGTCCACATCTCAATGGGCCTTGCCTACCGCAGTCCAGCCCAACTGGGGTGGTCCAGGCCAGTATGGGTCGGGTCGGGTGGTACTCTGACCAAGTCAGGTTCTCCCAGAACGGGTCGGACTGGACCTGGACCCCTCTTAGACCCTGATACACTTATAATGTTGTATATTATAAACCCAGACATCCTTTTGATGAACCATCTAAGGTGATAGTATACATCAAGAGAGACGGTCCTTTTGATATACTACATGAGAGCTTTAGAGAAAGATGGAGTATGGTGGGGTTGGATCGACTCCAAATCCAACCGGGACCTCAACACTAAAATGCCAAGAACATACAGACCATGCATCCAGTAGACACGCCATATACTATGTTGGAACCCTTATGACATGATAGATCATTGGGTAACTTCTTCGTGGGACTTCGTGCTAGTTGAAATATGTCTGATGTCTTGAGGAGTGGTTTCTCCCAGAAACAAGAATACTATTAGCGGGAATCATGTGGCTATCTGAGAGGTAAAAAATGAAGAGAGATTCTATGTGGATCAGAACCTAGATATTCTATGTGAATCAACAATGAGAAATTCAATGTGAATAAGCACCTAGTGATTCTATGTGAATCAGCACCGAGAGATTCTGTGTGAATCATCACGTATAGATTCTGTGTGAATCAGCACTGAGCGATTCTATGTGATATAGAACCTAGTGAGTTTGTGTGAATCATCACCTAGAGATTCTATGTGAATCGGCACCTAGCGATTCTGTGTGAATTAGCACCTAGAGATTTTGTGTGAATTAGCACCTTGAGATTCTATTTGAATCTGCACCTAGCGATCTAGTGTGGATTAGAACCTATAAATCCATTGTGGTTCTTGTAGGGATTAGTACTGATCGATCCTATGTGGGTCAGAAACAGTGCCACTTGGAAGAATAAGATGATCTTTCTTTATGACTATTCATCTATAAAACTATACTCAGTTATACCTTGTTTGAGTTGTGTCATTTTTTGGGCTTTATGATTGAGATCATTCTTGTGGTTTCCCTTTGTTGAATTCTAATAGACCTTTGGGGGTCTCGGGGTCTCAGGGTCTCTACTGGGTATTATTATACTTTCCCCTACATAGGATTCGCTAGAACCTTGTTCTGTCTTTTGTAGATGACGTGTAGCCTTGACTGAGACATTAGGAGGTAGGACCTGATGGTGTATAGTGGTGATGGTTGATGTGGAGATCAGTGGAGACAAGTTTTACCTACCCTTCTGGTAGGATCCCTAATGTATGATCTGAAGATATTTTTTTTATTTTTTTTACTTCTATTGTATCTTTCTGTTGGGATTGTATTCTAGACCATTACTTTTAGTAAACAGTTTTACTACTACCGTATTACTATGTGGATTTCATATTATTGTGTTCATAGTGTGGGTGTTTGTATGTTGAAAGGCAATTCCTTCCCATTTTTGGGATACACCTTTCTGGTTCTAGTCGCAAACCCTGGCCTATGGAAGGTGGGCTTGGGGTAGTCACAGTACGGGCCCTGGGGGATGGTTCGTGACATCAGAAATCATTATTTCATAGATATTGGCTTACCCCATGGGATTCCATCATGCAAGGATTCATAATTTATAACGTGATCTTTGAATGGTGTCATAATAAAATTGTAATCAAATAATTTTACTAATTTAGAAAAAAAGTCATAATTAAAAAATGAAATCGTACAACCGAAAACATCATTTAATGGTCAAGACTATGGGAATAGTCAATTACACCACCTACCCTTTGATCATTTTAAAATTATCACCTATAAATATCCCTTAATTCATGGTAGAATGATTGTATACACAATGTATAAGTAGATCTAGGATCAAAACCAATGATCAAGATCCAATGAATCAAGATCCATCCAAACTTATATCTAAAACACCATCAAAAGTATAATTCATCCCTCTATATAGTAGAAGAAATACAATATATAATGACCGGTTAATAATCAAATAATTCATCACATACTAGATAGGTGTTTATATTCTTCATCTGGATCTTCTATTCTCTGTAGAAGGAGTTTGATGTGCCTACGAATGCACTTGGGATCCTAAAAGTGAAATTAAAACAATATTAGCATGATTATAGGTGATTATGGATATAAATTCAAATTCTGTGAGTTCTTAATTAAATTTTAAATGGTTTAAAATTCATTGTTCATGCATTCCTAGAAGGATCACATGGTTATAAAAATGGTGTGTTTTAACTATGTACCCTTGATTTCTGTGGTGTATGGTTTCTCATAGGTGGGTGAGTGGTTTTTTCACCATGTTCTAACTATGAAATACCCCTCTATATTATGGTGAAAATTTTTTGGGCGGTGGGTACACTATTTTTTAAAATAGTGCCCCGGTCCTACACTACCTAGAAACCCTTTAAAGGCTTCCAAAACTCACCCAAATGCAAAAAAGACATGACTTAATAAAAAATAGACAAAAATATTAGAAAATATGTATATAGAATGTGCATGAGTAATATATATAATATTTGGGATATTATATTAAGAAACATAGGTAGAAATGAATTTATCAAACCATTTCATAAAATTATAAAAAAAACTTCTAGCATTCTATGGTAAATATGTATATAAAAGAAAATGATTCTCGACTATGTAGAAAAAAATGGCTTTCCCTAGAAAAATATTTCCAATATATAGCGTACAGAAAGAGTGAAAATAAAGGATAAAATTTGTTTTATATAAATATCTAGAGGGTAATAAAATATATTGGGTTAAATATATGAATATTAAAAATTCCCCATGACTGAGAGTTTAACATAATCAATCATGAATAATGATGCGATTGTAAAATAAACCCATATCTATTGTAATGATTTATTTGTATGATGCTAAAACTAATGAATAATAATGTTTATTTATAAATACATTAAATGTAAGTTATGGTATATAAAATATTTTATTTCATTTACTTATACTCTTTTAGCACATATTTATGAACAATGTTTCATTAAAATCACAGTTTTAGATAATAATTACATCTTTTTCTTGTATTTCAAGGTAGGGTAGTTTCAGTACTTGTACATTGAACCTGGTTTCATGAAATCCAGAATGTTAATAGTGATTTGAAAAGAATATATATTCATTATATATATATTTAGAGTCATCCATAAAATTTATAAATAAAAAATGAATTACACCACTCATGGAGATGGTAGATCGTATGTATATATTGCCATTATTCCCATTTTTTCAAGGAATAAAAGGAAATAAAATTAAATAATAATTAAGAAAAAAGTTATATTTCATACTATACATTAAATACTATAATTATGTTTTAAATATGAAATATTTATATATTAAATCTATAATTATACCCATCCATGAGAGGTGGTTATTAAATATGAAATAGATCAGTCTGAAAGGTAGTATCTCGTCATACACATGATCACCAAATTATTTTCCCATTTGATGTAAAAAAGAAAGCATTTTGAGAAATACATTATTTTAATCAAATATCAATGTATTTATGGTAGTAATTTTATTATTTTACTATATTATGAGAATATTTTAATCTGGTGGGGGGATTTATTATAAGAAAACTCATTATTAATAATTATACGATTTCTTTAGAGAACCTCTTCAGGTATACATAGAAGGACTTCATATGATGGTTTTTTGATAAAAACATAACATCTATGTTATGTGGGAGGGATGTAAGAATTTTAATTTAGAAATTATTTTAAAAATAAAAAATCTATTGGGGCGTGAAGAGGATAGGACATGGTACACTTTTATAAAAGAGGGAGGGGATCCCATTAAATATTTCATGAAAATTAAAAAAATTATGTAATAATAAATAAAGGTTCCTCTAGTTGGACAGATATTAAATTCATGGATAGTGTAAGTTCGATATATTTTGATAAAATAAGATTCAGACAAGTTCATTGGGCTATGATACAGTTATCTATTTGTTTATCCTCTGGGGTAAAAACGTTTTCACCCTTAACAATAATAATTATTTTTTTGTTTTTTCAATAATATTTATGAAAAAATAAAGATTTTCATGTTAAATAAAATTAAAGATTCATTTTAAAAATATATAATAAAATTTACCAAATTCAATTCAAAAAATCCTAAGAATTGAATTGAAATTGAACTTGTAATAGATATGAAAAATGTGGTTTTCCAATGAAATGTTTCCTTAAGTAAAAAATGTTTTTATATCGAATTTCAGAATTAAATTTAATTGAACAATATATAATGAATGTATCATTATATAATTTATCCAATTTTAATTATAAATAAATATTTTAGAATCATGGTACTCTTTAAACAATATATAACAAACGGTTGTTTTCAATATAAATTAGTATTTTTTAATATTCATCAAAGAAATATTTTTTTTAGAAAATACTATAAAGTTCACATTAAGAAAGTTTTTACATTTTTGTCTCAATTTTAAAGTTAATTTTTCAAATAATTTTTCTAAATGTGGTAGTAATTAATTTTAACATAATATTACAAAATTTTTAAAAACAATTTTATAGAAAAAAATACCTTTCAATAATAAATTTTTTTATTCTTATCTCGTGCCTAGAAAAATATATGATAAATGATAATAATTTTATTAAATATATAATATATAAATATTATTATAATTATACACAAATTGAGATAAATTTTAAAATACACATTACCCTCATAAAAACAGTTTTTTAGTGAAAAAACATTTATTTTTCCTTCAAATTATTTTTATTTTAATCGATATCAAATTAAAACCCAATAAATTAATTTTATACATATATAAACCATATAGTTTTCATAATATATATTTTCTAATTCACTCCTTCAAAATTAATGGTTAGTTAATAATTGTGTATAATATTACAGTTAATTCCAACATGGGGTTGGGTGTATCACATGAAATCTATAATATTAAATTTACTTAAAATGAAATATACCATAAAAAATAATTTCATTACATTATTACCATCTTATAAATTCCATGATATTTCTTGAATTTTATCACTTTACTATATTTTTTATTTTCTTCAACATAATTTCTTAATTTCTTTAGTAAACACTTTATCTTACGATTTATCAAAAGTGCATTTTCTAGTTGAGTTTTCTTATTCCTCAACACTTTTCCTCTAGTGTCCATAATATATATAGGATCTTTTAAGTAAGATAGATCTAGTTTTAAATCAATTTCATCATTGGTGAGAAAATGTGTTTCGTCATCCATGTACAAACAACATAATGGTATATGGAACATAACTTGTACTTGAGATAGATTTGGTAGAATTTTCAAAATGGTACACCACATCTATAATTTATTCCATGATTTATAAAATCATAATATACATAGGGATAAATTTAAATCTCATACAAAACCTTATAACACATTTCCATAGATATGATTTCTTGAAAACATGATCTCCCACTTCAAATTCAAAATCAATACTATGGTTATCGACATATCTATTTTTCCTATTTTGATCATCTTTGATATGGAATTGAATATTTCCTTAATTTTTCATAATCTCATTTACATGTTCTATCCATAAAATATTCCCTTTACCTGCTTCATCTAAAAAATATGGAGTATGAAATATCATTCCCTATAATTCTCCATACGATTCCATTTGAATACCTGGTTTGAATCTATTGTAATAGGTATAAAATACAAAACATAAATAATGAGACCATATACATTTAATTTAATTATTGATTAATCTTGAAATTCCTTATAATGTTTCTGAAGTCCTTTTATAATATCCATTTATTTGACTGTGATAATTAGTTATCAAAAGGGGCTCATAATCATGATCCTTGAGAATACATTTCCATAATTTTGATGTAAATAATGGGTCTCCCTCAATTATGATGCATGTATTATCCATCATCACTCCCCCAAAGGAGTTATTTCATTGATGGAAAATCTAATGAACTCGTTCCTTTGTGATTCCAATGCTACAATAAGGGCTCATTGGGGTGCATGGAGCCGTCTGGTGAAGCATGTTGAGGAAGGAGGATTTAACCTTAGAGATGTATCCTTATCAATGGTGGAAATGCAAGTCAATCTGGCGTGGGAGGTCTTGGAAGGGAAGTCAATATGTGCCGAAATCCTTAGAACAAAATATGTCCAGTACAGGAAGGAGTGGGACAAACGGAAACTTTCCAGTTTGGAAAAAAAACATTTTGGGCCATTTGGAGATCCTTAAAGACGTGTCAAGTTGGGTGTTAGGGATAGGAGATATCAGCTTTTAGAGGGACATCTGGATCGGATAGAAGCTGTTTTTCCCATGTTGGCCTATTCCAGGGTTGGCAGTTAAGGAGGTGAAATGCTTCCCCATCCTACTTGAGGCAATTTTAAACACGTAGCAGTTGTCCACCTTTAAAGAAATAGTGTTTACTGAGGAGCATGATCAGTATTGTTTCATAGGCTCACTGACAGGTCATTTCAACGGGTGCGACTACAGTGCAGTGTTTCATACAGGGAGAGTGGGAGATGTATGGGGCACACAACTCTTGTGCAGGGAGGCCCGAAGAAGATGAATTTCCTTGTATGGAGGGTGCGCAACTGGGCACTTCCAACAGTGGATAATATCCAGAGGAAGGGGATTTACTTGGCATCCCATTGCATTTGCTTCTCCAATCCCCAGACAGAGTCGATCATTAATCTTTTTGTTAAATATTATTGGTCCAATAGTGTTTGGTATGTTGTGTAACACCCCAATCTTCCACGATATGCCTCTTTTCAAATAATGCAATAGCTTTCATTGTACACAAGTTCGAGTTCTAACACACCGCGACTAATCAAAGTAGCCGTTATGAATATTAATACCCACTTTTTAAAATTATAGAAATTTTATATTTCAAAATGAACTTCATTTTTGTATCCTTAATATCGAAATTATCCAAACTTGAATTTTTTGTAATTTTCTGAGAACTTCCAATTTTTTTATGAATAGTGAAAATTACATAAAAATAAATTTTTTAATCAAAATAATTAATAGTGATAAATTATACTATTGAGTGGTTTTAAAGTATAATTAGAATATATTTTTACCATTTTATCCAATGGTGGTCATTAGAATTAATTTCACTTTGAAATTGGACATAAACAATTGTCAATCTTTTGATATATATTGTTTCTTAAAAACACGCTATTTGTTGTGACAGCGGGACTTAATTATAAAATAAATTAATGCAACTTATATGTTTGGAAATTGGTAAAATAGACATCATTTTTGGATTCGGAATATAAATTATAGCTTAGGGTGAAATTTTGGCATTGTTCTGAAAAACATCAATTTTTGATGAATAGTGAAACCACTAAGTGGTAGTTAAAAAACAGATTTTTCATTTAAATGAATCATTACCACTTCTGTGATTTGATTTTCAAAAATCCAACATATATGGTTTTCATTAGGATGTAAAATGTGGTTCAATGGGATTAAAATAATTTGTTGGTGAATAATAACTTTTAAGTTTAATTAATCACGATTAAAGGTAATTAGTGAAATTTATGGTAAAAATTGTATTATAAAAATATTAAATAACCTTTACACTTTCCCTACCAATATTTTATGTGTCATGGCCGACCACGACAATCCATGGGTCAACTTGGGGACCCCATGGATCCACTTTGGTAGGAAAATGACATAAATAACTTTTTATTTAATGTCAAAATAAAAATGTCACAAACAAGAGTTGTTTTACTTAAACAATTTTTAGATGGGGTTATACAAGTAATATTTTTTACTATAAATATTAATTAGAAAGATAAAAAAGATTTCCTAAATCATGATATTTTTTTAAAATCTTTAGACATTAAATAAAGTAAATTATTTATGACACCATAATGATGCACCGATTACCTAATTAATTAACGATTAAAATAAAATGATAATATAATGTAAAATCGAAGACTTAAACTTGTCAAAAACCTATTGGATGAGTATATTTCTAACCATTATCACCTTATCCTCAAACTATATAAGTGTGGGACCTTTATAATCCTAAAAAGCATTTCATAATAATGTAACATTTCAATCTTTCCAAGAGTGCCCCATCTCTCCTCTTATAAAAGGCCCCCACCACTACCACATTATTCACACATTCAATCCATTTGGATCGTCCAAACTCAGCCCAAATACTCTCTAAACGTCTCTCCCTTACTCTTAGAAGCCTCACTTTGGGCATAAGTCTTCCCAAGGAAGCCTTTGGCTCAAATCAAAAAGAGTTACCCAATTTTAAGGTAATGTCTTCTCTAATGTTGTTTTGTTTTATTTTGCTTCTCCAACCCCTTAAACTCTTTCTATTCCTTTCTTTTGTAACACCACCAGTATATACAATATAATAGGATGTTTTTATGATAAGCGTTTGGTTTACACTTGCACACACCTTCGTATAATGGTTAAAGAACATACTGTTTCTGTGGGTGGCAAAATACTGCCTCACGAAACGATGATTGTTCAATATTCTTTTAACACCTCTAATAGTGGCCATTTTGATGACACTATTTTAATATATGATATATATATTATGTTTATATTTTCATTATGCTTATTTATTTCTCATTTATGTCATACTTTATGATTTCCATTATGGGTAAACGCGATAATTACATTTTAGGAAGTGCGGACTACCGCCCCCTCAAAGTGATTTGAGTCGTTAATGCCATATGTGGGATGTATAAAGGATGGAGTAAATGGTATTATACATTATATAATACTGGAATTATATTATACCTTCATATAATTATAACTTCATTCCATTACATATGAAATAGATATGAAAGTAGCGTTCATGCGTACGTATGGCTTACCGTCTCCATGAACAATGAATTTCATTTCTTACATCTAAACGTTATGGAATATTATAAATGCATGTATATACTGGATATATATGAGATATATGATATCAATATCATTAATATAAATCTTTATATAATGGATATTTCACCACATGAACATCTTGTAATTATAAGAAGTTTATTTTTGACAAAAGTACCAAAGATCGACAAAACGACTGTTATTAACATAAATAATTACATAATGCTCATAACATGGTAATAAGTGACATAAAAGGAATAATGAACTTGAAAAATGTTATTAAGAAGGTAGATATTAACTCTAGATTATTATTCAGGAGATCAAAGAACGGTCGAGTGAAATTGGACACGAGGTAAGGGAATTTCTTAACCCAATTTCCATTCTTTGGGTTAATCTCCTAATTTCAAATTATGTAATGATATTATCATGTCATATCCTGTATTTTTACTTTATTTATGTGTACTTATAGTGAATACACATAATAGATCTATTTTATTCAAAAAAATGATCTTTTTAAGGGACTTCGTCTCAATCACCATTCATTGAGGCATATTTTGTTTTATACACAAATTTCTTTTATACGGTGTATAAACCCCTTTGACTTTTATGTTTATTCAAAAGGAATCTTTTTATAAGAAGAGTTTTACTAACCAAAAAAATGGAATGTTTTTATTTTCGTACGTATGCAGTGACAATGACTTCTCCGCCGCCGTGACCATTATTTGAGTTCCGGCTTCCTCTGTAAGACATAACTATTTTTAAATGATTTCAAAAAAGGGAGAGATATTTCTCTCAAATATATGAAAATCTAGTGCAAATGTATATGTATTTAACGCAATCTTAAAAATGTTTTCATAAAACCTGACTCTCGAGTGTGGTAGATAGGAAGGGATTGGGGGTGGACCCATTATGGCCTGTAATTAGTCGAGCAGTCTCAGAATTAGTTATTTTGTTTTCAGAAGCTTGAATAATGTTTTCAGAAAAATAGTGGGGTATATTTGAGCAATTTTAAACCTAAGTATCATTTAAAAAAATTGAATTGGTAGGTCTCATGAGACAAAATATTGTCTTAGCATGAGGCCTTGAAAAAATCTTATTTGTGGTCTTGGCACGAGGTCTTGGCTACGTGGTTATGATAGTCTGGCATTATGCATTCCATCATTATGAAAGTGGTTATTGATATTTCATGTGGTTATTCGACCAGTAGAATATCTATGTGAATAAGTAAATGGAATTATTTCATTTTACTTTTTCCATGTTATGTTGAAGTTCAAGTTTAAAAGGCTTTTGTTTTATCTATACATTGCCTTTAATTTTTATGTTTATTTATGAAAGCTTCCGCTATATTGTTCTCCTTACTGATCATCTGAGCTCACCCCTTCCAATGTTTTAATTTTTCCAGGATGTGAAGAAGTATATTATGAATGACCTGTAGGGATAGTATGAGGGGATATGATGACAAGATGTTGTTGTAGTTTTGTTTTACTTTATCATTTAATGTAAGACTTATGAATGTATCTAGTGTGTCAAGGCTACTAAACTAATCGGTCTTTCAAGACTTGATATTTTGTGATCATTCCAATGTTACGATGTAATGCACCGACTCTGGGTAGCTGGGGTCGGGGCATTACAGTTGGTATCAGAGACAGTTTAGTACTAACCTTGGAAGCTAGATTTAGATAAACTCTGATTATAGCACATAGCCCAAAGATAGACATTGAGGATAGTATAGAAGAACTTCCTAGAATTTTGGTATTATAGAGATATTGTGATATTTCCGAGAAATAAATCCATGTCTGGATACGAGCAGGTAGAGGAAGCTCTGGCACAGATGTACCTAGGGGTAAAACCCGAAAACACCGCTTTGAGCTAGACTCGAACGGGAACTGGTGCACTACAACGGGCCTTGCTGCACTCATGGTTACGACACTCCCGGGGGATATGCTTAGGATAATTCTCATTTTCTTTACAAACCTCTACGAGGGGTTATGATTATATAATTCCTCAAAGAAAACATTTTTATGGATTATATCAATAAATAGTTCAATTTATGTTATGTATTTTAAAAGTATGGAATTATGTATTTTGATTCATTAAATAATCTAGTTTATGCCATTGTTTAGCAATGGAGCCTAGTTGAAGGAATGGAAACTGTATCAATGCACGCACTCCATGTAGGGATTTCCCTCCTGTTCAAGATAATTATTGTGGATCTGTAGACACAATTGGTGCTGATCAACTTATTACCGTACTGGGACAACTCACTCAGGTTATGAATAATAACCTTACTCGTATGGAGAACCCTGATCCGCAACGTGGAGGATCAATGTTAGACCGCTTCATGAGGCAAAAACCGCCAACATTTAATAGGGGTACAAATCCATTAGTAGCTGAGCAATGGATAAACTCCATAGAGAAAATATTCCACGCCTTGGGGAGTAGCAGAAGGGAGAAAGTTGTCATTGCAGTCTACCGCCTCACTGGAGATTCCGATCAATGGTGGTCGTTGATTCAAAACACAAAGTAAGATGATGAATTATAAAATATGGAATGGAGGGAATTCAAAGAAATTTTCCTAGAAAAATACTATCCTCTTGACCATCGAGCAGATATGGAAACACAATTTTTGAGTCTGAGGCAAAAGAAGGATGAGAATGTCGCAAAGTATGAGGCCAGCATTACAAGGTTAGCGAGGTATGCTGCAGATTATATATGTAACCCAAGAAGTAAGATTGATCATTTCTTTGATGGGTTAAAACCATTTATCCGTAAAGCCTTAGTCTCACAATATTTCTCTTCTTACGAAGATATAGTCTTCTGTGCTATCAAAATAGAAAAGGAATTCTCTAAATCTTATGAAAATAAAGTAAAGAAAGAGAAGAAGAGGACGGTGGAACAAGAGACAGATAAAGGGAAAAAGGGAAAGAAGGATTTTCCATTATGTGATAATTGTGGGAAGAATCACCCCGGTACTTGCCTAAAAGGAATGGGAGTTTGTTATAAATGTGGAGAAAAAGGTCACTAGGCTCATGATTGCATGGGAAATAAAGAGGCTATCAATGTAGAATTATACAATTGTAGGGAAATGGGGCATTATGCAAATTAATTTCCTAAGAGTCAAGAAAACTTACCTCAAAAAAGGACAAGGGATCAAGGACAATCATATGCTTTTACTACAGTTGAAGTGGAATAATTAATGTATTGGTGCTTTTGGACTCAAGGATTATATTATGGTTATAAATATAATGTGATATATATAAGGATTGTACTGCAGTACTTGTTTTTTTCATTATGAACATAATATGATGAAGGTAATAATATTTTTAGTATGTGACAATAAGAGAAACTTTACATTGTTTGGGGAATCTGATGTTACAATTGATTTTGGAATTTAGAGACCGTTTAGAGAAAGTCTGGACATAGGTATTTTGGATAACTATTAAGGTTGGAATGGATTAAGTTGAACCATGGATAGTATTGTTTAAGGTTAAAACATTTCTGAAGATTATTTTTGGAATATTATAATACTATAGTTTTAGGAAAAAGACAACCTGGAGGGTGGGGCATAACCCGTCGCATCGGACAAAGCTGCAGGAATCGAACCCACAACCACAGTGCGACAGGCCTTTATTACCTACCACTAGCCTACAGGAAGTCCCTGGTTATTACAAAATAGTTTTACTAATCTAAATGGTACGTGTTAATATTTTGAACCTTATAAAATTAGGATAAATAGAATATTTTTGAGTTCTATTACCTTTTAGAGTGAAGGATGGGTTTGTGGTAAAAATTTATTAAAGAATGAAAGTCTACATGACAAGGATGTATATTCCATTACGTTCTTAGTAAATCTCCTAAATAAATTCCTCAACTTTATAAAAGGTAACTTAAAATAGAAACGTTGCCGGTTAACTTTTCTAACTGGGGATTCAATGACTATTTAACCAATCACAAGTTTGTGATTTTCTTATGGTTAACTTTCTCCTAATCCAGTTTTCTACGACTCTCCATCAGACCTTGATGGTTTGTTTTTCTTCCATATCCATATTTTCATAGAATCCTAGTATGGGATATCTCGGGTGACCTTTGTTCTTATCTTTCTTTCTTTTAATGTTATATTTTTATTAACCCTATTTCCAATGTGGGCTTTCTACAAAGGTATTTTCTATTTTCAACCTCTTATTTTGGAAAAACATTTTCAAATTGCGAGGATGCAATTTATTGAGGGAGTGGAGAATATAATACCCCGATCTTCCACGATACGCCTCTCTTTCAATAATGTAATAGCTTGCATTGTACGCAAGTTTGAGTTCTAACACACCGCGACTAATCAAAGTAGCCGTTATGAATAGTAATACCCACTTTTTAAAATTATTGAAATTTTATATTTCAAAATGGACTTCATTTTTGTATTCTTAATATCGAAATTATCCAAAGTTGAATTTTTTGTAATTTTCTGAGAACTTCCAATTTTTTTATGAATAGTGAAAATTACTTAAAAACAACTTTTTTAATCAAACTAATTAATAGTGATAAATTATACTATTGAGTGGTTTTAAAGTATAATTATAATATATTTTTACCATTTTATCCAATGGTGGTCATTAGAATTAATTTCACTTTGAAATTGGACATAAACAATTGTCAATCTTTTGATATATATTGTATCTTAAAAACACAATATTTGTTGTGACGGCGGAAATTAATTATAAAATTAATTAATGCAACTTATATGTTTGTAATTTTGTAAAACAGACATCATTTTTGAATTAGGAATATCAATTATAGGTTAGGGTGAAATTTTGGCATTGTTCTGAAAAACATCAATTTTTGATGAATAGTGAAACAACTAAGTGGTAGTTAAAAAAATGATTTTTCGTTTAAATGAAACATTACCAATTCTGTGATTTTATTTTCAAAAATCTGACATACATGGTTGTCATTACGATGTAAATTGTGGTTCAATGGGATTAAAATAATTTTTTGGTGAATAGTAACTTTTAAGTTTAACTAATCGTTATTAAAGGTAATTATTGAAATTTAAGGTAAAAATAGTATTATAAAAATATGGAATGACCTTTACACTTGTCCTACCACTATTGTATGTGTCATTTTCGACCAAGAAAATCCATGGGTCATCTTGGGGACCCCATGGAGCCACTTTAGTAGGAAAATGACATAAATAACTTTTTATTTAATGTTAAAATAAAAATGTCACAAACAAGAGTTGTTTTACTTAAACAATTTTTAAATGGGGTAATACAAGTAATATTTTTTACTATAAATATTCATTAGAAAGATAAAAAGATTTACTATATCATGATATTTTTTTTTATAATTTTTAGACATTATATAAAGTAAATTATTTATGACACCATGATGATGTACCGATTACCTCATTAATTAACGATTTAAATAAAATGATAATATAATGTAAAATACAAGACATAACCTTGTCAAAAACCTATTGGATGAGTATATTTCGAACCCTTATCACCTTATCCTCAAACTATATATGTTTGGGACCTTTAGAATCCGAAAAACCATTTCATAATAATGTAACATTTCAATCTTTCCAAGAGTGCCCCTTCTCTCCTCTTATAAAAGTCCCCCACCTCTACCACATTATTCACACATTCAATCCATTTGGATCGTCCAAACTCTGCCAAAATACTCTCTCAACTTCCCTCCCTTACTCTTAGAAGCCTCACTTTGGGCATAAGTCTTCCCAAGGAAGCCTTTGGCTCAAATCAAAAATATTTACCTGATTTTATGGTAATGTCTTCTCTAATGTTGTTTTGTTTTATTTTTCTTATCCAACCCCTTAAACTATTTTTATTACTTTATTTTGTAACCACACCAGTATCTAAAATATATTAGGATGTTTTTTTGATAAGTATTTGGTTTATACTTACACACACCTTCGTCTAATGGTTAATGAACATATTGTTTCTGTGGGTGGCGAAATATTGCCTCACGAAACGATGATTGTTCATTATTGTTTTGACACCTCTAATGGTGGCCATTTTGATGACCCTATTTTAATATATGATATATATATTATGTTTATGTTTTCCTTATGCTTCTGTATTTCTCATTTATGGCATACTTTATGATTTCCATTATGGGTAAAGGCGATAATTTCATTTTAGGAAGTGCGGACTACCGCCCCCTCAAAGTGATTTGAGTCGTTAATGTCATATGTGGGATGTATAAAGGATGGAGTAAATGGTATTATATATTATATTATACTGGAATTATATTATACCTTTATATAATTATAACTTCATTCCATTAAATATGAAATAGAAATGAAAGTAGCGTTCATGCGTACGTACGACTTACTGTCTCCATGAACGGTGCATTTCATTTCTTACCTCTAAACGTTATGGAATGTTATAAATGCATGTATATACTGGATATATATGAGATATATGATATCAATATCATGAATATAATTCTGGATATAATAGATATATCACCACATGAACAACTTGTAATTATAAGATGTTTATTTTTGACTCAAGTATCAAAGATCGACAAAACGACCGTTATTAACTTAAATAATTACATAATGTTCATAACTTGGTAATAAGTGATATAAAAGGAATAATGATCTTTAAAAAGGTTCTTAATAAGGTAGAGAGTAAATCTAGTTTATTATTCAGGAGGTCTAAGAACGGTCGAGTGAATTCGGACATGAGGTAAAGGAATTTCTTAACCCAATTTCCATTCTTTGGGTTAATCTCCTAATTTCAAATTATGTAATGATATTATCATGTCATATCTTGTATTTGTACTTTATTTATGTGTACTTATAGTGAATACACATAATAGATCTATTTTAATTAAAAAAATGTTCTTTTTAAGGAACTTCGTCTCAATCACCCTTCATTGAGGCATATTTTGTTTTATACACAAATTTCTTTTATACGGTGTATAAACCCCTTTGACTTTTATGTTTATTAAAAAGAAATCTTTTTATATGAAGAGTTTTACTAAATGAAAAAATGGAATGTTTTCATTGTCGTACGTATGCGACGACAATGACTTCTATGCCACCATGACCATTATTTGAGTTCCGGCTTCCTCTGCAAGACATAACTTTTTATAAATGATCTCAAAAAAGGCAGAGATATTTCTCTCAAATATATGAAAATCCAGTGCAAATGTATATGTATTTAACGCAAGCTTGAAAATGTTTTCATAAGACCTGACTCTCGAGTGTGGTAGACAGGAAGGGATTGGGGGTGGACCCATCATGGCCTATAAGTAGTCGAGAAGTCTCAGAATTAGTTATTTTGTTTTCAAAAGCTTGCACAATGTTTTCAGAAAAACACTAGGGTATATTTGAGCAATTTTAAACGTAAGTATCTTCTAAAAAAATTGCATCGGTAGGTCTCATGTGACAAACTAGTGTCATGGCATGAGGCCTTGACAAAATCTTATTTGTGGTCTTGGCACGAGGCCTTGGCTACATGGTTATGATAGTCTGGCATTGTGCATTCCATCATTATGAAAGTGGTTATTGATATTGCATGTGGTTATTTGACCGGTAGAATATCCATGTGAATAAGTAAATGGAATTGTTTCATTTTACTTTTTCCATGTTATGTTGAAGTTCAAGTTTAAAAGGAATTTGTTTTAGCTATACATTACCTTAAATATTTATGTTTATTTATGAAATCCTTCGCTATATTGTTCTCCTTACTGAGCATATGAGCTCACCCCTTCCAATGTTTTAATTTTTCCAGGATGTGAAGAAGTATATTATGAATGACCTGTAGGGATAGTATGAGGGGATTTGAAGACAAGATGTTGTTGTAGTTTTGTTTTACTTTATGAAGTAATGTATTACATATGAATGTATCTAGTGTTTCCAAGGCTACTAAACTAATAGGTCTTTCGAGACTTGATCTTTTGGGATCATGCCAATGTTACGAAGTAACGCACCGACTCTGGGTAGCTGGGGTCGGGGTGTTACATGTTGTGAGAACTTGGGGACATCTCAAATATGCATACACCTCCATGCATGATTTTATCATGAGCTGGTTCCTGGATTAAAAAAGTGTTGAACTGGATGTCAAGATTCGTAGCATCATTATTAGTGCTATGTTCTGGACATTGTGGGAGGAAAGGAATGAAGTGAGGAATGGTCCCTGACCTTCGTAGTCTTATCTACATGTGAGGATAAAGTCGCTGATTCATGAGTTGGGTTCCTTCATAAGAGTCATACTGTAGTCCCCTATTTGTTGCAGACTGCTCAAAAGACCTTTGGTACAAAACCATCTCGTGGGTTATTGGATAAAATGGTGTCCGCCCATGTCAGGGTTCAAACTAAATTTTTATGGCTCGTTCATGCATGGGCAGATGTGTGGGGGCTGTTTTCTGAGGGATAAGTTTGGTTTGGTTTTATTAACTTTCAGCAGCTTTTATGGTCCGGGGAGCTCTTTGGGTGCGAAAATGAAAGCAATTCAAACTGTTGTCACCATTTTCAGGAGTCTTTTGATGAGTTCTTCAAAAGTGGATTCCGATTCTGAGACGGATTTTCGGGTGTTAAATGGGTAGGTGGAGGCCCCATGTCACCTGACTTACCTTATTCTAAGTTTCTCGTTGGAATTATGACATGGCTTCTTGGTTCGCCACATCTTTAGAGAGGCTAACTTTTCTTCGGACACCCTATCATGGGGGAGTAGTTTGGAGGATCCTTTGTTGGTGTTTAATAGACCGGGATCTCTACCCAAGAAATGTAGTATTTTTGTACAAGGGGACGCCCTTGGGCTCCACCACATTAGGCTGCCGTGAACACGCTTCGGTTCCTGTGTTTCACACCCTTATTTGAATAAAAAAGAAATTTTCAATCGATCGATCCATTAAGTCTGAAAATTTCATTAATATATATAATTTAATGGAAATATAGTGTAATGTATTCTCTTATAGTGAATAAATGTTCTAATTTTTTCTAGATATCAAAAATACCCAATGCTAAATCATTCTATCTTGGAGTGTGTGGTAGTTTAGTGATAATGTAACACCCCAGGTAAATATAGAATATGACATTTTTATATTTATCCATATTTGTGAATAAAATATTAATATTACTTTAAAAGGGATGCTATGATCGATGGCGTACCCAATACGCAACAAAGAGTTTCTTGGGAATCTTACTTTGCACTCTAATAATAAAATAATATTATTTTAAATGGTAGTTAAAATCGAGCCGTTGTAATGGCAGGAATGAACAGAACTAACTAAAAAATGATTATATATGTTTGTCAAATATTTTTACTTTTTACAATAAATGTTAGAGGATTAAAAATGTGAATGAATTCAATTTTTAAGCGTAAACATTCTAATGTTCTTTAGAAGGTTGATTTGATGGTGAACCTATTTTAAATCCACTTTTTGACAATTTTATGTGTTATATTTGACAAAATAAAATTTTTCTTTAGAATAGAGACATCAAAATTTACTTTGTGTAAATTTTTTATATCTTTCTGATAAAGTTCATTTTTAATGAATAGTGAAAATGTTGTATTTTAATTCAAAACCACTTTTTAATCTAATTTATTTATTTGATTAGATTATCTTTTGAATTGTTTTTAAAGTAAAATTAGAATATATTTTTACCATTTAATCTAATAGTGGTCATTGGAAATAATTTCACCTTGAAATTGGACTTAAACTAGTGTCAATCTTTTAATAGATATTGTTTCATAAAAACACGCTATTTGTTTTGACAGTGGGAATTAATTATTAAATTAATTAATGCAACTTATATGATTTGAATTTTGTAAAATAGACTTTATTTTTGAATTCGTAATATCAAATATATCTTAGGGTGAATTTTTGGTATTTTTCTGAAAAACATCAATTTTTGATGAATAGTGAAACCACTAAGTGGTAGTTAAAGAAACTGAATTTTTGTTTAAATGAAACTTTTCCACCTCTATGTTTTGAATTTCAAAAATCTGTCATACATGGTTTTCATTATTAAGTAAAATGTGGTTCAATGGGATTAAAATAATTTTTTGGTGAATAGTAATTTTTATGTTAATCGCGATTAGAGGTAATTAGTGTAATTTAAGGTAAAAATAATGTTTTAATAATGTGAAATGACCTCGACACATGTCCTACCCTAATTGGATAAGTCATGGCCGACCAAGACAATCCATGGGTCAACTTTGGGACCTCAAGGATCCACTTTGGTTGGAAAATGACATAAATAACTTTTTATTTAATGTTAAAATTAAAATGACACAAACATGAGTTGTTTTACAAAAACAATTATTAAATGGGGTTATACAAGTAAGATTTTTGACCATAAATAGTAATTGGAAATATAAATCTATTTCAAACATCATAGAAGTTTTCTTAAATTTATTAAACATTATATAAATTAAATTATTTATGACATCATGATGATGCAACAATGACCTCATTATTTAACGATTTAAATAAAAAGGAAAGATAATATACAATCTAAGACCTACACATTTCCAAAACCTATTGTATGGGTGTATATAGAACCCTTATCACCTTTTCCTCGAAACAAATCAATGTGGGACCATTAAAATCCGAAACGCAATCTAAAATAAAGTAACATTTCCTTACTTTCCTAGAGTGCCCCTCCCCTCCTCTTATAAAAGGCCCCCACCTCTACCTCCTTAACCACACTTACAATGCCTTTGGCTCAGACAAACCCTAACCATTTTGTCTCTCCACATCCCTCTATAACTCTTTGAATCCTCACTTTGGGCAGAAGTCTTCCCAAGCAAGCCTTTTAGCTCAAACCAAAGGGAGTTACCTGATTTTAAGGTAATGTCTTCACTTGAGTCCTTTTATTTTATTTTTCTTCTCCAACCCCATAAACTATTTTTATTCATTTCTTTTGTAACAAATCCAGTATCGTAAATATACTAGGATGTTGTTACAGGAAGGATTCGAGCTACACATACATACACCTACATCTAATGGTTAAAGAACATACTGTTTCCATGCATGGCGAATTTCTGCCTCACGAAACGATGATTGTTCAACACTCATATATCACCTTCAATGGTGGCCATTAAGATGTCACTATATTTATATATTATATATAATATGTTTATTTTTTACTTAATCTTCTGTATTTTTCATTTATGGCATATCCTTTATGGTTACCATTATGAGTAAACACGATATCTTTATTTTAGGAAGTGCGGACTACCGCCCCCTCAAAGTGATTTGATTCGTTAATGCCATATTTGGGACGTATAAAGGATGTAATTAATGGTATTATATATTATATTATACAAGAAATATAATATACCTTTATATCCTTATGATTCTATTCTATAAAATATGAAATATAAATGAAAGTAGCATTCATGCGTACGTACAGCTTACTGTCTCCATGAACGATGCATTTCATTTCTTACCTCTAAATGATTATGTAATATTATAAATTCATGTATATAATAGATATATATGATATATATGATATATAAATCATGATTATAACTCTGGATATAATGGATACATGAACAAATTGTAATTATAAAGAGCATATTTTGACTCAAGTACCAATGTTCGTTTAAATGACCGTTATTAACTAAAATAATTACATGGTGTTCATGACATGGTAATAAGTGATATAAAAGGAATAGTGAACCTTAAAAAGGTTCATAAGGAAGTATAAATTAACTCAAGTTTATTATTCAGGTGATTAAAGAACGATCGAGTCAAGTTGGACATGAGGTAAGGGATCCTACTCCTCTCTTTCTTTTTAAGTACACTCTTTTATGTCATTCCTTTTAAGATCATATTAATTATGATTGGGATATTCTTTTATATTACTCATACTGTATGTTTTATGTTCATATGGTGACAGACCCTATTTTCTCTCATCAGCCTATTTTGGATGTTTTGAGTGGCGCCGTTAGGCTGCCGAATTTTCATAAGAGATCTAACCCCTCTCTTTCTTTTTTAAGTACTCTCCTTTATGTCACTTATTTTAAGCTCCTATTTGTTATGTTGGGGGATGTTATTTGTATATTCCTCTTGCTGTAAACTTTATGTTAATATTATGAGAGACCCTATTTGATCTCATCAATCCATTTTTGTATGTTTTAAGTGGTGCCGTTAGGCTGCCGAGTTTTCGTGAGGGATTTTTCATCTCACTTTTATTCCCGTGAGATTTATTCTACATTTGCCAAAATTTCCTTTGAGTGGTGTATGTACTGCCCATTCATTTACTCATTGTGTAATATACTTTCATTTATTAGTATTTACATCAATTTTTTATTGTCCTTCTTTCACGGGGTGTATGTTTTGAAAGATACCCATGTCGGTAAGGGAACCTTTCACCGTCCTTTTTTAAAAGACTTCTTTTGTTATGTATTTTAATTCACATAACATTATGTTGCGATATGTTCTTCTATATCCTTAGTGATTTAAATTTTATGTCCAAGTGATTAGATACCCTTTTTATCTCTCATCAACTCATTTTCTAAATTTTGTAGTGACGCTGTTAGGCTGTCAAATTTTTGAAAGGGAACTTCTTAACCCAATTTTGATTATTTGGGATAAGCTTGTACTCCTTGAATATGTCGTTCTATGAATATGTGTGAATAAACTCTGATTTTTTTACACTTAATATCCACTTATATTTGGTGTATTAGTTTGTCACACATAATTATGTAATTCATTTATCCTTAATCCATGTATATTGTCTTTGTATAGGACTTCGTCTCAATCTCCTTTCATTGAGGCATATTTGTTTTATACACACCTTTATTTTATACGGTGTATAAACCCGTTTGACTTTTATGTTTATCCGAAAGGAATATTTTTTTATACAAAGTGTTTTACTAAATGACAAAAAGGAATGTTTTTGTCGTACGTATGTGGCGACGATGACTTCTCTGCCACCGTGACCATTATTTGAGTTTCGGCTTCCTCTACAAGCCAAACCATTTTTTGAAGTAAAAATAAATACCATTTTTTACTTTTCTTTTATTTTGTTATTGAAAATGGTTCTCATAATGTTTTTATATCAATGTGTTGTATTGATATCTTGTGATTGAAAAGTGGAAATGTTATGTTTACTTTATGCATGTTTTATGTGATACGATTATGTTATGGTTCTTGGGCATTATTATGAAGATGGGTGGTTCCGTGATAAACTAACGGCGGGTGAGCCTGATATAGCTCTCCATTGCATTGGGTAACACGAAGGGGTTAATCTTTAAGGTTTCTCTGAAGAGGTTTAGGTAATATACTGTGATGGGTATTCCAAACGTAACCAAGAGGGTTACTCCCTACGGAAGAATGTTATGAATGCCTCAAGTTACCTTTATGTATTATGATTTCTATGATTTATTCATGATTTTATGAGGTATGTTAAAGTGCTTATGTTTTATGGGTAAAGTATGATTTCATTCTTATTTATACATGTACTCATGTTTCCTTTGCATATTTTTATATCCCTTACTGAGCTTTTTATGCTCATCCCAAGTTTTTGAAATGTTTTTCACAGGTCAAGGGAAGGGTACATGATATGATGATAGTGTCAAGGAAGTGTCAAGAAAGAATCCATGTTTTATTTTAAATATGTTTCCGTTGATGGGAAAAATGAATATTATCTTTTATGTAACCACTTTGTTTAAATGTGGAATGTAATGCAAGTTTCATGATCTAATTCTGTAAAAATCTAAACCTGAAAAAATCCTCAATGTGTAATCTTGTAATAACTCAAGATTATGTAAGGTTTAAGGCTGGGTCCTTATAGTTGGTATCAAAGGTCGGTTTAGATAACATTAGAGGTTAGGGTATTCTCTAAGAATAAGTGACATTACCATAATGGTTAGGATTTCAGAAAGAGTCCTAGTTTTATATAAAGTTAATGAGTAAGTATAACTTAGTGTTTACCTTCCTCATTAGTACATGATGGTTTTGTTGATATACTCACACTGACATTTCTGTTTTTAGTGAATGGATGGATCTAGCAGGCACCAAAGAGACAACAGGTTTGAAGAAAACTATGGTGGTTCTCTGATTAAGATACTAGATAAAATGGGGGATTCAATGAGGGAACTCGTGGTTGTTCTAAACCAACTATCAAGGAGTCATGATCAACCACTTGAACCTTGGTATGATCTATAATGCATCATGTGCGAGATGACCAATCGATGTGGAATATCAGGTAATAATTATAATGGTAACCATTAGAGTTTATATGATACTTACTTTTGAGGTAATTATGGGTTATTATATGTTATGATTGAAAATGAAAGGCATGAGATAAACTTGAGGTTAAAATATGTTATGATCATTTTTGAAGATTTTATCTCGTTTTGGGGAATTTTTTAAGAATTATATAGTTTTGGAAAAAGGACAACACGCAGACTGTGTGACAACCCGTCGCGTCGGATAAAGCTGCGGGAATCGAACCCACAACCAAAGTGTGACTGGTATTTATCGCCAACCACTGGACTACGTGAAGTCCCTGGTTAGGTTGACTAATTCTTTTTCGTTAGATGATTTTAAGAATCAAGAGTAAGTTTATTTTGGGTAATCTATGGAAATGATTAACCTATCATCGAGTATATGTGATTAGGTTAATTACTTTTCAATATGAGAATTTAAGAGCAACTGATGTTATTTGGAGATAAAAGTTAATTTGTACCTTGGAAGACTATGTGACTAAATCCATCAAATATTTGGGTTTCAATCTTATTTTAGTTTAATTTTAATAATTTTACGGACAAATTGTTTATCAAATGGTCCTCATTGAACTTTGGGATTTGTTGGACAAATTTTGGAGATTAAGAATAGATTTTCTTTTTATAAAATTTTATCCTTTTCTGGATTATCTGATCTTATACTAACCTTTTTAGTTTTGGTTTTGGCTAAAGTCTAGAGACATGGTAAGTGTATTGTTCTCTTTTGTGGATTAGGTGATTCTCTAGAAGTTGATTATAGTACTCTTAATGTGAACAAGTCTTCTTAAATACTCGTCTTTTGGAGAAAATATGAGTTTCTGTAAGGAATCTAATAAAAGTTGAAAGTCAACATGATAAGTGATTATGTTTCCTTATGAATAAATTCCTCAATAAAAAGTAACTTAAAACAAAAATGTTGTCTATTAACTTTTCCTACCGGGGAATCGAATACCGTTTAACCCATCACAAGTTTGTGATTTTCTTGTGGTTAACTTTCTCCTAAACATGTTTTCTATCACTCTCCATCAGAACATGAACCTATGTTTTCTCCTCCATGTCCATGTTTTCCTACACATAATCCTATTATGGGTTAACTCGGGTGACCCTTGTACTTATCTTTTTTTATTTTAAAGTGATTGTTTTACCGACTCTTGTTCCGATGTGGTACTTTCATGGATGTTTCCGAGCCCAATTTTAAAATAGCGAGGATGCAATTCCCAAAAGAGGGGAAGGATGTAACACCCCAGGTAAATAAAGAATATGAAATTTTTATATTTATCCATATTTGTGAATAAAATATTAATATTACATTAAAGGGGATGCTATGCTCGATGGCATACCCAATACGCAACAACGTGTTTCTTGGGAATCTTACGTTGCACTATAATAATAAATTAATATTATTTTAAATGGTAGTTAACGCCTAGCCGTTGTAATGGCGGGAATGAACAGAACTAACTACAAAATGATTTTATAGATTTGTTAAATATTTTTACTTTTTACAATAAATGTTAGAGGATTAAAAATGTGAATGAATTCAATTTTTAAGCGTAAACATTCTAATGTTCTTTAGTAGGTCGATTAACCACCTTTTGATAGCGAACCTCTTTTAAATCCACTTTTTTACAATTTTTTTTGTTATATTTGACAAAATAATATCATTATTTAGAATAGAGACATCAAAATTTACTTTGTGTAAATTTTTGGTATCTTTCCGATAAAGTTCATTTTTTAATGAATAGTGAAAAATGTTGTATTTTAATTCAAAACCTCTTTTTAATCTAATTTATTTATATGATTAGACTATATTTTGAATTGTTTTAAAAGAAAAATTAGAATATATTTTTACCATTTAATCCAATAGTGGTCATTGGAATTAATTTCACATTTAAATTGGACTTAAACTAGTGTCAGTCTTTTAATAGATATTGTTTCATAAAAACACATTATTTGTTTTGACAGCCGGAATTAATTATTAAATTAATTAATGCAACTTATATATTTTCAATTTTGTAAAATAGACTTCATTTTTGAATTAGTAATATCAAATATATCTTGGGATGAATTTTTGGTATTTTTCTGAAAAACATCAATTTTTGATGAATAGTGAAACCACAAAGTGGTAGTTAAAGAAACTGATTATTCGTTTAAATGAAACTTTTCCACCTCTGTGTTTTGAATTTAAAAAATCCTACATACATGGTTTTCATTAGGAAGTAAAATTTGGTTCAATGGGATTAATTTTTTTTTGGTGAATAGTGACTTTTATGTTCTTAATCGTGATTAGAGGTAATTAGTGTAATTTAAGGTAAAATAATGTTTTAATAATGTGAAATGACCTAGACACATGTCCTACCCTCATTGGATGAGTCATGGCCGACCAATATAATCCATGGGTCAACTTGGTGACCCCATGGAGCCACTTTGGTTTGAAAATGACATAAATACCTTTTTAATTAAGGTTAATATTAAAATGACACAAACATGAGTTGTTTTACTAAAACAATTTTTAAAAGGGGTTATACAAGTCATATGTATGACTATAAATAGTAATTTGAAAGATAAAAAATATTTCCTACATCATAGTATTTTTTTTATAATTTTTAGACATTAAATAAATTAAATTATTTATGACATCATGATGATGCAGCGATGACCTCATTATTTAACGATTTAAATAAAATGGGAAGATAATGTAAAATATAAGACCTAAAAATGTCCAAAACCTATTTTATAGGTGTATTTCAAACCCTTATCACCTTATCCTCGAAACACATCAATGTGGGAACATTAAAATCCGAAACTCATTCTAAAATACAGTAACATTTCCTTACTTTCCAAGAGTGCCCATCCCCTCCTCTTATAAAAGGCCCCCACCTCTACCTCCTTACCCACACTTCCAAAGCCTTTGGCACAGCCAGACGCTGCCCATTTTGTCTCTCCGACTCCCTCTCTAACTCCATGAAGCCTCACTTTGGGCAGAAGTTTTCCCAAGGAAGCCTTTTAGCTCAAACCAAAGGGAGTTACCAGATTTTAAGGTAATGTCTTCACTTGAGTCCTTTTGTTTTATTTTGCTTCTCCTACCCCCTAAACTCTTTTTATTCATTTCTTTTGTAACAAATCCAGTATCTTCAATATACTAGGATGTTTTTATAAGAATTATTCGAGCTACAATTACATACACCTACATCTAATGGTTAAAGAACATATTGTTTCCGTGGATGGCGAATTTCTGCCTCACAAAACGATGATTGTTCAACACTCATATATCACCTTCAATGGAGGCCATTAAGATGTCACTATATTTATATATTATATATAATATTTTTATGTTTTACTTGAGCTTATGTATTTTTAATTTATGGCATATCCTTTATGGTTACCAATATGAGTAAACGTGATATCTTCATTTTAGGAAGTGCGGACTACCGCCCCCTCAAAGTGATTTGATTCGTTAATGCCATATGTGGGACTTATAAAGGATTACATTAATGGTATTATATATGATATTATATTGGAATTATAATATACCTTTATATCATTATGATTCCATTCTATAAAATACAAAATAGAAATGAAAGTAGCGTTCATGCGTACTTACGGATTACCGTCTCCATGAAAGGTGAATTTCATTTCGAACCTCTAAATGATTATGTAATATTATAAATTCATGTATATACTAGAAATATATGATATATATGATATATAAATCATGATTATAACTCTGGATATAATTGATACATGAACAAAATTTAATTATAAAGAGCATATTTTGACTCAAGTACCAATGATCGTTTAAACGAACGTTATTAACTAAAATAATTACATAGTGTTCATGACATGGTAATAAGTGATATAAAAGGAATAATGAACATGAAAAAGGTTCTTAAGGAAGTAGAAATTAACTCATGTTTATTATTCAGGAGATTAAAGAACGATCGAGTCAAGTCGGACCCGAGGTAAGGGATCCTACTCCTCTCTTTTTTTTAAGTACACTCTTTTATGTCATTCCTTTTAAGCTCATCTTAATTATGATTGGGATATTATTTTATATTACTCATATTGTACGTTTTATGTCAATATGTTGAGAGACCCTATTTTCTCTCATTAATCCATTTTGGAAGTTTTGAGTGGCGCCGTTAGGCTGCCGAATTTTCGTAAGAGATCTAACCTCTCTCTTTCTTTTTAAGTACTCTCCTTTATGTCACTTCTTTTAAGCTCCTATTTGTTATGTTGGGGGATGTTATTTTATATTACTATTTCTCTAAACTTTATGTTAATATGATGAGAGACCCTATTTGATCTCATCAATCCATTTTTGTATGTTTTAAGTGGCGCCGTTAGGCTGCCGAGTTTTCATGAGGGATTTTTCATCTCACTTTTATTCACGTGATATTTATGCTACATTTGCCCCAATTTCCTTTGAGTGGTGTATTTACTACCCATTATTTTACTCATTTTGTAATATACATTCATTTATGAGTATTTACATCAATGTTGTATTGTCCTTATTTCATGGGGTGTATGTTTTGAAAGATACCCATATCGGTAAGGGAACCTTTCACCCCCCCCCATTTTTAAAGACTTCTTTTGTTATGTCTTTTAATTCACATAACATTATGTTGGGATATGTTCTTATATATCCTTAGTGATTTAAATTTTATGTCCAAGTGATGAGATACCCTTTTTATCTCTCATCAACTCATTTTTTGAATTTTGTAGTGACGTCGTTAGGCTGTCAAATTTTTGCAAGGGAACTTCTTAACCCAATTTTGATTCTTTGGGATAAGCTTGTACTCCATGAATATGTCACTCTATGAATATGTGTGAATAACATATGATTTTTTTACACGTAATATCCACTTATATTTGGTGTATTAGTTTGTCACACATAATTATGTAATTGATTTATCCATAATCCAAGGATACCGCCTTTGTATGGGGCTTCGTCTCAATCTCCTTTCATTGAGGAATATTTTGTTTTATACACAACCTTCTTTTATACGGTGTATAAACCCATTTGACTTCTACGTTTATCTGAAAGGAATATTTTTTTATACAAAGCATTTTACTAAATGACAAAAGGGAATGTTTTTGTTGTACGTATGCGGCGACAATGACTTCTTCGCCGCTGTGAACATTATTTAAGTTAGGCTTCCTCTACAAGCCATAAGTTTTTTAAAGGAAAAATAAATACCATTTTTACTTTTCTTTTATTTTGGTATTGAAAATGGTTTTCAAAATGTTTTTATGTCAATGTGTTGTATGGATATCTTTTGATTGAAATGTGGAAATGTTATGTTTCTTTTATGCATGTTTTATGTGATACAATTATGTTATGGTTCTTGGGAATTATTATGAAGACGGGTGGTTCCATGATAAACTAAGGGCAGGTGAGCCCAATATATCTCTCCAATGCATTGGGTGACACGAAGGGGTTAAACATTAAGGTTTCTCCGAATAGATTTAGGGAATATACTTTGATGGGTATTCCAAATGTAACCAAGAGGGTTACTCCCTACGTAACAATGTTATCAATGCCTCAAGTTACCTTTATGTCTTATGATTTCTATGATTTATTCATGATTTTATGAAGTATGTTAATGTTCTTATGTTTTATGGGTAAAGTATGATTTCATTCTTATGTATACATATACACATGTTTCCTTTCCATATTTTTATATCCCTTACTGATCTTTTTATGCTCATCCCGAGTTTTTGAAATGTTTTTCATAGGTCAAGGGAAGGGTACATGATCTGATGATAATGTCAAGGAAGTGTCAAGAAAGAATCCATGTTTTATTTTAAATATGCTTCCGTTGATGGGAAAAATTAATACTATCTTTTATGTATCCACTTTGTTTAAATGTGGAATGTAATGAAAGTTTTATGATCTAATTCTCTAAAACTCTAAACCTAAAAAGATCCTCAATGTGTAATATTGTAATAACTCAAGATTAGGTAAGGTTTAAGGCTGGGGAATATAGATAATTTCCTTCATAATTGCATCTCATTTTCATGTTATAATGGGAAATGGTTTAATAAATCCTCTATGATGATATCTCTCAATTTTTGCCTGTGGACAAACCAATCATCATCACTAGTATTCCTCTTTATGTTATACAAAAAATATCCATCAAATATTTATACATCATAGTGCTACTGGGTTGTGTAGATAAATTTATTCCATTTGAATCAACCCAAAAATCAATATTCTAGTCATTTATAGATGGAAAACATAGTCTCCTTCAACATTTAAGAACACCATCCTTATAAATGATGTATACAATTTTCAATCAGTGAAAACATTAATGTTCAATTGAAAATTCTAATCACCAAGTTGAGAACATTTTTTATTTTCTAGAAAAGATGGTTTGGAAGTCACTTTTAAGAGTAGTGATTCCTCCCCTTCCACCACAATTCCTATATAAATTTTACTAGATCTATGATTATTAGATCCCTATTAATCCACATTTTTTATAACCTCATGAACATTCATTCTCAATCTAACCACTAACATATTTTCCTTCCCTTGTTGATATTGTATTGTATAATCATAATCCTTAATTATCTTAATCCTTCACCATTCCCTCAGTTTTAACTATTTCTATGAAAATATATATTTTAGACTCTTATTATATGTCTATGTATATCATATTTCTCCATATAGATAATGTAAACATATCTTCAATGTGATTAATGATTTTTCAAACTCAAGATCAAGGGTTTGATAGTTCGTTTATGAATACGTATCCATCATGATATATAGGAGATAAAATTTTCACTCTCTATATAGAAACAAGTAATTCCTTTATTTGATGCATTACTGTATATCACAAATCTATAATTTCAAGATGGTCGATTCAAAATTTGTTTATTATCCAATATCTTATTACATTATTCAAAAAATTATACAAAATAAATTTTCTATAAAAACCTTACCCCTTTAAGATTAATCTATATTAATGTGTTATCATGTTGATTTTGTATTAAAAACAATACTAGATATTAACATGCTAAAATGGATATAATTACCTTGGATATTATCATTGATGTATGAAATTACTATAATGACTATATCATTGCAGTATCAACTAGGATTCAATCCTTACAGATAATATGTCCTTGAAAAGAATTTTTTTTAATCTGTAATTAACTCTTTTGATATTTTCATATAACTCTTTTATTTAATGACTCTTATGAATAGTCTTAATGTGATTCTCATAGTCCTCATATATTTTATATTACAACATGTTATCATAAATAAACACCATATAATATTTATTGGGAAAATACATTACCACTCTTTTCAATTGATTTAATAAAACATTGGGTGCATTAATAAATCCAATTGGACTAGTTGTAAAGACATAATATGCATACCTCATTCGAAATTTTATATTTAGAATATGTTATATTGATAATGAAAAATTATGATACCCAAAATTATGTTCCATAATTGAAAAATATTTATTTTATTGTTGTTTATTGAATAAGATATCAAATCATGGTAGAGGATACTTTTTCTATAATGTAGTACCATTTATATCCTTATTATAAACTGAAATTCTAATCAACCGATATTTATTATTAATTATAAAAGGGATTCCTTATAGTGAATAATTAGTTAATATTAATTTCTTATTATAATAACCCTCAGGTTTTTTATATAAATCATAGTAATTCCATAGTGTAAATTTTATGGTAACTCTTTGATATAGGCATCTCATTAGAGATTAAATCAATAATCACCTCAATTCCATGCTATCTTGGATGTCCATGTAATTAATTAGTAAATAAATATATCTATTCGTATATAATATTAACATATTCCACTTATATATTGAATTTTTTATCTGTATATGCGGTCTTCACTTTATCACCATGAATATAACTCTCAAATGCTACTAGGGGTGGATCTAGACCTTACTCAGATGACGATTTTGATACATATATTTTATGCATATATTAAATAGTTTTTAATGAATTGAATTGTGTAAATAATTGATAAATATTACCAATTTTGGAATAAATTAACTTTTTTTCTGTTTTGTGGTAGGAAGTGATGGATTTGTGAAAAAGGAATGAAAATAGATGGAAATATAAACCGAATAACCATTGGCACCACTTCACTTCACTCATGACATTAGATCAGATTTTTCTATACGAAGATTAGAAGGAAACTATAAAAACACTATTACATGGCATGTACCATAAGAAATCGTTGTGACCATTTTAATTGAAAAAGATATGGGTTGGGAAATTCGTGATGAGAATACATAGTGTGAGATCCATGTATATGTCATGTACTTTTAGAACACATCATGAAAAAAGTCAAATAGTGATAGAAGCGTCTGTATATTCGACATGGTGGAGGGGAAATTGGATGTATGATAGATGATTTGTACCCAATATACATGTCGTGATGATGGTGACATGTGAAAATTAAAATTAACATTGCAGGACACACTGTAGATATTATATATAAAATGAGGCCTCCAGCTGCTATTCTAATACATACTATGACCAGAAAAAGTCAAGGAGACACCAAATAATGAAGGAGTGAAAATCTAGAACCCCTATTTATTTCTTAACTTCTTAGGGTACCCATGATTCTCGCTCTCATTATGATCGAGTAGTCCTTCTAGTTTCGGGTGATGTGATTGAAGAGGGATGTGTCCTTTGTGATTATCTATTTTCATCATTCATGTTTTGGATTGATGAAAAGAAAATTTATCAATTCTAATCTCATTCTTTTTGCAACTAAATGACCATTGTATTTTATTTAAGGATGTTTATTATTATTTCATCAATTAATTGAATTAGTTTGGGTATCACTATAAAGAAATCGGGGTCAATTGTGTTTAAATATGGTTTTGAGTCACCAATTTCTATGATTAAACCAAGTAGATGAAAATTCCAAAGGTGAAATCATAGGATTAGATAAGAATACCAAGACTAAGTATCCCCACTTACCCAAATACCACCCCAAAACTGAATTAATTAAATATCATCGAATCCCTAGCACAAGAACCTAAAAATCACTAAACCTAGCATGCCTCCCATCTTGATTAAAATCCCAATCAATCAATATATTTCTTATCTTTTATCAAAAAAAATCTATTTAAATTTATGTTTTGTTAATTAATTTAGAACTTATGCTCCATCTATGTGGGTTCAACCCTCAAACATGATATATAATACACATTGAGTTAGGATAATCTATTTTTTATAAAAAAATAGCATATCACCATATGAAACTAATGAACCCAAAGGGGGATATCAGATGTCTCCCCTCTAAAGTTAATTAATTCCACATCATCATCACAATTTTAAATTTCCATCACATTGAAATATTAGTTTTCATTATATTTTGAAATACAGTCCTTCCCATAGATGATATCCAAATCAACCGTAAATGTTATAATGAATATAGAAAATAGGTCTTTTTTATGTGTCTTAATGGGAACATATTATCACAAACATATTCAAAAGGACCAAGCTTTATGTACAATGAAATTACATTTATTTTGAGGAATTCATAATACATTACACAAATAGACAACCAAAGTATGTATTCGGTTAGATTCTTTGGAAACCCCAAACACATTCTTCTAGCTTGGTGAAAGATCTTCAAAATCTCCCATAAATATCTTCCACTTTAGTTTTACTACCTAAAACCTTAATTTATATCATGGGAAAAAAGGTAAAAATGAGTGAGTTAAAATTCTTAGTAAGGGTAAAAATGGAAAATATAAACATAAGAATACAAAAACATGAACATATATTTTGAATATCAAAATATTGAGTCATAAAATATATCTTAATAGTATGTAAGGCATAAATAAGAAAGTAACATTAACAAAGACATCATAGAATTGGTATAATACATTGACTTGTGGGAAAAACATAGTCATAGAAAATAATTTCCGTATTATTAATGGCTCATTTCCAAGACCATCATAGTGGCAAAAGTCCATTACTGAAGAAGGATTACATTCTATTTCATCCCTATGTTAATGTACAGGACTTACTTTTCATTCTAATAATGTCTATATAATGAGATATAAATCATTACTCAATTAATTGGTGGGAGATATAGGTCACAATCCTGACATAATGAAAACCACGCATATGTGTTCAACAAAAACATAGTTCATTCATCATAACATAACCCAAAGAATAAAATGGGTTTCATAAACATCATTTTATCATAACATAATCCATGTAAAACAAATGGATTTGATAAATAGAATTACATAATAATTATAGTAAACCATAATAATAATAAGGATAATATACTAGAAAAAATATCCTTAATCTTTGATGGAAAATAATTTTGATAAAACACTTGAAATTAATTCTAGAGAAAAATATCCTTTCTTCTTCAAATTTTTTTTCTTTTGTTGAAACACCATGCAATTTTATAAGAAAATAATTTCATTTAAAATAAAATTAAAATTTTTTAAGGTAATCATTATTTAAATAAGTTTTTATGAAAGTGTAAAATTCTATTCATTCTGCATAAGTTAAAAAAACATTCTCCTGGTACTTTTTCTAGAAAGGTTAAAAAGTACCTTGTGTGGGAAATGAAAGAAAGATTCCTTCCAAACCATGTAGTAAAAGTAAAAATGGGTAAAAATGACTTTAAAAAACTATAGTATGATATTATACATTATATGAAAAAAACTTTTTAGAAAACATGGACATGGATGATAAATATACACTAGAAAATAATTACAAATAAACAATCTCTGATAATAATGGGATTGTGAAATTATCCTTTACCAATTACAATCAATCGAATATTATACATCGTAACATAAAGAAAATAATATCCATATTTAAATATAATAACCTTAAATATAAGAATCATAAAACATTCATGGGACGTATAAACACCGGACAAGTGAAATTGCTCTTGTATAAGGTATAAGTCCAAAATAAAATAAAGTGAGATGAAATAATCTCTTACCTTAGGTATGTGGTCCTTTGTGTGTATATAAACCTCTTTTATATTGATTTAAATAATTTAATTGAATTATTAAAGAATCATATTCATTTTTATGATATCATATATGATTATATTAACCTCTTTTTGGTAATAAGAATTCATTATTTCTCATTATTCATATATAAAATGCTTCATTTTCTTATGCATGTTTTGATGAATAAGATTAGATTCACCATATTAGGTCATATTTATATCATTAAAATATCATATTAAAATAATACGTTTCATATTTAGTCATTTTTTACCTTATATAATTATTTTTAATGTTTATATTGTAGAATGAATGACATCGCATCACGGAGACATTAGCTCATAAAGACACATGAGCGACGATATCATTCGAATAATTCTGAAATGGTATAGAAGTGGATGGTAAATATATTGTTAAATAGTCAATATAATTTTATAATAATCATATATAGTTATTATTTCCATAATTATATCGATCCATTTAATGTGGTGGAGAAAAACAGATTACACCACAACGTGGAGATAGTAAGTCGTACAGACGCATGCTTTTCATAGGATGGAAAGAAGGTTTAATATGGTTGTTCCATAATTTTAATAAAATATAATTATAACTGTGATACTTATGTTGTTACATTATAATGAAACAACTAATTAAGAGGTATTAGAGGAAGAAAGACGTTTGAAATAATCGATAGATGAGATTACTTCTTCCTCGGCATGCTTCCTCTGAATCTCCTCATAATGGTACTAGAGATGGACTTTTGAGAATACCAGAACCTATATAATGTGACAAAAAACGTTTAGAAGGGAAAAGGTCTGGGGATGTATGAGGATGAAGACTCAAATTCAATTGAATAGATGAGGGAGGAGGTTCCCTTAAATAATTGAGATGCGGGGCACCCTTAGAAATTCTTAAAATTTTAAATTAATATAAATAATTTTTTTAATCAAAAAGCTTCCAAATTAAAATATTTTAAATACAATATGGGTATAGTTCTAAATTATCTCATAAAATAATTTTTATAAATGTATTTATTTTATTTTAAACCTTATCTTTTTGGTTTACCCTTAATTATTCTCTTTCAATTTTTATTGTGGTAACATTATTTTAAATGTCAATAGGTTATAAATTTTACTTATATGGTGTAAAAATCCCATAATTGGAAACTTAATTAACTTATATACTTTATCTTATTAACTTTTTTATTTTAAAATATTTCTAATAATTTATATAATTTCATAAAATATTATTTTTCTAAAATATCGATAGTGTAAATTTTTACACTATTCATTTCATTAAATTGAAATAAAATTTATAAAAATAAATAACATTTAACTAAACTATTTAATAGCATTGTAAAATTAAATATTTACTTATAAAATTCGTGTATATAATGAATTATGTCATATAATATTTATCTTCATATTTGTAAAATAATTTATTTTATATTTCTCTTAATAAAATAACTAATGTATCACTATTGTGTCAATGTTTATGGTAACAATTTAACCTTTAGAAATTATAGATAAATTAAAATAACATAGATAATTTCATTATGTTTATATAGAATACTTGTTTTCATAGTTTTATTAATTTTATCACTGGTGTAAAATTTTATAATTATAAGAGATAATATTATGACATGTTGCCACATTCTTTTATTTAAATAATAATTACATCACATTCTTGGAAAAAATTTCATTAAATGAATCAATTTTTATCCTTAGGTTTTGAGAGTAGTATTTTATTCACCCAATATTATTTTGGTATGATTTTGGAAAATTTCATTATCCTTATCATATTATATTTTAACATAATTAATAGGATTTACCTTTAACCGTGGTAAATAAAAATTACATAGTTACTAATCATCCTGTCCAGAAATAAAATGGTCCTATTTAAAAAATTTGGACAAAATAATTCCAAATATGGATTCACTTTTTTCAAATTAGAATTATATAATTGGAATAAATTAATAAAAAAATCCTCATTGTCAAAACGAGAAATTAGTTTTTTAAAAGTAAAAAAACATCAAAATAATCACTTGCATTTATATCTAGTTTCAATTTTAAATTACATCCAATGACCAAAATTGGATTAATTTGATAAAAAAATAATCTACAAATACATTAAAACCAATAAAAAAGATAATATAACTATATAAATAAATTATACCAAAAACAAGTTTTGAATTATAATGTAGTATTTGTCACTATTCATTAAATTATAGATTTTATCATAAAAATTCATAAATTTAAACCAAAATAATTTTTATTAATTGATTCCAAATAAGATGTTTATTTTGATATAAATAATATATAAATTTTAAAAAAATACATCTAAAATTGTTTTATCATAAAAAGGATGTAAAACTATATTTTTTTAAATACATTTTCTATACAAAAAAATGAATTTTTTCTTATATCATGTGTAGAAAACAAATATGATGAATTTAAAACTTTAATTTAAATATATTACATATATAATTAAGTAATTAAATACCTAAAGAGTTATTTTATTATTTTATAAACCCACTTATATTCATTTAAATAGTTTTTTAGAAAATCATTTCCTTTTAATTAAAAAAGGTTTTAATTTAATTTATAAATAATTTTTAATAAAATAATTAATTAGATACATGTGTAATTTTTTTTCGTAAATCAATTAATATTATTCATTCCCACTATTTTTATATCCAGGTTATAAAGTAGAATAATAAAATATAGTTGTTCACTTATACTCGGTCTTGCGTGAATTAAATTATGTTAACTTGTGTGTAACACAAGCAAAGTATAGTATTGCATATACTACAAGCTAAGACAATTTTTTTGTATTATGAAAACTAATGTTGTTGTAGATTAAAACATAATACATGAAATAAATTAACAAACTACATCTCACAAAAATCTTGGTGTCTTATATTTTACCGGCCTTAAAATGAATTTTACCCTCAAAATTTCTCTGTGTTAGAAAAAACTTCATACTTGAACATTTCTTTCATAGAAACCCACATTGTAAAAGTGAATACTAAAACATTATTTTAAAAAGGAAATTTAGTAACATAATGGTTACCCAAAGTAACTCATCACTAGGTTTCAATATAGGATAACATAGGTGGGACTCAAATACAAGGATATGGAAGAAAAAATATAACCATCAGGTTCTAATGGATAGTGATACAGATAAAAGTTATCAGCAATTTAAAAAACATAAATCCATGAATTTGCGATTATTTAAGGAACCATCTAACCAATCAAATAAGAATTTAGTAGGATAACATTTTTTATTTTAAAGATCATTTTTCTTAAATTTTAAGAACATGAGAATAAATACTTACTCAATTTTCATATATTCTCATTGTTGGTCATGCCTTGAACAATTTCCATATCATCTCTTATTCAAAGAAATGAATTTGAATTTTTCATTACATATGTTTTATAAGATTATGAAATCCATAAATTGAATGGTAGTTTATTCAATCAGTCTTTATCAAAAAAATGTTAGCACAAGCTTTCAAACACGCATAAGTCTATATATGGTGAGATAATACTTTATTCTAACAAACATTATCTGATTTTTAACTTAAGAATTCCTAAAACATTATAACCATAAAATCCTTATGAAACATTAAAAATACAAAACTATAAAATTGTTTCAAAAACTCAGATTAACATTTATCCCCCATATATCATATGATATATATGGTTAGTCACATTCCAAAAATGTGAACACCTTCATCATGAATTCTCTTGATTCATGGTAACTACAAGTACTATCATATATCTTTTTTAAAAAAAATTCATTTTTCCTTATTCAAAAACATATTAGATATATTCCTTAAGTCCCAATAAGTTGTATATTTTATCTATGGTAGTGTAACCCTCTTTTCACCAATTCTATAATTAGTTCCCAAGAAATTATCATCATTCAATTTACTTATTCAAATCTAACATATCATTATCCAAACATCATTATCTTAACATAAAATACATACTAAGCATTATCTTTCCCTTAATCAAATTTTCTCCAATTATATTTCCTTACCCTTAGATCTCTTTTTTGGCTCTGTAGAACAATTAAACATATCATTTATAATCATTAATGGAACAAATATACTGAAAACACTTATATAATTCATGATTCATATAACATAATCATTAAATTTATAAACATATACATCTCAATCATCCAAAATTATTCGTAAACCATTAATCATGATCTATAATCTTTGTTTGTACTAAAATATGAATCATATCTTAAGGTTTCTCGACCAAAAGATTCTTAGGTTTAATGTAAACAATATTGTAAGAACATCACATAGCATTCACATGTCATTTACAATAAATTTTGCCTCATCGATATGACAAATACTCCTACCATCATCATGATTATCTACATGATATTTCCACTTAGGAAATTTATCTTTATAATTCCCTTAATTTCCACATCTGAAACATCAAATGGTTAACAATGTTCTATGTAGTTCTGTCTACTGTCTAATACCAGAAAATAAAGTGTGATAAATACATATTAATGATTAGAAACACGTAAGTATCGTAAATTACTTATAATATTTCAATCTATTATATCTTCGGTTTAACCCTAGGATAATCACTATTTTCATAAAAACCATAGTATTCTAACCTATAATTGGAATTATCCTTAGTACATCCCTAGACATATACATAGAAATATCTCTAGGGATCATACTAATGTTTTTACATCCTAGTTTCCAAAGGTTAACTAAACCTTCTCTTTGATAAATACTCTAATGAACCAATCCTGACGTACATGAACATTACATTTCTTTTGTGGAATACATAATACATTATACAAATAGATTACTAAATACTGTATTAGTTTAGTGTCTTTGGAAACTCGGAATACATTCTTCAATCATGGTGACAATTTATCAACATCTCCCATAAATATCATCTCATTTAGTTTTCATAACTAAAACAATTATTCATATCCTAGGAGAATGAATAACATAAAAATTTTAAGCTCAAATGGTCATTAAGGGTAAACATGGAAAACATAATCATATTAATGTAAAAACATGAACATTTTTTGTGGATATAAAAATATTGAGTCATTAAATAAATATTTGTTGTACATAAGGCACAAATCATAAATCAGCATTGAATATGATAACATAGCATTGGAGTAAAATTTGAACTTTTGGTAAGCACATAATAATAGAAAATCATTTCAATATTATCTATGGATCATTTCAAAAACCATCATATTTGAAAAAGTCCATTACTGAACTTGGTTTACTTCCCGTTTTATCCCTGTATTACTGAACCAGATTTACTTGTTCTTCCAGTCATGTCTATCTTATGAGATATAAATAATTTCCCAGTGAATTGTAGGGATATATATGTCCCAACCATCATAAAATGAAAATCATACATATGTGTTACACAAAATCATAAATAATTCATCGTAACATAACCCAGAGAATAAAATGGGGTTTTTAAACATCATCACATCATAATAGAATCCATTTAAAACAAATGGATTTATTAAATATAATTTCATCATAAACATAATCAACCATAAGAATAATATTTATAGTATACTATTAAAAATATCCTTAATCTTTGATGTAAAATAATTTTGATAAAAAACTTGAAATCAATTCTTGAGGAAAATATCCTTTCTTCTTCAAACACATTTTGTTTTGTTAAAACACCTTGAAATTTAAAAAGAAAATAATTTCTGGTGAAATAAACTTGAAAAAATATAAGGTAATTTTTATGGAAATATGTAATTATTAAAGAGTAAAATTCCATTCAAGCCATATAATTTAATAAACATCCTCTTCATACTTTTTCCGCAAAAGTCAAAACGTACTTCATATGGAAAACAAAAGAAAGATACCTTTAAAACCATGTAGTTAAAGTAAAAAAGGTTAAAATAATCTTTAAACATCCATATGGTAATAGTAATAATTTTATGATGGATGTTTTTAGAAAATACGTACATGGATTATAAATATACCCCAGTAAATAATTACATATAAATAATCACTAATAATAATGATATTGTAAAATTTTCTGTTTCAATTTATAATCAGTTGAATCATATTCCTCATAAAATGAAATAAAATATATTCATATGTAAATATAATAACCTTAATAATAAGAATCATAAAACATTCATTGGAATCATAAACACCATATAAAATAAATAAGTGGTGTATAAGGCACATGTCCCACAAAAATAAAATTGTGGTAAAATAATCCATTACCTTAAATATGTTACCTTTTTCTATATTTGAACCTAAAATATAATGATTTAAATTTATTCATTCCCTTATTATGGAATAATATTAATTTTTATGATATCATATATGAACATACTATAATCATTTTTGTAAGAATATTTCATTAATACTCATTATTTGGGTATAAACTGCTACTTTTTATTATGCATGTTTTGTCGAATAAGTTGTCATTATCCTTTTTAGTTCATATTTATATCCTTAAAAAATTATATTAAAAGATTAAATATCATATTTATTTATTCTTTATATTTATATAATAATTTTTTAATTTATATCTTTTAGAATGCATCACATCACATCGTGGAGACGGTAGGTCGTACGTATGCATGAGCGACAGTATCATTCTAATAATTGTGAGATGGTATAGAATTGGATGGTATATATGTTGTTAAATAATCCACACCAGGTTCTAATAATCATATATAGTTATTATTTCCCTCATTATATCCATCCAAGTAAGGTGCTGCTGAAAAACGGATTACACCACGACAAGGAGACGGTAAGCCATACGTAAGCACACATGGTGATTACATTTTTCGTAAGCTGGAAAGAAGGTGGAATATATTTGTTTAATAATTATAATAAAGTATTATTATATTAGTTATACTGATGTTATTACATTATAATGAAACAACTAATGAAGAGTAAGTATAATAATAAGGAAGTTTGAAATAATAGTTAGAAGAGATTACCTCTTCCTCAATGTGCTTCCTCTAAATATCCTCTTAAAGGCACTAAAGTAGTCCTTTTAAGAATACCTGAACCAATATAATGTGAATAAAGAAGTTGATAAGGGAAAATGGTAGGTCATGGCCGAGCTTTAATTCCCAAATTAATGTGAAGATGTGAGGGAGGATGTTTATTTTTATAATTGAGATAAGGGGAACCCTTGGAAAATCTTAAAATATTACATCAATATAATTTACTTTTTTAATCCAAAAGCATATAAATTGAAATAAATTGATGAAAATATTTTTATAGTTAAAAATACTATAATCCAAAAAAATTATAAATGTATTTATTTTATTTTAAACTTTATATTTTTGGTTTACCCTTTAATTATTATCTTTTAATATTAATTGGGGTAACAACATTTTACATTTTAAGAGGATAAATAGTTTACTTATATGGGGTAAATTTTCCATAATTGGAAACTTAATGAAGTTTTAAAACTTATCATTGTCACTTTAATATTTTAAAATATTTATCGTATTTTGAAATAATATATTAAATTATAATTTTTACAAAATATCAATAGTGTCCATTTTTTACACCATTCATTTCATTACATTTAATGAAAATTCATTAAAAGAGATAACATTGAAAAAACTATTAATTAGTATGATAACATGTCATAGTCACCTATAAAATTCATTTAAATGATATATAATTTTATATAATATTTATTTTAATGTTTATAACATTATTTATTTTATATTTCTCTTAAAAAATAAATTATTGTACCACCGTTATGTCAATACTTATGGTAATTATTTAATCTCTAAAAATTATAAATAAATTCACATGATAGAGATAATTTAATCATATTTAGAGAGACTACCTTCGTTATAGTTTCATCAGCTATATCACTACATTAAACTTTTAATACTTATAAGATATAAGAGAGTGACATGTCGTCACTTTCTTTTGTTTAAATAATAATTACATATCTTTCATGGAAACAAGTCCATTAAACAAATCAATTTTCATCCTTAAGTGTTAAGGATGTACTTTTATTCATCCAATTGTATTTTGGAAGGTTCTTGGTTAATTTTATTATCCTAATAATATTATTTTTTACCCTAATTTATATGATTTTCCATTAACCATGGTAAATAAAAATTATCATAATTACTATTTATCATGTCCAAAAATAAAAGGAACCTATTAAAATAATTTTTACCTACCAATAAAAAATATGGAATCCATTTTTCCAAATTTAAAACATAGAATTGGTATAAATTAATTAAAAATTAATCCTCGTTATCAAAATTAGAGAACTTGTGTTTTATGTAAAAACCATCAAAATATTGACATGTTTTTATATATAATATCAATATGAAATTACTGGAAATGACAAAAATTGTATTACATTATAAATAAATAACATAAATATAGTTTAAAACCAATTCAAAAAAAAATAAAACTATTTAAATAAATTAGATAAAAATGAAGTTTTGAAATAGAATATAGCCTTTTTCACAATTCATTTAATTTTTTTAATTTATCTGAAAAAAAAATTTGAACAATAATAAATGTTTATGTCTCGATTCTAAATAAAAAATTTATTTTTCAAAATTAATTTATAAATGTTTTAAAAAAAAGATTTAAATAGCTTTCTCCATCAAAAGGTGGTAAAACTGTATTATAAAAAAATTACTTCTTTTATCCAAAACATTGAATTTGTACTTATATCTTGTGTGAAAAACATATATGATGAATTCTAAACAATAATTTTTAGATATTACAAATATATTGCATTAATAAAATATATAAATATTGATTTTATTTTTTATAAACTCACTTATTTTCTTTTAAATAGTATTTTAGAAAAACATTTACTTTTAATTTAAAAAGGTCTTATTTTAATTTATAAAAAAAATTCATTAAAGAATTAATTAAATAAATGTGTAAAAAATATTTTCATAAAAAAAATTAATATTATTCATTAACACCATGATAATAGAACGGTTATAAGGTAACATAATATTATTTAGTTGGTCACTTGTACTCAGTATCATGTGAAATGAATGGTATCAAAAGTACTTGAACTTGTGTGTAACACAAGCAAAGAATAGTGTTATTTATACCACAAGTAAAGATGATTTTTCGTATTTCAAAAACTAATCTTGGTGTAGCATACAACACAAGAAGTTTAATAAATTAAAGGAACTCTATCTCAAAAAAATATTTTGGTGTTACACATATAAAGGGGAGACTTCCACTAAGTGTCTTGGATAATAATTCTCTTCATAAGGCAATAGGGAAATATATAATTTCATTGAATCTTTTATAATATATATGAGTGTGAAGATATTAAATCAAATAAATCATTCTCTAAATTAGAGTACATGATTAATGTATATGTCACCATATCTATAAGAACTTCATCCTTGGATGTTTTGATCACCAAATCATATACATTCTACCTTAATAATTTCTATTGAAAATTTGATTGATTCATAGAAAAATAATTTTCATAGTGCCAAATATCCTTAATTTTCAATAATTAGACATTAATATCTTCTTTCATTCTTTTGAAATCATGATCCATGTGTCCTATATCTCCATGCATGATGAAACTCCTATTCCTAGAAACAATATTCCTTGGTGTTTCATTACTTATTTATTAATAATGGGAAGTTACAACCATTACTTTTTTTAAATTTTAAATTTTCATTTTCTAGAGTTCTTATCCACCATATTCTTATGATTTATTCCTTTTAATTAATAACTCATGGATAATTCCATCACATTCTTAATAGCACATGATAATATTTTCTTATTTAATGAGATGGTTTGGGAGGAAGTGAACACTGATTTATTCTCTTAATCATATCATTGAAATGGAAAATAATACATATTGAATTATTTATGTAGTCCATATAATTAAATTTATCATTTTAATGTTATTTTTATACACATAAATATTTTAATCTTCTAATTTTCTCAAAATGAATAATTGTGTGATTATACCCACTACTTGTTAATGGGGGAAATAATTTTCTAATAAAATGTCCTTATACACTATTCATTCCATTTATTCTATTTTTTTATTATATATTTTTTTTATAAATAATAATAATTTGTCTGTATAACCTCAAATATGATAAAATATCTTTTCAAACGTATCTCTATTATTAATTCATACTGTGTGATATATCTTCTTTATATAAGATATCGTTAACAAAGCTATAAATATATTTTTAGTTTCATTATGTGATGGTGATTTGTGACACATGATGTGGAATAACATTTTTACATAGCATTGGGAAATAGAAGGCTACTCCATATGGTCAAGGTTATCTTCCAGGACATGTGATAGCTTTGCCATTATATTTATCATTTGTTTACCCTTAATTGTTACTCCACCTCTAGAATTATTAACTATCCCATGGGAAAATACCTAAAAGGTTTATTGAAATTGGTATGGATTCCAATACATTTGATTGATTTTATTTCTAAAAACTATAATAAACTATGTTACATCATAAAATTTTAAATTATTTTCTATAATTTCAAAACTACTCAAATAATTATCATAAATTTAAATATTTATCCATAGCAAATATCATAATAATAAATATGGTTTGTTTTGTAAGGTTCTCAAATAATATATGTTTTTCAACCTATGCCATATTTATTTGAAAACTAAAACTAAATTTTACCAACCATATAATCCAATATTGTCAAATACATTTTTAATGTAAGGGAACACTTAGTGTGCATCATAATGCGGGATGAGATATACCGAAACTATCTCTTTTCATATTTATGTCCACTAAATTCTTATGTTCTAAAACCAAACTCACTTTTAGTATCCAGATAATGTATTCTTTGTATGAAAACAATATAATATATACCTTACCAAAACATTATCTTCTTAAAATCTACATATACTTGTCCTCAAATTCATTCATAGGGCTATATTTTAAAATATTTTTTTTGCCTAAATACAATTACCATGGTTTCTACAAGACATGCACTGATATAAAAAATAAATAACATGACTCTAGTATCCTAGATATGGTAGTTACATTCTTACATTGGTACAAGATATTACTTATCACATCCCGATGGTCTGAATGAGATTTTAGACTTAAAAACTAGACACATACTTAAATATCACATCACATTTGAAAACAAATACAAAAACAATATATTTTCATTGAAAAAAATACTATATCATTTATCATATCCATGAATATCAATATTATTACATATCTAATAATAATAGGGTAAGGAAACATTTGAAATGTGTTCCCTCAGATATTTTATAATTTTAGGCATAAAATGGAAGCTCTTATAAACAAATAATGAATACTAAATTATGTAAATGTATATATATGAAATAAAATTTCATTTAATCAGTAAAATGAGTAGGAAGAATGATCTGGAAAGAATAAATGATGATCAAATTTCTACATATTAATAGTCACATGATCCTCAATTTTATCCATGTATAAATTTATTAATCAAATAATCAGATAGATATCAATAACTAGGCTTGTAATTAATGAATGAAAATTTTTTGATGTCATAAAAATAACATTACCACCTCATACCAAGGAATAATTAATAAATGGTTAAGGCCTTTTCTAAATACCCATAAATTTTATCTGTAACGCCCCGACCCCAGCTACCCAGAGTCGGTGCATTACTTCGTAACATTGGCATGATTACAAAAGATCAAGTCTCGAAAGACCGATTAGTTTAGTATCCTTGGAAACACTAGATACATTCATAAATGTTACATTACATCATAAAGTGAAAAACTAATAATAAAGTCTTCATAGTCCACACTCATATCCTCTTCTGACTATCCCTGCAGGTCATTTATAAATTACTTCTTCACATCCTGGAAAATATTAAAACATTGAAATGGGTGAGCTCAGATGCTCAGTAAGGATAAAAATATTGCGGAAGCTTTCATAAATAAACATAAAAATTTAAGGCAATGTATAACTAAAACAAAAGCCTTTTAAACTTGAACATCAATATAATATGGAAAATGTAACATGAGATAATTCCATTTACTTCATCACATGGATATTCTACTGGTCGAATAATCACATGCAATATCAATAACCACTTTCATAATGATGGAATGCATAATGCCAGACTATCATAACCACGTAGCCAAGGCCTCGTGCCAAGACCACAAATAAGATTTTGTCAAGGCCTCGTGCCAAGACACTGGTTTGTCTCATGAGTCCTGTCGATGCATCGAGGAGCTATAGTGGGCTCCACCCGTCACTTATTAAGTCCAATGCATTCCTCATATGAACAGGTTTAAACATATCATAAACCATAACATAATCCTATCACATAAAACATGCATAAAGAAAACATAACATTTCCACAATCCAATCACAAGATATCAATACAACACATTGATATAATAAAAACACTTTCAAAACCATACTCAATACCAAAATAAAAGAAAATTAAAACATGGTATTTATTTTTCTTTTAAAAAAAGTTATGTCTTGTAGAGGAAGCCGAAACTCAAATAATGGTCATGGCGGCGGAGAAGTCGTTGTCGTCGCATATGTACGGAAAGAAAAACATTCCCTTTTTTCGTTTAGTAAAACTCTTCGTATAAAAAGATTCCTTTTGAATAAACATAAAAGTCAAAGGGGTTTATAAACTGTATAAAAGAAAGTTGTGTATAAAACCAAATATGCCTCAATGAAAGGAGATTGAGATGATGTACATAAAAAGATAATTTCTAAAATAAAATAGATCTATTATGTGTATTCACTATAGTTACACATAGAGAAAGTAAAAATACAAAATAATACATAATAATATCATCACATAATTTGAAAGTAGGAGATTAACCCAAAGAATGGAAGTTGGGTTAAGAAGTTCCCTTACCTCGTGTCCGACTTGACTCAACCATTCATTAACCTCCTGAAAAATAATATAGAGTTAATATCTACCTTATTACAAACCATTTCCAATTACATTATCCTTTTTATATCACTTATTACAATGTTATGAACATTATGTAATTATTTAAGTTAATAACGGTCATTTTGTCGATCTTTGGTACTTGATTCAACAATAAACTTCTTATAATTACAAGTTGTTCATGTGGTGAAATATCCATTATATCCAGAATTATATTCATTATGTAGATATCATATATATCATATATATCCAGTATATACATTCATTCATAATATTACGTAACATTTAGAGGTAAAAAATGAAATACACCGTTCATGGAGACGGTAAGTCGTACGTACGCATGAACGCTACTTTAATTTCTATTTCATATTTAATGGAATGAAATCATAATGGTATAAATGTATAATATAATTCCAGTATAATATACCATATAATACAATTTACTCCATCCTTTATACATCCCACATATGGTATTAACGATTCAAATCACTTTGAGGGGGCGATAGTCCACACTTCCTAAAATGAAAATATCACGTTTACCCATAATAGAAACCATAAAGGTATGCCATAAATGAAAAATACAAAATCATAATGAAAAAAAACATAATATATATCATATATAAAAATAGTTTCATCATAATGGCCACCATTAGAGGTGTTATATGAGTGTTGAACAATCATCGTTTCGTGAGGCAAAAATTCGCCATCCACAGAAACAGTATGTTCTTTAACAATTAGATGTAGGTTTGTGTAAGTGTAGATCGAATCCTTCTTATAACAACATCCTAGTATATTGAGGATACTGGTGTTGTTACAAAATAAATGAATAAAAAGTGTTTAGGGGGTTGGAGAAGAAAAATAAAACAAAAAAACATTAGAGAAGACATTACCTTAAAATCGGGTAACTCTTTTTGATTTGAGGCAAAGGCTTCCTTGGGAAGAGTTCTGCCCAAAGTGAGGCTTCTAGGAGTAAGAGGGGGAAGTTGGGAGAGTATTTGGGAAGAGGTTGTCCGAGACAAATGTCTTGAAAGTGTGAATGAGGTGGTAGAGGTGGGGGCCTTTTATAAGTGGAGAGGAGGGTCACTCTTGGAAAGTAAGGAAAAGTCACTTTATTATAAAATGAGTTTCGTATTTTAGAGGTCCCACACTTATATAATTCGAGTCTAAGGTGATAAGGGTTCTAAATCTACTCATACAATAGGTTTTTGACAAGTGTATGCCTTGTATTTCATATTATCTTTTTATTTTATTTAAATCGTTAAATAATGAGGTCATCGTTGTATCATCATGATTTCATTAATAATTTAATTTATATAATGTCTAAAAATTATAAAAAAAATACTATGATGTAGGAAATCTTTTTATATTTCCAATGAATATTTATAGTCAAAAAATATGACTTGTATAACCCCATGTAAAATTTTTTTTAGTAAAACATTTCATGTTTGTGTCATTTTTTACTTTAACATTAAATAAAAGGTATTTTGGTCATTTTCCAACTAAAGTGGCTCCATGGGGTCCCCAAGTTGACCCATGGATTTTATTGGTTGTCCATGGCACATAAAATGAGTGTAGGACATTTGTCGGGCTCATCTCATATTACTAAAACATTATTTTTACCTTAAACTACACTAATTACCTCTAATCGCGATTAAGTACTTAAAAGTTACTATTCACCAAAAAATTATTTTAATCCCATTGAACCACATTTTACTTACTAATGACAACCATGTATGTCAGATTTTTGAAAATCAAATCACAGAAGTTGTAATATTTCATTTAAACGAAAAATCAGTTATTTAACTACCACTTAGTGGTTTCACTATTTATCAAAAAATGATGTTTTTCAGAACAATGCCAAAATTTCACCCTAAGCAATAATTGATATTCCAAATTCAAAAATTATGCCTATTTTAAAAAATTCCAAACATATATCTTGAATTAATTAATTTTATAATTATTTCCCGCTGTCACAACAAATAGCGTGTTTTTAAGAAACAATATATATCAAAAGATTGACAATTGTTTATGTCCTGTTTCAAAGTGAAATTAATTCTAATGAACACCATTGGATAAAATGGTAAAAATATATTCTAATTATACTTTAAAACCACTCATTAGTATAACTTATCACTATAAATTATTTAGATTAAAAAAGTTATTTTAAGTATTTTTCACTATTCATAAAAATTTGGAAGTTCTTAGAAAATTACAAAAAAATCAACATAGGCTAATTTCAATATTAGGAATACAAAAATGAATTTCATTTTGAAATATAAAATTTCTATAATTTTTAAAAGTGTGTATTACTATTCATAACGACTACTTTGATTAGTCGCGGTGTGTTAGAAGTCAAACTTGCATAAAATGCAAGTTATTGCATTATTGAAAGAGAGGTGTATCGTGAAAGATCGGGGTGTTACATTCTCCCCTCCTTCAATAAATTGCGTCCTCGCAATTTGAGAATTTTCTTTGAAAATAAAAGGTTGAAAATAGAAAATACCTCTGTGGAAAACCCACATCGGAAATAAGGTTAATAAAATTTAGCCTTAATAAGAGGGAAATGGAAATAAGAAAGTCACCACCAAATTATGATCTCGATAAGGAGAACATTGGTGGAAATTAGAGACATATAATTGGAGGAAAACTTAAATATTTGTAGGGAGTGATTGAGTTCATCAATCACAAACAAGTGTCAAATTGAGGGCCTCAAAGCCTTCAATCTATGTTGATTTAAAATATCATCAGTTCAATAAGATATAATGTATTAGGATAACAAATTTTTGTTTTAATATCCCTTTAATAACGTTTAAGAATTAATTTATTCATAGAATAAGATATAGGTATGTATATATATTTATGCTTGACAAGTAGAGTTTCAACCTTCAACTAATTTCTACCACAAACTCATCTTTCACTCAAAAAGAGAATAGAACTCAAAAATATTCTATTTATCCTAATTTTATTAGGTTCCAAATATGAACACATACAATTTAGATTATTAAAACTATTTTGTATTAGCCAGGGACTTCTTGTAGGCTAGTGGTAGGTGATAAAGTCCTGTCACACTATGGTTGTGGGTTTGATTCCTACAGCTTTGTCCGACGTGACGGGTTATTCCCCACCCTGCAGGTTGTCCTTTTCCTAAAACTATAGTATTATAATATTCCAAAAATAATCTTCAGAAATGTTTTAACCTTAAACAATACTATCCAAAGATCAACTTAATCCATTCCAACCTTTATAGTTATCCAAAATACCTCCATCCAGACTTTTTCTAAAAGGTCTCTAAATTCCAAAATCAATTGTAACATCAGATTCCCCAAACAAAGTAAAGCTTCTCTTATTGTCACATACTTAAAATATGATTACCTTCATCATATTAAAACCTTACTGAAACAAAAAGTACTGTAGTACAATCCTTATATATATATCACATTATTCTTATAACCTGAATATAATCCTTGAGTCCAAAAGCACCAATACATTAATTATTCCGCTTCAACTGTAGTCACAACATAAGATTGTCCTTGATTCCTTGGCCTTTTCTGAGGTAAGTTTCTCTGACGCTTAGGACATTCATTTACATAATGACCCATTTTCCTACAATTGTAGCATTCAACATTGATAGCCTCTTTTTTTCCCTTACAATCACGCGCCTGGTGACCTTTTTCTCCACATTTATAACAAACTCCCATTCCTTTTAGGCAAGTACCAGGGTGATTCTTCCCAAAATTATCACATGATGGAAAATCCTTCCTTCCCTTTTTCCCTTTATCTATCTCTTGTTCCATCATTCTCTTCTTCTCTTGCTTTACTTTGTTGTCATAAGACTTAGATAATTTCTTTTCTGTCTTGATAGCACATGAGACAATATCTTCGTATGTTGAGAACGATTGTGATACTAAAGCTCGATGGATAAATGGTTTTAACCCATCAAAGAAACGATCAATATTACCTCTTGGGTTACGTATATAATATACAGCATACCTCGCTAACCATGTAAAGTTGGCCTCATACTTTGCGATATTCTCATCCTCCTTTTGTTTCAGACTCAAAAATTGTCTTCCCATATCTTCTCGATGGTCATGTGGAAAGTATTTTTCTAAGAAAAGATCTTTAAACACTCTCCATTCCATATTTGATACTTCTTCATCTTCCTTTGTGTTTTGAATCAGCGACCACCATTGATCTGCATCTCCAGTGAGGCGGTAAACTACCATGATAACCTTTTCCCTTTCACTACTCCCTAAGGCATGGAATATTTTCTCTAAGTAGTCTATCCCTTGCTCAGATACTAATGGATTTGTACCCCCATTAAATGTTGGTGGTTGTTGCCTCATGAAGCTGTCTAACATTGATCCTCCACGTTGCAGATCAGGGTGCTCCATGCGAGTAATGTTATTATTCATAACCTGAGTGAGTTGTCCTAGTATGGTAATAAGTTGATCATCACCATTTGTATCTCCAGATCCACAATAATTATCTTGAGCAGGAGGGAAATCCCTACACGGAGTGCGTGCATTGATACGGTTTCCATTCCTTCCACTAGGCGCCATTTCTAAAAAATGGCATAAACTAGATTAGTTTATGAATCAAAATACATAATTCCATACTTGTAAAACACTTAACACTAATTGAACCATTTATGGAGATAATCCATATTAAAAAAATTTTCTTTGAGGATGTATATACTCATAATCCTTCATAGTGGTTTGTAAAGAAAATGAGAATTATCCTAAGCATATCCCCCAGGAGTGTCGTAACCAAGAGTGTAGCAAGGCCCGTTGTCGTGCACCAGTTCCCGTTCGAGTCTAGCTCAAAGCGGTGTTTTCAGGTTTCACCCCTAGGTACATCTGTGTTAGAGCCACCTCTACCTGCTCATATCCAGACAGGGATGTATTTTCCAGAAAACTCACAAAATCACTATAATACCAAAATTATATGAAGTTATTTTATACTGATCCTCAAAGTATATCTTCGGGCTATGTGCTCTAATCAGAGTTTATCTAAATCTAGCTTCCAAGGTTAGTACTAAACTGCCTCTGATACCAACTATAACGACCTTACCCCATCTACCCAGAGTTGGTGTATTACTTCGTAACATTGGCATGATCACAAAAGATCAAGTCTCAAAAGACCGATTAGTTTAGTAGCCTTCGAAACACTAGATACATTCATAAATGTTACATTACATCATAAAGTGAAAAACTAAGAACAAAGTCTTCATAGTCCACACTCATATCCTATTCTGACAATCCCTGCAGGTCATTTATAAAATACTTCTTCACATCCAGGAAAATATTAAAACATTGAAAGTGGTGAGCTCAGATGGTCAGTAAGGATAACAATATTGCAGAAGCTTTCATAAATAAACATAAACATTTAAGGCAATGTATAACTAAAACAAAAGCCTTTTAAACTTGAACATCAACATAATATTGCAAATGTAACATGAGATAATTCCATTTACCTTATCACATGGATATTCTACTGGTCGAATAATCACATGAAATATCAATAACCACTTTCATAATGATGGAATGCATAATTCCAGACTATCATAACCACGTAGCCAAGGCCTCGTGCCAAGAACACAAATAAGATTCTGTCAAGGCCTCGTGCCAAGACACTAGTTTGTCTCATGAGACCTGTCGATCCATCGAGGAGCTATAGCGGGCTTCACCCGTCACTTATTAAGTCCAATACATTCATCATATGAACAGGTTTAAACATATCATAAACCATAACACAATCGCATCACATAAAACATGCATAAAGGAAACATAACATTTCCACATTCCAATCACAGGATATCAATACAACACATTGATATAATAAAAACACTTTCAAAACCATTTTCAATACCAAAATAAAATAAAATTAAAACATGGTTTTTATTTTTCTTTTAAAAAAAGGTATGGCTTGTAGAGGAAGCCGAAACTCAAATAATGGTCACGGCGGCAGAGAATTCGTTGTCGCCGCATATGTACGGAAAGAAAAACATTCCCTTTTTATCGTTTAGTAAAAAGCTTCGTATAAAAAGATTCCTTTTGAATAAACGTAAAAGTCAAAGGGGTTTATACACCATATAAAAGAAAGTTGTGTATAAAACCAAATATGCCTCAATGAAAGGAGATTGAGACGAAGTCCATAGAAAGATCATTTCTAAAATAAAATAGATATAATATGAGTATTCACTATAGGTAAACATAAATAAAGTAAAAATACAAAATAATACATAATAATATAATGACATAATTTGAAAGTAGGAGATTAACCCAAAGAATGGAAGTTGGGTTAAGAAGTTCCCTTACCTCGTGTCCGACTTGACTCAACCGTTCTTTAACCTCATGAATAATAAACTAGAGTTAATATATACCTTATTAAGAACCATTTTCAATTTCATTATCCTTTTTATATCACTTATTAAAATGTTATTAACATTATGTAATTATTTAAGTTAATAACGGTCGTTTTGTCGATCTTTGGTACTTGAGTCAACAATAAACTTCTTATAATTACAAGTTGTTCAGGTGGTGAAATATCCATTATATCCAGAATTATATTCATTATGTAGATATCATATATATAATATATATCCAGTATATACATTCATTCATAATTTTACGTAACATTTAGAGGTAAGAAATGAAATGCACCGTTCATGGAGACGGTAAGCCGTACGTACGGATGAATGCTAATTTCATTTCTATTTCTTATTTAATGGAATGAAATAATAATGATATAAATGTATAATATAATTACAGTATAATATATCATATAATACCATTTTCTCCATCCTTTATACATCCCACATATGGTATTAAAGATTCAAATCACTTTGAGGGGGCGGTAGTCCGCACTTCCTAAAATGAAAATATCACGTTTACCCATAATGGAAACCATAAAGGTATGCCATAAATGAATAATATAAAATCATAAGGAAAACAAAAACATAATATATATCATATATAAAAATAGTGTCATCATAATGTCCACCATTAGAGATGTTATATGAGTGTTGAACAATCATCGTTTCGTGAGGAAAAAATTCTCCATCCAGAGAAACAGTATGTTCTTTAACCATTAGATGTAGGTGTGTGTAAGTGTAGCTAGAATACTTCTTATAACAACATCATAGTATATTGAGGATACTGGTGTTGTTACAAAATAAATGAATAAAAAGTGTTTAGAGGGTTGGAGGAGAAAAATAAAACAAAAAAACATTAGAGAAGACATTACCTTAAAATCGGGTAACTCTTTTTGATTTGAGCCAAAGGCTTCATTGGGAAGAGTTCCTCCCAAAGAAAGGCCTCTAGGAGTAAGAGGGAGAAGTTGGGTGAGTACTTGGGCAGAGGTTGTCCGAGCCAAATGTCTTGAAAGTGTGAATGAGGTGGTAGAGGTGGGGGCCTTTTATAAGTGGAGAGGAGGGGCACTCTTGGAAAGTAAGGAAAAGTCACTTTATTATAAAATGAGTTTCGGATTTTAGAGGTCCCACACTTATATAATTCTAGTATAAGGTGATAAGGGTTATAAATCTACTCATCCAATAGTTTTTTGACAAGTTTAAGCCTTGTATTTCACATTATCTTTTTATTTTATTTAAATCATTAAATAATGAGGTCATCACTGCATCATCATGATGTCATAAATAATTTAATTTATTTAATGTATAAAAATTATAAAAAAAATACTATGATTTAGGAAATCTTTTTATCTTTCTAATGACTATTTATAGTCAAAATATATGACTTGTATAACCCCATGTAAAAATTGTTTTATTAAAACATTTCATGTTTGTGTCATTTTTTACTTTAACATTAAATAAATGGTATTTATGTCATTTTACAACTAAAGTGGCTCCATGGGGTCCCCAAGTTGACCCATGGATTGTCTTGGTCGGCCATGGAACATCCAATGAGGGTAGGACATGTGTCAATCTCATCTCATATTATTAAAACATTATTTTTAACTTAAACTACACTAATTACCTCTAATCGCGATTAAGAACTTAAAAGTTACTATTCACCAAAAAAATATTTTAATCCCATTGAACCACATTTTACTTCCTAATGACAACCATGTATGTCAGATTTTTTAAAATCAAATCACAGAAGTGGTAATATTTCATTTAAACGAAAAATCAGTTATTTAACTACCACTTAGTGGTTTCACTATTCATCAAAAATTGAAGTTTGTCAGAACAATGCCAAAATTTCACCATAAGCTATAATTGATATTCCAAATTCAAAAATGATGTCTATTTTAAAAAATTCCAAACATATATGTTGCATTAATTAATTTTATAATTAATTCCCGCTGTGACAACAAATAGCGTGTTTTTAAGAAACAATATATATCTAAAGTTTGACAATTGTTTATGTCCAGTTTCAAAGTGAAATTAATTCTAATGAACAGCATTGGATAAAATGGTAAAAATATATTGTAATTATACTTTAAAACCACTCAATAGTCTAACTTATCACTATAAATTATTTTGATTAAAGAATTTGTTTTAAGTATTTTTCAATATTCATAAAAATTTGGAAGTACTCAGAAAATTACAAAAAATTCAACATAGGCTAATTTCAATATTAGGAATACAAAAATGAATTCCATTTTGAAATATAAAATTTCTATAATTTTTAAAAGTGGTTATTACTATTCATAACGACTACTTTGATTAGTCGCGGTGTGTTAGAACTCGAACTTGAGTAAAATGCAAGTTATTGCATTATTGAAAGAGAGGCATATCGTGAAAGCTTGGGGTGTAACATTATCTCATTATACCTAATAAATAATTAAGGGGAAATAGATATCCTCTCCCATAATACACTATATCTAATGAATTCCTCAAATGAAAGCGAGGACACATAATCAAAATAAACAATTTTATCCAAACAAATATGGTATTTTAAAACATTACAAAATCAATAACCATATTAAAAATGAATCCGTAGTTTTATAGATAATGGAATAAAAATATTAAATACCTAGTAAATCATAAAGAGAAGAATATGAAGGTAAATGTTCAATTTCCATAAAAATCCATGAATAATAAAATTATAAGGTTTTATGAAATAAAAATAAAATAATCCCCTTAATGGATACATAAACATGAAAATCTAGAATAATTTTGATATTGAGAAATAAACACTCAACTCGTATATAACTTCCATCGAATGTGTCTGAAACTCTTGTATAATAAATATATATTTATTATAGATATATTATATAACCATATCAATGTATATCATATGTTATATAATTTATATATAATATATGATTAGCGGTTAATTAACAATTCAGCATGAAAATCAGTGTTCTGGGTAATATCTTCTTTGTTTATCATGAATGTCTTACATTGGTGGTTTCATTAAATATTCCATCATCATGGTTGTATCATATAAATAATGTTAATAAATATTTAAATATCATATATATTCATTATATACATGTTTATATTCATCCATAAATGATAGATATAGAATAATTATTTACAGCAAAACTGAAGATGGTAGGTAGTACATACACACAAACGTTTTTCAATTTTTTTCAATGGATTGATTTAATGAAAAGTAAATAATAATTTAAATATCATATTTATAATATATATATTAACTAAATGTATAATATTTTCCATCCACTTAAAAATAAACTGAAAATTATAGCACATAGCTTTGTATAGGTGATAGTCTACAATTATGTGTGAGGGATGTTATAGTTTTCCGATGGAGTGGATATCAAGAAGGTATATATGATTTTAAAATTCAATAAGTATAACTATTTTGTGTTAGATATATATATATATTAAATACATAATTATATATATCCATGAAAGGAGGTGATGGAAAATGAATTACATCGGTTCGCAAGGCTGTATACTATCGTACACACAATCAATGTTTTTTTACCATTTGATTGCATGGGAGTTCAATATTTGTTTTTTACATTAAAAAAATAAAATATTAATATATAGGAGAAATTATTGTAATTAAATTTTCATTGGTTAAGAATATATGAATATGGTATATGATGAAAAAAATGAAAATTCATCTTTAATAATTGTACCTATTCTTGGTAGAACTTCCTTTGGTTTATACTTAATTCCATCCTACGATAGTTTTAAAATAAAAATTGGGAATATTTTTAATTATTATGGATTTATATGTGTTATTTTTAAATTTCATGGCCAATATAAAATTCCACTAATTTGTGGAGATGAGATAAGTTAGAGTGACCTTTTGTAAGTGGGGGGGGGGGGACACCCTTGGAAATTTCTTTAAAGAATAATAAATAATTAAGTAATTATGAATACAAATGTATCTAATTGGGAATATATTTGAAGTTTTTATAGTATAGGTTTTAAATATGTTCCTCTAATATGATTTGGTACTGTTTAATTAAAAAACATACAATGGTATTTTTTTAACCTCCCCAGTATATCCATTTTAAGCTTAAACATGGTAATTAATTTTTTACAATTTCAACTATTCATAATTACCAAAAATGATGCTAAACATATTTCGTAATTTAATTATCAGTAATATAAATTTGGATTTAATTTTAACAAATTATATTCATTGAATTAGGAAATTCTAATTTAATATAAAACCTACAAGCAAGTGAAAATGTGGTTTTCTAATCAAAGAATTTCTTAATTAAAAACTATTTTATATAATATTTAAAAATACGAATTATTAAAATATTATAAATTGGATTAATAGTAATTTAATTTAAAAAAATATTATTATATTAAAATTTTAAATCAAAATGGAACGTTCTGAATATATTAATTGAAAATATAGTTCCAATAAATATTAATATTTATTTACTATTTGTCAAAAAATTAATCTCTTCAAAATATTATAAAATAGATTACTATGAAATAAAATTTAATTGATTATTTCATAAATAATGAATATTTTAAAAACTAAATTTTACATAATTGGAAAAAAAATAAATCAATTATGACAAATGTGATAAACTATTTTTTAGAAAGAAAACATTTTTTTAATGCATACAACATTGTTTATTCTTATCTCGTGCCTTAAAAAATATTACACAAATTACAAAAAATTAATTGGATATATAATATTTAACATTCATGATATATTTATATATAAGAAACACATATCACACATAAATAATGTTTTTTAGAAAAAAATTCTTTTACATTCAAATAATATATAATTTAACTCATAATAAATTGGTAATTAATTAATTTGGTTTTTACCTGTGTATATCATATAATTTATGTAAGATAGTTATTATTATTCATTCATTCCAATATAAATTCTTTTTTATAATTGTATTTGATATTATGGTTTATTTAGACTCGGTGTGGCATGTATCAAAAGTTATCTAGAATATTAAATTTATTTGAAATGAAATATAATACAAAATTACAGGTTGTTATAATAGATGGTTCATCAAACTGAGTATGTGGTTTCAAATAGATATGTAACATGTTTTTTGTCATTTGGGTTTTTTTGGATAACCCTTGGATATTTTTTTTGAGCCAAAATGTCAATCGATCGAATAATCCACAAATAATGTTTGAATAATTCTCAATGAGAGGAATTTTAAAATTTAACTGGGAGAAAAGTTTACCCTCATTTAATATAATCATACACTATATTTTTAGAGATACTTATCTTGGAGTTTCTTTTGATGGTATAGTGTTTTCCCTTACCATGATATCATTGATGGGAGCCTCAAATATGAGTCAAAAAATAGTATTTTATTTGGAATTCAACATAGAAAGCCTCTATATTGATTTTACTAAAATAAGAACACTCGTTATATTGATTATAGGATCCCTCACATGTTATAAATGTCATATAAAATCCTTCATACATATATGGAAAGAATTCCATGAGTTTGAGTATCAGTTTTTAAAAAGGAAGAGGTTCATATCTATTCTTTTGATACTATAACTGATTCATCTTACTTTTAGAAGGTAATGTGTTTGGTGGTGAAACTAGAGATAAAAATATATAATGTTGGAGGTTCAATGGATTCTATCAAGCATGAATGACCCCATAATACCATATTGATCAACATACAAGCTAGAAATTGATTGATCTTTTGTAACACCCCGAGCTTCCATGATACGCTTCTCATTCAATAATGCAATAGCTTGTATTGTACGCAACTTCGAGTTCTAACACACCGCAACTAATCAAAGTAGCCGTTATGAATTGTAATAACCACTTTTTAAATTTATAGAAATTTTATATTTCAAAACAGACTTCATTTTTGTATTCCTAATATTGAAATTAGCCTATGTTGAATTTTTTGTAATTTTCTGAGAACTTCAAAAATTTTATGAATAGTGAAAAATACTTAAAACAACTTTTTTTAATCAAAATAATTTATAGTGATAAGTTATACTATTGAGTGGTTTTAAAGTATAATTAGAAAATATTTTTACCATTTTATCCAATGGTGGTCATTAGAATTAATTTAACATTGAAATCAGGCATGAACAATTGTCAATCTTTTGATATAAATTGTTTCTTAAAAACATGCTATTTGTTGTGACAGCATGAATTAATTATAAAATTAATTAATGAAACTTATATGTTTGGAATTTTGTAAAATAGACATCATTTTTGAATTCGGAATATCAATTATAGCTTATGGTGAAATTTTGGCATTGTTCTGAAAAACTTCAATTTTTGATGAATAGTGAAACCACTAAGTGGTAGTTAAATAACTGATTTTTCGTTTAAATGAAATATTACCACTTCTATGATTTTATTTTCAAAAATCCAACATACATGGTTTTCATTAAGAAGTAAAATGTGGTTCAATAAGATTAAAATAATTTTTGATGAATAGTAACTTTTAAGTTCGTAATCGTGATTAGAGGTAATTAGTGTAGTTTAAGGTAAAAATAAAGTTTTAATAATATGAGATCAGCTTGACACACGTACTACCCTCATTGTATGTGCCATGGCCGACCAAGAAAATCAATGGGTCAACTTGGGGAGCCCATGGAGCCACTTTAGTTGGAAACTGACACAAATACCTTTTATTTAATGTTAAAGTAAAAAATGACACAAACATGATATGTTTTACTAAACAAATTTTTACATGGGGTTATACAAGTCATATTTTTGACTATAAATAGTAATTGGAAAGATAATAAGATTTCCTACATCATAGTATTTTTTTATAATTTTTATACATTAAATAAATTAAATTATTTATGACATCATGATGATGCAGCGATGACCTCATTATTTAACGATTTAAATAAAATAAAAAGATAATGTAAAATCCAAGGCTTACACTTGTAAAAAACCTATTGGATGAGTATATGTCTAACCCTTATCACCTTATACTCGAATTATATAAGTGTGGGACCTCTAAAATCCGAGACTCATTTTATAATAAAGTGATTTTTCATTACTTTCCAAGAGTGCCCCTCCTCTCCACTTATAAAAGGCCCCCACCTCTACCACCTCATTCACACTTTCAAGCCATTTGGCTCGGCCAACCTCTGCCCAAATACTCTCCCAACTTCCCCCTATTACTCCTAGAAGCCTCACTTTGGGAAGAACTATTCCCAAGGAAGGCTTTGGCTCAAATCAAAAAGAGTTACCCGATTTTAAGGTAATGTCTTCTCTAATGTTGTTTTGTTTTATTTTTATTCTCCAACCCCATAAACACTTTTTATTCATTTATTTTGAAATGAAACCAGTATCGTCAATATACTAGTATTTTTTTATAAGAAGTATTCAAGCTACAATTACACACACCTACATCTAATGGTTAAAGAACATATTGTTTCTGTGGATGGTGAATTTCGGCCTCACGAAACGATGATTGTTCAACACTCATAAAACACCTTCAAATGTGTCAATTAAGATGTCACTATATTTATAACTGATATATAATATGTTTATGTTTTTCTTAAGGTTCTGTATTTTTCATTTATGTCATACCTTTATTGTTTCCATTATGGGTAAACACAATATTTTCATTTTAGGAAGTGCGGACTACCGCCCCCTCAAGGTGATTTGAATCGTTAATGCCATATGTGGGATGTATAAAGGATGGTGTAAATGATATTATATATGATGTTATACTGGAATTATAATATACCTTTATATCATTATGATTTCATTAAATATGAAATAGAAATGAAAGTAGTGTTCATGCGTACATACGGCTTACCGTCTCCATGAACGGTGCATTTCATTTCATTCTCTAAAAGTTATGGAATATTATAAATGCATGTATATACTGGATATATATGAGATATATGATATCTATATCATGAATATAATTCTGGATATAATGGATATATCACCACATGAACAACTTGTAATTATAAGAATGTTATTTTTGACTCAAGTACCTAAGATTGACAAAATGACCGTTATAAACTTAAATAATTACATAATGTTCATAACATGGTAATAAGGGATATAAAAGGAATAATTAACATGAAAAAGGTTCTTAAGTAAATAGGAATTAACTCTAGTTTATTATTCAGGAAGTTAAAGAACGGTGGAGTCAGGACAGGACGTAAGGTAAGTGAACTTCTTAACCCAATTTCCATTCATTGGGTTAATCTCCTACTTTCAAATTATGTCATGATATTATTATGTCTTATTATGTATTTTTACTTTCTTTATGTGTACCTATAGAGAATACACATAATAGATCTATTTTATTTTAAAAATGATCTTTTTAAGGACTTCGTCTCAATCTCCTTTCATTGAGGCATATTTGGTTTTATACACAATTTTCTTTTATACGGTGTATAAACCCCTTTGACTTTTACGTTTATTCAAAAGGAATCTTTTTTATATGAAGAGTTTTACTAAACGACAAAAAGGGAATGTTTTCCTTTCTATACTTATGTGGCGACAATGACTTCTCTGCCGTCGTGACCATTATTTGAGTTTCGGCTTCCTCTACAAGCCATCATTTTTTTAATGAAAAATAAATACAAAGTTTTAACTTGCTTTTATTTTGGTATTGAAAATGGGTTTGAAATCATTTTTATTATATCAATGTGTTGTATTGACATCTTGTGATTGAAATGTGGATATGTTATGTTTCCTTTACACATGCTTTTTGTGATACGATTATGTTATTGTTTATGATATGTTTAAACCTATTCATATGAGGAATGCATTGGACTTAATAAGTGACGGGTGGAGCCCGCTATAGCTCCTAAATGCATCCGTAGGTCTCATGAGACAAACTAGTGTCTTGGCACAAGGCCTTGACAAAATCTTATTTGTGGTCTTGGCACGAGGCCTTGACTACGTGGTTATGATAGTCTGGCATTATGCATTCCATCATTATGAAAGTGGTTAATGATATTGCATGTGATTATTCGACCAGTAGAATATCCATGTGAATAAGTAAATGGCATTATCTCATTTTACATTTTCCATATTATGTTGAAGTTCATGTTTAAAAGGCTTTTGTTTTAGTTATACATTTCCTTAAATGTTAATGTTTATTTATGAAAGCTTCCGCAATATTGTTATCCTTACTGAGCATCTGAGCTCACCCCTTTCAATGTTTTAATATTTTCCAGGATGTGAAGAAGTATTTTATGAATGACCTGCAGGGATTATCAGAAGAGGATATGAGTGTGGTCTATGGAGACTTTGTTATTGTATTTTTCACTTTATGATGTAATGTAACGTTTATGAATGTATCTAGTGTTTCCAAGGCTACTAAACTAATTGGTCATTTGAGACTTGATCTTTTGTGATCATGCCAATGTTACGTAGTAATGCACCGACTCCGAGTAGCTGGGGTCGGGGCGTTACAGTTTGTATCAGAGGCAGTTTAGTACTAAACTTGGAAGCTAGATTTAGATAAAATCTGATTATAGCGCATAGCCCAAAGATAGACTTTGACGATTAGTATAGAATAACTTCCTAGAATTTTGGTATTATAGAGATTTTGTGAGTTTTCCGAGCAATAAATCCCTGTCTGGATACGAGCAGGTAGAGGTGGCTCTGGAACATATGTACCTAGGGGTAAAACCCAAAAACACCGCTTTGAGATAGACTCGAACAAGAACTGGTGCACGAAAATGGGCCTTGCTGCACTCTTGGTTACGAAACTCTTGGGGGATATTCTTAGGATAATTCTCGTTTTCTTTACAAACCACTATAAAGGGTTATGAGTATATACTTTCTCAAGGAAAACATTTTTATGATTGTGGATTATATCCATAAATAGTTCAATTTATGTTAAGTATTTTATAAGTATGGAATTATGTATTTTGATTCATAAACTAATCTCGTTTATTCCATTGTATAGAAATGGCGCCTAGTGGAAGAAATGGAAACCGTATCAATGCACACACTCAGCGTAGGGATTTCCCTCCTTCTCAAGAAAATTATTGTGCATCTGGAGATACAACTCGTGCTGATCAACATATTACCATACTGGGACAACTCACTCAGGTTATGAATAATAACCTTACTCATATGGAGAACCCTGATCTACAACGCGGAGGATCAATGTTAGACTGCTTCATGAGGCAACAACCACCAACATTTAATGGGGGTAAAAATCCATTAGTAGCTGAGCAACAGATAAACTCCTTAGAGAAAATATTCCACGCCTTGGGGAGTAGTGAAAGGGAAAAGGTTATCATGGCAGTTTACCGCCTCACTGGAGATGCCGATCAATGGTGGTCGCTGATTCAAAACACAAAGGAAGATGAAGAAGTATCAAATATGGAATGGAGAGAGTTCAAAGATCTTTTCTTAGAAAAATACTTTCCACATGACCATCGAGCAGATATGGAAAGACAATTTTTGAGTCTGAGAAAAAAGGAGGATGAGAATGTCACAATGTATGAGGCCAACTTTACAAGGTTAGGGAGACATGCTGCAGATTATATACGTAACCCAAGAAGTAAGATTGATGATTTCTTTGATAGGTTAAAACCATTTCTTCATCGAGCTTTAGTATCACAATCTTTCTCAACATACGAAGATATTGTCTCATGTGCAATCAAGACGGAAAATGAATTCTCTAAGTCTCATGACTTTAAAGCAAAGCAAGAAAAGGAGAGAACTGTGGAACAAAAGATGGATAAAGGGAAAAAGGGAAATAAGGATTTTCCATTATGCGATAATTGTTGGAAGAATCACCCTGGTACTTTCCTAAAGGGAATGGGAGTTTGTTAAAAATGTGGAGAAAAAGGTCACCAGGCTCGTGATTGCAAGGGAAAGAAAAAGGCAATCAATGTTGAATGTTTCAATTGTAGGGAAATGGGACATTATTCAAATGAATGTCCTAAGCGTCAGGAAAACATACCTCAGAAAAGGCCAAGGGATCAAGGCCAAGCTTATGATGTTACTACAGTTGAAGTTGAATAATTAATGAATTGGTGCTTTTGGACTCATGGATTATATTCTGGTTATTAGAATAATGTGATATATATAAGGATTGTACTATAGTACTTGTTGTTTCAGTAAGGTTTTAATATGATGAAGTTAATCATATTTTAAGTATGTGACAATAAGAGAAGCTTTACATTGTTTGGGGAATCTGACGTTACAATTGATTTTGGAATTTAGAGACCTTTTAGAAAAAGTCTGGACGGAGGTATTTTGGATAACTATAAAGGTTGGAATGGATTAAGTTGATCTTTGGATAGTATTGTTTATGGTTAAAACATTTCTGAAGATTATTTTTGGAATATTATAATACTATAGTTTTATGAAAAGGAAAACCTGCAGGGTGGGGAATAACCCATCGTGTCGGACAAAGCTGTAGGAATCGAACCCACAACCATTGTGCGACATGCCTTTATCACCTACCACTATCCTACAAGAAGTACATGGCTAATACAAAATAGTTTTACTAATCTAAATGGTATGTGTTAATATTTGGATCCTTATTCAATCAGTATAAATAGAATATTTTTGAGTTCTATTATCTTTTTGAGTGATAGATGAGTTTGTGGTAGAAAATAGTTGAATGTTGAAACTCTACTTGTCAAGCATAAATATATATATATACATATATCTTATTCTATGAATAAATTAATTCTTAAAATTTATTAAAGGAATATTAAAACAAAAATGTGTTATCCTAATACCTTATGTCTTGTTGAACTGATGATATTTTAAATAAACATATATTGAAGGCTTTGATGCCCTCAATTTGACACTTTTTTGTGATTGATGACCTCAATCACTCCCTACAAATATTTACGTTTTTCCTCTAATTATATGTCTCTAATTTCCACCAATGTTCTCCTTATCGAGATCATAATTTGGTGGTGACTTTCTTATTTTCATTTCCCTCTTATTAAGGCTAAATTTTATTAACCTTATTTCCGATGTGGGTTTTCCACAAAGGTATTTTCTCTTTTCAACCTGTTATTTACAAGTAAAAATTTTAAATTGCGAGGACGCAATTTATTGAAGGAGTGGAGAATGTAACACCCCGAGCTTCCATGATACACTTCTCATTCAATAATGCAATAGCTTACATTGTATGTAACTTCAAGTTCTAACACACCGCAACTAATCAAAGTAGCCGTTATGAATAGTAATAACCACATTTTAAATTTATAGAAATGTTATATTTCAAAACGGACTTCATTTTTGTATTCTTAATATTGAAATTAGCCTATGTTGAATTTTTTGTAATTTTCTGAGAACTTCAAAATTTTTATGAATAGTGAAAAATACTTAAAACAACATTTTTTAATCAAAATAATTTATAGTGATAAGTTATACTATTGAGTGGTTTTAAAGTATAATTAGAATATATTTTTACAATTTTATCCAATGGTGGACATTAGAATTAATTTAGCATTGAAATCGGGCATGAACAATTGTCAATCTTTTGATATAAATTGTTTCTTAAAAACACGCTATTTGTTGTGACAGCAAGAATTAATTATAAAATTAATTAATGCAACTTGTATGATTGGTATTTTTTAAATTAGACAACATTTTTGAATTCAGAATATCAATTATAGCTTACGGTGAAATTTTGGCATTGTTCTGAAAAACATCAATTTTTGATGAATAGTGAAACCACTAAGTGGTAGTTAAATAACTGATTTTTCGTTTAAATGAAATATTACCACTTCTGTGATTTGATTTTCAAAAATCCGACATACATGGTTGTCATTAAAAAGTAAAATGTGGTTCAATGAGATTAAAATAATTTTTGGTGAATAGTAACTTTTAAGTTCTTAATCGCGATTAGAGGTAATTAGTGTAGTTTAAGTTAAAAATAATGTTTTAATAATATGAGATTAGCTTGACACATGTCCAACCCTCATTGGATATTCCATGGACGACCCAGAAAATCCATGGGTCATCTTGGGGAGCCCATGGAGCCACTTTAGTAGGAAAATGACATAAATACCTTTTATTTAATGTTAAAGTAAAAAATGACACAAACATGAAATGTTTTACTAAAACAATTTTTACATGGGGTTATACAAGTCATATTTTTGACTATAAATAGTCATTGGAAAGATAAAAATATTTCCTACATCATTGTATTTGTTTTATAGTTTTTAGACATTAAATAAATTAAATTATTTATGGCATCATGATGATGCAGTGATGACCTCATTATTTAAGGATTTAAATAAAATAAACAGATAATGTAAAATCCAAGGCTTACACTTGTCAAAAACCTATTGGATGAGTATATTTAGAACACGTATCACCTTAGACTCGAATTATATAAGGTTGGGACCTCTAAAATCTGAGACTTATTTTATAATAAAGTGACTTTTCTTTACTTTCCAAGAGTGCCCCTCCTCTCCACTTATAAAAGGCCCCCAACTCTACCACCTCATTCACACTTTCAAGCCATTTGGCTAGGCCAAACTCTGCCCAAATTCTCTCCCAACTTCCCCCTATTACTCCTAGAAGCCTCACTATAGGAAGAACTATTCCCAAGGAAGCCTTTGGCTCAAATCAAAAAGAGTTACCCGATTTTAAGGTAATGTCTTCTCTAATGTTATTTTGTTTAATTTTTCTTCACCAACCCCCTAAACACTTTTTATTCATTTATTTTTTAACAAAACCAGTATCCTCAATATACTAGGATGTTTTTATGAGAAGTAGTCGAGATACACTTACACACACCTACATCTAATTGTTAATGAACATACTGTTTCTGTGGATGGCGAATTTCTGCCTCACGAAACGATGATTGTTCAACACTCATAAAACACCTTCAAAGGTGGCCATTAAGATGTCACTATATTTATAACTGATATATAATATGTTTATGTTTTAATTAAGGTTCTTTATTTTTCATTTATGGCATACCTTTATTGTTTCCATTATGGGTAAACGCGCTATTTTCATTTTAGGAAGTGCGGACTACCGCCCCCTCAAGGTGATTTGAATTGTTAATGCCATATGTGGGATGTATAAAGGATGGAGTAAATAATATTATATATGAAGCTATACTGGAATTATAATATACCTTTATATCATTATGATTTCATTAAATATGAAATAGAAATGAAAGTAGCGTTCATGTGTACCTACGGCTTACCGTCTCCATGAACGGTGTATTTCATTTCTTACCTCTAAAAGTTATGGAATATTATAAATGCATGTATATACTGGATATATATGAGATATATGATATCTATATCATGAATATAATTCTGGATATAATGGATATATCACCACATGAACAACTTGTAATTATAAGAATGTTATTTTTGACTCAAGTACCTAAGATCGAAAAAATGACCGTTATAAACTTAAATAATTACATAATGTTCATAACATGGTAATAAGGGATATAAAAGGAATAATGAACATGAAAAAGGTTCTTAAGTAAATAGGAATTAACTCTAGTTTATTATTCAGGAGTTTAAAGAACGGTCAAGTCAGGACAGGATGCAAGGTAAGGGAACTTCTTAACCCAATTTCCATTCTTTGGGTTAATATCCTACTTTCAAATTATGTCATGATATTATTATGTCTTATTTTGTATTTTTACTTTCTTTATGTGTACCTATAGTGAATACACATAATAGATCTATTTTATTTTAAAAATGATCTTTTTAAGGACTTCGTCTCAAATGAAATATTTTTTATACGAAGTGTTTTACTAAATGACAAAAAGGGAATGTTTTCCTTTCCGTACTTATGTGGTGACAATGACTTCTCTGCTGCTGTGACCATTATTTGAGTTTTGGCTTCCTCTACAAGCCATCATTTTTTTAATGAAAAATAAATACAATGTTTTAACTTGCTTTTCTTTTGGTATTGAAAATGGTTTTGAAAGTGTTTTTATTATATCAATGTGTGTATTGATATCTTGTGATTGAAATGTGGAAATGTTATGTTTCCTTTACGCATGTTTTATCTGATACTATTATGTTTTGGTTTATGATATGTTTAAACCTATTCATATGAGGAATGCATTGGAATTAATAAGTGACGGGTGGAGCCCGCTATAGCTCTTCAATGCATCAGTAGGTCTCATGAGACAAACTAGTGTCCTGGCACGAGGCCTTGACTACGTGGTTATGATAGTCTGGCATTATGCATTCCATCATTATGAAAGTGGTTAATGATATTTCATGTGATTATTCAACCAGTAGAATTTCTATGTGAATAAGTAAATGGCATTATCTCATTTTACTTTTTCCATATTATGTAGAATTTCATGTTTAAAAGGCTTTTGTTTTAGTTATACATTGCCTTAAATGTTAATGTTTATTTATAAAAGCTTCCGCAATATTGTTATCCTTACTGAGCATCTGAGCTCACCCCTTTCAATGTTTTAATATTTTCCAGGATGTGAAGAAGTATTCTATGAATGACCTGCAGGGATTGTCAGAAGAGGATATGAGTGTGGTCTATGAAGACTTTGTTATTGTAGTTTTCAATTTATGATGTAACGTAACGTTTATGAATGTATCTAGTGTTTCCAAGGCTAATAAACTAATCAGTCTTTCGAGACTTGATCTTTTGTAATCATGCCAATGTTACGAAGTAATGCACCGACTCCGGGTAGCTGGGGTCGGGGCATTACATCTTTTGTGCATTATAGTCATAGACATGATAATATTCCATTTAAGATGAACAAAACATGGGGTGGTAGAGAAGCATGAGGCAAGTACTAAAGGATTTCATAGTTCTCCTACACTAATATATTCCATGTCATAGGTCCCTATTATTATGTTAAAATATATTATGCTATTTTTTCAAAGGATTATATCCTTCGTATTAGAGTTTTTTTAATTCCACAAATCATTCAATTAATGAATTGTAATATTCTAATTTGTGAGGATGTTTAACTTCATGGAATTAAAAAATAATCCACAAATATATTCATATATTAATTAATATATGATTTTATTATGGTCTACAGAGGGTATGAATACATGAACATTGTGGGAACTCTAAGAAACATTCTCAATGTGATCCTATGTACAATAAATTATTTTAGGAAAGTACATTGGGAGATGGATCATTTGAGGGGGTGTCGTTTTCAATGGAGTAGTGGTTTTTATATACAAATATATTATGAAATTGTTTGCTGTAATGAAAACAAAATTATTGTTCTATTGTGGCGTCTACCAAATTTTCATAGATTATATTGAAAAATTCCCCTAATATTACAAGATAGATAATAGAGAAAATAGACAAGTGAAATTCATCCAAAACATTCTGCACAAACATATAAAAAAAATTCATAGTGTACCTAGAAATTAAGGGAATATTTCAGTATTTTCTTATATGAGATGAATTCACCCACAAATTCATTATCCCTATTTTTTCATTTAGATAGTTCTATGATACTCATCATCGGTACTATAGTGCTAAAATTATAGCTGAACTATTAGTAGGTACAATACCAACTAATTATGGACCCCAGTTGAAAATAGCTATACTAAATGAAATTAGCTGACTTCAAAATCTGGATGAGGAATTAAATTTTATATTTATAATATAGAATTGGGGTATTCAAAATAAGTAAATATTTAGAGAGGAAATGAAAAAGTGATTCTTTATGTCACGTGTACCTTTGAATAAGTAAAACCAAGAGTTTCAAAGACTATATATAATTTTAAATATTTCACCCATTATTATAATACATTATTTTATGGCTGTACCAAATATGGTTTTTTCCCAAGGAATCTGTACGTCGAGTGAGATAAATTTTTAGGTTTTTAATTGGTGGATATCCATTTGTCTTCCCACACGATAGAATACTAACTTGTAATCTAAATTGGTTTTGATATTGTATAGAAAGGTCTTATTGATACTCATTAGAGGTAGATATATATATAAATTTTCTACATATCATCTATGAAGAACCAACTTCATTATTCGTAATGTGAATATAATAAAATATGATTTCTTCGGGTTCTATAGGAAGGGTTTCATGGTTATCTTAAATATACCTATGTTCATGATAGTATCCTTGGAGAAGCTCAGTGTGGAGATTCTTGTATCCATCATGACCTGTGAGCAATGTAATTATCCTAAAATTATTTGTATTTTCTTATTTGGTATTGGAAAAAAAGGATATCTCTATCCTTATACTTTTTTTCTTATTTTGATGGGTGTCTATGAGTGGTATACCAAAGGGATATTCAATTTCAATGGACTTTGAATAATGGATGGAATAAAAAGAATAATATGTATTACTTGTCACTATTGACCCTCTCATGTAATAAATTCAACAAATAAAAATTCATTAGTTTTATGATTTTCATAATTGGAGGGATCTATTATGATGGATTTAACTCTGGAAATAGTTAGTGGTGTATAATTGCATAAATTTTATTATATTACAGCTAAAAGTATATGTTATTACCTCCAGAGTGGAAGAAATGTCATAAATTAATTCATTCCATATTCTAAAATTTTCACATGTGGAGATGCTTATTAAAAAATTCTTATTGATCATTATGAGATTAAAAATACATTTTCTAGAAAATCATGAAATATCCATGAAATTTAAGATGATGATATACTAAAATCATTTTATGATATGACTTTAGGAATTGTAGACCAAGTGCCTAATAATGCTCCAAATTCTATTATAGGTCCACTAATCATAGTAATGGTGGTTTATCATCACTCAATTGTTCTATTAAATATTTTATTTTTTCATTCATTAATAGAATGATGGAAAAATTTAGAATATAAAGTGTCCAGAACTCAATTGTGAGATTCAATGAATCTAGGGCCTCAAAAAAACATTCATGGTCATCCTAATATTTCTCAGTGTGAAAATAATTTTTAATGTCATGGAATTTCATTAGAAGGATATATTAATAAATACTTAGTTTTGGATCTCTAAGTTGTTATTAAATCTCTTTAGAAACTCCTCCACCAAATGTTATTTTTTTTGTTGAGATATATTACTCTTCATATTTGTTAATATATTGGAAGTGCATTTTCATCCTCTTATAATTGTTGATCATTATATGTTTGTGGAATGGAAATATTTTTCTCATCAATATCTAGTTCTAGGATGGAACATGAAAACAATCAAATGAAAACAATTATAAGTAGAGATAAAAGTTACTAAAGGTTCTAAGGATGGATAAATTGTTAGTCTCTATAAATAATCTTTAACATCATCTATATATAGGTAATTATTAAGGTACCCTAAGAAAATTTTGAACATTAGGATCTATTATAGACCTCCATGTTTGATGGGTTATTTCAAATATTTAAATTTGTGGTGGTTGAAAAATCCCTCCAAAATCCTTATAGGTCCGTAATTAAAAATTATTAAATGTAATCTCATGTTTTTCAGAAGGAAATCCTTCGACAGTGATGTGGATTATAAAAATTTGATATATTTTTAGATACATGAGCAGTTATTCCGTAGGGATTATTTTTTATAACATAAAGATGACCATAAGGATTCATTGAATCACCTCTACCTTAGCTAGGAATTTTTTTTTGGTAAACATAATTGGTAGCTGAAATGGAAGGATATTTTCACTAAGAGAAATTTGTTTATAATATCGATATGGGGCCACAACTTCCATATCTTTCTTGACCATATAACAAGTTGGGAGAGTTCTTTATTTTTTGTATTATTGTAAAATGGAATTTATTACCCTCTTATTTACATGTTTTGAGGGGGAATATGTATGAGGTCACCCAAGTTTCATGTTAGATGTCCCCAAATACACATAAACATAGGATTGTAGGATTTTTAATCGGTGGTTTTCTTACAAAAAAACCTCACTATTTGCTTTAATTATAGTACACAAATATTTTCATGTTATTTTAATTTGTTGTGATCATTTAAATCTAGGTTAAAAATCATATAAGATGATTGAAATTGCATTTGTAGTGACCCCAAGACCGAAATCCCGGTGTCAGTTCCAAGTACTATTATATTGGCATAATATACAATTAATCACAACCCCATGGACTTGTAAGTTTAATAGTCTTTATAAACTAGATAAATACATGAGTCTTACATAACATTTGAAAACAAAACTAAAACATATATTTTTTTAAAATAAATTTATTTAATCTAGAATATCCAAGAATTTAAGTCATAGTACACTTCAGGTAATCCAGGGGAAAGGTAAAAAAGGGTGGGATGAACTGCTCAATATGGGATGAATACTGTGAATGAAATTATGAATCAATGATATAATTAAATATGATAAGTTAATAACTAAAAATGAATTCCATGTAATCAATGAACTGATAGGGAAGTGGATAAATAATATGGGATCAGATGTAACTAAAAAAGTTTAATTTAAATAACATTATTATAATTGTATGATGAGGAAGAATCAATATGGATTTGTAAATAACTAAAATAAAATTCCATTGAAACAATAAAGTAAGAATTAAATACATCTATTTATTTTTTCACTTTGAAAGTATCATAAATAATTATAATTTAATTCTAAATTAATAAAACATATAATTATTTGATGCCATGTTTTCTATGTACATGATAATTTTACCAAAAAGGCCTTTCACAAGATAGTTCAAAACATACTGGTTAAAAACCCACATAACTAAGGCTAGTGAACTGGTTCATCCAATGAGACTGTAGATTCATCAAGTAGATATATCTATACAGGTAACACCTATGTAATAAAAATCCAAATCATTCATCATATATCAAATAATCAATTCAATTACTAAACAATGTGACTTATGAAATACCTATATTGAGTAATGAATACAGATTAATCAACATTTCCACATATATCAAACAAATTTGAATTAAAAACCATATATCAAAATTATATATAGTTTAATCAATAAAAAATAATTTCGATTAATAATGATATTTATAGGGAATTTAATATCCCTTTATCATAGAAAAGTGAACATTTCAAGGGAATTTTATTGACTACAAAAATGAATCAAGGAATTGAATGTAAATAAATTCCTTTGAAAAAAATTAAGATAAACCATCAAGATGGAGAATGAGGATGGTATCAATATCAAATATCCCCAGTGAAGTATATTTAAAATAGGTATATTGTTTTAATGTAAATAATAAAAAACATATCCTCAAAAAAATGATGAAAATATTATTTTCCTTTATAAAAAAAAATTTAAAAAAAATTTAATACAAAATTTAATATATATATAAATTTATTGAAAAAATAAATCATAAAATTTCAATTTAAGATTTAATGAAATGATAGTTATGTTACTGTGTAATTACATACAGTCCATAAAGAACATTCATTTTTCATGGTAAAACACTTAAAAATGGGCATTGTTCAGAAAGAAACAAATATGTTCATTAGAAAAAATTTCAAAAAATAAAAAAGTATGTATATATTTTAAAAAATAATTAAATTATGAAAAAATAATTTTAGAAAACCCTGTTAAAAAATGGATATGTAATATAATATATTTCTGAGAAAAAATATAAATGAAGTTATATTTAATTAAAACAGTAAATAAATAATTATAAGTTCCAATGTGTGTAAAATTAGTACATCAGTTGAAAAATCAAGAATATCAACAGGGGAAGAAAATTAATTTTCTTATTATAAAATCTTTCCTATATTTTACTTTAATGTAAATTCATGAATAAAGAGTCTCAATTATAAGGAAATGTGAAATAAACCCTTAAAATGATCATAATGTTTAAGTGATAATTAATAAATGAATAAATTATTTGTATAAAATATAAATCAAAATAAAAAATTATAAATAATAAAATAAACACATCAAATTAATTATACACATAATCATATACTATTAATAACCATGAGGACATAATATAACCCAATGAAAAGAAATTTTTTTATGAAATTTTTATCTCTTGGTAATATATAATTCACATATCCTTATATAAAATAATTAAACCTTGATCTTTCATTACCTTCAATAATTATTTATTAATTATATTACATGTCCATGGTAAATATATACACCATATTAAAGTAATTAGGTTCATAACCTTAATATATCACTTAATGAAATAAATTTGAGATGAAATCCATTACTTTGTGCTTCTCTTTTGATGAATTCTCATTAACATCATTTATATGAGTTTAAATAATGTTATAAAAAATACAACCTCTTTAATATTTTTAATATCATATATTTTTATTTTAAATTATATTTTCACCCTTTTCTTAATAATTATTCATTATTTTCATTATTTCGGTTGTTAATTACTTTTTTTGAGAATGTTTTGCCTTATTTTTTTCATATTACTAAGATAATGATTTCATATTATCAAGAATATAAAAAAATATTTCATTATCATACATATTCGTTATATATTTATTTTAATTAATCCATTAAATTTGGTGATATATAATTAAATACAACTTTCATGGAGATGGTAGGTTGTCAGTACACATGAACACGGTTTCAATTTTCTTATTGTATTATAAAAAATAATAATACATTATATATATATATATATATATATTATAGAATAATTTTTATTTCATATATATAACATATTCTTTTTAAAACCATCCTTAATATATTCCATGTTAAGCATTAATGAATCTCATCTCATCGTGAGGTTGTAGTATGTTGTACACATGAATGGCATTATTGAATTCTATAAAATTTAAAATCATGATGGTATGTATGATATAATAATTATATAAACATTTTAAAATCATAATTATTATATATATATATATATATAATATGAACAATAAATCTATCATTATTTCAAACCATCACTTGTGTTAATGAAAAAAACTAACTACATCGGTTTGTGAGGGGGTAGTCTCCCATACTCATAAGAAATGATTTTATAACTCATTTGATATAATTGAGTGAATGTTTAGTTAATATAAATAACCTAAAAACATATCATTATATGGGATATACTGGTGTTATTATATATTCAATTTATAGTCATAACGGATGGAGTTTTGGGAGGAAATAATATAAAAATGATTTTAAAAAAACAATACCACTTTATTGGATACCTTTTTAGGTATAAACTAATAATCTAAAAGTTTTTCATTAGAATTATATATTGATCTCATAATTAGGTGAAGAAATTTTGGGAAATATTTGGTAGGTATTTTCTGAACAAATTTTATTTGAATGTGTTATGTGGATAGGAGAGGTGGTGGATTTTTTTAAGTGGGTGAGTGACACCATTGTAATGGTTTGAATGAGTGAATTCAACACATGTTTTTTCATGTCACTTGGAAAAAATAATGGTTATCTGTTGATAATAGAATGGATATGGTCAAACTATATCAATAAAATGGTTTTGGAATATTTTTTGTTCAACTTTAAACCTTATATTCTTTGTTCATCTTCTAAGTAAATTAATTATCTCCTTAATCATTGTAAATAAATATAACTATTTGGACTTATGATTTTACTTAAAAAATAAGTTTACATAATTAGAAATTGTAAGTTATTATGATTCAAATTATGTAATAATTTATTATAAATTTAATTTAAATAATTTGTAACATTTAATTTAAATTTAATCCTATGGATTGGACATGAAAGACCATTTTTAAATTGAAAATGTTTACAAGATTACAAATTCATTATATCAAAATTAACCATGAAATTTATTTCCAATGATGTAAATTGGATTACTAGATTTTTAATTTAATTTTAATTTCTCTAAATCAATTTCATAATACAATGTAACATTATAAATTATTTAAATGAAAAATATTTTTTCATATGAAATTTAGTATTTTTCACTATTCGTCAAAAAATCAAAATTCTCATTAAAATTTCAAACAATTTAACATAAGATAATATATATATTACTATTTCAAAAAAAAAATATTTTTCCATATAGTTTTTGAAATATTTGAAAAAAATAATTTTATATTATGTGTCCCAAGAGTGACTGAGTCATATTTTAGGAAAATATAGTTTTTCACAAATAAGTTCTTCTTCATTTATATGATAATTATTATTATTTATAATAAATAGATAGATAATAAATTTGTGTTAATTTTATATTTTCTAAGTTTATTTAATCCTTTTCATTGAAACCATTCCAATTTATTTGTGATAACTATAATATTAAATAATAATATTAATAGTGTATTTTTGTTCCGTAATACTCGGTCTTGCAGGTAACACAACATAAACATAGCATTGTGTATAATTCTAGCTATATAATAGATTGAACATATTTAAAATAGTATATATATATATTAAAGTCTCAGTAATTTATCTACCATTTTATTATTGGTGTTGTGGGTTATACAAGATATTGAATATGATTTTTATATTTTAAAATTTTTGGGTGTTACATTCTCCCCACATAAAATAAATTATTTCCTCTCGATTTAAACATGATCATTGAAATCAGGGGTTAAGATTTTTGGAAATACCATATAACACCTCACTACCTTTCTGTTAGTTATGTTTTGATATATTTTTGGGTTTCCATTCTTTTATTCATTGATCAACATTATTTAAACCTTAATTGGGAGGATAACTATGATGTTAAAGTCACAGATTTGTTGGATTTTCCTATTTTCCAAGGAATTTTAAATTATTCATTGTGTAGTTACATGACGTGTAAGAGGACTACTTGATGTGTAATAGAATGAGTACAAATTTCTTGAACTGGATTACACATTGTAGGAATTTTACACATCTTATAAGGGGTTACACATCATGTAATTTGATAAAACATGTTTTTTATCCAAGGAAATGTATTTTTCAGTGTAACTTAAAAATGAATGTTTTTCATGATTTTTAAAGGTATTACAGAATATTTAATTCAATGTGTTCAAGTTTTTAGAGTTCCATGAGGGTGTTTGTGGGATCATTTGTTCTTTTAGTGATCTCTTCTAGGACAGATCTCTTGTCCTAAATAATTTTTAATGTCTTCCTTCAATACAGATTGATTCGTTTAGTAAATAGTAAGAAGTAATAGGCTGTTCATCTGTCTAGGTAATAATGCCTCTAAATTTACCTTATTTTTGTGGTTATGGAACCTTTAATTTTAGAAATTAGTAATTAGATGGTGTTTTTTATCAAACCTTTTCAACCTCTAGTCATGCCTTATCTTCTGAAGGCATATATTATAGTTTCAAATCCCTTTTGTCAAATGTGGTTTGGTTTTCTATGCATTTTAGGTATGTGGATCTATTCAATTATTATAATTTCATGAATTCATTATATTTATTATTTATTTATTGATATTTTAAATGGTATTTTATGTGTTTAAATATAAAAGGGTCATGTGTTCATATTTGTAAAGGGGTTTTCTTTGAAAATGGAATCATATTGATTGAAATGGAAAATGGATTTTAAAACCATTAAGTATACTGTCTTGGTTTTGAAATTGTTTTATAGAAATTTGAGAATTATTTTTAAATTAGAAACTATGAAACCTTGCTCAATAGGGTCCTTGGTTAAATTGAGATAGAGACACAGGTATCCTTAGTGTGTGTGACACCACTAGAAAGTAAACTATTATATATTAATGCTCATTTAAAGGCCTGGAGGTTATTTTAGATCTATATTTATTTCTTGTTTGGATTTTTAGTGTCTATTACATATTTTCCCATAATATAGATCATGAATGTAATTTTCATTGTTGATTTGGCTTGTTTATTACATGATAGATTATAAAATGGATGTTTTATCACATGTATATCAATATTTTTCTATCATTTCATTCTTCTTTCTCACATAGAAAACGTGGAATGTAATTTTCAAAAACTCAAGGATTATTTGAGAAAGGATATCAAATATATTTATCTATAAAAAATATTGTAAAACCATTTATTCTTAAATCATGGAATTTTTAATTCTTGTTATTATAATTTTCATTGATCTTTTAGTAGTATCCTATTAGGCTATATTACCCACACTCGTATTCTTCCTATGGTCAATTGTAGATCCTTTTTTATATGATTTAGGTAAAATGAATAGCATTATGTAGCATACATTCTTATCTTTACATTACTATTTCATTTTTGGGTATTTTGGAGGTGAATTTTTGTAACATGGTGATGTTTCATATAAACATTTCTTTTATTTGTGTTTTATTCTATTTGGATTAGTTTTATATCCATTGTTTCAACTTTTTACCCAAGATTTAGGTTTGTTTCTTATATTTTAGACTTTTTTATCTTTTTTACACCACCTCATTAATGGGACGGATCGTGTGGCTGGTATAGTTATCATGGGTTGTTCTATTACAATTTTTTATTAGTGGGGTTACTCAGCCTCACGTAAATTATCATTTCTAGAGTTATCTCAGTGTCTTGGATAGAATGGGGTGAGATTTTCATAATATAGACAATAGGTGTTGAAAAGGGGCCTAGTCAAATCAATCATGTGACGTAAAGATAATTTGTATGGGTGGTCTTAAAAATAATTACTAATTCAAATACTGAGAATTTATATTCATTTGAATAAATTGTATGGGATTTTTATTTTAAATAACCAATATAAAACTTCTAAGGAAATGGTGTGTGTACATTTGTTTGAATTAATTAAGTGGGAAGTTTATTTGGATTGTACAATTAAAAAAATATTTCCTTTTTTATAGGATGCATAACCTTTTTAAATTCTAATTATTTTAAAGAATATTTGTTATTCTTGTTTCTATGTTAATGGTTTATGAATATTACTATAGATTATTGGTTATTTTATACTTGTTATAATACAATGTTCCCTAGAAATATCACCCAAATATTAGAGGGGAAGTTTTAATTTAGTTCCCCTAGGAATATCCTCTAGTGGACCCTTCTATTGTTGAAGTAGTGATTTGTACCATTTAGACTCTAGGTTCAGTGGGACAAGTAAACATAGGTCAAGTAGTGGATTATGTCTAAGAATTTACTGAAACAAATATAATAGTTTTTTGTGGTGAAAAAGGAACACATGATTCAAACATTTGGCTTAAACAGATTGAGAGGTTATTCAAATTCATGAAGCCTATTTAATATTCTATGTGTGTTTTTTCAAGTATAACTTTAATGGACTGAAAAGAAAATTTTGGGACTCAATAGTGAAATCTATGTTTCATGAAGGTATTACCTAAATATATTTCAAGAATATATTCAATCATAAATTTTATCCTAGTAATTTACATGTTGAAAATACCCTTGAATTTCTAATATTGGGATAGGGGAGTATAATATTCTATAGTACTCCACCCATTTTTCTATGTTGGTTCACCTGCCACCATAGCCTATCAACAATGATTTACAAAAGTCATGGAGGTTCGATATGGGGATAAGGGATGATGTTTTCTTGATTTATGTCCTTTGTTCCTTTTGTTCATTGTCATGGTATTGGGTAAAATAGTTTTAGTTGAGGCAGACATTACTGGATGGAAAGGATTGTGAGGAGCTTTAGTGGGTATAACAGTTATCTAGGGTGCTTCTTCTAGTATGAAAATAAAGTGCAAGAGTTTTCATTTTTCTATAAATTCTATTTTAAGGGCCTATATTGTTAAGAAATAGGTTATTTTACACTAGTGTGGGAGGTGTCTTCATACCAAGCCTCATTGTACAGAGGCTCCTAGATAATTCCATCTTTTTAATGATTATGAAAATTTGAATCATTTATGTGATAAGATCTCCAAAGGTGGTATGGAAGGATCCACTTTCACCAAGGGGTATTTGGTTCATTTTTATACATCCAAGGTTGGAGGATCTCATTATTATGGTAAAGGGGATTCCCAAGTGGTTAATTATTAGAAACCTTATGTTTTCAAGTGTGTACCTTAGGAAATTGAAGTAGACCCATATATTTTTAGAGGTAATGTGGTTATCAAGACATATATAGTGATAGATTTATTTGGGATAGGTGGTAATCATTATTTTATATCATCAAATTTGGTTGACATCGTGGGTTTTCATTTGGAGAATATGTTTTCTTATTGGATCTCTCTATGATTTTTTGGAAAGATTTCATAAAAAGGTTTCATCTACCCTACATTTGGAGTGGTGATTTTTGACTTTGATGTGGTTTGGGACTTCTAAGTGCTTGATCCTGAAAAATTTTGATTGATCATGAGAATGGATTTAAAGATTAACATGAAGTCTCAAATATAATTTTATCACTGTCAAGTAAAGCACTTATCAAACGATTGGGTCACTCATGTTATTAATGGTGAGTGGGACTCTAGCTCAGGAAGGGTAGGTCTAGTTGTTCCATATGCCTGTTTAATATCATTCCATTTCATAGAAATTGTTATCGATGCGGTGGAACTATGATTGGTATATTTTATACCTATTGTTGTGTGTATGTACCCTAAGGTCTTTATAGATTGTTTTTATGGATCTCCAACATAGTTATAGGTCAATTCTACTATTGAAAAGTTACCTAGAATGATAACCATGTCTATTCCATCATATCGAATGGAACTTGATATGTTGGTAGAAGTTAATTTCTAGCTGGAGGACCTTGAGGTGAAAGGATTTATTCATCATAGTGTGTAATCATAGGAATCTCTAATACTTTTACTATGAAGGAAGATGTAAGTATTATACTTTTTATTGACTATGTAAAGATGAATCGGGAGTCTTTTAAGAATAATTATCTTCAACTAATGATTGATGATCACTATAATTAGTGTCTGGGCCTCAATGGTTTTCTAATAGTGACTTCTGGTATGGGAACCAGTGGTTGATATTCCTAGAAGAGGATATATGCAAGACATCATTTAAAATTCTATATGGGATTTTCTAGTATTTGGTTATGTCATTAGGACTCACTAACACTCATATGGTATTCAGGGTTAAGATTAACCAAAATTTTTAATAGTTATTAGAACCTTTTTATTTTGTGTTAATGAATGATATTTTGGCAAACTCCAAGAAAGAGGAGGAGCCTAATATCTATTTGGACATAAATATTAAAACATTTGGGTAACATATTTTTTATGGTAACTTTTACAATTGTGGGATTTGTATCTAGGAAGTGAAGTTTCAATGGAATATGATATCTAAGAGTGGAGTTTCTATTTATCTTGAAAATTTTTAGGGAGTTATGGATTTGGAGCATCCTAGAATCATGTGTAAGATCGAAAACATCTTGGGTTTGGCAGGTGAATATAGACAGTTTTTTCTGGACTTATCCACGATCACATATTTGATGAAAGCTTTAACTCGTAAGGGTGTAATGATTGAATGGGATGAAAATTTTTATATATCTATTGGGTACCTGAATATGAGGTTGAATTAAGCACTAGTTTTGATGCATCCATAACCAAATTCATGTTAAGATGTTTTCTGTGATACATCGAGTATGCGTTTGGTATATTCCTGGATGTAGGGGAGACATGTCTTGTCTAATATATCTCCCCCTATATTCCCTCATGAGAATAACTAAACTATCGATGATATTTAGTTGGAAGTTATTATTTATGCTCTCAAAATTAGGTTTCACTATATTCTTGTAGAACAGTTTACGGTATATTATAATCACAAAAACATGATATATATTTTCATTCAATGAGATCTGAACACACAATAAATATTATTATTTGAGTATCTTCAGACATTTAATTTTGATATCATTTATACCATTGGGAATGTTAATGTCAGGTTTGATGCTTTGAATAGAACATTACCGAAATTATAGGTGAAGGAATCAGTTTAACAGTGGTATCTAATGAGTTTTTTTTCCTGATATTATCTTTGAAGTGGAGGAGTATGGTGGACAAGTGTTCATCGATTCGATAAATATTGAATCCATTTTATGACTAAGTTCGACTTGATATGACTATAGAAACTGAGAGCTGATGCTTAGAATAAATATTAATTAGTGGGGAGACATCATGTGGGTTTTCTCAATCTCCTAGTAGAGCATTGTGCTACCATTGCAGGTTGGTTGTTCCATTTTCTTATAGGTGGGTATTGATAGAAAGTTCACACTAGTCATTTTTTTAGTGAAAACATGGGTGGAAATTATGTAGACTGATTTTAGATATCGTAATTGGTGGCCAGGGATGAGGGGTTCAGTTGTTGATTTTGTATCATAGTGTCTCACTTGTCAAAGAGTAAAGGTGGAGTACCAAAGACCAGTCAGAGTTTTTCATCCTTTACTCATTCTAGTTTTAAAGTGGGATAAGATTTCCATGGATTTCATCATTATATTTACATATAATCCAAATGGGAAGGATTATATTTGAGTGATTGTTGACTAATTAACTAAATCAGTGCATTACATTTATAATAATGGAAACAAAAAATGTGGAACCGCTTGGGGACTTGTCTGTATGAGATATTTTGAATCTTAATGGAGATTCCTTTATAGTTGTTTCTAATAGGGATTATAGGTGCACATCTAGGTTATGGAGATTTTTGTAGAAGGAAATGAGTTCCCAGTTGAAAGTAAGCATGGCTTATCAGCCTCAGATGGATGGATATAATGAGATGGATATATAGGTTCTTGGGGAAATTCATTGTGGCTGTGTACTTGATTTTGGTGGATCTTAGGGTAAAATTTTTTATTTTGTTGATTTTTTATATAAATATAGTTTTCATGATTCTATCCTGATAGATCCATTGGAGGATTTGTGTGGAAATCCATTTCGATCTCCCTAGTGCTAGGCAGAGTTGGGAGACTGGTACTTGGTTTGACTGAGTACTTTTGTAGAGAAGATAATGGTGGTTCAGTTGATCCAAAGGAATTTGATCATGTAATAGAGTCATCAAAAATCATAGGTATATTTATAGTGTCATCCACTGGAGTTTGATGTTAGTGATTGGGTTTTTCTTTGAGTTTCCACTACTTTGGACATCATCCGTTGGGTAATTTGGATAAGTTGGCACTGTGGTTTGTGGGCCGCACTAAGATCATTGAGAAATTGGGGAGGGTTTCTTATTGTTTGATGTTACTTTCTAGATTGTCTTATATACATGATAAGATTGATGTTTCCCTATTGTAGTGGTATGTACCAAATCATACCCTTTTGATTAAATGGTATGATGTTTTTATTGAGCCCAAAACCACTTTGTTTGAGTTCCAGTATAGATTATGGAACTCTAGGAGAATGTGATGCATGATAAAAGGTTCCCATTTTTTAAGAACTGTGGATATTTAGTCAGGATTGTTGTGAGATGTGAGAGTATGAGTCATTGATCAGGTAGTTATGTCCAACTCTTTTTTCGGATCAGATATCATTAGCTCTTTCATGGGATAGAAATATTTTAATGTTGGGAGAGTGGAACGCCTTTTTACATATTTATATATGTTTTGATATCAATTTATCAATTTTATTTTTTCATACAATGGGATAGAATATAAAACATTTATTGGAAGGATACTTTTGATGGAGAATTTATAGATTTTTTGTATTTTCATCTTTTCCATGTACTTTTATGCTATTCTATTGGAAGTTACACGATGTATAATAGTAATACATGCCATGTAATAGCCACATGAGAGCTATAAAGAACTGGATTAACCTACAAAATAATGTTACACATCATATAATGGGTTACACATCATGTAATTCAAAACATCAAGTTTTTTATCCAAGTTGACGTATTTTTTTATGTAACTTAAAATATATGTGTTTCAAGATTTTTAAAGGTACTATATGTTTTTTAATTCCATAATATTTTCATTTTAGAGTGTTTTACTAGAGTTTTAGTGCTTATTTGTTTCTACATACTTCTCCCCCCAGTCAGAGATCTTACCCTAGGTGATTTTTGGTATCTTTCTTCCATCAGGATTGATCTGTTTAGCGATTGATTCGTATATTTAGGAAAAATTTCTCTATAGGTAATATTTACCCTCAGTTTATATCTCATTGGTGGTTATTTAACCATTAATTGAAGGGGTTGATAATTGGATGGTGTGTTCTATCAATCATTGTCAGTATATTTTCATTCCTTATCTTCCAAAGGCAGATCTTCTAGTTTCCAATCCCTATGATCAAAGATGGTTGTGTTTTATCTAATCTTGTGCTAGGTATATCTATTTAACTATTATAATTTCATTAATTAACTATTTTTCATATTGAATTTATGAAATTTGAAATGGTGTTGTATGTGTTAACCATGGAAAGGGGGATGGGTCCATGTTTAGAAAGGGGTTTTGATTTGAAAATTGAATCACCTAAATTTGAAATGGAAAATGGATTTTAAAATGCTGATGTATATTAATTTTTCTTTTAATTAGTTATAAAAAACTATCCGTATGGTTTGATAAATGGAAATTGACAAACAATGCATAGTGGGAATATTACAAATGGGTCTTGGTGACAGCACAGACACCCAGCCTTAACATGGTTGTTAGGTCCTTGCCTTCTAAGTACCACTAGTGTCCCCACAGACACATGGTCCCCACCCTGGGGCCCAGCCATGTTCCCGAACAGGTCATCCAATCATTCCTCATCTTTCAAAGGCAGATCTTTTGGTTTCAAATCCCTATTGTCAAATATGGTTGTTTTGTCTCTACTCTTAAGGTAGGTATATCTGTTTAACTATTCTAATTTCATTAATTAATTATTTTTCTAACTGATTTTTTGAAATTTTAAATGGTATTTCATGTGTTGACATTTAAAAGGGGCATTGTTCCATCTTCAAAAACGTGTTTTTATTTGAAAATTGAATCACATTAATTTTAAATGGGAAAGGATTTCCCAACACTGATGTAGATTACTTTTTCTTTTAAAATTTCTTATAAAAATGTTAGAATGGTTTGAAAAATGGAAATTGACAGACATTACACAGAGGGAATGTAAAAACTGGGTCCCAGTGATAGCACAAACACCATTCCTTTACATGGTCGTTGTGTCCTGGCCCGCCATGTGCCACCAGTATCCCCATAGGCACATGGTCCCCACCTTGGGGACCACCCATGTGCCCGAACAGGTCATCTGACTAATGAGAGCTCCCAAAGGCCAACATATGTTCTTTCTAGTGTTCTCTTTCCTCAATCACACACACTGCGTGAAACTTTCAAGAAGGTCACCCACCCTGATTACTAATCCAACCCAAGCACACTTAAAAATGGAGTTCTAATCATGTTGTCTCTTGAAATGGAAGTTTCACCATGTTGACATGAGTCATATCATTTAATAATTTGACCATTTAACATTCTAGGGTGTTACATTCACTTTCCTGCCCCCCTTAGAGAACAACATCTTCGTTGTTGACACCACATCTAAACCTAGGCAGTGCACTGCACTTAAGGTCAAGTTCCTCCTCTTATACCAAATGTAACAACTCCATCCCAATTGCAGCATAGACACCCCGCCTTATCATGTTCACCGGGTCCTAGACAACCAGTTTCCCCATAGACAGATGGTCCCCACCCTTGGCCCCACCCATATGCCAGAATGGGTCATCTAACTAATGATATTCCCCATAGGCCAACACATGTGCTTTCTAGTGTGTTTTTTCCTCACTCATAGGCACCCTGGAAGACTTCTTAGATGGGAACTCATCTGGATCACTACTCCAGCCCTAGAAAGCTTAATTGTGGAGTTCTAATCAGATAGGCTCTAAAAGAGGATGTTTCACCTTTTGGTCATGAGTCATATCATCTATTCATTTAACGCTTTATCATTATGAAATGTTATAGGGAACCTCAGGTTAGTCAAGATAAAGATATGGGAATAATTATTTTCTGTGATACCACTAAAAGGTAACCTATTATATGTTTATTGTCTATGGAGGGCCTTGATGTTAGTTCATATATAAATTTATGACTTATTTGGATTCTGAGTGTCTTGAACATATTTTCCCATATTCTAGAGCCTGAATTGTTAGTTCATTTTTGGTCTAGTTGTTTCTTATCTGATAGATTATTTCATGGATGTAGGATCACATGAATATTTCTATATCAATATAATTACATTATTTTTATGGATTTGGAAAGTTGTCATGTAATTTTTGAAAAATCAAAAATTATTTTAAAAAGGATTTCAAATTTATTTATTTATAAAATTTCTTTTAAAACACTTTTTTTAAGTCTTGGACTTGTTTATTCTTGTTATTATAACATGCTTATATCATTTGGTGGTATCCTACTATTCTCTATTTACCACAACCAACTTCTTCCTATCGATAGTTATAGACAATGTTTTCCAGGATTCTAGTAAAGGTAAGATCAATATATAGCATACATGATTCTCTTTACATTTTTATTTCATTTTGGGTTATTTTGTATGTGAAATTTGTTTAAATAGAGACTAGTTTCCTTGAAATGTCTTTTCTTCTATTTTATCCTATTTTTAGTTGTTCAATATTTTTTTGTATCTGCTTTGTATTCTGGTTATTTTTCTCTTTTTCTAATATTCATGAATTTTTTCTTTATCTTTTTCTTTATCCCACATGGTTAATAGGCTGGATTGGGTGACTAGAATGGTAGGCCCGGGTTGTTCTGTTACAATTTTTTTTAAAACCAAATTCATAAAATCATTAATAAAATACCCCTATAATAAGATATAATGGTATCTAGAAATTTCATATATAATAATATAAATCTATGTTTCTAAGTAAGAGAAAATTTTTAGAAATTGATTATATTAACATGGAAGAAAATCATAAATTTTTATCGAGATTCATTGAATTAATTAGTAAAAACAATTAAAATGGTCAATGTAAACTTAAGGGGGTTAAACCATAAATATTTGATAATTTAAAATTCTATATTTTTAATCAGATATGAATGTTTCTAGATAATATTTTTATTTCAAAAACATTTTCCTAATGCTGAGGAATTCTTTAACTCTCTACGAATATAATGAAATATGATTATATGATGTGTTTATATTTTATAAGTGAAATTTCATCCTTTTTTGTGATTTTATCAATTACAAGTTCATCCCTTACTCCGTGAAATGAATAGTAAAAAATTATTTTTTTATGTCTGAAGCACTAAAATTTAATTTTAACAGATCATGCGATACAAAAACGAGTGAATATTATTTTCCTATATCTCTACCTATTTTAAAAAAAATATGGTTAACACATTAATATCTAATATTAAAATTTAATTACTACCTGTTAATCATTAAAATTTATTATTCATGTTTTTCAACTAAAAAATGATATATTAACAGTGACATCAAATAAGTTAGTGGAAGGCGTGAAACCCCTATCATCCTTCGGTCATCGGATCAATCCCCACCACTTTATCTGATACAACGAATTGTCACCCTTCATGCGGGTTGTCCTTTTTTATAAATTATATTAATATTATTCATATAAATTTTCCAAAAATATTATGGGCATCAAAAAAATAAGGTTAATCATTATATCACATTCTTAAAATATTCTTTAATACAACATCATTTTTCACAAAGTATAATAATATTATTTTACTATTATTAAAATTATATTATTGATCATATAAACTTTAATGTTTATCAATTCTTAAAACTTATGTCTATAAAATTTGAATTCATTTTTCATAAAATAAATTTTCTACTAAAACATATTCATTCCAAAAAATTATAACAAAATATCTGTAATCTTTTGAAATCATACCTTATAAAACCTAAAAATAAATTTTTCTGAATTTAAACATATGATGAATTTTAAACTCATTAAACCATGGTGGTATCCATAACCATATGATAATTAATATATAATTGATTATAAAATTTAACATAATCCTTATATGTTTCATGATTCTTATAAACCAGAATACCATTGGTAAAATACCTTAAAAATTTAAATAATGAATCCCAATACATAAATATTCATACTTTTATTTACAATTATATCATTCCATGGTCAAGGGGATAGACTTTATAATAGTTCATTGACTCGAGTAATCCTCATGTTCCCTACATAAAAGGAAACAAACTATAAATAGTTCATTAGGATGGGATTCATTTCAATCCATCATACTCTTCATTTTTTAGTGGAAATTCTTTCTTTAATAACCTTATATTCCACACATATTTAATTTCTAAATTTTATTGAAAAAATTTCATTGTTGTCTCTTCCAATATTTCTTGCATGATGGAAATAAATCCTTCTTTTAACTGTGGTCCCATATTTTTTTATATAAGAGAGCTCTATCCTTTAATTATTTAGTGAGTCTAGTAGTTGGTTTAGGTATATTTGGATAATTGTATTTTTGGAATACTAATTAGACATAGACATAAAAAATATCACTCCAATATTCTTTTAATTTTGTTTCTAATTATCTACTCCTTGACCTTCATGTTCAGTTTTAAGATGATTCCTTCAGATTCCATCCATTGACTAAAACAAGAAATCATAGTGTAACCAACAATTATCAGAGTAAAAAGGCTATATAACAATTTATATGATGTTTTTATCTCGAAAAATTATTTTTAATATATGATACCTTAGGCTTAACCTTGTCCATTTATTATCATTATCTATCCAACCCTTTCATAATGTTTACTAGATAAGTTGTGAATTTTCCTAAGAATATCCCATGAGAGTTTCAAACCATGTTTGTAGTAAGGCATGTTGTCAAGAACTATGTAACTCTTGAATCATGTCTAATATTACCATTTCAAGTTTATTACCCATACATATATCTGTTCTAGAACCATGTCTACTTTTTGTATCTAGGCAAGGATTTATTTCTAGAAAAGAAAACATAATCTATTTATTACCAAAACAATGGTATATTATTCTACTCATTTCCTCAATTTCTATCATAGGGTTATATTCCCTAATCTATTTTCTCTTAAATCTAGTTCCTTTTTTTTATACTAAACAAAATTTGATAATAACTATATAGAACTCAACCCAAGAAACTCAACGGTAGTGTCTGGTAGCATTACATGGGCATAAGATACAGTGAATCCAATTGCCAAGGACTATTCAGTTTAGTAATATTTGTAAACTATATATATACATGAGTCTTATATTACATTTTTAATACAAAAAGTACAACATAATATTTTTGTGAAACAAATATATTACATATAGTGTATCCCTGCATATTAGTCACAATACACATCATGTAATGCAGGGGAAAGTAAATAAAATAAGGGTGAGGTCAAGGTTTTAGTCATGTTAAAACAAATTGTAAGTAAGAATGATTCAATTATCAATATGAACATAGAAATGTAACTAAATGAATTAACATTCCATATAATCAATAATATATTAAGGAAGTACTTAAATAATTTGTAAAATTAAATAACTGAAAACAAAAATCATTTAAATAACATGACCACCACGATAATATGAGTCAAAATCCACATGGAAAGATAAGTAACTAAATACACGTTCCATTTAATCAACAAACTAATAGGGAAATGAATCCTTAGATTGTGTCATTCTGAAAATACCATTGAAAACAATAAATGGACACTGAATATAAGATATTTTTAATTATTTAATTCCATGATTCTCAGGTATATTGTAAGTTTACTACCAAGAACCATCACAAGATGGTTTAAAACATACTGGGTAAAACCCCACATGACTAAGGCTACCTAACTAATTCATCCCATGAGACAACCAATGATTCAAGGTTGTTTGACTCACCTATTTTTGTAATCCAAAATAATTTTTCATCTATATAATAAACATTTTTCATTAGTGTTTATATTTTTTATCATGTAACAATTGTGTATTTTCAATATCACTAATTTCTTGATTGTGTTTATAGTGTAATATTTTCTAAGAAAAAGGTCATTTGTATAAATGTCTCTGTTAAGAGCTTTCTGTTTAAGTCACCAGTGAAGGTTACCACTATAGGTTACCAAATTAAGGTTACCTCTAGATATTACAGCTGGAAGGTTACCACTAGACGTTTTCGCTGGAAGGTTCCCGCTAGAGGTTATTGCTAGAAGGTTACTGCTAGAGGTTACCGCTCGAAGGCTACCGCTAGAGGTTACGGTTAGAAGGTTACAATTTTAAGCTTACCAATGATAAGTCTACTGATGAAGCCTACCATTTCAAGGCTACCAATGATAAGTCTACCGATTAAGCCTACCATTTCAAGGCTACAACTGATAAGTCTACCAATGAAGCCTACAATTTCAAGGCTACTGCTGATAAACATACTATTTTGAAGGATGTCGCTAATAAGATACCGTTGAGAAGAAACCATTGAGAAGCTACTGTTGAGAAGCTACCATTGAGAAGGCTACTTATACCAGTCTACTGATATCTGTACACTTCTACTCTATACTTTTTCAATTTTCTTCAGATTATTCTAACGGTCATATTTGGTATAATTAATGCTTCTGACATTAAATAATTTTGTTTTTAGACTTATTTAGAGACCTTAATAGGTATAAGGAATACCACACATGGATTGATCATTCCTACTATCAGACCTCAAGAATATAAAATTGAATAGAAGATCTAGCAAAATAGATTCATGTTGGGTGAGAGACAATATACAAAGAGACAAACCTAAAGAATGAGGAGAAAACACCAGCATATACTATGTGAACCCAAGAGCTTCGCAAATGTCATTTTTGAGAAAAAAATTGAATTATACCTTTTTCTACTTCATCAAATCTCTCTCAAACCAAGAATCTAAACACATCAGTACCTGGAAGCCGGAACCTAATGTCGCGTCACTCTATTTTGGAGACAACTTCCAAAGAAGGACTCAAAATGAAATTTCTTCACACCAAGGAGTCCAGAGTTGAACCACAAACACATATATCCATCTAAACTCAATCCTTATAAAATTGGCTCTATTGTGTTCTTTATTTTACATTCTTGAGTAGTGTGTGTTCATCTTTTACACATACAATATCTCATGTGCTTAAACTGGAGGATAATTAAAATCCTCACCCCAAACACTTCTTACACATTCTTCCCACTTATAACTATGGAAGATGCAATGTGTGATTTGGTTATTGGTTTTTTCCACCAAGAACTATGGTAGAGGTTGTGATACGTGGATAGTTTTTTAAAACTGTTGTAAAGCCCGATACAGGTTGTGTGTCAATTTTATTGTTAATATAAACATCTTGGTGGTAGGAGATCACCATGTGGAGAGGATTAAGTCTCAACTTGAGACAGAACCTCTTGTTTTATTCTACTATGCAATTTATTCTGTAATACTCTATTTTTCTATTTTCAACTTATTATAATTTAAAAAATAGAAAACTATTTTACATTAACTCTGATTGTTAGATTTGGTTGGTGTGTATAGGTGTTTATTTTAGTAAACCTATTTAAAAAGTTGGATAAGTGTTCCTACATAGATTCAATTCAGGACTAATCAACCTTCGAGGGACATTTTGATAAATAGAACATTTATATCTCTATTGTCTTGATTAAATGGGCTATCTCAAATTGGGGATTTTATTATAAGGTTTGGAAAAAAAATTATGTGGGAACTAAATTCACCCCCCTTTTGAGTTTCCACCTCAACCAACATTTGGTATCAGAGGGTTTTTTATTAACACCGTCAGAAATGTTTTTCAAGATTTTCAAATTCTTTTCAACTATGATTTTTGTTGTATCATAAAAATGTTAAAATTCATATCATATCTAAATTTTTAGTTCTTTAAATTCTAATTATCTATGGATAATTGATTTAAAGGTGAAGCTACTAAAAGGCCACCTTTATTGGATGTTAATAACTATGCTTATTGTAAATTGAAAATGAAAATATATCTATAGAGAATGGGTCCGGAAATGTGGGACACAATTGAATAATAACATGCATTACCTATTAATGTTAGGGACACATGGTCTCAATTGACTAAATCTACTTATAATAACAACTTTAAATCAATGAATGAATTGTATTGTTATTTAGGTGATGAATAATTCAATAGAATTTTTTCCTGTAAAATTGCATCTGAAATTTGGGATACTTTTCTTGTTTCCCATTAGGGAACAACCAATGATAAAGAAATTAGATTAAATATTAATACTATTAAATTTGATAATTTTAAAATGAATACTTTTGAACATATATCTAAATTGTATCTTAGGTTCAATGAAATATTAAATACCATGAGTCTTATTAGGATACCAATAGACAACAAGGATGAGATTATGTGATTTCTTCAATGCCTACCAGACAGATAGAGAGGAACTTTTGTTTATATCCTTGAATCCACTGACATAAGCAAGCTAACAGTGAAGGAACTAATTGGAAAATGAATTATGTAAGAAGAATATATGAAGGTGAATCAATAAGAAAATAAAGAACCAAGAAAGAAATTTGTATCATTTAATACTGTTACATCAATGATCAAAGAAAAGGAAAAGGTTTATGTTCATGTAGACAGTTCTACAAGTGAAGATTCATATTATGAAAATGATGAAGAGTTGACTCATCTTGCTAAAAGATTCAAAAATTTCTACCAAAATAATAAGTTCTTTAGAAATAAAGACTATAAGGAATGTTAAAATAGTAATGGACATTGAAAAAAGGACCGAAAATGGAATGAAAAAACTAGTGACATAATATGCTATGAGTGTAAATGAAAATGTCATGTGAAGGCAGATTTCCCCAAGATGAAATTAAAGAATAAATAAGATGAAAAGGGAAATGGATATAAAAATTCTATGAAATCTAATTGGAGTGCTTCAGAAGAAAGCTCTAGTGAATATGACAGTTCTGATACTGAAAAGAACAATCATACAAACATGTGTTTCATGAAAAAAACATCTGAGGTAACAATTAATTCTCCTATACATAATTCTTACTATTATAGAAGTGAAAGTGAATAAAATAATGATGAAACTTTGACTATGTATGAACTATTCGAATGTTATTGAATTCTTGAGTATACCTTTAATGATCTTAAGGATAAATAAAAATCATTGAAAATACAGCATGGTTTAAATTCAAATTATATGTCTCATTTGGATATTGAGAAGGAAAAAATTTCTTAATTGTTAAAAGAAAATAATAAATGTAAATTATAAAATGGGAAATTAAAAAGAGATCTTGAGAAGTTTACTACTATTAGAGTTACCTTGACTAAGTTTCTAGGAAACAAATTGCTCCAGAATACACAACTGGTCTATGATATCAACCAAGAAAGAGAAGGATTATTAATAATAGATCTATTCCAAAATTTGGACAGTTCACTACTAGTTCATGTTCTGGATCATCTCTTGAGAAAAATCTAAAGGACCTAACAAATAGGTTATGTATCAAAACATGTTATTTGATTATTGGAAACCTATAAAAAAGTGGGTTCCCATAGATTTACTTGCTAACCTCTCTGGTCCCAAGAAAATATGGGTACAAAAATTTACCCCATGCTTAATCTCTTTTGTAGGTAAATTTTTTAAAGTGTTCCTGTAAAACCCTATGGTACTTGTTCAATGGATTTTTAAATCATATGATAAGAGACTATTCACACTTCAAGAGCATAATAAAATTTTATGGTGTACATGTTATATTTGTTGATAATTATAAAGGAAAGATCATTGTCCTAGGTCAAATTGGTAACCCGAATAATATATTAATTTTAAGAGTACTTTTTTTTGATGAGTTAAAGTAAAATCTACTAAGTATCTCTTAGTTGTTTGATAATGGTGTTAATGTTAAGTTTTAAAATTATTCATGAAATTTTTTTAATTATAAAAATGATTTAATATTCACTTCTTGTAAAAATTAAAATGTTTATGTTGTTGATTTAAATTCTTTAGCTAAGAAAAATGTTTTTTGATTAAATTCTTTTCAAAAGGAATCTTGGTTATGGAACAGAAGATTAGGACTGTACAATGTTCACTAACTTAAGCAAAAAAAACTAGTAAAGGTTTAGTTAGAGACTTACATAAATTATATTTTCCACTTAAAAAATTTTGTAATACATTTGAAAAGGGAAAACAACATAATGTTTATTTCAAACCAAAGAAATAAGTTTCAACATCTCAACCACTTGATTTGGTTCACATGTATTTGTTTGGACCATCTATAGTTTCATGTTTAAATTGGAATAACTATGTCTATGTTCTTGTAGATTAGTTTTCTAGATAAACAAGATTATACTTTATATCTCACCAAAGTGAAGCATTTTTTTACTTCATTAAATATTCTATGTCTGTAGAAAATAATTGTGGACTTAGAATTAATACCATGAGAAGTGATCATGGTAGTCATTTTGAAAATAAAGAGTTCGATACTTTTTTCTCACATAATGGCTATAATCACAATTTCTCTACTCCTAGAACACCTCAAAAAAATGGAATTGTAGAAAGAAGAAATAGGACACTTCAAGAGATTTCTTGGACTCTACTTAATGAGTATAACTTGCCTATCTATTTTGGGCTGAAGATGTTATTACATCTTGTTACATCATCAATAGAGTCTTAATTATACCAATTAATATTAAGACCCCTTATGAGATATGGAATAATAGGAAACCTAAGATTAATTACTTTATAGTATTTTTTTGAAAAGACATTATCATTAACACGGGGGATAATCCTGAAAATTTTGCTTCGAAAAATGATGAATGAATTCTTCTAGGTTACTCAATATCTATTAAAGCCTATATAGTATTCAACAAAAGAATAAAATGTGTGGATAAATCATTTCATGTCAAATTTGATGAGACTAGTATACATCAACCTAAAACCTCTCTTGAATATCTTGAGGAAGATATGTCAATTCTCTACCTTAATGATAAAGACAGTGAACCCCCAGTGAAAACAACTAGTTCTATAAATTTTCCAGAATCTGAGCATGTTGAATATGAACCGATAGAAAACCATGAGGATTCTAGTACTACCCTTTCTAGATGTATCATAACTCTGAATAATCATCCTTTAATTTCTATAGTAGGTGATCTAAATTGAGAAATGAAAACTAGAGCTTCTCTGAGAAACCAAGTTGAACATCATTATTTTCATTCACTGATTAAGCCCAAAAATATTAATGATTCTATCAATGTTGAATTTTCGGTGATATCTATACAAGAATAATTAAATCAATTTGAATGAAAAAAAGTTTGGGAATTATTAGATAGACAAAAGGACACTTTGACCATAGGCAGTAAATGGGTTTTTAGAAACAAAGTTGATGAGTTTGGAAATATAGTTAGAAAAAATCCAAGATTAGTTTCACAAGGTTATAGTCAATAAGAATGAATAGACTATGAGAAAACCTTTTCAATTGTATCTAGACAAGAATCCATTTAGAAACTACTTCCTTATGCATCTCATCTGAATTTATAACTTTATCAAATGGATGCCAAATGTTCATTTCTAAATTGGTATATTTTTTAGGATGTGTTTGTTGAAAACCCCCTATATTTACTAATCCCCATTTTTTAAAATCATGTTTTTATGCTCTCTAATGCCTTATATGGTATAAAACAAGCTCCTAGAGCTTGGTATGATAGACTCAGTTCTTTTATAAGTTCAAAAGGTTTTACTAAAGGGATAGTTAAACGTACTCTTTTTATTAAAGGTATTTCAAAATATATTTTAATAGTACATGTTTATGTAGATGACATTATTTTTGGATCCTCTAAAAATTCTTTATGTAATAATTTTTCAAAGATGATGAAAAATGAATTTGAAATGAGTCTAATGGGGAACTACAATTTTTTACTTGTATTTTAAATTTATAAAAATAAAAATGGTATATTTTGAATCAAAATAAATATACAAAGGATATTTTGAAATAGTTTGGTTTGGAAAGTAATAAAGGATGTGATACACCTATGAGTACCACATGTATGTTGGATGCTAGTGAAAATAGTAAAACAGTAGATCAAACCAATTACAAAGGTATGATAGAGAGTTTTCTCAAACTTACTACTAGGTGACCTGATATTATTCTCAGTGTATGTATGTGTAATTGTTTTCAAACCAATCCCAAATAATCTCATTTAACTGTTGTTAAAAGGATTTTTAAATATATTAAGTCTACTACCAACATAGAACTATTTTATCTAATAAGACAATCATTTGATTTGATAAGTTATTCAGATCCTTACTTTTCTGGTTGCAAGTTATATAGAAAAAGAACCTCTGGAATATGTCACATTTTGGGCAAGTCACTAGTATCATGGTGTAGTACAAAACATAATTCAATTGCATTATCCAATGCCAAAGCTGAATATATAGTTTCTTGTAGTTGTTGTGATCAAATTTCATGGATGAAACAAACTTTACTATACTATGGATATCAATTCAAACATATATCTATAAATTGTGATAATAAAAGTGTTATTAACATCTCCAAAATTCTAGTATCTTATGCTAGGACAAAGAACATTGATGTGAGCCATCACATTTTGAGAGATCATTGTCAAAGAGGTTATACCGCTCCGGAATTCCATGGAACTAACCATCAATTGGCTAATATATTCACAAATTCTTTGAATTGTGAGACGATAAATTACATTGAACATAAGTTAGGTATGATTAATTATAGATAAGCACACCTCACGGTTTGGAAACCTCACCGTTGGAAATCACTATTTGGACACCTCACCGTTGGACCTCACCATTAAGACACCTCACCATTGGACCACACCGTTAGGACACCTCACTGTTGGACCTCACCGTTAGGACACCTCACAATTGGGACTCACCATTAGGAAACCTCACATTTTACCTCGTTGTTAAGATACCTTACCATTGGACCTCACCGATAGACCTTATTGTTAGCACCTTACTGCTAGTTGTCCTTACTGATAGGTCCTAGACATAGTGTTTCCTACCAGAATCTGAAACATTTTAATATTATTCATCTCATTTACTCAATTTTATTTCTGATCCATAAATGGTAAAAACAATGTAAAAGTCACATTTCAATCCACTTAAATGCTCTCCTGAACCCTTTTCTCTCAAAGACTCACATCAAACCTTCTACTAAAATCCTCGAAATGCATTGGATTTCCATGGAAAAAGTAAATAGATATATGGTTAGTGATGAAGGAGACTTACCAAACCCTAAGAGACCTATATAAGGGTCTAGTGGTGGAAGAAAGGTTATGGTAAAGCTACTCAATCAACATTTTTCAAAGAGTTAAATAATGTTCAAAATATAATTAAGATTAGAGTATATTTTGTTGAGAAAATATCTACTGATGAAGGCACTCGAACCTCAAGATTGGGTATAATGATTCCTTAACAAAAATAGACTGTATTACCATAATATAGTAAATGAGTTTTATGATTTAATGAAGTTTGAATAGTCTGTGGATGAGAAATGAATTATTTTTATGGTAAATGGAGTAAGTGTGAGCTTCTCTTCTATTGAATGGGTTGAATGATTAAGAGTCCCATGTGAAGGAATATTCGACTATTATTCTGGAGTGATTCCTCCCACTAGTGACTTTTCCTACTATGAAGAGGACATGGACAGACTGACAGGGAGAGGAATCCTTAGGAAGGTAATTACTATTGAGATGGATGGTGAAAATAGGTTACTATTTAAAATTTTTCCAACATGTCTTGTGTCCCAAGAGAGGGGACTTTGCTACTTCAAAATATCTTGAAATTTTTTTGATGAATTTTTTGAAACATGGAGAATGGATAATCCTTTACCGACTTTTTATGGTTCAGTTAGAAGATATGATTAGTCCTGGTTCCAAGAAAAATTCTTTATTTTATTCCAAGTTGATAACTTTGATGCTGAAAGTGAAAGGTTTTTCTGGAAATAAGTAATAAACCATAGTTTTAAAAGACAACTTTGGTATAACCAAAATTATTTGCATGTTTATAAAGATAAATAGGAACCCTTAGAAAAGGGAATTGGTCAATGATGATGCAATGTTATTTGAATAATTCAACCCTATTTCCAAACCTACTAGGCCAAAATATAAAATATATCCAGGTTTAAAACATGATGAAGTGGAACCAGTATATTCAGATATAGAAGAGGAGGTTATTGCTGTGAAAGAAAGAGAGGATTATCTTGTAGATGATAGGAGTAATCCTGACCTTCCTTCAAGTACTAGTGTTATTATTATATCATTTGGTGAGCCTAGAACACCATATAAATTTCCCAGAAGAGAGAATTTCTTAAGGGATAGTGATGATGAGGAAACCATTGAACAATAATGTGAGTACATTGTCTTAAGAGACATTACTGTTGGAGAGACCTCAAAGTATGAGGATGAAGTTGAATCTAATCATGAGGATTTTCAAACATATGATGATGGTAAAAGTAGATAAGAATTACTAAGTATTAGCCTTTTAATAGGATATACAGTAATGGTAGATAATGAAAAGAAAGAAGAAGTTGAATCTATTCAAGATGAAATTTCAATGGAAGTGGTTAATGATTCTATTGAAAAAGTAGCAGTAGACTCTCCTTTTGGTTCAGTTGATCAAGTAAGAATGGAATAAGAGAATTCAGTTTTCTAGGAGGATGCTCCAAGTGAGGGGTACGAACCTATTGCCATAGGTTCAGATTATATTATTTATGAGATAGAAAATTGGTTGGAGGACCCTGGATTCATGTTTTTGGTCTTAGACTATAAAGACTTTGAAGATGATGAGACTAATAGAAGACCTTTAGTTAATTATGTATTGAATACAACTATATTGAAATCAGTGGTTCTTTTACCTTAGGATTATGTAAAGAAGGATGACCTTGATACTTTAAAATAATATTTTCAAATATACTTTGATGATAGATCCATTGGAAAATAGAGAAGAGTAGATATTAATCAAGAGCTTATAGAATCTGTTTTAGAAATAATATTGTCTAGAAATCAATAATATCTGTTGCATGAAGTGAATAAATTCCAAAATAAGGTAAGAACATTGGAAAAATCTCTAGAGTCTGTCAAATGGTCAGTTGTAAATTTTGACTCATATACGGCTTAAAGAGTTCAAGTGGAAAAAGACCTTCGGTATGTTAAGACTGTTCTTTAGTAGATAGTCAATGTGTTTTAAGACTTTAAAAATTCAATGGAGGCACATGTGACTGGTTAAGATGATGATGTGAAGAGGTTGAATAGTGGATCGACCTTGTCTTTTAAGGAGATAATAGATTTTTCTGAATCACCTCTATGTGCATCTGGTGCCTCATCTTCCTCTCCTCCTGTTAATCCAGAAGCCTTCATATCAGTTGTTAGAGAAGAAATGGAGAATCACCCTGTTAAAAGTACCTCATACCCTCAATCTTTGACTCAGGTCATTTACACTACTAGAGACATATATAAGCTTGGCAGTGTCTACTTGAGAAAGGATACACAAGATCATAAAGCTATCAAATAGCAGATCTATTACTATTATAAATAGTTTTATACTAAGCATCAGATAGATAGTCACATCAATCTATTATTGGAGAACATGAGGATTTCTATTGTCACTCAAGCTTTTATGGATAAAGAGAGAAGGCTTAGAGAGTTGACTCCTGGTTTAAAAAAGTTAATGGAGAATAAATATAATTTTATATCTGCTATAGAAAGAGGAGGGAGAATTATTATGGATTTCAGGAATCTCCTTTTTTCATTTCTCCATGTGGATCATATTCCCATTATTGGCCCTCCAGAATTGCCTTCTTCCTAAGCTACATCAGGATTTACCAGTTCCTCCCATTTTATGACTCATGAATAGGCCAGCAGAATCATGACTCATGTGACTCCTCAGAGATCTACTCATTATCGGTCTACTGATGCTTTTATAGTATCTCCTACAACCTTTCCTACTGTTATCCATCAACTTGCACCTCCATCTTCTGAACCATCCACCTTATATCCCAAAGGCAAAGATCAATTGGTTATCACTAATGTGGATTGACTGTATACTATCTTATATTATACATTTCCTTGTATTCTTTTTTTTATAATGTACTCCTATTTTATTAATACATTGATCCCTTTTTCGTTTCATGTTGTTTTCATTTTTTTCTAATCACAAAGGAGGAGAATGTCATCCCTGCATATATGATATTCTGGTAAATTTATGCTCTGATATATTTTCAAAAATAAAACTAGTTAAATATTATGAAATTTTATCCCTAATACAATGTATATTGATAGCATTGAGGAGATTAGAAAATGTTCTTAACTCTCATACAATACTACATTTTCCAAATTTCACTTCCATAATTTTTTATTATAAAATAGGGGGATATTGTTGGATACACCTATTTTGATAATCCCAAATCATGTTTCATATATATGATAATCATTTTTCATTAGTGTTTATAGTTTTTATCATGTAAAAATTATATATTTTCAATCTCACTACTTTCTTGATAGAGTTTATAGTGTAACATTTTCGTTATAAAAGGTAACTAGTATGAAGATATATGTTAAGAGCCTTCTATTTAAGTCACGGGTGAAGGTTACATCTAGAGGTTACCACTAGAAGGTTACTGCTATAGGTTACCACTGTAAGGTTACTACTAGAGATTACCCCTGGAAGGTTACCGCTACATGTTACCGTTGGAAGGTTACCGCCAGAGGTTACTACTTGAACGTTAATGCTAGAGGTTACTATTAGAAGGCTGCCTTTTTAAGATTATGGCTAATAAGTCTACCGATGAAGCCTACCAATATAAGGATACCACTAATAATCTACTAATGAAGCCTAATGTGGAAGGTCTACCTCTGATTAGTCTACCGATGAAGATTACTGTTTCAAGGATACTGCAGATAAGCTTACCGTTTCCAGGATACCAGTGATAAGCTTACTGTTCTAAAGGCTAACACTGAGAAGCTACCATTGAGAAGCGACCGCTGAGAAGCTACCACTAAGAAGCTACCACTAAGAAGCTACCACTATGAGGATACCACTGAGAAGGATAGTGCTACTAGTATACCGATATCTATAACGTTCTACACTTTATTTGTCAATTTTTTCAGATTATTCTAATGGTCATATCTGGGAAAATTAATGGTCCAATAATTAATTAATGTTGTTTGTAGATGTATCTGGAGACCGTACGAGGTACGAAAAATACCTCACATGGTTTGATAATTCCTACTGTTGGAACTCAATAATGTAAAATAGAATAGGAGATCAAGCAAAATAGAATCATGATGGGTGAGAGACAATATTCAAAGAGACAGACCGGAAGAACTAGGAGAACACAACATCACGTACTCTGTGAACCCAACCACTTCATAATGATCATTGGGAGAACAAATTCAGTGATTCCTTTGTGTGATTAATCAAATACCTTTGAAACCAAAAATCTGAACACCTCAGTACCTGTAATCCAGAACCTGAAGTTGTGACACTCTATTTTGGAGACAACATCTAGAGAAGGACTCAAATTGAAATTGCTTCACACCAAGGAGTACAGAGCTAAACTGCAAACACATACAGCCTTATAAACTCAATCCTTGTAATATTAACTCAATTGTGTTCTTTATTTCACATTTATGAGTAGTGGATGTTCATTTGTTACACACACACTGTCTCATGTGATTGAACTAGAGGATACTGAAAATCCTCACACCAAACACTTTTTACACTTTTGTATCCAATGTATAACTGTTGAACAGGTTGTAAGTGGCCATTTTTCATGAATAAGTGTGGTAGACGTTTTGAGACCTATAGAGTTTGTGAAAACTATTGTAAAGACCAATACAGGATTTGTATCAAGTTTATTGTTAATATGAACTACTTGGCTGAAGGTGATCACCCAGTAGAGAGGATTAAGTCTTGGCTTGAAACTGAACCTATTGTTTTATTCTGTTGTGTCATTTACTTTTTAATACTCTATTTTTTATTTCTCGCGGCTTATAATTTCAAAAATATAAAAAAAATTACATTAACTCAGATAGTTAGTTTTTGTTTGTGTGTACAGGTGTTTAATTCAGTTAACATGATTCAAAAGATGGATAAGTGTTCCATTAAGGATTCAGCTGAGGAAGAATCGACCATTGAGAGACTTATTGAGAAATTGAACATTTATATCTCTACTACCTTAATTAACTGGTTTGTTTCAAATTGGGGATTTTATTATAATGTTTTTAACAATAATTTTAAGTGGGATCTAAATTCACCCCCCTCTTGGGTTTCCACCTCAACCAACAAAGGTGATATCTAAAATCCGGCCCCACCCATGTGGTACATGTCTAAATAATTCCTCATATATAAAATAATTGATTAAATTAATAAATAATATCCTTTACCAAATACCTATATTGAGTAAAGAAAGTTTATTTATCAATATTTATGTAGATATCAAATAATTATCAATTTATTACAATATATGTATAAATAATATAAATTTTAATAAATAAACATATCCATGATTAGTAATATGAATATTTAGAGGCAATTTAAGGTTTAATGATCATAGGAAAGTAAAAATCTCATGTGAAATTTATTTACTACAAAAATAAATCAAGTGAGTGAATTTAGATACATTTCTAAGATAAAATGAACATTAACTATCCATAGTATGAATATGTATGATATCAATGTAAAATATACCAAGTGGTGTGTATGTAAAATAAATATTTTTTTCATTGATGAATAGAAATACTATAAAAAGATCATCAAAAATAATCTTGAGGAAAATATCCTTTTCATTTTAAAAAAATCTTTTTAAATATAATTATTCTTTGAAAATAATTTTTTAGAAATTATTTATTTAAAAATAAACATGTGAACACTAAATAAAAGATTCTAGTAAATATAAATTATTTCATCTGGCAATTATATACATGTCATAATGAATATTCAATTTTCTTGTAAAAAAAATTATTGAGAAGTTCCTTGTTCTGGAAGAGACATAATCTTTCCATTGAAAATTATTTGAAGAAAGGTGAAATGGGTAAAAAAATTAATAATTAACATTTCAAATTTTAATGAAATCATTTTTGGTAAGAGTTTTTGAGAACATGGTTTTTTATGAAAATTATTTTCGATCCAAATATATAAAGGAAGACATATTTTATTGAAATATTTTATTTACCAAATTGTTTAACAGTGGTATTTTCACTTGAAAGAGATCATTAATAACCGTAAGATTATAAAACTAAAGGGTCTATTAAAAATTTACCCTATAATCTCCTTTAATGTAAATTTAAGAATTTAAAATCTAGATTAGAATAAGACTGTAAAATAAACAATTAAATTAATCATAAAATTAAAGTAAGAATTACTTTATGAATCAATGATGTCTTTTAAATTTTAATCAACATAAATCAAGTGGATATACCATAATAGATAGTATAAATTAATTATAGTAATGATCATGGAATATTAACGACAAAAAGGGAGTAATATAACCTAATGAAAAAATTAGTTTTGAAATTATTTACCACATGGTAAATATTATTTCAAATCATCATATATGAAATGATTCTAATTCAAACATAAATTACCATGTAGAATAAAGTATTCATGATATTACATGTCATGGGTGAAGGACACCAGAATACCCTGAGATGGGATGGGTGAATCAGGGTGTCAAATTTTCCTTTTTAAAGTTGTAGATCTTATTCCTACATTGGTAGAAACTTGTTAAACCTGTCTGATGACAATGTATAATAAAAAAGAAATCACATGAAAATAGATAACACTAAAAGTTTAATTGGTTCACAACTATGGGAAAGTAAAAGGAGTATACACCGACAGTGTGTTAGTCATACCTAAATCCACTATTCTTCACTAGTTGTAGAGAACAAAAGTGTAGATATAGTCACTAAATTCTAGGAACACTTCCATTATAATATTTTAGGGATTGCTCCATATGTCCCTTAGAACACTTTTGTCGACTCCTCCTAACTCACTTAGTTGGAAGGGATCCACATATAGTTTATGGACATGTGGGTCATTTCATTTGAAAGAATTCATACATCATCAACTATGGATAGATGCTCTGTTGAAGTCATGGATTCCCCTATAGAGGAAGTCCACCTTTTCTAAAATATTACTTTTTCAAACTCTTCCTCCACGTATTACCCTACTTCCTCAATGAACTATGCTGCACCACATGGCACAAATTCTTCGCAGGCCATATTTCCTTTCACAGACTGACCCTTCTTCAAGGTTGGATTCATCATCCATAGAAAAACTCTTTTTTTGTTGATCATCCCTACTTCATGGATGAGTTATAATTTCAAAGGAAAAATCTTTTTCACACACCATTTTCCTTCATAGACAACAGTGCCTCGCAACACTACTTCCATAAACTCTCTCCATGGATCGCTTCCCCTATCATGGAATCCTCATCGCAAACCTCTTCTCCTTAATGGATTTTTCTTACCGAAAAATACTTTGGACATTACTGAATTCATCCAAGATTTATAATCAAAAAATATCTTATAAAGACTGTATTAATGATCATTATATAGTAAAATAGATCTGAAAATCTTGATAATCCAATTTACCAAAAGATTTAATGTGGTGCATTTTTCACCACGGATTATTCTCCTCCAGAAAAACATTGTTCACTTCATGATCCATGTAGTGCCTTTTCTCCTTCATAGTGGATGATGTCTTCTATGAAATAAGCCCTTTGTGGAATCTAAAATCACCACCTCCTTTTTTCATAGAACAATCTATCCCACAAACTCTAAACATTCTATGGACCCAAAGCCTCACATGAACCATTTTTCATTCATGGTCTGCGTATGAATCACCAGCACTTAGCCTCAAATAGAACTAATTCGGTGAACTTTTTTCCTACCACAAACTGCAATCCTTTTATGAATTAATTTTTTTATTCTCAGTCATTGTAGCATCCTTCACAACATGCATGGTGTTCCAATGAAGAAATCAGACCATGTAAATTTTCCCTTCATCATTGTACATTCATCCATTGAAGTTCAAGAATTGTAATTCTTAGTCCACAAACAATGAAACGCTTTTCAGAAGACATTTATTTCCGAAAAAACTCTATATTTTTAGTCCCAAAAATTTGGGAAACACTAGGAAACGACTCCACCTTTAACATTGTTGAAAACTTGAACTGTAAGATCACCATTCTTGAAATCTCCATGATCAACCTAATATAGATTGTTAAAAAACACAAAGCAAACTCCATTACCAAAAATTAATATCCTTAGGTCCAAAATGGGTTTCTATATACACCATAAAAAATTCATTATGTGTATAATATTATAATATTCTTCAATGAAATTAAATTCAAATGAAATGAATTACCTTATGCTTCATTTGGTTTTAACACACATTAACTTAATTTATAATGGATTTATGAATGTTACCAACTTTCAATAGAACCATAATTATATTTATAATATCATATATGATAATTTTATAACATTTTATCACCCATTAGTTAATAATATTTCATTATTTTAATTGTTTTGGGTGTCATTTTCCTTGCTTTTTGTGTATGTTTTGACTTGTTCTTTTTTGTTCCAAGTACATAGATCATGAATTAATCATATACATAATGTAACCCGTGATTTAAATATCATATATATTGTTTGTATATTCATTTATAGTAATCCATCTAATTTTGTGATAGGAAATGAAATAAATCATTCATGGAGAAGGAATGATGTACATAAGCATGAAAGATGTTTACATTATATTGTCATAATAAGATAAATATAATTAAATGATGTGTATATGGTCATTATAGTATAATTTTTTCATATATATATATATATATTTATAAATTATTAATCCCATCCTTAAAACATTCATTATATATCATGAACAAATCACATCATTTTTCAAGGCGGAAGGTCGTCGTACATACGATCGATATTTTCTTATTCCCAAAATAAAAAAACATGAATGTGTGTATTATATAATAATTAAATAAGAATAATAAAATCATAAATATAATATATTACATGTATAAAATATTAATACATCCATATTTATAACCTTGAAATCTAGTAATGGAAAAATGAATAGAATCAATTTGTGAGGCGGTAGTCCTCTATATACTTGAAAAATGATTTTGTAAACCATTTAATGGAAGTGGTAGATGTTAAAGGTAGTAAATTTAATATAAAAATGGTTCATTATATGTAAGTCACTTATTATATTATATAATCATGGTATAATATGTCTTAGAGGAGGTTGAGGATGAAATAAAATAAAAGCATTTTTAGAAGGACATTAAGTCTTATTTAGGCTATATAATTAGGTTTTCACTAAAATGTTCAAAGTCATACATTAATCCAAAAAATATTTATAGGATTATTTTAGGTAATTTGGGGAGTAAATTTTTAAGGTATTTACCAATACAATTTTGTTTGAAGTTGTGAAGTGGCAAGGCGATGGGTGACCTTCTATAATTGGGGTGAGTAGACACTTAAATTTTTTGAAAGATTGAATTCCACAAATTATTTTTCTTGTAAACTGTCCCAATAATAGTCAATTATCTATAACATAATTAATAAAATCAATATATATACCTTAAATGGTTATTTAGATATGTTTTAGAAAAATTGTACACATTATTTTCTAAGATTAGCCACTATGTAAACATATTTTTTTCTTAATTACTATAATTAAAGTTAAAAATTTTCACTAACTGTGTAAATAAAAAATAAATATAACATCATTATATATTATAAATTATTACTATTATAAATATTTAATCCATTTTTCAATTTTGAATTAATAATATTGGAAGAATTCTATTGAAAAATAATCCTGCAAAGAGGATGAGAAAGTTTGTTTCTAAAGAGAAAATGTACAATTTTATTCATTGTATTTATATAATAATTTTACATATAAATGAATCCAGTGAAAGAATACAGGAATTAGAAGAATTCAGATTTATTAATACGTTTATTAAAACCAATTAAAAATAAAATTTAAATATAAAAATTATTTAAATGAAAAAGTATTTTTCAATTAAAATTATGTACTTGTCACTAGTCATCAAAAATCAAATTTCTCAAAATAATTAAAACAAATCAATCTACTCTAATATTTATAGTAATATTTTTAAATTAATGTTTATTTTTTCATATAATGTTTATAAAATTGGTAAAATTTAATTTTAAATTATGTGCTCCAAACATGACTAAGCCATCTTTTATGAAAATGTAGTTTTTTTGGAAAAAAAATTCTTTTTCATTATTTTTATTCTTATTCTTATTTCTATTCCATAGATATATAATAAATGTGTGTAAACTATATATTTTTATAAGTTAGATAATATTATTCATTCCTTCTATTCCAATGGCTATAATGTAACTATAATATTAAATAATGAAATTAATAGTATTTTTTTGTTCTGTAAAACTTTTTCTTACATGTAACACAAGTTAAACTCATAATTACATGTAATGAATGATATATAATAGATTTATTTTATTTAAATAAGAAATATAACTTAAATATTTTTTGATGTATTATTCCTCTCTACACATGGTGTTACTTTTCATAAAAGCTATCGAATATGTTGTTTGTATTTTAAAATTTTGGGATGTTACACATACATTCAATACATCAATCATAATTTACCATTTTCATGATAAGTAACTTACATCAAGCTCGCCATTTTTATGCTTTCATCAAGAACTAAAATATCATGGTTCCCAATTAAATCCCACAATCTATGTCCCATTATCACTTAATATAAATTTGTGTGGCCTATGATCACTATAGTTTATGGTTTCATCTATTGGTCTTTATTAAGATAATTATATGTATTTCATTCTAACAAAAAATTATTATGGATTTTTATCTATGTATTCAAATTCAACATTAAATATTTAATGTGTGTTGTTGATTCTATTCATTTATGTGACCTTAATAAGGTAATATATCAATTAAATTACATACTATCATAGTATAGAGACAAGCATGTAGTAGGATATTATTCAGTCATTTGAAATGTTGAGTAATAGCATAATCAATTTTATCATTCTTTGATATTTCATGATGTAATTATATATTATTCACAATATTATTATTAGTATATTTACCATAATCTTTTTTTATATTCAATTTAGGTAACTTACACATGTCACATGATGCCACAAGTTCCCATTACACAAGAAATCATATACTCATTATTTGAGGTAACCTAGCCTCATACCATTTTTCATAGCATACTCATGATGTAGGGAATCTTATAGAAATGGAATTAAAAAATAGAATCATAGGCTCATCATATAATTAGAGAAAAATGTAATCCAATAGTTATAACATAGTATTCTTATGACCATTACATAAGGTCAATCATTCTTTCCAATTGAGTATTTAAATGCTCAATAAAAAGGTAATGATAGAATCTGGATCCTTTCACTAAATTTATGTGAAATGAAACAAAAAACTCACTATATATGGTTCTTATTATTAGTAAATACAATATATCTTCTCAACAAACAATGGATTTGAGTATTTTCACCTATGTATCCCTAGTATCATAACATAATAATCTTAATTTTAATCTCATGAGGAAGGAGGGTATTATGGTGTATCATGGGAGTTATATCAGATTATTCTCCTCAAATGTGTTTTTTTTCTATGTAATGGATTCAATTCTGTTCGTTGCATAAGGGGAGTAAAAAGATCACATCCAGTGGAGATGGATCTACTTATTTTAGTCTAGTAAGGGAATGAATTTGTTTGGGGTAGTATTGTTTTTATAAGGACCCGACCATAAATAATACATAATCTTGAATTAAGTTAATAATTCACATTGTTGATCTTTTCAGGTTTAGAGTTTTAGATATTTAGGCCATAACTATGATATTACATCTCAAATATTTCATGGTAGACACTTTTACTCAGTATCCATTTTTTCATAAAATAAAAATTCCTAAAAAAAAGATCCATATCTACTTCCATATTTTAGAAAGCATGAATTTTCCATGATCACATCCTTGACCCTATTCATCATTATGTACGGTGAAAAAAATTTCAAAAAAATCATGGGATGAGCATAAAAATATTAGTAAGGATTATAAAATAAAAAAAGATAAAATTATTCTATCAATTCATAAAATTTAATGAAATAATACTTTTCAATATTTAACATACCACACTAGATCATAATATTTATGAATAAAAAATGGAAATCATAAAACATAAAGGTAACTTGTACCATCCATAACATTCTTACATTATAGCTTTCATAGTTACGTAGGGAGTTACGTTTGGAATACCAATCATGGTATATTCCCTAAATCTTTTAATAGAAACATTAACAATTACCTTAGTCACGTTACCCAATGCATTGGAGAGCTATATCGATCTTACCCGCCATAGGTTTATCACAGAACCACTTTTATACGCAAACAATGTCAAAGAACCATAACACATAAAACAAGCATAAATGAAAGATAACATTTCCACATTGTAATCACAATGTTACATTTAAAATATATTTACTTAATCAATCTATTATTAAAAACATTTTCAATAACAAATTATGTAAAAAAGCGTATATGGTATTTATTTTCCGTTTAAAACATTATGACTTGTTAAGGAATCCAAATATCAAATAATGATCGTGGCTTCAGAAAAGTCATTTTCACCACGTACTTTAAAAAGAAGCATTCATTTTGATCCTTTAGTAAAATTATATGTAAAATAAGATTCCATTTGAATGAATTAAAATCTCAAGGGGTTTTACACACCGTATAAAATATAGTCATGTATAAATAAAAATATGCCTCAATGATAGGATATTGAGACGAAGTCCTTTACCTCGTGTCCGACTTGACATGTTCGTTCATTAATCTCCTGAATAATAAACTTAAGTTAATTTATAAATTCTTAAGATCCTTTTTTAAGTTTATTATTCCTTTTTTATTACTTATTATCATGTTATAAACATTACATAATCATTTATGTTAATAACGGTCGTTTTGTCAATATTTGGTATGTGAGTCAAAAATGAACTTACTATAATTAAATGTTGTCCATGTGGTCAAAATTAAATTATCTCCAAAATTATATTTACGATTTAGATTTCATATATATCATATATATCAAGTAATTATTTTTATTTATAATATTACATAATATTTGAAGATAAGAAATGAAATGCACTGTTCATGGAGATGGTAAGTTGTACGTACGCATGAACACTACTTTAATTTCTATTTCATATTTAATGGAATGAAAACAAAATGACACATAGTTATATTATAATTCCTGTATAATATAGTATATAATTTTAGTAATTCCATCTTTCATATGTTCTACCTATGTCATGAATGAGTCATATCACTTTCAGGGGGTGGTAGTCCAGCGTTCCTCAAATGAAATTATCGTATTTACCCATTATGGAAACCATAAAGGTATAATATAAATGAAAAATACAGAAGCATAGAGACAATATAAATATAATATATATCATATATAAATACAGTTCCATCATAATGGTTACCATGAGAGGAAGTTGTATATAATCGAACAATTGTCATTTTGTGAGGCAGTAGTTCGATGTACACAGAAATAGTGTGTTCGTACATATTAGATGGAGGTGTGTATAAGTTTAGTTTGAATAATTCTCATAAAAACAACCTAATATGTTGAGGATACCAGTATTTTTATGTAAAAAATGAATAATAAGAGCATAGGGAGTGATGAATTAATATAAAAGAAGAAAACTTGGGAGAAGAGGTGTGAGTAAGGGTTAGAGGTGATGGATTTTTATAAGGGGGATGAGGGTCTCTTTAGGAATGATTGAAAATATTATTTTATTATATAATTATTTTCAATTTCTAAAGGTCCAAAACTTACTTAATTATAATATAATGTGTATATAAATAGAAATAAAATCCTCCAATATTTATTGGAAAGGTTTTGGATATTTTTGAATCCTTATATTTTTTATTTAAACCTTTGTTAACTTATTTTACTTTTACCATGTCCGCTTATATATTCATACTATATGGTTAATATATTTACTATAAAATTACAAGTGACCCAAAATGGATCATTAATGACATTTTTGACATCATATATGTCCTTTGGCCGATTCATATATTTTTTAAACTATTTATTCATTTAATAAAATATTGATTGATTTAAAAACTCTTTTATGTCAATTTTAATACTATTAAAATGATGACATTTTAAAAAATCCAAAACAATTTGATAATTTTGAAAAAAAAATCATTAAATCAAATATAATAAGTCATAATAATCTATAAAATTATTGTATTGCATTAAAAGGTTCAAAATAAGTTTTATTTAATATTTATAATATCATTTATTTGAATTCATTATTAAGTTTGTCTATTTACATTCCCCTTTTTGTACTTCTTTGAACTTTTTTTCTTAATAATAATCATGGGATTTTCCCATTAAAAAAATTATTTGAATTCATTATTAATGAAGCAATTACTACATCACCATTATGTCATAATTAAATTTGTTTATTTAATGTCTAAAAATTATAAATAAAATATCCTGATGTAGAAAATAATTTTATATTTCCAAATAATATTTATAGTTGAAATGATAACTTATATAACCCCATATAAAAAACTTTTCTTTAAAGATTCATGTTTATGTTATTTTTTTCCTTACATTAAATTAATTAATATAAAGTGTCATTATCACTCTTACGTTGCTCTATGGGGTCCCGAAATTGACCAAAGGATTCCCATGGTCGGAAATGTATTAGAAAATAGAGATAGGACTTGCGTATGGGTAATTTAATATTATTATTAAATTAGTTTTTACTCTTGTTTACTACATTTACTCTTTAACCATGGAAAATAAATTATTTACTGAAGTAAATATTCGTTTTGTATAAAAATAAAAGTTACATATTTCCCAAATTTGAACAACTAGATTCTTTATATGGAATCCATTTTTTTAAATTAAAAAAATAGAAGAGGCAGAAATTAATTTAAAATTAATTCTCGTTGTCAAAAAAAAGCGTGTTTTTAAGAAATAATAAATACCAATTAATTTTCCTTTGTGTATGTCCAAATTAGGAGTGAAATTACTTAAAATGACCAAAATTGGATTAAATGGAAAAAAATATAATCTAATTGTACTTTAATACCAATTAAAATAACTATATAACTATATAAATAAATTATATTAAAAGACAGTTTTGAATTAAAATTTAGTATTTTTCACTATTCATTAAAAAATGAACATTATTAGAAGAATACCAAAATTTCATCCAATGTAAATTTTGATGTCCTGATTCTAAAGAAGAATATAATTTTTTAAATATAACATATAAATGTGGAAAAAACTAGATTTAAAAAGGTTTCACCATCAAAAGGCTGTAAATCAACCATTTAAAAAAATATTGGAGTGTTTGATCTTAAAATTGGATTCATTCACATTTTAAGATTAAAAATATTATTGGATAAATGTAAAAATATTTAACAAACATTTATAATCATATTGTGGTATGTTCTGTTCATTCTTTCCAATACAATGTCTATGATTTAACTACCATTTAAAATAATAATATTATTATATTATTTTTTGGTATAACTCAACATTTTGTGCAACATAAGATTTCACAGAAACTCATTTTAGCATGTCAGGTATGTCATAAAACATATAATCCCCTTTAAAATAAAATTAATATTTAATTCACAAATATTAATAAATATTAAATTTTCATATTCTTTATTTACCTAGGATGTTACATCCTTCCCCCCTTTTGGAAATTTCACCCTCGTAATTCTATTCACTTATCAAATTAATGGGGATATTTATCCCTCACAACATTCTCATATTCCCATATTTCCTCTTGAAGCATATGTTTTTTCTAAAAATACTTAAATGATGAATTACCTTATTCTGCAACACTTGCTCTCTAGGGTCAAAAATATGGACTAGTTATTACTCGTAAGAAATATTGTGTTCCAATTAAACTACCCCAGGACTCAAAACATGAGATGGATTCGGAAAATACGTTATCAACACTGAAACGTGAAAAACATATTGTACATTGGATAAACTAGGGGTAAATCCACTCTATAGGAAATAGATCCAAATTTCTCTAGGATTTCATAGGGTCTAATGAACCTCAGAATTAGATTTACCTTTTTTTACAAAATGCATCACACTTTTCCATACAGAAAATTTGAGAAAGAAATGATCACCTACTTCAAAAGAAAGATCCTTCCTCAGGTTATCTGAATAACTTTTCTGCCTACTCTGAGCTGTTTTTATGTGCTTCTAAATCTGTTGAACTTTTTCTACCATCTCCTCAACCAATTATGGTCAAATCAACTTCCATTCACCTACTTCATCCCAAAAATAGGGAGTTTGAAACCTCTTACCATATAATGCCTCTTACTGTTCCAGATATACATTGGAATGAAAATTGTTATTATATGAAAATTCAACCAATGAAATATGTTAGTCCCAACATCCCTGGTAATCCATTGGAAAACCATGTAACATAACTTTCAATGTCTAAATTGTTTGTTCTGACAGCCCATCTGATTGTGGATGAAAATATGTACTGAAATTTAATTTAGTACCCAATGACTTATAAAGGCCTTTCCAAAAGTTATATGTAATCCTGGGATCACGATCAGATACAATGGAGAGGGTAACTCCATGAAACCCGACTATCTCATTAACATAAAACCAAAAAAATTGATCTAGAGACAAAGTATCTCGAAGAGGGAGAAAATTATTAGATTAAGTCAGTCAATCAACAATAACCTTTATTGCATTTTTACCTCGAGATGTTTTCTATAATCCCACAATGAAGTCCATGGATATATTTTCTTATTTCCACTATGGAATTGTTAAAGGTTAAAGCATCCCTTTCGGTAACTACCGCTCTTCTTTAACTTTTTGACAAGTCAAACACTTCATAGTAAAGTCAAAAATGTCTTTTTTCATTCCATCAAAATAATAATACTCCCGAATATCTATGTACATCTTAGTACTACAAGGATTAATAGAAAACATAGAACTATGATCACCACATAATAACTCTTTATTCAACTTTGATTCACCAGGAACACAAAATCTCTTCCCAAACCTCAAAACACTATCATTGTCAACGTTAAATTTAGGTAAGTTACCCTTCTGAACCAACTCTACATTTTTCTGTAACTCAATGTCTTCCTTCTGTGCTTGAATAATTCTGTTTAATAGAGATTATTTCCATAACACCTGAAACAAAATAGATGAATTTACTACAACAAAAACTTCTATTCCCAAGTTCATCAAATCATTATTGAAAGGATATTGTTCCAAACATTACATGTTTAATGTAGCATTACTATTTCGACTCAAACCATCATCCAATTTATTTGCCTTTCCAGGATAGTAATGGATTGTGAAATCATAATACATGATTAATTACAGCCATCTATTTTGTCTCAAGTTCAATTCATTCTATGTAAATATATACCTAAAACTTTTGTGTACAATATATATTTCACATTTTATTCCATAAAGATGATACCACTATAAATTTAATGAAAGAAAAACATAAACTAATTCCAAATCCTGTGTAGGGTAATTAGACTCATGAGGTTTCAACTAACATTAAACATAAGAAATTACCTGATCATTCTTAATTAGGACACAACCAAGCCCTTTCAATGATGAATCATTATAGATAACTAATTCACCATTTCTAGAAGGCAGTGCCAAAACTGTAGAATTCACCAATATTATTTTAAATTCCTGAAAACAATCATCAAATTATTTTTTCCAAATGAACATAACACATTTTTGAGTTAAATTTGTCATTGGTCTAGATAACTGGGAAAAATTTTCAACAAACCTCTAGTAATAACCTGCTAAACCAATAAAACAATGGATCCCTGTGATATCGAATGGTATTGGCCATTCTTCAACAACTATGTTTTTAGTAGGGTCAACAATTATGCCATTTTTTAAACAATGTGACAAGGAAAAAAAAATTTTGTAATGAAAACTCATACATTCGGAATTTCACATACAGTTTATTTTCTTTTACATTTTGAAAGACAACCCTTAAATGAATTTCATGATCCTCTTTACTTTTGGAATAAACCAAAGTATCATCAATTAACACAACCAAAAACTTATCTAGGAACACATGGAAAATACAACTCAAAAGATCTATGAATACAGCATGTGAATTGGTTTACCCAAACGGCATGACTATAAATTCATAAGGGCTATATCTAGTATGAAAATCGGTCTTCATAATGTCCATTTTCATTAATTTCAACTGATAGTACCCCGACCTCAAGTCAATCTTCGAAAAATACTGAGCTCCCTGGAGCTGATCAAACAAATCATCGATATGAGGCAATGGATACTTGTTCATAATCGTGATGTTATTAAATGATCTATAATCAATGCAAAGTCTCATTGAACAATCGTTCCTTTTAACAAACAAGATAAGATAACCCCATAGTGATGTGCTAGTTTGAATGAAACTTTTATCTAAAACTCCTAAAATTTCTTGTTTAACTCTAAAAGTTCAATTTGAGCCATTCAATAAGGGGGTTTTGAAATGGGAATAGCATCAGAAACTATGTCAATAGATAGTTTAACTTCCCAATCAGGCATTATACTAAGAAACCCATGAAGAAAAACAACAAGATACTCATTTACCATTGTAACACCATTAATTAGAACAATTCAATTATTTTCAACAATATGTGCAAGATAACATTCATATCTATATTTTACAATTTTCTTTGCTTCATGATATGTTATCAAAATTGATGGTTCATTCTTGTATAGAAATTGAAAATCATTCTAAAAAGAAACTTCTTTAGCTCTATGGTCAATCAAAGAATTGTAAACTGAAAGAAAATCCATTGCAAAAATAACATCAATCTCTACTAGAGGAAAAACAAGAAGGTTCTTTCCACACAAAAGTACATGAAGGTTTTTATAATTCTTTTTGTCACAAAATTTACTCCCGGTGATTTTACCATAAGTTTCGATTTCATATATTGAGATGGAATTCCTAATTTACTAGAAAACTACTCATAAATTAAAGAGTGTGTAGACCCTGAATGAAACAACACATTGGAATAATCTGAATAAAAAAATAGTGTACCCGATACTACTTCATTCGATGGCCCTACATCTGCTAAAGTAGGTGCAAAGGATTTCACCACCCCTTTCTGCTTGTTGTCTGACTGCTTTCCCTTATTTGAGTTCTTTATTGGACAGTCATTTTCATTATGAACCATTTCACTTCACATAAAAAAATTTATTGACTGTAAATCAGATTTGTGTCTTACCATTACCCGGGTCTTTATCAATTAATGTATGAATCTTTTGTCCCATTTTACCACATTAGTAGCATTTACCCGAATTCCAAAGACGTTCTCCAACATTCTTTTTACCACAATTTTCAAAAACTATAAACTTAAGTTTCTTACCATCAATCTTTTTTGAAGAGTTCATTCCATTCTTCTACCACATCGACCTCTTATTCTGTTGTTTTTCTAAAAAACACCTAGTCATCCAAAAAATCTATTTCTACCTTATCCGCACATTAAACTAGTTTTATCAACTTTTGATCACATGAGAAGATAAATACCTTTAATAATTTGGCTTTAATCTTAAGAAAAAACCAATGATTTTACTATCAAGATCTCATACGAAATTTGATGTATACCTTTCCAATCGAGTGAATTTTGCATCATAAGTAGAAATTGGGGCATCATCCTGCCTCAATTCCAAGAATTGTTTTTGTAACGTCCCGGATCCAGGTGCCCCTGAACCCGGTTGGTCATATGACCTCAAGCGCATTTCCCCAAACACTAGAGGCTGCCGACTAGCAGTGAGGACCCAGGTCTGATGGTAGGGAAACAATTCCCTCATTTGTCAAAGTGTAGTACAGCGGAATAATAAAAACATTCGACAACAACGAAAGCAATAAACCATACATACACAACTATAGTAAAAGATAACCAAAAATGATATATAATGATGCAACATGCCTCATGTTCTAAGAAAACAGCTAGAACGTGTTACACAACATTACAGGACAGTACAGTACAGAGTACAGAAAAACGAAACAAAACAGTCGGTATCATCGCGAGCCTAAGCACAGTCCCATGCTCCCCCACTACTCTACAGTAATAAAGTACCTATATAGGGACCCTTTCCTTTATCCACACCCGCAGAAATATAATCTGTTTGGGCCGAAGACATGACCCAAACAGGGTGTGAAAAATAATTCCCAGTAGGCACCAACCAAAGGCTCGTGTCCAACTGTGTGAAAATATGCAACAACAGTGTACAGTAGTAAATGCGGTAAACCAGAAAGTACTTAAAAGTAACTATCACTACCAGTTTCTTTTCCATTTTATTATTCATTTAACTATTCAATTTAATAACCATCTTGTTCTCATCAGAAAAAATCCTTCAGGACAATCAGAATCTTTCCCACAGGCTAATATAATAAAACCACACCCTCAAACTTTCCCTCAGGATATCGAGCATTTCCCTCAATAATAAGATGTGTCTCCCTCAGGAATAGAATCTATAGCCCTCAGACACAGAATAAGTTTCTCTCAGGCGAAATATAACACTGTCCTTAGGCTAATATATCACTGCCCTCAGGATAAACAAGTAACCACACCTTCACGCAATAAAGTAACTGGGCCATTCCCAACATTTAAACATGATATTATTTACAATTCCTCTCAAGGCCAAAGTAATGCAAAAAGTAAACATGGCATACACTCGGGTATCTGGGAAAAACAGCTAACAGAGGAACGCACCCCCGGGGTGGTCCTGGATCCACGCAGTGATCCCAAACAACATTTTATTATCACATTTTATTACCTATACGATTCTAGTTATTTAAACAGCCAAGGCCTCATCCACATGACACCCCAAAATGGTTTTGTAGCACAAAAAATCACACATACCCAAAACATTTTTAAATAAACACTAATCCACCTACCTTGATCACCCCTGGTTGGTATACGTAAACAACAATCCTCAAATCATCCAAGAACGACATAGATCTGAGGTGAAAGATAAACCCATTCAGACTCAAATAATGTTACCTTGGGAAATAATTGGTAATAACTAAGCCAGGAGAAGAGAGGGCTTACCCGTGCGGTTCCAACGTGATCAGCAGAAGTGGAAACGGATTCCGGGTGCACGATCAGCTGATCTCCAAAGCTCCAGCTGTCCTCCTGAGCTCTCCTTTGGCGTTCTAATCCATTCCTGTGAACATGGTTGGATAATTCCTATTTTAAGTGAAAACATCAAACTATACGGTGTATACTACTGACCACATGACATGTACTATTCTCATTTAACTTTTCCTTTGGCGGAACCACCACACTTTTCATCCATCGACATGATTACACATCATGTATTTCTTCTTACATGGCATGTACTGCTACTCAACTGGAGGCTACTTCCACCTCCTTAATATTTTCCTACCAACTGACTACACGGTGTGTAAATATCCACTATATGGCGTGTAGTTGATTTTACACTGTTCATCACCCACATGGCTACACACCCTGTGTACTCATCCCACATAGCTGTGTAGTCCCAAAATTTAGAATTTTTCCCCATTTTCTTTATTTTCACAAAAACACTTAAGGAAAAGAGAAAAGAAGAAAATCATACCTCAAGAATAAGAACTGGGTTCTTAAAAACTCCCCCCCCCCTTAAATAAATTTTTCATCGAATTTCCCTTCTAAAGGTGGAGAAGATAAAGCCCAGAACAACTCTTGACACTGAGCATGTACATCTGTCTCCCGCTCCTAGGTTTCATCCAGTACATGGACATGCTACCATATCACCCGTACAAGAGGAACTGACCAGCCTCAAAGAACCTTCATGCTTCTATCCAGGATACGAATCAGATTCTCCTCAAAAGATGCATCTATCTACAGCTCATCCTCCTCGGGCTGAAAGATGTGAGATGGGTCTAAATGATAACGACACAACTGAGAAACATGGAAGACGTCAAGCATGGCCCGGTACCTCTACGGTAACTACAACCGATAGGCAACCAGCCCGACTCTCTCCAGAATCTCAAATGGCCCCACATACCTCAATGAAAGTTTACCCTGTCTCTTGATCCGCCTGTGTCCCAACCTCAGCGAAGCTTGCAAGAAAACTTGATCCCCAACCACGAACTCCAAGGGTCGTCTGTGGTGATCAGCATAAGATTTCTGATGAGACTGTGAGGTAGCCATCCACTTCTGAATCAACTGGACCTTCTCAGAAGTATCCTCCATGAGATGGGGTCCCAGTAAAGGTACCTCACCTACCTCTAACCAGCACAAAGGTGATCAGCATGGCCAAACATATAAAGCCTCGTAAGGTGCCATCTCAATATTTTCCTGAAAACAATTATTATAATCAAACTAGACTAGGGGTATATGCTTCTCCCAGATCCCCAAAGTCTAGGATGCATGCACCCAGCATGTCCTCAAGCACCTGTATTGTACGCTCTGACTGACCATCGGTCGGAGGGTGGTAAGTTGTGCTCAGAAGCACTTGTATACCAAGTGCCCTTTGAAAACCCTACCAGAAACAAGACATAAAACAGGCGTCCCTATCTGAAATGATAGAACGAGGGACCCCATGAAGAGGTATGACCTCTCGAATATACACCTTCCCCATATCATCAACAAAAATTGTCTCTTTGATTAGAAAAAAGAGGGATACCTTCGTAAGTCTGTCCACAACAACCCACACGACATCATTGCCTCGAGGTGACCTCAGCAACCCAGTCATGAAGTCCATCACGACATATTCCCATTTCCACTCTAGAATGGGAAATTTATGTAATAGTCGGACTGGCCTCTGATGCTCCTCCTTCACTTGCTGACAGGTGGAACATCTCATAACAAAACCAGCTACTTCCCTCTTCATACCCGGCCACTAGTACTGATGTCTCAGGTCGCGATACATCTTGGTAACTCCAGGATGAACTGCATGAGTTGAAGCATGAAACTCCCACATTAACTCCTCATGTATCTTCCCTGGAACTCATACTTGTCCATGGAAACATAGAATTTCATCATTGCCTATCATCCAACCATGAGGAGGGTCCTCACTTTCCACCGACTCCCGTAGAACAAGGCCTTCTGAATCCGATAGTTGTCCATCCTCACTCTATCCAGGAGGGTAGAAGTCACAGCTAAAGCTGGAAGATAGGTATGCCCCTGACTGTGTTTCTCCTCCAAATTCATCTCAGAGAGAAAATCCATAAGCTGCCACTCACCATTGGCCTCATGAACCACATGTATTCGAGTCCTCCTGCTTAGTGAATCAGTAACTGCATTACCATTAACAGGTGTATAGGCAAGCTCAAAATTGAAGGAGTAAATGTATTCGACCCACCTACGCTACCTCGGATTCAAGTCACATTGAGTAAAGATATACTTGAGACTTTTGTGGTCAGTGATAACCACAAAAGTCTCTCACAATAGATAATGTCTCCAATAGGGCAACGCGTGTACAACTGCAGCCAACTCGAGATCATGTGTTGGGTAATTCCTCTCATGTGGCCTCGTCTGTCAAGAACGGTATGCTGCAACTCGATTGCCCTGCATAAACACAGCTCCCAGCCCAATCCATGATGCATCACAACAAACTATATAGATATTCTATTTCTCTGGAAGTATCAGGACTGGTGCGGATGTCAACCTTCCTTTCAGGTCCTAAAAGGCTACCTCACAAGCTCCCGACCAAATGAACTTCACAGCCTTCTTAGTCAAACCCTTCAACAGCGCTGCTAAGCATGAGAAGTCATGTATAACACATTCTTAGGATTCACCCAAGAAACTACTACTCTAACCTTCTCTGGGTCCACAGAAACTCCTACCTTGGAGATAATATGACCCAGGAAGTGAATCTGATCCATCCAAAAGTGTGACTTTGAAAGCTTAGCATATAGTCGATTCTCTCTTAGTGCACTCAATATAATGTCAAGATGGGTGGCATGGTCGTGTCGAGTGTGAGAGTACACAAAGATGTCTTCCATGAATACTACCACAAAATAATCCAGATAAGGATGGAATACACGATTCATCAATGCATTGAAAACTGTTGGCACGTTCGTGAGTCCGGACTGCATAACCAAGTACTCATACAGACCATATCTGCTCCGAAAATCTATAAGCTGGATATCCCATGGTCTCACACGCAGCTGATGATATCCGGATCTCAAGTCAATTTTCGAGAACACTCATGCTCCATGAAGTTGATCAAAACATATTATCAATCCGCAGCATGGGATATCTCTTTTTAACCATCAACTGTTTTAGTTTTCTATAATCCACATAGAGTCTGATGGTACCGTCAGCCTTCTTCTCAAAAAGGGCAGGCGAACCCCAAGGATAAGTACTTTGTCGGACGGAACCCTTTTCCTGTAACTCCTGTAACTGCCTCTTGATCTCCTATAACTCTTGTGTAGCCATTCTATAAGGAGGAATGGACACCGGAGTTGCTCCTGGAACAATATCAATAGAGAAAACCACCTCACGCTCTGGAGGTAGACCAGAAAAGTCATCCGGGAAGACATATATGAAACGACAAACTTGTGGAGGGAAATCTGACAAGTCCCCAGATCATCTAGATATAAACTCTCAATCTGGGTTGTGACTCCACCTTTCCCATGGTGATCTGGTTCATCTCGACTCGCTTGAACATCCCATTCACCTTTGTATAGAATCTTTCCACCCTCTGGTGATGTGAAACTCACCCGACGATGACAGAAATCTACAAAGGCTCGAAAAGGAACCAACCATTCCATCCCGAGAATGACATCATAGCTCGTCATCTCTAAGACAGAGAGGTCCCAGTGAAAGTGACACCCAGCAACCTCAAGGGGGCACTCCATCCACTGACGCACACTAGCCATTTTAGTTCCCAACAGAGTGTCTAAAGTCATAATAGAGGAAAAAGAAGAAGAAACACAGAGACCAAGTATCCCCATAATGGGCACATATATGAAACTATGTGTAGCGCCCATAACAAAAATTACTAAAGTCAAAACAAAAGCTACTAGAATAGTACCTCTGATAGTAGAAGCTCCAGGATCCTGCTTCTGTTGGGTCGGTTGTACTGCATATTCCTGCACACTGCCGTGGCCCGGAAACACAGCCTGGCTACCCTGAGCTGTCCCACCCTGCTGCCTCTAAGATCCTAGTGTCTGGCTACCACGGCCATGACCACTATCTCTGCATGCATGCCCTGACGTATTTTAATTTCCCAACTATTAAGAAGGTTTTGGTCCTACTCCCGCACGTGGAGTCTATACTGAACCCCTCTCACTAGCCACTGGTAGAAACGCCCTGAAAAAGCGCTGCAGATGACCAATCTTGCCGCAAGCTTGGCATTCCACTGGGTCTCGTGGACACTGCAGTCTCTTGTGCCACTCTTTAACGAACTGGTAGCACATGACCGAGCCACCTAAAGAAACTTCCTGGCTGGTAATGCCATCTTGAGAGAAATATATCTGTCGCTTCCTCTTACTGGCAGAAATAGTACCAGAAACTGGTGCCGAACCACCCTGTCCTGCACCCCTAGCTTCCCGCAGGGTCCTCTCTATAATCAGTGCCTGTTTCACAATAGCATGTACTGAAGGAAACCTGAAGACATTCACCAATTCTCGTATTTCATATCGAATACCATCCTCAAAGTGTCTAGATCTCAATGTCTCATCACCCACCATAACGGGTGAAAAACACTGAAGCTCGGTGAAACGAGCAGAATAGTCCATCACTAACATAGAGTCCTGCTGCAGATTCATGAACTCCGGAGCTCTATATTCCCTCAGCGTCTATAGAAAGAAAAATTCATCGAAGATTTCCTGAAAATCTTCCCATGCCATTTCTTCGTGATGCTCTGACAGGGTGGTAATGTCCCACCACTTCTTGGTGGAATCACACATCATATAAGTCGCGAGCTTGACCCTCCGTCCTGGAGGCATCTCAAGATGCTCGAAGATAGTCTGCATCGACCCCATCCAAGACTCTAGAGCCTGTGGTATACCATCACCTAAAAGTGTAGGCAGATGCTGGTGCTGGAAGATACATGTCAGCTATTACATAGATGTGGTAGCCGACAGTGCTCCCTGAAATGTCTGCATGACCCGCAAAAAGTCATCACGGAACTACGCCTCCTCCCCTATGTTCGGTATAATGGCCGGCGCTGCATCTGGATCTACTGGAGGATCCAATGGTAGCCCATGGCCTACCATCTCTGGAGTATAATCTTTGCCACTCTCTTAGAGAACAACGTCTGGGCGTCTCAGCGGCATGACTCTACAAGGTCAAACACACACCTTAAGTCAATATTATCACAGTTTGTAAACGAAGGGACCAAAAGGGGAACAAGAGGAAGAACAAATTCATTATTTGAAAAACAAGCCTACATGGCGTGTATACTAACTACACGTCGTGTACCTGACTTATCTTCCCCTTCTTGGGTCCTTCTACATGGCTAAACCACACGGCTCCCGTTGAGAAAAACTACACGACGTGTATATAATATACACGGCGTGAATGGTTTAATTTTCCAACTGCCCGTGTCATTTTTGACATGGCCGACTACTTGGATTGTTACTACACGGCGTGTTACACCCGCACACATTGTGGACACCACCCCGTTTCCCAGCCACATGGCTAAAACCACACGGTCTGTCCTCGGACAATAATACACGGCATGTCCCACGGGTACACGGCGTGTAGTAGACAAGTTCCGTCGACCCGTGTTGTTAGTTACACGGCCAGATACACGGATCAAACTACACGGCATGTTCCATATACACACGTCATGTACACGAAAGGATTACACCGACCCGTGTTGTTCGTTACAGGGCCGGATCCTGGGTCAGACTACACTGCGTGTTCCATAATGGACACGACGTGTATGTCTTAAGGTCTCCTCCATCCATGTTGTTAGTTACACGGGCGGACTCTGGTTCAACACTACACATCATGTACATCCGGTACACGGCATGTTTTCCCCAAGTATTTCCCTTTCCTGTGTCCTTTCCCACACGGTCCTTTACACGGAAAGCGGCTTCACACCGTGTACTTGGGGTACACGACATGAACTTATAAAGTTTTATTTTCTTCCGGAATAGAAGATCACACGATGTGTGTCTGAGGAACTACACTGTGTGTATACTGGGTTTTCCGGATAGTAAGGCTTAAATACTACTCCGAAGACCATAAAATACTGAAAAACAACACCAAGTGCCAAATTCCAATCCGTGAGGGCCCATACTCCACATGAATCAATGTTTTGAATCTTATATATGTTATAAAAAAAAAAGAAACAATCAATGGTCCACAAAATTCCGGTCAATGGGGGCCCCTACTCCCCAAAAACCAATGTGTTGTGTCGAATCTATCAACAGACTCATTCCAAGATACCCTATCACATAGAAGATATTTATCAAGAAACTATCACAACAACATGCTATTCTATCACAACAACTATCACAACAACATGCAATTTCTAAGGCACATACATGGAAAAGAAACTATGCATGGCATGTGATTCCTATCATGTGCCTAAATGATGGATGATATGGCATACCCTCATCTCATTGGGTTTCAACTAAATAGATCCCATGGATAAAAAATAAACAGCACAATCACAAGTGTGTCACCCAATGGTAAAATCAAATCAACTCTGAAATTTGTAATATCATAAGAATTTCAAAAATACGAGGTAGACTGGATTTTTCCTATACATGGGTTAGCTACTCCCAAGAACAGCTTTTTACCAACTAGTATTTCCATCCTATCCCTAACTAAGGTTACAAATAGTATGTCAAAGAAAAGAACTCCTTTGATACCGCATTGTAACGTCCCAGATCCAGGTACCACTCCACGAGTGTCCTGAACCCGGTTGGTCACATTACCTCAAGCGCATTTCCCCAAATGCCAGAGGCTGCCGAATAGCAGTGAGGGCCAAGGTATGATAGTAGGAAAATAATGCCCTCATTTGTCAATTTGTAGGGTAGTGGAATAATAAAAACATTCAACAACAATAGAAGCAATAAACCATAAATACACAACTATAGTAAAAGATAACCAAAAATGATATATAATGATCCAACATGCCTCATGTTCTAAGAAAACATCCTGAACATGTTACACAACATTATAGGACAGTACAATACAGAGTACAGGAAAACAAAAAAAAATAGTTGATAGCATCACGAGCCTAATCCCGGTCCCATGCTCCCCTACTCCTCAGTAGCAATCAAGTACCTGTATAGGGATCGTTTACCATATCCACACCTCCAGAAATGTAATCTGTTTGGGCCGAAGATATGACCCAAATAGGGTGTGAGAAATAATACCCAGTAGGTACCCACCAAAGGCTTGTGTGCAATTGTGTAGAAATATGCAGAAATAGTGTACAATAGTAAATGAAGTAAACAAGGAAGTACTTAAAAGTAACTATCACTACCATTTTATTTGCCATTTTCTTTTTCATGTAACCATTCAATTTAATAACAATATGTCCTCATCAGAACCAAGCCCTCAGGCCAATCAGAATCTTGCCCTCAGGCTAAATTTCTAAAACCATGCCCTCAAACTTTTCCTAAGGCTATCGAGTATTTCCCTCATGCATACAAAGTGTCACCCTCAGGCATTGAATCTATAGCCCTCAAGCATGATATAAGTTTCCCTCATGTGAAATATAACACTGCCCTCAAGCTAATATATCACATCCCACCGGCTAAAAAAGTAACCACGCCCTAGAGCTATAAAGTAACGAGGCCATGCCTAACATTTAAACATGCAATTATTTATAATACCTATCAAGGAAAAAGTAATTCATAAAGTAAACATGGAATACCCTTGGGTATCCAGGCCAAATGGATAACAGAGGAATGCACCCCCAAGGTCCTCCTAGATCCAATCAGCTATCCCAAACAACCGTTTATTATCACATTTAATTACCTATAAAATTATAGGTATTTAAACAACCCAGTCCTCATCCACACGACACACCAACTCGGGTTTGAAGAAAAAAATACACACAAATACACAACAGTTGGAAATAAACACTAAGCCACATACCTTGATCGCCCCTGAACGATATATGAAAATGATGATCCTTGAATTTTCCAAGAATGAAGTATATCTGAGGTGAAATAAAACCTCGTTCAAACTCAAATAACATTCCCTCAAGAAATAATTATAAAGAACTAAGTCAGGAGATGAGAGGGCTTACCTGTGCGGTTCCATCGTGATCGGTAGAAGCGAAAATAGATTCATGGTGCATGATCAGCTGATCTCTGAAGCTCTGACCAACCTCCCGAGCTCTCTTATGGTGTTCTAAGCCAATCTTGTGAAAAGGGTTGGCTACTTCCAGTTTTAAGTGAAAAAATCAAACTACACAGTGTGTACTACTGACTACACGATGTGTACTTCTCTCATTTAATTGTTCCTCTGGCGGCACCGCTGCACTGTTCGTCTTTCAACTTGATTACACGACGTTCATTTCTACTTACACGGCGTGTACTGCTGCTTAGCTAGTGGCTTCTTCCACCGCCTTACTATTTTCCTACCAACTGACTACATAGTGTGTAAATATACACTACACAGCGTGTAGTCGGTTTTTACACCATTCATCGCCCACATGGCTACACACCCTGTGTACTCAGCCCACACGGACAAAGTACACGGTGTGTGGAAAAGTACACAACATGTAGACCCAAAATTTTGGATTTTCCCTAGTTTCCATATTTTCTCAAAAACACTTATGGAAAAGTGAAAAGAAGAAACTTGTACCTCAAAAAAAAGAACTAGGTTCTTATAGTTTTTCTATCCTAAGACGAACCACTGTAGGAAAATATTTCTCATGAAATATACCTTTGAATTCATCCCCATCAAGACCATCAATCTCGTCACTATCCCTGATATTTTTCACCATTGGCCACCACTGATCCGCTTTAACTTCAAAACTATAAACAACAAGACTAACCTTTTGATATTCTGAACACCCCATGACATCAGAAATCTTCTGAAGTTCTTTAATCCACTCTTCAGCTAGCACAGGGTCATATGATCCTCTAAATGATGGGGGATGGTGACTCATGAAATGCCCCACTACTGACATGTTCCTATGTGGTTGATCTGGCTGATCACGTCCATGGATAAAACCACCATTTATAGCCTAATTCAACTGTTTTATCACTGCAATAAACTATTAAGTTCCAATTCTGATCATCTCAGGTTGCTGATTTGGAAGGTTTTTTTCCACTTGATGAAGTACCATCATAGCTTCCTTCTATCCTCTGTGGAAAACAATTCTGAACCCAAAAATATCTTAGGCAAAGCAACATGTTAATCTATAAATTCTATATCATTTCAATATTAACATAAATTAATTTATGGATATTAATTTAACAATACCTTAAATCCTAATGTTTTATAAACTGATCTTTGATACCAACTATAAGGACCCACCTTTAAAAATACATAATATGAATTAAGTTAATAATTCAAATTGGGGATCTTTTTAGGTTTAGAGTTTTAGAGAATTAGTCCACAACTATTACCTTAAATCTCAAATATTACAAAGTGTACACTTCTACTCAATATCAATTTTTTTGATAAAATAAAAACACTTGAAAAAAAGAGAGTCATGTTTAGTTCTATATTTTAGACAGCGTGACTTTTCCATGAACCAATCCTTGACACTATTCATCTTTAAGTCCTACAAAACCCATTTCCAACAAAATTGGGATTAGAATAAAAATCTCCATAAGGATTATAAAAAAAATAAAGTGATCATTAGTCCATAAATACATACAATTTAATGAAATCATACTTTTCAATCTTTAACATACCACACCAGATCATAAGATTTATGAATAAAAATGGAAATCATAAATCTTAAAGGTAACTTGGCAAATCCATAACATAGTTACGTTGTAGATTTCACAGCTACGTAGGGAGTTTAGTTTGGAATACCCATCATAGTATATTAACTAAATATTTTATGAGAAACAATAACATTTAACTATGTCATGTTACCCAATTCATTAGAGGGCTATCTCGGGCTCACCCACCCTAGGTCTATCACAAAACCACCTGTATACGTAAATAATGCCCGAGAACCATAACACATAAAACAAGAATAAAAGAAAGCTAAAATTTCTACATTGTAATACCAATCTAAAATTTCAAATAAATTGACATGGTCAATCCATTCATAAGACCATTTTAAATAAAAAAATACATAAAAGAATTATATGCTATTTATTTTCCTTTTAAAACATTATGGCATGTTAAGTAAGCTAAATATCAAATAATGCACACGGTGGCATAAAAGTCATTGCCACTGTGTACGTTACAAATAAACATTCTTTTTTTTCATTTAGTAAAACACTACGTATTAAGATATTCCCTTTGAATGAAATGAAATTTCAAAGGATTTTATACACTTTATAAAAGAAAGTTGTGCATAAATCAAAATATTCATCATTGAAAGGATATTGAACCGAAGTCCCTTACCTCATTTCCGACATGACATATTCCTTATTTAATATCCTGAATAATAAAATAAAGTTAATTTATACATTCTTAAGAAACTTTTCAAGCTTATTATTCATTTTATATTACTTATTACCATGTTATAAACATTACATAATCATTTAAGTTAATAATTATCCTTTTGTCTATATTTGGAACATGAGTCAAAAATGAACTTCCTATAATTAAAATTTGTCCATGTGGTCAAAATTACATTATCTACATAATTATATTCGTGATATATATATAATATATACCATATATATCTATTATATATATGTCTTTATAGTAGTACAAAACAATTGAAGATAAGATATGAAATGCACGTATCATGGAGACGGCAAGTCGTACGTACGCATGAACGCTACTTTCATTTCTATTTTGTATTTAATGTAAGGAAAAAATATTTATACATAGTTATATAATATCATATATAATTTCAGTAACTCCATCCTTTACACATTCCATGTATGGCATGAATGAGTCCAGTCACATTGAGGGGGTGGTAGTCCGCACATCCTCAAATGAAATTATCGTATTTACCCATTATGGAAACCATAAAGGTATGATATAAATGAAATATAAAGAATAATAGAGACCATATAAATATAATATATATCACATATCAATGCAGTGTTGTCCTAACGGCCACAATGATAGGCGGTAGGAGATAATCGAATAATCATTATTTCGTGAGGTAGCAGTTCTTCGTACAGAGAAACAGTATGTTTGTATTCATTAAATGGAGGTGTCTGTAAGTGTAGTTTGAATCATACTCATAAAAAACTTTTTATATTGAGTATAATATTTTTTTTATGTAAAATAATAATAATAATAGAATAGGTAGTGAATAAGAAAAATAAAATATGAGAATGTGAGGTAAGACGTTACCTTTAAATCGGGTAACTCCATTTGGTTTGAACCAAACATCATTCTTGAAGTGATTTATGGCTATGTTATGGATTCTACGAAGAAGATAGATATATTTAGATATTATTAGGGAAGATCTTGGATCAACCAACAGTGCTTGAGAGGTCTGATTATGGGTTAGAGGTGATGGATTTTTATAAGGGGGAGGCGGGGCTCTTTAGGAATGTTTGAAAATATTATTTTATTAAATAATGATTTTTAGTTTATAAAGGTCCAAAACTTATTTAATTAGAAGATAAAGTGTATATAAATCTAAATAAAATATTCTAAAAAAAATTGTACAGGTTTTTGATATTTTGAAATACTTATATTTTTTATTTAACCCTTTGTTAACTTATTTAACTTTTACTATGTCCTCTTATATATTCATACTATATAGTAAATATGTTTACTATATAATGACAAGAGTCCCTAAATGGATCGTTAATGACATTTTTAACATCATATATGTCATTTTTCCAAATTATATATTTTTATAACTATTTTCTCATTTAATAAAACATTGATTGATTTAAAAAAACTTTTTTGTCAATTTTAATACTATTCATATCATGACTTTTTAAAAAATCCAAAACAACATGATTCATTATGGAACACTTAATTAATTATAATATAACAAGTAATCATAATCTATAGAATTATTTTATATAATAAAAAGGTTTAAAATAAATTTATTTTAATATTTATAATACCATTTATTTAATTCCTTTATTAATGAAGAAATTACTGCATCACTATTCTATCATAATTAAATTTGTTTATTTTATATATAAAAATTATAAATAAAACACCATGATGTATTAAATAGTTTTATCTTTCTAAATTATATTTATAGTCTAAGAGACAACATATATAACCCCATATAAACAAATTGGTAAAAAGATTCATGTTTATGTTATTTTTGTCTGTACTTAAAATTAATTTATATAAAGTGTCATTATCACTCCCAAGTGGCTCTATGGGGTCCCAAAATTGACCCAAGGATGCCCATGGTCTGACAGGTATCATTCAATAGGTTTAAGACAAGTTTAAAGGTAATTTAATATTAATATAATATTATTTCTCACCTTTATTTTCCATATTTAGCCTTTAACGGTGGTAAATAAAATATTTAGCGAAGTAAATATTCATAATGTCTAGAAATAAAAGTTACATATTTACATAATTGGGACCTTATGATTCCAAATATAGAATCCATTTTTCAAAATTATAAACACATAAGTGGCAGAAATTAATTTTAAATTAATTCTCGTTGTCAAAACAAAAACGTGTTTTTAAGAAATAACAACTATCAAAATATTTACCATTGTTTATATTCAAATTAAGAGTGAAATTACTTCAAATAGAAAAAAATTAGATTAAATGATAAAAATATAATCCAATTATACTTTAAAACAAATTAAAATAATAATATACCTATATAAAAAATTAGATTAAAGGGTAGTTTTGAATTAAAATATAGTATTTTTCACTATTCATTAAAAAATGAACATTATCAGAAAAACACAAAAATTTCATCCAAAGTAAATTTTTATGTCTCTATTCTAAATAAGAATTTTATTTTTTTACATATAACATATAATAGTGAAAAAAAATTATTTAAAAATGGTTCTCCATTAAAAGGAAGTAAAGAGACCTTTTAAAGAATATTAGAGTGTTTATGCTTAAAATGGGATTCATTCACATTTAAAAATTTTAAATTTTATTGGATAAATGAAAAAAAAAATAACAAACATTTATAATCATATTGTGGTTAGTTTTTTCATTCTCTCTAATACAACAACTATGAGTTAAAAGCCACTTAAAATAGTAATATTATTATATTATTTTTTGATATAACTCAACCTTGTGTACAATGTAAGATTTCAATGAAACCCATTGTTGCGTGTTAGGTATGCCATCGAACATAGAATCCCATTTAATAGAAAATCAATAGTTAATTTAAAAATATTAAAAAATATGAAAATGTCATATTCTTTATTTACCTAGGATGTTACAGGTTTGACTCTAATTATATTAATTAGATAATGGTAGAGAAAATAAAAAACTTATATATTTATATTAATCTATATATACTAATAACATAATTTATTGAATGAGTTTTGATTCCTTAAAGTACATACTATTTTTAATGTTTTTTAATATGAATTTTTGGATTCTATAGTGCCTCCAAATTATGATAGAAAAATATATTCATTATGTGTCAGCATTATTCATGGATGTGGTGTCTTAAATATGTTGTTGTAAACGTGAATCATTGCTTAAATGTTTCTAGGGGAATAATTTAAGGTCTAGTGAATGTAAATTTATATGTTGTCTTATGTCATCCATTAATGAAACTTTTGTTAAGAAAAAAAATGACATCTTTGGAAGGAATGTGAATTTCACATTATGCTTTTCTGATATATTTTTGGAGAAATGAAGGTATATGTTAGGTATTTTTTAAATATTATGTTACATAACCTAATATTATTCACAAAAATAATTAATGTTTCTAGAATTTTGTTTGGTGAATATGATATGATAGAGAAGGATATTATATTTAGAAGAAAATGGTGAGGAGGATACTTAATCTATGTTTGAGATAAATATATTATGGATATAAGTTAGTGGAATTATTCGTAAAATAAAATTTTCAAGAAGGATACAATGTTAGGTAGATGAGGGACCCATTATTCCTTAATTATTATGAAAATATATTTTTATAATTTGACAGATATTTTGGATCTCTATGATATTGTTTTCATGAATGATTAGTGTGATGTAGAACCATGTATTGTGAATGACCTTTCCACTGTGTATGTTGTCTATTCATCATGGAAGGTATTAATGTTAGATGATCTAAACCAAAGACGGACACAATGAAGAAATTTTGGGATTTAATTCACATATATTTCCCATTCTCTATATTATAAATAATATCATAGTTTTCATGAAGATTTCAAGTCTAATGTTTACCATCTAAGAGAATCTAAATCCTATTCTAGAGGCTAGATAACCGAAATTATAAGATGGGGTTTCATTTATATACCTTAGTCCCATGTATGATGGAAATTTAGTAAAACTACTGGAATATTTATAGAATCCTTTTATGCATGATAATGCATTTTCTTTTTTCAAATAATGATTTACATTCTCAAACAATTCCATGTTGACTAAAAATTTTGGATTTTACCTATAATCGCATCTAGTAGATTTTAATATTACAAATTAAAATTTTGTGAATTTTCTTCACCAAAAACCTCTCTATTTTATAAATTATGTTTGTCCTAGCTAATTTCCATAATAAAATATTATATACATTCAAGAAATGTTAATGTTACGGTTGGTAGGATTTCATATAATGATATTAAATATGTTTTTGATAAAAAAAGTGTTTTCTCTTAAATTTTACCTTCTATGTATAAAATATAGATTTTCATAAACAATTTCATAAATGTTATAAAAGGATTTACTTAATATTTAGTTTTTTTAATGTATTATTAAATTGTAATAATTATGATAATATTTGTACATTAATACATTTATTAAAAAACTATGTAGTATTTTCTATTTTGTTAATCATTGAGTATATGTTTTATCATCCCAAATGATAATGCTTAAAAAATACATGAATTTGTTATTTTTTATTAGAGGTAATCTATTTGGTCACTAAAATGAGATATAATGAGGAAGTGTGTGGAAATTTATAGATAAGGTATATGTGATGTTATTATGAATTTGGATGAGGGAAATGTGATGTCCTCACCAGGTAAGATGAATTACTCCTGATATATTCATTAACATGGACAATATATTCCTAGTTAATTAATAATATATGATAGATTTTGTGTTATTTTAACACTATATCAACCATGGTTACTAAATTTATTTGAAAAATGGTTTATATTATTTTTCATAATTTTTAATTATACAATAAGTGGACATGGGTAACAAGATGAATTGTATTGATAGAGATCACTCTAAATACCTTTTTATATTTAGTATATTTGATTATTTAATCAAGTCCACTCCTTGAGAGAATACATGAAATTTGTAAATAGTTATTTTTTTCAATGATATAAAGGATTTTGGGAAAAATATTTTTTGTTGTAGAAATGATGATTGATTTAATTAATCTTTAGAAGAAAGTCCAACTATTTTTAGTGCATATCCCATATAAGTTGTAGATATTTTTTTGAAATATTGTAAAATATTATTTGTCATGTGAAAATTTGTATTAGAAATTTTAGAAAGATTTATTTTGGATATATACAATTTTATTTTCAGATATAGTCTCACAAATTGATAGAGATGATTTTATATAATGTGAATGTTTATAAAGTATTTGAGGAATTTGTGAATGTCTGGTATTTTGGTGTTTTTGACCTAGAGTAACCATGACATTGTGATGGTTCCTATGATATCATGAAGCATATATTTGACCATGAAATTTTGATATATTAAATGTTATATTGTTAGGTATTGGATTACATCATTGTGTGATAACACATAAAAATACCACCAAGTACCAGTATAAACACTATCATACTCAACTACTCATCATATGATAATAAATTTGAGGAGTATGAGCATTAATATGATTTATTTTAAATTCTAAAATAATTAAATATGAATCTATCCAAACATTTCAATGATTAGAAATATATTACAATATGTATGAAATGTTAATTAATGAGTCTATTAATTTTATCCCCATATATTGCTTTATAAGTGTATTCAAAACCTCAAAATTTTGTATTACACTGTGAAGGTCTATAGATAATACTTTGTAGATGTTATTGACATAATTATTAAATAAAATGATTCTTAAGACCATGGATAAAGGTGATATCCTTCATGAGTTTCATAAGATTCCTTTAAACTACGTATAATGTAAATTAGAAGAGCCCATTAATTTCTCCAAAGAGATCTACATAAAATACGTTTTTAAACATGAATTGATTTTTTTATGGTAAATAATCCTTTTTCTTTTCATTATTCATTCAATAAAATATTATGGTTATAGTTTTCATGGGTTGTGTTTGTTTTCTTTCTAATTGTTTTCAAGGAAATGCATCAATATAAAACTTATAAAAATATCTGTAATGATGTTTTGATAACTACTTATCATACAAAAAGACATTATGAAGTTCTAATTTGATTTATTAAAGTACCTTATTCAATACAACTATATGAAACACCATAAAATATCACCAATTACTAACATCTAAATTTTTTTCCTTATTTAAGTTGAAAAGTAAAAAATTATATTTTCTAGAAAAAATAATTCCATAAAAAATGAACTCTCACCATGAGTATGTCTGTGTCATATTGAATGATATAGATGTTATAATTGATATTACATATTATATCATTCATGACCATTAAGATACTATCCAAGATTGAATACCATGGTATGTTCTATAGATAAATCTCAAGAATTTATTAGTTTTAAAACTAATGAAACATCATAATAAAGGATTTAAAAACGTGTTTTTAAATACAAAACAAATCTAGTTGATTTCTATAAAAGAATGATGACTAAACATTTTTTTATAAAACATATTACATTATATTCTTCAATTATCATAGGAAATATGTGAATTATCACGATCCTTATGACTATTACATTGACCAATATTTTCTATGATTTTTTTTATAAATAAATATTGAGCTAATATCATGTTCTACACACAACACTAAAAAAATAGAACCTTGATATTTTTTTAATATAATTTTACAATAGTATTTATAAAAGGAGGAAAGTATATTAAAAAATATAAATAGGAATGGAATGACATCAGGTAATCGATTTATTATTTATGGAGCTTGTTTTTTTAGCATGGAAAGGAAATAGCTTGGTTATTGTTTTGTATAGATAATAATCATTACGATCTCCATTAATTTTGGTATAAGAGAAACCGTATCAAAGATAAATTGAAGATTATCAAAAATTCCACAGGATATATTAAAGATCAATCACAACCCATGACTTCAACTAGAGAATACAATATAATTGATCTTTTACAGATATCATTAGGTGATATGTAATTTCAAATTAAAATGAATAAATTGTGAAAATAATATATGTAATTAGTTATTTATAACATGTATTATTCCTATTTCACATTTTTATTTTTAAATAAGAAGAAAGATTATGTTATATAAAAATTAATACCTTTATATTTATTATTCAAAAACTAAATTTAAAAAAATTACAATCTCAAAAAAGATAAAATTAATTTCATTTATGTTTTTGGAAGTTAAATATTATCATAGTATGTATTATTTTTAATTTTCATAACATCATTGGTTTCTATCTAAATAATGAAAAAATAATGATATTATTAAAACTATCACGTTTTTTAAATTATAACAATACAATATTGAGTTAATTGTTTCTAAATTATATTTATATAAAATATATACCATAATAGGTATACAAAATAATTAAAAATTTATATTTATTTTAAATAAAACACGTATATAATATTTTCTATTATTATGAAATAATTTACTTAAAAAATATAATTATTCGCTTCAATTAAAAAAATCATCAACTATAGAAAATAGATACAAAAAATTAGATTTCATAATTAAAATCAACATGAAATTATTTTTTAATAAGTTCAATTTAATTTTTTCATATTAACATTATGATTAATATGAATAAAATAAATGTCTATGATAATTTATAAACTCATTTTATTAAAGAATTATGTTTATTAATATTTTATAGAGTTTATCTAATCAAAAAAATTAAGGATTTACCAACATTGATTATATTATAATTATAAAACCTATATAAAAAATATTAAAAATCATTCCTTTGGTAATCAATACAAAATCAGTTTTGGAGCACATAATTGTGAAAAAATAATTTTTTTAATTTTGTTTTTATACATATTATAGGATTTAATTTTAATGAATATTTTATATTATTTTTAATTTGAATTAGATTAAATAGTTTTTAATATTTGTCTTATAAGTACCAAATTTTAGAATATTTATACATTTATATATTTTGTAAAATTAATGTATGTTTGTTAAAGACATGTTAAGCATGTAAAAACAGAAAATGTAATTGTTAAAAAATAAGAAAAAATGACATGAAATATTCCAATAACATGGGTGGAAAATCATTTTTTAGGATGTATTGAAAAAATAAAACAAAAATATAAATTATATAAAACTCTTGTGGTGTTTGAACATTAAATAGTGTAAAGATATCATTAAAAAAAATAAGGGTACTAAAATATCTCCATTTTCTTCGCTTATAAAAGTAGAAACTTCCACCCATTCATGTCACAAAAAATCCTCAAAATTACATTTTGAGATACTCGCAGGATCTCTATATTATCTAATTTCATTAATATAATACTATGGTTAAATGTATTTATCATAACCCATTCATTTAATAAGTTAATTTCATGATATTCCTCAATATACAAAACAGAGTAACACTTACTCTATAAAGTTTCCTCCTCATATTTCTCTTCCAAACCTACCATACCAGGTGTATTAAAATGTCAGATTTTTCATTATAATATATATGATACTTTATATTAATCTAATAACCATTATTTTCTCCTTTCTATCAACTTATAAACAAAATTAACCTTAACAATCCATTGTACACACTTCCATATCTACAATGTAATGAATTTCATTATTCAGATACCTTTTTATTATTTAACCATCCCACATAAAAAATTATTCACCAACATAAAAAACACAATATAAATTTATTACTCTAATATTAAAAATATAGTATCCAATCCCTTAACCATACTCACCAATAGAGATATGGTGTGTTCATTTCTGGATTGGTTTAACCACAATTTTGAACAATTATATAACGCACCATCAAGGATGAATATAAGATCTTAATACTTATATTATAATTTTAAAATTTGAAATAAATGCAATTTTTTAGAATATGAAATAGTTATATGAATTATTTACCTTATTATTTGAATATGATCTTTGATTTGTTAAATAACAAAAATAAGATAAAATCGATAATCTTTTCATGCAACCATAATCATAAACTGCATAATTAATAAATTTTTATGATATTAAATTATCCATAATAAATTGAATATATATTAATAAGTATAAAAATAATTTAAATATCAATCTTAATTTTATTTTTCAGGAAGAAAGGAATATGAAAATGACATATGTGGACCAAGGTAACGATCTGGGAAAACTCATTTTTCTTCAATTAATTAATGCATCCTATTGAACTCTATTTTTATAAGATTTATATATTCAAAAAATTAATTGATTTTATTTTTTTATTTTTTATTTACATTTCTTAATAATTACCACATTACCACTTGGGTTTTATCTTATAGTATATGATAATTCAATGGGTTTCTTTGATCAGTATTCAACCTCATGATTCATATTTGTTATTATATAATATATTCTAAATTATATTATTGTATATATAATTTTTTACCATGTTTCAATCATTATTCAGGTATATTTAGCCTATATTCAATATTATATTCAATTTTATTTCTGAATTTAGGTTTTTACTGAAAAATAATAAAATTTATAAGGGTTTACGTCTTTATCACACTTCGCTGAGGTATGCTAAGATATTATTCACCAATAAGATTTTTTATTCTATATCAACATTATATCTCCTTCTAATATCCTAGATCATGGTTGACCATGGAATCATATCTTTTATTTATTATCGTTTATATTTTAGACAAGGATTTATATCTTTCCTAAAAGATTATATGATTTTATAACTCAATATACTTTCTTATATTATATTATTTCTCATTGATCTTTTTCTCTCATTTCATATAGTGTTTTATATTTCAATACTTGGAACTCAGATTAGGTTTTAAATTATCCTAATTTACTAATTCACATCCATCATAAAAAATGAAACTATGCTATTAATAATCCACCTAGTCTTTTATGTTAGTATATCATCCACGTTGATGTTTTTAACATCCCTATAATTTTTTCCATTAATATTTGTAATAAAAAGAATTTTTTATTTATTATTCCATTTAGAATTTTTCATACACCTATTCAATAATAATATTTTTTACTATATTTTTCTGTTTCTTTTCAATAATGGTATAAAAATATGTTATTTGCATCTAATTTAATCCACTTAATAAAAATATGTGTCTTTTCATCTGCATCTAGATCGAATTTGAGTTATCATTCAAATCCAATTTCTCATGTACTATACTGATTCACTTATTAGCATTGGGTCTTAGATAATCACACCTCTAGAGATATCCCTTATAAGAGTCAAAACTATTATTAAATTATATATTTCTATTTGTTTTTTTTCATATGTCGATTCTAGAAATATTTTATTTCATTCCCTAATTTAATAGCCACTTTTAAATTTAGTGAGTCAATAATTGTACCTAGACATAATGGATTCATTTCCATTGACTTAGTGGAACTACATCATCATTTTAGATGAAATTTATTTTGTCTAAAATATATTTCTTAAAAATATCTATGTTATTTTTATTATATTTTTAAATACACTAATTTCATATAACATTATAATTCATTAAATATTTATCCTTTATTGTGTCTTTAATTATATTATTAGTCCCAATTTTATTCTTTATCAACAGATCAATATTTTTTGTATTATCATCACTACAAGCAGATGTAATAATGGGTCTATTATTTTTATATTGGGATAAAATCACCTTTATGTCCTTAATATTTACTTTTTAAAAATATATATATTAATAAATAGTATATAGAAATAAATTTCTTGGAATTATAAGACAAAAATAATGATTCCTGGAAGTAACAGCATAATTCTTTGTTAATTTTGACGATTCCCAAAATTCAATGATATATCTTTGGAAAATGATATTCAATAACATTATGGTTTAAATTTAGGCATCAACCAACTTCACCTAATAAAAATTCACCCATGTTTTTTAGTATTTTTTTCAAATTAATCTCTCACATATTTCGTATTATTTTAAGGATTTCATTGATATCACACATTGTCCAAGTATATTTGTTTCCATAAAATTGTCATACATTTCATTTGATTTATAAAAATATTTCATTAATGAAATATTATAACTTTTTAATTATTATTTTTAATTATCATTATTCATTTATTGAAAAAACAAAATGAAGGTATTTTTTCTTAATTGAAGCTTAATTAGTGTCATTGAATCACCCTTATCCTCTTCAAAAAAAATAATTTCATATAATATATGGTTTATTAGAAAACACATATTTATCCAGTAATGTTACAGATATTTTATTCAGTTAGACATAATCCACCATTTCTCATTCATCATCACATGATGAAAAATTATATTTTTAGTGAATCATTAACTTCTTATTTTGTGTGAAATTATTATTAATGTGATGAAATTTCCACCTTCATAATGATTTTTCCATTTTCATTTTCTAGGATTACCATTAAGGTTGGTCATATTCACCATCATTCTGAACCCTTTTGAAGATACTATATAAAATATTTCAAATCATGTCAAAATTTAAAAAACCTATTAGGAAGATTACCATTGTATTTAACTTCCCTTTTGAACATGGGTTAAAGGAATAGTGAAATAAAACCATTGAGATTCAAGGAATCATATATAGTGTCAAAATCCTCCAAATTTAGATGTATTGAAGACAATCTATTTTTATTTTTCCCTTTTCTCTCTATAATTATCCCAATCATAATCACATTACATTCCCTTTCATTATTGAATTTATCAATGATCTACATCCCAATTTCTTCATCGCCAAATGGTGAAATACTTAAATAATATTAATTTAAATAAGAAATATCATTAATATTTTTAAAACTTTTTCCATATTTATGAATAAAGATAAATTTCTTTCACCCTATGAATTAATTAATCTATTAATGTAAGATCGAATATGTAAAAATTAGACTCTCAAATACAAGAGGGGGGTGAATTTTATACTTTAAAATTTTGTTGGAACCTTTAAAGTTGATTTTAACAAGGTTAAAAAATCATTCACAAGATCTATTAAAGAAACCTTTTCTATTTTTTAAAAGAAATATTATATATTAAAGCGTATAGAATCTATAATATAATCAAAGTAACATAATTAAAAGTATAAGAAAGTTATACTTCTTATCTTTAACAAAGTTACCATACAACAGCAGAATTAAAGCAACATGTAATAGTAAAAAAGTAATAATAACATTTTTCTTAAAACAAAGATAAGGTTATTAAAAAACCATGGATAAAGGTTCTATGATTTATACTTTCATGAAATTATATCTTACCCAAACCCAGGTAAGCCCTCAATCCAAAGATCAGTATCTGTTTTACTATCCCCGCAAGCCCTCAATTTAGAAGGAAATCAGAACCTCTGTTTTCTAATCCTGAAGGCCCACGATCAGTACGATCGGAGTCTGCACAAGTCAAGCCAAAACAAGTTATCCACACCTGAATAAGTTTTTCACAACATCTTCACGAAGCACATTGAGTTGTAAGAGCCTATCTCTAGAAATAACTTCACATCTTTATTCAATTTTCAAATTTGATGTCCTTTTCTCTTTCAAATGATCTTGTATTTATAGGAAAAACTTCCCACTAGTCATCTCCTCTACAATAGTCATATTTTTCATTAAATTTTAAAGGGACCTGGTCACGTGTCAAACATACAATGGTTAGTTTATAAAATATTTTACGACATCGTTTCAAGTAACAGAAACGATGTTAAGTATAAGAGAACATATAATCTGATATCATTGGAATGATACATTTAAACAACTATAACATTATTAAGAATATATAATCTTAGGAAATCAGGAAAACAGATTCTTATAAAAAACATTATCAAGAAAATTTAATCTTAAGAAATCAGGAAAATTTATTCGTAGAAATAACATTATCAAGAAGACAGAATCATACAATTGGAGTCACATATACACTAGATTCGGTATCATGAAGATTGGCATCATATATACACCAGAAACGGTATTTATGATCAACATCATATATACACCAGAATCAGAATTGATTATTGGAATCATATATACTCTGGAATCAGAATTGAAGATCAGCGTCATATTTAAATGAGATTCAGAATCGTAAAAACTGAATCATATACACACCGGATTCAGAATCATAAAAATGATTCATATATACATCAGATTTGGAATCATAAAACTGAATCATATATACATCGGATTTGGAATCATATAACTGAATGAAAAATCATAATGACAGATCTGTAAGTATCATAGAATGGTAAATCAGAATTATATATTTGTAAGTCTAACAAAATGAAAAAAATAATGATATATCTGTAAGCATAACGGAATGAAAATTCTAGATCTTAAGAAAAGTACATAACATAAAAAATTATAACTTAAGAAAAAAATGTTTGTTATTTTCAAAACATAAAACCATAAGAATTGGAGAAGTCATAAGATATCCATATTAAATCAACAATATCCCCCTTTTTATAAAGCACAAAAAACATTGCTTATTGACGAATATATTGACTTAGATGAACAAGAATGAAAAAACATATCTCCCCTTTTGAATGAAATTTCGAATGAATATGACAAACTCCCCCTTCAGTAATATTTCCCAAGGATCGTATTTGTTATCTTTGAAGTCAGGTTTTCTTAAGATAATATATCCCTCTTAGAAAAAAATTTCTTCTTAAAAGAAAACTCCCCCTTACATGGACATTATCTTGTCTTTACATACTCCACCATACTAGATTCCCCTTTTTAGAGATTAAATTTATCCTTTAAATAAATTCTCCCCCTATGTGATTTTCAAAAATAGGGAAATTAGTGGAGAAGTATAAGATTTTCCTGTAAGGTTAATCAAGCATATATTCGAAAACAAAGGAAATATATGCAAGATACATCTCTATGAAAATTTTAGAAATAACATTTAAATTACAAAAAAACATCAGAATGTAATGAAAAATTATCCACTCTTCTTCTGCTAAGACAACATCTTATTTATCAAGGCTCTGAGTTTATTTACTTCTTTATGATCCTATTCAAACTTCTTCAACACGATCTTTTGATCCTGATTCATATTCTATAAAGACAATTCCCTTTATTCTTGAGCAGCCACCTTTCTTTCTAATTCATCTCTGACTTCCTTTTCACTGCTAACAGATCGAGCAACAGAATTGAGTTGGCATGCTTTCTCAAAGATTGATGCCTTGACCTTGTTGAACTCAGTTTAATATGTATTAAAAGCTCCATTTGTTGAATCCATGAAGTCACCAAACTTACTTAGCTCTTCATTGATTGTTTTGGTACGATTAAATACTTTCTTACAAGTCACCTTCTCAACTTTTTAATCAATCAAAATATTACTGAAGTCTGCCTCTTGCTTGACAACCATGTCCATAGGCATATTAGTCGATTCTGTTTTTTGATTCGGGGTTTCTTACATCATTTGACTATGGGAATATATGTTTGTAAGAACCATAATTATGCTGACCAACTTTCTTAAAGATATATTGACAAAATCATTTTTGACAGATTAAGAGGACTTAGATCCTGAGTCATATTTTCCTTTCTCAACTCCTCTTAGAGTTAAGGAAGCTTGTATCTCTGTCATCTTAGAGGTCTTTTGAGGAGTTTCCTTATCATATGGAGCAACAAAAGCATTCTTTCCTTTAATAGGATCTCAAATTGTAGATTTTTTATCTAAAACTAGATAAATATTTAAATCTCCTTGTTCATATTCTTTTTTAGATTCTTACTCTTCTTCATCTTATTGTTCAAAATTTTCTTTCTCTGCTTCTTCTTCTAGGTCAAAATCAAATTATTCTTATCTTCAACTTAAACCTCTTCCTCAACTTTTATTTCTTCCTTAACATCTATTTATTCAACTCATTTATCGACTTTTTCTACTAAAACAGATTTAGAACCTAAACTCGATGGAGTTCTAACATAATCTTCCACTTACTTTAAAACATAATCATCATCATCTTGGATTATATGATCTTCCATTTATTGAAATTTTTTTGATAAAGATAAGACTTTCTTAGCTTTCTGGATTTTCAGAGTGACCACCGGTTTCTTATGAACATCTTGAGAATCGTCTACTTTCTGAGATTTCTTTATTATAGTTTTTAGAAGATATTGACAAACATTCTTTTCATAAGATTTATTCTTTAAGTTATTCTCCTTACTTTCTTTCTCAATATTTGCGGCTTGCTTGATTTTTAGAGCCTTTGCCTCTGCATGATTTCGGCTAATAGAAGGGTATCCTTCCTTTATAGTGTCATCCATTTCTCTCCACTTTGCAACTGTTGCATATGAATAAGCTATTAGTTTATTTGTATGAGGAGGTGCTGAAACTGGAATAGAAGGAATTGGTAGTGTAAATCTTAGTTCATCAATTTTCCTTTTCTTAGTAACTCACTTTGAAGATTCTATAACATCCACCTTATTCGGGACAACCATTTCTTCAAAGTTTTTTGATTCTCGAATAAACTCTACATTAATCCTCTTTAGATTGTCGTCACTAAGCAATAAAATATTTAAAGGATTCAAGATTGATCGGCATGGATCATTCATTTCTTGAAGACATAAAACAATTATCCTGAAAATGGTTGTTGGGTATATAAGGATCTAAGATCTGATGGATCCGCCTTTTATTTCATGAATGGTGGGAAAGATGTACTTCACTAAGTTGATCTTCCTTAGGTTGACAAGAAAGTCTAATAGAAAGATATCACATATCTTTAGAGGATCCTTATATCCCTTTCTTGGAATAAGTAATCCTTGCATCTAGAGAGCCACCATGTTGTGGTTCATTGATAGATTCTAAATTTTATGATTCTTAACATACTTAAGACTGAGAAAATCCAAATCCTTGACTTTTTTCAAAAGATCCTTCTTTCTCAGGGAGTTTCTGGGAGAAATGAAAAGCCTCACCTTCATATGGTATGTTAAGAACATTTGGTGCCCTCTTTTAAGGGACTATATATGACTTATCATAGAATTTGAACTTAAACAGAACCTTATATTTCTTTTAGAAGAACGTAACAGATTCATAGAATTGAATAAAGATGTCAGGATAAATCGGATCCTGAGATTTCTCCTTAGCCACATCGACACTTTCCCATCCATTGGATCTTACCATCTTATAAATAAGGGAGTCATATTTTTCAAAGAACATAGGATACACTAAAATTTACCTAAATATCGACCAGTCCTTAATCTCCTTTCTAACTGGCATCTAATCTACTGAGGATTATGGTGTCATTCAGGGTGATAGAGAACTTCGGAATGAAAGCGTTGATGGCAACCGAACTTCGGAACTGAGATCAGTAAGGATGGTGCAATACTTGAAAATGAGGCACCCCTTATATAGACAAGGATATGGATTTTCAACTTCCATAAGATAATAAAACGGTTGATAAAAAACTGATCTGATATGATGGTTGAGAATCGATGTAGAAAATATGAATTCCGATCTTTTTAAGTAAAATGGTATTTAAGAGATTTTGAAATACCAACAACTAAAACTTAAGATAAAGTGTAAGAAAGATTATCTTTTGGAGTACTCTCAAAGATTTATCGACATTATATGAATTTTTCTTGGAAGTTTTCAAATCCAACATTTTCAAATCTGAGATTTTCAAATCTTAAATTTGAAAAACCGAAATTTTCAAATACGAAAATTTCAAATCCAAAATCTTCAAATATGAAATCTTTAAATCCAAAATCTTCAAATTTGAAATCATCAAATCCAAAATTTTCAAATCCAAAATTTTCAAATCTAAAATTTTCAAATCCGAAATTTTAAAATATGAAATTTTCAAATCTGTAATTTTCAAATATAAAATTTTTAAATCTAAAATTTTTAAATAATGTAAATAAGAAAACATATCTACTCCCCCAAAAATAATGAGTAGTTTAATGTTACGAAATGATTTAAAAAAGAATTAGATATTAATGACTTCCTTAACGAGATCATTTCTATCATATGTTTAATGTATACAAATCTATCAGAAGGTAGAGGTTCTGTAAAAATATCAGTAAGTTTCTCTTGCGGTCCGATGAATTGAAGAATAATATATTCTTTAAGTGTGTGATCCCTAAGAAAGTGATGACTAATATCTATGTGCTTTGCACGAGAGTGAAGTGCAAGGTTCTTAATTAGGGTAATGTCACTTGTGTTATTACACACAATTTGAGTCATAGTAAAACTCATAACATAGACTGTGAGTGTGTGTTGCATCCACAACACTTGATCACAACAACTTCCAACTTCTACATATTTAGCTTCAGTAGTGGAAAGTTCTACAGAATGTTGTTTCATGCAAAACCCAAGAAACTAAGGAATATCCTATGAAATGACAAGTTCCGGATGTACTTTTTCTATCCATTTTACAACCACCAAAGTCAACATCTGAGAATCTTTTAAGTTCAAATAAATTTCCAAAGGAATATAATAGTCCCAAATCTAAATTTCCCTCTAAATACTAGAAAATTCTTTTTACGGGTTTTGAATGGGGTTCTTTAGGATTTTCTTGAAATTTTTCACATAATCATACTAAGAACATTAAGTCAGGTCATCTAGCTGTTAAGTAAAGTAATCTTCCTATCATCCCTCTATAATATGTTTGATCTATAGGTTTCCCTGATCATCAATATCAAGAGTAATAGAGGATCTAATAAAAGTACTTATACTTTTAGTGTTGTCATACCCAAACTTCTTTAAATGATCTTTGATATACTTATTTTGAGATATATAAGTTCCCTTTGGTTTTTGTGAAATTTGAAAACCAAGAAAAAATGTTAGCTCACCCATCATACTCATTTCAAAATCATATTTCAAAATATTTTCAAATGAATCAGTTTAGTATTTCTGAGTTGATCCTAAGATGTTGTCATAAATATAAATTTGAACAATCAAAACATCTTTGTTATTTTTCTTTATGAAAAAGGTTGGATCAGAAATTCCTTTCACATAGTTATTTTGAAACAAAAAACCTGAATGTCTATCATACCAAGATCTATGGGGTTTGTTTAAGTCCATAAAAACCTTTGGTATGTTTATAAACATGATTAAGATATTTTGTATCTTCAATGCCATGGGGTTGATATACATAGAATTCCTCCTATACATAATCATTAAGAAAAGCACACTTAACATCCTTTTGGTATTGTTTAAAAGTAATAAAATATGAAAAGGATAGAAGAATATGAATAGCTTCAAGTCTTGCTACATGAGCATAGGTTTCTTCATAGTTTATGCCTTCTTGTTGGTTATGTCCTTTTGCAACCAATCTTGCTTTATTTCTAACAATAACTCCATTTTCCTCGCATTTTTTTCTAAAAACCCATTTTACTATAATAACTGGAGTTTCCTTCGATTTCTTAACCGAGGATCAAACTTGATTTCTTATGAATTCATTGAATTCGTATTTCATAGCCTTTATCCAATATTCATCACCCGAGGCTTCTTAAGGAGTCTTTGGTTCATATTGAGAAACCAAATTCAATATGTCCAATTTCATTTCTTAAAGAACTTCTAGTTTTTATTGGTTGATTAGAATTTCCAATAATATTATCACTGGGATAATTCCTAAGTAACAATTGACATGGATTTTGAAAAACATGTTCATCAACATAAGGTAGAAAATATTCAGGAGTAAATATTTCAGAAACATTTTCTTGAACATTATCCTTGCCTAAAAGATCATCTATCATAAGCTGATAATCACTTTTTTAAAACACATCTGAGGATGTGGGTTGGGGTTGTTTAAAAACAAAGGGATCAGTTTCATCAAATTTGAAATGTACTGTTTCTTCAACAATACAAGTGTTTTTATTAAAAACTCCATAAGCCTTAGAATTAGTAGAGTAACCTAGGAAAATGTTTTCATTGGATTTGGGTGAAAATTTATGTAAGTTATTTTTTTATTCAATATAAATATGTTTCAACCAAAAACATTGAAGTAATAAACTTTTATTTTTTGGCCAGTCCATAACTCATAAGGTGTTTTATTATGAAACGGCCTTATTAAAACTCGATTTATAGTATAACAAGCTGTACTTACAGCTTTAGCCCAAAAATGTTTAGCTATAGAATATTCAATGAACAAGGTTCTTGTCTTGTCTTCAATAATGTGATTTCTTATTTTGGCTACACCATTTTGTTGACGAGTTCTTGGAGCTGAGAAGTTGTGAGTAATACATTTTTTACTAAAAAATGTTTCAAAATCATAATTTTCAAATTCTCCACCATGATCACTATGAATAGTTATTAATTGCAGGTTTTTCTGATTTTTAACAAGAGCTCTAATGATTTTGAAATAAGAAAAATCTTCAGATTACTTTGCGAGAAAATAGACCCAAGTAAATCTAGTGTAGTCATAAACTAGGAAAAACAAGTAGTATATGCCTCTAATACATCCACTTTATATTGGACCAAATAAATCAATGTGCACTAACTATAAGGCATTAGAATATGTAACTTCACTTGTATAATTAAAGCTAGATTTATGTTGGTTTTCATATTGACAAGGATCACAGACCTTTGAAGAATCAAACATAATTCTGGTACATCCTGAACAAGTTCTTTCATAGAAATCATACTTATATTCCTTAGGATACAGTGTCCTAGTCTCATATGCCAAATCCACGAATGATATTCCACTGCATTAAGGCAAGGTAGATCTTGGCTTCAAATGTCTTATAGGTTTAAAGTGTACACATTCTCATGATATAGGGCAGAGAAAATAATCTCATCCTTGGAATTATGAACTAATAGTTTATCATTTCTAAAATTCACATGGTAACCTTTATCACATAATTGGATTATGCTTATGAGGTTGTGCCTATGTCCTTTTTCAAAAAAAAACATTTCAAAAAATAGTTTTTCCAAGAAGAATAATGATACCTATACTGACACTTTCTCCTTGAGAGTTACCACCAAATGTTACCTTTCCACATTTTTATTTTAAAATCTTCTTGAAATAGTCTTTCTTACATGTCATGTGCAGGAACATCCATTGTCCATGTACCATAGGATGTAGGTACTTCCTTATTTTTCCTAAAAAAGAATGAGTTAGGATTTCTGAATCCAAACTATCTTGGATTCAAAACTATTAGATAATAAATGCTTGGGTAACCATATTTTTTTAGAAAAATATGCTTTATGAAACCCAAGGGATTTCACTTTATTTGAAGAATAGTTCTTCTTCCAATTCCCTCCACTTTGGAATTTAGTACAAAAAGGGTCTCTAGAAGGAACAAAATAATTATTTTTAAAAATAGGTTTTTCATAAGAATAACCTAATCCATGATTATTACCATGAGGTCAGATCTTAGAAGACATATTGTCAAAATTTTACTTACTTGAAGTAAACTTTTCAAGATGTTTCTTCAAGGAAAATATTTCAGATTTTAGTCTCAGGACTAAATTCTTACCCTCAAGAATAATAGGTATAGAGTTAAGTTTATCCTCTAAAATATATTTTTCTAAAAATAGATTTTTAATATCCTTAGAAATTTTATACTTCTTAGAATTATCTTCCTCAAGTTTCATAGAAATATTTTTTAAGACATCATTTTTCTCATCAAGATCTTTGGAAAGATCTAAAATTTCTTTTCTTTAAATAGATTCTCTAAAGTTTTCTTTATCAAGTTTCTTAGAAACTTTACAATTTCACTTTTATAACAATTTATAAAATCTTGAAACTTCATCGTAGGAAGGAAAATCATTATCATTGTCTGATGAAGAAGATTCTTCATCTAAAGAAAAATAGCTATCTAGAAAATTTTCACTTAAATACATATTGGTTAAGGATTCAGTTGTTCATACCTTATCCATAAGAAAATTATTTTTAAATGGAGATTTTTTTATTAGACAAATATTATTTTTCCCAGAATATTGATATTCTAATGATTCATCAGAGGAATAACCACCACTGGCACTCCAAGTGTTATTGGCTTTCAAAAAAAAATTTCTTTGACCTATAGAACTTCTTCTTGTTTATTTCATAATTCCTATCTTTCTTGTCTCTCTTTTTAAGTAATGTACAATTAGGTATGATATGACCAGCTCTTCTACATTCATAGCATGTCACTTCTCCATCTTTCCTATCATTCTTCTTGTATCTATATTGAAAGTTCTTCTGTCCAATAATCTTGTTCATCCTCTGGGAAAGATTTGCTAACTCATTTTCTGAAGTTACACTTTCACTGGATTCATATTGAATACTGACCTTCTTAATTTTAGATCTTGTAATTCTATCCGGAGTCTTGTATTTCATATGATTTGAAGTAGTTTTAAAAGAAACACCTCCATTTCCATTCTTATAATTAATATTATCGGCATCTCTCTTAATTCTAGTTTCATTTTGAAGAAGAGTTCCAAATAGTTCATCAAAATAAATTTGAGTAACTTTCATATTCTCATCTAAATCAGATCTCTTGGATTCAAATTTGTTAGGCATGATGTCAATAATCTTGTCTACAAGAGCTTAATCATCTAAACTTTTTTCGCACATGGATTGTAAGCTGTTGATAGTGGTTATAAATCTTTGTTGTACCTTACATATAGATTCTCCATAAGGGAAGAAGAAACCAAAATACTCATCCCTAAGCATTGCTCTTCTATTTTCAATATATATGGATGCTCTAAAGTGAGTCACATCAAGATTCTAGTCATGGAACATAGAAAAGTATTATGTACCTTAAAGTCCAGCTGATATTCTACCTTTTCTGGATTAGTAATGTTTCTAAGTTCCTTATCATGAATCTTATAATCTCAAGCTAACATAATGTAGGTGTATACACCTGTGTTTATCCCAAATGTATTTATTCTATATCTTCAGTACTCATAGTCATTTCCATCGATGATCGGTGGTCTACTAAGATTGACATTATCTTGGGTTCCTATATGAATTCTTTCCATACTAAAAAGATATTTCATTCCACAAAACATACTAGTAGTAAATGTTTAAAAATAGATTTGAAGAAATTATGAAAAGTAAATCTTTATCAAGAAAACTTATAAGTTGATATAGGTACTTCAGAGACTTGTTCTGATAACAATTTTGAGATTGGATCATAGTATGAGGTAGCCAACCTATGATACAAATTGTAATATTGGTTCATTGTATGAGGTAGCCAACCTATGATACCAATTGTAGGATCGAATATGTAAAAATGAGATGCTAAAATACAAGAGGAGGGTGAATTGTATACTTTTAAAATTCTTTTTGAACTTTTAAAGTTATGTTTAACAAGGTTAAAAACATTCAAAAGACCTCTTAAAGAATCCTTTTCTATTTTCTTAAAAGAAAGATTCTACTTTAAAGCATATAGAATCTGTAATATAATTAGAGTAATAGAATTACAAAGTATAAGAAAGTTATACTTCTTAACATTAACTATGTTAACATACAAAAGTATAATGAAAACAACTTATAATAGTAAACAAGTAATAATAATATTCTTATAACCCAAAGAGAAGGGTATCCAACAACCTTGGATAAAGGTTCCTTGATTTATACATTCAAGAATGTTTGTCTTACCCAAACCTAGGTAGTCCCTTAATCCGAAAATCCGTATATTTCTTGCCATCCCCGCAAGCCCTCGATTTAGAGGGAAATCAGAACCTCTATCTTCTAATCCTGTAAGCCCATGATCAGCACGATCAGAGTCTGCACAAAACAAGTTTGAAAAACTTGTTTAAGCCTGAACAAGTTGTTCACAAAATCTACATGAAGTACTGAGAGTTGTAAGAGCCTCTCTCTCTAAAAATCACTTCACAACATTATTCAATTTTCAAATTTGAAGTCCTTTTCTCGTTCAAATGAGCTTTTATGTATAGGTGAAACTTCTCAACAATCGGCTCCTCTCCAATGGTCATATTTTTCCTTAAATATCGGAGGTACCTAGAAACGTTTCAAACATTCAATGGTTAGTTTATAATAGATTGTATGGCATCGTTTCAAGTAACAAAAACGATGTTAAGTATAATAGAACATAGAATCTGATATCCCTAGAATGATACATTTAAACAACTCTAACATTATCAAGAAAACGTAATCTTAAGAAATCAGGAAAATAGATTCTTAGAAATAACATTATCAAGAAAATGTAATCTTAATAAATGAGGAAAACAGATTCTTAGAAATAACATTATCAAGAAAACATAATCATAAAATTGGAGTCACCTATACATCGGATTTGGTATCATGTAGACCGTCATCATATATAAACTGGAATAGGTATTGATTATCAGCATCATATGTACACCCGAATCGGAATTGAAGATCGGCGTCATATATACACCAGATTCGGAATTGAAGATCGGCATCATATATACATCGGATTTGGAATCATAAACATTGAATCATATATACACTGGATTCGGAATCATAAAACTGAATCATAAATACACCGGATTGAGAATCATAAAATTGAATCATATATATATTGGTTTAGGAATCATATAACTGAATGACAAGTCGTAATGGCAGATCTATATGTATAACAGAATGGTAAATTGGAATGACATATCTGTAAGTCTAACAGAATTGAAAAACGTAATGATATATATGTATGCATAATGTAATGACAATTATGGATCATAAAAAAAATACAAAACTAAAAAAAAGTCATAACTTAAGACAAAATATTTTGTGATTTTCAAAACATAAAAACATAAAGAATGGAGAAGTCATGAGATATCCTTATTGACTCAACAATTAAAATATATTCTCTAAAACAAATATCATAAAATTTAATACATTATATATATTATATCATTTACCTGTATTTATTATCACCGTTATGGTTATCATAGAGTATACAAAAAGTAATATTCATAATAAAACAAATTTCATGTCATGTAAACGTTTTTAAAAAAATGAATTATAGTTACCCATTTCATTCTCTCTCATGAACATAATAATTATTCATGAAATAAAAAATATATGTTCTAAAAATTTCCTGAATTAGTACAAAATTCATGGTGATTTTAGGAATTTATTAACTAAGTGATACATATATTAAACCATACACTATAATCATAGATTAAATCTATTTTCATCAATAATGAGGACACAATTTTCATGGATGATATTTATGATTTCCATAGAAGTCATTGATCGAAATGATATCATTCATAATGAAAAAAATAAAATACTTGTCAATAAAATAAACTAAATATTTTTGGGTTATCAATTGATTTATATAAATTAGTAAATATATATTATAATTATACATTATATCTAGGCTCTAATACAAAAAATATATCTCTATATTAGAGTATGAAAAAACTGATTTTAAGGTTAATCAGTGGTTATTGGAACAAAAACCTTCTGAAAAATTTACCAACATTTGTTACATGATACGGTATTGAATGGAACTAAATTTTTTATTTAAATATATAGAGATATAATTATAATTACCCAAAAGTTTTTACTAGGTTCAGTTAATCTTTTTTATTAAATAGATAATAATTGGGGTTTAGTTTTTCTGATCCCACTATCCCCATTTTCCATTTACTATACAGATAATGAATGCATAGATTCAGAATATAGATTATAAATAAAATAAAATTAATTCTTTAAATGAGTTTAAATAATTTTATGAATCATTAACTTTCCTCCTCATGTGCTCTTTATTCTGATATCATACACACTTTTTTCCTTCTACTCTTCTCTAGACTTCTACTCTATACAGCACCCTCATGAATGTGTGTTTAATAAACTCAATGTTTCTCCATATACATTATCTTGAAAAATAACTAATTCATAATTAAATCACATGTATAAAACTTTTAGGTGGTATGTTTCCATATGTTCTATTAAATCCTTTATTTTTTGATATATCACTTTCCAAATCCATAATATATATTAAATTTCTATATATCATTCATGGTGTTTCTAGATATAAAATAATGTGAGTTTTATATCTCATTATATTTTATAGATATGTTAGGTCATGGTAATGACACACTATAATGTGAGGGGTATGGAATCTAAAATTGAGAAAAATAAAATTGTCCTCACATGTCACTATTGGATAAATATAGTTCGGTTCTGGCTTGGATCAAAACTTATAACTGATCTATCTTTTACTCTCATATATATCCGCTAATAAATATTTCTCATTGTCCTCAAAATTTAAAAATATGTTCGTATAATTACACTTATATTTATCAAAAAATATTTTACTTAACAATATATATAGTTTGTAGTATGGTTAATGTATGATAGAAATTATTTATACAATTTCACAATATCATTGATAACTCAGTCATTGTGTGGTTTTATTTATTTAATAAATTTCATTACTCGACATCAATTATCAAATATAACTGCATTAGAACCCATTTATGAGACTTTTATGAATAAATACTATATGAATACATCTTCAAATATCATGAAATAATTTTCACATGAATCATGTCTTAGTATGATTTTGTTTTTCAGGTTGTCAAAACACCACATATAGGACAGAATGAATATTTTTGATGGTTTTTCAACTCTCTATGTAATGATAAATACTATAATGATCATGGAATTGTTGAGATAAACACACATATCCCACTTTGTCCAATATATTATTTTGGAATTACTAATCTCTAATAATTATCAGAATATTCACCAATAGATCAATACTGTCATCAAATTATGTTACTTCAAGCATGAGTCTCAATTTGAATATTATTCACTTATATATTATATTAATAATTTAAGTTTCACCATATTCATTGAAATACTTTTTTTATAATATATAATTAAAACTTCATCAAGCTAATATTCACTACACAATTTCCTCCCCCTAATCAAGTTATTTTTTTGAGTTTCACACTACATTCTCACATTCTTAAAGAAAGTGACCTCTCAAAAACATTGGGTACTGATGATGGAAAAAATAATATAAGAGGATATGAGTTCTTATCATCCATTGAAGTGTCTAATTATAAACACTTGGGAAATCCTAGTAATAAAATAAATTGCAAATAATTCAGCTTAATAATAATCCGAGTTTCCTTCCAGAAACTTCTTAATTAAAAAATTTATTTTAGAGGACCCAATACATGGGAATAATAATATATCCCCTTTGAACTATGAAAGTGGTCTCAATTTAGCATTAAATAAATGTAGATAACAAGTATGAAGTTTATTTTAATCCATGAATGTGTTGGAATTGTATTAAACCAATTATTAAGTGTTTTTGTAACATCATGAGATTTTCTGAAATGAAACCTTATGAATGATATCATATAACATACACCACATAGAGCTTAAACAAACAACTAAGTTTTATTATTCAAATTTGATGGATATAACCAAGTAGTTATATTGAAAGATATGAATATTAATAACTAATTTATGTGATAAATAGAGTATTCCAACTCAATACAGATGTATTCGTATGTGCTTAAAAAATAATCTCACATTTTCTAATAATACCATTTTATTTTTCAAAAAACAATCTTCCAAAATGACTTTTTTTTAAAATATTATCATTTATAATTTTTATAGAAAACATATTTTAAAAGATTAATTTATTTTTTTAATTGAGATAATTAAGATTATCTAAGGATAAATTCTAGAGAAATCTCTGAAATAGTGTTTTTTCAATGAATAGTTTTGAAAAAATATTTTTATTGAAAACATCATTTTATTTTACATTATATACATGGTAAAATTATTTTTTGGATTCATTTTAAATTTTTATTATATTTTTCTACTTAAAATACCCCATTTAAGTGTTTTTAAATATATTTAATACGTGAATTTAGTATGAAAAAATTTATATTAAAAAAGGGAAACTTTTCAAAAAAAAATTGTTGCAGATTTCATTTTTTTCATTTTAAATGTAAATTAAATTGTACAATATTTGTGTTTTGAATTTTGAAATATTAATTCCATATTTTTAATCAGTGGGTCCAAAATTATTAAATAGGTTACTTTTATTTTTGGACAATATTAATGGTACCCTTAATAATTTGTATCACCATTGTAAATGGAAAATCTGGTAATTTAGGTTCAAAATAAAATGATAAAATCTATTAAAACACAAAAAAATTAAATAAATTTACCATGATGTGTATCTCTATACCATAATAAAATAAGTTTAAAATATATTACCTTAAGGGGATTCATGTATAAAATTATGGAACTTGTAGTATTTTATTTAAGAAATTTACAAACATCTCACATTCTTATTTTTAATAAATGTAATATATTTAGTAATGTTTTCTCTAGATGATATATTAGTCTATAAATATAATTTCTAAAGGTAATATATTTATATTCATTATGGTATTTTCTAACATTTAGTAAGGAAATAATATCCTTAAATGCTTTCACAACGTTGATTCAGTCATTATTTACATAATGGAAAAAATAATATAAATGATATTAAAAATATATAAATAAATATTATTTCAATTATTTTTTGTGATAACTGAATTATATAGATGACCTTAATATTTTTTAATATTAAAAATTTATTTTTTTTGTGAATTAGAATTGTTATTAAGACATTATTAGTGTCAATGTCATAAATATTTCTAAAATTTAAATTATTTATATTTCATAATAATTAATATTTTATTAAATAAATTTGGAAATTTTTTTTGGATAAGGTTGAAAATATAAATTGTGGTCCTTTATGGAGTTTTTTTAATTTTCAAAAAACTATATTAATCATAAATGTTTAAAAAATCATGTTTTCATGGTAAGAGTTAAGGTGTTGAAAATGGTTAAAACCAACATATAATGGAAGAAATATAGTTAAAATTTATCTAATTATTTTCATATGCTAAAATTTTATCGCATCAACATATGAGCTTATAAATAACTCATTTTGGTGCCATTTTGAATTTAATATTAATGTATATATATTAATTTAATATTTTGATAAATGCTAAGATTTTCCCTCCCCTCTCATATAAAAGGGCACATATTCATCACATTTCACCACACATTAATAAACTTTTTGCTATTCCAATAACATCCCAAAAACTTTATATAATCAGTCCTCTAATTATGGAGGATTGTTTTAGTTAGAACACCAACCATAGAAGGCATAAGGTGTTAATATATTGTTGTTTTCAATAGAAGAGGTATAGTTTTTATCTCCATGGTTTTTGTTTTTCTTTTTCTTACAAATCCTACAAACTTTTTTAAAATATAATAAAATAAAAAATCACATATCATAAATATACCTAGATGATATTTTGTTTATGTAATTACCCATATCAATATCTTATTCCATCAAATGTGAAAATAATTCATCATTCATGTGTACGAAAGACTAGCACCTCGCAATCCGATGTAATTCATTTTCCATCACCGTCTCTCAATACTAGTTATAAAGATAGAATTGAATTTTATATATTATATTCATGAAATATTAATAATTATGAAATGATAATATATCAATTTAATTTTTAAATCTCCATAAATTCAGAAATGATATTGTCGTTTGTACATACATCTGTACTATAGCCTCCATGATGTAATGTGATTCATTTTTCACCAAAACATCTCATGGATGTTGTTTGTACATACATGTGGACTACAACCTCCACGAAGTAATGTGATTCATTTTTCATCAAAACATCACATGGATGATATATATATATATATATATAATTATATTTAAAATAATTAATGTGATATATATAATATTATTATAATTATGGTAAGATAAAATATTACATGCCTTCTTTCCATAATGATCTATGAAAAATAGAAATGTTACTCTTGTGTATGGATGAAATACCATCTCCATGATTGTAAAATAATACATTTTTCATAACCATATTTAAGGGATGGATTTAAAAGTTTATTTTATCAATAAAAATCACAGTTATTTCCTGAATATTATTCAAGATATGTTGGAGTATTGACCACTTTGACCATTGTCAACATACCTAAGTCATTAAGGTCTTATGAGTCGGATATCATTAAAATATTAAAAGTCAACATAATTAGATAAAGTACTTATGTGATTATTATAATCCACATTAAGGGTATTATTTTTTAGAAATCAACTTTTTATGTTAATTATACATATTTTTCAAAATTCAAACAAAAATGATTTTTTAACTTATATAGCATGAGAGGGATTTCCCTCTATCATGACGCATTAATTATTTAAATACTCTATTACATGATTTCATGTTTATTTTAAAAGAAGTTTTTTCCCTTTTTATGTGTACAGTGTTTCTAAAAATATTTTATTAAAAATTAAAAAGTTATTTTCCTTAGGATTGTTTTTATAATGTAAGAATCGACATTTTGTTATTATGATATGCTTTTTGGGAATTTTTTATGATGAGAGGAGGGTATATGATAAACCAATGATATTTGGTTCTATGATAATATAAGGATGTTTGGTCACATTATAAACTAATTATGGATGGTTCCATGACCAACTATGGATGGGTGGCTTTGTTATAACCTCTAATTAATTGGGTACTTTGGAAATATAAGTTGACCATATATGATATTCAATTTTTTAAAGTGATATGGAATATTATGTACCAATATAACTACCTAACTTTTATATTCCTTATTATGTGTTTTCATAGAAATAATATTTTTTTCAAATGGTAATATAGTGGTTTTCATTGAAAGTTTATACTTTCAGGGTAAAATGTTATGTATTTTAGAAAAAAATTGATATGGGTTTTAAATAGACTAATGGGTTTCTATATATTATATACATTACTGATATTTTTATTCTCATACCAATTATTAGAAAACCTTTCATAGGGTTATGGGTGAATAGGTACTTGATAAATTCACGAAGAAAATAGTTAATATTTTTCATGAAATGAATCTACATTTTATTTGAAGAATGTTTTTTTTTGGCGAAAATGGATATTGAGATTAAGTATCCTTCTCTAATATATGGGTTACTATGTAATAATTTTCCTATTTTTATAAAAATATATCCCAAAAATATACTTAAATATTTAAGTAAATATAATTTCAAATTCATTATAATATTTAATTCATAAGGTTGGGTCCTTAAAGTTTGTGTCAATATGGGCTTTAGAAAACGTTACAAATTAAGATGTTTCATGGTAAATTTTCTAAAGAATTATTGATACAACAAAGGGTTTATAATATTAAGTTTGATAATACGATCAATGTCTAATAAACCTATTTTGAAGCTTTATTTTATGAAATATTATGGTGACTAATTGTTTTTTAGAGACTTTTATTTTTGATGTAGTAATGGGATATTACATTTTGGGATGAAAAAAATGTATGAGATAACAATTGTTGATAAATGTTTAAATTTTTTAATATATTAAGGTTATTTTTATGATTTTATCATATTTATGGATATTTTATAATAACTATAGTTTTAGATAAATTACACCTTACTAGTTGGTTGATAACTTGTCGCATCTGTTAAGGCTATGAGGATTGATCCGTCAACCGAAGTGTGATAAGGGTTCATATCATACCACTGTACTAAATGATGTCATAGTTAGTATGAAATTTTTTTTCTTCTTGAAAAATGTTAAGTTTACTTTTAAATAATATTTTTTATAAAATATATAACCATGGGATTGAAGAATTATTTGGTGATTAAGTGATTAATGTTATTTCCGAAGATGATGACTATTTAGGGAACCCTGTATGATTAAGGTAAATTGAAAAAAAAATGGGATTTTATTTAAGGAGTAAAGGTTGAATTATTTTTACAATGAATATATGATATTATTGTGTATTTATGGTTATTTAGGTAATTTATTGAAATATTCGGAGTATCTTGGAGATTATCGGTTTACAGAGTGCACATTTTGGTATGAGATTTAAGAGTCATTGATGTTATTTATAGATAAATATTAACATTATATTTGAATACTATATGATAAAATCCCTCCAATTTTTTTAATCCTATTCAATAATATTTTTTATGAATTATAAGTATTTATATTTATTGAATGATGTGTGCTTAACTTTGTGTATTAATGGAGAATTTTTTACGGTAAACTAGTTTTTTTATTATATTGTTCTGTTATTTTTTTATATATTAATCTATCTTATACTAACCATATTATTTTTAGTTAATGTTTAATGACATTTATAATGGATAGTTATTATTTTTTATATTGTTTTTACCCATAAAAAATGATTCTAGTGCATGATGCATGAAAATTTCAAACTCATCATTTGGAAAAAAGGATGATTTTGTGGTGGAAATTTATTTAAGGGTGAAACTATAATATTAAATAAAGTATATTTACTAATTTTATTAAACTATTTAGAAAAATTATTTATCAACTTTAGGAAAAGGATTTTGTATTAAAAAGAACTTCTTTGTTTACTTTTCCTACCAAGTAATAGGTATTCTTTAAACCCATCAAAGATTTACAGTTTTTTGATGTATAAAATTATCATTACCATGTTCTCTATCAATCTATATTTGTCCATGAGAATTATACTTTATCTTTTATTACCATTTATTCCTATATACAAATCTAGTATTCTTTATATCTAGTTACCTTCACACTTTTAATTTATCTCTTTAAAATGAAAGATTCATTGATTCTTTTGTGATGTGGGTATTTAATTAAGGTATTTGGAAAAGTCAAACCAAAGTTATCGATCCTTAGTTCAAAATTATAAGGGAGTAAAATCAAAAATGGTTTGAGAATTTAAAATCCTCATAGTCTTAAATGATTACTTTATTTGTGGAAATATAAAAATTATGGCCCATGAAGATGAAATAAACAACTAAATTTTATTATTTAAATGTGATTGATATAAAATAGTAATTAAATTGGGGGAATTAATAATAATAAATAATTTATGAAATAAAAATAAAGGAAGAACTCAATATAATTTTTTTGGATTGTTCTTAGAAAATAATCACACAATTTAAAATGATATTGGAGCGATGTGGGTTGTCTCTTTGAATGCGGGAAACCATAGAAACACATTCTATAATCTGAAAGAATTCAGAGATGTATAGGCCTCTACAAGACAAATTGATTGCCTCATGGCATCCTTTAATCATGAATGAGATCGCTCCATCTCTAGCTCTCTAGAAAAAAATAAGGAAAAAACCCTTTTTGGGTGATTGTTCCAACATAGCATCGAATGTTAAATCTAAGGGGATCTCATTCATTAAAAATTCAAATGGCTCGGATCTACCCAAATAAACATCAACGAAGCCTCCTATGTTTAAGAAACTGGATGATGTGATATTCTTAATATATTAGGATCCTAAGGCACTTCAAAAAAGGACCCAAATGTGTATGTTTTCAATTATGGGTCACATCACTTACTTAAAAGGAGATAAACCTCGATCATATATGGATCATAAACCCCATATTTCTTATTGTTAGTGTTTTTAAACTAGAAACATGTTCAACTAGGTAAGGTTTATTTTCATATCTTTCTTACCTCTTATGAAGATTTAGAATGGGTTTGGTGGATGTGTGATACTTAACTCAAACTTATCCTACTATGTATCTCTGAATGAGATTTTTCCATTAACCTAAACAATCATAGGAACACAATGGAATAGGTTTGGGTTATTTTCATAACCTCAATTGGTTTTTCTGGCACACTAATATCTAAAACTATATATCTTCTAGTATTGTAACTCCACTAATTATTTATCAAAGAACATTAAATAAAGATTTAGTATTATTTTCTTGAGTGGTGGTTTATGTAAAATTGTAATCTAAATTACCGTAAAGCATTTCATTTAAATATAATGAATATATGTCCTAAATCGTGATTAAATATGCGAGAAATCCCCTTTTCTATGAGTATTTAAAAATAATAGGACAGTCATTACTAAAATTTAGGGTAGTGAAAACACAGGCTACCCAACCTAGTAGTACAGAACGGACCGAGGCCAAGAAACAAAAGAAAGATAAAGGTCATACCTTAGACAAAGATGAACACTCTAGGAATAAGAATGAAATATGGATTGTAAAATCTAAAAACATGAATTCCATAAGGGTTGAAGTGGGAAAATCTTGGGATGATTGAGTGTAAGAACATGAAAATCTAGTTGAAGAACAATATATAATTGATGAAATTGATGCTATTATTTTGGAGGTCTTCAATAAGTTCCAAACTGATCTTGAACCTATGAATTTAGAGTCAAACATAGGACCCACTAATACCCTGGAGAAGGATACTAATCCTTCAAGTCTTCCTCCTAAAAAACAAGAGTGAAAACCTCATTCTCCAATGCACCCCACTAGAGACTCAAGTGATTTATATGAATACACCCAAAAGGTCGCACATAATGAAGATCAGAACAGATTAGTGGACACTATTATCCATGAATAATTCAAAAACCCACCCCTATATCTCACAGTATTAAAAGGGTCTCACCGAGTGAGGATAAGAATGCATTAGTAGACACTATTATCTGTATGGAATGAAATAACACACCCCCTTTATCTCAAAAAATTGAAAATACCAATAATAATTCAATTTCTGAGGAACCTATATGCAATAGGAAGTCTAAAAAAGAATAATTATCAATTTATAATGATAAATTCTTAACCTCCAGAAACGTTATTTAATGAATTGATAATGGAAAATAGCAGGTTTTATTTATTTATGACACAAAGAGAACACATTGCAATACTGTTTCTGATGCTACTATATTAAATCCTGAAATATCTGCCCCAAAGGAGAAGCCACAGACTGAATTGAATAGTCAACTGGCTTCTCCTTTAAACAAAAAAAAAATGTGATCCGACTTCTATGGAATATAGTCTAGGTATTACTAACATCCTTCATGTTTTTACAATGAGAAATCAGGAAAACAACCATCCCAATAATGTCCAAAACTCTTAGAATATTTGTTAGAAATAAGGGCTCTATAAACAAGAAAAAAGGGGGCTCCAACCCCCAAAAATATTTTTAATGAATACTTAATTTTTGGAATTCTTATGGTATAGAAAACCCTAACCCCTTAACTATCCTAAATGGTTTTATAAATACTAGTTATCCTAATGTTTTTTCAATATTTAAACCAAAAATCAATTTTTCTTCTGGTTTTTTTCATCTATTCTTGTTTGGTTTTACCTTCTTAGGTGCATGTAAAAAACCTCTATTCTGTTGAAACTCTTTGGATATTTTCTCACTCTTCTTTATAGAATGTTAATATTTTTAGTATTTCTGAACAATCCTTTACATGTGAATTTATCATGAAACACACACATATTCACTCTAATTTCATATATGTTAAAAAATAAACTAAGATAGGAGACCCATTTGGCATGAAATCTCCCACCATAGAAATAGAATTCATGATCCCTAGTTTGTTTTAGGAGACTTCAATGCCATACTTACCCAATGTGAGAAAATGGGCCCCTCACACACCACTATCTATTCAAGTGAATTTAAAGCATCTACTTAGGATAACAATCTTATTGAAATTAATATTACTGGTGCCAAATTTATGTGGTACAGAAAACATTTCAACATGGTGGTTTCAATGAAATTAGATATAAAATTCACTATTGTTTTAAATCATGATAAATTGGAAAACATCTCTAGAATCCCCATTCTTAAACTTATTTATAACCACCATCCTATTCTGGTCAACTTCTCTTCCAATATCATCAATATAGTTTTACATTTTATATTTAACATTACATGGTCTTCAAACCCTGATTGTGCTAACATTATAAAAAATTCATGGTCTACCATAAACAAAAAAAACTACAATGATTCATTTTAATTATTCTTTAAATTAAAAAATCTAAAGAAGGTTCTTATATATTGGTGTAGATTAGAATCTAAAAAAATGGATAATTAAATCCTCTTTTGGAGGAGGAACATTCCAAAATACAAAATACCACTACTAGTTCTAATTTTCCATCTGACTCACAACATAAAATCAACATTTTTACAAGACTTTTTTGTTTTTTATATTTGAAGGACCGCATTAGAAAGAAATTTTTCAAAACAAAATGGCACACTTATACTGAAAAAAATACTAAATTCTACAATTCTATTCAATGATCTAGGAAAGTGTGCATGCCTTTAGCCTTCCTAAGATCTAGGGAAAACCTTATTGATACTGATAAGGGTATTTATAATAATGTCATCTCTTATTTTGAAAATATTTTCAATGGGGTTGAAGTTACTAAAGACCTCATACTAGATATCATTTAGGTGAATTAAGAGGAAAACTCATTTCTTAATATCATCCCTCTTAATCATGAAATTAGATACACAGCCTTTAGCTTAAATCCTAAAAGTGCTCTAAAACATGATGAATTCAATTATGTATTTTATTATCAATATCGGGATGTGATCCAGGATGGTGATTTCATATTGATCAGGTCATTCTTCTCCAATGGCATTGTTTCTCATGGGTTGAACTCCCAATTCCACACCCTAATTCATAATGTGGATAATATTGTTGACATTCACCTTTTTAGACCCATTTCCATATCAACTCTATTTACAAGAAAATTTCCATGATTCTTGGAAATAGACTCTATTCAATCATCAATAATATTTTTTATTAGAACCATTTTGGTTCTGTTAAAGTATGTTTCATCCAAGATTGTATTTTCCTTGAATCAGAATGCACCAACCTTTTGAATCAAACTAGTAGAGGTGGAATTGTACCCATAAAACTCGATATTCAGAAATCTTCTGATACCATTTATTGGAGATTTATTTTCATTATTCTAAGGGACTTTGGATGTAATGACTCTTTCATCAATAAAATTGAAACCCTCTTCAATTCGGCCTGCATCTCAATACTTATTAATGGTACTCTTATGGGCTACTTCAAATGCTTCAAAGGGGTCAGACATAGACACCATTACTCTGCCCTTCCTTTCTTGATTGTTAAGGACTATGTAAGTAGATTACTCACTCAAATTCTGGATCAAAACAAGCTTAAACTATTTCAAGCCTCCAGAAATTTGAATCCCCCACCCATCTCTTTTATGGAAATTACATCATCCTTTTTTTACATGTTGACAATAATAATATCAATAACCTCAAATGTTCCCTATCTCACTATGAATATGTTTCGGGAAAAACCATTAGTTGGAAAAAATCCTACACATTATTTTTAAAAACATTTCCTCCCAACAAGAAAATCAATATTATCAATGTCTTATGAATTTTGGAAGGGTCCCTCCCATTCACCTATCTTGGTGTTCGAATTTTCTGGGGAAGACCCAAATCTAGTTACTTTTTAACCACTGTTGAAAAAATAATCCACCACTTATCCTTGTGGAAGGGTAAATCCTTCTCCATGGATGGAAAGATAAATCTAGTAAAGTCCATGATTGTCTCAAAAATGGTCTATTTCATGATGGTTTATAAATGGCCTATTGGTCTCTTAAAGAAAATAAATGTTTTCATAAAAACCCTTGTGTGGAGAGGAAGAACTATTGAGAGGAATCTGGTAACCATCACTAGTCTACCTATTTCGAGACTTTGGATAAAGGTGGTCTCGGCATAAAAAATATCAAAAATTTCAGTGATTCCATATAGGCTAGACTCAGTTGGAATGTTCTTCTTAATAATTATTTTTCCCTCGGCATCCTTAAAAAACAGTTTCTTGAACAATTAAAGAAATTAAATATCAATTGTATGAGTTACTCTATCTAGAAATACATTAGGAAATATTTTTTCCAACATCATGACTAATTATAGATGGATGGTGAATAAAGACTCCACATTGAACTTCTAGATTGCCAACCGGACCGGTGGTCCTCTTATCTCTTTGGTATCCCCATATCATTTTTCTAAACACTCTAATAATACCATTAAAGATATATTAAACTCTCAAAAATCTACTTTACCTGGCATTTTTAAGTAGGTCATTGACTACTATCACTTTTCCACCAGTGACTATTTTTTTATTTTGGAACTTTCTCGTAATGGAAACCTTGACTCAAAAAAATTATTATGAACATATTTTTAATAACTCTGACAATAATATATGTTGGATAAAAAATTTAACAAATTATATCTTAATCCCTCAAGATTCACTCTTGTTTGGCATATTTCCCAAAAAAGGGTCCCAACTAACACTTGACTTCAATCTTTTGGGATTTAACTTTTCTCTAAATGTAGTTTTTGATATCAACATTGTGAATATATTAATAACGTGTATATTGTTTTTTCTATAGACACTACCCTTTAGAATTATGTCTTTGATCGTTTTGCGTGCATATGGTTGCTTTATGATTCTATCAACTCTCAACATCAACATTGTGTGGATATGACAGCCTCTTAGAAAATCAATAGTCTCTCCATAATAGTATTAGCTGAGCATCTCTATGTAATCTAGTATGATATAAATTATTATATTCATAATAATTATTCATTTAGTTTTAATGAAGGTGAAATTAGAATACCAATTTCCATTTGGGAAGCCACCTCGATTCAAAAGGATCTTTGCAGCAACACTGTTAGAGACCTTAGGATTCTCTAGTGTCTAGGGGTGAAGTGAATTCATCCCCGGCCTAGATTCACTATTTTAGTTTTCTAGAAAGTGCTTCCTCCTGGCTGGATAAATGTTAATATTGATGGTGCTTCTAAAGGAAACTCATGACCCTCAGGATGTGTAGATATCTATAAAAACCACTATAGGAAGACTGAAGGCTTCTTCTATAATAGTTGGGGTGTCACCTCATCCCTAGAATCTGAAATTATGAGTGTGATTCATGCCATATCTTTTGAAAATCAACTTGTATAGAGAAATATATCGATCAAAAGAGATTCGATGACCATTGTCAAATCCATTTGGAATGGAGTGGTTCACATTGTCTGGACATTTACTTCATGTTGGATGGACTTTCTGCATTCGCCTATGGATACCAGCTATATTTTAACCCTTTCTTATCATGAAGTGAACACGTTTGCAGATGGTCTCACTAATATGGGAGTGAACCATGACATTATCTAGATGAATGAAATCCCTTTTGATTTACTTTCTCTTTGTGAGAGGGACTGCAAAAAAAATTTTGACTTTCATACTTATGTAATTATATTATTTAATAAAATTTGTGTTTTGGTCTTTGAACAGAACACCACCTTTAAAAAATTATATAGTTTTTTGTAAACACATTGTATTTTTTTAAAAAATATTTTTTCTTCACTACTGTGTTTTTCTACTTTTTATGATTAAACCATATAATTTATATAAGTAATAAAACATTATTTAAAAAAATAATTTCATTTTTAAACTAATAATGTCAAAATTACCTTATGGGGAATTTTTAATATTTTTTTAATAATATTTCTTTTTCAAGGAATCATTAAAAATAATAATTTATATTGACAAATATATTTTAAAATAAATTATTTAAATGGTAAAATAATGTTTTGGATTAGGTTTAAATTAATATTACAAAAATATTATTTAATATGAACTAATTATTTTTTGAAAAATATTATTTTATAAATGAATTTAGTATAAAAACAAATTATAGGAAAATGGAGAATTTCTCCAAAAACACTATTTATATCTCTCTCACAAAACTTTTTATTAAATTTATATCTAAATGAAAAGTGCAAAGAGATTCATGGTGGGGTAGATAATTTTCATGGACTTGAGCATCACCCTAAATTATTCTCTTACACCATTGAGAATTTCAATAAAAATAGTTCTAAATAATCACACTCTCATTACCATGTGTAAGTCTACATAGGAAGTCAGCAACATTGTTACCATTTCTAAGAGTTTTCAGAATCTTGGGGCATTGGTTGAGAAGAATTACGCAGTCCCTAGTAATATATTTGAGATCCCATGTGGTGGACCTTTTGGTCCTAAGGAAGCTCAGTAGGGAAAAGTAATCACACTCCGTCACATAAATCATTAAGTCAAAGAAATCATAAAATAGAAGGCCATATTGCATGGATCTGACTTCAAAATCCAAATAGTTGCATGTTCCAATGAATACAATGAAGCCTTATAATAGAGAGATGCTACAATTGCAGACCATCTCTCTGCCCAACATAAAACCTAGCTGAATGGTGCCATCGAAATTCAATTTTAACCCCTGCTAAGGAGGCTCACATGTCACCCAATAACCACAACCTGGTTTGTTCTTGTCTTTTGTAAACCTACAACCCATCAGGGGGAGGCATCTAATTAAGGTCATACTCTCCCCTCCACCCAGAAAAATCTATTTCTCATTTTATTTCTCTAGTTTAATTTTAAATTAAATTATAAAAAAATTTCATTTTGAATTTTGAAAATGGATTCCATATTTGGAATCAGTGGGTCCAAATTTAGTATGATGGTCCCTTTAATTATTATATAATACGATTAATACCCTTAATAATTTTTATTACAACCAAAAGGGGAAATCAATTAATTTAGGTTAACAATAAGATGATAAAAACTGTTAAAAGACCAATAAAACAATCTTACTTATTATCAGATGAGTTTATATCGAACATAATCAACCAAGGGTCAATTTTTGTACCCATTTGGGTCCACAAGGAAAGATTATTATTTTTATAGTATTTATTTAAACAAATGTCAACTTTATCACATTGTAGTTTTTAATAAATATAATATCATTAATAAGGTGTTATAAAGAGGATATGTTAGAATATAAATAGTAATTTGAAATATAATATATTTAAATTTATCATGGTAATTTATTTTTAAATTTCATTAAAAAAATTATTACATTGAATACATATACAACGCGGATGCAGTAACTATTTAATTAATAGAAAAATAAAATAAATGATATTGATAATATATAAATAAATATAATTAGAAATAATAAATGTTATTAACTAATTTAATATATTAAATTTAATTTTTATAAATATAGTAAAATATTTATTTCACATCACTGTGTTATATTGATGTTATTAATGTTAATGTAATAAATAGTTCTACAGAGTTGTCACTATTGATATTTTATAATAAGTAAAATATCATTTAATAATTTAAAATTAAAATATAATATGAAATTAGTCCAAGTGAATAGAATAAGGTTGAAAATTTTAACCATGGTCCATTTATGAGTATTTTTTTTTTTTAAATTATATTAACCCTGTATCTGTAAAAAACAACTTTGTCACGAAAAGAGTTAAAGGTGTTAAATAATGTCTAAAACTCAGGGATACATGTATAAATATATAAAAAACAGAGGTAATATTTATTTTATGATGGTATTTTGACTCATGATAATCCTAACATAAAAATAAGTCATTTTGGATCTATTTGGAATTGAAAATTAATTTATATTAATTTAATTTTTTGAGAAATGTAAAAAGTGAACATCCCCTTAATTATAAAAGGGAAAATATTATTCCAATTTTTTCAATATTAAAATCCATTTTAGTTAATACTAAAACCTAATAAAATACCTTAATAGAATAGCACCCTCTTTTTAGAGGACATATTTTAGTCATAACACAATTCTTCAAAGGTTAAAGGTGATAATCAGTTGTGGTTTTCTACAGAGGGCGTAAAACAATTCTTGAATCATTCATTTTTTCATCCACATCCCTAAAAAATTATTAAAAATGATAAAAATAAAAAATATCATATCCACAATATACTAATATGTTATTATGTATTTGGAATTTCACATATTCAAATCATCTTCCGTAAAATTATTAAATAATTCATCGTTAATCTGTACAGTGGACTACGACCTCATGAAAATATGTAATTTATTTTACATCAACACCTCTCAATACTATTTATAATTACAGAATTACTATTTATATATGATATTCATGACATAATAATAACTTTTATATTATAATATTTCACTTATATTTCTTCTTTTCCAACCTCTAAAAAATGATAACGCCATTCATCCAAACATGTGGACTACCACCTCCAAGATGTGATGTGATTCATTTTTCATCACCAAAAAAATGAAAGATATATATAATTATATTTAAAATAAATAATTTTTTATATGTTATGTTATTATAATTACTTGAAGATAAAATAATACTTACCTTATTTCTATAATGATCTTTAGAAAATGGAGATGTTACACGTGTGTATGTACAACCTACCATCTCCATTATTGTAACATAGTTATTTTTTCATACCTAATTTTATTGATAGATTTAAAAATATCATGGATGTATTAAAATTATAATTAAATCGTGAATATTATTATGGATATGGTTTACTAATGAACACATTGAGCATAGTCAACACACCTAAGACAATTTTGTACTTATGAGCCAGATATCATCAAAATATCTAATGTTACCTTAATTAATTGAGTAATTATATATACTATAGTATTAAATAATATCAAGGAATAATTAAATTGAAATGTTTTTTAATAAAATTAATTTTATCATATATATTTCCTAAAACATAAATTAATTAATTATAATATTCTCCCAAAATAATAAAGAAAAACCATTTCTAAAGAAAACATATTTTTAAAAATAAAATTTCTATAATAAAAATTTATTGATTTTTTTATAATAACATAACAATAAATTCATATTGATTTCTAAATTTATATTTATTTCATAAATAATTTATTATTTTTAATACTCTCCCATTTCAAAATAATGTTTTAATTGTAACATTTAAATAAAATTTTGGAGTTCATTCAAGCCCATTGTAGCTTATCTTGTATTCTATAGTGATTAGCTTTAAAAATATCTCAATATTTTTCATGAGGTATATTATTTAATCTTACACATCACATAGTTTATTCATAAGTGATTTACAGACATCAATAACATCTATCCTTATGAAATATTTAATTTAATCTTACACACTGACAAAATTATTTAAACCCCTATCATAGTATTCATTGACTCACCAAAAGTAATCAATAATGAATCATTTTTTCTAATCATAATTGGTATATATTAATTTTTAAACAATCCTATAAATGATGAATTTTATTTAATATATATGACCAATATTTTTACCAAAGTCATAATATGTAAAAATATCTCCTCATCATAAGTGTGAGACAATATTTTATAAAATACTCAACATTCTATATTGTATATGGGTAAATATCTTGACATTGAGTGTCATACCTTCGGGATATATCCAATATATAAAAACTAATTTTGAAAATAACATCATACATAGGTTTTATCACATCACAAAATTTTAAATAAATAAGATTCATTAAGTAATTTTCATTTTCCAATATTTGTCAAAAACATAGGAAAATTACATTACTCACACATACATGTAACGGTTGTTTACCCTTAAAAATTCCAATAATCGTCATAAATAAAGGAATATAAATCATGCGTAATAGTCATGTATGTGGTAAAATTTCCCAATATTTAAATTTATAATCCTAGAAAAATAAATTCAATGACCATAATAATAAATAATAAAATTGAATAATAATAATTATATTAATTATAAATCATTAAAATAATAAAAAATGGAAGAGTGATGAGATTTTGAGTTAAAAATAAATAAGTTGGAATGATGAAATGAAACATTCTCTCCCATTAAGCTAATTATATAACATGAAAATTTCATATTAGTTCATTTATATCTATATTTTCTAAATATAAATGCAAAAATAATATTGATGAGATCATTTGAAAAGTTAAATTAAATAGTATATTAATTAATAAGTTGTAAAAATGGAAATAATTTAAATATAAATCATATATTAATTTGTTAAATAAGAATGATAATACGTAATAATAATACATGGAGTAAATAAACCCTCTTAAGAAATACTAATAACTGTTAAGATAGAATTCTAAACATGTAGATAAAATAATAAACCCCACAAAAGTCATTCGAAATAATATTATATATAAAATTTTAAAGAAATAAATAAATATTAAAAATTAACTGAAATACCCCCTCTATCATATATTACTTTTCCAAATGATATGATAGTTTATAATAGTCAAGTTAATAGATTTGGTAAAAATATTCATTAAGATCCATGTAACTGTAAATGATATGTAAACTAATCAAAAATAAAAAACAGTTGAGAAGATATAAGTTAACCAAATAGATAAAATATGTAAATTCTCACTAGTCACAATAGAAACATAATAATTAAATCTCTCAGGAGAACCCCAAATAGTAATAATAAATCATATGCATGATTGAAATTATAAATTCCTTACATATGAAAATATGGTTGTTTTGGTTGAATTGTATTTTTAATTGATCATTTTTCAAACTGATGAAAGTGAACATATTGAATAGTTGGATATATCAATAAAGTATGATAAAATATATTATTATACACATTGAGATAAATAAGGAAATAATAAAAAACATAATCATAATGACCACTTAAGCCACATTTTAAAAAATAAGTCAAAAAATAATAAACCAATAATCATCAATAATAAAAAATTTAAAAACAATGGGGTGAAAAAATTTTACATTAAAGATCTGTTTCAAAACATTATCATTCTAAAATATTATATTTCTTCAATGATTTAACCAATTATTCTATAACCATAAATTATCCTCCTGAACAACATCAAGAATAACAAAACATTTCTCATTTCTATCAAAATGAGAGTTAGATATTGTACTTACTAATTATTTATTTTCTTATAAAATATTATTAAATCAATTTATCTACTAAAATAGATCATGAAAAATAAAATTTAATTTACCTTTTTATTCATATTAATTATTAGAAATATAATCATTTAACTTATTATTCTACTTCATAATGAATAAAATTTTGAAATCATCATTCTTTATGATTCTATCCTCAAAGTAAAATTTTATTTTATATATAAAACAATTTATATTTCATCTATATTTTTTTTATATAAAATTCATTTTCTCTATTTATTATTTATTTTTAATCACACAACTCACAAAAAGTCAATAAACGGAATAAAATTACAAGAATAAAAATTATATTTTTACGATGAACTATGAAATAAGGAAAATGAAGTGGTCACCTAAAAATACTTATCTTTGAAACACACATTCTAATATTTATCCCAACCTTCAAATGATGAAAAATAATGCATAAAGGAGTTTCAATTTATCTATATATTGTGTCCCCACTTTATATATATATATTATTGGGTATCTGCAAGTTTCCTGGTTTTCCAAATTCAAATAGAATAAGTTTTAATGATTCTATATGTTTCACAAAATCTATTAAAATTATTTTTTTAAAATTATTATCATTTAATATTATTTCTATCCTTTAATGGTAAAAAATATCATCCTTGAATTTTTATAATGAAATAAAAATTATTAAATACATTATTAAATTTAAATAATCATACCTACAATGAATTTTTATTGTTTCCAATTTTTTCTCCCAGGTGGAGATAGAAAGTGAAAAAAGGGGGTTTAATTTAAAATTATCAAATAATTATATTAATATAAATGATAAATAAAATTTGTTATGAAAAAAATAATAAAAAATTCAATCATAAATAACATTTAAAATTTTTCTATAAATGGTGTATCAAGAATAAAAATAAACAATATATCTTAATTATTTTGTAGTAGTTCGGATCTAAATGATCACATTTCTACTATTGAAACCCTCATCTGAATGGTATTTAAAACCTATAAAATGTATATTTCATTCTAAGTAGAGTGATAACTCTTTACAACATCTATTTTAAACACCTTGGGAAACAACCCCATTGAATACATTTATGCTTATAAATAGAACCCAACCTTTTTTATGATATGACCTATATAAGGAATTATAAGAGATATTTTAGGTAACCTATTATATTTTAAGTAGAGGAAAACAAATACATTCCTACTGTGGGATTTGGAATAACATGTGTCTTATTTTTTGATTAGGTGGGAATAAAAATGGATACAATTTAAGGGATGTATGACTGGTGTTTGTGAAATATAATATAAATTTAAAGATTAAATAAAATAAATCTATGTAATATAAAATCATTAAAACCAATGAAATATTTACATAGAGTTTAATGTGAATAAATTGGATTCATTGACTATCTATCAATGAAATATAATAATATACCATAGTAAATCTTATATTTTAGTATATAAATAAAATAATCTAATGCCCTTTTCAACAATATATTTTCATGTATAGATAGTATTACTCAAATCCCATTAGGTTTCTTCAACATTATTTATATAACAAATATATAAATAGATAATTAATTTACACTAAAACTCAATATTTATTATCATTACCTATCAATAATAAGTTCACATTGGATATTTTTTAATATCCAATTAAATGTAAAATTAGAACAAAAAAATTAAAATAATAATATTGTCAACAATAATGATTTTTGGTCTACTAAAAATAAATAACCTCTGATAAATAAAAATATCTTTCAAAACATTAAAAAATCCATAAAATATAGTCATAATTTAATGACATTGGATAAGATTAAATATCCTACCAAACCACATCCATATAAATAACATCTATTTCAACTTTCAAAACTATATCCCATATAATTAGTCATATCATATCAGAAATAATCAAATAATAATAGTTGTATAGTTTTCTCTTTTGATTTGTTATAATAAAAAATCCTTGAGTGATACAACTTAATCACAAATAATATACTACATATTCATACATTAGTAGCCTGAGACACATATAACACATTGTTTGAGTAATCTAGTTAGCTATTTAATGGATATAAATGGATTTATATTAAAATATCAACATAAATTATATCACCAAACATAACACCATAATGATTCATATATGGAATTCAAAATATTCATCTTTACATTATAATGAATTCTTATACGGTATAAATTATTAATTGGTATTACATAGTGATATTTTCAGATAAATATAAATATATAATGGTCACTCCACACTATATATGACAATATATACTTTATCAAATTCCTAACACATGGTTATATGTAAGTGTAAATCTTCCTAACATAAAACTTATACTTTAACAAAAAATCCAATATGTAAGATTCTTTATTGAATATATATTTTCATGTTTGAATCATCACATTACCAAATTCGGGATATGTAGTAGTAATTCAATTCATCTTTCTATATACATTATTTTCAAACACAAATTGAGGTTTCACATGTCTATAGGATATCTATTCCCAATTTCTTTTATCTAATTATAAGATTTATTAAATATAAATCAACCTCTATCACATGGATTATACGATTTTGACAAAACATATCTCTATGGTGAAATATAAAATTCTGGAATAATAAATTCGAATAATAATATTGAATGATTTAAATGAATAATAATTAATATTAAAAATTAATACAAAAAATTGAACAAATATTTGAGATTTATTTAATTATTAACACCAAATAAATAAATTCTCATACATAAACACAATTAAAAATTTCATTATTGATCTCTTAAATATCATTAACAGACATAATGACGTGATAATAAAATTTGTGTAACATGATTTACTATATCTAAATGGTTTTTACTTAAATAAATTATGTTTATTTCCAATCTATTTAACTATATATTATATATTGTCTTTTAATGTTGTCTATTGAATGATAAACACTTTAAAATATTCAATATCTTTCAAAAAAAATTTCCTTTTTAAAAAGATATGAATCAATGTAATTCCATTTTTGGGATATTTTCCTAAAAGTAAAGTATAATTTCTAAATCATTTGAGTATATGAAAGATACACCCTGAATTTTATCATCAGTATAAACACTATCATAATATCTTCCTCCATTTCGTCACCAAAATCAAAATATATTGGGAACTCACCTCCATTGAATTTAGAAATCAATAAATTCTCCTTCACATCAATAAATTAATCGAATATAGTTTCATCATTACCATATTAAACATTTTCTAAAACCGAAAAATCCTTTATCTAATTATTATTAATTTATAGCTTTGACCATGGAAGAAAACATTAACTAATTAAACCTTGTAGGATTCTAGTTTAATATCATATTTATAAGGAATCATCATTGTTACTTTCTGTTCACATCAATGTTAGACAATATGATGTAAAATATACAAAAAACCAACTTATGAAATACTTCAATAGAATGTTTCCTTTGGGATTTTATTACATTTCCTAGCACTATTTGAGATAACTTACATCAACTTTACTAGACATAACTTAATAGATTTATAATTATTTAAATTATCATCCTATTCCATGAATTCATTATAATGTTTAACAATATTCAGGTATTTAAATGATATTTCCAATTCAAATGACTCATCAACGTAATTTTTTTTTAATTTCAGTAATTAATAATCATTTAATATGTCATGAAAATCATGTAGTGGAAATTATTTTCAACACGCTATTAAATTAATAATAACTTTAAATCCAAATTTTCATTCTTAGTATATATAATCATTTAAAATATCGTAAAATATTTAAGAGTGTCACCATAATGTATAATGGGGATTATAAATATGTTTGACTCTTAAAAATAATTCCTTATTATTTTCATCATCAAGCATTCAAATCTCATTATACATCAATTAAAAAGGATGGAATATTACTTCTTTCTTTTAAAAAATTTAATTATATATTTTTTCTAATGTATCCTATATTTTATTCTCTATAATAATCCACATGAAATAAATTGATCATTTATATAAAATATACCACAAAAAATAATTTTTTTAATGTTCATCATTTTCTATATTTCTGTAATCAAAAAATGTAATTTCACTACCTTTTCATAAGGAATATTAAAATCATTATGACATTATATAACATCTAATATAATAGATAGTATATATGCAATCATTATATCATTCATATTTTGAGATTTTATCTCTTTATAAATAAAAATATATTTATTTTTCAATGAATTGATATCACCAATTAAGAATAAAACATTATCAACCAAATAAAGATTAATAATAGAAGACATTCTAATTACAAATCATAAAAAAATATTATTCAATTAAGACATGTATTATAGTTTTTACACCAATTAAAGAATCTTGTATTACACTATTTATTATTATTGTCAAGGATCTATGAGATGGGATGAGATAGATTTAATGAATCATATTCTTTTATGATGCATTACTGTCACTGGAAAAGTGGTAGGATTATTTTCTTTATTAACATATGAAATTATTCTCTAATTAATGTTAATGATCTTAACTAATTTTTTCAAAAACCAATGGAATTATATAATGCACACATATGGGGTTCAATTCAACTATAATGATACTGATTATATATGAGGTGATTTATCATTGAAATGATGCAGTATTCATCATGGATATAAGTAGTTTGGTATGTACAAGAAATCTTATTTTATAAGAACTTTTCCATTATAATGTAACATAATCTCACCTAATAAAATATACAATCTTCATAAAATTAAATAATATGATGTTTCATTATACTAAAACACGCTAATTAATTCATACTCTTCATTTTATTCACTTTTCATAAATTTAATTTTAATTCAAACTATGAGTGAACACAATATTTAACAATATAAAAAGCAATTAAATAATTAACTTCCCCATCATTATGAAAGAATCATTCCTCTAAACATAAATTAATAAGAGTGTCATCAGGTAATGCTTATACATATATTTTCATTTATATTAACTTAAACAGTATTCTCTATCATTCCATCCTAGTTATTGAATATAGACATATGATTTGATAATAATACATTAAACTTCACTATTATTTTTAAAATTATATTTCTGTTATTATCTATTATATATTCCATGTTTTATTTAATACACTATCTCAATTTTATCATATAATTAAATTTAAAGAGTATGAACCTATGTCAATGAAAATTTGTATTTTATATTTTAATTCAATATCAATCATGAACTCAATACTTATTTTTCATTAATATAATTCATTTTATTAATATATCCAACATAGTCCTTCAATATATTATTTATGGACATTAATAATTATTTTTTATTATTGTTTGCTCCAACCACGAAGAGAGATAATTAAATAGACTTGAATAAATAATTTCTCGCTAACTAATGTATATTTAAATCGCATTTTTTACTGCTTTCTAACTATACTACCTTTTTTGAACCACCTCAGGATAATGGTCATATAGGTATAATCACAAAATTTCCATCACTATTTTTTTCTTTCTCTATGGTAAATTATGACCTTTATCAAATACATTAGGAACCACAGAAATATATATTTCAACCATGAGATTGATGATCTAACCATATTTTAAAACATTCCTAATTTTTCATTTCATCCAAGGATCAAGAGAATAAACCTATTTTATAATCATTGAGTGAAAACATTAATGTTTCACCTTCATGAAATTTGATAATACGATACATAAATAGTTTTAAAATGTTCATATATTTCTACCAATATCAAAATATAATAACTCTTTATAGAAAACTATGTTGTAATGAGAAACACCTATATTGAATAGGGATTTAATAAAAAACCACCACAAATTAAAAAATACAAAACAACCCATGTCAAGGTCTCCACGAGATATTATTCATTATAAAAAATTATTTTATGGTTTTTTATGTATAATTTCATTTCATATATTTTATTATCTCAAACTAATCCAAACATCAAACATCATCTCAAAGATTCCTCTAAAATTTACCAACATCTAAATAACAATCACAATAAAATACTTTTACTAACTAAATTCTATTTAATTATGATTCAGGTGATGAAAATGTTTTGAAATAATTTAAAAGCTCTTATTCTTGATATTATATCATATTCAATTCATATTAATAAATTATTTTTTTCCTTTTACAGAATAAATATTTGTCGGTGAATATTTCCACTCAAACATATTAGTATATATAATGTTTTTTCATATTAAATTTATAAAAATTCAATAATATTGAATTTAAATTATATTTTTAGAAAACACATATTTGAAAAAAAGGATTTATTTGATTACATAGTTTGAAAACAATGGTGTTTATGAAATGTATTCTGGAGATGACCGACAGTGGAATTGCATTTTGGTATATACTAGTTTTGAATAAATCAGGTGAAATTATTTTAATGATAAGTTTTAAAATTATATTTATGTGACATATATAAAAATGGTTTCTTCTAATGGACCATAGAAGCTACTGATTTAGAGTTTTGTGGTTTTCCTAAAAACTATACTGGGATTCGATGAGTGTAATTTAATATTTTTATGTGTTTTATAATGTTTAATATGATATGAACCAATATAAAAATTTTAATATGTATGTTTGATCAGGTTCTATTTATTTTAAATATTTGACCAAAAGTTTCTGGATTATTTTTTGTTAGGTGTTTTTTAGTAGTGTTTGAGCAACCAAGAATAAAAATTGTTGAACTATTTTTTGGACAATACTTTTTAAATGTTACTAGTATGTAGATCATATATAGTAGGACCCATTAGGTAAAAATATTTTTTCACATAGAATAATTAATAATGATAAAAATATATTTTGTGTGATATTTGGACCATTATTATATTAGGAATTGAAGGTTTTTGTTTATGTGGAATATCAGAACATTATCATAGTCGAGTTTAGTGGGATAACCATCTGAGCTGAATTATGATTCTAGATTGTATATGTATACTATAGGGTGAAATAAAATCTATATAGACATGGAAACTATATAAAGACAGTGATAATGTCAATTATCAAGTAACATAGATTTCAATGAGTATTGTAATCATTTTTTTGTGTTTTGCAATTAATATTTGGGTAAGTTTGTGGATGAGATATTATAGTAATGTGATGAACTTTTGATAATGGATGATTTGTGTTTTTTGGTTAAAAATATAGTTAATAAATTCCTATGATCCTTTTTACTTCTCATGGTGGATAATGTTTAATAAAAAATATATTATATCTATAGTAAACTACTAATTTAAATTATATTTGATGTCTAAGATCAATTTTATATGGAATAAAACTTATACCTATAAGTTATATATGATCACATTATTTGATAAAAATGTTATGTAAATTAATCAGATTAATTCAAATGAAACATAGATCAAAATTATTAAAATAAAAAATAAAAAACTGAAGAATGAAATGAATTCTAATAGATTATTTCACAAATTATTATAACCTCGTTAATTTATGAATTTATTCATTCATTTAGTTGTAATATTGTTCAATGATAAGAAACAAAATTATGGTCAAACCCATAACTCATTCTAGATCTATAGATATGATAATTAATTTAAACTATGTAAAATATGAACAATTTATCAAAAACTAAATAAATCCACACAATATATAATATTTTAATTTGACCACCTATTTTTAGATCCCCCCAGAATAATCATTTTTATCAAATAAATACAAGATAATAATATAATTAATCTATCTCAAAGTGATTCCTAAATAAAAAATCAATTCATACTTGATATTTAATAATAAAATTACATACCCATTTATCTATTATAGACTAGTACTTAATTTAGAGACTATCCACTCTTAATTGAAATAAATTTATCCATGCTTGTATTAATCATTATAATAGATAATTATTGAATATAAAACAATTTTAATGAAATAAAAAATATTATAAAAATGTTTTAATAAGAATTATTATTTTAATTAAAAAACAATTTATTTAATTAATTAAAAAATTAAAAAATCTTTTAATTAACCATATTTATTCAAAATAAATAGTAAATTTTACACTTATTTCTCTTAAAAATTAAAAATATTTTATATTCATAACCCAGAACTATATCACTTCACATTTATTTCCATTAGATCATGATGAGTTCTATGAAAAATAAAAAAAATCATTCTAATTTTATCCATCTTACATATTTCCTGGTGTGCCCAAGTATATTATGGGGTGAAGGGTACATATTTATTCATCAATCATTAAATATTTATTAAATCTTATTCTAAATCCATAGTTTATTGGATTTATTTTTTTTAGAATTATCTTCCATAAAATAACTATGATATAAATTTATTTATGGGGTGGAGTTGTTTTTTGGAAATTACTGAAACCCCTTAAATATATTTTCACTATTAAATCCAATTTCTTAGGGATTATGGATCCTGAGTTCACTCAGATTAATTGCAAAAGACCATTTGAATTTAAATCTTATTGTAAAAAAATAGTGGAACATTTTTCTTGATTCTCATTTATAACTTGTACCGCATCGATCCCATATATTGACTGGTGTATCATTTATAAATTATCTTAGATTATTTTAGGTTTTTTTTCTTTTTGTATTACTTAATATATATAGTTTCATCTAATCCATCTATAAATCTATCACATTACTATATGTTGTGTCTATTTAAATGATCTTGGTTTTCTATCTATTGTGGAAGTCTAGTTCAAGTTATTATTTTTAGGTTCCATGTGTGAGTTTTTTTTATGGTTATATAAAATGATTTTTAGTGTTTTATCATTATTGTTTTACATAAAATGATTTTGAAATGATACATTAGTTAGGAATCATATTATTAAATTTTAATCTTTTATATGCCCACTTAAGAACCTATTATGGAATGCTTAAAACAATTTTGGAGGTTTTATTCTAAATCATCCATAATATTATATGTATTATTTAACATTGATTTTGATTCTAATGTTTGTGGTGTGAGAGTGATTTAGTTTATTCGTAATTATAAAATCTTCAAAAAACATTCTTCAAAAACATTCTTCCTATAATCACCATTAATGTATGAAATTAAATAGCACAAAATTAAATTATCAATGAATAACATGATATAATTATATTAATAAATTGGAGTTATTAAATTCCTGAATAGTTTGTCATTGTTTTATGTAAGAAAAACTACTCAAATTTGTTTTACAGAATATAATTAATTCAGTAAGATAATTATCATAAGAAACTTGTAAATAAAACTAATTAATAATTTATAACTATTGAATTTAAAATATTTAATTTTCACTTAGTATCCAATCATTCCACATATATGAATTCATAATCCAAATACATTTCCCATAAATTCCATTTTAAATCTATTCATTACAAATTAAAGAAAATATTATGACCCAAAATTATAGATTTTTTTCACTCAATGATGATGATCAATATAAAACACGAGTTGTATTCAATATCAAGTGAATGTATTCTACCCATATGATTACAAAATTTAATTAAATTCCCTGGATCAGAAGAATGGTATAGCTTGTTCTAGGATTTTCCATTATGATAATTCTGTATGTTTTTAGAAGATGAGGAATAAAAACATGTATTTGTATAGAAAAGTTTCTCTATGTATAATTTTATCACATGGTTAATACTAACCATTTGATAACCATGCGGTGTGGAACTCTGAAGGTTAGATGTCGTTTTCACTAACTAATCATTGTAAATTAAATTATTCTTCTTTCCAAGGTGAATGTAAGAGTGCCTTAGTGATTTTTTTTTAAGTTCCCCACATCCTAAGCATGGTTTTCCCAAACCATGATACACATCTGAGGTAATATTGCACCCTATGTTTTAGAGGGATATAGTCCACAAATGGTGGGTTCATGTCTCATTATACAATATAACATAACTAAGTCCCTAAATATAAAAATTTAAAAGGATGAATTTTAGATATTTTACCATGATCATTTTTATAAATAATAACCTTCTAATAATCATTAGACTCATGATAAATTTAAAACAATTACATAAAGGCTTCTTCCATTGGATTTTTAATTGTCTTCCTCTTTTATTCTTCGATCTCGTCATGGTGTGTTTCATTTTTGTCAGGTTTTAACACTACTTCATAGATATTCATGTGATTTCATCTCCCCTTGTTTTGGTGGAACCCTATTTGGTTGTGGTTACTATATCTATGTGTTTTTGTATATATATTTTTTTTTTATTTTATATCAATGATCTTTATGATCTTATCTAAATGTTTACAATCTATAATCTCAAATGTGACTAGTTTTTCTCCATTAATGTGGTATGTGTCTTTATACAATGGTTTTAAATTTTAAATTATATAATTTTATTGTATTTTACTTAGGTTTGTTTTATAAAATTGATATATTTGATATCCATGTTTTTTTGTTTCAAGAGATTGATGTCTTTAAAGTGATTTCTCATTAAAAATAGGTTTTTACACACCATATGTTCGATGAAATGCCTTAATATTGGTTTTTATTAAAATATTAGGTTTCAATTATTTGATTGTTTATTTTTATTGTGAAAATGTTTTATAAATTATGATCACGATTTTCAAATAGTATTTAGAAAACATACACATTGGGAACAAAGGGATAATTGGTAAATAAACATTTTTCTAGAGTGTTTGTGAAACCTGTAGGGGTTCTCTTATTTATATTGACAGAATGTGGGTGTAATCAATATTGGTTAGATTCACGTTTTTTATGAAATAGTGTTACTATAATGGCCCATACCTTAGATACATTGTTATTACTTCATAATTTAAGCACACTTATTACAACATATAACAAAACCATGAAAGGACCCTATATGTGTAGTGTCTTTAGAAACCGGGAAACATAAACAACATGTCCATAAATCATCTAAATTGTCTCCCATTTATTTCATCATATCTATAGTCCCTTTTGGAATATCCTACTTAATACCCTTCTTCTTGGCCTGGGGAAAAGAAAACATACAAAATGGTGAGCTCAAATTCTCATTAAGGGAAAACAAAAGAAATATCAATCATAAGAACATAACATTTAGGAAATCTTAACCTGAAAAGGAGATTATAATATCATATCATGGGATAAATCATAATAGTGAAATTTAACGCCAATAATCATAACATAAAACATGAAACTTTATGGCATACATACATAATCATGGAGAATCATTTCTTATTAGTCAAGACTCATAGACAAGACTATCTTAGCGGACAAAGTCCATTTATGAACCGAGTTCACTCCTTGTCTCAGTCCAGTTTCATTGAACCGGATTAACCTACCGTTATAGCCATGTATATCTCATGAGATATAAATCTTTACCCAATGCATTGGAGGGAGATATAGGTCCCACCCATCTCATAATGAAACCATTCTTATGTGTTACACGAAATCATAAATCCTACATCATAGCATAACCCATGTAATAAAAATGGTAATCTTAAACATCATGCCATCATAACATAATCCATTTAAGATAAAAGGAAATCATAAAAATAATTCCATCATAACATAATAAAAATAATGAAAAAATAGGGATAGAAACATAACACTATATTATCTTATATTGAAAATAATTTTGATAAAATACTTGAACTCCATTCTTGAGAAAAATATCCTTTCTACTTCAAAAACATTTTCCTTTATTAACATGTCATATATGTTTAAACTAAAAGAAGTTGATTAAAAATAATCTTGAAAACTTGTAATGGAAGCTTCATGGAAATAATGTCCTAAAAATCCATTCATGCTGTATAAGTTATAAAAAAATATTCTTCTCGTACCTTGGCTGGAAAAGTCAAAAAGTACCTCTTACGAAAAATGACAAAAGATTCATTTAATATCTTTTACAAAAAAATCACCGAAGGGTAAAATTGGATTTAAACAATTGTAATAGGATATAAATAATATTACATATTGAGGAAACATGTTTGTGGATGATAAATATTCCCCAGTAAATTCTGAAGTATAAACAATCTCGGATAAAAATTGAGATTGCGAGATTTTCCCTTAACATAGGTCTGATATGCTTCGTACATGTCAGAAACTACTATATAATGATTTAAATAATGTTATTGACTTATTCCTGAATTTTACGCATTGTTATGATATTATATATTGTCATATTCTTAGCTTCTTATTAGAAATATTGCATTGTTACTTGTTATTTCGGTGTTTATTTCTTTTTGTTCTTATGCGTGTTTTGTCACATAATTCTTATTCTTATTTCTAGGTTATATATACCACATTTACAGCATTGTATTATTGTAATATATATCATAATTATTCATTAAATTCATTTATATAATCATTATGCATTGAAGATCATGTAGAACAAGTCGCATCACATCGTGGAGATGGTAGGCCGTACGTACGCACGAGCGATGATATCGTTCCCATGATCGTGGAATTGTATTGAAGTGTATGTATACCATTTCAGAGTCATTATCACTTTACAATAATCATATATAGTTATTCTTTACACAATTATACCCATCTAAGTAAGGTGGTGGTGGAAAATGGATTAAACCACGGTGTGGAGACGGTATTCCATGCGTACGGACACGCTGTGATTTTGTTTTCCGTAGGATGGATAGAAGGTGAAATAGGGTTGTTTTATATTTATAATAAAATATAAGTATATGACTGATAATGATGTTATTACTTATTAATGAAACAACTAAAGAAGAAGAAGTTGAAGAAGAAATAAATTGGAATGTATCAGTAATGGATATTACCTCTTCTTTAACGCGCCTCTTCTTAAACTCCTCTTAGGGCACTAGGGTTGGTCTTTGAAGAATATAATTACCTCTAGGATGTTTTTATGGAAGTGGATAAGATAATTTGGCAGGGTTTGGCCGAGCTAGATGGCTCAATGTGGTGTGAGGAGGAGAGGAGAGGGGCACCTTTGGAAAAACAAAAAATATTATTTTATTATAAAGCCATATTCTGTTTTTAATAGCTCCATATTGATTTTTTTGAAGCTAAAGTGGGTATGGGTCGAAATCCCCTCATAAAATAGATTTTGGAAAAGTTTAGGTTACTATTTTAACTTTATCATTTAGATTTAACTTTATGTTAAAAAAAATTTACTTTTACCGTGTCTTCTAGTTTTCTTACACTATAAGGTTAATAAACATACTATAACAAGACAAACGAACCCCAAGTTGTTAATTATTAATATATATAAATATATTTAAGTCATTTGGCAAAACCATAGATTTTTAGGAATAATGTAACAATTAATAATATAATATTTGTCTTAAAAACTATTTTATGTCAATTTTGACACTATTTGGTAATTGATTTTTGTGAAAATCATAACAATATGATTAGTTAGTAAAAATTTAATTAAAACAATACTAACATGTCATAAAAACCTGTAAAATTAGTTTAATTCATAAAAAGTCCAAAATTACATTTATTTGGGTATTTATAACATTAATTTTGTTAATATTTCTTCAATAAGGTAATTATTGCATCATCATTGTGTCATAAATAAAATAAATTATTTAATGTCTAAAAATTATAAATAAAATACCATTATGTAGGAAATAATTTTATATTTTTAATGAATATTTATAGTCAAATTTATCTTATATATATCCAAATATTAAAAATGTTTTAGTTATTAAACATTGATTTTAACTATTTTAACTATTCTTTAAATAAAATAATATTAATTGTCCTAATCTAATCCATGTGGGCATAAATGGTCATATTTTTTTCCTAAGGTTGTTTTTGGTCGAATTAAAATTATCAAATAGAATTAAGACATGTGTTAGGATAATAATAATATCATTTTTACCCTTAATTACCCTATTTACTTTTAACCGTGGGAAAAAATGTAAAAAGTTACTATTCACCAGAAATTATGTTCATCTCATTCAACCATTTTTTAGTCCTTTATATTAACCATGTCTCTGGGATTTTTGAAATTCCACTCACAGAAGTGGTAAAATTATGTTTTATGTAAATTTTCAAATTGTCCTAGGAGGTGGGTAAAAGATGATGAAAAGTTCAATAAAATTTTTATATATCTAAAATTATTATAAAATGACTCCAATGAATTACATTGAACTTATATAGGTATTATGTATCAATTTTGTCCTAAAATATATTTAAATAAAATAAATAATTATTTAAATAAAAAGTCGGGTTTTAAATAGTAACCTAGTGTTTTCACTATTCATCAAATATTGAATGTTTTTAGAAAAATACCAAAATTTCATCCTAGGATAATTTCGATACTCCGAATCCAAAAATGAAGTCCATTTTGAAATATAAAATTTAAAAAAATCAAAAAGTGGGTATTACTATTCATAACGGCTAGTTTTAATAATATTTTAATAGCATATCGTTGTTTAGTGAAACTCGGTATTGTGTACAATGCAAGCTATTGAGGAAGGCCGCTGTTGCATATAAAGAAAGCCAAGCTACAGTTGTGTGTAGTGAAATATTCCTTTGGTGATGTATATAACATAAAAACAAAATATTTCTCATAAAAATCTTGGGTGTTAAATTCTACCCCCCTTAAAATTAATTTATCCCTCGAAATTCGTCACTTGGTAACAAAAAGATATGGATACCTCTCCATCGTAATATCCTCAAGCTCCCATGTAGATTTTTCTAATTGGTGGTTCCCCTATTAAACTTTTACCAAGTGAGTGGTCTTGTTCCATAGGAATTTTTCGCTATGATCTATAATCTCTATTGGTTGTTCTTCATAAGAAAGATCTTGTTCCAGTGGTACAACTTCTGAGCTGAGTACATGTGAAGGATCGGGTATGTACTTTATTAGGATAGATGCAAGGAACACATCATGAACTTGAGAGAGATTCGGTGGAAGCGCCAATCGGTATGCTACCTTCCCTACATGATCCAGTATTTCTAAAGGACTGATATACCTAGGGCTCAGTTTTCCCTTCTTTCCAAATATCATTACACTCTTCAAAGGAGATATTTGTATGAACACTTTATCACCCACTTCAAACTATAAGTCTTTTCTTCGATTGTCGACATAACTTTTTTGTCGACTCTGAACTACTCTTATGTGTTGTTGAATATATTGGACCTTTTCTACCATCTCATTAACAAGATCAGATCCTAATAGCTTTATTTCCCAAACATCATCCCCGCAAGTTGGAGTTTGGAATTTCTTTCCATAGAGATATTCATAAGGAGTCATCTGAATACTGGAGAGAAAGATATTATTATAAGAAAATTCCACCAAAGGTAGGTGTTGATCCCAACCACCTTTGATGTCCATAGTGCAAGCTCTTAATATATCTTCTAGAGTTTGAATTGTTCTCTCAGACTGACCGTTTGTTTGAGGATGATAAGCAGTGCTGAAACTCAACTCTTTATCTAGAGTATACTGAAGAGTTCGCCAAAACATTGAGGTAAACCTCTGATCCCGATCAGATATAATGGAAAGTGGTACTCCATGAAATCTTACCACTTCCTTTACATATATCCCAGTAAGCTGATCAAGAGAGAAATCCTCTCTAATAGCAATGAAGTGTGCCGACTTCATAAGACGATCAACTATGACCTAGATAGCATTATTTCCTTTGGATGTTTTAGAAATCCAGTGACAATGTCCATAGTGATGTTTTCCCATTTCCATTCAGGTATGGGTAATGGTTGTAACATCCCCTTGGACTTCTGTCTATTAGCATTAGCTTGCTGAAAAACCAAGAATCGAGAGACATATTCAGCAACATCTCTTTTCTTGCCATCCCACTAGAAGTACTCTTTCAGGTCCCTATACATCTTCGTGCTTCCAGGATGAATAGAGAATGAAGAATTATGAGCCTCATCCAGCATCTCCTTCTTTAATTTTGGGATGGGAGGAACACAAAACCGATTCCTGAACTTTATTATCCCATCACAATCAAGGTTGAATTTAGGATCATTTCGCACCTTCTTTTGTAACTCTACATCTTCTTTTTGTGCCTCTTTAATCTTTACATGTATATATGACAGAACACTCATTTGAGAAAGATATGATTTTTCCCCTTCCATTATAATTCCAAGATCCATCCTTTGTAAATACATAAATATTGGATCTTTTGTGATCCTCATCAAGGATAAGCTCGCATGGTCTTGTCGACTTAATGTTTTTGCCACCTTGTGTGATTTCTTATGGTGATAATGAATTGAGCATTCATAATCCTTAATTAGCTCCAACCACCTTCTTTGGAGCATATTCATATCCTTTTTTGTGAAAATATACTTTAAACTTTTATGATCATTATAAATATCACACCTTTAACCATAAAGATAATGCCTCCAAATATTTAATGCAAAGATTACCACAGGTAACTCCAAATCATGAGTTGGGTAATTTTGCTCATGGATTTTAAACTGTCGTGAGTCATAAGCTATCACCATATCATTTTTCATGAGAACACACCCCAACCCCTTCTTATATGCATCACTATATATCACAAACCTTTCCCCACTACAAGGCAGTGTGAGCACAGGTGCACTGGATAACCTTCCTTTTAACTCCTTGAAATTCTCTTCACATTCCTCCATCCACACGAACATAACTCCTTTTCAAGTCAACCTGGTGAGTGGATTAGATAATCGTGAAACATCTTTCACAAAACGTCGATAATATCTAGTCAAACCAAGAAAACTTCAGATCTCAGTTACTGTTGTTGTTCCCAACCATCATTCTATAACCTCTGTTATTTCGGGATCCATAGATATCCCATCTTTTGAGATTATGTGACCAAAAAATGAATCTTTTTAAACCAAAATTCACAATTGGTAAATTTGGCATAAATATTCTCCTTTTTAGTGACATCAATACAATTCTCAAGTGATCTTCATGTTCTTACTTGCGGTTTGAATAGACAAGAATATCATCTATAAAGACTACCACAAACTGATCCAGATAGTCTCTGAAGAATCTACTCATCAGATCCATGAATATAACAGGGGCATTAGAAAGGCCAAATTTCATCACTATAAATTCATAGTGTCCATACCTTGTAAGGAAAGACATCTTTGGTATATTCTCCATTTTGACCCTTAATTGATGATACCCAGAATGAAGATAAATATTGGAAAAATTTTGAGCTCCACATAGTTGGTCAAATAAGTCATCAATGCATGGGAGAGGATATTTTTTCTTGATAGTGATCTAGTTAAGTTCTCGATAATCAATGAAGAGTCTCATTGATCCATCTTTCTTCTTAAAAAACAAAACAGGTACTCCCCAAGGTGACACACTAGGGCGTATGAATCCCTTATCAAGATTCTCTTGGTGTTGCTTCTTCAATTCATGCAAATCAATTGGGGCCATTTTATAAGGTGTCTTTGAAATAGGTAAAGCACCTAGTACGAGTTCTATTGAAAACTCAACTTCACGATTTGGTGGAAGACTAGGCAATTCCTACGGAACGACATCATCAAACTCCTGTACAATGGGCATATTATTAATCGTGAGTTTCTCACCAACCATTTGAGATAAGTAACCTTCATTTAGTAGAATCAAGACCCATAAGATGGATGAAATTTCCACTGGAAGGTTATGTTAATACTTGCATCGATAGACGATAATAGATTGATCTAGATTATGAAATGTGACTTTCCTTCTTTGGCAATTGATATGAGATCCATATAATGAAATCCAACTCATGCCAAGAATCACATCAAATTCCACTATATGAAGGATCACAAGATTTTTAGGAAGCATTTTCCCAGAAACATCAATCGGAGAAGAATTATAAACTTTTGATGCAACTGTTTTTTCATTAGGGGTTGTCACACCTTACTCAATATCTAATTATTGAGGTAATATGGCGATAACCTTAGAAAATTCTTTAGAAATAAATGAGTGGGTGGATCCAAAATCAAATATAACATTTTCTACTTTAGAGTGGATGGTAAGTGTACCTTTCACCACTTCGTTATCGTACTCCACATCGCTGATAGAAATTGCATGTGACATTCCTTTGTCTTTGGCCATAAGAGTTTGTTGATGTCGATCATCATCAAAAACCCTTGTATTAGGGAATTGAATTGCATAATTCCCCATTTCCTTGCATTTGTAACATTTATGTGTAGGAGGTGCACCCTGTGTTGCATTTTTGTTGTTCGCATCACTAGACATCTTCTTCCCATCATTATGGCATTCAAATGCCTGATGACCTTCTTTTCCGCATTTGAAACATTTACATGTCCCTTTAAGACAAATCCCTCTATGATTATTTCCAAAAATTGATCATAAGGGAAAACTCATATTCTTTTTAGTGTGATCTTTAGATTTTCCTTTGAATTCCATTTTCCTCTTCTTATCAAACCCATATGACTAATGGGTTACTATAATATCCATCTCAACCTTGAGAGCATATCAAACGATTTCTTCGGAGCTATTGAATTCCCTTATGGATAACTCCCGTCGAATACTTGGTTTTAAGCCACTAAAGAATCGATAAATCTTACTCTCAGGTTGGATAATAATCCTAGATGCATACCTTTCATGTATTGTAGAAATTTCTTCATAGGTACCAACAGATTCATCATCATTTTTCTTTAGTTCAAGAAACTCATTCTCCATCTTTGTTCAATGAATACGAGGGAAGTAAATATTGAAAAATATGTTCTTGAACTCGTCCCATTCCATGGACTCAATTTCATCTCTTGGCCTCATATTTTTTATAAGATTTCACCATTGATCAGCTTCACCTTCCAAACGATATACTTCTAAGATAACTTTATCATGTTTAGAAACATTGAAGAACTGAAAATATATTTTCTGTGGTACTGATCCATTGTTCAGCCACTAATGGATCCGTAGACCCACTAGATGAGGGTGGACATTGCCTCACGAAGGATTCAACAGAATTTTTCTCCTTGCTTTGCTCGTTTAGAAGTCATGCATGATTCATAGCTTGAGATAGTTGTGTGAGCATGGCGAAAATAGTTTGTATTGAATCTCCATGACATTTGGTTGCTCAGGGGAACAATCATTGCATTGCCCGTCACATTCTGCATTAACATGGTTCCTTCGGGTTCCATCCATTGACTAAAACCAAGAAGAATTGTGTGAGCAACACTAATTATAATAGGAAAACCACATAATCAAGAATATAATTTTACACTTAAGGTCTTATCATAGGTTGTTAATGGCCATTTCTAAAACACTAAGATTGTATTCTATGCTTAGACATATCCTTAGGGTTCTTACTAAGGGTTTCACATCCTATTTTCCAACGGTTGACTATACCTTTCCTCTGATACCAACTATAACAACCCATACTTTACATACATTGTTATTACTTCATAATTGAAGCACACTTATTACAACATATAACAAAACCATGAAAGGACCGTATTGGAATAGTCTCTTTAGAAACTGGGAAACATAAACAACTGGTTCATAAATAACATAGAAATATAAATCATAAGAACATAATATCATATCATGGGATAAACAAAAGAAATATCAATCATAAGAACATAACATTTTAGAATTCTTAAACTGAAAAAGAGATCATAATATCATATCATGGGATAAATCATAATAGTGAATTGTAATCCCAATAATAATAACTTAAAACAAGAATCTTTGTGGCATACACAAATAATCATAGAGAATCATTTCTTATTAGTCAAGACTCATTTCCAAGACTATCTTAGCGGACAAAGTCTATTCCTGAACCGAGTTCACTCCTCATTTCAGTCATGTTTCACTGAACCGGATTAACCCGCCATTCCATCCATGTCTATATCATGAGTTTTAAATCTTTACCCAATTCATTATAGGGAGATATAGGTCCCACCCATCTCATAATTAAACCTTTCTTATGTGTTCCACAAAATAATAAATCATACATCATAGCATAACCCATGTAATAAAAATGGGAATCATAAACATCATGCCATCATAACATAATCCATTTAAGATAAAAGGATATCATAAAAATAATTCCATCATGACATAATCAAAATAATGTAAAAATAGGGATAGAAACATAACCCTATATTATCTTAGATGGAAAATAATTTTGATAAAACACTTGAACTCCATTCTTGAGGAAAATATCCTTTCTACTTCAAAAACATTTTCCTTTCATAACTTGTCATATAATTTTAAACATAAAGAAGTTGATTAAAAATAAACTTGAAAATTTGTAAAGTAATATTCATGGAAATAATTTCCTAAATATCCATTCATGCCGTATAAGTTAAAAAACATTCTTCTCGTACTTTGGCCGGAAAAGTCAAAAAGTACCTCATACGAAAAACGAAAAAAGTTTCCTTTCATATCTTTTAATAAAAACTCACAGAAAGGTAAAATTGGATTTAAAAAATTCTAGGAGGATATAAATAATATTACATTTTGAGTAAACATGGATGTGGATGATAAATATTCCCCAGTAAATTCTGATGTATAAACAATCTCGGATAAAAATTGAGATTGCGAGATTTTCCATTACCTTAGGTCTGATATTCATTGTACGTGTCCGAACCTCCTATATAATAATTTAAATAATGTTATTGAAATATTAAAGAATTTTACTCACTGTTATGATATAATATATGGTCATATTATTATCTTCTTTTTAGTAATATTGTGTTGTTACTTGTTATTCGGCTGTTTATTTCTTTTTGTTCTTATGCGTGTTTTGTCAAATAAATTGTTATTCTTGTTTTTAGGTTATAGATACATCATTTCCAGAATGTTATTAGTGTAATATATATCATATTTATTCATTCAATTCATTTATATAATCATAATGCATTGAAGATCATGTAGAACGAGTCGCATCACATCGTGGTGACGGTAGGCCTTACGTACGCACGAGCGATGATATCGTTCCCATAACTGTGGAATTGTATTGATGTGTATGTATACTATTTCCAAATAATTATAACTATACAATAATCATATAGAGTTATTCTTTACACCAGTATACCCATCCAAGTAAGGTGGTGGTGGAAAATAGATTACACCACAGCGTGGAGACGGTATTTCGTACGTACGCACGCACGGTGATTTCATTTTCCGTAGGATGGATAGAAGGTGAAATATGGTTGTTTCATATTTATAATAACATATCAGTATATGAGTGATACTGATGTTATTACTTCATAATTAAAAAACTAAATAATAATATGTTGAAGAAGAAAGAAATTGGAAAGGATCGGTAATGGATATTACCTATTCTTTGACGCGCCTCTTCTTAAACTCCTCTTAGGGCCCTAGGGTTGGTCTTTTAAGAATACTAGGACCTCTAAGATGTTTCTAGGGAAGTGGAGAATATAATTTGGCAGGGTTTGGCCTAGCTTTATATCTTAACGTGGTTTGAGGATGAGAGGGATGAGGTTCCCTTTTATAAGGGAGGAGAGGTGCACCTTTAGAAAAACTAAAAATATTATTTTATTATAAAGTCATATTCAGTTTTTAATAGCTCCAAATGGATTTATTTCGAATATAAGGTGATTATGGGTCACAATACTCTCATCCAATATAATTTGTACAAGTTTAGGTTTCTATTTTAACCTTATCATTTAGATTTAACTTTAAGTTAATTAATTTTACTTTTACCGTGTCTTCTTGTTTTCTTACACTATAAGGTTAATAAACATAGTATAACAAGCCAAACGAACCCCAATTTGTTTATTATTAAAATATATAACCTTATATAAGTCATATAGAAGAACCTTAGATTTTTAGGAATAAAATAACAATTAATTATATAATATTTTTTAAAAAAACTACTTTATGTCAATTTTGACACTATTTGGTAATTGATTTTTGTGAAACTAATAACAACATTATTAGTTCTCAAAAAGTTAATTAAATCAATATTAACATGAAATAGTAATCTATAAAATTAGTTGAATTCATAAAAATTCCAAAATTACATTTATTTCGGTATTTATAACATCAATTATGTTAATATTTCCTTAATAAGGTAATTACTGCATCATCATTGTGTCATAAATAAAATAAATTATTTAAATTTTAAAAATTATAAATAAAATACCATTATGTAGGAAATAATTTTATATTTCTAATGAATATTTATAGTTTATTTTATCTTATGTTTAACCCTATATTAAAAATGGTTTAGTTATTAAACTTTGATTTTAACTTTTTTAACTATTCTTTAAATAAAATAATATTAAATGTCCTAATCTAATCCATGTGGTCCTAAATGGTCATATATTATTCCTATGGTTATTTTTGGTCGAATTAAAATTATCCTATAGAATTATGAAATGTGTTAGGGTAATAATAATATCATTTTTTCCAATAATTACCCTATTTACTTTTAACCGCTATAAAAAAAGTAAAAAGTTACTATTCACAAAAAAAATTATTTTCATCTCATTGAACTACATTTTAGTCCTTAATGTTAACCTTTTCTCTCAGATTTTCAAAATTCCACTCACACAAGTGGTAAAATTAAGTGTTATGTAAATTTTCAAATTCTTCTAGGAGGTTGGTAAAAGACGGTGAAAAGTTCAATAAAATTTTTATATATCTAAAATTATTATAAAATGACTCCAATGAATTAAATTGAAATTATATAGGTATTATTTATCAATTTTGACCCAAAAAAATTTAAATAAAATAAATAATTATTTAAATAAAATGTCGGTTTTTATATAGTAACCTAGTGTTTTCACTATTCAACAAAAATTGAATGTTTTTAGAAAAATACAAAATTTCACCATATGATAATTTCGATACTCCAAATCCAAAAATGAAGTCCATTTTCAAATATAAAATTTACAAAATTTCAAAAAGTGGGTATTACTATTCATAACGGCTAGTCATAAAAATATTTTAATAGCATATCGTTGTTTAGTGAAACTCAGTATTGCGTACAATGCAATCTATTGAGGAAGGTCGTAGTTGCGTATAAAGAAAGCCAATTTAGTGTTGTGTCTAGTGAAAGATTCCTTTGATGATTTATATAACATAAAAAAAATATTTCTCATAAAAATCTCGGGTGTTAAAGTTACCTTCTATCTTGAGTAAAAAATTTCATTATATAGATCTCAATATCTTTATTTTTCAGTTATTCCTAGTTATATTCATGATGGTACCCTTAATGATTTGTTTCATACTTCTTTATCTTATTGTATATGTTTGGATGGTTTTGGTTATTAATTCTTGAAATCAACCAAGTACTTATCTTATTTTATGTTTATGTGATAATGGTGTGTTTTTTGAGAAACAAATAATGTTTTAAAAAAATATTGTATCTAACAAAAATTATTTATTAACTAGCTATATTTTAAAGATAAATCTAAAATTTTTATGTACATAGGGTTTCTATAGATTCTCTTGTTAAATCGTAATGGTTTTTTATCTCAAACCCTAAATTTTCCTTTTAGTTATTATTGATTTTTTTGTAGTATAGAGGTAATGTGAGGACTTTTGGTAGTTCATTGGATTCTCCTGGTTGTTCTCACCTTCTTAGTGAGATGGATTGGTGATTATTTTTGATTAAATTGAAAAATGGTTTATTCTTTACTTATTTAATTTTTAAGATTTTACTTTTGGGATGTATATGTTTGTATCTGAGATATTTAACTTTTACCTTCACTTAAGTTTTTTGATTTTTCAACTTTTCATTGTCAGTGAGACATCTTTGGTTATTTTTGTCATTTATCTTGTTGAGAGACCACTTCTGGGATGTATTAGGATGACCAAGTATGATTAAAGACAAAATAGTGTCTGAGAAAATAAAAAATCCGCATTGATATGAAATATCCTAGGATTAATTCATGGTATTTTATTTACTTGACTTCGGACTATCAGTAGTCAATTATTATGTGAAATATGGTTTGGGGACATATCACATTCATGTTTGAACTCGAGTTGCCAGGAATGGTAAATAATTTCTTAAATACTAAAAATTGTTGTTTTATTTAATTAGAATAAACGTTTTTAGATTATTTTAATGAAACTAAATTTTATTATTAATTTTCCATTCATTAGTAGTGTCCATGATTTCTATAAATTCTTTTTATATGATGAAATTCATATGGATTCATAATTTATGTATTTTTATTTTTCAATTTATATTATGATTATTTTTTATCTTGTGTTTCTATTAAACCATGCATCCTAGATGATGTCATTAAAGTATAAGATAGGAATTTGAGAGATGAGTCTAGTAGGTGAATCCTTTAGTAGACCCCTTCTCTAGAGGAAGATATCATCACTATTAAAACTCTGGGTCAGGCGAGTATTAGACACATGAGGTGAATAGTTGATCACATCTCAAAATTTACTAGTAAGAATCCACCCATCATTTTTGTTGACAAAGAGCCCTGATAATCTAAGGTGTGGATTAATCATATTGAAAGGGTTATCAATTTTATGGAAACCCATGTAAAATCCAAGGTGGTTTGTGTCAAAAACATTCTTGAAAATCTAGAAAATAAATGTTCTGACTCAATCATGAATTTTATTTTTCATGAGGATCATGCATAGGCATAATTCACGAAAATTATCAAACAATAATTCATTATATAAAATTTCTTGTGGAATTTCCTCATATTTTCTAACAATAGAGCATTGGGAACAATTATTTTTCTAGTATTCTACACATTCCTCTAAGTTAGTGCACATGTTACTAGATATCATAAAACATGAATACCTTAGATCTCATAGGTACGAAGTTATAATGAGGGATGATATTCAGTCGATGATAATTCTATTCTGACATCTAACTGTTATTGAAGTTATTAATAATGTTGCACTAGTTTAGGTAGACAAAATTGAGAAACAATATTTAGTTGAAGCTTCAGTTGTTTGGGGGGGAATCTAGGGTGTCTCCTCTAGCTAGAAAAGGATGTGTAATAGTGGTATGTTATCTTTCAAGTCTATATTCAAGGGCATCATCAATATAATAGTTTATAGTTTTATATCACCATGTATGACCTAGCTATACCAATTTAAATTGAACCAAAGGTACCCCAACATGTACCCCCAGTAGAAAATATGGTCATCTCCAAGATTTTCAATAAAGGATATCCAAATTATATAATGTTTCATCCAATCTCACCAAATTTTCGAGGGTTTATTATGATAATCCATGTGTGGAATGATATTTCTCTTTCGAATGGAGACATTCATGTGGTGAATAAGGCTCATATAGGAGTTTAGAGAATTCATTTTTAGAAATAAATGTATGTTCTATGGGAATCTGATATAATGTTGGCTAATATTAGAGGTATGGTTCTCACTGTTTTCTTCTAGTGTATATGTTCTTTTTAATACAAGTGAAACCCATTATATTATATCATCAAATTTAACTGACAAGTGGGGATTATGTTTTGACATTATATAATTTTTTGTGTCAATAAATTTCTTGTTGGAAGAGTTCCAAACAATGTTTTTGATGTCCCATGTTTCAAGTGATGATAGTTGACTTTGATAAGGAATGGGATTCCATATTTCATGATCTTAATATCTCTGAACCCAATATGTTCCCAAAATGGATGATAAAAATCATGGATAAGATTGAATGTTATCATATCTAATTTTAGTTTTTAACACCTGAAGGGGTCTTTAATTTCTTCCAATTTGATTGGTATTTTAGATCTTGGATGGTGCAGTATATTTTTACTTATTACTAAATGTTCTTATGTTATTTGTTGGAGATAATTCATGAGAACATTGATCATTGTATGAGTATTCCACTTCTGACGGTGGTGCGTTCATAAAACTTGATACATCATGGAGAATTTTCTATGATACAACCATAAGGAAAAGTCAATTTAAAAATTTATATAACACATAGTAGGATTTCCATTTAAATGAAATCTTATTTTATGGAATCATTTATGTTTATGGAGCTTAATGATAATATTATGGATCATGAGTAAAAGGGATTTATTTATCCTATCATTCCATAATGGGATTATCCATACCTCATTCCTGAAAAGACAGATAAGAGCCTTTAAAATTACAATGATTACCAAAATCAAAATTTAGTGAACATTGGTAATTTTCGAGAGATATCTTATAGGGTATCACATAGGTGGAGGATAGAAATCATGAATAAGATATGGATACATCCACATTGTCTGCATTGGAATTATAGAGTATTAGGAAGGAGGATATGGCAGAATGATGTTCCAAGGTGTGTTCCCAGAGTATCATGTCAATGGTACTCTGGTATCTAAAAGATAGAAATTTCATATTGATAAATCATGCCATAAAACATCACTAAATTAATAATAACGATCCAAATAATACATGTTCGTATAGTATTTAATGGAATTAATGCATAATTTTTGATCACATGTATGTTTTATTCCAACAGACCGTATAAGGGAACAAGAAATTGCACATTTAAATATTGTGACCTTATGATGGGAATGATTCCATGCATGTTTTTATTGGATCAACCATATATTATGTGGAGTGATTGTAAACATTAAATTGACTTTATGACCATAATATTAGACAAATGATCATTTGGATTGAACACAGTGCTTATGATTTTTGAATTTCATATGTAACCCATAAGTGTAACATTGATAAACTACATAACTAACTATTAGATCAATAATTAATGATGAATATTACATGTTTGTCGATAATTACAGTATTAAAATCTAATTTAGTAAGGGGTTACACACACTGATTAGTGAGATCTATAGAAGAGTATATAAATTAATATTACCTAAGAGTGAATTATATATGAATGGGAAGAAGTAGATATAATTCCTACTACTATGTATGAATTCATGTTTCATAAAATAATAAATTAGGTATGTGAATTGAGTGTATACAGATTTGTCTAATTTTTTTTCATAAGATCTCATAAAATAAGAAGCAGTGTTAAACAATAAAATAATGAAAAATAATCAATCATTTCATTCCTTATGATGTATTATTTATTAAAAAACAATTTTCAGCATAATTATTTTGAGATTTAGGCAGTTCCATTAACGGAATAATTATTGGATTTTTATGTTCCAAAAATGATGTATCCCCAAAATATATTTATAAATATAAACATATTACTCAAAATTCATGGGATTATTATATAAGTTTAAATTATGAGATACTGATTTTTATGTCTCTATCAAAACATTTTTTTGAATGTAAAAAATAATGTGGTAATGTGAATTTAAACATGTCAAAAAGATGAAAAAGATAATAACATGGAAATTTACAACACATAAATAGTGATATATATAATTGAAATATATATGGTTCTTTTTTGAGTACAAGATGATGATTGGAAATGTGGATCTAATCAATGGATGAGTTTTATTGTTTTGTTAGATTTGAATTACTGTTAGACAATGAAGTTCAAAGCATGTATTTATATGGTATTATATATAAAAAATTGAAAAAAATAGATAAAATAAGTAATTAATAGTAGTGTTAATATAATATATATATATATATGTATATATATGTGTGTATTTAGGGTTTTCAAATATTATATATGTTTTTAATGATCAGATAAAAATAATAAAGAAAATATTTTCCTTAAAATAAAGGCTAACATAGGGATCTAACTTAGCCCATTCAAATAAAAACTAAATAGTTGAATAATTAAAGTGAGATATAGTGTAGTGTATTTTTCATTAAAATAGAAATTGGGAATAAGAATAGGAAGAATAAGAATAGAGGATAGTAGAATAATGTTTTTTAAATATATGATTTTTTATGAAGAAGTGTAAGGAGGAGGATAGTAGAGAATATAAAACATAATTATGTATATCTATCATCACCCATAATTGTGAATCAAAAAAATTATTTTCATAGATTCATGAAGTATTAAGACCATACAAAAACTAATGTCTTGGTTTTCATGAGGGACTCGGAAGTATATTCGCTTGATGATTATTTTAAATGGGATAATATTTTTTCCCTTACTATACTCAATTTATAAAGATATTTATTCTATGTTTTTGGGTAGTCCCTTATCCAGAATAAATAGGTAGCTAGTCTAACCAACTATCCAGCTCATCCAAGGGAACATGTGGGAGTTTCCTCAATCATTAACCAAGATCTAGCCATCTAAAAAGATGAGTGGAAGGGTGTGTGGGAAAATATGTCTCTTGTAGTGGTAATCCATGACATGTGGAGGTTTTCCTAAGAGGGTTATACAGTGGGATTATGCGACAAGTGAGCAAGTGGGTTCAGGTGTTGTGAGTGTAAAACCCATTTTTAGATCAATAGAATTCCCCAAATGAGTCATTTATTTATATATCAAAATCCTTCTGAAATATAGATGTGGAAAGACCTATTTTATGGGACATTGTTCTTCAATAAAAATATACAGACCATATTTCAACCACTCGATCTAGCTAATCTTGTCCATCTGATAACCCCATGCATCATATTCATCCTCCCACTCATTTCACACACTCCTCAGCACCAGGGTTTTGATACATAGACACAAAACATTAACCTAATTATTATAAATCCTTCATGTCATCCATCATCAATGACAAATCCAAGAAACAATGGCACACTCTACAATATGAAACATTATATGAAACTTTTCAAGCACATGAATGTTCAAAGGAATGGCTAAGAAACTATATGAAGTTATTTGATTACCTGAGTGATTAAGTTTCACATTATCTTGTATCCACCAAGCCACCAAGCATGCAGTCTACATCTTACATGCATGAATTTGTTCAGAAAAAGGATATATCACAATAAAAACCCTCAGACAAATAAGGTTCTTTAGATCACATGATATTATGGTATCGCATGAATATTATCATCCAAAAATCCACCATATGATCATTAGAATTTGATCTTATTATATGATTGGATCCATCACAAGATTGAAAATTGATCACATAGCATAGTGCATACAATATTAAGTCCATCACCAGAGCATGAAACGTTGTATGAAGATAAAAATATGGTTACTAGCTATATCATATAAACATTGTATGCTATCGCATGAAGAATTTTCATGATGAACTAAGAATAACCTGAAACATGTATCTATAACCATGAAAACTAATACCTCGTGTATTTAAAGGTCCCACCAACTTTATCCTTTATCTTACAACCTATAAAGGGCTTTCTACATGCAATCATTGGCCAGTATTCTATTGTATGAAATCATTGATATTTTCTAAGGGTGATCACATGAAAATTCAACATGTTTTCTGATAGAATCTATTGTAGGTAAGGATAATGTGATTATGTAATGATGATCATGAAAATATTTTCTAACATCATCATATTCACATAAAAAAGAATGTAAATCTCCATTGTTAGAGGCCTCAGCCATACGTATTTTTATTAATTATTTCATTTTCAGAATCCTTCAAGTGGTCTCCCTCATATATGACATCAGATAATATGAATCCCCTAAGGAAATAATGTGAATCCATCATTGGTTATATTCTACCCCACCATATGAAATATTTTCTGGTTGATTCATTACACTATAAAAGACCATACTTTATATATAGATATTACTTCAATTGTGAAGAATATTTGTTACATAACATAACAAAACTATGCCTGGACTATATAGGTTTAGTGTATTTAGAAAATGAGAAACATAAAAAACTGGTTCATAAAATATCCACATGGTCTCCCACTTATTTCTTCATAAAAAGACTCCCTTTGGAAATATGTTACTTAATACCCTTCTTCCTGACTTGGGGAAAAGAAAAATATGAAAGTGTGAGCTCAAATTCTCCATAAGGGTAAACAAGGGAAATATCAATCATAAACATAACATTTGAAAATTTTATCCTACATATAATATATCATAATATCATGTTATGGGATAAATAATAAAAGTGGAATGTAATCCCAATGGTCATAAAATAAGACATGAAATTTTATGGCATACACACATAATCATAGAAAATATTTTCATATTATTCAAGTCTCATTGTTAAGACCAACATAGCAGACAAATTTCATTATTGAATCGGGTTTACTTCTCATTCAACTCTTGTATTACTGATCCAAATTTACTTTGCATTCCATAGATGTCTATATCATGAGATATGAATCATTACCCAATGAATTGGAGGGAGATATAGGTCTCATAAATCTCATAATTAAACCATTCTTAGGTGTTCCACAAAAATAAAAAAAAATATTCACCATAACAAAACCAAGAAATAAAATGGGTTTCTTAAACATCATTCAATCTCAATTGATATACAAAATTGGATTTACTAAATAAAATTCCATCACACACACAATAAAATCGTGTTAATAAAAGGGATAAAAATATAACCTTATTTAAATAGTTTCCTCTTATATGGAAAATAATTTTGAGAAAACAATTGAAATTAATTCTTATGAAAAATATCCATTATTCTTCAAAAATCATTCCCTTCCTCAAAATGCCACACAATTTTAGAAGAAATAATTTTATTTGAAAATAAAATTTTATGATTTTAGGTGAATCTTCAAGTAAATAGGGCATTATTAATGTGTAAAAATACATTCACTAAATATATGTTAAAAAACATTCTTCCCGTACTTTTTGCAGAAAAGTCAAAAAGTACCTCCTACTAAAAATGAAAAAAGATTCCATTCAAACCATATAGTAAACATTTTACAATAGATAAAATTGAATATAAAAAATTATAAAAGTATATAAAAAGTATTTTTAAATATATATAAGTGAAACATGGATGTGGATGATAATTATATCCCAGTAAATACTTACGAATAAACAATCTCTAAGAAAAATGAGATTTAAAACGTTAACCCTTGCCTTAGGTCTGATATACATTGTATATATTCAAAACTCACATATAATGATTTAAATAATGTTACTGATTTATTCCATAATCATAATCATTTTTATGATATAATTTATGATTATATTCTTATCTTCTTGTTAGAAACATTTCATAGTTACTCATTATTCGGGTATTAACTACTTTATGTTCTTATGCATGTTTCATCAGATAACTTTTTATTCAATATTTTAGGTTATAGTTATATAATTTAAATAATTTTATTAGTATAATATATATCATATTTATTCATTAAATTCATTTATATAATCATTATTTAATGAATATTATATATAACGAATCACATCGCACTGTAGAGATAGTAAGTCATACGTACGCACGAGCAACGATATCGTTCCCATAATTATTGGATGGTATTGAAGTGGATGGTTTATATTATCTCAAAATCAAAATAATATTATATAAATTATATTTATTTATTTATTAATTTATTAATTCCATCATTATATCAATCAATGTTATGGGGTGGGGAAAAACAGATTACACCACGGCGTGGAGACTGTAAGTTGTCCGTATGCACGCGTGATGATTTCATTTGTCATAGGATGGGTAGAAGTTGTATTATGGTTGTTTTGTGTTTATAATAAAATATCATTATACGAGTTATACTGATTTTATTACTTCATAATGAATCTATTAATGAATATGAACTTGAATAAGAAAGAAGTTTGAAAAAATTGGTATATTATATTACCTCTTCTTCGATGGGCCTCCTCTAAATATCCTCTTAGAGCACTAAAGTTTGACTTTCAAGATGACAATAACCTATAGAATAAAAATATGGATGTTTAGAAGGATTTAGGGTAGGGTATGGATGATATTTAAGGCTCAAAATTAAGTTAAAAGGTTAGGTAGTAGGTCCCATATACAATTGAGGTGAGGGGAACTTTTGGAAACCCTATAAATAATAATTTATAATAAAATCAAAACCTACCCAAAAACCTCAAAAATTTCACAACAAAAAATATGAGATTATATAGTCTTGTAATATCATCAACTAACAAATTTTTCAAAGAGTTATTTTTTCAATTTAAACCATATCTTTTTAATTGACACATAGTTATTCTATTTAATTTTAATTATGTTAATAACATTCAAAATATTTAATGGCTATAAATTTTTACTTATATGGTTTTAATTGACAATAAATGGAAATTTTATGATATCATAGATCTTATAATTATAAATTTGTAATTTTGAAATATTTTTATGATGTTTAAATATTTTAATAAAATATCAATAGTGTCAATTTTGAAAGTATTTATTTATTTGACTTAAAAAATACACATAGGATATATATTTGAAAACAAATATTTAATATACTCCTAACATGTCATAGTCACCTGTAAAATTCGTGGGGAACATTAATTAGTTAATATGATATTTATTTTAATATTTTTAAAACAATTTATTTGATACTTCTATTAATAAAATAATTTTTACATCACTATTATGTCATCCTTAATGGTAATTATTTAATATCTAAAAATTATAAATAAATTCATATGATGTAGGTAAATATTTTATATTTCCCGAGACTATCTATCGTCGATATTATCTTTTATTTATGCATATTTTAAAATTAATATACTTACATAAACGAGATTGTGATATTTTGTCACATTCATTAGTTTTTATTAAATTCATGTCATATTAATAGGTAAGTGGCCATAAAGTGGTTCCATTTTGAAAAATAGATGATAAGGGTCTGATTTAGTCCTCCTATAGGATTTTTACAGGTGTGAATTTAATTTTATAATGTTATTTTTACCCTTAATTACTTGACTTATCTTTTACCATGGTAATAAAAATAATTACTAAAGTTAATATTCATAATGCCGAAAAATAAAAGTAGCCTATTAACATAATTTGAACATAATGATTCAAAATATGGAGTCTATTTTTCAAAATTCAAAACCCAAAAGTTGTAGTAATTAATTTAAATTTAATTTTGTTGTTTAAATGAGAAAAAGGTTTTTAAAAGTTAAAACATTGCAAAAGATTGAAACTTTCTTACCTATGAATTCAATATAAAAGTAATTGTAATGAAATAAATTATATTTAATGAGAAAAATATATTCTATTCATAATTTAAAACAATTAAATATTATAATTTAACAATATAAATTATCTCGATGAAAAAGTTTTTTTTAATTACATTTTTACATATTTTTACTATTCATCAAAACAAGAAATTTATTTGAAAAATATAAAAAAATTATCCAATGTAAATTTTTATATAACACCTAGAAATAAAATTTTAATATTTTCATAAAACAATTATCAATGTTTCAAAATATTAACTTAAAATGGGTTCTCCATTCAAAGGTGTAAAATTAACCTACTAAAAAATAGGTTGTTATACATCAAATAGGGTTTTATTCATACCCTGTGAATAAAATATCAATCGGATAAATATAAAAATATTTTATTAGGTATATAACACATATAAATTTCATTAATTTAATTAAAAAAATTAATTCATTCAAAATTACTAATATCTAATGGATTTATATTTTTCAAAAATAATTGATACCCAATGAATTCATAATGCATTTTCATAAGTTAGTTATAATTATTCCTGCTAACCTAAATGCTAGGCTATAATGGTAATTTTATAATAGGGGATTCTCGTGGTTATTTTACACTCACAATTGTGTGCAAATCAAGTTACTAATGAATAATAATTATTTCTAGAAAATATTTTATAAAAACATTCGGTAGTTACATTATATGCCTGAAAAACTGAATTTCTCCCTCGAAATTCATCACTTGTAAACAAATTGATGAGGATACCACTCCCTCATCGTATCCTAAAGTTCCAATGTAGCTTCTTCAAAATAGTGGTTCCACTATAAAACCTTAACCAAGTGAGTGGTCTTGTTTTGTTGAAATTTTTCGCTATGATACAGAATATCTATTGGTTGTTCTTCGTAAGAAAAATCTTGCTCCAATGGTACGACTTCTAAGATTAGTACATGTGATGGATAGGGTATGTACTTTTTCAATAGATATACATGGAAGATATTATGAACTTGAGAAGGATTTGGTGGATGTTCTAATAGGTAATCTACTTTCTCAACATGATCCAGAATTTTGAAAGGACCGGTATACCTAGGGGTGAGATTTCCCTTCTTTACAAATCTCATTACTCTCTTCTAGAGAGATATTCGTACGAACATCATATCACCCACTTCAAACACTATGTATTTTCTTCATTTATCATCATAAATTTATTATCTAATCTTAGTTGATCTTATGTGTTTTTGAATAGATCTTACCTTTCCTCCCAATTTATCAATAAGTTTAGGTCCTAATAGATTTATTTCACCAACTTCATACAAGCAAGTGGGAGTTTTGTTCTTCTTTTCATAGAGGGATTCATAAGGATCCATCTGAATACTAGAGTGAAAGCTATTATTTTAAGAAAATTCTACCAATGTTAGGTGTTGATCCCAACTACCTTTTAAATTCATAGAGTAATCTCTCAACATGTCTTCTAGAGTTTTAATTTTCCTCTCAGATTGAATATCTATCTGAGGATGTTAAGCATTTATTAAACATAACTCTGTATTTGGAGCATGTTGAAGACTTCTCCAGAACATCTAGGTAAACATCGGATCTTGATTGGATATAATGGAAAGTGTTAATCCATTCAATTTTACCACATCCTTTATATATATCCTGGAAATATGGTCAGGATATAAATCCTCTCTAATAGAAATGAAGTGTAACAACTTCGTAATGCGATCAACTATAAACCAGATAGCATTATTCCTTTTGGATGTTTTAGGAAGTCCGACTAAAAATTACATAGTTATTTTTTACTATTTCCATTCTGGTATGGGTAATGTCTGTACCATCTCCTTAGACTTATGTCTCTCACCCTGAACTTGCAGACAAACAAAGCCTCACGAGACATATTCAGAGAGAACTCTTTTCATGGCATCCCACCATAAGTAATCTTTCAGGTCCTTGTACATCTTTGTGATTCCAATGTGAATAGAGATCGAATAAATAAGAGCATCATCCAGTAGTTCCTTATTTACTTATTGTATGGTGGTAAGGAAAACCAAGTTTTGGAACCTTATTATTTCATCCTAATCAAGGTTGAATTCAGTAACATTTCTCACCTTCTTTTGTGACTCTAATTCTTCAGTTTTTCCTTTTTAATCTTCACATGTATATATTGTTTAAAATTCAATTTATAAAGATAATATTTCTCCCCTTACATTAAAATTTCAAGATAAATCATTTTAAAATCTATAAGTATTGGATCTTTCATCATCAGCAGCATGGATAATCTAGCATGGTCTTTTCGACTCAAAGAATCAACTACCTTGTTCTCTTTCCCAGAGTGGTAATGTATTGATATGTCATAATCTTTAATCAACTCCAACCATCTTTTTGGAGAATATTCAGATCCTTTTTTTGTGAAAATATACTTTAAACCTTTATGATTACTATAAATATCACACCTTTCACCATAAATATATTGCATCCACATCTTTAATGCATGAAATACCGAAGCTAACTCCAAATCATGTGTTGGGTAATTTTTCTCATGAATTATCATCTTCCATGAGGCATAAGCTATCACCATATCATTTTTCATGAGAACACATCATAAAATCTTCTTGGATGCATCACTATAGATCACAAACCTTTCTCCACTATAAGGAAGTGTGAGCACAGGTGCACTACCTAACCTTCTTTTTAACTCTTTGAAATTCTATTCACATTCCTCTGTCCAAACAAACATAAATCATTTATGAGTCAACATGGTGAGTGGATTAGATCATCGTGAAAAATATTTAAAAAAACTTTGATAATATCCATCCAGACAAAGAAAACTTTGGATCTCAGTTACCGTTGTTGGATTCAACCATCTTTCAATAACCTAAGTATTTTGATCCACATATATCCCCTCTATTGAAATAATGTGATCCAAAAATGAATCTTTTGGAATCCAAAATTCACACTTGGTACATTTGGCATAAAGCTTCTCCTTTCTTAGAGACTTCAGTATAATTATCAAGTGATCTTCTTGTTCTTCCATTCTCTTTGAATAGATAAGAATATTGTCTATAAAGACAACCATACATGGATATTGATAGTCTCTAAAGATGATATTCATTAGATCCGTAAAGATATTTGGGGAATTAGTAAGACTAAAAGGCATCACTATAAATTCATAGCTTCCATACCCAATACAAAATGTCCTCTTTGGTATATCCTCTCTTTTTAACTTTTATTGATGATATCCTGATGAAAGATCAATCTTGGAAAAGTATTGATCTCTTAATATTTTGTCAAATAAGTCATTAATGCAGGAAAGAGGATATTTGTTCCTGATAGTGATATTGATAAGTTCTCCATAATCAATTTAGAGTTTCATTGGCCCATATTTATTCTTAACAAATAGAATAGGTCCTCCCCAAGGTGACACACAAGGGAATATTATTACATTATCATGATTATCTTGGTGTTTCTTATATAATTCCTAAAAATCAATTGGGGTCATCTATAAGGTGGATTTGAAATAGCCATAGCACCCAGTATGAGTTCTATTGAAAACACAACTTTACGATTTGGTGGAAAACATAAAAATTCCTTTAGAAAGACATCATAAAACTTCTGTACAATGGGTGTATTGTTAATCATGAGTTTATCCCCAACCATTTGAGATAAATAACTTTCATTTATTTTAATCAAGACACATAATATGGAATAATTATCTATTGGATGTTTATATTCATCCTTGCATTGATATGTGATCAAATATTGATCTGGAATATGAAATGTGACTTTCCATACTTGGAAATTGATATGATATATATATAGAGAAATCTAATCAATTCCAAGAATCACATAAAATTGAACTATAGGAAGGATAAATATATTTTCAGGAAGAAATTTCCCAAAAACTTCAACTGAATAAGAATTATAAACTTTTGATGTGACGGTGGTTCTATTAACAGTTTTCACCGATAACTCAACATCGAATTGTTGAGGTAATACAACAATACCATTAGAAAATTATTTAGAAATAAAAGAGTGGGTGGATATACAATCAAATAAAACATTTTATACACAAGAGTGGATGGTAATTGTACCATTCACCACTTCATTATCATACTCCACTTTGTCGATAGTGATTTCATGCGAATTTTCTTTTTATTTGGCCTTAAGAGTTTGTTTATTTCAATCATCATCAATAACCCATGGATTAGGGAATTGATTAGAATAAACCCCCATTCCCTTTCACTTGTAACATTGAAGTGTAGTAAGTTAATTCTGTGTATCCTTTTTTATGTTTGCATCATTAGACATATTTTTCCCATCACTTTGGAATTAATCTTCCCAATGACCATATTTTCCACACTTTAAACATTTACTATTCCATTTTAGACAATTATCTCCATGTTTATTTCCACACATTGACCATAAGGGAGAACTCATATTCCTTTTGGTGTGCTCATTATATTATCCTTCAAATTCTATTTTTCTCTTCATATCAAACCCATATGACTGATGGGTTACTCTAATATCCATATCAACTTTGAGAGCACATCGAAATTTTTCCTCATAGCCATTGATGTCCCTTATGGGTAATGCCCTTTAGAAACTTGGTTTTATGCCATTAAATAATTAATAAATTTTACCCACATGTTGGATTATAATTTCATATGTGTGCCTTTAAAGTCTAGAAAAATTCTCTTCATAGGCATCAATTGATTCCTCGTTATTTTTCAAAAGTTCAAGAAACTCCTTCTCTATATTTTTTTGAATAATATGAGTAAAGTAATTATTGGAAAATAAATATTTGAACTCATCCCATTCTATGGACTCAATTTCATCTCTTTATTAATATTCATGATAAGATTCCACCGTTGATCAGCTTCTCCTTCATAATTATAAACTGGTAATATGGATTTATCCTCCTTAGGACACTAGAACTAAAAATATCTTTTCAGTGGTATTGATCCATTGTTCATCCACTAATGGATCAGAAGACCTACTAAATGAAGGTGGACGTTGTCTCATGAAGAACTCAATAGAAGGATGCTTCCTTATTTTCTTGTTTGAAAGTCCAGCATGATTCATAGCTTGAGAAAGATTTATGAGCATGGCTATAATATTTTCCATTACAGCTCCCTTAACATTTGGTTGCTCCAGGGGACAGTCATTTAATTTCTCATTGCATTCATCATTAATTTGGTTCTTTTATATTCCAACCATTGACTAAAACTAAGAAGAATAGTGTGATCAACACTAATCATAAAAGGAAAACAACATAACCAAGAATGAAATTTAAATTTTGGACACATTATCTTTTATCCTAGGTTATTCATGAACATCTCTAAAACACTGTGGAAAGATTGTAACCTATACATAGACATATCCTTAGGGTTCTTACAAAGGTTCTCTCATCCTAGTTTCTAAAGGATAACTATAGCTTTTTTATGATACCAGCTATAACGTCCCATAATTTACATATACATATTAATTTCACATTGAATAATATATATTACATAACATAACAAAACCATGTCAGGACCGTATTGGTTTAGTGACTTTAAAAATTGGTAAACATAGACAACTGGTTTATAAAACATCCACATTATCTCCAGCTTATTTCTTAATAACTAGAATCTCTTTTGACATATCTTACTTAATACCCTTCTTCAGGACCTAGGTAAAATAAAAATATGAAAGGGTGAGCTCAATTGCTCAGTAATGGTAAACAAGGAAAATATCAATCATAAAAAAACATTTTAAAATCCTATCCTATATATAAAAGATCATAATATCATGTCATGGGATAAATAATAAAAGTTAAATTTAATCCCCAACATTCATAAAATAAGATATAAAATTACATGGAATACACACATAAGCATATAAAATCCTTTCATATTAGTCAAGGCTCACTGATAAAACCATCATAGTGAACAAAATCCATTAATTAACTGAGTTCTCTCCACGTTCCAGCTCTGTATTACTGAAGAGGATTTACTTATCGTTCTAGTCTTGTCTATCTCATGAGATATAAATATTTACCCAATGCATTGGACATAGATATAGGTCCGACCCATCTCATAATGAAATAATTCTTATCTGTGCCACAAAAACATAAAAACATTCATCATATCATAACCCATTAAATAAAATTTGTTTCTTAAACATCATTACATCATAATTGATTGAAAAAAATAGATTTCCTAAATAAAATTCCATCATAAACACAATAAAATCAAAATAACAATTTGGATAAAAATATAACCCTATTTAAATAGTTTCATCTTAGATGGAAAATAATTTTGAGAAAACACATGAAATTAATTCATGAGTAAAATATCATTAATTCTTCAAAAATGTTTTCCTTCCTCCAAATGCCACACAATTTTAGAATAAACCATTTTATTTGAAATAACCTTTTAATCTTGTTTGTTAAACTTAAAATAAATAATTAAATTTTAAATCATAAAAATCTCTTCATTTCGTACAAGTTCAAAAAAACTTCTTCTTGTACTTTTCCCAAAAAAAGTCAAAAAGTACCACATACCGTAAACGAAAAAAGATTCCATTCATACAATTTAATGAAACATTAACAATGAGTAAAATTGAATTTTAACAACTATATATGGATATAAATATTATTTTGGAATATATATTTATGAAACATGGATGTGGATAGTAATTATACCCCAGTAATTACTTATGAATAAACAATATAGGATAAAAACAAGATTTGTAAATATATCCATTACCGTTGGTCTGATATGATTGGTATGTATAAAAACCTCATATTTAATTATTTAAATAATGTTAATGATTTATTATATAATCATAATCATTTTTTTGATAAAATTTATGATTATATTTTCATCTATTTGTAAGTAAGATTTCATTGTTACTCGTTATTCAGGTATTAACTACTTTATGTCCTTATCCATATTTCATCAGATTTGTTATTCTTCCTATTTTTAGGTTATATTTATATTATTTACATCATTGTAGTAGTATAATATTTATCATATGTATTCATTCAATTCATTTATATAATCATCCATTAATAAATATTTTTTAGAACAAATCACATCGTACTGTGGAGATGGTAAGACATATGTACACATGAGCGATGATATCATTCCCATAATTATTGAATGGTATTGAATTGCATGGTATATAGTATATCATAATAAAAATAATTTTATATCAATCATATATTTATTTATTAATTCCATCATTATACCCATCCATGTAAGTTGGTGGTGAAAATGGATTAAACCATGACGTGGAGATGGTAAGTTGTATGTACGCACGTGTGGTGATTTCATTTTTCATAGGATGGGTAGAAGGTGGAATATGGTTTTCATGCTTATAATATCATATAATTATATTATTTATACTTATTTTATTTCTTTATAATGAATAAACTAATGAAGAGGATGTATATGAAGAAATAAGATTGAATGAATCGGTAAATGATATTACCACTTATGTGATGTGCCTCCTCTAAATATCCTCTTAGAGCACTAGATTTGATCTTTAATGATAACCAGAACCTCTAGAATGAAAATAAGAAAGTTGATAAATAAAATGGTAAGGCTATGACCGAGCTTTAAGGATCAAAATTAAGTGAAGAGGTGAGGTAGGAGGTTCCAATTTATATTTGAGGTGAGGGTCACTTTTTGAAACTCCATAAATAATAATTTATCATAAATTCAAACCCTATCAAAAAACCATAAACATTTCCCAACTTATAAGATTCAATGATATAAGTTTTTAATCTCATCAACTAATAAATTTTGAACAATTTATTTTTTTCAATTTAAACCATATCTTTTTAATTGACACTTAGTTATTTGATTTAATTTTAATTGTGGTAATAAAATTATAAATATTTAATGGTTATAAATTTTCACTTATATAGTGTTAATTGACCATAAATGAATATATTATGACTTCCTAGATCTTATAAAACTCACTTTTTAATTTTTAAATATTTTTATGATTTTGAAATAATTTAATAAAATGTTATTTTTATAAAATATCAGTAGTGTCAATTTTGAAACTATTCATTTATGTGACTTAACAAAAATACAAACATGAGATAAATTCAAAATGTAAATATTAATTTTACTCCTAACATGTCATAGTCACCTAGAAAATTCTCTTAGAAAATTAATTAGTTCCTATAATATTTATTTTAATATTTTTAAACCCATTTTTTGATATTTATATTAATAAAATAATTTCTACATCACTATTGTGTCATCATTAATGGTAATGATTTAATCTATAAAAATTATAGATAAATTCATATAATGTATAAAATTATTTTATATTAACATTATACTATCTATAGTCAATATTATCTCTTAGATATCCATATAATAAAATTAATATCCTTATTTAAAATGAGATTGTGGCATTTTGTTACATTCATTAGTTTTTGTTACATTAAAGTCATATTCATAGGCAAGTGGCCATAAAGTGATTCCATTTCGAAAAACAGATGATAAGGGTCTAATTTATTAATCCAATATGATTTTTATTGGTGTTAAGGTAATTTTATAATATTATTTATACCATTAATTTCCTGAATTACCTTTATCCATGGTAATAAAAATAATTACCAATGTTACTATTCGTAATACAAAAAAATAAAAGTATCCTATTATTTCCGACGCTTTCGTCAGGGCGCGCACATCCGTCTGTGGAGGACGCGATGCTTGTTGCCCTACATTCTCGCTTTCCAAAGGCGGGCGGCATTTATTCCTTGTTCAGGTACGTCTGCTCCTTGATCGCAATGGGATGATGGGATGTCGGTTCTTCCTTCCGTGGATTCCTCCTCGGAACTTGTCACCTAGTCCGGGTCTCCCTCATAGATTTAATACATTGCTTGTGAATCTCATTCCTGGTGCCATATCTTCATGGACGCCGGGTAATTACACTACTTCCGTCAAGACATTCCATGGGGTCTTGACATGGTAGCGACCTTCGGTCGGAGTAGACGGCAACATCAGGCATGTCAGGGCATCTCTGGGTGCATGGACATTGGGGAACCTGTATTCTTCTTCATGAGGGGGCATCTCAAGGGTGCATAACCCGAGGCATGTATCTGAGGTTTTCCTCAGCTTCCCGTGTTTAACAAAGGGTATGCAGCATGTTTAACGTCTTGCGAAGACGGTTACGCCAATGGCGTTCCATCTAAGGTTTTCCTCAGGCATCTCATGTTTATCACGAGGTAGGACGCGATTTTAACATCTTGCGGAGACAAAATAAGGGTGATCAAAACGTCCCATAGAGACGGATCAGATGGTGGTGTGCTCCGTAGAGGGGAGATATCACACCGTAATGGCTGATCTGAACACCACTGAGGGCGGATCAGGGGAAGTGCACCCCAGGATGGGGTACATTACCATTGGTTGGGATTGAACCTCTTGGAGGTTTCCTACATACCATGTGTAGAGGACAGGGATCAAAACACATGTAGTTCGAAGGAGTGATGAATCGGGGTGTACACAGAGGACAACGACCCGGAGATATGTTGGGGCTTACAAATGGAAAGCGGCCCATGCACCACTAAGAGCAGCATGGAGGTGGATGGCATGATCCCACCGGGATGTGGCGGCCCGGGTGAGAATTGGGATGGTTGATGGATGGATGAATGAAGTTGATGGGGAGTGAAATGGGACCATCGCAGGGGCGACGGTGAAGTTGGTCTGGAGACTTGAAGAGGCTTCCTACGTATCCCCGTGGCAGGGAATCAATGTGTGCGTAGTTCGGGATGGCGCCGGTGAACCGACGTGAAGGTGGACCTTGGCCCGATGAATGTCGTCAGCGAACCAACGTGAAGGTGGACCCTGGTCCGATGGGCATCGTCAGCATACCGATGTGAAGGTGGACCTTGGTCCGATGAGAGATGGGCTTGAACCTCTGGGAGGATTCCTACGTACCATGCCTTGGCATGGATCAAAGTCCTCGTAGTTCGGGTTGTGGAATACAGTTTATCGTCATGCAGGACGGTAGTGAACCATGTCGTGAATAAACGACGGGTGGTGGGTGTCAGTGAACCGACGTAAATGAGGGACCTTAGTCTGATGGGAGATGGTCTTGAACCTCTGGGAGGATTCCTACGTACCATGCCTTGACACTGATCAAAGTCCTCGTAGTTCGGGTTGTGGAATACAGTTTAACGTCATGCGGGACGGGGGTGAACTGATGTGAATGAGGTCAGAATGACCGGATGGTGGGTTTGAACCTCGTAGAGGGTTCCTACGTACCATGCCTTGACATGGATCAAAGACCTCATAGTTCAGGTTAGTCACAACGACGTGTCTTCGGACTAGAATGCAGTTTAATGTAATGTTGGACGAAGGTAGAACTCGATGTGAATTGGATGACTAGTGGGCTTGAACCTCGTGGAGGCTTCCTACATACCATGCCTTGACATGGATCAAAATCCTCGTAGTTCGGAAGGGGCTTCGTCGGCGAACCGACATGAAGGTGGACCCGAGGGTCCACTTGTGGTGTGCTTGATCCTCGTGAAGGCTTCCTACATACCATGCCTTGACATGGATCAAAGACCTCGTAGTTCGGAGGAAATGGGCTTTGTCGGCGAGCTGACATGTAGGTGGACTCGGGGTCCACTTGTGGTGGGCTTGAACCTCATGAAGGCTTCCTATGTACCATGCCTTGACATGGATCAAAGACCTCGTAGTTCGGAGTGGATGAGTCACAACGGCTTGCCGTCGGACTGGAATGTGTTTTAATGTCATGCTGGAAGGGGATGAGACCCGACGTGAATAAATGATGGGTGGTCTTGAACCTCAGGGAGGCTTCCTACGTACCATGCCTTGACATGGATCAAATACCTCGTAGTTCAAATGGGAGTGTAGTTTAATGTCATACGGGATGAGGGGGGCATACAGTTTAACTTCATGTTGGACGAGGGCGAAACTCAACGTGAATGAACGACCAAGCAATGTTGCTTGAACCTCATGGAGGCTTCATACGTACCATGCCTTGACATGGATCAAAGTCCTCATAGTTCGCTATGGGTGGGGGTCAGGGTCGTTGCTCACTCTAAGCCCACGTGAGTCGCGCTCGGTGTGAGAAACAAGTGGTTGCAAGGACCTGACGATCACGTCGCAAAGGATGCGTCCGTGAGAAGCGAAGAGGGGCTTATGCGTTAGGCGGCCCATGGTGCTGGGACTTACTTTAGGATGGAGTCCCGAAGAAAAGGATGATGATTGTTTCAGTCTTGAGCCTTGAAGAGGCTTCCTACGTATCCCTGTGGAAGGGAATCAAAGTCCACGTAGTTTTTCTGATGACGGCATACCGTCGATTGGGGGTTTCAACGGCTTACCGCTGGATTGGGTCATAACGGCTTACCGCTGGATAAGGATATGAACAGCTTACTGCTAAATGGGGTCACAACGGCTTACCGATGGATTGGGTCACAACGGCTTACCACTGGAAAAGGATGTCAACGTCTTACAGATGCATAGGATCACAACAGTGGATGGGGCTTACGTGAGGAAGCTGCCCGGGTGCCGCTATGGAGCGGCAATGGTGAATGGGGCTTACGCGAGGAAGCTGCCTGGGTGCTGCTAAGGAGCAGCAACGGTGAATGGGGCTTATGCAAGGGGCTGCCCGGATGCTGTTAAGGAGCGGAAACGGTGGATGGGGCTTATGCAAGGAGCTGCCCGGGTGCCGCTATGGAGCGGCAATGGAGAATGGGGCTTACACAAGGAGCTGCCTGGGTGCTGCTATGGAGCGGCACTGGTGAATGGGGCTTACGCAAGAAGGTGCCCGTAATGTCTTCCTCATGTCAGGCCACGAGGGCATCCCAACTCAATGGTGAGTTTAGGCCTTCACTTATGCACTGGTGCACAAAACGGATAATGCCAAGGGGCGTTGGAATCATGCCACTGTTGTCATGGCATTGAGCATCTTACGCTTGGAGCATAAGGCATCTCCTGTTTGAAACAAGAGGCATCCTACGTTAGGATGATAGGGCGTACTACAGTTTAGAGTCTTGTAGGTAGGACTATTAGCATCTCATGCTTGGAGCATAAGGCATCTCTCGTATCGGTCAAGAGGCATCCTATGTTTGGAACATAGGGATTACTGCAGTTTAAAGTCATGTAGAAAGGACTATTGGCATCTCATGCTAGGAGCATAAGGCATCTCCTGCTTGGATCAAGGGGCATCCTATCATTTGTTAGATAGGGAGAATACTACAGTTTAGAGTCATGTAGGTAGGACTATTGGCATCTCATGCTTGGAGCATGAGGCATCCCTCATATAGAGTAAGAGTCATCCTATCATTTGTTAGATAGGGGGTACTACAGTTTATAGTCTTGTAGATAGGACTATTAGCATCTCATGTTAGGAGCATAAGGCATCTCTCGTATAGGGCAAGAGGCATCCTATGTTTGGCATATAGGGATTACTACAGTTTAGAGTCATGTAGAAAGGACTATTTGGCAAGTGGTGCCTAGAAATGGTTGGTGTTGGGACTTACACAATGGTGGCCCTTTCTGGTTCAACCTGGCATAGGATCCAAGTGATTGGGTTTGGAGGAGTTACTTGAAGAATGGTTCGACTCAAGGTACCCGGGGATTTGATGATGAGAATCTCAACTCACGACATGGAATGAAACCAAGAGGAATATGTCAACTCACGGTGTTTCATGGTGTGTGGAGGAGTATCTCAAATCATGGTATTCCGTAGGTGGAAGGTGGGAGCACATAAGTGCGCAATAGAAAATCCCAACTTCCCGGCCCAAAAAGGTCGCGGTGCAACTCTCCATTTTTCATGGGGGTCTGTGACTGTAGCGAAGCAGCATCGCAGAGCATGGCCTCGCGGAGCAATAGTCTCTCGCGGAGCAAAGGGGTCTCGCGTAGCTTGGTCTCGCGAAGCAGCTTTGCAGAGAATGGACCCGCCGAGCATGGACTCACGGAGTCTTGGCTCGTGGAGCAATGACGCGAAGGAAGCTGCTCGCGGAGCATGGCTTCACGGAGCCGCAATGCGGAGCTCCGCTCGGCCGCCCAAGGGTCGAAGTGGCCGTGGCAGTCCTTTGATAAGGGTGGTGAGATGGGTATTTATAGGCAAGGGACGCCGCGAAGCAGAACTCCCACGCCGCCTCAGGTGCTTCGCGGCACGCTCATGAACATTAAATTCGTTCGCGGAGAGGTACCGCCTCTGGAGCTTCGCGGGACCGCGCTGCTCGGGTGCTTCGCATCGGTGCTTCGCATCGGTGCTTCACATAAGTGATTCTGGAGGGGTCTTTGCGGTGCATCTCGAACGTCAAATGGGTTCGCGGAGCCTCTCGCCTCATTGCTTCGCGGCGGCGCTCCTCGATCACGGAGGGGGCTTCGCGAATGGGCTTCGCGAACCAAATTTCCAGCCCAACATCAAACGTCCATAACTCCTAATCCGTAACTCCGTTCGGGCCCTACGACCTATGAAATCGAAGCATGCGAAATGGACTACGATCTTGGATCATGTATGGAGGCATTTGGAAAATTTTGGGGACGCGTTTTCCGGGGTCTACACCTATTAACATAATTTGTACCTATTTATTTAAAATATGGAATAAATTTTCCAAAATTTATAATATAGAAGTTACAATAATTAATCTAAAATTAATCATGTTGTTTAAATGAGAAAATAGGTTTTAAAAGATAAAACATTGTAAAAGATTAAAATGTTTTTACCTACGAATTCAATGTAAATTTAATGATAATGACATAAATTATATTGATTGATATAAATATATTCTATTTATATATTAAAATCATTCAATATTATAATTTAACCATATAAATTATCTCGATGAAAAAAAAAATTATTTAAAATTTAGCGTATTTTTAATGTTCATCCAAAGATGAAAGTTATCCAAAAAATAAAGAAATCTATCCAAATTAAATTTGTATATCCCTATTCAAAATAACATGTTTATGTTGTCATATAAAACTTATTAATGTTTAAAAATATTAATTTAAAATGGGTTCTCCATTCAAAGGCGTAAAATTAACTTTTAAAAAAATAAGTTTTTATACATCAAATAGGGTATTATTCATAATCTATGAGAAAAATATCCATTAGATGAATATCAAAAATATTTTTTAAGTATATAACACATATATATCTCATTAATTTCATTAAAAAAATTAATTCACTCAAAAATAAAAATATATAATTGATTTATATTTTTTATAAATAATTTATAGACAATGAAGACATAATGCATTTTCACAAGTTAGTTATAATTATTCCCGCTAACCTAACAGCTAGGCTATAACAGTAATTTTATAATAAGGAAATATCATGGTTCGTTTAAACTCACGATTGCATTCAATGAAAGGTACTGAAGAATAATAAGTATTTTAAGGAAATATTTCATAAAAACATCTAGGTGTTACATGCACTCCTCGCATACATGAAGTTTTTATAAAAAATAGAATCATTATGAAACTGATAGTTTAATGACATGAATCCATCACTAGGGTATCTACATGTCATGAAATCTTGGTTGACACTCATTCGAGTAAATCATAAATCACTAATCTTAACATAAAAACCAAAATAACTACCATTCATGAGAGTCTCCAAACATTTTTTCATGTCAATCCTTTCCTCACCAAAGTCCAGTGCACGCAGAAGGTTCACCATAAAATTTTGAAGGAAATATATCCTATTTTTCCTATATAAACCCCTTATACCTTAATAATAGACAAGTAAGATGAAGAGAGTATGAGAATAGTGTATAAGAAAAATATAGGAGGATGACCAAATACTACCTACATAGAATATCTCTAGTTATCCACAACACCCTTATCATAAGAACCCGCCATGGGATGTCATCACAATAATCCATTTCTGCATTAGTATAAGGTCACATGGTTTCATGAAAAAAAAATTAAATTATTTGAACCCTATGATCATGTGATACATACATATAGCTTGGTAATTCACCTATTGGTCATGTGGAATTGACATGAATCAACCCCACAGATCCTCATCTTTGAAAAGAAAACTACTTGGACCGGAACTATTTTTTATGAAAACCCTAGGGTTCACATCTATGACCCGAACCCTTTACCATGAATCCCATTTTCCATTCATACCCTCATCAAGGTATTTGGATACAATATGAATCTCATTTTCATGTTTTTAGAACCCCTTTCATGATACCTTAGTGATTATGAAAAAACATTTTGATTTAAACATCATGTAATTCAATCATGAGGGACTCTGTTATATGATGCACATATAAGGCTTGGATGTGAACTTATTTTATAAGAATATTTAATATGAAAAATCCTCAACCACGCAATGCCTTTGTTTTTTCATGCTGCGTGATACCTCTATCATGTTGGACTCCCATGTTGATTTCCACATAGATACACCAATTTCATGAAGGCATACCAGGAAATGAAAACTCATGTGGAAATTCACTATTCATCTATTGTCAATTATTATCAATGAAGTTAATGCCATGATAGCCTTATAAAGGTTTTTTAAGACCTTCTACATGTGTTATTTATCATGTACACAATAATGGGAAACTTCATGACAAACCACTTAATGACATTCTTATGATCACATGATTGCATGACCCACTACTCTCATGATCCCCTTGTGATAACCAAGACATGTCATCATTTTTAGGTAAGAAGACAAGGGAAAATTAGGTTGATCATACAAATATATCCTATTAAATTTTGGTTGATCATGGAAATAAATCATTAAAAATCTCAGTTAACCATGAAAATAATTATTTTATAGGTTAACTTGATCATGTGAAAGGACTTAAACATAGCCACTTAAATCATGAAAACGCCATAGAAAAGTAATCATCAATCATACAAATATCCTTGGACATGTCAACTTTGATTACATGAAGAACCTAGTACATTCTAGGAAGAAACCTCAAGGCATGCCTTCCATGTTAGGAAGACACAACTAGACATGTTTGGAAGAAAATATTGACATTTATGGATGAAACCATAAACATTTTTGGTATACACCATAGGAAATTAAATCCATGTATTGAAGAAAAACGTGGATATATTCTAGGTAAACACTAGGCCATGAACCTCTGGTTTCATACACAATTTATAAGTTTAGTTTCCTTAATGTTTTAGGGTTACACGCTCATGTAACCATATACGTTTCATTCTATCAAACGGGACCTCAGTGTCATATAAAACATATTTCACAGCCCTCCCACATTCATTAACCATCTTTATATGTCTATAGAGAGGGAATGAATATTCATTGGGAATTCATCCTGGTATAATCCCCTAAAATTCATAGACTATATCGATGATAATATTCTATTTGAGCATAATCTCCTAACACAACCATTCATTCATTCAATAATAATTAATCTATGAGAACTCTTATTGCTATGTAAACAAGATACATAGAATTCCATCCTCATCCTTCAGCTTCCATAGGAATCCATGATAATTTAAGTCCCTCCATAACCAAAATATTCATAACTCATGGGACTGAATTATCTCATAAGTATAACATTCATCTTCTTCTTTCAATGGATGATATGTGGGATCATACCTCATAATGCTTTTATGAGAAATCCATAACCATTCCCTCGGGTACATGAATCTCATCTATAGTTGAGGGGATAATTGAACTATAAATACTCTTATTACTTTTATAATAAATATACATGTCATTCATTCTTATGAAAAAATATCTATAGAATATCCCCTATGAGACTTTTAATAATACCTCTCAAGGGAAAACATTAATTAGTATGCCTAATAGAAATTATCTCTCCTTCAATGTCCCCAGTACTGATCTATATCTTGTTTCTCACACTGAGCATGACTCAGGTGGGCTTAGAGATCCTCAATGATTGAACAAATCGTTTGATGAGAATTCCCACACTATTGGTCCTTCTATGGGATGTAATCTATATTACATCTAATATACGTTAAAAGATTCATACTCTAGTTAAGACAATTCAGGGTAGCCTTATATGCATAGGTCATGCTAAATTCCTCCATTGTCGCATCATTTAAAACACATAAACACATAAAATCTGTATGGACTATGATTCATGTCATAATAGGATATATCCTTGAGCCTAGATCCCTTTATTTTCATACTTTATACAATATTTTAATCTTAATGGTATAGTCCTACCACATGACCTTAAAATATGTCAAACTAACTGTGTGGGTTTTGAATCCTTTTCTCATAAGATTTGTAAGACACCTTGTAGAGGATCAATTCCTTATCTAAGACACCAACTTCCCCTCATATGAAAATAGACTCTATAATTCTTGAAACAAGCTATAAACTAAATAAACATAAATAATGAAGACAATAATAGAGAACTTGTGATAGAAAAAGTTATTCCAATCAACACCTGGTTTTAGTAATTTCGTTTTCATAAAGGTAAATAGTCTTGAATCAAGGCAAGGGAAGGATTTTAAAAACATATATTAAATCTATAATAATTTCATGAAATATATAATACCTCCCCCCAAGGGTGTTATGAGATCAACCTCACATCTTATAGACCAATGTGAGTTCCTAATATTCATTTTTTTAATCCCCAATTGATCACTTTCCTTTGGAAATTTGGTTTGTGCATTCTTAGGGATGTCGACAATTTTGGATATTTCATTTAGTTAAAAATATGTAAAACATTGTGTAAACAATTTTCAAACCAACCCCAATCACCAAAAAATGATCATCAAGAAATAATATCCACATTTTTTTTAAAACAAATGGTGACCCTAATGTGAAATTAATTATCCTTGTCATTCCTTTCATGGGTTAAAAAGGATAGACATCCTTGTTCCCATCCATCCCTTTTTCCTACAATCATCCTGAAACAAAAAATTTAATCAGAAATAAAATATTTTAACTTTGATAAACAATTAATAAAATAAGGAAACACAATTTCATCTTTTAATTGTGAGAGTAATTGATCAACCATGTACTCTTATATATGATGTTTCACTAATAACATGACTTGTTTCCTCTAACAGAAATCTTATACTTTTTACAATTTAGTTGGAATCATCAAATATAAAAAATGAATCTGAGACCATTGGATAAAATTGTAATTACTATTGAGAACATTAAACTTCTATAAATAACCATCTAGCACACTGATAATGTGCACTATCCACCATTGAAGCATTCTACCCAAGGTCCCAATGTATGCTTTCACAAATACAAAACCTACATTTGTAGTTGTTGAATAACTTTTTTGGGGAATAAAATATCATAACCTTGGAAGTGGCTCATGTAATTCTCCATATAATGAATCAACTCTATCCATCTTTCCAATGACATCCCGTAGTTGAGAAAGTGGCCCTTATTTCCACATTCAGCTGTTTAGGGAGATTATTCTTATAAGATAGAAACACATAAATTCCCTACCCTTGGGAGATGGATATTAATAATAACTATATAAAATAAACCACTCAAGATATTCCTAATAGGGTTCTTATCCATTATGGTCATCCTTAAAAATGTGTGACCACAACTCCACGAGGAGCTACAGAGTACATTATACCCTACCTAGCCATCTATAATGGGGAATACAAGAAGAGGGAACACCTATGTTATCTAGAATATGTAACCCCATAATAGTATTATATACTTACTATATCCAATAAATATGACTCCAACTAGTACATCTAGATAGTGACCTAAAATCAATCCTAGATAATCACTATCCTGGATCCACATTCTTTAATCTATATAACATTGATGACTATGGAATCCTATGGATAATAGAACCCCTTAGTGTTGGGGGAAATTTTATCATATTTTACCATGAGATAAAATTTATTAAATTCATTGACCAATTGTTGACGCTCCTTTCATCATAGAATCTAAAGATCAGAAAAGGGGAATATCTGAGCTCAAAGTGATTCAACCATTGAAGAAAATATCAAAAATCTACAAAGGAATGAACAAGGGATCAAAAGAACCTATGTCACGCAAGATCTATCACTTTCGTGCAAGTCCACTTGCGTGACGCCTTATGGTCGCACAAGTGACTTGCGCGACTTAAGTGATAACCACCCGGTAACAACTCGGGGTCATCTCCTGCCTATAAATAGACCCTATGGGCCCCCCATTCGAAAAGGATTTTTTTTTCAGAAACCCATTTTTGAGCTCTCTGTGCCCTAGTCTCTTCTCAAAGCTTCCGAAACACTTATAAGGTAATTTATTACCTAGAACAGAAGATCTAAAGATTGTGAGGATGTCTTAAGTGTTGAAACTCATCAACACTTGTGAGCCTGAGTGGCCAGCCCTTAAGGGAAAAGGGCCACACTTGTGTGCCACCTTACTCCTTCATTAGATCTTGCGCACCCTTCTTCTGGAAGAACCTCAAGAGGATTCTAAAGGCTTTAATGTAGAGTCTCTCAAGTATTACCCTACTAGTTAACCGTCACGCAAGTACACCATGTGTCGCACATGAATACCTACGCGACCAGGACCTGCGTGACCAGGACTTGCACGCCCACGCAGTACCTACACGCCTTCCAGGACTTGCGCGCCCCTACCTTTTCTGGTGCCTTTCTTTCCCATTTCACCACTCTTAAGCCATTACACCTTTCTAATTCAAGATTCAGTCTTCAAGACACTTTTCAAAGCCATTTATGGAATGATTTCTTGATTTTAATTCCTTATCTGAAAGGAATTCTGTGGAATATCTCTCAAAACTGAGTGATTTACATATCTTTATGTCACTAAATATTGAGAGTTCATTCATTCAACCCCATCCTTTATGATTATAGAATCTTTAACTTAGGTATCCTTTTCAGGAATAATCCACAGTCATAAGTCCTCTAATTTGGGCATCCTCTTAAGAGTAAGCCCCAGATCCCCTAACCTGGGCTTCCTTTTCAGGAGTAAGCCCCAGTATCAAATATGGGCATCCTATTTAGGAGAAAGACTCAGATCCACTAACCTGGGCTTTCTTTTCAGGAGTAATCCCCAGTCTCAAATATGGGAATCTTCCTTAGGAGTAAGCCCCAATTCTTAAAGTTCCCAAATATGGGCATCCTCTTTAGGAGTAAGCGCCAAGTCCCTCAATTTTTGGGCATCCTATTTAGGAGTAAGCCTCAGATCCCCTAATTTGGGAATCCTCCTCAGGAGTAAGCCCCAAACCTTAATCCTTAACCTGGGCCTCCTTTTCAGGAGTAAGTCCCAGTCATATTCCCTTAACCTAGGCCTCCTTTTCAGGAATAAGCCCCAGTCAAAAAACCTTAACCTCGACCTCCTTTTCAAGAATAAGCCCCAGTTATAAATCCCTTAACCTTGGCCTCATTTTCAAGAATAAGCCCCTGTCATAATCCTCTTAACCAGTCCTAATTTACCATTGATCTGGGATTCCTTTTCAGGAGTAAAACCCAATCATAAGTCTTCTCCTAATTTGGGCCTCCATTTCAGGAGTAAGCCCCAAGTTAGAGTATTCAAAATCTACATGAAGTACATATACCTTTATAGACCTTGTTCCTGGATTTCTTCTCTAAAGTAAATCCTAAACCTTCATTTATCTGGGTAGTCATACATACATAAGCCCCACATTATTTCTTATGATTGCATCTTTCATGGCACAATTGTCTAATTTTTTACCAATACCTCTTGTTTCTTACACCGAGCATGACTCACATGAGCTTAGAGTGTAAAGGTAATTGTGACATCCTTCTTTGAGCCATCAATCATAAACATCATACTCCCTTACTCAGACTACGTGGGTTCTGATTCCTTTTCTAAACAAAGGATATGTATTTAGCCCGTCTACGGGTTCGATCCCAACTCTAAAATAATCCATGTCCTTATGAATGATAATAAACTTCAAGTGCCCCAATGAGTGGCTTTAAAACCAGCATGGTCATCATAATGACCAAGAGACTTCTGTATAAATGTGTCGAAGGGTACTATTGACCAAGAATCTCTAATAAATACAGATGATTCTCTCTCAATGAAGAACCTCGAATACATACAAAAGATTCTCTAAATTTTCTTCATATTTAATCATTGATTGTCATATCTGAAGGAAAGATCATTTTATACTTGGTAATGTAATAAGGATTCATGAACATAACTTAAATCTATAAAGAGAGTCCCGGAGTAGACAATAATTCCCCTCAAAAAGGTGGGATGAGTCCGTACTCCCATCCTCTCGACCAATGCAAATTCCTAAGCCTCATCAGTCCACAAAATAATGAGCACCTACATTTGGAAAGTAGTTCCTAATGGATGTGGAATCATTGGATGTTTCTGGTTCTACAAACAAACCCGTTAGAAACCGATCGGAACGTTTGAACCTCCCATCAAGGCAGTCATCCCCAGATTCCAAGGGAAACAAAAAATGGTGAACCCGATGTGAATCCTTAACCAAATTAAAAAAGATGTTTTACCTATTTGTTAGGCCCTTATTTAAACTCAATGAGAGGGCCAACAAGATAGTCAGTAACATATGTTCTCATCCAAAAGATTTAGTAGCTGAATTTATCTTTATTATGTCTCTTATATAAAACAGGCACTCTTTTCCAAGATCTTCTGCATTTCCATAATGGCCGCCCTCAAATTCACACCTGTGAATACTGCTGATGCAAATGCCACTGCTGCTACTCCTACTGGATCGTCGTCTGCTCTTAGGATGATATCACCTACTCAGCGTCTTCAACGCTGGGTATCAAACGCACTGGTTCAGGAGTACCATCAACACGGTACCATCCCAACTCTAGAGGCTGCCTGACAAGACCTCCAAGTAAATAACTCACATCGGTCGTCCGTGAAACGACAACCAGTGATCAAGAAGCAGATGGTGCTGACTACCGTCTCCAACCGTTTCAGGTCGTTATCCCTAGAATGCAATAACTATTCGCTCCCTTATTCTGTGGAGGTGAATGAGTAGGTCCCTCAAGACCTTAATTCAAACAGACAGGAGTCCTTCCTGAGGGCTCCCACCAACAATCGCCGCCAGACTCGTGTGGCAGTGCGCCCTCAACATGATGAGGGTACTGACTCCAGGCATTCGGCACAGGTTCCTCGAACCTGAGCAAGAAAGACGAACCACCAGAGGCAGAATCCGGTCAACAGTGAGCAGGTTCTCATCTCTGCCATCTCTGGAGAAGTCCACCAACCTAACTTGGTGGAAAGCAATGAGCAGGAATATACACATGCCTGTTTTAATTCCAATGTCCAGTAGAATCGTCTGGCAGCATCACGCCAATCCCGCCAGGCCATTCCGGCGGAGTAATATAGGCAGGAACATACACCTGTTTATACACCATCAGCTAGTTAGCAGGCTCGTATGACTACATAGGATGGATCTCATCAACCACGTTTGGCGAAGTGTAATCAGCAGGCACATACACCTGCTAGTGTTAATCAAGCCTACCAACAGTCTTGCTTGGTAGCATTCGGAGAAGTTAGTCGAAAAGCCCTGACAACAAATAGGAGGTAGACTCAACTCTCTGCCCCCACGCTTGAGTACTGTCAGGATTCACTGACAAGAAAAGGAGGACACGAGCATGCACATACACCTGCTCCAAGCTCTGAATGGACGTATATTCCCGTTCCGGAAGCTGAAGTCACCAATAATATTCTATAAATGGTGAAAGAGCAGAAGAAAATCTCTGCTCATATTCTGGATGCCTGCCAGGATATTATAACAACTTCAGCGGCATATCAGGGAAAGACACATAAATCTATCCCTACCAATGGAGTGATACATCAACAATTCACTTCGGAACAGACACACACATCTGTTCCAGTCCAAGAGTTTTTTGGGGCATACTCCCCCATATCATATGGATGACCAAGTTAGGCACATACACCTGATTTGATAATAGATTGTCAGCCTAACCTGGCCATATTTCCTGATCAGGCACATACACCTGCTCATAGTAGCCACATTCGTCAACAAGTGGTTTCCAAGTCGAGTAAGAAGGCATCTAAGAAAAAGACCTGCCCAGTACAGTCAGGAGATCAAGTGCCAATCTGTAATAAGGCCTTGCTCGATGCTGGAGTTCTTGAAGCCCCCAGACAATTATCTATTGGAGTCCAAGATTCTGCTCCCTCAGTTCCCAATAGCGAGAACATTAATTCCGAAGGACTTCAACAGAAACTTCCTCATGAAGTCTTTCTTCATGAAAATTCGGTCGATCTCGAAGTTTCATCTTCAGATGAGAGTCACAGGAACCCTCTATGTGGTCAGAAGACCAAGGATCAAGAGATATCATCTTTTTCTGTAACCCATTATGGTGGTCCACCCCATGATGATGAATTTCGCTGCAAAAGTCCTCTCCGTAATAGTGATGCACATTGCCCGGAAAATGCTCCATTGGACAATGTAGTGCCGAGAAAGCCCTCTTATCTTGAGGCACCTGCAAATGCGAAACCATTCATGTCTGAGGCTTCATCGCTAGCAGGTGAAATACTTTCTCAATAAGAAGAAAGCCCAGGGTGTAGGTCATTCTCCAAACCACCCCTAAGTCATGCATCTTCTAGTTTGATCAATGATTTCTATACCAATCCTGTTGAATCCAATGAAGCAACAGGGAAACACCAATTTTGGTCAAATTATGTAGAACAATCTTCATCAAATGATAAATAGGAAATGATGAACATGAGAAAATAGCTGGTGAAATGAGAGGAGCCAGTTATGTTTTGGATTATGGATGACTCTTAGTATAATATTCCAGAGATGTTGACGGAAGATGAAATTCATGATCTTCGTCTCAACATATGGAAAACTCTTTGTCAGTTGAAAAAGAAAGTATTATCTTATGATGAATATGAAAATAATCTTATGATAATAGAAGGGTTACATTGTCAGATTGATTTGGCATCTCTATCAGTCTCTCGATATCCGAAGGCTGAAAAGCAGCAGATAGACCTTCAATGTTAATGCCTTGGCGCACTAAAAGATTGCGTCAGTTATTTTCCAATTCCCCATCCGGTATTCGTGTCATAGGATGGGGTGTTCATGGAGCATTGCATTTCATGGTGCTCTCCAGTCAGCAAAGCCCACCGAAAATGGTCTCATGCAATGTTATTTCCCATGGCCAGCCACAGTCAATGGGCTTTGTTTGTAATCAAAATCTGGCCGAAGAACAGGCTTCAACTAGTTCCTCTCAAAATCAAGAATATAGAGAACAAGTTGTTGAATTACTCTTGCATCAAGAAAAAGAGAATATTAAACAGGCCTCTCGTTTGGAGCATGCACGTCACCAAATGAGAGAAGTGTCATAAATCATCCAACGGTCTTTTGAACCGAGTGATAAAATCGGATAAAGATTAATGAATCTAGATAATTTCTAAACTAAGGTTCACAAGAGCAGGAGGAGTTTCAAGAAATTCTCAGACATAGCATGTCAAGAACCACCCTAGCTCGAAGACTGGGGAATCTTTTAAAACAACCCTTGGAATCAATAAATTGGTTCCAAGGAGTTGAGTGAGAACAGCATGAACAGCCCCAGTCCAATGGACTGGGGACTTTTTCAAATCATCAATCCCCTTCTCAGAGAAATTCGATCTTTTCTCGATTGGGGAAGAAACCTCAAGAGGAACGAAGAGCCAAATTATCAAGAGATTCCCTCCAAATTACGGTTCATCAAGAAGTTCATGAGGGATTGAATCAACAAAAGGCAAAGTCTCATCAAAGACATAGAAGAAGACAATATCACAGAAATGCTGATAGAAGGGATGTGAGGAGTTATGCATCGATTAATGTCATCAATGTCGTTGTTGTTGATCCACCAGATGAGGCTCACTCCGGGGACTCAGATGAAGAGGTTCCTGCTCAAGATGATGTATGCACCGACACAAATGAAGAAGGTGTGCATACACGAAGTCAACAGATTAGTTAGAACTTAAGCAATCCTTTGAGTAACCCACTTCCCCTCTCCAGAAAGGATCCAAGAAAGGGAAGGGAAAGAACCAGGTTACATATCCTTCCACTGAAGAAGGTCAATCACTCTCACTAAAGCAGTGGTTTTCACAACAGGAGGAAGAAATGAAGTAATTAAGAAGGTTAAATTCAGAACTACTTCAGAGTAGTATTCTTCTTAAGCATGCTGGAGTCAGTCAGCCAAAGCAATTTGTTGCAGCTACTGAGATGGATCAAGAATATCCTACTCTATCAGTACACCCTCGCAGGTCTAATATTACGAGTCAAGTGCAACAATAGTTGGCAGTGCTACAATCAATTGCAGCGCCAATCACCACATCTGTCCAAGCTTCAGTCATTGCACCTACCCAAGTCCATGTTCAACCGGATGTTTCTCAAAAGTTAATAACTACTATTGAGTCATTAACAGATCAGTTAGAAACTATGGAAGGGAAGCGTGTGAAAGTTCAACCAGAAAATAAAGTTTACCCTGAATGGGTAGATTCAATTTCTCCTCCATCTAGTTTTGGGAACCCTGTATTCCCTATTTTCAATGGATCAGGTGACCCAGAACAACATTTGATGTATTACATGTCTTGTTGCGATCCTATGATGGGAACTCCGAAGCAGCAAGAACCAGTGAAACTCAGATGCTTCGTGCGAACCTTGAAAGGACCAGCTTTTGTTTGGTATACAAGCTTGCAATCCCGGTCAATTACCGGATGGGAGGATCTTCACCAAAAATACCTCCTTCAGTTCAGCTCAACTTTTCCAAAAACAACAGTTTTCGATCTTACAAACTGTAATTAAAGGGATAATGAAAGGGTCTCTGATTTCATTTGTCTATGGAAGGGATTATCATATTCCTTGTGTTTAGTACTCCCTCATGTATAATTGTTGCCAATCTATGTGGCAAATCTGCGTGACAAATTACGCACGCCATTAATCCCTGTGAAATACACAGGAGGGTTTCGAGACCTTACTTCATTCGCTCAGCAGATTGAAGACTCCCTTATACAGGCTAAGGCTAAATCTCGTGTAATTCCATCTGCTATAGGAAGGAGAATGGGTAAAGCAAAAACTGCTATAGTTATGATTAAACAGGCACCTGTAACTATTTTGACCTCAAAACCTTCATCTTCTCAAGGGGCTCCACCTTCTGAGCACCAACAACAAAGGCCTTTTTGTCTAGACGATCAAAAAGATCAAAGACGAAAATAATTTGAGGATTTGAAGAGCAAAACATACTCATTACAAAATGAACAAGTTCCTGATTATTTCATTTCGGCTCTGGAAAACAATTTCTTTCAATTGAAAATACCCAAGAGGCCAAACAAGAAAGGAGATGAAGATCGTCTTAATTATTTCCCTTTTCATCAAATGTTGGGGCATCCCATCCAAGAGTTTTTTGTCTTCAAATACCTCCTACAAAAGATGGTCGACTCGGGACAGGTCACATTGAAAGGCTCCTCATCCCAGGTAGCATGTGTCACTACTACAGTTCCAGAGGAAGAAGATGAATGTCAGGAAGTCAAAAGAAAAAATGCACAAAATTATGATGATTGGATGGTCAGAAAGACAATCAATCGAACTCATGCTATTTTGCGAACACAATTAAAGAAACCAATTGTGTCTTCTGCCATGAATGTTGCGGAAAAACCATCTTTGTCAGAGGGAAAGTCCTCAAAGAAACCGCATGATTCAAAGAAAGAAAAAGAATCAGAAGAAGATGAGTATGTGTCAAAGCCTAAGTTGTCTTTGACTTTGGCAGACTTCATGCCATCTACTTCAAAGCCACGGGCACCGCCCCACCAAACGGCATAGCCTAAACAGGCTAATCAGGTAGAGACTTCATCAAACGAAGAGTTAATCTTTGGTTCTGTTAATATGATTCAATTAACAGATACATATGCCATTAGCAGTTTCGATTTCAATGAGCCTGAATTCCCTGTATCAAATAGAGGAATCAGAGGATGTTCTAGGGGATCCAGATACAGGGGAAGACGTGGATCTTTCAGAAGTCACTATTCCAATTCTACCCCTGCTAGAACTGTGTACGCAGCAGAAACTCGTTGTAGAGCCCTTCAGCGAGATCAGCAAGAACACGCAAGGTCTTCTACCAATAGCAAATTCAGTCCTGAAACATTTATTTTGGAAGACCGATTGAAGGTTCCATCTTCTTCCTCTCAGCAAGTAAATGGATCTAATCGGTCTAATCTTCCAAAACCTAGGATATTTCCAACTCATATCCCAATACAAGATGCATCAACTTCCAAAGCATATGCTTCCAAGGTACCTGCTAAACCACATATTCCTACTAGGAAAGCGCAGACCTCTGGATCAAAAGTATGATATATTAAAACACTTGGCCCAATTACCAGCCAAGTTATCAATTATAGATGCTCTGAATCTGTCAAAAGATCTTTGGGAGGCACTCATCGAGGCTTTGTCAAGTCCTTAGGAGTTTGAAACTGAAATTGCTGCAGCTGAAGTCTATCACATAGAGAATAATCCTGCAGAATTCCATGCAATAATATCCTTTACTGATGAAGATGAAGATGATGTTGTGCATATACATATTAGACCATTGTACTTGTCTGGAAAGGTCAATGGTGTGGATGTTCGAAGATCTTTCATTGACAATGGTTCAGGAGTCAACCTCATGCCCATTCGTACATTTCGTCGATTGGGCCTCACGGAATCTGATTTATCTCCCTCCACCATGATGCTACAGGGATATGATAAAAATGAACAAGAACCACTGGGTGAAGTTACACTCAGATCTCTGTTTGGAGATCTTGTATCCAATTCAGATTTCATGGTTGTTGATCAAGACTCAGCCTTCAACATCTTTCTTGGAAGACCCTGGCTACATCAACATGCGGTTATCCCTTCTTCATACCATCAATGTCTCAAATATTGTTTCGATGGTCATGTTGGGACGTTGTATGTTGATAAGGCCCCGTTCAAGACATGTGAGTCTCAATACATTGTGGCGGAATTCTATCACATGAAGCAAAGGGAGAAATCCACAACCAAGGAGATTACCGAAATTAATGCTCCATATGGTTTGGAAAAAATTTCAATAAATCCAGTTACACATGTGAGTACAGATTATGTATTGCTTATCAGTCAAATTGACAAGATAGACCCAAATCAATATACTCTTATGGAAAGATCTATAATATCAATTACGGCAATCGATCTAGAAAACATGGGAGAAATTGGTAATCTACCAAGTAGTGATGAAAGCACAAATGGTGACGTCTTCACTTCATCTGCTGAAATCCAACAATTCTATGCTTTGCCAATTAGGCCAGAAGATGTTATAGAAACATCGAAGGTGAACAATGATGTCAATTCTCTATCCATCATTTCCTCTTTATTACCCAAAGAAGACCCTTCATCATCAATCGGGTTGGAAATGGAAGCTTCTTCTTCAAAATGTGAAAATTTTGACATCTCTTCTGATCATGAAAATTCTGCTTTTTTATCTACTATGCAAGTAGAAACAAAAGAAATAACACATGATGAAGAAGAAGAGGAAGATCTCAGAGATGCTCCTCCAGCATTTGAAGAGGGTATCTCTACCATTGTGGATGAACTCAGAGAAATAAATCTGGGTACAAAGGAAGATCCACGCCCCACATTAATCAGTACGGCCATGACCCTTGAATGGAAAGATATGTATATTTATTTTCTAAAAAAAATAGAGATATTTTTTCTTGGAACTATACAGAAATTCCCCAGCTTGATCCTGATGTTGCTACTCATCATTTGGGTTTACCAGAAGAACATCAAGGATTTAAGCAAGCCATGAGAAGAACACACCCAACTTATGCTTCTAAAATTGAAGCTGATGTTGATAATCTTATCAAAGCTAACTTCTTCAGAGAAGTTCAGTATCCCAAGTGGTTAGCTAATATTGACCCTGTAAAGAATAAGAACGGACAAATTAGAGTTTTCATCGATTTCAGAGATCTTAATCGGCATTGTCCTAAGGATGATTTCCCAGTTCCGATTATATAACTTCTAATTGATGCAACAGCTGGTTATGAAGCACTTTTCTTCATGGATGGATATTCTGGATATATTCAGATCTGAATGGCCCCAGAAGATGAGGAATTCACAGCCTTCAGAGCCCCTCAGGGTGTGTTTTGTTACCAAGAAATTCCCTTTGGCTTAAAGAATGCAGGTGCAACATATCAGCACGCCATGCATCATATCTTCAAACCCTTATTAGGGAAGTTTGTTGAATTCTATGTAGACGATTTGGTGGTTAAATCCAAACAACGTTCTAATCACTTGGCTGATTTAGAAGTCATATTCTACAAACATCGACAACATAATTTAAAGATGAACCCCTTAAAATTTGCTTTTGGGGTAACCTCAGGAAAATTTCTTGGCTTTGTTGTACTACATCGTGGTATTAAAGTCGATCCTGAGAAGACCAAGTCAATCCTTGGTATGTCACCTCCTCAAAATTTTAAATAATTAAAAGGACTTCTAGGAAACTTAGCCTATATTCAGAATTTCATCGCCAATTTGGCAGGCAAAAGTTTAACCTTTACCAAATTGATGAAGAAGGGAGTCACTTACCAGTGGACTGAAGAATGTCAAGAAGCATTCGATATTCTCAAGAAATACCTCTTGATTCCACCATTACGCATGCCACCTGTTGAATGAAGACCACTTATCCTCTACGTGACAGCTCTAGAGTGATCATTGGGTGACTTTCTTGCTCAAAAGAATGATGCTAGGAATGAAAACAGCTTATACTATCTCAGTCGAACTATGCTTGAAGCAGAAACCCGGTATTCAAGTATTGAGAAGTGATGCCTGGCATTAATCTTTGCAGTTCAGAAGTTGATACCTTATCTGCAACATCACGAGGTCCAATTGGTATCTCGCAATAACCTGCTCAAATTCACCCTTAGTCGTCCAATTCTTATAGGACGTCTAGCAAGGTGGACAGTTATTTTGCAGCAATTAGACATTCAGTATGTGTCATAAAAGGTGATAAAGGGCCAAGCTCTGGCTGATTTCCTGGCTGAACACCCTCAGTGAAAGACACATCTTCAGATATTGAACTCCATAATGAGGAAGTCTTCTCTATTCAAGCAAGTCCTCAAGCATGGGAAATGTATTTTGATGGTGCTTCCAGAAGTCCAACAGGGAAGAAAATGGAAAATCCTAAATTCAACAAAGTTGTCTTAGGAATTGTACTCATTTCTCCATAAAAGGCAGTGTTACCTTATTCCTTCTTATTGTGGGATGGTGGTACCAATAATGAAGCCGAATACCAAGCCCTTTTCACAGGCTTGGAATTAGCGCTTCAAGCACTAGTGAATCACTTAAAGGTGAAGGGTGATTCAGACCTGGTAATCAAACAAGTCAATGGGGATTATGCCATCAGAAAAGAAGAACTAATCCCTTTGTATGATTGTGTCAGAGAGTTAATGGTGGAATTCCCTTCGAAACTGACATTTTCTTATGTACCAAGATCACAAAATGCTCAAGCCGATTCACTGGCTAATATAGCCACAACTCTGGAAGATCCAAATCGGGACGAGACAACCATCAGTATTTCCCACCGTCGTGCAATTTCACCTTATGTTCAAATCAGAATAGAGGAAATTAATGAAATTAGTCCCATTACTAAACCGTATGGTCATACTACAGGATGGAGGTCACCTATCAGGGAATACCTTCAAAATGGAACACTTCCACCTGATAGAGCCGTGAAAGAACAAATCCGGCGACGTGTGGTCAATTTTACTCTTTATGATAGCCCAGATCACCTAGAGAAAAATCTCTACAAACATGTTTTTGATGGGTTTCTCTTCAGATGCATTGATGGTGAAGAGACAATGGTTGTCATGAAAGAAGTGCATGCAGGAGTCTGTGGTGTCCACTAGTCTAGACATAGATTGTCATATCAAATTTGAAGGCTTGGATACTTTTGGCCTTCAATGATACGAGATTTTGTTGATTTCACAAAGAAGTTTCATTCATGACAAGTACATTCCAACTTCATTCATCAACCTCCAGACTTTCTTCATACAGCTAAATACTCATGGCCATTTTCCACATGGGAAATGGATGTGGTGGGACCTTACCCTTCGGCTACGGCCAAGCAGTTTAAGTACATTCTTACTGCTACTAACTTCTTTTCCAAATGGGCAGAGGCAATACCTCTCAAGGAAGTCAGTTCTAAATGCATTGTTAGCTTCATCATGTCTAACATCATTACCAGATTTGGTGTCCCTCATAACATATTGACGGACAATGGCACCAATTTCTGTTCATCCGAGGTGAAGAAATTGTATCAAGAATACGACATCAAATCCAACCATTCATATCAGTATCATGCAGTGGCCAATGGCCAGATAGAAGCCTTCAATAAGACTCTTTCAAATATACTGCAAAAGATGGTGGATAAAGATACGAATTCATGTCCTGATAAACTCTTTCACGCTTTATGGGATTATCGGATTACCACCCGCACTACAATGCGATCAACTCCATATTCAACGGTATATGGAACAGAAGCAGTCTTGCCAATTGATGTTCAATTACCCTCACTCAGAGTAGCCATTTGCGATCAGTCATCTACAGATGAGCAATCTCAAAAGTGATTGAATGAATTGGAACAGTTAGATGAGAAAAGATTGTGCACATTGCACCACTTGGAAGTCTATCAGAATCGAATAACACAAGGTTTTAACAAAAAAAGTTTGTCTTCGTTCATTCACTCAGGGAGAATTGGTATTAGTTCTCAGAATTCAAATGATACTATGAAAGAAACCTCCCAAACTTGAGACAAAATGGGAAGGACCTTATTCAATACGTAGGGTCTACTCCAATGGATCTTATTCATTAATCTCGATGGATGGAGAACTCATCACTACTCCAAACAATGCCAGATTTTTGAAGAAGGATTTTGTATAAACTGCAAAGTACCGGTTCGTCCTTGCTATATGACGTTAAACTATACCGCAACGGTCCAAGAATATGACCATAAACTATTTTTTACATACGTACAACATGACATTAAACTGTGTCACCTTCATCGTCCTTGCTATATGAAGTTAAACTATACAACAACGGTCCAAGCATATAACCCTAAACTATTTTGCACATACGTGCAACATGACATTAAACTATGTCACCTTCATTGTCCTTGCTATATGACGTTAAACTATACAGCAATGGTCCAAGCATATGACCCTAAACTATTTTTCACATACGTCCAACATGACATTAAACTGTGTCACCTTCATCGTCTTAGCTACATGACGCTAAACTGTACAAAAGTCTGTTAATACGTCCTACATGACATTAAACTGTACTATGTCCCTGCAACATGAAACTAAACTGTGCGGCACGAGTTCGTCCTTGTTATATGACATTAAAACTATACCGAAATGGTCTAGTATGGCCTTAAACTGCAACCTTGTCCCACATGACGTAAAACTGAGAAAAAGTTACCTAAATGGTCCAGTATGTCCTTAAACTGCAACTAGGTCCTGTATGACCTTAAACAGCATCATCAACGGTCCATGCATATGACCCTAAACTGTTTTCAAGTCCCTTACCTCCAGCAAGATGTTAAACTGTGACGTCCTAACTACATGACGCTAAACTGAATAAAAGTCCCTTGCATCTGGAAAGACGTTAAACTACATAATCATCAAAGGTCCTGTATGAACTTAAACTACAATTTTGTCCAGCATGACGTTAAACTGCACTATCCATGGTCCATGCATTTGACCTTAAACTATTCTCACTTTCATACTATATGACACTAAACTGTGGATAAAATCCCCAATGCGTCCAACATGACGATAAATGGTGTACTCTTTTGTCCTCACTGCATGACATTAAACTGCACAGTCCCCCATTCGTCCAACATGACGTTAAACTCTATTGTCCCCATCATCCTACCTACATGACGCTAAACTATATCGAAGGTCCATGATACGTCCTACATGACATTAAATTTTACTTTTTCCCTGCTACATGACACTAAACTGTACAACACCAATAGTCCTAACTGCAAGACTTTAAACTGCATAGTCACTTCATACGTCCTACATGATGTTAAACTATGTATCGTTAAGGTTGTTGCTACCTCTTGATTCTCACACCGAGGATGACTCACGTGAGCTTAGAGCAAACCTCAACCATAATATTCTCTCTAGGCCGCTAACCATGTGTAAGTCCTAACATCAATTTTTTAGGTCATTGTCCCCAAGAACAACTTGATCATTAATTATCTTTAATTAAACTACCCGGACTTTGATCCTTGCCTTCTAGGCTGGGTATATAAGCAACCTCCAAAGGTTCAAGCCCAAAACCAATCTCTTCACATCGGTTCACCTCCATCTCATACGATGTTGATTCGTGAAATCTTTCCTAGAATCCATATCTTTACATTGGTTCACATTCGTCCTTGTTATGCGACGTTAAACTATACAACACTTTTGTCCAGTATGACAAGAAACTACAATATTCTTTGATACCCCCACCTGATAGGGAACCATTATTTACATTGATTTTTCAATCATGTTTCATCTCAAAGACTACATGCATACATGGAAACCCCAAACCTTTTATCTTGGGTTAAACCATCATTGTACAAAAGTCCCCTTTCACCCTTCATATGTACAAACCAAATTTGTACAAAGGGTATTTATAGAACTACAGCGGATTGATTCCCATCCTTATGGGATACGTAGGAACGTTTGAGGGTCCCTCGAATCCAGCCCCAAGTTTTTGGGCCTAACCCCAAATTCCACTTTCAGTCCCTTGGCTGAAAATTCCCCATGAAAACACACACTATGTATTTCTTACAATGGTCCAAGCTCTATGACCCTAAACTAAGATATCTAATCATTTTATCCCACACGACGTTAAACTGTAGTTTAAGAACTATGTATGGCTTGATTCTCATCCTTATGGGATACGTAGTCAAGTCCAACATTTCAATTCAGGACCCAGCCACAACATGATTATGGTTAGAATTGATCTGTGTATCTCTGTATACATTGAACAATACCCATATTTATGTGTCATAATCCTAACCTTAAATATTTCCAGATCCTCTTAACCCTTTTCATGACTTATAGTAAAAAAATGTCAAACTTTTGAGAGTTCTTTTGCCTGACTATGCAGCACATGCCCATAGGCGGCCTTGCATAAACAGTCTATATAACAGACTTGTTAGCCAAAAGATACTATTATTTGACTATGCAGCAAATTTCCTTAGGTGGACCTGCATAATTCAACCCCCTAACGGGTTTGTTGGATAGTGGTAACTTCATTCTTGGGAAGAATGCCTCTTTTGTCCATATTTTTCTTAAATAATAGTATGTAGGGATCCACAAAAATAGTCATCCTTAACATATTTGTCCCATATCCTTTTTCATGATCTGAAAGTATTAAAGTCTATGGTTTATATTCTCCTTCCCTACGTTTGGTTCAGACCTTCATAGGAGTGATATTCATCTAGTTCTTCGATAATCTTATTTGGAAATATCTTCTCTATATTCAAGTACCTCTTTCCAGACAGCAAACTCCATACTTTGGAAGATTTGAATCTCCATAAAATTTCACTGGCTTTTAGCACTAGGAAAGTAAATTTCTAAGAGTTCTTTTTCCTGACTATGAAACACGTGCCCATAGGTGGCCTTTCATAAACAGTCTACATAACAGACTTATTAGTCAAAAGATACTATTTTATTTAACTATGCAGCCAATGCCCTTAGGTGGCCCTGCATAATTCAACCCACTAACGAGTTTGTTAAATAATGGTAACATCATTCTTGGGAACTACTTCTTCTAATTCCTTTTTAGTGCTTTTTCTTATCACTCATCATATTCAAATATTCTTTAGTTATATCTTACATATTTTCCCTCATACTTGAGTATGGTACTTTGTTTTCATATGAGTTGTCAAGGAATTGAGTCAATTATAATCCATTTCGGTCAAAGCTATTTCGACCTTAAACATTAGCCTTTGTATGTCCAACGTGCGTGACTTTAAACTGCCCACAAAAGACAGGGGAACTCTGAATAAAAGTCAATTTCCCAGATCACTAAACATATATTTTTGTATGATTTAGGTAACATTGAGCAATTAAAAGGTTTGATGTTTGTAGGGTTATTTACATTAATCCTAGTAAAAATCAAACTATGCTTACTAGGCCCATTGGCTTAGGTAAAATCTAAAGCATGTAGCAAAAGAGGATGCAGGTACAAATGAGTGAAGGTGAAAGTGTTTTTCAGTGATGCATAAGAGTTAGAAGTAAATCCACAGACTCAAGTTTCTTCTCTTTTTCAAGAATTACAAGAGGCTTTCAACATAACTCTTCATTTGATTTACGGCATCCCGAGCTTCATCAGCAGCTACTTGAAGCTCATGCACTCGACCCAATTCACTCTTTTCAGCCTGATGGAGTGCTTTCTTGGCATCTGAAATGGTCTTCATACCAATCGTTTGAACTCCCTCCAGTGAATTATTATGTTGGTCAACTTCCCCAATAACAACATCCAACTGTTGCTGAAGGTTCATCTGCTGGACGACTTTTTCTCTAATTTTATGCTTCAGCTCCTTCATCTTGGCAGCATAATCAGCCTCATCTTGTGATAATGCAGCCTTAAATTTTATGATGTTAACTGAAAATTTCACTCTGGTCAGATCTTCGCGGCACTTTTGCTCCTGCTCCCTCATGAAGATGATCTGTTTCACTATGGTATGGATCTTTTCATATCCAAAACCGCCAAGTCCTAGTATGACAAATTGGGAGGACAATCGAGGAATTTTTGATGATAACTCTTCTAAAGGAACCACAGATATGATGCTCCATATGTTGTTCCATGACTTGCATCGTGAAAAGCTGAACTCTTTAAGCATCTATGGGTCTGATTCAACATCATCATCACATGGGGGTAGGTAATCGGGGATTAATGCACTTAATGAAGTTCCCTGTTCTGTTCTTTCCCCCCTGACTTTTGCTTCTTCACATTCAATTCCCATGGGGGAAGAGGCTAATGCTTCACCTCCAGACTTATCCACTGCAGTTGATAGACCTGCATAATTAATTGAATGCTCTGGTTAGATTAAAATGATAACAAATGAATCGATTGTCATGAAGTACAATCACAAATATTGTTATCCCTTACCCGACGGTGGGTCAGCAACCTGAGAAGAATCGTCCCCATCATGCCTAGTCTCAACAGGATCTTCAAGATGGGTCTCAAGAGGGTTTACTGGGTTTATCTCTACTTGAGATAATGTTTCTGCAATGTTAGGGTTGACATCGATGTCCACACCCTCTTCAGGCATTGGAAGTTCAGTAGTTTCTATGGATGGAACTGCATATTATTTTCAGTCATGATTATAAGTGTAAATTATAATAAAATTTACTGGGCGAAGGATAACACTCATGCCCAAGGTCTTCTAAATCACAGGACAACTTAGCATGATCATACAATTCTTCTAAAGACATGCCATGATTCATCATTTCATAAAATGATATTTTAGAATCCTGGTTAGTCTCACTAGTGGGAGAATTTGATGTGTCTTGTTGATGACTTATGTCATGCAGCCCCTTACCCTAGAAAACATCTTTGGGTAAAATCACAGCATCAGTTGCAACAGTCACCAGAATCTCTAATGCAGGAGTTGAACCTGAAGTATCACAGAATGGAAATCAGTCGGTGTTTCATTCAACATTTTTTATGAATCATTGTTGACTTACTAGAAACAGGTTCTTCTCTTCTTGCAATAGCAGCAAGAGTGATACTGAGAATAGATGCTAGCTCTTCTCTAGAAGCATCCAAGTTATCTTGGATCTGTGATTGTTCCATAGCACCCTCCGTGGTCTTTGAAGGAGGATTAGTCCTTTCCCTCAGGGTGGAAATTGAAGAATCCCATGCAATCCCCAGAAATATGAGTAACCATGTGGTCATGGGTATAAACTCATGGTTACTCGAAGGACTTGCCACTGTTGATGAAGCGTTTAGCTATGGAATTCCTCCTTTGTTGCCTTTGATTCTTTGGTTTTTTGGGAGTATCGGTAGTCTCACTTATTGGAACTTGGATTGGCGAATGGAAGGCTATGTCCAGTGCCTCATTCATGGCCTGCTGGCCTGGAGATATCTTTCCTGGTTCGTGAGGAGAATCAGTAGCAGAGTAGATGGCAGTACCACCAGGGCTATACTGTGGTGAAGGAACCATAGTTCCTTTCTTTGCAAGCTTCAAGATGAAGAAAATAACTTCCTTAAGTAACAAAGCTTCGACTGAAATCAAGTTTCAAAACAAATAAGGAAAGAACACATACATCTTTAGGAGCCACATACTCATGACACTCCTCGTCTCCAGAACCACCATCCCCCACAGTGGCTCCATGATCAATCATTTCTTTCACCCTCCTGGTGAGAGGAACAGACTCATCAGTGGTATATATGAACATTTCTAGCTCTCTGATGTAAGCCTTCACTTCATTGGGGTTATCCCTGTATTGAAGATTTATAGAAGCCACAATATTCCCTATTCCAAGAAGTTGTAGGCCCTCACACAAATCCAGCCAGGCGGTCTTAGTACCACATTATAAACACTGCCATAACTGGACAGCCTCCGGTGTTAGATATAATGGCTGCGAGGAAGGTCCTACAATTTTTTACTTCAGTTTCTTCCCATCTCCTACAACTATAGATAAAGAATAAGAAAGTAAGACTTATTGCTTTATAAAGTATCAGTGATTAAATTACTACAATGAAGTAACTCACCAGAAGTTGTTGGAGTGGGTCTTTTAATTCTGACCGGAGGATTATATCAGGCACGAAACCGCTTTGCCGCTGGTTGTGCCTCATCATCCCCATCATGGGAATCCGGTGAATCAGTTCTAGAGGAGGAGTCTTTCAAATCAACTTCAGGTTAGGAAGAATCACCTTCATGAGGAAGGGATTCTGTCTCTACAGTCCTCTTCCTTTTCCCCACCTGATAAACTGGGTGATTCAATATCCCTTTGGTGTATGATGCTATCCAGTGTTTGGCATAATATGTAGTCAAATTATGTGCCGCTTTTTCAACTGGTAGACCAAATACTGCCCCAGTCTTCTCCCTTGATGTCAGCATCCATAGTTGCCTAGCAACCATCAGATGTTGCTCTAACCTGACATGTACTGGAGGAGATACAACAATCTGTTGCAAACATCCGAATTGACGTGCAAATCTATATGAAGCATAGGCCTCACATATGATTTCTCCGTCAATCCTGGAAACTAGCACACCATCCCTGCAAGCTCGCATGTATGCCCTAAAATCCAAATGGGTTGTTCCATCATCAACAAATCGCCCGGTTGGTGGACTTCCATAGGGAAAGAATTTGAATTCCTTAAACATGCTCAGCCTCACTTACATGTCATAGACATTAACATATAATCGAGAAACTCCATAGAATGATTCCACTGACATCCTGAAAGAACTTCCATGAATTTGTAATCCATTCTGTACATTATAAGTCATGAAGTGAGTGGCGATCCATCCCCATAAAACTTGGAATGGTCCCACTATTCTTAAAGGAGATTTACCCATAAAGACATGAAGTAAAGTCTTCTAAATCTTTGCTAAAATTGGGGTATCCAACCCAAACATTTTTCTCTCAGCCATCTTTGCCGCAATGAAGAAGGTCCCTAGCCTGACGCCTCCCTTCAAATCCTTGACTGGAAAGATATAAACACTAAGACACATTTTGAAGAAGCCCGCCAGACAAGTCTTATTTGGTATTATTTGATTAACTTCATATCCCCACTTATCGAACTCTCCTGCTTCTAGAGTTGGCCAGAATGTACCATGAGCACCCCTCTTCTCAGGTTTTGGGTAGGTGGTAAGACGTTTGGGCCTCTTATCCTTGGATTTCTTTTTCTTTTATCCTTTTTCTTTTGGCTCCTTATCCTTTGGCTCCATCTCTTTCTTCTCAATAAGAAATACATTCATCCATTTCTCTGGATGAATATCCTTTCTAGAATGAGTTAATGAAGTCTCTAAACTCTTGAGCCTATGGAAGATCTTAAATAATTCCCGAGAGAAAGCAGGAGTATTCTCTGAATCATTCCATGTAACCTTGGGAGGATCGAATTCATCATACATATTGCCCAAAATGGGAGCCCCTGTAATCTTGTGGACATCCCACAAACTGATACCTACTTCTCCATGAGTCAGATAGAAAGAATTAGTTTCTGGGCTCCAGTGTCTGAGTATCTCCGGCATGAAATTATCATGTCTGTAAACATATATTTACCCAACCCAAACAGCTTCGTATATTGCATATCTCTTCAAATCCTTGACAAACACTGCATAGGTTTGTCGCACCCAGTATGCCCACATCCAAGTTGGCTTCACGCCTACCCCAGGACGGAAGTCCCAACTTTTCTTCCAGCCTTTGGATTGATCCATCTGAGCATTTCGGAAGATTGAAGGATGAAAATGTGGTTGTAGCTCAGGTGTATGATTTTTCAGATCTGGTGTGCAAGGGCTATGATGCATCACGTTGGCCTTCTCCACTGTTCCAGCACTTAGAAATACTCCTCCACCTGAGATATTTGTGGAAGCAAAGTTGGTGTAATTCTGGAACCACGAAAATGGAAGATAGTTCTTTGCTTCTGGAATGGTGACTTTTCGTAGATGACCATAGCCATACAAAGGCAGATAACTGCTCTTTGGGAAGTCATGATGATATTTATTCAGATACTAACCAAATCCGGAAGAGTGATATCTTTGACAGTATAATAATCATGGACAATGATGTCAATCATATCATCTATCCGCTTTCTAGCCAGTTCATCAACTATTCTGGGTCTAAGAGCCATTGATTCTGCACAAAAGTTGAATAAATTAAATTCTTAAATGGATTGATTTTTCATAAACTTTGTGAAGAAATCCAAAAAAATGGAAAAGGCACTAAGGCGTGCAAGTCTAAACTTGGCGTGCAAGTGTTCTTTTTCCGCGCCTGTTTTCACCGCGCAAGTCTAAACCGCGCAAGTACAGATACCTAGACAGCAGCGCGACGGCAAGGAAAAAGAGGAAAGAAGAGACTTTCACGGCGAGAGCTTGAGAATTCAGAATCAGATGCGAATCGTGGACAATAACCGCGTATTTATTGGCCAGGAGGCCTATCTGCGCACTTACACCCAGTGCACCCAGGCCTTGCGCGATGCGCACTTGCGCGCCGCCCTCTATGCCATCAAGACTTGCGTGCCACCTTTCCTTTGGATGTATTCGATTTCCTCAGAGTCAAATCCTCATTTCTTTTGGATCCAACTCTGAGGGGGGACATTTGTTGATTCTCCTTTTGTCACAGAATCTAAAGATTGGAAAAGGGGAATATCTGAGCTCAAAGTGATTCAACCTTTGAAGAAAATATCAAAAATCGACAAAGGCATGAACAAGGGATCAAAAGCACCCGTGCCTCGCAAGTTCTATCACTGTCGTGCAAGTCCACTTGCGCGACACCTTATGGTCGTGCAAGTGACTTGCACAACCTAAGTGATAACCACCTGGTATCCACCCGGGGTCTTCTCCTGCCTATAAAAAGACCCCGTGGGCCCCCAATTCGAAAATATTTTTTTTTCAGAAACCCATATTTGAGCTCTCGGTGCTATAGTCTCTTCTCGAAGCTTCCAGAACACTTCTAAGGTAATTTCTTACCTAGAACGGATGATCTAAAGAGGGGTAGGAAGGCCTAAGTTTTGAAACTCATCAACACTTGCGCACCTGAGTGGCCAGCCCATAAGGGAAAAGGGCCACACTTGTGCGCCGCCTTACTCTTTCATTAGATCTTACGTACCCTTCTTCTGTATGAACCTCAAGAGGATTCTAAAGGCTTTAATGAAGAGTTGATCAAGTATTACCCTGCTGGTTAACCGTCGCGCACGTACACCATGTGTCGCGCAGCCATACCTGTGCTACCAGGACCTGCGCGACCAGGACTTGCGTGCCCATGCAGTACCTGTGCGCCTTCCAGGACTTGTGCGCCCTTTCCTTTTTGGGTGACTTTCTTGCCCATTTCACCCCTCTTAAGCCATTACACCTTTCCTATTCAATATTCAGTCTTCAAGACACTCTTCAAATCCATTTATAGCATGATTTTTTAATTTTAATTCCTTATCTGAAAGGAATTCTGTGGAATATATCTCAAAACCTAGTGATTTACATATCTTTATGTCACTAAAGATTGAGAGTTCATTCATTCAACCTCATCCTTTAAGATGAGAGAATCCTTAACCTGGGTCTCCTTTTCAGGAATAATCCCCAGTCATAAGTCCTCTAATTTGGGCATCCTCTTAAGAGTAAGCCCCAGATCCCCTAACCTGGGCTTCCTTTTCATGAGTAATCCCCAGTCTCAAATATGGGCATCCTATTTAGGAGTAATCCTCAGATCCCCTAACCTGGGCTTCCTTTTCAGGAGTAAGCCATAGTCTCAAATATGGGAATATTCTTTAGGAGTAAGCCCCAATTCTTAAAGTTCCCAAATTTGGGCATCCTCTTTAGGAGTAAGCCCCATGTCCATCAATTTTTTGGAATCCTATTTAGGAGTAATCCCCAGATCCCCTAATTTGGGCATCCTCCTCAGGAGTAAACCCCAAACCTTAATCCTTAACCTGGGCCTCCTTTTCAAGAGTAAGTCCCCGTCATAATCCCTTAACCTGGGCCTCCTTTTCAGTAATAAGCCCCATTCATAATCCCTTAACCTAGGCCTCCTTTTCAGGAATAAGCCCCAGTCATAAATCCCTTAACCTGGGCCTCCTTTTCAGGAATAGTCCCCAATCATAATCCTCTTAACCAGTCCTAATTTACCTTTGATCTGGGATTCCTTTTCAGGAGTAAAACCCAATCATAAGTCTTCTCCTAATTTGGGCCTACTTTTCAGGAGTAAGCCCCAAGTTAGAGTATTCAAAATCTCCATAATGCACATATACCTTTATGGACCCTGTTCCTGGATTTCTTCTCTAAAGTAAATCCTAAACCATCATTTATCTGGGCAGTCATACATACATAAGCCCCACATTATTTCTTATGATTACATATTTCATGGCACAATTGTCTAATTTTTTTACCAATACCTCTTGTTTCTTACACCGAGCATGACTCACGTGCGCTTAGAGTGTAATGGTCATTGTGACATCCTTTTTTGAGCCATCAATCATAAACATCATACTCCCTTACTCGAACTATGTGGGTTCTGATTCCTTTTCTAAACAAAGGATACGTAGTTAGCCCTTCAACGGGTTCGATCCCAACTCTAAAATAATCAATGTCCTTATGAATGACAATAAACTTCAAGTGCCCCACTGAGTGGCTTTAAAACCAGCATGGTCATCATAATGACCAAGAGACTTACGTATAAATGTGTCGAAGGGTACCATTGACCAATAATCTCTAATAAATACAGATGATTCTCTATCAATGAAGAACCTCAAATACATACAAAAGATTATCTAAATTTTCAACATATTTAATCATTGATTGTCAGATCTGAAGGAAATCTCATTTTATACTTGGTAATGTAATAAGGATTCACAAACACAACTTAAATCTATAAAGAGAGTCCCGGAGTAGACAATAATTCCCCCCAAAAAGGTGTGATGAGTCTGACCTCCCATCCTCTCGACCAATGCAAATTCCTAAGCCTCATTAGTCCACAAACTAATGAGCACCTACCTTTGGAATGTATGTCTGAATGGATGTAGAATCATTGGATGTTTTCGGTTCTATGAACAAACCCGTTAGAAACCGATCGGAACATTTGAACCTCCAATCAAGGCAGTCATCCCCAAATTCCAAGGGAAACACCCATCAAGTAGTATAATTGGTTTTAACCTGCAAAATGGTATACCAGTCACCATCCCACCAAATAGAATATCAGGAACCATCAAGAAAAACAAGATACTCTATTTAATAGTTAAACTAGCATGATTATGTCTCTGTTAATAATATATAAAATGAATCGTAGGACTTCTCATCATATTCAGATGAGAACACTCTGGAAAATTATAATCATACCCTCCGGAATTAATTAATTCATAGAAGTTTGGCCAGATTTCTACATCCAACTTAAGAAAATAAGGGCTCATCAGTTCTAGTAATTCATCTATATATTGTATTATTTAATATGTCAGTATTTATGCGGGAAATATCAATGGATAATATGTACAATGGAAATAGAGGATTTAGTCTCTTGGGCCAACTTGGATACTACCTTCATAATCCATTAACCCTACCATTAATGGAGGAATGTGTTTTCTCATGACTCTTTCTAATCATCCCCTTGATAATGATATGTAAATTTCAACAGAATATTATAACACTCAAATCCAATGATAAAACCAGAATCTCATTGGATAAAATGTAGGAATAATCTAGGGAAATCTTCATTAGAATGATGTACCAACACCTTCCTATAGAATCCTTCCTTCCAGTGAGGTGTCCAAGACCAAAGAGTTGGAGGAATTTTCATACTCTTCATCCCTCATCGGGTTAAATATATAAATTGTTCTATATTAACTCAAACCATAAGATTTTTGGTTTTTTTATATTCTCAAGACACTCCATCCCATTAGGCTGGGGGAATTTCTATATTTTCCACCCCCTCATCAGGGGTACCTCAGAAACCATATGAAAAAAAATATTTCCACAAAGCCTCTAGGTGATTCTGTTTCCATTAATTAGTGGGAAGCATCAAATTAATCCAAGGACCCCATTTCATTAACACCTTCCCCTGAACCAATAATGACCAAATATTTTCACCTGAGACTATAAGATCATCCTATTTCCCACTTCAGTAGAGCTATAGTTAGCATGAACAAAGAATGTCCTCAATTATATTGATTATTACAAGGATAATTGTTTGATATAACTCTGAATAATGAGGATGTCGAGTGAGATATTTTTTATAAGATATTGCAATCACTTTCCCTAACACCGTAATCTCGGGAATATTATAGGGATTTTATTTTAATTTAATGGTTGGATTTATAGGAATATATATGAGAGTATATTGGAAAAAATGAAACCCAAATCCCCACTCTAGTCATGTGAGAAATCTAAAAAGGACACACTAGTTGTCCAACAGAACATAATCCACATGGCTCCAAATGATAGGTGAATGTCTCTCATCGTGAGGTGGATCATAGTTTATTCGTTCCACATAAATCTTTTCTTTATGTAATTTGACTATTTGAGGGAGGGTGATTAGATATAACTCACAAAAATGTGGATTCAAAGTGAGGAAGAGTTAAAATTACAAAATAATCACTTGCCCGCCACTGAAATCTTAGGAACACAATATAGGGCTTCTTTATGATTAATGATTGGCTACAAATTCATTTAAATGAAGGATTCATAGAGGTAGAGGATATAAAAAATCATACAATATTCACAAGAGTCACACAAGATACATCAGAAATTTCTCCTCCTGGTAGGTTACTGAATAATGCATGCTATTCTCATGATGTTAAACTACATGATACATCTAGGTTGAATGATGTTAAACTGAACAACCCATCCCAGTAGCATGATGTTAAACTACATGATACATCCAAGTCACATGCCATTATATCGAATGATACATCCTAGTGGCATAACATTAAATAGAATAATAAATCCTAGTAAATTGATGTTAAACTACACCACAACATCTTACTGAAATGATGTTATACTGTAATGAAATGTCCCAGTATCACATCATTAAGATTCAGAACATTTTTTTACTACATGGTGAGAAACTACATAGAACACAAGCCGATCAGAGGATGATTAATGATGTGACATCTATATCAGTGGGATAAATTTTTAGCATCATTTTAAAATTATAGTTTCCATAAATACTATAGATATAGTATAATATATATTCCAAAAATATAAAAAACACTAACAACCCTCAATAACCTACTGAGGGCTTTATCGAACATGCCACCTCCCTAGACACATAGATCTTGGAATCATGAACACCTTTTCCAATGAGAAAAGTTGAATGCCTGAGGGATTATGATCATATCCCTTACAGTTCAAAAAATGTATTCTATCATATCTAGGTAGAAATCATGGGGTTTCATAGGTCCAAGCCCTAGTGGATAAATCCCATTATTATTTTCTTATGACACAAAGAGGAAAGAAGTGGCCATAAAACCCCATTTAAACAAAAAATGATGAAGAAAATATTCATGAACCTATGAGTTTCTAAGAATACATTCTATTAAAAACCCTACACAAGTTCTAGTACATTTTGGAAGTGATAGAGAATTTATGCTAGTATATTTTAGTGATGATGCACATATTCTTATCCCAATAATGAGACAAGAAAACAAATTTGGTCAACAATAATAGGATACTGATCCTATGAAAGAAATAATTATTTCTCTCTTCTAAGATGATAATAAATATATTTTAGAAAGGTGTGTGTCACATGACTGAGCTCATATGCCAATTCCAATCAGGTAATACCGAGATAGTTTTTCACATGCTTCAAGATAGGTTCAGTTTTTCAAAATATTCCTAAGGAATACTCCAAAATAATTATACAGGGCTAATATCCCAGTTCAAACCACAGTTTTTCAATACAACATTCCAATCACCTGAGATCATACTCATATCCTAGTAAATGATGTTATGAAACAAATTACAACTGCTCATGTAAGCTGGGATCATATCCTTATATATCACTGATGAATGATGAACCCATCATCCTTTAGAGGGTATAAAAGGGAATGATCATATCCTTTCTCCCATTATAGAGATCTTTAATAATTTCCCAATGTGGAATGAAAATATTAAGGGGCTCATAACCCAACTTCAGCAACTATTTACTAGAATATTCTAGAAACCAACTATATGTAGGCTCTCATTACTATTGATGATAGAAATCATAACCAAAAAAATTAGGTACAATCTTTGCAGAAGTCCTATATCCCCACATAACTAGAAGGATATAAACATATTTTGAAACCCTTCATTCAGAAAACTCATATCACTTATCAACCCAAAATGTTTGTTCATCATATTTTGTCCACTGTGCAGAATGAGGCTCATATCCATGATCATCACAATTCTAATGTCCTTTGAGATATTATAGGCATATCTGTAACACCCCGTGGTCCTTTAAACTATTCAAATTAATTACAAGGTGATCTCTACATAGATATTCTTCCTCAAAATATTGTAGGTATAGATCATCGATACTATACACTTAATATTTTTTGTAGTCAACCTCCTCATGGTGATAACTCTCCCAAAAATGGATATCATCCCAATGAAGAGATAAAATAACATATAGATTTTATAAAAGCTATTAAACATTCATGCATACTGGTGTTTAAAACTCCAGGATTATTGTACATAGTTCCCCGTTGACCATTAGCAACACTTTACTATTGGCAGCAATAAACCAAGAGAGGAAACCTCTATTGTATGACTAGTTGTAAAAAAATAGACCTACTAAATCAAATGATGAAATGGATATATATATATATAGAGAGTTAGAATAAAATATCCTCACCAACATGTTTCGGTCCACTGTAACATCCAATTATGAGATCCCATATGGGTCAGAAGTTGATTACATGAATTTTATTATCCAAAATATATAGGTAGTTTATCAAATATCGAAGGATTGAAACATCCCATATCGATGATATCAAGTTCACCACCATATCATAAATACACTTTGTTTAGGTATGCATGGTATAGTTCACTATGGTCATAGACCAAGGATTGGAAGAGCATAAAAAATTGCTATTAAATTTTTGTATTTGCATCATGAGAACTCTCTAAATGATTGGAAATGTTCTTTAATAATATTTTATCTTGTGATGGGGAAACAATGGATCATTTGAAATTACTTTTTTTCCATGGTAGTGAATCTCAATAGATACTTGTACCTAAAATTTCCTAACCACAGAAGAAATCCAGAAATTGGATTGAAAAAAACAACTGTAATTAGTTCACCACCACTCATTCCTTCAAGGAAAATTATTATTGGCTCCCAGTAAACCAATGAAACCATTAAATAATCCTATAAATCAGGAACCCAAATATAATATAACATACATCATACATAAGTTATATTCAAATGGATCATGATAAAAAACAAATATGTGATACTAATAAACCTAATTATGGCAGAATACATAATCTTAATAAGTATCCATGAACCAAAAACTTCATTAAAACATGTCTATGTGGTATTAGTTGATTCAGCAGAGGTGTATTAATAAATTGGGGGTCAAACTAATGCCCAATATCTATTTGATAATAACATCAAACCATCAACATAAATTGATGATTCCCCGATGAAATTATCTGAAAATCAGGATGTCCAAGCTCCTCATTCCCTTTGAGTCATGATAAAAAAACAAGCATCCCCGTAACCTCTTTTCAATGTTGGTGGCAGTTCAAGATGGAAGTGTGTCTCATCATGGACTCACATACCTCTATAATGATAATAAACATCACATATTACACAATATTTCTAAAAATTACTCCATGGACTAAGAGATGGAAGAAAAAAAGGTTGACTCTTTGAATTCCCCTCCCAAATTTGAGGAAGGTGTATTTACCACCTAGGATGAGTTTAGGTATGTGAATCTTGGAATAGAATAAGACATGTGGCCAGTATTTATTAGTTCATCCATGTCCCATAAGGAGAATATATTGGATTGAAATTATAAGGAAACATCATTACATTTTATCTTGGATTTATATATATATGCCCTGGTTGAACCCCAGTTCAGCTAAATATATCCTAGACTTACCTGATGACCATTGATTTTTCAAGATGATAGCTAGGATAATGGACCCCTCCCATTCCCCTATATTATTAAAGAAATACTATCCATTATACAGTATCATATGTCCTAATAGAATGGCTCTAAAATTATTAGTATCATATTTCTTGACAGAAATACATTAAACTGTATAGAGCCTTATGTTCTATATGAGAGAATATAAACATCACAACATCCTAAGTCCTATAACAATGTATTTATACTATAAAAATATACATCATTATGGGATCATGTGAAATATAAAAAATTTCCTCGATGAATATGGTTAAAACCTATGTGGAGAATTTTCTATTTAATAACTACATGTGGATTGATTCCTACTACCACATGACATGTTGTGTTTCCCAGAAATTCAATCCTTCGACCAGCATCAAAAAAACATTCCACCCTTTATACATAATGGTTAGACCTATGTAGGGAACTTTTGCGAAAGAACTATGTGTACCTTCATTCCTATTAAAATGGATATATAGTGATGTCTGGATATCTAATCCTAGGTATAGAAAAGACATATTTTAGGATAAAAATGAGACCCTTCCTACACATGGAATGGAAATATTCCTGAAGTTTCTAGAAACCTACTATCACATGGCTTAATTAACAACAAAGTTATCTATTGTTTCCTATATCGAGCATGGATCATGTGACATTAGGGAAATTGAAAAATAACTCTGGATAATGAAAAAAATATGTGTAATTTATAGGTAACAACAACCTATTTTAATTTCATTAAGCATCATGAAAACTTTGTGGTTTCATGAAAATAAACTTCATGACATTTTTTCCATCCTACAAGAGATAAAATTTAATTGAGCAGACCATCATATTATTGAATCTAGGATGGGGGTGAAATTTTCACCTCTATACTAGAATAAATAATAGAAATTAATTATCCCTATGTTTAAAATTAATCTATATAAATTATTGTATGTCTATCCTTGATTATGGATCTCGATAAGGGAAGATGATGAAATGCCCCACTCCCCTACATATGTGATATATCTATGTAATGGGATCTAATAAATAGAGCTGGTTATGGACTGATTCCTACCCTTTATAATATTAATAGGGAAACCAAGGGAATGAAAATGCTAAATGTATCAAATACTTCTATTTGCATAGGTTATGGTCATATAGGATCATTCCTCCAACATTTGAGAGTGATCTGTGTATGAATTTTCTTGAACATGATATAAATTTGTGCAAGTAGGTCTCTGACATGTTTCTACACATCAATATGAATCTACATTTATATAAGGTTCATCCAACATTTAAATGGACCCAACTAGTTAAATGTGTCCCCATGGATATCATTCACAATTTCACATTGGTTTCTACATCCTTACTTCATGATGTTAGAATGAATGGAAAATGTTATAGTCACTTGAAGTTATTATGTAGGGTTGATACATACCAGCTGCATTACATTAAAATATTTAGACCATCACCCATCAACATTCCGTATAAAATTTACACTGGATAATGACCCTAGTCATCCAGAGTACAGGGTTCTTTTATTATCTTTCAACCACCCCAACCCTTAAATCACACTTCATGTATTGAGAACCTCTTGATTCTATAAACCATTCTTTTCCCTTGTAAATAAAAAAGCATCCATTTGATTGATCATTCTAGAGGTGGATTAGAATAAGGTATTTAAAACCACCAACAAGGGTAATATTACACTTGGAGGGAAGGATTTTTGATCCTTAGGAGAACTGATGTGAACACAATGGAGCTCATCACCTAAGAGTGATTCAAGGAAATTTTGTACCTGATTGTCCCATATAGTTCTTCATAACCCAGGAACCTTAATCCAGGATTTACAATATTTTCATATCCCACTCAAAATTATGTTTTATTACTCTTTAATTTGGGTATCATAATTAAGATATTGTGTAACATTCCCATCATTACAGTTTTGTGTGCATCATGTCCTTAAACTCTATTCACTTTGATGAAATTTGTATGACCATAAAATTATCCATTGATGGTATAAATCATAGAACCCAAAAAAAAATCAAGTGAAAGATACATAAAATTAGTCAATATAAAAAACCCAAATGGTGAAACGGGAAAAAAATCAAGTCTATGCTTGCTAAACACTTCATACCAAAACTTTAGGTAAAATTTTGAGTGTAAATAAATAATTCATAAATAAAATGAGGCCTAACTTCTATACCTAGTAAAAGATAAGATATGATTGATGAATCCAATAATCCCAGAAAAAGTTATAAAAATGGTTTTTCACATATCATTACTACAAAAATGTGTTCACTTAGTGGGGGAACAACTTTTATGGTGCTTGAACCCTTCTTTATTATTAAGTTTTCCATAAACCACATACACATATTTTAAGTCTGAACAGACACAACAAGTTCCCAGAGTTGGTATTCATCTCTTAAAACCTCATAGACCGTGGGCTACCTTGCTCATGGTTCTTACCTATAGAAAATTGGTAATATGGAATATCTAATAAAAATGACCCCCACTAGTATTCATTTGCGACTTTTACCTTCTAATGGGATTTTCCCTTGGGGATATTTTTTCCAATAGAGGCCCCTCTTATTTCTAGGAGTAATTTTATTAACCCTAATGAATTGGTGTTTCCACCATTATTAATGGTTAAAACATACCCACCAATTTTCAACTCCAGTTACTCAAATTTTCTCAGATGATGATTTATAATCACTATAACTATACTATTCAAGTAGGTTCAACATTCTTGACATTACGTAACTAAGAATTTCACCCTTTATCAATTAAATAGTGTTATATTCCATTAATGATCCTTTTTATGATAGATAAAAAGTGAATCAAAACCAAATTTAATATGGTCGAACCTTCTAAACTAGAATCTTAACTGCCCTATGGTACCAAAACCCTCCTTGGATATATTTCTTTCCACTTAAAACCCCATTATCCAAATATTTGATTGGTCACAAATCTTTCAGGTCCCTTTTAAAATTGTGTGTACACCTAGAAAAACCCATGAATTTAAGAACAATGAGATTAGGAATAAGGGACATTGACCCACTAATAAGAGGTCTCTTCTCCTTATAGGAAAGGACCTCTAACCACCCTAAACGATGAAAACACTATGGTGGAAGTCAACAACTAAGGGTTTTTTGGGTCATCCTATCCATATCTTCCCCATTCCAATTTCACTGGTTCAAACTCAAGGTTCATGAATTAAAAACCCCATATTTTAACTATCTATATGGGATATAAATACCACTCTTTATATAAGTCCTGAAATTATGAATTTAAACTATATAGAACTATATTCCCTTGAATAAAGACTCTAAACTATATAGTGTCTGAAGTCCTAGATTTTTTAATTTTAAATAAATAGAATTCTTTCCATACAATGTTATATTTAACTAAATTGAATACATTCTTTACACATGACGTTAAACTGAATGGAATACATCCTGACCAGATGACAGTAAAATTCATGGAACACATCTCTACCATATGACATTCAATTTCACATGAGTCCAAAAAATATGGCATTTAACATAAAAAAAGCCATCCTTATTACGTGATGTTAAACAACACTGAATAATTCCATACAACATGACATTGAACTATGCAGATTAAATCATTAAAACATTATTCGTAACTAAACAATAAACCTTATTTCATAAATGGTTAACTGAATATGGTCGATATGTTCTAATCTAGAAGGCCATAAATTACATCATAGAAATAGACTAGTTTTAAATACATTAAAACAACCAATTGAAAGAGACACAATTCTTAACATCTTAAATACCGGAAATGGGTTCCCTTGGTAAAATTTTGAGTCTCTTCTCACTGGACTTGAAATTTTTTTTATCCAATAAGTATTGATACTTTATAATTTGAAAAGGTAAAAAAAAACATGTGAGGTTGAAAACCCCTATAAGGGAATCTTGATAAAAATCCATGTCAAACCTTTCAAAAATTTCCCCATATAAGTCAAAATAATAATATATGGTAGAAATGAAAAATATACACTAATTTTATATATAATTGTCTATCCCAAGAAAAAATCGAGCTATGATCACTAGGTACACTTCTCTAGGAAAAATTAGAGTCATGGGACATTACAGAGGATAAATAGTACTATCATGTCTTAAAACAACATGAGACTTACTCCATCCAATATGAACATAAATATAATAGATTTTCATAAATTTTATGGACAAAAATGTGGAAATGTAGATATATTCATGAAACATCCCCACTAAATCATGGGTCTATATCCGTGATTCCATCAAAATGTGACAACATCCCCTTCCCTACATAATTGATTGATCTACATATTAAATGTCATCATAGAGTTTATCATTAATAAACTTATCCCTCATATTCATGAACTTTGTCTATATAGGATTTTATCTTAGAACTATATATGGTTTGATTCATGTTCCCTTGGGATACACAGCAACATCCATACCAATTTTCTTAGATCCATCCGCAAATCCATTTCCATACAAATACATTTTCCTTACAAGAATGCATATCTACTATATAATTTAGAGTATCCTTTCATAGAGATGAGTTTATACCTATGGAAAATAGATTGCTTTGATAACTTTACCCATCTTGGAAATCCATTGGATATTTGTTCCAACAACACCGATGCCTTGAGTTGAAAATCTACTCTTGGTGGGTATTCGCGGACTATAAAATATATATGTACATGGAAAGGTGATATAATTTTACTATAATCTATTTCAATTTCTTAAAATTGAATCTAATTATAGAGATTATATTTGTGTGAACCCATAATTATGCATCAAACACTTTTCTGTAATATATTTGATATGTATAAAGACCATAAAACATACTATTTATGAAAATTTTTCTAATATGGAAAATATGATTGTAGTAATGGGTGATTCATTCCCAATATTACTATTTTTCAAAGGCTAGTTGGATCTTCCACTGTTGATGGTGCTGTTAGCTCCTTGGTTGAATCTAGATGATCGGATGTTGGTTCCCCCAACCATTGAATCCTCCTCAGAGCTCATTGCCTAGTTAGGGACTCCCTCATAAATTTTATTCATTTTCATGTAACTCACTATGGGTTCCATATCTATGTGGGCACCGGTTAATTATACCGCTTATTTCTGAATAGGGTAATGATATTGCTTCAAAGTTAATAGTAATTCCAAGAATTTCTAGGCATCTCTAGGTACTAGTAGTGTTGTACACCTGAAAATTATTCTCCTTTTATAGTTTGAGACATCTTATATGAGGCATTATAAGGATAAAACAAAAGAAATATTGTAATAGTAACAAGTTATCTTATGCCAATGGCCTAATCCCCGCATGTATTTTTATATCAGGCTTCCCATTTTTTCATGTGGTAGGTATTATTGATCAGGTCATATGTTTTACATCTTGTGAAGATAGAATAGGGCATGAGTTTAACATATTCTTTTGATGGATTGGGGCACCAGTTTAACATATTATGGAGATAAAATGGGCCATGAGTTTAACATAATTTGTATAATGTTTTGGTTCATCAGAATTTCTCTTAGAGGCTAATCAAGGAGTTTCACCCCTTGGATAGAATTTGTCACACCTAGATAGTTTACCAAAGGATCAGAATGACAAGTAGTGTTGAATCTAAGGTTTTCAATCATAACACCTCATAGAGGTTGATCCTAGAGGTACATACCTATGAGGGAACACCATGATTTTACCATTTTCAGGAAAAAACTCAAAGAGTAATCCTAAATACCATGATTAGAATATATGGATCAACCCCCCCATGTAGTTTGATAGTATAGTTCCAGTTCATGTGATAGGGCATATCCATGAATTATAACATCATGCAGTAAGGACTATCATGTAATCTAAGGATGGTTGATGAGGGATGATGTGGGGGATTGGTGTAGAAGCTTCCCTTCATAAGAGGATTCCCTTAGGTAATAGGGAGGGGCTTGTGTATTGAGCTTCTCGGGTGTTGGGGTTTCATCCCATGTTGAGAAAGACAGTGTGGGGCTTACATGTGGAAGATACTGTTGGATATTGTCTCATCCCATGGTGGGAAATTGTTGTGTAGGGATTATGTAATAAATCGACCCAGTTCAAGGTGATCACATACCATAGGATAGTATGGGTCATATGCTTGGGAGTTGCATGAGGTATTTCTTGGAGCAGTATTGATCTGAATGGGACTTACATATGGAAGATTTAGGTAATTTCCTCATCATGTTAGGTCATTATTGAATCATATGTCCATTGTAAGAGGTAATATTATACTTAAACACCATGTGAAAGGATGTGGTGTGTGGAGATTTTACACATAGTTTCCAATTATTTATTTGTCATGTCAAGTAATGAGGGAATCCAACATCCATTACATAATATACAAAAATAGTATAATTTTAGGTGAAAATGTAACACACCTTGATTTTGTAAAATATATTTTTTAAAAACTAATTTAAACTTTTTGAAATTTTTCCTTTCACACAATACTGAATTTAGCTTGTGTTATATGAAAACATCATGTTATTATTTCTTTTTATGAAACACCAATTTGATCATAAGATATAGAAAACACTTATATTTTCTTGTGTTACACGCAACACTGTGTTTGGATTTTTTTATTCATAACATATATTTCTTTCGATAACATGTGTGACACGCAAGACCTAGTTCTACCAAACTGAAATGAACTATAAATATTATGATCAAAATATAATTACAGTTTCCACCTATCCATTGGAATGGTAGTTACGGATAATATTAATTAAATTATGAAAATATGGTTTACATATGTATATAAGAAAAATCATTTTGTGAACAATTATCTAGAAATGAAAATAAAACTCTTTTATAATATAGGAAACCTTTTTCTAGAAAACTATATTTATACAATCATAGAATTTTAAAAAATAATTATGTAAACCAATTTTGAAAGATTATTTTAATTAAATATATATATATATGTTATTAATAAAACTATTTAACATCCATATTTTGTTTTTTCTATACAAAAAATAAGAATTAATCAAATTTTATGTAGAAATACATATATTCTTTATAAAAGGTAATTTTACCACCCTTTAATAGAGCCGCTATTTTAAATATAATTTTTTAAAAATTAATAAATTTTATTTGAAATAATAAAACATCATTTTTAGAAGTGGAATACCAAAATTTAAATTGGGTAAATTTTTGGTATTTTCATATAAGTTTCATTTTTAATGAATAGTTAAAAACACAATTTTAATTGAAAAATACTTTTCATATAATTTATTTATGTAGTTAAATTATATTTTAATATGGTTTTAATGACTAAATATACCAATTATAAATCAATAAAAACAATTTAATTCACTAAAAACAATTCAACATTGAAAATGTATATAAAAACATTTCAATCTTTTGAACGTTTTAACATTTAAAACTCATTATCTCCCCCTATCTGTGGGAAAGATTATAAATTAATTATTTAAAAAATTAATATTTAAAAATAGATTCCATAATTTGAATAATAATAATTTATAATTTATTTTAATTTTAACTTAGTTTTTTACCAAAAATATTAATGTAATTAATTTAAATTAATCACAACAATTAAAGTAAAAATGATTTTATATAGTGGTTAAACATTACCTTAAGAGGAAAAATAACCTAGAAACATGTCCAAAAGAACTAATGTATCCATATAACGACCATTTCTTACCTTTTATAAAAAATTAACCATTATTGGAGTCACATTATTTAAGGGATGCCTCGCAATTGTGTTTATTTTTATTTTTATTTATAATAATTCCACTCATTATCCACTATAATAGGGACCTCACCACCCCCCCCCCCTCACTTTTTCACACCTACCAAGCCATACAGATTAGAAAAAACTACCAAAATAACCTCCCAAATTCTCTCTATTAATCCTAGAGGCCCCAATTTTAGAATAAATCCAAACTTGGAAGCCCTTTGGTGCAAACCAAAAGGAGTTACCCAAAGAAGAGCTAACATCCTTCCACATGCAGTTTTGATTTTGTTTCCTTCTACAACCAGGAAATTTCTATTATTCCATGATTATATAATAAATATATATTTCTAAATATACTAATATGTTGTCATTTAATGGTTTCTACTAACAATCATATACACTTCTATCAAATGGAATACACAATCATATTTTGTGTGTATGGCGGACTACCACCTTACGAACTAACGAGATTCATTCTTCCATTACCACCATTCAAGGTTGAGAATAGTGATTCAATTACTATTTTAATATGATATTTATGATATTTATATTTTATTTATACATTTTAATTATTTTACAACACATACCTTCATTCTTTCCATTTTGTAGTAATATGATAACTTAGTTTGTGGACGTGTGGACTACCGCATTGTCAATGTGATAAGATTCATTCAAACTACATATAATTTATTAAGGATTGGTTTAATACAATTCTATTATTTATATAAATTAATAATTATAATGTAATTATAGTATATTAATGAATAAATATATTTCATTTACTTTCTTTCAATGTGCAAAGAAAATAGAAATAACATTCATTTGTACGTACGGCCAGCCATATACACAAATATTGTATTCCATTTAATATTTCTATATATTAAAGATTATTATATTTAGTTATTTAAATAATACATTTAATATTTATATCATTTTTTAAATTTTTTATATAATAATAATATTATTTAACTAAGAGGATCAAGAATTACAAGTCAAGACATATATGAAAACCAAAGCGGTTATTTACCTAAACATAACTTTATCGGGACATAATTAAAAATAATAATAACATAAAGTCATAATAAAATCATATATGGTATTATATATAAGAATATTTTTCTGTGGTAGATTAATAATAAATATGTATTCATTATACAGGAGGATTGAATGTATACAATGAAATTATAGACATAAGGTAAGGGATTTATTATTTCAATTTATATTCATTGGGTTAAAATTATATAACATTGGTTGTTTTATTACAAAAATATGTCCTAAATGATCTATGATTATTTTGAAATGTATTTAACCTTTTTTTAGATTTAAATTTTTTACAAATAATTATTTCATTGATTTAGTCACACTCCAATGACATGACCTTTGTAAGGGTTTTCTCATCTCACTTTTATTTCTATGATATGTATTATATATTTACCACTTATTCTTTTTGTGTAGTGTATATAAATCCATATGGCATATTATATCATAAAAATACTTTATTTAATTATATAAAAATTTTCAATTGATGTTACTCCTTTATGAAGGATCATGGAACACCCTGAGAGGGGAGGGGTGAATCAGGATGTCAACTTTTTCTTAATAAAGTGATGGATCTTGTTACCAAATTGGTAGGAACCTATTAAACCTTTATGATGGTAATGTGATGCAATTAAAACACTCACATGCAGCAATAAAACAGAACAATTTTTACTTGGTTCGACACTAACGGATATTCCATGGAGCATACGCTACTAAATTTTCAGTCGTAATAAAATCCATGAAACTTCAATAGATATGGAATACATAAGTTTGGACACATTCACTCTACACCAATAACACTAACTTTATAAGGTTTAGGGATAGAACATTGCATCCTTCTGAACACTTCTATTGACTCGCCCTAGCTCAATTTTTTGAGATATGTCGAACTCAATTTAATGACTTGAAGATCACTTCAATGCTTTGGAAATAAATTCTTTTTTCTCAAACTTAGCATGAGAATATTCTTGCACCATAGACCAGAGTTGATACACTCTAAAAGAACTATTCACATAAAACCAAATGTTCAAAACTGCATTTTTCAAAGCTCATTCCCGAAGCTGCCTTTAGAAAGCTCCCTTTCCTTCATGGAAAAAAATATCTTCGTGAAGGCCTCATGTAGATACCCAGCCCCAGAGAGCCGAGAACTGGTGTCGGATATCAATTAAATTGGCATGATTACAAGTAATCAAGCCCCAAAGGACTGATCAGTTTATTATTCATGGTAAACCAGATACAGAAATGAGTATTGTATTACTAAATAATACATTGATTACAACATAATTTTTTTCTTCTTTCTAAATAAATAACTCTTACGATAACTCTAATCCATCAAGTAAATCCCTACATATCATTCATTGTAAATTTCCTAGATTTATGGGTAATGAAACATCATATGGGTGATCTAAAATTCAAAATAAAGGAAAATATAGCAGAAGAAATAATGAATCAATGAGAACAGTCAATATGGTAAGGTAAATAACTAGAAAGACATGCCATTAAAATAACTAGATAATTCAACACAAACATGACAAGGTAAGAAACTGAAACACATTAAATATTAATAACTAAAAAAGAAATATATCCATAGATATGTAGACGTAAAATCTCATCGTAAAAAATAATTGAATTCTCAATAAAGGCAATGCTTATTTCCTGGACGTCATGTTTCCTAGGAACATGATACCTTTACCATCAAAATACATTTTAACCATTCCAATTTTTAAAACTAATTAATCCCATGAGACAACTGATGCATCAAGGGGATTTCATTCACTGGTTCCCAACTTGTGTATTGCATGTCCAAAGCATTCTTCATATATCAAATAAAAAATGTGCCTTATCAAAAATCCATATTGAATAAAGTATCTGATTTTATCAATATTTTCTAAATAATCAAATAAATGAAAAGTTAGTCACCATATGTAAAATGGTATATGGTTTAGGAAAATTAATATCCATGATAAGTGAAATGGATAATTTAAGAGAAATTCAATGTTTAATGATCATAGGAGATTGATTATTTCATGGGTACTAACAAATAGATCAAGTAAGTCAATGTGGATACTATCATTGAAAAAATAAATCAAAAACCATCTAGAGGATGAATAAGTATGGAATCAATACAATATGATCCAAATTAGAGTAAAATAAATTATTGTTGTTGATGAAATAAAAAAATAAATTTAAAAAATATTCTTGTGGAAAATATCCTTTACTTTTGAAAAACCATTTGAAAATATTTTTCTCTAAAAACAATTTTTAAAAAAAATTTCATTAAAACACATTCTTAAATTGAGAATTAGGATTCAAGTAAATGATAGTGGATAAATCTATAAATGTCGTATAAGTTAGAAGAATATTCCTTTTGTAGGGGAAAATGATAGGAAATGCCTCATTAAAAAAAAGACAAGAATATTCCATTGAAAACATTGTCAAAATAAAAAAATGGTAAAAATTTCATTACCAAATCAATTTTAAAAAAATTGAAAACCTTTTAATAAAACATTGTTTTTAGAAGAAACCATGTTCTCCGACTAGAGAGATAAATAAATTCTAGTTTTATGAATAAAATTTTATAAACAAAATCTTAGTACCAAACAGTGGAAAAATTATACTAGCACTTGAAATGGTTACGAATAGAAATATAATAAAGATATACTTTATTGATAAATGTTTATATAATTTCCTTGAATGAAAATTCCATTGAAAGATCATTAAAATTACTCTTGAAGAAAATAATCTTTAAACATCCCAAAGTGTCTTATACCACTTTGAAACATATTAAATCATAACCTCATGGTGCAGTGAAATTGAATGAAACTAACAATATTATGATATTATGGAGATTAATAATATATAATTTCAATGTAAATATATATATCATATAAAATAAACTAGTTTTGTAATAATAAAATGAGCCTCAATGAAATGAAATTAAGATGAAATTCATTACATATGAATCAAAATACCAAAATGTGATAATAATCAAATGAAAAATATAAATACCATAAATGTAATATAACTCATGATATTATATATCAATGTGTTAGTATATACACCATATATAATAAATTAGGTGCCCAACAACTAATTATGCCTCCTGAAATGAAAATGAGAAAATAATCCCTTACATATGAATCGAAATACCCAAAAATGATAATCAATGAATGAAAAAAAGAAATACCATTAATGTAATATAACTCATTATATTTTATATCAATGTGGCATTATTTAGACCATATTAAAGAAATAAAGTGTACAATAATCAATTATGCCTCACATAATGAAAATGAGACAAGAATCCCTTACTACTTGAGTAGATTTTGAGTCAAGGGTTCCATGAAAGAGTAAAATAAATTGAAATGTTTAATATCATTAAATAATGTAATATCCTGATATAATTTATCTAAATTTATAGTAGTTATATCACACAAAATATGTAAGTAGTGAATATGACATTAATCACACAGATTTAAAACGTGAGATGAAAATCCCTTACCTTATCCTTCTTTCTTATTGTGTGGTATTTATCCACTTGTATAGTGGTTTAAAATATGTTAATAACTAATACCAGAACCAAACTAATGTTTATAAGATCATATATTAACTTATTACAAAATTTTTATTACCAATTTGAAGACAATCTTTCATTTTTTAAACTATTTTGGGTGTTAATTGCCAAGTTTTCTCATGTACATTTTGACATGTTATTTGTTGTTATTATTAAATATATCATTGTTTAACCATATAACGAATTTTAAACATGACTAAATTATCATATATATTTATTAAATATGTATTTATTATAGTCTATAACATTTTGAGATTATAAATGAAGTGTACCATTCATTGAGACAGTAGAACGTACGTACACATGAACACTACATTCATTGAATTATTAAATTTAATGAATTAAAACTAAATTATATATACATATATTATAATTTACAGTATCATATTTATGTTATATATGTTTCATAGGTTTATTATAACCAACCATTATATAATACATGTATGCAATGAATGAGTCATATCACTTTGAGGAGGTGGTAGTCCACACTTCCTCAAACGAAATCATCGTAAGTACACAACCTAGAAAGCATAAATATATATTATAAATAAAACTTAAAAAGGGAAAAAACATTTTAAATAACATATCTATTATATATAAATACATTTTCCATCATAATGGCCACCATAAGAGGTGGTAATGGAAAATTTAATAATCACCATTTTGTGAGGTAGTAATTCTCCGTTCACAGAAACAGTATGTTGGTTTCCCATTTGATGGAGGTGTGTGTAAAATTGGGTCTAAAACATAGTATACCAACATTCTAGTATATTAATGATACTATTTTTTTACGTAATAATTTAATAATGAGATTTTAGGGGATGGATAATGGAAATGAAAATAGATAGATTGAGAAAAGACATTACCTTTTAATCGAGTAACTTCTTTTGGTTTAAACCAAAATGCATCCATGGAAGGTATTATTCCAAAATGGAGGCCTCTAGGTCAAGGGTAGGTACGTTTAAAGACTATATGGGCAGGTATTTTCTAAACATAAGAGGTTTTAGAGGTGTGTGTAATGGGTAGAGGTGGTGGATTGTTTAGGGAAGGAAAAGGACTCACATTGTATTCTAGAAAAGAAGTTAGGTGTGTGGTAGTTATTACATAATAAAGGTAATAAAAAACAACCTAAACACGTTAATTTAAGTTTAATGTCCAAAATATGGCTAGAAAAGGAGTTTTGGACATGTGTCTAGGTCATTTGGGCCTTTAAACATAGAGTTTTAGTCCACTTTTAATCCTAATTACAACTTAATTATTGTATTTAATTTTAATCACATTCACTAATATTTTTTCTCCAAAATTAAGTTTATCTTATTAGACCAAAAAAAATTTATTTATTAAAAAAAAAATTGTAAGATTTTCTAAATTCAAATTTCAGAAGTAGAAAAATTAAGATTAATCCTAATCTTGTAGACACGCTAATTAACTTGTTTTAGAAAGAAACTTAGTCAAAATATTTTTATGTTTTTATATTCAATTTAAAATATATATTGATTATAATGAAATAAATTATATTAATATATGTATAATTGATCCAATTTAACTTTCAAAAAATTATAATATAATTGAAAATTATTAATTATTTAAACAAAAGGCGGTTTTTAACTAAAACGCGGTATTTTTAACTATTCCCTAAAAATGAATTTTCTCAGAAAAATCCCAAATGTTCACCCTAATATAAATTTGAAATAAGAAATTAACAAAAAAATGTTTATTTTAATAATTGAAATTTATAAAACTATTATAATTAATATGTTGAATAGTTTCTCAATTAAATGCTTGTAAAAATGTCTTAATAAAAATATAGGTTTTTATGTAAAATATTGGTTTTTCTCTTATCTTATGCATACCAAATAAATTAGACTAATATAAAAAATATTTTATTGAATTTGTAACATATTTATTACATTAATATAATTCCCTATTTAAATTAATTTAATGGAAAAATATCATTATGATCATAAAAATAGTTTTCTATAATAATATCCTTTTAATATTCAATCGGTTCTTATATTCGTTTCTAATTTATTGGTAACAAATGATTTAGTTGTATAAACCCTTTTTTTCAAAATTTAGTTAATAGTCTTTGTAACAACAATTTTCTATCTTATTATATTAATTAATAATGTTTTAATTATAGATTTTTTCTTGGTAAGACATGGTATTGCGTATAGCGGAAGCCATCGATTAAGGTCGATTTGGCATGTAACACAAGTTATAAATGAATGTCATTGTTGCGAGTGATGTACGCTAACTCAGTTTCACATGAATTTCAAGATAACTCGACGTTTCATTGTTGAAATATATATAATCTCTTTTAAATAGTAAATATATTATAAAGTACATGGATATTATATTACCTTATGTGATTGTTTTCATGTGTTATACACGATATCAAACACAGGGTTCTTACTTAAGTTTTTTAGATCATCACATTATCCCCAACTTATTTAAATTGAATCCTCTCAATTTAAACTAGATTTTGGTGATAAATTATTTTATACTTCATATGTTTGAAATCCCACATCATGATAAGGGTTCATGAGTAATCCTCTATAAATGAGAGAATTGAAGGTACAAATGTCGCATGGAATACCACGTAACTAGGTATCTACATAGAATAACATTAGGGGAAAGTAGAGATACATATATAGAGTTAAAGCATAAATATTTATAGTTATTGAATTAGGTAATCAATAATAAATATATGAATGATCAAAGAAAAGTTTAGGTCCTCAAATCCATAAATATTTGATGATTTCAAAAGCCAACAGTTCAACCGAAATTTTAGTATTAGGAAAACATTTTATTTCTAATTAATTTTATTAATGCTAGTAAATTATTTTACTGACCAAGAATATATTTAAATATTCTTACTTGGAAGGTTTCAATTTCAAATGAACAATATTAACTTTTTTTGCTTCAATAAAATTATAATTCATTTCTTTACTACAAGGAATTAATTACAAATAATGATTTTTTTAATGCATGAATCACTAAACGAAACTTTTAAGTGATAGTAAGAGTGAAAAGTCTAACTCATTTCCTTAACTATCTTAAAAACTAATTTGGAGATTATATTAATCCCTAATCCTAAAAATTTCTACTACTGGTTTATCATTAAAATTTATTCATCAATTTTTCTAATTAAAAATAATGAAAATTAACAAGGAAATTTCATATATCAATGGTTGGAATGAAACCCTTATCGTCCTTCACTCATGGGTTCAATTCATGTGGACTTTACAAATTTTATTTGTTGTCACCCAGCTTAAAGATTTTCCTTTTTTAAAACCGTATTAATATAACTTCCAAATATTAATATGATGGACATCCTTGAAATTGGGTTAATCTCTAAATATCATTTTTAATAAGGATTTCAGTACAACCACAATACATAAATACCCCATCGAATTTATTTCTACATAAGTCTTTCTTGGTCTAGGGTTTATATATAATATTATTAGTAAGATTTCTAAATCATGACAACTTATATTCAATCTAAAAATCTATAGGTTTCACCTGGGATACTTATTATTTATCCAAATCCTTTATAATGGTTTGTAATGAAAAAGTGGATTATCCTATGCATATCCCCAACGAGTATCAAACCAGATGTGTAGTAAGGAATATTATTGTGTACCAGGTTACACCAAGTCATGCCTGAAACACCTTGTTGGAATTTTTACTCCAAGGTACATTTGTGCCAGAACCACGTCCAATTGTATTATATTGATAGGGATGTATTTCTAGGAATTCCCACATAATCTAAACATTTCCAAAAATTATATTATTTCCATATATACTTCTTTAAATTATAACTTAGGGTAATGTTTTCTAATCTTGGTTTTGAAAAATCTAGTTCCCAAATATACTACTAAACTTCCTCTGATACCAACAACAACGACCCATCCACATTTAGCCCAGATCTGATGTTTCCTATCAATTACGTTGGAATGATTACAAGGAATTAAGCCCCAAAGGACTGATCAGTTTAGTAGTCTTTGTAAACCAAATACATAAATGATTATTTTATTACAAAAGAATACATTGATTACAATATAACATTTTTTCTTCTTTATAAATAAATAACCCTGAGGATAACACTAATCCATATAGTAAATCCATACATATATGTCATAATAAAAATCTTAGATTCTTAGGGAAAGAAACATAATAAGGGTGACCTCAAATTCTTAGTAAGGGAAAAAATATAGCGAAAAAAATAATTAATCAATGAGAATAGTCAATATGGAAAGGTATATAACTAGAAACACATGCCATTAAAATAAGTAGATATGGAAAAATAAATATGGAAAGTTAAGAAACTAAAACACATTCTATCGAAATAACTGAAAATTAAATGTATCCATAGATATGTTGACACAAAATCTCATGGAAAAATAATAACAAAATTCTCAATAAAGGAAATGCTTCTTTCTCGGAATTCATGTTTCCCATGAACATGATACATTTATTATCAAAAGATAGATTAACCATTCCAATTTGGGTAACTCATTTATCCCATTAGACTACCGATGCATCGAGGGGCTTTTATTCACCAGACCACAAAACATGTATTACATGTCCAAATAATTCCTCATATATCAAATAAATAATGTCCCTTATCAAATATCTATATTGAATAATGTATATGGATTTATCAATATTTCCCACATAATCAAATAAATGTAAAATTAGACAGTATATGTAAAATGGTATACAGTTTTGGTAGAATTAATATCCATGATAAATGAAATGGATAATTTAGAGGTAATTCAATGTTTAGTGATCATATGAGATTAAATATTTTTAGGGTACTAACAAATAGATCAAGGAAGTGAATTTTAATACTATCTAGGGCCAAATAAATCATAAACCATCCATAGGAATAATAATTATGGTATCAATATAACATACCCCAAAGTAGAGTAAATTAAAGGGTTATTGTCATTGATGAAATGAAAGAATAACATTAAAAAAATATTCGTATGGAAAATATCATTTTCTTTTGAAAACCCTTTTTAAAATATTTTTCATTGAAACCCCCAATTAAAAAGAATTCATTAAAAATAAACCTTTGAAAATTGAGAAGGATTCTTCAAATAAATGACGGTGGATAAATCCATACATGTCGTATGAGGTAAAAAGAACATTCCCTTTGTAGTAAAAAGGTTAGAAAATGAATCATTAGGAAAGATAAAAGAATATAATTTTTAAAATATTGGTAAAAGAAAAAAAGTGTAAATTTATTTTGCAAATCATTTTAAAAAAATAGTTTTGAAAAAATTTTAATAAAACATTATTTGTAAAGAAAAAGTGTTCTCAGAATAATGAGAGAAATAATGCTAGGTTTTATGAAAAACATTTTCTAAAGTCATCTTAGTACCATAGAGTGGAAAAATTGTACAATCACTTGAAATGGTCATGAATAACCAGATAATAATGAAAGTATTTATTTATCAATGGATATATAATTTCCTCGAATGGTGATCCCATTGAATGATCATTAAGATTAGTCTTGAGGAAAATAATCTTTAAACATCACAAGGAGTCCCATAAAACATTGAAACATCTCAAATTATAACCTCATGATGGATTAAAATTGAATTAAATTAATTTTATAATGATATTATAGATATTTATGATATATAATTTCAATGTATATATATATACCATATAAAAGAAACTACTTGGTTAATAATAGAATGTGCCCCAATGAAATGAAATTGAGATGAAATCCATTACATATAAATGAAAGTACCCAAAAGACATCATCATAAAATGAAACATCTAAATACCATTAATATAATATAATTCATGATATAATATATCAATGTTGTAATATGTACAGCATTTATAAGAAAATTGGTGCACAACAATTAAGTATGCCTCACTGAATGTAAATGAGACAAGAATCCCTTACATATGAATCGAAAAACCCAAAAGTGATAATAATTAAATGAAACATCTAAATAACATTAAGATAATATAATTCAGGATAGTATATATCAATGTGGCAGTAATTATACCATATATAATAAATTATTTTCACAACATTTAAGTATTCCTCACGGAATAAAAATGAGACAAGAATCCATTACTACTTGAGTAGATTTTGAGTCAAGGGGTCTATGAAATAGTAACATAAATTTAAATGTTTAATATCATGAAATAAAGTTATATAATTATATAATATATCAAAATGGGTATTATTTATATAAACAAATAAGTATGTAGTGAATATGACATTAATCTCACATATTTAAAAAAGTGATATGAGAATGCCTTACCTTATCCTTCCTTTTTCTTCTATGGTATTTAGCCTCCTGTATAGTGGTTTAAAATATGTTACTAACTAAAACCATTACTACACTAATTTTTATAATATCATATATTAAATTATTATGGTATTTTATTACTTTTTTGTTAATAGTCATTCATTATTTTAACTATTTGGAGTGTAAATTGCCTAATTTTCTCTATTATGTTCTGACTTATTTTTTTGTTATTATTAAATATATCATAGTTAAATTACATACAGAATTTAAAACATTCCTAAATTATCATATATATTCAGTACATATTTATTTATAATAGTCTATATTATTTGGAAATTATAAATGAAGTGCATCATTCATAAAGACAGTAGGTCATACGTACGCTTGATCACTACTTTCATTTCATTGTTGATTTAAAAGAATTAAAACTAAATGATACGTATATATATTATAATTTCCATTATCATATTTATGTTATATATTTTTCATATTCCTATTAAAACTAACTATTATATGTTCCATGTATGGAATGAATGAGTCATATCGCTTTGAGTGGACGGTAGTCCACATTTCCTTAAAGGTAATTATCGTATTTACACAACCTGGAAAGCATAAATGATTGTCATAAATAAAAAATATAAGTTTAAAACATTATAAATAACATATATATCATATGTAAATATATTTTACATTATAATGTCCACCTTAAGAGGTAGGAAATGGATAATTGAACGGCCATCGTTTCGTGAGGCAGTAATTCATCGTTCATTGAAACAGTATGTCTATTTCCCTTTTGATGGAGGTGTGTATAAGTATATGTATAAACATTTCTATAAAAACATCCTACTATATTTAGGATACTATTTTTGTTATGTAGTAATATAATAAAGATATTTTAGGGGTTGGATAATGGGATGTAGAGATACTGAGAAAAGACATTACCTTTTAAACGAGTAATCTCTTTTAGTTTAAACCAAACGGCATCCATGGAAGGTATTTTTCTAAAATGTAGCATTATAGGTACATGGGAGGTATTTTTGGAGACTATTTGGTATTTTCATGTCTGATCTTAATAGGTTTTATAGGTGTGAGGAATGGGTCGATGTGGTGGTCTTTTATAGGGAAGGAAAAGGACTCGCATGGTATTCTTCAAAAGAAGTTAGGTGTGCACATGTAATTACATAATAAGAGTAATAAAAAACCACAAAAATTAATTAATATAACTTTAATGGCCGAACTATTTCAATAAAATGTTTTTTTTAATTGGATAGGTTATTTAGACCCTTAAACTTAGGGTTTTAGTCTATTTTAATCCTTATTACACCTTAATTACTGTAATTAATTTTAATCACTTTCACTAATCATTTTTTTCAAAAAAAAACAAGTTGATCCTATTAGACCACAAATATTATCTTGATTAAAATTCTATATATAATATTTTAAAAATTCAAATCCCATAAGCGGTAAAATTATGATTAATGCTAATCTCGGAGACAAATGCATGAACTAGATTAAGTAGAAAATTGTTCAAAATATTGTTATGTTTTTACATTAAATTTAAAATTTATATTGATTATAATGAACTAAATTATATTAATATATGTAAAATTGATCCAATTTGGCTTTAAAATAAATTTATATTAAAATTGAACATTAATAATTACTTAAACTAAAAGGCATTTTTTAACTAAAACGCAATATTTTTCACTATTCACTAAAAATGATGTTTCTTGGAAAAATCACAAAAATTAACCCTAAGAGAATGTTTACATTATGAATTCAAAAATAAAATTTAATTTATAAAATTAAATTCATAAATTTTTTAAAATTAATATTTAAAATAGTTTCTCCACTAAAAGGCTGTAAAAATGTCTTACTAAAAATATAGATTTTTATGTGAAATATTAGGTTTTCTCTTATCTTTTTCCTACCAAATCTATTGGATAAATATAAAAAATAATTTATTGAATATGTTACATATTTATTAAATTAATAGAACTCATTAATTATAATTAATTTAATAGTGGAATAGATTTTTTATCATGAAAATAGATTTCTATAAAAAATATCCTTTTAATATTCAATGGGTTTTAATATCCATTTCATTTTTATTTGTAACCAATGATTCAGTTGTAAAAACCATATATATTTATAATTTAGATAATACTATTCATAATGGACAGTTTATATCATATAATATTAAAAAATAATGTTTTAATTACATATTTTTTCTTTGTAAGACTCGCTATTTCGTACAGTAGAAGCAATCGAAGATGGTCACTTTTACGTGTAATGAAAGCTATGGAGGAAGTTCATTGTTGCGTATAATGTATGCTAACTCAATGTTGAATTAATTTCATGCTAACTTGTTGTTTCGTGTGTTGAAATATATAGAATCTATTTTAAATAGTAAATATATTATAAAGTATATGGATATTATATTACATTATGTGGTTGTTGTCACGTGTCATACATGATATCGAACACAAGGTTATTACTCAAGTTTTTTGAGTGTCACACCCCATGCCTTCATGGAAAAAACTTTTTCATGAGGTTCAAAAATTCAACACAGTAAACCCTATCTTCAAAAATCACCCTTTTCTCAAAAAAAATTGTCATTAGTCAAGACTTTTCGCGATGCTCAAGCTCACATGGAATGTCAGTTTCTCTTAACTCCATTAGCTTCATGAAATCATATAGATTCTGGATTTTAATTGTAAATACTCAGTATAAGTGAAGAATGGTGGCCTCATATTTATATATTTGGCTATTCGTAAAGCTCCACTACCTTTTTATGAATTTTATATATCTTTTAAAAACATCTTCACGTTGCTCTTTTTGACATGATGCTCTATTGATACTTGTTGTTCACGAATCCCATCATAACTATAGTGCTTTCTATCAAAACCATTATGCCTCCATGAAGATCCAATTCAATTAATCATAGAGATCACTGTCACTATTCATGATTCTCTAATTCTTCTTTATTCGTGATGCTTTTCATTGTTGCATATATCACCTTCAACTTTATTTTTTTCCTTCGTGAAACATAATTGGTGAAGACCATCTTCATGAAACTCAAGAATTTTCCATATAATTATAAGTCATAAAAGAAAAAACACGTTTATCAATGATATCCATCCTCCAAATTTGTTACCCCAAAAATTTGGAAAACATTGGAAAATGATGACACCTTCAATATTGTTGTCTTCTTAAACTGTAGGATCTTTTTCCTTGAAAACTCCATGATCTTCTATGTGCAGATAGAAAACAAACACAAACCACTCTATCTTTATATAAAACAACATACTTGGTTCCAAAACTTCATGAATCTCATGATTCAAAAGTTACACATGTTATAAGGTGATTTGTAGTCTCATTTTTGTTTCTATGAGACTTATGTATTATTCACCACTCATTTCTTTTGGGTGGTGTATATAATTCCAATTAATGTATTCTTAGATTATTATCCATAAAATTTATGGGTATGTAATTACCCATTTTATGATCTCAATTTCATGGTTTTTATGGTTCAACAGTGACCAAATCGTAACATAATTTTTCACTCAATTTGTCTTCATTGAGACACATGTTCTGTTATTCACCTACATTCTTTTTCGAGGTGTATATAATGATAATTTTACATTTTTTTACATAAATATTATAATTTAAATATATTGTATGCTCTATTTAATTTTATTTTCCCATGTGGATTATGATTAAAAGTTAAAAAAGTTGTAATAGATTATTGCTATAATCTCATATTTTACTAGGATTTCTTAGAATTATTCTTCAATTGATGAAATCATATGACCCATAACTCAAGAAAGATCATGAATTTTTATATCATGTATTTAATCATGAAACCTTCTTATTTTTGTACCACTTTTCACTCTTTGATAATTTATATTATTCATAATAAAAGTTTAATAATATTTTACAATATCTGTCTCTTCTGTCATAAATCTAAGTTCTTTCAAAACCCTATATTTTTAAATGTCTTAAAATATGTTATATTATTCTCCTATGATATTTAAATAACATTTTTACCCCTGTTTTAAATTTTAAATAAAATATTTTATTAAAGAAATATTTTTCTGGTCAGTTTCCGATCGATGCACTTTTCCTAACTTTTTATGGTGAAAAGGATTGTAAGGCGCGTATTGATTTATCCACCATCATAACTGTCATCTCTTTGAAGATTACTTTGAAATATTACAATATTGAGTTTTTATAATAAATTTTTTCCATAATATAATGAATATTCACATTCCTTAACAATTTTTTCAAAGAAAATGTTTTTCAAAAATGTTTTTAGGCTTCTATTAAATTTTTTTAAAGAAAAATGTTTTCAAACATATTTTAAAGATTCCTTCACAAGTTTTCATCGAAGAAAATTATAAAAATATTTTAAATATTCCAGTATAAAATATCAAGGATATTTTAAAAGAAAATATCTTTCAAAAAAAATTGGGCGACCATTATATGTTTTCATAGAAAAATGTTTTAAAAACAAATTCTAGTTTCATTTATAAGTTTCAACGTTATTTTCAATTATTATGGTTTTCAAAATATTTTACATTATAAAAACTATTTTTCATTAAAGATGGTATATTATCTTCTATAAATTTTTTAAATATATATTTCACATTTATTATCCATGTAAGATGGATTATTTTGTTTATACTCATGTATTTCTCGGGATATAATCAAAGGGTTACATTTATATTATCTCTATAAATAGTTTATGGTTTGATGACATGATTTTTATTAAACACATTTCCCTTTCATGGGTTATATTTTTTTGAAAAATGTTTATCTTTTTTAGGTTATATGATTATAAAACTTGCTCCTTTTCATGGGTTATGCTTTGATGAAATGATTATGAAACATATCTCCTTTCTAATGGTTATAATATGATTACATTTTTATGATACCCATTTCATTTCTGGGGTTATGATATGATTTTTTTTGATCTTGTGAAACATGTATGTATGATTTCATTATGATATGGGTGGGATCTATATCTCCCACCAATGAATTAGGGAAATACATATATCTCATGAGATATTAGTGGTTGGAACGGGGAGTAGACTTTTTTTATTAAGGGTCTTTGTTCACTAATATGGTCTTTGGAGTGAGACGTGACTAATAAGATGGTAATGGGAGTGAACCATGATATCTGAGATAGTTTAGGGAGTGAGACAATTCAACTATGATGTCCTTGTAATTCATATCTGACTAATATGGAATTAATTTTATATCTTTATGTGTCTTCGACAATTTCGTCTGTTTTTAAAATGTTATGATTTAATGGAGTATGATCTTGATTCTATTTTGATTCTTTTCAAATAACCTATAAATATTTACTCTATTACTCATTCATATGATCTTTTATATAAAGGTTATGATCATTTAATTTTATTCTCATGTTCTCATACTATTATGCTCATATTATTCTTACATATCTCCCATATTTACCTTTAATTATCATCTATGCTCGCTCTTTCTTATGTTTCCTTTCCCTAGGTTATGAAGAAATTTTTTGACTAGGAATAAAAATTAGGATGAAATGTAAGGGATATTTTTAGGATATTTTACCATGTTATAGGATTATGTTTCCATATTTCCAAAGACAGTAAAATAATATGGTCCTTGAGACATACATTTTTAATGTGATGAATATTCATCTAAAATGATATAATATACTTGTATGCTAATCCTAGGTCACTACAGTTGGTATCAAAGGAATGGTTTAGTCAACCATTGAAACATAGATGTAAAAAGATTAGTGATATCTGTAGGGATTTTTCTAAGGATATGTCTAGGGATGTATCTAATTATAAGTCTAAGGAATCATAGATTAAAGAATTTTTCAAAATTTAGGTATCATATGAGTGGCTTTTTTGGTTATGTGGTTTTCCTCTATGATAAGCTTTTCACACACTATGCTTTTTAGTTTTAGTTATTGGAGGAAACTAGAAGGAACTTGGTTATTGATGAATGTGATGAATAATTTTTTTTATGAGAAGTAAAATGGTATGATGACTAGAGTAAAGGAATTTATGATCATGCCTTATCGATTTTAAAAAAATGATTTACAAAGTCTGTCTTAATTAACTCGAATACTCACAAAATAAGTGAAGGAAAGAGATTTATAAGAATCTGGGTAATTGATACCCCATACGAAATAAGACTTATTTTTCTACATGATGATAATGTTGGAAGAAGAATTCATGTGAATGTATTAGAGGAACCGGACAATGTTTTGACTATAGATAATAATGAAACAAATAAAGTAACTGTAAATGAGAAATTAAGAGTTTAGTTAATGAAATGGATGGGAATAATCATCTCTCAATTGAATCATCAACATTTTAATGTTTTTAATATTAAATAAATAGTTATTATGAAAATTAATGTCCTAAGTGGAATGCACAAGAAGAGAATCATAAATGTGGTATGAGTAATGGTTATAGTAATGATGATGATGAAACTATAGGTTAAATTTGAATAGAAATAAGTATTGTGTATTAGGATGGGGTATCCTTTTTATTTTCTTTAGGATGAAGTAATCAAAGTGTTTATGTATTTGTTTTCAAGAATTATGAATTGTGAAATATATAAGGATTGTTCTATTTATGTTTTTACTAAGGATTTAATCAAATATAATGAATGGTTATGATAGAAAAGAAATGTGATTTAATGGAAAGGTAATATTCCTAGATGAATCAAGATTAAGGGAATGATAACACTTAATATGTTCCTAGTGTTGGGATAATGTTGTTTTTATAAATATATGTGGGTTATGAATAATAAAATGGATTATACTAATTAGATTTTAACTAATTAAGGATTGGGTGAGAAATTGGTCTACATTATCATGGATAATGTTTACAACTTTTTTGAATTTAAGTAATATATCCAAAAATCATTGGAATAATAAATCATCTATTTTTTCAATAAGTTTTTATGGAAATTCATGTTATTACCATGTTTCAAGAGAATACATGATGAAGGTATTTACATTTTTTATGTGAAAACTAATATATACCTTATGAAATATGGGGGATCAATATTAAGCTAATTATGATAAATTTTGTGACTTTATTCATAAATTTTATGAATTTCATCTTCTAGAAGGGTTTTAAGATTTTAACAATTATAGAATGGTTTATGTAAAACATTATATGTGGTTTTGGAGATTAATGTATTATCTCACCATATGAGTATTTTTTAATAATAGAAAACTTTTTCTAGACATTTTTTGTGATGTTAACTAAAGACATATGGAATGACCAATATAACGAACCATCCTTTACATACATTGTTATTACTTCAGAATTGAAGCACACTTATTACAACATATAACAAAACCAGGATAGGACTGTATAGGTATAGAGTCTTTAGAAACTGGGAAACATAAACAACTGGTTCATAAAGCATCTACTTTGCCTTCCATTTATTTCATCATATCTAGAGTCCCTTTTGGCATATCCTACTTAATAACCTTCTTCCTGACCTAGGGAAAGAAAACATACAAAAGGGTGAGCTCAAATGCTCAGTAAGGGTAGACAAAAGAAATATCAATCACATCATATACATAAGAACATAAATTTTGGAAATCTTAACAAGCAAAAGAGATCATAATTTCATAACATGGGATAAATCATGGTAGTGAAATGTAATCCCAATAATCATAACTTAAAACATGAAACTTTGTGGAATAAACACATAATCATAGAGAATCATTTCTTATTTGTCAAGACTCACTTCCAAGACTATCTTAGTGGATAAAGTCCATTTTTGAACCGAGTTCACTCCTCATTTCAGTTCTGTTTCACTAAACCAGTTTAACCTGCCGTTCCATCCATGTCTATCTCATGAGATATAAAATCTTTACCCAATGCATTGGAGGGAGATATAGGTCCCACCCATCTCATAATGATACCATTATTATGTGTTCCACAAAATCATAAATCATACATCATTGCATAACTCATGTAATAAAAATGGGATTCTTAAACAACATTACATCATAAAACAATTCATATAAGATAAAAGAATTCATATAAATAATTCCATCACAACATAATCAAATCAATGTAATAATAGGGATAGAAACAGAACCCTATATTATCTTATATGGAAAATAATTTTGATAAAACACTTGAACTCCATTCTTGAGGAAAATATCCTTTCTACTTCAAAAACATTTTCCTTTCTTAACATGTCATACAATTTTAAACTAAAAGAAGTTGATTAAAAATAAACATGAAAACTTGTAATAGAAGCTTCATGGAAATAATGTTTTAAAAATCCATTCATGCCGTATAAGTTAAAAAAATATTCTTCTCATACTTTTGTCGAAAAAGTAAAAAAGTACCTCGTACGAAAAACAAAAAAAATATTCATTTCATATCTTTTACTAAAAACTCACCGAAGGGTAAAATTGGATTTGAACAATTTTAGGTGGATGGAAACAATATTACATATTGAAGAAACATGGATGTGGATGATAAAATACACCCCAGTAAATACCAAAGTATAAACAATCTCGGATAAAATGAGATTGTGATATTTTCCCATACCTTTGGTCTGATTTGCTTTGTAAGTGTATGAACCTCCTGTATAATGATTTAAATAATGTTATTGACTTATTACAGAATCATACATATTTTTATGATATCATATATGGTAATATTTTATAGCTTCTTATTAGTAATATTTCATTACTACTTGTTATTTGGGTGTTTATTACTTTTTGTTTCTATGCATGTTTTGTCGAATAAATTCTTATTTTTATTTTTAGGTTATAGATACCTCATTTCCAGAATGGTATTAGTGTAACATATATCATATTCATTCATTCAATTCATTTATATAATAATTATGCAATGAAGATCATGTAGAACGAATTGCATCACATCGTGGAGACGGTATTCCGTACGTACGCACGAGCGATGATATCGTTCCCATGATCGTGGAATTTTATTGGAGTATATATATATTATTTCAGAATCAATACAACTTTACAATAATCATATATAGTTATTTATTATCACTGTTATACCCATCCAATTAAAGTGGTGAGGGAAAATAGATTGCACCACGGTGTAGAGACGGTATTCTGTATGTACACACGCGTGGTGATTTCGTTTTCTGTAGGGTGGATAGATGGTGAAATAGGGTTGTTTCATACATATAATAACATATCAGTATATGAGTTATTCTGATGTTATTACTTCATAATGAAACAACTAAAGAAGAAGAAGTGGAAGATGAAATAAATATGAAAGAATCGGTAACGGGCATTACCTCTTCTTTGAAGCGCCTCTTTCATACCTCCTCTTCGGGCACTAAAATTGGTCTTTGAAGAAGACCAGGACCTCTAGGATGTATCTAGGGAAGTGTAGAGGAGATATTGGCATGGGTTGTCTGAGCATTAAGGCTCAATGTGGTGTGAGGAAGAGAGCAAGGAGGTGCCCTTTTTTAAGGGAGGAGAGGGGCACCTTTGGAATAACTAAAAATATTATTTTATTATAAAGTCAAATTCGGTTTTAATAGCTCTAAATTGATATATTTTGAAGCTAAGGTGGGGAGGGGTCAAACGTATCTCATCCAATAGAATTTATACAAGTTTACTTATCAATTCTAACCTTATCATTTATATTTAACTTTAAGTTAGATAATTTAACTTTTACTGTGTCTTCTTGTTTTCTTACACTATAAGGTTAATAGACTTAATATATCAAGCCAAACGAACCCCAAGTTGTTTATTTTTAATATATATAACCATATATAAGTCATTTGGCCGAACCATAGATTTTTAGGAATAAAATAACAATTAATAATATATTATTTGTTTTAAAAACAATTTTATGTCAATTTTGACACTATTTGGTAATTGATTTTTGTGAAAATCATAACAGAATTATTAGTTCGAAAACGTTTAATTAAATCAATACTAACAATGCATATTAACATATAAAATTATTGTAATTTATAAAAAGTCTCAAATTACATTTATTTGGGTATTTATAACATCAATTATGTCAATATTTAATTAATAAGATAATTACTACATCATCATTGTATTATAAATAAATTATATTATATTATGTCTAAAAATTACAAATAAAATACCATTATGTATTAAATCGTATTATCTTTCTAATTAGAATTTATAGTCAAATATATCTTATGTATAACCTTATATTAAAAATTCTTTATTTATTAAACTTTGATTTTTACTATCTTAACCCTTCTTTAAATAAATTGATAATAAATGTCCTAATCTAATCCAAGTGGGCCTAAATGGTAATATTTCATTCCTAAGGTTTTTTTGGTCGAATTACACTTATCCAATAGAATTAAGACATGTGTTAGGGTAATAATAATATCATTTGTACCCTTAACGGCCCTATTTACTTTTAACCGTGGTAAAAAAAAGTAAAAAGTTACTATTCACAAAAATTATTTTCATCTCATTGAACAACATTTTAGTCCTTGATATTAACCATGTCTCTAGGATTTTCGAAATTCCCTTCACAGAAGCGGTAAAATTATGTTTTATGAAAAAATTTAGTTTTTTAACTACCACTTAGTGGTTTCACTATTCATCAAAAAATGAAAGTATCCAGAAAAATACAAAAAATTAGGCCTAAGATATATTTGATATTATGAATTCAGAAATGATGTTTATTTTACCAAATTCAAAACATATCAGTTACATTAAATAATTTAAAAATTAATTCCCGTCATCATGACAAATAGCTTGTTTTTAAGAGATAATAACTATCAAAAGATTAACACTTTTTTATGTCTGGTTCAAATGTGAAATTACATCCAATGAACAACATTGTATTAAATTGTAAAAATATATTCTAAATATACTTTAAAACCACTCAATTAAATAATTTATCACTATTAATTATTTCAATTAAAAAAGATGTTTTTAATTAAAATTTAATAATTTTCACTATTCATGAGAATATGAAAGTTATCTGAAAAGTACCAAAAATTCACCCTAATCTAATTTCGATATTCTGAATCCAAAAATGAAGTCCATTTTGAAAAATAAAATTTACAAAATTTCAAAAAGTGGTTATTACTATTCATAATGGCTTGTTTTAATAATATTTTAATAGCATATCGTTGTTTAGTAAAACTCGGTATTGCGTACGACGCAAGCTATCGAGGAAGGCCGTGGTTGCATGTAAAGCAAGCCAAGCTAGTGTTGTGTGTAGTGATAGATTACTTTGATGATTTATATAACATAAAAACAAAATATTTCTCATAAAAGTCTCGGGTGTTACATTCTACCCCCCTTAAAATGAATTTCGCCCTCAAAATTCATCACTTTGTAACAAAAAGATGAGGATACCTCTCCCTCATCATATCCTCAAGCTCCCATGTAGCTTCTTCTAATTGTTGGTTCCTCCATAAAACTTTCACCAAGAGAGTGGTCTTATTCTGTATGACTTTTTCGCTACGATCTAGAATCTCTATCGGCTGTTCTTCATAAGAAAGATCTTGATCCAGCGGTACAACTTTTGAGCTAAGTACATGTGAAGGATCAGGTATGTACTTTCTCAGGAGAGATACATGGAACACATCGTGAACTTGAGAGAGATTCAGTGGAAGTTCCAATCAGTAAGATACCTTTCCAATACGATCCAGTATTTCGAAAGGACCGATATATCTAGGGCTCAACTTCCCCTTCTTTCCAAATATCATGACCCTCTTCCATGGAGATATTCGTAAGAACACTTTATCACCCACTTCAAACTCTAGGTCTTTTCTTCCGTTGTCGTCATAACTTTTTTGCCGACTCTGAGCTGCTCCTATGTGTTGTTGAATAGATCAGACCTTTTTTTACATCTCATCAACAAGATTAGGTCCTAATAGCTTTCTTTCCCCAACTTTATCCCAGCAAGTTGGAGTCCTACATTTCTTTCCATAGAGAGCTTCATAAGGAGCCATCTGAATACTGGAGTGAAAGATATTATGATAAGAAAATTCCACCAAAGGTAGGTGTTGATACCAACCACCTTTGAAATCCATAGAGCAATCTCTCAACATATCTTCTATAGTTTGAATTGTCCTCTTAGACTGACCATCTATCTGAGGATGATAAGCAGTGCTGAAACTCAACTCTGTATCTAGATTATGCTGAATAATTTTCTCAAACTTCAAGGTAAACATCAGATCCCGATCAGATATAATATAAATTGGTACTCCATTCAATCTTACCACTTCCTTTACATATATCCTGGCAAGCTGATCTAGAGATAAATCCTCTCTAATAGCAATGAAGTGTGCAGACTTTGTAAGACGGTCAACTATGACCCAGATAAAATTATTGCCTTTGGATGTTTTAGGAAGTCTGGTGACAAAGTCCATAGTGATGTTTTCCCATTTCTATTCGAGTATGGGTAATTTTTGTAACATCCCCTTAGACTTCTGTCTCTCAGCTTTAACTTGCTGAAAAATCAAGCATCGAGAGACATATTCAGCAACATCTCTTTTCATGCCATCCCACCAGAAGTACTCTTTCAGGTCCCTATACATCTTCGTGCATCCAGGATGAATAGAGAATGAAGAACTATGAGTCTCATCTAGTAGCTCCTTCTTTAATTCTGGGATGGGAGGAACACAAACCCGATTCCTGAACTTTATTATCCCATCACAATCAAGGTTGAATTCAGGAATATTTCTCACCTTCTTTTGTAACTCTACCTCTTCTTTTTGTTCCTCTTTAATTTTCACATGTATAGATGGTTGAACATTCATTTGAGAAAGATAAGATTTTCCCACTTCCTTTATAATTCCAAGATCCATCCTTTGTAAATCCATAAATATTGGATCTTTTGTGATCCTCATCATGGATAAACTGGCATGGTCTTGTTGACTTAATGCATCTGCCACCTTGTTTGCTTTCCCAGGGTGGTAATGAATTGAGCAGTCGTAATCCTTAATCAGCTATAACCATATTCTTTGGTGCATATTCAGCTCCTTTTGTGTGAAAATATACTTTAAACTTTTATGATCAGTATAAATGTCACACCTTTCTCCATAAAGATAATTACTCCAAATCGTTAATTCAAAGATTACCGCAGCTAACTCCAAATCATGTGTTGGATAATTTTGCTCATGGATTTTCAACTGTCTTGAGGAATAAGCTATCACCATATCATTTTGCATTAAAACACACCCCAGACCCTTCTTGGATGCATCACTGTAGATCACAAACATTTCTCCACTATAAGGCAGTGTGAGTACAGGTGCACTGGATAACCTTCTTTTCAACTCCTTCAAATTCTCTTCACATTCCTCCGTCCAAACAAACTTAACTCCATTCTGAGTCAACCTGGGGGTGGATTATATAATCGTGAAAAATCATTCACAAAAGGTCGATAATATCCAGCCAAACCAAGAAAACTTTGGATCTCAGTTATTGTTCTTGGTCTCGACCATCTTTCAATAACCTCTTTTTTTTTCTGGATCCATAGATATCCCCTCTTTTGAGATTATGTGACCCAAAAATGAAACTTTTTGAAGCCAAAATTCACACTAGGTAAATTTGGCATAAAGCTTCTCATTTCTCAGGGTCTTCAATATAATTCTCAAGTGATCTTCATGTTCTTCCTTGATCTTTGAATAGACAAGAATATCGTCTATAAAGACTACCACAAACTGATCAAGATAGTCTCTAAAGACTCTATTCATCAGATCCATTAAGATAGCAGGGGCATTAGTAAGACCAAATGGCATCACTATAAATTCATAGTGTCCATAACTTTTACAGAAAGTCGTCTTTGGTATATCCTCCCTTTTGACCCTTAATTGATGATACCCTGAACGAAGATCAATCTTCAAAAAGTATTAAGCTCCTCGTAGTTGGTCAAATAAGTCATCAATGCACGAGAGAGGATATTTTTTCTTGATAGTGATCATTTAAAGTTCTCGATAATCAATTTAGAGTCTCATTGATCCATATTTATTCTTAACAAACAGAATAGGTGCTCCCCAAGGTGACACACTAGGGCATATGAATCCCTTATCAAGATTCTCTTGGAGTTGCTTCTTCAATTCCTGCAACTCAATTGGGGCCATTCTATAAGGTGTCTTTGAAATAGGAAAAGCACCAGGTACGAGTTCTATTGAAAACTTAACTTCACTATTTGGTGGAAGACCCGGCAATTCCTCCAGAAAGACATCATCAAACTTCCATACAACGGGCATATTCTCAATCGAGAGTTTCTCTCTATCCATTTGTGTTAATTAACCCTCATTTAGTGGAATCAAGACCCATAAGATGGATGAAATTTCCACTTGAAGGTTATGTTCATCCTTGCATCGATAGACGATCATAGATTGATCTGGAATATGAAATGTGACTTCCCTTATTTGGAAATTGATATGAGATCCGTATAAAGAAAGCCAATCCATGCCAAGAATCACATCAAATTCCACTATAGAAAGGATCACAAGATTTGCAGGAAGCACTTTCCCACAAACATCAATCGGGGAAGAATTATAAACATTTGATGCGACTGTTTTTCCAACAGGTGTTGTCACAGCTAACTCAACATCTAATTGTTGAGGTAATATGTTGATACCCTTAGAAAAATATTCAGAAATAAAAGAGTGGGTGGATCTAGAATCAAATAAAACATTTGATACTTTAGAGTGGATGGTAAGTGTACCTTTCACCACATCGTTATCGTACTCCACATCGCTGATAGAAATTGCATGTGACTTTCCTTTGTCTTTATCCTTAAAAGTTTGTTGACGTCGGCCATCATCATCAACCCTTGGATTTGGGCATTGATTGGCATAATGCCCCATCTCCTTGCACTTGAAACATTAAAGTGTAGTAGGTTCATTCTTTGTATCCCTTCCTTTATTTTCATCATTATACATCTTCTTCCCATCATTGTGGCCTTCAAATGCCCGATGACCTTCCTTTCCACATTTAAAACATTTAATTTTCCCTTTAAGACAACTCCCTCCATGTTTCTTTCCACACTTTGAGCATAAGGGAAAGCTCATCTTCTTTTCAGTGTGCTCTTTAGATTTTCCTTTGAATTCCATTTTCCTCTTCTTATCAAACCCATATGACTGATGGGTTACTCTAATCTCCATATCAACATTGAGAGCACATCAAACAATTTCCTCTTAGATATTGATGTCCCTTATGGCTAAGGTCATTCGAAGACTTGGTTTTAAGCCACTAAAGAATCGATCGATCTTACTCTCAGGTTGGATAATAATACCAGAAGCGTACATTGCAAGTCTTGTAAAATTTGCTTTATAGGTACCAATAGATTCATCATCCTTTTTCTTTAGTTAAAGCAACTATTTCTTCATCTTTGTTTGGAGAATACGAGGGAAGTACTTATTGAAAAATAAGATCTTGAACTCGTCCCATTCCATGGACTCAATTTCATCCCTTTGCCTCATATTCTTAATAAGATTACACCATTGATCAACATCTCCTTCCAAATGATACACTACTAGGATGACTTTATCATGTTCAGAACATTGAAGAACTGGAAATATCTTTTCAGAAGTACTAATCCATTGTTCAGCAAATAATGGATCAGTAGACCCACTGAATGAAGGTGGACGCTGCCTCATGAAGGATTCAACAGAATGTTGCTCCTTCCTTTGCTCATTTGGAAGTCCTGCATGATTCATAGCTTGAGAAAGTTGTGTGATCATGGCTACAAGATTTTTCATTCCAGCTCCCAAAATGTTTGGTTGCTCAGGGGGACAAATATTGCATTTCCCGTCGCATTCCGCATTAACACGGTTCCTTCGAGTTCCATCCATTGACTAAAACCATGAAGAATAGTGTGAGCAACACTAATTATAATAGGAAAACCACACAATCAAGAATAAAATTTCACACTTAAGGTCTTATCCAAGGTTATTCATGGTCATTTATAAAACTCTATGATTGGGTTCTATGCTTAGACTTATCCTTAGGTTTCTTACTAAGGATTTCACATCCTAGTTTTCAAAGGTTGGCTATACCTTTCCTCTGATACCAACTATAACGACCCATACTTTACATACATTGTTATTACTTTAGAATTGAAGCAAACTTATTACAACATATAACAAAACCAGGAAAGGACCGTGTAGGTATAGAGTCTTTAGAAACTGAGAAACATAATCAACTGGTTCATAAAGCATCTACTTTTCCTTCCATTTATTTCATCATATCTATAGTCCATTTTGGCATATCCAACTTAATAACCTTCTTCCTAACCTGGGGAAAGAAAACATACAAAAGGGTGAGCTCAAATTCTCAGTAAGGGTAGACATAAGAAATATCAATCACATCATATACATAAGAATATAACTTTTGGAAATCTTAACCTGCAAAAGAGATCATAATTTCATAACATGGTATAAATCATAGCAGTGAAATGTAATCCCAATAATCATAACTTAAAACATGAAACTTTTTGAAATACACACATAATCATAGAGAATAATTTCTTATTAGTCAAGACTCATTTCCAAGACTACCTTAGTGGACAAAGTCCATTTCTGAACCGAGTTCACTCCTCGTTTTAGTCCTATTTCACTGAATCGGTTTATCCTGTCGTTCCAGCCATGTCTAACTCATGAGATATAAAATATTTACCCAATGACTTGGAGGGAGATATAGGTCCCACCCATCTCATAATGATACCACTCTTATGTGTGCCACAAAATCATCAATCATACATCATTGCATAACTCATGTAATAAAAATGGGATTCATAAAAAACATGACATCATAAAACAATTAATATAAGATAAAATAATTCATAAAAATAATTCCATCACAACATAATCAAATAAATGTAATAATAGGAATAGAAACAGAACCCTATATTATCTTAGATGGAAAGTAATTTTGATAAAATACTTGAACTCCATTCTTGAGGAAAATATCCATTCTACTTCAAAAACATTTTCCTTTCTTAACATGTCATACAATTTTAAATTAAAAGAATTTGATTAAAAATAAACATGAAAACTTGTAAAGGAAGCTTCTTGGAAATAATGTTTTAAAAATCCATTAATTCTGTATACGTTAAAAACATTCTTCTCTTACTTTTGTCGAAAAAGTCGAAAAGTACCTCATATGAAAAATGAGAAAAGATTCCTTTCATATCTTTTACTAAAAACTCACCGAAGGGTGAAATTGGATTTAAAAAATTGTAGGTGGATGGAAATAGTATTACATATTGATGAAACATGGATGTGTATGATAAAATACACCCCGGTAAATACCAAAGTATAAACAATCTCGGATAAAATGAGATTGTGATATTTTCCCTTACCTTAGGTCTGATTTGCTTCGTAATTATCCGAACCTCATGTATAATGATTTAAATAATGTTATTGACTTATTCTAGAATCATACGTATTTTTATGATATCATATATGGTCATATTTTATAGCTTCTTATTAGTAATATTTCATTACTACTTATTATTCGGTGTTTATTACTTTTTGTTCTTATGTGTGTTTTGTCGAATAAATTATTATTTTTCTTTTTAGGCTATAGATACCTCATTTCAAGAATGGTATTAGTGTAACATATATCATATTCATTAATTAAATTCATTTATATAATCATTATGCAATGAAGATCATGTAGAATGAATCGCATCACATCGTGGAGACGGTATTCCGTACGTACGCATGAGTGATGATATCGTTCCCATGATCGTGGAATTGTATTGGAGTGTATATATACTATTTCAGATACAACACCACTTTATAATAATCATATATAGTTATTTTTTAGCACCTTTATACCCATCCAAGTAAGGTGGTTATGGAAAATAGATTACACCACGGTGTGGAAATGGTATTCTGTATGTACGCACCCGTGGTGATTTCGTTTTCCATAGTATGGATAGATGGTTAAATAGGGTTGTTTCATACTTCTAATAACATATAAGTATATGATTGATACTTATGTTATTACTTCATAATGAAATAACTAAAGAAGAAGAAGTGGAAGAAGAAATAAAGATGAAATAATCTGTAACGGGCATTACCTCTTCTTTGAAGTGCCTCTTTGAGACCTCCTCTAAGGGCACTAAAATTGGTCTTTCAAGAATACCAGGACCTCTAGGATGTTTATAGGGAAGTGGATAGGAGATATTGACAGGGTTTTTCCAAGCATGAAGGCTCAAAGTGGTGTGAGGAAGAGAGGGAGGAGGTGCCCTTTTATAAGGGAGGAGAGGGGTACCTTTGGAATAACTAAAAATATTATTTTATTATAAAGTCAAATTCGGTTTTTAATAGCTCCAAATTGATATATTTCGAAGATAGGTGGGGATGGGTAGAAATCCTCTCATCTAATAGAATTTAGACAAGTTTAGGTATCAATTGTAACCTTATTATTTAGATTTAACTTTAAGTTAGATAATTTAACTTTTACTGTGTCTTCTTGTTTTCTTACACTATAAGGTTAATAAACATACTATATTAAGCCAAAAGAACCCCAAGTTGTTTATTATTAATATATATAACCTTATCTAAGGAATTTTTCCGAACCTTAGATTTTTATGAATAAAATAACAATTAATAATATAGTATTTGTTTTAAAAACTGTTTTATGTCAATTTTGACAGTATTTGGTAATTGATTTTTGTGAAAATCATAACAGAATGATTAGTTAGAAAACATTTAATTAAATCAATAATAACATTTCATATTAACATGTAAAGTTATTGTAATTCATAAAAAGTCCCCAATTATATTTATTTCGGTATTTATAAAATCAATTATATCAATATTTCATTAATAAGGTAATTACTTCATCATCATTGTATCATAAATAAATTAAATTATTTTAAGTCTAAAAATTATAGATAAAATACCATTATGTAGAAAATCTTTTTATATTTCTAATGAATATTTATAGTCTAATTTATCTTATGTATAACCCTATATTAAAAATTATTTAGTTATATAACTTTGATTTTAACTATTTTTACCCTTCTTTAAATAAATTGATAATAAATGTCCTAATCTAATCCAAGTGGGCCTAAATGGTCATATTTTATTCCTAAGGTTTATTTTGGTCGAATTACACTTATCCAATAGAATTAGGACATGTGTTATGGTAATAATAATATCATTTTTACCCTTAACTACCCTATTTACTTTTAACCGCGGTAAAAAAAAGTAACAAGTTACTATTCACCAAAACTTATTTTCATCTCATTGAACCACATTTTAGTCCTTTATATTAACTGTGTCTCTCGGATTTTCAAAATTCCACTCAAAGAAGCGGTAAAATTATGTTTTATGAAAAAATTCAGTTTTTTAACTACCACTTAGTGGTTTCACTATTCATCAAAAAATGAAAGTTTCCAGAAAAATACCAAAAATTAGACCTAAGATATATTTGATATTATGAATTCAAAAATGTTGTTTATTTTAAAAAATTCAAAACATATCAGTTACATGAACTAATTTAAAAATTAATTCCCGTCGTCAAGACAAATAGCGTGTTTTAAGAGATAATAAATATCAAAATATTGACACTTGTTTATGTCTGGTTTAAATGTGAAATTACATCCAATAAACAACATTGTATTAAATTGTTAAAATATTTTCTAAATATACTTTAAAACCACTCAACTTAATAATTTATCACTATTAATTATTTCGATTAAAAAGGTTGTTTTTAATTAAAATTTAATAATTTTTACTATTCATCAGAGTATGAAAGTTATCCGAAAAGTACCAAAATTTCACCCTAAGCTAATTTCGATATTCCAAATCCCAAAATGAAGTCCATTTTGAAAAATAAAATTTACAAAATTTCAAAAAGTTGGTATTACTATTCATAACGGCTAGTTTTAATAATATTTTAATAGCATATCGTTGTTTAGTGAAACTCGGTATTGCGTACGACGCAAGCTATCGAGGAAGGCCGCGGTTGCATGTAATGCAAGCCAAGCCAGTTTTGTGTGTAGTGAAAGATTCCTTTGATGATTTATATAACATAGAAACAAAATATTTCTCATAAAAGTCTCAGTTGTTACAACCAATCATTCCATTTATGGATCTCATGATCTGGTAATTCTTCATGAATGAAAAATTCACCTTCACTTCTTGTAATGATAGATGAAGTAGAAATTCTTTTAAGGAACTAAAAAGGGTGATATTTTTCTGAAATCATGTAAGTGTACCTTCTCATAAATAGTCAACATCTTTAGGAAAAGGGTCACAAAATAAAATTTTCTCCCATTATCATTAATTTTTAAGATATCAATGGCATTTTTAAAGCCTCTTTGGGTTGTAGATTTGTGATCTTTAACATTCTCATAACAATATCTTCTATCATTCTCCCATATAACATTATAGTTTCTTTATCTTTTGTTGTCATGTTTCCACATACCACCTATGTTCTTATATATGGAAACCTTGTTATCAGTTACATTGGGTAACGGTTATGTTTCCAACATTCCCTTTTTAAAGAGAGCTTTAATATTAATTTCTATGATGTGGGTTTCTATGAAATAAATAATAATTTATTAAACCATTGAAAACTCATGACAATTTCAAGGGAGAAATTAATTTTAAGGGGATAGAGCGTAATACCTCAAGATTTTGTGTAATTGTTTTTTCGAATTAATTTAATCTTGTCAATATTTTATCATTTCACACATCAGTAAATATATATTATTTCATATGAAAGCCCAATTTTATTCATTATTTATAATTAAAAACCAAGTCTATCTTGCACAATATAAAACACATATATTAGATTTATCTATAGGAAATATAATTTTTGTTTTTTTAACACGTAATGCTACTTTCCTTTGATAAGTTACGTGACACGCAAGACCTATTTTTACCAATCTATAATGTATTATTAATATTGTTATTATAATTATATTTTATTTTTCACCTAGATAATTTAATGGTTGTTATGAATAAAATTAACTAAATTATGGAAATATTGTTTACACATGAATAAAAGAATATTTATTTGGTGACCAATTAACTTGAACTGAAAATTAAACCATCTCTATAATATAAGAAATTGTTTTTTTGGAAAACTCTATTTATACAATCAAACAGGTTTTACCTAAATATATCATTTAACGAATATTCATATATTAAATTAACAAAAAATCCATATATTATTTTTATTAAACTATTTAATGTTCATTATATGTGATTTCTAGAAAAGAGATAAAAATACATCCAAATTTACTCATAATGTTATATACTCATTCTAAAAGGTAATTTTACCTCCTTTTAATAGAATGCTTATATTAAGTCTAATTTTTAAAAAATATATAAATAATATTATACAAAATAAACTTCACATTTTATTTTTTATATAATCTTTTATTTTTTGTTATTTTTTGGTATTTGTTTGAGAAGATTCATTTTTTGATTGATAGTGAAAAGGAACTAAATTTTAATTTGAAAAATTATTTTTAATATAATATATTTATATAGATAAATTATATTTCAATTTATTTTTAAAGTATAACTATATTAATTATAAATAAATTAATCCAATTTAGGTCATTGGAACCAAATCCACATTGAAATTGGATATTAAATCATTTCAACATTCTGAACTTTTTCACTTTAAAAACATGTTGTCACATCCCATCCGTAGGACAAATATTAAATTTTCTTCTACCAATTATTCATTTTGAATTTGTAAAAATGATTCCATAATAATAATGAGAACAATTTATAATTTAAATTAGGTTTATTTTATTTTTTTACCAAAACAATTAGTGAAAAAAAATTAAAATCAATTATAGGAATTAAGGTAAAAATTAGTTTACTTAGTGGTTATGAATTAACTTAAGGGGCCAAATAACCTAGTCACGTGTCCTAAATATAGTTTCAAGACATATTTTTACAACATTATTCATTTTATATAAAATTGTGAATTATTGGATGCACATGATGTATGGAATACCTATCAACAGTTTTTATATTTTTTATATTTACACAAATATCACTCCACCACTATAAAAGGGAACTCACCCCCTCACTTATTCACACCTATAAATAAATATTTCTAGTCAAATACATACCCAATTATCCTCCAAACATACCTAAATTAATTCTAGAGGCCTCACTTTCATTATGAATCCATCCAAGGATCCCTTTGGTACAATCCAAAAGGAGTTACCCAATGAATAGGTAACATCCTTCCACTTTAACTTTTGTTTTTTTCTTATCTACCCCCTCAATTATTCTTATTCAATGATTATATAATAACTTAAGTATCGAAATTATCATGATATATCTTTATATTAATTTACTTACCTACACCCACACAAACTTTCATCAAATGGGATATGCAATCATCGTTCGTGTGTACGGAGGACTACCGCTTCATGAACTAATGTTGTTTGTTCTTCCGTTACCACCTTTCAAGTTTTAGAATAATGATGGAATCACATTTTTTATATGATATTTATGATTTCTTTATTATTTTTTAGTAATTATATAACACATTCCTTCATGATTTACATTGTTTAGGAATATGATAACTTCATTTGTGGACGTTTGAACTACCACCTCCTCAAAGCGATGTGATTTGTTCAATCATTACTTGTAATATATTAAATATGGATATAGTAAATGTGTATAATATATATTAAATAATAATTTTAATGTAATGGTAATATATATCTATACATATATATATTCATATATTTCATTTACTTTATTTCTTTCAATACGATAAGAAAATATAAATAATGTTCATGCATAAGTATGACACGCCATCTCCATGAATGGTGTATTCCATTTCATATTTGTATCATTTATATATTTATATATAGAGAAAGAGTGTGCGTGTCTGGAATATTTATATAATGTTTCAAATTATGTAAATAATTAAATCATTATCTAATTAATAGGATAAAAAATAATGAGTCAAAACATATAAAAACAATGAGGTTATTACCTAAAATGTAACTTTAGCAGGAAAATGTTATTAAATATGTAATATAAAGTGATAATAAAATCATATATGGTATGATATATAATAATATGATTATTTTTAACATTTATAAGAAAATTATATTTATTATATAGTAGTTATGAACATATATGATTAAAATCAATACTTAATATAAGGGAATTCTTAACTCAATTTGCATTTATTGAGTTAAACATTTTTTCCATTGGTTTTGTTATTCCAAGAATATATGGGTAATTAACTGATATTTTTTATAAATTAATTTTCAATTTTTTTTATTTATTTACTTTTGTCACATGTAATTATTTCATTGATTTATTCTCACTTCAATTATACGATATTTGAATCAGTTTTCTCAGATCACTTTTATTTCTATGAGATTTATTTTATATTCACCACTTATTCATGTTTTGTGGTGTATATAATACCCTATGAAATTTATATAATTAATATAATTTATTTAAGGATACAAAAATATTAAATCGATTGTATTCTATCATGGATATCAATGTTAAAAAGTTACTCAAGTAGTAACGGGATTTCTAGTATCAATTTTATTTTTACAAGACTTATTACTTATTCACCACTAATTTATTTTCTGTTATGTATATACTACTCATCAATTAATTTTATGATTAATATCATACAATTTGTGGTTATTTAAATTTAAATTTCATTATCTCTATTTTATGGTGTTCATAGTTCAAATGTTACCAAATCATAAGGTAATTTTTGTCTCAAATTTCCTTCTTTGAGACACATGTTGTGTTTTGCACCTACATTATTTTATGAGGTATATATAATAAACATTAAAATATTCTATCATGAATCTAATTATATCATTATATTTTAATATTCATGTAATTTTATTATCTCATGTGTATTATGAGTAAAAATTGCCTATGTGGTAATAGTTTATTGCTATAATATCAGTATTTATTGAGATTGTTTACAGATCTTCTGTCGTTAAATATATTTTATAATGAATATGTAAAGTACAATCATGAAATTTATTATACTCTAACTGTTTATTATATATTCATGTATTTATACCTTTTTCCACTATTTTTACTTAATATAATTAATAAAATGTTATTAATACAATCTTACATTATCTCTATCCTCGGTCGAAAATATATCTTCTTATAAATTGATATTTTCTGACAATGTCTTGAAATATTTTATATTATTATCCTATAATAATTGAAACAAATTTTTTCCCTTCTTTAATTTCCTATGATATGTTTTTTTATGTTTCTTTTTATAAGATTTACAACCAGGTCTCTTTTATAATCTTTTTACGAAGAAAAAGGAATGTTTTTAATGTACGGATTTTTCTGATGGAATGATTGTCATCTCTTTGAATCATCCCTTGAAAGGTTAAAGTGATTGTTTTATATAAGAAAAAAAATCCCTAATATTCTTTAAATTTATTATTCTTAACATGGTTTTCTAAGGAAAGTGTTTTCAAAAAAATCATACTTCTATTATAATTTTTCAAGGAAAAAGGGATTTAAAAATGTTATCAAGCTTCTTTTATATGATTCTAAGGAAAAGGGTTTTAAAAAAAAAATTCAAGAATCCTTTTTATTTTATAAACATTATTTTCAATGAAATATTTTTTCAAAATGTTTCAAATATTCCATTATAAGTTTTCATGGAAAAAGTTATTCAAAATTTTTTCAAACTTACATTATATTTTTTTCAGGGTTATTTTCAAATAAAATGGTTTTCAACAAAATTATGTTTTATAGACATTTTTATCAAATAAAATGAGATATTTCCCTTAAGAGATGTTTATAAACGATACTTCAAAAAAATTACTTCTAAGATGCAATCTGTTGGTGTTACACATTCCATTCCTTGTATATGATCCAAGGGTTCCATTCATATTATTTCTCTATATAGTTTATGATTTCAATGAATGATGTTTATGAAACCCATTTCTCTTTAATGGGTTATATTTTTATGAATAACACTTATATTTCACCAGTTATATTAATATAAAACCCTTTTCTTTTCAGGGGTTATACTTAGTTGAAATTATTAGGAAAAGTTTCTCTTTTCCATAGGTTATGATATGATGATATGTTCATGATATCAAATTCATTTAAGGGGATTTGATATAATTATTTATGACCATGTGGAACACATTTATATGGTTTTATTATGAGCTGGGTGGGACTTGTATCACCTTCTAATTCATTGGGTAAATATTTATATCTCAAGATATGGATATGGCTGGAATGGGGAGTGGACATGGTTCTTTAAAGGATGTTTCCCTATAAGATGGTATCAAGAGTGAACCTTGACTTCTAATATGTTCATGGGAGTGAACCATGAATACCTAGGTTGTTTGGGTAGTAATAATATTCCACTAATATGGCCTTGTAATTAATCCTTTACAACTTTGGAAATAATTTTTTATTATTATGTGTCTACCATAATTCCATGTATTATTCCTATGTCATGATTTCATGGATTATTCTCTTGATTACCTTATGACTCATATCATATAAACATAAACTCATCATGTGTTGAATCATTTATATTATATTTTTTTTGGGTAATATCTTAAAATTAAAATATCGTGTTCTCAAACCCTTATGGTCATGTTATTCAAACATATATCAATTGTTTACCCTTACTGAGAACCTGAGATCACACTTCCTAATGATTACTTTCCCCATGTTATGAATAAATGTTTTAGGTATGAGTACTTAAGGGGAGGATAATTAAAGGATATGTTGATGACCATTCACCAAGTAAGATTATTTTGTTTAGAAGATTTCAAATACACTAAACTATAAAGGTCCTCCGGGTTATACTTTTGTAATGTGTAGAATATTTATCAAAAAAATTAATATCCATTTATATTATGTGTGTGTCACTATGAGAAGGATGTGGTGGGTGGTGATTATACGTTGAAGTTTCCTGTCACATGCTCCTCATGCCAGATCATAAGGGAATCCCATACCCATTACATAAAGTATGATTACAATTTAATATCATTTAAAAGGATGTGTTGTGTGGGGATTATGCATTGAGATTACCATTTAGTATTCCTCATGTTAGGTCATTATAGAATCCCATTTATATTCCATGGAGTATTAGTAGAGTTTAACATCATGTGGAAGGACATACTGTGTAGGGATTATATATGGAAGCTACCTATTAATCAACCTAGTGTTTGATAATGAGGGCATCTCAGCCTACTGATAGGTCGTGGAATATGATTTGGGATTAAAAAATATCAATAGTCCCATGGTTTGTATTTGGTGGTAATATCATTATTATTAAATGAGGCATCTTACGATTGATGCATAATCTATAACTAGTGTTTCACTAGAAGAATCCTATTACTGATATTGAGGGTGTGATATAGTTTAAATTCATGTAGTGAGTACTTCTGGGAATCTCATGCTTGATGTATAAGGAATATTGTGTTTGTCCCATGTGGCATCCTATGTGTGCCATATATGGTATTCTATAGTACAAATTCATCTATTGGGGACTAATGGGAATCCTGCGTTTGACGCATAAGAAATTTCATGTTTATTAAATGAGGTATCCGATGTTTTTTATATATGGTATTCTACAGTTTAAATTCATTTAGTGATAACAACTAAATGTCTTCCCATGATCATTTCATGATGCATATTATTATTGAAACATAAGGAATCTTTTTTATTTTTATATATTGTATATAGGAGTTTAAATTCTTATAGTGAGTACTACGTAATGTCACCTCATGATCATGGTATGAGGCATCCTATAGTTGAAAAATAATGCATCTCAATTTTTTGATAGGAGGAATAATTTGTTTTTTATATAGGGTATTCCACAATTTATTGTCATGTTGTGAGGACTATTATATAGAAGAAACCCAAATAATGGTTACTATGGGACTTACGAAAGAGCATCCATTTTTGGTTCCACATGACATGGGAGCCAGGTGGTGAGTTTCTAGATGTTTCTTGAGGATTGTATAAACTCAAGGTACTTAGATAATCCAAGAGAAGAATCTCAACTCATTACATGGTAAAGGTTCTAAGAGGATTTTATCGAATCATGGTATTTAGGGTGTTGGGGGTACTGTAGAGGTGTATCTCAACTCATGGTAATATATGGGGTGGATGGTGGGGTATATATGGTGAATCCAAAAATTTCATTGACTTAACCTAAAATGATTGTGTTGAATGTGAGCCAGTGATGTTAGTGAAGGGACCAACCAATATTCTTGGGACCGAAACATGTTAATTATAATGACAGGGGTTGTGGGGGTGAAATCCCATCTTAGTATGGACCATTAGGAACATGTATGAAAGGATTGTCATGAAACTGTGTACATCATGGCACTATTGTGTGAAACAATATAGGTGGGCGAGATAATGGAAATGTTTATCACAACTATGGATTTTCTCACAATAAGAGAGTTGGCATGAGGCATGTAATACAAGATAAATTTTGGAAAACACTAGGTCACACAAATTTTTTAGTTTCATGCAAATAGGGTTGCAAAAATTATTGGATTTTTCATGAATTTTTTGTTTTCTATGTAAATAGTATCTCAGAAACAACTTTGTAGAATATTCCTACATAAAGGAGGCCATCTAGGTAATTTCACGAAACATTGGGAAATGGGGGTTGCATGAAGCACACAACTTAGATTTGCATGCCTGATATCTCCACCTAGAGGTCCTCCCGTGAATGGGGGTTTAATTCCATATTTATATGCATTTTCACCATGTTTTGAAATAATATCCATTTATCACACAACTTTGGGTGTTGGTGATTAACTATATAGAGTTATGTAAACAATCATTTGTCTCTAGAGGATGGATTTCTTAGGTTCAGAAATTTTGTAATGTTTTATGTAATTGCCTTTATCCCTATATGCCCTCTTTCTTATGCATGAAAACCCTCTGTTTGATTTCACCTTTCGCATGCAAGTAAGTCACATACCAAAATAGTGTGGTGCACACTTATTGGATATTTTCAAGAAAATTCCATCTTTGTTAGAGGTAAAATTTCTTACACATATAAATTACACACTTTATGTCACCTTTCATGAAATACTAATTTTCCCACAAAAATTAATGTTGTGATCACTTTTTGTAAATTTGTGTGCAAAGGAATTTTTCTCTGGAGGTCGGATTTCTTATGTGTTGAAAATAATTAATTAAAATTTCATTAATTGAAAAAAAATATTTGTGATAAAGAAATGGAGTAGCACATATTTTTTTAATTTTGTACAAAAATCCACACTTTTCTCTTGAATTGTTGAGGTTATCCATTATCGATATTCTGACTTCATACGGACATAGCATATGATCTATTACTATGTTCGATCTCAATAACGCATCAAATTAAAGCCTATGAAACTCTATATTCTACTAAATCAATATTTTAAATTTTTGTTCCATTAAATGATGTTTTTAATTGTTTTAACCCCCCCCCCCCCTTCAAATGGTGTCCAATGAGAATGATTTTTGGGAGGAAGATCATGTTAGAGGAAACCACTGGGGATAACACCTACCTAGGGTTACAATATAACATGGTAGAATTGATGTAACAACCAACTAAAATCTATAATCTAACGTGAGACATGATTGGTGTGGGAAATAATATAGAATATAATTTCATTCATATGTACGAGAGTGGTGAATAGGGGAAGATGTGTTAGGATCAGAATGAGACATCGATCACCATTAGTAGTGTCATGAAATGGACTGAATTCATACGAATGGTAAATTAATAAACCATGGGATCATCCTAACCATGGAATTTATAGGGATATAGGACAAGGTCCTTCTAAATATCTAACTCTATTTTCCAACATTTTCTATTTCATGAATGGTTTAACACCATGGGAATTGAATTACACATGAACAAAGAAGAATGGTGGGTGTGGGTCACAGTGCTCGATGTTTATAACACAAGGGGATTGTCATGATATTGTAGTATATTTGTGGAGAATGTTCAAAACAAAACATCCATATCATTTTATCATGTATAGTGACATGAAAATCTAGGGGCGTTCACTGACCATGTTGGAATCATGGGACCTATCATGAAATGCCATTCAATATTCTCTACGGTCTTTCCCCTTGACAGAATTTGATATATTTTATCTAGGAACTATATCCATTAGGAATCCCATTGGGACATGGATGATGATGATGATCTAGATAAATGGGCATGTGAATTTTGGATATGATGTGAGGGAATGTTTAGATGGATTCCGACACTGTTAGAATTACACCACCGTGTCTTTGAGAACATTTAGGATATGTGTATCTTTTTGAGTTAGGGTCAAACTCATATTATTGAGAGAGCGTCATCTTGGATACCAAATTATTTTCAATGAACATTAATTATGGGATTGGAGACTAGAACTATTGTAAAGGGATTCTCGAGAAACTTCTTAAGACACATCGTAGTTTTTACATCATGCAATAAATACAATAATTGTTTAGTTTATCATTATACGGCGTGGAAAATGAACATACTATTTAGCTTTGTAGAGTGAGGATGATGTATCTCATAGTTTAATTTTGTTTGATTGGTATGTGAATCCTTGTAGTTTTATGACTTTCAAATCAGACGTGTGAACAAATGCGAATAATGCATACTCGACCGGACTGTTGGAGGGAATATGAGGGTAGCACAATTCGAGATCTCCCTAGAGAGGTGTAGAAGAATCTATACTGATAAAAAATATTTTGGGGTGATCCACACATATATTATGGTCATGATAATTTGACAATTTATCCTAGTTTAAGGAACTAGGTCATGTACCATATGTTGGGCATCCCAAAAGGGGTATGTGAAATGATTTATAATGAAAAAACATTGTGAATTAATCTAAGGAGGCCCTAAATATAAAAATCATTCTCGTAGATTCTTCCACATGGTTTAATGTCATGGTTCTTGGACTATGAATCATATTTTAAGGTCATATAGTGTATAACATGGGCACCCTAAGGTTATTGACATGGCCCAAAGGGGTCATAACCTGATACATATCAATGGATAAGGGGGTACATATTTCATTGTGAAATATAAGGGGCATATTTCATGAATTTTCGGGTCATACTCCTCCGATCAATGGGGGTGGTGCATCTTGAAGTATCATGCATGACATCACATGAAGACTATTTTATGTGGAAGGAGGGTCCTTAGGAGGACACCTGGCATCCCAAAATAGATTCTTGAGAAATCTTACATGCATTAAAAAATCATGTGTATTTGACCATGGATTTTAGTTTAAGTTCATAGAATTTCGGCCATTAGAATTTAAAAAGGATATCTGTAGCATATAATATTGATAAACCTGTGTGAATAGTATACCATGGGAGGCCCAAATTCCTTTAAAACAATACTAAGGATACTTGTTCACTTTTTTTAGTCATGATTCTTAGACATTCACTTCTAGTTTAAGGTCATATATTTTGAACCAAGGGAGGAACTCATGTGTCTCAACCCTACATGAGAAAACCCCTTCTCAACTCCTAGGATCGCATGAGCCATTCTCGGTGAGTATAAGTATGTAGTTACAATTAATTAAATGAGATAATAAAATATGGAGAATAAGTGGGTGAAAAATCCCATGAGGATGGTCCAAAATCCCAAAACCTGATAATGAAATGTGAATAAACAATAGATATGGAACAACTATTGACCATGTTAGAAACACTGGTTCTATACACATTTTGGTTTAATAAAGGGAAAAAATGAAGGTTTGGGTATTGAATGAATTCAAAATCCAATATCCACTATTTAAGGCTGAAGATCCTTCAAGGCATTGGTTCAATATGGTAGGTGATGTTGTGTGTCATGATCAAATTTCTTTAGAGAGCCTTCTCAGACTGGGAGGATGATGGTTATTTAAATCATGGAAAATGTGAATCAGTGAATTAAAAGTAGGAAATGTCCTAGAAATTAGTCAATGAAGAGTATGGGCCTAAGATTAAGTACCTGATAATCACTATGTATCCTTTATGGATTTGAATCAATCCATATATTTTTTTGAGACATGGTGTGGTAGGAAAATGATGTTATAATGAGGATACATTATCAAATGAGAATATTGAATCCTATCATATTAGGATATGAGTAATCTCAAGTTTATACAGTGCAAGAATACAATTTAACATCATTATCTAAGGAATTTAGTGTTTTTTTCATCTAGTATTTTTCATACAGGTAATCCTAGGTTGATATAGTGTAAAATCATCCATTCTTCAGTGGCATCCCAAACATGTCTGAGGTAATAGTGCAGTTCAACATCTTGTGATGAGGACATCAAGGTTCTTGAACAGTGGTCTTCTCTTTCTTCCCTTCCCCATATTATTCTATGAGGGAATCATAGAATGCTGATTAGTCATGGTATTTGAATGGGGGTTATAACTGGAAGTAGTCATGTGGACATTTTGGGGTGATTTCACCATAGAAAATGGATGGTTTTGTGGAGAATATGATGAAAGTCTTAGATACTGTTACCCTATGCATCACTGTATATCCCATGAGGATAGGAATCAAGACACACATAGTTATGAAGGTGGATTAACATAGCTTAAGGTCATACGGTCATGACAATGGAAAATTGTTTAGAGTATTGTTGTTTTTACTATTGGAAATTTGTTTAAATTCATGTTTTAGGAACTTTAAAAGTGTTTTATCCATGAGTACATGAGAATCATGAAAGAGGTAGAACTTGACATTAATTATCCAAATAAAGCTGACATGCCAAACAAGTATCAGTAGATAAACAACACATAGTTTACAATCATATTGCTTGGCCTGGGGAAAAGGTAAAAAACTTGGTAACATTAATATACATGGAATGTGGTGTCTTTGGTCTCATGGAAACATATCAAGAATGGATATAGAAAATACCTAATGATAATTGATCAAAATTTGGCTTCCGCGCTACAAATTTGGCCCTAGGGTCAAAGGTTTGATGAATTTTTGACTGGGCCTAGAGATGAGGTTTTTGGATGTAAATATGTATCCCATGATGATGGGAATAAAGCCACGCATATTTCTCAAACATAGTGTGGTAGAAGACTAATAACAGTAGGGAAAATACTCTTTATTAAGTGAATTTGAGGCATCATATAGTTATCATGGGGAATCCTGTATTTGGGGTATGGGGTAATGACCATCTCTTATTCTGAGGCATACTGATTTAAGTCGGGGTTAGCATCATATCTTATTTATAATTAAAAAGGGATCATTATTTTAGATGGGTTAAGACTACCCATTATCTTCTTGAATTTATTATGTAATTATTTTTAGTTTAAAGTCATAAAACTCAGACAATAGTGGATCCCAATAGTTTATGTTCATAATGTGTGAACCTTTGATAGAGGATTCTCAAGAAGATATATATAGAGGGATAGATCTTCATAGTGGAAACCTAATTTGAATTTGGGCCTAGGGGTTCCTTCACCACACCACATATTCCGGATAATACACATATATAGTTTATGTTCATGATTCTTGTACTTGGACTCCATGTTTAAGGTTACAATGTTCAGACATGTGATGAAAATCTTGGATGGATATGTGCATTGTGGTGGAGTGAAAAACCCGATGTGAATGAGGTCCAAGTAGGACCAATCACACACAAAAAAAATACTAATATAACAATAATATTATTTAAATTCTTGATTCATGGACTTAGACTCCTATTTTATGGTCATAGAGTTTGGACCTAGGGGTTGTATATCCCAAATGGATATGTGTAGTGATATTAAGGGATGGACTGAGCCTAAATGGAAGAACAAGGGAGCCTAATGAATCACAACACATTTCTGAGGAGAACATGAACATAGTTTAATTTCATGATTCTTGTACTTGGACTCCTATTTTATAGTCATGGAGTTTGGACCACATAAATCAGTTTATGTTTGGGATACCAAGAACGTTATTTTTTGTGACTTGATCACATGAGAACACATCATACCAAAAACTCATTATCCCATGTGATTCATTCTAGGTGTGGAAAATATGATGTGGTTACGGATTTCCTAACCCATCGAAGCACACAATGTGGTCATGGAGAATCTTGGTTTAGAATTTTACAATGAAGCTGACCTGCTAACTCAATGCACATGAATTCTTAAAGGGATGGAAACACGGGTTTTTTAGTCCTACATAAACATGAGTATGTCGAAAGCATGAATCATGATTCTGGATATCTAGAATGCAATGAGGGTGTCATTAAGATATATGATAACTACTGAACTGGTTCAAATCACAACATCTATATCATGTTACCTAGGATAGGGATAAATAAATGAGGGTCATTTTCAAACCATTTTCAAAATGTAGGACTTGTATAATAATTTTATACAATGTATTCCAATTAATTGGACCAGGAAGGTATGTTAGACATTATTTCTAGGAACCATTATCATTAGGGTTCATGTTCAGACATAGAGAAGGATATGGATCCAAATAATGGGGCACGTAAAGTGTGGTTATGGATTGGGAAATTGTCAATATGAAATATAACACTCAAGGTTCTACACTATGGTGAATTTGATCATGTAAATGGGGTGTATCAGAATGAGGTATTTGACCCCTTCTCAGGGACTAGGGTATTGAGGTAGTTCTTGAATGTGGTGTGGAAGTAGAATGATTTCAAATGCATAGTGTTATATCACATGTGGATCATGTAATTATGTTTTTTTACATCATATAGTGGTGATGTGAATTCATATCATTCTGACCGAATTAGTCATAATTTTTTCTCTACATAAGGTGAGACTATGATTTAATTTTCTGTGCTAAGGAAGATAAGGATGTTCTTAGTTTAACATAATACCACTAGTAATATGGTGCTTCTATCATTTTATGGTAATAAATAATAGACCATTACAAAAAGTTTAAGGTCTTACCTTATGAACCAAGATGCAATGTAGTTTATCATTGTGCATCTTGAACATTGTATCACATACTTTAACATCATTTGACTAGGATGTTGTTTATCATATTTTAATATCACATGACGGAGACTTTGTATCTCACAGTTTAATGTTGTTTGATTGGGATGTTGTATGTCATATTTTAGCTGTTTTTGATTGGGATGTCATCCCATATATTCTCATTATGAGACTGATATAATTGTTTTTTTTGTAGTTTAACATTTTGCTGGTAGGATGCAGGGGGGATTATTCTATATAAATTGTCCCTAGTTAGGGAAATGTCACACTAAGTTGACCCAAGCTTCAACATTATTCATATGTTGAATCCTAAAGAATGGGATTATTCTATTTTTTTAGAGATATGACCTCTTTGATCATTATGGAAGATGAAAGGTCTTTTCTTCCCCATCCTGATGATTTAGGTTCCCTAAGAATCATAGAGGATCCAACCATGGGATGAAACTAAAATTCCCTTAGGGTATTCTTGGATGTCCTCCAAGCGTGAGCTAGGAAATTCCAAGGGTAAAATTCTATGAGATAGTTTTTGGGCCATAGAGAGGACCTATGCGGTTCTTTCTTATCATGTGGAGGACCTCCGGGATATTTATTGATGCCACCAAAAGTAAGTATTTTTTACCTAACATGCATGGATGATGATTGGGATCTCGATCTTAGTTAGGTGATCACTCTTATCCTTATTTTGATCAGTGTGACATGGATTTTTTCAATGGTGATGGGGGCATTAATATATTAGAGAGAGATCGATTGGAGTAAGGATGAAAGATGCATGGATAGGAAAATAGTTCCCATGAGGTGTAGTAGATTGGATTTTTTTATTATATAGGATGATGGTGCCCCTGAAGCATGGAATCCTATATTATCGGTTTAACGGGGTGATGTAACCTAAGGTTCATGGAAGCTTGGATCTTCAGTTTGATGGGGTGATGGATCCTGGAAGGCGTGCTATCCTGGAAATTCTGTTTTATGTGTTTATGATGCCTAAAAGTCATTGAATCCTTGAATGTTTGTTTAGTGGGATGATGGTTCTTAGGAGGCGTAGATTCCTATATTTTCGGTACAGTGGGTAGATGAAAGCCAAGAAGTGTGGAATCCATGATATTCTGTTCAAATGAGAGATTGAACTTAGGAGGTATGGAAGCCTAGAACTCTGGTATAACTGGTTGATGGTGACCAAGAGGAGTGGAATCAATGATCCATAGATCGATGGGTCGATGAATCCTGAGAGGCATGTAATCCAATATTGTTGATTCAATTGGGTGATGGTGCATGGGAGGCATGTAATCCTTGAACCTCCATTAAAAAGGGTGATGGAGAATAGGGAGCGTAGAATCCTAGAATGTTGGTTTGAAGGGGTGATGGAACCTAGGAGGCATCGAATCCTAGAGTGTTGGTATGATGGGGTGAGGGCACCATGGTAGTTTTGAATCCAAGAGTATAGGTTCGATAGGTAAATTATTCCAATGAGGTATAGAATCATTGATTATAGGTTTGATTGGGGGACGACGCCTGAGAGGAATAGAATCCAAGACCCTCGGTTCGATAGAGCGATAATTATCGAGAGGCATGAAATCATGGATTTTCAGTTTTATGGGGTGATTTCCCTAAGGAGGCATGGAATCATGGATCTTTTATTTGATGGGGAGATGATGACCAAGAGGTGTGGATACCAGGATAATTGGTATGATATGGTGATGTCGTCTGGTCGGTGTGGAATCCTGGAACATAGGTTCAATGGGGAGATGATTCCGAAAAAATTTAGAATCCTATAAAGTCATTTCAATAGGATGATGGTTCCCAGGATATAGCATACCACATTATTATTACATAACATTTCATTACATTTTACAAATAGAGGATCTTTAAAGTCTAGTGTCTTGGAAATCAGGAACATAAAACATTCTTCTAAACCACCCGTAAGGCTTCTTCATTGTTCATCCTATGTTCATTACAGAATCTCATAACCTTAGAGCATACATCAATGGAATGGGTGAGAAGAAGGCCCAGTAAGGGAAAAAAGAGAATCATTTTACATGTGAACTTGAGATACATCAATATAGTCATGATAAATAACATTAAGGCATGAGAAAGATATCATGAGGCTTATCATAATAAAAATAACATGTTTCATAACTTGAAGATGTGGCTACAACATTCAACTTAGACAATCGTGAACATATCACCAAGGTCCATCCCCAAGGTGTCATTTAAAAAAAATTACCGAGGTTATTCACCAAGGTATCATTAAAATTGTAATCCCTAGAGATTAAATCATTACATAATGATCTTATTTTAATTATACTCATTTTATTAAATGAAATAGTTTTTTTGACTATAAAATAAAAAAACACACAAAGTTAGGAAACAAAATTTTTTCAACATTTCGGATCATTACAATCTTCCCCCCTTAAGAAATTGTGTCCTCCCAATTATAAAATTGGGCTTAGAAATTTCATTGAAAGTCCCAGATCGAAAAAGAGTTAGTAAAACTGTTACTTTAAAATAAAGAAAGGGAAGTACAAAGGTCACCCGAGTTAACCCATACAAGGATTCCATGTAGGAAAACATGGATATAGAAGAAAAAACAAAGAGTCAAGTTCTGATGCAGAGAGATAGAAAACATTATTAGGAGAAAATTAACCACAAGAAGATCACAAACTTAATATGTGATAAATGGTCTTTTAGTACCCAGTAGGAAACATAAACAAACAATGATTTTGTTTTACGTTCTTTTTTAAAATTTTGAGGGATTAATTTACTACATAGAATAAAAACATAAGGAAATATATTTACCTTCAAGTATAGTTTCATCCCTTAATAATTTTCCCCCAAGACTAATATTTTATCCAAATAATGAACATTCAAAAAGACTTGGTCTCATTAAAAGCACCGGAATCATCCTCTATAGAATCACATAATCCAAAAATGAATAACTATATTTTTCCATTGTCATTAGTCATCAACTAAAAAAAAATTTAGTACGAGATCATATAATCCTCAAAAAGGATAATCCTATATAAATAGAAAAAAAGACTATTAATCTCCAAAATTAAACAAAAAGTACTCCAAGTTCTAGAAAGACCATTCAATACACAATCATCCATAAAATGCTTCAGAAAAAAAAACTAATATTGGAACCCAACACTCTGAAGGATTTAATAACATATTTTTCCCAAAAAAAAACTTAACATTTATCTCCAAATAACATTGACTACTACTAAATTCTCATACTAAAGTGTAATTAACCTATTCACATATTCTCTATGCTCGATTCATCATTTTCCATAAATAACCCAAATGACCATATGTCCACAATAAATATGTAAAAAAATCATCCATTACTCCTCAATTTAAATATGTAGAATTTTATTTTTCTTAGGCATATAGTACTCCAAAAAAGAAAACATTGTCCAAAATAACCATTATCATTTAATCAACAAACCATTTTCCTATACAAAAGATATCCATTTGATAAACATAAGTTTCCAAAATCAACTTATTATTGATCCATAATAAAATAGGTGTATTAGTCTGAAGGTCATAACAACAAACTCATAATGACCATATCTTGATGAAAAGGAATTTTTTGAAATATCATCATTCTTCACCCCCAATTGATGATAACCAGAATGAAGATCAATCTTAGAGAAGAATTGAGTCCCATGAAGTTTGTCAAATAAGTCATCAATTCTTGGAAGAGGGTATTTGTTCTTTACTGTGATCCCATTCAGTTCTCTTTAATCAATTCATAGTCGCATTGATCCATCCTTCTTCTTCTCAAAGAGAATAGGTTCTCCCCAAGGAGACACACTTGGTTGGATAAATTCCTTCTCCAAAAGATCTTGGATTAGTTTCTTTAATTCCTATAACTCCACATTTTTCATCCTATACAAGGTATTTGATATCGAATGAGATCCAGGTACGAGTTCAGGGTCGTTACATATGAGGCATGTAAGATTGTATTTTTAGTACAATGGGATGATGGAGCCCTAGAGGCATAGATTCTAAGATCGTCTGTTTTATGATGGGATATCACAGGGGAGGCATACAATCCAGGAATGTTGGTTTGATGGGAAAATAGATCCTATGAGTTAGGGAGTCATGGATCATCGGTTCGATGTGGAGATATTTCATGGGAGGTGTCGAATTCCGGAATGTTACTTCGATGAGGAAATAGCACCCTGAAGATGTGGAATCCTGGATCATTGGATCAATGGGGTGACGTTGCCCAGAAGGTTTGGATACCTAGAATCTTAGTTCTATGTGGATATGAATCATGGTATTCATGGAATCCTAGACCGTTAGTTCAATGGTAAAAGAAAACCCATGATACATTGAATCATGAATTGTTAGATCATTAGGGAAATTGAACATGGGCTTTGTGGGAACCTATCAGAGTGGCATTACATAGAGCATGGAAGTTGGAGCATAGAAATTACCGACCTTCCCCTAGTGTGAGAACAGAGGATTCATTCTACCCTGAGATGGTTCTTTAGTGAAAGTAATGTGATTTATGTGGGTAATACCTCAATATTGGTTGTTGGATGTGCAGGGGTACCTCCCCACTGGATGTTTATGGTGACAGTGATGATGTTCATGCATGTTCTTGGATGTGTGAGGATAATATCTGCACTGGCCGATGATGGAAACATCAAGGAAATACAAGCCCATTGATGGTGGTTAGGGGAGGACCTCCACAATACATTATGTTGGATATGGGGAGGACCATCGTTTTACTTGATGGTGTGTGGGTAGGACCTCTTCACTAGCTGATGATGGAGACTGGGATAACCTCAATGCCTATTGATGGAAATCTAAGGAGAGAATTTTTAGTGGATGATGAAGAAGATGGGGATAACCTCTGTGCCTATTGATTTAAGTGGGGGGAGGTCCTACTCAGTGGATAATTATGGAGACAAATATACCTCCATGCATATTAATGGTAATGTGGGGAGGTCCTCCACACTGGTTGAGGAGGGAGATGGGGAGGACCTTCGGGCCTATTTATGTTAGTGTGGGGAGGACCTCCACACTAGATAATGATAGTGATGGGGATGACATTAGCTCATGTTGATGGAAATTTGAGGAAGACCTTAAAGCTGCCTAATTATTGTGATGGGGAGGAGCTAATTTTTGTGGATGATAGTGTGGGGAGGACCTCTACACTGGATGATGATAGTGATGTGGTGGAACTTTGGTCTTATTGATGGAAGTGTGGGGATAACCTCTATATTGGATGGTGATAGAACATGGGAGGAACTCTATTCCTATTAATTAAAGTGTAAATAATACCTCTTTATGGGTTATTTATAGCAACGGGTAGGGAATTCGTTCATATGGACAGTAGTGTGAGGATTACCTCCACACTATCTAGTGATGGTGAAAGTAACGACATCTTTTCATATTTATTGATTTTCATGGATAACTTATACACTGAATGATGGTGGTGGGGGTGGGATGGAATTCCATTCCAATTAATGTTAATGTGGTGAGGACCTCCATAGTGGAAATTGATGGAGTTGAGAAGAAGCTCTATGACTATTGATTGGAATGTAGGTAGGACCTCTGCAATGGCTATTGATAGCGATAGGGAGGACCTATGTTCCTATTTATGGATGTGTAGAGGATCATTGTGATGTGTGATGATGGAAATGGGATTACCTATGTTACTATTGATGGAAGTGTGTGGACGGACTCTTAACTAGCTTCCCTCGTCATATAATGGCTCGTAACGGTTTTTTGGTGGTGTTAGAAACTAAGAGAGTCAACTAGGCCTACCTGTGAGGAGTATGGGGTCTCAATCCCATGCTGGAAAATATGGATCCCCATTCTTCTATTATAGGGATTAGATTGGATGAACTGGGGGTGGAAAGAACCATGGGAGACATAGAATATATTTTTTATTTAGTAGTATTCTAGGTCTACTCCCGACATGAATTTAGAGTGTTCTATACTAGGGTCGGTGGCATGGTTAAGTGGTTTCCTAATGAAATGTGGGGTTTTCCCTCTATTTTTCCCTTGGTAATATTAGTTTTGATGAGGCGTTGGGGTAGTGGGGGTGGTTTCCCCCATCATATCCCATGATGGTGGTGGTATTATCAAGGTAGTGAGGGAATATGGATGTTATCCCTCTGCATAGCACATGAGGGTTGTTGTTTCATTGTGGCATCAAGAGAATAGGGTTGGTTTCCCCCTAAACTTCCCATGAGGGTGTCGGTGTTAGTGAGGCACTAGTTCCTCCAAAAGAAGAAGAGTTTCATGTTGAGTTCAAATAAATTTCTACTAAATCTTTCTCTATTAGGCCAACCATCATCCCAGCAACAAATGTTTCTTTCCCTGATTTCCCTCTTTCCAAATCCAAGATGTTTCTACCACCATCATCGGTGATGTCAAATCCTTGATCGAAATAGTATGATAGGATGGCAGTTCCCCCTTTTATGGATTTCTCTTTGGAGCTCAATGCCTAGTCTGGGTGTCCCTCATTTATTTTTTTCATTTTCATAGAACTCATTCCTAGTCTCATCTCTATGGGGTTCTGGTTAATTAAATTGTGTATTTATCAACTAGTAAGCAACCTTCTGTTTAAGTGTATGATAACGTTGAGCATGTATGTACATCTCTGTGCACTAGGTGTATTGTACACCTAAAAATTATTCTATTTTTGAAGTCTTAGGAATATCATATAATGAATATAGGCACAATAACCAATTAATTTTGTGATGTTAACAAGGTACTTGACTCTAGGGGAAAAATTCCTCCAATTATTTTTTCCTCAGGTGTCCTATGTTCATTGCATGGGTTAGGTTTTATAGACCAGGTCACAATTTCTACATCTACATTTCATAGATTGAAGAATGGGTTTAACATCATGTGTAGGTTGATCAAAGCATGAGTTAATGTATTGTAAAGACAGATCATTGCATCAATTTAACATACTGTAGAGATGGGTTTGGTTGATCAGAAAGTCTCTTGGAATTTGATCAATGAAGTAAGCCCCTATGAGAGAAGATGTCATACCTATATAGTTTTTCTGTGGATCAGAATTCCTAGTGGAGGAAGATACAATGTTGGGGATCATAATTCCACATTGAGGTAGATTTATGACTTAAATCCCTTGGAGGGAATAACATGAGTTATCCATTGTTATGATTGAACCTCAAGAGGTGTCCAACATACCCTATTTAGAAGATAGCTATCAAAATATATGAAGTTCGATGTTATAGTTTATAGTATTCTGATAGGACAAATCCATGTAGTTTAATTTCATGTGGTAAAGAAGCATTTTTTATGGAAGGATCTTCGAATAGGGTTGATTTTTTGATTACACATAGTGTATTCTCTTCATAAGAATATTTCTCTTAGGGGAATAGTTTGGTTCATACAGATTGAGCTATCTAGGTGGTGGTGTTTCATCCCATGTTGGGATTGAAGGTGTGATTGTAATTCATGTAAGATGCATGTAGTGAGTGTCTTGTCCCCTTTCTTCAAAGGACGGTATGGGGCTTACGCATTGAATCTTCTAAGTGTTAGAGGATCACAATTCAGGGGATGGTGTGGGGATTATGCATGAGAGTTCCTATGGGTGATTCTAAGTGTGGGGATTGTGTGAATGAGGATTACACGTGGGTTCTTTCTTATATGTCCACCTCATGTTGGGTCATGAGAAAACACCATGTCTATTCCAAGAGGAAATATTACAGTTTATTTTCATGTGAAATTATGTGGTCAATAGGGCTTATACACTGAGTTTTCTATCCTTTCTTCCTCATGTCAAGTCATGAGGGAATTTCATGTTCATTTCATGGGGTATGATTATAGTTATACAACACTTGAAATGACATTGGGCATAGGGATTATGTTTTGAAGCTTCTTATCATATATTTCTCATGTTAGGTCATGAGGGAATCCCATGTCCATTGCATGAGGTTATATTACCTTTTAAAATCATATAAAAGGATATGGAGTGTGTGTATTATGATTTTATATTCCCATTCATTCTTTCTCATGGTATATCATGATGGATTCACAAGTCCATTTTATGGGTTAATATTACAATTTAACATCATGTGAAAGGAAATAGTGTGCATGGATTATCAATTGAACCTTCATGTTTATCAACCTCATGTTAGACTATGAGAGAATTTATAAATTCTAATTGTATGAGGGTTAGGATAAGGTACTACACCTTATAATGAATCTCGTGGTTTCTATTTGGTTTATGTTTCATTATTATTACATGAGTAATCTTATTCATGACACATAAGGTGTCTTGTTTGTGTCATAAGAGGTATATTTTGTTATTAATATCGGGTGTGCTATAGTATAAATTCATGTAGTGAGGACTACTATTCATCTTACACTTCACACATAATTCATATCATGTTTTTCATAAGAGGCATCCTATGTGTGACATATATGGTATTCTATAGTTTCATTTTATGTAGTGAGAACTATTGGGAATATAACTCTTGATGAATTAGGAATATCATGTTTTTTCAAAAGGGGAATCCTATGTTTTTTATAAAGGGTATTCTATAGTTTAATTTCATGTAGTGAGTAATACTTAATGTCTTCTCAAAATCATCAAATGGGGTGTATTACACTTGATGCATAAGGAATCTCGTGTTTTTCATAGGATTCATCATATGTTTTTCATATAGTGTATACAATATATTAAATGCATGTAATAAGGACTACAGAATTTATTCTCATAATTATGGAATGAGGAATCTTATTCTTGATGCATAAATAATACCTTGTTTGTAACATGATGAAAAATATTTTTGTCATATGGGGTATTCTATAGTATAAAGTCATGTACATAGGACTACTAGGTGAAAGATTCCCCGCAATGGCTTCTATGGGACTTATGCATGAGTGGCCCTTTCTTGTTCGACCTGACATGGGAGTTAGGTGATGAGTTTTCAAGAGTTTTTTTATGAGTGTATTGGATCAAGGTACTCAGGGAATCCATGACGATAATCTCAACTAATGTCATAGGAAATGCACCAAGAGGAGTTAGTCGACTCAAGGAATTTCAACATTGAATAGAGGATTATTTCAACTCATGGTAATATATGGGGTGCAATTTGGGGTCATATATGTTTCTTGGAACTATTGTTACAACTATAATGATGGTAACACAACTATGAACTTTTATGCCCAACTATGCATTAGTGTGCAAAAATGAAGTTAACGCGAGGAATGGACTTCAAGATAAATTTTGGAAAACACTATGTTGCATACAATTTTAATTGTGTAAAAAAAGGGTCAAATTAAAAAATTTACTTTTCACGTAATAGTGTCCCTTATGGAAATAGTTATGCACAAACATATATGTGGATGATTATTACTTAAAGAATTTTTCCTAGGTAATTTCATGAAACATTGGGACATGGGGTGTTGCATAAAGCTCTTAACATGGAGTCTCTCACCAGAGATATTTTCCTAGAGGTCCTCCTACGAATAGGGGGCATCTATGAAATATTTATAGTAATTTTCACCATGTTGTGCAAATCTATCCTTTTTTCATGAATCCTTGGGGATTGGTGCATGAACATATTGAGTTTCACGCAAAATATTTTTTCTATAGATGTTAGCAAGAGTATACCTGAAATATCTTTGTTTGATGTTTCCTTTCATGCACAACTCATTTGTGCACTAAAAAAAATTTCATTCACTTTTTTTTGAAAGTTGTGTGTGGATAACTTTATCTCTGAAGGCCTACTCTCTTATAACCATAACTTCACTTGTTGGCATCAACTTTTATTAAAAAACACATAAGTGAACAAAAAATTAGATGTTCGTGCATTTTTTATAGTTTCATTCACCTTACTTCCTCTCTGGAGGATATCTTTCTTATGAACATAACTTTTAGATTTGTCAACTCTTTTCACACGCAGCCCTGTTGCGCACCAAAAAGGAGTTTCATGCACGTTTTGGAAAGTTGTGCATAAATTTCTCTGCCTCTTGTGGAAAATATTTTATTCATGTAACATATCTATTTTACATTAACTTTTTTGTGAAATATTGTTTTGGGACCAAGAAAGATTTTTGAAGACTTTTGTAATGTTGCGCACAAATCCATATATTACTCTACAATCGCCATGGATGTTCCTTTTTAGTAATCAAGCTTAAAATGGACATAAATTCTCATCCATAACATTGTTTAAGATTTATGACCACCCAAAGAGAGGCCTTCAAAAATATCAATGATAATGGATCAATTTTATCAGTGTATGGTCGCTTCTCATGTGTGTTTCCACACTACCATCATGTCACACCCAGACCTCGCACAACGGTAATACTTTTAATAATTTTTATCTTATAATTTTATCTTAAATAGTTATTTTGTCGAGGTGTGGGTCGGGCATGACATGAGTTTTTTTTTTCATTTTTCCGATACATGAACGTTTGGCTTAGCAGCATATGACACATGGCCAGATCTCGGTTGAAGCCATGTCACTTTTCTAAATCACCATGCACCCCACCCAGTGTGCGTTTAAATAATTAATCAACAGGGTAAACATTAAATTGATCATAAATTAAATATCATATAAATAAAATAATACTATTTAAGAGTTATTTTAATAAAAATAAAAATAAAAATATTATTATTATTGGGATTATTATTATTATTATTATTAGTTGGTTTAGAATGTATTTAGGTTTTTATTTTCTTTTATTTTCTTTTTTTCATCATTCTCTCCCTCTCTTGCTCTCCCCTTTACCAGTCACAACAGACCCCCCTCTATCTTCTATGTTTTTGTACAACATCACTCCCCCTTACCCTATGTTGTGCTGTCCTCCCTCCTCTCCAGCCTACCGCACCACGCCACACTGCTTTTCCGCATCGCACGGGACACACTCTACCCACTTTTTTCGAAAGGTTTTCTAGAATGGAATACCTCTGGAACATCTCCATTGTGCTCAGCCAGCATATCCCTCCCCCACCATAGATGTGTTTCACCTCATTTGTTTGTTTCATCCATTCGATAGCTTTTTTATTAGGGTTTCATATGACTTTTAATCTGATTTTGACACATTTGTTTCCATATATTGTTTCTAGGGTCAATTTGTTTTTTCTTATGGTGTGTTTGCCATGTGGGGTTGGATTTTCACTAAAATTGTGAGGTTTCCTACATTGAGGTAGGTTTTTCCGTGTATGGTTATTGTTTTATGAGATAATATGTGTGTTTAATCATTTTAGTGTGTTATTTTATTAGATTTCATGGTGTGGAATTGTTTTTAATTGAGGTTTGATATGCTCTATTTATTAGTAACATGTTTATGAAATATGAGTTTGATATGTTTTTCTGAAGAAAAAAAACCCCATGTCGAGATTTTTATCACTGTTTGATAATTTTTTTCAATTAGTTTATTAAGTTATTTAAGTGCTACGAATTCTGTTTTGACATGTAAGTGGTGTGCGTTTGGCTTTAGAAGAGGATTTTTGGTGGTCTTTTGTGTTCAAAGTCTTTTGATACTGTTTGGAGTTGTTTCAAAATATTTTTAATCGGTTTATTAAATCTTATAAAGTGTGTGAAACAAGGATGGATATTGTTTTGGTGTGGGTATGTTTTCAAAAGTAGGTTTGAGTAAGAAAATGAGGGTATTTATGTGTGTGTGCCTTGTTGTTCATTTCTCGATATGTATTGTAAATTATTTTAAAAGATGGAATGAATGTTTTAATGTCGCTTGCCTGTAAGTTTGATTTTAAAGTGGATTTTCCTACTTAAAGTTGATTTTCTTATTGGTGAAAACCCATGAAGTGTTATTTTGAAATTTTTTATGGATTGTTTAACTGTTAAATTTTTTAATTAAATTATATATTTAGTACGTTGGACAGTTTGGTGCGGTTTCAATTTTCTGGTCTAAGGGAGACCCGCCTGTGTGTGCATAGGTATGTAAATATATACATGTAGGTTCCCACGTTACTTATATATTCATACATGGCATTGAATGTACATGTATGGGGCTAGGTGTGCATATGTGTATATATAAAAATGCATACATAGGTGAGCGGAGACTGGTATATGCGTATAAGTGTACTTGTAAGGATCCCCTGCACATGTTCATGATCCATGAGAATGTATGCATAGGGGATAGGTTTAATTGAATGTATGCGAAGATGTATATACTTAGTGGCAGAGCATCAACATTTAGTTATAAATCTCTAAGAGCCAAAGTGGATGGCTTGGTTTTACTTGAGGTAGGTTATTTATGCCCTGACCTTTAATTTGAATTTCTATTGTTTCTTAGTGTTCTTTTGAAAGTGTGTTATCTGATTTTATATGAAATGAATATTATTTATATCTAGGTATATGTATAAATCATTGTGGTTCATGAAAAAAAATATTTTGAATGTGAAATGGGTCTTTCCAAAGATGTGTGGCCTTTTGGTTGATTTTTTTAAAAGGATAATGATATTTTTGATTTCCTAACAAGATCAGAGTGATTTCCAAAATGGGTTTTGGGTGAACATGTTTTCTAAAGAAAAGTCAATTATGTAGAGTAATGAGGCCCATTTGGCACCATGGAAATGATCTGCGAATGTGAAAACCCCCTCTTAAGGAATGCCCCATTGTTTTAGAAACATGATGTGTATGTTAAATGTGTGATTTGTGATATGTACCTAATGAAGAGGATTATGAGATGTTATGTGACATAAAAAGTGGAATGTGTTTAATGATGGAGATCATTATTAAGATGTTGAATGGGTTTTGGATAAAGAAATTGTTTTGTACATATATGTTTTCATGATAAAAACTCACCACCACTTGAAATATAGCACAATGGGAAACCTCTGGGTATCTAGGTGGGTGAACTAGGAATAGTATTCTAGATGAAATGGCATTGGTTCATCCTGGTTTCTTCAAGAAGTAGTATTGACTTTACAACACTAAATAAACATGTGAGATTATTGGAGACCACTAGGTTATGGTTGTGTTCCTACTAGTGGTTTATGCACAAGAATAACTCTGGGATTTCATGGTTTCTAAGCCAGGTTTACTGAGGGTCGTGGTTTCTAAGACATATTTAATGAGGGTTGAGGTTTCTAATCCACGTTTCACTAAGGTATAAGGTCTCTAGGGTCCCACTTATGCTAGTTACCTATAGGTATTTCCCATGGTGCTCATTTGAGACATGATTCTTGTTATATAATTTTCATTTCAGTTGTTTCATACTTGATGTCTCATTTGTGAAAAACTATAATTTATCTTAACTTTTTTTCTTTAGTTTGAAATGTCAATGTGTGCTTGGAAGAAATTTTAAAAATATAATGGAATTGATGACTTTTACTTAAAAATGTTAAATTGCGACTTGAACTGGAAAAGGGGGAAAATTATTTTATTATATCTTATTTTAAAATTGGCATGATTATATTTCTTATTAAAGGAAATGGAATTGGATTTTGTTACATTTTGTAATTCTGAATGAGCATCTCAGTGCTCATGCCTACTTTACTTTTCAGTTGTAGGTTCTAGTCTGGGATCATGGTTCTACATCAGTGGTGACCCATGGGATCACATGGAGGTATGCCTAGATAGTTATATTTACTTTATTATCTATTGTTAGTGTTTACTTATTTTGACTGATTTTTTTTATCTGTCTTTTATTTTTCTAATCTAAATCGTTCCCAATTACTTTTTTTTATTCCCGTCAATAGTTTCCAGCCCAGTGAGATTGGGAACACCCCTCGGGCAACTCCACAGACCGTCTTGGGTGACCGATTCATGGTCGAACTGGGATGGTTTGTAACACAACCCATACCAAAATAATTTTCCTGAGGGACTAGGAAGAAGGGTGGAATGGGCTTTATTTTATAAGTTATTATATTTTGACCATATTTATACTCATTATATTTATATTATTATTCTACAAATTTGGGTATCTCTTTACCCAAACAAAATTGGTTTTCCAAACCAACTAGTCGGTCAACTCGATAGAGGGAACATGTTGGAGTCACCTCAACCACACACTAGAAACTAGCCATCCATAAAGATCATTGACATAGTGTGTGGGATAATTTGTCTCCCATATTTGGTGTATATGGCTCGTTCAGGTGTGTATTGGTGGTCCATACAATGGGATGGTGTCTCTGGTGATAGTGTTGGTGCATGTGTTGTGGTTTCTGACCTCACTTTTGGCCTTATATAATGATTCCATGAAGTAATTTATTAATCTCAAACATTCCTACAGAAATAACTATGTGGTATCAGAGTTTTTTCATTGAACTATTACTTTGTAAAAATATAAGGACAAGATGTTAGTATCATGATCAATATATACCTAATCATTTCATCTCATCATGCATCATCTTCAACAACTCTCTCATTCATCATACTCCTTCAAGTTTTTGGTTCAAGACAGAGACAAATAATATAGACCACATCACTCGGTGTCCTTTATGATATCCATCTCTGATGGGGAAGATAGGAAACCATGGTGTGCTCGACCATTGGGATTCATGTATGAAACATTAAAATGAGGGGAATGTTTGAAGGAATGCTCATGACACCGCATAAACATCATTGATTATAGTAATGATCAAGTGTCATTTGATTGTGTATAGGCCATGCCACCATGAATGAAATCTATGTCTTTCATGCATGGGATTATTTGAAGAACTGAAATATCACCAGAAAAATTCTTGATCAAGTGAGGTTCTTTGGATCATGTGAATTTACAGCATCTCTTGAATATTGTCTTCACCAAATACATCACATGATCAAGTGATGTTTATCATGAGATCTATATTAATCTATTTCAATATTTATAAATAGATCATTTTACATAGTGTATATAGTCCCAGGGCCATCACAGAAGCATGTAATGTCATATTAATACATGTCGATATACACTAGTAGAATCACATGAACAATGTATAATATTTTATAAATCATTTGTGTTATGCACTATGAATAAAAATAATAATAACTTATCCATAACAACAATCACCAAGAAATAGTGTCGTGAAATGTTCCATCAACATCATCCTTTGGCCTAAATCCTACAAATAGCTTGCTTCACATGATCCTGGGACACTGCGATATCATCCAAGGACTTTTCATACTAATAAAGTGATTATCACATAAAAATACATCACACAAACCCTCAAAATCAGGTGAAATTAAGGATCATGTGAAAAAATAGATGATTCTCATTCGATTCCATTCTAACATCACTAGCTTCAAATAAAAAAATAACATAAATCCCCATCGCGAGGGGATTCAACCTTCTATATTTTTAATAATTATTTTATCATATAAATTCTTCATAGTTTAATCTACTTGTATATCATAAAATAATGTAAATCCCCTTAGGAAATAATATAAATCCATGCCCAGTTGGATTCTACCACACCACTTGATGGATAGTTAATATGAAGCCATGAATTTCATTAATACTAGAAATATTTAGAAAAGAGAGACTTCATATGAAATTGATCATGCAATCTGAAGAATCCATCATAAGGGATTCTATGGGTCATGTGATCAATGGTTGATACTTATTCAAGCTAAGATAAAGTCACTTCAACTTTTCATAAAATATATCATAGCTATAATTCATGAGATCCCCCATTATTTTTTTCCTTGAAATCTCTCCACCACCTCAAGAAAGTAAACAATACACTCTCACCATGAAAATAGGAAAGACCCAAAGCTGCCTTCCCTTATATAAAACCCCAATCCCTTGAATAATATACATTTGAGGAGAGGGAAATTATAGAGATGGAAAATAGAGGAGGACAGACAACAAATTCTTTCAAAGAGTATCTCCAGGGAACTAAAAGGATAACATTATGAGAACCCACTATGGTATTACATAGTGAGAATCCATCACATGATCACTTTAATATCATGTGGTTTAAATAAAAAATAAACATCATGTAAACCCTTTGACCATGTGACAAATTCAAGCAACTTGGTCATGTACCTCCTTTTCCAGTAGAACTGACATGTATTACCACCATCTGTCCTAGAATATGAAATTAAAACATTAAGGATATGCAATCCATTTTCATTAAAATACTAGGTTCTTCTCCATGATAAGAAACTATAGCTATTCTCCCCATATTCCTCGAAAAACATGGCCCACACATAAAAATCCTATATGCATCCAATGTGAATTTTTACAGAACCCATCAGATGCTCCCTTAGAGATTATATAATCTAAAGATGATGTAAACAACTTTTGATTCTCCCATGTTGTCCTCTATTATGTGATTCACATATCAGTCTTGGACATGTACTTATTTTCCATAGATAATTAACATGCAGAACCCTCTATTTTTTGACACCTATGTTTGGCCTTATTTTTTAAGATTTTGGTCATGCAGGACTCCCATGCTGATGTTTGTAGACATAAAACATTTCTTGAAATCTCACCATGGTATTCATCCTTACCATGTAATTAAAACCCCATTTAAATGCACTCCTCCTCCCATGTCAATTGTTATCTATGAATCCTTGAGCATGATACCCTTGGATAGTTTTCTTCAACTCTATGACATGCTCTATTTTTCATAAGCATGATCTTGGACATGTCCATGAGATACCTTTCTATGACCTTCTTAATATAACATGATTTCATTAGTCTCTAGTCTTGTGTTTCCACCATGTTTCCCTAGAAAATTAATCATTGTCATGAAACATCCAATGGAAAATTTAGATTGATCATGTGATCACATCCCATTCAATTCAGTTTTAGGATGTAAAGACATTATGGAAATTTTAGTAAGTTATTGAGAATAAATCCTAGAAAAGTAATCTTTATTATGTGAGTGGCCCTGGAAGACATGTCAAGAAGAAACCAATGGACATGTATGAGTTGACAGATAGACATCATAGGTCATGTCCTACAAACAACGAGGAAGCGTCAGGTAGAAAACAAGGACATGCCGATAATTCACCCTAGGACATGTCAACATTGTTTGGAAGACACACTTGGAAATATTCCCTATAAACTCCAAACCATGACCATCCATCTATGTACTCCGTTTATTAGTGGAATTTACTAATGGTTAGTGTTATTCACTCATGCAACCCTATTTGTGCCATGCTCCTAGATAGGCCCTCTGGGACATACCAAACATATTCGACACACCTGTCATGATCATCTTCCCACATTATATTTCATGGGATAGATAATGAATTTGAAATGGAAATGCATCCAAGTATAAGGCCATTATATTCATAGACCTTATGGATTATTAAATCCCTTCATGTGTAATCACATATCAAAACCCAAAATGGGGTTATGATTAATTGAAATATGATAAATCTAATTCCTATTTAGTTAAGGTACATAGGACGCATTACTAAAGCTTGAGCCCCAATGGTAATCCACTATTATTTAAGTCTATCCATATTCGAAATATTATTATCTCATGGGACCAAATTCTAGAATTATTATAATATTATTCATATTCTATTAAAGGATGATATGTGGGATCATTCATTGGAATCCTATTAATATTAATCCTCTTCCTTTATCTCAAGTACCTCAAACCCATTAATGGGTTGGGGAAGAATTGAACTACATGGACTCTAACTCTTGTTATAAATAGAATACATATGACATTGTTCTAAGGCCTACCTTCTATGAAATATCACCATTGAGACTAGTAATAATTCCTCTCTAAGTTAAACATTAATGTGTAATCCCTTTAAAAAATTTCTCTTGCAAATTTCATCCAGTATTTAGCAATCTCTTGTTATTTAAACTAACCATAACTCACATGGGCATAGAGATCAATTATTATTTTACCTATATAATGATGAGGATTCTCCCTTTATGAGTGTGTCATTATGATGTAATACCAATTACATCTCATCTATACTTAATGTTTCATACTCAAAATGATGAAATTCAATGCTTCCTTATATACATATGTTCCTACAATGTTTACCTTAATCATATGTTTATGACACATACACCCATAATTTGAACTACATGTACTATGATTCATGTTTTAATAGGTTATTCGGGATTCATACTTAAGGTTTGAGCCCTATATTTACATATTTGTCACATGACTTTAAACATCATCGTATAGTCCAGTCGTATGACCTTAAACTATGTCAAACAAACTAAGTAAATTTTGATTCATATTCTCTCAATATTTGTGGTACACCTCATAGAGGTTCAGAGCCATATACAAGACAATAACATCCTCCTCGGATGTAATAAAACTCTATAGAACATGAATATGGATATAAACTAAACTATTATAAATGAAGAAGGGGATAATCGAGAACCTGAAACTCACACAGTTGTTCCCATTAACACATGGTTTTAATCAAGACATTATTATTGGGGTAGCAGGTCCCATATTAGGGATTGGGATAAATTTTATTAACATATCTCAAATATATAAGAGAGTCCTAGAATAGAAAATAATTCCCACCATAAGGGTATGATAATTCCAAAATCTCATCATCACGACTAATGTGAGTTCATAAGAATAATTGGCTTTACAACCCCAATTGGAATCCTAAATTTAGAATAAAGGTTCATGTCATGTCATCGATGTGGGAACCATGTTGAGTTTACATTAGAGAAAATATAGTAAACTGTACGTAAATGACTATGCAACCTCCCTCAATCATCAATAACCATACATTAGGAAAACTGTCAAAATTTGTTGGGAAACAATATCTAATTTTAAAAGAAGGAGAAGATGAATAGTTATTTATTATATGATGTTTTATAAATAAAAATATATGTTGGAGTAATAAAAGAACAAAAGAACAAAAAAACATCCAACATAAGTCAAATATTTTTTATAAAAATTTTTGTGTTGTAGGAAAATTTAATTTATTGATGAATGTTATTATAGGATGTATAGATACCAAGTGAAGAGTTTCATATAGACTAGTTTATAATCAATATAGATACGTAATATTATTTTATTCACAACCTATTTAGAATAGAAAACCACACATTGTAAAACCATATAATTTTAGATTAAATTTCTCTTTAAAAAATAATCTGATAATAGGCTTCATTACGTGAAACTGTGAAACAAAATAAAATAGAGAACATTATATAACCCTTATAATGTATTATATAATTTAGTGGGAATAAGTTGTGACTAACACTTTATGAAATATATTTATAAATAAATTTTGTTATTTTTTAGTGTTCCTAGATAACAAATAAGATCACATTATGGATAAAAATATTCTAAATTTATATTTGTATACAGTTTATCTAAGGGAACTAAATATATTATAAATAAGTTATATTTTTTGATATTTATTTTTTTAAATGAATAATATATTAATTTTTACTTTATTAGTAATTAATTGAAAATAAGAATAGGATTGGTTAATACTTTGAAATTTTATTTTCCATGGAAAATAGTTTTTCATTAAACATTAAAATTTAAAATAATATGTAAATTATAAAATATTTTAATATTAATTTAATAAAATTTACATAAATTTTTTATCTAGAATATCAATATTATATAAAGATAAATATTCTTGAATTTTAAAAAATAATTAATTATACAGTGGGAATTGAAAATAATGTTTTTCAGAAAACAATATATCAAATAAAACTTTATTTTAACCAAAATAATTTTAAAATAAAAAATATAGATTTATAAATTTAAAAAATATAATTCAAAATATCTGATTTAAATTTATAAAACAGATATTTAATAAAAGTAGTAGTGGTTTACTCAAAAAACAACTTTTTCACTTATATAAAAAAAAAATTAAACTCTAAAAATAAAGTCTAAAAAATGGATTTCATATTAGAGATCAAATTATCAATATTATGTAGTATGAAAAATTTTATATTTATTCATAAAATTTAGATTACTAGAATTGAGGATTAATACTACAAAACTGATAAAGCTACTTAATTCAAATATTTTTTAAATATCATTGAGAAAATTTTTATTAATTAAAATAAATATTCACTTCTATATGATGATTATAATATAATTTTTTAGCCTATATAAATATATATCAATGAGTATTCATTTAGTAATGAATTCTAAATATGATTAGGAACACATTATTATGAAAGAAAATGTCTTTAAAAAAAATATTCTTTATATATATTAAATGTCTTTATTAAAGGGTTAATATTCTATTATTTATAAATTTGAATTGAATAAATAAGAATTAAATTTATTTTCATAAAAAAATATTTGGTATAAATGGAATGAAAATTTAATAAAATATATGTTATGTAGTTAATAAATATTTAGCAAAGTAAGAGGTAAAATAGAAAAATAAAAAAATGATGAAAAATAATAAGTAAATTATTTATATTTTTTGGGGGAATTATTCATTGACAAATAATTAAACCAATATCATCCCATACACACTTACATGGATCTTTTGTTGTCATTGTTCTTTGAAAAGTGATATGATATCACTGAAATGTAATAGTTATTTTCAAAAGATTCCACTTCATCGCTTATAAAATGTGTTCACATCAACAACTCTAATTATAAGTTTACAACTATAATTTCCATTGAACGTAATTCTAAAAAACCTCTTCTATATATAAATGTTTCATCATATAACCGAAGATATCTATAATTTATCTTGTGGTCTTCATTTATATGGATACTCTCATGTGAAGATCAAGTCTCTAACGTAAGCATTACCTAATTTTTAGTCTTTTATTATTAATCATATTCTTCAGAAAATTATCATATCCGTAAGAATAAAATGAGTCCAATATAATTATTAAATTGATATATTATTATATGAATTAAACAACTAGTATTCATTCCTTGTAGTAAACTATAGAAAAAGAGGTTCCTTTTGTGCTTTTGTGGGGACTAAAACCTTCACAAACTGACCACTTCTATTTCTCATTACATCCAATCATGGTTATTTTTAAAAAATGGATTCATGAATAATAATGATATAAATAATATAAAAAATAATGTAAAATATATTATTATCATACAATTTAATTCCCTTTAACTCATTGTGAAATTAAAACATTAATCATTCAAACATGAGGGCTACTACCTCTAAGATTGACGATGGTCATTTACCATCACCAATAAATTTAGATCTATATGAAAAACTGTGTATGTATATATATATTATTTCCATTAAACTAATAATATTATGGATACAATGAGCCTGTTCTATAACACTTTTGATTGTGCTCTAAAAAACTGAGAGGGTTCAAGAGGAATTAACTGAACAGCCCATTGAAATCATTGTAAGAGAAAATTATATTAAAAATAAATATAATTTGATAGTAAATGTCCCATAAATTTTTTTAAAATTGATAGACATTGTTCTTTGAGAATATATTTACATAACATACTTTAATTATTTGTGGTGTTAGGAATATGCGAATAGTTAATCATGAGCTCTATTAATGGATATTATTTTCCTCATTTTTTAAATGTCAAGTATAGGTTATCTTCATTTTTAACACTTTTATACAATATTCTTCAAATTAAAATCATATTTTTTATTTAAAATTTAAAGATATATTTTTTAAAATAACTTTATTAGTTTCTATGGTAATATATTTTTTAGTTTTATTTAATATTCATACATTATTTTAAACATGTTTAAATGGAATAATATTATTTTTTGTCTCATTTTAGGCATCAATGCCATAAATTGGTCCTAAAAATGAATTACATTAATAATGTATAATACGTTTATAAATAACCATATTGATTCAATTAAGGAAATAACAAATAAAATATTGTCATTCATTCTATAAATAAATAATTTATATACTTTATGAACCATTAATAAAGTGGTTCTTTTTCATTCTTTATTCTATTATATCATAATCCTGATGTTTTTCCAATGGAAAACTTTGTTCATGACCTATTTACCTTTTGAAATTATGAATGATCAAAATAATTTATTTATTTATTACCCTTATAATCCCAATTATTTTTTCATTGGTCTTTACCTGAATTAGAATTTGGAAGACCACTTCTACATCATGGGTTTGATATTGTTTGTGATATATGTATTATTTTTATCCTCATGTGGAATGAATAAGTATTATTTTAATCATGTGACAGCTTATCACACAATAATATATCCCTACAAAGAAATTTATAAATAATTATATCTAATTTATTGTTTTGTATGATATTATGGAGTAAAAATAATCCACCCTAATAATATTCACATTTTATGATAATGGAATTTGGACTGACTAACAACATGTTTTTACAATATCATGTCTTATGTGGTTGAAAAATATTACATGATTCTATGATCCTCTGATATTATTTCATTATAACATGTTTTCATGAATATGATCATCCTCTTCAATATATCATGTTATGAATTTTTTTCATCATTTTATGCTTTATTTATGTGTTTATTCCATCATTGGGATTTCTTTGTTACACTTTCCTAAATCATTTTCTCTAGGGTATCGTATGTAGAATTTGAAGAATCATGGGGTTATGGGAATTATTTATTATTTTAAATAATGTTAATGTTTTACATTTATGTTGATTTATGTTTTATTATTCTTATATTGGAACGAGACATCTAGATACATAGGTTGTATTTGAATGAAATATATGTGAAATTTTATGAAATAAATATTTTTTAACGATTTTGTCACTATAGTTGGAATCAACGTATGGTTTAGATAACTTCATAGGTTTGGATTTTATTAGAGAATACTTTTTTTTTATATGAAAATATTGATGATAATTTTAATGGTATATATATGAATTTATTTTATTTGAGGTAGTATTTAATATTTTTAAAATTATGATGAAAGAAAACAATAGGAAACCGGTGGGATATATATGTGTATATAAAAACATCCGGGATTTGTTTGATGTTTTTAGTGTGTGATTTTCTTACAATGATTTAATTTTCAAGATACGATAAGTGAATTTCAGGTTTGGAATATATGTACCTAGGTTTAATATCTTTGGAAAGAGTGGATTGGGTTTTAACTCAATATTCAAATAGAGATTGATAAAAAACCTAACTAGACACCTTGTTTGACACTCCTGTTGGGTATTTTTTATTATTATGTTCTTTATGAATAGATATAGAGGATTAATTTCATATTAACATTCATGGTATTGGTTGAGAAGTATAATATGATAATAAATATTGTAACATTAGTTAATTTAAGATTTTTATAGGTTGAAATGTTATAATTATAGGCTAAAATGATGTGGTAAATGGATAAAATATTTTGTTGTTGAATCCAATTTAAATTATTTGTTATAAAAATTCCCATAAAATTTGAAATTTTTGTCACACATGTTATTACTTTCGGTTTAGTGATTACTGGAACGAGTATGAACTTAGTTTTTAGTGGGTTCTAGTGAAAATTTGGGGACAATATCAATGATCAAAAAATTGTAATGGATGAAAAACTGAGAAATATTTAAAATATGAAAGACATGTTTCGTGAAATGTGATCATAAACAATTATAGAGTAAAAATACCAAAAAAAAATAAAGAATATAAATATGAAGCCTTGTGGATATTTTGGTGATGAAGTTAAATAAAGAAATAATATTCAACTTCATTTATGTATACAATTTTAGAAGATTGTCTTTGGGTAGCTTCCCAAAAGAACATAAAGCTATTTTATCATTTTTAAAAGGGGGTCATGAGAAACACTACCATGAAAAATTTATTAGTTATGTTAGAATTATGGAAATGAATAATTTCCATAGGTATCTACTAGTAATTCAATGTTTTGGATATGAGTAATTTAGAAATAATGTAATCCAGTTATCTAATCCAAATGATTAATATGAAAACCATCCCCAACATCCTACTAGAAAATGTGAGGAATGGAAAGAACACTCTTAATTTTAATATATATATATATATAATTGGATCCTGGCACACCAATATATTACTATAGATATGGAGATATCATATATCATGTTTTTTCCATAACAATTTACTGGTAAAACAATAACACAAAGAGTTATATAATTGTATCTAATGAATATGGATATTAATCATGGATTTTGATTTCATGATTCATTACGGAATTTTTTCCCTTTGTTTTTTTCAATTTAATTCCATTTATAGAATTTATTTTTATATATAATTATAGAAAACAATATTTTTTGGATTAATAAAATCGCAATGCATATGAACTCATAATACTCTAAAAATGCAAGGATGATTACCAAAACCATTTATAAGAAAATAATATAGTTTTTATATTGATATAGAATAATAAAAAATATTTTCCTAAAATGGATTATGAACAAAAGAAATATTAAGACAAGGCCTATAATGGGGGAAAAATATATATTCTTGAATTCTTAATGTTATTTTCTCTATAGAAACATTATATTGCATAATGTCTATTTATTAAATACCATTTTATATTTAAATTAGTATGTGATAATTAAAATTTCATCGATGTAACTTTTTTAATGGGGTATAAAATTACACCCTGAGAATTAACATTACATTTCCCATTATAAAATAATGTATTCAATACCATGATTCAAAAGAAACATTGAAGGAAAAAAGAACCATAAAACATTAAATATCCACTTTAATGTATTCATTATGTTTCCAGGTATAAATGGAGATCACTAATCTATAATATATATATATAAGTATTTTTTGTGTATCTTGATAACTAAAAAGATCACCTTATTATGAAAACTATTATTTTTTCTAAAATTATTTTTTTATGATTTATTTTAAGAAACTAAATTTATTTTAGTTAAAATATATTTGTGATTTGAGTAAAATATATTTTTAAATGAATAATAAATTAAATCTAAATTTATTACTAATTGATGACAAATTATAAGTGGAATAGTCAATACATTGAAATATTATTTCCCTATAAAAATATTTTTTATTGTATTTTATATTTTCATTTAAGTGATAAATTATAAATCATTTTATTTTTTGTTTGAAATATCTTACATCAATTTTTGATTTAGTACAATATTATTATTTTAATATTGGAATTTATCACTTATAAAAAGTAATTAATTCTCAAGTAAAAAAGTTAAATAGTGATATTTTTCTAAAAAATACATCATTATTGATGAATTGGATTTTCAAAGACCTTTTTTAAATAAAAAATATATATAGATATATAATTACTATAATGAAAATTTTAATATAAAGAGCCCTTATTTAATGACATAAGAAGTTGTGCACTAAAAAAATTGTCTTATATTAAAATTTTATTTTTTCCCATACTAAAAAACAAATCTAACAAAATTGATTTTATATTTGAGATCAATATAGACATATAAAGTTACATACTAAATTTATTTTTTATAAATAAATATTTGTTTATTAGAAAAATGTATATGATAAGGATACTACTATTTTTCTCACAGAGTTGTTTTACTCTATTGGTTTAAGACTATTTTCGAGCTATACCACTATAACATGATTCTATTTATAGTGTCACGTACAATAAAGGATTATTTTGATGTCCCATCAAGGACTGGATTTTTTTATTTTATAGTGGAACTTGTAAATACCCTTTTTACTTATTGTGTGAGTTAACAAAAAAATCAATACTATGATAATGAGAGAATTATAATGTGAATAAGACTAAGTGGTAATTATTTAAATATAGTAAGACAAATTCATCCTACAAATTTCAGTGTTTGTAATATTATTTAGTTTTTCTATCCTTTGGAATTGGAGTGGGGATTACTTATATTATAATAACAACATTAAAATTGTTCTATTTTAATTATTTAGGATTTTTTATTATTTATACAATTATTTTTAGTTTTTATGATTATTCTATTATATCATAGTAAGTTAGAGTTTTAACAAAAACCATAATAAAAATGAAAATGAAAGAGAGATGAATGTTTAATATAATAACCCATATATTATAATAGGAATACATATTAGAATCTCTTTCCCATCATAATATAAAAGTAATATCTAGATTTGGTAATGATGAATGGGTAGTCACTTTACCACCAATTGTTTGGACAATATTTATTCCTCGTTTAGATAATTTATTTCATGTGATCAAGGGATATGTTTCAAATATTTTCAGAATTTTTTTGTAGGGAATATAAATAGTAGTGTGAGTGATAACATGCCAATTGATTTTTCCATTTATATATTAATAAATATGATCAATGGATTTAATAAATAATTTATTTATAATATCTCTAGGATATTTGAAATCATAAATGATTATATCCCTCAACTAAATAAAAATAAAAAATATTGGACACGGATCTAATGGATAATATTATAAAATATGAAATTCTCTCAAAGAAATATGGTACCATGGAAGTAATAAATATGACCCATGAAGAGTTGTTTTCTAGGTTTTATGAGGGGTGGATTAATTGGATCCAATAGAATCATGAGCCACCAATTAAAAATAAAAAAATGATACATTTATTAGAAGAGAAGTTAAAAAAGATCATTAATGTAAAAAATGAACAATTGGCTAATAAATATTTGAAGATAAATTACCCTAATAAAATGGTAAAAGGAATTGATAAAATTAAAGAATAATAACATGAAAATTTTAAAATGTATATGACTTAAAATTTTAAGGTATTTAAAATATAATAATACATTCTAAACAAAAAATGTATTTAGTTGGGAATAAGATAGAAATTTCATAATTTTCTTAAGATATATCATTATAATGAACAATTGAAGAAGGGGATATTATCACATAATTTTCTATGAATGATACTGGTGTTAAAATATATCATTCATTTTTTATTACTATCATAAAATCATTTTATGTAATTTCCCAAAATTATTTTATGAAAGATGAATCATATAATATTTTTTGAAAAATATATATAAATATGATTATCCTAGTATTATTTCTAGTATGGGTTGAAGAATATTACAGATGATGTATTTGGTTGATGATATTAACAATTGGTGAATTGGACCAAAAAATAACATTCCTATTTTTTTAGAAATTCTAGAAAACTAGCAATATAAGTAGGAAAATCCTATTTGGTGAGTTAATATTTGTACCACAATAGCTTAGGGAATTGTGAAATATATTTTTAATAAAACACTCAAAATCAAAAATCAAAATATCAATCCATATCAATTGGGATAAATCCATAGATAAATAAGAACCATATACCAATTAATAAAAATATTTATCCAAAAATTATATTTGAAATACATTGTAATATTTGTGATGTTTGTAGTAGCATTTTTCAACGGTGTACGGTATTCTAACCTCAACATGTATCAATTAATAATAAGAATAAACTACCATAATATAATTTTAAGAGTGATTTCCCAACCATTAAAATGATGTTGTAAATTTTTTCAAAGAATAATAAGTATATTGTTATCTCAAGAAAGCCTGATATTTCAACCCATGGTAAGATATAAAGAAAGAGGAGGAGTAATATAACATATAAAAATATTGTTTTGAAAATTAATACTCTAATGTTTACATGTTGATACTATATTATTTCTTTCAATGGTCATAATTATTTTGTAGTAATATAAAAATAATATTTGGATAATTAATATAAAATATGAGAATATCAATGAGTAGATAATGAAAAATAAAAATAATATTTTTCACATGAAGATTCAAAATTTCATGAGAGATTTTCAGAAAAAGATAACCCATATGTTCAAGGTGTTCTATTTGAGAGATTAAAGAATGTTTTACAAAATAAAAATTGTTGTTTAGGTATTATTCATGAATATGAAGTGGGAAAATATAAATTTTTAATGAATTCAAGATGAAGGTTTATAATAGTACTTTTACTACAAAAATGAGTTATATAATTGAAGGTTATTTCTACCAATAGTTAAAAATAATTTGAAAAACATATGAATGAAATATGTTCAGAGAAACTTGTTTCTTAGAAATTACTATCCCTTTAATTACACATTGATGAATATAGGATGATCCATCATATTACCTAACTCCTTTTTTATTGTATTTGAAATTAAAAATAATGGAATTAATTTTGATGCATTCATCCAGGGACTGAACCTTAGAAAGAAAAATGGTTGCCAATTTTTTATATAATATATTAGGATATAACCACCAAAGTATAGTCAATGAATTAGTATTGGGTAAAATATGATTATCATATCATATTAAAGTACATGAAGGATATTTTTATTCTAAATACAATATAGAAAAATGGAAAATATCACTTCATTGTTTGATATTAAAATTGGTATTCTAGATAACATAAAAGAATGAAATCACCATTTTATTAATTTTTTGATGTCATCAAATATGGATAGATTCAAGTATATGATTAATTGTACAATACAGTAAACATTAGTATCTTGAATAATATATTTTTAATAGATTCATTATTATAATGATCGTTATGAATCCTTCTTTGATGGGTATAAAATGGGGAATATAGAAAAAGGGTCAGAAATCCTTATCTAATAAATATATGATTATTTAGGAATGTGAATGAAAATAATGTCATTGAAAAGGTATGATTTTAGTATCTATCATCCCTAAAAACTAAAATAAAAATTATAAAAGAAGAATTGAAATAAAATTAATTAAATACTAAATAAATTTTATTGTGTGCATAAGTATATTAGATGTTTATCATGTTATTTCTTCATGAATTACTTTAATTAATTTTATGATGTGACTATAGGAAATTTAGTTTATTTATTCCATAATAATTTCATGTCGAATTTTGTAAGAACTTTGTTTTTGACTCAGGTATATATCCTTTAAATTTGTGTCTAACTCTTCTTTTTAACATTTTTCAGATACATATTAGGTTAGTGAAGGTCTTAGAGTTGTCTCGGGCTCATTTAAAGCATAGAAACCAACTTTTTTTAAAAAATATTCGTGTCGCATGCTTAGAGTAAACCATGTATGGAGAAAACAAGGTTAGTCTAAACCATGCAGATGTTTTTCATATTTTAGAAGAGCAATTTTTCACATTTGGTGTATGGTTTCCATAATCGTATGTCCTTACTATGTGATTTACCTCTCTTTTCCAGGTACCCATGAATGGTTGGCAGATGGTTTGAAAAAACGTGAGGCCAAAATTGGCGTAGAATATTTTTTTTGGAAATTTTACAATTTCCCATTAATGATCTAATTAACCCAACTCTTCTTCCCTAATAATATTTCTAGAGGGATGAACCTCTATTTAGCACATTTTTTGAGATTTTTTAAGGCTTATCCTAGGGATCAAGATATCTCCTTCATCCATGAGTTGTTTGATCTTCTATTCATTGTGTTGGATGCACAACAGTAAGTACCCGAGTCTATTTAACTCGTATTTTGTCTCTCTTGTTGTCAACCTAGTTATCAATGTATAAGTAGATTTTACTCTTATCTCATATATACTCTTCTATAAGAACAATTAGAGGCTAATAAAGTATAAAGATAGTCATATAAGCATAAGGTGGGTGGTTTATAACTCATCCCTTAAGTTTTTGGATTTTTGTAATTGACATGTGGGAACCGCTGATTTCATCAGGAATCATTTATTGAATTTATATGACATTATTATATTCTTTAGAAACATATAGTTATTATATTTCCATAAATTTAATTATTTATTAGTCGTTAATTCCACAACTCCTAACACCCCATGTAGGGTACTATTCCATAATTGGGTTTTTAGTGTTTTGACACATTTATGCCATCGTTCGGGTGTGTTTGAGCTTAACCACACTAATGTTAAGCCTCCTTATATTAACTTCCCATTGAATCATGAAGTTTTTAATAGATTTTAACTTTTCACTTCCACTTGAACTACCAAAGGTATGTGTTTACTATAATTAATTTATTCAAATAATATTATGGTAAGCATACCTAAGTATATGACTTGTCCTTATTAAATGTAAATAAAAGTTTAGTTGAACATCCTTAGCACACCTTTTAATGTTCATGGAAGGTAGTAAAGTGAACCTTATTAATTTAAATTGACTTATATTGTTTTAATTAAAAGGTTGTATGCTACATGTCCATGTCAAACTAATAAAACGAAAGGCTTGAACCATGTGAAATTGTTAATGGCATGATTATCAAATGGATAAATTAATTTAATTGAATTAAATATAAGGTGAGTCCATATTCACATGGACCATGAAAAAATTATAGTAAGGCTTGACTCATGTTAACTCTTGGATTCCCTATGTATTTCCATGGGTACTCAAGGACATCATTCTAATTTAATGATGTTGGTTGCCTTGGGTGAGACCTACCATAGAACCTGATCTATTTCAACCTTCAGATGCGTAGTATGACATTGTATGATCCCTGAATTGTTATTAAAGGATGCCTCGGATACACTCCTTGGATCCAACATGCCATGAGGTTCCTTGGTTACATCCTTAGACCCAGCAACTGTTTATATCCCATTTTACCTTGGATATATTCCTTGGACTCGGTTAGAAATATTATTTTTGGAATTACATGGATGATTCTCATTGGATTACACTCTTAACCTTAGTTATACTCAGTTATAATTAATTTAGTGGCCCATAAGGTATAGGTTTCCTTGGTGAATAACATGGAACTCCTTCATGTTATTTATCAATTATGGTTTCCTTGTTACATCTTTGAAACATCACAATTTATATTATCATGAGGTGATATTAGTGTGGGATATGACTCACATGACCTATTAATATAAATTGATAATTAATTAATTAATTAACTGGTTATACATTCAAAAAATAGCTTAGGTTTATATCATGACTTGGTTATTTAGTTATATTATACTGCATTACTTTATATATATGCATGCATGCACACTGTTACATTTCCATTTCACAGGGTGGATATTATAGAAATTGTTGGTGGTCTCCCACTAATATTAATAAAACACCCTCGTAGGGCTCCATTTGGTACCTGAGGAAGATTACATGAATGGAGGTGTTGATAAAGGGAATAGTAGTCCTTCAGACACTTGATTTATTATAGTGTTAGGATGGATTTAGAATCAGATGATCAAGCTGTAGCTCGGGATTCCTAGGATATTTTATGTATTTCCTTTGATACACTGAGTTAGCATGTTTTCATGATACATTGTATCCATGATTTCCAATTTTCTAGTGACATGAAATTTTTCATCATCATCTATGGTATGTTATTACAGTTATTTCAGTTATTATTATCATATTATCTTTCTAGTTTTTATTTTTATTTTTATTACTCCCACTATTTACATATTTTTTTAATTATCCGTTATGTGACACTCTAGTAATAAGGGCATAGTTTTTACACGTACATACTCTAGTCCCTCACTTCTAGTCAAAAGCCTCATGTGTTTGGGGAGATGTTATTGAGTCCATGTGTCCCACTAGGCTTGGGGAATCTTCTAAGTGGAATCTGGGTTTAGGATATCATGAAGTAGTATCATAGGGTTTTCCTTTATTTATTTACAATTGGGAGACAATAGTTAAGAGATTTGTAATTCTTGGGACTTGGTCATAATTCATTCTTGGGCATCTTGAACCCATGTTTAGGATAAAGTGGGAGTTTCATGGATTATAATTGTTGTTCTGATTTTTTCAATTACAATTGATATCATTTCACCATTTTGTGATGTGTATGTTGTGTGGTGTTGTTGATTATTCTTTTATTGAGATTCTATTCTATCATTGGACTGATGATATAAGGTAAAGGGAAATTATTACTTGCATCATATTGGCACCTCTAAATCTCATGCCATGTATATTTCCATACCATATAGGTTCATTTCACTCAATTTATTTGTCTATATGCTTGTGATTGATGAGTGAACCTTTCTCGTATATGTTCTTATGCTACAAAGGGTTGTGAATGAGTGGTTTCATGTTTCAATTAATGATTTTTTATGGGCCCTTGGGGTTGGAATGAGTAATTTATTAAATCAAGTATTTAAGTGGAAATTAAAATGGGTGTTATTTTTAGTGATAGGAAGTATTGGCCCTGATTCAATGGGAATGATAGTCTATTTTAAAGGAACTTTGATACAATATATAACAAAATTAAAATATAAAATTGAAATGGTTTCACATCCTTATCATAAATTGTCACGTTTTTAAAAGGTAAAGGAGTAAGCCTAGTCATTAAATATGAAATGCAATGAAATAGTTCCCATAAATTATGATTCAAGGTATTATTGAATCTTTATCTATTAGAAACCCTGAAACTTATATGTGAGAACTTACTTATGCCTAGCCTTATAAGGATATAGTTGGGGTATTATGCCTTGGATAGTGAGTTTTCATATGTTTATCTTCTCCAAGTGATGTTATATTTATGCTTATAAGTTGTTCTAAGGTGTGATATTTGCATTTTTAGACCAATGTCTCCATGACGTCCTCATGTTGTAGGCTATGAAGTAAGCGACAACCATGCTCCATAACTCGAGGGCCCTGAGCCTCTAGTCTAATTGCTATGAGTGCCAATTGAGGCACCACCTACTATACATGATCCAAGAACTGATTCCCAAGTCTGCGATAGTTTTCTATATCTAATACTGTCCATGCATGTTGTTCCATGAGTTTCACCTATGATATATGATCTGACTCATGAGTTTCAATTTCATTGTCTTCCCACCTTCTCAAGGGATGGGGGTTCGTAGGGTATTGTTTCTTAGATAGAGGCCATCATTTCTATATTCAAGCATCTAGATATTTCTCCAGAGCATATCTTCAAACATTCTACTTACATGTTGGGTGATTTTTCCACATGTTGGTGGGATGTGATTACCCAGGAAGGTCATCATCAGGGCATGTTATGGGTTGATTTCCAGATTTCCTTCTATGATCAATTCATTCCTCTGATACTGAGAGCTGATAAATATAGAGAGTTCATTCATCTAATGTTGGGTTTTATGTTAGTTATGGAGTATTCAGCACAATTCATAGAGTTTTAGTGCTTTTCACCACTTCTAGATGGTGATGAGATTTTACGTGCTAGACGATTTGAGGAAGGGATCTAGTATTATATCTATACTCAGGTAAATATATTTCTCCAACCAAAGTTTTATGATATAGTAAATCAGGATCTTTTAGCTGACTCCAACCTGGGGGGAAGTGATAATACCTGGTATAGAGGACTAGTGTCGCATTAGTCCAGAAGTTCCTCAAGTGGTAGAAATCATTCCCTAGATGTTTTCCATCAGAGAATTGGTATCCAGGGTACCCATGTAGGTAGCTCTGTAGTGTGAAACCAGTGTGGTTGTATGGGGTATCTAAATCCTCATTTTGATAGAGACCCACTAGAGTTACATGATTATGACCATATAGAGCATCTTCATTGTTTCTGTTAGACCTTTCCATTAGCTTCAACTAGAAGAGGATCTGTATTATCTCCACCTTTATAAGTGGGTTCTTTTATGTCGCGTCAGGTTGGGGTTAGAGTATCACTGGTAGGACTAACTGAGGAGAATTTTGTAACAATGGTAGGAAGACCCCTGATCACCAGTAGTGCAAAAATAGTATTGATCATGGAATTCCAGCTATTGCACAGGGTCTTGGATTAGGCTAGATGAATTATTTGTCGCCGATGCCCAAGGATTAGGTTATAGGACCATTTATATTATGAAGTACTATTCTATTATAATCCACTATAGTATCTTCTTTATTTGATATTGGTACTTCACACACTTTCATCTTTTTATCTATTGTGAAAATCTTTAGGCTGGAAATACTTTTTTGTTGTGTTGTTATGAACCTAGATAAACCATTGAGCGTAAGGTAAAAGGAAATATTCTATTGTAGGGATTTTCCCATTGAGGTATCCAGATACCATTTCTTATGGGACCAATTTTTCTTCTTGATGAATATCATTGATTTCATTATCAGGATGTATTAGTTGATTCTATATCAAGCATTTGTAGACTACTATCAATGAAGGGTATTATTTACATCACTAGAGGGTAGAAGTTATGTACATAAGGGTGAGTGAGATATCTAAGATACCATATATGAACTAGTGCATCATGGGATAGATATAGTAATTGTCCATATTTCTAATATATTTATGGAGGATCAAGGTTTAGACCAGCCTCAATTACCTCTAGAAGTAGATCATTTTGGGGATGTTTTTTTGATGAATTTTTAGTCTTGCCTATTTAAAGGGAGGTAGAATTTATAATCAATCTTTTTAAGGATCATATATAGTGTCCATTAATCTATATAGGATAGAACCAACCGAGCTCTAGGAGCTCAAGAAGAAGTTAGGGAACATGGAGGCTAATGTTTTCATACGGCCCGTCACTTCCTCTTAGGGTTCGCCCACATTTTTCACCATGAAGGTGGATGGGACCCCTCATCATTGTGTGAATTATAGATGGTTGAACAGTCTTCTAGCCAAGAATTAGTATCCACTACCTCGGGTAGATGATCTATTTTAATATCTCTAATGAGCTACAATCTTCTCCAAGATTGACTTGAGATCGGGATATCATCATGTCTGATTCCGGACATCAGACATACCTCGTACAGATTTCCATAGTAGGTATGGTCTATATGAGTACCTAGTTATGTAATTCTGTCTTATGAACATGCATTCTATTTTCATGTCTCTAATAAATGGGGGGTGTTCCACTCTTATTTTCATTTATTGGTCGTAGTCTTTGTGTATGACATCTTGTTGTATTCTCACACTCGTATACACCATGACAATCCCCATGAAATTATTCTATGTATACTAAAAGAGCATTATATTTATGATAATATTTCTTAGTTCCACTTCTGGATCAACAAAGTTCAATTCTATGGTTATATTATCCCATAATCAGAAGTCTATGTTGACCGAGAGAAGGTCTGGGTGGTGGTTTCTTAGGATCAACCCAAGAATGTGTTTAATATATAGAGTTTCTTAAGGATGGATGAATATTACAAGAATTTAATACTGGACTTCTGATTCCTTTCTTCACCTCTTACTTATCATACAATGAAGGGTGTTGATTGTATAGTGATTCACTATTCATTTCCACCCTTACAACACTGTTTTATCCTGGGTTTTTATTGAAAATACCAAATATATTAACAAATTTCATTTCATGTTAGATTAAATGATTAAAAAAATTCAATTATAAATAGTGAAATTTTACTTGTTTTATTATTTTCATTGTAGGAGGAGGTGATTTGGAGATCCCTGGATAGAATTAAAAAAACGGGCCAAACTGCATGAGATCTCGAGCACACCTATAGAGTTCAATTTCTATTATGGATAATACATGAATCCCATTGGGCTAGTAATTATTTTACATGTTAAAACATGTGTTGGAGACATTTCTCAATAATACCATGGTGTCTAATTCTTCTATTTAGAGGCCCAAAATAGGTCCAAATTGTGAAGAAATTCTGAGTGGTCAATATTAGAACACACTTCTACATTTTTTCTATAACATGGGACTCAGAAATCCAATTGGTATGATTCTACCTCCATTGGATAGATAACTTGAATAAACATCTCTCCAAAAAAAAATCCAGTCATTTTAACGTGTTTTGGTTATTAAAACATCTATATAAAAGAATGAGGAATAAGTCTTCCATGAATAGTCACCTAGTCCCTTAGATACTTGACCACATTTTTGTGTAAATTATGATGTAATTTTCCATAAAATCACACATCCCAATTATTCTACCATATTTGAAGACTAGGGGTATGGGTGAGTAGAATTAGAGAGATTTCTTCAACAATTATATCCATCTTATTCATGATATACTTATAAACATTTTAGTGATCAATTTGGGTGGTTTTATTTATTGTTATCCCGAGCTCCATGATTGTAATCTTCGTAAGGTAATTAAATTTCCCGTTTTTTATTCTATTAATATTTAATTCTTACTTTTTATTTGTTTTCTATTTGGGGTTGATATAATAAAAATAAAAGGAACAATAATCTCCATGATTCCATGCATAAATCAAATCTTGGGATGATTTGAGTGTGGTTTCCTCTTCTCTTGGCTCTTCTCTTTCATGGGTGTGCTTATGGATGGTACTATTTGATTAAATTGAGAAGGTAAAACCCATTATTATGCATGTTTTTTTATAAAACCTTTTAATATAAACCAAAATCTGGAAATCTCGTCATGTTTTTGATTTGATTCCTTAATTGAGTTTGGTTATTAATTCGATAATATTTTATTGATTTTGAGCAGTCGTTGGTAATCAATATCTTTGATCGAAAAAATCCTAGGTGGTAACCTATTAATAAATCACATATAATATTTGTTACAGTGTGTTAAAAATAAAGGAATCAATTATTCTTCCAATTCCCTTAAGGGTGATGATAGATTGAACAGCAAGGCACACTTACCTGGGTTGATCATGATTTCTTCATCATGTCTCTCTCACTTAGAAATATAATTTCTATTTATATTTTAAAATAAAAAAACCCCAAGTTTTCTAAATTCTCATTCCCCTTTTATTTTAATAATTATAACCCTCTTTTTAAATTAATGATCTAAAGCTTTATCGAGATAAGACGTAGGGTTGTTGCTAAACTGTAGAAATTATAGTAAAAACTAAAAAATTAATTTTATGTGATCATCAATGTGATCAAATATTTTTTCATTTCTAGGGATCTATGATCATTTTTTCTTTTTTACTCATTTATTTTATTATATTTACTACCTTAAATATCCCCCCTTCCCTTTTGGTTGTTTTTGTGTGTTTTTTTTGTTTTTGTGGGTTTTTTCTCTTTATTTATCTCTCTCTTCTTATTCCTCACTTTATAATTATATAATATATATTTTATTTTATTTTATACTTTAATTATTGTTAATTACTTTTATTCATTCATCATCCATTATTAAAAAGAAAAAGAAAACTGAAAAAGAAAAAAAAAACTTCTCAACTTATTTTCATGACCAGATCGGGAAAAAAATTTTTATAAAAGAACCTATAATTTAAAAGACACTTCACTGGAAAATTAGGTCATACAATGTAAGACAATCGAGTAATATAGAGGAAACCATTTCCTAACCTTAATTTTTCCCAAACTAATCAAATATTTAACCAAATGAAACCCCATAAATCATGGCTGTAATTAATAGAACATTAAAAGAACTAACCACCCTTGATGTGTATTACCAACATGTGTACATATAATACCCTGAGGAATAATCCATGTTTGAGTTTCAATCAGACCTTATCCAACTCCTTCCAAAATTCCATGGTCTTCCTGGTGATGACCCACACAAACATCTCAAAGAGTTTTACATAGTGTGCCCCACCATGAAATCCCAAAATGTGTCTAAGGACCTGATTAAGTTTAGGTTATTCCCTCTCCCCCTTGATGGTGTACCCAAAGACTGACTATACAATCTATATACGAAAATTGGGGGATAGAATGACATGAAAGGACTCTTCCTAGAGAAGATCTTCCCTACTTACCAAACTGAATCAATTAGGAGGGAAATATTTGGCACTAGGCAATCACAAGGGGTGACCCTTCCTGAATACAATGAGATATTTGAAATACATTGCTCAAGATACCCCCACCACCAGATTAAGTAACAACTATTAATACAATACTTCTATGAGGGACTTATCCCAATGGATTGTGGAATTATTGATGATGCAGTTAGTGGTTACCTAGTTGATAAAACTCCTTCTACATCTTGTGACTTAATTTCCAACATGGCATAAAATGCACAACAATTTGGTACAAAATCTATTACACCAACCCAATGAGTTCATGAGGTAATTAATACATCCCTATAACAAAAAGGTATATAATTAAAAAATTTGAGATTCATATCCTTATAAGAAAATTACATCAAGAATAAGGTAACTCACACTCTTATTTCATTATATTTTGGTAGTTGATATGACAATACTCATTTTTCTGACCACTAACCACAACTTTAGGATTTCCTTAAGTCTTGTGCAGTAGTATTCCTAGGGAGTTCATTTCAACAAGTACCTACCTTCAAGAAAAAACCATTCAGGTCAAATCCAAACCTCATGTGGAAATCACAACAACAGTACTGACAAGGAGTAAACTCAATCTACCTAAAGCATAATTGGTATCAACAAGGCCAAGGTATGAAACCTTATTATCCTTCACATTCTCAAAAAAAAATCCTTGTCCTCCTAAATCTGAACCAAAATTCAAGGATATAGTAAATAAAATGGAAACCCAAACCTTTTATTCTAATAGAACCCAAAATCGACAATTCAAGACCTACAAACTCATGTGGGACAATTGGAGAACACCATATGTGAGATAAAAATGCATGGTTCTGGTAAATTACTTACCCAACCTATTGGAAATAAAAAAGAAAAAGGTAATTTTTATTAAATCAAACTTCATAGTGTAAAATAAGTTTGTTCATCAAATTATTCTTCCCAATAAGTATGCACCCCTCTTGAAAACACTCTTTCTCCACACATAAATTATTCTATTGAGGGGAAAACAAAAAATATAAAAAATCTATCATTAAGGTTTCCCTAGAACAATCCATTCTTATTCTTTCCCCCCAAGACTTACTAAATATAATAAAAAATTTTACAATGACATTGATAAAGAAATAATGCATACATTTACAAAGGTGAAATTTAGCATTCCTTTAATAGGTGTAATTAAACAAATCCCTTGATATTCCAAATTTCATAACGATATTTACACCCATAGATGAAGGCTAAAGGGAATTGAGAGAGTCAAACTAGGAAGGAATGTATTGGAATTGATTCAACCAGTAATTCCAACCAAATAAAAGGACATGGGCACTTTCACAATACCTTGTACCATATGGGAGACATTATTTTCAGATGCTATTTTATATTTTAGTGATTTCTTTAATATAATGCCTCACTCCATGTATACTTATTTGTATTTTGTAGAGGATCAACTGATAGGAATTTTCATGTAATGTTCTAACCAAAGCACTACGAACCCAACTGTAGTGATTGAGGATTTCATTGTAAAATTGAGGAATCTCGTCTTCCCCATCAATTTATACAGTCTTGAGATGGAAGATACCCAATCCCAAGGACATGATCCTCTCATACATGGGAGGCTATTCCTTAAAAAAGAAAATACGATCATCAATGATCACAATGGTATGTTTTCCATGGAGTTCTGTGGAGAAAAGGTAATTTTTAACATCCTTGATGCAATGAAACACACCATTGAAGAGTACATCCATGTTCCTATATATTTAATGGAAGTTATCGCTAATAAAACACACACAAAATTCTCCCCTTAAACCATTCTCTCACTCATTATACTCTTCTTCACCCTTGTATGATTTGATTTCTGACTCATATTTTTATTGTTGTGATGGTTCTAAAAAATGTAAGTTTTTTCTTTTATTGATTAGTTTTTTCATTTTGAGGTTCTCATGACCATAAATAATTATGAAAATATCAATTGCATAGATTCTATTTCCATAGAGAATAAACATGAGAAGATAGATAGTTTCATGGACCTCACTCCACATAAATCCCCTCCCTTAATCCAAAAACCATTGGTGTTGGAATTAAAACCACTCCCATCAAATTTAAAATGTGCATATCTTGAGGGTATTGACCAATTGTCCATAATTATTTCTAATAACCTCTATCTATAGCATGAATTGAAACAAATCGATCATTTAAGAGAGTGTAGAATGGAGATAGAATGGACATTGGAATATATTATCAGGATTATCCCATCTATTTGTACGTAACATTTACTTTAGGATAATGAGCCTATGTTTATAAGAAAATCTCAATAGTGTTTAAATCCCACTCTCCTTAAAGTGCTAAAATTGGGAGTCAATAAATAACTTATTTTTGGAATCATTTATCCTATATATGGTAGTAAATGGGTTATACCAAAGGAAATTGTGACTAAAAAAACTATAATAAAGTTTGTGTCAAATGAACTAAGTGAATTGGTTCCAACACCTATGAAAAATAGTTGGAGTGTCTTTATTGACTACCATCAACTAAATCAAGCCCCATGGAAGTACAAATTTCCTATACCATTCATTGAAAAAAGATAGAAATATTGTCTGGTAAGTCTCCTTATTGTTTCTTTGATGGCTACTATAGTTATTTCTAAACACATATATCCTTTGAGGTTCAAGAAAAGTCAACATTTAGCTATTAATTTTGCACATTTTCATACAGAAGGATCTCTTTTGTTCTATGTAATTATCCTGGTACTTTTCAATAATGTATGTTTAGTATTTTTTCTGAGTACCTTAATAAATTTATAGAAGTATTTATTGATAATTCCATGATATATGTCTCTTCTTATAATGAAAGTTTTAAACATATTGGTTCCTTCCTCCACCACTACATTGAAAAACATATTCTATTAAATTATGATATATTCAATTTCATGGTTGAGCAGGGGATAGTTCGTGGGCATGTAATTTCAAATGATTGAATATAGGTGGATAAATAAAAAATTTAATTAATTTCAACCCTTTCATATCCAAAATGTGTACGTGAGGTGTGATCCTTCTTGGAACATACTGGTTTTTAATGTGGATTCATTAACGAATTTAGTAAGATTGCACTTCCATTGTCTCGATTGTCATAAAAGGGTTTTTGAATTTTTTATATGAATTTTAAGAATGCTTTCAATTCACTAAAAATGAGTCTCACATAACCTATGATCATCTAACAGCCAAGGTGGGATCTCCACTTTGAACTTATGTGTGATGCCTCTATCTTTATAGTTGGGGATGTTTTATCAAAAAGGGTTGAGAGGGATCCTCATGTCATTGTGTATGCCTCAAGTACCCTTGCCCCTGCCTAGGTAAACTGCACAACCATGAAAAATAACTTTTTTATATTATGTTCGACTTGGAAAATTTTCATTTATATCTTCATTAATCAAAATTCATTTTGTTTTCTGACCATGTTTCCCTTGATTTTCTCCAAAATAAACCTGTACCTATGCCCCACCTCATATAGTAGATAATCCTCCTCCAAGAGTTCAGCCTTGAGTTTAGAGATAATAGAGGAGTGTAAAATGTCGTATCTAACCCCATTAGAAGGCTTTTCCCACCACTGGAGCACCATGTTGACTCATCCCTCCCCATTGGAGAATTATTCTATTATGAGAACCTTTTTGATATTGTGGAACTTACCCCTAGTATGTAGACATTATGAATTTTCGAGAAACATATAGGGTCCCCACTAATTCCAGTACTTCAAAATCCTAGAAAGATAAGTGTTTGTATCAATCGTACATTTGGGATGACCTATATTTGTGGAGAATTTGTAGTGACCATGTTTCTCATAGATGTGTCCCTAATAGTGAGTTCACCTCAATTTTGAGCTTCTTACAGAGTTTGGATTGTGGGGGACAACTTCAACTCACATCTTACAGCTCAATAGGTCTTTGAATCAGGTCTTTATTGGCCATCATTGTATAGGGATACCCCTAATATTTGGAAGTCATGAACTTGATGTCAATTCATAGGGAATATATTCAAGTAGAATAAAATTCCCCAATAGTCCATGTTTTTTTTTGAGATCTTCGATGCATAGGTAGTTGACATCATGGGGAATTTTCCATATTCATTTGGATTTTGGTACATATTATTGGTTATTGACTATGTATCAGAATGGGTTGAAGAAAAGGACACCGGCACCGATGACTCTCGAGTGGTTTTTGATTTTTTGAGGTCCCATATTTTCAGTATGATCAATTTTACAAGATTCATCATTACTGATCAGGGTTCTCATTTTTTGACTCTCAATAGGAAAACTTTTCTTCATAAGTATGGGGTTGTTCATAAAGTATCCACTACATATCACCCCCAAACTAATGGACAAGCAAAAATATCAAATTGGAATGTTAAGAGAATATTGGAAAAATGGTATAACCCAATAAGAAAGATTATAGTTTTCTCATGGATGATGCACTTTGGGTATAACATATAGTTTTTAAAACCCCAATCGGAATGTCACCATCCATTATTGTTTTTGGAAAGTCTTTTCACCTCTGGATAGAAGTGTAACAATATATTGGGATGTTAAATAATGTAATATGAATATTTCATATGTAGGTGAGCATAATAAGCAACAAATTCAAGAGTTGGATGAAATTTGATGTGATTCATTTCATAACTCCTTGATCTATAAAGAGAGTACAAATGTTATCCATGATATCATGATTCATTAGTGGAAGTTTCATATTGGTGAGTAGGTCCTCATGTAAAATTATAGACTAAAGATCCACCCAGGTAAGCATCGTTCCAGATGGCTTGGTTATTGTGTTGTTACTAATGTTTTCCCTTTTGGTGAAATATAAGTTTTATATAATCAAAGTGGATGAATTATTACCATAAATAAAAAACAACTTAAACACTTCTATGAGGATTTTCCAATGACATTGGTGGAGGAAATACACATTACTCAAACAATATATTAGTGAAACACGACAGATTTTATCCTTTCTTCCCATATTATCATTTATTACAGTGAGTACACAGCACATTCTAAGTGTGGGGTGAGTACATTCCTAGGTTAGTTATGATTTATTATAAACTTTTTTTCTCTTTTTATCATTTTTCATGGTAGTTCACTTTTCCATATATTTTTGTGCTCATGTGTATTTTCATCATATTTCTTATTTATTCTCTTTTTCACTTTATTTATGGTATTTTTACCTCCCCCCATCTTATGGTCTCCAAATCATGGAAATTAATTAAAATGAAAGTTGAAATTTTTGATTTCATAGTTTTTTAACTTTTGATGAAAACTTGTCTTGGTTATTGGATGAATATTTGTATGAATTTAAAATCATGGAGTGATTTTTAGAAAATTTCTTGTATATCAATGATATAAATAGTTGTATCTCTATTAAACCTTTGAGATGATTGATACCCCTTGTGTGATTAGTTTTTAGGAAAACTGTGTCACTTATATCACCACACATTTTTTAACAAAACCAAGACATGTGAATATTTATTACTTAATATATGTTATTTTAATAATTAGTATCTTTATAAAATTATTTTTCCATACATTTTTTCCTTAGCTGATCTATTTCATTATTGTACTGGGATGACCTATGTGTGTGTACATTTTATCCAAATATTATACGCCCTAAAAAAACAGAAAAACAAAAAAAAATGGGTTGTGTCTTTTTCTATTCAAAACCCACTCCTCCTCAACCTTTGATCTTATTATAACTATTACAATTAGTGGCGTGAGGAGATCAAATGAGGGTTGAGTGATTAGTGTGATATTTTTTAAAAGATCAACTTTAAAAAAACAAAAAAAAATAAATAATGGGAGTGTTGAAATGTACAATATATGCGGATATCTAGGTCAAGAGATTACAGTTTTACATTCAAGAATTCTTAAGTAAGTGAGTTTTGAAATTTTATTTCATAGGGTGTAGAGATGGTTGGGGGGAAAAAATCATTTAAACTAAAAAAGGTTAATATAACCTATATTTATTGGATAGAAAGTGGAATGAATATCATGGAATGGTTTTCACACACACACATGGAGAGTTCAAGTCATGGTGTAAATTTTAATTCCTCGATAAATTTGGTATCATGAGTATCTTTGAATTTCATTCTGATACCATTTATGAGACATCTATTTCCATGATCTTTAGGAATAACACCTTAGTGTTGTTTTTTATTTGAACACATTGATTTAATGAATTAAAATTTAATTGAATTTTATATCTTAATTAATTTACAAATATCAACATGAATGATTTTTTTGGATATGTGACTTTTCCAATGAGTGTAATTGTTTAGGAGTGGGGTGTGATCGCATAGTGATTCACTATTCATATCCACTCTTCCATCACTATTTTAAACTAGTTTTTTATTCAAAATTAATAATATAATAAAAAATTGAAAATAATGTTAGATTCAATGATTGAAATTTTTATCACTACTAAAAAAGAAATTTTTACGTGTTTCATCATTTACATTGTAAGAAGAGGTGATTTGGAGATCCCAGAATTGAATTCAAACAAAATGGGCCAAATTGTGCGAGGGCCTGAGAAAACTTGAGGAGTTCATTTTATACATTGGATAATAAATTAATCATATTGGTCTAGAAATTGGTTTACATGTTCAAACCTATGTTGGATACATTTCTCAAGAATACCATGGAGCCCAATTTGTACATTTGGAGGACAAAAAGTGGTCCACTTTGTAAACAAATTATGGTCAATAAAGATTGGAACTCCCTTCAGTTTTTGGGCCCTATCATAGGCCTCAAAACATTAATTGGGATTATTCTACCTCAATTTAATATATATTGCGATTTCTCACCTCCCCATAAAATTTTAATTCATTTTCACAAATTTTGGTCAGTAAAACTGCCTAATAAAAAAGGCAGAAGAATTATATCATGAATAGTCACCAAGTCCCTTGAATTCTAAACCATGTTTTGTGGAGATTTTGATTTAATTTCCCATAAAATCACTCCTCCCTCTCATTATCTCATGTTTCAAAAAAAGGGGTTTGGTTGAGTCGACGTAGAGATCTTTATTCATCCATTTTCTCCCTCTTCATCATCATGTACTTCTTAAAATCTTCGTGATCAATTTAGGGGGTGTTCATTATTGTGATCCAGATCTCCATGCTTATAATCATCATAAGGTAATTTAATATCTAGGTTGGTATTATATTAATATTCATTTATTCCTTTTAATTTATTATTTATTATAGTATGATAAAATACAAATCAAAGGAACAAGAATCCTCATGCTTCCATGCATAAATCAGATCTTGTAAATATTTGAGTGTGGTTGAATCTTCTCTCACCTCTTCTCTTTCATGGGTGTGCTTATGAGTGGTATAAATGAATTAAATCTTGAAGGTGTAACCCATTATTATGAATTTTTTTATTGAGAAGAATTTTTATATAGTACAAAATCATGACATCTCATCACATAGTTGATGTGATGCCTTAATTGAGTTTGGTTCATACATTGACAATATTTTATTGATTTTTGAGTGGTTTCCAAGAATCAATATCATTGATCGATCAAATTCTATGTGGTAACCTAATATGAACTCACCTAAAATAATGTTTATAGTTTTTATAAAATCAATGAATGAGTGATCCTTTCCATTCCATTGAGAGCTATGACATATTCAACATCAAGGTACACTTACCTGGGATGATCATGATTTCTCCATCGTATTTCTCTCACTTAGTAATATAGTTTCACTTGATCATTTAAAGTCAAAAGACCTCAAATTTTATAAATTCTCATTCCCATTTTATATTCATAATAAAATCATTCATTTTAAATTAATTAAATAAGTCTTTGTCAAAAGATGACCTAGGGTTGTTGTTATATTGTAGAAATTCTACTAAAAACTAAACAACTAATTTGATGTCCTCGACAAAGTGATCAAGTGTTATGTTCCTATGATCAGAAAAGTGTGAGAAACCCTTTTAAGAGCTAAATGGGAGGCTTGTCTTAAAACGTATTCTGATTCTTCCAGAGCCTGGAATAATCTATATCATCTTCTGTGATGCATCAATCATGGTCTTAGGAGTACTGATGATGTAGGAAGATAGAGTCATTGAGTATAGATCACGACAGTTGAGGCCTGATGAGATAAATTTCCCAATGCATGGCATTGAGATAATAGCTGTTGTCCAGGCCTTATGTTGATGGAGACACTATCTATTGTTTAAGCACTTTTTGGTTTACACAAACAATAAGAGCATCAAATATATCTTTTCACAATGTGTCCTGAACCTCAAAAAAATATATGGGTAAAATATCTTCAGTCCATGGATTTATATTTTGCCTATACGCTTGAAAAGGGAAATGTATTAACAGATGCACTGAGTAAAAAAACTAAACCACATGACATAATGGAATCCAATGATTAATTGATGTTAGTGGAACTCTTTTGTAATATTCATCTGGTATTTCATTATAGTCATGACTATTCTAACCTCTCAGCTTTGACAATTATATCTTCCCTCCTTGAGAATGTGAATAGGAGGAAATTTTCAGATCCCGAGGGCTTAGATATCCATGAGAGTATATCTAGAAATAACCCACCTTCATATTGGTTTGTGTACATATAATACATTTCATGTTTTCATGGGAATTTCTGGATTCCTACAGATATGAGATACAATTTGATGCATGATTCACACACATCTCAATAGGAATTTCATCCAGAAATCTCCAAAATGTATTGAGATATGCAATTCATGTATTGGTGGAATGGGATGAAATGTCATATATAATGATTTATCACTAGGTTTTCAAACTATTAGTAGTTTAAGGCAAAGAAAAAGACACCTATAGGCTTTCTATAGCCTCTTATTTTCCCAAATGGAAATGGGAATATATTTTTTTGGATTGTTTTATCCATCTTACCCAGGTCACCAAGGGGTAGCGATGCTATCTGGGTAGTTATTGATCGATTAATGAAAACAGCCCAACTCATTCGTATTTCGGAATCTTTATCAATTTTTGATATGGGAATAATGTATGTTACTGAGATACTAAAACTAAATGGGGTCCCTCTTCCAATCATTTCGGATAGGGACACTCATTTCATGTCATGGTTCTAGAAGGGCTTGTAGAAAGTTACGGGTACACAGGTGCTTATAAGAACATTTTTTCACCCTTATACTAAAGGGAATTTGGAATGGAAGATACAGGTTCTATAAGACAAGATCAAGGAAGTTTTCCTTGATATTGGGGGTTCATGGAAGAATCATATCCCTCTCATCGATTTTTCCAATAATAATAGCTTTTAGGTGACAATTAAGATTGATCCTTTTGAGTCCTTATATGATGGGTTATGTCATTCAACCCTATGGTGGCTAGAGGCAGGTGAGGTATCCCTACTAGTTCCTCATCTCATATAAGAGATATCATAGTAGGTTTAGCTGATCAGAAACTATATGTTTACTGCTCACTCTAGCCATAAATCTTATGTCTATCGTCATCAACATCCTCTAGAGTTCGAGGATGGGGGGTCGTGTTTTATTATTGGTATCATCCAGTCTAGGGAAAAGATGGTTACAAAATCAATGGAATATTTCACCCCATTATGTAGGGTCTTTTGAGATCATGCAAAGAGTCAGGCTGTTAGCCTATCGATTGTTACTACCTAAGAGGTATTTTTTTATGCATGATGTATTCCACACTTCACAAATTCACCATTATGGAGTCACACCATCTCAAAATTTTGATCCTGAAGATGTAGATCTTGATGTTGATGCTTCTGATGTGGAGTATCAAGTATGAATCGTTGATTGAATCATGAAAGCTCTTTGAGGCTATTGTGTCCCTCTCGTATGGTACTATGGTAGCATGGCCGTGTGCAGGATGAGACTTGGGAGTAGGAGGACAACGTACATTCCTAGTGTCCAACTGTTTTCTTAGAAATTTTTTCACCTCACTTGGTATGTGAACATGGGGACGATTTCCTTTAAGGGGGTAGACTGTAAGAACCCATTTTTTGAAATTGGTATTGATTCTTTAAATTTTGGTCTAACTATTCCTTATGGACTTTTTAGAATTCCTAATGGGTTAGTGAATGTCCTAGGGGTGAATGGTTCTCATTCAAAGCTTAGAACTCAACATTTTCAGTAAAATGGTCATGCCACATGGTTAGATTAAACCATAAGAATAAGATGCAGGGATATTCTAAACCACGAAGATGGTCTACATTTTTTGGAAGAGCCATTCCAGATGGTCGGTTCATGGTTTCCCTAATTTTTCAGCCTAACCATGTGATTTCCATCTCTTCCCTGTGTACCTTTTCATTGTTGAAACATGGTTTGGAAACCAGTGCATAAAAACCACGCATAAGATGAATTTTGGGTAATTTTACATTTTTTTCCCTTAATGATTTAATTAACCCAACACTTCTTCCATAATCATATTTCCAGAAAGATAAACCTCAATTTCTCCCATCATAGAGGTTTTTTATGTCCTAAATTAGGGAACAATATATTTCATTCGTGTAAGATTTATTCAATATTTGTTTCATTACATTGGATGTGGAATGGTAAGTATCGAGTCCATTTGGGTCGTTCTTCAACTCTCTTACACTCGACCTAGTTATCAAGGTGTAAGATTTTTTACTCGTTTCCCTGATCTACTCTATTCCAAGCTAAATTATAGGCTAATTATGGATGTGGAATTTTATACAAGCCTATGGTGGGAGGTCTATAACTCAACCCTCAAGTTTGTTGATTTTGGAATTGAATTGTGGGGCCTGTCAATTTCATCAGCTATTTTTTATTGAATTTATATTTCATACTTATATTCATTGAACCATATGGTTATTATCTTTCCATAAATGTGAATCGTTTTTGGTAGTTACTTTTACAACTAATAACACCCCATTTAGGGTAATATTCCATAATTGTGTTTTTAGTTTTTTTGACACTTTTGAGCCACTGTTCGATTTTGTTTGAGATTGAACACACTAATTTTAAGCCTACTTATATTAATTTCATATTGAATCATGAAATTTTGAATACCTTGTACCTTTTAACTTCCACTTGACCCGCCTAAGGTAAGTTCCTATTGAAATAAATTTATTCAAATAATATTATAGTAAGCATACTTAAATATATGAATTGGCCTTAATAAATATAAATGATCGTTTTGTTACACATCAGTATCACACATTTCCATATTCAGATAACTTAGTGGAGTGAACCTTATTAATTGACCTTGACTGCCATGGTTTGAATTAGAAGGTTTCATGCTACTTGTTCTTGTCAAACTAGTGAAAGGAAAGTCTTGAACCAAGTAAAATTGTTAATGGCATGGTTATCGTATGGTCAAATTATTTTTATTAAATTAAATATAAGGTGAACCTTTATGAACATGGAACATGAAATATTTATATTAAGGCTTGGCTCGTGTTAACTCATGTATTCCTGAGGGAATTCCTTGGGTAATCGAGGATGTCAATCAAATTCAAGGATGTTGGTTGCCTTGGGTGAGACCTACCCAAGACCCAATCTATGTCTACCCTTGGATTCCTGGTATGACATTGTAGTATCCCTTACTTATTATTATAGGATGAATTAGATATACTCCTAATATCCAATATAACTTGAGGTGGCTTGGTTACATCCTTGGGCCCAGCCACTACTTATCTCCCATTTTACATTGGATGTATTCCTAAGACTCGATTAAAAATATTATTGTTGGAATGCCTTGGTTGATGGTCCTAGGATTACACTCTTACACTTATCTATACTTAGTTACTAATTAGTTAGTGTCCCCTAAGTTCCAGACTTCCTTGATGAATAAAATGGAACACCTTAATATTATTTATCAATTATGGTTTCCTTATTACTTCTCGAATCCTTCATTATTTATACTCTCACGATGTGATTTCAGTGTTGGATATGCCTCATCAAACCTATTAATATAAATTGGTAATTAATTAATTAATTAACTGGTTATACGTTCAGACACCAGCTGAGGGATAAAGAATTTACTTGGGTATTTAGTTACATTTTACAACTTTACTTTATATATATGCATTCTTGTATGTTATTACATTTCAATTTCACAGGCCATATGTTATAGAAACTGTTGGTGGTGTACCACTAATATTTATCTGACACCCTCTTAGAGAATTTTTTGGAACATGGGGAAGGTTTCATATATGCATGTGTTTATAAAGGGATGTGTAATGCTTTAGAAACATGATTTATTATTGTGATATGATGGAGCAAGTAGCATATAACTAAGATATAGCTCGGGATGCTTGGGATAGTGTACATTTTACTTTAAAAAAATGAGTTTTATGTATTCCATCTACTTTTTGTCCATGTTTTAAATATTTCAGGAGACATGAAATTTTTCATCATTATTTATTGTATGTTTTTATAGTTATTTAAGTTATTGTTATCCTTTTCTCTTTGTTTAGTTCACTCTTATAACTTATTACTTCAATTATTTACCTATGTTTATAATTATCTTCTATGCTATAGTATTTTAATTAGGGAATAGTATCTTAATAGAAAAACCCTAAGACCTCACTTCTAGTTGGCTATCTCTAGTGTTTTGGGAGATTCGCTTGAGCCCATGTGGACCACCAAGATTGGGTAACCCCCTAAGTGGCATCTATGTCCAAGACGTCTCAAATTTTGTACCTTTATACTTGAATATATTTGGATCTAACTTTAAGGAATGATTTTTATTTCTTGATTTACTTAGTATCATGTTCAATTTGGAATGTAAAACTTTATTATATAAATAAAACCCTCTAGTTTAATACACCAAGAATGGATCACATAGACTTAGAGTGAGACAATTGATCGCACATTGTTTGTGTATGGTACAGATACCCTTTTCACAAATATAATGCATTTTAAATTAACATGAGGGATAGAAATAGAAATTTATGTTTGGTAAGGAAATGAGAGACTAAAAATGAATAAATCACATATTGAATAAAATTTTAGAAGGTATTTCCAAGAAATAATGCATTAGAGATTGTTGATACAGAATCGTGTGAATTTTATTTTATTTAAAGGCATGTCAGAATATTTGTTAATAATTGAAGGAAATATATCATGGATGTTTTTTTGAAGAATATGTATTTTTAAATGATGAATTATCCAAGGTTTGTGTCACTTTATCTTAAGTGATACTCTATATAAAACATGTTTGAATAATGATAGTCTTTTTTCCTTATAGAATTATTAAATGATTAATCAATTATTCATTGAAAAATATATTCAATTATTTGAGAATAAATTGAATAAATGTTAATAATTTTCATGAATAATAAATGATAATTCTGGTCCCAAAATAATATTAGATGAAGAGGAATTAATTTTCATAGGTAATTAAATTTACGAACTATTTTTATTATTGTTTGAAAAAATTCGACATCCTCAAACCATCCAATTCATGATATCTCTACATGTTTTTTTGTAGGAGGCTCAACCATGATTGAGATAGCATAAATATGGTATCCAAAGATAAATGTGAAGAATATTAGAGGCAGAGTATGAGCTTGAGAAGGAATAAATGTTTACACTAGGTTTACAGAAAAATGGAAGAGTGCCACTATGTGCGGTGGAATGGCATTGAAGGAGTGGAAGCTTGGAGTGGACCAATATACTTGGGACAAGGTGAAATTGGAAGCATAAAATATTATTAAGGAGTCCTTGGTCACGATATCTTCTAATGTGGGATTGTGGAGTAGATCATCACTATTATTATATCATTTAATATATCGAAATTTAACATGAATCAATGAATGGCCCCCATTTCACCAAATTCCTCATATGGATAACAAGTATTATTACATAAAATTTATTCAATCAACCACACACACTCATATTGATTGAACACTTAGATTATTCTACTAAAATACATTAATGATAGAGTGAACCCACTTTGAAATAATTTCATAACATGAGATGAAATATCAATAATATGATGATATTGGATCGACCATAAATTATATGGAGATACCATATGAATGAAATCAACCATAAGAAATCATACCAACCAATAGATCATTTTCATAGACCATGTGATTTATTCATATTTCTATTGCATGTGATTCCTTATTTTAGGTGTTACATCTGTCAATTGTATGCCAAACTCTTTGATTGATCATGAAAGATGAAACTTCAATGGGTTGTAATGAATAGAGCATTCATACTAGTTTTCATGAGAGGTTTAATATATGGATTACTAAGTTATAAATAACATTATAAACATGAAACATCGATATCCATTATTAAAAAATGAATGAGAATAAGAAAAATATATGCATACTACCATACATGAATTCTTATTGCATAAATGACTATGTCCCGGATATAAATCGATTGTATAAAGACATGTTTCATTGTTTATTAAAGAATACTGTAAATGAAAAAAATCACATGTGGTAGTAAAATGAATGAAAATAAAGAATATTTTAATTCTGGTTGATGTTTTTTTATTGAAAAAGAAAGTATCACAATAATTAATTTATAAATTAGGTAGTGGAATTGAATAAAAAATTTGAAGACTATTTTATTCCAAAAATGAATATACATAGTATTCATTCATTTATTTTCACATGAAACTATAAATGTAAGTCATTATCATGGATATATGATGTTATGGATTTTGACACTTATGGATCTAACAAATGGATTTTTAGATGTTTAAATATATGTGTTATTATAAGATTAAACATTTGTGAATGATTTAAAGATGAAAAACTATAATAATTACTAAATAGTATTATAGTAATAGATAAAATAAATATATTTGTATTTTTAAGATGATCTTACTTATAATTATGGATATAGTAAATGGATAAGTCATATAATCTAGGAGTATTTGAATAACCATATAAATTACTGATTCAAATATTGTTTTTATAAGATATTTAAATATAAAAATGAATTAGGGATAGAAAATTTAAGTAAATAAAGCTTAATTTATTATTATTTAAAAATAATTCATTTCTATGAGGATTATAGATGTTTTTGAAGATATAATATAAAAACCAGGGAGAATATTTTGAGGTTATAGAAGAAAAAATAGATTCTTGACACGAGACATTCATATACAACCAAAAGTGTTGTTTAATTAAATATGGATTTAGTTTAGTCTATTTTTTCTTGAATAATAATCATAGAAGAAGAAGAATTTTCATTTTAATAGAAGATAATAGAATATATTGTTGTTCATATCAATTTCCCATAAAGAAGAATTGGAATAAGGGTCAGAAGAAGAGATAAGAGAGAATAATAAGAAAGGTGTTCTGCAAATCTATTTTAATATGAAGGATAAAAAGTGGAGGATTTTCTCGAATACTAAAATTAAATAAATAATAGATGAATATAAAGGAGTATAACAAATAAACACATTAATAATGAAAACAATTCAAATCTTGGGGAGAACATTCTCAGAGTTCTAATATAATTGATGATTTTTACAACTATATATAAGGTATTATAATAACCTAGGGAAGAGATGTTATGGGACAACATTTTCATCAATCTTGAAATTTTGGATTCTTTTATGTCCTCATTCTTATGTGTAACGTAACACACTTTATGTTCAATCATTTTTTCTAGATGACCTATTGTAATAAGAATCTCATTATGGTGTCTTATGTGATCAAGGATTATTTCTTAGTTATATATAGGGAATTTCCCTCTTATTGAAAGTGTAACCTTTTAAATCTTATATACAAATTGTGTGTGTACTAATGAATGAAGTAATGTTAATATAATGGGAGAATAAATATAATAATAGGTTTAGTATGTCATGTTTTAAAAAGATTAAATTAAAATACATTTTTCCAATATTATTTAACCCCACCCCCTCCTAGTGTTTAGGATATACATGTTTACTCATTTTAAATTGTAAAATGAAAAAAAGACACACCCATAAAACATGCATTTTATGATATCTTTTTGTTAATAGTTTTAATAGATTGAATAATATTATAGATTGAGTATATTTGGACCACAAAATAATCATGATTAATTCCATTAATTTAATTTTAAATTAAAAAATGATTGTAGAACCAAGAATTAATAATGTTATATTACATTTTACCGATCATATAATCATCAATAGAATCAGAGTATCATTATATTTTATTGAATGTTTACCTAAAATGTTCTATTCATCACTTATCTTCTCTATCAATCTAAAAATAAATACCATAAAATTTTACCAATTAATTTCATGAATAATATGTTAATTGTATTTTAATATAGAGTAAATATTAATTCCATTATTTTATTCTATGTATATAAATTATGGACCGATATGTAGTGAAATCTAGTTAAAAATTAATATAAATTATTAAATCATATTAATGTGGTTTGAAAAATATTAATTAATTGATAAAGATCGATGTAAATGTTCTAGTATTTACACAATTCCTTATAATATATAAAGAAATAGGGTACAAAGATGAATATGAAAATATGGGTTAGTGTACCAATTCATAATGGAATTTCAAATTATTGGAAAATATCTCATTGCATGAATTCTATGTAACAATTCAATTTACAATAAAAATTCAAATTAAATATCATAATACTATAAATAAATTCAAAAATATCATTAAATTTCAACTATAAATGTACATGTATTTTATTTTTAATTATATTATATCAAATAATTAAATAATTTTCAACGAATGTTGGGAATTATTTCATATTAAAATTTTTCTCTCAAGAGAAATTTCTCCTTAAAAAATTATTTTAGGAAAATTTCAAATATATCCATTAATATATCCCCCAAAAATAATATTGACCAAATATTCCAATTTTTGGAAATTAATGAATGGGTTAGGCTTGTAAAATAAATGAAATTATTCAATTAAGTAGTTCCTTAAAATATTATATGAAAATTAGGATACTATGATATTTAAGAATTTATCTTTTCCATGATCCTTTAAATGAACTAATTATATTGATGTTTGGTGAATTGGTGGAGTGTGTTTTTTATTTTCCTAAAAAACTATATTCAAAAAAGCATACCTTGTGAGATGAAAAAAATAATTGTAAAATATAATGTAATTATTGGAAGATAATTTTCATTTCTTCCATAAAATAATGATGGAAAATAAAAATAATATTCTTTCAGGTAATTGACATATATTAAAATAAAAAATGATAAATATATACCAAATAATGATGCATTGAAAAAATGGGGATAGGGAAATTATAAAGCTCCTTGATTCCATCCTAAATATATAAACATTTCTCCTCTTCCGATAGGGATAAAATAGAGGACATTATTAATTCCCTAAAAGACTAATCTTCCCATCACATAATCAACTTTGGTTCCACCTTAACTATTTAATTATAAAATGAAATGTATCGACTAGTCTTCCCAAATGTTCATAGAAAACAATGATTGGAATCCAATACAGATGTTGACTACTACTAAGATGTGTTCTCAACCTGATAAATTTTATGATTATGGACCTCAAGGGATATTCATGACAGCTCTATGGTTTAAGAGGTATCAGTATTTTAGTATATAACTGAGTCATGTTATGTCTCAAATTTAGTATCCAAAGACCATTAAACATTATATTTATCTAATAATGTATCATTTTTAATGGGTAATATAGGGATAGAGAAGTAGTGGGAGTCAAGTTATATATATTATATTTGTTAGTATACCATTTTCTAATTTAGAAGGTGGTTATATGACTAGTATCTAGATTATTAAATGGAATGACCTATTTGGTCTCAGTCAACATTAAATTTACTTTCCTCAAAGAATCTATGTCAAACAGTTAGTGGGAAGTGGAATACAAAAATATAATATATATTACAAATTTTTTTGGATAAGAAGGTATATATATTCTCATATATATATATATATATATTTATATATATATATATTTATATATATATCTGTGTGTGTATGGGTGGGTGTGTGGTGGATTAGGTATATTGGAGTGACGATTTGAGTGATGGAAGCTAACAGCGAGGTACCTTAAAACAATGTAATATGTATGAATTGTGTTTTTATCCCCTACTGTGGCTGGGGGTGGAAGTTAATATACTGGTTTAGGGACCAGTGTTTGGGTTGATATAGATGAAGTCCCAAATCAGAAGTTAAGTGATGAGAAAAAAAATATTATAGACTAATGACATACTATACTTTATTAAAAAACTATTATTGTTCCTGATAAATAATGGATATTGGTTCCTAAGAAGGGGTTGAAATAGGTCAACATATTGGCATGGAATCATCTGAAATGTTTGAGGTAGCCTATGAATGTCCTTAAATATCTTTATACTCCTTTATAAAATATTTATATTCCTCAATCAATTCATATATACTTGTTTATAAAAGTCTCTCGTTGATCAGGGAAAATCACTGAGTGCTGAGGGGTTGGGATCAATATATCATTTAAATAACATTTTCCATTTTATATTTAGACAATATTAACCACATGTTACTATGTATAAAATCTATACTCTTTTATATTCACACATACTAGGCACAAAACATATATAAGCTTCACCACTCAAAATGATAATGTTATTTGTTGATATAATTTTGATTCACATAAGATCACATGTTCCATTATTGTCAACATGTGAATTAAAAATGATAAGGGTTCAAACATGAGAATTGGTAACACCATTATTTAACTACTTTATATATGTTTCCACATCGTAAGAATAGTAGGAAACTTATTTTAAAAATAGGAGAGTCTCCCACCAAGTGATATATCTATATTTTTATGTTTATTCTTCATCTCATTTGTTTTAATTGTATAGAAATATATATATTATTAATCCTCTTCAATATTATATCATCTGTAACAATTGAGTATTTTTTTAGTTTATATCAACAGAAAATAATAATATTTACATATCAAAAAATTATTATATTTAGTTAAAGAAATCATTCCCTGTAAAAGATAGATTTTCAAATTTAAATACAATAAAATAACATCTTTTTATCCACTTCAATTCCTTATTTTTCTTTTTTCCACTTATTATATCATCAATAAATTTCATTATTGGTCACTACACTGTAATATAACTAATTTTATTATGACTAAGATGTTATTTCATAACTATCGATTTGGTTTGTGGAATAACTTTATATCTAATGCCCAAACCATTATTCATAGCATTGGTTGAATAAATAAATCCATATTTAATGATTAATCTATAATGTTTATAGAATAATTAAAAGATATAGTCATTTTATGCCACCCTATATTAATTTTTGTGATATACTAAAAATTTATTAATTCATTATGATCCATGTACATTTCATAACATCATTTTCATGAAATTATTTCAAAACTAATTAAAATATCTGAAAAATCATAATATTAATGTACCTTGAATTATAAGAACTAAATATCAACCTTAAAAATTCAGAGATGAAACTTACTATTCCATGATTTTAATGGTTTATAAACAATCAGGGAACTTTTATATTAAATAAACCTTAAAATGAGGTATCCCTAATAAAATTCTTACACAACAAAGTTATAATATACCATGGGCAACATTATATAATACCTTTGTCTCTAAAATGACTATTTTATTGATGGAAATCAATAATACAATGTTTATAAAATTATATATGACATATGAACCTTTCAATGTCTTCATATTCATATGATTATTCTCCTTATGTAAATCATATTAATTCAAAAAAATAAACCTATGAATTTCATTATAATCTATAAATTTTTTATATAAATCCTTTTGAAGTGTAGTGTCAACCCTAGGATACTCAAAATCATCTATATAACAGTTTAAATGAATATTACTAAGATTTTAATAAACCTTATGAACTCATTCTAATGATACTTTTTTATATGGATCAACCGAACTCAAATATTCATTAACTTTTTTTAGGATGATTCAATTTTAATTTTATTTCCCATTATTTAAAGCTGGACATGTGATGTTATTTAAAAACATCAAATACATTTCAAGTTTATTTTGAAACAAAGCTAAACATTATAAAAACCCCACTAAATATTAAAAAAGACATCACCTCACAAAATAATCATTATATGAAATAAAATTTAATATTATTTATATATTGAAGACCAAATCCAACTAAATTAACAAGACCGCATCAAATAATATCAAAATATTCATTTCATTAGAAAAAAATAAATGTTAGAGGAATATTTATCTAAATTGATCTCATCAGTATTATACATGATCTAAAGAAACCTCTATACTAAATATTTTTCATCAAGATCAATATATTTTTCAAAAAACTACTAGTTAATAAAAAAAACCCATTTGATTTCATTATCAAACAATGAATATAAATCTCTTCCAATTTCTGAATACTTTATAATGAATAATAACTTACTAATTCTAAGTCATCATGGGTAAACATGATGTACGAAATAAAAACACTAAATAAAAATATCATTCAATAAAAAATTAACTATCACCTATTCATATATTTTTATTTCCCTGATACAGTTTGAAAATAAAAACATTACGTATTCCTTGATAAAGCAATGAAATTTCATTTGATATTCAACTCATATTACACCTCATAAATTTTTTTTATTGCTTATGAATACATTCCTATTAGAATATTTTAAAATTCACATAAGTAATAACTTCACAACATTCCCCCTATGATAAATCTTCCTGAATACATTCTCTCCACAAATAAGTTATATGTCTCTAATTTTGTGAGATGCATGTTAATGGATATTCATTAATGATGTCTTCTCTATTTTTATATAAAATTTCTAACTATATAAAGAAATACATTATGAGATTTAGGCTGTCATTTTTCTTCCCCTCTTTTAATAATATTCAATGATTAGTATCTGGTAGGGGATGATATCACTATGCCTTATCCTTTATCGGAAGATAATTAAGATCCCATAGAAAAATTATTTTTTAATAAAATATTTGAGAATTGTTTAATAAACAGATCAAATATTTCCTCCATTATAGTAACAAATTATAGGTTCAATGCATTGTTTTCCACAAGATCACTGGTGAATTGATATTTAATATAAATGGAATACATTATTTAATGATATTTTTTTTCAAAAATAGTGTCACATTAACTATATCATCTCACATGATGTATAAAATTCGAATCAAACTGGACATCTCCCAATTGTTTCATTATACATATAAAATTAGTTGTGTATTGAGTTGAAAAAATATATATATTATTATGATGTTTATAGAAATTTCATCTTCTTGTGCTACTATACACACTATTCACTCAACAATTGAATATAAATAAATATATACCATATATTATTTATATTTCCAAGATAATATATATATTTATATCCAAACTTATTCAATATTTTATTATTATCATACTTAAAAAAATAGCAATTCTTTCCTTTTATTGACCTATGAATCCGCTTTCCAATAGTTAAATTAGATTCCATTATTGATCTTTTATACATTCAAAATAATTCAATGTCATATAAACTATATTGTATTGAATAATTAATGTATAAAATAATCCCATTAGGTGGAAATTTTATAATGGCTCAACTTCATTCCATATTCTATACATTTAAAATTCTGTTTCAACTAAAATAGGAGTATAAACTATCTTTTATTCATCTATTAGATATTTATTTTGATGTTATCAATAATATTTTTCATGGAAAATAAATGTTTATCTTCATCTTGAAAAATATATAAACCCAAAATTTATGGTGTTTCTACAATCAAGGAAATTTAAAATAAATTATTCATGTGAAATGTAAACTCATCAATTAACCATTTTAATTTTTAGAAAAAAAATAACATAATCTCCATAGACAATAATAATCAGTGATATACCATTGTCATCCATAATAAAATGGTTTTTTTCCCACTCTTCCTTTCTAGAACATCAACAATTTCAAGAAACTATGTAACAAGGAATTCAATGTTTTAGGTCATGTTTTACAAAATACATAGGCATTTGTATCCTAAAAACATGCCATAATTCATCTTCAATAAAAACTAGTTTTATCAAAAGAAACATCGTCATAAATTTAAAAAATGTATAAGAATATTTTAATTTTTTTATGATAATAACATACTTACTTTATGTTGTAATTAATATAAATATTTATATATTATTTATTCAAGAAATAAGTGTGTTTTCATTACCATTACAAATTATTTTAACTAATGTGTACCCTTTGCAAATAATTCATTCTTTATTTGAAAAAAACCCATTTTTCATTATTCTTCTTTCAAAAAACCCATATAATTCTTATAACATTGTTGTTTTATGGATTTTGTAAAAAATTCCATGTTTCATTATTATAAATAAAATTTATTATATCTTTCACATCATTATCCTACTGATCAATATCTAAATCCACATTCACATCTCTTAATTTATATTTAGAAAATAATACGATATTTTTTTAATCATAAATGTTTCTCATTTTATTAACCTAATGTCCTTGTTCGCCAATATTATTTTATAACACCAAATAATTTCTCATACATGTATTATATGAATATTTTATTCTTGATATCATGAAAGGGATGATTAATCTTCATCTAATAAAATTTATGAATACCCATTTTATAAAAAATATCTTTATTATTTTGAATAATAATTGTTTCCTCATCACTTCTAGATAATATTTTTTTTCTTTTTTGGAATATTTCATCATCCTCATATTAGTATCATAAAAAATAATCAATTTAATTTTTTTTAAATTTTGTAATCCATTTCCATATAGAGGATGAAATCGAATGATATTATGAAAACCTCTCTTCTCAAACTTCTACTTGTTTTTAACAGTCACATTGTCTACACATGGGATTCTAAACTAAATCAAATATTTCAATCATGGGGGATTCTGGTAAGAAATGTCATATTGAGAAATAAATAAAAAATTTATATGTAATGATTTTATTTTTGAATCATTTAACCAATATATTTTTTATTAAATATAGTGAAGTATAATGTTTTATCAATATGGTCTTTTATATACTTTCTAAATGTTTATTCTTAAATAAAAAAACTATTTTTTGTTGTGTATATGCTGTACTAATCTCATATTAATTTCTATAATTCTCTTGGTAAGAATCAAATCATCAACTATAATATTATACACTATTTTCTATAAACATTTTCATTATAATGAAAATATAATCTATTCGAGAACCCTTGAAAATAATAAATATCCTCAGAGCCACTCATTTTTTATCTCATAAACTTATTACAAGAAATATGAGAAATTCCATAAATATTTTAAATAATTTAGGTATTTATGTTTTTTTATTACTTCCTTATTGTAGAAAATATGTCTAAATCGAAAAAATATGATATATGAGAATTTTTAATCTATATTTGGATATTTTATGATTTCATTTTATTATTTGTTTTAAATTAAAACATATACATTTTCAATCTCTCATATATTATGAATATCATTAAAATTTTATCTATATATATAAAAGATAATATATCTTTGGAAAATATTACCAATACCTAAATGTTATAATTAATTTTAATCTTTTAACTTTATATATCATGAATATTCAGAATCTTAAACCTAAAACAATTTACCCATTAATCATTATCAAACATTCAACAAACATATATATTTTAATCTCTTAACAAAAATCAATATCATTGAAAAATAAAATTATTTCCTTCATAAAATATCGAAATCATAGTTATCCTATTATGATTCATCACCTCAAAATCTAATGTGTTATTGGATATCAACATATCATTAACAATTACTATTAAAAAACAACATTTAATTTTTTTCCCCATAATTTAAAAATGTTACATAGATATCCTTTAAATTTTATATTTTTCAACATTAATAAATCACATATCATGTGGTAAGAACATCCACTATCAAGAATCAATTGTGATTCCCAATTCAGTGTTTTAAGAGCTATTTCAACAACAGAAGATTCTCTGTTATTCTTTATCCTTATTCAGGTTCAAAACATATGTATTGTAATTCATAAATAGTTGTGTATGCATAATGGTAATACATACATTAGAAATGATATATGGTTTTCACCATCTTCTAAAAACTTTTTTATAATTGTCTAAACTTATTCACAATTTCAAGAATAAAAATTTTATTTTCTTATTTTTTTATTGGATGGTAATATTAAACCTCAAACTCTACCACCCAAAATTACAAGTCTCATTAAAATGTTTTTATTTAAAAAAACTGTAATTATATAATATTATAACCACCAGAATACAAACAGATACTATAAATAGGATGTTTTCTAGAACAGAAATGAATCCCATGAAATTACCCTTATATATATTCTTTTATTGTGTCATTAATAGTGGATTCTCTTTTTAAACTACTATTATGGGTAACTCCCAATACATTCCTCTTTTACAGGGGATTATATAAAATCTATTTTACTCATCTGTTATAATATTATATTTGTTTCTTTTTTTATATTGATGAATTTCTAGATTTGTTAGAGTGAATTTTTTTTCTAGAAACATGATATTCTACACTAATGTCATTAATTATAGCATATCACCTTCACTACCATGTTATTTCTTGATGTTAAAAAGTGATCCTTTTAGTTCTAATTTAGTATTATACCAATTTAAGCATTATATATTTTCTTGAATTGGTTTATATAAATTCAAATTATACTTTTAATGTATCATTTTAGTATAAAATAGTTTCCACTGAACATGTTCACACTCCACCATTTTAGTCAATATTTCTTTAGTATATATTTTTATACTCTTCTAATTACAACTTCAATTAAGTAGATCATAATTTTTTTCTACAGCATAGATTATTCTTATCTATAACAATATTCTTTTTTAGCATATGTTATATTGATTTTCATCTGATTTTTTATATTATTCTTTATTTATGAGATTATTAAAAGACAATCTCGTGATTATATAATTATGATAATCTCCAAGACAATTTATTCTATACTCCCTATATAAATGTGATCAGATATAGCTAATTAATCCTCATTTACATTATTAATACATATTGTTTCATCCTTATCTTTGGATGTATCAATTTCCTCAATGATATCACTATATTCATCATCATCAATTTTTTATAAAAAATTTATATTTTTTAATTATATTAAATAATATCATTATATTTTGATGAAAATATTGATTTATCATACTTAATATCCTTCTTCATTGAGAATATACTTTAATTTTCCACATCATCATCAATAGTGTTATTTTCATTCAAAATTGTACCACTTTCTATGAATTCTCTAATAGATCTAGAATTCAAAATATCATTTGGTTGATTCCCCTTAAATTTCTCCACTTGACATCTCACGCTTCTTGAGGCAAGAGGTTAATGTTTTTCAATCATAAAATCCTATTTATATTCTGAATATGAACAATAATATTTATCATTAGAAATATTCTACATACAATTCTCTTTCATTGGGGCTTTAAAATATATTTCATTTTTTGTAGCCTTAAATTTAAATACAATTATTTCTTTATCAAATAGGAAAAAATAATGATGTGTGTATCTACTTGGTGAAGTTTTTATGGATCTTTTAATTTATGTATTGATACATTAATATGAATAAATTATAGTATAATACATCAAATTTTATCTGTAACAATTGAATCATCTATATTCTTAAGAAAACTTCTAACAATTCTATTAAAATCATCACCCATTAAAATTAATTCATCTATAATGTCGTCATATTACATATTTATGTACTCGTACATAAATTAGTAAACCTATAGTTTTACATGATTTGATAATATATTTTTATTCATAAATAATTTATACATTTCTCTATATTCTATTTACTCTATAAATTCCTTTTAACTTCTAGAATTTATTCACTGATTCAGGTGAAATGTTTCCCTTTTATCCCCATATATCATTATTTTAGTTATATATATAAGTTTATTGTCATATTAGTTTATTCAAAATGAGGATTAAAAAAATCTATTCTTATTTATAAAACATTAAAATCAATTGAGAGTAGTTTGGAAAATAAAAAAACCATCCAACATAGTTTTTGAAATAAAAGCTGTGAATCCAGAATTAATTCACTTAACTGAGTTCTTAAAAAAAGTTGAAATTGACTTTATAAATATAAAACCAAATATAAATATATAATAATAATATTCTAAATATCATTATTACTTTAATGGGATATGTGATATAATACAACAATAAAATAAATCCATGGATCATTGGAACTCCATTGGAGGGGGACATGAACATTTGATTTAAATTTTCATTTCATATTAACTTATAAAAAATAATTCCACAAAATAAATTTAATGAAATATATTTTACTTGATAAAAAAATTTCACATGTATATTAGGAAAAAATTGATTTCAAATGATTAAATATCAATAAGATATAAAAAATCATTTATATAAATCAGATTCACATCGTTTTTCCTCAAGTATAAACATGTATATAAAAAATTAGTAGAAACATTCAATGAAATAATGTAACACCAATTTCCCATATCTATGTATGATATTATAATAATGTTAAATAAAATTAAAATAATTTCCATTATAGGAGATTTTTTCAAAAAATTGTTCTTTCATCATGTTATTATATGTTGTTTCTCTTTCCACATTTTCCTTTCACATACATAGAAGTATTTATTTTTTTTTCCGATTCATGATTATATATTTTATATTCCTTGAATATTTTTTCCACTTTTACCATCACATAAAAATAATATTTACATAATAATATAAATATTTTATTTATTTTCATCCATTATTAGAACTCAATGATTAAATTTCAAATTTAAAATATTGTAAAATATTTGATTTTAACTAGTATTAAAACATATTCATCTTTAATAATATTATTCATTAATCATTAAAATTCATTTTAGTTTATCATTTGATAATAACACAAGATGTAGTGTGATCATGTAGTCTATTTCTTACTAACATCATTCATTCATAGCGAAACATTTTCTTTATGATTCAAACCCCTGTTAATAGTAAATTAATTATTCAATAAACCCATTTATTATGTTTTAACCATTATATAATAATAAAACCTAATTTAATCCTTTTAAGTCAACATATATTAATTTATGTTAGTACATAAAATGTTAGTAGCCCATTTTGTATTTTTAGATCACCCATTAGTAGTTCAAATTAGTTATTTTAAAACAAAATTTAATATTTTCAAACATAATATTATCCAAATGTCTGTAACATTATGTGATCAAAATCATCCTTATAAAATTTTCTAATATCCTTCAATTATCATGAATTTTCTATTCTTTGAAACATCACATATTTTATGTTGATAAATATATGTTATGATGTTTTTATCACAATAAAAATATTTATACACAGCCATAAAATTTACAACCAAAAATCATATAAAGTTTCATTTTATGTAAAATGATCCTTATTATTATTATAATCAACCTACTTATTTCACAGATTAAACCTAATGAACTTCTGACCATGTGATTTCATCACATAAACCTTATAATGTCTTTTATTTTAATATTTGTATGTCCATAGATTAATCTTAAGATGTTTATTATAATGCTTATGGAGTGTAGAAATATCCATATTATATCTTGTATTAACATTGTAAAAATTACAGTCCACCATACTATGATTCAATGAAACCATGTTAAGGTGGAAATCAACCATATAAACTCAATGCTTTTCTATTTTTTCATCGGGGTAATCCTTATTATGATCTATATAAATCTTACAATTTTCATGACTTTTCACAATTTTCAACCCACAATCTAGAGACAAAATTATATTGTTTTCTCCAAACATAAAATATACTTCTATGTTATTTTAAATAAAATAAAAATTTACTTTAAATTCATAAAATAATCAAAAATACCTTCATCTCAAATAATAAACATTGAATCATGTATGTTTAAATATTATTTATAAATTCAAATAAAATCCAACACAATAGGTATATAAAGCTAAATATTTACTGAATCTTCAACCATAAAAAAACTAAATAATAATGGAAACCTTGTAAAAAAATCTCAACAAAACTAAAATGTATAATAATATCAAATAGGATAAAAAAATATATTTTTGTATAACAATATCCTCAAAAACATATCTCTTATCCTCAACACATTCCTTTCACAGTAGTACAATTTCATGTTTGAAAGAGAAAATAAATCTATAAATACATCCCAAGTAAAGTTAGGGGAATCAATGGGTTAAAGTTACTTAGTATTTTTCTCCAATGTTTTTATATTTTTTACATTAATTATAGTTACATTTCTCATTTTTATTTTAGAAATAAAAATATATTACATATATTTACACCATATAGATTAATTATTAGATAATAAAATGTTTAGAGATTGAAAGAACATTTACCTTTACTTCCTAACCAGGAAAATAACTTTTTTTCATCCATCAACGAGTAATATATCTATTAGTAGTCCTATTAAAATCCGATTTCAACTTAGAGATTTGGTATTGGATGTGTATTGCTGTCCAAATGGGTCAACTGTTATTGGAATCCACCCTTGATGGAAAATATCCTTAGTTGGATATATAATATGTTTAGAGAAATTGAATATCAAGAAACATTATTGGATATAATTTACTTGAAACACACCTTTTATTACTATATTTATAGTAAAAAGTCTTACCCTACATGAATTTGATGTGATATTATATCAGCATAAGAGAATATAATAGTTCAATTATATGGTTTTTATATTCCTCCCCCTATATCTAACTAATATTCCTGAGAAATTCTTCCCTATTGACTATAATAATATCATCTCCCATTTGAATTTTACTGATAACCATCTTTTCATTGGTTTTATTATCTGAGACTGACATCATTTTGAGTTTTCCTTGCCTCTCTTATTGTTTAGGGTTAGTAAATTAAAGTAAATGGTTCATTGTTCTTTATGAGGAATTGATACATGAAGAATAATAATGGAATGGGTTATTGTTTTTTTATATTGTGATTTATAAAGGAAATTACGGTCAAGATGAGGGATAGCCAATAGCTCATGAGTGGGATTTATTTTATACTAAACATCATAAGATAATATTTACTAAGGAAAATTTTATAGAGATTTTGAATGGGTTATGAGGTGGTTTGGAATGTGTGTATTCTTTTGATTGGGTATATTATGGTTTCGAGGTATATTTATGGAATCTCTGTGATAGATGGGTTGGAATGAGTGTAATGAACTATGGAAAAATATTTTTTCATGGTCTATATGAGTTTCAATATTAATTAAATTCTTTTTCAGGTAGTTTACACTATTTATAAATCATTTTGATGATGAACTTAGAGAGGGGGTTTCAAATAATAATGGCATATGCTAGGGATTTCATTGAGTATTTATACATATTTCCTATATTATGGCTAGACCCATGGATTTTTAGAGTCAGATAAATGAGTTTAATACAAGTTGTGATTATTTAATTTATGACCCACAAGTCACAAACCCATGGTAAAATCAGCTAAAAATTAGTGCTTTATTGTTTCTCCAAACATTAGGGGTTACATTATGAATAGTCTAACACATCCAAATATCAAAAAAATAATCATTTTTGAAGTCATGAAGTTCTATATATTTATATATATATATATATCTTTGAGAAATTCCTTAGTATCATTATATACTGCAAATGTAAATTAAAATATTCCATACATTGTGTTCTCTGATTTTGTGTTTTTAATCGTAATTTTTTTTGATATGGGTAATAATTAATTTGGAGGGAGAATTTTGTACTAAAATGATCGTGATTACTCTAATAAGTTTGATATTACTCATTATTCTTATGATTTTTTCTAATTAGGTATCTCATTATTTGTTTGGATAGAGAACATGAGTGTCCCAATATAAATAATATTTTTATCATTTACTATCAAAATTCTCAATTATATGAGAATCTCGAAAGAAGGACAGCTTGGTTTACTCCCATATGGAGCTTTAATTATTTTTTAAACACTAATATACCTTCCTAACAAAGATATATCCTAAATCAATAAATAATTTATATTCCATTGACCATGAAATTTTATAAAAATATAAAAATAGATATACAATATGACATGAACAAAAGGTAGGATTATCATATTCCTTATTTTAGGAATATCATATGGTGGTTACATAATACAAATCACTATATTTTTATAATAATTTAATGTTTATTAGATTAAATTTTTATTATCCTAAACTAGTTATCATTAATTAATATATTTTATAAGATTGAATTTGTTAGGATGTATTCATTTGTGGAAATATTTGATGAATGCTTATTATTCTCAAATATGTTATAATGCATGATTAAATATATGATATCTAAAGAATTTTATCAATATATTTATAATACATACACAACCATGATATTGTTTATGTATATTCCTATATTATACTATCATGATAATAAATCTCTCATCTTCATCATCTAAGAAACTAAAAATCACGAATTGACAATAGAGGATGGGCATTTCCCTCTAATACGATGAGTAATTCATCTTTAAATATGGATACACATTAGAGGTAGAATTTCATTTGGATACCACTTTTGATATTCATTAAACACATATTATTAATAAATTAATTAATTGGTTTCATTTATTATATCTTATAAAATACAAATAAAATGCTTCATCATTTAAGGTTTTCAATGATTCGGGTTCATTCATGGTTGAAAAAAAAAAATTTTATTGAAATTTTTTTCCACTGTTTAGTAAAATTACTAAAATAAATATAGAAAACGAATAGTGATATTAAATAAATACATTGGATTTAGATTCTTGAAACACTGATTAAGTTATTTTTTAGACAGTATATCTAGAAAAATCCATCATAACTATAGTATCATATATATCATATTAGTGAGTGTTGAAGTGTTTACTCTAATTTTTCCTTGGTCATAATACCACATGGATTATTAATAATTTGTTCATTTATAAACCTAAATTGGACTCCCCTAATTCATATATTTCAAATTTATTTCCTAACATGTTTTTTAATTACTCTGATTAAATAGTACTCATAATCATTTTTCACAAGATTGATAATATGTGAGAGTTAGGGTTAACCATATGTCTATTATTTATTATTCCTAAACATGAACTTGTATAAGAATTTATTAAAATATTTACCCATTCATGGATAGTTAATCTCATGTAATATTTTCCCACATCATATTAATTTCACATTACTCATAGAAGAGTCTTATATAGTAATTTTATAATGTCCCACATCCCTTGTTGTATTCATAAGAAGGTTATTATTTCGTATGAAGAAGTTGGTGGAATGTGATATTATTCTTACTCGAGTCCTATGCCTATTTATTAATATATAGACCACCCCCTAATGATTTATTCCTATATATAGGACTTTAAATAATTTTATTAAATATACCCATATCAATAAAAATGATATGCTTGGAAAAAATGCATCATCATTTAAAGTAATTAACTATATTAAATAAATAAAAAAATATTTATAAAGTAAATGAACCAAACATAATTTGAAATTTATTTATTATAAATGGATTCTACAATTTTCTAATTTAAATTTTATGTTAATAATTAATTACATGTTAAGGAATAAATTAATAAAAAATATCCAAAATGTGGGGTTTTTTCACAATACCCACTAGCCAAGTGATGAGGAACATATGAAAATTTGTATAACGTCACTCAACCATATATGGTCAATGAGATTTATTTCATCTATTTTATCTCTAATATGTAATCTTCATGTGTTTATTTTAAATTTACATAGACCATAATTCATTGGGTAGGTTGCCAATATTACTCTATTAGTGACACTTAAGATATAGAATAGTGCAAGGGATGGGAGTTCCAAATCATATAAACATTTAATGGGAATGAATTTCAATCTTAGGGACTCCCATAAATATTTTTGAGATATTTTTGAATCCTTACTAAATCTATGTATGGGTCTTATTACCACTATTCTTGTGATTGATCATCAACCCACTTTGATTATAGCAAATATATGTATCCAATATTCTACATTGATTGTAACATATGTATATATCAGAGTTTCTATAGTAATTTTGACATCTATAAATAAAGGAGGTGCTCAATATATTTTTTGTGATGTTATGGATTTAAGAAACACATTTTGTTTCTCTATAATTTATCACAATCTATAAATTTTTCATCTGTAAAATAGTTTGTATCATACCCATAAGTGGGAATTCTATTGTATCCTTATGAATGGAATAATATCCAACATTTTTCATTTCCATAAAACTGAACACATTATAACAATTGTTTTGATGTGATACAAGCCACAATGTTTCCATTTATTTTCATCCATACATGACTAAGTGTAGATACATTTTATGGTCATCTATCTTGTCCCAATGGTATATTAGAATTTTACATCAGGGACGCATCATATGTATCATTGTTAAGATTAATCAAACACCACATAATTCTATTTACACAATTTACGGTCATGTTTCCAGACACATTCATATTGTTTAACATCGTACGATAATTATTTATATAGAAATGTTAGCTTCATTTTTTTTGGGTGACATAAAATGATGTGATTCATTCTTTTATAGTTCATATGTGTTATATCTCTTTGATAAATGTCTTATAAACAAAATTTAAATTTTTGGAATGTTATATCTAGAATAAGGAACTTTGAGTAATGTATCACATGGAATATATCCCATTGAGGAAAGATTATTTTCATGGAATGTGTCCAATTTATATATATTTTATTTTAAGTAATATGAACCTTTGATGTAATATGGATCAAAGGGAATATCGATCTTTGGTGAATAATCTAGGGATTGAACCTAAAAATAATTTTTGTTTATTCTTATAAATAGGAAGTATATGTGGGGTGTTTACACATATACTACACAAATGTGTATTTATAACGAATTGATTTAATAGATGATATAATTTAGTGGGTGTGATATGGAATTATTCTAAAAGATGTGGCCCATATGTTCTTTCACTTACTATTGATTGATAACTAAATATGGAATGATGAATCAATGGATGGTAAATATCACTGCATGTAAAAGTGGTCAGGGATGATGCATAGTCTTCCCATTGATGCCTTGTTGGGACATACACTAATTAAGAGGCAATACATGAATACAAACCACCATAAATAATTATTTATATGGTAGGATGTTATGAAACAAAAAAATATGGACCAATATGGATTTGTCTGGTGGTTATGAAGGGGTGTTCGTTTCACTCTCTCTATATCAAAACATTTTCTGGTTGACTGCACAAATATTCCATGATCATTGCTTTGAAGACATGGTTCATTCATTATAATAATAATATTCCATGATTTTTCATACCATATTCCTAACATTGTGATCCGTAATTATCAAAGGAATCATGTCTATAAACCCAATGAGAAAACCATCATTCAAGGAGGAAAAGATGAAGATAATTATTTTAGTGTAATTTTTTATCAATGATGTTTATGATGGTGTTTGTAACCAAAAAATATAATTCAGGATGCCATGGTGGGAACCTAGATGTATTACATTGGTTGTAAGATGACCTAGGAAAATTAATACATAGAAGTATTTTTATGAAATAATACATGATAATTTTACATAACTGAGTGAATGATGTTCTTTGGATACAATTATAATAGTTGTGAAAATGTGACTACAACATAGTTATCTATAAGGTATGAAAGATAGAAATGTCTCCCAAACATAGTATCAGGTGAACTTTTCTTCCTTTTTGATGATAGGGTAATGTGTCTCTCTAATGAAGAACTATGGTGATGTGTTATTCTAGTTGAAATAAAATAACATTGTCAGGCCCTATATATATGGTATAGTAAAGTAAATTCCCTTGAGAAAGTTTTATGTGATGGTTTTTTCTATTGTAGTGGCCTCTATAGGGGTCCACCTAAGATATATATAGTATTTAAAATTTAGGGGCATAAAATGTAGGGAAAAGTGTTTCCCCAAATAGAAATACTATGATATAGTTATCCTTAGTGAACTAGGCTATGGGTATTACTTTTTTTAGTGGAACCCTAGTTTATAATGTGATAATGGGTCTTACACCATATTATTAGAGAATAATGTATAGGTGTTCTTTTAGAAAGTATATAATCATTTAACCCTTAAATTTGTAAAATTTTACTATTTTAAAATTAATTCCATTTGGTTTTTAGCTTAACAATTAAACCCAACTACATTTTAGACACTAGGTTATGCAAATTTGATTTGTCTCATGGTTTCCCTATTCATCTATCCAACAGATTCATTACTGAGGAAATATGGGGGTCTATTTATAGAAAAATATTATTTCTATATCATATTAATTTTTAGGATATAAAGAATTTTGAAAAAATAAAGGCAAGAAAGGTATCTCACTCATCCTAAGGCATGAAAGGTGGTCTCAAAAGAATATGGTTGAATTCATGCATGTGATGTTTTTAATGGATATGGGTGAGATTGTGATTTCATAAAACAAATATGCTACATGAATTTAGAGACAGAGACTATATTAACATATGTGACATCATTAAAGATAAATGGGAACATAGAAGGTTTCTTGAGAGAAGTGATATTCATTGTCCTAAGGCTTTTTCCATCACCATATTGAGGAATCATTCCATTTTCAAGAAGGGGGAAACAAAAGCCTTAGAATATGATCTATTTTGAGTTAGGAGGATCTAATTAATAGATATATTTATATTGACATTAATTTCTCTTGAATGGAAATTTTTTCAGTTCTTAGTTCAGTGTCTAAGTTCTCTTGGTCAAAGTCATCATTATTTTTGTTTTTTATATATCTGTAGGAGGGATATAAATTAAATTCACCACATGATAATACTATGGAAATTTATGTGGGTGGTTTCTTAAGATAATTCTATGAAAATTAAAAAATTCCCCACCACTACATTTTTATCCCCACACCTATATTCAGTGAACCCTGAAGGATCACAAATTCTTTATACCCAATTCGTTATTAATTCATGATGTTAGTGTTTTTTCATCAATTTTTACTCACTAAAGAGTGTGATCGTATTTCTAATGTATGAGAATCATAGAGAAAAAATATTTGGGTAATGAATCCTTATGTAAATTTATTAGAAAATCCACCTCTGTAATGTCCCAGACCGTCGGGGTCCATCACTTTGTCAAAATCAAGTGTTTAGGGTGTACAGGGGGGCATCAGTAGCTCATTTAAAGAGTTTTCCAATTTTCTAGTTTTTCTATCGGTGATTCTGGGCATCAGTGAGTGAGGGAATCAGTGAATTTGTGTGTCGGTGAGACACGTTGTCAGTGAGCTAGGGAATTGGTGAGTCAGGGCGTTGGTGAGTGAGGGTGTCAGTGAGTTAGGGCATCAATGAGTTAGTTCATTAGTGAGTTAGGTCATCAGTGATCCAGGGTGCCGGTGAGATAGGGCATCAGTGAGTTAGGGTATCAGTAAGTCAGGGCATCAGTGAGTCACGGATTCGGTGAGTCATAGCTTTGGTGAGACAAGGCATCAATGAGTCAGGGCATTGGTGGGTCATGGCATCTGTGAGTTATGACATTTGTGAGTCAGGGCATCAGTGATTCCGGGCATCATTGAATTACGTTATCTATGTGTTAGATGTCGGTAGGTCATGTCAGTGGCCCAGTATTGGTAGCTCAGCGTTGGTGACTCGTTGGCGGTGACTCACCCATCAGTGACTCAATTCATGTTTTTCCAGTTTCACCCCTCATACATTTTATTTGGTGTAAATCAATTTGAAGTCCTTGTTGGTCATTTTTAAAGGTGTTTCAAAGGATATTAATTATATCATTAATATCCTAACACTTTGAAAACATTGAAATAGTCAAACTGCATGGTCTTGGCCAAGATCTGATTTTAATGGATTTTGGAAATGTTTCCTTATATTGATATAGGATCTGGTTTTTTTATAAATATAAGGTCCTATCTTCTCCATTCTCTATGTGTGTAGAGAACTTTTCTTCACAGATGATTTGTGTGCCTATGTTGTATCCCCCACTTTGGTTTTCCTTGGAGTCTTATACTCACGTCACCCCTTTATTTTAGCGTAAGGATGAGTATTGGTCGCTTGTTTTTTTAGGTAGGGACTTCGTTTATCTCTCTCTAATTGTGCATCATGTTGGGTGGTTGTAGTAAGTCTCTTTTGTGAAAAACCTCTGAATACAACTTTTTACAATGATAAATTCTAATGATGAAATACGGAGTTGATAACGGGTTGGGAGTGGTTTTACGTTGATCTCTTGTTTTATTTTTTATCCTTATTTATTATGTGATATTTTTTGGTCGTGTGGACTCTAAAAATCATGGACATCAGTGTTCATTTTCTATTCCGGGGTGATTCCTTATATCTATTGTTGTTTCCCTATGAAAAAATTCTATAAAAATCAATCTGATTTATCATGTGCACTTGGTTAAAAAAATGGATTCCACATGACGAAAACACATATGTGATCATCCCTTCTTATCAAAGTGGAATTTAAATAATAGTGTTGGCCAAATTTTAATACACCGTGTTTGATTGGTGTGGCTATATGATTTTCTCTTTTGGGTTTTTTGACTTGTGTGGATTTTGGGGGTGGTAGCTATGTCATTTTGTGTATGGGGTGGGGTGATGGTATCTCAGGTTGAGATATTTATTGATTGTGGAATGGCTAGACTTGTTATATAGTGGGACTGCATCTGGGTATTTGTTGAATGGGTGTTCGGGAAATGGGAGTGTGTAGTGGGCTTTTTTACCTAGGTCATTCTTTCTATTGTGTTATGGATGATTGTGTGGTTGTTTCTTATGTTGGTTTTGTAGTTTCCCAGGTATGGATTGAATAAATAAATAAATGAATTTATGATATAGAATGATGAATAGTTAAATGAATTGGTTGGGGTATGTTTTGAATATTGTCTAGTAGTGAATCGGCATTCATGTGACCTTCATTCATGGTGGTACGTTCATGTAGGGGTATCAGCAAAGGTGGTTTTCAGTGGGATGGTTTTATGTTTTTGATCCCATATGATGGGATGAGTTTTTGTTACCTATATGTATAATGTTTTAGTACCCTATGTTTTCTATATTCACCACACCCATGATGAGAACTATGTGCCGAACACCCCCATTGTTATTGGGGAGGTTGTATTTCCCAACATCCTAGTGGGAGGATGGATGGTTGGTTACTGACTTTACCCTACTCCCTCTTCTATTCATTTATCACTAAAGATTATTCGGGTAGGATTTCATGTCTTGAGGATTAATACCAAAATTATTGTTTTGGTTGTGTGAGAGGTGTTTTGTTTCCCAAGTGTCTTCGAGATGAGGCCCATGTGTTTTCGGGTGATACATGTGGTATGTGTGAGGCCCAGGTGTCTACGGGTAGGAATGTAGTGTGGTTTATGGTCCATATGTGCGCGGGAATGTTGTGACACTGGGGATTGTGGAAGAGCATGGTATCTTCAGGACGTTCACAGTTAGGTATGAGCAATTAAACAATGGGAAGTGGCACGGGGTACCCAAAATATCAATTTCATTATTATATTACATTACTTGATTTGTATTATATAGTGATTGTGCCTTAATGAAGATGGGTGGTTATTATTCCTTGATAGGTTCTATTTGTTTCTTCTATTTTCTCATAGGGTAATTACTATGTTCCTCCCACTTATACATGGGTGAATTTGGTTTTCCCCTATTTATTATACTTTAATGCTCGCCATACGTATATGAACTAGTTTTCATGTTTATGGGGAGATTACGTAGACCATATTGGACATTACTAGCTCAAATGTTCAGGATAGTTGTTGTGTCCATTATTAATTTTATTTTGGTACTTACTTTAGAGTTTTCTTTCTATTTATAGCATTTTTACTTTAAACATGCATGTGGGATGGATTTTGACTTCCTTATATATATCTATCTTGGAGTTTTTTGAGGTTTATACATCGTATCTCCCAATCTTTGTTACAATAAAAAGGGTACTGACTCCCATTTTTGTGATATTTGTATACCCTTGGTGCTGGTTGCCACGTCGAGGCCTTTTGGAGGTGGGAATCGGGGGTTATTATCTCTCCTTCATCTTGAGGAAGGAAGGCCTCAGTATCTTGTTATCCCTTCCCACATCTTGAAGAAGGTGGGTCATGACAGAATGGTATTAGAGGTGATGGTTGAGAGGTAGGAAATAGTCTGGAGTTAGGAATAGTGAGGATTGCATGTGTTGATAGGGAAACAATGTTAGGTGATCTTGGTGTGTGATATAGGCTAGGGAAGTCCTGCTAGGATATGAGATTTTAGGGCCCCCCATGATCCAATACAAGGACTCTGAGATTACCGAATGACCAATTAATGCTACACTATTAGCGGGGTAGAGACCCTAGGAAAGGTACACTCATCATGATGACTTTTGTTCTTTTTTGTTTTTTTAATTTTCAAGACATTAAAATTAATAGAGTTGAAATGATTCCTAATAAAAAAATCCATACTACCTGGGCTTAGGAGTTCCTTATTTTCATTTCAGATATGGATTTCAGATGTTTCCCACGTGTGTTACGAGTAGCAGAGGCTTAGTAGGATGACCCAATTTACCGGTGTAGGGTCAACCCATTGGAGGAATATGATCAGTGGAAGAATACACTTCATGCTTTCCAATAGCATACTCTAGGAAAATACAAGGTCAGTTTCTCGAACATGGAGATAGAGATATGGATCGAGGAGTTGGTGATCACTTTTATCTTTATCTGGGCTCCGACAGAGGACTGGGTTCCACTAGTTGTGAGCCAGATGAGGGGAGAAGCACATTAGTGGTGGACGCTTTACCTTAGAGTGATGGAGAATACTAATGATTCATGGGATGACTTTGAGATGGAGTTTCAAGTAGAATTACTTTCTTACATGATGAATGATGAGAAGATTCAAGATCTGATCTCCCTCCAGAAGTGGAGTTTATTGTTGAGGTAATTGGGGATAAAGTTCAAGGATCTCCTACATTTTTATCTATATCTCTTTCTAGATGAGGAGTCGTTGATGTGGCGCATACAGGAGGTAAAATGTCCTTCTATTTAGTATTTGTTTACTCCATTCACCCTATCAACATACATATAGGTTTAGAAGAATGATGAGGTAGTGGAACAGATATACTACCAATGAGGTCTGTTGTGGGAGGGAAGTCATGATATCTCTTCAATGGGGAAGGTTGTTAGCATAAAGTCTCCATCATCAGGGCCTTCCAGGTTTCGGCCAATGGAGCGCCAACCCCAGCTGTTTCAGTTCTGACTCTATGGCCCTCTCACTTTTCCAACAAGACTAGGGATGAGTTTTTTTATCTTATGGATGATTTGAGAACCTTCAGGGGTAGTTCTTGACTCAATCTTAGTAAGGTTTAGGTCGACATGTTCATCACTTGCCTCAGCAGCAGTTGCCAGCGAGGCCTTTCCAGTAGTAGGGAAAGTAGGACCCTGCTCCACCAAGGGTGGGTGGTGCAGAAGGAGAACGACCTTAGGTTTATCCTCAGTGACCATGACCAGGGCATGGTCCGGGTGGTAGCCAATAGTTGAGGGGTATAAGAGCTAGTTGTGGGTAGTTTCACACCGTAGAGGAAGTAGTTCCAGTAGGGACTCAGATCGTTTGAGGTATTATCAGTTTATTTAGTGCACTTTCTTGTGACATCTTTGATTCAAGAGATTCACACGCCTTGGTTTAATCCATTCTATCCCATTATATGGGATTATACATAGAGATAATTTTTATTCTCACATTGTTGATTACACCAGTGAGATGTCAGACCAACTTGCTTGATGTTTTCATGGGATATAGGCCGGTGTTGGGGATGTATCAGTCTAGTGGGGATCTCATTCTGCTATAGAGGAAACCATAAGATTTCATCCTTGGAATATATTGGTTATTTAGGGTGAATTCTATTATCTAATACTTCTGGTGAAGAGTCATGTTTTTAGACGTGAAAGGACAGCGGGTAGCTTTCACTGGAGAGCAGAGCTATCAGGTGGGTAGCTGGCGTATGTAGCCTCTCTATTCCTTTTTAGTCGAGCTATCAGTGGAATCTATGGATGATGAGATGGTGGAGGTTTTGGGAGTTTTTTTAGAGTTTCCAGATGTTATCCCTAAGGATTTTGTGACTCTACCCCCTTGACGTGACAATGATTTCGAGATAGACCTACGGCCCAGTGCACATCTGATCTTGATTTATCCTTATCAGATGGAGAATTATGAGTTACAGGAATTATGGATCCAAATTTATCACCTGATAAAGAAGGTTTTCATCTGACCCAGTGTGTTATCGTGGGGTGCTTCAGTCTTGTTTGCAAAGATGGAAAATGGTGCTCTGAGGCTGTGAATAGACTAAAAGATACTTAATCAAGTAATAGTCAAGAACCGTTACTATCTCCCGAGGATAGATGATCTTTTCAACTAGATGAGGGGGTGAGTTGTTTTTTGAATATCGATATATGGTCTAGATATCACCAGTTTTAGTTGAAGGAGGATGACATCCTAAAGACTTCTTTTCATTATATGTATTGTCACTTTGAGTTCATACTTATGTCATTCGATGTTATGAATGCACCAGTCATGTTCATTGAGCTCATGAACATTTTCATTCATGATTTCCTGATTTAGTTAATTGTTTTATTCATCAATGACATATTAATCTACTTGATGTCTTAGGAGGAGCATACCTAGTATCTCAATACTGTCCTAGAGATCCTTCGGCACCACCATCTCTACAGAAAGTTGTCCAAGTGCATGTTTTGGACACAAGAGGCCAACATCCTTGGATATGTGGTGTCTCAATAGGTTTTATTAGTTAAAGCATTAAAATTTGAGGCATTTTTTTCTCTGAAAACACCCAATAATTTGGTATAGGTTCATTGTTTTCTTGATCTGGCAGGCTACTAGTGGAGATTCACAGCTGATTTCTCTTAGGTAGTAGCTCTATTGATGGATCTAACTATAAAATGCCATGTTTTTTTTTGGGGAAAAATTCCTAGGTAATGTTCAGATATCTAAAGGGGATGTTGGCAGTGATCCAGTGCTTTGGTTTCGAGAGTAAGGGGTGATGTTTGAGGTGTTTTGAAACTCTTCTTATCTATGCTTAGGGTGTGTGCTGATGAAGAAAAGTAGAGTGATCTCTTATAGGTCTATGCAATTACATCCCCATGAAAGTAACTATGATACCAATTATCTATAACTAGAATCAGTCATGTTCTCACTATAGTTGTGGTGACAGTACCTCATTGGGGAGCTCTTTGTGGTCTTCACGGATCACAAGAGCTTGAGGTACGTATTTTCCCAGCAAGACCTGAACATGCGATAGCGTGGGTGGATGGATTTTCTCCAGGATTATGATTTTGAGATCTCGTACACCTTAGGAAAGGGGGATATTGTGGATAACTCTTGGAGAAGAAAGTATCAGAAAGAAGTGGTCCATAAATCTATAGATGCTTGGAGGTTGATGGAGGAGCTGGCTACCTTGCAATTTGATACAGGAATGGATGGCGACAGAGGCTGGCTATTTTGGATGACAGTGTAGTCTTCTCTGGTGCGGCAGGTGGAGAAGTTTTAGTGGGGAGACTCAAAGGTAGAGGTGATACGTGATCACATTGTCCAGGGTGATTCTCTAGAGGTATAGTTTGAGGATGATTAGAATCAAATGTTGTTCCATAAGAATCTATTTGTTCCAGTGGAAATGCATGAGGAGGTTCTATGTGATTTTTATAGATCACCCCTAGGGGTACACCCTGGAGTTTCTAAGATGTACTGGGGCTTGGGGGAATAGTTCTGGTGTCCTGGGATAAAGAGGGAAGTGGTGGAGATTGTAGAAATGTTCTTAGTGTTCCAGAAAGTGAAGGTTGAGCACTGTGTTCCCAGTGGATTATTGAAGCCCCTATATATCCCTGAGTGGAAGTGGGATGACATCTCAATGGATTTTATCACAGGATTTCCTAGTGATTAGGGAGGATGTGATGCTATCTGGGTAGTCGTGTATCGGTTGATGAAATCGGCTCACTTCTTAGCGATCATAGAGTTGAGTGTAGTGGATGACTTAGCATGAAGGTATGTGGATGAGGAGGTGCGGCTACATGGATTTCCAAGATCCATCATCTCATATTGGGATAAAAAAACTTCATAAAGAGTTTGGAGGGGATTGAAGCATCCATTTGGCACTCAGATATACCACAGTACTACTTTCCACCCTCAAATGGATAAAAAAAATAGAGAGGATAATCCAAAAGTTGTATAACATGTTATGGGATTGTGTTTTGGACTTTAGTGGGTCTAGGGTGAGACATTTTACCTTGGTATAGTTTGATAAAAATAATATCTATGAATCTTCCATTTTATTTCTTCAATCTAATCACTATATGAGAGTTCATGTCATTCACCCTTGTGTTGGATGGATATTGGGGAGGCTGCTGCTCTTGCTCCGGACATGGTGCAGAGTCTGACATAGAAGATACAGCTTATCTGTAAGAGGATAAAGGAAGAATAGGACCGGAAAAAGTCATATTCCAATCATAGGATAAGGATTTTGTAGTTCTATGTTGGGGACAAAGTATTCATGAAGGTTTCACCTCAACGTAGGCAGCAATGGTTTGGAAGATAGAGTAAGATTTCTCCTAGGTTCATCAGACCCTTTGAGGTTTGGGGACGAGTTGGTGAGGTGGCATATCAGTTGTTGTTTCCACCATTGTTGGGGAGGTTCCACGACATCTTTCATGTCTTCCAGCTTCTCCAGTATCTTCATGATGACTCTCCTGTCATTTATTGGGGAGTGTTGGATATCGAGGATGACACAATGTTCACAAAGCGGCCAGTGGAGATCCAGGGTCATTGGGAGAAGGTGTTGCATGGAAGGATAATTCCCTTGGTTCATGTGTTGTGGAGGCATGGTGTCTTGGAGGAGAGTACATGGGACTGAGAAATGTAGATGTGTGCCCAGTTCCCAGAGTTGTTTTGAGTTTTTCTTGTGTGTTTTTCTTTGTGATGTAATGCTTGAACTTTGTTTCTATGAGATGAGTTTTTTCTTTGTTATGTGACATATGATAAAGTCTTGATGTATGAGGATGGGAGGTGTAACACCCGAGACTTTTATGTTATATAAATCATCAAAGGAATCTTTTTCTACACAACACTTGCTTGGCTTGCTTTACACGCAATCGCGACCTTCCTCGATAGCTTGCGTCGTACGCAATACCGAGTTTCACTAAACAACAATATGCTATTAAAACTAGCCGTTATGAATAGTAATAACCACTTTTTGAAAATTTATAAATTTTATTTTTCAAAACGGACTTCATTTTTGGACTCAGAATATCGAAATTAGCCTAGGGTGAAATTTTGGTATTTTTCTGAAAACTTTCAATTTTTGATGAATAGTGAAACCACTAAGTGGTAGGTTAAAAACTGAATTTTGCATAAAACATAATTTTACCGCTTCTGTGATTGGAATTTCGAAAATCCGAGAGACACGGTTAATATCAAGGACTAAAATGTGGTTCAATGAGATGAAAATAATTTTTTGGTGAATAGTAACTTTTTACTATTTTTACCGCGGTTAATAGTAAATAGGGTAACTAAGGGTAAATATGATATTAATATTACCCTAACACATGTCCTAATTCTATTGGACAAGTGTAATTCGACCAAAAACAAACTTAGGAATAAAATATGACCATTTAGGCCCACTTAGATTAGATTAGGACATTTATTATTAATTTATTTAAAGAAGGGTTAAAATAGTTAAAATCAAAGTTTAATAAGTAAATAATTTTTAATATAGGGTTATACATAAGATAAATTCGATTGTAAATATTCATTAGAAAGCTAAAACGATTTCATACATGATGGTATTTTATTTGTAATTTTTAGACATCAAATAATTTAATTTATTTATGACACAAAGATGATGCAGTAATTATCTTATTAATGAAATATTGACAAAAGTGATAATATAAATACCAAAATAAATGTAATTTGAGACTTTTTATGAATTCCACTAATTTTCTAGGTTACTATGATATATTAGTATTGATTTAATCAACTTGGTTCGAACATATAATTCTGTTATGACTTTCACAAAAATCATATATCAAATAGTGTCAAAATTGACACAAAATAGTTTTTAAATCAAATATTATATTATTAATTGTTATTTTGTTCCTAAAAATCTAAGGTTCGGCCAAATGACTTATATAAGGATATATATATTAATAATAAACAATTTGGGGTTCTTTTGGCATGTTATAGTAAGTGTATTAACCATATAGTGAAAGAAAACAAAAAGACATGGTAAAAGTTAAATTATTTAACTTAGAGTTAAATTTAATTGATAAGGTTAAAATAATATCCTAAACTTGTCTAAATTCTATTGGTTGATAGTATTTCGACCCTTCCCAACTTTAGCTTCGAAATAAGACCCTTTGGAACCATTATAAACCGATTTTGACTTTAATATAAAATAATATTTTGAGATATTCCTAAGGTGCCCCTCTCCTCCCTTATAAAAGGGCACCTCCTCCCCCTCCTCCTCACACCAATTTGAGCACTCAAGCTCGGCCAACCCCTGAAATTTTCCCTTATCCACTTCCCTAGAATAATCCTAGAGGTCCTGGTCTTCTCCAAAGACCAATCTTAGTTCCTTAAGTGGAGGATTCAAAGAAGCGTTCCAAAGAAGAGGTAATATCCATTACCGATCTTTTCAATTTCTTTCTTCTTCAACTTCTTCTTCTTTAGTTGTTTCATGATAAAGTAATAACATCAGTATTACTTAAATACTGATATGTTATTATAAATATGAAACAACCCTAATTCACCTTCTATCCATCCTACGGAAAAATGAAATCACCACGCGTGCGTACGTACGGAATACCGTCTCCACACCGTGGTGTAATCTATTTTCCACCATCACCTTACAAGGATGGGTATAATGGTGTAATGAGTAACTATATATGATTATTATTAAGTAATATTGATACTGAAATAATATATATATATACTCCAATACAATTCCACGATCATAGGAACGATATCATCACTCGTGCGTACGTACGGAATACCGTCTCCACGATGTGATGCGATTCGTTCTACATGATCTTCATTTCATAATGATTATATAAATGAATTGAATGAATGAATATGGTATATACTACACTAATACCATTCTGGAAATGAATTATATATAACCTAAAGATAAGAATAAGAATTTATTCAACAAAACACGCATAAGAACAAAAAGTTATAAAGACCCGAGTAACAAGTAACAATGAAATATTACGAACAAGAAGTTAATAATATGACCATATATGATCCCATATCAATATGTATGATTCTGGAATAAGTCAATAACATTATTTAAACCATTATACAGGAGCTTCGGACACGAACAAAGCAAATTGGACCTAAGGTAAGGGAAATATCACAATCTCATTTTTATCCGAGATTGTTTATTCGTAAGTATTTACTGGGGTGTATTTTATCATCCACATCCATGCTCCCTCAATATGAAATATTGTTTCCATCCACTTGCAATAGTTTAAATCCAATTTTACCCTTAGGTGAGTTTTTAGTAAAGAATATGAAAGGAATCTTTTGTCGTTTTTCCGTACGAGGTACTTTTTGACTTTTCCGACAAAAGTACGAAGAATGTTTTTTTTAACTTATACGGCATGAATGGATTTTTAAAACATTACTTCAAAGAATATTCCTTTACAAGTTTTCAAGTTTATTTTTAATCAACTTCTTTTATTTTAAAGTTGTATGACATGTTATGAAAGGAAAAATGTTTTTGAAGAAGAAAGGATATTTTCCTCAAGAATTCAATTCAAGTGTTTTATCAAAATTATTTTCCATCTAAGATAATAAAGGGTTCTGTTTCTATCCATATTTTTACATTGGTTTGACTATGTTGTGATGGAATTATGTTTATGAATTCCTTTATCATATATGAATTGATTTATGATGTCATGATGTTTCAAGAATCCCATTTTTGTTACATGTGTTATGCGATGATGCATGTTTTATGATTATGTGGCACACATAAGAAAGGATTTATTATAAGATGGGTGGGACCTATATCTCCCTCCAATGCATTGGGTAAAGATTTTATATCTCATGAGATAGACATGGATAGAACGGAAGGTTATTTCGGTTCAGTGATACAGGACTGAAACGAGGAGTGAACTCGGTTCAGAAAGGGACTTTGTCCACTAAGATAGTCTTGGCGATGAGTCATGACTAACAAGAAATGATTTTCCATGATTATGTGTGCATGCCACAAAGTTTCAAGTTTTATGTTATGATTATGGGGATCTCATTTTCACTTCTATGATTTATTCCATGTTAAGATATTATGATCTCTTTTGCAGGTTTTGATAAAGATATGATATGATTTTTATTTCCTTTATTTGCCCTTGCTGAGCATTAGAGATCACCCTTTTATGTTTTCTTTTACCCAGGTCAGGAAGATGGATATTAAGTAGAATATGCTAAAAGGGACCCTAGATATGATGAAATAAATGGGAGACACTGTAGAAGATTTATGAACCAGTTGTTTATGTTTCCCAGTTTCTAAAGACACTATACCTATACGGTCCTTTGTGGTTTTGTCATATGTTGTAATAAGTGTGCTTCAATTTTGAAGTATTAACAATGTATGTAAAGTGTGGGTTGTTATAGTTGGTATCAGAGGAAAGGTATAGTCAACCTTTGGAAACTAGGATATGAAAGCCTTAGTAAGAACCCTAAGGATAAGTCTAAGCATAGTACACAATCTTATTGTTTTAGAAATGGCCTTGAATAACCTAGGATAAGACCATAAGCATGAAAATTTTATTCTTGAATTATGTGGTTTCCTATTATAATTAGTGTTTCTCACACTATTCTTCTTGGTTTTAGTCAATGGCTGGAACCCGAAGGAACCGTGTTAATGCGGAATGCGATGGGCAATGCAATGATTGTCCCCCTGAGCAACCAAACGATATGGGAGCTGGAATGCAAAATCTTGTAGCCATGCTCACACAACTTTCTCAAGCTATGAATCATGCAGGATTTCCAAACGAGCAAAGGAGGGAGCAACATTCTGTTGAATCCTTCATGAGGCAGCGTCCACCTTCTTTCAGCGGGTCTACTGATCCATTAGTTGCTGAACAATGGATTAGTACTACTGAAAAGATATTTTCAGTTCTTCAATGTTCTGAACATGATAAAGTCATCCTAGCAGTGTATCGTTTGGAAGGAGATGCTGATCAATGGTGGAATCTTGTTAAGAATACGAGGCAAAGGGATGAAATTGAGTCTATGGAATGGGACGAGTTCAAGAACTTATTTTTCAATAAGTACTTCCCTCGTATTCTCCGAACAAAGATGGAGAAAGAGTTCCTTGAACTGAAGCAAAGGGATGATGAATCTGTTGGTACCTATGAAGCAAATTTTACCAGACTTGCAAGGTACGCTTCTGGTATTATTATCCAACCTGAGAGTAAGATCGATCGATTCTTTAGTGGCTTAAAACCAAGTCTTCGAAGGGCGTTAGCCATAAGGGACTTCAATAGCTACGAGGAAATCGTTCGATGTGCTCTCAAAGTCGAGATGGAGATTGGAGTAACCCATCAGTCACATGGGTTTGATAAGAAGAGGAAGATGGAATTCAAAGAAAAATCTAAAGAGCACACGGAAAAGAAGATGAACTTTCCCTTATGCTCAAAGTGTGGAAAGAAACATGGAGGGAGTTGTCTTAAAGGGACAAGTAAATGTTTTAAATGTGGAAAGGAAGGTCATCGGGCATTTGAATGCCGTGATAATGGGAAGAAGATGTCTAATGATGCAAACAAAGGAAGGGATACACAGAATGAACCTGCTACACTTCAATGTTTCAAGTGCAAGGAGATGGGGCATTATGCCAATCAATGCCCAAATCCAAGGGTTGATGATGATGGTCGACGTCAACAAACTCTTAAGGCTAAAGACAAAGGAAAGTCACATGCAATTTCTATCAGCGATGTGGAGTACGATAACGATGTGGTGAAAGGTACACTTACCATCCACTCTAAAGTAGCAAATGTTTTATTTGATTCTGGATCCACCCACTCTTTTATTTCTAAAGAATTTTCTAATGGTATCACCGTATTACCTCAACAATTAGATGTTGAGTTAGCTGTGACAACACCTAATGGCACAACAGTCGCATCAGAAGTTTATAATTCTTCTCCGATCGAAGTTTGTGGGAAAGTGCTTCCTGCAAATCTTGTGATCCTTCCTTTAGTGGAATTTGATGTGATTCTTGGCATGGATTGGCTTTCTCTACATGGAGCTCATATCAATTGACAAAGAAGGGAAGTCACATTTCATATTCCAGATCAACCTACGATCGTCTATCAATGCAAGGATGAACATAACCTTCCAGTGGAAATTTCTTCCATCTTATGGGTATTGATTCCACTAAATGAAGGTTATTTATCTCAAATGGTTGGTGAGAAACTCACGATTAAGAATATGCCCATTGTAAGGGAGTTTGATGATGTCTTTCCGGAGGAATTACCGGGTCTTCCACCAAATCGTGAAGTTGAGTTTTCAATAGAACTCGTACCGGGTGCTTTGCCTATTTCAAAGACACCTTATAGAATGGCCCCAATTGAGTTGCAGGAATTGAAGAAGCAACTCCAAGAGAATCTTGATAAGGGATTCATACGCCCTAGTGCGTCACCTTGGGGAGCACCTGTTCTATTTGTTAAGAAGAAAGATGGATCAATGAGACTCTGCATTGATTATCGAGAACTTAACAAGATCACTATCAAGAACAAATATCCTCTCCCACGCATTGATGACTTATTTGACCAACTACGCGGAGCTCAATACTTTTCCAAGATTGATCTTCGTTCAGGGTATCATCAATTAAGGGTCAAAAGGGAGGATATACCAAAGACGGCTTTCCGTACAAGGTATGGACACTATGAATTTATAGTGATGCCATTTGGTCTTACTAATACCCCTGCTATCTTCATGGATCTAATGAATAGAGTCTTTAGAGACTATCTTGATCAATTTGTGGTAGTCTTTATAGACGATATTCTTGTCTATTCAAAGAGCAAGGAAGAGCATGAAGATCACTTGAGAATTATATTGAAGACCCTGAGAAAGGAGAAGCTTTATGCCAAATTTACCAAGTGTGAATTTTGGCTTCAAAAAGTTGCATTTTTGGGTCACATAATCTCAAAAGAGGGGATATCTGTGGATCCAGCAAAAACAGAGGTTATCGAAAGATGGTCAAGACCAACAACAGTAACTGAGATCCGAAGTTTTCTTGGTTTGGCGGGATATTATCGACGTTTTGTAAAAGATTTTTCACGATTATCTAATCCACTCACCAAGTTGACTCGGAAAGGAGTTAAGTTTTTCTGGACAGAGGAATGTGAAGAGAATTTCAAGGAGTTGAAAAGAAGGTTATCCAGTGCACCTGTGCTTACACTGCCTTGTAGTGGAGAAAGGTTTGTGATCTACAGTGATGCATCCAAGAAGGGATTGGGGTGTGTTCTTATGCAAAATGATATGGTGATAGCTTATGCCTCACGACAGTTGAAAATCCATGAGCAAAATTACCCAACACATGATTTGGAGTTGGCTGCGGTAATCTTTGCATTAAAGATTTGGAGGCATTACCTTTATGGTGAAAGGTGTGATATTTATACTGATCATAAAAGTTTAAAGTATATTTTCACACAAAAGGAGCTGAATATGCGCCAAAGAAGATGGTTGGAGCTGATTAAGGATTATGACTGCTCAATCCATTACCACCCTGGGAAAGCAAACAAGGTGGCAGATGCATTAAGTCGACAAGACCATGCTAGTTTATCCATGATGAGGATCACAAAAGATCCAATATTTATGGATTTACAAAGGATGGATCTTGGAATTATAATAGAAGGGGAAAAATCTTATCTTTCTCAAATGAATGTTCAACCATCTATACATGTGAAGATTAAAGATGCACAGAAAGAAGATGTTGAGTTACAAAAGAAGTTGAGAAATGTTCCTGAATTCAACCTTGATTGTGATGGGATAATAAAGTTCAGGAATCGGGTTTGTGTTCCTCCCATCCCCGAATTAAAGAAAGAGCTGCTGGATGAGGCTCATAGTTCTTCATTCTCTATTCATCCTGGAAGCACGAAGATGTATAGGGACCAGAAAGAGTACTTCTGGTGGGATGGCATGAAAAGAGATGTTGCTGAATATGTCTCTCGATGCTTGGTTTGTCAACAAGTTAAAGCCGAGAGACAGAAGTCTAAGGGGATGTTACAACCATTACCCATACCCGAATGGAAATGGGAAAACATCACTATGGACTTTGTCACAGGACTTCCTAAAAAATCCAAAGGCAATAATGCTATCTGGGTCATAGTTGATCGTCTTACAAAGTCTGCACACTTCATTCCTATTAGAGAGGATTTCTCTCTAGATCAGCTTGCCAGGATATATGTAAAGGAAGTGGTAAGATTGCATGGAGTACCACTTTCTATTATATCTGATCGAGATCCGAGATTTACCTCGAAGTTCTGGCGAAGTCTTCAGCATACTCTGGATACAGAGTTGAGTTTCAGCACTGCTTATCATCCCCAGACAGACGGTCAGTCTGAGAGAACAATTCAAACCCTAGAAGATATGTTGAGAGCTTGCTCTATGGATTTCAAAGGAGGTTGGGATCAACACCTACCTTTGGTGGAATTTTCTTATAATAATATCTTTCACTCCAGTATTCAAATGGATCCTTATGAAGCTCTCTATGGAAAGAAATGCAGGACTCCAACTTGCTGGGATGAAGTTGGGGAAAGAAAGCTATTAGGACCTGATCTCGTTGATGAAATGGCAGAAAAGGTCAGATCTATTCAACAACACATAAGAGCAGCTCAGAGTCGACAGAAAAGCTATGCCGACAACCGAAGAAAAGACCTAGAGTTTGAAGTGGGTGATAAAGTGTTCTTACGAATATCTCCCTGGAAGAGGGTTATGAGATTTGGAAAGAAGGGGAAGTTGAGCCCTAGATATATCGGTCCTTTAGAAATATTGGATCGTGTTGGGATGGTAGCTTACCGATTGGCGCTTCCACCGAATCTCTCTCAAGTTCACGATGTGTTCCATGTATCTCTCCTGAGAAAGTACATACCAGATCCTTCACATGTACTTAGCTCAGAAGTTGTACCGCTGGAGCAAGATCTTTCTTATGAAGAACAACCGATAGAGATTCTGGATCGTAGCGAAAAAGTCCTACGAAACAAGACCACTCGCTTGGTGAAAGATTTATGGAGAAACCACCAACTTGAAGAAGCTACATGGGAGCTTGAGGATATGATGAGGGAGAAGTATCCTCATTTGTTTGTTGCAAAGTGACGAATTTCGAGGGAGAAATTCTTTTTAAGGGGGGTAGAATGTAATAACCGAGACTTTTATGTTATATAAATCATCAAAGGAATCTTTTTCTACACAACACTTGCTTGGCTTGCTTTACACGCAATCGCGACCTTCCTCGATAGTTTGCGTCGTACGCAATACTGAGTTTCACTAAACAATAATATGCTATTAAAACTAGCCGTTATGAATAGTAATAACCACTTTTTGAAAATTTATAAATTTTATTTTTCAAAACGGACTTCATTTTTGGACTCAGAATATCGAAATTAGCCTAGGGTGAAATTTTGGTATTTTTCTGAAAACTTTCAATTTTTGATGAATAGTGAAACCACTAAGTGGTAGGTTAAAAACTGAATTTTGCATAAAACATAATTTTACCGCTTCTGTGATTGGAATTTCGAAAATCCGAGAGACACGGTTAATATCAAGGACTAAAATGTGGTTCAATGAGATGAAAATAATTTTTTGGTGAATAGTAACTTTTTACTATTTTTACCGCGGTTAATAGTAAATAGGGTAACTAAGGGTAAATATGATATTAATATTACCCTAACACATGTCCTAATTCTATTGGACAAGTGTAATTCGACCAAAAACAAACTTAGGAATAAAATATGACCATTTAGGCCCACTTGGATTAGATTAGGACATTTATTATTAATTTATTTAAAGAAGGGTTAAAATAGTTAAAATCAAAGTTTAATAAGTAAATAATTTTTAATATAGGGTTATACATAAGATAAATTCGATTGTAAATATTAATTAGAAAGCTAAAACGATTTCCTACATGATGGTAGTTTATTTGTAATTTTTAGACATCAAATAATTTAATTTATTTATGACACAAAGATGATGCAGTAATTATCTTATTAATGAAATATTGACAAAAGTGATAATATAAATACCAAAATAAATGTAATTTGAGACTTTTTATGAATTCCACTAATTTTCCAGGTTACTATGATATATTAGTATTGATTTAATCAACTTGGTTCGAACATATAATTCTGTTATGACTTTCACAAAAATCATATATCAAATAGTGTCAAAATTGACACAAAATACTTTTTAAATCAAATATTATATTATTAATTGTTATTTTATTCCTAAAAATCTAAGGTTCGGCCAAATGACTTAGATAAGGATATATATATTAATAATAAACAATTTGGGGTTCGTTTGGCATGTTATAGTAAGTGTATTAACCATATAGTGAAAGAAAACAAAAATACATGGTAAAAGTTAAATTATTTAACTTAGAGTTAAATTTAATTGATAAGGTTAAAATAATATCCTAAACTTGTCTAAATTCTATTGGTTGATAGTATTTCGACCCTTCCCCACTTTAGCTTCGAAATAAGACCCTTTGGAACCATTATAAACCGATTTTGACTTTAATATAAAATAATATTTTGAGATATTCCTAAGGTGCCCCTCTCCTCCCTTATAAAAGGGCACCTCCTCCCCCTCCTCCTCACACCAATTTGAGCACTCAAGCTCGGCCAACCCCTGCCATTTTCCCTTCTCCACTTCCCTAGAATAATCCTAGAGGTCCTGGTCTTCTCCAAAGACCAATCTTAGTTCCTTAAGTGGAGGATTCAAAGAAGCGTTCCAAAGAAGAGGTAATATCCATTACCGATCTTTTCAATTTCTTTCTTCTTCAACTTCTTCTTCTTTAGTTGTTTCATGATAAAGTAATAACATCAGTATTACTTAAATACTGATATGTTATTATAAATATGAAACAACCCTAATTCACCTTCTATCCATCCTACGGAAAAATGAAATCACCACGCGTGCGTACGTACGGAATACCGTCTCCACGCCGTGGTGTAATCTATTTTCCACCATCACCATACAAGGATGGGTATAATGGTGTAATGAGTAACTATATATGATTATTATTAAGTAATATTGATACTGAAATAATATATATATATACTCCAATACAATTCCACGATCATAGGAACGATATCATCACTCGTGCGTACGTACGGAATACCGTCTCCACGATGTGATGCGATTCGTTCTACATGATCTTCATTTCATAATGATTATATAAATGAATTGAATGAATGAATATGGTATATACTACACTAATACCATTCTGGAAATGAATTATCTATAACCTAAAGATAAGAATAAGAATTTATTCAACAAAACACGCATAAGAACAAAAAGTTATAAAGACCCGAGTAACAAGTAACAATGAAATATTACGAACAAGAAGTTAATAATATGACCATATATGATCTCATATCAATATGTATGATTCTGGAATAAGTCAATAACATTATTTAAACCATTATACAGGAGCTTCGGACACGAACAAAGCAAATTGGACCTAAGGTAAGGGAAATATCACAATCTCATTTTTATCCGAGATTGTTTATTCGTAAGTATTTACTGGGGTGTATTTTATCATCCACATCCATGTTCCCTCAATATGAAATATTGTTTCAATCCACTTTCAATAGTTTAAATCCAATTTTACCCTTAGGTGAGTTTTTAGTAAAGAATATGAAAGGAATCTTTTGTCGTTTTTCCGTACGAGGTACTTTTTGACTTTTCCGACAAAAGTACGAAGAATGTTTTTTTAACTTATACGGCATGAATGGATTTTTAAAACATTACTTCAAAGAAGCTTCCTTTACAAGTTTTCAAGTTTATTTTTAATCAACTTCTTTTATTTTAAAGTTGTATGACATGTTATGAAAGGAAAAATGTTTTTGAAGAAGAAAGCATATTTTCCTCAAGAATTCAATTCAAGTGTTTTATCAAAATTATTTTCCATCTAAGATAATAAAGGGTTCTGTTTCTATCCATATTTTTACATTGGTTTGACTATGTTGTGATGGAATTATGTTTATGAATTCCTTTATCATATATGAATTGATTTATGATGTCATGATGTTTCAAGAATCCCATTTTTGTTACATGTGTTATGCGATGATGCATGTTTTATGATTATGTGGCACACATAAGAAAGGATTCATTATAAGATGGGTGGGACCTATATCTCCCTCCAATGCATTGGGTAAAGATTTTATATCTCATGAGATAGACATGGCTGGAACGGAAGGTTATTTAGGTTCAGTGATACAGGACTGAAACGAGGAGTGAACTCGGTTCAGAAAGGGACTTTGTCCACTAAGATAGTCTTGGCGATGAGTCATGACTAACAAGAAATGATTTTCCATGATTATGTGTGCATGCCACAAAGTTTCAAGTTTTATGTTATGATTATGGGGATCTCATTTTCACTTCTATGATTTATTCCATGTTAAGATATTATGATCTCTTTTGCAGGTTTTGATAAAGATATGATATGATTTTTATTTCCTTTATTTGCCCTTGCTGAGCATTAGAGCTCACCCTTTTATGTTTTCTTTTACCCAGGTCAGGAAGATGGATATTAAGTAGAATATGCTAAAAGGGACCCTAGATATGATGAAATAAATGGGAGACACTGTAGAAGATTTATGAACCCGTTGTTTATGTTTCCCAGTTTCTAAAGACACTATACCTATACGGTCCTTTGTGGTTTGGTCATATGTTGTAATAAGTGTGCTTCAATTTTTAAGTATTAACAATGTATGTAAAGTGTGGGTTGTTATATGAGGACCAAATCCTTAATCAAGAAACATTAATGTATATTTGATTAAACTCGTCCATGAAAGTTATCTCTTCCCAAAGTGGATAGTATCTAGACATGGGAGAAGGAATTCCCTGATTTTTATATTGTAGTGGTGTGACTTTTGGTGCTTGTGTGGTATGTCTTGCGGTTTTTGGGTTGTAAAATCTTGGTTAAGGTGTTATTGGATGTTGAAGTTTCACTTCGAAAAGGTGGTTTATCCTTGAGATGTATCTTACAGGGTGGTTGTTCAGACACCTCTTTCTTCTAGGTTTGGTTTTGAATTCTCGAGGGAGATAATAGTTGTATAGGTATTCGGTGTAATGTCATAGACCTTTGTGGTCCAATAAATTTTCAAAACCTACTGTTTAGGGTGGTTTGGGGGGAAATGGTAGCTCATTTGAAGATTTTTATAAATTTCCAGTTTTTCCATCGGTGTGTCAGGGCATCGGTGGGTTAGGGAGTCAGTGAGTCAAGGCGTCGGTGAGTTGGGGTGTTAGTGAGTTAGGGAGTCAATGAGTAAGGGCATCGGTGAGTCAGGGTTTCTGTGAGTCAGGGCATCGATGAGTCTAGGCATCAGTGAGACAAAGCTTTGGTGAGTCCGGGAATTGATGAGTCAGCGTGTCAGTGAGTTAGGGCATCAGTAAAACAAGATGTCAGTGAGTCAGGGCATCATTGAGTTAGTGCGTCAATGAGTCAGGGAATCAGTGAGTTAGGGTTTCAATGAATCAGGGTGTCAGTGTGTCAGAAATCAATAGGTCATGTCGGTGGCTCATCTTTGGTAGCTCAGCATCGGTAGCTCATTGTTGGTGACTCGTTCTTGGGGGCTCGTTGTCGGTGTCTTGATGTCGGTGACTCACCCATCGGTGAATCATTTCCAATTTTTCCCAATTTTTCCAATTTCACCCCTCTTATATTTTATTTTATGTAAATCCAGTTTAAATCCTTGTTTGGGAATTTATAAAGGAATTTCAAAGGGTAATAATTATATCATTAAAATCCTAATGCTCCAAGGACTTTGAAATAATCGAACTGTGTGGTCCTGGACATGATCTTACTTTAATGGATTTTGGAACCATTTGTTTTTGTTGATGTAGGATTTTGTTTTTTTAAGTCAAGGTCCTCTCTTCACTTTTCTCTTGGTGCGTGTAGAACGTTTCATCCCATACGATCTGTGCACTTATGTTGTAGCCCCCTCTTTGGTTTTCCTTCTAGTATCCTTCCCGCGTAACCCTTATGTTTTGGCACAAGGGGGAGTTTTGGTTGCCTATTCTTCCAGGTAGGGGTTTCCTTAATCTATATTTAATTGTTCATCATAAAGGGTGGGTGTATTAAGGATATTATTTGAAAAACTACTGAATCCATCTTTTAGAAAAGATAAATTCTAATGAAGAAATATGGACTAGATAATGGTTTTTGAGTGGTTTGATGTTGATTTCTTGTTTTATTTGTTATATTTTTTTATGATGTGATCTTTTATAGTCATGTGGCCTCTAAAAATTATGGTCTTTAGTGGTGTTTATTATTCATGAATGATGATTTATAACTTTATTTGTTTCCCACTAAAAATTATTGTAAAAATCAATTTAATTAATCATGTACACTCGGTTAAATAAATGGATTCCCTAGGATGAAAACCCTTGTGTGATATCCCCTTCTTATCAAAGTTGTATTTAAATAACTGTGTTGGCCAAATATAAATGCACCTTGTTTGATATGTGTGGTTGTGTGCTGTGTTCTTTTCAGTTTTGTGCCTTTTGTGAGTTTTGGTGTGGTAGTTGTGTGATTGTGTGTATGGGGTGGTGTGATGGTATCTTAGGCTACAATATTGGTTGATTGTGGAATGTATGGACATTCTATGCAATGGGACTACATCTGTGTAGTGGTTGAATGGGTGTTTAGGAAAGGGGAGTGTGCAACGGGTTGTTTTACCTTGTTCATTCTTCCTGATGTGTTATAGATGACTGTGTGGTTGTTTCTTGTGTTGTGTTTGGTATTTTTCCAGGTAGATATGGAATAATTGAATGAATGAATTTATGAGTAAGAATGATAAATGGTTAAATGATTTGGTTGGTGTATGTTTTAATTTGTGGCTGGTAGTGAAGCAGCATTCAAGTGACCATCGTCCATGGTGGTACAACATGTAGGACTAGCAAAAAACGTGGTTTTGAGTGGGCTGGTTGTATGTTTCGAATCCCATAGGATGGGCTGAGTGTTTTTACCTATATGGATAAACATGTAGTTCCTTATTTTTTCTATACGCACCCCATTTTTGTTGAGAACTCTGTATCAAACACCCCCATTTTTATGGGGGAGGGTGTCTTTCCCGACATACTTGTGGGAGGATGGATGAATGGTTAAAGACTTTACGTTGCTCCCTCTTCTAGTAATTTATCACTTAAGACTCTTCAGGAGGGCTGCAATGGATTGAGGTTCAATACCATAATTATGGTATTAGTTGTGTGAGAGGTGGTTTGTTTCCCAAGTGTCTCCAGGTTAAGTCCCAGGTGTTTTAGGTGATACATATGGTTTGTGTGATGCCCGGGTGTCTGTGGGTAGGAATGTGGTGTTGTTTGTGGCTCTGGTGTGTGTGGGAAGGTAGTGGAAGTGGGGCTTGTTGAAGATCATGGTAGCGTCAGGAAGTTCTCTGTTAAGTATGAGCAGTTAATCAGTGGGAACTGGTGCGGGATACCCAAATATCGATGTGATTATTATATTAAATTACTTTATTTGTGTTACTTGGTGAGTGTTCCTAATTGAGGGTGGGTGGTTAGTAGTCCTCGATAGGTGATGTTGGTTTCTGTTGTTCTTCCCACTTATGCATAGGTGACTTTGGTTTTTACCTACTATGTATACTTGTATTCTCACCCCACATATATAAAACTACTTTTATTTTTCCAATTAGATTACATGAATCATGATAGACCTTACTAGATCGAATGTTGGGGACAGTTTTTGTGTCACTGATTAGTTTTATTTTTGTACTTACTTTGGATTATTCTTTGTATTTCTAGTAGTTTTTCATTAAACATTCATGTGGGGTGGATTTTGGTTTCCTTATATATACTTATCCGGGAGTTGTTTTAGGTTGATACATCTTATCTCCCAATAATGGTTTCTATGAAAAAGGTAATACCTCCCATTCTTGTGAGATTTCAATACCCTTGGTGCTAGTTACCACCCCGGGGCCTATTAGAGGTAAGACATGGGGTCATTATCTCCCCTTCATCTTGAGGAAGGAAGTTATTGTCATCATATTATCCCTTCTCTCTGCCTGATGAAGTTGGGTCGTGGAAACCTCAGTCTATGAAACTGTGTATATATTCATTTACATGAAAATATTTTTTATCCACCATGGGGAGCACACCTGAGTGTAAAAGTTACATTATTTAATTTTTTTTCAGAAATTTCATTTCTCAGTTTTCCATTTTCCAAGGTAAGATCTCATATTTTCTATTTATCATAATAATAAACTATAGAACAATATTGTTTAAATCAGATATCTGGAACATTGATCTCTTATTCTAACATGGACACCACAACTCTGTAGGATCAAAATATGATGTAGATGCTCAATATAAAAGAGGGGGTTAATTTTGCAATTTAAAAATTCATTTGAAACATTTAAATATGGTATAAATCTTCTTATTGTTTAACAATGTTAAACGAGGTAAATTCACAAGGCCTCTTAGTTATACAAACTTTTTAGATCCCTGAAATATGGTTCCAGTAATGCCCTAATATTTTATGAAAAATATTCCTATAATTTCATTAATGTCTTGTGTTGTATGCTACACCAAGATTACCTTGCGCTATACATAACACCGTATTAGCTTGCAGTATACGCAACACTATTCTTGGACCGTGTTACACATAATTTTGATAATAGTTATTCTAAGGAACATTGAGTGTATATATATATATATATATTCTATGTATATATGAAATATGGTTGGATTCTGTTATACGAAACAACAAAGGATTCTTGCATAACATGCAACCCTGACTTGGATAACATTACACGCAATCGCGACCTTCCTCGATAACGTGTGTTGTATGCAATACCGGGTTTTACTAAACAACAATATATTATTATAATATTATTATGAAGTAGCCGTTACGAATAGTATTAACTAAATTTTGAATTTTATAACATTATTATTCATCTTACACATTTTCTATAACATGGTATAAGAACAAAATAAATTTTTCGGGTAAAATAAGTATTTTTAAAAAATGCATTTTTTCCGCATTTTGATGGCGCACCCACTTTAAATCAAGTTTTTGACATGTTTATAAGTTCAATTTGACAAAATAAAATTCTTCTTTGGAATAAAGAAATAAAAATTTACTTTGGATAATTTGTTCAAATTATTCTGGTAACTTTCATATTTTGATGAATAGTAAAAACACGCTATATTTTAATTAAAAACAACTTTTTTCATCGCAATAGTGTATATGGTTAAATTATAATATTGAATTTTTTTAAAGTATAAATAGAATATATTTTTACCGTTTAATATAATTTATGTCATTAGCATTGATTTTACATTAAATTCATAGGTTAAATCAATTCAATCTTTTTCAATGTTTTAAAGAAAACCCGTTTTCTTTCGACGATGGGATTAATTTTAATTTAATTTCTGAAACTTTTGTGTATTGAATTTGGAAAAATGGATTCCATATTTGGAATCAGTGGGTTTAAATTATGTTAATAAGCTACTTTTTATTTTGGGGGAATTATGAATACTAACTACGGTAAATTTTATTTACCCTAGTTAAAGGTAAATCGGGTAATTAAGGGTAAATATAATATTATAAAATTACCCTAACACATGCCAAAATTCTATGGGATGGCTAAAAGTAGACCCATATAACCTATGGGTCATATTAGAATCATTTTATGGACTTTTGACCATGAAAATAATTTAATTATTATTAAAACCAAAGAAAGTGACAACATGTCACTTTCTTAAATCTTATAAGTATAATTATTTTAATTTAGTGATAAACATCATAACACTTAGAAAATTAATAGTCACCAGAAATCTAATAAAATTATCTACATCATGATAATTTATTTATAATATTTAGGGATTAAATAATTTTCATTAATGGTGATACATTAATGATACAGAAATTATTTATTAAGTGAAACATAAGTAATATAGTTTTTATTAAAATAATAATACCCATTAAAAGTCCCAAAAACCTGACCAAACCTTATTGGTAGTGTATATCTACACCTTAAGAATCCAATGACCTAATATATAACCGTTTTGAGCCTTAAAAAAGTGATTATGACACTTATATTATTTTATTTTAAATGATGCCATAGTTGTCACCTTCATAATTTAATAAATATAACAATTTAAGTATTGTGATTTTAAGATGATAAATTAGAGTAAAAGTATTATTGTGAAAGGAAATAGATTTAGCTTTATCATTGGATTTTATTTTTAATTTCTATACAACAAATAAGTATATTAAATAATTATACAAAAATGTTGTAGTAATTTATTTATTAAGAGATAAACCAAATAAATGGTTTTAAAAATAATTAAATAAATATTATATGAACTATTTAATGTGATCCAATAATTTTATATATACATATGACCTTTTATTAATCTATTAAATCTTTTATTTCGAACATATATTCTGTATATATATTATTTAAATTCAAATAAATGAATAGTTTCAAAATTGACACTATTGTTATTTTATAAAAATAAAATATTATAAAATTGCTTAAAAATCACAAAATTATTTAAAAATTATAAATTTATATTTATATGGTCTATAATGTTATAAAATAACCAATTATGGAAAATTCACAACAAATAAGTAATTATTTGTTATAATTTAAAATTTAGAAGTTTATTACAACAAATAAACTTAAATAGATTAAATAAGGATGAATCAAAAGGATAAGGTTTAAAATAAGATCCAAACATGTCTAAATTTTATTTTTTGATGATATTACAACCCTATAGCATCTAATATTAGAATATGAGTCACTTTTGGAGGTTTTTAAGTGGGTTTAGATTTATTATAAATTAATATTTTTGAGAATTCCAAAGGTGCCCCTCTCCTCCCTTATAAAAGGGCACCTCCTCCCTCTCTTCCACACACCACATTGAGCCTTCAAGCTCGTCCAACCCCTGACCAATTATCTTATCCACTTACCTAGAAACATCCTAGAGGACCTGGTCTTCTTCAAAGACCAATTGTAGTGCCCTAAGTGGAGGTCTCAAAGAGGCGCTTCAAAGAAGAGGTAATGTTCATTACCGATTCTTTCAACTTTATTTCTTATTCTACTTCTTATTATTTAGTTGTTTCATTATGAAGTAATAAAATCCATATGACTCATATAATTATATGTTATTATAAGTATGATACAACCCTATTTCACCATCTATCCATCGTACAGAAAATGAAATCACCGTGCGTGCGTACGTATGGAATACCGTCTCCACGTCGTGGTGTAATCTATTTTTCCACCATCACCTTACTTGGATGGGTATAATGGTGTAAATAATGACTATATATGATTATTGTAAATTTATATTGATTCATAAATAGTATACATACACTCCAATACAATTCCACGATCACGGGAATGATATCATCGCTCATGCGTACGTAAGGACTACCATCTCCACGAACGCGATGAGATTCATTTTTCATGATTAACCATTCAAGAATGATTATAGAGTATATATAATGAATAATAATGAAATATATGGAATAATAATTCTATTGTATTTATTTATATATATATTTATGTCATCTATTTAATTTCATTCAACTCAATAAGGAAACGAAAACATCGTTCATGCGTACGTTAGGCCTACCGTCTCCATGAACGGTGTATTTCTTTCCATTTATCGATATATTATATATATGTATATTATGAATATATATTATATATAAATCATGTTTTATATTCTGGAATTAAGTAATCATGATCTAGGTAATCATATGAATAATTACAAGTCAAAACACGGATGACAAATGAACCGATTTTAACCAAAGCAGTCTTTAACATGGAATTTACAAAAGAACGGGTAATATAATGTAATAAGTGAACCATATATGATATCATAACAATGAATATGATTATGTAATAAGTCAATAAAATTATTTAAATCATTATACAGGAGGTTCAGACACTTATGAAGCAAATCGGACCTAAGGTAAGGGATAATTTTGCAAATCACATTTTTATCCGAGATTGCTTATTCGTAAGTATTTAGTGGGGCTATTTCTATCATGTCCATGTTTTATAAAAGTGTTTTCATGTATGTATGAAGTCATTTTTATCCATTTTTGACTTTTACTACATGGTATGTATGGAATCTTTCTCTTATTTATGTTATTAGATACTTTTTTGACTTTTCCGACAAAAGTACGAGGAGAATGTTATTTTTAACTTATACGGCGTGAACAGATTTTTACAGTTTTATAAATCCATGTTTTCATGAAGCTTCCTCCAAAATATTTCGTGAATATTTTCAAAAAAATCCGTTTCTTTTAAAATTTCATGACATTTTGTGAAAAGAAAATTATTTTGAAGAAAAAAGGATATTTTCCTCAAGAATTCATTTCAAGTGTTTTATCAAAACCATTTTTCATCTAAGATAACATTATTTCATATGTGTATGTTTCTAGTATAATGTCTCTATGATTTACATGGTTTCACTTCTCTTATTATGAAATGATATCCATTTATTTTATATGGATTATGTGATGATGGTATGATGTTTATGAAACCCATTTTATTTATTGGGTTTTTATGAATGATGTATGTTTATTTTGTGGCACAAGTAAGACTGATTTCATTATGGGATGGGTGGAACCTGTATCTCCCTCCAATGAATTGGGTAAAGATTTATATCTCATGAGATAGGCATGGCTGGAACGGCAAGTTAAACTGGTTCAGTAATACAGGAATGGAACGAGGAGTAAACTCGATTCAGAAAGGGACTTTGTCCACCAAGATGGTCTTGGAAACAATGCCTTGGCTACTATGGAAAGCATATCATGTGCTTAATGGTTTCCAAAATTACATGTTTTATTCCCATGCTATTTTATCATGATTTATGTTCCATTATGATCTATGCCTTATGTACTTCTATGTTTTAAGTCGTTGCTCACGATTTTTAATGTTCATGTTTTTTTAGTTCAAATGTATATGGTATGTTTTATTTTATCCATGCTTACCCTTAATGAGTATTTGAGCTCACCATTTTTATGTTTTCTTTTTACCCAGGATTATAAGAAAAATTTTAGGTAAGGAAACAAAAATGGGAAGATCTTTATGGGAGATGTTGAAGATCTTTCACCACGATTAGAAGATTACATTCCATGTTTCCAAAGACAATAAACTATTAAGGTCCTTGTGTGTCTGTTTTTGTTATGTATTAAGTATTCTGCTAAAGTAATGTAATGTCCATGTACGTCAAGATTTGGGTCTCTATAGTTGGTATCAGAGGAAAGGTTTAGTCAACCTTTGGAAACTAGGATTCGAAAACGTTAGTGAGATCCCTAGAGATATTTCTAAGGTATGTCTAAAGATGTCCCTAAGGATAAGTATACGTATAGGATATAGTCCTAGAACTAAGGTAATGATCAAAGAATATAACCTAAGATGTTAGATATTGAGGATACTCCCCCATTACTATGTTGTTTTCCCTAGCATGATTTTTTCCTCTCACACTATTCTTTTTGGGTTTTAGAAAATGGATGGAAATAGGAAGATTCATGATAATGGAGGATATGATAGACAATGGAATGATTTTCTTCATGAGAAACCAAATGAAACGGGATCTGGAAGTCCAAACATCGTTATTATGCCTAATCAGCAATCTCATAATATGATCAATAATCTCAACTTTGGTAAGTTTCCCGACTCAGATAATAAGAGAAGGATGGAGTTTCATGAAGATCATAGAGGAAAGAAAGTTCAATTTCCCTCATGTAAATCATTTGGGAAGAGGCATCAGGGAGATTGTTTCAAAAGAACTGAAAGATGATTTGGGTGTGGAAAAGAAGGACACAAATTCAGTAAGTGAAATGGAAAAGGTTTAGTTAACACCATGGATGAGGATAATGGTTTTGCTACGACATCAAAAATGGTTAAATGTTTTAAATGTGGAATGTACAGGAATTATGCAAACCAATTCCCTAAGGGAAAGTCTCATGAAGAGAATCAGTACGGCCGTATGGGTAGTATTTATGTTGATAATGATGAAGAGACTACAAATGATATGTGAGATGAAAGAATTGTTGATGGTCGGTCAATTGTTTAAGAAGGTAGTGGAATGATTGTATGTTTATCAAGAGTTATGTTGTATAGTTAATGGTACTATGGAATAAAGAATCATTTAAGGATTGTTACACTATTGTTTTTTCTAAAATTATTTGAAAGTATATGTTGAATCGTACCAGTAACCATGGAAGGTTATTCAGATATTTTTGTAAAGTAGATGATATGCGCATAATGACGGAAAAAGAAGATAATGAGATGTTTGATTGTATTCATGAGCTCATGATTAATATAAGGACTAAGTAATATCATGGATTGAGTATATAGAATTTTGAGGATTTTGGTATGTGGAAAGTGTTAACTTTTAACTGCATTCATGTTTTCAGTAAGGTTCTATGGGTATTCATTTTTCAAGAGAATTCATGATTAAGGCCTTCGAATGTTTGGAATGTGACCAACAAGACATATCTTATGATATATGGGGAACGCCGATGGTATTAAATCTCTGGTAATCATTTTCACTATATTATGATAGTGGACTGCAGTATTATGGATAAGCCTAAAGATTTGAATGGATTATGTTGGACATAATTTAGTCTTGTTTAAGGATAGAAGTTTTTTTGATATTAATGATGGGATGTTATAGTAATATAGTTTTAGAAAAAGGACAACCTGCCGGACGGGAGATAGCCCATCATGTCGGACAGGGCTGTGGGAATCAAACCCACAACCGAAGTGCGACTGACCTTTATCGCCTACCACTGGCCTACAGGAAGTCCCTAGTTAGTAGAAACTAGTTTTATTTTATTAAGCGGTATGATATATGAAGTATAAGTTCATTTTGGGAACCATATACGATTAATCTAACCATAATATGGACTTATAACTTTTTCTAACCTTTTTCTTGAATGATATGGAATGACCCATCATTCTATCACATGATCTGCTAACACATCACGAATAACAAGTTCAACTTCATTTCTTTAAGGGATGAAATGTAAATTGTTCAATTCAAGAACAACAGTGAGATTGTACCAAAATCATGTAAGTATTTCTTTTAATTCATCAACATTAGGGAAATGATCATGAAAAAACCAAAATGTTGTCCAAGTTCCCTTATATCTGATGAATCAGATGGTACCTTAGATCAACAAAAATCTATAGCTTTGTTATTGTTGGCGTTTTCATAGCCATGTTCTCTACCACTATCCATCAGAACATGATGGTTAGATTTTTCTTCCATGTCCATATTTTCACCTATATGTTCTCCTACGTGGAAAACCAATGATGAGTTAATTTGGGTAACCATTACATTTCATACTTTAGTTTTTAAAGCCATGTTTTGGTATTCCTTTTTACGATGTGGGTTTCTATTAAACAAACTTTCTAGTAGTAAACCATTTATAACCCCGACGAATTTCGAGGGAGAAATTCATTTTAAGGGGGGTAGAATGTAACGCCCGAGATTTTATGAAAAATATTCTTTTAGTTTCATTAATGTCTTGTGTTGTATGATACACCAAGATTACCTTACGCTATACGCAACACCGAATTAGTTTGCAGTATACGCAACACTATTCTTGGATCGTGTTACACATAATTTTGATAATAGTTATTCTACGCAACATTGAGTATATATATATATATATATATAAATTCAATTATAAATGAAATATGGTTGGATTCTATTATACGAAACAACGAAGGATTCTTGCACAACACGCAACCCTGACTTGGCTTGCATTACACGCAATCACGACCTTCCTCGATAGCATGTGTTGTATGCAATACCGGGTTTTACTAAACAATGAAATATTATTATAATATTATTATGAACAAGCTGTTATGAATAGTAATAACTAAATTTTTAATTTTATAACATTATTATTCATCTTACACATTTTCTAGAACATGGTATAAGAACAAAATAAATTTTTCGGGTAAAATAAGTATTTTTCAAAAAATGCAGTTTTGCCGCCTTTTGATGGCGCACCCACAATAAATCTAGTTTTTGACATGTTTATAAGTTAAATTTGAAAAAATAAAATTCTTCTTTGGAATCAAGAAATAAAAATTTACTTTGTATAAATTTTTCATATTATTCTGGTAACTTTCATATTTTGATGAATAGTAAAAACACGCTATATTTTAATTAAAAACAACTTTTTTCATCGCAAAACTTTATATGGTTAAATGATAATATTGAATGGTTTTAAAGTATAAATAGAATATATTTTTACCATTTAATATACTTTATTTAATTAGCATTGATTTTACATTAAATTCATAGGGTAAATAAATTCAATCTTTTGCAATGTTTAAAGAAAAACCCGTTTTCTTTGGACAACGGGATTAATTTTAATTTAATTTCTGAAACTTTTGTGTATTGAATTTCGAAAAATGGATTCCATATTTGGAATCAGTGGGTCCAAATTATGTTAATAAGCTACTTTTTATTTTTGAGAATTATGAATAGTAAATACAGTAAATTTTATTTACCATAGTTAAAGGTAAATCTGGTAATTAAGGGTAAATATAATATTATAAAATTACCCTAACACATGCCAAAATTATATTGGATGGCTAAAAGTATACCTATATAACCTAAGGGTCGGATTAGATTCATTTTATGGACTTTTGACCATGAAAAAAATTTAATTATTATTAAAACCAAAGAAAGTGACAACATGTCACTCTCTTAAATCGTATAAGTATAATAATTTTAATTTAGTGATAAACATCATAACACTTCGAACATGAATAGTACCCATAAAGCTAATGAAATTATCTACATCATGATAATTTATTTAGAATGTTTAGGGATTAAATAATTGTCATTAATGGTGATACATTAATGATACAGAAATTATTTATTAAGTGACAAATAAGTAATATAGTTTTTATTGAAATTATAATACCCATTAAAAGACCCACAAACTTGACCAAAACTTATTGGGAGTGTATATCTACACCTTAAGCATCCAATAACCTAATATATAACCGTTTGGAGCCTTATAAAAGTGATTATGACACTTATATTATTTTATTTTAAATGATGCCAAAGTTGTCACCTTCATAATTTAATAAATATAACAGTTTAAATATTGTGATTTTAAGATGATAAATTTGAGTAAAAGTATTATTGTCAATGGTAATAGATTTATCTTCATCATATGATTTTATTTTTAATTTTTATGAAACAAATATGTATATTAAATAATTATACAAAAATGTTGTAGTAATTATTTTATTAATAGATAAACCAAATAAATGGTTTTAAAAATAATAAAATAAATATTATATTAACTATTTAATGTGATCCACTAATTTTATAGATACATATGACCTTTTATGAATCTATTAAGGCTTTTAGTTCGAACATATCTTCTGTATATATATTATTTAAATTCAAATAAATGAATAGTGTCAAAATTGACCCAATTGTTATTTTATAAAAATAACATATTATAAAATTGTTTAAAAATCAAAAAAATATTTAAATATTATAAATTTAAATTTATATGGTCTATAACGTTATAAAGTAACCAATTATGTAAAATTCACAACAAATAAGTAAATATTTGTTATAATTTAAAATTTAGAAATTTATTACCACAAATAAACTTAAATAGATTAAATAAGGATGAATCAAAATGATAAGGTTTAACATAAGCTCCAAAAATGCCTAAATTTGATTGGTTGATGAGATTAAAATCCTATCTCATATAATCTTCGAATATGAGTCATTTTTGGAGGTTTCTATGTGGGTTTATATTTATTATAAATTAATATTTTTAAGAATTCCAAAGGTGCCCCTCTCCTCCCTTATAAATGGGAACCTCGTCCCTCTCTTCCAAACACCACTTTGAGCCTTCAAGATCGGCCAACACCTACCCAATTATCTTCTCCACTTACCTAGAGACATCCTAGAGGTCCTCGTATTCTTCAAAGACCAATTTTAGTGCCCTAAGAGGAGGTCTCAAAGAGGCGCTTCAAAGAAGAGGTAATGTTCCTTACCGATTCTTTCAACATTATTTCTTCTTCTACTTTGTCTTCTTTAGTTGTTTAATTATGAAGTAATAACATAAATATCACTCATATACTGATATGTTATTATATTTATGAAACAACCCTATTTCACCATCTATCCATCCTATGGAAAACAAAATCACTATGCGTGCGTACGTACGGAATACCGTCTCCACGCCGTGGTGTAATCTATTTTCCATCATCACCTTACTTGGATGGGTATAATGGTGTAAATAATGACTATATATGATTACTGTAAAGTGATATTGATTCTGAAATAGTATACATACACTCCAATACAATTACACGATCACGGGAATGATATCATCGCTCGTGCATACGTACGGACTGTCATCTCCACGAACGCGATAAGATTCATTTTCCATGACTAGCCATTCAAGAATTATTATAAAGTATATATAATGAATAATAATGAAATATATGGAATAATAAAGCTACTAGATTTATGTATATATATATATTTATTTCATCTATTTAATTTCATTCAACTCAATAAGGAAACGAAAACAGCGTTCATGGGTACGTACGGCCTACCGTCTCCATGAACGGTGTATTTCATTCCATTTATCGATCTATTATATATATGTATAATCTGAATATATATTATATATAAATCATGTTTTATATTCTGGAATTAAGTAATCATGATCTAAGTAATCATATGAATAATTACAAGTCAAAACACGGACGACAAATGAAACGATTGTAACCAAAACACTCTTTAACATGGAATTTACAAAAGAACGGGTAATATAAAGTCATAAATGAACCATATATGATATCATAACAATGAATATGATTATGTAAAAAGTAAATAACATTATTTAAATCATTATACAGGAGGTTCGGACACTTACGAAGCAAATCGGACCTAAGGTAAGGGATAATTTTGCAAATCACATTTTTATCTGAGATTGCTTATTCCTAAGTATTTACTGGAGCTATTTCTATCTTGTCCATGTTTTATAAAAGTGTTTTCATTTATTTATAAAGTCAGTTTTACCCATTTTTACTTTTACTACATGGTATGTATGGAATCTTTCTCTTATTTACGTTATGAGGTACTTTTTTGACTTTTCCGACAAAAGTACGAGGAGAATGTTATTTTTAACTTATACGGCGTGAATAGATTTTTACAGTTTTATAAATACTTGTTTTATTGAATATTCCTCCAAAATATTTCATGACTATTTTCAACAAAATCCTTTTCTTTTAAAATTTCATGACATTTTGTCACAAGAAAATGATTTTGAAGAAAAAAGGATATTTTCCTCAAGAATTAATTTCAAGTGTTTTATTAAAACCATTTTTCATCTCAGATGACATTATTTCATATGTGTATGTTTCTAATATAATTTCTATATGATTTACATGGTTTCACTTCTCTTATTATGAAATTATATCCATTTCTTTTATATGGATTATGTGATGATGGTATGATGTTTATGAAACCCACTTTATTTATTGGGTTTTTATGAATGATGTATGTTTATTTTGTGGCACAAGTAAGAATGATTTCATTATGAGATGGGTGGGACATATATATCCCTCCAATGTATTGGGTAAAGATTTATATCTCATGAGATAGGAATGGCTAGAACGGAAAGTTAAACCGGTTCAGTAATACAGGAATGGAACGAGGAGTGAACTCGATTCAGAAATGGACTTTCTCCACCAAGATGGTCTTGGCAGCAATGCTTTGGATACTATGGAAATCATATCATGTGCTTAATGGTTTCCAAAATTACATGTTTTATTCCCATGCTATTTTATCATGATTTATGTTCCATTATGATCTATGCCTTATGTACTTCCATGTTTTATGTCGTTGCTCAAGAGTTTTAGTGTTCATGTTTTTTTTAGTTCAAATGTATATGGTATGTTTTATTTTATCCATGCTTAACCTTACTGAGCATTTGAGCTCACCCTTTTTATGTTTTATTTTTCCCCAGGATTATAAGAAAGATTTTAGGTAAGGAAACAAAAATGGGAAGATCTTTATAGGAGATGTTCAAGATCTTTCACCACGATTAGAAGATTATGTTCCAAGTTTCCAAAGACACTAAACTATTACGGTCCTTGTGTGTCTATTTTTGTTATGTATTAAGTATTCCGCTAAAGTAATGTAATGTCCATGTATGTCAAGCTTTGGGTCTCTACAGTTCGTATCAGAGGAAAGGTTTAATCAACCTTTGGAAACTAGGATGCGAAAACGTTAGTGAGATCCCTAGAGATATTTCTATGGTATGTCTATAGATGCCCCTAAGGATAAGTATACGTATAGGATATAGTCCTAGAACTACGGTAACGATCATAGAATTTAACCTAAGATGTTAGATATTGAGGATACTCCCCTTTTACTATGTTTTTTTCCCTAGCATGATTTTTTCCTCTCACACTATTCTTTTTGGGTTTTAGAAAATGGCTGGAAACAGGAAGATTCATGATAATAGAGGATATGATAGACAATGGAATGATTTTCTTCATGAGAAACCAAATGAAACGGGATCTGGAAGTCCAAAAATCGTTATTATGCCTAATCAGAAATCTCATAATATGATCAATAATCTCAACTTTGGTAAGTTTCCCGACTTAGATAATAAGAGAAAGATGGAGTTTCATGATGATCATAGAGGAAAGAAAGTTCAATTTCCCTCATGTAAATTATGTGGGAAGAGGCATCCGGGAGATTGTTTCAAAGAAACTGGAAGATGCTTTGGGTGTGGAAAAGAAGGACACAAAGCCAGTAAGTGCAAAGGAAAAGGTTCAGTTAACACCATGGATGAGGATAATGGTATTGCTACGACATCAACAATGGTTAAATGTTTTAAATGTGGAATGTACGGGCATTATGCAAACCAATTCCCTAAGGGAAAGTCTCATGAAGAGAATCAGTATGGCCGTATGGGTAGTATTTATGTTTATGATGATGAAGAGACTACAAATGATATGTGAGATGAAAGAATTGTTGATGCTCGGTCAATTGTTTAAGAAGGTAGTGGAATGATTGTATGTTTATCAAGAGTTATGTTGTATAGTTAATGGTACTACGGAATAATGAATCATGTAAGGATTATTACACTATTTTTTTTCTTAAAAGTATTTGAAAGTATATGTTGAATGGTACCAGTAACCATAGAAGGTTATTCAGATATTTTTGTAAAGTAGATGATATGCGCATAATGAAGGAATAAGAAGATAATGAGATGTTTGATTGTATTTATGAGCTCATGATTGATATAAGGACTAAGTGATTTCATGGTTTGAGTATATAGAATTTTGAGGATTTTGGTATTTGGAAAGTGTTTACTATTAACTGCATTCATGTTTTCACTAAGGTTCAATGGGTATTCATTTTTCAAGAGAATACATGATTAAGGCCTTCGAATGTATGGAATGTGACCAACAAGACATATCTTATGATATATGGGGATCAGCAATTCTATTAAATCTCTGGTAATCATCTTCACTATATTATGAGAGTGGATTGCAGTATTATGGATAAGCCTAAATGTTGGAATGGATTATGTTGGACATAAGTTAGTATTGTTTAAAGATAGAATTTTTTTCGATATTATTGATGGGATTTTATAGTAATATAGTTTTAGAAAAAGGACAACCTGTAGGACGGGTGACAGCCCGTCACGTCGGACAAGGCTGTGGGAATCAAACCCACAACCGAAGTGCTACTGACCATTATCGCCTACCACTGGCCTACAGGAAGTCCCTGGTTAGTAGAAACTAGTTTTATTTTATTAAGCGGTATGATATATGAATTATAAGTTCATTTTTGGAACCACATACGATTAATCTAACCATAAGATGGACTTATAACTTTTGCTAACCTTTTGTTTGAAAGAGATGGAATGACACATCATTCTATCACATTATCTGCTAACACATAACGAATAACAAATTCAACTTCATTTCTTTAAGGGATGAAGTGGAAATTGTTTAATTCAAGAACAACAGTGAGATTGTACCAAAATCATGTATGTATTTCTTTTAATTCATCAACTTTAGGGAAATGATCATGAAAACCAAAAATGTTGTCCTAGTTCCCTTATATCCGATGAATCAGATGGTACCTTAGATCATCACAAATCTATATCTTTGTGATTGTTGGCTTTTTCATAGCCATGTTCTCTACCACTCTCCATCAGAACTTGATGGTTAGATTTTTCTTCCATATCCATATTTTCACCTATGTTCTTTTATGTGGAAACCTAGTGATGAGTTAATTTGGGTAACCGTTACATTTCATACTTTAGTTTTTAAAGCCATGTTTTGGTATTCCTTTTTATGATGTGGGTTTCTATTAAACAAACTTTCTACTTGTAAAACATTTATAACCCCGACGAATTTCAAGGGAGAAATTCATTTTAAGGGGGGTAGAATGTAACGCCCCGAGATTTTATGAAAAAAATTCTTTTAATTTCATTAATGTCTTGTGTTGTATGCTACACCAAGATTACCTTGCGCTATACACTGTATTAGCTTGCAGTATACACAACACTATTCTTGGATCGTGTTACACATAATTTTGATAATAGTTATTCTACGCAACAATGAGTATATATATATATATATATATATATTCAATGTATAAATGAAATATGGTTGGATTATGTTATACAAAACAACGAAGGATTCTTGCACAACATGCAACCCTGACTTGGCTTTCATTACACGCAATCGCGACCTTCCTCGATAGCGTGTGTTGTACGCAATATCGGGTTTTACTAAACAACGATATATTATTATAATATTATTATCAACTACCTTTTATGAATATTATTAACTAAATTTTGAATTTTATAACATTATTATTCATCTTACACATTTTCTAGAACATGGTATATGAACAAAATAAATTTTTCAGGTAAAATAAGTATTTTTCAAAAAATGCAGTTTTTCCGCCTTTTGATGGCGTACCAAGTTTAAATCTAGTTTTTGACATGTTTATAAGTTCAATTTGACAAAATAATATTCTTATTTGGAATCAAGAAATAAAAATTTACTTTGTATAAATTTTTCATATTATTATGGTAACTTTCATATTTTGATGAATAGTAAAAACATGCTATATTTTAATTAAAAACAACTTTTTTCATCGCAATAATTTATATGGTTAAATTATAATATTGAATGGTATTAAAGTATAAGTAGAATATATCATTACCATTTAATATAATTTATGTCATTATCATTGATTTTACATTAAATTCATAGGTTAAATCAATTCAATCTTTTGCAATGTTTTAAAGAAAAACCTGTTTTCTTTCGACAACGGGATTAATTTTAATTTAATTTCTGCAAATTTTGTGTATTGAATTTGGAAAAATGGATTACATATTTGGAATAAGTGGGTCCAAATTATGTTAATAAGCTACTTTTTATTTTTGGGAATTATGAATAGTAACTACGGTAAAAAAAAATTACCATAGTTAAAGGTAATTCGGGTAATTAAGGGTAAATATAATATTATAAAATTACCCTAAAACATTCAAAAATTCTATTGGATGGCTAAAGGTAGACCCATATAACCTAAGGGTAAGATTAGATTAATTTTATGGACTTTTGACAATGAAAATAATTTCATTATTATTAAAACCAAAGAAAGTGACAACATGTCACTCTCTCTTAAATCTTATAAGTATAATTATTTTAATTTAGTGATAAACATCATAACACTTAGAAAATGAATAGTCTCCAGAAATATAATAGAATGGACTACATCATGATAATTTATTTATAATTTTTAGGGATTAAATAATTTTCATTAATGGTGATACATTAATGATACAGAAATTATTTATTAAGTGAAAAATAAGTAATATAGTTTTTATTGAAATAATAATACCCATTAAAAGGCCCAAAAACTTAACCAAACCTTATTGTTAATGTATATATACACCTTAAACATCCAATTACCTAACATATAATCGTTTGGAGCCTTATAAATGTGATTATGGAACTTATATTATTTTATTTTAAATGACGCCAAAGTTGTCACCTTCATAATTTAATAAATATAAAAATTTAAATATTGTGATTTTCAGATGATAAATTCGAGTAAAAGTATTATTGTGAATGGAAATAGAATTATATTTATCATAGGATTTTATTTTTAATTTTTATGCAACAAATAAGTATATTAAATAATTATTGAAAAAATGTTGTAGTAATTATTGTTTTAAGAGATAAACCAAATAAATGGTTTTAAAAATAATAAAATAAATATTATATGAACTATTTAATGTGATCCACTAATTTTATAGATACCTATGACCTTTTATTAATCTATTAAAGCTTTTAGTTCGAACATATCTTCTGTATATATATTATTTAAATTCAAATAAATGAATAGTATCAAAATTGACACTATTGTTATTTTATAAAAATAACACATTATAAAATTGTTTAAAAATCACGAAAATATCTAAAAATTATAAATTTAAATTTTTATGGTCTATAATGTTATGAAGTAACTAATTATGGAAAATTCACAACAAATAATTAATTATATGTTATAATTTAAAATTTAAAACTTTATTACCAAAAATAAACATAAATAGATTAAATAAGGATAAATCAAAATGATAAGGTTTAAAATAAGATCCAAACATGTATAAATTTGATTGGTTGATGCGATTACAACCCTATCTCATCTAATATTATAATATGAGTCATTTTTGGAGGTTTTTAAGTGGATTAAGATTTATTATAAATTAATATTTTTAAGAATTCCAAAGGTGCCCCTCTCCTCCCTTATAAAAGGGCACCTCCTCCCTCTCTTCCAGACACCACTTTGAGCCTTCCCTCTCGGCCAAACCCTGACCAATTCTCTTATCCACTTCCCTAGAAACATCCTAGAGGTTTGGGTCTTCTTCAAAGACCAATTGTAGTGCCCTAAGAGGAGGTCTCAAAGAGGCGCTTCAAAGAATAGGAAACGTTCGTTACCGATTCTTTCAACTTTATTTCTTCTTCTACATATTCTTCTTTAGTTTTTTAATTATTAAGTAATAACATAAGTATCACTAATATACTGATAAGTTATTATATTTATGAAACAACCCTATTTCACCATCTATCCATCCAACGGAAAACGAAATCACCGCGCGTGCATACATACGGAATGCCGTCTCCACGCCGTGGTGTAATCTATTTTCCACCATCACCTTACTTGGATGGGTATAATGGTGTAAATAATGACTATATATGATTATTGTAAAGTTATATTGATTCTTAAATAGTATACATACACTCCAATACAATTCCACGATCACGGGAATGATATCATCGCTCATGCTTACGTACGGACTACCATCTCCACGAACGTGATGAGATTCATTTTCCATGATTAACCATTCAAGAATTATTATAAAGTATATATAATTAATAATAATAAAATATATGGAATAATAATGCTACTGTATTTATGTATATATTTATATATGTATGTCATCTATTTAATTTCATTCAACTCAATAAGGAAACGAAAATAGCGTTCATGCGTACGTACGTCCTACCGTCTCCATGAACGGTGTATTTCTTTCCATTTATCTATCTATTATATATATGTATATTATGAATATATATTATATATAAATCATTTTTTATATTCTGGAATTATGTAATCATGATCTTAGTAATCATATGAATAATTACAAGTCAAAACCCAGATGACAAATGAAACGATTTTAACCAAAACAATCTTTAACATGGAATTTACAAAAAAACATGGGTAATATAAAGTCATAAGTGAACCATATATGATATCATAACAATGAATATGATTATGTAATAAGTCAATAACATTATTTAAATCATTATACAGGAGGTTCGGACACTTACGAAGCAAATCGGACCTAAGGTAAGGGATAATTTTGCAAATCTCATTTTTATCCGAGATTACTTATTCGTAAGTATTTACTGGGGCTATTTCTATCATTTCCATGTCTTATAAAAGTATTTTCTTGTATTTATAAAGTCCTTTTTACCCATTTTTGAATTTTAGTACATGGTATGTATGGAATCTTTCTCTTATTTACGTTACAAGGTACTTTTTTGACTTTTCCGAAAAAAGTACAAGGAGAATGTTATTTTTAACTTATACGGCGTGAACGGATTTTTACGGTTTTATAAAGCCTTGTTTTCATGAAGATTCCTCCAAAAGATTTCATGACTATTTTCAACAAAATCCTTTTCTTTTAAAATTTCATGACATTTTGTGAAAAGAAAATTATTTTGAACAAAAAAGGATATTTTCCTCAAGAATTCATTTCAAGTGTTTTATCAAAACCATTTTTCATCTAAGATTACATTATTTCATATGTGTATGTTTCAAGTATAATGTCTCTATGATTTACATGGTTTCACTTATCTTATTATGAAATGATATCCATTTCTTTTATATGGATTATGTGATGATGGTATGATGTTTATGAAACCCATTTTATTTATTGGGTTTTTATGAATGATGTATGTTTATTTTGTGGCACAAGTAAGAATGATTTCATTATGATATGGGTGGGACCTATATCTCCCTCCAATGCATTGGGTAAAGATTTATATCTCATGAGATAGACATGGCTGGAATGGAAAGTTAAACTGGTTCAGCAATACAGGATTGGAATGAGGAGTGAACTCGATTCAGAAAGGGATATTATCCACCAAGATGGTCTTGGCAGCAATACCTTGGCTACTATGTAAATCATATCATGTGGTTAATGGTTTCCACAATTACATGTTTTATTCCCATGCTATTTTATCATGATTTATGTTCCATTATGATCTATGCCTTATATACTTCCACGTTTTATGTCATTGGTCAATATTTTTAATGTTCATGTTTTTTTAGTTCAAATGTATATGGTATGTTTTATTTTATCCATTCTTACCCTTACTGAGCATTTGATCTCACCTTTTTTTTCTTTTTCCCCAGGATTATTAGAAAGGTTTTAGGTAAGGAAACAAAAATGGGAAGATCTTTATGGGAGATGTTGAAGATCTTTCACAACGATTAAAAGATTATGTTCCAAGTTTCTAAAGACACTAAACTATTACGGTCCTTGTGTGTCTGTTTTTGTTATGTATTAAGTATTCCGCTAAAGTAATTTAATGTCCATGTATGTCAAGCATTGGGTCTCTACAGTTCCGGAAATGAATCTTAAGAAAAGTTTATAAGGACAACGATTCAACCTTAAATCGTATAGAATCCTACTAATCAGAGTATACAAGTATAAGAAAGTATAATATAGTTATACTTTACTTAATAATCAAAATATAAAGGGAAAAAACTTGAAACAATACAAGTAATAAGTATAGAATCTTTTGACCCAAAGAGTAGGGTATCCAACAACCTTGGATAAAGGTTCCTTGATTTATACTTTCAAGAAAGTCTATCTTACCCACACTAGGGTAAGACCTCGATAGGAATATCGTAGTTTTTCTTTCTATCCCTACAAGCCTTTGAACATCAAGGTAGTAAACACCTCTGTATTCCTTATCAAGGAAGTCCTCAACTTTAAGGTAGTCGGCACCTATGTCTTCCTATCCTCGGAAGCCCTCGATTGTACAGAGCAACAATCGAAGTCATATGAAGAAAGCTGAATAAGATGTTCAGTATGCACAAAGAATAATAGTCTCTCTCTCTAGAAATCACTTCAACAGCATACAATCTTTAGAGTTGTAGAACAGTATTTAGCTCATTAAAATGAGATTTTATTTATATTTATTTCTCCAATAGTCGGCTCCCTCCTCTAATGGTCATATTTTTCCTTGAATTTTAGAGGGACCTATATATGTGTCACTCAAAAAATATTTAGTTAGAAACATAATTCATGACATCATTTCATAACTATAACAAGGGTAAGAAAAATATGGTTTCTCAACCAAATATAATTTTTAATGTCTAATGAAAAATAAAATTCAGAGTCTAATGGAAAATCATTCGAAGTTTATATTACATGAATATTCAGATTCTGTTTTTCAAGGAATTCAGAATCAGAATTCTATAGACATCAAATTCTTAATAATAAATATTTCAAAGTCTAAATTCTATGAAATTTGGAGTCTGAATTATAAGGAATTTTTAGTCTGAATTCTAAGGAATTCGGAACCCGAATTCTGAGAAATTAGGAGTCTAAATTCTAAGGAATTCAAAACCTGAATTCTGAGGAATTCAGAGTCTAAATTCTATGGAATGTGGAACCTGAATTATATGGAATTCGGAGACTATATTATAAGGAATTCAGAACCAGAATTATAAGGAATTCGGAGTCTGAGTTTCAGAGAATTTAGAGTCTGAATTTTAGGGAATTCAGAGTCTGAATTTCATCGAATTTGGAGTATGAATTTCAGAGAATTCAGAGTCTGAATTTTAGAGAATTCAGAGTCTGAATTCAGAACCTAAAAATAGAATACTCCATGTCTAAGTATTTATAGGATTCTGAGGTTTTAGATATGAAACCAATTTTTACAATTTATAAATAAAAATATTTAGAAAATAAATCACAAACATTGAAAACAAAAGTAATGAGAATATTTCCTTGGGGAATGAAAAGTTTATTTATAAAAAAACTTCAAGGAAATAAAATTTTTCTTGAGATAGAGTTCTTTTGATATTCATAACATAATGGAATGGAAAAGTCATAAGAATACCTGATTGACTCAACAAACTCAAATCAAGGAAAAATTGTGTTATTTTAATAATAAAACCATTATGATTTTATATCCTACTTATTTGACTCTAAAAAATTTCTTCAAAATCACCATGATAAGTAACCATTATCATGCATTATTTAATTAGAAATGCAATACCTCTTAATAAACATTATCATCACATGGTAAAATGATAACTGACCCCACTCCTTGTTCATATATTAAAATTTTGGATCATACATTTTATATAGGATGTGTTTCATTATAATTAGTAGGATTCCAGTAGGACATGAATGTCTCAAAATCACTGAATTCCCTCCCCCCCAAAAATTCCCTAGACATAAACATGAACCCATACCACACAACATGACATATATATTCCACTAATTAGACACTAAATAATTAAATATAATAAATAAATATTTTAATTTTTGTATGAATGTGGTATCATGATAAATTGGTTTTGGAAAAGGTTGATCTACTAGACATGTTCCAAATTCAATGAATAGCTGAAAGAGGGTACCCTAAATGAATCTATCTGGATGAAATGAATTTATTTATATAAGAACAATATATTGATCCAAAATCATCTGACCATTATATCATGTTGAAATATACATTCTATCTAACATGGTGTAATATCAAAATCAGATTATAGGACATCTACGAGGTCTCTATGGAATCAATACTTGGGCCCATGTATAATGTGTGCCTCTTAATGAAGGAGGTACATGGAGATTACAAGATAACACCCTCACTATTAAAATAGCTATAGAGGGAAGCCAATAATTCCATGGGGAAGGATCTCTATCCACGATCCAACATAATCTTCAATGAATGGATAAAAATGTTTTTTCATGTGAACACACTAACCTATTGATTAATATATGGGTTCCCTTTGATTATTTAACTGGTGGTCCTGGGAATCTAATCACTTGATCTAGATCATGGTATGTTTAAATAATTATGTGATTATTATATCCATAATATCCCTCTAAAAAATCAACTAACATGGTTCCTTAAGATTTAGAAATGTGTCTACCTATATCGAGTCTTTGAAAATTTTTATGGAAACAAGATTAATTCATCCAGGATGTCATAGAAACATTCTTCGGGGGTCTATTGAACTTGTGGTTCTAGTGATGTAAAATATTCCCTAGTTACTACTCTTGGTCTACAAGGGGAAGGATCTATTTAACATTTTGGTTGGTTTCAACTATTGTGGGGTGGGTAGTGGATCACATTAACATATACACACTACATGATGATGTGTACATCCTAAAATGTTGATTCTAAACCATTATTTAGGTTGTTTCCTGTATCATTACAATACCATTTGAAAATTTTGTGACTCCAAAATTATATAACCTATATACAGAACTCGGCTATAGTACCTATATGTATTCTATAACTCTGAAAAATTGTAAAATATAGTCATCGAGTGTTTAAATAATTATAAATAATTGTAACGATAATGGAGTTTTCTCTAGTAGTTTGGGATGACAAAAATGACATTTGTGAGGGCTATGTTCTTTATAGATTCATAGAATAATTTTTTAATGAAAAAACTAGCAATGCTACCTAAAAATGATGTTATTAAAGAGATACATCATAGGATGGTGAGAAATAATTAGTTAATAATGGCCAAGGAAACTACCTCGGATATTATCTGGCCACCTTCCTCAGGGGATCTTCCTTTTATAACCTCTATGTTTTCATTCTCTACAATATATTCATAACCCGTGGGAATTATATTGTGTCATGTACCTAGGATTATTGTGACGTCGACCCTAGATATTGGATTACATGATACAAGAAAGCCTAATATTCTTCATATATTAGATAATGATAGTGAATTAATAAAAAATAACAATCTAAAATTCCTGTGAAAATTCAATATTAAGAAACCAAGGATTCATAGAGGTTGTATAATATAAAATATCTAATGATAGGTGCGATATATACTATTTTAGGGTTAGTGTCCTGAGAAACAACTCATATTAGGATAGCCCAAGTTGTCCTTATGACATGATGGAGGTTCTTTTCCCACCCATGAAGACTATAAATATACTAAAGACGCTCAAATTAGAGAATTATATCCATTTTATATGGAAATAAATAGCTCATGGATTTCCCTCCAATGAAGTTTCTAACTCCCCCATCATTGTAATATGAATGAAATTAGATATTTTAAGATCTTGAAAATCACTTGTGAGGATGAAAAAATTCATTAGAGAGATGGGCATGGTAACATTTTCCATAAATAATATAGTTACCACCACAAAGCTAGTGTAGGTCTTGCGAAACTGGTCTAGTATAAAGCGATTCATCAACCGTCCTGTAGATAATGAGTGGGTTGATTTTTTTGACCACAACAACATATGTCATTGGTCATCATATCAAGAATCCAATTTCCAGACCATTATTATACCCATGAAAATTTCTATTTTTACACTTCTATAGTGAACATAGACAATGAATGCACCTAGGGAGTCTCTGGGGATGCATAGCTTGTGGCTTCCCACTAGCTGAATTTTTTAATATTGCTTCATATGAAGGAGGAATTTCATTTGAGTAAAGGATTATGTGAGAAGTTGTGAGAATATATCCAACATTCCCTTCCCACCCCAAGACCTTATCCTATAGGTATAGGGATGGAAAATACATCAAATAAAATAATTTTCTCCCATGAACTGGGATTATGAACAAATACATCATGACCAAAAATAGATAATATAATTAGAATTCAATCACTATAAACACATTGATCTGGTAAAGTTGAATAAAATAATATTAATTCACAGATAAAAATATAATTTCTCTATTTGGTCCCAATATGAGGATATATAAATTAGGTTGATGGGTGGTTCTAGAAAAATACAAAGTTCTTGTTATAATATTATCTTCAACTATAGTTGTGGAAACATCACAATCACCTCTTATGACTATCCATGCACATATTGGGATATATAGGTCTTGTATGTACAACGAGAACAAAAAAATATTTCATTCCACCTTACTAACCCTCTATTATCCAATATGTATAATTATGCATATTTCGGATTCCATTATTTTGGATTTAAAATTTTTATAAATTGGTGGTAATGTATCTATGGATGAGTTAACATATTTTAGAAATGATCTGAAAGGTGATAAGTTCTCCTTGATGTTTTAAATAACCTCTCTATATGATATCAGACTTCTAAATATCAATATTTTAAATCTCTATCTATAGAGAATATAAAATTTTTGACCAAATACAATGAGATTTTAACCTTAATTACACTTTATACAATACAATCAAAAGATCCATATATTTATAGGGTGTGCCATCAGATTTTCCAAAGGCTGATGAATTTTGTTCCTCAAAGTATCCTCCTCACAATGATATATATACTAAAAATACCAATTAGGTTACAATTATAGAACTAGGTCATTATTTTAAATCTATTTGAAACTATAATATAAGGTTCAGAAATGTCTATGTCGTAGACTAATAATATGAAATTATCATCTGACACCCCCACTATATTCAATGAGGAATCACCTGGTTAGGGTTATTCTCATTCTCTAAAATAGTACTTGCATAAAATATAGAGTCCATCACTTTAATAAAAATTAGTGTTTCTTATAAGTTTTTTATTTTGATTGAATTTGTAGAAGTTAACATACATATATCTTATAAATTATCAATCTAAATAATAAAATATGGTGGTTCAAATGAATTAGTATCACATACCTATACTCTGACATCTAGTGAACTTTGAGGAATGGACTTTTGTAGTGTCTATGGGATATATTGGCTACATAAATATGTTATTTGTCAGTAACCTAGTTTTGGACGACATATTTTTATTTATAAGGGACTCTTAAGTTAACCATGAAACTATGTAATTATAATTAAACATAAAAAATATCCCATAAAAATATGAAAATTGATTCAAAATATGAATATAGAGACATAAAAAGTTTATAATAATAGGATATGAGAGGTACATCTACTAGGAAATCCATTCTACCATGAATGAAAAAAATTTTGAAGAACTAGTTAACATCGGTTTATTGATCATGACACCCTTGGGTATATATTATGAAACATTATTCTGGTCTCATATCCACAATGCTCTAAGATATTTCTTGTAATACATAGGTGGAATCAGAGCAACAATTTCTGATGAATGAAAAAAATTTAGTTTTGGACTACTACTATTAAAAGATATGTGATTCCAAAGGTTGTTTGACTCGGAATAGAAATCTATTTAATTTTCAATATATTTAGGAATCATATTCTTATATAAGATAAGAAAGGATATAACTTTTCAATTTTCGTGAGGATATGGAGATTTCTAAACTCTAAGTCTACATTAATGATTCTGAGTGATTAAAATATGAAATCTGTACCTTGGTGGATAAAATCATATAATATATCATCATTTAATGACTCATTTAATAATTTAATGGGAGAAATATTTTTTCTTATATTTATTTCTCTTTTATGGAATGAAATGGAAGTTATATTTCTTTAGGATATTTAAAATCCTTCAACTCATTCAATAATTATTGATGTTCATAGGGTGTAATGTTATGAATAATATGAATCGACATAGACATCGATTGAAAATGGGACTATGTTATGATATATCAAATAAAATTTTCTTACTGTATGTATAAAATTGGATGTGTTTTGGTGTAACACCCTGATTTTTGTAAAATAAATTTTTTCAAATTAATTTGTTTTTATATTTTTCATTTCATGCAACTCTAGATATAGCTTCTGTTATATGAAAGATCCAAGTTATTCTTTCATTGTATTATACACCATGTTAATATTTAATTATACAATAGCCCAAGATAATTGTGTGCTACATTCAACACCAAATTTGATTTCACTTCAAGCAATGCCTACTTCAGTTGAGGTACACTAAACACCAAATTGGCATTTTCTACATGCAACACCGACATGGTGAGTGTTACACGCAACCCTATGTTTCTAAAAATTCATCATTTTGTTGATGTAATTATTAAAACAAGATAATTATAACCTAGATATTAAATTTATAAATATGAATTGTAATAACTACTTTTAAAATGTTATTTATAATGGTGATAATGAAAAATATAATTTTTTTGTAAAGTCTTTAAATATTTTGAAATACTATTTTCTCAAAATAAATAATTTTTATTTATTTCTATGAACAATGATAAAATTACTTTTACACACTTTTTGAAATTTAATTTTGATAAAATAAATATCATTTTTGAATTCATAATGCCAAAATTATCTTGGTTTGTGAGAAACTTCATTTTTGGATTAATTGTGAAAAATGTTGAATTTTATTTCAAAACTTATTTTTTGTCTAATTTATTTATATATTTAATTTTATTTTATGATGATTTTAAATAACATTAGATAAATTATACATATATTAATTCAATTTAGGTCATTGGGATGTTTTTTTATTTAAATTTTTAATGATCTTTTGAACATTCTCACTTTAAAACCCCTCTCTCGCCACGTCTGTTTGATTAGTATTAAACTTAATTTTTCTGATTCTATGAATTGAATTTAAAAAAATGGATATAAATGGTTGTATTAAGTATTATATTTATATTTGTATAATATCAAATTAATTATTGACCAAAAATATTAGATAAAGGGATTAACATTAATTACAATAATTAAGGTAAAATTAAGCATAACAAGGGAATAAAAATAAACTTCAGAGACCAAATGACCTATACACTTATAAAACACCCATTTTATAGCCATATTTCATCAATAAACCTTATATTATTGATTTTTTATGGTTTTTGATTATATGATTTTGGTAAAAACGTGGGTACATCTAACATGTTTTGAAAAATGTCAATAGTGTCCCTTCAATTTCCTATAATAGGACACCCCCCCCCCCTTCGCACCTATAAAAACACATAGGTTAGTCCAATATATAACCAATAAAATTATCAAAATCTTTAATTTACTATTTTAATACTACCTTTTGGTAGATATCCAACCAATGAATGCTTTTGGTGCAAACCAAAAGGAGTTACTCAAAGAAGAGGTAACATCTTTCCTCAAGCTCATTTCCTTTATTTTCTTTCTCCACCACCTAAATTATTCTTATTCAATGAACATATAATAACAAAAGCATAATAAATATAGTGATATTTTTTTATTATAATGGTTCAACCTAAAAATACACATGCTTTCATATAATGGTCAATGAACATGTTGTTCTTGTGTACGGAAAACTACTACCTCCCAAAATGATATTGTTCATTTTACCCATACCACCTATCATGGTTAAGAATTATGATGTCCAATACGTTTTTATTTTATATATATGATATTTATTATGTATTTAAACTTTTTTAGTAATTATATAAATCCTACCTTCATTATTTCCATTTTTTGTAAATACGATAATTTCGTTTGGGGAAGTGTGGACTATCGGCCCCTAAATGTGATGTGATTCCTTCACACACTACATGAAATGAATTAAAAATATATTAAGTGAACTCATATGTTACATATGAAATAATAATGATATTTTAGATATTATATATGTATATATATATATTTCATTTAGGTTCATGCTTTCAATATTACAAAAAAAAATTGAAATATTGTTCATGCGTACGTATGGCCTACCCTCTCAATGAATAGTGTATTCCATTTAATATTTCTATTTTATATAGATTTTAATAAATACATATTTAATTATTATAAATGATATTTATATCATTTTTTAAATTCTTGAAATATTCATATAGGTATTGAGACCAAAAAATATAACAAATAAAGTCATGCAAAAAACAAAGCAATATTACACGAAGAAAAACGATATCTAGGAATTGTCAATAAGCTGGTATTTAAAAGTAAAAATAAAAACATATCTGGTATCAGTTATAAGAATATTGTTCTTTAAAATATATATAATAAACTTATATTTATTATATATTTGGTCTATATGAGTGCAAATAGAGTCAGGACATAAGGTAAGGGAATTTCATCTCACCTTTTTATTTTTGTGGGATTCATGCCTTATTCACCACTCATTTATTTTGTGTGATATGTATAATACCCATGGATGTATTTTATGATTATTATACTTAAATTTATGGGTAATTACATATCAATTTTATGATATTCCTTTCATTAGTTATATGTTTCAAAATTTTGCAAATCTGTAATGTAATTTTGTCTCCATTTACCTTTTTGGAGACACTTTCCATGTTATACACCAATATTTTTCTATGAGGTGTATATACTAACTTTTACATGTTATATACTAAATATCATTATTTTCATGATATTTTAAGCTTCATGTAATGTTATTCTTTCCATTTTTTTAATGATTCAAAGTTACCAAATTGGTAACGATTTATAGCTACAATCTCACCATTTATCGAGATTGTTTACCATTATGGTCCTATTAAGGAAATATTATGATATATATATCAATAAATCTCATTATATTTCTTAACCTATGTTTATTCATGTTATATCAATGAAATTGTACAATTTGTCCAATATTTGTTACATAGGAAAATCAATTTTTTTTAATAAAGTAAAATTCACCTCTCTTTTATTAGAACTTTTGTGTTCCTTAAAAACCATGGTTTCTAGAATATCTTCCAAAAAAGCTACAATATTATTATATTATCATTAAAATAAACTTTTACCCATGTTTTACCTTTTTTAAAAAGGGTTTTATAATAAAGAAATCTTCTTGTCATTTTCTAGTTGAGGCACTTTTCTAAACATTTTACGATGAAAAATAAATGTTTGATATGTACAGATTTACCCATTGTTGTGAACTTCATTCCATTGAAAATTACATTAAAGGTTAAAAAGTTATTTTGTAAAAAAAAATATTCTAGAAATAATTTTTTTCAAAGTGGTTTTCAACAAAAAAAATTCAAAAAAAGTATGTTTAAAATGTATTTTAAATTATTTTCAAAACCTCATTTATATGTTTTCAAAAGGTTGGTTTAAAATAAAATGATTTCAGTGATTCTGAAGATTATTTTTTATGTATTTTAGTGTATTTTTAGTGAAAGGTTTTTCAAAAGGTGTTAAAACTTCTTTTATAAGCATTTAAGTAATTTTTTAAATGATTTCTATCATTCTTTCAATATTTTCAAATTAGTTTCTATGAAAATGGTTTTAAAATGGTTTTTTATTTTAAAAATAATTTTTAAAAGAAGATTTGATATTTGTTTCATGCAAAGTTTTTAAAATATATTTCAAAAAAAATTCCATCTACGGTGTCATCTTTTGATGTTACTCATGTCCTTATAGGAAATGATCCAAATGTTACATTCATATTCATTATTAAATGCTTTATGTTTTTATGGAATGATACTTATGAAACCCTTTATTTTCCATAGGTTATATGCTTTTGAAACTAATTTATTTTTTTGGGTTATTATTTATTGTAATTATTATTGAAACTTATCTATTTTCCATAGGATATTGTGCTGAAAATTTTAATGACACCCATTTCGTTTCATGGGTTGTGATTTGATGTTTATAAAACCCATATTTTTTATTGATCATGATATGATGAATGTTTTGTTATCTTTTGGAACATTTATATATGATTTTTTTATATGATAGGAGGAACCAATATCTCCCTCCAATTCAATAGGCAGTGATAAATTATTTATGGGCTCAAGCGGGTACATGGGAGGGAATCCCAAGCATAAAATTAGAGAGAATTTCAAGCCCAAAACAAGAGGGTACACAGTATGTAATCCCAATCCTGAAATAAGATGTTAAATAAGATGGAATCCAAATTTTGAAATAATAGGGTAAACGGGAGGGCATCCCAAGCCCGAATTAATAGGGTAAAAAGGAGTTAATCCTAAGTATGGAATAAGATGATATACAGGAGTGAACCACAAGTCTGAAGTAGGTACATGTGTTATAAACCCAATAATAAAATGTTATGAAGGTCTTGGTAGGTATCCTTGATATATGATTTTCTGTATTTTTTATTCCATGAGGTCTATATCTTATTCCTTCATGGATCATGCTCTTTTCTATATTTTGATTCATGACTTATTAACTGAAAATATTTATGTCGTGATACATGTTTATGATATTTGATATGAAGTTAATGATCATCTAATGTTATTATCCTATGCATATGCTTATTATCATGTTTATGTTTACATATATCCTTTTTTACCCTTATTGGGTATCTGAGATCACCCCTTTTTATGTTTCATTCCATAGTTTATGAAGATATATTTTATGTATGATGTGTATAAAAAAGTTTCTAGTCATAGAGAACCTTGTATGAGATAATTTATCTCACTCACGTACCAGTGTTTATGTTTCCATGATTCCAAAGGAACTAAACTAATACAGTCTTTGAGAGTCAATTTGTGTTATGCTTCATGTATTTCGTAAAAGTGATGCAATGTCCACATACATTAAGACTGGGAAATTATATTTGTTATCAAGTAAAATGTTTAGTCAGCCTTTGGAAACTATAATGAGAATCCTTTTGAGATATCCCTAGGTTTATTTCAAAAGATATGTCTAGGTATGGATATAAGTACAATATTAAGGATGTGGAAATGTATATGAAAACTTCATGGAGTCTTGGTAAAGGATAGAGCCATTGGTTTTCTATAAATTCATCCCCTAATGAACACTAAAATTGGATGTCGCTCTGGAACAGATGTACCTAGGAGTAACAACTATGCCAAGGTGTGTCTGACCTAACTCAGCAAAACCTAGTACATGAAAATGGTCCTTGTTGCCCAACTACTTTGACACTCCTAGGGGATATGCTTTCGAAATTCAAAAACTCTTCATGAACCATCATGAAGGATTTAAAAATAGGTTAGGTATGAATAACCTAACATAAACATAATGTGTCTTAGATTAAATAAGTTTTCATAATTTATACATCTTATAAGTGGTCTTTCATGATTATGTGGTTCCTCAGCATGACATCTAATTCTTAATCAATGATTTTTAGTTTATTTCAATGGTTGGAACTCTAAGAAACTGGGTTAATGATGAATGTGATATAAAATGTTTTTATAAGCTATAAAATTAGATGATCATTGTATTAAAGGATGTTGCATTTATGCCTAATTATTTTTCATGGAACATGATTAAAAACGTGTACCTTAACCAAATCTTCGACTCACCAAAGAAGAGGATGAAAGAGATCACTGAGAGATGGGGTAATTAATTCCCTAAAGGAAAGAATTTTGTTCCTATATATTAGTAATGTGGGAAGAAAAAATCAAGTTAATCTATCAGAGGAACATGAAGATATTTTAACTGTGGAAAATATGGTCAAAAAGAAAGTAACTATAAAGGCAAAATGAAAATTTTTATTAAATTAATGGATGAGAATGTTGGCCTCCCTAAGGTATTATAAATTTATGAATATTTTATGTGTGTTAAGTATGGGCATTATGAAAATAAATTTCCTATGTGTAAGGTTCATAAATAAAATCTTCATGGTGTTAAATGTAATTGTTTTTATGTGGATGATTAAGAGATCGAAAAAAAACATGTGAAAGGTATGTGTTATTCTCATAGTATTGTGGATAAGAATGATTATATTGATTTTAAAAAAAAATTAATACAATATTTTCATTTCGTATTCTTGTAAATTGGTATTAAGGAATATGTTTATAAAACCCGATTAATGGGTCAAAAATAAATTTGGATGATTGAATTATTTATATTATGGAATTGAAAGATTAAACTATACGAATCTTGAATGATATAATTATTTTTAGTATAAATTTTTCATTTAGGATTTTAAATGATATGTTTAATGGTGTTATTGAGGTATAAAAGTGATTTCATGGATATGAGATATTTTTATTAAGGGAATATAACCATTAATTTATTGTTAATGTTGATATAATGATGTTTAGATAATGATATATTAGATATGAATAAGTAAATTTGAAGGTACTTATTACCTCAGAACTGATCAAGGATTTGTTGAAAAGTTGTTTATATTATCATGGATGATGTTTACAACTTCTTGGATTTATTTAATATATTAATAAATATTTGGAATAAGTAATAATTCATGTTTTAGAAATGTATTTATGTTAATTTAGGTTATTACCATTTTTTGAGTGAATATATAAAGAGGATATTCACATCATTGGAATGTGACAAAGAAGATATACTTTATAATATATGGGGGGTCAATGATAATCTGATTTAGTGACCTTCATTATAAATATTTTTATTTTCAACTTTCAGAAGGGTTATAAGGATAGCCTTTTATGTAATGTTTAAGTTAAGATTTGGATGAAGTTTATGACATTAAATTATTAAATCACTAAATCAGGATTTATGAATATTAGATAACCTACTCTAAAAATTGGTTTTTAATGGTAAATGAAGACATATGGGATTACTTATCATGGATCTAATGATTTTTTAGTACTTCTAAAATGAGAAATTCGCCTTCCTTTTTAGATAAATAGGTGAAGTGGAAATTGTTCAAGACACAACAAAAGTACGGTATCGTCCTTATGAAAGGGAATAAAATAAAGTAATTATAAATTCTCCTAAAAATTTCCCAAATCTAGGGAAAAATCTAGAAATATAAATGGGTAACATAGTACCCAGTTTTTTTATTAGTCAAATGGTCCCTCAGATCGTCGCAGATTTATTGCTTTGTGATGTTTAACTTTCTCCTGACCATGTTCTCTATCACTCTCCTCTAGATCTTGATAGTAATATTTCTCTTCTATGTCCATGTTTTATCATCCCACAAGTTTTCTCCTACGTGTAAAAATAGTTATGTGTTTCATTGGGTAATCATTATGTTTCCAACTTTATTTTTATAGGAAGTTTTAATGTTCATTTTTAGCATGTGGGTTTCTATGAATGGGACTTTCACGTATTAAACCATTGATAACCCATATGAAATTAAAAGTTTAAATTCATTTTAAGGGGGTTAGAATGTAACACACTAGGTTTTAATGAAAAAAAATTTTATAATTAATTTTTTTTATATTTTACATTTTAAGCAATGATAAATATAGATTATTTTATATAAAAGTACCAAGTTATTATTTTCCTATATGCTACACCAAGTTAATAATTCATTATATGATACCCCAAGATATGTTTTTTCAACATTAAATACTGACTTTTCTTTCACTACATGCTACATCAACATGGATTGCACTACACGCAACACCGACATGGCTTGCATTAAATGCAACACCAACTTGGCGTGCATTACATGCCACACTAAGTTTCTATGGAACATAATTTTACTGTAATAATTTTTTTAAAAAGATAATAGAAAATTAGGAACTAAATTTAGTAATATTAATATTTATAAAAAAACTTAACATATTATTTATAATGATGATAATGAAAAAGATAATTTTTTGTAAAGTCTTTAAATATTTAAAAATACTATTTCTCAAAAGAATTTATTTTTATGTATTTCTGTGAAAAATATTAAAATTAATATTAGAAACTTATAGAAATTTAATTTGATAAAATAAATACCATTTTTTATTTCCAAATTTCAAAATTAACATAGGGTGATTTTTTGGGGATTTTTCTGAGAAACATCATTTTTGGACGAATAGTGAAAAATATTGATTTTTAATTCAAAAAATCTTTTTCATATACCTTATTTATATAGATCAATTATATTTTAAGTTGGTTTTAAAGATAAATTATATAATTTATCCATCTATTAATTCAATTAATTTCATTGCAATCTTTTTTATTGAATTTAGATATAAAATCATGATGAACATTTGAACTTTCTCACTTTTAAAACTCGCATTCTCACCACATTTGTGATATTAGCATTAAACTTGATTTTGAATATTCTATAAATTTAATTTTGAAAAATTGAAATAAATGGTTATATTAAGTATTTTATTTATAGTCTAATAAGATCAAATTAGTTTTTGACCAAAAATATAAGTGAATGTGATTAAGATCAATTTCAACGATTATGGTAAAATTAATCTTAACAAGTGAATAAACATTTAAATTCAGGTCCAAATGACCTATAAATTTTTTACAACACCAATTTTCTCGAAATATTTCATCTATAAACATTACATTTGTGAGTTTGCTTGGTTTTTGATGAATTTGTTTTGTTAAAAATGTGGATATGTCTAACTTGTTTTCAAAACTTCCATGTGTATCCCCTCCCTTTCGTATAAAAGGCCACCACATATGTCCATTATTCACACCTCTCAAACCACTTAGATTTGGACCAGATATTCCCAATACACTTCCCATGATCCCTCCCTTCCTTATTTAAGCCTCTATCTTTACATAAATCAAACAAAGGAATCTTTTGGTGAAAACCAAAAGTAGTTACTCAAAAAAGAGATATCACCCTTCATCTAGCTCATTTCCTTTGTTTGATTTCAAAACCACCTCAATTATTCTTATAACATGGTCATATAAAAACACAATTATCATAAATATACTAATATAATTTTATTCTTTTTTTTTACCAACAAATACACACACTTCTTTCTAATGTGTAATGAACTTACCGTAGTTGTGTACGGTGAACTACCGCCTCACAAAACGATGGAGTTCATTTTACCTTTACCACCTCTCACAGTTGGGAATTATGATGGAAAATATGTTTTTCTATGATATATATTATATTTAATATTTATTTATACTTATTTATGTATTATATTAATCCTATGTTCATTCTTTTCATTTTGTGTAAATATGATTATTTCGTTTGGGAAGTGTGGACTACCTCCCCCTCAAAGTGATGTGATTCATTCAAAAACTACATGGAATTTATTAAGGATGGTTTTAGGGACTATATGTGGTACATATGAAATAATTTTTATAATTTTAATTTATTATATACATATATGTCATTTACTTTCTTTCTTTCAATATTACAATGAAAAATGGAAACAGTGTTCAAGCATAAGTGTAGCCAACTGTCTCCATGAATAGTGTATTCCATTTCATATTTCTATATTCTATATATTATTATATATACATATTTAATTATGATACATAATATTTATATCATGTTTTACATTATTTAAATCATTATATAAGTATTAGGACTACAAATATAACAAATCAAGGCACATGCGAAAAACAAAGAAAATTTTACTCGAATCAAAACTTAACAGGGAATTGTTAACAAGAGGGTAATATAATGTAGTAATAAAAACATATATGGTATTATATATAAGAATATGATTCTATAAAATATGTATAATAAACTTATAATTATTATACAAGAGTTTTTTATGAGTTAAAATAGAGTAAAGACTTATGTAAGGGAATTTCATCTCACATTTTATTTTAATAAGATTCAAACCGTATTCAAAACACATTTCTTTTGTGTGGTTCGTATAGTCCCATGGATTTATTTTATGATTATTATACTTAAATTTATGGTTATTTACATGTCCATTTTATGATATTTATTTAATGGGGTTTATGTTTCAAAAGATACCAAATCGGTAAAATAATTGTTTGTCAATTTTCCCTCTTTGAGCCACATTCCATGTTATGCACCTATATTTTTATATAATGTGTATGAAATGACCTTGAAATTTTATATCATGAATCTACTAAATTTCATTATATTTTAATATTCATGTAATTTTATTATTTACATCAATATATGAATTAAAGTTACCAAATTGGTAACGATTTAGACCTATAATCTCACAGTTTATCAAGATTGTTTATGATTATGATCCCATTAATGAAATTTTATGATACATATATCAAGAAAATTCATTATATTTCTTAAACTTTTCTTATTAATTTTATATCCAAGTAATGATATCATTTTTCCACTCCTTGTTACATAGGATGATTAAGAATTTGTTTTAAAAAAAGTACAACTTTACCTCTCTCTTTGTTAGAAAATATGTGTTCCTTATAAAGAATGTTTTTTAAAGATTTTCCTAAAATATTATAATATTATAATATTATCATTAAAATAAATTATTACCCATTTTTTCCATTTTAACAAAAAAAATTAAATTCTAATCTTCTTTTCATTTCCAGTAGGGGCACTTTTCTAAAATTTTTACAGTGCGAATGGAATGTTCAGAATATATGGACTTACCTATTAACGTGACTGTCATTACTTTGAAACTTCATTTATAATATTAAAATGTTATTTTTTAAAAATAATAAATTTTCCTAATATTATATAAATTAATACATTTTAAGTGGTATTTAATGAAAAAAAAATTCAAAAAAATTATGTTCAAAAAGTATTTTAAATGATTTTTAAAACCTCTTTTATAAGTTTTCAAAAGGTTGTTCTAAAAAATATTTCAATTATTTCAATTATTATTTTATATGTTTTTGAATTATTTTCAAAGAAAATATTTTTCAAAATTTGTTCATGCTTCTTTTATAAGATTCTAAGGGAAAAGTTTTTTAAAATGAATTCAAGATTTCATTCTAAGTTTTCAATGTATTTTCTATGAAAATGGTTTTCAAAAGGTTTTATGTTTTAAAGAGCCAATTTCTAAGAAGAAAGGATATTTTCCTCAAGAGAACTTTTTAATAGATATTTCAAATTTATTTTCATCTATGATGACATCCCTTTATGTTTCTCATGACCTTCTTGGAAATGATCAAAAGGTTCCATTACTATTCTTTCTTGAATGGTCTATGTTTTGATTGAATTATTCTTATAAAACCCTTTTCTATTCTATTGGTTATATTATTTTGAAACCCACTTCTTTTAATTTGTTATACTTTAATTAACTAATTAATAAACCTTTCTATTTTCCATAGGTTATGTTGTTATAAAATTTTAATGATACCCATTTTCATTCATGGGATATGATTTGATGTTTATAAAACCCATCATTTTTCATGGGTTATGATATGATGAATGTTTTCTTATCTTATGAAATATATATGTATGATTTTATTATTTGAATGGTTGGACATATATCTCCCTTCAATGCATTGGGTAATTATAAATATTTTATGATCTCAAGAGGGTACACGGGAGGCCATCCCAGGAATAAAACAAGAGGGCATCTTAATCTCGAAACAAGAGGGTACATGGGAGGTCATCCCAAGCCTGAAACAAGAGGGTAAACATGAGGGAATCCCAAGACTAAAATAAGAGTGTAAATAGGAGTGAATACCAATCCTTAAATAATAGGGTACATGGTAGGGAATCCAAATCCTGAAATAAGAGGGTGCATGAGAGGGCATCCCAATCTTAGAGCAGGTACATCGGTTATTATCTAAATCCTAACATGTTATGGAAGTTTTAGTAGGTAGACATAAAATATAATTTTCTATGTTTATGTGTATTCCATGAGTTCCATGTCTTATTCCTTCATAGAGCATTCCATTTTATACCTTATTATTCATGACTTATGAACTGCTAATATTTATTATGTGATTCATTTTTATGATCTTTGATATGTTAGGTATGATCACATAATGTTGGAATCACGTTCTCACAAACTTATGCTCATGTTTATGGTTACATATCTCTCTTTTTTACCCTTACTGAGCATTTTGGATCACCCCTTTTTATGTTCCCTTCCCTATATTATGAAAATATATTTTATGTATGATGTTTCTAAGGAGGGTGCTAGTCTTGGAGAACCTAGTTTGAGATAATGTAGTTCACTCACGTACCAATGTTTATGTTTCCATTTTTCAAAAGAAACTAAACTAATACGGTCTTTAGAAGTCTATTTGTTAAAAATTTTCAGTATTCCTCAAAAGTAATGTAATATCCATGTACATTAATACGGAGTCATTATAATAGGAATTTTAGATTTAGTGGTCTATGTACCATCATTGTGAACCAGAGTTATTCCACTAATATATTAATGATTATGCACTCCATGATATAACCATGTATAAGAGTATACGATGGCTAGATATAGTGGCATATGTTCTGTCAACATGAAGTATTTTTTGTTCACTCATACATATATGGTGACCTCCTCTTGTACATGTATTCATTAATGGGTATTGGTAATACATATATAGTGATGTGTGAATTAATTTTACAATAGATTATATCCATTTGGATATATAAGATGAACTTATCATGGATGTTTACTCAGAGATCAGTATAGGAAGGATGTATACAATGGTTCTTGTACTATTAGTATACAGTAGTGTCAGTCTGCTATAATATGAGGGATGAGTGAGTGAAAATATTAAAAATCATGAATGGTGAAATTATTTATGAATGGGGATTCCAATTTCAATGATATATAAGGTACCCTATCCATATATATTTAGACAATTTTAAATTTCATATGAAGCAATGCAAGAGGGTAATAAAAATATTATTTTTTTGTCAAGGGACCAAGGGAGAATGGCTGGAAGTTAACCTGGTTCATATGATATACCCCAAAAGCATTATGTCACACTCCATTGACAATAATGATATCTGAATTCTCAAATAATGGAAACATAGTGGGTTTGAGATCAGTTTCCATTAGTATGAACATTACTAGTTATTGGTCTAGCATGTTATGTTCCTTTTCTTTTTTCCATGTCCTATATTTTTTCTTGTCCATGAAAGGTAGAATCCTATTGATAGAAAGTTCAATGTTTTTTCAAGTATCTCATTATAGGTTTTCGACTTAGAAGGTTTCATATTTATTTCTTCGGGTAGATTAAGAACATGTATCCAAAAAAAATTTGTATAATGCTAGAATTTCAAATAGTTTATACTAAAATGATAAATACTCCCCATGGAATAATAGGTGAAGAATATCTGATGTGAATGTAAATTCCATCAAAATAATTATTTATAAACATAAATAATGGTTCATGTGTTCTGTGGACATATTGATTAAAAAATATAGTTGATATTCAATGACATATAACTTTGTTTAAAATAATTTATTACCTATAGGTTTAAGGTAAAAATCAAATTTTGACATGACTAAAGGCCCAATAATTGTATGAGTAACCTTGAAAGGGGGATAATATTTTTCAAGTTCATCGTGAATGGACCATCATGTCTTTCAGTTCTAGGTCACATTAACAGGAATAAAAATGGTTCAAAAATATTTTGTCAAATTATTTAATTGAAAATGTGTATAATGAACAATAATGTAAAATCAAGGGTATCAAACTCAACTTGAAAAATTATATTATGGATCTTGTAAATCATAACTAAAATATTTCAATATTTTTATGATGATCTAGAATTATATTTAAAAGTGTTTTAACATTGACCATATTCAATTTATTGGTTCTTTTATGGTTCCATATTGGTGTACATGGATTAGAGGACATTCTACATATGGAAAAATGGTCTTCGTATTTGCAGGGTAAAATATAAAGGCACCAGAATCATTACTATGAATGGATTTCCAGTTGAGTCTAATAATTTATTATTGACATACATGAATGAATTGTAAGAATTAAATTGTATTAAAAAGGGATATAGGTTCCAATAGATAATTATATAAAAACAATTCACATAATTATAATGGTTACACCAACTTGTATTGAACAGAAACTCTAGGTAATGTTCATAAGATAAAAGTTATTAAAATTTTATTTCAATTCTTCTTCTAGAAGTGATATATAATATTTTTCTCGGTCCCAATGATGGTCCAAAAAATATTTTTTCCCTATTTATCATAAAATATTACCTTTTCTATATATCTATATGGTATAAAATTGTGAGTAGGGACCTCACATTTCCTTATGCCATCATTCATGGAATTTTGACATATCTTATCTGATTCATTGTTACGTTTAATTTAAAGTTTTTTACATTTCTGAGTGGGAAGATATTTGAGTTCACAAGGTTATAATGAAAAACATTAGGGTTTACATACATATATATTTGAAAAAATGTTCCAAGGTCTTATAGTCAATCATTTTTTTTAAAGGCTTTGATTTCCCCTCTTTCCAATGTGATGAAAACCCAAATAAATTACTATTAATAAATATCTCATGAAGAGGTTCATATAGTTTTCATTCATGGTACATATACCTAATAAAAATAAGAGATAGTAAATGTAATATGGGACTAGAGAAAATTAACATGATTAGAATTCTCAATTATACTAAAGAATATATTTGAGGGGTGTTTACAATATTTATGGGGGATATATTTTATGTTTTTAGATATCTCACTATGGATTAAAATATTTAAAAATCTAGAAAATTATTAATTTTTTGTCAGTTATCACATATTCATGTTAAAAGTATATTTTTTATTAAACTGATAAAAAATTAAAATTATTTACTTTTAAGTGTTTTTATTCACATTTTACATTAATTGATAATTAAATATTTTATAACATGATAGTTAAAGAAATTAATTTTTCCTAAATTTAGAAACATTATAGAAAATCTATCTATCTCAATTCAAGTTTAGTATAGTATTTTTATTAAAAAACCATCCATGTTTACAATATAAAAGTGAAACATTTTGATATATTATTACACATATTGGAAGAAAAATTTTATTCTATGACCATGAACTTGAGAGTATTATTTTCACCATCATAATATGATATGAATCCAATGTTGAACATGATTCATCAATCTTGAAATCATTTAATTATTTTTCAATACTATATACATCTATACATTAATGGGGATGAAAATTTAACATATGTTAGTGGAATCAGTATCAAATAACTCATTTAACTATATCCACATCTCATTCACTAAATTAAAGGGTTATCCTTGAGGGACCAGAATTATAATTTACATTTACTATATATTAAAAAATAAAAATTTAATAATTTCATCAATTTAAAACCCTCATTTCCATAAATATTTAATATTTAAATTTTTATGTGGATATTTTCATGGAGTTCATAGGTTATTCTTTTATAAAATAACTTTTTATAGGTTCTTTAATTTTACTTCTCCTACACATTAATCAAATTTAATATTTACTAAGTAAACATTTTAAACTATTTTATCTGTATAATTAAAATTTATCCAACGATATATTTATATTTCCCTTACTTCACTTTTCTTATATGAAAAAACATAAACTCGTGACGGTTAGTTACTGACACTAGTATTTATAATGTGGGATTTTTTCTTACTTACCCAAAATTGTACCACTAAAATTACTCAGGTTTATTTTTATTTTTTTTTATGATATATGTATGTATCCTTTTTGTTGATGATAGGATCATCCACCATTCCCTAAAATGATTATTTTTTATATCCTACTCTCTACCCAAATATTATTATCTCTAATATATCAGTGGTTTACATTATATTTTAGTTTTAGGTGTGTTAGTTGGATGAAATGTTATATGGAGGAGGTAGGACATTGAAGTAATCAAGAAATAAATCATGGTTTATTCAATATTATTGAATACATGGAGTATGTGATATTTTATCTAATGAAGAGAACTCATTTGAAAAATAATTCTTACATCCAATGGTGGGATTAGTTGTCCACATATGATGAGATATACTATGAATGAAAATTTATAAAATAAATATGTAATAATGAAGGAAAACTATATTTAACCCTATGAACCAAGTTATATCCCTCTATCTTCGTAAAATATGAATTTAAATCTACTTTATTCTTTCTAGACATACAATACAATTTCCAACACCCAATTAATTTCATATTGTTTTCCAAAATATAAAAACTAATAAAATATTATATCTTTATTATTAATACTTATTGATTGACTAAAAATCCCATCATGGGAGAAGATTCTATTAATAAAATATGATGTATTCAAGAAGATAAATAATAATTTTACCACCTCATGATAGTTTTGTCATGTTTTGAATTATTTTTCATATAGAATAGTATCCTTTCATTCCATGTTATTTTTCATTTTGAAAATATTTTAATACATAAAAAACTATATTTTAAAAAAAATTATCCATTTTCTTCCTCCCATCTCCTATAGAAGTATTTATGTTTTTATTTTCTATGATGTTAATGGGTGTTTGGAAATCCAATTTTTTGTAAAGGTTATTCAGTAAACTCATCAAAGGCATGAAGGAGGACAACAAAGAAGATATTTTTGAATACCTATGAAATGAGATTCTTTAATTATGAAATTTTATTCAGTATCTCTATCAATAGTTTTATATGGTTTTGTAAGATTTTATCTATCGTATATTCCAAGAAGATATTATTGATGTAGATATAGAGCTATACAACCATTCCCTCCCTTGATTTTCTATAATCCTCCTATAATATTTTGAACAAAAACTCACAATTTATGTTGATCAATTGAAGGGATAATAATTAACATTGTATTCCCTTGTTTTTTATTTGAAACTATTATAAGGTGAAATTGAAAAAAAAATTTATTTTTAATTACAATCCCATATTCATTCATAGGATGTGAGAAAGATTTTATTGAAGTCACAACTAAAGAAATTATTATAATATAATTTCATTATTTAGAGTTACTAGGGATATTAAAGTTTAAATATACTCTAAATTAACTATTAATGAGAAGAAATCACAAATTAATTCCAACTATTTGAATACTATTCAAATAAAACTATCCTCTTTCATTCCCATTGTAAAGACCTGACCCCATTTGTCTGGAGCCAATACCTTATTTTATTACATTGGCATATAAACAAGGAATATGCATCCCTAAGGACTAAGTAGATTAGTAGATTTAGAAACAAGATACATACATAAGTTCAACATTATAACTTGAAATGGAAAACAACATAGAAACTCTTTTCACAAAATCCATAACTCCTATGTTATTTTAGCATGTCATTCATAATAAACCTCTTCATGTCCAAGGAAAATGAATCATAAGAAAGGAGTGAGCTAAAATTCTTAGTAAGGGTAATCAATTTATTATAATATATCAAAAACATAAACATTAGGCATGGTGAATAACTAAAAACACATGCCTTTAAAAAAATGAACTGGAACACATTATGGAAGGAATAAGATCTGAATAAATAATTCTATAACAAAGAATAATCATGGGTATTATACTAGTTGAAAAACCTCAGGAACATTCAATTACTAGTTTAATTATTATGTAATGTATAATGCGAGACATCAAAACCATATCGCCAAGGAATCATGCAAAGACAAATAAATAATCATTTTATCAAGGCCTTGTGCCAAGATCGTAGTTTGTATCATGAGACCTACTGATGAACTGAGGGGATATAGAGGGCCCCACATTACACTTACTAAGCCCAATAAATTCCTAATATGAATTGAGATAAAAATAAACAAAATATATATTCATATTGAAACTAACATATGAAATATAAATAAATTTCCCTGAACATTAAGCATAAACACTAACCATTTGAAGTAAATTGGTGAATGGTTTTAAGATAGAAAATTCCTCGTCAAACTAATAATAAACTACTAATTTAAATATGGTAGATTATATAATACATAATAATCAACAACAGTGTTGAAATATATGAAGATGCTCTTATAAAATCATCGAGTAATTCTTGAGATAAATATTCTTTTAAATTGAAAGGAAGAGTTCTTTTGGAAAAGTCTTTATAAAATACTAGAACTGAAGTATATAGTATTTCCATAATAAAATGGGATATTTTATAAAGATAATGGTTTCTAAAAATAGATTATATATTGACCTTGTAAATAGGTAAGAATGTGAGGAATTCCCTTGAATCGGACTTGTATTTAGGGAAGAATTTTTTAAAGATCCTTTTAAAACATATAACTCCCCAATAATGAAAGTAGGATTCTAGTTGGAACACATGAATAGAACATTAAAACAGAAATTGTGATGAGTACATATGAATTAATAATAATTTAATTGAGTTAATTAGGTAATAAAAGTAACCCGAATGAAAATGGTGGTTCTGGTGGAAAACCCTAAACCTAAGTCTGAATGTGTTCTGTTATTGAACTAAAGGTCATGGAATATGAAATTAGAGTTATTAATAACTTAATTAGAAATATATTAGACATTTATTTTGTTTATAATAATTTTATTAAGTTAATTTATGTCCTTATTGATAAGTTATAAGATTGAATTTCATCGTTCCAGAGTGTTCGTTTCCGTGGTTTTCATGATCAGTATATTTGTATAAGAGTATGGATGTTCATGTGGAAAAGATTTAATTTTACAAAATTGAAATTATATATTATTTATAAACATCCATTAGTATTAATGGTAATATATATGATTTTATTACATGGTATGAGACTGAATCATTGGATAAAATATTAATGACAATCACTTATATTATTTTGCGGTATTTCGATTATTATGAACTAGTTTTGACATTTTAATTAATATGATGTACATATATCAGTTCCTAAAAAAAATTAGGTTATAATATATATATTATTGTATATTTAAACCCTAAAAATGGTTTCATGACCATTAATGATGGATTATTTTAAGAAATAAACATCGTTGTCTACAAAGGTTGTAAATTGGAACCTCCCGGACGATGATTTCATTTATAAAATAGAGAGAGAGTAAGAATATTGATAATGGTTATTATAGTAACATGGTATAATTAATGTATATAGATGATACTGGATTTATAAGGATCAATTTGACAAAGTATTTTAGGATAGAATAAGAAAATAAGATAAATTGAAATGAAACTAAATGAAAAAAAAAGAAAGATGTTTCACCTCTTGAAATAGCCTCCTTGAGAACCTCTTTAAGGGAAGGGGTTTTGGTATTTTGGAAAAACCAAGATCTCCTAGAAATGGGAAATGATTAGGGAAGGGTATTTGGGCATAAATTTGAGAATATTAAATGCTTATATTAGTGAATAGAAAAGGGGAATGAGGGTGGTATTTATAGTGGAGGAGAGGACGGGTTTTAAATTATTTTAATCATTATTTTAATATTTTTTCTCAAGACTATGAATAGTATTGGTTATTTTGATTAAAATAGGAAATAGAGCATGTTATTTTGAACCAAGTGTGATGAAATCAATCATGATATCATAAATAGTGTATTTAATTGATAATTTGTATATATGGTATTTTACCATATTTCACTACTCATCAAAAATTCATGAATTATAGAAAAATACCAAAATATCACCCTAACCATTTTTCAACATGGAGAATTCAAAAATGAACTTCATTTTTAGAAAATAATTTTCTAAATATGATTAATTTAATTTTTAAATAAAATCATACTTTATTAAAGAATTAACAATTTTAAAACTATAACTCATTTTATATCACCATGAAAAATTAATGAAGATGTCATTATCTTATATCCTTAAGAAAAAAAAAATATTATTATTTACTATTAATAAGGGTCATATTACTATTCATATTACTATTTATAATGGTATGTTACTATTCCCAAAAAAATAAAGTTGGTTCTATCGGACTCTATATAACATACTGATCAAAACTCTAGATGAGCGTTTTTTGAAATTCAAAACATTGTAGAGGTGAAAATATGTTTAACGGCTAGTTTATAAGAAATTTTTGTTTTGTAGGGACTCATTGTTTCTTGCATTAAATGTTTATTTTCAAAACCTTGGGATGTTTCATTCTTCCCTCCTTATAAAAATTTCATCCTCAAAATTCACAGAATGTTACCTCATAAAATGATTTGGGTAGGCCTTCATCCTAACCTCCTCAGGCTCCCATGTTAACTCTTAGATTTTATGATTTCTCCAAAGTATCTTTACCAGTCAAGTCGTCCAATTCCTCAAGAACTATTCTTTAGTGTCTAGATTCCAGATAGTCTCTTCACAGTACGATAATTCAGGTTCCAATTCTATACCCTCATAATTGAAGACATGTGTTGGGCCTGGCATGTACTTTCTCAACAGTGTGACATGGAAAACATTGTGCACTTTAGATAGGATAGGTTGCATTTCAAAATGATATGCAAAAACTCTAATTCTTTTTATTATTTCAAAAAGGCCAATATACATAGGGATGAGTTTCATTTTCTTCCCAAATCTTATAACACCCTTCCATAGAGATACCTTCAAGAAAACATTATCTCCTACTTGAAATTCCAGATCCTTCCTTTAATTATCATAATAGCTCTTTTGCCAAATTTGAGATGTTTTGATTTGGGTTTTAATAGTTTGTGCCTTTGTTGTTGTTTCCTCTATAATCTCTAGGCCCACAAGCTTCCTTTCACCAACTTCATCCCAACAAGTTGGTGTACAACATCTTTTTCTGTACAATGCTTCATATGGTTCCATTTGAATACCTTAATGGAAACTATTATTGTAGGAAAAATCCACTAAAGGTAAATATTGATCCCACGTACCTTTAAAGTCATGTGAACATGATCTTAACATGTCCTATAAGGTTTGGATCGTCCTTTCTGATTTTCCGTCAATTTGTGGGTGATAAGAAATACTTAATTGAAGATAAATATACAAATATTTATGAATAATTTTCTATAATTTCGATTTAAAACATGGATCATGATCAGAAAACATTGAGGGAGTTTCTCCATGAAGTCTCACAACGTCATTTATATATAGTCATTCAAGAATCTCCATTGGAAAACTCTCCCTTATAGTAAGGAAATATGCAGATTTCATAAGCCAATCAAAAATTACCCATATCACATCATTCTTCCATAGAGTTTCGGGTAATCTAGTGACAAAACCCATGGTGATGTCGTCCCATTTCCATGTAGGAATAGGTAGAGGTTTCATGGTTCCTCTTGGATGTTGTCTTTCAGCATTTACATACTGACATACTAGACATCTTGATACATAATCAGCAATTTTCTGCTTCATGTTGTCCCACTGGAAATGTTCCTTTAAAAATCTATAAACATTAGTGCTACCAGGGTTTGTGGAGAAATTCATGCTATTTGAATCATCCAATAACTCCTTTTTCAGCTCGGGTATAGCTGGAACACAAATCATATTTCAAAATTTCAGAATTCCATCTTCACACACAAAGTTAACCAACTTCCCATATTTCACAGCATTAATTTTATTTTGAAGGTTCTCATTGTCAGTTTGAGATATTTTTATCCTTATAGTAAATACTGTTTGTAAACCAATTGAAAAATTATTTATGTTTCACCTTCTTTGATAATTCTCATGTCTATCCTTATTATATCCATGAATACATGATCCCTTTTAATCCTCATTTTTATTAAAAATCCATGAACATTTCTGCTCAACGCATCATCTACCTTATTTTCCTTTCGTGGGTGTTAGTGTTTGGAGTAATCATAATCGTCAAGTAGTTAGAGACATATTCTTTACCTCATGTTGAGTTCTTTCTCTGAGATGATATACATCAGACTTTTGTGATCCATATATATCTCCCATTTTTTCACCATAGAAATAATGTCTTAATATCTTTAGATAAAATATTACAGCATCTAACTAAAGATCATGATTAGGGTAGTTTTGTTCATGAACTTTTAGCTACGTTGATACATAGTAAATAATTCTATCATTCTATATAAGGACAAAACCAAGTCCCTTATTTGATGCATCACTATAGACCACAAACACATAATTACCTGATGGTAGAGTTAGGATCAGAGAATTCACTAATATCCTTTTCAATTATTCGAAACAGTCCTCACGTTATTTTTTTCATAAGAACATAACCCCTTTACGTTTAATCTTTTTCATTGGGTTGGCTAAACGGGCGAAGTTCTGAACAAAATTCCAATAATAACCTTCTAAACGAATAAAACTACATACCATGGTTATGTTCATCAGAGTAGGCCATTCTTGCACATCATTTTTCTTCATAGTATCAATAGATATTCCATCCTTAGAGATAATGTGGCCAATAAAAGGAAATTATTGAAGCCAAAACTCATACTTTCTAAACATCAAAAATAATTCATTTCTTCTAAGAGTCTTCATAATAGTGTTCAAGTGATTTTCATGATCTTCATATGTTTTGGAGTATACCAAGATATCATCAATAAATACCACCACAAATTCAGCAAGATATTCCTTGAAAACTTTATTCATTAGATCTATGAAAACATAGGGTGAATTAGTTAGTCTAAAAGGAATTACTGTAAACTCATAATGCCCATACCTAGTTCGAAATTCTATTTTTGGAATGTCTTACTTCCTAACTAGTAATTGATGATATCCAGATATAAGGCCAATCTTGGAAAAATATTGTGCTCTATGAAGTTGAGAAAATAAATCATCAATGTGAGGTAGGGGATACTTGTTCTTTATTATTATAGCATTGATCTCCCAATATTGAATGCGCAACCTCATAGATCCATATTTCTTCTTAACAAAAATAATAGGGGATCCCAATGGGTAAACACTAAGGAAAATAAATCCTTTATTAATCAACTACTCTAGTTGTTTCTTCAGTTATACTAATTCCATAGTGGCCATTCTATAAGGATTCTTTGATATAGGCCTTGAACCATGAATTAAATCTATTAAGAACTCAACCTCCCACTCTGGAGTATGTTTAGGTAAATCCTCTAGAAAAACATCAACATGCTCTTGCACAATAGGTGCATAATCTATTTGAACATTTTTTTCCTCACCCATAAATATTTCATTCCATTCCACCCCAATACTTAAATTCAATAGAGATATTGGGGATGGATCTAGATGAGAATCAGATAGTGATGTTTCTTCTCTAAAGATAATGGATTCCACATCATCATCAAAAATTGTAACCTCCTTCTTCTTGTAATAATTTTATGCATCATGTTTCAAAAGGATATACATACCGAGGATTATATCAAATTAAATCAGGGGTATGATAATAAAATTAGAAGATAAAGAATGATTATATACCATAATGGGTAATACCTGACACAATGTTGTTCCAATGAAACTTCCCTTAAGAGTTTTGACAGACAACTTCCTTATTAAATCAAATTGGTAATATCTAATTTTCATGGAAAACTGGGAAGATACAAAAGAATGTGATGATCCAGAATCAAATAAAGCATTGTCTATGTTCAAGGAAACAATTATAGTACCTTCCACCACATTGTTTGGAAATTAAACCTATACTGTTGTGACCGAATAATCATCTCCTTGCTCCCTTGGCCTTCTTTGGGGAATGTTTCCATGACGCTTAGGACATTCATGTTCATAATGTCTCATCTCCCTATAATTTTAGCATTGAAAATTGGTAGCTTCGTTCTTCCCCTTACAATACCAGTAAATATGGAATTTTCTTCCGCACTTGTAATAGACTCCCTTTCCCTTTAGGAAACTTCCAGGGTGTTTCTTCCCACAATTACTATAGAGTGGATGGTCAACTCTTCCCTTCATCTCCATTTTCATATTTCCTTTTCCATGTTTTTAATATCCCTCCTCTTCACGTTCTTTCCTTTAAAGTCATAAGACTTAGAAAATTTCTTTTCTATCTTGAAAGCACTTCAGACTATATACTTATATGATGAGAAACTTTGGGAGACTAGAGCCTTTCAGAGGAATGGTTTTAAACCATTAAAAATCAATCTATCTATCTTTTTGAATTACATATATAGTTCATGGAATGTCTTGATAACCTTGTGATGTTAGCTTCATAAATTTCAACATTATCATCCTCTTTTTTCCTCAGATTTAGAAAATACCTTTCCTAATTTTCTCATTGATCATGAGGGACGTATTTTTCTATGAAAATTTCCTTAAAATCCCTACATCCCATCTCTTCTATTTCTTTCTCCTCCATTGTGTTTTGGATTAACGATCAACATTGATCTGCATCCCCTGATAGATGATAAACTACCAAGACAACCTTATCTCTTTCATTACATCCCAGAGTGAGAAATATCATTATTAAGGAACATATCCACTACTTAACTACAAATGGGTTTATAGTCCCATTGAATGATGAAGGTTGTTATCGCATAGAGCAATCTAACATAGGTCCTCCACATTGTGGATTCATATGATCTATTGAGGAAAGTTTATTGTTTATAACCTAAGAAATATGTCCTAGTATAGTTATAAGTTTCTTTACACTAGTCATAGCTCTAGATCCAACATCATTATCTTTCATATTATGGAAATCCCTACATAGGATACGTGCGTTCATGAAGTTCCCATTCCTTCCACTAGGCATCATTTCTAAAAAATTTCATACACTATATTAGGTTATGAATCATAATGTATAATATCAACTTAAAAAAATACATAGCATAATTTGAAATCTTATCCATCGATAATCTCTTAATCATAAACATGGTTTTCTTGAGGAAAATTTTACATTTAAAGCCTTCATAATGGCTTGTAAAGAAAATTTGAATTATCCGAAGCATATCCCCCAAGGGTGTCAAACCAAGTGTGCAGTAAGGCCCGTTTTCATGTACTAGGATACACTGGGTCAAGGTCAAAACTTCTTATTGAAGTTTTCAATCTTAGGTATAGTTTTTTCTAGAACCACGTCCACTTGTAGTATCTAGAGAGGGATGTATTTGTTAGAAATATCCAAAAAATATATTCCTTACCAAAAATTCTAGTATGTTCTTGTATGTTTATCCTCAAATACTATCTTAGGGATTTTTTCCCTAATCTAAATTTTCTAAATCTAGTTTCCATGTTTTCTAATAAACTTTATTTGATACCAATTGTAAGGACCTGACCCCAGTTGTCCATAGCTGGTGCCTTATTTTAATACATTGGCATATAAACAAGGAATATGCATCCCGAAGGACTATGTGGTTTAGTAGATTTTGAATCAAGATATATACATAAGTATAGCATTAAAACATTGAATAGAAAACAACATAGAAACTCCTTGGAAAACATCCATAACTCCTAGGTTATTTCAGTCTATCATTCATAATAAACCTCTTCATGTCCAGGGAAAATGAATCATAAGAAAGCGGTGAGCTCAGATTCTCAGTATGGGTAAGAAATATATTAAAATATTTCGTAAACATAAACATTAGGCATGGTGAATAATTAAAAACATATACCTTTCAAAAAACTGAACTGTAACACATTATGGAAGGAATAAGAGATGAATAAATAATGCCATAATAAAGCATAATCGTGGGTATTATAATAGTCAAATAACTTCATGAACATTCAATTACTTTTTTCATAATGATTGAATACATAATGAGGGACATCATAACAATACCGTCAAGGCCTTGTGACAAGACGATAAATAATCATTTTGTCAAAACCGTAGTTTGTCTCATGATACCTATTGATGTACCAAGGGGCTATAGCAGGCCCCACCCAAAACTTAATAAATCTAATTATTTCCTAATATTAATGGGAATAAACATTAAAAAAATATATACATTCATATTGAAACTAACATATGAAATATAAATAACTTTCCCCAAACATTGATCATAAACACTAACCATTTAGAGTAAATTGCTGAATTGTTTTCAGATAGAACATATATAATTAAAATAATCATAAACTTTTCATTTAAAGATGGTAGATTATATAATACATAAGAATCAACAAGAGTGTTTAAATATATGATGATACTCTTTTAAAATCATTGAGTAATTCTTGATGTCACGACCCGCCTTCACCAAATAGAGGGAAGGGTTAGTAGATTTCTAGGCCCTTCCTTCTTCAAGTTGAAGGAGAGATAATGACCCCTGAAACTCACCTTCAATAGGTCCCAGAGTGGCGACAAGCGCCAAGGGAAAAAAATTGCTCACTAAATGGAAGACATTATCCTTTTTATTTTAATAGGATTAGGAGATAAGAAGGTAAATCCCAACAACACCAAAAGTAGAATGTAAAAGTAAAGCCAAGAACAACCATTCCTATATGTGTGTTCCAAAAGTTAATACCACAAGTACAAAAAAATGACAACAAGGTAAAGTACCAAAGAAAGAAAAACAGCAACTGCAACTGTCCCAAAGGTCATTCCCTAGTATGGTCTCGTGTGATCTCTGAAGTCCTCCTGGAAACATGAAAGCAGTTTTATATATGTAGGGTGAGCATACAAGTATACTCAGTAGGGAAAACCAAAGACTCTTGTGCACAAGTGGGGAAACGTACTAAAGTTCTATGAGAAAAAGAGTAAACCAAACACCTAACAAGGTAAAATATCCACCCAAGCCTCACCAAGGCACACTCCCCAAATAATGCAAGTCAAGTAATATATATAATAAGAGCACATCAATATTTGGGTACCCCGTGCCACTTTCCCACCGGTTATTGAAGACATCCTACGCATCGAACCAATCCCTCCATTCTCACTGCAGTCCCACTGCCACACTGGCCTGCCCACACCTGGGCCACAACCTCATGCAGTCCCACTGCCAAACCCCACCCACACACACTTGTGCCACAACTATCGCACGTAACCACACCTGCACACACCTAGGCTTGAACAACCACCACCACACCTGAAGACACCTGGGCTAGAAGATCCACTGCCACGCCCGAAGAAACCTGGGCCTCATCCCGAAGATACTTGGGAAACTACCTGTCTGCACACACTTGGGCCATAACAACCACACTACCCCGCCCAAAGGTTCTTAGACTAATAATGGACCTCAGGCCATCAAAGCCTGCCCGAAGATACTTAGGATATCCGGTAAAGGGAGTAGAAAAGGAGATATTAACCATCCACTAATAATAGTGTTGGGAAAACACCATCCTCCATGAAATGAGGGTGTTTGGGACTAAGTGCTCGACTTGGGTGGGGCACGAATAAGAAACAAAAAACAACAAGTATGTATATTGGTAACAAGCACTCTCCCAAGTTTCGATTTTTTAGCCAGCCTAAGGAACACAAACAGCACTCAAGTCCGAGTCACAACTCATACCAAACGAAAACCAATTTGTCCCATCCTTGTTTTCATGTTCAGTAATGATGTTTAATCAAGTTCTTCACCTACTTGGGCAATTAGTAAGCATAGGCACAGGTTCGGGAAAGAAAACATTCAATAATTGACTACAACATCCACACCTGGTTCTCTTGTAAATCCACAACAACCAAAGAAAACCCCAAGATACAGCCCCATTTCCAACATCCAAATGCCAAAAGGGTTTATCAAAAACAGAGGATCCCACCCCAATTCGTGATATAAACATGGTAAACACCCAGTCTTAAAATTAAAAACCACTGAAAGAATAACATAGGGGATCCAATCCCCAATTTCACAACCACCAAGAGTATAACAACACGGGATCCCATCCCCTCCCACATCTCCCAATAACCGGCCCGTGAAAGAAGAAAAATCGAACCACTACCACCACGCAAAGCAGGCCCATGCAAGTATTTTCATATTTATAAGATTTAACACACTACATGATTCCAATTTCTGTGTGCTTTAACTGAGGTTATCATAGAAAATGTATTGATCCTGGTGCTTTCAATTTATCTAGCAGAATGTAGTAATTAACCAAATTCCTTTACATAGAAGGGGTTCACAACCACAATACAAGCGATTTAAAACATCACCAGGGGTTTATTAGTGCACAGAGAAAGACCACCAATGGACATTATTTTTAGTAGGCATATGCCCACCCAATTCAGAAAAGAAGGTCATAAAACAGAGCAGCATCATCAATCACAGCCCCCCTAGATCATTATAGAATCCATTAATTATCTCTATTTAGGTTTGGTTCATCCAATTCTACAGAATCAAAAGCATTACCACCCTACATGATACACAAAAGGGAGAGAAAAAGGAGAAATTCTCTACCTGTTGATCAACAATCGATGCTAAGGTCGGGTGTAGAACTTCACGGATAGCGATGTGTCTCGTTCGAATGAAAAGCTGCTCGTCTGAATGAAGGGTACTACTAGCACAGGGTGATCGACAAAAGGAACCTAGGGAGAAACATTTTAGTTTATAAAGTCTAGGGACTATTGATATAACAACGTGGAACCACGTAAGGATCAGGGGTCGTGGGTTGGCCACGCAGCCCCACACGTTATTAAAGGGTCGGGCGGTTTAAACCTATGCACACACCAGCTTAATTGATTAAATATTTAATTAAAATATTTTTTCGTGATACTGAGCTTTAAAAAAAGATTAATGAAGTCAAAATAGGGTTTAAAACCAAATTTGTGCACATCACTAGAAAACCCCCGACAAGGCTCGCCCTCGAGAATTTAAACAACCCATAAGGAAAGAGCTGGTCCGAACAACCACCTCGAAAGAGACCTCTCAAAATTGAACCTCATTATTAACTAAGAACGTCGTTCTGTCAAGAACCAAGAAACATTCCATGTCAAACTGCCCAGCCATGTGGGTTGGGGAGTCTCCTTCCCCATGTCAAGATACTATCTGCTTTGGGCAGCACTGACTCACTCGCACGGGTTTAATCGCATCCACCTTAATGTGTCTTGATTAGGGGTCGGGTCCTCCCCTCCCCATAGCCAGGAAATTTCACACACATTCAGAGGATAGAAAAGCATTATTTCATATCCAACAAGGTAATGTGTTCTACCACAACGGTTATAAACTGAACAGTACAAAACTAAAAACAACTCTGGGTACTGGGCACGCATTTGTGCTTCCCTCTCCCACGTACTATCCTCAATCCCACCATGTCTCCATAACACATGAACCTAGGGAATGGTTCACCCACGCCCCAGCCGAGGACATGTGAATCATCGTTCAGATACCGACGGAGCTGGGACACATGGAATACATCATGTATCCTCAGTAGCGGCAGTGGTAATGCTAGCTGATAATCCACTTTTCTAACCTGCCGCAACACTTCAAAGGGCCCGATGAACCTGGGAGAAATATTACACCCCTTGTCGAACCTCCGTTGTCCACGCCGAGGGGAGACCTTCAAGAACACGTGGTGTTGGTGGAAAAATAGATTACACCACAGCGTGGAGACGGTATTCCGTACGTACGCACGCGCGGTGATTTTGTTTTCCGTAGGATGGATAAGAGGTGAAATGGGGTTTTTTCATATTTATAATAACAAATCAGTATATTAGTGACACTGATTTTATTTATTTATAATGAAACAACTAAAGAAGAAGAAGTTGAAGAAAAAAGAATCTTGAAAGAATCGGGAGAAGAAATTACCTCTTCTTCGATACGCCTCTTTGAAACCTCCTCTTAGGGCACTAAGATTGGTCTTTAAAGTAGACCAGAACCTCTAGGATGTGTCTAGGGAAGTGGAGAAGCTAATTTTTCAGGGTTTGTCCGAGCATGAAGTCTCAAATTGGTGTGAGGAGGAGAGGGAGAAGGTTCCCTTTTATAAGGGCGGAGATGGGCACCTTTGGAATTCTTAAAAATATTAATTTATAATAAATCTAAACCCACTTAAAAACCTCCAAAAATGACTCATATTATAATATTAGATGAGATAGGGTTTTAATATCATCATACAATCAAATTTAAAAAAATTTGGATCTTATTTTAAACATTATCATTTTGATTTATCCTTATTTAATCTATTTAAGTTTATTTGTGGTAATAAAATTCTATATTTTAAATTATAACAAATAATTACTTATTTGTTGTGACTTTTCCATAATTGTTTACTTTATAACATTATAGACCATATAAATTTAAATTTATAATTTTTAAATATTTTTGTGATTTTTAAACAATTTTATAATATGTTATTGTTTATAAAATAACAATAGTGTCAATTTTGACACTATTCATTTGTTTGAATTTAAATAAAATATATACAGAAGATATGTTTGAACTAAAAGCTTTAATATATTCATAAATTATCATATGTATCTATAAAATTAGTGTATCACATTAAATAGTTCATATAATATTTATTTTATTATTTTTAAAACCATTTATTTGGTTTATCTCTTAACAAAATAATTATTACAACATTTTTGTATAATTATTTAATATACTGATTGGTTGCATAAAAATTTAAAATAAAATCCTATGATGAAGATAAATATATTACCTTTTACAATAATACTTTTACTCGAATTTATCATCTTAAAATCACAAAATATAAATTGTTATATTTATTAAATTATGAAGATGACAACTTTGGCAACATTTAAAATTAAATAATATAAGTGTCCTAATCACTTTTATAAGGATCCAAACGGTTATATATTAGGTCATTGGATGATTAAGGTGTATATATATACACTAAAAATAAGTTTTGGTCAGGTTTGTGGGCCTTTTAATGGGTATTATTATTTCAATAAAAACTATATTACTTATTTTCCACTTAATAAATAATTTCTGTATCATTAATGTATCACCATTAATGAAAATTATTTAATCCATAAAAATTCTAAATAAATTATAATGATGTAGATACTTTTATTATATTTCTGGATACTATTCATGTTCGAAGTTTTATGATGTTTATCACTAAATTAAAATTATTATACTTATAAGCTTTAAGAGAGTGACATGTTGTCACTTTCTTTGGTTTTAATAATAATTAAATTATTTTCCTGGTCAAAAGTCCATAAAATGAATCTAATCCGACCCTTAGTTGATATGGGTTTACTTTTAGCCATCCAACAGAATTTTGGCATGTGTTAGGGTAATTTTATAATATTATATTTACCCTTAATTACCCGATTTACCTTTAACTATGGTAAATAAAATTTACCGTAGTTAATATTCATAATTTCCAAAAATAAAAAGTAGCCAATTAACATAATTTGGATCCACTGATTCCAAATATGGAATCCATTTTTTCAAATTCAATACTCAGAAGTTTCAGAAATTAAATTAAAATTAATCTCATTGTCGAATGAAAACGGGTTTTTTTTAAAACATTGCAAAAGATTGAATTGATTTAACCTACAAATTCAATGTAAAATAAATTCTAATGAAATAAATTATATTAAATGATAAAAATATATTCTATTTATACTTTAAAACCATTAAATATTATAATTTATACATATAAATTATTACGATGAAAAAAGTTGTTTTTCATTAAAATATAGCGTGTTTTTACTATTCATCAAAATATGAAAGTTGCCAGAATAATACGAAAAATTTATCCAAAGTAAATTTTTATTCCTTTATTCCAAAGAAGAATTTTATTTTTTCAGATTGAACTTATAAAAATGTCAAAAACTAGATTTAAAGTAGGTGCGCCATCAAAAGGCGGCAAAACTGCATTTTTTGAAAAATACTTATTTTACCCGAAAAAATTATTTTTTTCTTATACCATGTTCTAGAAAATGTGTAAGATGAATAATAATGTTATAAAATTCAAAATTTAGTTAATACTATTCATAAAGGCTAGTTCATAATAATATTATAATAATATATCGTTGTTGAGTAAAACCCAGTATTGCGTACAACACACACTATCGAGGAAGGTCGCGATTGCGTGTAATGCAAGCCAAGTTAGGGTTGCGTGTTGTGAAAGAATCCTTCATTGTTTCATATAACAGAATCCAACCATATTTCATTTATACATTGAATATATATATATATATACAAAATGTTGCGTAGAATAACTATTATCAAAATTGTGTGTAACACGATCCAAGAATAGTGTTGCGTATATTGCAAGCTAATACGGTGTTGCGTATTGCGCAAGGTAATCTTGGTGTAGCATACAACACAAGACATTATTGAAATTAACAGAATATTTTTTATAAAATCTCAGGGTGTTACATTCTACCCCCCTTAAAATGAATTTCTCCCTCGAAATTCGTCGGGGTTATAAATGGTTTACTACTCAAAAGTTTGTTTAATAGAAACCCACATCGTAAAAAGGAATACCAAAACATGGCTTTAAAAACTAAAGTATGAAATGTAACGGTTACCCAAATTAACTCAGCACTGGGTTTCCACGTAGGAGAACATAGGTGAAAATTTGGATATGGAAGAAAAATCTAACCACCATGTTCTGATGGAGAGTGGTAGAGAACATGGCTATGAAAAAGCCAACAATCACAAAGCTATTGATTTGTGATGATCTAAGGTACCATCTGATTCATTGGATATAAGAGAACTAGGACAACATTTTTGGTTTTCATGATCATTTCCCTAAATTTGATGAATTAAAATAAATACTTGCATGATTTTGGTACAATCTCACTGTTGTTCATGAATTGAACAATTTCCACTTCATCCCTTAAAGAAATGAAGTTGAATTTGTTATTCATGATGTGTTAGCAGATCATGTGATAGAATGATGGGTCATTCCATCTCTTTCAAACAAAAGGTTATCAAAAGTTATAAGTCCATCTTATGGTTAGATTAATCGTATATGGTTCCAAAAATGAACTTATACTTCATATATCATACCACTTAATAAAATAAAACTAGTATCTACTAACCAGGGACTTCCTGTAGGCCAGTGGTAGGCGATAAAGGCCAGTCACACTTCGATTGTGGGTTTGATTCCCACAGCCTTGTCCGACGCGATGGGATGTTGCCCATCCTGCAGGTTGTCCTTTTTCTAAAACAATATTACTATATCATCCCATCAATAATATCTAAAAAAGGTTCTATCCTTAAACAATACTAACTTATGTCCAAAATAATCCATTCCAATCTTTAGGCTTATCCATAATATTGCAGTCCATTGTCATATTATAGTGAAAACCATTACCAGAGATTTCATATAAGAAGCATGTTAATACCATCGTTGATCCCCATATATCATAAGATATGTCTTGTTGGTCACATTACAAACGTTAGAAGGCCTTAATCATGTATTCTCTTGAAAAATGAATACCCATTGAACCTTTGTGAAAACATGAATGCAGTTAAATGTTAACACTGTCCACATACCAAAATCCTCAAAATTTTATATACTCAAACCATGATATCACTTAGTCCTTATATCAATCATGATCTCATTAATACAATCAAACATCTCATTATCTTCTTATTCCTTCATTATGTGCATATCATCTACTTTAAAAAAATATCTGAATAACATTCCATGGTTACTGGTACCATTCAACATATACTTTCAAATAATTTTAGGAAAAACAACAGTGTAACAATCCTTAGATGATTCTTTATTCCATAGTACCATTACCTATACAACATAACTCTCGATAAACATACAATCATTCCACTACCTTCTAAAACAATCGACTGAGCTTCAACACTACTTTCAGCTCATATATCATTTATAGTCTCCTCATCATCATCCACATAAATACTAACCATATGACCATGCTGATTCTCTTCATGAGATTTTCCATTAGGGAATTGGTTTGCATAATGCCCGTACATTCCACATTTAAAACATCTAATCATTGTTGATGTCATAGAAATACCATTATCCTTGTCCATGGTGTTAACTGAACCTTTTCCTTTTCACTTACTACCTTTGTGTCCTTCTTTTCCACACCCAAAGCATCTTCCAGTTCCTTTGAAACAATCTCCCTGATGCCTCTTCCCACATGATTTACATGAGGGAAATTGAACTTTCTTTCCTCTATGATCATCATGAAACTCCATCTTTCTCTTATTATCTGAGTAGGGAAACTTACCAAAGTTGAGATTATTGATCATATTACGAGATTTCTGATTAGGAATAACAATGATGCTTGGAATTCCAGATCCCGTTTCATTTGGTTTCTCATGAAGAAAATCATTCCATTGTCCGTCATATCCTCCATTATCATGAATCTTCATGTTTCCATCCATTTTCTAAAACCCAAAAAGAATAGTGTGAGAGGAAAAAATCATGCTAGGAAAAACAACATAGTAAAGGGGGAGCACCCTCAATATCTAACATCTTAGGTTAAATTATAAGATCTTTACCGTAGTTCTAGGACTATATCCTATACGTATTCTTATCCTTAGGTACATCCCTAGACATACCTTAGAAATATCTCTAGGGATCTCACTAATGTTTTTGCAACCTAGTTTCCAAAGGTTGACTAAACCTTTCCTCTGATACCAACTGTAGAGACCATAAGCTTGACGTACATGGACATTACATTACTTTTGAGGAATACTTAATACATAACAAAAACAGACACACAAGGACCATAATAGTTTAGTGTCTTTGGAAACATGGAATGTAATCTTCTAATCATGGTGAAAGATCTTCAACATCTCATAAAGATCTTCCACGTTTTGTTTCCTGACCTAAAACCTTTCTTTTTGATCCTGGGGGAAAATAAAACCTAAAAAGGGTGAGCTCAAATGCTCAGTAAGGGTAATCATGGATAAAATAAAACATACTATATACATTGGAACTAAAAAAACATGAACATAATGTTTAAACATTAAAATCTTGAGCAACGACATAAAACATGGAAGTACATGAGGCATAGATCATAATGGAACATAAACCATGATAAAATAGAATGGGAATAAAACATGTAATTGTGGCATCCATTAAGAACATGTAATGATTTCCATAGCATCCAAGGCATTGCTGCCAAGACTATCTTAGTGGACAAAGTCCCATTCTGAACCGAGTTCACTCCTCATTTCAGTCTTGTAACACTGAACCGGGTTAACTTACCGTTCCAGCCATGTCTATCTCATGAGATATAAAATCTTTACCCAATTCATTGGAGGGAGATATAGGTCCCACCCATCTCATAATGATGCCATTCTTATGTGTGCCACAAAATCATAAACCATACATCATAGCATAACCCATGTAATAAAAATGGGAATTAAAACATCATGACATCATAAAACAATTCATATAAGATAAAGGAATTCATAAAAATAATTCCATCACAACATAATAAAATCAATGTAATAATACTGATAGAAACATAATCCTTTATTATCTAAGATGGAAAATAATTTTGATAAAACACTTGAACTCCATTCTTGAGGAAAATATCCTTTCTACTTCAAAAAAATTTTTCTTTCTTAACATGTCATACAATTTTAAACTAAAAGAAGTTGATAAAAAATAAACATGAAAACTAGTAGAGGAAACTTCTTGGAAATAATTTTTTAAAAATCCATTCATGCCGTATAAGTTAAAAAAACATTCTTCTTGTACTTTTGTCGGAAAAGTCAAAAAGTACCTCTTACGAGAAATGACAAAAGATTCCATTCATATCTATTACTAAAAACTCACCAAAGGGTAAAATTTTATTCAAAAAATTTTATGTGGATGAAAATAATATTACATATTGAGGAAACATGTATGTGGATGATAAAATATACCCCAGTAAATTCCAAAGTATAAACAATCTCGTATAAAAAAATGAGATTGTGATATTTCCCTTACCTTATGTCTGATATGTTGTGTATGTTTCCGATCCTCCTGTATAATGATTTAAATAATGTCATTGACTTATTACAGAATTATATTCTTGGTTATGATATCATATATGGTTCACTTATGACTTTACATTACCCGTTGTTTTGTAAATTCCATGTTAAAGAGTGTTTTTGGTAAAAACGTTTCATTTGTCGTCCGTGTTTTGACTTGTAATTATTCATATGATTACTTAGATCACGATTACATAATTCTAGATTATAAAACATGATTTATATATAATATATATTAATAATATACATATATATAATAGATTGATAAATGGAAATAAATACACCATTCATGGAGACGGTAGGCCGTACGTACGCATGAATGCTGTTTTCGTTTCCTTATTGAGTTGAATGGAATTAAGTAGATGACATACATATATACAAAAATCCAGTAGCTTTATAATGTCATATATTTCATTATTATTGCTTATATATACTTTATAATCATTCTTAAATGGTTAACATGGAGAATGAATCTCATCACGTCGTGGAGACGGTAGTCCGTACGTACGCACGAGCGATGATATCATTTCCATAATTAATGAATTGAATTGGAGTGGATGATACAATATATAAGAATAATTATTATGTTATAATAACCATGTATAGTTATTCTTTACACCATTATACCCACCCATGTAAGGTGTTGGTGGAAAAACAGATTACACCACGACGTGGAGACGATATTCCGTACGTACACACGCGCGGTGATTTTTTTCCGTAGAATGGACAGAATGTGAAATGGGGTTGTTTCATATTTATAATAAAAAATAAGTATATTAGTGATACTTATTTTATTACTTTATAATGAAACAACTAAATAATAATAAGTTAAAGAAGAAAGAAACTTGAAAGAATCGGGAGAAGAAATTACCTCTTCTTCGATACGCCTCTTTGAAACCTCTTCTTAGGTCACTAAGATTGGTCTTTAAAGTAGACCAGAACCTCTAAGATGTTTCTAGGTAAGTGGAGAAGATACTTTGTCAGGGTTTGGACGAGCTTGAAGGCTCAAATTGGTGTGAGGAGGAGAGGGTGGAGGTGCCCTTTTATAAGGGAGGAGAGGGGCACCTTTGGAATTCTTAAAAATATTAATTTATAATAAATCTAACCCCACTCAAAAACCACCAAAAATGACTCATATTCGAATATTAGATGTTATAGGGTTGTAATATCATCAACCAATCAAATTTAGACATGTTTGGGTCTTATTTTAAACCTTATCATTTTGATTTATCCTTATTTAATCTATTTAAGTTTATTTGTGGTAATAAAATTATATATTTTAAATTATAACAAATAATTACTTATTTGTTGTGAATTTTCCATAATTGTTTACTTTATAACATTATAGACCATATAAATTTAAATTTATAATTTTTAAATATTTTTGTGATTTTTTAAAAATTTTATAATATGTTATTTTTATAAAATAACAATAGTGTCAATTTTGACACTATTCATTTATTTGAATTTAAATAAAATATATACAGAAGCTATGTTCGAACTAAAAGCTTTTATAGATTCATAATAGGTCATATGTATCTATAAAATTAGTGGATCACATTAAATAGTTCATATAATATTTATTTTATTATTTTTAATACCATTTATTTGGTTTATCTCTTAATAAAATAATTACTACAACATTTTTGTATAATTATTTAATATACTGATTTGTTGCATAAAAATTTAAAATAAAATCCTATGATGAATATAAATCTATTAAATTTCACAATAATACTTTTACTAGAATTTATCATCTTAAAATCACAATATTTAAATTGTTATATTTATTAAATTATGAAGATGACAACTTTGGCATCATTTAAAATTAAATAATATAAGTATCATAATCACTTTTATAAGGATCCAAACGGTTATATATTAGGTCATTGGATGATTAAAGTGTATATATATACACTACCAATAATTTTTGGTCAGGTTAGTGGGCCTTTTAATGGGTATTATTATTTCAATAAAAACTATATTACTTATTTTCCACTTAATAAATAATTTCTGTATCATTAATGTATCACCATTAATGACAATTATTTAATCCCTAAAAATTCTAAATAAATTATCATGATGTATATAATTTTATTATCTTTCTGGAGACTATTCATGTTCGAAGTTGTATGATGTTTATCACTAAATTAAAATTATTATACTTATAAGATTTAAGAGAGTGGCATGTTGTCACTTTCTTTGGTTTTAATAATAATTCAATTATTTTCATGTTAAAAAGTCCATAAAATGAATCTAATCCGACCCTTAGTTTATATGGGTTTAATTTTATCAATCCAATAGAATTTTTGCATGTGTTAGGATAATTTTATAATATTATATTTACCCTTAATTACCATATTTACCTTTAACTATGGTAAATAAAATTACCGTAGTTACTATTCATAATTCCCAAAAATAAAAAGGAGCCTATTAACATAATTTGGACCCACTGATTCCAAATATGGAATCTATTTTTTCAAATTCAATACACGGAAGTTGTATAAATTAAATTAAAAGTAATCCCATTGTCGAATGAAAACGGGTTTTTGTTTAAAACATTGCAAAAGATTGAATTGATTTAACCTACAAATTCAATGTAAAATCAATGCTAATGATATAAATTATATTAAATGGTAAAAATATATTCTATTTATTCTTTAAAACCATTAAATATTATAATTTCACCATGTAAATTATTACGATGAAAAAAGTTGTTTTTCATTAAAATATTGCGTGTTTTTACTATTCATCAAAATATGAAAGTTACCAGAATAATACGAAAAATTTATCCTAAGTAAATTTTTATTTCTTGATTCCAAAGAAGAATTTTATTTTTTCAAATTGAACTTATAAAAATGTCAAAAACTAGATTTAATGTGGGTGCGCCATCAAAAGGCGGCAAAACTGCATTTTTTGAAAAATACTTATTTTACCCGAAAAATTTATTTTGTTCTTATACCGTGTTCTAGAAAATGTGTAAGATGAATAATAATGTTATAAAATTCAAAATTTAGTTAATAATATTCATAACGGCTAGTTCATAATAATATTATAATAATATATCGTTGTTTAGTAAAACCCGGTATTGCGTACAACACACGCTATTGAGGAAGGTCGTGATTGCGTGTAATGCAAGCCAAGCCAGGGTTGCGTTTTGTGAAAGAATCCTTTGTTGTTTCGTATAACATAATCTAACCATATTTCATTTATACATTGAATATATATATATATATATATACTCAATGTTGCGTAGAATAACTATTATCAAAATTGTGTGTAACACGATCCAAGAATAGTTTTGCTTATACTGTAAGCTAATATTGTGTTGCGTATAGCGCAAGGTAATCTTGGTGTAGCATACAACACAAGACATTAATGAAATTAAAAGAATATTTTTCATAAAATCTTGGGGTGTTACAGAGACAACTTTACTGCCATTTGATACACGCAACCTCTACCGCTATCCATCATCGCATCCAGGTGTAAGGCAGCCAACTCCTCCATTGCCTTCCAGGTGTCTGTCGAATCTTGGACCACATCCTTCCGTGATCTCCCAATGAAGTCATTAGCCACTACATTCTCCTTCCCTGAAGTGTAGGAGATCTCGAAGTCATAATCCTGGAGGAACTCCATCCACCTCCACTGCCGCAAGTTTAGGTCCCACTGGGGGAAGATATACCTCAAGATTTTGTGATCTGTGAAGACCACAAAGCATTCTCCAATGAGGTAGTGCCTCCATACCTTTAGTTCAAAAAAGACCACTGCAAGATCCAGGTCGTGGGTGGCATAATTACGCTCATGAGGTCGTAGCTTCCTAGTCCCATAAGAGATCACCCCTTGTCGCTACATCAACACTCATCCCATGCCTTTTCCTAAATCATCACAGAACACCTCATATGCTGCCCCTTCTTCCGGTAATCTCAACACTGGGGTACAAACCAACTTCTCCTTCAGATAGCTGAAGGCTGAATCGCACTGCTCACTCCACACGAAAACCTGTTATTTCTTGGTCAGGGCTGTCAGAGGGGCTTCAACTCGGGAGAAGTTGGGTACAAACCTCCAATAGTAACCCGCCATCCTGAGGAAACTATGTACCTCTGCCACATTATTGGGTGCTGCCAAAGAAACAACTGCCTCAACCTTTGATGGGTCCTCCGCTACCCCCTGCTCGGACACCATGTGCCCGAGGAAGTGCAATTCTCTTGTCCAGAATTTTCATTTTGACAACTTCCCATAGAGCTGGTTCTGTCAGAGGACCTCCAAAATCGTTCTCAGGTGCTCTGCATGGTCCTCCTCTGATCTTGAATAAACCATGATTTCTTTGATTAACACAACTACGAACCGATCCAGGTACTCCCAGAAGATGGAGTTCATAAGCCCCATGAACATAGTCAGGGCGTTCGTATCACCTAAAGGCATGACTATGAACTCGAAGGGTCCATATCTGCATCTGAACGCCGTCTTCGGGATGTCGTCCTCTTCCACTCTCAACTGGTGATACGCAGACCGTAGGTCAATCTTCGATAACCATCCATCCCCTTTCAGCTGGTTGAAAAGATCATCTATCCTCAGAAGACGGTAGCGATTCTTGATCGTCACCTGATTCAGTCTCCTAGAGTCTATGCACAACCTAAGACCACAATATGGATTCTTTGAAAACAAGACTGGAGCACCCCACGGTGACGCACTCGGTCGAACATAACTCCTCTTCACCAAATCGTCAATCTAAATCTGCAACTCCCGTATCTCCAAAGGTTCCATCTGGTAAGGTGCCATCAAGATCGGACTAGCACCAGGCTGTAAGTCTATCCCAAACTCGATATCCCGTCGAGGGGGTAGAGTCGTCACCTCCTCAGTAAATACGTCCATAAACTCACAGATATTCTCTGGCACCTCCACCATTTCAGCATCTACTGACTCTACTGACAGCTCAGCTGACAAGAAGAGGAGGGGTTCCCCTCCCCTATTGCCCTTCTGACTGCTCCACTCGCCGGTGAAGGTAACACACTGGCCACCCAAGTATGAGAACACAACCCTTTCTCAGAGGCAGTTGATGATGGAACACATAGATAATTGACATTATATGCCTAGGATGACATCGTATGGTCGTATTTGTATCATAAGAAGATCCCTAACTGACTGATGTGGCCCTATAATCATTCTACATCCTCGACAAACAAATAACAAGTTGGTCTAATCTCTGACTTGTGTGCTCAGCACCAGGGTAACTGGAAGTCTCTTGGAATCTAGACCTAAAGAATGGGCTAGACTAGGTTGGATAAAGGAGTGCGAAGCTCCGGTATCGAACAAGGCATAATAAAGGGTGCTAAATAAACTGATCGTACCTCGAACGACCTCCGGCCCTGCTGGAACTACTGCCTCTGCGGCGTGTATCTATCCACGCCCAGCTTCTCTGCCTCTCAGCTGTCGGCCACCTACCCGACCACGCCCCGGTCGAGGTCCCTGTGGAATGCCCTGAGGTCGGCCTCCTCTAGCAATGTCTTCCCTCAGAGGAGCAGTAGCTCACTGTCCTTGCGGCTGCTACTGGAAAGGCCTAGCTGGAAGCTTCTGCTGGGTTGGGTGCTGGGGTTGTCTGCCAACTCCATACTGTACCCGGTCTGGGAACTGACTCCGGAGATGCCCATGGCTCCCATAGACAAAGCACCGCAGTCCCGGGCCTGAAGGAAAAGTGCAAGGACCAGGGGATCGGAACTGAAACTGTTGCGGCCTGCTCCCTGCTGGTCGGAACCTGGAGGGTCCTGACGCTGGAGGCCTGGTGCTGAAGGCCTTCCCCTTCGATGGTAGCATCTGGATCCCCTCTCATGACACACCTCCTAGAGCATGCATCCTCTCCACCACATCAGCCTTCTTCGGGACCTCCAAGTACGTCGGGAGGGTAAAGGGGGTAACAACATACTGGAGGGTAGGTCAGAGCGCCTCCTCTAAACGTCTCTCCCAAGAATCCTCGTCAGGAAAGAGGTCTAGGGAAAAACATAGGAGGTCCTTGAACTTGATTCCTACCTCCCTAACTGACATACTCCCCTACTGGAGGGAGAGTAGCTCTTGTCTCTTTTCCACCTTCATCGTCAAAGAGAGGAATTCCGCCCGGAACTCCCTCTCGAAATTAGCCCATGCCACATCAGCCTCTCTCCTCTCCCCCGGGTAAAGCGTCCACCACTAACACGATGCTTCCCACATACGGCTGATGGCCAGGGGAACCCAGTACTTGGTCGGAGCCCAGATCAATCTGAAGTCTGTCACTAGCTCCTCTAGCCAGCCCTCCATCTTCATATCAAAGGTGTTGCCCTCATACTTCTCAAGGATTTGTCACTGGAAGGCCCGAAGTTTCTTCTACCATTGGTCATCCTCCTCCTCTCGATTATCTCTCTACCAATCGACCAAGGTAGTATCTGGGGCCTCGATAGCCCACACCAAACGTGGTCGCCTTCCAGGTGCCATAGCTGCAAGGTAAACAAGGAATGCCTAACCCCAAGTAGTGCAGAATATTGTTCTTAAAACTTCTTAAACTTTTTATTTATTATTAATTCCCATGACACCCCATAAACACGAGAACACAAGTCATTATGATGCATGTAGCTTTTCTTAGGGTCTCTACCCTGCAATTAGTGTGGCCTCACTTGGTCGTTCGGTCAGTCCAGAGTCCTTTTATCGGATCACAAGGGGCCCTAAAATCCCGTGTCTTTGCTGGTCTTCCCTGGCCTAATTCACGCACCAAGGTCACCCAACACTGTCACCCTACCATCCCATGCAATCCTCACTGTTCCTGACTCCAAAATCCATCCTATCTCTCAACCACACCTCTGATACCATTCTCTCACGGCATGCCTTCACCAAAAGGAGGGAAGGGTCAGTAGATTGTCAGGCCCTTCCTTCTTCAAGTTGAAAGAGAGATAATGACCCCTGAATCCCACCTTCAATAGGTCCAGGAGTGGCGACCAGCGCCAAGGGTATAAAATCACTCACTAAATGGAAGGAATTACCCTTTTTATTTTAATGGGATCGGAAGATTAGATGGTAAATCCCAAAAACACCAAAAGTGGAAAGTAAATGTAAAGCCAAGAACAACCATTCCCATATGCATGTTCCAAAAGTAAATACCACAAGTACAAAAAAAAATTAGTAAAAGGTAAAGTACCAAAGAAAGAAAAATAGCAACTACAACTGTCCCAGAGGACCTACACTAGTATGGTCCCGCGTGATCCCCGAAGTCTTCCTGGAAACCTGAAAGCAGTTTTATATATGTAGGGTGAGTATACAATTATACTAAATAGGGAAAAACAAAGACTCTCATGCACAAGTGGGAAACGTACTAAAGTTCTGTGAGAAAAAGAGTAAACCAAACACCTAACAAGGTAAACTATCCATCCACTCCTCACCAAGGCACACTCCCCAAATAACGTAAGTCAAGTAATATATATAATAAGAGCAAATCAATGTTTGGGTACCCCGTGCCACTTTCCCACCGGTTATTGAAGACATCCAACGTATCGAACCAATCCCGCCATTCTCACAATAGTCCCACTGCCACACCTGCCCGCACACACCTGGGCCACAACCTCACGCAGTCCCTCTGCAAAACCCCACCCACACACACCCGGGACACAACTGTCACACATAACCATTCCTACACACACCTAGGCTAGAACAACCACCCCCACGCCCAAAGACACCTAGGCTATAAGATCCACTGCCACGCCCGAAGACACATGGGCCTCATCCCGAAGTTACTTAGGAAACTACCTTCCCGCACACACCAGGGCCATAACCACCACACTACCCCGCCCGACGGTTCTTGGGATAATAATGGACCTTAGGCCATCATAGCCTGCACGAAGATACTTGGGATATCTGGGAAAGGGAGCAGAAAAGGAGCTAATAACCAGCCACTAATAAAAGTTTTGGGAAAAACACCCACCCCCATTTCATGGGGGTGTTCGACACTAAGTGCTCGACTTGCGTGGGGAGAGAATAAGAAACACAAAACTATGAGTATGTATATAGGTAACAAGCACTCTCCCAGTTTTAGGTTTTTCAGCCAGCCTAAGGAACACAAACATCACTCAAGTCCGAGTCACAACTCATACCAAACGAAAACCCATTTGTCTCATCCTTGTTTTCATGTTCAGTAATGATGTTTAATCAAGTTCTTTACCTACTTGGGAAACTAGTAAGCATAGGCACAAGTCCGGGAATGAAAAAAGTCAAGCATTAACTACAACATCCACAATTGATTCTCTCTTAAATTCACAACAACCAAAGAAAACCCCAAGATACAGCCCCATGTCCAACATCCAAGAGCCAAAAGGGTTTCTCAACAAAAGAGGATCCCACCCCAATTCTTGATATAAACAAGGTAAACAACTGGTCTTAAAATTCACAACCACTGAAAGCATAACACAGAGGATCCCATCCCCAATTTCACAACCACAGAGAGTATAACAATAGGGGATCCCATCCTCTCCCATGTCTCCCAATCACTGACCCGTTAATGAAGAACAATCAAACAACTTCCACCAAGAAAAGTAGGCTCATGCCGGTATTTTCAGATTTATAAGATTTAACACACTCCATGGTTACAATTTCTGTGTGCTTTAACCGTGGATATCACAAAAAAAAAGGATTGATCTGGTTTCTTTCAATTTATCTAGATGAATGTAGTAATTAACCAAATTCCTTTACACAGCAAGGGTTCAAAACCAAAATACAAGTGATTTAAAACATCACCAGGGGTTCATTAGTACACAGAGAAAGACCACCAACGTCCATGATTTTCAGTAGGCGTAATCCGCACAATTCAGAAAAGAAGATCATAAAACATAGCAGCATCATCAATCACAGCCCCACTTAGTTCTTTATATAATCCATTCATTCTCTTTATTTAGGGTTTGATCATCTAATTCTAGAGAAAAAAAAGCATGCCCACCCTGCATGATACACAAAAGGGAGAGATGAATGGGAAATTCCCTACCTGTTGATCAACGATCAATGCTAAGGACTGGCGCGGAACTTCACGGATAACGATGCGGCTGGTCTGAATGAAAATCTGCTCATCTGAACGAAGGGTACTACTAGCACAGGTTGATCGAGAAAAGGAACCTCGGGAGAACCCTTTTAGTTTATAAAGGTCGGGGTTGTTTAGATAACAACGTGGAACTACGTAAGGAGCAGGGGTCGTGGGTTGACCATGCGGCTTCACACGTTATTAAATGGTCGTGTAGTTTAAACCTATGCACGCACTAGGTTAATCCATTAAATATTTATTTAAAACATTTATGGGCGCTACCGGGCTTTGAAACAAGCTTAAAGGGGTCAAAATAGGGTTTAAAACCCAATTTGCACATGTCACTGGAAAAACCCCGACAAGGTTGGGTGACACTGATCGGTCTCACCGATCGGTCGTGTAGATCGGTTGCACCGATTGGTCTCACTGATCGGTTGCGCCGATCGGTCTCACCGATCGGTCGCACTGATCAGTCTCGACGATCGGTCTCACACTGAGATGCTACCCCTTTATGATCTGGATTTTTGGGAACGTAAAGGACCCTGAGAGTCTAGGTCATCACACTTGAGATAAATACTCTTTTACATTGAAAAGAAGAGTTATTTTGGAACAGTATTTGTATAAAACCAGAACTAAAGTAGATAGTATATTAAAAATTAAATGACTTATTTTAGAAATATAATGGTTTCTAAAAATAGATTATAGGTTTTCCTTGTAAATAGTTAAGAATTTGATAAATTCTCTTGAATCGACCTTCTATTTCAGGAAGAATTCTTGAAAGATCCGTTTAAAACATATAACTCCCAAAAAATGAAAGTAGGATTATGGTCAGAACATGTGTACAGAACACTCACATAAAAATTATGATTAGTACATATGAATGGATTCTAATTTAATTTAGGTAAGTATGTAATAAAAGTAACTCGAATGAAAATGGATGTTCAGGTGGAAAACCTTTTCCTAAAGTCTGAATGTGTTCCACTCTTAAACATAAGGTCCTGGAATATGAAATTAGACTTATTAATAAATTAATTAAGAACATATTAGAGATGTATTAATATATTATTAATTTTATTAAGTTTATTTAGGTCCTTATTGATATGATATAAGATTGAATTTAGTCATTCCAGAGTGTTCATTTCCTTGGTTTTCATGATCGGTATATTTTTATATGAGTACGGATGTTCATGTGGAAAAGATATAATCATACAGAATTGAAATTCTATATTATTTATGAACATACAAAAGTGTTAATGGTTATATATATCATTTGTTTATGTGGTATGAGGATGAATCATTAGATGAAATATTAATGACAATCACTTAGATTATTTGGTGGTATTTGGAATATTATGAACTAGTTTTGTCATATGAATAAATATTATGTACATATAATGGTTCATGAATATTAATTAGGTTATAATAAATATATTATAGTCTATTTCAACAATAAAAATGGTTTCATTACTAGTAATGAAGTAGAAATTGAGGAACAAAACTTCATCATCCCTGAAGGTTGTAAATTGGAACCTCACGGACGATGATTTCATTTATAAAAGAGATAGAGAGAGTAAGAATATTGATAATGGTTATTATATTAACATGGTATAATTATAGTATATAAATGATAATGGAGTTATAAGGATCAATTATACATATTTGGTTAGGATAGAATAACAAAATAAGATAAATTGAAATGAAACTAAATGAAAAATAGAAAGATGCTTTACCTCTTGAAATAACCTCATTGATAACCTCCTTAAGGTAAGGGGTTTTGGTATTTTGGAAAGACAAAGAGATCTTCAAAGTGGGGAGTAACTAGGGAATGTTATTTGGGAAGAACATTGAGGATATCTGAGTCTAAAAAGAGTGAAGAGAAACGGGTAATGAGGATGGTATTTATAGTAGAGGAGAGGAGGGGTTTTACATTATTTTAATCATTATTTAAATATATTTTCTCAAGACTATGAATAGTCATGGTTTTTGTGATAAAAATAGTAAAGAGTGAATGGTAGTTTGAACCAACTGTTCTTACATCAGTCATGATTTCATAAATATTGTATTTAACTGATAAATTTTATATATGGAATTTTTCCATATTTCACTATTCATCAAAAATTTAGGAATTTTAAAAAAATCCCAAAAATTCACCCTAACCATTTTTCGATGCGTAGAATTAAAAAACGAACTCCATTTTCTGAAAATAATTTTATAAATATGGTTAATTTAATTTTTAAATAAAATCATACTTTATTCAAAAATTAACAATTTTAAAACAATAACTCATTTTATATCACCTTGAAAAATTAATCTAGATGTCATTATATTATAACCTTAAGAAAATAAAATAATAATATGATTTACTATTAATAAGGGACATATTACTATTCATATTATTATTCATTAGGGTATGTTACTATTAACCAAAAAAATCAATTTAGTTCCATCAGACTCCAAATAACTTATTGATCGCAACTCTAGATGACCATTTTACAAAATTCAAAACATGGTATACATGAAATTATGTTTAACGGCTAATTTATAACAAATTTTTTTTAGGGAATCATTGTTTCATGCATTCAATTTTTATTTTCAAAACCTTATGGTTTTGCACCGATTATGAAATTTTTTAATGTCATGCATCTTTTGACTACTTTTGATATTGATTCCAAAGTTTATGGTTATTTTTTTCATATGTAATGAAGTAGGAACCATATTTTTTATAACCACAAGATAAATATTGAATATTATTTCAAATGGTATTGACGAGATATATTATACCCATGGGATCCTTTACCTGAATATAACACATAAGAACATTGAAAAGAAATCTATGCAATAGTTGATTTCAAACAAACTCAACCTACCAATAGATTTTGGATTAACCCTTATACAATCATTATGGGGGATTTAAAATAGAATAAACTACATGGGTATTAAAACAATATTTTTAGATTATCTATTCCTTTTATTTTCACTATTATTTTTAATTTTCAATCACAGAAATTTTTCAGGTATTCTGATTTTGTTTTCAGGTTTCCATAAAGAAGTAACTAGGAACATAACTCATGGATATCACTATGAATATGTCTTGTTGTGTTACTCATTTATAAATAATTTTTTTTCGAAATAATATAATTTTTCATATAGAGAATATAAAATAACTTTTCAATAAAAAATGAAATATTAGAAGCTTATGTGTGAAGAAGTGCACAAATCTGTTTTGGATTTAATATCTTGTCTCTTGATCTTAATTATTGTATTGACTTAATAATATTAATTTGAGCCACAAATTTTATCCTTACAAATTAAAAACTATATTCAAATTTTAAGGATTTAAAAAAAATTATATTGATGAATTTATATGATTTATATATATAGTGAATCCCTTCAATTAAGGAATTATTAGGCTAGGAAAAAATTTGTAATTGCAAAAAAAAATTGAATAATATTTAAAACATTATTAACTTTTGTTTTTTAAATATATCATTAGAATATTTTACTTTGAGATACATAACACTTAATCGATCCAAAGAAAGCTTTAATATTTTAAGTCATTTGAGAATTATAGGAAAAAATAATTCCATACGATTAATTTTGATATTTAGGAAATAAATAAAAAATAATAATGAAATTTAAAAAATAAAAAAGACAATAAAGTGTATTGTCTAATTATTAAAATGAAATGGAAACCGGTACATGGGATATTTGAAACTAGATCAATATGGGATTAATTTACATAAAATGATGTAATTTTTATTATATCAATGATGGGATAAATAAATACATGGTATAAGTATATTAGGAATGATTAATTTATGAAAATTAACCTTAAAAAATATTCATCCAAATTAATTAAAAACTTTTAAAAATATTATAAACTGAAAAAGAAAATTTTTGAATTTATGTGTGATAGTGGATTAAATATATTTAGGGGACTATTATTTTTAATTATGAATGAATCCTTGAATCTAATTTATTCAGTTATGTGTATTTGAATCTTGGTATGATAATCCTTTTTTAAAAATCATTTTATTTCCCAAGAGATAAATGTTAATGATTCTGTAATTAACTTAGCCCATAACTTCATATATTTAATTTTTAAATTTAGTTTTATAAATTGATATAACTTATTATTTTATGATTATTTATCCCATATTAGGGGTAATGGGATAATTTTTATTTAATAGAAAACATTCCATAAGTTATTATTTTGAATATTTTATTAATCATGAAAAATATTTAAAAAATTCATATCATTTTTATGTGACAATTTAATAAGAATTTAAAATTTGATCATGAATTGGGTAACTTAATGGAAACTCTATTTTCTCCCTCACCATTTAGTTTAGTCTTTTTACAATAATGTATTCTCTATATAAATTGACATTTTCTAAAAAAAATCAGTATGATGAACTACATTTTTTCTTTGATGACCATGAGCTAAATCAATTTTTTATATAAAAGGCCTAAATGTAAATAATGGAGCATATTCATCAATATATATTTCAATTCAATGTATTTTCCCTAAAAATTACATCTATCCCCTGATTTTAATAAATTTACACATAAGTCAGTGGACTGAAAATTAACAATTTAATTTAACTAGTCTCGACTCTATTTAATTAATTTGGGGTGTGAAACACCGGACAAAAATAGAGGGGTTTATATTAGGATAATTTTTGTTCTTCATTTTTAAATCATTAATAACACTAGTATCTTCTCCAATCTATAAATTTTTATTATTTCTCTTTGGATGGGTACTCACTTGGATAGATCATTATATGTTCTAATCTACTATAAATATAGTTTTGTTTCTTTAATCATTGTATGATTCCCCTTTATTCGAGTTTTATAATGTTTCAATAAACATTGCTCTCACTTTTTTTCTCTATTACACTATTTTTTGTAGAACCCAAATATTTTATGATATGTCTCTTTTTAAAATTTAAATTCTTTGATAACTTATGTTGCACATAACATTAAGCTTAAAAATGATTAAATATTATTATTGGGACCTATCCATTAGAATGGCCAGAATAAAATATATTAAGTAAATTATTAAAATATTGTTTACACCTAATTATAAAAGGAATTCATTGGTTACCAATTAATTATAAATGAAAATAAAAACCAATTTAACCAAAAAGATGTGTTTTTATAAAAAATATATTTATTTATTTATGACCATAATGGAATTTTATCATAAATTTATCACTATTATTGACTGATTATATTTATATTTATATATTTCATATTAAATCTAGTATTTCTAAATCAATTCAATAAGTTTTATAGGTTTAAGATAGAAATAAATCCAATTCTATTCATCAAAAGATGTATTTTCTAAAAGATAATTTTACAAATTGTTAATGGATCAAATGATTAAAAATTAAATTTTGAAACTTTTATAAATTATATTTAACAAAATAAACTTTATTTTTTAATTCATATAGTTAAAAATATAATAGGGTGAAATTTTAGTGTATTTTTTAAAATATTTATTTTCCCATGAATAGTGAAAATCCAGATTTTTTTATAAATCATTCATTTTTGTGATTTTAATCGTATATTTATGATTTAAATAGTAACATAAACTATGAAAGTTTAAATAAAATTTGTATATCTTATAAATGAAAATATGGTATATTTATATCATGATATAAGTAAAAATTGTTTTAAAAAAGATAAATTATGTGTTAGTATTTCTGTAAGGAATAAATATCTATTTACAATTTTATAATTAAAACAATTATTTAAAATTAAAATTTATTTTCATAAAATAGATTCATAAATTAATATTTTTTATGTATTATGATTATAATATAATTTCATGAGTCCTTAATTAATTTTTCATAGTGTAATCAATTTGGTTATAATTTTAAAACCGGTATTTTTCAAGTAAATGATTACTTTAATTAAAAAATTAAAATTTTCAAATTTATAAATTTATTATCATAAAAGGGTTTCCATTTTTGAATTCTATACATAAAAAATTATTTTGGTAGATTTTTTATATTTCAATAAAATAGTTGATTTTTTTGTGAATATTGAAATATCTTAATTTATGGTATTAAACAAATACATGATTTATTGAGTAATGGATGATGTATGGCTGATAAAAGCCCATAATATCGAACTCTAATTCCCTATTTAGTGTATTCAGTCATGTTAATCATCACAATTTATATTCTTGAGCAGAAATAATAAACTAATGAGTTAAATGATCAAAAAACACTCATCTCCTCCCCTATAAATACTACCCCTCGCGACACCTTCTCTGCACATCTTTTGCAATGAAGCATTATTATATTCTTGTTATTACCTCTACCAAACCTATCCCCCATGTTTTGTTAATTATGGTCTGACTGAAAGACCATTTTCATGTCCCTTAATGAGGTTCTCAAAGATACAACACTCAAGAGGTAAAAAGTTCCCTCTCTCTCTGGCTCTCCCTCTCTTTCTTTCAATTTCATTTATTTCCTTATCCTTCCCTCACCTCCCCAATCCAAAGTGACAAGATAAAAATAGTATATTTTACAAACTATAACATTATTATGCTAGTTGTATATCAACTATCAATTATATTATCATCCCATTTTTATTCTAAAAATGAAAACATCATTCGTGAGTTGCTGATTTATCACTTTCGTGGATGATGAGTTTTAATTTTTAAATTTTCCCTTCAAGGATAGAAAAAAATCCATTTTAATAGATAAAACAGAATTTAATATATGTAATACAGATTTTTTAATGTTATAGAACTAAAATATATTTATAATATTAATTCAAAATATAAAAGTAGTTCATAATGATCGAAAAAACTCTAAAATAATCTAAATGGTTATCATTAATGCTTTATCAAATAAATCATCCTCATTTATAGAAAAAAATTATATATAAGACCATTAAATATCTTAAAGGTTCATTAATTAAATATAATATGAATTCTGGATAATTATCTCTATTCTAAATGATCTTTCATACATTTATACAATTAAACCAAACATGAAAACCAAGGAAATGAAAACTCTCAGACAACAAAATTGAATCTTATAACTCATAAAAAAAATCCATAAATGAACTAAATAAAAATATACTTAAAAAAACAAGTTTAACAGTTTATTAATTAAATTATTAATGTATCTAATTTCATAATATAGGATATTAATTAAAAGTGCAGAACACTTTGGGACATAAGGTAAGGGGTTTCTCATATCTCTTTTATTTCAATGAGATTTCCCTTATTAGCCAATTATTTCTTGTTTTTGGTGTATGTATACTTCCATTTGATATATAATAATATTAATATATTTATATTCATGGTATCAATTTTTTCAATTGGTTATTATTATTATTTGGGGTATATGATTCGATTGATTATAATATTGTAAGGGATTATCCCCAAATCCAAATTTTTCCTTCAGGTTATGTTTTCTCTCTCTTTAACCAAATATAATTCTTAATTATTCTTATGTACTCATCTTATATTCTATGTGTATAGTCCAAATATATGTATCAATCTCAATTATTCATTATTTTATGGTGAAATACATGTCTTATAAGGTTCCTTTTTCAATTCCTCCAGATAAGTAAGCCCGATTAAAGGGAACTTCCCAATTTATTACCCATTTTCAAGTACCATCCACAATCTATTTTAAGACACCATTATTTTTATAAAATAAACCTTTTTCCATGGAAAATATCTTTTTTCAATCCTTTTTTATACAAATAGTTATAACATTTTATATTTTAAAGACTCGTTTATATTTTTATTTAAACCACACTAAACTGGCCCTATTATAATGTTTCTTAAAGACTTTTTTATTTGTTTTCACTTCATTTGGACATCATTTATGTCTCAAAAATAATTTCATTATACTTCACTTTTATTGTATAGAATATACCTCTTTGCAATCAGATTTTATGAAACATACAAATGATTTTTCCAAAATAACTCTTCTTTGAAAAGAAAAAAGGGTATTTCCCTCAAAAAAACATCAATGATTTTATTTGAGTATTTTCATCAATTTCAAAACCCTCTATTGAATCTGTTTTTTAATTGAGATTGTTCTTTTATGATATTATCTACCATATTTTATTAAATATCTTCTGATCAGTTTGACTATGGATGTTCTATCATGATACCATTAACTATATTACTCAGAATGGTTAGTGATTATACTTACTAATTGGAGAAACTTATTTACCTCATGGATACATTGTTTATGTTTTACTAAATTCATATGAGGAATGTATTAGACTTTTTAAGTGATGGTCAGGTCCCTCTATAGCCCGTTGAATCATTAATAGGTCTTGTTAGACAAACTAGATTTGGAATTGGTTGAGCCCTTGCTGATTTATTTTCAAAAATGGATTTGGTAGAGGCCTTAACCATTTATTTTCAGATTTCTTGATTGATTCCTTGATGGTATGATTCAGATATCCAACATTATGGATTCCATCATTATGAAATTAATAATTGATAATCCTTGTGATTACAGGACATATAGAATATCCATGGTAAATTTTTTTTCTAATATGATTATTTATATGGCTTTATTCAATCACCTTTTATTCCTGCTATATTTCTCAATATTATGTTTCAGTGGTGTGTTTTTTTAATTAATCAAATTGATTTATTATTTATATTTACGATAGATTACACTATATTGCATACCCTTATTGTCCATCTAATCTCACCCCTTTACTATGTTTTATTTTTCCTAGGATGCAAAGATGTATATTATGAATGACTTCAGGTATAATCTAGTATTTTATATATGTTTACAATGGATGTAATATGTTATTTTTTTCTTTCAATATGTAATGAAAAAATGATTTTTGAATTTTTATTTTCCAAATAAACTAAACTATTCATTCCTTTGGGATGAGATCACTTATTCATAGTACCAATGTAATTAAGTAAGACACTAGCTCAAGACTATTAGGGTTGGGGTATTTACAATTTATATTAGTGGTAGGTTTAATATAAACCTTCTAAACTATATTTAGGAAACATAGATTAGGAAAAATAACCCTAATATATAATTTTAGGGTAAAAACATAAGAACATCCTATCATTTTGGTAAGGTATAGATTATGTGGGTCTTCCTAACAATAAATACTTGTTTAGATGCTACAAGTTGATATAGTTCTGTTACAGATGTACCTAGGGGTAATAACTTCAATAAGGTGCATTGAGACTGACATAAAATAACCCGGTACATGAAAATGGGTCTTAATGTACCCTTGGTTTGACACTCTCAGGGGATAATCATATAATAATTCACATTATGTTTACAAACTATTATGATGGATTTAAAAGTAAAAATGTCCCTATTACAACCATGTTTATGATTATGAGAGTAGCTATGCATAAATTTCTAATTTATTTTAAGGGTTGTTTTAGTTTTAGATTATGAAATATGATTCATATCTTAATTTAGTTAATTACATTATCTAGAAATGGAACCACACAGAATGAATGGGAACCTAACCAATGAACATGATCTGTATTGTAATAATGATCATATCTTAGATGGTCTTATGACACTATTTCAAAGAAAAAGTCTCCAAAACATTATCATAATATGAGGATATATTATTATGTACTATCAAGGTCTATAAATAATTATCCAAGTTTTATTACTTCAAAAGGAAGTAAGGGAAGAAGAGGATGATAGAGAAAATGATGGATAAAGGGAATAAGGGAAATAATGATTTTTCCCACATGTGACAATTTTGGAAGAAAAACACATTGGTACTTAATTGAAGGGAATGTGAGATTTATACAACTATAGAGAGAAGGACCACTAGTCTCATGATTTAAAACGAAAGAAATAATTTATCCAATGCTTTGAATGTATGGATATGAGGTACTAAGAAAATCAATGTTTCATGAGTTAAAATAATATATCCCAAAAGAGGATAATAGATCATGGATTGGCTAATTCTACTACTACAGACAAAGTGGAATGATTATTATGCATGTGTTTGGATTCAAGAATTATGTTTTGTGAGTATTTTATAAATAATTTTCTGGTTATAATAATCATGTGATATATAAGTATTTCACTTTTGTAATTATTCTTTAAGTAATTGGAAGCATGTGATGATTATCACCAATAATAAATAGAAGTGATTATGTTGTAAGTTAATCATTTTGAAAACACATGAATTAGGTAATATAATACTAAATATGTGCTAGATGTTGTGATAATAATAAATATATGTTTATGGGATCTTATTTGTGACCATGAAGGTGGTTAGTGATATTATGGTTTATGTTATGCCAGAATTATTAGTTTTTGGGATTTAATGACTTTATTTAACCACATGAGATTATACTCATAGAATAATTCATGGGTCATAAATGTTTAAAGGAAATTAAGTTATTCATATATTTGGTATGTGAGAATAAGATTTAAATTATTTGTGGAATCATGTGTTAAGTTGATTTTTGCAATTTTATGGTCGTCATTATTAATTTTTGTCTTTAAATTTGTATAGACATATTTTTATGATTCTTAAATTTAACTATATATGGAGTGGATTATGGATATTATTTATTATGAATAAATTATGATATATCATATGGGATAACCTATGAAAACTATATTGGTTTTAGTAAACATTTAAAGGGTGAAGAAATGACTTATGGATATTATGATTCATAAAAGTACTTTAGGTATAAACATTTGTCTTGAATAACCATCTCTAGATTTAAAAAATGAAGTGGAGATAAATCAATGTTCAACCAATGTATGAGTGTATGACATGGAAATGAATCTATTAAGTTTATTTTCTTAATTAATTTTTTGGATAGTAAAAGAAACCATCAACTCTAGGAAAATGATTTTATAACAAAAATGTTGTTCTTAATTTTCCTTATGAGAAGTCAATGGTATTTTAATGAATCACAAATTTATAATTTCTTAATGGTTGAATTTATAATTACCATTTTTCTATCACTATCCATAAAAACTTGATAGTTAAATTTATCTTTCATGTACATATTATTATGAATTTTCTCTTATTTTGGAATTTTAGTTTTTTGGTGACATTCGCATTTCTCTTTACCTTTTTTAAGAGGATGTTTTATAAAACATTTATACAATATGAGATTTCCACAAAGGAGTTTTCAGATTTCAACATTTAATTTATTTTATTAAATTTATATTTTTGAGGATGAAATTTATTAAATTAGGGGAGAATGTAACACTCAAATATTTTATGGTAAGTCTCTTTATAAAATTTAAGTTTTTTGATAGCTTATGTTACACAGAACACAGAGCATAAGAAAATGACTAAATATTATTATTGTGACCTAAGAATTAGAATGGTAAGAATAATAAGGATTAATTAAATTATAAAAATATACTTTTAACATGTTTATAAAATGAATTCATTGGTTACCAATTAATTAGAAAATGAAAATAAACTCTAATTGAATATAAAGGATGTGTTTTTATAAAAAAAATATTTATGACCATAATGGAATTTTATCTTAAATTAATCACTATTATTGAATGATCATAATAAAATTTATATATTACATATTTCATCAAATATTTTTAATTTAAATAAATTTTTTTATAGGATTAAGATAATAATAAATCCAATTTTATGTATAAAAAGTTATATTGTCTAAAATGTGATTTTACTGTATTTTAGTGGAAAACATGTATAAAAACTAAATTTTTAAACATTTATAAATTCAATTGAACAAAATAAACTTCATTTTTAAAATCATAGTGTCAAAATTATCTTAGGATAAACTTTTTCTATTTTTCAAAAAATATTTATTTTTTGGTGAATAGTTAAAAATCCTGATTTTTTTAAAATACAATCATTTTCATTATATTAATAGTATATTTATTATTTTAATATTAACATAATCTATGAAAGTGTATTTAAAAATTTGGTATCTTATATATCAAAATATAACATATTTATATAATGGAATAAGTAAACAAATGTTATAAAAATTGTAAATTAGGTATTTGTATTTCTATAAAGTGTAAATGTTTATTTATAATTCTATAATTAATATAATTAAATAAAATAATTTTTTTTCAAAAAATAGATTCATAAATTAATATTTTATTTTATTATGATTATAATATACTTTTTTGAGACCTTAATTAATTTTTCAAAGTGTCATAAAATCAGTTATAATTTTAAAATCGGTATTTTTCAAGTAAAGGATTATTTTAATATAAAATTAAATTTCTCATATTTAGAAAATTATTCTCTTAAAATTTATTCAATTATTAAATTCTACATGCCAAAAAAATTTTAGGGTAAATTTTTTTACTTTTTATAAAATAGTTCAATTTTTTGGTGAATAGTGAAATATGGTAATTTACGGTATTTAACAAATACATGATTAATTGGGTCATGGATGATGTATTTCTTATTTAATCCCATAATATAGAAAATAATTATATTTTTACTATTTTTAGTCCTGGTAATCATCTCTATTTATAATCATGATACAAAATAATAAACTAATGAATTCAATAATAAAAAAACAACCCTCTCCTCCACTATAAATACCACACAACACCACCCATTCTTGTCACACCTCCAAAAGCTTCGATATTGCTTAATTTCTTACCATTTCCACTCCAAAACCTCTCCCCCATTCACTGGTATTTTTTGTCTCACCAAAATACCATTTCTATCTCCCAAAAGGAGGCAACCCTCAATAGGTAAACCTTCTCTCTCTCTCTCCCTCTTTCAATTTATTTTCTTTTCTCATCCATCCCTCACCTCCCCTGTACAAAGTGACATGATAACTCCAGTATATTTTATATGTTGTATTTTTATTATTTTAATTTTATATCAACCATCATTTATATTCTCTTCCTAATTTTATTCTATGAAATAAAACATCATCTGTGAGGTGTCGATTTACCGCCTTCGTGCACGATGAGTTTTATTTCAATTTCAACATCTAGGCTATCCATAAAAAAACATTGTGGTTAAACCAGATATTAATATATGTACTAAAACTTTTTTAATTTTTTATAACCATTATATATTCTAAATTATAATTTATATTAAGAAAAATAGTTCCTGATGATCGAAGAAACGCCAAAAGAATCTAAATGGTTATCATCGACGCCTTATTTAATGAATCATCCTAGTATCTGGAAAAAATTATATATAAGAACACTCCATCTACTCTACGAATATGAATAATATATTATTTCATTTCTGAATATCTATTTCCATTTTACATGAACATTCATACATGTATACAAGTGAACCAATCATGAAAACCATGGAAACAAACACTCCTGAATGACAAAATTGGATCTTTTAACTCATCAAAAAGACCATAAATAAGATTAATAAAATTATTATAAATCAATTAAGTTTTTAATAAGTTATGATTAAAATTATTAATTAATTTAATTTCATTATCCAAGACATTATGTACAAGTGAAGAACACTTTCGGACATAATGTAAGGGGTTTCTCATCTCAATTTTATTTTTTGTGTGATTTCCCTAATTCACCACTTACTTGTTGAATTTAGTGTACATATGCTGAAATTTAATATATAATATCATGAATATATTTATCTTAATGGTATTAAAATTTTCATTTCTTTATTATAAATTTTTGGGTATATGATTCGATTGATTATAAAGTGGCAAGGGATTATCCCTAGACCCCCATTTTTCCTTCATGTTACGCTTTCTCTCTCTTTACCTCAATTTAATTATTAACTATTCTTATGTAATACTCCTAAATTTTTTTTATGTTTAAAATATATGTATCTATCTAAATTATTCTTTCTTTTATAAGGAAATACATCTTTTATATGGATCAATTTTCAATTCCTCTCGATAAGCAAGATCTATTAAAGGGAACTTCATGATTTCTTACCCATTTTCAAGTACCATCCAAAATATTTTTAAGACAAAATTATTTTTATAAAATCACTAATTTTATCATAAAATATATCTATGTTAATTAATAGTTTTATAAAAATATTTATGAATTTTTCCATTTTATAGACACTTTTATATTTTATCTTAAACTGCACTAAAGTGGACCATTTCTAAAGTTTCTTAAAAACAATTTTTACATGTTTTCAAATAATTTGGACATAATATATTCCTCAAAAATAATTTCATTTTCCTTCCCTTTTATTTTTTAGGACATACATGTTTTCAATCTCATTTTTGACAAATGCAAATGATTTTCCTAAAATATCTCCCCCTTGTAATGTAAAAAATGATTTTTCTCTCAAGAATTTCTCAATGATTTTATTATAGTATTTTCATCTATTTCGATGCCCTATATTTAATATTATTCATAATTGGTATTTAACTTTTATGATATCATCTAACATATTTTATTAAAATTTTTCTGGTCAGTTTGACTGTGGATGTGTTATATTGATACCATTCACCATATTACTTAGAATGGTTAGTAATTATGTATACTGATTGGGTAAAGTTATTTACATTTCATATATATTGTTTATTATTTACCCAATTCATATGATGGATGAATATGACTTATTAAGTAATGGTAGGGGCCCTCTATATCCCTGTAATGCAGAGACAAGCCTCATAAGACAAACCAGATATAGACTTGGATGATGACTTGCCAATTTATTTTCAGAAATGAATTTATATTAGGCCTTAACAATTTATTTTCATATGTATTGGTCGGGGCCTCGATAGTATGTTTCAGATTCCCAACGTTATGAATTCTATCATTATGATATTTTTAATTTATAATCCATGTGATTATTCCACTAATAGAATATCCATGGTTAAGTTTAATTATCAAATTATTATTTATATGCATTTATTCAATAAGATCTTATTCTTTCCATATTATGCTCAAGATTATGTTTTAATTTCATGGGTTTTAAGTAATCGAATTTACATATTATTTATATTTATGATAACTTCTACTATATTTCTTAACCTTACCAAGTGTCTAAGAACACCTATTTTTTCTGTTTTATTTTTCCCCAAGATGTGAATATGTATATTATGAATGACTTTTAGGGATAATCAATGAGTTAGTGGATGTTTCCAATAGATTTTTATGTTTTTTATCATTTAAATTTTTAATGTAATAATTATGTTTGAATTTGGTTTTCTATATATACTAAACTATTCATTCATTTTGGATACGATCTCTTGTTCATAATAGTAATGTAATTTATTAAGGCACCAGCTTCAGGCTACTGGGGTCAGGGTCTTTACATATTCTCTCTCTCTCTCATTATCTCTCTCTTACTTTCCTTCTCTTCATCATAATAACTTAAACTAATATGGTTACTAAAAAATAGTTTCGTGTACTTGGGGGGGGGTGTCCTCACAGTGTTTTAAACTTCACACTTTATAATTTTTCAAGATTATATTCTATTTGGGGAGAGGGAGAGATAAGTGATATGGTATGGTGTGACGGTTTTCCACCAATCCATGGAATTACTCAAGAAATCATCACATTTTTTAGAAAATATAAATATATTTGAAATTATCTTAAGCATTAACTTTATATTATTGATTTTACTATGAAAATTGATTGGAATATAAAATTATGTATCCATGTAATGGTAGGTTTTTCTTACTCAAATATGCTTATTCAATAATCATGACCACTAGAGGAGGTTATCCTTGGTGTGGTGACTAGATATACTAGGAATTAAAACTTTCTCACATAATGTAGTGTATAGTAGTGTTGTATGATTACATTTATTATAAAATATTATCTAGAAAATAAATAATGTATACTAATGGAACAAATAAAACCAACCCCAAATACCATGTTCTTGCTCACTTAATTCATTATGTTATAATTTTCATCTATAAGTTTCATTACAATATATAATTAAAATTAAGAATCCCCAATTAATTTCATATTTCATTATTAATATTTAGAAATTTTGATAAGATGATATTTATTAGTTAGTGAATTTCTATAATGGATCATAATTAAAGACAAAAATTATGCCACATTAACACGTTATAAAATGTATATGACATTTTTTACCACGAGATTAGTAGAGTTTCACTAATCATGTCTTTCAGAACAAAATATTATATCACATATATATTAGGGTCAATTTAATATCATTAAATGAATGGGAAACATAATTCTAAAATAGAACATCTTGAATGAGGATTCCCATAGTTTTTTCTATAAATATTGCATCAAAAATATAGAAATCTTATACCACATGGAAAATAAAACACTATTTTGAATAAGGAATATAATTATAATATGTAACATATTATAGATTTTAGAATTTTCCTTAAGGATATATAAATATTAAAACTAATAATGGGTGTCATATGAAATCCTAAATGAGGAACAAGATTAAATAGAATCTCAATGCCACTCAATTGGGGATGAAAATAATGTAAAATATGACCTATGGAATTTGAATTAGGTGAAAAAAAAAGTTAACATTTATTTCATTGATGGATAAGAAAAATAATTCTAATGATGTACTCTAGATCTTTTTTGTGTGTATGGTATGGTTCCCCATAATGGAAAAACTCAGTCCAAGGCAATAAACATGTATTTTTCCTATAGTTGTTTATACCATGTGAGATTACTAAAGATAAACATATTAATAATATAAATTATATGTATATGGTAACATTTATATCCCATATTAACTGTACAAAAATATTAACCAATGTTTAATTGATTTTTAGGAATAAATACATAAGAATCAGATTTTCAACATGTTTAAACATTTCACTATAATTAAGAAATTTTAGATACCCTTCTGAAATTATAATTCATTATAATCATATTCAAAACTGAGTAAATATAATAACAATGAAGGGGTCATCTAAAATTATTAATAAAGGAAAAAACTCATAAAAACTCATCAATGGTTAGATCATAAAAATATTAGAAAACTTAGTCATGTGGCAAATATCTTATTAAAATAATATAGAATAATAGGATATAGCTATAATTCATGATATAAGTATTTTTAAAATAAAATTAACAAACAAGTATTATAGGATAATATTGTATGATAATATATATGATACATGGAAAATAATCATAGTAATATGATAGTAAACGTATCCTTTCATAGAAACATGACATAACAAGGTACAATAGAACTATCATACTTATTCTGAAAGGATTGCCTTAATTAGTCACTCACTCAAAACCACTATTGAAAAAAAAATATTTTCTCCAGGACATATATCATGTTATTTAAATCCTTAACTAATGTATTAAGGGGAAATGTAGTATCATACACATTAAAAATATATACATACATTTTCCCCTTGATATAATTTATTCGCCATATTATAAAGAACCCACTGATAGAAAATTTGATTCATAATATCACTACAATTGTAAAATAAAAATTATCATCATGTATTTTATTTGTTGAAACAAAAAAAATTAAACCAATATAAGAATTAATAAGGAATTTAGAGGGTGATTAAGAAAATATCTCTTCAAGGAGGTGATTACTTTAAAGATAAAGAGGATAGTGGATTAGAAACCTTACAAAGTCATTATAAAATTTATGCACTTTTTTCAAAAAGGAAGAGTATATGAGTGACATTTGAATATTTTATTTATATATAAGTTATATTAATTAATTTACAAAAAAATATTTTCAATAAATTTCAATGAATAATACTTTAAAAATACATAATTATTTTAATATATAATATGTAGTAGAAGATAAAATGTATGATCGATAATGGAAATCAATTAAATAATTTTATAAATTGCAATTTTTTAAAACCACTATGTAAAATGATTATTTTATCACTAATATTAAATATCAAAAGTAGAAATGTCAACATCACTAGATATAAAACAGATTTGAATTTCCATATAATAAAGGATAACATTTGTTGGGGGGGTGAATATATACACTGAGGAAAATTTTATCATATTTGAAAGGATTGGTTATATTCTAAACATAATGAAAATGTATGATGAATGAATTAAATCAATTTTATTCCATTTATAGAAATTAAGAATATAGTCAAAATATAATCATAGAAAATAATAAACCTCTATTGTAAACTCTAAATAAATGAGGAAAAATTATAACCCAAGAAAAGAAGTTGAGTAATGAAAACCCCCTTTATGATTTTTTATCATTCATATCGAAAACCTCTAAAAAGTATAACATGATGTGGATTTATAGGTAAAATAAATTATTTTATAATTATATCAAAATACAACTATGTGTAATATATATACCATAATCATAAAATTGTTGTTCATTGTGAATCATATCATAAAGAATGTACATTGAGTTGCGGGAACCCTTTCAAAAAATTATAATTAACAAATTACATTCCATTTTAAAAGTGTTTTATGTGATGTAACAGTAAATATCCATTAAAATAGAAATACACTCTAATAATATCTTATATATTAATTTAATCAACCTATTTAAATAATTTTCTTGAATAAAAAGTATAACTCAGTGAAAGGTTGGTGTTAGGAGAAATCATTATAGATTTATAACATTTGAATAAATGTATATTGAGAGAGACTAAGTTTTCTAAATATAAAATTAAATGAAATAATTAGTAATTGAATATTGATATAATAATTAACATTGGAATTATATGTAACATATAAAATAGAAAATGTTAATAGTACCACATGTGTCTCAAAAAGAAAATTTGAAATGAAACCCTTGGCTTCTATTCTTATTTAATATAACACAATCTAAACAAATATATAATAAAAAAATTTAATGAAACATATGAAAAATAATTTAATCATATATAATACCTTTTATATACATTAATAATAATAAATTATTACAAATATATTAATCAGTTATAGTTCCTTTAATCTTAATACTTTCAGGTAAGCACTGTATTTATAATGTCAATCCTCTATCATTGATTCCAATTTTATCATTCATTAATTATTTGTGTTACTATAAAATATGTATTATTGTTATATATAATGATATAATTTCATTCAATTAGAGTTTTTATTATAGTTCATCGATATTAAATGTATGTCATGTTTTCTTTGTTAAATTTTAATGAATAAATAGTTGTATACTAACAATAAGAAAAAAATTAATATATCATTTCCAAAACCAAAAACAAAAACTATCATCTCATTTTTTCTATTAATACATGTTTTTATGTTTCCATAAACATCCCTCGTTGGATATTAAAACATTTTTCATGTAGATACTTAAACCAACCAAAATAAGAACAGTTAAAACTAATTGTTGGGTATGGTTATAAAAGTGATTCCTTTGGATAATATTGTTATTATAGAATAAAAATGATATTATTTGAATTTTATTTAAGGGTTTTAATTTTATTTTTAGTTTTTTAAAATATTTTTTTACTAGATATATAGAAAATGAAATACATTACTTTATTGAGGTTATAGTATTCATGTACATAGTAATAATGCTTTAATTTTATATAGAATGGTATAAGCATATAAATTTTTTTACCATTCCCTGAATCATAATCATTGTATAAATGATAAACTATTTTTTTAAATACCCTTTTATAACCCACCATGAATGTATATTTTGAAAAATATAACAATTTATTCATGGATGTAATATTATGAACATATGCTTGAAAACATTTTATTTTCATAAAAGGAAAATAGGGATTCATATAGAAAGATTATACTATAAATTGAGCAACATTTCAGTATATAGATATTACTTATGAAAATCATGTTTTTTTAAAGATATTTTTGGAAGAGAAATACCAATATGTTAAAATATTAGAGATTAGATTGTATGTATGTTGGGGACATGAAATTTATATTGAAGTATTTATTTGAAATGGAAAAAAATGAAAAATTAATTTAAATACATACATATGGATGAGGATTAGGATTCTATGGGATGACAAAATGGGTATTATATCCATATGAATTCAAATGTTTTATTTCCCTTAAATAAATGGTTTAAATCCCCTTTCAAAAGTGGAGGGAGTATCATTTTTGTAAATATCATTTCTTTATATAAAAAGAAAACATGTTTTGTATAGATAGTTGACTCCAAAGTGGAAAATAATATATAGATGAAAACCTTTTTTCAAGGAACACCTCATTCATTCATTTTAATACATGTTTTTAACATGTTTTAGTTATTACCCAATCATTAAAACCCTTCAATTTTTTTTTCAAATTTTACCATGGTATCAAAATATTTATCATTGGTAATAAATTTTAATTATCAAAATTTATATTGTACTGATAAAAATAATTGAAATATTTATTTTAAAATATTAAAATAGTTTTTTTATAAAATTATATTGTTTATAAAATTAATTTTAGTTTTACATATGATAATTTACACAATCCTTCTTAGAAAAAATGATATTTTGGAATAAAAATAATGTTTGGGTTAAAATTTTAATTTTTATGACTATAAAATTAATTGAATTTTTTAAAATAAAAATAATAATTTGGAATTTAAATCGTAAAAAACTTAATTTCACCATCACAATAGTTAGTTAAATGAAAATCCCCAAAAATAATTAATAAAAAAACTATTTAAATTAAAAAATGTAAAACATATGTTTTATAAATCAAACATAGTATATTTTAATGCATTATTGTATTCCTTAAATTTATCTATCTCTAATTAAATTTTTTATAAATTTCATCATTTTTTCTATATGATGATAATTTCATAAGATTTATAGTAATATTGAGAAAGGCGGTTTTCACTAATCACCTAAAATTCAAAATATTTTATAAAAAACAAAAAAAATCAACATTGGATAATATTATAATGATGAACCAAAAAATGAATTTAATTTTTCATAATCATATTTTAAAATCATAGAATTAATTTTTTAAATAGAAATAAAAAATAATTACAATGGTTGTTATTTGGAAATTAATTTTTAAAAACTACCTATTTTTATACTTATTTTATAGAAATTAAAATTTAAAATTATTGCTAATATATTTTATTATAATTTAAATTTAACTTTTTTAGTTACTTAAAATATAAATTTATATTACATAAAGTTATATTTTATAAAAATAAATGTTTTGTGTGTGTAGAATGATTTTATTACTTATTTAGATATAATAATTGAATTTCATTACTACATTAGTAATAAAAGTGAAATATGTGATCCTGTCATATATATTTATATATACTTAATTTCATGACTATTAATTATACATTGTAATTAAACATTTATTATATAGTGAATAAATCTATGTTAGTAAAATGATTTGTGGTTTTTCTGGTGTTGTATTTAAGAAAGGCTATTTAACTTAACATTATTTTAAGGAATAAATTCATACTAAATTGTCATATCGTTACTAATAGATAATATAAGAGAATGTATTTTGGTCGAAGATGCTTATTTTTTTCATTACAAAATATGGTTTCATGAACATTAATATGTAGAGGTATCCCTTTGAGTAAAAAGTTTATTTTCAATATCCATGAAAGCTTTATGAAGTCTCAAAACATTTTACAAAATATGTGTTTCAAAGATATAAAATATTAAATAGTTTGTAAGAAAATTTCAATATATGAGTAAAAAAATGCTGCATTATTTAAGGATAGTTAATGAGATTGGAGAAAGATGATGACTATTATTGTGTCTAAAATGAATAGTACATACATCCCTATGATTCATATAACAAAAGGACTCCTACTATTTTTATATCTTATAAAGGATATCCCCAACATCGATCTAGATCAAATGCATTGGAGGGGAATTTATGTCATTTAATAAAAGAATATAAGTTGAATAGTTATAAGTAAAATATTTTTGGAAATACCTCAGAGAATATCCGAATTTGAATATGGTGACCCTAGGGTCCATGATTCTTTATGAAAAAGGGAATTTAATCCTAAAGAATGGCTTGAATTTTTATTCACTCTAACATGAATCTGAATCTCGTGCAATGAAATCAGGTCACATTAAATGGATGAATTTTCATTTTATTTTACTTTAGTGTTTTAGGGATTTGGATCTATAAAATATAGATCATTTTATTTAGGGAATCATGTAGTAGGTTTATTGAATATATTAATCTTGTGTAATATGAAATTTCTCTATCTCTATATTGAACCTTTGGATGAAAACCCAATGTGAATAAATGGGTTCAAACACTGAGATAAAGTGATGTTTTTTTTGGATTAAAACCTTTGACCTAGATTATAGATCATGGTTTCATTGGGAATCTTGAAGTAAAAGGAATCAGGACATACATTGTATTGATAAGTGGTAAAATTTAGTCATATTTTAGGTGAACTGTGATAGTAGGGATGTATAATGTATCAAGAACCATTGAATCCATGAGGAATGAAGAGGGTGTATATGTAGATAGATATAACACATAGGGGATTGATATTTTTTAGTTGGATCATACAGAATAATCAAATACATTTAGATTATGGTGATGTAGATTTGACTATATGACATAATGTTTGACATCATGTTATAAGGTCTCAACGTTTAAATCCTTGATTCTATGGATTTATTGACATATAATAGGTCAATGGAAAAACACAATTATTATGAGTGATATTACATAGATCATAATCATATGTAATTTAATTTTATTACAATTAGAGTGAAATTCTCTGATAAATTCAAAATCATGTTTGATGTAATATTTTCCAGGAATTTTAACATCTCTGATGAATTAAAATTTTCTGCAATTTATGGTCAGATTAATAGGACTGGTCTACAGTTGTTCTATCTTAATTTGGATTGGGGTAAATATTAAATTTCTTATTGAACATAAAGTAGATGTTGAGGGAAAATAAAATTTTAAATAAGGCCCAATAAAATCTAGACAAATTTCGGATTGGAATAAAATATTTGGTTTATCAAAAGATAGGTGATTTGGGAATCACTAGGTATCCTGTGATGACAAGAATTATTCCTGAACAAGTCCTTAAAAAGTATCTCTATATTTAGAAGGATATAATATATTGGGATAATTTTTGGAATTGAAATGTAGTTGTGTATATCTTTCAGGATGCTGCAATGTATATAGCAGAAATATAAATTAGGACGCATGGGGTTCTTAGAATTAATTATCCCTTTGTAGATATATATATTCTATGTCTGAAGGGTGGTGGTGTTTATGAGAACCATAGTGATCTAGTTAAAGTTAAACATAATACAAATCAGTGAAGTACACACCAATATAGAACAAACAAGGCATTCTTAGAATATATGATTGGGCCTAGGAAAAAAAATCAAGGTGTAACTACATGTACCAAAATAGTATGAATCATGATATACATTGTTCGATTATTGTCGATGAAAATCATATTATTTAAGATTGATAAATGAAGTGAGGAATATGAATTTATAGTTCTTACATATATTCAACCCTTGTGTAAGGATAATGGGTATCACAAAAGGTAGTCTAAATTACTTTGAAATTATTAGTATGGTAAATAATATATCGTACCATTTATCATCTAGAAACAATGACTCATATCCCATATTGTATAATTTCATGTAGCTGGGACTAACGAATTATGCAGTTTTTCATTGTATAACTATAATGAAATGTTATAGTATTTATTATCATGTCGTTGGAGCTTATGAAATATATATAATATCGTAATAAAAATAGGATATATTTGAAATTTAGTTTATAATTATTAATATTAGTAATATGTGTTAAGAATTTTATATTCATAAATATTTGATTTATGTTTCATAAAATTTATAGTAACATAACTCTATCATGTGGGATATATAGTTTATAAGAATAAAACAAGGACTTCGGTGAATTAATCCTTAAATTTGAATATTTATATCCTAAAAAATTATTCATTAGAGGAGATAATGATACACTCCCTATCCATTTTGATCAAGGAATATTCTCCATTGCAGTAGACCTTTTGTATTCCTGTGAGGTTCCCCACATTTTGGATATATATTTTGTGTATTATTCCTCGGTATCAATAGATTTAACAAATCCAATACCTTAGTTTCTTAGAGAAATTATTGAATATGAACATTCATGTAAAATACATATGTGACATGGTTCTATTATATTTCATTCTATATGTATTTTGTATTACATTTTTTCAATGAGGTAGTTAAACTGATCAAGCTAAATATATAATTGTCCATATTTAGATAATTTATTTTTTACTGAAATGTAATGAAAATGTAAATGAACCAAAAATAAAACAACTGAACCAATAAAATAAAAGTAAAAATATGGTGTTACATTAAAATTAGTGTCCTATGAGTCTTAATAAAATAACAAAGCATATTGGATCTCGTCAATAAAAGAATCACTATCATTCTATTACATCTTCTGAAGTATTTTAGATAGGGAAAAGATAAAACAATTTATCTATCCATTATCTAGTGCATGGTAATAGGATGATAGGTGTGACTAGACATTTTATTCCTAATATAGATTCACTAACACATAAATATTAAAATTTGATCTATTGTATTTCAATATTGTGTGAGGGATACAACATCTACTAATAATATTAGTTTTCAGGATACTGATAATATCACTTTTCTTTACTTACATCATATATATAGCATTTGGTAAAACTATAAAAATGTTTTTGGAAATAAGGATATTCCTTTACTCCCAAGAGGTAGCTGGGGATGTATACCTATGAAAAATATTCTTTATATTAAAAAAATAAGGTTTATTTTATCATGTGAATCAGTTCTGGGTTTTTCTGGTAAAAATTACCTTGCATCAGACAATAACAATGTGAAACCATATAATTCAATTGTAGTAAGTCGTTATTTTATCATAGTGAAATTATTAATATAAATAAAAATTTAATGTTTCATTCAAGAAAAAATTTAATTTGATAGGATGAATATGGATTTTGAACATACTATTTCAAAATTATCCAATAATGAAAATTTTAAATTTACCCTTAGAAATATGTTTCTATTAATAATTTAAAATTTAGTATTTTTTTAATCCAAATTTTATTGATAATAATTTTCTATGATATAAAAAATTAATATTATATACATTGTAATTTTGAATGAAATAAATTCTATATAGTTTGTATTTATAAATGGGAATTTTTTAAAAAATTGGTTTTATGTGAAAAAGGATTTTTCATTTTAATTAATTGATATAATAACTAATGAGGGAACAAATATGGAAAATATAGAGGAAAATAATGATGCTTACATGCTGATGGGGTTTTTAAATCTTCCAACCATTGTCTCTATGCCTCTGTTCACTATTATTCAGGGGTTTTGGGGTGCTGATATTTGAGGAATCTGCATATCCAAGTGTCATAATTTTACCTAACCTGTATAGATTCCCGGACTTTTTGAACTCTGTTCTGCTTCTTGAAATCTCTTTCAAAGATGTTCTTTTCCAGCCTCATGCTTACCAGGATTCAGGGGATGTTCTTTCCCTGAGGTGCCTCTTGGGCTAGTGTCCTCCATGGGGGTTTTTTTTATAAATGGGTTTTTTTTAATTTTGTTTTATAAAAAAGGATTAGGGTTATCGATATTTATAAAAATGGGTCTCAAGATTCGTGAACCCTATTCATGCATGTTTTTCATAGAGATATGCATGAACGGGGTTCACGCATCATACGCAGTCGTGATAAACGATATGTGAACCTCGTTCACGCATATCCCCCCACCAGGAATCGTGAACGTGGTTCATGCATCCTTTGTAAACATTATGAAGGATGTGTGAACGCCGTTCATGCATCATATAGAAAGTTTTAATTTTTTAATTTTTTTTATTTTTAATTGTGAAATTTTGTTTTTATTTATTTTTTGTTTTGTTTTCTTTATGTATACATAAATATATATAACAAAAAAATTAGAATAATTTATCTTCTATTTAATATCCAGCAGCACTATTATTACGACAGACTGGATTCTAATAGAGAACCTCACCCAAGGCTCTCTTTTATAAGAGGGCTTGCCTGGGAAATGATTCTTCATTTCCGATGCGGGATTCTGGTTCTCCCTTTCCTGCACAGAACATTTTGCATTTCTGATGTGGGATTTTGTTTCAAGTACGTGACTTTGAAACACTATAAAATAAAAACTATAAGACCAATATAAATGAAACATAAACATGGATTAAACATATAAAAAATTGTTGAAAATAAAAAATCGTAAAAAAAGTTGATGAATAATCATTTATAAGCATTGAAAACCACAAACTTGAAACTTAAAAATGTTTCAAGTACGTGTCTTTAAAAGACTATAAAATTAAAACTACAAGACCAATATGAATAAAAGTTAAAACATGGATTAAATATATAAGAAATAGTTTAAAATATATGAATTTCATAAAAAATGTTGATGAAAAATAATTTATAAGCTTTCAAAACCATAAACATGAAACTTAAAAACGTTTCAAGTACGTAGCTTTGAAAGCCTATAAAATAAAAACTATAATACCAATATAAATGACAATTAAAACATGTATTAAGCATATAATAAATAGTTAATAATTAGTTAGTTAATTAGTAATATAATTACTAATTTTATAATAATTAGTTAATTAGTAATATCATTATTAATTATATATTTATTACTTAGTAATATAATTATTAATTGTATAATAATTATTTAGAAATATAATTTTTAATTATATAGTAATTAATTAGTTAATTAGTAATATAATTTTTAATTATTTAATAATTAATTATTTAATTAGTAATATAATTTTTAAATATTATTATAATTATTGATTATAAAATTAATAATAATATTACTAATTAACTAACTAATTATTATATAATTAATAAGTAAAAATTATAATTAATAATTATATTAATAATTAACTAATTAATTATTAAATAATTAATTTTTAATAATTTATAATTGTATTGGTAATTAGTTAATTAATTAGTATATAATTAATAATTGCTAATTATAATTAATAATTACTTTACTAATAATAATTAATAATTATATTACTAATTAATAATAATTATTATATTACTAATTAACTAATTATTTATTATATAATTAATAATTATATTACTAATTAACTAAGTAATTATTATATAATTAAAAATTAAAAATTAAAAATTAAAATGAATAATTATAATTAATAATAATATTACTAATTAACTAATTAATTATTATATAATTATTAATTACTAATTATAATTGGTAATTATATTACTAATTATAATTAATAATTATATTACTAATTAACTAATTAATTAGTATATAATTAATAATTAATAATTATATTATAAATTAATTATTGTATAATAAATAATTATATTACTAATTAACTAATTAATTATTGTATATCATTATTGATAATTAACTAATTAATTATTGTATATTTGTAATTAATAATTGTAATTAATATTTATATTACTAATTAACTAATTAATTATTATATAATTAATAATTAGTAATTGTAATTAAAAATCATATTACTAATTATAATTAATAATGACATTACTAATTAAATAATTAATTATTATATAATCAATTATTATAAAATTAATAATTATATTACTAACTAACTAATTAATTATTATATAATTAATAATTAATGACTAATAATTAATAACTACTAATTATAATGAATAATTATAATGAATAATTATAACAAATAATTATAATTACTAATTATATCACTAATTAATTAATTTTTTATTTCATAATTAATAATTATATGGCAAATTAACTAATTAATTATTATATAATAAATAATTAATAATTATAATTAATAATTATATTACTAATTTACTAATTAATTATTATATAATTATTAATTATTAATTATTAATTATAATGAATAATTATGATTATTAATTATTAATTATTAATTATAATGAATAATTATAATTAATAATTATATTTCTAATTAAATAATTGATTATTATATAATTATATTACTTATTAACTAATTAATTGTTGTATTTTAGTAATTAATAATTAATAAGTAATAGTTATATTAATTATTAACTAATTAATAATTATATTACTAATTAACTAATTAATTATTAACTATTTCTTATATATTTAATCCATGTTTTAATTTTTATTTATATTGGTTTTATAGTTTGTATTTTATAGCCTTTCAAAGCTACGTACTTGAAACGTTTTTAAGTTTGAATTTGGTGGTTTTGAAAACTTATAAATTATTTTTCAACAACATTTTTTACGAAATTATTTTATTTTCAACTATGTATTATATGTTTAATCCATGTTTTATGTTTCATTCATATTGGTCTCATAGTTTTTATTTTATAGTCTTTCAAAGACATGTACTTGAATCATTTTTAAGTTTTGAGTTAGTGGTTTTGAAAGCTTATAAATTATTATTCATTAACATTTTTTATGAAATTATTTTTATTTTCAATTATTTCATATATGTTTAATCATTCTTTTAAGTTTAATTTATATTGGTCTTATAGTATTTATTTTATATTCATTCAAAGACATGTACTTGAAATAGAATCCCACATCGAAAATGCAAAATGTTCTGCGCAAGAAAGGGAGAACATGAATCCCACATCGGAAATATATAATGATTTATAGGGAAAAGACTCTTATAAAAGAGAGCCCTTGGTGAGGGTCTTTGTCAGAATCGAGACTGTTGAAATGGTAGTATTACTGGATATTAAATTCCAGACAAATTCTTCTGAAATTTTTTGTTTTATTTATGTATATAGAAACAAAACCTAACAAAATTAAAATTTAAGAAATTAGAAAAATAGAACAAAAATTTTTAAAAATTAAAAGTTTTTGTAGGATGTGTGAACCCCATTCACACATCCTTCACCATCTTCACGAAGGATGCATGAATGGGGTTCACATATCTTTCAGCGCACCTAAGATGCATGAACCCTGTTCATGCATCTTCCTAGAATCGGGGATGCGTGAACATGGTTCACGCATATCGGGACCCAATTTTTAAAATACTGGTAAACCAATCTCATTTTTCAAAAAGAAATCAATAACCCATTTTTAAAAAATACATATCCTTCATGGTAAGTTATTATTAGGTGCTCTATGTATGGGGGCTCCCTTAATAGAAGTGTATTCTCATCTCAAGTGGACCCTGGTTTCTAGATTATGTTCAGATAAACCCCAGCTTAACATGTTTAAAAATTTCATTGATTCTTAGGATCTAACTCACCCAGCCAAGGTTTCACTGATGAATCGAAGGTCATTTTTCATCATCTTAACTTCTAATGAATATTTTTTCATATCATGGTGCTCAAGACCCAAATCCTTTGGCTGATGGAGACTTCATATGTTCTTCTGGTCGATGGAGACCCATTTTGGGAAGATCTATAAAGAGCGGAGGTCTACAAATTACTTCAAGTCTTACCTTTACCATTAAATAATGTCATCTTAATGCGGGGGGATCAAAAACTAGCCTGGTCCTTCTATTGTGCATAAGAATGGATTCTTAGGATTAAATATGAGGTGGTGTTACAGATATGTGTCAAACTAGATCTGACCCACCCCTTACCACCAAGGATTTCTCTCTAGGTTGATGGAATGGAGGAATGGACACAATCACTGGTTTATTTCTCAACACATAATTTTTGTGGGGGATGTCAACCTAAAGGTCTTTAATTTCCTATGTGTCATGGGTAGTTTTAGTTTCAGTTAAAAGGGAATCAGTCATAGATTCCACAGCATAATAGAGATTTGGAATCTTTGAACCCTGACGGCTCTCAGCAGAGAAAATCATTTGTGGGTTTCGACCTGTGAAGTGTAGTGGGGCCATCATCGGTCATTCCCAAAGCAATATTCATGAACACCATTGATTCATTTCCTTCTCAGAATGTCGAGAATCCTTGAATGGATGTGATCCCATACATTTATCCCATTCATAGTTTTGACTTTCCATTTATTCAAGATCCAAGCACAGAACCACTCAAAGTTCATTGTGTAACAGTACATTATTTCAGGTTTGGATGGTTAAACAAATCATTTTCATCAGTGGGGGATGTTGGGGGCACTCATAGTTGGATCTCCATCAGTTGGCCCCCCTGTTTATCAGTTGGAAAGTTCGTTTTTTCCCTCTAACAAATAGGCATCCTCAAATGGATCTTTCTCATCAGTGTTGTCCATGGAGGAGATAATGCATGAGCATATTGAATATATAGTCTCCACCCAATTACTTCTAATCATCCCACCCAAGTCCCCTTTTGTTGGATTTACGCGGCATTCGATTGTAGTACCCATGTAGGAAGATCATCATATGGATATGGCTCTAATATTATTCTCATCACTGACACTTTCTAACATCTTCAGTGCTTTGATGAATGCTTCGAAGGGATCATATCTGGAGGCTATTGTCAGCTCCCCTCCTTCCAGTAGAGTTTGTGCCATGTATCATGCTAAATGTATCTAGAGTTTCTCTTCTAATTATACCAAAGGCACATTGATTCCTGGGGCCAAAACCAGGTTCTCACACCTCTAATGATCTCGGTGATCTTCTATAATACCTGAGGCCTAGGGGAATATATTAAGACATATTGTATCCTTTCTGAACATTGGACCTCCAAGTATTCGGTGGTGGAGATCCTCGATCCTACAAAACATTTTTCTAAGATCTCAAACATTACCTTGAATATCGGCCGCCATGTATTTTTTCATGGAGAACCTATCAACCAATATTTATGTGTGTTTTAGGGAGGAAATATTGTGGTGTAGTTGTTGGGTACATCTAATCAACATATATCCATGAATATCATCAATGGAAATGAATATTTATTCCTCTCCTTTGTCTATTAAAAATACGAAGTGAATGAACGCGAATATCTATGGTAGAAATTGCATAAATTTGATCCAAAAAACCCAAAATGGTTTGTAAGGGGACTTTAATATCATCCTTGATTCTTCAGAGATGAAGGGAGTTGGTGTTATACCTGGAAGGGATCATTAGTAAGTTTCATCCTCCATTGCATATAATGGTCTTATGGACTTGGTTTTGAGAGGAAAACAATTTTCATGGCGTAATAAAAAAATTATAATCGGTACATGTGGTGTATGTTGGATTGTTGCTTCACTAAACTTAAAGAAACATCATCCATTCTAAACGCACAAGGGTTGATCACTTGGTGTGGGATCATTCAGATCATGCTCCCCCCCCCCCCTCATTCATCTGTGTCATGGATCATAGGACAATGGGAAAATTCATTATTCGAATGGATGGTTGTCAGGAACTAGTTTAAACACCATGGTTCGGGAGTCCTAGATGAATCCCATGTAAGAAAGTGGATAGGTGGGTTTACACAATATGCTATAAATACTCAAAGGAATTCTAAAATCTTGGTATATTAATAGGACTAATCATTTTATTAACTATGAGATGATTAAGGAATAGATTGAACACATTGAGGTGAGTCTGTAAATCAATTAGGATGAGAAAATGTTTTGAACATTGGTGGATAAAAGAAATCAATTAGATGAATTAATTCTGGAACAAGAGAAAACCACCCGTGATAGCTCCAGGGTGACTTGGGTAAGTGAGGGGGTACGAATAAGGCATTCTTTCATGCATGGATGAATTAAAGGAAGTTTGATAATTTTCCTAATATCTATCTAGAAGAAGGGTCTTTAACACTGGATGTATAGTTCATGGGAGGTATGGTTACTGACTATTTTAAATTGTTACTATCTAATCCTAATACTCACACTCATGGAGGATACATTAATGATAAAACTGACTTATTCAAGGATATTCCTAAGGTGTTTTCTGATGATATTAACAGATTTTTTGAAAAATTGACAGTGGAAGATGATATTTTGGAGTTATTCTGGTCACTTAATGCATATAATTCTTTGTGACCTAATGTTCTCCTAGGTTCATTTTATATATCTTTCTAAGAGAAGATGAAATTAGAGCTAGTGGGGTAATTTGGGACTTCTTTATAGGTGGGATCTTGCTATAGGTTTCTTGTTCTTTGACCATGATCCTCATTACAAAAGTGAATGACCCATTATCACCCAATGAATATAGGACAGTTATCTTATGTAATTTACTGAATAAATTCCCTAAAAATATTATCAATAGAAGACTCACAAGGTATCTCCCTCAATGGAACTCAGAGAACCAGAAGGGTTTTATGAAAGGAAGATCAACTCAGTCTGTCATAGCCTTGGTCCATAAAATGGTTAGGGTCATTAAAAAAAATTCACCTAGATCCATCATGGTGATTAAGGTTTATATTCATAGAGACTATGAAAAAATGGAGTGGAGCATCATTAACAAAAAGAGTTGAATTTAATGGTGTTCCCTAGAAAGGTAGTGGGTATTTTATTTAGAAATTTATCTCAATGTGCCTGGTTATTTATTTCATGGGGAGGAAGTAAAGGTTCTTCAAATCTACTTGGGGTCTAATCTAGGGATATTCTCTATCTCCCATCCACTTCATCTTGGTGAAATACACTCTTAGAAAATATCTAGAGTGGAAAATTATCAAAGGAAACATTCATCCTTACAGTGGTAGAGTGAATACTAGTGTTATTTTCCACATATGTTTCACCAATGAAATGATATTTTTACTCAATTGAAATAGTAAAAACATTCTATAATTTAACAAAATAATGGAAAACTATTGTAACTAAAGTTTCCAAGCTATTAATCAAGACAAGAGTTGTGTGTTCATTTAAAATTTATATTCGTAGAGGTAAGAGAACAGAGTTAAGGAAGGTATGGGTGTGAAAAACTGAACCTTCTCCATGGAGTACCTTGGAAATCTTATGGCTCTAGGAAGGATTCAGATACATCGTTTCAATGGGCTGGTTGATAAAATTACTATTCACATTACAAATTGTAAGAATAGGTTTATTTACTTGGGGGTGTATCATTCCTATCAAATGTGTTTTGTCCTATTTTTTATGAATGTGATGTCAGATCTCAATGTTTTAAAGGAAATTTTGAATAAAAGTGAAAAAATAATGAGATGATTCATCTGGGTCTTTAATTCTGAAGGAATATTTATTTAGGTATCAAATGACTAGATAGCTAGGAGTGTGGGTGATGGTGGTATCAACCTCATGATTATCAAGGAATAAATTTTGAGCATGCGGGCCAAACTTATATGGGACTTTGTAGAGCGTAAATATATTTTTTCTACATTTATTTCCAATAGATATGTAAATAGGGGGTCCATGTAAGAGGGTCACTTCTCTTATTTGGCATGTGATTTATAGTCATTTACCTACACTATAGAACCATTCCAAATGGATGTGGGTTGTGTTAAAATCTGTAAATACACAAAAATTCCATGTAATTTTTTTTAAATTATTTGTGATTTTTAAGAGTCTGTAAAAATTTATGGCACGTGATTCCGAGTCCCGGTGTTTCCGGAATGAATTTCTGAATTTTTTTAGGTACTTTCTGTAAATGTGTGGATGGCGTTTTCTATCTTATGAACTGGTGCTTAGAGTAAGAATATGAGGGAACCATTGAATCTACAGCACCGGGATTCACTAAAGGTAAGATCAACTTTGATCGCAGTTGGTCTAGAGAAAAAGATACTTTCTGGACTTTTTTAAAGAATAATAAAATAACATGTAATTGTAATTTTAGTTTATTTTTCTACAACGGATGAGCTGTTGTGGAAGGACCAGTGACTTTTCAATCCGTTTAATGGCTTGACTAATCAATTACGTAACTCCACCATTGTGAATTAAAAGAGGTTCATTAATTCATTTAACAAACCTCATTAATTCTTCAATGCGTTACTCACCTTTCCCCCTTTTATTTATATAGAGCATCGGGTGGGGTTTTGGCATGTCTTATTCAAGCAAGGAAACTCTGGAGGAGTTCTGTGGCAACATCCACCAATGAAGGATGAAAGCTAGGGCAGCAACGATCCGGGATCGACGAATGTTGTCGACTCCATCCAAAGTGGATGCTCCTCCCGCTGCAACTGCGACACCTCCAATGGATCTCGAGGTAGGGGGTTTATGTTTGGTTTTGGTTTAACATTATTGAAATGAGTTTATTTAATCTTTAATGTTTGGTAAATTTTCTCCCACTCGTTATCATGTTAATGTGGAGGGTGTGGGCCGAACAAACAAGGCCCAGACCCTCCGCCGCTTCGTTCATGTTGCGTTCTTCAGGGACGGCTTTCCTTAATTTTGACAGAAACATGAGACAGAGGATCATGTTGTGATGGCCACAATCTGGGAGGCTCATAGGTGCAAACAACAGTAAGAACGGACCATCGGAGCACGTCTGGTGGCCCATGGAAAGAACCGTGGGCATTCCACGATAGCGGTGGTCGGAGGAGGCCTGCGGCAACAGGCCGCAGGTGGTGGGGAATTGGTCCACCATTGCGCATCGTGGTGGCCTGAGGTGGCCATCCCAAGCCAACCGCACAGGCGAAGGGCGGTGCCCATAGGCACCATCAGCGGGTCGCGGTAAGAGGGTGGGGTGCATCCATGCGTAACACCGCATCGACTGGAGACTGGTCAGCCACCAGGATGACTATTTCACATGATGGGGAAACACCCCACATGCGAGATGAAATGACCCCGTGTCTGCAGGGCTAGCTGGAGACGCGTGCCGACCAAACAGGTCAAACCCGCCCAGCGGGCCAGACCCATCTAGTGGGCTAGGCCAGACATTTAGGCTAGTGTGTGTGGGGTGTGGCCCACCTAGCGGGCTGGACCAATTGTGGCTTGGGCCTGCAAACCAGCTGGGCGGACCACGGGTCGGACCGGGTCCAGACCCAACCATCCCCTGAATAAATAAATGCTCGTAACTAAAAAACTAATTGTCTGTTTGACACGCCAGCAGTGGTGTTGGGACCCCTTTTGGGAAATGGTCCTTTTGGCATATTCAGGTGGTCCTGAACAAGTCGGGCTGGACTGAAGTGTGATCACCCCCGTTTCAAAGAAAGGGGTGTAACTAACAGACCAGGTGTCCGATCGACACACCGTCTGTGGCATTGGGACCCTTGTGACAAGGAGGTCCTTTGAAAATACTCTAAGTGATTTTTGAAAGTGTTTTATATATGACTTGGATTGGATCATTCTTGAATCCAACCGGGGCCTTTTTTCAAAAGTGCCCATGTCTCACAGAACAGGCATCGAATGGATGCACCGTCTGTCACGTTGGGGCCCCTATGACGGGGTTGTCCCTTGGTTATGATTTTTTTGGGACTTCATACTGGTTAAAATATGACCGATTTCTTGAGGAGCAGTGTCTTTCGAAGATCAGGCATGCTTCGTGTGGGAATTTAGTGGCTATCTGTGACATGAAGAAGAAGAGAGACCATTACGGGTCAACATCAGAAACTCCAAAGTGGGGTGGTCTAGATGTATGACTAATCATCCCTACATCTGTACCGATGACCAATATGGGTCAGCACCAGTGACCAATACAGGTCAGCACCAGCGACCAATAGAGGTCAGCACTAGGGACCAATATGGGTCAGCATCAGTGACCAATACGGGTCATCATCTAGCGACCAATACGGGTCAGCATCTAGAGACCAATATGGTTTATCATACAGGTACCTATACAGGTCAGCATTAGAGTTAATAAAGATAGGATGATCTAGCTTTATGACTAGTCATCTTTATCCCAGTAACCTTAAAGTTATATCGTTAGAGTGAGTTGTCTCTTTTTCTTTGTTCTTCATGATTTAGATCATGCTTGTGATATTACCATTGTGGTTTTTCTTTTGATTTTTTCCTTTGTGGGTTACTGATAGACCATCGGGGATCTTGAGGTACCCTACTGAGTTGTTATACTCACCCCTACATGAGCTTCGCCTTCACGTGTGTGTCTGGTGCAGACTACTGACACTCCAATGTAGACTTTTGAGGTTCGGGACTTGTTGGAGCATGGTGCGATAGGATTAGTCGAGATCATATTCTTAGACTTCAGAATTACACCTAATACCCTTCAGGTAGAGCTCAAGGGCAGATTAAGTAGTTGTTTAGTTTGTTTTCAGTTTCTAGGGCTTGTATTCGGGCCCACTATTTTCAGTTTATAGTTGTACTTGTGGTTTTACTTTACTATCTTGGTTATACCTTACTTTTTTTGGTTTTTTACTATAGTTTCCCCTTTTGAGTGTGTACAAATCTCTAATGCAATGCCTTCCCTGTTCGGAAAAATCCTTCAGGCACTAGTCACCAACCCCTGGCCTATGGAAGGCATGCTTGGTGTAGCCACGTCAGGGCCCAGTGGGATGGGTCTTAACAATGTGGTATCAAATGGTTCTCGGTTCTACCAGAATAACTAAGTGTATAATTCTAATGAGTAAATTGTGTAAAGTGTCTTGAGTTCGGTTATTCAGTATAGGGAGTCTATTGTTGGTGCGGAGGTGACGTAACCATACACCCAGACCGTGAATTCTGTTTTTTGGTTTGGTACATGAAAACACAAGTTTCTTGTGTTTTTAAAAGCTTTTATGATCATTCTTGAGTCAGCTCACCAGGTATAACTTATTGACTATGGTGCATCTAGTTTTTACAGGATACCTCCACGAAGACATCTAGCCAGGATTCCTGTTAGAGATCATGATAGTGGCCCACCGAGCGACGAGGCGTCAGTACAGAGACCACTAACAGTGATGGAACCTTTGGGTGGTGTACCAGCCGCACCACCACCTATTGATTAGAATACGATACCAGTGGATCATGCATGTCCGATTAGCACATTGCATGAGTTCCAAAGATAGAGGCCTCCAAGGTTTTGAGGTGAGACAGACCCCTATGAAGAATAATACTGTCTTGAGGTGGTTTCAAGGGTCTTTCTCGTAATAGAGACATCCTCCGAGTAGATAGCGATCTTGGTCGCTAGATTTCTTCGGGGCTCGGCAGGGTGATGGGGGAGATCTATGCTCTAGGTGAATGAGTAGATGACCCTCACATGGATAGACATTGAGATCCTTGTCAGTGTGGAGTTTGTGCCAGTGATACTACCCTATATGCGTATTCAGAAGCTACTACATTTGCAGCAAGGCATCCAGACTATGGATCAATACTCTGCGACATTTACTGACCTCTCTCGATACTCCACTAACATGGTACGGGACCCTTACTTTAATGCCCAGACCTTTGAGGAGGGGCTTCGATGAGAGATTAGAGTTTTGAGAGTTTCTCTCAGCATCCTGACGTTGTCTAGGGTGCTAGAGAGAGCTTTGATGATGGAGAGATTACCTGTCAAGCAGGCACTGATAGTGAGGGCCCCTATTGGATGACAGTTAGCAGAGTTATCTGCAGCTAGAATTTGATAGATGAAGTAGAATCCTAAGTGGGATAAACCTTTCGGAGGGTGACCCTGGGATGCAGGATCATAGGTGTGAGGATCAAGAGGCTGAGGTATCCACCAGTGAGGAATGATATATTTTTCTTGTGAGGGATAGGGTCATAGAGCTCGTGACAATCTGACTCCCTGCATGGATACTTGGCAGACAGTGGAGGGACCACTGAGGCAGCGGCAGCGGCAGGATCATGAGCATCATCCAGGCGGCCGATGAGGCAGGGGAGCAGAACGTGTAGTGGGAGGTGGTCTGGGTCACCAGGAACTACCACCACCACCCCCAGGCGGTCCACCATGAGCTCAGGGAGTAGGTGGATGGGGACAGGCCTAGCTACAGACAATAGAGGCTCACGATCTAGATGTCCCTGATATGGTATGAGTTCTGATCTATATCTTATCTACTTTAGCATCAGTTCTTATTGACACAGGTTCTAGTCATTCTTTCCTTTCTGCAAACTTAGTTAGGCACTCTAAGATTCTGAATGAGCTTTTAACTCGACATTTACGTTTAGATGCTCCTATAGAAGGAGATTAAACATTCACACACCTATTTCGATATTGTGATCTTACTCTCAGTGGAGAGAGTTTTAGATGTGATATTTTATTAGTGGAATTGAATCCCTATGACGTCATTCTAGGCATGGACTGGCTATCAGTAGTTCACACACAGATTGACTATTTGAGATGTACAGTGCGATGTATGCACAGATATGGATTCCAGTTTTACTCTATTGGTGAGAATGAAGATATAGCAACATGAGATGAACTTGCACTCATAAGGTTGAATTCAATTACATATCATCTAGCTTTCATGACTTTTGACATGGTGAATGAGGCGAGTCCACAGTTCCCAATGGAGGTGGACAAGTATGATGACATCTTTCCAGAATATGTCCCAGGACTACCTCCTCATAGAGAGGTAGAATTATGAATTGACTTAAACCTAGGAATAGCACCGATATCTACACCAGCATATCGGATGACCCCTACGGAGCTCTATGAGATGAGGGTATTGTTGGAGGACTTACAAAGTAATGGATCTGTAAGGCCTAGTGTTTCTCCATGGGAATCCCCGATGTTGTTTTCCAAGAAGTCAGACAGAAGTTTGAGGCTATGCATGGACTTATGATGCCTAAAAGAGGTGAGCGTGAAGAAAAAGTATCCTATTCTGAGGATTGATGATCTCTTCAGCCAGCTGAAGGGAGATCATTAGTTATTAAAGATAGACCTCATTTCAGGCTATCACTAGCTAAGTGTAAGAGATAAGGACGTAAGGAAGACAGCCTTCAGATGTTAGTATGTCCATTATGAGTTCTTGGTGATTCATTTCGGTGTGACCAACACTCCAGTAGTGTGTATGGGGATCATGAATAGAATCTTCTAGCCATACCTCGAACGCTTCATGGTGGTCTTCATCGATGACATCTTGGTGTACTCAACATCCAAGGAAGGGCATGATGTACACTTGAGGATAGTTCTGGACACACTCTTGGAGCACCAGTTATATAGAAAGATCTCAAATTGTGAGTTCTGGATATGGAAGGTCCACTTCTTGGGACACATCATTTCAGAGGTTGGAGTTTCAATAGATCCAGTGAAGATCAAGGCATTACTTTCTTGGGATCCACCTAGGATTGTTACTGAGGTTTGGAGCTTCCTTGGATTAGCATGCCACTATCGTAGTTTTATTCTCAATTTCTCTTGAGTAGCAGAACCTATGACTTCCATGAATAAGAAGCATAAAACCATCCTATGGTCATAGGCATGCCAAGACAGCTTTCAACAGCTGAGGTAGAGCTTAACAAATGCTCTCATCCTAAGGTTTCCAAAGGAGGTAAATGGATACGTGGTTCACTATGATGCATCCGAGACCGGACTCGGATGTTTCTTGATGAAGGATGATGTAGTGATTGCTTATGTCTCATGACAGTTGAGGCCTCATGAGCATAATTATGTGACTCATGACATGGATTTGGCAGTAGTAGTCTTTGCACTAAATATGTGGCGACACTACTTTATGGGAGATAGGTTCATTGTTTACTCATACCAAAAGAGTCTCAGATATATCTTCACACAGAAATACAATGAAGGGGAACGTAGTGGCATCCATCCAATGGCCCGAAGGAATTCATTTTTTATTGATTTTTTTATAATACACCTTTCAAGGGTTGAGGTGGAACCCTTACAAGGATCGTTTGTGTAAGTATTACATGGAATTTAGGCTATATATGAATTCATTTCTTTTAGGCTACAAAAATTACATACAACTCAGACTAACTACTTGGAACTACTCCTCCCTATAATCATCATCATGAAATCAGCTCTCCACATTCACATGGATTTTTTGTCTAGGCTATATCATCCATGTATAGGTTTGTCCTGATGGCTGGTGTTATACCCTCTCATTATTGCAATTTGTGTAGCTTCTACTATGGTGAAAGCTCCTTGTTCATCCTCTTATATATCTTTTTCTTTATAGGTTTTCTGTTTTTCATCTGCACTTAAGGAGGCCCAAAGGCCTTGAGGTGGCCTGAAGGCCTTACTGGCCCGAAGGCCTTAAAGGACTTGGGGACCAAATTGGTGTCCCGAAGTCCCAAACAGGGGAAAATTCTGGACTACTACAGTGCCAAACAGTGTCTGCTATAGTACCTACTATAGTACAACTACAGTACTACTACAGTTCCCAGAAATTGTGCCTCCGCCTAGATTTGATCTTGGGTCACAACTACTGAATGAGGATTTATAGTAGTTAGACTCGCATCAGATATCCTACATGGATAGAGATGAGATAGTCTACCTCCAGTCGATGGTAGTTTCCCCTACACTCCTTCAGCGAGTCGGGGAGGCGCAACTCGAAGACAGTAGCTGTGAGACTACATGTGCTAAGATATCGTCAGGCCATGCACCTGACGAATATTATAATGGTGTGGAGAATGATATCCTTTTCATAGGAGGTATAGTTATACCAGTGGTGCTACGAGAGGAGGTTCTATGGGAGTTCCATATATCCCCCTTGGTAGTACATCCAGGCATGATGAAGATGTATCAAGACCTCTGGTGTCAGTACTAGTGGACAGGGATTAAGAAAGGTGTGGTAGAATTTATTTCTAGATGCCTCACTTGCCATCAATTGAAGGTCGAGAATCAGGTAATTGCAGGATTAACCCAACCCTTAGAGATATCATAGTGGAAGTGGGAAGGGATATCGATGGAATTTGTGATGGGGTTACCACATACGTCCAGAGGGAACAATACCATCTGGGTGATCGTTGACCGACTCACCAAGTCGGCCCACTTCCTTGTTATTTGAGAGAAGGGTTCGGTAAAGAGCTTGGGACTTCTCTACGTTCAGGAGATCGTGCGACTTCACAGGGTGCCTTCGACGATAGTCTCAGACCGTGATGCACAGTTTACATCCTATTTCTGAAAAGGATTATAGGAGGCTTTCGAGACTCAACTTCACTTGAGCACATCTTTTCACTTGTAGACAGATGGTCAGACTAAGCGACCATCCAAACCATGGAGGACATGCTTCGTGAATGTGTCCTATATTTTGTTCATAGTGGGGAGGACCACCGACCATTGGTGGAGTTTGTGGACAACAACATCTATCACTCAACCATTTGTATGGACCCTTTTGAGGTGTTGTATGGACAACCGTTCAGATCACCCTTGTGCTGGACAGATCTAGGAGATCTAGCACTCATGGGCCCAGAGATGGTATAGGATACCACTGGGAAGGTGTAGGTTATCTGAGAGTAGATGAAGAATTCACAGAGCTGATAGAAGTCCTATGTTGATAGGTGATGTAGACCACTTGAGTTCCATGAGGGGGACTATGTATTCTTCTGTGTCTCCCATAAATGGGGACGATGAAGATTTTTCTAAGGTAGAAAACTCTCACCGAGGTTTATTAGACTATTCCTGATACTTCAGAGGGTTGGGAAGGTGGAATATCACTTGGCACTGCCACTACAGTTGGATATAGTGCATGAAATCTTCCACATATCTCAGTTGAGGAGATACGGGCATGACCCATCTCATGAGATCGACCATGGAGAGCTGGAGATTGACGACAAGGAAAATTTTGCAGAGTACCCGATGGAGATATTGGATCGACATGAGTGGATCCTTCATGGGTGGTTGATACGTCTAGTGTGCATTCTGTGGCAGCACGAGAATCTCCATGAGATCACATGGGAGCCAGAGGATCATATGAGTGCTCAGTACCCCTCTTTGTTTGTGTAGATCTGTTTGGATTTTGGAGAAGTAAAGCCCCAAGGTGTGGAGAATGTAAAGACCTAAAAATTCCATGTAATTTTGTTTTGAATTATTTGGGATTTTTACGAGTATGCAAAAATTTACGGCGTGTGATTCCAAGCCCCAATGTTCCAGGAATGAATTTCTGAATTTTTTTAGGTATGTTTAGTAAACATGCAGGTGGCATTTTCTATCTTGTGAACTAGTTCCTAGATTAAAATATGAGGGCACCATTTAATCCACATTGTCGGGATTCTATTAAGGGAAGCTTCACTTCGACGGCAGTTGGTCAGGAGAAAAAGATAGTTTCTAGACTTTTTTAATGAATAATAAAATAACATGTAATTGTTATTTTATTTTATTTTTCTCCAATAGATGAGTGGCGGTGGTAGGACTGGTGACCTTTAAATCCACTTAATGTCTTGACTCATCAACTGTGTAACTCCACCATTGTAAATTAAAAGAGGTTCATTAATTCGTTTAATGAACCTTGTTAATTCCTCAACACGATACTCACATTTCCCCCTCCTATTTAAATAAATCTCGGGGTAGGGTTTTGGCATGGATTCTTTAAGAGAGGAAACTCTGGAGGAGTTCTGTAGAAACATCCATCGATAGAGGATGAAATCTCATATGGCAACGATCTGGGATTGATGAACGTCGACGACTCCATCAATCATGGAAGCTCTTCCCGCCGCAACCGCAACACCTCCAACAGATCTTGAGGTAAGGGATTTATGTTTGGTTTTTGTTTAAAATTATTGAAATGAGTCTATTTATTCATTAATTTCAGATAAACTTTCTCTCTCTTGTTTTCATGTTAACGCGAAGGGAACGGGCCAAACGAACAAGGCTCAGACCCTCTACCGCTTTGTTCATGTTGCGTTCCATGGGGATGGATTTCCTTTATTTTAATGGAAATGAAAGACAGAGGGACATGCTATGATGACGATATTCTGGGAGTCTCGTAGGCACAGATGATACCAAGAATAGACCACTAGAGCACGTCAGGTGGCCCATGAAAAGAATGGTCAGTGCGCAATGTGGGTGGTGGCCAGAGGAGGTCCACCGCAACCGACCGCGGGTTGTGGAAAAGAAGCGTGTCTTCACACACCATGGTGGCCAGAGGCAGTAGGCCATGTGGGAGAATGTAGGAACCCACAAGCGCCGCCTGCAGTAGTAGCCACAGCCAGTGGGCCGCGGCAGGAGGGGGCGGCATGGACCCATGTCGTGCCACGTCGGCTGGAGTTCAGTCGGCAACTAGGCCGGCTGTTGCACATGGTGGGGAAATGACCCACCGATCGAATGAAATGACCCAACTTCCATGGGGACAGTTGGAAGCGTGGTCTTCCTTCGGGCAGACCAAGCAGGTCGAACGAGTATGATTCAGCTAGCGGGCCGGGCTGGACCTGCGGCCTAGCGGGCCAGCGCGAGTGGGCCAGGCCCCACCTGATGGTCCAGGCCAACTACAGCCCGAGCCTATGAACTAACTGAGCTGACCCCAATGGTCTTGACCTAGTGAACTCACCTAACCCTTAATGGGCCAGACCCCAGGACCCGTTGTGTCTGGCTTGGCCAAACCGAGTCGGACCGAGCCTAGACCCAACCGGTCCCTGAATAAAGAAACATCCATAACTGATGAACCCAGTGTCCATTTGAAATTCCATCAATGGCATTGGGACCCCTTTTGGGAAGAAATCCATTTGGCATATTCTGATGGGCCAGACCAAGCTAGGCCTGACTAAGGTGTGATCACCCCCGTTTCACGGAAAGGGGTGTAACTAACAGACTAGGCGTCCGATCGACACACCGTCTATGGCATTAGGACCCTTGTGACAAGGTAGTCCTTTGGAGATACTCTAAGTGATTTTTGATGGATTTTGACATGCGACCTAGGTTGGATCATACATGCATCCAACTGGGTCCTTTTTACAAAAGTTCCCATATCTTATAGGTCGGGGGTTATATCGACGCGTCGTCTATCACGTTGGGACCCCTGTGATGGGGAAATCCCTTGGGGATTATGTTTTCGGGACTTCTTACCTATTGAAATATTTCTTATGGATTGAGGAGCAGAGTCTTTCAAAGATCAGTCATGCTTTGTGCCGAAATCTAGTGGAAGGCTATCACAGGAAGAAGAAGAGCGACCAATATGGGTCAGTATCAGAAACTCCAGAGTGGGATGATCTAGCTACATGATTAATCATCCCTACCTATGTACCAGCACCCAATACAGGACAGCTCCAGTGACCAATATTGGGCAGCACCAGTGTCCAATATGGGTCAGCACCAGCGACCAATATGGGTCATCACCAGTGACCAATGTGGGTCAGCATCTAGCGACCAATACGGGTCAGCATCTAGCGACCAATATGGGTCATCATATAGTGACCTATATAGGTCAGTAGTAGATTTAATATGGATAGGATGATCAGACTTTATGACTATTCATACCTATCCCAGTAACCTTGAAGTTATACCATTAGAGTGAGTTGTCTCCTTTGCTTTGTGCTTCAAGATTTAGATCATGACTGTGATATTACCTTTGTGGTATTTCTTGTGATATTTTACTTTGTGTGTTATTGAGAGACATTTGGGGGACTCGGGGTCCCCTACTGAGTTATTATACTCACCCTTGGATGGTCTCCACCCGCATGTGTGTGTCTAGTGTGGACTACTAATGCTTTGAGGCAGACTTTGGAGGTTCAGGACTTTGTGGATCTTGGTGTGATGGGAGCATTCAAGATCCTCTTCTTCAACTTTAGAATTACAGCTACAACCCTCTAGGTAGTTCTCATGGGAATATGTGGAAGTTTTTTACTTTATTTTCAATTTCTAGGTCTTTTATTCTCGCCCACTATTTTTAGTTCAAAGTTTTATTTGTGGTTTTACATTACTCTCATGGTTATACATTACATTAGTTTGTTGTTTACATCAGTTTCCCATTTTGGGTGTGTACATATCTCTACGTAAATTCTTCTCCTATTTAGTAAAATTATTTCTGGTGCTAGTCACCAACCCCTGGCCTATAAAAGGCGGGATTGAGGTAGTCACGTCCGGTCCCCATGGGATGGGTCTTGACAAGATCAAATTCTATAATGAAAATTGGGAATGTTCGGTGCTAGGATTTCCTATCTTCCCAACTCTAGAAAACACCTTATACCATTCCAAAAGCTCTCATCCTTTCATTCATGTCAGTCTCAACCACCAATAATTGATGATCTTCAGTTGTATTTTCACAAAAAAATAAACAAGACAAACTCATATATATGGGATTGGCATCAGGTCAAATCTCTGTTAAGGGATTTCACTCCATGAATCAAGATTTGGGTGGGATGAATGAGTGTAATGAATCCATTTAGTGCAATTAAATCACCATAAAATTCACCTTTCTATTGTAGATACTCTATAACCAAGCCATTCCCATAGATGAGTAGGTTATGAAAAATTGAATCTTTTTGTTTTATAAATGATTTTTCTCCAATAATTCCAAGGATGAATCTTATGTTCACCTTTTATTTTAGAGTTATTGGGTTGAGGCTATCTATAATGGACTAAGATAGGTCATTGAGATGGGGAATGGATGTTTCAACCATGATTCTTTTATCTAGTCTTGGTTTATTTGGATCGAGAACAATGTGCATGAGAGGAAGGAAAGGGAGGAAATACTTTCAGTGGGATACTTCAACATATGGAGTGATAGGAACCAAATCTATCATACTAGAAACTCTAGCTCATTATGGGAATGGTGGTTAAGGCTAGAAGCATTGTGGAAGATTTGGTCATGCTTGTCAGACAATGGGAAGGCTCACCATCATTGAGGAATCTCATGGATGGAAAATAAACAAAGTATACTCCCTGATATCTTAGTAAACAAGGAATATGGGTGATGTGTATTCTCCCAAGCAGTAGAGTTAAACTCATCAGGGATGGATCATGTACCATTGGGATCATGTAGGGATTGTTGTGGTTTATCACTATTAATGGGCAGTGCTTCTGGCATTCAACAATGGTTTTGGGAAGGGGATCTCCATTATGGAGGAGGGATGTGCTATGTTAAATGGTATTGAGTTATTTCATGAACACAACATCATGAAGGAATCTGTGGAAATAGACCCAACTATGATTTATGGAGAGTTTCCTAAGAAGATTCAAATTTCATGGTTCATCGCATATCTCATTCACATATGAAAAATACTTCTCCATATACGAGTGGACCTTATTCATACTTATATTGATGGGAATAAGGTGGCATATTTCCTGGATTCTTGGGGGGGGGCAATGAAGATTATTTTATTTTATTTACCATGTTTGGATCTCCCCCACCTACTTTTGGTTGTATTGTTAGGGTTGATGCACTCAGTCTCCACTATTTTAGACCACTTTGAACTTGTTCTTCTTGGGGATGCCTGGACTGAAATAAAATTGTTACATTTTATATAAATGATACTTATTGATGAATGATTTAAATGAAATATAGAGATTAAATATCTGTCATTTTGTATTTAAACTCATATAATAATGATTTTCAGTCATAGATTTATTGTAAGATTATGTTATGATTGAAAAAACATGTTCCTGAAAAATAATTTTTCATCATGGTTTGGTGAATTTATTTGAAAAAAATTACACTAAAAAATTGAAATTTAAATTGATGAAATGGGTTCTATATTTTAAATTAGTAGGATCAAATTTTTAAAATACGTACATTTTTAGGCACCGTGAATAGTAAGCATGGTAAATTTTATCACCTCGATAAAGGGTAAATTTGGATAAAAACAATATAACTATAGAATAAGGATTCATAATAATCCATACACATGATTATATTTCATTGAATGAATTTAATTTGACCACCCTTTAATTAATTATAAAATATAGATTAGTTTTTCCATTTGTCTTTAATAACTACATTTTTATTATTTTAAGAAATGGAAAATTACAAAATTGTGTTCTCTTATTTTTTTAAATTTACCTTATATATTAAAATATGTGTAAGTAGATATTATTAAAAACCATAATATTTTATTTTAAAGTTTATATATTTATTTTTATAATTTTAATTTTTTATATATTTACAGGGATGGTATAATTGACATAAATGCTTTTACATTACTGACATGGTGATGGGGAAAGAAGTATAAAAATTAATATAAATGATTTGAAACGAATAAATTGTAATATTGTGCCAATAAATTATTATTTCAAATAATTTTTATAGTTAATAATTATTTATAATTGATGTCCAAATAGTTTAGATTCGAATTCCATTATTGTATTGATGTCTTTATAGACAAAATAGTTGAATAGATCATAAAATGAATTTAATGGTATATTATGTTATATAATATCATATTAAATAATACAAAAAATGGTTGAAAATTTAAACTATGAAAATATATATGGCATATAGTCTAAAATTTCATCCTATGAGTTTCAGTGAGCCAATTGTTAACATAGATGTAAATTTATATCCTATTAAGAATGAAAAAGTTGTTATCAAGGTAAATTTTAAATATAGTTAATAAAATGGTTAATCCAAAAGATAAATTATAAAATGTAGTATAAAAAATACATATTATATTATATAAATTTATTTTAGTCATACCATATATTATTTTTAAAAATTTATCAACAATATTCCACCTACACAAGAAAAAAATTTCTATATTTAAATCTTTAAAACCATTCCATGTGATTCCTTTACTAATGTATAAGAGGACTCAACCTCCACGTTATTATTCCCCCACTTTGAGAAATATAAAATTTAAAAACCATAATAATATCTACCCCCAAAAATCATTATATATGTTTTAGTGGTTTATTTATTCTCAAAATATAAAGCATATGGTTCTTATCTTGATGACCGAAGGTGGTTCCTCAATGAATATGTAAGTGTATTTTCCAACTCTTTTTAAGATCATTTCATTTTCTACCCCTGAAATATTTATTTTAAAATAATAATATAATATAAAAAGAATAATTATATTTCTATAATGTTTTTATGTTTATGGTATTTTAATTTACTCATATTCTCATCTATCTAATTTAAAATGGTTACATCGCTCATGCATACATGTAGACTACCAGCACACAAGTCAATGTATTTTATTTTACATCACCACATCACATGGATAGTACTTATAGATGGATTAAAAGAAAAAAATTATATTTATAATTTAATTTTTACTGTAGTATTTTAAAATAAAAAATGAATCATTTCCAAATTATTCGTTTGAAAATGAAAAACACTTATCTTGTATGTATTTTTATGACCACCTCTATGAAGTAATGTGATTAATTTTTTATTACCACCTTAAAACATTGGTTCTAAAAACGTATCTAATTAATATATATTATATTTATAGAATGAAAAGAACCCAATATATTATATAACTATAACTTATATACAATAATAGGAAAATTCATGAAAACCATTCATAAGGAATCTGTATAGTTAACAACTAAGGATCAATTTTACAATGCATTAGTAATAAATGGGTACTGAGAATATATTTAAATTGATAAAATTTTTAATATGGTTATTTTATTACTTAATAATATTTTTAAAACTAGTATATTTGAGGTTATATAATATTTGACTATGTCAAAGCGTGGTGTAAGATTTTTTTTATCTCTATTTCCACTTCCTTGAGACAAATTTTGTATTACATAACAATTTTATTTTATATGAGGTATATGCTTCCATTTTATTATATTCAATAAGAATATATTATTATTCATTTTATTTAAAATTTCCATTCATGTTCATTCTTTCAATGGATTAGAATTTAAAATTTACCATAGATATTTCAATTTATAATTAAAATATCATTTTTTGGATTGCATAAATTTTAATTGAATAAATAATATAATCTATCCTTCATTCACCTATTATATTTTATTCAACTCTATAAATTTAATGAATTTCTATGTTTTCATTAAAATTATCCTATTATAGGATCTAAAATAAATAAAATAAATTCTTGAACTAAAAGTTGATCTTATTTATCTTCTATATCAAGTTTATTTTTATTTCATGTCTATATTAATTTAAAATAATTTTAAAAAAGATATCTTTATTTAACTAAATTTTTAATTAAGGACATAATATGTTATATCTTGATTTTATTACAAGGTTTGAATATAATCCTTATAATAGATTCATTTTTTTACATTGTTTTTAAAAATTCAAAATGAATGCTTCTTTTTAATGTATATGGTATGAATATGTTTTACCAATTCCATTACTATATTTCAAAATTTAGATTCTTCTATAATCTATCCATGGTTTTAAAAAGAAAATTAATTACACAAATATTAATTTAATGTTTTTTCATTTAATTGATTGAATTCATGAAAAGGTATTATTTTGTTAAGATGCATATATTTTTTATGACTTGGTTATCATATTTATCTCTTATTAATTTTGTGGTTGTTTCCAATGAAAATTTAAGCTAAATGTTTGATGGTGTGGGGTTAAATCTGATACGTAGACTTTCATAGTAGGTTCACCATTTTTCAATACCAAAAACCACATGGGGTGTAAATGTTTATTTTTAGTGGTGGTGGAATGACCATTCACATCAGACACATATATCCATGTCCTTTATAAGTGGTCTCTAATGGGGTTTATTTATAGAACTGGAAAAAACTAATAGTTCTTTTATTTATAAATTTTATGAAACTTTATTCCAAATTCATGTTTTCATTTAGGATATGGCTCAAAAGATGATTAGGGGCTCACTTTGGTTAGAATATGGGAGATTGGGATCATCACAACCATTTTTGGAGAGTTATTTCTTACTTTATGACTCTATTATAGATTTAATAAATATTCATGAATTATTTATTAAATACCAAATGTTACATAGGTGACCCTTTACTCAACAATAAATTGTTAGCATGTATTGGCATTAAAATCATATGTACGTATCAAAGGTAATTCATTGATGGATATATTTGTATGTATCTGAGTTTCTCCATAAATGGTACCCGTTTTAATATGTATTATATATTGTTATATGTTTATTTTTACAATTCTAGTCTTAAGACACATGGTGAGGTTCTCTATAACGACCCATACTTTACATACATTGTTAATACTTCAAGATTGATGTACACATATTACAACATATAACAAAACCAGTAAAGGACCGTATAGGTATAGTGTCTTTAGAAACTGGGAAACATAATCAACTGGTTCATAAAGCATCTACATTGTCTCTCATTTATTTCATCATATTTATAGTCCCTTTTGTAATATCTTACTTAATAACTTTCTTCTTGACCTGGGGAAAGAAAACATACAAAAGGGCGAGTTCAAATGCTCAGAAAGGGTAAACAAAAGAAATATCAATCACATCATATTCATTAGAACATAACATTTTGGAAATCTTACCCTGTAAAATAGATCATAATTTCATAATATGGGATAAATCATGGTAGTGAAATATAATAACAATAATCATAACTTAAAACATGAAGCTTTTTGTCATACACACATAATCATAGAGAATCGTTTCTTATTATTCAAGACTCATTTTCAAGACTATCTTAGTGGACAAAGTCCATTTCTGAACAGAGTTCATTCCTCGTTTCAGTCCTATTTCACTGAACTGGTTTAACCTGCCATTCCAGCCATGTCTATCTCATGAGATATAAAATCATTACCCAATGCATTATAGGGATATATAGGGCCCAACCATCTCATAATTATACCATTCTTATGTGTGCTACAAAATCATAAACCATACATCATAGCATAACCCATGTAATAAATATGGGATTCCTAAACATCGTGACATCATAAAAAAATTCATATAAGATAAATGAATTCATAAAAAAAATAACTACAACATAATCAAATCAATGTAAAAATAGGGTTAGAAACATAACCCTTTATTATCTTAGATGGAAAATAATTTTGATAAAACACTTGAACTCCATTCTTGAGGAAAATATCCTTTCTACTTCAAAAACACTTTTTATTTCTTAACATATCATAAAATTCTAAACTAAAAGAAGTTGATTAAAAATAAACTTGAAAACTTGTAAAGTAATCTTCTTGGAAATAATGTTTTAAAAATCCATTCATGCCGTATAAGTTAAAAAAAATTTCTTCTCGTACTTTTGTCGGAAAAGTCAAAAAGTACCTCGTACGAAAAATGAAAAAAGATTCCTTTCATATCTTTTACTAAAAACACAGCGAAGGGTAAAATTGGTTTTAAAAAATTTAAGGTGGATGGAAATAATATTACATATTGAGGAAACATGGATGTGGATGATAAAATACACCCCAGTAAATTTCAAAGTATAAACAATCATGGATAAAAATGAGATTGTGATATTTCCCTTACATTAGGTCCGATTTCCTTCGTAAGTGTCTGAGCCTCTTGTATAGTGATTTAAATAATGTTACTGACTTATTCCAGAATCATTATTATTTTTATGATATCATATATGGTCATATTCTTAGCTTCTTATTAGTAATATTTCATTGTCACTTGTTATTCGGGTGTTTATTGCTTTTTGTTCTTATGCGTGTTTTGTCGAATAAGTTATTATTATTATTTTTAGGTTATAGATACCTCATTTCTAGGATTTTATTTGTGTAATATATATCATATTTATTCACTCAATTCATTTATTTAATCATTATGCAGTGAAAATCTTGTAGAACGAGTCGCATCACATCGTGGAGACAGTATTCCGTACGTACGCACGAGCGATGATATCATTCCCATGATCGTGGAATTGTATTTGAGTGTATGTATACTATTTCATAATCACATTAAAATAATAATATATATTCATTATTTACACCATTATACCCATCCAGGTAAGGTGGTGGTGGAAAATAGATTACACCACGGCGTGGAGACGGTATTCTGTACGTACGCACGCGTGGTGATTTCATTTTCCATAAGATGGATAGATGGTGAAATAGGGTTGTTTCATACATATAATAACATATAAGTATATGATTGATACTGATGTTATTAATTCATAATGAAACAACTAAAGAAGAATAAGTGGAAGAAGAAATAAATTTGAAAGAATTGGTAACGGACATTGCCTCTTCTTTGAAGCGCTTCTTTGAGACCTCCTTTTAGGGAACTAAAATTGGTATTTGAATAAGACCATGACCTCTAGGAGGTTTCTAGAGAAGTGTAGAGGATAAATCGGCAAGGTTTGGCTGATCTTGAAGGCTCAAAGTGGTGTGAGGAAGAGAGGGAGGAGGTGCCCTTTTATAAGGGAGGAGAGGGGCACCTTTGGAAAAACTAAAAATATTATTTTATTATAAATCCATATTTGGTTTTAAATATATCCAAATTGATTTATTTCGATTCTAAGTTGGGGATGGGTAGAAATACTCTCATCCAATAGAATTTGGAAAATTTTAGTTTACTATTTTAACCTTATCATTTAGATTTAACTTTAAGTTAGATAATTCTACTTTTACTGTGCCTTTTTGTGTTATTACACTATAAGGTTAATAAACATACTATAACAAGCCAAAAGAACCCCAAGTTGATTATTATAAATATATATAACCTTATCTAAGACATTTGGCTGAACCTTAGAATTTTAAGCATAAAATAACAATTAATAATATAATATTTGTTTTTAAAACTATTTAATGTCAATTTTGACACTATTTAGTAATTGATTTTTGTGAAAATCATAAAATAATTATTAGTTCAAAAAAAGTTGATTAAATCAATACTAACATGTCATATTTTCCTAGAAAATTAGTTTAATTCATAAAAAGTCTCAAATGACATTTATTTGGGTATTTATAACATCAATTTTGTCAATATTTCATTAATAAGATAATTACTGCATCATATTTGTGTTATAAATAAATTAACTTTTTTAATGTCTAAAAATTACAAATAAAATACAATTATTTAGTAAATATTTTTAGCTTTCTAATTAATATTTATAGTCGAATATATCTAATGTATAACCCTATATTAAAAATTATTTACTTATTAAACATTGATTTTAACTATTTTAACCCTTCATTAAATAAATTAACAATAAATGTCGTCATCTAATCCAAGTGGGTCTAAATTGTCATATTTTATTCCTATGGTTGTTTTTGGTCGAATTAAACTTACCCAATTGAATTAGGACATGTGTTAGGGTAATAAATGGTCATAGTGTGAGAAACACTAATTATAATAGGAAAACCACATAATCAAAAATAAAATTTCACACTTAAGGTCTTATCCTAGGTTATTCAAGGACATTTCTAAAACACTAAGATTGTGTTCTATGCTTAGACTTATCCTTAGGATTCTTACTAAGGCTTTCACATCCTAGTTTCCAAAGGTTGACGGTACCTTTCCTCTGATACCAACTATAACGACCCATACATTACATACATTGTTAATACTTCAAAATTGATGTACACTTATTACAACATATAACAAAACCAGGAAAGGACCGTGTAGGTATAGTGTCTTTAGAAACTGGGAAACATAAACAACTTGTTCATAAAGCATCTACATTGTCTCCCATTTATTTCATCATATCTATAGTCCCTTTTGGAATATCTTACTTAATAACTTTCTTCCTGACCTGGGGAAATAAAACATACAAAAGGGTGAGCTAAAATGCTCAGTAAAGGTAAACAAAAGAAATATCAATCACATCATATTCATAAGAATATAACATTTTGAAAATCTTACCCTGAAAAAGAGATCATAATTTCATAACATGGGATAAATCATGGTAGTGAAATGCAATCATAATATTCATAACATAAAACATTAATCCTTGTGGGATACACACATAATCATAAGGAATAATTTCTAATTAGTCAAGACTCATTTCCAAGACTATCTTAGTGGACGAAGTCCATTTCTGAATCGAGTTCATTCCTCGTTTCAGTCCTGTTTCACTGAACCGGTTTAACCTGTCGTTCCAGCCATGTCTATCTCATGAGATATAAAATCTTTACCCAATGCATTGCAGGGAGATATAGGTCCCACTCATCTCATAATGATACCATTCTTACGTGGGCCACAAAATCATAAACCATACATCATAGCATAACCCATGTAACAAAAATGGGATTCTTAAACATCATGACATCATAAAAAAATTCATATAAGATAAAGGAATTCAGAAAAATAATTTCATCACAACATAATCAAATCAATGTAATAATAGGGATAGAAATATAACCTTTTATTATCTTAGATGGAAAATAATTTTGATAAAACACTTGAACTCCATTCTTGGGGAAAATATCCTTTCTACTTCAAAAACACTTTTCCTTTCTTAACATGTCATAAAATTCTAAACTAAAAGAAGTTGATTAAAAATAAAATTGAAAACTTGTAAAGGAAGCTTCTTTGAAATAATGTTTTAAAAATCCATTCATGTCGTATAAGTTAAAAAACCATTCTTCTCGTACTTTTGTCGGAAAAGTCAAAAAGTACCTTGTATGAAAAACGAAAAAAGATTCCTTTCATATCTTTTACTAAAAACACACCGAAGGGTAAAATTGTATTTAAACAATTGTAGGTGGATGGAAATAATATTACATATTTAGGAAACATGGATGTGGATGATAAAATACAACCTAGTAAATTCCAAAGTATAAACAATCTCGGATTAAAATGATATTGTGATATTTCCATTACCTTAGGTCCGATTTTCTTCATAAGTGTCTGAACCTCTTGTATAATGATTTAAATAATGTTATTTATTTATTCCAGAATAATAAATATTTTAGTATATCATATATGGTCATATTCTTAGCTTTTTATTAGTAATATTTCATTGTCACTTGTTATTCGGGTGTTTATTACTTCTTGTTCTTATGCGTGTTTTGTCGAATAAATTCTTATTCTTCTTTTTAGGTTATAGATACCTTATTTAAAATATGGTATTAGCGTAATATATATCATATTTATTAACTCAATTCATTTATGTAATCATTATGCAATGAAAATCGTGTAGAACGAGTCGCATCACATCGTGGAGACAGTATTCCGTACGTACGCACGAGCGATGATATCGTTCCCATGATCGTGGAATTGTATTGGAGTGTAAGTATACTATTTCAGAATCAAATTACTATAATAATATATATTCATTATTTACACCATTATACCCATCCAAGTAAGGTGGTGGTGGAAAATAGATTACACAACGGCGTGGAGACGGTATTCTGTACGTACGCACGCGCAGTGATTTCATTTTCCGTAGGATGGATAGATGGTGAAATAGGGTTGTTTCATACATATAATAACATATAAGTATATGATTGATACTGATGTTATTAATTCATAATGAAACAACTAAAGAAGAATAAGTGGAAGAAGAAATAAAGTTGAAAGAATCGGTAACGGACATTACCTCTTCTTTGAAGCGCTTCTTTGAGACCTCCTTTTAGGCCACTAAAATTGGTCTTTGAAGAAAACCAGGACCTATAGGATGTTTCTATGGAATTGGAGATGAGAAATTGGCAGGGGTTGGACGATCTTGAAGGCTCAAAGTGGTGTGAGGAAGAGAGGTAGGAGGTGCCCTTTTATAAGGGAGGAGAGGGACACCTTTGGAAAAACTAAAAATATTATTTTATTATAAAGCCATATTCAGTTTTAAATAGATGAAAATTTAATTATTTCAAAGATAAGGTGGGGATGGGTGTAAATAATATCATACAATAGAATTTGGACAAGTTTAGTTTACTATTTTAACCTTATCATTTAGATTTAACTTTAAGTTAGATAATTTTACTTTTACCGTGTCTTTTTGTGTTCTTAAACTATAAGGTTAATAAACATACTATAACAAGCCAAACGAACCCCAAGTTGTTTATTATTAATATATATAACTTTATATAAGTCATTTTTCCAAACCTTAAATTTTTAGGAATAAAATAACAATTAATAATATAATATTTGTTTTAAAAACTATTTTATATCAATTTCTACACTATTTAGTAATTGATTTTTGTGAAAATTATAACAGAATGATTACTTCGAAAAAAGTTAATTAAATCAATACGAACATGTCATATTGACGTATAAAATTAGTGCAATTCATAAAAAGTCTCAAATTACATTTATTTTGTTATTTATAACATCAATTATGTCAATATTTCATTAATAAGATAATTATTGTATCATCTTTGTGTCATAAATAAATTAAATTATTTAATGTCAAAAAATTACAAATAAAAAACCATTATTTATGAAATCTTTTTAGATTTATAATTAGTTTTTATAGTCGAATATATCTTATGTATAACCCTATATTAAAAATTATTTACTTATTAAACTTTGATTTTAACTATTTTAACCCTTCTTTAAATAAATTAATAATAAATGTCCTAATCTAATACAAGTGGGCCTAAATGGTCATAGTTTATTCCTAAGGTTGTTTAGGGTCGAATTAAACTTACCCAATAGAATTAGAACATGTTTTAGGGTAATAATAATATCATTTTTACCCTTAATTACCCTATTTACTTTTAACCGTGGTAAAAAAAGTAAAAAGTTACTATTCACCAAAAATTATTTTCATCTCATTGAACCACATTTTACTTTCTGACATCAACCGCGTCTCTCGGATTTTTGAAATTCCACCAACAGAAGCGGTAAAATTAAGTTTTATGTAAATTTGAAAATTTTCTTAGGAGGTGCGTAAAAGACGGTGAAAAGTTCGATAAAATTTTTATATATCTAAAATTATTATAAAATGACTTCAATGAATTGCATTGAACTTATATAGGTATTATGTATCAATTTTGACCTAAAATAAATTTAAATAAAATAAATAATTATTTAAATAAAAAGTCGGTTTTTAAATATTAACCCAGTGTTTTCACTATTCATCAAAAAATGAAATTTTTCCAAAAAATACCAAAATTTCACCCTAGGCTAATTTCGATATTCCGAATCCAAAAATGAAGTCCGTTTTGAAAAATAAAAATTACAAAATTTCAAAAAGTGGGTATAATTATTCATAACAGCTAGTTTTAATAATATTTTAATACCATATCATTGTTTAGTGAAACTCGGTGTTGCGTACGACCCAAGATATCAAGGAAGGTCGCGATTGCGTGTAATGAAATCCAAGCTAGTTTTGTGTGTAGTGAAAGATTACATTGATGATTTATATAAAATAAAAACAAAATATTTCTTATAAAAGTCTCGGGTGTTACATTCTCTGGATTTTATCATCATCTCAAGAGATATGAATTATATTGATGTTGGGATTGAGCCCATGAGACAGACATATTTTATATCCTTATGAAAGTAACCAGAACCCATATAGTTCATTTACTCTTAACAACACACATCATAACATTTAAGGACTAGTGGTGATGACCAAATCGTACTTTCTAGAGTTTTATGGAAATAATGTCTAAGATAATGGTGACTATTCAAGGCTGGTGTGGGACTTATGTTGATATATACCAAGGGACCTAAAAGGTTTGAAACCTCCTAGGATGGATATGACCTTATTGAGGATAATGTTGAGAGAATATTATGGTGAGTTTAGGGTTTTGGGTTTGAATATCATAGAGGATTCTTATGTATACTATTTCGACATGAATCAAAGGAAAAATGGTTTGGAAGGTTGGCCTCTACACCTATGAAGTCCCTTTTACGATTTTATCATATGATATATGGCATGTTGGGATGGATATGTGGATTTTAGGATATAAAATTAGTATGAGTCCTTTTCCATGGAAAGAATTTGATTTTTCATAATGACTCTCTACTGAGACATGTATGTGATCATGTGGGAGTAATTATCATCACTAACCAGTAATATAATGTCATTCATTCTATGTGTGATGAACAAGAGGATTTAGAAGATATGGGAATCCACATAATATTTTTTGACCTCTAGTGGATGAGGATGGGGATTTGGAAGTGAAGGGTCTAAGATATTCCCATCGCCCCTCTTTTTTTCGAAACCCATGGGATGGATAATGGATTACTCTAGATGGTATATATTAAGGTAAGGTGAGAGTAATATCCATAAAAGGGCACACTTCCTAGTCATTTGACTCATTCTATACTGATAATAAAGGGTGGATTCACTCTGGGGACTCTAGAAAATAGAAAGGGCTTTGATGTTCTCATCTATTCACTTATTTTCAACCCTCGGGTCCTATCATTATCATTACGGTTGAGATCATTATTACAATAGGAATGAATAATAAAAAACACTAAGAGTGTCCAATATATTAATATTATAAATGAAGTAACTCCACTACCACAAGATTTTACCATCGATAGGACTAGATAATGTGCCTTTTTCTCGGATTATACATATTTAGAGGCTTTAGGGGAGGTATCATTATGGCCCCATAAGATGAAAAATATAAGTAAATAGGTTCCCTTCCCTTGGATTCATTCCAAAGGGTACAAAACTATGACTTTCATAGGTAAGGATAGGATGAAAAGAAGGTGGATTATTTAGGTAAGTCCTTGGTGAGCAGAGGTCCCTTCACATAGGGTATACCTGGTAGATATGAACAGTTATCAAGTAGGGTAGACCTAGGTGAGCTAAATAAGAGTTTGTAATATGGAATAATAATGAAAACAAAACCTAGATAATGACTTTATCTAGGATCCATGGGTCTTCTAATTTGTCTTTGGATGAATGGTACTCTTATTTCAATCTCTAGAATGGAACTTTTCCCTAGTGATCTTTGGATGGGGTAAGTGGATCACATAGATTTTTTGTGTTTAAAATATTATGGATACTATAATCACATTTCTCTCTTTAATTTTCTATTCCTTCAAGACTGGGTGATACACCTGAAATATTCTGATGGCCTATATGGACTAGGGTGAGAATATCTTCAATGCATCTTCTATTCTTCTAGTCATTGCAAATGAGGAGACCAAGGTTTCTATTTATATGAATTTTCAAGACCCTATAATAAGGTGTTAACTCTCTAATTTTTGTATTGATAGGTATCATGTGGGTGTAACCTACAATATTTTCTTGATTGTGCATGACTCTTCCACCATAGTGATGTTGGGCACATAGGATAGACCTATGTGGTGACACTAGGCACACAGGCAAGACCTTCAAGGTGACTTTAGATGGGAATCTTGTAGGACTACCTAAAATGTGAAATGTGGTCCTTTATGTCTTTTAATTATCATTTCATTGAGGTTTTTCTTTTCAAAACATATCATTCTCTTATGAAAAGGGGAATGTAAAAAAACACCCTTCAGGAATTGATTCAATTAGAAGAAGAGGGTTTGTTCCAGAGGTAGAGACATATTGGAATTGTTGGATCCTTCATTTAATGTCCTCTACATGTTCATGTAAATTAAATATTTGGATTTATGATAATTATGAAATTAGTATGTTATAATGGTGTTGTGAGAATATCATTCACATAGGTATGTCGAACAGGTGGGTCACAAATGGGGTTTGAAGGATCCACTCACATCTCTTGTATCAAGGGGATTGGGTATGTACCATCAAGAACTATGTAGGGAATTATGGATGAGGCTCAAAAAAATTTGGGGAGTCCATCACATTGCTATGATAAGTTTCAATTCATGATACCACATTCATTCATGTATCTATAGAGATGTAGGAGAATTTTGATAATTCAAAATGTGCACAACTCGATTTCATGTACCAATCACTAACATATCTTCCTTATGATCCTCAGATCCAATATATACACTGGATGACCCTACAAACAATGTCTTTATTCTTTTAACCTCTTTAAAAGTGGATGACATTGATCCCATACCATTCAATGAATTTTTTGAAGATAATCCAAATTTGGTGAGGCCTGAAATGGATGTTCCAACTAAAAGGAATGTGGATGATGATGATGGAAAATCCAATTTGGGTTGTCAGCCCAGAATCATAGATAGCCTTAATGGTTAGGATTATATGAGATTTTAAATACTATATAATGATATATTTGATGAAAATTATCTATATATTGATATTCCTAGAACTCTGGATGGGTTTGGTGACTTTAATAAGTTATTGGATAGAATTGAGTTTCTCCCTTTGGTGTTATCACCCATGGTTTTCATTTTTTACATCCAATAAATTAAATTTATGATATTGACTAGTATTTGTTTTTTGAAATATTTACAAGGTGATCTATTACCAGGGATTTTCGGCCCATACTACTCTTGTTGTTGATGGATCAATAGAAAAGGTCCCTATAGTAAGAGTTTCTTAAGATCCTTCTATACCAATTCCTCAATAAAATCATGAGGATTTTCCTCATTATGAGATCCTTACCCAAAACCTTGATATTGGGGGTTATATGGAAGCATCAATCCTCACAACTATCATATCAATGGGTGTGTATTATTTACTACTCTGATTATATTTATACCATTTATGTCTGTTATCCCTCAATATTAATGTTTATTCGTATATGTTATCTAGTAAAATCTACATCGATGGTTGAGAATGAGGGAGGGGCCTCCATGATAATTTTTCTAATAGAAGAAGGTGAATCTGACACAATTTTATAGGGTGTAGACTAGGGTGAGTCATAGAGTAAATTATTCACATATAACATCTCTCTCTCTCTCTAAAAGAGACTTTGAGTCAGACATAGAGGAACAAGATTCCATTTTCACCTCACACAATTTCCTATGCAACAAAATCTGAAAGATAATCATGAAGATTACTCTCAAATATATTCCACCATGACTTCATTGAATCCCAACCATGTTCTCCATTTTGGATCATGGTCGATTTAATTACTCCATGATCCACCATGTTGTGAAGCCATTTATTTGATTATGGGAATAGTAGAAATGATCATAGAAAGATGAGGAACTACTATTGAGAAGGATTTAAGACCTTATAGATACCATATATCAGGAGGATCTCTTCTATGCTAAGGAAATTGATGAGAATCATCATTGCATTGATGAAAAATATCACCAAATGGTATGCCTTAAATAAGAATTATATTCCTTGATAAAAGAGATGGTAAAACTCCCCCAATCCTTGGATATATCCATGGTACAAGGAAGATATTATGTTATTTTGGAGAAGTAGAAACTTCATCCCAATAAGGAGGTCGTTTCCAAAAAAATGTCTAGGTTTTTGAAAAAATGTGTAAAATGCATTCTCAAGAGTTTAACAGATCAAATACTATTTTTATCAACACATATAAAACATTTTATAGATAATCCCTCATGTGTAAGTTCCTTCATATTTTAAAACATGATTGAAAATGATTCTTTTATTCCTTGATTGTTAGTTTATATGTTAGGATCCTTATTATAACCATATAATAACATAAAAAATGCCTTGTTTGATTGAATTTCATTATTTGTTGTTGGAAAAACATTAATGGTAAAGTGATCTAAGTTTTCTATATAGAATTTGTTCCTAGGGAGTGTTGTTCAGCTATCTCTAAGGTCATATGATAGACCATAAAATGTTTTTTCTTTTCCATGACTACCCTAATTTTTACCTAATTTAGATATAAGGTAGACTTAATGGGTGAGTCATGATTTTTTACTATGCTTCCCATTGTGGTTTTTCAAAAAAATATGTTTTATACCACATAATTTTCATTGCTAAATTTTATCTAAACCATACAGAGTGGACATTTAGTGATCTAAAACTCTACTTTTATCCAATGTTCCCTTTGTGGGTTTTCAACATGATGCATGTTACGTCTCTTTTCATGGGAAGTTTATAGAGTCTTGAAAAATAGACTAATGAAACTTATGTTTTAGGTTAACTAACTTTGACCATGATATTTGGGGGTAATGACTACATTATTATTTTTTGGTTGAGAGTGTTTTGATATTCATTAGGTGCACAAAAGTGTAATTTTAAGTAAAATTTTTTTGATTTATTCATTTAAAAAGGATATAGGATAAATAGTCTATGAATGAATATGGATATGTTTGAAAGCAGGTTTCAAGAATATTGTTTTCTGGGCATATGGGGATATAAGTGGTTTCTACCAAGGATGAATTTTCTTTTGGTTAACATTCCTTTTGGAGATGACTTGTGAAAATCCATACTAGGGCATATCAATACATGGTAATGTAGAGGTGTCCTCAAGAATCATACATTCTATCACTGATCTCTAAGGGGAGTTCATGAGGATTCGTATTTTTTCAGGACCACAGAGGGTGGTTTTTGAAGGGAAGGTTTCTGAGAATGAAGTAACATAAGTATTGTGGAGGAAATAGTATTTGGGTCTATAATATAGGATCTATGAATAACTACACATCTTGATAAAATGAGTATAGTTACATGAAGTTCTTCAGTATGATGTGGTGGATGACCAACATTATAAAAAATGGATCCCCCCCCCCCCCGATAAAGCTTGAGTTATCTTAAAATTTAATTTCATGTGACTGAGATATGAACTAAATATTTTAATTTCTTATAGTAAGGACATTTTGGGATACAATTTATGTTAATTTATATTTGATCGAAAGATTAGTGATTTTCCCTTTCATGATTATTAAACCAAGATGTTCCATTATCTTTTGGTCTTGAAGAGGGGAGGTTATATTTTGTAATCAGAGGACTTCTAGATGTGAAATTTAATATGAGACAAATATGAAATCAATGATCATGGACCATTTTTTAAAATACGTTTCCATCATAATGATGTTTGTTCTTACATGGGTAGAAAAGGTTTCTCTTAATGATGAATATGCCTCGGGTTGGCATGACTTTTCTGGGTGACTTATGAAAATCCAAACTGGGGCATATCAATGTGTAGTAAAATTGTGGTGTCCTCATGATTAAAAATTTATATCACATATAGTCTAAACACTTTTGGAAATCTAGATATCCCCATACATATTGGATGTTTTGTGTATGGAAGTTGAATATGACTGGAAGAAGAAATTCATGTGAAAAACACCCAAGAATAGGGAGAAATGTTTTCTACAAAGGTCTCACTCATATACAGGGAAGGAGTATTTTTATATATATTGCAGCTATGCCTAAGAAATAGGAGTAGTGTTTGACTATGTAGATCATAAAATAAATAATCAAACCACACATATTTTTAGATTATATTCTCTACACAAATAAAATTTTTATGTATATAGGGGGGTTTTTTAATATGATCTCATAAATGGGGTGGGAACCCATACTAGACCCTACTATGAATATTTGGATAATACATTTGATATTGAGGGGATTTTTAAATTGAAACTGGACTTGGAGGTTGCATTCGGGCATCACTATATATCTCTCCAAAGTGAGAGTCAAGCCACATACAGTTCTTGGAATTATATTGGGAAAGAGACAAAAACCATAATGTTTAATGACATGTCATAAGGATATTTGGTATTCCTTTTAATTTACTACATCTAGGACCATGTTAACCCTAATTTAGATTAATACTCCTTGAATATATTGGGAATCCTTTAAAAACTCCTAATCATGTGTTACCTATTCTCAGTTTGACAAACAAGGTGTCGAAAATGTTTTTTCACCTTAAAGAGTCTATGTGATTAATGTAAAGGGGAATTTATTTCATTTGGTGATTGGGGTAGGATATAGGATCTATGAATATATATGTATATTCATGTAATTATAATCATGAAATACATTATTCTAGGAAACCATCAATTTTAACATCATGTAGCATGGATGAAGTTGTATTTATATTTTAGGTCATACAGTTAGAAGAATACATCACAGAAATGATGAGTGATATAAGACTTACCATGATAATTATGTTTTGACATGATTAATACACGATGAAGGGAATTTTATCCTTGATCTTTATGGTTCCCAGATCAGAAGAAGCAATATGGTAAATGAATTCAATGAATTTCTAAAGATTATTTTTAAAAATCTATTTCAATCACAATGTTTCCAGGGATTACGGAGGTAGAAGAGGTTCCTATTGAGTAAAAATATTCCTTTGGTTTATAGGCCTTTTAGGATTGAATTATTCAAACCCAATATGAGGTATATCAATGCATAGTAAAACAACATCATCCTCTTAATGAAAACGTTTTTTTGGGTGACATATGCAAATAAAAACTATAGAGTATCAATTAATAGTTAAAAAAATCCTCAATAATCATACATTCTATCACTAATGGACAAGGAAAGAATATGAATATATAGATTCCAAATTATTAGGTGTAAGATTTTTGTATGAAACGTGTATGAGCACAAAGAAAGCATTTAGACCGTCATTTTCCAAAGAATGTGAATTCCCCTACATAGATCATTATTTACGTGAAAAAGGGGAGTTTTTTACTCTGTGGATGGGCCCATGTCATAACGTCTAGATATCACTATGATTCAAATAAATATGTGAATCACGCCACACATAGTACTAGAATAAAGGTGTGTTGGGAGACAAACATGAAGTGTTGTGAACTTATCAAGAATGAACCAAAAATTTGCGTAGTTTTGAATCATGTAACAATGATCTGAACCATGATGTTTTACCTCATGTGGAGTGGAAATAATTATATAGTTTAACACATTGTGACCAGGATAGCTGTCTATATAGTTTAGAGTCTTATATATCATACTATAGTGTCTTGAAGTTTAGGTTCTTATGCCCAAGACCATATGATGTTCCTTTCTTATCATTAAATGAAGACCATTTTTTGTTCATTTTATGGTCTTTAATATAGGACCATGTGGTGTTCCATTTATGGTATTGAATATATTACTATATATTATTTAGTTTATCATCATGTGATAAAAAAATTATGGTGTTTCTTTATCATAATATGTTTTCTTAAGAAATCATTCATTGGTATGGGTAGTGACAAGCTCCCCATCCCTCAATAACAAAGTAAAAAATATGCTAGACTGGACCTTGTGAATGGTGTAAGGGACCTCCCAATTTGGCTCATGATTTGGAGGTTTATTCCATGGTATAATTAGGGTCTTGAGGAATAGTAACAGCTCTCATTGTAGGAACCCGTAGTTGTAGAGATTCTTGTTAAAAGGTAGTGCTATTCAATTTTGAATGACCTCCAAGTGATGAAAGTTATGAAGTCGTATATTATGGATTCGCACCAATTCATAAATTTATTTTGGGGATTACTCATATATATATAGATAATTTCATATAGAAACATGATCTAAGGGAAATTATACTTTGATGGGAAGTACTGTGTCTATCCTATATACAAGTGAATAAGGGGTCACCCATGTGTTTGTTTGATTTATATTCTAGTAATCCCATAATGTATGAAAAATATTTTCATGGAAAGACATTTAATCTTTATCCACCATATTCTAGAGTATATTTGATAAGTTCTTATTACGGGCCTATATTTATCCATTATCCACTACAAAATTGAGAGATGAATGGTTGGATTTTCTATTATACATATTGTATAGATTATCCAACTCAACAAAATAGAAATTTTTAACATTTTCCAACAATATTAGATGAGGGACACCATATCTAGTAATTTTATTAGATTTCACATAGCTGGTATTTCTTTTAATTATGGATTCATTGAGTGGTATTTATTTAGCTCATTGGGAGATGAATCTAGTAATAGTGAGAAGGTATTAGAACTGTATGTTCGTAGCTAGAGGATACAACCCTATAAAATCCATTCCCTGTATGGAAAATGGTCATGAGTATTTGGATATGGGTAGAAACTTGGAGGATGATTTATTAAGTTGGAATGCATAAATAAGGAATTCCATTTTTTTTAATTTCATGCAATAATGCATCATTTGAGGAAAATAGTTTCCTAGCCTCCTACTTGGATGGGAAATCCTTAGCCCTGACTGGTGGGAACCATAGGCTCTTTTATGTACTTATTTAATGACAAAAACATTATATACTTTATCAATGCTCCTAATAAGAAATCCATCAAAACCTTGTTCATAAATGATTTTTGGTTGGTTTGGACCATTATAAAGGGTGATGTTTTTCACTCAATGTCTGGTCTTCTCTTTTCCAACTTTTTCTGATGAAAACACTTCGTTTTGATGGTATCCTATAATTAGAATAATCCAACCATTTATAGGACCATATTGATGATAATTAATCATTCCCTATTGATTTTTTAGAATATTAATAGGAAGTGAACTTCTCTAGTATCCCTTTATGGGTGTTGCACTTCACCACACCAACAAACAACCATGCATCTTTTTTCAGAAGTGAGTTGGAGATGGGGATCTATTGTGCTATGGGAAACTGCAAGCGAGTGTTGAGAATTTGGGATTTTATCATGAATATTTTGGAGGAATATTTCCAATGTACTTATTTGGAATAATAAAGAGAATAATACCTATATCATGATATTCTTGGATATATGCTGGGTCATCTAGGTGGGAAGAAACAAGGGGATGGAGGGAAGAAATTTTTATCTTCTACTTTTCTAGGATCGTAAAAAATATCTGGTGGTGTAACTTGGGGCCATGTGGCCTCAATGTTACTGCTTAGATTCACTCTATAGGATTATTCAAAGGGTGCTCATATACATTGAGGTAAATTAATGAAGCAATTAGGGGGAGTCAGTGTATTGGAAGTCTCCTATGAAGGGGTTAAAACATAATGTTGATGAATCATGTGTGATAAGGGAAATGAGAGGTGGAGGCCTTATACATGAAGGATAAGGATTATTCTTATTTGGGTTTAGCGTCTTCTATGGTACATGTAACTCCATTAGGGTTTAAATTAGTTTGATGATCAGTGGACTCCTATTATGCAGATTATATAAATTTACCCTCACATAATTTTAAATGGATTCCAAAGTGTCTATAGGATCATTATGGGGAAAGTTTATTCTCCCATGGGAGATAGAGTATTATATCTAGATATTCAAGATGATTCTAGATCAGTCTTTCATGTTGGGTCACACATGGAGGGTAGGAAACCATGTAGCTAGTTCTTTAAAGAGTAAATTATATCCTACTAAAATGATCATCTTATATATTTTTTATGGGATCCTAAATGAATGATTGTAATCTCATCATTAGGGGAGACACACTTGAGATTCATTGCATCCACCTTCCATTATTTTTATGATACATTTCAAAAATCAATATAAAGATAATTTTTAGTTAAAAAAAATATAAGATAAAAATGTGAAACCATTTGGTAGTGTGTAATGATAATGACTTTTACATCACAATTCCGATCCTCCAATGTCGTAGCAGTATTTTTTCAATCCATCTACATATTCATTTTGTGATTATAAAACATGATTTAATTTATGCTCTGATAGGAACTATACCATTAGTCCCTGGATATAGTTAATATTTGGGATTAGTTATTATTTTCTGATGGAACAATCCCCAATGATCTTCTTAGTTAATAACTCTAAAACACCCATTAACTTCATGTGGTGCACCGTAATTTTTTGTTCCAGTCAGCAATGCAATGAGATCCTAGTATTCTTCCTCATTTTTTGTATATAAATTTTAAAATATGAATGAGTAAGGAAAGATTTTCTTTACTATATATAGTAGAACAGACCCCAACCCAACATTATTGAGTTTTAAATCTTACCTTTTCTTCACTGTTGGTATTTTGGATGCATGTTCAAAATATATTTCCCATGTTAGGATTCCCTATTGAATATGAAAGATATTTTCATAAGGAAATTCAATATTTAGTAATGGTGTTTGTACACGTGGATTTTCTAGAAGGAATTCTACCAATTCCTTTCCTTTTACAGCTTTCTAAGGCATGAAATGAATGTCAAAATACTTCAAGATACCCACCCATCATGCTAAATGTCTAGTCAACATATGAAATCCATGGTTTTACTTGAGTATTTTGTTTTAAGAGACCATATAAACCTCATGGTGATATAGGTAGTTCCTCATTTACTAAACCACAAATATTAATTCCAGAAATCTCTTCTTGATATATGAATAAAAATTATTGGTACCGTGCAGGTTTGACTAGGATAAAAAGGTATTTTCACTCTAGATATCATTATTTTTTGTGGGTAAAGATCACATAGATCCTTTTATGGATTTAATGTAAAAAACTAGATGTTTCCCCTCAATATGTGGAATTAACACTGGTGGACTTAAAATATATTTCTTAATAATGTTGAATACTTTTAGTTTGTCTTCATTCCACTGATATGTGACCCCCTTTTTCATCAACTTATAGAATGGAAAACACATGCTTATGAGGTTTTCTATAAACCGCCAAATATATTCATAGTTTCCTTATAATACCTTCCACTCATTGAGTTTTTGAGTAAGTGAAATATTAAATATGGAATTTATCTTCTTTGGATTGACTTCGATTCCATGATGGGATACATGAAGCCAAGAAACATTCCCATGGTAGCTCTAAAAAATAATTTAAAGGGGTTTATATTCAGGATATGTTGTTAAGATTTATTTAATATGGTCTCAAGATAATCTAGGTGGTCATAACCTTGTCGATACTTAGCCAAAATATTATTGATGTGGTAATCGATAGACCTTTCCAAAAGAGTTTTGAGGTTTCGAGTCATGTAACTTTGGTATGTGGTGCCTTTAATATTCTGTCCAATGGTCATTTCCAAATATAAATAGACCCCATGGGTGATATTAAAGTGGTGTTCTCATTATATTTAGGATCTATCCTGATTTTATTTCACCCTAAATATCCATGTATGAAATAAGGTTCATGAAACCTAGGTGTTTCATCAATCAATAATTCTATGATTTGAACTAGGAAATAATCTTTCATAAAATGCTTATTGAGATCTATAATGTTGATTCATACCCTAGTTTTTTCATTAATATTATTTAAAAAGACTATATTGGCCAACCATTTCAAATATTTGATAACCTAAATGAAATTATCCATGATAATCTTGTCTACATCAGCCTTAATTTTTTTGGTGTGAGTCAAGTGTGTCCATCTAGATTTATGTTTTTAGTCCTTGTGGAATTATGGAATTCCAAGGTACTGATTGGACACCTCAGGATAAATTCCTAAAATTTCCTTGTAATTTAAGGTGAAAATATTGATTTTTCTTTATAAAGTAGGTATACACCTCTTATTATTCCGAAGACATGGTCATTCTAATCATGTGGGTTATGTGTCCTCCTCGATTCGTAGATTTATCATCCTGATATTGTCAATAATGGAAGAGATTCCTTTTGTTAATTATGGAATGGAATCCCTAATTTCATCCTCATATTTCACTTCCCCTCCCTCTACTCTTTTGAGGTAATTTGGTATTGAAGTAAATTCATAATACATAGTAGAAGAGACAAGATTAAAACATCTGGAAGGTGATGTAGCTTCCTCTGACCTGACTGAATGGGGATTATTTGATGGTCTAGAGGGGATGTGGGGGATAATGAAGGAGTATCATCACTCTAAATAGGTCAAATTATATCTATTTCTAAATCAACTAATGGGTAATTTATATATTAAACATAAGGGGATGGAATGCTTTCATTTTCACAAGCGATCCTAACATTGTTTTGAGGGATGATGACCCTTTCAAAGCTACTAGCCCCAGTTAATATGACTAATGTCATAAAGGTTATTGAATGTCTTTTGTAATTTTGAACAAATAATTTTATATAATTGATGGGTATCAAACATTCCTCACTGACCTATTTTAAGGGTTTGTCTAGGGTCACTTCTATACCATTCGGTGCAGGGATTTATGTCACACTATCAGTTATGGATTGTTTCCCTTTCCTTTAGTAGAATACCACATCAATATATTTTAATTTGAAATATTCAAATGTGGATTTATCATAATAAAATGTCCCAATATAACGATTAATGCAATATTTGGGGAATTAGTGGTATGAAGAGGGGACAAATGTGTGCTGATGAAACTAATGCCTTTATATCAGTACATTGAAAGTTGTATCTTTCCAGACAACTATTAATTAAGAGTTTGTTATTTAGTCCCCAATATGAGCCTTGATCCTGATTCTACTAAGAGAATTTTTCATGAATTTTTCATAACCTAGTAGTTTTAGATCTAAAGGTGATGGGTGAGCCTCATTGTAACCTAGTCGGAGAAGTGTTCATACTGGAATGAGGTTCACTTAGGATCTATAATCAATGGAATCCCATTTGATTTCAACATCATTTACACTTTTAGAAACATACAAGGGTATTATATATAATTATATAACATCATCTTCATATTTCTCTATGAAATAGATAATATTGTGGAATGTTTCTTGATTATTAAAAAAATTACATTTTATAAGGAAAAAACAACATCTTAAGACACATTATGTATCATAAAATTCTCTTTGAGTATATCATGGATGACTTATGATATAAATAGAGCATCCATGATCAAAAATATGGAATTTGACTAGGAAAATTTCATTAAAATATCACATTTCTAGGCTAACTACATGTGATTCCCACCCTAATGATTCACTTTAAAATGTGATGATGTATTTGATATAGGAATATATTCCCTTAGAAAAGAAGTTCATGAAGATCATGTCCTTAGGTGGTAATACCGAATAGGTCATCCTTCTCACCAATGTTGATCGGTTAATTTATTTCATTACAATATATCATCTGGGATGATTGGCCCAGGGTGAACCCTAGAATATATGGGGAGTATTTCATTCTCCTTCTAGACCTACTAAAGGACTCTCCCATGATTTTTAGTTGCATAGATGGTCCAAATAGGGATGTGGTCAGAGCATTCAGTTATGTGTGACCGTGTCTTCCACTGTATACATGGCCCTTGTGTCCCCATCCAATAGTTTTTCAGTTTGGTTTAGGTAACATTGTTTCATGGACACACTCATTATCATAGAGGGGATCCATTAAGTTAATTTCATTAATGGAACCAAAGATCAATTATTTATCTTATGATTATTCCATCTTGTGGGTCCACTCTTGTGTTCCATTCGGTGGTGTGGTTCCCTTACATTTGATAATTAAGGATTGATTTCTAAGAGATTAAATGCTATCTTTGGCATTGGTAATAGATTATCTTCATGGTTTTGTTTACTTCCCTTCTGTACTTTTCATTTTTTTAGTAGATTGGACTTTGGGGGACTGTGGTGCCAATGGAGTTAGTTGTGTCATGGGAGAAGTCTATAGGGGCGCAGTTGGATACATAAATTGTGCTCAGAGGATATCAAGAGTCTGGTTGATTTTTTTCTATTCCTCCAACTACTAAAATTATGTGAATTATTTATATTAACTTCCTAACATCCCCCCCCCCCACCCCCACCCCTTTATATTTGGTTAGTAAACAAATGATAACAATTCAGGTGGTTTTCCAAGATTAACATTCCCAAATTCCACAATTTCTACAAAATTTATTTGAAATAAATGCATTTATGGATAGTGTTCCCTAATGTCTAGTGAAACAGGAAGCAATTTTGTAGGTAATCATGGCCATCCTGATCAGGCCTCCTGGGATTTGGCATATTGGCCATTTTCTTCTCGAAATCTATAATGAAATAAAAAGGGACTTTCTCATGTCAAAAAGAATAAAATTTATTCTTTATATCCTCAAACTTGTTTCAACTCTACTCCTTTCACCCATCTAGATAAGAAGGGGATTTTTACTAACACTCAGTAGTGGGTGTCTCACCATATGGTGTGGGATTTGGTGTTAGAGCTGGTTTTGTGGATGTCTTAATTATGACAATGACAGCCTCTTCTTTCCCTGTTATCTTTCATTGACCAGATAGAATTACTTAGGACTTAGAATTTATTCTTAATATGGATTCCACCAATTGTTTAAAAATTGATGGAATATCCTGAACTCCCCCTATAAATTTAACAGTGATGATTGGTTTGCGCAACTCATCATGAATATTCTCTAGGTGGATGGAAAAATATTATTGGGAGGTTATGTGTTTCGGGAGTAGGTCAACCCCAAATAAATAGAAATAAAATATGAGTCCCAATTATTCTATATTTTTTTATATTGAGTGGTCTAGGATTGTTTTCTTCTATAGTTTTAAGCTGAAATGAATTAGAATATATTGATGGAGATATTCCCATACCATGATTAACTGATCTGGTAAATGGGTGTACCATAAAAATCAAGGTCCTTGTACTTTTTCAATGAAGCACCTAAGTTTCTCTATTTCTTGTTTGGAATGGGTCCCATTATTGAATCATTGTGGGGAGTTAAATTCATCATGTTCTACTTTGATACCCCCAGTAAATTAAAAATTGGAATTGTAGGTTTCTCAATGTTTGATTTGGGAGCTGTCAGATCCACCAATTTTTGGAAAGGCTTCCTTTTAGGCTATATTGGTTCATGTCATTCCTACATATATTCCATTAAAGCTACCAATGACTCAATAGTATTGATAAACCCTTGAGGGATTCCTAGATGAACAATATATTTAACAGGGGAAGTTACAGGTTGGTCTATGTATAGTGGATATTCTTGTACCCACAGTGGGTAACATACCAAGGATGGTCTATGAGGATGTTACTAAGTAAGAAATAGTTGTGTAACCAATGGAGGGGACTCATTATCCATTTTATTCATGGGTTCTGAATATATTGGTTGCTTTTATCCCACATTAGTTAGGTGTTCGGGCTCTATTTCAGTTGCTAGGTTGAAACCACTTTATTGAGGTACGACAATTAAGAGCTTGAGATGAGGTTCCACTTTTAGAACATATCTAGTAGTATAGTTTCCTAAGAGTAATTATGAATTGATTTTTCTCAACTCTACCATTTATGCCTCCTGCTAAATGAATTATTTATCATGTGTGAGGAGCTTTATCTCTTCAGAATTTGGGTGAGGTATTTCTGTACCATTACCCTTTTCTTTGAAAGATTCTCACTGAGGAGGTAGTAGTGGAGCTGTTGAGGTAATACCCATATTTATAGGAAGCCTCTTTTTTTAGGTACTCATTCCTTATTCAATCATCTTAGTGTGGACTGGGTTACAAAAAGAAATATCCTCATCCTATTCCTCTATATCATCTTTGTGTTTGTAAGCATATTCAAAGGTGGTGATAACAATGTTCACCCATTCTCATTTAATTTTAGGTTTTTCGTCATCCTCCTTGGTAGATTCCTTTTATTTTTACCCCCCCCCCCATGAGGCCTCATCCTCTTCCTTAATATTCTTATTAGGATCATCTTATGAAAGGTTATCTGAAGGGAATCTCTAGAAAATACATCCATTCATCTTCCTAGTGAAGAAGTCAGGTCATGGGATCAGATGAGTTGGGAATATCTATTTTGAAGAACTCCCCCTAAATGGTAAAATAGTGAATTCCATTTAGGAGGATTTTGAATTTAAAAATATCCCCAAACCCTGTTGGCTGGGGATTCTCACATTCCTTTTCCACAACCTTTCGAGCTTTGGTTGTCAACCTTGAATGTTGTGTTAAAAAATCCCTCAATTATTTGGGCTAGTTTTTACCCTTGGTTCTCATTGATTTTATTATTGTGTTAGATACCTTGATTTTATGGAGATTTGTTTGAATATGGGCTGGGTTCATTGTATTATTTTCACCTAATCCACCTTTTTCCAATGATATTGGAACTTCCTGGTGATTTTATACCATTAAGCTAGGTGATTTAACAATATATTCTTATTCTTGGTGTAGTATACTTTTAATGGAACTCTATCATATAGATTTACATCTTCGAGATCCATTCATGGAAGATTTTTTCTAAGAATATTCCCTGTTGTGAACAAAAACCATTTCATAATGTCCACCAAAGGGAATAATGTTACATGATTTCACTTTTTTTAGGATTTTTTGTTGTAGATAAATGTGAAGTGAAAGGCTCCATGCTCACCATATCCTCTGATATGAGCACTAGATGGGGAACTAGTGATTAACTAAAAAAACAATTTTAATGCATTGAGACCGGTGGAATAAGTAGAACATTATTGTTTTCCTAACATTAGGTGTTGTCTATATAGAAGGGCCTCCAAATATATTTGATAGTGCACTCTTTTAACTAACATTATGTGGCTTGGATAATCATCATAATGAAATACTTTTGTTTTTATATGACGAAGTGTGTTCCATATATTTAGGTGGATGTTGTTCACACAATCTTCCGAAAACACCACAATAATGTTATATTGGGGAGTGGGTAAAGGTTAAAACATGACTGGTATATTACCTTTATCCAACTATCTCCTCATTTTAAATATTAATTCTTCATCTTTTGTATGAGGTTACTCAACCATTTCCATCCAAATTCGATGATTCCCTACTAATTTATTATAGATAGAATCATTCATAGGGATTGAATCTATGGTATTGGAAGGCATGAAGTCTAAGGGAGGATAAGAGAATAACCATTCCTTTTGGATGTCTTCTGGTTGATAAAGAATATCTCTTTTCAATGATGATGAATTATGAATAAATATAACCATTTCCCCAAGTTCCTCGTGGTAGGAGGTATTTCCTATATTTTATATGGAAATAGAAGTACCACATTAATTAAATGAAGTGTCTTTGTAAGTAGAACATTTGCAGTGAATTCCATCATGGGGAGGACTACCATCATGTCTTGATGTTTGATCATAAGGATAATTCTTGCATTGAATACCCTAGGGTGGACCTTCAGTGTGTATGGTAGTAAAGGGAGGACCTTCTTATTGTTATATCTTCTGGAAATAGGGAGTGTTTTTATGGTGATTATTAGAATATGGTCCCTCCTAATCAATCAGATTCTTTACATGACTTAATACATCAAGGTAAGTTGTCCAAAGAGGTCCTTGAGAACTACTGGCATAAAAGTTATGAGGAGGGACTCCGCAACTGCATCTACTATTTATATAATTTAGTAACATATGAGTAGGATCATGAGTCACTATTTTTAAACATATGAGGGCTTTTTGAAATATATCATTAAGTATATTGGTATCTAAGATTTTCTATTAATTTTCAAATCACCTTTTTTGATGACTTTTTATGGTCTCTTATAGGTTTTTAGGGATACTTATTATGGATAATAGATTTTATATATGGAATATTCTTTAGATAGGTATCGTGTCACAAAAAAATATAAATGGTCTCTAGAAGTTTGGAAGGGATATGTGCATGTCCTAGAGTGGCCACTAGGTTTGAAGGATAACCTCCATTTGAAATAGGTGTATGGGCATTATCTTGTTGACCATTTATTATTGGATTTGTTCTATGACCCTCCTTGATGGTAGAATGGATATGTGTCTAAATTGGAGAAACCATCAAATTATGTTGATGAGTCACCACAATTTTGGGGATAGAGTTGTGTGTAATCCCCCTAACAACTGATGAAGACGTTATTAATTCATGGAACCTTTTTAGGATGCGGACGTGAATTTGTGTCTACCATTTAATCATCATTTGGATATGATGAGTGTCTTAAATATATATAATGGGGATATATTCCCATTCATTTTGATGGATAAGGGGTGTAGTCTTACTCATTTCCTCCATTTCATATTAGTATGTACTTATAGTAATCAAGTTTAGGGGAATATTTAATGGTCCTCTCCATGTTTGTTTCCAGCATATGCCTGCTGGTTTTTTTGAATGATGGTAGACTAGGCAGGAAAGATTGATTGATCTAGGAAGGTTTGTACACATGATCATGGTGTTCAATAGTATTTCATTGGTCTACTTATCTATATTGACTAAGGTAGGTTCATGTTTTTTATAGAATGATCACTGCCATCAACAGGCTTTTCCGAGTGCCTAGGTCTTAATGACCTTGGCTGGACTCCCGAACACAATACCCTCATCATAATGAGGGTTTTTTGAAACAAAAAATTGGTGTAGGTTGATATATCTAGTATAACCCTTTAGGTACCCCTTTTTTGGATTAGTAACTTATTTTCCTATTTATTTTCCTCCATAACATAAAGGGGGAACTTCTTACTACATTTTGGGAATAAGATCTAAAAAAATGAAACATCAAATGGTTTTGTCGAGTTATAGGAAACAATTCATCACTGAGTAGTTGGTTGGTAGATCTTCTTGTGTTGGGGGGATTTTTGAGCAACCTCCATGGTTTTCATAGTACCATTACAATGGTAGTCTTGAAGGATCATGTTTGAGACCTCGTATTTAAGACATTAGGTTGGTGACAATGTCCTCTAATTTGATGAGGACCATCCGTATATGGAAATAGATGAATAATTTTGGTATCATTGGTAGGATTAAATATTACTAAAGGGAGTTATTATTGAATTTTTATGAATTATATAACAATCAAACATAAGAAAACACTTTCAAAGTATCACTTTAATAAATGATAACATGTGTAATAGATTGTTTTTAATCCATGTTTGGCCCACATTCTTTTTCTGTGACTACAAAAAAGGGGCTTGGCTTGTGGGAAGAATGGTCATTTTGGTGAATGATTCATGCTTGGATAACCATTTTTTATTATAATTAAGAAATTTTGTAGTAATTAATTATGGATGGTTTAATGTGGGGCACAAAATTCCATGTCTTGTTCCCCATTTTTATTTTGATCTAAAAAACCATGTGGGTGTGAATGGAAAAATTTAGTGGTGTTGGTATGTACATTCATGTCTAAAAATATATCCACATCCAATCTAGAATTTTCCCGGTGATGTTTTCCCCTTGAACCAGAAATAAACAACAGTTCCCTTATTCATAATATTTCATTAACATACATTCCAAAAGAAAGCTATTCATTTAACATATGGTTATAATAACACATAGGGACTCATGTTGGTCAAAGAGGGTGGGTGATATGGATCATCTTACCTATCTGAAGTGAATTATTTCCTACTCTTGGACCCTCTTATAGATTTAATACATATTCATGAATCCTACATTGAATCAAAAATATGACATAGGTCTCCCTTATATTAATAATAAATTATTAGAATGTATTGGCCTTAGAATCAACTTTATTTATCTAAGGTTCATCATCAATAGAAATAACTATTTTCATCTAGGTTCTCCATCAATTTTACCCTTTTGAGAATGGATTATATATTTATATGTCATTTATTTATTATGATACTGGGTTTAATCCACATAGTGGTGTGCACAAGAACTTAGCATAATCTAAGAAGATGGGTTGTTTTGATATCAGGATCAGGCCCATGAGATGGGATTACTACATATCCTTGTGAAATAAATAATAACATAGGTATTTTTCTTCCACTTAATGGTAAATGTCATACCTTTTAAGGTCATTTGATGAGAACCAACCCATACATTTTAGATTCATGTGAAAAGGACATATATGTGAAAGGTTCCTAGATAGAGTCGGTGTGGGACATACTTCTAAGTGGCCTAAGGGACCTGGAAGGGATGTGTACTCTCTATATGTATATGACCCTATATATAATAAGTCCCATCTAATATTATTCTTAGGTTTGGATGCTGGGTTTAAACCTTGGGGAGGCTTCATATGTATCCCATTCGGATAGAAATAAAATCCCATATAGTTTGAATGGTTGGTACCTATACCTATGGATTACTTTGATGGATTTTCTTACATGGGATATGGACCTTTGTAATGGGTATATGGATTTGATGAATTATACTAAAAATGGGTCCTTTTCAAGGTAGGAAGAATTTCCATCATATGTAATCTCTACTAAGACAGGTATGTGATCATGTGGATTCCACGATATTCACTAACATCTAAGCCCATGTGATTCATGATCGGTGTGAGAGACAAGAGGAAGTAGAGGATATGGAAAACCATGCAATCTCTATTATCCACTGGTGGATGAGACTAGGGATACATAAGAGAAAAGACTTAGATGTTCCTATCACCCCTTGTTTTTGCGCCCCGTGTGAATGACTATGGGCATACTTCATAAGGGATTACATGAGGAAAGGCAAGAAAATATCCATAGAAAATATCACTAGATATACATTTTAATCATTTCCTAATAGTAAAATTGGGTAGAGTCACACTATGGGAATTATGGAGGGATAAAGTTTTTTGATGTCCCCATACCCTCTCTTATTTTCAACCTTGGGTCATGTCATTATCCCTATGGTGGGGATCCTCCTTAACATGAGGATTTTTAATTGAATTATATTTGAGGATCCCACTTACTAGGTAGGATAACTATAGTACCTCCATTATGATAGGAATTTATAATCAATAGGAGATGATGATTTTTCTTATTCATTGATTTTACATATCTAGAATCTTTAGGGGAGGCCTCATCTTGGTCTCACTATGATGAGGGATCCAAGGTAAGATTTTCCCTGCCATTGGTGGCAAGAAAATGGGTCCCAAAGTATGGATCACCTAAGTGAGGTATGGATGGAAATAATGTGGCCCACATAGGTAAGTCCTAGGTAAGTAGAAATCCCTTCACATATGGTAGACCTAGGTGAGATGAAGAGGTGTCACGTATGGTAGAACAGAGATAGCTGAAGAGGTATTTGGGAAATGGACACCCTGGGAAACAAGACCTGGGTGATGACTTTCTCTAGGCACCAAGGTACCCCTCTAGAGTATTTCAATAATTTGAACTCATGTTTTGGGCTCAATAAGGGTACTTCTCCATATTGATCATGGACCAAGGTAATTTTCTCATGTATTATATTTTTTGTTTAAAAAAATAGGGTAACTCAAGTCTCACTATCCTCCTTAATTTAGTCTTCCTTGAAGGCTTTAGGATTTCCTAAAAAGTTATGAGGGACTGTGTAAAGGGCTATGGTGAGTAGATCTTAGAGGCTTCATCTGATATTCTTATCATTGAAAATGAGAATCCCAAGGGTCCTATTAATATTCATTTTTAGGACCCTAGGTGATGGAGTTAACTTTAATAGGTTTTTAACTCTCGGTCTCATGAAGGTGTAACCTATGTGAGCTTCTTGAGCATGCATGTCCCAATATGAATAGAGATTATGGGTGAATATGACGCACCTGTGTAGTGATGATGGGCATATAGGCTAAACCAGTTTTGTGACATTGGATGAGACTTGAAAGGTTGTACATGGGTGGACACATAAAATACTTCATGTCTTTCACTTCAATTTTCATTATGGTATTTACCTCTAAAGAATCCCATTCTCAAGTGAACAAGGGAGTGTCAACAGCGGTCAATACCATTATATAGAATCATTATCTTTAATGGGGTCATAATTTATCTGAAAATACATTTCTCTTCAATATAAAAAATACTTTTATCATAAATATTCATATTTCCTAAATCATATACTAATCCTTAAAATGGTACTATACTATGAATGTTATTTTATTGAATATATATTTAATGATATTTTGGAATCATTTCTCAATAGAGATGTTTTTTGAGACGTAATATTTTTTATAAATTATGTTTTTAATTAATTTTTAAGATATTTTTTCAACATATTGATACATATTCGGATTCATTATACATATCCCTTAAATTAATATACTACTATCATGAGATAATTTAGTTTTATAGCCTTATTAAATGCGTTTTTTGTGTATACCAACGCATATTTGAATATATCATGGAACAAGGACTATATCAAGTCATCTGAAAATATGAATTAAATTAATGATTAATTTTTTTTTTTATTATCATTGTGATTACTTCATTGATATCTACCATTGATAAAAAAAATTAATCATGTTATTGAATACATGAATATTTGATATAGTAATCTACCTTTACATATTTGTTGGTAGGAGTAGGACACTAAAGAGGGGGTGAATTGAGTTCTTATAAAAAATTATGTTAAAATTGTTTACTTAAAATATTCACCCAATTAAAATTAAAATAGGATGGTTAATAAAGCTAATATGATTTTAATAGTTTGACTCTTCAAACAGCTTCTCAAAAGATTTATTAATTCTCAGTAGTATCAATATGAGATATTGACATAACTTTTGAAACTATTCTAATAAGTCAAAAAAGATATAAATATTATAAAAGACTAACTATCAAAGTAAAAATTAGTTTTCTAAAAAATAAATTAAAATAGAGAAAGCCTAAATAGAAACACACATCAAATAAAATAAAGTGGTTCAGTCTTAAGTCAAGACCTAATCCACTCCAATTATTGATCACCTGCCACCAAGAAGTTTATATTAATAAACATGATCCACACCCTAGATCGGGGTTAACAATAGTAAACAGTACTCTCCATGTCACAAGACCTCTTCCACTATTCTTCATGGGAAAACAAACAACTAGGTCACACTGGACCTCTTCCACTATTATATGTGGGTAAGCAAGGTGTAAATAGATATTCGAGTTAGGATATATTGTATCCTCCAATTTAATGCATGAGATAGTGTGTTTTTTAACACACAAAAACTACTCCAATGCTAATAAAAATAGTACACAATATAGAAAAGATGATGAGAGAGGATTATAAATGATCTGAGTGTCGCTTTATGCAGCTCTGGACTTGTAGGATGAAGCAGATGAAAATTTAGTGTCCTCTTGTGAAGAAAAGAGTATCGCAAGTCTTCTGTTCTAGTTTCCAATTGTATAATATGTACTTTGTATCTCATATTATTCTGATCTATAGAAGTTCTGCCTTTTTGGAATTGAGATTTCTTCTTGTGTTCTTTAGTGTATATGTTCTTCTATATTTCATGTGGTTCACTTCACAAACTCTTGTTCACATTGTTTTCTCTGAGTCTTGTGATTTTTTTTATAATGGGGTGTATCTTTTGAATCTGATAGGAAGCATAATTTTTAAACCTCATACCTCGTACTGTTGGGTGACATTTTCACAAAGAAACTTAAATTATGTTAGTTTCATTAAATGACTCAAATATGACTGTTGTAAATAATAATTAAATTTAAACTACAAAAGAGAGAAAAGTGATTAACAAACAGTGTCATGATTTGTCTTGAAATGGTGTCACTGGGAAATGGTGTATTCTTAGTTTCCTTTGAGCAGCGAGGTAATCACGGTGCCACAGTTTCATTGAGATTAGGAACCGATAGCACAGATGCGGTGTCAGTATCATAGTGTCTCAGGTAATGGTGTCTAGTCTGTTATCAATACTTTGAACGGTGTCTTGGAGATGGTAACAAGGAATCAGTGTCACAAACATTTTTAAATATGAAACTATTTATGGTGTCTGAGTCATGGTGTTTTATTTACGGTGTTAGGGTTACGGTGTTAGGGTTACGGTGTCAAGGACTTTACCAAAATCCAGAACCGGTGGCAGACTCATAGTTTCTCAGAAATAGCTGAATATCTATAAATTGTCTTAGGAAATAATATTCACATATAGAATTATACTTAATCATGAATGTAATAAAAAATTATAAAACAATATCAAACATATTTTACAATATTAAAACATGATTGTGAGATTCTAAATCAGGATCTTGTAAAATGTTATATCATGAGTTGTAAGCATTTAATCATAAGGAAACCAAAAATCTCTACAAATGATTTGTGATAGGTTAAACATGGCTAACATGATTTTCTATTATCAAAACATTATTAACATGTGAGGATTCCAACAATATCCCCCTTTTGATGATCACAAATCATGGTATTTAAATGAAAAACAGAGGAGTTAAATGAGATTTAAATGCCTATGCTCATTCTCCCCCTTTTAGGATTATCAAAAAATATATAAGAAGAACAAAATAAAGACTGAATGAAGGTAAACAAGAAAAGGGAACAACAGAAGTGAACATTGTATTGAATAGAAAGATAATATGAATTACAAACATAAGGAAAAAAATACAAAACATCCCTATCAAAAATATGTCCTTCACTTCTCTTTAGGATAATTAGTCTTCTCTTTGCCCTTGGAAGAAACATTAGAAGGAGTCACATGAGAAGAAGAAGAAGAATTAGTATAATGGTTTGAGCCAATTGTTAGAGAAGGAAGAGGGATTTCTTCAAAAATTATAGCATCCCGTCTTCTTATAACATAAACTTTCATTACATTACACATAACTGAGGATCTTTAATGTCTAGTGTCTTGGAAACCAGGAACAAAAAACATGGAAACAACATAAAGCATTCTTCTTAAACACTTGAAAGGCTTCTCATTAAGTTCATCCTAGGTTTATTACTACATCTCATAACCTGGGGACATACATCAAAAGAAAGGGTGAGTAGAAGGCCCAATAAGGGAAACAAGAGGATCATTTTACATGTGAACTTGATATACTTCAATAAGGACATGAAAATAACTTTAAGGCATGAGAAAGAAATCATGAGACATTTCATAATAAAAATAAAATTTTTCATAACTTGAAGATGTGTCTACATCATTTAACATAGACAATCATGAACATATCACCAAGGTCCATCCCCAAGGTGTCATTTGAAAATTACCAAGGTTATTCACCAAGGTATCGTGAAAATTGTAATCTCTAGTGGTTACATCATTACCCAATGCATTGGAGCACTATCAGGGTGCACCCTTAAATTTTCCTTTATTATCATATGACCCACATATATCATCATCAAACATTTCATAAATAACCCATATATCATAAAATAAATGGGTTTCATTTCATAATCATAACGTTTTAAAAACTGCTTTAAAGACATGATCTTTACGTCACTTTATACCCACGGAAAGGGAAATCGGGTCTCATGTATGTAAATCCCAGAATTTAAAATAGAACATTTTGATATATATGTGAATACCCTTGTAGAAATAAGATCTTTGAGTATTCACATTATAACATAAAATAATTTTGAGAAAAGAGAGAGGCATTTTGAGACGAAAATTTTGCAGCATAATGGCTATGTTTCGGGGTTTTAGAAAACATTGAAAAGAGAGGGTACATGGGTCACCCACTCACAATTGATCCATAAAAAAGTAGGGGTACAGAATAAGAAGGATATATGGAAATGGTAATGAATTTTTAATGACATACCATTTGAAATGAAAAACATGGAAGGAAGACAAAAATTAGATTTCTCTTATGAAAATTCGGCAGCCTAACGGCGTCACTTAAACTTCAATAAAAATGAATTGAAATGATCAAATAGGGTCTCTCATCATATGATCATAAGAGAACAGTATGATAGATATAGAGATCATACCCCAACATAATAAAAAGGAACTTGAAAGACTTGACATGAAAATCGAACATGAAAAATGAGAAGGGTGAAAGAATCACTTAAAAATTCGGCAGCCTAACGGCGTCTCTTAAACTTTCATAAAATGAAATGATGAGAGTAATAGGGAATCTGTCATAATATAAAAATGAAAAGGGAATAAATAGGAATAGAAAAGAACATCCTATCACATAAGAACATGGAGCATAAAAGGAACGACATAAAAGAGATTACAGGAAAAGAAAGAGAGGGGTTGGATCCCTTACCTTAAAACGTGACTCTTGAAACTCAATGTTTTGGACCTTGAGGGCTTGGGGGAACCTTGGGAGGACTCCTTGGAAGGTAAGAAGACCGGAACTTCATTGGGGGAGAGTTGGGGGTGAAAACTAAAGGAGGAAAGGGTGGGTATTTATAGGAAAAGTGAGGGGACAAGGCATTAATGGCCAAGGGACACCTCACTAGTGGTTTTGGAAAAACCATGGGCTTGCCCATGGTATTTTCCCATGGTATTTGCCACTATGGAAACCTCATACCTTATCTTACTATTCATAATTCGACCATATTGAATATATACTTAATACATCATTTAATGATGTCATTAAACACCCGTAATCTTAAAAACTATATTTTCACTATTCATCGAAAATTCAACTTTCTCAGAATAATCCCAAAATTTCACCTTTACCAATTATCAATGCTCTGATTTCAAAAATGAAATCCATTTTATAAAAATAATTTTCTAAATATTTTTAATTTAATTTTTAAATAAAACACTATTCATCGAAAAATCATTTTTTTTCAGAAAAATCCCCAATAATTACCTTCACATAATATCGATGTTCTGAGTTCAAAAATAAAGTCCTTTTTATAAAAATAATTTTCTAATAATTTTTAATTAAATTTTTAATTTAAAAACACTATTCATAATTTACTATTCATCAAAAATTAAGTTGATCTTATTAGACTCCAAATTCCTTACTGAACACTTTTGTAGAAGACCGTTTTTTGAAAATCATTACACATAATTAGTTATTTAGGGTTTACATAAATATTTTAAAATATCATTTTTTTCAAAATTCATCAATAAAATACATTCTAAAATTATCTGTACATTTGAAATTTCACAAACATCACTAAAGGAAGAAATCTCAATTCATTCGCCCGAAAGGATTACACAAGGAAGCTAGGGTCTGGTCACATAGCCCCTTATAACACCAGCATAAGACCTAAGTGTAAGGTGTTCTATGGTGAGAGAATATGAGGGAGGCTCAGATAACATTTCCCTAGTAGTAATCTCTACTAACTTGAACTTCTCCCATAGGCATTTCCGTTCAAGCTTGACATGCTGGAGTTCGGCTTGGGCTTGGTCCAAAGCGAAGCCCACAGATGCTACCTCCTTCCCAAGCTCTGATAAGTGGGCTTCATAAGGGTCGAGTCTACTGGATGAAGCCATCGAATACTCTTTCTGCATTAACAATTAACATCTTATTAAATCTATAAGAGTAAGTTAATATACTACTCAAAAATATTGGGTCGTTACATTCTTCCCCCCTTAAAAAATTTCGTCCCCGAAATTTATACTTGAGGCCTAGTCGAAAAGGTGAGGGTACTTTTGCTTCATCGTTTCCTCAGGCTCCCAAGTCGCTTCTTCATACTTATGATTCCTCCACAACACTTTCACAAGGTGGGTAGTCTTGTTTCATAGAACCTTGTCTCTACAGTCCAAGATCTCCACTGGTTGTTCCTCATAAGAGAGGTCATGTTCCAGTTGTACCACCTCTGGGTTCAGTACATGCCAAGGGTCAGGTATGTACTTCCTCAAGAGAGATACATGGAAGACATCATGAACTTGATCTAGGTTTGGTAGAAGTTCTAGACGATAGGACACTACTCCTATGCGATCAAGGATTTCATAGGGGCCAATGTACCTAGGGATGAGCTTCCCTTTCTTTCCAAACCGCATGACTCTCTTCCATGGATAAATTCGAAGGAAGACTTCGTCACCAACACCAAACTCCAAGTCCCTTAGAGGATTGTCAGTATAGCTCTTCTGCCGACTCTGAGCAGCCTTTATGTGTTGTTGGATGGCATGAACCTGTTCTGTCATCTCTTGCACGAGATCAGGCCCACGAAGCTTCCTCTCACCAGTTTCATCCCAACAAGTAGGAGTTCTACACCATTTTCCATACAGAGCTTCATAGGGTGTCATCTGACTACTCGCATGGAAGCTGTTATTATAGGAGAACTCCACTAATGGGAGGTGTTGATCCCATCCACCTTTAAATTCCATTGATCATAATCTCAACATGTCTTCATGTGTCTGAATAGTCCTTTCAGATTGGCCATCAGTTTGAGGATGATAGGTCGTACTAAAATTCAATTTAGTATTCAGAGCATGTTGTAGACTTCTCCAGAATTTTGATGTGAATCTTGGGTCACGATCAGATACGATGGATAGTGGTACCCCATGCAGCCTTACCACTTCCTTCACATATATCTTGGCAAGCTAATACAGAGAGAAATCTTCCCGAATAGAGATAAAATGGGTTGTCTTGGTGAGACGGTCCACAATAACCCATATCGCATTGTTTCCTTTGGATGTTTTTGGGAGACCAGTTACAAAGTCCATGGTGATATTATCCCACTTCCATACTGGTATGGGTAGCGGTTGTAATACCCCCTTAGGAAGTTGTCTTTCTGCCTTTACTTGCTGACACACCAGGCACCTTGTAGTGTAATCAGAAATCTCCCTCTTCATGTTATCCCACAAATAATGATCACGAAGGTATCTATACATCTTAGTGCTTCCTGGATGTATAGAGAAAGTAGAGCTATGAGCTTCATCCATCAGTTATTTCTTTATCTCCGGAATAGATGGGACACATAGTCTTGTACGAAATTTCAATACACCTTCTTGATCAATATTGAAATCAGGGAAATTCCCATCTTTTACAGCCTCTAACTTCTCTTGCCGAAAAGGATCTTCTTTTTTAGCCTTCTTGATCTTCTCTAGTAATGAAGGTTGAGAAATCATTTGGGATAGGGTTGATGATGTCCCTTTCCTTATAATTCCCATGTCCAGTTTTACTAGATCTTTAATCAAGGGATCTCCTAGGATCCTCATTGTTGCCAGAACAACAGGATCTTTCCTGCTTAACACATCCGCAACTTTGTTTGCTCTTCCAGGGTGATAATGAATTGAACAATCATAGTCTTTAATAAGATCCAACCATCTCCTTTGTCTCATGTTCAATTCTTTCTATGTGAAAATATACTTTAGACTTTGGTGGTCAGTGTATATATCACATTTCTCCCCATAAAGATAGTGCCTCCATATCTTTAGAGTAAAAACAACTGCCGCCAGCTCTAGATCATGCGTAGGATAATTCTGTTCATGAATCTTCAACTATCGAGATGCATAAGCAATTACCTTGTCATTATACATGAGGACGCACCCAAGCCCTTTCAGAGATGCATCGCTAAAAATAACGAATCCTTCTCCGATAGTGGGTAGTGTTAACACAGGTGCAGTAACCAATCTCTTCTTCAGCTCTTGGAAACATTCCTCGCATTCCTTTGTCCAGATGAACTTAACCCCTTTTCGAGTCAATTTGGTTAGTGGATTAGAAAGTCATGAAAAGTTTTTCACAAACCTCCTATAATATCCTGCTAAACCAAGGAAACTACGAATCTCAGTTACTATTGTGGGTTGAGGCCACTCCTCCACAACCATTGTCTTTGCAGGGTCAACCGAGATTCCTTCATTGGTTACGATGTGCCCCAAGAAAGCCACCTATTATAACCAAAACTCACACTTGCTGAACTTCCAAAAGAGCCTCTCCTTCCGCAGAGTTTTCAATATAACCCTTAGATGATCTTCATGCTCCTCACGACTTTTTGAATATATCAAAATATCATCAATAAAAACTACCACAAAGTGATCAAGGTAGTCCTTAAAGACTCTATTCATCAAATCCATGAAAATAGCAGGAGCATTAGTCAAGCCAAAGGGCATAACAGTAAACTCATAATGCCCATATCTTGATCGGGAGGCAGTCTTTGGAATATTTTCCTTCTTCACCCTCAGTTGATGATAACCAGATCGAAGGTCAATCTTAGAGAAGAATTGAGCCCCGCGAAGTTGGTCAAATAAATCATCAATTCTTGGAAGAGGATATCTATTCTTCACTGTGATCTCGTTTAGTTCTCTATAATCAATGCATAGCCGCATTGATCCGTCCTTCTTCTTCACAAAGAGAACTGGTGCTCCCCAAGGAGACACACTCGGTCAGATAAACCCCTTCTCCAACAAGTCTTGGAGTTGTTTCTTTAACTCTTCTAGCTCCACATTTTCCATTCTATACGGAGTCTTTGATATCGGTTGAGACCCAGGTACGAGTTCAATGGAGAACTCTACCTCTCTTTCTTGGGGGAGGTCCAGGTAACTCCTCAGGAAATACATCCATGTATTCCTGAACAATCGGAACATCTTCTATTTGTATGATCCCTTTTCCTTCTTCATCATCACCGATTAACTCCATAAAGAAATCTATAGGAGGTTCTTCTAGATAGGGATCAGTTCGGGATATCTCTCCTTGGAAGATAACTGTAGGTCATTCATTCAAGACTATTGAGATTTCCTTACTTCTGCATTTGATCTTAGGATTATACTTTGAGAGCCAGTCCATCCCTAGTATAATGTCGAATTCCATCATGGGAATGACTACTAGATTTGAGATAAGATTGTGCTCACCAAATTAAACACTAGAGTCTCTAAATACTATTGATGCAAGGATAATCCCACTTGGAGTCTTGACTGACAAATCTACCTCTAGTAGTTCGGGGATTGATTCTATATTCCCTGCAAACATGGAGTAAATAAAGGAATGCGTAGAACCAGAATCAAATAAAGTACTTGCTAGTTTTGAGAGGACGACAAGAGTACCTGCTACCACATCGTTTGGAACTTCAACTTCAGTTGTTGTGATAGCGAAAGCACGACCTTGCTCCCTTGGCCTCTGCTGAGGTTGATGGTGATTCCCTTCCACCGCCCTCAGATTTGGACATTGATTAGCAAAGTGCCTAAGATGTCCACACTTGAAGCATGTGACTTCGGGTAGGGCCAGAACCATCTTTCCTCTGTCGTTAGTGTTGGGAAGTTGAGGCTTCACATCACTACGACAATTCCAAGAAATATGGCCTTCTCTTCCACACCTGTAGCACTTACCACTTTCGATCAAGCAGTTGCTTGGATGCTTCTTCCCACACTTATTGCATGTGGCATGTTGTATATGCTTTCCACCTCTTTCCTGATCAAAACTTCTTCCCAGGCTTGGTTCTAGAGTTCTCTTCTTTTCATTAGATTTGTGAGACCACTGTGTCTCCCCAAACTCTAGTTCAACTTTCATAGCACTTCGAACTATTTCTTCATAGCTATCATAGTCCCTGTTGGCTAGATTCTTCCGCAAATGAGGTCGTAGTCCGCCAAAGAATATATCAACCTTCCCATTAGGGTCCATGACAAAGCTTGAGGTATAACGGGAAAGCCATGTGAATTTCATCTCATAGCTTCTGACAGATTCGTTCTCCTTCTTCTTCATCTCGAGAAACTCTTTCTCCATTTTCTTTCTCATGGAACGAGGGAAATACGTGTTAAAGAAAATTACCCGAAATTCCTCCCACTCCAAAGCTTCTATCTCTCCTTGTGGCTTCGTGTTTTTGATCAGTGACCACCACTGATCAGCTTCTCCCTCTAGGCGGTAAACAGCAAGGGTGACTTTTTCTTGTTCTGAACAATGAAGTACAGAAAAGATCTTTTCAATGGAGCTTATCCATTGTTCCGCAACCAATGGGTCAGCAGATCCACTGAATGTTGGTGGTCGTTGACGCATAAAGGACTCAACAGAAAGTTGCTCCCTTCGTGGTGAGATCGGCCTCTCAGCTTGATTCAAGTTATTACTCATAACTTGAATCAGTTGGTTCATCATTCATATGAACGTTTCCATTCCAGCTTCCATCGGAGGGCCGTCAGCACATGGTGCATTGCGGTCACCAACGGCACGGTTTCTCCTATTGCCCGCCATTTTCTAAAAGAATAAAACCTTTGTGAGAAACTTATTTCAATTATGAATATTTTAACTAAGACTTCATGCTTAGACAATTATACTTCTCTATAAATCCTTCATAATGATTCATAAAAAGCTTGTGATTAACCAAACATATCCCCTGGGAGTGTCGTAACCAAGAGTGCAGCAAGGCCTGTTATCGTGCACCAGTTCCCGTTCGAGTCTAGCTCAAAGCAGTGTTTTCGGGTTTTACCCCTATGTACATCTGCGCCAGAGCCACCTCTACCTGCTCGTATCCAGACAGGGATGTATTTGTTTGATAAACCACTTACTCAATACTTACCAAAATACCAGGAAGTTTTCCTATATTTAAACTTTTCTATAGGGTTCTTCCTAAAGTTTTTATATCCTAATTTCCACAAATAACTAAACCTCCCTCTGATACAAACTGTAGCATCCTGTCTTCTTATAACATAAACTTTCATTACATTACACATAACTGAGGATCTTTAAGGTCTAGTGTCTTGGAAACCAGGAACAAAAAACAAGGAAACAACATAAATCATTCTTCTAAAACACTTGAAAGACTTCTCCTTAAGTTCATCCTTGGTTCATTACTGCATCTCATAACCTGGGGACATACATCAAAAGAAAGGGTGAGCAGAAGGCCCAGTAAGGGAAACAAGAGGAACATTTTACATGTGAACTTGATATACTTCAATAAGGACATCAAAAGAACTTTAAGGCATGAGAAAGAAATCATGAGGCATTTCATAATAAAAATAACATTTTTCATAACTTGAAGATGTGGCTACATCATTTAACATAGACAATCATGAACATATCACCAAGTTCCATCCCCAAGGTGTCATTTGAAAATTACCAAGGTTATTCACCAAGGTATCGTGAAAATTGTAATCTCTAGTGGTTACATCATTACCCAATTCATTGGAGCTCTATCAGCGCGCACCCTTAAATTTTCCTTTATTATCATGTGAGAAACTAGTATCATCATCAAAAATTTCATAAATAACCCATATAGCATAAAATAAATGGGTTTCATTTCATAATGATAATGTTTTAAAAACTGCTTTAAAGACATGATCTTTACGTCACTTTAAACCCACGGAAAGGGAAAGCGGGTCTCATGTATGTAAATCCCAGAATTTAAAATAGAACATTTTGATATATATGTGAATACCCTTGTGTAAATAAGAGCTTTGAGTATTCACTTTATAACATAAAATAATTTTGAGAAAAGAGAGAGGCATTTTGAGACGAAAATTCTGCAGCATAACGGCTATGTTTCGGGGTTTTAGAAAACATTGAAAAGAGAGGGGACATGGGTCACCCACTCACAATTGATACATAAAACAGTAGGGGGACAGAATAAGAAGGATATATGGACATGGTAATGAATTTTGAAGGACATACCATTTGAAATGAAAAACATGGAAGGAAGACAAAAATTAGATTTCTCTTATGAAAATTCGGCAGCCTAACGGCGTCACTTAAACATCAATAAAAATGAATTGACAAGATCAAATAGGGTCTCTCATCATATGATCATAAGAGATCAGTATGATAGATATAGAGATCATACCCCAACATAATAAAAAGGAACTTGAAAGACTTGACATGAAAATCGAACTTGAAAAATGAGAAGGGTGAAAGAATCCCTTAAAAATTTGGCAGCCTAACGGCGTCTCTTAAACTTTCATAAAATGAAATGATGAGAGTAATAGGGGATCTATCATCATATAAAAATGAAAAGGGAAGTAATAGGAATAGAAAAGAACATCCTATCACATAAGAACATGGAGCATGAATGGAACGACATAAAAGAGATTACATGAAAAGAAAGAGAGGGGTCGGATCCCTTACCTTAAAACGTGACTCTTGAAACTCAATGTTTTGGACCTTGAGGGCTTGGGGGCACCTTGGGAGGACTTCTTGGAAGGTAAGAAGACCTGAACTTCGTTGGGGGAGAGTTGGGAGTGAAAACTAAAGGAGGAAAGGGTGGGTATTTATAGGGAAAGTGAGGGGACAAGGCATTAATGGCCAAGGGACACCTCACTAGTGGTTTTGGCAAAACCATGGGCTTGCCCATGGTATTTTCCCATGGTATTGGCCACTTGGGACACCTGATACCTTATATTACTATTCATAATTCGAACATATTTAATATATACTTAATACATCATTTAATGATGTCATTAAACACCCGTAATCTTAAAAACTATATTTTCACTATTCATCGAAAATTCAACTTTCTCAGAATAATCCCAAAATTTCACCTTAACCAATTATCAATGCTCTGATTTAAAAAATGAAATCCATTTTATAAAAATAATTTTCTAAATATTTTTAATTTAATTTTTAAATAAAAACACTATTCATCGAAAATTCATTTTTTTCAGAAAAATCCCCAAAAATTACCTTAACATAGTATCGATGTTGTGAGTTCAAAAATAAAGTCCTTTTTATAAAAATAGTTTTCTAATTATTTTTTATTAAATTTTTAATTAAAAAACACTATTCATAATTTACTATTCATCAAAAATTAAGTTGATCTTATTAGACTCCAAATTCCTTACTGAACACTTTTGTAGAAACCATTTTTTGAAAATCATTACACATCATTAGTTATTTAGGGTTTACATAGATATTTTAAAATATCCTTTTTTTCAAAATTCATCAATAAAATACATTATAAAATTATCTGGACATTTGAAATTTCACAAACATCACTAAAGGAAGAAATCCCAATTCATTCGCCTGAAAGGATTACACAAGGAAGCTAGGGTCTCGTCACATAGCCCCTTATAACACCGGCATAAGACCTAAGTGTAAGGTGTGCTATGTTGAGAGAATCCGAGGGAGACTCAGATAACATTGCCCTAGTAGTAATCTCTACTAACTTGAACTTCTCCTGTAGGCATTTCCGTTCAAGCTTGACATGCTGGAGTTCGGCTTGGGCTTGGTCCAAAGCGAAGCCCACAGATGCCACCTCCTTCCCAAGCTCTGATAAGTGGGCTTCATAAGGGTCGAGTCTACTGGATGAAGCCATCGACTCCTCTTTCTGCATTAACAATTAACATCTTATTAAATCAATAAGAGTAAGTTAATATTCTACTCAAAAAATTAGGTCGTTACAAAAATAGAAGGTGACAGAGTTGGTTTGGTTGAAGACTGAGGTAGGGATTGGTCAATGATAACAGGTATGATCTGGATCCAAGCTTGAGATATAAACATGGTAGCAAGAGAAAAGTTAGTGTATGAGGAAGGGTTTGAGCCAGGCCGCAAAGGAGAAATTTTAGGATCCACAATGGCAGTGCTTTGTACATAAATATAAGTCTTAAAAAAATTAGTGAAATAAGAAATTATCTTAACACTATACAAAATTTCCTTTTAAAAATCATCCTTGTTCTCTAGGAACTTCTCTAATAGAGGAGTGAAATATTTCATCTTTTGAACTTGAGTCTTGAAGGGTTGAGTGATAGGAGGAATTTTCAAATTCTCTACAAGGTACATGAAAAGATTGGTCAAATAATGCTTAGATTAAATTATATTAAATTAGAAATCCACTTTCTTTGAAAATTATTTATGAGAATCATTGGAAATATTTGAATAAATTATCACTAAATCAAGAACTGAGTCACTATTCTTGGTGATAACAAATAAACATTACTTATACACAACACCTAACACTGACTGAAGTTCTTCTTTAACAATAGTTCTAATCAGACAATAGTACATAGGTTGAGATGATTGTCCAGAGGAATTTGAAGCTGTAATGGCTGAAGTGAGAGACTTAAGTTGATTTATAACTTTCTGTAGACATCTTTTATACTCATCAGTCAACATATTAATTCCAACAACAAGGGCTCACATATCACATTTATTATATTGATGTTTCCCTCAGCCACTTTTTCATATGTTGAAGTCAAATTTTGTTGAATCAGAGATACAAATTTCTATGGGATCTGCTCACTAACATCCTCAACAGGATGAGTAGTTGGAGATTTTCTATTTTTCAACACTTTTTCATATCTTCAACTATATATCTAAGAGACTTCACCTCATCACTCAACTGTTTATTCTCACTCCTAACATCCTGTATTTCATTAAGCATTTTTAGCTGAATTGTCCATATGATTTTATCTAACAGCAAGGCAGTATCTCTTTCTCTGAGATTAGTTATAGGAGATGTTTGTGATTTCATGATCTTTTAAAATCCAGCTAACAAAGTGTCTCCAAAAGTTTTTAGATCATTGTGACTCACAGTAAAAAAATATTCTTGTCTAGGTTCCAGAACAAGAGCTAAATCAGGTTCAGGCTCCTTAGTAGAGGTTACTTAAAGAGAAAAAACGGTTTCAATTGAAACCAAGTGGAAAGATATATGCCTTTAACCAAGGCCTCTTGGGTATTATCCAAATCAAATAGCTATGAATGTTATACCATGTATCCAAAGTTCTTTGGTCAATAGGATTTGGAACTTTAACACTTTCTAAACTAAGGTGTTACTCCCCCTCAATAGGTTCATCTCTTCTGGGACTATGATATTCAGTCTCTTGACTCATTTCCAAATTTTTTTTTCTATCATGCTAACCCATCTCCTATCTAGCCAGGTGAAAGTAATGTTCCATTCTTTCCTCAACAGATATGATTATTTTAGTTTTATCTTATTTTTCTGATTGTTCCCCAATAATAGCCTCTTCCTCAATGGTAGGTTCTTCTAAATTCTCCTGGGGAATAGGTTTTTCCTCTACACTAGTAGTAGGTTCTTTTTCAGCAACAAGTTCTTTTTCAAAATTTGGTTATTCCATTGATTCAACACTTATTTTTTCAACAGGTACATCTTTTACAACTAAATATTATGGAATAGCTAGCCCACTGTCTTATTTTTCTAAGAAAGATACTTCCTTAAATGAAACAACTACATCTTATACTTCTTCATCTGAATAAACAACAACTTCATCTGTTTCCAAACCAGGGTCAGGTTTGTTCTTAGGTCTTGAAGGATTCTCAACTGGTTTAAAATTTTTATAAAATATTTCATTGTCCTCCACCAAAGACTTTTTCCAAGGATTCCAGCTAATTTTTATCCTTCTTATGATATCCTCTAAGATACAGAACTTATAATCTTCAATAAATTCTTCATTCGGTCCAACTACTCCTTTGGAAAACAACATTGCAGAGATTAGTCTTAAATAAAACAGAGAGGGATATTTTGAAGTTATATTGATCATTTCACACATGTGAAGGATAATATAGTTAAATAGATTAATCTTATTCCCATTTATCATAAGATTCATAAATAATACATCTTGATCCTTATGATTAGAAAAATATCCTTTCCTTGGACAAATAAGATTTTGGATAAACATAAATAGTAGTCTTGTCTCACCATCCAACTCAGCAATAATTACCCTTCTTTTCTTCTTATTTCCAGTGAAACTCCTAGGGCCTATTTTAATATAAAAAACATCACTAGGAGGAGGATGACCTCTTTGCTAATCCTCAAATATTCTTTCATGATATATATCTAGGAATCTATACCATAACCTCGAAAAAAAAAAGCGAGCCTTTGACCATTAATCAATCTTCTTACTACAAAGTCATCTTTAGTATTGAATGAAAACTGGACATACTAATAAAACTAAGAAACGTGATTTGGATAAATCAGCCTTTTCTCTTTTCTAATTCAATTCCGCCATCCCTGCTCATCCGGTACTTTTAACATGAGTGACTTACTTGTCAACAAACACTTCAGACATACTTTCCTTTCTGGTACTATTGTTCTATCAGCAAGACTCGGATTCAGCGGTCCCTCAGGCATTACTTTCGGTGCCTTTTTCAATTTCTTCTGAGATCTGCGCTTCTCAGAAATTGATGAAGATGGGAACTTCATTTTGGGCATCCAATGTGGGTTTGAGAAAGGTGAAAGGCTGAAAGAGGACAAATGTTTTGAGATAGGGAGTTCTAGTTTAGAGAGTAGAGAGCTAGAATGAAGAGAGGAGTAAAAGATATTGTGTTTTATCATTTAGGGATTTCAAATGTCACAAATTCAAAAACACGGTATAAAGAATAAAATTATCTATATAGATATGTGGGTCATAAAATTATAAAAATAGAAATCTGAGTCATTATGGCGAGACCGGAAAAGGTTTTCATAGTGTCATCATTACGGTGTGACTATAAACGGTTTGATAGTATCATTGAGTCAACAAGTGTAAGAAAGTTACCGAGAGATAGTAATTTTGAGACCATAAACGTGAGATAGTAATTCCAAGACAGTAACTTGATTAAATGTGATCATGAAACCGTAAACTATGAAATAATAAGTGTGAGACAGTAACTTCAAGATGATAAAATTTTTACTTAAGACATATCATTCCTATTTCATATATGATGTAATTTATCCTTTTAGGATTTAATGTTTTAGTGAATATATCAGAAAGATGATGTTCAGTTCCAATGAATTGCAAAGTGATATCACCTTTTTGATAATAATCTCTCAAAAAAGTAATACCTTACATCAATTTTCTTTTTTCTAGAGTGTGAAACAGGATTTTTTGAAATGTTAATAGCACTTTTATTGTCACAATTTATAGTTACATGTCTGAATTGATATCCATAGTATAGTCATGTGTGCTTCATCCAAAAAATTTGTGCACAACAACTACCAGAAGCTATGTATTCAGCCTCGATAATAGATAATGCAACAGAACTTTGTTTCTTACTAGAACATGAAACCAAATACTTTCCCAAAAACTGACATGTCCCAGGGGTTCTCTTTCTATCTAACTTGCGTCCACCAAAACCGGCATCAGAATAACTCACTATATCAAATGATTTTCCTTTAGGGTAAAACAGAATTTAATTTATAGTATATTTGAGGTATTTGAAAATTATTTTAACAGTATTTAAATGATAATATTTATGATTAGCTTGAAAATGGGAACACATACACACACTAAACATTATATTTGTCCTACTAACAGTCAAATAGAAAAAACTTCCAATCATTCCTCTGTAAGTGGTTTGATCAATAGATTTACTATATTCATCAATATCCAACTTATAGGTAGTACTCATTGGAGTATCACGAATTTTAGTGATGTCCAAGACAAAACGTTTTAGAAGATATTTAGTGTATTTACTTTGATTTAAGATGATACCTTCTTTATTTTGAAAAATATGAAATCCAAGAAAGTATTGTAACTCACCTATTAAACTCATTTCAAATTCATTTTGCATCATATTTGAAAAATAAATATATAAAGAATTTCTTGAAGATCCAAAAATAATATCATCAACATAGATTTAAAAAACTAAAACATCTTTTTAAATTCATTTTATAAAAAGAGTAGGATTAGCTATACCTTCATTAAAACTTTTAGAAAAAATAAAATAGCTTAATATAACATACCAAGATCTTGGAGATTGCTTTAAATAATATAAATCTTTTGTTAATTTGAAAACATGATTTGGAAAGTGAGTGACGCGCGCCTGTCGTGGGGCGTGGACAAAAACAATAAAATTTTTCCGAGTGCAGCACAGTGGCTAACCAGGGTCGTCTCTCTTGAGGATCCTTTCAGTGTGGTTCAATTACTTTATTCTATATCACCTAAACTATATATTTTTGATATTTTTTTATTTAATGAAATAAATTACAATATTTTTGGTTTTTTTGATAATTAAAATAATGACATGAAAAATGTTAATTTAAACTATCATGAAAATCTAAACAGAATGAGTTAATAAGAAAGAACTTGGTTTTTGGGTTTAGTCTTGAATTTAATAATTATTCTATTTTATATGTTGATTTTAGTTTGATAATCCTAACATGAAATCTCATGTTTGAATCACTAATCTTTTCCAAATATGAATAGTTTTAGTTTCATGTCATTGGGGGTCGTCACCCAATCGGGGATATTCGCCTCACCAATGCATGATACTCAAATCTATCACAAACAATAAAACAAACTTTAAAACAAATTCATGAATATCTTAACCTCCCCCCAATCAAAGTCTTGAGTTAGACTCTAATTTCCAAGAGTATATGATTACATGGTGGATTGGGTGTATGAAGATAGAAATATTGAGAGAGGGAGAGAGAGAGAGTGAGAAAGAAAAAATGAAAAGTCGACAGAGAAACACAGATGCATGGATTAATAAAACTAAAAATAAAATAAATTAAAACTAAAAATGAAATAAAATGAAAACTAAAAGGAAAATAAAAAAAATAAATGAGGGGGGAAGAGAAGATCGGCAGTGGCCCGTGCCCCGGTGGGATCCCTCCGTGGCTTTGGGTGTCGAGATGATGAATTTGGAAGGAGAGGAGGGCCTCCTTTTATTGGCAACATTCTGTCCTCTGAAAGTTTACACATGTTTGATATAAAAAATGGCCAATTCATGCGTGAACCCATTCATAAAGTTTTTTCATAAATTTGTTGGTGGTGCACCCTAAAATTTCAGATCATTTGGACACCGGATGAAGATGTTATGAATTTTTTATTGAAGGATTATGTTTCTGGATGAAGCTTCTGGGAAGGTTCCTTTAAGAATATATCGTTCAATATCCACCTTAATGGATTCAAAACTCCATGTAATTTATTTTTTGAACGCCTGGTTGATCCCTCTTTCCTCCCCAAGTGAAATAAACGGATTTAAAAATGATTAGGCCGAATTGTGGTTCTGTTACAGTGGTGTGGTCCACGCTGTCCGCCCAGAAAAATGTTAATATTTAATGACTTTTTAGGACCAATAGATGGTCGAATCCGCTCCTAGTCCCGAAGACAAAGATTAAGGAAATTAAATCAGGATTCTAAAAAAATTAGATTCACGGAATGTGAAATTATATTTTTTATGAAATGAAAAAAATACCCTTGTGTTATAAATCTGTCCAAAAATCCAGAATTATGCACTTTTTACAATTTTTTTCATTTTCATTCTAAAACTCAATTTACCCATTATTTTAATAAAACAATGAAATACATGGGTTTTATCATCTAAAAATATTAAAAAATACTCATTATTCGATCAAAAATATGCACGTAAATTTTCCCTGTCAAATACCCCCACACTTAAACCATGCTTGTCCTCAAGCATTAAATCTCAACATGGAAATCAGAGGACACCAATGATACCAATATTAAAATTTCAACGCAATAAAATCAAACAATTTTCAATATGAAACCAAACATTCAAAAATATGCATAAAATATCAAATTAAGTTCCCATTTTTCAAAGAAACAAATAATTCACATATTTTACTTTTCCCATTTGAAAATTGATGGATCTTATCCTTTCATTCATTCAAGCTCCTTGATTCATCATTATTAAACATGTCATGTCATGATTTACCTCACTTTTTGTTCTCTCATCACTCATGATACAATTCAAGTAGAGTTATGCTCATATCATGATAACATGCTCGTTATCCATAGGCTTGTAAATGAACTACTCTCTCCACTTTGTAAAGTCAAAAGACACATAAAATCATGAGGACTTGCAATAAAGGTTCAAATGACTCTGAGGGTTAAGGTTGACAGGATTTTATGATTTAAAAATTAAGTCTCAAGGAGAAGACTAATCTCTGAAGTTCAATGCATGATATTAAAAGTAAAACTGAAATGAAATTCTCCCCTTCAAAAATAGCAACATCCACTTGCCAAAACTCAAAAAAAGTTATGATCATGTATTCATAATGAATTATTTGTGCACCCAATTGATTTTTTTTATTTAGTACTTTTTTTCATTTTTTCGAAAGTTATTATTAGATAAAACCTCACATCCATCACCTAACCACATACAATCATAAGATCGTTGGTCTGGAAAATGGTGATTTTTGGTTCTCCAAAATCAAAACCCATTTTTCTATTTTTTATTTTTGTAAAATTTTTTTATTTTTTAATTTAAGAGGGGAAACAATATAGTATAATGAATTATTTTACAATATTTTAAAATTCCCACAATAACACCCCCACACCTATTCCTCACAATGTGTATCATCCCATCCACCATGATTCCCTTTACCCCCACACTTCAACATTAAAATATCATGCAAATAACAAGAGTTGGGTAGGAATGGATAAAATGTCTTAAAACATGGCTCAACCCTATAAAGGTCATTCGTGGTCTCTATGGTCTAAACTAAGGATTGATCTAAAGGTGTTATTCTAAGGAAATGTACCTTTTCAAAGGATTCCACAATCATTTTAAATGTGTTTTTTCACAGTCATAGCTTTGACATGTTTCACTACAAATTTTGGTCGGTTACATCTCCCAAGATCACTCAAGAAATATGCTAAAGAATAAATAGAAGTACTTGGTCTATAAATCCTATCTGTAATGAGAAATATAACATTGGACAATAACTCATGGCATGAATAATAATAATAAATAAATTCACATAAATTTTAGAAATTCAAAGCATAAAAGGTGGATGAGAAATTTCATTTACATGAATTAATTATATCCATAAAATCATGAGTCATAATTTCAATATCTATGCTTCATATTTAAAAATTCAATTCTGTATTTCAATCATTTAATCATATAAACATTGAAATCTAAAACATGGCATCACTAGGTTCCTAAGAAACTCATGTCTCCTAGATAAGTCGAGTAAAACATTAATTCAAGCGTGGGCATGAAATTTTATCTTTAAAGATCAATACATGTTGTGGAATAAAATATGGAGAGTTTTATAAGATAGACAATTAAAATGAACTCTCATTTTAAAATAAAGCTTCGGTCCTCATCCTTTGATGTTTGGGGCTTCCTTCTGCCATCATGATTCTACAAAATAAAACAACTCAATTAAACTCAAGGATCATTTCATTAAAGTTAAAAAAAGTTAGATGGAGTTGTATGCATGATGCACTAAATCTAAGAAAATAAATACAAATATAAATTCCTAGAAATCATGTAAAGATAAATCTTGGTACGATCCCCCAAGTGGGCCCTAAATTTTTACTCCCTCCGGAGGGAAGTACCAGCTGTTATCCAAAGTCTGATGATGGATGAAGCTTATTTGATTTGAACCTCCACATGTGTCTTTTCCCATCTTGTGCTTCATCCTTATGGGTGAGGAATGATCCATGGGCAGATTACACTAGATCATCCCCCTTCACAATGATGTATAGATTGCATGGTCGGGGTAGGATGAAGTATGGACCATCATCCTTCTTCTTGGTTGCTACTTGTCCAACCTCTTCTTCTCTATCCATTGGTTCCTCAAGGTATGTTGCATCCAAAGAATAGTCAATGGGAAATTCAGAGTGAAATTATATTTGAATAATATTTAAACAATAAGTATTAAGATCAAATTTTTCCCCATCAAAGTAAGCATATTTTTTCATGGTCTCCTCAGGGAAATCCATTAGCATCTCTCCATGAGTTCATTCAATAAATATTCAACATATCCAGGGATCTCCATATATTCCTCATCAGGTGCACATCTCGGTTCTTTTTCATCCTCCAAGGCATAGCTGAGATTTTCTGATTATGTATAATCAAAATCACAAGGAGTGATATAGAATTAAGATTCAATAAAATTAGGAGATATAGAGTCAAATAATGGTTCAACTCCCTGAGTCAATTTAGCTTAAATCTCTGCCTTAGTGGTAAGTGCCTCTTGGAGTGGACTCTCTGAGGATGGAGGTTGGTAGTCAAGATCCTCCATCTTGACATCAAATTCCACCACTTGGGTGGTTTCTTCCTTCAGTGGTGCTGGTTTTTCATATTTTTATTGCATTGTGAGACCGGTTAGTTCCTCAAATTTAATCAGTAATTCATCCAATATTTGTTGATCTCCTACTCGTGGCTCAACAGGAAAGTCAGCATCCTTTTCCACCTCAGGTTCTTGATCCTTCTTAGGGTTGGTTTGCTCCATTAATGCATGAACATAGTCAAATTCTCTTTCTGCTTTTCTTGTTAATTTTTCAATACTTTCTCTAAGTTCTTGCACTTGATCACTTCTAAAATCTTGTTGTTGTTGTTGTTGCACCTGTGAGTAATTTTCAGTACATGCAGAATAATAATCATTAAAATTAATCATGGAAAAAAAATTGTTTTTTTATTATATCAAAAGAAATAAAATCTATCTAAGATTTGAAAATTGAAAAGGTAAATGAACAATTGATTGACTCCCAGGAAACGGCACCCATTTTGATGCATGCCTGTCAGGGGGCGTGGACAAAAACAATAAAAATTTTCCTAGTGCAGCACAGTGGCTGACGAGGTTCATCTCTCTTGAGGAGCCTTTCAGTGTGGTTCACTTACTTTATTCTATATCACCTAAAATATATCTTTTTGATATTTTTTTATTTAATGAGTGAAATTACAATATTTTGGGTTTTTTTATAATTAAAATAATGATATAAAAATGTTAATTTAAGCTATCATGAAAATCTAAACAGAATGAGTTAATAAGAAAGAACTTTGTTTTGGGGTTTAGTCTTGAATTCAATCATTATTCTCTTTTATATTTTGATTTTAGTTTGATAATAAAAAAATAAAATCTCATGTTTGAATCACTGATAATTTCCAGAATAGGAATATTTTGAGTTTCATGTCATTGGGGGTCCTCACCCAATCGGGGACATTCACCTCACCAATGCATGATACTAAAATCTATCACAAACAATAAAACAAACTTTAAAGGAAATTCATGAATATATTGACCTCCCCCCAATCCATGTCTCGAGTTAGCCTCTCATTTCAAAGAGTATAAGATTACTTGGTGGATTGGATGTAGGAAGATAGAATGATTGAGAGAGGGAGAGAGGGAGAAAGAAAGAAAAGATGAAAATTGGATGGAGAAACACAGATACATGGATTAATAAAACGAAAAATAAAATAAATTACAACTAAAAATTAAATGAAATGAAAACTAAAATGAAATTAAAAATAAAATAATAAATTATGGGCGAAGAGAAGAGAAGGAGCAGCCCGTGCCCCGGTGGGATCCCTCCTTGGCTTTGGGTGTCGAGCTGATGATTTTGGAAGGAGGGGATGGCCTCCTTTTATAGGCATCATTCTTTCCTCCAAAAGTTTACGTGTTTTTAACCTAATAAATGGCAAATTAACTCATGGACCCCTTCTTAAATTTTTTTCACAAATGGGTCGGTCGTTCACCCTCAAAATATCGGAGCATTTGGACCTGATTAAGAAGTTATGAATTTTTCATTGAATGATTTTGTTTCTAGATGAAGCTTCCAGAAAGGTTCCTTTAAGAATATGTCATTAAATAACTGCCTTAATGGATACCAAACTCCGTGTAATTTATTTTGTGAGTGACTATTTGAGTACTCTTTCCTTCCCAAGTGGAATAAAAGGATTTGAAGATGTTTAGGCCGAGTTTGGGTTCCATTATAGTGGTGTGGTCCACGTTGTCCGCTCGAACAAATGTCAAACTTCAATGAATTTTTAGGACCACTAGATGGTCGAATCAGCTCCTGGTCCAGAAGACAAAGATAAATGAAATAAAATAAGGATTCGAAAAAAAATTATATTCACTATATTTTAAATTATAGTTTTTATGAAATGACAAAAATACCCTTGTGTTATAAATCTGTCCAAAAATCCAGAATTATGCACTTTTTACAATTTTTCTCATTTTCATTCTAAAACTCAATTTACCCATTATTTTAATAAAAAAATGAATTACATGGATTTTATCAACTAAAAACATTAAAAATACTCATTAATTGATCAAAAATATGCACGTAAATTTGCTCTGTCAGTGAGGTTTTGTAAAACCCTGGGGTTGTTCAATAAAAACATCATCAACTATATACCCATTTAGGAAAGCAATCTTAACATCAATTTGATATAGTTTAAAATTTATATGTGCTTCATAAGTAAGAAAGATGCTTATGGCTTCAATTTTAGAAACAGGTACAAAATTTTCTTCATAGTCCATGTCTTCTTGTTGACTATAACCTTGTGCAACCAATATAGCATTATTTCTAACAATATTACCAGATTCATCTACATTTTTCCTAAACACCCACCTAGTACGTATGGTCAAGATGAATTTGGATCTATCCAAAAGTTTCCAAACATTATTTCTTTCAAATTTATTTATCTCCTCTTTCATATCCATCACCCAAAATTTATCATTGATAGCATCATTGATATTTTCAGGTTTAATTTGTGACAAGAAATCTTGATGTTCAACCTGATTTCTAATATACGCTCTAGTCTGTGTCCTTTTATCTAAATTTCCAACAAAAACATCTAAATGATGGTTCTTGAGAGTTCTAGTTGGTCTATAAAAGGAGGGGAAAGTAATTTCAGGTTTATATATAGGTTCAGGTTCATCATGTCCAAATTCTGAAGAATTTCCAAAACTATTTCATATAACATATTTCTTCACAAGAGTATTAAATGACTTTTCATTTATTTCCATATTTGACATATCATCTTGAGGGTTGTCCAAGGGGGTCTTATGTTCATGTGCATTTGTTTCATCATGTTTGACATGCACAGTTTCTTCTGCACATTTTGTTCTTTTGTTAAATACTCTATAAAATTTACTAGAGGTTGAGTAACCTAGGAATATTCCTTCATCACTCTTGGGGAGAAATTTATCAAGGTTATCCTTTCTCTTAAGAATATATACTTTGTGACCAAAAACTTTGAAGTAACTAACCTTGGCTTTTCTATTATTCGAAAACTCATATGGAGTTTTTTTAAGAATTGGTCTAATTAAGACTCTATTAATTATGTAGCATGTTGTATTCACATCCTCATCCCAAAAGTAAATAGGTAGGTCATACCCATTAAACATTGCTCTATAAATGTTTTGTAAGGTTCTATTTCTTCATTCCACAACTCCATTTTGTTGAGGTGTCCTAGGGGCAGATAAGGTATGATTATAGCAATTGTGTGAGAAAAAATATTCAAAGTCTTGATTTTCAAACTCACGACCATGATCACTTCTTAAGGATTTTTATTCTAATTCCACTTATATTTTACACAATTTTAGCATACTTGATGAAGTAATTATATACTTCACTTTTGTGAGCTAATAAATAATTACAGATATACCTAAAATAATCATATACAAGAACATAAACATAGAACTTAACATTTAATTTGGAAACTCTAGATAGTCCAAAAATGTCAATGTAAACCAACTCTAAAGGTTGAGAAGTCAAAAATTCATTATTTGATTTGAAATATATCTTATGATGTTTACCCTTTTGACAAGGATTACAAACTGTCTCATTTGGAAACTCATGTATAGGTAGGTCTTTGACTAAGACTTTTTTGGTAAGCTTCCTAAGGGAGTGTATATTGTAGTGTCCTACTCTTTTAAGGAAAATCTAAGACTCTTTGTGAAATACAATTAAGAATTATACATTTTGAGAAATTAAATAATCTATGTTGACCACATAAACATTTTTATTTCTAAAAGTAGAAAATATCAGCTCATTTTTATAGTTAAAAACATTACAATAATTATTTTAAAACTTAATATAAAAACCATCATTACATTATTGATAAATACAATGAAAATTATATTTTATTCCATTAAATATAATTACTTTAGAAATTAAAACTGAGTTAGAGTTACCAGTCTACCCTAAGACAATTATTTTTTCCTTTACATTTTCACTAAAGGGGACATGCCCACCATCAATCTTGATTGTGTTCTTGAAGCTTGAATAATCTTATGTCATGTGCCTTGAACATCCATTGTCCATGTATCATAAGGTTTTGGAAGAGCTATTCAAACATATTTCCTAAAAAATAATCAAACAAAAATAGATTTTGGTACCCAAACTTGTTTGGATCCAGTGACATTAGTAATTTGTGTTATAGGAACCCACATCTGCTTCATAGGTTTCCTATAAGCATTATATGACATATTTGGAAAATAAACTCTATTTATTCTAGAATAACTAGAGGTAGTAAAAAATTGTTCAGAAATAGAACTAGCAGCAGAATTTTGATTTCTAGGTAGAAAAAATTCTTTTACAGATTTAGTGAAAAAAAAAGTATGGATAGGTTTCTCTGTCCGGGCTGATATCCAATACCATAAATGTACTTAGGATCTATCTGTTTAACAATAATTTGAGAAATATTATTTTTCCCATTGTTAATCCTTTTTATATCCTTCGTCAATTCCTCATTAGACATTTTTAATTCATTATTTTCTTTGAGTAGTTGAGCATTATTGTCCTTTTCAGTAGTACGTTCAAACATAATATATACTATGAGAGCATGTTGTTTAATTAATGATTTATATTTATCTTTTAGATCATTACAATCGACTTCAAGAATATTATAATATTCAAATAATTAATCACTTTTCATATTTTCATAATCAGATTCATTTCCAGAATAGTAATAATTTTGTGCAAGAGAATATAAGGTTACCTTAGATGTGATTGTCATAAAACACATATTTTACATGTTATCTTTCTCATCATGATATGATGTTGATTCACTGGAGCTATCCTCAGAGGCACCCTAGGTGGCTTTCATAGATTTCTTATACTTTTTGTCTTTATTTTCATACTTATTTTTGTATTTTAATTTTTCACAATCAGGTTTGACATGTCCTCTCCTCTTACATTCATAGCAGACAATCTCCTCTGAGTTGTCATTTCTTTTCCAGTCCCTTTTCCAACTTCCCTTTTTATCATATATTCATTTATAATTGGGATTCCTGAAGAACATCTTCTTCCTATAGAATTTCTTGAATCTTATGGCTAGTTGAGTCATCTCTTCATCACTATCTAATGATAATTCATAATTACTATAGATTTCAACAGAGGCTAGCACCTTCTCTGTTTCTTTGTTCATAGAGGTAGTAGTCTTGAATGATACAGATTTTCTCTCAGGTTCATATTCTTCTTCCTTGTTAAATTTTATCACTTATTCATACATAATTAGTATTCCAATGAGTTATTTGATAGGTAATTTGATGATGTCACATGATTCTCTAATGGAGACAGAAGTTCTTCTCCATCTACCAGGTAAGCATCCGAGAATCCTCATAATTTTTTCTTTGGTAGTAACATCTCTTCTCAGAGAGATCATAGTGTTCACAATTTCATTAAACCTAAGATACTTGTTATAAATAATCTCATCATGCTTCATTTTAATGTTATAATATATGATAGTATATGTGTTAAGTCTCATTTCCGTAACCCTAGAGGTTCCTTCATGTGAAACAAACACAGTATCCCAAATTTCATGGGTTGTTTTATTTGTAGAAATTCTGTTAAATTATTCATCGCATAAAGAACAATATAATTCATTCATGGATTTATAGTTATTTCTACAATCAGTCTTAGTTGATTCATCCCAAGTAGTTCTACTATTAGAAAGAATCTTATATTCATCTACAATTGAAGACCAAATTTCAAAACCAATACTTTCTAAGTGAATTTTCATTTTAATATTCCTTTGTGAATAATTGGTTTCATTAAATAATGAAGTTCTGTTGGTATCATCACTTTCCAATATGTTGTCTATAATTAGATAATAAAGTGTAGAATTTTTGTTTTAGAGAAGTAAAAATTTAAAACTAACATAAATTTTAAGATCTTTAAAACACAACTAAAATCACAGTTGAAAAATATTTTAAACAGATTGAAAAATTAGAATTTTGAAAATAAGGATTTTAAAAACTATTTTGATACTAAATGTTGGTCAGATTAGACACTCAAGAGGGGGTGAATTGAGTTCTATTGGTCGGAGTATTTTTCTCAAGAGGGGAGGGGTGAATTGAGTAACTATAAATATTTATGTTAAATGACTATTATTTTAATAGAAATGGTTTCCCCAAAAATAAATACATCCCAGTTAATCAAGGTTATATTGTTATAAGAGTTTGACTTTTTAAAAAACTTCTTAGAAGATTGATTAATTCTCAGCAACATTAATTTGTATTGTTAATATTACTTTTGAAGTTATCCTACTAAGACAAGTTAGTTACAATTTCATTCCAAGACTAAATATCTAAGTGAAATTAGAGTTTTATGGTTTATGCAGTAACACAATAAAATAGAGAAGACTAAATTTAAATAGCACAGTGGATATGAATCAAGTGTTTCAGTCTCAAGCCGAGACCTAATCCACTCCACATGGTGATCACCTACCACAAAGTAGTTTATATAAATAAACATTGGTCCACACCCTAGATCAGGGTTAACAATAGTACACAGACTTTCCAGGCCACACAGGGACCTCTTCCACAGTTTTCATGGGTAAAAAAATGATAACCAGGCCACACAAGGACCTCTTCCATAGTTTTTGTGGGTAAACATAAGTATAATGATTTTTTGGTGTGAGAATTTAGAAATCCTCTAGTTTATCATAGGATTCTGTGTGTGTATGGAATAAATAGAGTACACACACTGCTCAAAAAGTAAGAAAATAATCACTAAGAGAGAGTAGATATGAGTTTATAATGCTCTAGTGATTTGAATCATAGCTCTGGACTCTTTTTATTAAACTGAAATGCTTCTGAGTCCTTCTCTGGTTGTTGTCTTGAAAAACAGACTGTCGCGATATAGCTTGTGTTCTTCACAAGCTTTGATAATGTGAATATATTCTATAGATTCTAGTGTACTTCATATGTTCTTCAACATATTTGTATTTCATGCATGAGACAATGATTTCTTTAAAAATCTTTCAATGTGTTCTTCACGGTCATGCTCATGTTCTTGTTTTTCATTCAGTATCATGCTCTTGTTCATTCCTGGGCACACGTCACTCTTTATCTTTGAATGCATGAGTTTTAGCTGATAGGTTCCATGTGTTGTGAACCTTGTACCTCATACTATGTCTAAAAAGAATCATTAATTATGTTATTTCATTAAAGGCATCAAATATGACCGTAAGAAATTAAAATGAAAGGTGAAAAATATTTTAAGAAATGGTGTCATAGTAAGGTATGAAAATGGTGACTCCTTCACACGGTGTCTAGACATCATAGTGTCTGAGTGTCATGGTGTCTCATTTATGATGTCTTGTTCATGGTGTCTTCCTTCACGGTGTCTAGGTTATAATGTCTTGAATCACGGTGTCTGGCTTCACGATGTCTTGCTTCACGGTGTCTGGCTTACAGTGTCTTATACTTAGGCAAATAACTTTATACAGACTTAAACAGTGATATGCATGAAATGGATTGAGATTAACCATTAGAAATCATGAGAAAACTTGAAACATAAATACACATGATTGGATGTAATTTATAGGAGTTAACTAGGTTGAATAAGATTTCTAATCATTAATGAGATTTATGATTATGAATGAGATTTGTGATCATTTAAACATGATTAATACATGAGGAGTCCAAAAAATCCCACCCTTTTGATGATAAAAAATCATGTACAGTTAAAGTGTAAATTAGATGAAACTATAGAGAAAATAACATATAGAAACTTCTCCCCCTTTTGGGATTATCAATAAGTTAAAAGAATATTGGGAAAACAGTGCACATTCCATTAAGAGTAAACAGAGTTTAGTACAAAATAAATATAAATACAAAAAAAATAATAACATCCCCATCAAAAAAGAGTAATCACTGGTCTTCTTCAGGTATTGGCCTTCTCTTTTCCTTTAGCAGCATCAGAAGAGGAATCCATAGGGGAAGTGGTTGATGTAGAAAAAGGAAGAGACATGTTAGATAAAGAGGGTAAATGGAGTCCTTGAAAGAATGAGGGAGCCAAGGTAAGAGCAGTAGAAGATCTAGGTAGTTTTTGATCAAGAATCACAGTCCTGATCTGACTAAGAGCCTAGCCAACAGACATGGTAGTCGAGGCTAAGTCAGAGTTGAAAGAGGGTAGCTCAGGTATGAGGGGTGCAGCTGCTAGAGCAAAAAAATTTGTACTCTAGACATGAATATAGGGTCTTAATAGTTTGATGAAGTCTGCAATAATCTCTCCACCATACTGTATGGCCTTTTCAAATTCATCTTTGTTTTCCATGAACTTTTCCAACAATCACTTAAACAAAGATAGCTTTTGGACTTGGGTTTTGAAGGCCTTATTCCCAGGAGGAATTCACAGATTCTCTACAAGATATTTGAAGTGGTTGGTCATATCAGTCTTGGAGAAAATTTGGTTGAAATAGAAATCCACTTTCATAGAAACCTCCTGCTGGGAATCATTTGCAATCTTGGAGTGAATTCGAACAAGATCAAGCACTCTATCACTGTTCTTGACAACTTGAGAGAAATAATTCACATTAAAGCCATTGAATGCAGTCTAAAGCTCTTCCTTGACTATAGATCTGAGAAAAGTACTATCCAGGGAAGGTTTAGAGGATTTATCAGAGGTATTAGAAGCTTTGAAGGTTGTGGTCAGAGATTTGAGCTGATTTCATACCTTTTGAAGACAACCAGTGTACTCATCAGTGAGTTTATTAAGTTTCACCACAAGCTATCTCATTTCCTTCAACATCTGTTTGTGTAATTCTGCAATCTTTTCATCAAAGGATAACAGATAAGGATGAATCTGAGACACAACATCTTAATCAATTTGAGAGACAGTGGGTGCTGGAGGAGCAGTATTAGGCTCTGATCTTGAATGCAGCTCTTTCTGCATGTCTTCAACCATGATTCTTAGGGTTGTGACTTCATTACTAAGAAACTTATTCTCAACTCATACTTCTTGAATCTCATGGATCATCTTTGGTTGAATATTCTAAATGATCTTTTCCAAAAGCAGTGAGGCATCTCTCTCACTTAAATGTGACACAGTACAAGGTTGGGAGTTCATAATCATCTCAACACCAGATAAGAGTGTGTCTCAAAAATTCTTCAGATCATCCTTACTGAGCAAAGGGAAACAGTTCAGATAATGGTTCAGGTGTAGGAATTGGTATAGGTTCAGGTTCAGGTTCCTTATCAGGTGAAAAGTTTGTGATTGATTTCAAATGAAATAGGGAAGAGAGATCAAACCCAGTTGTAGTAACTTGTTGAGACTCATTCACGTCATAGAAACTAGAAAATTTGTACTGAGTGTCCACAAAACATGAATCAGTTGGATGTGAGGATTCATCAGTCTCAATATTTGGGGTTTTCTCCCCCTCAACGGGTGCTTCCTTCTCAGGACTGAGAATCTCAGGAGATTTGTCTAAATCTACTAGTTCATGTCTATGTTCCTCATTCATTTCTTGTCTAACCAGGTGAATGGCCATCTCCATCCTCTCTTCAGCAGAGGGTATTATTTCAAGAATAGATTTTTCCATAGGGACTTCTTCTAGATTTGATTGTTGTACAAGAGGGAGTTCTTATACAGTAGAATCTTCTATGGCTTGCTTCTCAGATTATGTTACCACTAATTCTTTTTCAACCTTGGTTTGGATTTCTAGATTGACATCTTTTCCACATGCATGATATTCTTCCTCAAGAACCAAAAGAGGAATGATAGTCCTTTCTTCCTCAACAACAACTGCTTATCTATGTGGTACATCAGCCTCTTCTTCCTCTTCTTCTGAATACTCAACAAGTTCATCTGGTTCCAAACCAGGATCAGAAATGTATTTCAGCCTTGATGGATAATCCACAGGATTAAACTTCTCATAAATCATATTATTTTCTTCCTCCCATTCATTTTCCCAAGGATTTCAGTATATCTTCATTCTCCTAATGGTGGATTTAGAGATATAGTATTCATAATCACTTCTTCATTGGGTCCTATGACGCCTTTTGCAACAAGCATGGATGAAATAATTTGAGAGTCGAACAGAGAAGTGGACTTGGATGTAACCTTGATCAACTCACACATATGGTGAATGATGTACTTGAATAGGTTTATCATGTGTCAATTTTTCATCAGATGAATCAAAAACACAACTTGATACTTTAACATAGCAAAATAACCTTTTCTTGGACTAACCAGATTTTGAACAAACTTAAACAGCAGCCTTGTTTCTCCATCAAGTTCAGTAGTGATGGACCTTCCCTTGGTTCCATTTCCAGTTAGGGTTTTTAGATCATCTTCAAGATCAATGAAATCAGTTGGATGATGAGGTTCTCTATGATAATCCTCACATATTCTGTCATGAGGTATCTTAAGGCATGCAGCCCATAACCTCGAAGAGAAAGAGAATCTTTGACCATTAATCTAGCTCCTCACAACATAACTTTCACCAGAGTCAAAAGAAAACTGTACGTACTGGTAGAAATGAGCTACTAACCAAGGATATATGGGTCTATTCTCCCTTGAGAACCACTCTAACCAGACTTGTTCTTTCAACACTTTCAAGACCAGAGATTTGCTAGTCAGAATCCATTCGGGGAAGATTTCTTTCTTAGGTACGACACTTCTATTTACCAGATTCAGATTTAAAGGTCCTCTGGGTGTCATCTTAGGTGCTATATTCTTCTTCTTCAGGATGTGCTTCTCAGGTGTGGATGATGACAGACATTTCATTCTTGGCATCCATTGAAGGTTCGAGAGAGATAGAGAGAGAAAGGGTTCCAAGGTTGAAATAGTTCGAAACGAGAGAAAGTCCGAGTGAAGAACCAAGTGAAACTTTTTATTTTATCATTTAGGAATGCCAATCGTCACAAAAATGAAAACGAGGGAAAGTAAAAGATGTGAAATAATAATTACCACAATAAGGGTTTCAAGAAAATCAGAAAGAATTTTCACGATGAGACTGTGAATAGTCATTACGGTGAGATAGTGAAGGGTTCTCACAGTGAGACAGTGAGAGAACTATTCAGTGCGCGTTACGGTGAGACAGTAAGTGTCAGACTGTAAGTACAAAGTGCTACTGGTGAGACCATAAACATGAGACAGTAAAGTCAAACATAGTAAAATGTTTAACAGTAAGACAAGATAAATGTCTATTTGAGATTTATCATGCCAATATCATGTATGATGTAGTCTATTCTCTCAGAATTTAATGGTTTAGTGAATATATCAGCAAGTTGATATTAAGTACCAATGAATTCTAAGGTTATATAACCTTTCTGATAATGATCTCTCAAAAAGTGATGTCTTACATCAATATGTTTTGTCCTAGAATGTGAAACCGGATTTTTTGAGATGTTAATAGCACTTGTGTTGTCACAATTTATTGGTACATGTCTGAATTGATATCCATAATCTAGTAATGTGTGTTTAATCTATAATGTTTGTGCACAACAACTTCCATCAGCTATGTATTTAGCTTCTGCAGTAGATAATGCAACAAAATTTTGTTTCTTATACACCATGATACTAGTGACTTGCCTAAAAAGTGGCATGTTCCAGAGGTGCTCTTTCTATCTAACTTACAGCCACCGAAGTTCGCATCAAAATAACTAACTAGTTATAATGATTGTCCTTTAGGATAGAATAGTCCTAGATTGGGTGTATTCTTGAGGTATTTGAAAATTCTCTTTACAACATCTAAATGAGATTCTTTAGGATTTTCTTGAAAACGATCACACATATACACACTAAACATAATGTCCAAACGAATAGCAGTTAAGTAGAGTAAACTTCCAATAATTCCTCTATAAGTGGTTTGATCAACAGATTTTCCATTTTCATCAAGATCCAACATACAGGTGGTACTCATGGTAGTGTCACTATTTTTAGTGCTATCTAATCCAAAACATTTTAGAAGATCTCTAGTGTATTTAAATTGAGTTAAAACAATTCCATCATTATTTTGAAAGATTTTAAATCCAAGAAATAATTTTAGTTCTCCCATTAAACTCATTTCAAATTCGTTTTGCATCATTTTAGAAAAATCAATACATAATGAATTTTTGAAGATCCAAAAATAATATCATCTACATAGATTTGAACAACTAAAACATCATTAGAAATTCATTTTAGAAAGAGGGTAGGATCAGCTATTCCTTTTGTAAAACCTTTGGAATTGAGAAAATTACTCAATATGTCATACCAAGATCTCGGAGCATGCTTTAAACCATATAAATATTTTGATAGTTTGAAAATATGATTGGGAAAATGAGGATTTGTAAATCCAGGGGTTGTTCAATAAAGACATCCTCAGTTATATACCCATTTAGGAATGCACTCTTAACATCCATTTGATATAGTTTGAAATTCTGATGTACAGTTTAAGAAAGTAAGATTCTGATGGCTTCAAGTCTAGCTTCTGAAGCAAAGGTCTCTTCATAGTCAATTCCTTCTTCTTGACTATATCCTTGTGCGACTAATCTATCCTTGTTCCTAACTATATTTCCAGCTTCATCTACTTTGATTCTAAACACCCATTTAGTGCCTATGATGAATGTGTCTGTCGGTCTTTCAACAATTTTCCAAACTTTGTTTCATTCGAACTGATTACGTTCTTCTTGTATATACATTACCCAAAATTCATCGTTGATGGAATCATCAATGTTTTTAGGTTCAAGTTGTGACAAGAAGTCTTGATGTTCAAACTGATTTCTAAGATAATCTCTAGTTTGTGTTCCTTTCTCTAAGTCTCCTACAACAGAATCTAAGGGATGGTTTTTTAAGGGTTTTAACCTTTCTAGAAAAAGAGGGACTAGAGATTTTAGGTTCATCAATAGATTCAGGTTCATTATCACTAGAATGTAGAGAATTTCACGAATTGGATGTTTTCACAGATTCTTTCACAGAGGAACTTGAGGATTTTGAGTTGATGTTCAGATTTGATACATCATCCTCTAGATTTTCTAGGATGGTTCTAGGTTCATGTGGATATATTTCATCAAACATGATATGAACTGATTCTTCCACACATTTAGTTATCTTATTGAATACTCTATAAGCTTTACTCAATATTGAGTAACCTAGGAAAATTCCTTCATCTCTTTTGGATGAAAACTTGTCAAGATTATTCTTAGTGTTGCGAATAAATACTTTGCAACCAAAAACTCTAAAGTAATTAACCTTAGGCTTCCTATTGTTTCAGATTTCATATGGGGTCTTTTTGAGAATTGGTCTAATCAAGACTCTATTGATTATGTAGAATACTGTATTAACAGCTTCAACCCAAAAGTAAATAGGTAAATCGTACTCACTAAGCATTGTTATATCAATTTCTTTCAGGGTTCTGTTTCTTCTTTCTACAACACCATTTTGATGAGGTGTTCTAGGGGCAGAGAAATTGTGACTATAACCATTTTGGGAGCAAAAGGAATCAAATTCTTGATTTTCAAACTCATGGCCATGATCACTTCTTAATGATTTAATTTTAAGGCCATTATGATTTTCTACAGACTTGGCATACTTAGTTAAATAAGAGCAGGCTTCACTTTTGTGAGCCATGAAGAAGGTCCAGGTATATCTAGAAAAATCATCTACCAGAACATAAACATAGTGCTTCCCATTTAAACTGGAAACAGTAGATGGTCCAAAAAAATCCATGTGAACCAATTCTAGAGGTTAAGAAGTAGAAACCTATTTCTTTGTTTGAAAGAGATTTTGTGTTTTTTTCCATTTTGATAAGGATTACATACTTTGTCATGTGGAAACTCAAGTTTGGGTAGGTCTTTATCTAGGCCTTTTCTAGTTATCTTTCTAAGGGAGTGAACATTACAGTGTCCCAGTCTCCTATGCCAGGGCCAAGATTCTTTATGATATACACATAAGAATGAAACATTTTGAGAAGCTAATGAATCTAAATTAATAGAATAAACATTATCATTCCTTGATGCAGAAAATACTAATTCATCTTTAGAATTAGATACATTACAAGAATCATTTTCAAATTTAACATGATATCCATCATCACACAATTGTGATATACTAAGAAGATTATATTTTAATCCATTAACAAATAGTACTTTAGAAATTAAAATCAAATCAGAGTTACCAATCAGGCCTAAGGAAATGATTTTCCCTTTTGCATTGTCACCAAATGTGACATGTCCTCCAACTACTTTTATCAGATTCATGAAGCATGAGTAGTCTCCCGTCAGGTTCCTTGAACATCCACTGTCTAAGTACCATAGATTTTTGCAGGAGCTCTTTAAGAAGATTTCCTCATATGTGTTTGTTATAAAACACATATTGGCTTTATTAGCATGTTCATCATGTGATGTCTCTGAGTCACTTGAACTATCCTCAGAGGCACTCCATGTTGCTTTCATTTCCATTTTGTACTTCTTGTCTTTGTCCAAATATTTATTCTTATACTTGATCTTTGGATAGTCAGCATTTATATTTATTTTGCGCTTACATTCATAGCATACAATTTCATCAGTGTTTTCACTTCTTTTCCAGTCTTTTTTCCAGTTTCCTTTTGGATAATACATTCCCTTGAAGTTAGGCTTTATGAAAAAGTTATACTTTTTGTAAAATCGTTTGAATCTTCTGGCCAGTTGAGCCATATCCTCATCACTGTCAAGTGATGATTGTTCAGTGGTGTAACTTTCTATAGAAGCTTCCTATTTCCATTTGACTTTGTGCTTCGGGAAGGTGGTATTGAATGCTGTAGATTTCCTATTTGGTTCATCCTCCTCTTTTTTTTGACTTTCATCTATTCCTCATACATCATTGGTTTCCCAATGAGTTATTTTTTAGGTAGCTTGCTGATGTCGCACGATTCTATAATAGAGATAGAGGTTCCCCTCCATATGTTAGGTAGACATCTAAAGATTTGCATGATCTGTTCTTTGGCAGTGACTTATATTCCTAGACAAATTATTGTGATGAAAATCTCATTGAACCTAAGATACATGTGAGAAATAGGCTCATCATGTTTCATTTTAAAATTATCATATTATATAGTATAAGTATTAAGTCTCATTTCCTTTACACTAGATGTGCCTTCATATGAGACAGAAAAGGTATCCCAAATTTCATGGGCAGTTTTACAAGAAGAAATCATATTAAATTATTTATCTCCTAAGGAACAGTACAAGGCACTCATGGCTTTGCAACTATTATTGTAATCAAGTTTGGTAAGTTCATCTCATGTAACTCTAACAGTCACAGTAAGTTTGTATTATTCTATAATGGATGACAAAATTTCAAATCTCATACTCTATAGATGCATTTTCATTTTAATTTTCCATTGAGCATAGTTGGTTCCATTAAAGAATCGTGGTCTGTTGGTTGCAGCACCTTCCAATATATTGTCGATACAAACAATTTACTTTAAAAGAGCTATAAATTTATAATTAACAGAAATTTATAGATCTTTAAAGTACAACTACAATCACAGTTGAGTAAGATTACACAGAGTCTTAATAAATTACCCTCTGATACCAAATGTTGGTCGGAGTAGTTTACTCAAGAGGGGAGGGGTGAATTGAGTAACTATAAAAATTTCTATTAAACTAATATTATTTTAAAAGCAATGGTTTCCCCAAAAATAAATACAACCCAGTTAATAAAGTTTATACAATTATAAGAGTTTGACTTTTTATACAACTTCTTATAAGATTGATTAATTCTCAGCAATCTTAATTTGTATTGTTAATATTACTTTTGAAGTTATCCTACTAAGACAAATCAATTACAACTTCTTTCCAAGACTAACTATCAAAGTGAAATTAGAGTTTTCTGGATTATGCAGTAAAGCATTAAAACAGAGAAGACTAAATTTAAACAGCACAGTGGATATAAAACAAGTGGTTCAGTATCAAGATGATACCTAATCCACTCCACTTGGTGATCACCTGCCACCAAGCAGTTTATATAAATAAACTTTGATCCACACCCTGGATCAGGGTTAAAAATAGTACACAGACTGTCCAAGCCACACAGGGACCTGTTCCACATTTTTTGTGAGTAAAAAAAATTATAACCAGGACACATAAGGTCCTATTGCACAGTTTTCATGGGTAAATAGAAGTATAAAGAGTTTTGGTTTGAGGATTTGGAAATCCTCCAGTTTATCACATGATTCAGTGTGTGTATGGAATAAACAGAGTACACACCCTGCACAAAAAGAAAGAAAACAATCACTAAGAGAGAGTAGATATGAGTTTAGAATGCTCTAGTGATTTGATGTGCAGCTCTAGACTCCATTTATTAAACTGAAATTCTTCTTAGTCCTTGTCTAGTTTTTTTCTTGAAAAAAAGAGTCTCGCGATGCAGCTTGTGTTATTCACGAGCATTTCTAATGTGAAGATGTTCTCTAGATTCTAATTTACTTTGTATGTTCTTCAGAAGATTCAGATTTCATGCATGAGACAATTCTTTCTTTGAAAATCTTGCAATGTGTTCTTCACGGTCGTACTCATCTTCTTGTTTTTTATTCAGTATCGCATGCTTGTTCGTTCTTGGGCACACGTCTCTCATTATCTTCGAATTCATGAGTTTTATCCGAAATGTTCCTTGTGTTGTGCACCTCATACCTTGTAGTATGTCTACAAAGAAACATTAATTATTTCAGTTCATTAAAGGCATAAAATATGACTGTTAGAAATTAAATTGAAGACGACAAAATATTTTAAGAAACGGTGTCACAATAAGGTATGAAAACAGTGCCTTCTTCACATGGTGTCTAGACATCACGGTGTTTGAGTGTCACAGTGTCTCGTTTACAGTGTCTTGTTCATGGTGTCTTCATTCATGGTGTCTGGGTCAAGGTGTCTTGCTTCACGGTGTCTGGCTTCACAGTGTCTTGCTTCACGGTGTCTGGCTTCGCGGTGTCTGGATTCACGGTGTCTTGTTTCACGGTGTCTGTCTTACGGTGTCTTGTACTTAGGCAAATAAGTATATTTAAACTTAAACAGTGATATGAATGAAATGGATTGAGCTTAACCATTATAAACCTGAGAAAACATGAAACATAAATACACATGACTAGATATAATTTATAGGATTTAACTAGGTTGAATATGATTTGAGAGCATTAATGATATTTGAGATTATGAATGAGATTTGTGATCATTAAAAAATGATTAATACAGGATGATTCCAACAAGTTCCTATAAAAAAATTTGTCAAAAATGTTTACTTAAAATATTCACCCAATTAAAATTAAAATAGGTCAGTTAATCAAGGTAATAGGATTATAATAGTTTGAATGTTCAAACAACTTCTCAAAAGATTGATTAATTCTCAATAATATTAATATGAGGTATTGAAACAACTTTTGAAACTATTATATTATGGAAAAACAGTTATAAAAACTATCCATGCCTAACTATAAAACTAAAACTTATTTTTATGAAATATATATTATAATAGATAAAGACTAAATAGAAACACACAATGGATAAAACAATTTGTTCACTCTCAAGCTAAGACCTAATAAACTCTACTTGGTGATCACCTAACACCAAAAAGTTTATATTAATAAACATGATCCACACCCTATATCAGGTTAAAAATAGTATACAGGACTATCCAGGACACAAGAAATCTTCTATTATTCTTTGTGGGAAAACAAATAGCCTGATTACACCATACCTCTCCACTATTATACGTGGGTGAGAAAGGTGTAAAAATATATTCGAGTGAGGATATCTTGTATCCTACAGTTTAATTCATGAGATAGTCTGTGTTTAATATAGACACACACACTGGTCAAAAGCTAATAAAAATAGTAAACAATAGAGAAAAGATGATGAGACAGGATTAGAAATGATATGAGTATTTCTCTATGAAACTATGGACTTGTAGGATGAAGCAGATAAAAATTTTCTTCCCTTTAATGAAAAATAGAGTCTCGTGAGTCTCGTGTTCTGGTTTCTAGTTGTATAATATTTGCATTGTATCTCATGCTCTTCTGATCTACAACAGTTCACCTTTTGGGAATTGAGAGTTCTTCTCATGTTCTTCAAAGTATATGTTCGTCTATCTTTCATGTGGTTCCCTTCACGAACTCTTTTTCACATCATTTTATCGTATTCTCGTGCTATTGTTTTGATTTCGTTGTTCATTTGTTGAAGCTAACATGATGAATGAGTTTTACACCTCATACCTAATATTATCAGGTGACATGTCTACCAAGAAACATAAATTCTATCAATGTCATTAAATGATTCAAATATGACTGTTAAAAATAACATTTAAATTTAAACTACAAAAGATTGAAAAGTGATTAAGAAATAGTGTCACAGTTTTTCTTGAAATGGTGTAACTAAGAAATAGTGTCACTAGGAAATGGTGTCTTCTATTTTTCCTTTGAGTAGTGAGATTGTCACTGTACCACAGGTGCATTAAGATCAAGAACCAGTAGCGCAGATGCAGTTTCGGGATCATAGTGTCTCAGTTAACAGTGTTTATTCCTTTATCAACACTTTGAACAGTGTCTTAGAGATGGTAGAAAGGAACTGGTGTCACAGTCTTTACAAAATCTGAAATTGGTTACAGTGTCTGAGTTACAGTTTCATGGTTACAGTGTTAGGGTTATGGTGTTAGGGATGTCTATAAAATCTGAAACCGATGGAAGGCTCATGATTTCTCAAACTTAGTCGAATATCTGTAAATTATCTTAAAAATAATATTCACAAAATGAGTTAGACTTGCGCATGAATGTAATAAAACATTATAGAACAAGATCAAGCATAGTTTACAAGATCAAAAGAAGATTTTTTAGATTCTGAATCAGGATCTTGTAAAAGGTTATATCATGAGTTGTAATCATTTAATCATAAGAAAACCAACAATCTCTACACATGATTTGTGATAGGTTAAACATGGGTAACATGATTTGTGAGCATTAAAACAATATTAAAACATGAGGAGTCCAAAAATATTTATTTTTTAATATTTTATTATGATATCTTCCATTATAGATAACCCTTAATGAGGGATTATCTTTCCCAATGATATGTATAAATAATTATTTAATGAGTTACAAAGATACAAAATAATTAATTTTACAATGTTATGTAATTTATTTACATTATAAAATGGAAATCATTTATTTTATCTAGTTCATAAAAACTAATAAAATGGTTGGTATTTGGTTATGTGATCCATTTTTTGTATGATAATGTAATAAAGTAGACACTAGCTCAAGCTTAAAGTATTTTTAGTTATTGTGGTTGGGATCAGAGAAACGTTAGTAGAACTAATGGGAATTAGATTTAGGAAATAAATTCTAGAGTACATTTCCAAGCGATGAAAACCATTGATATGTGTTTATATATAAAAATAGCACAATATTTGGTAATGTATAAATTGTGTGGTTTTTCTAGTGATTAAAACTATATCGAAACATCAGAATGTACATACAAAGGTGGCACAAATGCACATATGGGTAATAACTCTAAATATGGATGATTGGGTATTATTTTGATCATAATTGGTGTATGATGAGTAGGACAAAGACATCACACTATGATAGGTAGTACTAGTGGATTTTAATTGGTTTATTCACATAATCTGTAGGATTCATTAAGAATTATATAGAAAAACATTATTTAAGGATATTCATAATGAGAGCATGATTATTATTCTAAGATTAACTATACATAAATTTTTTATATATGTTATTTATTGCACCAAATTTAGAATTATATATTATTATTTAAAATTTATAATTATGTGATTTAATTCATTATTTTACCTTATTTAGAAATGAATCTTGGATGAAGGAATGGTATCGATACTATTGTCTAATGTAGATATTTTCCTACTGAATAAGCCAACCAAACAAGTGATAGAGTTATGGTGATCCTGGACATATTAGAGAAGATAACCTAGTTTTTGACTAATAACCTTTCATATATATAGTATCATGATGTTCCATGATAACATACACCAATATTTAATCATTTAAATCAAAATAATCCTTAATCATTTAGTTAAACTATTAAGCCATCGGTAATTGAGCAATAGAAATGGTCCCTTTGGATGAAAATTCAAGCCTTGGGATGCATTGAAATGGATATTGTTATATAGACCTTGTATAACCTTATAAGTGATTTTGATCAATTATATTAATTCATAAATAATAATAGGTATTATGAAAAAAAATAAAACATATGAAATGGATATATTTTAAATTAACATTCTTCAACAAATATTTCACTATTGAAAAATGAACATAAATAAATATAATGTTCCTTATAATAAAAAAAATGTTGAGGAATGTTTTATAAAATATGAGTATAACTTTATAGGAAAATCCAAGTTTTATTTGGATTATATATTTAATCCTTAAATAAAATATAACTATTAATTTGAAGGTCTTTTCCCATGTCTTCAAAGGGCATAGGTTTCTCAAAAAAACATCATTTGATGAATTTTTTATGTATCACAAAATATAAAGATATTGTTAGATAAAATATATTAATGGAAAACTATGAGAAGAAGTTTTCATCTAAGCATGAAGAAAATTAGAAGGTATCAATAAATAATAAGAGAATTATGAAATACCCAATATGTGAAAATTTTGGAATGAAACATCTTTCAAAATTATTAAATAGAATGTGAGTTTGTTACACATGTTTAGATAAGGGGATTATTGATTATGAATGCATGTAAATGAAAGAAACCCTTTTTATCCAGTTATATAACAATATAGAAGTAAATAATTATTAAAACCAATAACCCATGTGTCAATGAAACATACCCAAAAGAGGAAATGGGGATATGTACAAGCTTATGCAGTCACTACAAATAAGGATGAATTTCTACTATATATCTTGTTAGGTAAAATTATCATATATTTAAATTTAGATAATTATTTATTTTATTTTGGATCCTATCACTGATATATATCTTCTAAATTTCCCATGAAAAAATTATATTTCTCTATCACAATAAGATGGTAGTTTTCTGTCAAGACTATTTGTGTAAATCTTACTATAACAAAGATGTTTTAGTCAGTTACATTTATAACACATAGAAATAGCATTTTCTATAGACATGGTTATTATTAAATTATATTATATTGAAATAATCTTTTGTATGGATTAGATATTAAATTCTAATGGAAAATATATTTCCATTTGAAATAGATTATGATTCTTGACAGAGATGTTTAATTCATTTACATTTATAGTGGGTACATTACAATCTAATTCATTTCTAGAACCACATATAGTATCTCCACTGTGTTTTATTCTTGGGAAATAATAGTAGACATGATATATATTTGGTAATTAAATGTTTAAATTGAATATTTATCTATTATATAATAATGATTTGATGTGTTTTCTGATTATTTACCTGGAAATACACTAGAGTGTGATATTGGGTTTTCCATTTACTTAATTCCTGGTGTTGGACATGTATTATAGAATCATTATAGAATATTCATAGTGGAATTATGGTAATTGAAGAAATAACTATAGGATTAGTTTGTTAAGTGATTTATGCTATAGTGTCTCACCAAGGGGACCACCTATTAATTTTATTCAAATGAATAATGGATCTATGAGGTTGTAAATTGATTATTAGTAAATCAATGTTATTATTATAATGAAAAATTATACCATGCTTTACATTGATTCATTTTATGATCAACATCATGGAGAAAAATATTTTTCAAAAATTGAAATTTTATCTTTGTACCATTAATTGTGAGTAATGGGTGAGGATATTCCAAAGAAAACATTTCATAGGTGGTATGGAAATTATGAGATTACAGTAATTCCATTTGAATTGAATAATTCAATAAATATTTTTTTGGATATGATTAATATAGTACCCATAAAATATATTTATAATTGTTATGGTATTTTTTATGATATATTTATGTACTCAAATTTTATAAGGACCATGAGAACAAATTGAAAATATTTCTTGAGACTCTTAGGTAAAATAAATTTATATTTTAAATTTATCATGTGCAATTTTTTTATTATAAATGATTATTTTATTTTCTATATTACCACCATGTATGGAATATCTATTGATCTAATGAAGACAAAGGTGATCAAAGAATGGAATTCACATAATTACATAATTGATTTAGGTTATTTTTTTAGTTTGAATTTTTTCTATCCTTAAATTTTTCAGAATATTTCCCAATTTTATAACCTTCTTGACATGATAACACTTAACAGGGTTATGTTTACATGTAAAAGGGATATTAAAAATTATTTTAATAATTGAAGATTATATTTTTCAATGGTCTGATATTTACTCCACCGTCAGGAAAGAATGTATTGTTGATATATAGTGATTCTTCAAATAAATAATTTATGTGTTTCCTTATATATAGTGACAAAGTTATTTCCTATGCATAAAGGTAGTTAATGAATCAAGAATTATATTTTACTTAAAATGATATTTAGTTAGAAACAACAATCTATACATTAATACTATGAAGGTATTATATAAATGTTTAAATATATTAGATATACATAGAACATAAGAGTCTAAAATATATATTTCCATATAAATAGCTTAACATGTAGAAAATTTGTGGTCATGGTCTACTCATGGATAATGGTTTTGCAATACAATACCACCTTGGGATGTACAGAAAGTTACCAGATGAATTATAGAGGAATGATCATAGTGATATTACTAAAATAGGGACGGATGATGATGATTATTATTATTATTATTTTAGGATCAAAAGGCCTCTTTATTAGAATTAGAAAAAGAAAAGAAGTAACGTCAGAGGAATAATCTAGTACCCATACACATGATAGGATCTCAACCCATTTTTGAATAGGTACACATACTATGGAAAGGGAGTCTTCCAACCCTGCCATAGGGATGTCATCCCCTCTTTGAGGTTATGACTTGTATCCACGGACCATCACCGTGATCATCTCCAGGTTTCTCGACATCAACATCATTATTTTTTTCTTCTTTGGACACTCCATCACTTTTCTTCCCATCATCATCACTGCTAACTGGAGTAATAATATCAAAAGGGTTATAAGTACGTACATTTATTTTTGACCAGGTCTTAAAAGCTTGAGAAGGGGTGATATTGGAAACTATCCTCCCAGGATCATCTAGAAGTTGAGTATGAACACATAGATTTGTATGATCCTTGTTGCGAGAATCCAAAATATGCATTCCTAATTCATCAACCTTCATAGAATTAGGTACCTCTCTTACAATAAGATCAGAAGGAGGTAGTGCAGGTGGCACCATCCCATTGTGCCTCTTTTCAAGTGACTTAGAAGCATCTAAAGAAGAACTAGATACTGGAAGGGGGTTGACTGACTTGGAAGCACCCAAACCAGAACTTGAGTTTGGAAGGGGTCAATGTGACTTGGAGAAACCCAAACTAGAACCATAAATAGAGTATGGTTGGTTTTCGAGTGAAATGTAAACATCCATACTAGAACTGAAGGTTGGAAGGGTCCCAAGAAACATGAAGGCATCCAAACCAGTACTAGAACTGGAGGCGGACAGGGGTGCAAGTGACTTGGAGACCCCTATACTAGAACTGAAAGCTGGAAAAGAACTGACTGGAGGAGATTTCTTCAAATAATTAAAATTTTTGACCTTAATTCTAGTAGGAAGTAACTCCATCTCAGTATCAGGTTCAAAACTCTGAAGTGACTCAATAAGAGCATTGTCCACATACCTTGTTCCTTCATTTTCTTTCTGAAAAACTAGTTCAGAAATGTGGGAGGATTGAGCATACCTTATGAGTTTATCCCTCCTTGATATCACCACATCTCTCTTTTTTTACCTTTCTCACATTTTTCATTAACCAAAATCTGCTCCTGTCTCATATTGTAATCAAATTATAGGTGAGCAGAGAGTTATTTTTCCCCCTAGCTGTCATCTAAATCTACATATTTTTCACCTGAGATTCCTCTAGATAATATATATTTAAAATAAAATCTATTTATAATGTTGTTACATTTGCTTCCAGTAATGTTCAGTTGATTTTCATCAGTAAGATTAACCCAATTTAGAATATTCTTACCTCTCATATTAAGAGGGGGAATAGGTGCAGAAACCTCAGCAGCAATGAGACCAACCTTCTGGGAGAGGTCTTCTTCAACCTCTGGCTTAATAGAAACCTTGATGTGGTTCACTTCTATTTCATGAACCTGACAGATCAGAGCTTGCACTATTTTAGGGTTCTCCTTATTGGTAAAAATAGAATTCATTGAGCTCCTACAATGTTGCAGATCATGCCCTTTCATCTGACACTTAGAAAAAACTTTTTCTCTCTTATAGGTTTCAGTTGAATGTTCTATAATTTGACAATGTGTCCAAAAAAGTAGGGGTTTTCTCATAATCAATCCTGAGGAATATTTCATCCTGTGGCATGGATAGAACCACCTTCTCAATTTTTAATGAACTAAGATTGATTTCAACTAAGAAACGCACATAATGACCATAAGTAACTAACTTTGTAGCAAATTCCATTCTTATAGGAATTCCAATTTCATAAGCTATATCATATAAAATCTCAGCATGCCATAATACCCAGTTAAGTTCGTGTATTCTGATCTATTCCTGTGTGCATGAATCCTTGAAATCATGTAAAATGAAATTGAGCATCCAATCATGGATCCAGAGAGTTCCTAGTCTGAGATTAATAGAACCAATACCCCATACTCGACTTTTTAACTCCGCAGAGGGGAACAAAATATGTAAGAAACCCCGTCTGAGGGAGATTCATTTAAAGTCATTTAAACCCCAGATTTTCATAAGACAAGAAACAAAATCAGTAATATTCTAGGGTTTCGTACCTTTCATTAGAGAAATCTGGGTGATTATTGAGTGTTTTCATATATCAATATGGTCCGATATTGCATCATTCGTGGCTATAACATGCACAATCGACCCCTTTCATATGATACGATGTAGAGCTCGATTTGCAAGAGGGGTGAAAGAACCCTCGGAGAATCCAAAGAAAGAGGAGAACCACTCATTCTTGTCTCGTTCTTTGTTTCTCTATAGATTAGATGAATCCAACAGATTAACATAATGATTAGAGTCAAAGTAGTGCAGGTTCACACTTCTCGGATGAAGAAGGGAAAAATCATCATCGCCGGGAGGCAGAAAACGTTGCCTCTCCTTTTCCTCTATATTCTCCCACTTAAAGTCTCTTGATTCAGATTATATGTACAAGTATAATGTATAGAAAGATATGTAAATTATTGGGGAAGTGGAAACATAACTCCATTACCAACTGATTACTAATCCATTATTATAAGAAAATGTTAAATTTATTCACCATGATGGTGAAAATATTAAAAGAAAATTAATGTTTTGGTTGATGGTACATTGGAAGACTAAATTTATGAAGAGGTGTTTGGATTTCTATAAATAGTATTTCTTATCTAGGTGTAATTGAGATGAAAAAGGAATTATTAGATGATAATAATAGTTCAAATTTCTCTATACACTATAGTATCACCAAGATGTATAGGGATCTAAACAAAAAAAATTAGTGGGACAATGTGACATGGTGAATTACAGATTATATATTAATCTGATTTATTTTTCAATAGGTAATGGTTGGTAAATAATATCCAAATAGAATCATGACACCTATTTATTTTCCTATGTGTAAATTTTATGATATCACAATAAATATCATCACTGGATTTCTAAAAAAACATAGAAATAATTACTATAGATGGATTAATATTGATCACCTTAAAAAATTATACACATTTCCCATATGTAAGATAAGACTTACCCCTTGATACTATTGAAAAATTATATATTAATTATGTAACAATAAATTATGGTTCACCACTTTCAATTTTATCATATTATTATCCATGATTTACATGGAAATTATTGAAAAAAAATCAGAAGGATTTTTAAAGCGAGAATCATTTCAAAACTATGTGTCATCCTTGAATTTATGGATTGTTTAATATTGATATTCAAATATTAGAAGACATGTTGAAGTAATTAACAATTTAAATTCATGGTGTGATCTATCAGTATTTACATTTGGTATATTTTTTCTATAACTATAGTATCCATTTAGGAATTAAAATGGTGTCATATAAATAATTATTTGTAATGAGTTATCAAACTCCAACATATTGGGATGAAATAAGTTAATTGAATATTATAAATGAAAAAAATATTATAGAGAAAATGATGAAGGTAAAGTATTTTGAGACCCATATTCAATATTCTCATTACATGGAAATTATTTTGATGATACCTAAAGTAATTATTATGAATTTCAAGTGGAATATCACATTTTTATGAATGTATCCCTTTTTACGGGTGATATATGTTTTGGTGAGAAAGGGAAACTGATCCCCAGGATCATCATTCATTTCAAAGTTCTTGAAAATATTATTTCATTATATTACCATTTATCAATTATATTTATCCCCTCTAATGTACATTATATGTTCCATATCCCATTACTAACTACATATAAGCCAGACCAAAGACATCTTCCCGCCACTGATGAAATAGTAATGGAACCTAATCTATCTTAGTATAAAGTCCCAATAAAAATTATAAATACTAAATAAAAAGTGTTACAGAATTTTATTTCATGAAAGGTAAAGTAAAATTTTTAAAATAATAAAATAGGGTAACCAATGTGGGACTTAAAAATGTTATGATAATGAACCATCCATATTTTTTTAATGTAATAGCTATGAAAATTTTGTGGGTAGAATTTTTTATGAAGCGGATAATTCGACATTAAAGATTCAATTAAATTAATTGAACATTTTTTATTAATGAAAATATAATTAAATTCAAATTTTAATATTTCATCGCATAAAAATTGCAATATTATTGAATGAATATGGACTATAATGTTAATAGGTTGAAATAATCATATAATGAATTTTTATAATTTTCCCTTCAAAAATGATTGTATTAACTATTGAAAATATAATATTTAGATAATAATCCATTTATATAATATATTTTTTATAATATGTATAATTAATTATCAATTTATTATCAATTTGATAGAAATTAAAACATGAGTATTTGGAGGTAAAAAAGGGATATTTTTCATAAAATTGGTTTAAGTGAATAATGAGTTTCCATTTTAATTAATTAAAATAATATATTATGATGAATGAATAAATGAAATTTAGATATTATATATATTTGTGAATTGATATTTACATAATAAAGAGTACTAGTCATTAGGTTAATATAAGATCGTCCAATTCTTGAAAAATGGTTTTTTCTGAAAAAAAAAATTTGTTTTACATCATGTTTTGCGGGTTTATTTTTACTCTTCTTTCTTACACATATATAAATTAAATTTGATAAAATGTATACCCTGTTTAGAATTAATATGATAAACTTTGGTAAATAAGACACTTTTAATTTTTTTTTAATTATGAATAATAACTGTGGGAACTTTTATCACCTCGATAAAGGGTAAAATGGGATGAATAAGGTTAAAACTAGATAATAAGGATTAAAATATTAATTAAACATTTCTCTATATAATTTTATGGGTTTAATTATACTGAAATTTTATTATATTATAAATATCTCATCTTGGTACCATTTTTCATTGATGAAGACTTTTATATTATTTTATTTAATGGAAAATTATTAAATGTCACTCTCTTCCCTGTAATTAATATTATATGTTCACAAAGTGAGAATAATATTAATTTAATTTATATAAAATGCTAATTTAAAAATTATTAAACTATTTTTATGTTGGTAATTTTTTAAAAAAATTACTGATGTTATGATGAACATAAATTCTTATACAATAGTGACATGGTTCATGTTTGGGTAGTTTAAAAGTTAAAATAAATTGTTTTAAAAACATTAAAAGTCATATTTTTTGTATTAATTATAGTGTAACATGAACTTCATATTTAATATTAAATTATAATTGGTGGTGAAGGAGTCTGTAAAACAATTTAATTCCATTATTTTTTCCTTTAAAGTCAAAATGTCTGGATTATTCATAAAATGACCTTAATGGAATTTTATGTTAAATAATATTCTATTAAATTAATAAAAAAACTATAAAAATAATAAAACATGAAAAAGGAATAGGATATGGTCTAAAATTTCATCACATGAACTTTTGAATTCTAATTTTTTCTATTGAATTTATTTTTTAACCATTTAAGAATGAAAATATTAATACAATGGTTATTGTTAAAATTGGGTAGCAAAAGGGTTAAACCAAAAGTTTAATATTAAAATTCCACATAAACCTATCCATATTTTACTGGATTATGTGATTTTATATTTATCATATCATAACTTTTTATTTTTTTCCAAATTCTTACACATTCACAAAAAATGATTTATTATATTTAAATCACTTAAGTAGTTCCAAGTGTGCCCTTTCCATCAATATAAATGAACACCAACTGTCCTCTATTATTCACCCAACCAAGAAAATATTTTATTGACCATAACTGACCAAAATATCTCTCCAATTTACATATTAAATAAACTAATGAGTTTCACTTCTGAAGATACTAACCCTGTGGTACTTAATCAAATATCTAAAGGATGTTCCACAAAGAAAAGGTAATCAACTTAACCAACTTTTTCAATACTCAGTTATTATTATCCAACTTTTTAATTTTTTTATCACAAATATATAATAACTCATGTATGTATGTATTTTTATAATGTTAGTATATTTATGGTGTTGCCTTTTTTATTTACATTTCATTATTATAAAAATGGAAACTTCGCTTGTACGTATATGTGGACTACCACCTCAACTGAGCGATTTAATTTTTTTCATTACCACCATTTAGGGAAATATAAAAAATGTATATAATGAATTATTACTATATATATATAACTAATATCATTAATAGGATAATGAATCAATATCCTCTGAAAAGGAACCACATCATCCATGATGAAACATGGATGGGAAAAGTAAACAATTAATACCCGATGATTGATTTTATAGTTAAGTGGAAAAAAATGGGTAAATATAGTACATATCTATTAATATAAATATGAATATGTTTCTTATATGAATTAGTAAAAATATAAGAAACTATATTGGTGATTTTTTCATTTTCATCTTTGTGGATGTGTAGAGTAAGGTGTTTTTATCTCAATTTATATTTCATTGAGGCATTTGTTGTATTATTCAATTTTTTTTGTCTTATGTGGTGTATATACTACCCCTATTTTATATTTTACATGAATATATTTTTATTTATGGTATATAATATTTAAACTAATATTTAATCATTTAGGTGGTTACAATTCAAATGTTACCATAAAGGTATGAATTTATTTATGCGATCTCATTTTTTGATATTTTTTATATATTCACTATAAACAATTTTATATTTTATCCTTCATAAACCCCATATATTTATCATCTTCTAGATAATTATTTAATATCCATGTTTCCTTTCAATATTATAGTTATTTGGATATTAATTTAGGAAATTAATTTTTAATGTAAAAGTTGATCTAATTTCTCTTCTTTATCTAGAATATTTGTCACCTATATCAATATTTTTTGAAACTTATTTTACAAATGAAATTTTAAATTATTTAAATAATTTATTGAAGAAATATTTTTTCATCATTAACATTCAATATAATTTTTTAGAGGAATTAATCTAATAGGTTCATTTTTTAATTCATTTCAAAAATTCAGAAGGAATTTTTCTTTTCAATATATATGGTATTAAAACATTTTCTAGATGCAATAATAGTTGTACACTATTTTGGTTCTTATAAAAGTTACACATTATTTTTTAATGAATATAATAAAATTTAAATTCATTTTAAAAAATTTCTTTAAAATTTATTATATTATAAAATTGAAATTTATTATTACACAAACTATATTTCCGATATATCAATGATGAAATTTATCCCTTGCCAATTTTTTTGGTCATTATTTTTTGATACATTTACATTATTGTGATCATAATTCATCAGAAATTACATTTCACTTTAGTATGTATATTTATTGTATCAATCATAATCTTATTTCCTAATTCATATATAATTTACACATACAATGTTTTACTAATAAATTTATATGATTTTTTGGGGAATTATTAATATTACCTGTTATTTAATCAATACATAATTTTCTTTGATAAGCCATGTTGTTTATGAATTAAAATGAATATTTAATATGTGTATAATTTATTGACCATGAACTTATGAGTGGAGACTCATTATAGATATCCATGTAATTTATCCATATGTCTCATGAGGAAAACCAATTTTCTAGCCTTATTGAATGGGTTTTGGTTTTTTTCTACCCATATTTGAAAGTCTCTTAAAATAAGTACCTGATCCAGATTCTATATGTTATGATTTTTTTTAATTGAGAATTCAGTTACAATTAACCATGAGATTACTACATTGATATTATCCATGGACACATTTATTTCTCATGTTTTTTACTAAATTGTATGTGTTTTTAGTTATTTATCTTTATATATTGATTATACCTTATTTATAATTGATCACTTCTATCATAGGAAACCCCTAATGAGTGTTATAGATCAACTATATTTTTTCCCTTTCTTAAGGATATGATGATATAATCTATGAGTATGTTTTGGGAATAACAACATTTAATTTTACTATGAGTTATTTTGTATTTACAATGTAAAATTTTTATCATATTTGTATCCAGTTTTTCAAGACTACTAAATAGATAGGTTTGAAGTGATTTGAATCCTTTTATCATATGCTAATAAATGATATAGTCCCTGACTCTAGGTAACTAGAGTTGTGTTTTTTAAAAATGGTCATTGATTGGGAATTATATATAGTATTTCACCATTATTTCATAGAAGAATCCATGTCCCTTAATTTTATAGAAGTGTAGGGGTCTCAACTTGTGATAAGAGTAGGTATAGGATTGAAATTCTTATTTACTGGTGATTTTCACACCTACATAAAAACACTTATTAAGGACTCCCTAAAATCCTAATTACATAGGTTATTCTATGAATTAGGATAAAATAATGGATGAAATTTATTACCCTCCATCAGATCAATTAAATATTAGCTCAATCTAAAGTTAGAATTCAACTTTGGAGATAATTTATAATAGTATATATCCATCTAATCGTGTCACTGGTAAAAATGAGTTTACTTAGTGGTTAAATTTTAATCTTAAGGAACCAAATGACCTAGGAACTTATCCAAAACCCATTTTATGGACATATTTTGACCATATCCTCTTTTTTATTGAATTTTTTCATTATTGTAATCACATGATGTAAGATATATCTCCCAATTGTGTTTTATTTTTTATATTTTCAAGAATACCACTCCTATTACACTATAAAAGGCCAATCACCCCTAACTTCTTCACACATATCAAGTCCCTTGGATAATCCAAAACCTACCAAAAAAATCTCCCAACATCCTTCACCTAATATTATGTTCCACAATTTTTTTAGAAGAAATACCAATTAATACTTTCAGAATAAACCAATAAGATTTACCTGAGGAAAAGGTAACATTCTTCAATGATATCTTTTGTTTTATTTATTTCTCCACCACATTAATTATTATTATATCGTTATTATTTACTAACCTCGTTATCCTCAATATAATTATATGTATTTATCTTAATTTTAAATCCAAAACTTTCACATGATTATATCAAATGGGATACACATTCATCATTCGTGTGTATAGTGGTCTATAGCCTCATGAATTGATGTCATTGGTTCTTCCATTTCCACATTTAAAGGTTGTAAATAATGATGGATTTAAAGTTAATATATGATGTATATGATATTTATAATGTATTTATTCTTCTATAATTATTTTATTACACATACGTCCATGCATTCCATTCTGTGGTAATATGATAACATCGTTTGTTGGCATGTGGACTACCGCCTCCTCAAAGTAATTTGATGTGTTCATGCTTTACATGTAATGTATTAAGGGTGGTTTAAATAATAATGTTTAATTTATATGACAATAATATGATAATGGAATTATAATATACATATATATAAACTAATTTTCATTCTTTTAATATGATATGAAAATGGAAACAGTGTTCATGCGTACATATGACCTACCATCTCTATGAATGGTTTATTTCATTTTCTATCTCAGAACTTTATATATTACTATATATACATATATACTAAACAAATATAATTTTTACATCATTATTTACATTCTAGTGATTATAAAATCAAGATCTATGTAATTGTAAAAAAATAACAAGTCCAAACATACTCGAAAAACACATCAATCAACACCCAAAACAATAAAAATGATGAAAGATTATTAATGAATGGGTTCTGACATATTATAAAAGGATTATATATGATATCATAAATATTAATATGGTTATATTATAATTTAATAACATTGTTAAAACAATTATACAAGATTTTAAATGGAATTTAACCAATAAGGAGTGTTAGGTAAGGGATTTCATCTAACTTTTTACATCTGTGAGATAAATGTCATATTCACCACTTATTTCATTTATGTGGTATATATACTTCCATTTTTTTTAATATTGATAATAAATCACACCTTTTGGTATTTTAAGTCTCACTTTTAATTATATCATCAAATGGTTTTTAATTTAAAATTACCAGGGGCTGAAAGTTATCTTGGAAATCTCACTTTATTTTGTGGTTGTTAACTTTATCTTGAAATAATCACATTATTGCAAATAATTTTTCATTTGAAATTAAATTCCTAATAAATATACATATTATTTTATGATGGATATTATTATTTATTAAACCTTATACCATTTATATATGTGGTTTTTATTTTTAATGTTATTTGATTAATTGGGGAAATATTGATAAATCTATATCTTTTACACAATACTAATATTTGATAAAGCATGTTATTTTTTAATTAAATAAATTATTTGATATATGAGGAATGATTTGGAAATTATTGACATGGGTTGGGGACTCATTAAGTAAATCCCCTAAATTCATCAGTATTCCCATGAGATGAAATTGTTTCACATCAAACCCTTCGAGTTTGTTTCCAATAAGAATCAGAAGGGTTTCTACCCAAATACTTAAACTATCTTGATAAAATGTCATAAAACTATATTTTTTCATTTGAAAGATACATGAAATCAAAAAATTAATAAATTAATTAATTTTTATTTTTATTATCCATAGTATTTTCACTATGAAAAAATATATGGATTCATTTCATTCCCAACTTATTGATTAAATTCCATGTGTGTTCAATTATTTAAATTTCCATATTGATTATTCATTGTTGATTCATTATATCTTATGATGTACATGACCCTTATTGACCATTTTAGATCACCTTTTTTTCCTTTACCCTAGTTAAGAAGAATATATCTTTGAATGAGTTTTCAAGGATGTGGTTTTTTTGTTTTTGTTATGTATTATGTATAATTTTATATTCCCCAATGTAAAATGGGTATCATGTATAAAATCTGGTTTTCCAAAACTACTAAACATTTAGTCCATAGAGATTTTATTCCTTGTAATCACTCCAATGTAATAAATTAAGGCACCCACTTTGGGATTCTAAGGTCAAGGAATTACTGTTGGTATCAAGGAAGTTTAGTAGAAAATGGGGAAACTAGATTTAGGAAACCATAAATTAGGTAACATAACACTAGGATATAATTTGAGGATAAGTATTGAAGGGAATCCTAAAGAAACAATGTTTATGATTATGAGATTATATATTCATAAGTTTTTCAATTTCTGTTATGTAATATTTATAATTTTTAAATTTCATAATTTTATGAGCTAATCCAGAATATGTTATTATTTAGAAATGGCACCTATAAGGAATAAGGGTATCATTACTCATGGACAATGTAGTAGTTTCCCTACTGATAAATTTGATACATCTCGTACTAGAACTAAGAAAGTTGTGGATATATTATAGAATAATAAAAATGTTATGATGAATAAACCTTTACATATGGAAAAACCTATTACATAGTTAGATTCTCCGATGTTTAATTGGTTTATCTGATAAAGGCCCCTATTATTTAGTTTGTCTATTGATCCAATGGTAGATGAGTATTGGATCAAGTCTATATCAATGATATTTATAGAATTGGTATGTTTTTAACATGAAGGGATAAAATTGTAGTGTATTATCTCAATGGTGATGTGGATCAATGGTTTTTGTTGATCTAGAATACTAGAGAGGAATAGGAAATAGAACTCATTGATTAGAAATATTTAAATGGGACATTCTTTTAAAAATATTTCCATCATGATAAACAAACTGAGATGAATAGAAAGTTACTTATCTTAAAGTAAATAGAGTAAGAAAGTGTTGTGGAGTATGAGGCTACCTTTTTCAGGTTATAAAGTCTTTCTATGAATTTCATACACAATATGGAATGTATGGTTGACCATTTCTCTGAATGAGTTATTCCAATTCTCTAAAGGGAATAGATGTCCGAAAAATTATTTCTTATGATGAAATCATTTCATGTTTTATCAAGATATATAAATAATTCTCCAAGTCCTATGAATTTTAAAGGAATTAATAGATGAAGAGGGAAATGGAGAAAAATATGTATCAAGGGGAGAATGTAAAGAAGGATTTTCCAACACATTATAATTGTGGAGAGAATCACCCACGGATGTGATTAAAGGGATTGGGATTTTTTTCATAAGTGTGGATATGAGGTTCACTAGGAAAAATAATGAAAAGGGAAGGATAAAAAGGTTATTATTAAGTTCCTCAGCTACATGGATATGGGGCACTATGAATACCAAGTCCCCAAGCTTTGAGATAATATATCATAGAATAAACTAAGGGATAAAGGTCAAGATTATTCTATTAACATAGATAAAGTGGAATGATTCATTTAATCTTGTATTTTGATCCTTAGATAATGTTATAAAACTATTTTATTGATTATTTCATTGTTATAAGTATTATGTAATATATAAGGATTCTAATAGAGTAATTTTTCATTATGGTTTTAAAAGCATCTTTTGATCGGTACCAATAACCAAGAAAAATGATTTAGTAGCAAGCTGAATTTTTTAGAGAACACATGGTTTATGGAAATATAAGACTTAAAATGTTCCTAATTTTTAGGTAATGATGTTTTTATAAAGGTATTATTTATACAGAAAATGTAATTTGGGTACCATTGACAACCTTAGAAATGAGTCTAAAGTGTTGGATCATAATCTTTTGGAAAGTTTAACCATTCATGAAATTGTTTAAGTTGATCTTTGCGCAAGGTTTTAGATATTAATATATTACATCAACATATGATGGAAACCATGCTTGAAATAAAGTATAATTAATAAAATGAAAAGAAATGATAATATTGTGTTTATTTAATAGGAATTTATCAAGTATGTATGTTTTCTTATATACCTAGAGATTGAAATAATTACCCAACTATAGTAAAAGAGTCTAAAACAATGTTGTCTTATTGCCTCCATATTTTATTTTATCAATGACCTTTTTTAAAATCTAGTTTATGGATTTGTGTTCAAATACTTTCTCATGAACATGTTCTCAATCACTCTCCATCAGAACATAATGGATATATTGTTTTTTCATGTCCTTGTTTTCAGTAATGTTCTCTTCTTCAAAAGCATAGTTTTGTGGTAAACATTGCCTTTACATTTCACTATTTTTAAGAAAATGTGTCATTAATCCTATTTATGATGTGAGTTTTTCAACAATATCATTTTCAAATATAAAAACCTCTATTACAATGATCGAGTTTGAATAGAGAGGACACAATTTATTTAAGGTTGGTAGACTGTAACACCCCAAGCCTTTATAATATTTTCCTTTTAGAAAAAAATTAATTTTGTTACTATATTTATTAATATGAAACACAAAGTTAATGTTATGCTATAAAAACACTAATATTAGCTTATAGTACATCTAATAATAGGTTGTCTTGTGTTACATATATTACTGAGTTCATTTGATACCTTGAGATACATGAAAGATTGAGTTTTACCAAACTATAATATACTATTAATATTATTATCTAATATGATAGTAATAGAATTGAATGTAATGAAATGTATGAAAATGGAAAAATATATTTGGAATATATTTTTTATATATGTTTATATAATTCTTTGGTGTTAGAAATGAATATAGAATCCAATTGAATATGAAGGAAATGTTTTTATAAGAAAACTCTATTATGAACACAATAGAATTTTTTCTTAATAAATTAAATTAATTTATTTTATTGAATGGTATTAATGAAACACATATATTATATATTCAAAAAACTATTTTTTACATTCATCCAAGAGGTTTTATAAGAATAAGATAAGAAAAAATCCAATTTTATGCATAAAAGTATATTTTTCCAAAGGAATTTTTGTCGCCTTTTTATGGAGAACCTTTTTTAAATATAAATTCTGAAAATTTTATAAATTATATTAGAAAAAATAAACTTAATTTTTCAAATAGTAATTTCAAAATAATATTAGGGTGAATTTTTTGTATTTATCTGTGAAGTTTCATTTTTTGATTAATAGTGAAAATATTAAATTTTAATTAAAAACTACACTTTTATTTGAATAATTTTCAGCGATAAATTATATTTTGAATTGGTTTAAAATTATATTTAGACAAGTTTTACATATATTAATCCAATTTAGGTAATTAGGATCAATTTTATATTGAATTTGTATATAAATTTATTTCTATATTTTGAACATTTTCACTTTAAAACCCTTCTTTCTTGCTCCATCTTTTGGATTAATTTTAAATTAATTTCTTCCAATTATGTGATTAAAATTTTGTAAAAAGGATTAAATAATTTTAATAAGAAAAATTTTTAATTTCCAGTTAATTATATTAAGTTTTTTACCAGAAATATTAGTGAAAATTGATAAAATTAATTACAGTGATTAAGGTGAAAATGAGTTTACTTCGTGTTTAAACTTCAATATTAAGGGAATAAATCACATAGAAAGTTTCACAAAACCAATTTAATGGACATATTTTTACCATATCCTATGTGTTTAAAAATTTTTCACTATATGTTTCACATGATGTAATGGAGACATCTGAATAGTGTTTAACTTTTTATATTTACAAGAATTAAACTCCTACTCCACTATAAAAACGAACTTAAAACAACAACAACAATATATTTATTTTATTATCATAAGAAGGAAAGTACAGCAATATAAAAAAGATTTCAAAACATCAGAAAAAAGGGATTACAGAGTTCAAAAATAATTCAAGCCAAGGGAGTATGCCCTAGAATGATGCACACATTCTGGGGGAAGACTCCCTTAGAAAGAGAAAATTATCTGGGGTTCATCATGGTTACCTCTTGATGCTAAATAATCTTCTACTTTGTTTCCCTCCCACCAAGTATAAAGAATAAAAACATCATTAGACAAGAGTCTTCTACATCTTATACTGTGATAAACAATAGACCAGGGATTTGACACCTTATCTTGTAAATAATTATGGACAATATCAGAATAAGTTTCAATGACCGACATAGTCAGATTGTGTTCACTGCATAATTCCTGCCCATTTAGGAAGGAATTTTTCTCTGCCATAACCGAGCTTCCAGGACTATAAAAGCTATTATACATGATGAGGATTTCTCTGATACTATCCGGAATCACACCTCATCCTCATATCAACCCATGATTACATGAACCTTCTACATTGAAATTCAAGACACTATAAGGGGGCTTCCAACAAATCCATCTTCCCACTCTATTTGTCTCATGCACTGTTTGACCTTGTGATAAAGAACTTGATCCCTGTAAAAGTGAATTCATGTATTTATCATTTTCCCTCTTCTTAATTAATCAACCCAACTCCACCACTATGGACCTAGCTCAAAAACATATCACCAAAGACGAACTGTGAACACCTTCTGTGCATACTAAGTTAGACACATTCCAGATGGTATAGAATCTCTATACTCTTACGATAGCTCTCGCCTTTCCTATATGATTGATACCCTCATCACCTTGAATATTATTTAACATTATTCTATCCCCATGGATATTATACATGTATAAAATGGCAATATTAGCAAGATAGATCCACACAAAAGACGCCCAATCACTCTCAATAAAAAGGTGACCCGTTATTTTCACATTTCCATATCGACTACACCAACACCCTAAAACCAGAGTAATTCTTTTCTTATAGACAGCCTCACCAGTGGGTATACATGAATTGTAAATAAGCCTTATTAGGAAGTTATATTTAACAGTAATGTCTTTACACCAATATAAACCATTATTAACATTAGTTTCTGATTCGGTCCGACGACCATTCCAATAAGACTTTCCCGAGAAGATCCCTATATTTTCATCAGTGAAGATCAATCGGTCTCTTTCATAAACAACCTAAATACCATAAAAAATAAATTGATGTTATTGATTAAGCACTACATGAATGAATAAAAGAAATTTTCTTGCTAAAGAAAATGAGATATTGAGTGTTGTAAATCCTTGTAAACCTAGGTGAGTGTCTGCCCAGTTGTCAAACTAGAAGTTTATGTTTTCACTCTCCACAGTCCACCGAGAATGTTGTTGATGATTGGGAATGTGTACATGAAGTGACTGCCATAACCACAAAACCTTACCCCTTGGAGCCTCAAGCATCGTCCTGTACTTACCTGTAATGAAATTTATCCATAGGGATCGGCCCTCTATAAGCTCCCAGACCATTTTATCTTGAAAACACTCTGTTGTTAACACCAAACTTTGTAGATTAATTCCCTCATCATGAATAGTCTTAGAAATCCTCTTACACGAAGCCCAGTGGTGCCTACCCTCCCCGTGAGAGTCCCATATAAAAGATGTTAGGATCTTCTTAATATTTCTCAGCACCCTTTTAAAAACTTTAAGGATAGATAACACATGCATCAGGATAGAGTTAATAACACAATTCACAAGAGTAATTCTACCACTAAAGGAAAGGAAATGATTTTTTCAGTTATTGATACTGCTGATGATTTTAGTAACTACCCCTTCACAATTTCTAATGTGTAACCTTCTAGGAGTAAGCGGAGCCCCTAAATATTCCATGGGAAACTTCTTTCTGGAAAATCTTAGTACTTATTCAATTTTCATAATATGCCCATTCGATCGTGCCCTCTACACCTAAATACTACTTTTATCACTATTTATTTGTTCACCACTAAAGTTGGAATATTCTTCCAACACATTTTTAAAACCTCTAATACATCTCCTTACACATTTGATTAATAATATCATATCATCTTCATGCATGAGATGGGATACACCCTAAAACAGATTCCTACATTTGAAAGTCTTGATATCTCTATTTATCATGTTCAACTCAAAAAGCTGACTAAGTGAAACTTGAACCAGGATAAAAATGGAAGGGGATGGGGGATCACCTTGTCTAAGGCCACAGACTAATTTGAAAACCCCACTTCTTTTTCCCATCAAAGAAATTGAGAACCACAATGAGCTATAAAATCTGAAAAATAGATTATGAACCTAATTAGAGAATCCCATGCACTCCATGACTCTTAGAATAAAACTCCATTCCACTCTATCATATGCCTTGTCTATATCTATTTTAATGATGACATTGGAACCATGAACTTTCCAATTCAGTTCTGAAACCATTTTCGGAGCAATTCCCAAAGCTGCCTGAGTAGATCTTCTCTTTATGAAACCATGTTTCTCTATTGAAACCTAGTAAATAATGTGTTTGGATAGTATCCTATTAAGAATGATATCCAAAATTCTATAAGAAACATTGAATATACTAATGTACTGAATGTGATTGAAGTCATAAGGATTCTTCGCATTAGGAATTAGCATAACTAAGGTAGCACATATTTCTCAAGGGAGAATTCCTCCATGAAAAAAGTCCAGAATAGATGCAACAAGGTCCTCCTTAATGATCTCCCATGATGACATATAAAAAGAGGCTATAAACCCATTGGGTCCTAGAGAGATGATTTAATTCATTGATTTAATCAAATTAATAACCTTTTTCTCATCAGGAATGAACACGAAAATCTCATTCAAGGAAGTGTACACCACATGAGGGATACAATTGAATAATTCACTCGGTCCTGAAGGATATCCACCCTGCATATGAGGAATATTTTCAGTAAGAAAATATTTTAAGTAACATTCATCCATACCTCCAATGATGATTGGATCATTAGAAAATGATCCATCCTCCATGAGGATATTCGGCATGGTTCCCCTTTTTTCTCTCAAATACCATCATAGAAGTATGTCGTATTATTATCCCCCTCTTTCAACCATGTAACCCATTCCCTATCCTGAGCCACCCTCTCCTGGTCAATTAACAATTCATTAAGATGATTCTTGTTATCAATTAATACTATAAGATTGTAACCTCCCATCATTCTGCGAGACTAGTTTCAAGACTCATAATATCATTTTTAAGTGCCTCCAGATCCTCAAAAACATCAGGATGCTGTGATTTCCATGACTGAAGGTCCCCTAATATCCTTTTTAATTTATTGTGGAAACATATCCATGACACACCATGTATAGGTCTGTTCCACGAAGATATCATTTCATTATTGTACTCCAGAATCACAGATCAAATCTTCAAGAAGAAGAACCGATCACTAGCCGGTCTGCTCGTAAACATATTAATAAACATAGGAGAATGATCTAATATAGAGCAGATAAGATAGTTTACCCTCACGTCTTAAAAGCATGAAATGGCCTGCATATTTTCTAAGACTCTATCCAACCTAATCCATGTACGTATGATCCCTCTTTGATTTTTAAACCAAGTATACTTGTCACTGGTGAAGCCCAAATCCATCAACCCGACTTTAGCAACAAAGGAAGCGAAGGCTTGCCTATAATGCCTCAAGTAAATTCCACCACATTTCTTCACCGATAGCTCTAAAATATCATTTAATTCACCACCAATAAACCAAGTTACATTACCCGTATCAAAATATTCAAGGGGCATGCAAAGATGATCCCTTTCTCTTGGTTTACACTTCACATAGACGAAATAGAAGAGGATATTGACACCACCTAAACTAGACTTTGTCATGATGTGATGATCTGATACATCCATCCTATTGACTGAAATTGTAGATTTCCAGAATAGAAAAATATTCTTATTAAGGTTCTCATCATGGATGAAGCACGTAATACCAATCCTGTAGGCAAAGATCATAATTTTTGAATGTTTTTTGTTTGGGTTCAAGAACCACCACTAGAGAAATATTACAGCATCAAAATTCATTTTCTATGAAGTCGGTCTTGATTCGAGCTCCAAGACCATGAGAATACCATATAAGGATAGGGATAATTTGGAGGAGTGCCACCTAGTTTTGGCTCGAGGTGATTTTTGGCACTTCAAACTAAAAGAAGATAAGGCTGGTTCTCGTTTCAGCATCGAACAAGTACACATTCCCCTAGTAGCTGAAGAAGGCTCAAGACACGACTGATCTGCCTCCTGATCCTCAGGAGATAGAATACTAAATGTATTAGGTATAGATATCTAATGGATAACAGACACATCTGAACTACACAAATGATAATCAGGATAATAAGACCTTGCCATCGCCACTTCCTTGTTATCCCTAGGAGCATAAAATCAATTAATACAAGCACCAGAAGTTTTATTGTCCCCTACCTGCACAAGATGCCGATTAGAGGGAATAAGGGAGTCCTTACCACCAAACACCAAATGAAGGTTACCATCCGGATAACACCCATTAATATTCGATAAGTATGCTGGAAGATTATAAATATAACATGATAGGCTGATGTTTGATAACAGCTGAAAGGCAGAGAAATCCTAAAGTCCAGAAACCCAATGAGGAGGAGAGAATGATTGATTCTAGATAAAATGCTTAGATCGATATTTCCTACACTCAAAAAAGGCATGTAACACCCCATGCTTCAACGGTACTTTTCCCTTTGAATAATACACTAGCTTGTGTTGTACGCAACTTCGAGTTCAAACACACCACAACCAATCAAACTAGCCGTTATGAATAGTAATCACCACTTTTTGAAATTTTATAAATTTTATCTTTCAAAATGGAGTTTATTTTTGGATTCGTAATATTGAAATTAGCTTAGGGTGAATTTTTAGTATTTTCTGAAAACATTCAATTTTTGATGAATAGTGCAAACACTGAGCTATAATTTAAAACCGAATTTTTATTTAAATAATTAATTATTTTATTTAAATTTATGTTAGATCAGAATAGATAAATAATACCTATATATGTTAAATATAATTCATTGGAGTCATTTTGCAATAATATTAGATATATAAAATTTTATTGAACTTCTCACCGTCTTTTACCCGCCTCCTAGGAGCATTTGAAAATTTACATAAAACATAATTTTACCGCTTCTATGAGTTGAATTTAAAAAAATATGAGAGACACAGTTAATATCATGGGGTAAAATGTGGTTCAATAAGATAAAAATAATTTTGGTGAATAGTAACTTTTAACTTTTATTTTCCACGGTTAAAAGTAAATAGGGGAATTAAAGGTAAAAATGATATTATTATTACCCTAACACATGTTCTAATTCTATTGGATAAGTGTTATTTGACCAAAAATAACCTTAGGAATAAAATATGATCCTTTAGGTCCACTTGGATTAGATTAGGACATTTATTATTATTTAATTCAAAGAAGAGTCAAAAGTGTTAAATTCAATGTTTTATAACTAAACCATTTTTAATATAGGGTTACACATAAGATAAATTAGACTATAAATATTAATTAGAAATATACAAATATTTCCTACATAATGATATTTTATTTATAATTTTTAGACATTAAATAATTAAATTAATGTATGACACAATGATGATACAGTAATTACATAATTAATGAAATATTAAAATAATTGATATTATAAATATCCAAATAAATGTAATTTGAGACTTTTTATGAATTAAACTAATTTTATAAGTTATTATGACATATTAGGGTTGGTTGGATGAATTCTTTTCTAAGTAATAATGTTGTAATGAATTTTTCAAAAACAAAATACCAAATAGTGTCAAAATTGACATAAAAGAGTTTATAAAAAATATTATATTATTAATTGATATTATATTCCTAAAAATCTAAGGTTAAGACAAAAAAATTATATAATGATATTTGTATCATTAATGAACTACTTTGGGTTCTATTGAAAGTATATAGTATGTTTATTAACCATATAATATAAAAATACAAAGAGACATGGTAAATGTCAAACTATGTAGCTAAGAGTTAAATATAAAAGATAAGGTTAATATAGTGACTGAAACCTATATAAACCCTTTTTTGTGTGGTTTTCGACCCATAACCACATTATCCTTTACATAATACACTTTGGAGCTATTAGAAACCGAAATTTATTTTATTATAAAATAATATTTCAAGCTTTTCCTAAGGTGCCCCTCAATCCTCTTATAAAAGGGAACTCCCCCTTCTCTCTAATTCACACCTTCAAAGCCATTTGTCTCAAAACAATCCTACCCAAATATCCTCCCAATATTTCTTCATTCATTATAGAGGTATTAATTTGGTCATAATTCCAACTTAAGGATCTCTTTTGATCAAATCAAAAGGAAGAACCCGAAGAAGAGGTAAATATTTCATCACCTCTTTCAAGTTCCTTTCTTCTTCCACTTCCTCTTTCTTTGTTTCTTACATTCTAAAATAATAACTCTAGTATCTTCTATATACTGTGATGTTATTATAAATATGGTACAACCATATTCATTATTCTATCCATCCTTTGAATGACATGTTAACATACTTGCGTATGTACGGATTACCGTCTCCACGTCGTGGTATAATTGTTATTCAATACATTATTATTTGGATGTGTATAATAATGATGTGTAATTGATGTAAATAATAAATATAACATGATAATTATTCTTTATATATGATATACCATCAAATTATATATATTATTTTAATATCAAAATAATGATATTGTCGCTCGTGCCTACGTACGAATTATCATCTCCACGAACGTGATGAGACTCATTTCCAAACGTAATCCATTAAAGACTAATTTTAATTAGATTATTAAAGCTAATTATTAAATAATTATTATCATTCTGAATATGAATAAGATACATCCTATCCATAAAAAACATTACTTATGTAACAAATAATATAAAGGAAAACGAATCAGTTAACACCCAAAACGACAATAATACTAAGATATTATTAACAAAGAAATGTTAAAAGATAGTATATGATATCATATTAATATATATGATTCTTTTATAATTTAATAAAAATTATTTCTCCATTATACATGATGTTAAACTACCCTTGACCAAGGAAAAGTTCAAGGTAAGGGTTAATTTCACAATCTCTTTATTATTTGATGTTGTTTTTACATAAGTATCTACTGGGACCTCTTTTTAAACCACATCCATGTTTCTTAAAAATGTTTTCCAAAACATTTTTACTATATACTAGACTATGGGTTAAATTCATTTATAACTTTTTTGACTTTTTATAAAATGGTTTGAGAGGAATCATTTCGCCATTTTCCAAACAGGGTACATTATGACATTTTCCATAAAATTAAGGTAAGAATTTTATTTTTAACTTATACGGAGGGTGCAGCTATTTTCAACCATTATAACATCGTCGAATCTTTCTTTACAATCTCATAAGAATATTTTAAAATATAAATGTTTTCTTTTATAATTACGTTCTCTTTAAATTATTTCAAAATAGAAAGAGATATTTCTCTAAAAAGGTTTTGATTTCATCTATGTCAACATCCTTTGATGGATTTTAAGTTTGTTAGAGGTTTATTTATTATGATAAAAATCTTCCATATTGTATTGAAGGTTTTGTGATATGTTTGAATGTGGATGTTTTATTTCATACCATTCATGGTTTATAGATAAAGTATTGAAATTTCATATGCCAATTTTAATATGAATTTTTATGTTATGTTTAAACCTTTTCATATGGGGAATGCATTGGACTAAGTAAGTGATGGGTGGAGCCCGCTATATCTCCTTGATGCATCAGTAGGTCTCATGAGACAAACTAATGTCTTGGAACAAGTACTTGACAAAATATTATTTTTATTCTTGGCACAAGTCTTTGACTATGTGGTTATGAAAGTCTGGCATTATGCATTCCATCACGTTGAAAGTGGCTATTGATATTGCATGTGATTATTCAACTAGTAGAATATCCATGTGAGTAAGTAAATGAAATTATTTTGATTTATATTTTCCATTTTATGATGAATTTTATGTTGAAAAGGTTTTTTTAGTTTTATACATTGCCTTAAATGTTTGTGCTTATTTATGAAAGTTTTTGCTATATTGTTATCCTTACTGAGCATCTGAGCTCACCCATTATTATGTTTTATTTTATCCTAGATGTGAAGAAGTATATTATGATTGCAGGGATAGTCTATGGGATCTCAGTGTTGTCTATGGAAACAATGTTGTTGTAGTTTTCCATTTTATTATGTAATGTAAACCTTATGAATGTATATAATACTTCCAAGGCTACTAAAATAATCGTACATTAGAGACTTGATCTCTTGTGATCATTCCAATGATATGTAATAATGCACCGACTCTAGGTAACTGGGTTCTGGGCATTACAGTGGGTATCAGAGGAAGTTTAGTACAAACCTTGGAATCTAGATTTAGATAAACTTTGATTAGAGAACATTACCCTAAGATATACTTTGAGGATTAGTATAGAAGATCTTCCTAGAATTTTGGTATTGTAGATATTTTGTGATTTTTTTAAGCAATACATCTCTGTCTAGATACGAGAAGGTAGAGGTGGATCTAGCACAGATGTACCTAGGGGTAAAACCCGAAAACACCGCTTTGAGCTAGACTCAAACGGAAACTCATGCACAACAATGGGCCTTGCTGCGCTCTTGGTTACGACACTCTCGGGGGATATGCTTAGGATAATTCTCATTCTTATTACAAACCATTATGAAGCATTTATAAGTATATAAATCCTCAATGAAAACATTTTTTTATGATTATGGATTATACCCATAAAATGTTCAATTTATGCTAACTGTTTTACAAGTTCAGAATTATGTATTTCGATTCATAAACTAATCTATTTTATGCCATTGTTTAGAAATTGTGCCTAGTGGAAGAAATAGAATCTGTATCAATTCACACACTCCATTTAGGGATTTACCTCCTACTCAAGATAATTATAGTGGAGCTGGTGATGCAACTGGTGTTGATCAGCTAATCACCATACTGGGACAACTCACTCAGGTTATGAATAATAGCCTTACCCATATAGAGCACCCAGATCCGCAGCATAGAGGATCAATGTTATATCGCTTCATGAGGAAACAACCACCATCATTCAATGGGGTTACAAATACACTACTATCTGAGCTGTGGATAAATTCCTTAGAGAAAATATTCCATGCCTTGGGGAGTAGAAAAAGAGAAAAGGTTGTCATGGCAGTTTACCGCCTCATTGGAGATGATGATCAATGGTGGTCATTGATTCAAAACACAAAGTAAGATGATAAAGAATAAAATAGGAATGGAGGGAGTTTAAAGATATTTTCTTAGAAAAATACTTTCCTCATGACCATCGACCAGATATAGAAAGACAATTTCTGAGTCTGAGGTAAAAGGAGAATGAGAATGTCGCAAAGTATGAAGCTAACGTTACAAGGTTAGCGAGGCATGCTACAGATTATATACGTAACCCAAGAAATGAGATTGATAATTTATTTGATGGGTTAAAACCATTTCTCTGTCGAGCATTAGTCTCAAAATCCTTCTTGTTGTATGAAGATATTGTCACATGTGTTATTAAGACAGAAAAAGAATTTTCTAAGTATTACAAATTTAAAGGAAAGCAAGAGAAGAAGATATTTTTTGAACACTCTGGAAATGGAAATAAGGGGAAGAGGGGAAAATTTTAATATCCATCTTGTAGTAAATGTGGGAATAAATACCCCGGTACATGCCTGAAGGGAATGGGAGTCTGTTACAAGTGTAGTGAAAAAGTCCACCGAGGTCGTTATTGCAAGATGAATAATGAGACTGTCTATGTTGAATGCTACAATAATAGAGAAAGGGTAATTATTCAAATGAATGTTTTAAGCGCCTGGGGAACTTACCTTAGAAGAGGCCAAGGGAACAATTCCATGCTTATGCTATCAGTACTACTGAGGTTGAAGCTCTAAATGATGTAGTGGCGGGTAATTTAATGGTTTCCTCAAGTTTAGCCAATGATTTATTTGATTTTGGATCATCGCATTGTTTCATATCTTCCCTGTTTTCTATGAAAATTAGATATTTCCAATTTGAGTTAATAAGGGAGTTGTCAGTCAAAACACCTAAGGGATGTATCATTGCAACAATGTTTTGTGAATCAGTCTCCATTAGGGCATATAAATGTTCATTATCTGCTGATCTCATTTTCATACCCCTAATTGAATTTGATATAATCCTCGGTATGGATTGGATTTCAGACCATGATGTAAAAATTTATTGTAAGAAGGAGGTTACTATTTTTTATGACAATGATAAAGAACACCTTATCATTAGAGAAGAATCATCACCACCTATTTATTATCTAGATCCACCCCTAGTATCTCAACTAAATTAAATTATTGGGAAGGAATAGAATTGAATAACTGTGGGTGAGGAAAAGAATGTTCAAATAGATTATGTTCCTATTGTGAAATAATATGTTGATGTGTATCCAGAAGATTTACCTGGACATCCTCCAGAACGAGAAATAGAGTTTTCCATTGATTTAATTCCCAGATTAAGGACCATATCGAAGACCCCTTATAGAATTTTCACTCTGGAATTAGTGGAACTAAAAACACAACTAGAGGAATTGAGTAATAAGGGGTTTATTCTCCCTAGTGTTTCTCCCTGGGGATCCCCTGTCCTTTTTGTTAATAAGAAAAATGGATCTATGAGGTTGTGCATTGACTACAGGGAGATCAATGATATAATAATAAAGAACAAGTATCCCCTACCTCGCATTGATGATTTATTCGACCAAATTCATATAGCTCAATACTTTTCAAAGATTGACCTTCGATCTAGATATTATCATTTGTGTATGAAGAAGGAAGACATTCTGAAAACAACATTTCGAACTAGGTATGAGCATTATGAGTTTACAGTAATGCCTTTTGGATTGATTAATTCACCCTCTATCTTTATAGATCTAATGAATAGAATTTTCAAGGAATATCTTGATGACTTTGTATTGGTATTTATTGATGATATCTTGGTATAATCCAAAAGCTATGAAGATCATGAAAATCACATGTGCATTATTCTGAATACTCTTAGAAGACATGAATTATATGGGATGTTTAGAAAGTGTGAATTATGGCTTCAGGAGATTTCTTTTATTGACCATATTGTCTCTAAATATGTAACCTCGGTTGATCCTTCTAAGACAAGAGAAATCCAAGAATGTCCAGCACCAACGATTATAACTTAGGTATGCAGTTTTATTGGTTTAGTAGGTTATTATCGGCGTTTCATCCAGAATTTTTCCCGATGGGTTAACCCATTAACCAAGCTCACACATAAAGGGGTTAAATTTGATTGGACAAAATAGTGTGAAGAATGTTTTGAAGAATTGAAGATAATATTAGTCAATTCTCTTATATTTACTCTACCATTGGGGAATGATGGGTTTGTTATTTATAGTGATGCATCAAAGAAAGGACATGGTTGTGTCCTTATGCAGAATGATAGTGTTATTTCCTACGCATCATGACAGCTAAAACATCATGAGCGAACCTATACTACTCATGATCTTGAGTTATTAGTTGTAATCTTTTCTTTGAAGATATGGATACACTATCTCTATGTTGAAAAATGTGAGATTTATACCGATCACAAGAGTTTGAAACATATTTTGTCACCGAAAGAACTCAACATGATGCAAAGGAGATGGTTTGAACTACTCATGGATTATGATTTCACAATACACTACCACCTGTGGAAGGAAAATAAGGTGGTAGATGCTTTGAGTAGAAAAGATTATGAAATTTTGAACAAGATGAGAATTGAAAGGGATCATATTCTCATGGATCTAGTAAAGATAGATATGGGAATAACCATGGAAGGTGGATCATCAATAATTTTTCAAATGGTTGAAAAAACATCTTTATTAGAAAGTATAAAAGGTTTTGAAGCTGATGATGAGGAGTTTTAAAATAAGATTAAAGCTGTGAATGATGGGATATTGAGTGACATTGTGTATGAAGATGGAATTTTGAAATTTGGGAAGAGGCTTTGTGTTCCCGATATACCTGATATAAAAAGAGAATTGTTGGATGAGGCTCATAGTTCCAATTTCTATATACACCCTGGTATCACCAAAATGTATAGAGATTTGAAGGAACGTTTTTGGTGGGACAACATAAAGAGGTAGATTGCTGATTTTCGTTTCAAGATGTTTGGTTTGTCAATAAGTGAAAGCTGGAAGGCAATAGCCTAGAGGATTCATGCAACCTCTCCCCATAACTAAGTGGAAATGGGATAATATTACGGTGGACTTTGTCTTGGGACTACCAAAGACTCCTAGAAGAAATGATGCAATATGGGTCATTGTTGATCGTCTTACCAAGTCAGCACATTTTCTTGCTATAAGGTAAGATTTACTACCTGAACGTCTGGAAAGACTATATATTAATGAAGTTTCGGGACTTCATGGAGTACCCCTATCGATTGATTCTGATCGTGATCCACATTTTACATCATGATTCTGGAAAAGTATTTAGAAAGACCTGGATACTGAACTTTGTTTGAGCACTGCCTACCACCCCCCAAACTTGTGGACAATTAGAATAGACTATTCAAACCTTAGAAAACATGTTGAGATCATGCTCACTTGACTTTCAAGGTATGTAAGATCAGTATCTACCTTTGGTAGAATTTTCCTATAACAATAGCTTCCATTCAAGTATTCAGATGGCACCATATGAAAGCATTATACGGAAAGAGATGTCACACACCAACCTGTTGGGATGATGTTGGTGAAAGAAAACTCATAGGCCCAGAACTTGTTGAGGAAATGATGTAAAAGGTGAAGGTAATCCAAACCCACATCAAAGCATCTCAAAGTAGGCAGGAGAGCTATGCCGATAACCGAAGGAAGGATTTGGAATTTCATGTAGGAGATCATGTTTTCTTGAAGGAATCTCCATGGAAGGGTGTTATACGTTTCGGTAAGAAGGGAAAATTAAGTCTCAGGTACACTAGACCTTTCAAAATTCTAGAATGAATTGGGGTTGTGGCTTACCATTTGGAAATGCAGCCAAGTCTCTCCAAAGTTAACGATGTATTCCATGTATCACTCTTGAGAAAATACATGCCTGAACCAACACATGTACTTACCTATGAGGAATTAGAACTGGAACCCGATATGTCATATTGCGAAGATCCTATCAAGGTTCTTGATACAAGAGAACAAGTGTTGAGAAATCGGTCGACTCGTCTGGTAAAAGTTCTATAGAGAAACCATAATATGGAAGAGGCAATGTGGGGACTTAAGGAACTTATGATGAAGAACCACCTGAGTCTTTTTACGCAGTAAAAATCAAGAAATTTCGAGGATGAAATTATTTAAAGGAGGGGATAATGTAACTCTCCAAGCTTCCACGGTACTTTTCCCTTGGAATAATACAGTAGCTTGTGCTGTATGCAACTTCAAGTTCAAACACACCACAACTAATCAAACAATCAGTTATGAATAGTAATACCCACTTTTTGAAATTTTATAAATTTTATCATTCAAAATGGACTTTAATTTTGGATTTGTAATATCGAAATTAGCTACGGGTGAATTTTTGGTATTTTTTTGAAAACTTTCAATTTTTTATGAATATTAAAAAACACCTAGTTATAGTTTAAAACCAAATTTTTATATAAATAATTAAATATTTTATTTAAATTTATTTTAGGTCAAAATAGATACATAATACCTATATATGTTCAATGTAATTCATTGGATTCATTTTGTAATAATATTAGATATATAAAATTGTATTGAACATCTCACCATCTTTTACCTGCCTCCTAGGAGCATTTGCAAATTTACGTAAAACTTAATTTTACAACTCTTTTGAGTTTAATTTAGAAAATATGAGAGACACGGTTAATATCAAGGAGTAAAATGTGGTTCAATAAGATAAAAATAATTTTTGATGAATAGTAACTTTTAACTTTTATTTACCACGGTTAAATGTAAATATGGTAATTAAAGGTAAAAATGATATTATTATTACCCTAACACATGTCCTAATTCTATTGGATATGTTTTATTCGACCAAAAATAACCTTATAAATAAAATATGATCCTTTAGGTCCACTTGGATTAGATTAGGACATTTATTATTATTTAATTCAAAGAAGAGTTAAAAGTGTTAAATTCAAAGTTTAATAACTAAACAATTTTTAATATAGGGATAAACATAAGATAAATTTGACTATAAATATTCATTAGAAAGATAAAAATATTTCCTACATAATGGTATTTTATTTATAATTTTTAGACATTATATAATTAAATTTATTTATGACACAATGATGACGCAGTAAATACCTAATTAATAAAATATTAAAATAATTGATATTATAAATATCCAAATAAATTTCATTTGAAACTTTTTAAGAATTTAACTGATTTTATAGGTTAATATGACATATTAGGGTTGGTTACATAAATTTTTTTATGTAATAATGATGTTATGAATTTATAAAAAACAAAATACCAAATAGTGTCAAAATTGACATAAAAGGATTTTTAAAACAAATATTATATTATTATTTGATTTTCTATTAATAAAAATATAAGGTTCGGCCAAAAGACTTATATAATTATATTTGTGTCATAAATGAACCACTTGGGCTTCACTTGGAAGTATATAGTAATTTTATTAACAATATAATATAAAAATACAAAGAGACATGGTAAATGTCAAACTATTTAACTAAGACTTAAATCTAAAAGATAAGGTTAATATAGTGAGGCAAACCTGTATAAAACCTATTGGTTGGGAGTTTTTCGACCTATCCCCACCTTATAATTTAAATTATCTAATTTTCAGCCATTAGAAACCGAAAATGATTTTATTATAAAATAATATTTCTATCTTGTCCAAAGGTGCCCCTCACTCCTCTTATAAAAGGGTACTCCCCCTTCTCTCTAATTCACACCATCATATACATTTGTCTCGGACAAATCCTGCCCAAATATCCTCCCAACATTCCTCCCTTCATCCTAGAGGCCTTACTTTGGTCAGAAATCCAACCTATGGATTCCTTTTGATCAAATCTAAAGGAAGAACCTGAAGAAGAGGTAAATATTTCATCACCTCTTTCAAGTTCCTTTCTTCTTCCACTTCCTATTTTATTTTTGTTTCCATTCTAAAATAATAACTCTAGTATCTTCTATATAATTTTATGTTATTATAAATATGGTACATCCATATTCATTATTCTATCCATCCTTTGAATAACATGTCACCCTACGTGTGTGCGTACGACTTACCGTCTCCACGTTGTGGTGTAATTGTTATTCAATACATTATTATTTGGATGGGTTTAATAGTGATGTGTAATTGATGTAAATAATAAATATAAAATTATAATTATTCTGTATATATTATATAACATCCAATTATATATGTTATTTTATTATCAAAAGAACAATAGTGTCGCTCGTGTGTACGTACGGATTACCGTCTCCACGAACGCGATGAGACTCATTCCCCATCGTAATCCATTCAAGACTAATTTTCATTAGATGATTAAAGATAATGTTTAAAGACTTAATATCATTCTAAATATGAATAATATACATCCTATCCATAAAAAACATTACTTATGTAATAAATCATATAATGGAAAACGAATCAGTTAACACCAGAAACGATGATAATACTATGATATTATTAACAAAGGAATGTTAAAAGATCATATATGATATCATATTAATATATATGATTATTTTATAATCTCATAACAGTTATTTTAAAATTATACATGAGTTTAAACTACCCTCGACCAAGGAAAAGTACAAGGTAAGGGTTAATTTCACAATCTCTTTATTATCCGAGGTTGTTTTTACGTAAATATCTACTATGACCTCTTTATCATCCACATCCATGTTTCATAAAAATTTATTCCAAAACATTTTTACTTTTTACTAGACTATGGGTTAAATTCATTTATACCCTTGTTTTACTTTTTATAAAATGGTATTAAAGGAATCTTTCTGTTTTTTTCCAAACACGGTACATTATGACATTTTCCACACAATTAAAGTAAGAATTTTTTTAACTTATACAGCGGGTGCGGCTATTTTCCACCATTATAACATCGTTGAAGCTTTGATTACAATCTTATAAGAGTATTTTCAAATATAAATGTTTTCTTTTATAATTACATGACCATTAAAATATTTCAAAATAGAAAGAGATATTTCTCTAAAAAGGTTTTGATTGCATCTATGTCAACATCCTTTGATGGATTTTAAGTTTGTTTGAAGTTCATTTATTATGATACAAAAACTTCCATATTGTATTAATGGTTTTGTGATATGTTTGACTATGGATGGGTTATTTCATACCATTCATGGTTTATGGATAAATTATTGACATTTCGTATGCCAGTTTTAATTTGAATGTTTTTGTTATTTTTAAACCTTTTCATATGGGGAATGCATTGGACTTAGTAAGTGACTGGTGGTGCCCGCTATAGCTCCTCAATGCATCGGTAGGTCTCATTAGAAAAACTAGTGTCTTGGCACAAGGACAAGACAAAACCTTATTTTTAGTCTTGAAACAGGGCTTGACTATGTGGTTATGAATTTCTGGCATTATGCATTCCATCATTTTGAAAGTGGCTATTGATATTTCATGTGATTATTCATCTAGTAGAATATACATGTGAGTAAGTGACATTATTTTGATTTATAATTTCCATATTATGATGAAGTTTATGTTGAAAAGGCTCTTGTTTTAGTTCTATACATTGCCTTAAATTTTTATTCATATTTATGAAAGTTTATGCTCTATTGTTATCCTTACTTATCATCTGAGCTCACCCCTTTTTATGTTTTATTTTTTCCAGGATGTGAAGAAGTATATTATGACTAACCTGCAGGGATAGTCTATGGGATTTCAATGTTTTCTATGGAAAAAATTTTGTTTTAGTTTCCATTTTATGATGTAATGTAAGCCTTATGAATGTATCTATTACTTCCAAGGATACTAAACTAATTGATCTTTTGAGACTTGATCTTTTGTGATCATTCCAATGGTACGTAATAATGGACTGACTCTGGGTAACTGGGGTCGGGGAGTTACAAGGCATGGCCGAGAAGATTGTAAGAAGATCATAACAGTAGCACCACAGGATAAAACAAAAGTTGATTCTATTCCGACTACCCTTCCACGATGGATCAGTAGGAAGGCCACCTGAAACATTTTTAGATGAGGGAACTCTGGAGGTGAATAAATGAGAATAGCATCCTTCCATGAAAGATCAGCAGGAAGGCCCGGATCCTTAGGAAGTACAGCAGGAAGGCCGGAAATAGTAGGAAGACTAGGATCTTCAGGAAGATCTCTAGGACTAATCATAGCTGAACATGAAGCAGAAGACAAGGCCACATGCAAGACAGTATCTGAAGTCCAAGCGAGATTCTCCATTGTCGACCCTTCCAATCCACTTGACACCACTGTAACGGTGTGAAATTTTTTAAATTTTGAAGGCACATGAAGTTGTTGATCGATCGAGCATAGAATCACCCCTTCACTTATTCATAATTCTAAATCCCTATGGATCATCCACACTTATCCCAAATAAGATCTAAACATAACTCTCCAAATTCTATAAACCTCACTTTGTTAATAAAGTAATACAAGTAAATATGTTTTTTCATCAATGAGCTATTTGGTTTTATTTGTTTCTACAAAACTTCAATTACTGTTATATAATTCTTATATAATAACCTAATTATCATAAATATACTTATATTTTTTCATCTTGAGTTATATACCTACACTTTCACACACTTCTATCTAATGTGATACGTAATTATCATTCATATGTACAGTGGACTACCATCTTAAGAACCGATGTTGTTCGTTCTTCCATTACCACCATTCATGGTTATAAATAATTATAGATTAATAGTTTATATATTAAATATATGATATTTATAATTAATAGTGATTCTTTAATTATTATATAACATATAAATCCTTTCATTCAATTTTGTGGGAATGAAATAACATCATTTTTGGACGTATGGACTACCGCCTCCTCAAAGTGATATGATGCGTTCATGCTTTACGTGGAAAGTATTAACTCCGGTTTAAATGTAAAAATGTGATGAATATGAAATAAATTTGATACTGAAATTATCATAAAAATATAAATCATTTACTTTTCAATCATTTAATATTAAAATAAATGAAAATAATTTTCCTACGTACGTAAAGTATATAGTCCTATGAATGGTGTTTTTTCATTTCCTATCACCAAAAAATACAGATTACTATAAATACATATATACTGAATATATATAATTTTTACATCATGGTTTACATTTTTGAGATTATTATTTCATTATCTATGAAATAGTAAAAAAATAACATGTCCAAACATACTTTAAAACAAGGCAATCAACACCAAAAATGATGAAAATTTTGAAATACTATTAATGAAACAGTAATGATATGTTAATAAAAGTTTTATATATGATATCATAATTATTAATATAGTTATATTATAAGTTAATAACATATATAGAAACATTATACATTAGTTTAAAGAAAATTCATCTATAAGGGAGTGTAAAGTAAGGGATTTTAATCTCCCTTTTTATATCTGTGAGATAAATGAGATATTCACCACTTATTTATTTTGTGTGGAGTATATACCACCACATTGTAATTTAGTATCATGAATAACTCAAACCTTGTGGTATTTAAATTATCAATTTGAATTATATCATCCAAAGGGTTTTGAATTGAAAATTACAAAGTGGTAAAAGTTATCTTGGAAATCCCGCTTTCTTTTTTGATTGTTAACTTTATCTTGAAACAATTCCATTATTGTAAAAAAATGGAAAACACATTCCTATTAAATATAAATATTCTTTTATGATGGATATTATTACTTTACTAACCATATTCCATTTTTACATAAGGTATTTACTTATAAAATTATTTGATTAAATGTGGAAATTTTGATAAATATGTATCTTTTCCTCAATATGGTAATTAAATATGAAAAAAAATATGAATTAATTTTATTATTCAATATATGTGGAATGATTTGGAAATGAATGAAATGGGTAGGGGACTGCTTAAGGTAAGCCCCTCGATTCATAAGTAGTTTCCTGAGATGAAATTAGTTAGCGAAAAACCATTTGAGTTTGTTTCCAAGAAGAATCAAACAAGTTTATATGCACACACTTAAACTATCTTGAGAATTTGTCTTGATAGTATAGTGGTTCATGTTGTAGATCCATGATTTCCAATAAATAATAATTTCCTTCATTCATGTTATTATTATCCAAATTATTTTCACTACGAAAAAAATGTATGGATGCATTTCAATCTCATTTGAGCTGACACTTATTTTTTATCCTTTCCCTAGGATATGAAGAAGAGATCTCTGAATTATTTTTCAAGTATGTAGTTTTTATCTTTTTTTATGTATTATGTTTTAATTTCTATTTCCCAATGTAAAATGGGTATCATTTATGCAATATGGTTTTCAAAAACTACTAAAATTTTGTTCCTTCTGGATTTGATTCCTTATATCATGTTGATTTTATTAAGTAAGACACATGCTCTGGGTTTCTAGGGTTGGGGAGCTACACCAATGATAAAATTTGAACATTGTATTTTTTTATTGTATTAACTTCTCTCTAATAGAAGGAAGGATTTTGAAACAATTGTGTTTGTTTAAAGATGAGTAAATTTCCCAAAGATACTTCATTATTCCTACATAATTTTATAATTTATCATTTGGGGTTCTTAAAACACCATAAAACTGAATATCCCATATTTTTAGAAAATCATATATGGATAAAACCACATCCTTTGGGAGATTTTTTAACAGAGACACCTTTGTGATATGGTGTCTTACGAAAACGTCTCCAAAATATTTTCCATTTATCACTTTCTAATATGTGAATTATATATAAATATATAGTAGAATGATTAACTATTATTCTAGATTCCATTTTATCATGATGTGATGAATGATATATTTGATCGATTCTATATAAGAGACAGTGTATACCTGATGATGTTATAGGTTATATTATAGCTTCAACAAGGAAAAAATAAATTTCATGTAGTTATTCTATATATTATTGTTATGAATCATAGTACCAAATATTGTTCTATAGATATAATAGATAAATTTTTATTTAAATATATTAATATTATATATTAAGAGAGAACACGTTGATCATTTAGGTTATCCACATAATGGATGAGAAGATTTACCAATACTAGATATAATAACACCTATGAATGAATAATGCACGACTTTTTATTATTGATTGTATCTTGAAATTTACTGAACCACTAATATTTGGATCCATTATTCATTAACCTATTGAAGGGTAGGTATTTATAGTTTAAATTCATAGTGATATGTTTGATAAAAGAGTGATAGCTCAGTATCCCCATCAACTATTTGATAGTTGAGGAATATTAAGGATTTACAAGGACATATCAAGGTCAAAATTGATTCCATGATGGTGTACCATGATTAGATGAAATATCCTATTATATCTATAAAAACACATTTCAACGAATTCACCTTCAAGCTGTGCTATTATTGTTTCATGAAATTTTCCTCAAGATTGACATGATGATCACATATATATTGAATAGTGACCTTAAAAATAATTAGCATAAAATTATAATATGATTACTAATAGGTTATTTAAGATATAATTCATTTAACATTAATTTTTATATTGAATTATTTTCAATATAATGGTAATGATATATTTGTGATATATCCAATCTAGTTTCCAGAATGTAGTGTCTTCATTATCTGTGGCTATATTTTTATTTATCGAGTGTCATCATGATTTGGTTCTAATTTGATAAAACATACATGAATGGGAGTTCCTAGAATATATTATTAACCTTGATTAATGGTTCATGACAATTCCTTAGAAATCAACTATTTTAAACAAATTATGGAAGTCCATTATGTCAATGAGGATGTGGATTTCCCTGTTCTACGTTTTTTTAGAAAATTTAGGCATTCTATTTAATGTGTTCTTGTTACAAAATTATGTTTTCAATAATTATAATGGAATCATTGGTATCATTCTTAGATACAAAGGTTAGAAAAAATATCTTTTAAACTAGTTTAATCTCTTAATGATCATTAATAAAATTACACATACTTTTAGCCACATCCAGATCTGATTTTGGCATCACTATATCATTTCAAGAAATGTGATAATGATGTTTATAGGAGGAAACATAAATTTACAATTATTAAAGGTACACGGATGTGTAGATCAATGTTAGAAAAAAACAATACACAATTTCATAGGTCTTGATTCATTGATGGAAGTAGAAACACAATACTCAATCCCTATAGGGTCATCACTATGATTTAATTTATCCGTATTTTCTTATTGAATGTATTCTAAAATAGAAGATGAATAGGGATTATGGGATCTGATAGATGATATGTGGGTTTCATCATATCCTATGGTTTAAATGAGGGGGTTCTAGGAAATTTAACCTCCATTTTTAATATCATATAGGGTAAATGATGTGCTAATAGTTGGTGATCAAAGAGTTCATACAGGAATATTTTAATTAGGTGAATTGTTTTCATTATCAATATCAAACCTCTTCACTAAACAGATAGATTATTTAATGCAATAAATATTATGAGTGAATGATAAAATGTTACAAAAATGAGGTCAATATTTTTTCCAATCATATTCAAACCATTTTTTCAAGGAGAGTCAACTGTGCTAACTAAAATTTAATCTCAGTCAATCCTACATGTCGGGATTAATTTTCATGAGACAAGTTGATATAAATGAATTGAGAAGAAATATTTTATTTACATTAGAATATAGAAACTTGAGGACATTTTTTAGGCCATAATATTATATAAATGTGGTCAAGTTATTTTACATATTATAACTTGAAACCCATATGACTTGTTAACTTCTGAGATATGGAATTATTATTTTTTGATTTAGTTGATGGGAAACAAGTTGATTCTACATATTTCACTACACATGCTAATAAGGACAACAACTATTCTATTTTTTGGTAACATTTGCATGTGAAATTTACTACCATCAATTGATTACCTTCTATTTTATAAATCATGTTTTTATATATTATGAATATCATTAATCAAAGGGTGTATTTTCTGCATACAATACTCTAAGTTTTCCGTTGATGAATTTTTTGAGGAATCGAAAATACAATAATGGTACCATTTTATTAATGTATATCCATGTAATTAAAAATAATTTGATTAAGGTGGTGTTCAAGATTACCATGAATAATTTACATTCACAAATAATATCTCTAAAATTGGATATTATTTTGATCTTACATAGTGCCTTGGTTTCACTCTTTTCATATACTTAATTTTTCATGTTCGAGGGAGTTATGACTATCTCATTATAATCCATGAAGTAGTGGGTTGGTATATATATGAATCTAACCCTGAAATAATTGTCAATAAGCACTCAATATATGTAAATAAGTCTTGACTATAGAGGGATTTATGGAAACAATGGGATTGTTATGTTATTCCACAAGTACTGTGTGGGGAAAATTTTCTGATTTGCTAGTCATCCTACCATTGAATTTTTATACACATATAAATAATATTTTCTATCATTATCAATATTTATCAAATGTGTTTTTCAAACTATGGATCACATTTCAGAGGTTTTCCCCAATTTTACCTTCCTATAACAATAATTTTTTGGGATTATATCCTTGAATGTAACGATCTGTTTTTTGAACCGGATGAAAATGAGAAGTTTTTTGAACTTTTGTGATTTACTGAATAGGATGTATTTGAAACCGAGCTTTGGAATGAAGTAATGAGAGTTTTAATGCTTTAATGTGATGTTTTTGGGTTTGGGAGGCGGCCTAAAAATATTCTAGGGTGTCTCAAGGAGTTTTTGGAGCACCATACCAAGAAAATAAACTTTTAAAGGACCTTTAGAGGGTGTATGGTTTTTCTAAAACTATGTGGCCCACAATAGGAAACTATGTAGCATATTACAAGTCGATAGAGGCTGTTCACATAGGCTATGCATGGATTTCCAAACCATGTGGGTAGACAGCACAGGTAGTTCCACTTAGGTAGTACCTCTTCATTATTCACCACATAGTTCTCACATAGATAGGCTAGCCATTTAGGATAAACTATATGGGATGCACTAAGTTCCTAGTGGAGGGTGAATGGTTGGCACACGGTTTTCCAAACCATGAGGCCCAAACCATACACGATACCCTATTTTTTAAAACTTGAATTATTTTAATTTAAATTAAAATAAACTAAAAACTTAAACATGAGTCTCCCCCCCCCCTCCATACCTGATTACAATACAACCCTTACCCTTGGGTCTCCCATGGCATGCACGAGCCCCCTCCTATAGCCTCATCTCCTCTAAACTAATCCACCCAGATCCCTAAGGGTTCCTTTCTTATCCTTCAAGGTAAGCCTACATGCTCCCTTATCTTCCACTTATGGAAGATTTTTGGTCTTCCAGTCTCTCAATTTCCACTTGGCCAAAACTAGGTTTTGAGGCTAACATGATGTTTGGTTTTTCTTCTAGTGTTATTGTATGTAGTAGCTCCCCTGAGATCCCTTCATGCATATTCCAGCATCCACATTCAAAGGCGAGGTGGATTGGTCTATTTCAAAAATTTTTCCTCATTCTAAGTTAAGGTTTCGTCTACTGCTTATTGTTTTTTAATTAATTTAGAGTAATTTCATTTTTTTATGTCCTGTGTATATTTTGTAGTGAGTTTTGATTGTCTTTGAATGCGTTCACTCATATACTTAGGTATGTGTATTTAAAAATATATATATCATTCATGTATGTATTCCCTCATGGATAGATGAATACATTAATTTGGTTAAGGGATAAATATATATATATATATATATATATATAAAGGTATTTACGTGTAAGTGTGGAGCAGTTTTGAGTGATCATCAATGAAACTATCAAGTTCCGAGTATTTGGTTTGGTTTACTTCATGATGTAGGGTCTCATTACTTTTCCATTTAATTTACCACCACCAAACCTTTTTTATTTTATAAAAACACTTTGAGGATAAGTGAGAACCACCATATGCACAAAAAGAACAATAAGTGGGTCAGGCCTGGAACCATGCGCAAGACCAGACTCACCCAAAAGGAGAAACCAAAGATAACCAACCAAAAACCAAAAATAGACCAGACAAGGAATGCAACACAGGATCGACCAGCCCAAAAACAACACCAAAACACATCATGACTCTACATCACATGCTACCCTGTGCTTATTTCACATCAAATCAAATGCACACATCACCCATCCTTAGGAAGCAGCACTACCACCACATCTGGGACTATCCATCCATGTCCGACACAATGGGAGTCATAAATTCAGACCGCTGGAGATAGGCATGAGGGAGGGGAAGGGATACCACTAGAGCACCCAAAACCATCATACCCATAAAGGCCGATGGACAGGAACCCAAGGGAGGATCCTAAACTGCCTCCATCACCGCGAACCACCGTCGGGGGCCAACCACAAACCGGGTTGCCAGAACTAGGCCAGCCGCAAACTGCACCCAACAACCACCAAGTTTAGTACCTCCATCATTAGAACCTCAAAACCATACCAAATCACCTGAGAGTCTTTTGAACCTGACCATCATGGGTTTTTTAATAGAGGGGAATGATAAAAATAGTAGAGGATATTTTTCAGATGGTGGTATCAGACTCAGGGAAGAAACTAGAATACCACCGAGCCAGACCGATGGTCCTCTCCTTCACCCGCTTTTGAACCCGAAGAATCTAGCTTCAAATCGTAACAAAACAACTTTCCTTTGACCTTACATTTATTAATTTATTTATTAATTTTTCCTACATGTTTAATTATTATTTTTTCAATGTATAGTAGTTTTTCAAAAATGGTTTCCTTTGGTTAATTGGATGTGATGCTTAATTGAGAAAATGAATAGTTTTGGAAACAATGTCATGATTTAATAATAAAACCCCTTTTATTATCTTTAAAAACCCACAGTGGTGATTTATGATATTTATCTTGATCAGATATGTTTTTTAGTAGTTTCTTTTGCTATTATACCATCATTTAGAATTAGACATGTTTAGAACATAAATGTTAAATGTAATCTAGGTCTCCCTTGTTTCTTGGGACATTTTTAGTATAAATATCCCAAGTATTCATATTCCATATTAACTTGTTTCCATGACACCTTTCCTTTACACATAATCCATTGGAATGAAGTTTCCATGTCTTAATGAGTTAAATGAATTAGTTAAGGTAAATGGTTTGTATAGGATGGCTTATAAAATATGGTATAATTTTTTAAGGGTAATGAATATAACCCCATCCTTTGGAACTTGTACCTTAAATAAATTTTCCATGTTTAGTAAATTTGAGTGAGATGACCTTGAGTAAGATGGATCACAACAAATAGAATTCCTTGATTAAATGGTTTAGTCATAATGAATTTCTTTACTTATAGTAAATGGTTCAGATGAATTGGATCCTTTAAAGGGAATTAAACATGTCTATTTAAATGCATGATGAATTGCCTTGTGAATTATACAATAATTGTAACTTATGGTTTTATGAATGTGATAAAAACATTATACGGGTTTGATAAATGTCATGCATGAGAGGTTTATGACTTATGTTGTGGATGGTGTATGAATGTGACCAAACCCATTACAATGTTTCAAGTTAAATTCTTATGATGTGTTGCATTAAGTATAAATGTGATCATTCTTACTTATATGTAAATGAAATTAGCTAATTAGATTCATGAGAGGTTAATGACACATGAATTATATATCCTAAATGATTAAAGCATATAAGAAGATGAAGATATGGGATATACCATTATAGATCCCCCAGTGATTGATGCCTTTGGTTATGTCTCGGTCATGCCAGTCGTTGGAATCATGGGATAGTCTGTGAGAGCTCCCCTGGTGATGGATGACAGTGGGTACGTCTCAGCCCTCCTAGTACGTGAATTTCAGGAGACTATGAGAGCTCTTGTATTTCAATTCGGGGTAGAATATGATAGCTTCTCCTATAATTGGATGGTGGTGGTTATTTCATGATCCTTACCAACATATATCTACCAGTTGGAGATAGGGGATAGACTATGATACCTCTCCTGGTGATGGATGTGTTTGGGTACGTCTCGGTCCAACCAGTAGTGGGAGATAGGGGATAGACCATGAGATCTCCCCTAGTGTTGGATGACAGCGGGTATGTCTCGGTCCTTCTAGTACATGAATACCAATAGACTATGAGATATTTTAAATTTGGGTTAAATACTAGACCATGAGAGTTTCCCCTATAAATTTATGGTAGTGGTTACATCCCAATCCTTCCCAACATATATATATATATATATATATGTATATAATGATACTATATTTATATGTTGACATGATTAGACTCTTATTCTGGTTGCGGTCTAATGTAGGTATAGTCATCAAGTTTCCCTTAGGAACCTAGATGGGTTTTTTTATATTTATTCAGTTATGGTAATGATTACTTCTATACCTACACAATGCTTAATTTATGTTTCATTGTTTGGAGTGGGATAGATACAGTGGATTATGGCCTACTGAGATTTATATCTCACACCCTTCTCAGGCTACCATTGTATTGGAGTACCCAAGTAGACTCTCTTTTTTGAAATTATGTGCACTCTAGTTGATTGGTTATGTTGTTCTGCTTGTACCTCAAGATCTATTAGGAAAAAATTACTAAGCTAAAGCTCAAGATTCTTATGGATATCACCTTATGTGTTTTTAGTTCTTTTTTTTATTTGATTCATGTATTTTTTTTAAATTCTGTTTTAATTTTACTATTTTAGCTTATATATCATCATCCACCACACATGCTTGTATAAACTGACATTGGTCACTTTATTCTATATTATAAAATCTTTCTTATGCTATTTTTTCTTTCCTTATTTACTAATTATGTTATTTCCTAAGATTCTATTTCTGATCATACCAATTTGAATCTCTAAAAAGAGGGTATAGTCCTCCCATTATCACCTCTCGAAACCCTCATTTCTAGTAACGAGCCAATAGAGTATAGGGATATGTGCTTGAGGCCAAGTTACCCATCAGTCTAGCTATTGATTTGATGGTAAACCGGATCAAGACATTAAAAAGTGGTATCATAGGTTAAATTTTTATTTTGTCTTTCTATTTTGGGTTGGTAAACATGATACTAGGAATTTTTGGGTACTTGGTTAATATCCATTCTTGGGAATGATCCCCCCATGTATAGAAAATGACCAATTGGCTAGGGATGGGAATTGATGTTCGTTCTTTTTAATATTACAGTTGATATGATTTCACCTTGAGTGACTATAGTAATTTCCACTACTTAATGATTTATAATTTTATGGTATTTTTACCCTTGACCGATTTTGGAAAGAATAAATTATTTCATGCATCATTATAGGTATAGATGGATTAACATGTCATGCATGTTCCCTGTAATGTAGTTTCAATTGTAGCATGATTGTAATATGTTATGCCATGCCTTGTGTTCATTAGCTTTCATGTTTATATCAAATGATTTAGTGTTTATTTTCCATGATTCTTGAATTTTTATCCTTATTTGTTGATATTCCATGATTCTATGTTATATAATGCTTCTATGTTACTACTTACGATAACATTCTATGTTTTTTTGATATGTAATTGGTTGATTGGTCTGAAACTATATGGGTTGTGAATGAATGGGAAGCAGTTTTTTATTGTGAGGTGTATGGGTTCCTTACAAATGGGATAGGTTAAATTTCATATTCAAACAATCTTGAGAATAATATATACATACATTTTAAGGATTTTGTTTAAATTTAATGGTTACTAAGTTCAATTTCTAAATATAATTTTATTTTGATAAAAAGGGATCCAAATGAGAAATTTTCATGTGTATAAGTGCTTTATAGATTGGTAGGTGGACACCCATATGATTGTACCATTGTTTCTTAGCATGTTTAATTCTAAATTGAATTTTTTTTATTAATGGGATCTAATTTTCAATCCATGATGTGTATGGGCGCTTCATGAATTGGGAAATGCAAACTCATATAGTTGAACTTTTATGTGCAGCTATGTTGTATTAAGAAATGTTTATAAATATATGGTTTTTTTAAAATTTAATCTAAAGTAAGTAGGTTAGATTTTAAAATGAAATTGGACCCAATTAGGTCAGTTCAACCATTTATTTTTAGATAATAATCCATTTGGGTGTTTTCAAACCCTAACAACTAATCAACTTCTACAAGGTTGCATTTTGATGAAACCAATTTGTCTTAGCAGAACCCTAGAAGGTATTCTTATATGTTAAAAATTAATTTTATGATTCTTTTCCTAAATATGATGGAATTTCAATGAAAATTAAATATTTAATAATGGGGTTTTTTGAAACATGCTTGTTTTTTTTGGGGGGTGTTTGTTAAAATCAAGTACCTTGTTTTTAGTTTTTAAAAATGGTACCTGATGTTTTGATTAAATACTTTTATGATAAAATATTAAGTGTGACTAAAAATTTAATGGATTGTAAATGGATCCCAATGTGGTTTCCTTTATTTAAACCCTCTTTTAAGGGAAGCTTGGTCTTTTCTCTTTGAGCCTCCTTGGAATCAAAGTGTGAGCATTTTCCATAAGAATTACTTTCTTTAGTAATGTCTTCGATGAAAATATTTTGATCATAGTGAAATTTTTTTGGCGTGTCCTCATTATGTGTTGATACTTTATGCCTTTTTAAGGTAATATCCCTATGTAGGTAGTTCCCTTAGAGTTTAAATACTTTTCTAATGTTGTGAGATTTTTGACTTTTGGTGTCATTTGAGTGTCATTGTCCTTTATAAGGTTCTCAATTTTTAAATGAAACCCTTGTTCGGATGAGTGTTCATGTCCTTCTTGGATTCTTATACGGGTGTGAGCATCAAATAATGATCAGTTTCAGTAGGTTAGACATTCCTTGGGCATGGTTGGCCTCTTCGTAGGTCGCTTATCCATTTCTGTTTCTCCGTGATGGATGACTCGGTATGGCATCGTCCAGGATATTTCTCATATAGGGAAATGTGACTCTAAACTAAATATTTGTATGATACCCCTGATACTCGAATTCATGGGTTTTAAAACATATGCATTGTATCGATGGTGTGTTATCCTACTTATGAACCTCAAGGTAGTATGTGTGGATATACATTGTACCGTTGAGTGTTAAATGTGGTAATGAACCAGTCGAGTTTAGTGAATTCTTTGATCCTCGTTCATTGATTATAGTCTCATGTTATCTTCATAGTATAGTGACATGGGTGTTAAAGAAATCATGTTTATCCAAATGTTTAGGAGGACTTTCTCAAGACTCTGGTTTTTTGACATGTTGGTCGGTCTGTTTTTCGGATTTTGTTGTATGCTTTGACATGGTGATCGTGGATCGGAGGAGCATTACATGCGACATTGTGTTTATTCTAGTTTGATCTCACTTATGAGTGACTAGTTTTATTTTCTTTTTCAACTAGGATGCTCTAAAGTTTTAGAGTGTCACATCAGTTCTGGTAAACGTGTCCTTCCATGTAAAATAAACGCAAAGAGAATGACCATTTAGAAATGGTGGATCCTGCTTAAATTACTTTGAGGATTGCAGGAGTTGAATCGTGTTGGTGATTTCTTGGAAGCACGACAATGATGTGGTTGGCTGGGTATATAACCCTAGTGAAGCATTTTTGGTCTTCTATGTACTTTAGTGGTTAAATGTTGAGCGATCATAGAATGCCTCAGGGGGTAAAGGCTCGTGATTGGTTGTAATGATGTGTTGGCAGGTGAAGTTGAGTTTCCTATTTAAAGTCAACTAGATTTTGTTTGAATTATCTTCTTGGTAATATTTAAAATCCTCTTAGTGTATTTTCTAAGTGATGGGCATGTCCTCTATCTTGAAATCATCCTTGATTTACTAAGAGAGCATCGGTCTTATGATGTGCTGAAGCTTTAAAATATGTTCAGCTTATTGGGTGGTTCTCTTTCGGTATTTCACACTAAAGTGTGGTTATTATTTAGGCTTATCTAGTATTGGGTGACCATTGGGTTCCAAATTAGGAATTCCCTAGATAGAGTCTTGTACACTATTAATTTCTTCTAATGTGACCACTAGGCCAATGCCGCTCTTGGCTCAGTCGATGATCTAATTTGGACGTTGTGGCTTTATGTTGAAATCTTTCTGATATGCAAGAAGTATGGAATACCTCAATTAGTTCCTAAGTCTCTAGTTCATTAAATTATGAGGTTACCCTATACTTGAATCTGGGCTTAGGTTTAATTCATGAGGGTGACAATTCCTAGGGTGTGGATCTGTATTACACATTTTTTTGTGCTGAGGAACAACTGTTTATTTGGTCAGTGGGTGGTTTTGGTTGTGGTTATTCTTATTTAATGATTATGGTCAATGAAGGACCAATTTTTATAACATCTCTAGGTGATGTTGAGTGTGTCTTGTATCAGTCATTTGGTAAGTTCAAAATCACACCAGGAGTGTTGTTAAAATTCTTGGAGCATGCTATTAAAGGTAATTCTGACAGTTTAAGTTTTTTGGTTGGGAAATTTCACCTTTCTAATTTTAAAGCCTAAGGTGTGAAGTACCTTTGTCCAAATGCTTAACGATATAATAATAGGATCGTGTCTCTAGCGGAATGAGCTCAGGTAGCCTCTATTTGACTATTCATTTGGAAAATGAGTGATGGCTCAAGTCTTAACAGCTTGAGTGTCATGTGCTGAAGAAATGTACAAAGGTGCATTAGAAATTTTGAAACACAACATGATCGGTTTAATGAGACTTCATGACTCTTGTATGCCAAGTGATGTCTATGTTCTTCCTGAAGGCTTCTCGGTGATGAAAAGTTATAAGGTGTGATGGTTGTAAAGATCCATGTTTTAAACTGAATGTAAATTCTAGGATTTTTTAACTTTTGTGATTTACTGAACTGGATGTCTTTAAAACCGAACTTTATAATGATGTATTGAGAGTTTTAATACTTCAATGTGATTTTTTTTTGGGTTTGGGTGAATTCCGAAGAAGTTTTCAAGGTGTCTCGAGAAGTTTTGGCAGTACTGAACCCAGAAAATTAACTTTTGAAGGACCTGATGAGGGTTTACGGTTTGTCTAATACTATATGGCCCATAGAAGTAAACCATGTAGCATATTATAGGTTGACAGAGGTTGTTTTCACAGGCTATGCATGGAATTCCAAACCATGCACCTAGTCTGCATGGGTATTTACACTTAGGTAGTACGTCAATAATATTCACCATATGATTTTCACATGGTTAGTCCAGCTGTATGGAACAAACTATGTGGGATACTCTAGGTGTCTAGTGGAGGGAACATGATTGGCACATAGTTTTCCAATTCGTGCATCCCAAACCATGCATGATACCCTATTTTGAAAATTTTAACTATTTTAATCAAAATTAAAATTAATTAAAAATCTAAACCTATGTAAGTCTCTCCCTTGTCCATACCCAATTGTGACTCACCCCTCTCCCCAAGTTCTCACTTGGCCTAATTCAACCCCTCATATTACCTCATATCATCTCAATGAATCCAAACAAATCCTTCACGGTTCTTATTGGATCCTTCAAGGTAAGCCTATATGCTACCTCCTCTTCCTATTCCAGTTGATTTTTGGTCTTCTCATCGCCTAGTTTCCACTCGTTCGAACCTAGAGTTTGAGGCTGACTATTTAGGGTATGTGGTGGCTCTCCCGGGACCCCTTCATACATATTCTATCATATTTGGCTGAAGGCAAAGTAGATTAGTCCATTTCAACTTTCTATTGTTTTTTTAAGGTTTTGTTGCATCTGATTCCTCTTATTGCTCAATTAATTTTGAGGTCGTTTGAGGTTTTTGATCATCATATATATTTTTTAGTGATTTTTGATTATCTGTGAAGACTTGTGCTCATATACTTAGGTATGTATATTTATAAATATATATATCCCCCATGTAGGTATTCCGTCATGGTGATGGGAATATGTGCATTGGGTTAAGGGATATATATATGTGTGTGTGTTTGTGTGTGTGTGAAGTTATGTTCATGCAAGTGTGGAGAATTTTCGAGTGGCTAGCGATAAAACTGTCAAGTGTCAAGTATTATGATTGGTTTACTTCATGAGGTAGGGTCCCATTCATTTTCCCTTAACTTAAATAAGGAATTAATTAAATGTTTCTTAACCTATAATTAATTATTTTTAATGTATAGTATTTTTTATAAATGGATTACTTTGGTGAATTGGAATTGAAGCTTAATTGAACCAATGAATTTTTTTGGAAATAGTGTCATGGTTTAATAATAAAACCCCTACAATAGAGGTGTGTTGTCTGTGAAAACTCACTGTGGAGATTTATTATATTTCTCTTTCACTTCTATATTGATTAGATGTACCTTCTAATTTAATATCATTGTTTGGAATTTGACATGGTTATAACATTAATGTTAAATTTAATCCAAGGCCCCCTTAGGTGATTGACCCCTTTTTAGTTGAAATTTACCAAGTGGGCATACGCCATATTGCCATGTTTTCATGACACCTTTCCTTTCCACTAAAAACTTTGGAATGAATTTTCTAGGTCTTAATGAGTTAAATTAATTGGTTAAGGTGAAGGGGTTGTATATCATGGCTTATGAAATATGGTATCATTATTTAAGGGTAATAAATTTGATCCCTTCATTTTGGTAGTTGTACCTTAAATCAATTTTGCATGTTTTGGAAAATTGAGTGATATGACCTTGAGTGGGATGGTTCACACAAAATGGAATTCCATGATTAAATTGTTTATTCATAATGAATTTATTTCCTTATATTAAATTGTTCAGATGAATTGCCTCCTTGAAATAGAATTGAACATTTCTATTTAAATGCATAAGAGAAATTGCCTTGTTCATTATACTATAACTATTATTGGAGGTTTTATGAATGTGATAAAACCCTTATATGGGTTTGATAAATTTCATGCATGAGAGTTTTATGACTCATGTACTGAATAGTGTATGAATGTGACTAAGCCCAGGATAATGTTTTAAATGAAATGCTTAAGATGTGTTGCCTTAAGTATAAATGTGATCATGCCTACTTATATGTGAATGAAATGAGATAGTTAGATTAATGAGAGGTTAATTCATTAGAAATTATATATACTAAATGATTATACCATATAGGGAGCTGGAGATAGGGGATAGATCATGATAGCTCCCCTGTGATGGATGCCTTTGGGTATGTCATGGTCTTATCAATAGTTGGCATTAGGGGATACACCATGGGAGCTCCCCTGGTGATTGATGACAGTGGGTACATCCTGGTCCTGTTAGTATGTGAATTCTAAAAGACTGTGAGAGATCTTGGATTTCGATTATGGGCTATAATGTGAGATATTACCCTATAATTGAATGGAAATGGTTATTTTCTAATCCTTCCCAACATATGTCTACCAGTTGGATCTAGGGGATAGACCATGAGAGCTCCCTAGTGATGGATTCCTTTGGGTACATCATGTTCCTTCTAGTAGATGGATCTAGGGGATAGATTGTGAGAGCTCCCCTGTTTATGGATGGCAGTGGGTATATCCTAGTCCTTCCTGTATGTGAATTCCAAGAGACTATGAGAGCTTTTGGAATTGGGTTTAGGGGATAGACTACGAGGGATTCCGTAGAATTGGATGGAGGTTGTTATGTCCTGATCCTTCCCAACATATATCTATTTGTATATATATATAATGATATTATATTTATATGGTGACATGATCATACTCTTATTCTAGCTATGGGACGAAGTAGGTATAGCCGCCAGATGTCCCTTAGGAACCTGGACGAGTTGTTGTATATTTATTCAGTTCTAGTTACGATTCATGCTATACATGTACACTAATTAATTTATGTTTCACTATCTGGAATGGGATGCACACCATGGGTTCCAGCCAACTGATATTTACATCTCACAGCCTTCATGGGTCTTAATTGCACTAGGGTACCTGAGTAGAGTCTCTTGTTCACTGGACTGCAGACCTTGGTTGATTTATTATGTTGTGCTGCTTGTACCTAAGGATCTAGGAGAAATGGACTGATCTAAAGCTTAGGATGCTCATAGATATCACCTTAGTTATTTTTAGTTCTTTTATTTATTTGAGTCATATATTGTTCTAATTTATAAATCATGTTGTATTTTTACTATTTTATCCTATGTGTCATCATCCACCATGCATGCATGTATAAACTGGTGTTGTCCACTTTTATTCAGTCTTATAAAATCATTCTTCCACTCTTTTTTCTTTCCTTATGTACTACATCAGTTATTTCTTGATATTTTATATCTAATAAAACCATTTTGTGTCTCTAAAATGAGTGTATAGTCTCCCCAATATCACCTCCTGAGACCCTTGCTACTTGTCAGCAACCTATAGTATATGGGGAGACGCACTGGAGGCCATGTGACCCACCGATCCAGCTACCAATTCGATGGTAAGATGGGTTGGGTATTTAAATTGAACATGGTGTATTCTTAGTTATTTTTCCCCTAAATCTAAAGGAATCGCTAGTAATCAGTGTGTTAATTTTCACTTCCATCATCATACTTCAATAAAACTTTAATTTATATTATTTTTTTATCCATTTTATTGATAAATTACTATATAACCTACCCTTTTCATAATTAATTACTATAATTAACTTGATCATCATGATTCTTTTGATATTTATTCCTCAAAATTGTAATACTTGGTGCTCTATAATAGAATTTATTAGTACATTATAACATGATTTCATTATTAATGATGTTTCATATGCCATTATGATTTTTTCATTTCATAACTATTTTTGTGGTAATTTTCTAAGAATATTTGATGCACTGAATTTTCATGGAATTTTCCATCTATGGTGAGAACCTAGAAGTTACATGACAATATTCTTGAATATACACTACCACAAAACTACATTTTCACGGCACAACCCTTTAATAGTGCTAAAAAACGCTAATAAAGGTACCCCCTTTATCAACTCTTTTTTTTAGTGTTGTTAATGGGGACCCCTTTATCTACGCTTTTTTTATTATCACTAATAAAGGGGGTTATTTATCCGTGCTTTTTTTACTAGCATTGTTAAAGGTTATATTTCAAAAAACATTAAAAATAATATATAAATATATTTATATTTATATAAATATAATATATATTTTTAAATATGTTTTAGATAAGTATAAATAGACATTTACATTTAATATATAATAAATTTAGTGAAAGCGACATAAAAAAATTTAAAAATATATTATTAATTAATAATTTTCTAATTATCATCAACTAATAGTCATTTAATAATAATTTGAAGACCCAAAAAATCAAAAAATTAATAAAAGATATAAAATAAGTTGAAAATGTAACTCAAACATCAAATGACCATAACTTTTCATTTGATTGTCTGTTTGAGCTCTACAGCATATCAAATCGAAGCCTCTGATGATATCTACATGCTAGTAACATAAGTGAACCTTCTACCACATTATTAGAGGCCAAAAAGGCCCAAAAGGCCTCCAAAACTATGTTTTTAGTTGGTTTACCCAAATTTTTTAACATTCAATAGAATTTCAGCCTCATTTCAGGTGGTCTTTTTTCCTTTTTCTAGTGGGGATAGAATTTAACCTGAGTTACTGCATTCATATTTATATTATAGCTTTTAACTTTTATCATTTTTTACAATTTAATATTATTTAGAATCAAATATATTTATATATTCACACATTAAAACTTAATTTTATAAGTAAATAATTAAAAATATTTAAAAATAAAGTATATTTCTAAATATATAAGCCTTATAATATCTATTTTATTTAAAAAAATATGTGTATATTTATATACCTTTGTATTGTGTGTGTGTGTTAGTGTGTGTCTTTATTAATAAATTGATATATATTGTCAATATATTCTAACATATGAATATACATATGAATATACATATGAATATATAGTATATGTAATTATATATAAATATGTATCATTATACTTACAGATATAGACACATATATAATATATATACAAGTGTATGTATATTGTATGTATGTTGTATATATGTATGTATTTATTTATAAACACACAAAAAAAATTTATAAATGTATTTAAAACTAATCTTATAAATTTTTATTAATATAAGAATAGATATACATATAAAAAATATAACAATATATATATATATATTAATATATGAATATATATATATATATATTAATATAACTTAATATACATATATATATTAATATAAATCCATATTAATATACGAATAAATATAAGAATATATATATAAATATATAAATAGATTTATCATTAAATAGAGAAAAAAATCAACATAGGGGAGTCGTAAAGGGTCTAAACACGTAGGGGAGAGGTCTCGAGTTCGAATCCTATGGGAGGCAGAGGCACATGGGAGGGTGTAGGGGGGCTTGCATGTGGGCTAGTGCAGGGTGGGGGCTAGCACTATTAAAGGGGGTGTTGGGGGCATGAGTGGGTGTAGGTGGGGGATAGCACTATTAAAGTGGGGTCAAGCAGTGTTAAAAGGTGTCTCGAGTTCAAAGATTTTTTTTGACTTATAACAGCACTTTTGAAAAAGCATTGATAAAGGAACCTTTTATCAGCACTTTTTTTAGCATTGATAAAAGACCCCTTTTATAAATGCCTTTTTTAGAACTGATAAAAGGGACCTTTATCAGTGCTTTTTTGAGCACTGATAAAAGGGACCCCTATCTTCACTGAGATTAATAGTGTTGTTTTGTCACTATAAATGCCCTTTTCTAACACTTTTAAAGGCCATATTTGTAGTAGTGATATATTTAATGGTGCGATGATGTTGTATTATGAGACACATTGAATACATGTTATCATTGGTAGAAGGCACATAAAACATTTAGGAACCTTCTCATGTTGTTTCTACTTGTTAATCTCTAATATAAGAGGTTGTGAGAACAAACCCATTAAAATGAAATTCACATTTCCAAGTTTCATTTAATGTTTTTATATGCAAAAATGTGTATTTATCCAGAGTTATTGATTTTTTCATTAATGGATATGATTACATATATACATTGATGAATTGAGTAAAATCATGATGACATATTCTCACATTTATGAATGATATGTTGGGTGTTTCATGAGTGATATTTATTTATTTAATATTATAAGAAAATATTTATCCCTTCCATCCTATAATGGAAGTCAGTATCTCATACCCTTTGATTGGAATGGAACTACCATCATAAATACCTTTTTATTGTTTTTAGTGGATGGGTTCATTTACCAAATGTCAATGAAAGAGAAATTGAGGTTATAGGTTTATGGAACTAGTATGGAACCTAGTTGATTTTAGATTGTGTGATAATGACACTATATTACATGATAAGCATTCTTAGGAGGTTGGATGTCATTAAAACATTAAATTTTTCTCTTTGGGAGCCTTAGTGTGTTTCTATATTCTGAACTAGGAATGTTGACATTTATGCCTAATTCTACTATGAAATATTCCTAGAGGGTCACACCTTCAATGTATCTATAATCTCATTTAAATTCATGTATTGAATTAAAAAATCTAATAAATAATTATTATTCATGTTTGATTAATATTAATAATTTAATAATAAGTTATTTTAAATAATATATGAGTTAAATAATAATATAATATATTTATTTTCATGTTTTATAAATACAATATATACTATATTTGTCATATAATAATTTTGTGACATTTATTTATTAAATAGTCCTTATTAAAGGATCATAAAATATCAACAAATGAATTAAAACCAAGCTTAATTGTATGATTGGAAATGGTTCAAATGATATTTATTTATATTACTAAAGTATCTTGCATGTCAACCAATTGAAAATATTATTATTATTATGAGAAATGGGATTAACTATGAATTTGTAGTTTTTAAATGGGATAGTGAGTGATTTTCTACCCCTAAACCTACAATAATAAATATATTATTATAATGCATAAAAATGACTTTTGGGGTGAAAATGGGTTGAGAGAGAGAGAGAGAGTTTATTAATCACAAGATAGAGATCTAAAGATCTGCATCATTTTCTATTTTCCTTCCCTATCAGGACAATGAGAGAACATAAATACTTCATTCTTCACTAAGAAGCATTTAGCTGTGATCAAACATGAACAATTCAAGTGACTGAGATAGTCTATTCTATCACCTGATGGTTCTACATTTACATTTAGAGATTTTGGTACATGTGTGCATCGCCCATAGAGGGGTTAATCACATTTATCCTATAGTAAAATGATGTTACAATGACAACTATCCCACAGATAATCATTTAATATAGGATTAAAAGTTGAGGTAATTATATATGTGTTCATAAATTTATTATAAACTCCATTCAAAGATCATCCACTTTTGGTTCTATAATTTTAATCTAGTCAATTGATTTGTATTTTTATTTGGACATGATGTCTTAATTATTTATGCCAATCATTACATGTAAATTAAGACTATATATAGTGTTCTCCATACCATTAATGGATGCTTATGCTATATGAACCTTCTGCTGGTATCAGAGAGGTCACGTGTTTAATTTATAATTATTTATAATTCATTGATAATTTTTATGATATTTTATTTTATTTTACATATATTAATTCCTTTTTAATATCTTCCATCATGATCGCTTCACTTCTTTATTCTAACTAACATAAAATTTAATTTGTTTAGATTAAAAAATGATGAAAAATTTGAAGAAATGTTTTTGGAAGTATTAGAGGATCTTCCAGAAAAAAAGAGAATTGTACACTACATATACTGCCTGAATACACACTTTTTATTACCATTTTCAAATTTTTATGTCATTCTATAGTCTGGTTTATGGGATTAAATTGAATCTATGATCCGATAAAAAATATCGTTGTGTAGATCTGAACTGACTAGCACAAAATTTCAAGAACTATAGGACTTGTAACAACTGTACACAATGTGTGGTACAAAATTTCTCTCATCCAATAGGATTGTGTGTCCCAGTATTCCATATATCATATATAGGGCACACATATAGATGACCTAAGTAAGTCCAAGGTTTAATGCTCTATTTTCTATGTACATTCTATATACCTCTAACTCATCCATGGTAGGAAAAAAACACCTAGTCCCATGGAATGTGCTAAAAAACATGAAAAGATGATAGTACACATTGTGTAATATAGTACACGCCATGTCGTATTCTTCAGGAAGTGTGCAAATATTTTATGGTGATAAATTAAATAAACATTCAATCCAATTCACATATTTTCTATGTATTAATTATTTGACAGTTTACACCATGTCATAGGATAGATAAATATATATTAAGTAAATATACATGTTATGATTTTAGATATGCACACAATGTAGCCTCTGATTACACTTTTGTACTTCAATAACTTTAAATGAAATTAAATGTGTTTAAAATTTGAGATGATGGTGAGTTAAGGATGCTTAGTTGGAAATAAGATAAATTTAATTATTTGAATTAATTCGTGTTATATTAACTTAATTAAATTAAAAATAGAATAATTGGTAACAATAATACAAATTTATGCTCATTTAATTTTTTTGGATGATCAGGATATTAGACCTGACCTGTGTATGTGATTGGTTCAATTTAATTTATTTTTGTTAAATTATTATTTATCATCTACATGTCATCCCCACCTCCATATTATGTAAGGGACTATTCTCCCATAGTTTCTATTAGTTCAACCCCTTTATTCAATACATTTTATCCCCCCACCTCCTTATGAGTAAAATCTTGTTAGGTTGGAGCTCCTAGGTGAGAGGAAGAATTCCTTGACAAGGATATTGGGAGAAACCAATAATGGTGATACATAGGTTCCAAATGAGGAATGTTACAACATAAACCATGATATGGTTTAATGTTTTTTACCCTAGGTAAAAGTGTTGGTTTATTATCCTATAGATAAACTAAACATTAGAAAATTCCATGGTTATGAAAGATATATTTTATTTCTATCGGTTGTATGGTTAATTATTTATGTTTGTGAATTTTTCATGACCAGATAATTAATGAATTAATAAGCATGAAAATTTTAATATAATAATGAATTATTATGCATGAATGTTTTATCAAATAAGGTAAATCAATTAACCAAAATCCACTTAATATTACCAATTAAGGAGAAAAGATAAAATGGGCTTTAAAAATAAGGATAAATACCCCTAAAATTAATATATTTAGTTGGTATAGCCTTCCACTACATTATTTGTAATCAACCATGTAGTTTAAATTTATTTACCAAAACAAGTCGGTGTGATTTCAATTATATTAGATCTTTGAGCATAAATTTTGGGTAACTACAACTTGGTTATGTCAAGTGTCTAATACCCAAGTAAGACATAGTATAACTATGAGGCATGAGTTTAATAAATATATAAAATATGATTTTAGAATTGGGGATGTCACTTAATGGATTGTGGAACTATGAGTTATTGACATTGGTATTTCATTCCAACATTAAACCCTACAAATAACTAGTCAATCCCAAGTCTGGGTTATGAGATGGGGAATATGGATCCTTCACCCTATAATATATAAGTGATGATATATTCCAAACCTGATGGTAACTACTATTGGGATTCAAAAAAATAGTGGGAGATTAATGGAATTTAATTGATTTTTATTTTATTAAACTGTTTTTGTAATCAAAATGAGTACTAATTGTCTAATCTTAATTTATAGAAATGGATAATAAAATATATTTGACAATATAAATGTGAACCATACTATATAAGGATAAGAATATCACAATCATGAATTTCTAGGAATGGTATCGGCATTTCTCATTATACAATTTGATGAATGGGAATTATAGATTGTGGAATCTAGATATCCTAAGTTGATTTCCAAAAAGGACTGAGAGGAGGAATTTTATCTCTATTTGAGTAACATATAAAATGTTATGTATATATGATGATTTAATTTATCCTCCTAATCCAATGATCTTCTAATGAAATATAAGCATATGGAAACATATATCATCATTTATCGTTTTTAGGATCTCTATAAAGATAAGGATATATCAGAGATAAAGGAGACATCCAATGCACTATTCACATGAATTTTTTGGTATTTGAAACTAGATAGGGAACACATAGTCAATATGAATGGATACATTGAGTGGTTGCACATCGTTCATTTTTATATCCCCGAATACTTGTGAATATATCTCATTATAACCCCACTGCCAAAAAACATCCCATATTTTATTGAGAATTATAATATGATAAATAGAGGTAAAACTCATTAAAAATAAGTTAATCTTATTATCAATGTTGATATATACATAGGGTGTAAAAAAACCCATGGTCCATATGGTAAATAATAATTGGATGAATAAAGAAAATGGCCCAAAGACTCATTCTATGTCTAGGGATCTGATGCATGGTCCCTCCAAAAATAAGATGATCTCGAGGAAAGTAAATGAATATTATGTGGTGGATTTTTTTATATGGAATTCATATGAACTAGAAACGGAATTCCACCAAGAAAAAATGGAAAGTGGAAGATTCATGTACTTTTCTTATTAAGTGTATAAATTCTTTATCAATAATATGTGTATTATACGCTAAATTTGGTTCTAACATTTAAATCCAAATAAAAAAACATGTATATTTTAAAGGGTACCAGAGAGAAGGATTATCCACAAGATTCCAATGGACTGAGGTTAACAGCTCTATCCATCAGATACTGCATTGCTGATAGGATTAATTTAGTTTTTAATAATTTATTATTATGTTCTTAGAATTTCAAAGAACATAATTTCTATTTATTTTTTAATCATGGAAGGATATATCTTCATCTTTCGAAATAAGGGTTGATACATTTATTAGGATAAAATATGATATGGTATGTAAAAGTTTAATAAAAGTATTTATGGGTTAAATATAAAAATATTTTTTTTTTGAAATTGATAACAAATCAAACACACATGACTCATATAACACCTAGTTATGGGATCACCATCTTGGTCATGTAAAATTAAATCATTATTAAATAGATATATTAATATGGTTACTTAGAAAATCTTAATCTTAAACCACATGAAATATGTCATTCTTGTTTTCAAGATAAGTTGAAAAAAATGCCATTTAGTGGTCAAGGTGAAAGGTAAATAATGATTCTATATTTTTTAATCACTGATGTGTGCATAACTTTTCAAGTGGATGAAAGATGTGGATTCTAATATTTTATTAAGTTTAATAATGACTTGATTAGGCATGAGTATATCTACTTGATTAGGTATAATTATAAATCCATTTTTAATTTCAATGAGTTCAAGAATGAAGTTGAGAATCATCTAGGTATGAAGATATTGAAATATCGATCAGATCATGGTTTTGAATATCTTAATGGAGACAACTATATTTTTATTGGAGTATGGGGTTTAATCATAATTCTCCCCCACCTTATACACCATATAATAATGGTGTTACTGAAAGGAGGAATTAAACATTTTATACATGGTATAATTTATGATGATTCACATAATTCATCCATTAGCATTTTGGGGAAATTCATTACAGACTACATCATACATACTAATCAAAGTACCAACTAAAGCAGGAAACATTATTTTCATAGGTTTATAGAGTGGAATGAACCCCTTTTTATCACAAGTCTATGCCTGGTGTTGTGAGGTGTTTCTTATGGCTATATCAAGCCACAAAATAGAACCCCGGGGAATAAATTTTATCATTATAGGGTATCCTAAGGAAAAATGGATTTTATATATATAACCCATTAGACAAGAGTATAACTATCACAAGATGTTTTATCTTTCATGAGATGGAGTAGATCCTCAAGGAGGGTAGTGAGAGGAAGATTGACATCGATGAAGTAGATTTTCATGATACGCTGGATTTGGTATAGGAATTTATTCCATAGGTCCCCGTTGAAGGATTTATTAAAAAACAAGTATATCATATGAGTGCTAGAGAGGTAAGGGAATGAGAAAGGTATAGTTTTCTTGAAACTATTGATGGTTACTCACTATTAATTGGCAATAATTATCATTTATCATAAAAGGTGGTAGGGCAGAGCTCAGAAGTATCAAGGTGGATTGAATCCGTGAGTTCAAAGAAGGATTCTATATATCAAAACCATGTTCTAGTTATAATCAATTATCTAGTTAATGTAAATAATTTTGGGTGTAAATGGGTATTCAATAGTAAACTAGACATGGATGATAATGTAAATACCTATAATTCATAGTTAGTGGCTGAATTTTTTTGATGAAATCAAGGAATTGATTACAATGTGACCTTTTCACCATTTTCCATGTTTAAATCAATCATAATTTACCTTCCATAACAGATTATTGTGACTATATAATTTGGAAAATAGTTTTCAAAATAAGTTTTCATTACTAGAAACTTCATTGTGATGTGTAAGTGGCATAGATAGAAGGGTTTCTCAACCATGTACATTCCAAAAATGTATGAAACTTTAATAGATCAACTTATGGATTAATTATTGAATCTGAGACATAAAATATTTATATCTATGGAGACATAAAATAATTTGGTTTCATAGATATAAAATGTGTTCCTTTTGTTTTCAAGTGGTTTTTGGGATTATAGTTCCATTCATAGTAGTATTTGATGATGACATATTACTAATTGGAAATTATATACCAACCTTACATGAGATTGAGGAATTATTGTGAAAATGCATTACTATGATGAACATAGGGGAAGAACCCTACATTCTATGGATCAAGATCATGTGTGATAGACCCAAGGGTGTATTTAGAGTATGTAAAGCTACAACTATTTACCATACACTAAAGGGTATTTGTATAGAACTATTCAATATGGGATTTGTTCCAATTTAACATGATATAAATAATCCCAATAAAATGTTCCCTCATTCATAATTAGAATGAGATATAATGAGTAAGATCTCATATGATATCAGTACTCCTATTCTCACCTAGTATCTATATCAGGTCATCCTTGCTTGATTAAAACACTGATTGATTAATAAAAATAAATTTTTTTGACATTTTTTGGATTTCCTTCTTCAATATAAGGGATTCACTATCTGTAACTATACAATAAAACATAATCCATAATACATCTTCAGTGTTTTTCCCTAAGACATACTAGGTGCAATACATTCAATCCTAACCTAGGGAAATATAGAATGAATAAGTTAGAACAAAAATTCATTATAAGAGAAAATATATATCATAAGATAGGAAACTATAAACATGGAATCAGAAATATTTCTGGAATAAATAATGTCCAAATAATTCCATATAACTAATCACATGACCTTGAAAAAAAACCGAATTAAATAATAATATTTATAATCAAATGGATTTTAATAAGTTAATTCATGGTGATGGAATGCATAATGTCATACATCTTTACATTTACCATCAAGACATCCTCTAATACATTATTAATTCCTTCAATACCATATCCAATATAAAATTATTATCATCATGGTTGCTATAAACTTATCATGAATGCAACGGGTAAGCATACACCAAATACGTAAACCATTTGTCTCATGAATCCAATTGATGCATTGAGAGTATATATAATATTACGCCTTAACTATCACTTTGTTAAGTTAAATATATTAATCTTATGAAATGTATTAATATTAATTAATTTTATAATAAACAGTCCTTAAGAATCAATAAAAATTTACATTGTTAAACAATCATATACATTTTCAATAAATTAATATTAAAAAAAATAGGACTAAATGGAAATAATCCATCCAAAGAATGATGGTGTGGTTTTGAATAGTAAATATCCCACGTGTATAACAAGGAATGTGAAATGTTAATATGGATGAAAAACACCATAATAATATATACACATTGACCAGTTTCACATATAAAATACATCAGATGAAAATCATGCCTTTGATAGAGGATGTAACATACCAAAATTATAATTTAATATCATTATGTTCGATAGTATATGAAACATGGAACACCAATCTTAAACAATCTATGAAATATATTTCTTTAAATATAATCTCTTCGATTACTTGTGGAACACACATCCCCAATTCTAAATAAACTGTGATATTGTATATTGTTATAATATAGCCATTAAATTAATGTTTATGAATAGTATGAACTAAATTGTGATAATTATATGTCATTAACATGTGAAAACAAATTCATTGTTCCGTTATTTATTAATAATAAAACAATAACCATTTAAAAGAAAATGAATTATTTTCTATGGAACTGTATTTTTTCTAAATGATTCTTTAGTTAACTTTGCACACCTATTTTAAAATTAATTTTTACTAATATTATAAAATTTATTTGATAAAACATAAATAATTTTAGAAAATATCAGATAAATATTATCTTAGAGTTTTTTTTGTATTTTTTAAAAATTTTAATTCTTTGATGAATATTGAAAAAGTCTAATTTTTATTGAATACTAACTTATCATTTAAATAATTAACAAAGATAAATTATATTTTAAATTGATTTTAAAGTAAAATTAGTTAAAATATATATATATAAATATTAATACAATTAGGTTAATTGAATCATTATTATATTTAATTTTGATATAAAAACATTGTACACTTTTGAACATTTTCTCTTTGAAGACTCACTTTATCATCATGTCTTCAGGGTTAATTTTAAATTAAATTTTTCTACTTATATAAATGGAATTAAGAAAAATGAATTCAATATTTTTATTCATAATAATATATATTATCTAATATGGTCAACATAATTTTTTAACAAAATTAATAGTAAAAATTATTTACTATGGTTAAGGTAAATTTTTTTTAGGTGGTTATACTAAAAATATAGTGGTTGAAGTGACATAAAAACACATCTAAAATATATTTCATGGCCATATTTAAACCTTTTAATGTATAATTCTCGATATTAATCCATTTTGGACCATTGTGGAATTTGAAAACATTGTTAAACCTTTTTATTTTTAAGATTTACATTTGTTGCACTTACCTCACTAATAAAAGGCCACACCCTCACCTCTCTTATTCACACCTTCAAACCATTTTAGATCAGCCAATACCAGACCTAATTACTTTCCAAAATCTAACCCTCATCATATTTTTTATCATAAATCTATTTTAGTTATACTTTATTTATAATTCTAAATATGTGGGCCATGAAGATGTAAACTTCCTAACTACGTGTTTTAGTTTTATTTATTATTCCAACCATTTATAATATTATAAATTTCTATTTCTATAATGACACCATTATCAACCATATACTGAAAATTTTATATATTAAGGTCATTAACTATTTCTATTTCCTCTTCCCTTAAAAATGAAATGAAAATATTTCTCATTTGTATGGCGGACTACGGCCTCGCGAACTGATGTGACATGTTTTCCATCAAAACTCATTCACGGTTGGGATTGATGATGGATAATATATATATATATAGATATATATATATATATTAAAAAAATATTACTCTTGAGTAATTATATAATATGTACCATTTTTACGTTCCATTCCATTGGGGATATGATAATGTTGCTCATGTGTATGGAAGGCTACCACCATGTGAAGTAATGTGATTAATTTTTCACTAATATTTTACATAGAAGGTAATAGTGATAAATTTAATTAATTTATTTGATATAAATTACATAATTGTGATATTCATTCCATATTTATCTTTCAAAAATGATAATATATCATATTTGTTGTTCTATTTTCACTCACTAAATGATGATAACATAATTCCTATACATGTGTAATATTACCTTCACAAAGTGATGTAACTCTATTTTCATCAAAACATCACATGTATGATATATATAAGAAAATTTAAATTTATAATATGTTATTAATGATATTATGATATTTTTTGGATAGATAAATATTACTTACCTCATTTTAATAATAATCCTTGAAAATGGAAATGTTACTCATGCGTACAAAAAACCTACCGTTTCTATGATCGTAACATACTTCATTTATAAAAACAATCATTCATGATTGTCTATAAAATTATAATTTAAGTGTAAATATGATATTTATTTCATGATAATTATTCTAGATATTTTTAAATAATTACCTCTTATAGAAATATTCAACCTATCAATGTCATTTGTGACACATAACTCAAATATCATTAAAACTCCCAATGTAAAAATAATTGATTAAGTAATTATATATAAAATATTAATAAGTTAAATTAAATGAATAAAAAACATGAAAAAATTTCCTATGAAATTAATTATTTAACATTTTCTTACTATTCAGTATGAGGGGGAATGTATGTGACGTGTCAGACTCAAGGTAAGGGAATTCATCTCAATTTCTCTTCATTGACCCATATTGTAATGTTATCCACAAAATTTATTTTATATCATGTATATATTATCAATTTTACATGTAATATCATGATTAACTAGTAATTAATGGTCTTTTATTTTTAAATTTAAAATATTTCATCCGTGGTGATTTGACATCAAAGTTACCAAGTTGTAAAGAATTTCAAAACTCAATTTACTTTCATTGGTTTATATTACATATTGTTTTCCTTTAAAATTATAATATTATATATATAATGAGTTTTTGAAATATTATGTTGTATCTCCAATTTTTATATATATATTTAGATTTGATACACAAAATCTATTAGATGACTAATTCTTACTTCAACCTTATGATCAGTGTAAGGGAATTCATCTCAATTTCACTTTATAGATGCATATTGAAATGTTATGCACTTAATTTATTTTATATGGTGAATATAATTTCCCTTTTACATTTAATACCAATAATAGTTAATAAATAATGTTATTTAATATTATAATTCATATTTATTTCATCCAAGGGGGATTTACTTGAAAATTTCCATGTGGAGAAAAAATTAATAACTCAGGTTTTTTGATTAGGTTATATTACTTTTTCAATGTATTTGACATTATAATATTATTTGGGTACACTCATTATACTATATTATGTCTTATTTACACTTTTTATTTGTATTTTAATTTGATACAAATAATTTCTTCATTTATTAATTCTCACATTAATGTTATGATCTTTGTAAGGGTTTATTTAAAAATATTATTTTAATCAGTATTGTTTATAAAATAATTTCCATTGAAGTAAATTATTTAATAATTTTCTAATAAAACACTTTCATATTATCATACTCTCTTTATTCATGAATTTTGCAAGTAATACTTCCAATTTTACACTATTTGGTAGATAAAAATATTGAGAATTGTTTTAGTAAAATCTAACTTCATTTGTCTTTTTAGTCAAAAATCCTCTCTCTAAAACCATGGTTTCTAAAAATGAATTCAATTTTTTTTAATAGTACTAAAATTTATTTATAAAATATTTTTTTCCATGTTTATATTTTTTAAAGATGATTTTAAAGGGATATTCTTTTCATTTTCTGAATAATGCATGTTCCAATTTTACCAAAAAAGTGATTTGAATTATTGTTTTAACATGTACGATATGTAATAGACTTTATCCTATCCTAAACACTCAATTTTTTAAATAATCCTTAATATGTTTCAAAGGTTATTTTATAATAAAATTATTTTTAATATTTTTTTTGAACCATTAGTCTAAAAAAAATGACATGTATAATTTCCTTAAAAAAAATTTTAAAAGACTTTTCATGGTGTTTCTATTAATCAACGACATCAACACTTTATTTTACATAAACATCATTATGGATATGTTGTATTTATACCATAATTTTTCTTTAATTTTATAGTTTATGATTGTTTTGAAAAAGGATATTTTTTGAAATTAAATTCCTTTATCCATTTTTTGTATTCATTAACAATACCATGAAATATCAACTTTACTATGATCATTGGAAATTATATTTCCCTTAAATATCCATATTATTTATAATTGATATGGTTAATGCATACACATTATATAATTTCTAGATACGATGTTCTGAGATGATTTTTATTTGTTTATCTAAGGAAATATTCGTAAATATATATTCTATACTCAATACGAATATTTTATGATAAGGAAAATTATTCATAAATTCAATAAATTATTATATATATGTGGAATTATTTGGATATTCAATGATAGGTAGGACTTGGAATTATGTATCCCCTCGATGCATTGGTACTCTCATGAGGAAGATAAATATACTAGAATAAAATGGGTTTCTTATTATAGATCAAATTGTCTTGTGAAAGGTATTGACAGTAGAGGTATCATAGTTCTAAAAACATGAAATCAAATAATTAATCATCTCCATTATTCATATTTTAGTTATTATTATTATCCATGATATTTTTATAATGATATTATCTATGGAATCATTTCATTCACTGATTATTAATTAAATAGAATATGTCATGAATTATTTAACTATACATATTTATAATGCCTTATCTATTCATAATAGTAAATTTATTGATTAAATGCCATCTATTTTCAGTTATTTATCTTTCCACATTTATTTTTTTGTACCCTATCTTGGTATTATTATTATTTAAATGTAATGGTTTTTCAATTATTTATCATTCATGTTTATTATTCTTATAAATTCATGATATCTAGTATTGTACTTAACCCATACTGAGCATTTGAGCTCACCCTTTTTTTTTGTTCATAAGAATCCATGAAGTATACTAAGAATAATATGAAATGGTATTATAGAGGGAATAATGTTATTTAGTAAAAAATTAATGGTTTAATTTTTGTTTTTATATGTCATATGGGGATTAGGTACTTGTCTAGTATACCAAAAATACTATGTTATTTAGTCCTTCATGATGAAATTCCTTGTATCTTATTCCAAAGTAATATTAGGAACCACTAGCTTCGGGCTACTGGATTTGGGGTTTCTATTGTTGGTATTGTAGGATGTAACAATTGGGCCCTAGTGACAACACTTACACCCCCGCCTTAACATGGTCATCGGGTCCTAGCCCACTAGGTACCACCAGTTTCCCCGTAGACACGTGGTCCCTACCCTGGGACCCACCCACATGCCCGAAAAGGTCATATGACTAATGATTGTCTCCATAGGCCAACACATGTCCTCTCCAGTGTGCTTTTTCCTCACTCAAACACATACTAAGAAACATCCCAAAAGGTCACCCATCCTGATCACTATTCCAAGACAAGCACGCTTAACTGTGGAGTTTTAATCAGGCATGCTCCCAAAAAGGAAGGTGCACCTTGTTGACATGATTCATATCATTTATTCATTTAAACCTTTGTCATTTTGGGGTGCTACATTCACCCCCCATTAGAGCACAATGTCCTCATTGTGGGACCTACATCTCAACCTAGGTAGTGCACCGCACTTAAGGTTGGGTACCACCTCTGATACCAAACGTAACAACTGGGCCCCAATGATAGCACAGACACCCTCGCGTTAACATGTTCTTTAGGTCCTTGCCCGCCAGGTACCACCAGTTTCCCCGCAGACACGTGGTCCCCACCCTAGGGCCCACCCACGTGCCCAAACGAGTCATCTGACTAATGATTATCCCCATAGGCCAACACATGTTCTTTCTAGTGTGCTTTTTCCTCACTCACACACACCCTATGAAACTTCCCAAAATGTCACTCATCATGATCACTATTCTAGGCCAAGCATGTTTAACTGTGGAGTTTTAATCAGGAAAGCTTCCAAAAAGGAAGGTGCACCTTGTTGACATGAGTCATGTCATTTAGTCATTTAAACCTTTATCATTTTGGGGTGTTCAGTTCACCCCCCCCCCCCCTGTAAGAGCACAACGTCCTGGTTTTGATCCCTACATCTCAACCTAGGCAGTGCACCACACTTAAGGTTGGGTACCACCTCTAATACCAAATGTAACAACTAGGCACCAATGACAGAACTAACACCCCCGCCTTAACATGGTCGTTGGGTCCCCACCCTGGGGGCCACCCACGTGCCCGGACGCTTCATCTAACTAATGATTGTACCCATAAGACAACACATGTTCTTTACAGTGTGTTTTGTCCACAATCACACACACACTAGGAATCTTCTCAAAAGGTCACCCATCCTGATCACTACTCTAGATCAAGCATGATTAACTGTAGAGTTTTAATCTGGCAGGCTCTCGAAAAGGAAGGTGTGCCATGTTAACATGATTCATATCATTTAGTCATTTAATGCTTTATTTAAACTAATGTTTTACATATGATGTTTACTATAAACCATGGGAACTAGATTTAGGATAACATAGATTACATATCATAACACTATGATAGGTATTGATGATAAGTATAGAAGAACTTATTAAAGCCTTGATAAGGGAAAAATTATATGTTTTATTAGAAATAAATCCATTTCTGGAAATTATAAGTGTATTTGGTTCTAGAACAATTGTTCTTATGGGTAATAACTCTAAAAAGGGAACATTTGGATTGACTCGATGTTCACCTAGTGTACACCAACGGACATTACTAAACACCTAGTTTGACACTCCTGGGGATATTCTTAGGATAATTCACATTTCATTTATTAACTATTATGGGGGATTTGAATAGTTGATGGCACTTACTAACCTAGGATAAACCTAATTCATCATATATTTAAAAAAGTTCTAATTATTTAAATATCATATAAGTGATTATATGGTTTTTCCACTATGATTATTATTTCTCACACTATGGTTTTTCAACTTAGTCACTGGCTAGAACATTAAGAAATCATACATGAATGATAATATAGTGACTATGAGAAACCAAATGGGATTATGATAGGAGTGAAAGATATTGTGATTATTCCAAATCAATTATCCTAGAATATTATTTACAATGTATACCATATCCAACTCTCAGACTCACCAATGAAGAGAAGGATTGAGTTTTCTAATATATCAAGTGGAGGAGACCATAGTATAAATTATGATATATTTTTATCATTTGAGAAATATAAAAAGAGACACCCATGAATGTATCTCAATGGAATGGGAAAATTATTTTAATATGGAAAAGAAGAGAATAAAGTAATGAATATCCAAGAAAATATGAATTGTATGATGGAACGAGATAAATCTCATCCTAGGGGTCCATTTTTTGATCATTTTATTTATTTTGAAGAATATTGGAAATATCTGAGTCAATACCACCATATAAAGGTTTACCCCTAGGACAAGGAATAACTAATATTGAAATAAAACGTTTGAGGTATTTATGTATTGGGAATCAACAATTAAATTTTTGAAGTATTTTCCCCCATAGTGTTTTTTATAAGAATAATTTAACATCTAAGTACTATGTTAAATTGAATAATCATATATTTATTCATTAATATAAGAGTTATGGTTATAATTATCAGTTTATGAGTTTAAGGTGGATCATAAGTTCAAAGTATTAAACACCCATTTTGAAAATTTTGTTGGTAGGAATGTAAAATGGTTAAGGATATTTCTAGAAACATTTATGGGAATACAACTTGATGGTTTAGTATATCAAAAATTTATTTTTAATGACTCATATTTTTCATGTATTTGTTTAGATATTGTATGGATTATTTTTGAGACCAGGTGCTGAGACGGCATGCGATTCCAAGGCCCGGTGTCCACAGAATAAATGTTTCAAATATATTAAATATATTAAATTGTATGTGTTCATAGGTTTCCTAAAAAATAGAAATAACATATAAATAGGGGTAGAATCAAAAAATTTAGGGCACCATTGAGTTTAGAAGGTGTTTTTCCCTATGTGTAAAAAAACCATGTTCGGATTGTGTAATTTGTAGAAAAGTTGTTAAGGGTATAAAATGAATGAATTTATTAATTAATTTACTTTATTTTATTTCATTAATGCAGAAACCTAACTTCTTATATAAAAAAATGACTATGGGGAATTCCTAGGTTTACCTGCTAAAACATAGAGATCCAAAGGATGGTTGGAGTGTTGTTGAACATGATTCTGTTGGTGTATGGCGACCGAATCGGAGATCAAGGATCAATGTGAGATGAATTTAGAGAATCTTACCAATGATCATGGAATAAATCTTTCTTCATCAGTGGTCAATCTGAATAGAGGTAGAATGTTTTTTTATTTGGATTTCTTTCCCCTTTTATATTTCTATGATGAACATGGACCAATCAACCAACAGATTGATCCGTAAATCCATCATTTATAGAATGTGACTTATTAAAGGGATTGTATTGGGAGAATTTCTTTATGATATTTGATTATTCATTATCATTATAACATTTAAGTATCAAGGATAACACAAACATAGTCCTAGGTTTGTTCCTCATTTTGGTGGTTGTGCATTTATTCCATTTTTCTTCATTCATCATGGGAGTTCTTCATTTTCACTGTGGTTCAAAATCCATTGATAAATCATTCTTTGCACCTCCATTTCTTAGTGAAATGATTTGATATTGTAGATCTTGGATCAGCATGACATGATGGTGGTGTAGTGATGTATGTTGTGGTGGATCATATGGTTTTGGATACCCGATTTCTTGTTCTTTAGTGTGAAACAATGAATGATGAGTGAGGTTGTATTATGAATGAATCGAAGGGATGGAATTCATAAAATGGTCTCAGATAGGTTCAACCATGGAAGATCCACTATTTTCATCAAGAACATGTTCGGACCAATTTGGATGGATAAGGAAAGAAGAAGAGTTTGTCGTTACAGAGTGTTGTATTTTGTTGTCAAAGAAGCTAAATCAATTCACTTTGTAAAGGGCTTGTAAACCAGAAGATGATTTACTGATATGTATTTCTCAAATATCATAATTCATGAGAACTTGTGATGCAAGCCTTATGAAGGAAATGGGGATAAATTATGATGTTAGTCATATATAGTTTTGATTGGAAGCAATGATGCTGCTGGAAAAAGGGAAGGTTCGGTACATTCCATTGTAATTCTGACAATGCTAAATCCGGTCTATCAAATGATATATATCACGATAGTGGAGTTTGTGATGAAAGCTAAAGAATGGTTATGAGAAGCAGTGAAGAGAGAAATGACAAAGTAATGGACAATCTGGAGGCGGCACAAAAGCACAGTTTAAGGTGGCACTATTTTCCAGTGTTTGCCAAATTTTAGGGCCTGAAAATCATGAGTTGAAGATGTGTTTTTAGAAATGGATGTTGCACACAAAATTGAAGATGGTTTATATTTTTTCATGCAAGGAATGATTCAAGGTCAGAACATCTAAAAATGACAAATGCATGAAGTGCATGAAAAAATGGGTCGAGTGCACGGAAAAAAAATGAAGGCCACGTGAAATAATATCGGGATGCACGAAAAATCAGCAGGATGCGCTAAAAATAAAAAGGTTACGTGAAATATTTGTGGGATGCGCGAAATATCAGCGGGATGTGCGAAATATCTACAGGATGCACGAAAAAGATAGTTGTGCATGAAATATCAATGTGCTGCACAAAAAAATGAAGGTTGTGCGAAATATTGGCATGATGCGCAAAATATAGGAATGATGTTTTTTGTGAAAAAGGTGTTTTGAGATCTGAAGCTCGAAAATTGGAAAAGGCATGAGGTGGTCAAAATATTGGACCATTTCACAAAATATGATGTTGCGTGAAAGAGTTTTTATGCCCACGAAGGGGGTTTTACGCGCGGATTAGTTTTTTTGCACAGATTTTAAAAGGCCTATAAATATGAGGTGACTCCCTCTCATTGTGTGTGGCTCAACACTTAGAAGAAATTCTGAGCTCTGGTGCATGTAAAATTTTACGCTAAGTGAGTTGCACGAAAATAAATAGATTTGTGTGAAAAGTGGAAGGGTGCGTGAAAAAGTGGAAATCTGCACGAAAAGTGGAAAGTTGCACAGAAAAAATTCAGTTGCCCGAAAAAGGTTTTTTGTGCCAAAAGGGAATTTTTACTTGTAAGCCATTTGAATTGCACGCAAGAAACCCTAAAGGCTGCGTGAAAAATTTGGGGTCTTTGCACATATTCAGTTGTGCTCATGGAAGTTATTACCAGCTTCTGGGTAGGAAAGTGAATATTTTTACTTCAAAGAATACAATTGTTCTATTGTAAAGATGCATTAAAATACTACAATTCCCTATTTTTTCTAAGAGAGTGCACACGTGCTTGTGAATTGTTTTACAAGTGCTACACAAGTGTAAGGGTATATCCTACTCATTGTATTCCACATCAAAGGATGGTTTTATGGTGGATTGTGTGGTACCGTATTGTTTCCATACCATTCCAAGGACGTAACTACTCTTGTTGAGTATTGAACCTTGTAATTATTTTGTTCCTGTGGTTGTTTGTGTTTAGCATGGAAGAAACTCTTTAACAGGAGGCGAATGTTGTTTCAAAAAGAAGGAAACATAAAAAGAAAATATATCATTGATTTACCCCCTCCCCTCTCAGTGATACTTGGATCCTGACTGGGAACTTCAGAACAAAGCTGAATTATGAGGTGATGGTGGTGCGCACATGCGTGGAAAGAAGAAACATTGTTTCTAAAAAAACATGGACCACAAGGTGGGTAATCCTAGAATACATGTCGGGCGGGTCCCTCCTATCAGTGAATAGGGTTTCAAGAGAATTTTAAAGATGACATGGTGTGTAACCTCTCCTCAGTGGTTGTCCATGTACCTCAGAAGATACAAGGACATAGGTTGGAGTACACGAGTAGCAGCACACACTGTACTTTTAAACGAACAGATACTGGACCAAAAGTACATCGGCTAAGCTGTTTACTAGTACACGGGAAGCATCACACCATATAATTCCACACAGACATGGACACTACCTATTTACATGGGAAAGACTTGGGGTCAAAGGGATGCATTGTGTACCCCTATTACACATTTTGTACTCCTTAAAAGTTGTATTGAATCCCTTTTCCTCTCTATTTTGAATAGGTTTTATTAGGGTGCATTCCTCATATCCTATCCTAAAGGGTTAATATGGAATCACCTCCTACACACAAGGCTATGATCCCTTCAGTATGACTTCTTGGATAGAGTTGTTGGAATCCTTCCATGATAGCCGAAGTGAGATCATCTATTCATCTTTGTTCCCAATGTGTTGTTCTTAGTATCATCATGACCAACACTACACGATCACTTATTCTCTACTTAGCAGGTTAATCCATATTGAGTTTTGGTATACCCCATGGCCTTGAGTCATCTATGTATCACATATCCTTGGACATTCATAATGTACTTCTAATGGTGTGACCAAACGAGCACTACCAATCGGATGGATGTCATCAATGCTATCAGACTCATGGAGTGTGTTCTCTTGGATGAGTGTTATGTGAAACCATCCAATTGGAATCCTAGGATGGTATTATAGTTGTGACTTTACCTCTAGATTGTTTATCTTTGTTGGTTATATATAGATATTCTTGTTATATGTGTTATAGAAATATACCTATATAGTAATGAATATTTGTTTTTTGTGCATTGTGGTTTTGGGGTGACCTGATGGGTATTGTTATACTCACCCATGCACGATCTTTTCCCACATGTGTCGTGTCTTTTGCAGATGATCAACCATTTGACAGAGTCAAAGATGGACTAGTACTAGATAGTGTTTAGTTAGACTGGATAGATCAAGGTGTGTTCCAATGATATCTTTACAGCATTCCCTAGTATTACTTTCAGGTTGGACTTGTTTTCAGACAATTTTTGGTGGGCTTTTATTTGGTCCTGTTTATATTATTTTAATTTTGTCGTACTCTGGTTTTGAGATTTAGATATATTGTTTTTATATTTCAGCATTTTGTGGGATTTTAGATGTGTGTGTGTGCACATGTACTTAGGTTAAGGCCACCCATGTTAGTGATATTCCTACCTAGAAATAGTCTCCATCCCCTTTCATATTGGAAGCATCTTGGGGAGTCATGTCACCATCCCCATTGGATGGATTATGACATTCTTTAAGTAAAAATGAATTTACATATTGGAGTTATGATTATTGGTATTGGAAATATTTATTCATTATATAATATTTGATGTTTTAGTAATAATGGTTCATCACTATTTGGGAACATTTTAGTAATTATATTAAGATAGGTTTGGAAAAGGTAAAAATCGTAGCGTTTAGAGAAGGTTGCAAGGATTGAAACAACAACTGAAGGGTGATAATTGTTTATTGCCTACCACTAGACTATGTTACTTTCTTGTTAATATGTCATTATTTTTAATTAAAATATTTTATGGATAAATATTAATGATGAACCAGTAGTGTCACTATTGAGTTTATATATTAATGTATTATATTTAATAACATGTGATAACCATATTGTTTTTTGAAAATAGGTAGAGATAGATGGAATGACTTGTCACTCTGTTATGAATATTTCAATCTTTTAAAAGATAATGTTCTTGATTTATAAATAAACAATTCATTATTGGATATTCAATTCTTTGATTAAGTGATAACTTGAAAATTGATCGAAGTGCAACCAAAGGATGAGATTTTGTTTATTAAATAGAAACATATCAACTAATTAATTTTTAGGGATGACTAGTCACTATATTGAGAATTATTCACATGTGCATCCCCTACCTTCTCCACTACCACCCCCATTTCCTAGTTTTCTTAAAGTTTCACTAGTAGCTAAGTCACCTGATCTGGTACCACAAGGTGGTACGTTTCCCTCAACCTAAACCTATAGGCCTTATCATCCTGGTTTAGGGCCGTATTTGAAGAGATATCCAGCTACACCCAATCACTTTTTTCAAAGGTGGATAGTGCACCCACTCCACCAACCATGGTAGGTGGCCGCCATGGGACAAGTCCATGGTAGGTGGGGGATTGGTGGGAGTTGTGTCAAAATTGAAACATCCCACCATGGCTATTTAAGGAGGTCCAAGCGATCTTCCAACAGATTAGATTCGAACTAAGAGAGATCTAATTTCATAAGAGAGCCTTGAGAGCTCCACGTATGAGAAAAAAAAGGAGGTGTGTGGGAGGGGTATATTTTAACCTTTATTCATGGTGAAATAATGCTTCTTCTTACTCCATTAATCTCTCTTCATGATCAATGAATCACTATAGTGGTATCAGATGAGGTTCTGGTGAATCTACGACAAGAAGTAGAGATTTTCCAATGATCGGAAAATTCATGTTGACCAGAATTATGTTTTGAAGATATATTTCGAAATCTCATGTTGAGTTGATTCTAAAGATTCAAGAAACATTGAAAATAGAGCCTAAAATAGCTCCCTAGGCTAAGTCAAATTTTGGTCAATGTTTAGGTACTATAGTACCCCCTTGCCAGAGAAGTATGTATTGTCCTAGCACTGGTGAATTTTTCAGTGAGATTCTAGCAGCTGCTCCAGCACACTACATCAGTATCAATTCATCACCAAATCATCATATGATATTAGGTGTTGATACTGATTTGGTCATATATTGATCAATCGGTGTCTGGTTTCGATGATCCAAGAGTCGATTACACCATTCTCGACTGTTCCTAACACAACAGTGAGCTCCATTTTTTCAGATTATGCTCCAATTTTTCAGAAATATATGTACATGGAGATTCCATCCACAGGAGGTGGTCGAGGGTCCAAAACCAGATGCCAAATCCAAAGAAAATCTATAGATATCATGATATCAGCATAGAAATGCTACCATTGTTGAATAATTGGTCACATGATAAAGTACCATCAACGGTTTCTATAAGAAAATGGAAAAAGTGGCAATCAAAAAAGAAGAAATGGAGATGTGCATGTGATAATCTATAGGGAAATCACGCTTTTCTCCAAAGACAAAGAATATAAATTCTTTTATACATCATTCCAAGACATAGAATGGGTGGTCAATACGGAAGCATCGTACCATGTCACCCCGCATCATGAGTATTTCGTGACTTATCAATCTAGTGACTTTGGTACAGTCAATATAGGAAATACTAGTTCGGAAGAGGTTGTTGGAATGGGTGATATCCAAGTCAAGATGAACATTGGATACATAATCATACTGAAGGATGTTCGGCACATTTCACACCTTCGAATAAACCTATTATCAGGTATAGCCTTTGATCAACGAGGCAATGACAATATCTTCATCAATGGAGAATGGATGATGATGAAAGGATCTATCATCATCGCTTGAGGAAACATATGCGGTACGTTATACAAAACTCAAGTGAAGATATGTGTAGACAACCTCAATACAGTGGAAGGAGAGATATCATACAATATGTGTCATAGGATAATTGGCCACATGAGTGAAAGATATTTATTTACCCTGATAAAGAAGAATTATGTCAATATTAATAGGGATGAATCACTTGTTCCATGTAAATACTACTTTTATGGGAAGAAACATAGAGTATCATTCAATACTACTTCATCAATGAGATTAGATTTGCTGGATCTGGTTCACTTTTACGTATGTGGACCCATGGAGGTGGATTCCCTCAGAGGTAAAAAATATTTCATATCCTTCATCGATGATGCATCTCGAAGGGAGTGAGCGTTATTCTTATAGAATAAGGACCAAGTAAGGGAAAACTTCAAGATATTTCATGCCATGTTAGAGGATTAAATTGGAATGAAGTTGAAGTATCTTCATTTAGACAATGGATGAGAGTACACATCTAGGGAATTTGATGTCTATTGTAGGATTCAAGGCATCTGACATGAGAAGAAAGTCTTACGCACCCCAGAACACAACAGAGTTGCATAATGGATGAACAGAACCATCATATATTTCATGCCATGTTAGAGAATTAAATTGGAATGAAGTTGAAGTATCTTCATTTAGACAATGGATGAGAGTACACATCTAGGGAATTTGATGTCTATTGTAGGATTCAAGGCATCTGACATGAGAAGAAAGTCTTACGCACCCCACAAAACAACAGAGTTTCATAATGGATGAATAGAACCATCATGGAGAAGTTCATAATCATGGTGATTTTGTCTAAGCTCCCTAATCAATTTTTGGGGGAAACTATTTAGGTTTCATGCTACCTCATCAATTGATCATTGTTGGTCCCATTGAATTTTGATATTCCATAGATGAGATAGTCTGGTAAACATCCCTCTTACTCTCATTTATGAGTATTTGGATGTTTGGAATTTTCACATGTATCCAAGGAGCTCATGTAAAAGTTATATGGAAGATCTACTCCATGCATCTTCATCTACTATGGAGATGAGGAGTTCTGATACAAGCTTTGGGACCCAAAGGAGAAGAAGGTGATCACAAGTATAAATGTTTTGTTCCATGAGAACCAAATGATAGGGGACATTCAAAATCCTATAATGACTCAAAGGGAAAGTGTCAAAGAATAAATTCATGATCCCACACTTGTATCATCACCACTTGTCAATGAGGAGGAGGTGCAAGAAGACTCATCAATAGCAAACCAAGAGGTAGTGGAGGAGGATATTGAGCAGGGGGAGACTCAATTCTCTCTATAAGATGTTGAAAAACCATCACAAGATCCAGTTGATGTTGTGTCATGACCCGTCCCTTGGGGCCCAGACCTGACTACCCCAATCCCGCCTTCCATAGTCCAGGGGTTGGTGACTAGCACCTGAAGGATTTTCCCAAACAGGGAAGGCATTACCTTAGAGATCTGTATGCACTCAAAAAGGGTAAATGAAGTAAAAAACCCAAAAAATTAAGATACAACCATGAGAGTAAAGTACAAACACAAGAGTAAAGTACAACCACAATTACAACTATAAACGTAAAATAATGGGCTGGAATACAAGCCCTATAAACTGAAGGAAAGTAAACAGTTGTCGCATATTCCCTGGAGATCTACCTATAGGGTATTAGATATAAGTATGAAGTCGAAGAAGATGATCTTGACTTCTCCTATCACACCATGCTCCATTAAGTCCAGAACCTCCAAATTCTACCTTAGAGTGTCAGTAGTCTACATCAGACACACACGTGTGGGTGGAGCCCATGAAGGTGTGAGTATAACAACTCAGTAGGGGACCCCAAGACCCCCAAAGGTCTCTCGGTAATCCATAAAGGAATAAAACACAAGAAATACCAATATTACAAGGAAGATATAAATCATGAAGCACAAAACAAAAGAGATGGGTCACTCTAATGGTGTAACTACAAGGTTACTGGGATATGGATGAGTAGTCATAAATCCAGATCATCCTATCCATAGTAACTCTACTACTAACCTGTATAGGTCACTGTATGATGACCTGTATTGGTCACTATATGCTGACCCATATTGGTTGCTGGTGTTGACCTGTATTTGTTGCTAGATGTTGACCCGTATTGGTCGCTTGTGATGACCCATATTGGTCGCTGGTGCGGACCCGTATTGTTCACCGGTGCTGACCCGCCTTGGTCACTACTGCAGAGGTAGGGATGATTAGTCATACAGTTAGATCATCCCACTCCGGAGTTTCTGATGTTGACCTGCATTGGTCGCTCTTCTTCCTCGTGTCGCAGTCAGCCACTGGATTCCAGTACGAAGCATGCCTGATCTCCAGAAGACTTTGTTCCTCAAGCTAGCAGTGCTTTTTCAACCAGTACGAATTCTTACAAAAATCATACCCAAAGAACCACTCCATCGTAGGGCTCCCAATGTGACATACGGCTCGTCGATCGTACACTCGGTCTGTGAGATATGGGAACTTTTGTAAAAAGGACCCGGTTGGATTCAAGTTAGATCCAACCCAGGTCACATAACAAACTCTATCAAAACTCACTTAGAGTATCGCCATAGGATCGCCTTGTCACAAGGGTCCATATGTCAGAGATGGTGCATCGATCAGATGCTCAGTCTGCTAGTTACACACCTTTCCGTGAAACGGGAGTGATCGCACCACGATCCGGCCCAGCTCGGTCGGGCCCGCTAGAATATTCCAAAGGGAACACTTCCCAAAAGGGGTCCCAACGCCACTAACAGTGTGTCAAACGAACACATGGTTTGTCGGTTACGATCGTTCCTTTATTCAGGGGCCGGTTGGGTCTGGGCCTGGTCCATCTCGGTTAGGTCAGCCCGATGTAACGGGTCCTGAGGTCTACCTAACCCCGCTTGGGTCTATCCCGTTAAGGGTTAGCCCAGTTCCACTAGGTCCGGCCAGTCGGGGTCGGCCTGACTGGTTCGCGTGCCCGGGTTGCGGTTGGTCCGGCCCACCGGGTAGGGCTTGGCCCACCCGCGCTAGCCCACTCGGCTGAGCGTCTGACTCGGTCCATTGGGTCGCGGGTCCAGCCCGGTCCACCTTTAGGTGGATGCTTTACCCAGCTATCCTCATGGATGTGGTACGGTTTCATCCGGCGCGACGCGGGGTCCGCGTCGCCCCCTCTTGTTGCGGCCCGTCGGCCGCGGCTGCTGCCGGCGCCGATGCCTACGAGCGTCGCCCATCTCTCGCACGTCCAGCTCGGGTCGGCCACCCTTAACCACTGTGGCGCACGACATGATGCCACCTTCCACCGCCTGTGGCCGATTTCCGTGGGTCTCCTCTGGCCACCGCCGACATGGCGCGCTGGTTGTTGTTTCCACAGGCCACCAGAATGCCACCGTCATTTCACGGTCCTCAAATTCCATGCCACCGCATTCATTTCTCCACTATGAAGAACGCACCAAGGACAAGTTTAGCATAAGTGTAGGGCCTTGTTGGTTTCGGCCCGCACCCTCTGCGTTATAATTTTAAAGATGAGGGAAAAAATAATAATAACAAAAGGAAGAAAAATCCACAAGTTTAAGATCCCGCAATAACCCTCTACGTGATTAGACGAGATGCATCTCAACCCCTTAGTTGGTTGTTCTGAGTTCATTATATTTTTCATGAATGGGAAGAGATGAAACATCAAATCACATAACCACTACCTCTTATGACATCCGTTGTTGCACGTTCGTCCTCGAGGGTTTACGGAATTGACGATGCTTCCCGGTTCTGACCTTCGAAAGGCATTCTTCATCATTCGTCATTCTTCACTGGGGTGGAAATGCATCATAGATTTTCTTGAGAATCCCCAAAATCCTTCTTCCATATTTTTCCCGAAATGTTGAATTATTTATAGAACCATGCTGCAGTGTTTCCATAATGATGTGACGTCGCATCGTTACGCTATTTCATTTATGAAACAGCATCGTTGTTTTGCCCCATTAAATTCACTGTTACTTTGCATAATGTGGGTCATCCATGTGCTTCATTAAAGTTTCTCATCGGTGCATCATCGCTGCCCTGCAGCATCACCGTCCGACATGCAACGGAGAGAAAATAATAAAATAATTATTTTATTTTTTTTATTTTTTTCACGAAAATTACAAAGATTGACTTTTCTGCTCGGCCCTCGCTGGCCGAAGTTAAGTCATTTCTAGGAAAATCCCGGCATTCCAGATTCAACAGTACCCTTAGATTTTTAATCTGAGCACTGATTCAAAATATAGAAAACGCTACTCACGCCTTTACTGAACGTACCTTACAAAAAGTTCAGATATTCATTTCAGGCACACCATGCCTCGGAATCATGTGCCGTCAATTTTCACAGACTCCTAAATATCCCAAATAAATTTAAAAAAAATACATGGAATTTTTGGGTATTTATATTCTCCCCACCTTAGGGATTTACGTACCCAAAATCCAAACAAGGCTACACAAACAAAGAGGGGTATTTGGCACACATATGAGCCTCTCTCTCCCATGTGCTCTCCTAGAGATTCTCGTGCGGCCAATGAACTCTCACTATAGGAGTCAACTGCCCAAGAAGAACCCGCTCTTGTCAATCCTCTATCTCCACTAGGAACTCCGCAAAAGTCACCTCATCATCAATCTCCAGCTCACCATGGTCGATAACGTGGGATGGGTCATGCATGTATCTCTTAAGTTGGGATACGTGGAAAACGTCATGCATCCTCTCCAACTACGGTGGCAGTGTCAAGAAGTACGCCACCTTGAAAATCCTCCGATGTATTAGGAATGGTCCAATAATCCTTGGTGAATGTTTTTCACCTCGGCCAAATATCCATCGTCCCCATCGAGGGGAGACTCAAAAGAATACGTGGTCCCCCTCCTAGAACTCTAGTGGTCTCTATCACCTATCAGCATAGGACTTATGTCAGATCTATGCAGTCTTCCTCAGCTCTCGGATGACCTGCACCTTCCCAGGGGTAGCATGTACCATCTCTGGGTCCATGAGTTCTGGCTCTCCTGGATCCGTCCAGAACAAGGGTGATCTGCACGGTCATCCATACAATGCCTCAAAAAGGGTCATACCAATGGTGGAGTGATATCTGTTGTTGTACATAAACTCCACCAAGGGTAGGTGGTCCTCCCAACTACGACCAAAATCTAGGACACATGCACGAAGTATGACCTCCATGGTCTGGATGGTCCTCTCACTCTAACCATTTTTCTATGGGTGAAAAGTTGTGCTCAAGCGAGGCTGAGTTCCAAAGGCCTCCTACAATCCTTTCCACAATCAGGATATAAAGCGTGCGTCATGGTCTGAGACTATCGTTGAAGGCACCCTATGAAGTCACACGATATCCTAAATGTAGGGACATCCCAAGCTCTCTACCAAACCCTTATCTCGAATAGCAAGGAAGTGGGGAAAGTTGGTGAGTCAGTCAATGATCATCCAGATGGTATCGTGCCCTCTGGACGTATGTGGTAACCCTATCACAAAGTCCATCGATATCCCCTCCCACTTCCACTCTAGAATCTCGATGGGTTGGGTCAAGCCTGCTAGTACCTGGTGCTCGGCCTTCACTTACTGGCAAGTGAGGTATTAGGATACAAGCTCCACCATAGGTTTCTTTATCCCTAGCCACGAGTACTAATGTCGTAGGTCCTGATACATCTCCATCATGCTTGTATGTACTACCAAGGGGGATGTATATAACTCCCTCAGTACCTCCTCTCATAGCACCACTGGTACAACTGTAAGTCTTATGAAAAGGATAGCATTCTCCCCGCCTTTAGAATATCTGTTAGGTGCATGGCCTGAGGATATCTAAGAACGTGTAGTCATCCAGCTATTTTCTTCGATTTGAACCTCCCTGAATCGATTAAGGAGTGGAGAGGAAACTACCATCGACTTGAGGTAGACTATCTCATTTCTATCCATGTAGGATATTTGAATCGATGCTAACTGCTATGAAACCTCATTCAGTATCTATGGACTCTATCTCTGACTAAGGGCATCTTCCACTACGTTTTCCTTCCCAAGAGTATAACCTATCTCAAATTTATAGTCCTGGAGGAACTCTAGCCAACTCCGCTATCTCAGATTTAGATCTTTCTATATGAATATATACTTGAGACTCTCGTGGTCTCAGTAAACAATGAACCACTCACCCATCTAGTAGTGTCGCCTCATATTTAGTGCAAAGACTACTACTGTGAACTCTAAGTCATGAGTTGCATAATTCTACTCATGAGGACTCATATGTTGTGATCCATAAGAAATCTATGCATCATCCTGTATCAGGACGCAACCTAGTCCGGTCCCTGATGCATCATAGTAAACTACATAATCAGTGCCCTCCTCTGGAAACCTCAGGAAGGTAATGTTGTTAAAGCTCTGTCTCATCTATTAAAAGCTCTACTGGCATGTCTCTAACCCCAAGAAGGATTTCCCCTTCTTCATCAAGGCATTCATAGGTGTTTCTACTCTGTATAAATTGAGTAAGAACCTCCGATAGTATCCAACTAATCCAAGGAAGCTCCACACCTTAGTAACACTCTTGGGTGGCTCCCAAGAAAGTACTTCCTCGATCTTCACTAGATCCACTGCATCTACAGCCTCTGAGATGATGTGTCCCAATAAGTGGACCATTCATATCCAGAACTCATACTTCTAGAGCATCCCATATAACTGGTTCCCTCACAGTGTGTCCATAACTATCCTCAAGTGTACATCGTGCTCTTCCTCGGACACTGAGTACACCAAGATGACATCAATGAAGACCACCACAAAACGATCGAGCTATGGCTGAAAGATCTCATTCATGAGCCCCATGAACAATTATGGAGAGTTGGTCATGCCTAAAGGAATCACCATGAACTCTTAATGGCCATATCGACATCTGAAGGTTGCCTTAAGTATGTCCTCGTCGCGTACCCTGAGCTAATGATAGCCTGATATGAGGTCTATCTTTGAGAACCACTTCGATTCTTTCAACTGATCAAAAAAATCATCAATCCTTAGTAGAGGATACTTTTTCTTCCTGGTCACCTAGTTTAGGTTCCGAAAGTCCATGAATAGCCTAAAACTTCTGTCTAACTTCTTAGCAAACAACTTTATGGATACTCATGGAGAAACACCGGACCTTACGAATACCTTCCTCTATAAGTCCTCCAACTTTACCCTCAGCTCCCGGAGCTCTACAGGAGTTATCCAATATGTAAGTGTAGATATTAGTGTCATTACTGGGTACAAGTCAATGCAGAAGTCTGCCTCTCTGTGAGGAGGTAGTCCTAGGACATCTTCTAGAAAGAAATCCTCATACTCATCCACCACTACTGGAAACTGTGGACTCACCTCATCAACCATGTCAAAGGTCATGCAAGCCAACTGATATGTAATTGGTTTCACCCTCCTGAGCGCAAGTCCATCTCGTGCTGCTCTGCTTTCCTTCTCACCAACAAAGGAAAACTAGCCTCCATCTGTACACGAACATCACACTGTACATCTTAAGCAGTCAATCTGTGCATGAACTGCTAATAGTTAGTCCATGCCTAGAATGACGTCGTAGCGATTCAACACCACTACTAAAAGATCACATATGAAACTCTCTCCTCTGATAATAAGATCACACTATCGGAACAAGTGTGTGACTACTGAATCTCCTCCCATAAGAGTATCAAAACATAAAGGTCGAGCAAAATGCTCAGTTGGAATCTCAGAGTCCTGAACTAAGTCTACGGCAGGGAAATAATTTATAGCACCTCTGTCGATAAGCACTACTGCTAAAGTGGAGAAGATATAAATTGTACCTCATATCATCATAGGGAAAAATGGATTGTGAGCCTCTATTGCCTGTAGTTGGGCCTGTCCTCATCAACCCACTCCCTGAGCTCATGGTAGACCACCTGGGGGTGGTTGTGGTAGTTCCGGGTGACCCTGACCACCTCTCGCTGCACATCCTTCTCCCCGACCTCATCCGCCACCTGACTGACACTCATGCTCCTGCCGCTACTGCTACCTCAGTGGCTCCTCCACCGTCTGTCAATCATCTATGCGGGGTGTCAGATGGTCATGAGCTTTGTGACCCTGTCCCCCATAGGAAAAACAAATCATGCCTTGCTGGTGGCTCCCACGGCCTCTCAAGCCTCGCACCAATGACCCTGCATCCCGAGGTCACCATCCAGAAGGTCTAGATCACTTGGGATTTTTCTTCGTCTGTCTACTTCCATCTGTAGATCACTCTGCTACCTGTCGTCTGGTAGGGTCTCTCACTGTCGGTGCCTGCTCAGAAAGGAATCTCTCTATCAACAAAGCTGGCTCTAGCACCCCATTCTAGGTCGGGATGCTGATAGAAACTGTCGTACCTCTGATCTATTTTCGGATCCCCTAATCAAAGGTCTAGGCCCTAAAGTAAGGGTCTCATACCATGTAAGTGGATTATCATGAGAGGTCAGTAAATCTCACTGAGTACTGAGACATAGTCTAGCTACCTTGCTGCAGATGCAGCATCTCCTGAATACGCACAGGGCGTAGTGTCACTGGCATGAACTCCGCCCTGAAAAGGCTCTCAAAGTCTATCCAGGTGAGGGTCATCTCCTCATGTACCTGGAGCATCGAGCTCCATGATCATCCTACCAAACCCTCAAGATGTCTAGTGTCCAAGATCACCATCTGCTCTATGGGTGTCTCTACTAATAGAAAGTCCTATGAAACCACCTCAAGCCTGTCATTTTCTTCCAGGGGGCTCATCTCACCTTGAAACCTCAGAGGCCTTTGTGTCTAGAACTCATGCAACATGCTGAACCGACATGCATGATCCACTGGTAGTATCTTCTGCTCAACGGGTGGTGGTGCTGTTGGTAAACCACCCAAAGTTTCCATCACTGTGAGTGGTCCTTGTACCGATGCCTCATCACTCGGTGGGCCACTGTCATGACCTCTGATCAAAATCCTAGATGGCTATCTTCATGGAGGAATCCTGTAAGAAACAGATGCGTCATTTTTAATATCAATAAAACCTTTCATAACATTAGAAACTAGTGTTTTCATGCACCAAGTCAGAAAATAGAATTCAGGGTCCTAGTGTATGGATACGTCAGCCACCGCACCAATACTGGACTCCCCCAAACTGAAAACCAAACTCAAGACACATTACACCATTGCCTCATTAAAATTAGTCTCTTATTTCTTCTGGTAGAACTGACCACCCTTTGATGCAACTTTGTCACGACTCATCCCACGGGGCCTGGATGTGACTACCCCAAGCCCACCTTCCATAATCCAAGGGTTAGTGACTAGCACCTAAAGGGTTTTTCCAAATAGGGAAGGCAATGCCTTAGAGATCTGTACACACTCAAAAATGGAAACTAAAGTAAACAAACCAAAAAAGTAAGGTACAACCACGAGATTAAAGTACAACCACAAGTGGAAAGTACAACCATAAGTATAACTATAAACTAAAAACAGTGGGCCAGAATACAAGCCCTAGAAACTAAAGGAAAGTAAACAGCTATCGCATCTGCCCAGGAGATCTACCTAGATGGTAGTATCTATAAGTCCGAAGTCGAAGAAGAGCATATTGAATACTCAAGTCACACCAACCTCCACCAAGTCCAGAACCTCCAAAGTCTTCCTCGGAGCATCAGTAGTCTGCACCAGACACACACGTGCGGGTGGAGCCTGTGTAGGGGGTGAGTATAACAACTTAGTAGGGGACCTCGAAACCCCCAAAGGTCTCTCAGTAATCCACAAAGAAAAAATCACAAGAAATACCACAAAGGTAATATCATAATCATGATTTAAATCATGAATCACAAAGCAAAAGAGACAACTCACTCTAACGTTATAACTTTAAGGTTACTAGGATAGGGATGACTAGTCATAAAGCCAGATCACCTTACCAATAGTAACTCTACTGCTGACCCATATAGGTCACTTATGATGATCTGTATTGGTCACTAGATGATAACTCATATTGGACGTTGGTGCTGACATGTATTGGTCACTAGATACTTACCTGTATTGGTCGTTGGTGATGACTCATATTGGTTGCTGGTGCTGACCCGTATTGGTCACTGGTGGTGACCCGTATTGGTCGCGGGTGTTGATCCATCTTGTTTGTTGATGAAGAGTTAGGGATGATTAGTCATACAGCTAGATAATCCCACTCTGGATTTTATGATGCTAACCCGTATTGGTCGCTCTTCTTCCTCATGTCACAGTCATCCACTGGATTCCCACACGAAGCACACCTGATCTCCAGAAGACTTTGCACCTCAATCCATCGGACCTTTTTCAACTGGTATGAGGTCCCACAAAAATCATACCTAAGGTACCACCCTATCATAGGGGTCCCAACGTGACAGAAGGCGTATCGATCGGACGTGTGGTCTGTGAGATATGGGAACTTTTGTAAAAAAGGGACCAATTAGATTCAAGTATGATCCAACCCAAGTCACAAATAAAACTCTATCAAAACTCACTTATAGTATCTTTAAAGGACCTCCTTTTCACAAGGTTCCTTATGCCACAGACGGCGCGTCGATTGGATTCCTGATCTGTTAGTTACACCCCTTTCCGTGAAACGGGAGTTATCGCACCTCGGTCCGGACCGGATTGGTTGGCCCCACCAGAATATGCTAAATGGACTGCTTCCAAAAAGGGGTCCCAACGCCACTGACGGTGTGTTGAACGGACACCCGGTTCGTCAGTTACGGGTGTTTCTTTATTCAGGGGCCGGTTAGGTTTGGGCCCAGTCCAACTCGGTCAGGCCAGCCTGATGCAACGGGTCTCATGGTCTACCTAACCCCGCCCAGGTCCGGACCATTAAGGGTCATCCCGGTTCCACTGGGTCTGGCCCATTGGAGTCGACCCGACTGGTTCACGGGTCCGCGTTGCGGTTGGGCCGGCCCATTGGGTAGGGCTCGGCCCACCTGCACTGGCCCGCTGGGCCACGAGTCCAGACCATTCGTTCGGCCCGCATCAGGCATGGTCTACCTGAAGGCAGACTGCTTCACCCTACTGGCCCTACGGATGCGAGTCCATTTCATCCGGTGAGACGCGGTAGGGGGTCTGCGCCTCCCCCACCTATCACGGCATGTTGTACGCCACTGCTTCTACTGGCGACACCTGCGGGCGCCGCCCATCTCCCGTGATGCTGGCTCTGGCCGACCGTCTCTAACCATCGTGGTGCGCGGCTGCACGCCCCCTTCCCCCACCCGCGGTCAGTTTCCGCGGGTCTCCTTCAGCCACAATCGACCGCTGCCAACATGGCGCGCCGATGGTTGTTTCCATGGTCACCTGAATGTCACTGTTGTTTCGTGGCCCTCAAATGCCTTGTCACCACGTTCGTTGCTCTTCCATGAAGAATGCACCAAGGACAAGTTTAGTGGAGGCTCCAAGACTTGTTGGTTTTCACTCACGCCCTCCGCCTTTTCATTTTAAACATGAGGAAAAAATTAATAATAACAAAAGGAAGAATAATCCCCATGTTTAAGATCCCACAACAACCATCTGCATGATTAGATGAGACGCATATTAGCCCATTAGTAGGATGGTCCGCGTTTGTTATATTTTTCAAGAATGGGAAGATAGAGAACATCAAAGCACATAATACCCTACCTTTTATGACGTTCATTGTCGCACATTCGTCCTTGAGGGTTTACGACGTCGATGACTCTTCTCGGTTCCGTCATTCGAAAGGCGTTCTTCGTCGTTCATCATTCTTCACTGGGGTGGAAGTGTGTTAGAGCTTCGCCTGAGATTCCCTCAAATCCTTCCACCATTTTTCCAAACACGTTGAACTATTTATAGAACCACGCATCAATGTTTCCATAATGGAATGATGTTGCGTCATTATGATGTTTCATTTATGAAACAGCGTTGCTATTTTGCACCATTAAATTCACTGTTATATTGCAGAAGACGGGTCATCCATGTGTTTCATTAAAGTTCCATGTCGTTGAATTATCCCTACCCCGCAACGTCATCATCTGCCACACAACAGAGAGAAGAGAATAAAATAATTCTTTTAAATTATTTTATTATTTTTCTTAAAAAGTCCAAAAATTAACTTTTCCTTTCGGCCCTCGCCAGCCGAAGTTAAGTCTTTTCTAGGTGAATCCTAGAATTCCATATTCAAAAGTTCCCTCGGATTTTTAATCTGAGTACCAGTTCAAAAGATAGATAACTTCACCCGTGATTTTACTGAACGTACCTTAAAATATGTTCATAAATTCATTCCGGGCACACCGGGCCTCAGAATCATGCACCGTCAATTTTTATAAACTCATTAAAATTCAAAATAATTTTAAAACAAATACATGGAATTTTCAGATCTTTACATGTTGTGCCTCCCAAACCTAACATTTTACATATTCAAAGATATTCACGAGGAAGGATTCTGTCAAAAAAGTATTCAGAGTCTGATTATATGTTGCAAACTGGTGAGGGGAGCAAGAAGGATACCTAGAAGCAGTGCCTCATCCTGAAAAACTCAAGTGGCTTCATGCAATGGAGGATGAGATGGGGTCTTTTTATGAATAACCAGACATATAATTTGGTGGAACTACCCAAAGTTAAGAAGTCACAAACAAACAAATGGGTGTTTAAACTAAAGAAGGATGGAAACAAAAAGGAGGTCAAGAACAAAGCTTAGTTAGTTTTCAAGGAATTCCTTGAGAATAAAAGAGCTGAAATAGACAAGATCTTTTCACACATGGGGAAGATGACTTCAATCTGAGTCATTTTTGGATTGGTGGCTATCCTGGACTTAGATCTTGAATAGATGGATGTGAAGAAAATTTTTTCATCACGATAATCTCTCCGAGGAGATCTATATGAAGAAACCTAAAGGTTTTGAGGATTCTGGACAAGAAAACCTTGTCCGTAAATTAAATAATAGCTTGTACGGAATGAAACAATCTCTCATGCAGTGGTAAAAGAAGTTTGATTCATTCATGGTGAGTCATCAATACAAGCAGACACATGCAGACCAGTGGGTTTACATCCGAAGATTTTAGTCTGGGGATTTTATCACTATCCTACTTTATGTTGATGACATGTTGATCATTGGGAAGGATTCAATGAAGATTAGTTAGTTGAAGAAATAGTTATCCAATTATTTTGAAATGAAATTCTTGGGTGCAGTTCAACATATTTTGGGAATGTAGATCATTCATGATAGAAAGAGTAGGTTGTTATGGCTATCTCAGGAGAAGTATGTTGAATGTGTTCTACAATGTTTCAATATGGACAAAGTCAAACCAGTGATCATTCCTCTTCCCAGCCATTTAAAGTTAAGTAAGAGTTCATGCCCATAATCCAATGAAGAAATTGAGGCGATGGAGATGATACCATACTCTTAGACTATTGGAAGTTTTATGTACTCTATGGTGAGTATGATAACTGACATTTCCCATGTAGTGACAATCGTGAGCCAATTTCTCTCCAATCTCAAGAAGCAGCACTGGGATGTAATCAAGTGGATTATGAGGTATCTTAAAGGTACTTCAATTCTATGTCTGTGTTATGGGGGAGTTAAACCTCTCTTAGAAGTTTATATAGATGCAGATATGGCTGGAGATCCTGATAGCAGGAAGTCTACATCAGGATACATTTATTCTTTTTTAGGATTTGTATCATGACAGTCAAGGTTTCAAAAGTTATTTGTTTTATCCACAACAGAAGTAGATTACATTGCTACTTCAAAATCTAGAAGGAGATGTTTTGGCTAAATCGTTTTCCCCAGGAGCTCGGATTCAGCCAGAAGGAGTATAAGGTTATTTTTATTAGTCAAAATTATTTGGACTTCAGCAAGATCTCCATGTAACATTCCCAAACGAAACTCATCAACATTCGCTATCATTAGATATACGAAGTGATGGATAGATAGCTGCTGCAAATTGTGAGGATCCACACAAAGGAGAACCCAGTAGATATGTTGACAAAGGTGGTTGCTCAAGAGAAGCTAGAGCTTTGTAGATTCTCTAGCAGATTACAGCTGGAGGGGGAGAATTGATGGAAATATCCAGATGTTGCCCACCAATTGTTTCAAATATGGTTGGTGCACCAACACCACCCACAATGGTAGGTGATAGAGAAAATATTTTCAATTAATTTATATTGAATATCATTGTTTATAATCCCAAAAAAGTGTTATTGTATGGGTAATTGTCATGTTTTTAGGTTTTAGTGTTATTTTGAACCCAAATGTGAAAAACGACTATTTCTGGATTTTTGACAGATTTTTGAGTCAGGGGTATTTCGGTCATTTCTGGAAAAATAAAATTCCCAATTTTCTGATTAAAACTTTGTTATAATCATTATTTTATTTCCTTCATTTTTGTCTTCTGTACCAGGAGCTGATTCGGCCATCTAAAGGGTCTAAAAATTCATTGAAGTTGGGGATTTTTCCGGGCGGACAGCGTGGACCCACCCAAAATAAAGGACATGAAACTCGGCCTAAAAATATCTAAATGATGTGTTTCCACCTGGAATATGACGAGGACATATAGAGACGACTCTACAAGAATTTGGGGAAGTTTGGAAGTCATTAAGAGGTCCATTGAACGATATACATTTGGAGGAACCATCCTGGAAACTTCATCCAGAAACAGAAATCGAGAATGAAAAATTCATAACTCCTCCATCCAGTTTTCAAATGAGCTGAAATTTTGGGGAGAGACGGCCAAGATAATTATGCACAACATTAATGAAGGGTGGAACGCGTGAAGAGGTCATTAATGGGGTCGAAAACGCTCAATCTTTCGGAGGTCGAATTCTGCCTATAAAAGGAGGAGAGCTCCTCCCCTCAATACATCTCATTCTCCACCCCATTCCTTCTCGGGCACCCAGAAAAAGAACTTCTCAGCTTTTTCTTTTATTTATTTTATTTTAAAATGTCTCTCCTCTCCCACATTATCTCGCTTACCCCATCCATGGAGGGGTAATTTTATTTGAGTGATCGGAAAGAGGGGAGGCTGGACCTATGTGTTGTGCTTGAGTTTTTGTGCTTGAAATGAATAAAATTTGTTCTTCTTTCTTCTTCTAGTTCCAATTCTTAATTCAGTATTAAATTCCGAATGCGTTTGTGTTAAGGTTTTTATTCTGAAATTATAAATTGCTTTGGTCGATGATCACATCTCCCTCCACCTAATTCTAATCTGTATACGGTGGAACATGATTAGGGTTGGGTGGTGATTGCTCGACGGTTGTCAAGCACATGTGTAGGATTGTATGTTGAAATATTGGTTTATTAGGGAACAACAATTCCAGGTCTGGTATTGCTCTAATTAATCAAGAGACCTTCTACAACCCTAAACACATTGGAAGGAGGATTGACCAATCTAAGGTTTTAGAAAGGAAAATTCTCATCACATCTCTCTTACCAGTTTAAGGAAGAAGAAGATATAAAATTTGGAAACCATGATGGCACAACACTAAGTCTAGCCGAACCTAATCCGATCACCGACTTTATAATTTGTTAAAATCAATCAATTTCTGTTATTTGTTTCTCTCATAGTCATTCATATTAATTAAAACCAATCTTTTTAAGAAAACCAACAAAAAGTGACAACCTTGTTTTGTGTGCACTCCTCTTCGGGAGACTACCTAGGATCAACTTCTATACTATACTTAGGTAAATAAAATATTGTTTTGCCACGCCCCATGACAGACGTGCGTCAAAATTGGTGCTGTTGCCGGGGAGGCAGTGCCTCAATGCTTTTTTTTAAAAAAAAATCTCTTTTGAATGACCCGTAGTTCAAATAGAAATTTATTAGAATTCGATCCAGAAATTGAGCGCACAATAACCAAATTGAGAAATCAAAATCTTCCAAAAGATTTCAAAGAAATCAATCTCACTGATTCAAGTGAAACCTTGAGTGGAGTCTTTGAACCTTTAATAATGGCTGTAAATCCCAACCGAACCCTACATGACATCTGTGCACCTCAATTTGTCAATCAAAATTATCAACTTGAAATTCCTGCCATAGAAAATGATTTTGAATTGCGAATTAACATGATCCAAGTGCTTCCTAAATTTCATGGTCTTGCAGGTGAAGACCCAAATTGACATATTCAAGAATTCACCTATGTCTGCTCCAGCTTCAAACCTCGAGCAGTCGCGGAAGAGCATGTGAAGTGGAGGGCTTTCCCCTTCTCACTAGAGGGAGCAGCAAAGGAATGGTTGTACAATCTACAACCGGGGGAAATCAATGACTGGGAAGATCTAAAAAAATGTTTTCTACAAAGATTCTTCCCAACATCTAGGAGCACTGCAATAAAGAAGGAGATTTATGTCATCCATCAATCAACTGGAGAAACACTCTACGAATACTGGGAACGTTTCAAGAAACTTTTTACAAGTTGTCCACACCAAGAAATAGAAGAGGACCAATTCCTTGTGTGCTTCTACCAAGGATTGCTTGACAATGATAGGAATCTGCTAGATTCCTCGTTAAGAGGAGCCCTCATTGATAAATCACCTGCAGATATACGAATTCTGATTGAAAAGATTGCACAAAATTCACAGCAGTTTGGCACTCGAGGTACGATCACCAGAGGGATCCATGAGGTAAGAACATCTGATTTAGTAGATTTAATTAGGAATGAAACGGGTGAACTCACCAGGTTGGTGCGACAAATAGATGTGAACCATGTGAAGGAACAACAAGGGCCGAATCAGGTATGTGGTTTATTCTCTTCTAATTCTCATTACACTAATCAATGTCCAGAAGTGCAGGGGACAGAAAGTTGTGCTGCAGCCTATCAACAAAGGCAATACCAACCGCAAACCCAACCAGGGTATGGGTTTCAACAGAACCAAGCCAGAGCACCTTTTCAACAGAAATATCAGAACCTGATAGCATTCCAACAACCTTATCAGAAGCCCTTCCAACAACAACAAACTTTTCAACCACCACCTTTCCAGCAGAAGAATTATGAGCAACCATCCACAAGTGCACCGACAAATGAAGACCAACAACTGAAGACAAGAGTTGTGGGAATAGAAGATAAGATGGACAAGATAGCTGATCAATTTTCAAGCATTATGGATGCTCTCACCAAGAACCAAGGTAATCTTCCTGCACAAACAATTCCCAATCCAAAAGAGAATGTTAGTTCAATCACAACCCGAAGCGGGAAGGAGCTCAAACCACCAGAACAATATGAGGAGGATGAATCTAGGGAACCTGCTGAAGCTTGTCCTGTCCAACCAAAAGATGGATTCAACAACAAAGTATAAAGAACATGGTTCAAGAAAGAAAGACTAGAAACAACATTGCAGAAACAACAAATGGAGAAAAAGGATATTCTAGCACCATTCCCATCAGCATTGGTTGAGTCAAAGAATGGAGAAGAAGAACGAATTCAACGGGAAATTCAAGAAACATTTTGAAAAGTTGAGATTAACATTCCACTACTGGATGCAATCAGGAAAATCCCTAAATATGCAAAATTTCTGAAGGATCTATGTACTAAAAGAAAGAGGCTGGATGGAAATGAAAGAATCAACTTAGGAAGAAGCGTCTCAGCATTGATCACACCACCGATACCGCAAAAATTTCAAGATCCAGGGACTTTCTCTATTCCCTGCACTATCAGTTCATTAAATTTTACTGATGCACTATGTGATCTTGGAGCTTCGATAAATGTGATGCCTCACTCTGTGTTTTCATCTTTGCAGATCGGAGAACTAAAATCAACTCGGGTGGTGGTACAATTAGCAAACAGATCCACCGTTTTCCCAGCTGGAGTCGTTGAAGATATACTTGTATGACTGAGAAGATTAATCTTTCCAGCATACTTTTATATCCTTACCATGGAGGAAGACCGAGCACCATCCCAATCTCCCATCATCTTAGGGAGACCATTCCTGAAAACAGCAAGAACAATCATCAACGTGCATGAAGGAACCCTCACCATGGAGCACGGAGATAGTACGGTACACTTCAATATTCTTGATATGATGAAACACCCGTCAAACAATCACTCACTTTATGCAATCACCCATGATGAAGATATAGAACCAATTAAAGACTCAGGTATGCTTCATGACTTGTTATCTGTGGGAGAACACTCTTCATTTGAATTTTATAACTCCCGTGAACCTTAAAATTCTGATATCATGTTGGAGGATGAGGTAAAATCTGATTTTTTCGATGATTTGTTAAGAGGAAGTAATATTATTCCAGAGAATTCAACATTAGATGTAGGAAACCTAAATGCAATATCATCCCTTGAACAACCCCCATGTTTAGAGCTGAAGCCTTTGCCATGTGACTTGAAGTATGCTTACCTAATGGAAGGAAAGAAATTGCCAGTAATCATTGCGAATAACCTATCCCATTCACAAGAACAAACATTGATTGACCTTCTCAAAAGGAATGTCAAAGCTGTAGGATAAAGTTTAGGTGATATTCCTGGAATAAACCCTAAGGTATGCTCTCACAGGATATTTTTAGAAAGTAAATCTCGGCCAGTTAGACAACCTCAAAGAAGACTCAATCCCACAATCATGGAGGTCGTTAAGAAAGAGATTGAGAAATTGTTAGCAGCTGATATCATTTACCCAATATCTGATTCTCAATGGGTCAGCCCAATTCATGTAGTCCCCAAGAAAACTGGCCTGACCACTATTATAAATGAAAGAAATGAACTGATCCCCATGAGAATACAAAACAGCTGGAGAGTCTGTATAGATTACAGGAAGCTAAATCAAGTTACCAGAAAAGATCACTTTCCTATTCCATTCATTGATCAGATGCTTGAAAGGTTAGCTGGAAATACTCATTACTATTTTTTAGATGGATTCTCAGGTTATTTTCAGGTACCAATTGCACCAAAAGACTAGGAGAAGACAACCTTCACCGGCCCTTTTGGAACATTCGCCTACAAAAGGATGCCTTTTGGGCTATGCAAAGCCCCAGGTACATTTCAACGGTGTATGGTGTGTATTTTCTCGGACCACATTGAGGATTGATTGGAGCTGTTTCTTGATGATTTCACAGTTTTTGGCAACTCATTTGATCATTGCTTGGGAAATTTGGAAAAAGTTTTGAAAACATGCATTGAAAAGAACCTTGTCTTAAATTTTGAAAAATGTCATTTCATGGTTGAAAAAGGGATAGTGTTGGGGCACATAATTTCACAAAATGGGATTGAGGTTGATAAATCAAAAGTTGATGTAATAAATTCCTTACCATATCCAACTTGTGTCAAACATGTTAGATCCTTTTTAGGGCATGCAGGATTTTACAGAAGATTCATCATGGATTTCAGTAAGATTTCTCTCCCTCTCTCAAGATTACTTCTAAAGGATGCTAACTTTAATTTTGATTTTGCATGTAGGGAATCATTTGATGAATTAAAGGAAAGGTTGATAACACCACCAATAATGCAGCCACCCAATTGGGATTACCCTTTCGAGATACTTTGTGATGCATCCAACCAAGCAGTGGGAGCCGCTCTATCACAGAGAATTGACAGCAAACCTCAAGTCATCTCCTACGCATCAAGGACCTTGGATGAAACACAAATAAATTACACAACCACAGAGAAGGAGTTCCTTGCAGTCATTTTTTCACTAGATAAATTCCGATCATATCTTCTGGGCACTAAAGTTGTTGTTTTTTCTGATCATGCAGCTCTTAGGTACTTAATGAAAAAGGCAGATGCTAAACCACGGTTGGTGAGATGGATGCTACTCTTACAAGAGTTCAATTTGGAAATCAAAGATAAGAAGGGGACTGAAAATCATTTGGATTATCATCTAAGTCGACTACCCCACACCGCTGAATTAGAAATACCAAAGCAGAACCCACTTAATGATGAGCTTCCTGGAGAACAACTCTACATCATCAACAGTGAGGTACCATGGAAAATGGAAGCATTGCTGAAGAAGTATGGGGTACATCATAGAACATAGACCCCATACCATCCCCAAACAAATGGCCAAGCAGGAGTATCTAATAGAGAAATCAAAGCCATTCTGGAGAAGACTGTTAAACCCAACCGGAAGGACTGGAGCCAAAAGTTAGATGATACATTATGGGCATACAGAACAGCCTACAAAACAACGATAGGAATGAGTCCCTATAGATTGATCTATGGAAAGAGTTGTCACCTTCCTGTGGAGTTGGAGCATAGAGCCTACTGGGCGGTTAGAGAGATGAATCTGGACCTTGAGAAAGCTGGGAAAGAAAGAAGATTGCAGTTGCAGGAGTTAGAGGAAATTATAAGGGAATCTTTTGAAAACTCAATGATCTATAAAGAGAGAACAAGGATGGCCCATGACAAGATAATTCAACCAAGAACCTTCATCCCTGGAGATCACGTGTTACTCTTCAAATCCAGACTTAAGCTTATGCCAGGTAAACTTCGTTCCAGATGGGAAGGCCCCTTTACTGTTACTCATGTATATCCCTTTGGTGTTGCGCAGATTCAAAAGGAAGGAGGAGGAAACCCATTCACTATAAATGGGAAGAGGCTGAAGAAGTTCCATGGGACCGTACCTCAAGAACCAGTGGAGGATATCACACTCCTTCATCCAGAATACAAATGAACACCTACGAGGTTGCATAATTCCTTTACACTTGATTAAATGCAGTAACTCCAACTTTTTGAGACATACATTTACATGATTGAGGACACTGCATAAATTAAGTGTGGGGGAGGAAATCTTATAGTCCATGAGATTTTTCAAAAAAAAAATTGTTTTGTTTTGTTTTGTCGAGCCAACGACATTATACAAAGGCGCTACCGGGAGGCAACCCGCATTTTCCCCCATTTTCCACTTGTCTTCTTAGTCATTTACCAGCATGATTGAACGAGCATGCACTATCAATTGTTTTCATTTTTTTTTCAGGTCCATTAATGAAGAGGGTGTTGTGGGATTATATGTCGTGAATAAAAGGATCCATTTGATAGGGGAGTATGAGTTTCAATTCTATATTATCCGACTTTATTCCCTACTTTTTTTAGTCTTTTAAAAAATTAATCAAAAAAAGGCATGCCCACGCTTGAATTCATGTTTTACTTGACTTCTCTAGGAGACATGAGTTTCTTAGGAATATTGTGATGCCATGTTTTAGATTTCAATGTTAATGAGATTGAATGATTAAAATGGATAATTGGATGATTAAAGTGAAGCAAGGATATTGAAATAAGGACTCATGATTTAAGGGAATTAATTGATTCATGTAAATGAAATTTCCCTTCCATTTTTCATTCTTTGAATTTATGAAATTCATGTGAATTAATTTGTTATTATTATTCATTCCATAAGTGATTGTCCAATATCATATTCTCATTCCTGAGAGGATTTCTAGACCAAATATTTCCTATTTTATCTTGAGCATATTTCTTGAGTGATCTTGGGACGTGCCACCTACTAGAACTTGTATTGAAACTTGTCAAAGCTATGACTGTACAAAACCACATTTAAAATGATTGAGGCATCTCTTTGTCTAGCCACATTTTATCCTAATACCCACCTTTACATTTATCCTTCATAAGCCCTTAGATTCCATGAATTTCTATATAGGTTTAAGCCACATTACAATCCAATTTTTCCTTACCTACCCACACTTTTAGTATTTTTGCATGGTTATTTCAAGTTTGAGTGTGGGGGAAGGGCCTTTCGTGTGCGTTCCTTGGGATATGTATCATTTTTGGGTGGTGTAATGTGTTCGTCATCATTTTGGGCAATGTATTATTAGAAAATTGGACATGATTCATCATTTCATTATGCTTCTTTCATTTCATCCGGTTCTCCATAAAAAAAGACAAAAAAAGAAAAAAAAACAAAATAAAGCTGTGCCTTTTTGGAGCATTACAAAAAAAAGAAAATAAAGTTGTGCCTTTCTAGAGCTTTACAAAAAAAACAGGGAGAACATGGATGATATCATTCTTTGTAATCATTTATTGACTCATGACCCATGTCATTTAAAGGGGAGTGGTGTTGTGATTCACATTTCAAGGGGATTTGAGTGAGGTTCATCTTGTGTTTTCACTTGATTAATCATGTATTGTATTTAAGAGTCAAACCTCCTACTTCTGGCCTTAAATTATTTCAATCATTTACCCACTAACCCTAAGCCACAGAGTCATTTGAACCTTTATTGCAAGTCCTCATGATTTTATGTGTGTTTTGTCTTTACAAAGTGGAGAAAGTAGTTACTTTACAAGACTATGGGTAAGGAGCATGTTCTCATGATATGAGCATAACTCCACTATTAATTGTATCATGAGTGATGAGAGAAAATATTCATAAGTGAGGTAGATCATGATTTGGCATGTTTAATAATAATAAATTGAGAAGCTTGAATGAATGAAAGAAGAAGCTTCAATATTTTTCAAAGGGGAAAAGTAAAATGCATGAATTGATTGTTTCTTTGAAAAATGGGAAATTAAATTGTTATTTTTGTGGAAGTAGAAAATTTTATTGGACATTGATAATCATTTGATTTTATTCCATTTGAATTTTAAATATTGGTGACATTGGTGTCCTTTGAATTCCATGTTGAGATTTTATGCTTGAGGACAAGCATAGTTTAAGTGTGGGGGAATTGATAGATCAAATATTTTCAATTAATTTATATTGAATATCATTTTTTATAATCCCAAAAAAGTGTTATTGGATGGGTAATTGTCATGTTTTTAGGTTTTAGTGTTATTTTGAACCCAAATGTGAAAAACGACTATTTCTGGATTTTTGACAGATTTTTGAGTCAGGGGTATTTCGGTCATTTATGGAAAAATAAAATTCAAAATTTTCTGATTAAAATGTTGTTACAATCCTTATTTTATTTCCTTCATTTTTGTCTTCTGGACCAGGAGCTGATTCGGCCATCTAAAGGGTCTAAAAATTCATTGAAGTTGGGGATTTTTCCGGGCGGACAGCGTGGACCCACCCAAAATAAAGGACATCAAACATGGCCTACAAATATCTAAATGATGGGTTTCCACCTGGGCTATGACGAGAACATATAGTTCCGACTCTACAAGAAATTTGGGGAAGTTTGGAAGTAATTAAGAGGTCCATTAAACGACATACATTTGGAGGAACCATCCTGGAAACTTCATCCAGAAACAGAAATCGAGAATGAAAAATCCATAACTCCTCCATCCGGTTTTCAAATGAGCTGAAGTTTTGGGGAGAGACGGCCAAGATAATCGTTCACAACATTCATGAAGGGTGGAATGCGTGAAGAGGTCATTAATGGGGTATAAAACGCTCAAGATTTCTGGGGTCGAATTCTGCCTATAAAAGGAGGAGAGCTCCTCCCCCTCAATACATCCCATTCTCCACCCCATTCCTTCTCGGGCACCCAGGAAAAGAACTTCTCAGATTTTTCTTTTATTTATTTTATTTTAAAATATCTCTCCTCTCCTGCATTATCTCTCTTACCCCATCCATGGAGGGGTAATTTCATTTGAGTGATCGGAAAGAGGGGAGGCTGGACCTATGTGTTGTGCTTGAGTTTTTGTGCTTGAAATGAATAAAATTTGTTCTTCTTTCTTCTTCTGGTTCTAATTTTTTATTCAGTATTAAATTCCGAATGCGGTTGTGTTATGGTTTTTATTCAGAAATTATAAATTGCTTTGGTCGATGATCACATCTCTCTCCACCCAATTCTAATCTGTATACGGTGGAACATGATTAGGGTTGGGTGGTGATTGCTCGATGGTTGTCAAGCACGTGTGTAGGATTGTATGTTGAAATCTTGGTTTATTAGGGAACAAAAATTCTAGGTCTGGGATTGCTCTAATTAATCAAGAGACCTTCTACAACCCTAAACACATTGGAAGGAGGATAGACCAATCTAAGGTTTTATAAAGGAAAATTCTCATCACATCTCTCTTACCAGTTTAAGGAAGAAGAAGATATAAAATTTGGAAACCATGATGGCACAACACTAAGTATAGCCAAAACTAATCCGATCACCAACTTTATAATTTGTTAAAATCAATCAATTTCTGTTGTTTTTTTCTCTCATAGTCATTCATATTAATTAAAACCAATCTTTTTAAGAAAACCAACAAAAAGTGACAACCTTGTTTTGTGGGCACTCCTCTTTGGGAGACTACCTAGGATCAACTGCTATACTATAATTAGGTAAATAAAATATTTTTTTGACACGCCCCACGATAGGTGTGCGTTAGTAGGTGGCATCCATGAGAGAAGTCCATGGGAGGTAGAGGATTCGTTGGAGTTGGTTCAAACTTAACACCTCCCACCATGGCTATTTTTAGAGGGTCAAGGGAGCTTCCAACATATCAGATTCGAGCCAAGAGAACTCTTATTTCCAAAGAGGGCACTGAGAGCTCCATGTATGAGAATAAATTAGAGGTTTATGAGAGATTTATATCATAACTTTTATTCTCGATGAAATAAAGTTTTCCACCCCCACCCCCACCCCCTTATTCACCAAATCACAACACATATTAGGTGGATTTTTATAGAGGTGTTTCAGAGGCCATCTGATATGCAAGTGTAGATATCGGTGTTGTTCCTGGGTACCATTCAATACAGAATTCTACCTCTATGTGAGGAGGTATTCTTGGGAAATATTCTAGAAAGACGTCCTCATACTCATCCATCACTACTAGAAACTGTCGACTCGCCTCATCCACCGTGTTGAAGGTCATGCAAGCCATCTGATATGTAATCGACTACACCCTCCTCAGCGCAAGTCCATCTCATGCTGATCTGTTTTCCTTCTCACTAAAAAAGTAAAATTGGCCTCCAACTCTGTGCAGACATCACACTGTATGTATCAAGCAGTCAATCTGTGTGTGAACTATTGGTACCAGTCCATGCCTAGAATGACATCGTAGGGCTTCAATGCCGCTACTAAAAGATCCCATTTGATACTCTCTCCTCTGAGAGTAAGATCACACTACCAGCACCAGTTTGTAACCACTGAATCTTCTCCCATATGATTATCCAAATGCAAAGTTCTAGCTAAAAGCTCAATCAGAATCTCAGAGTCTTGAACTAAGTCTGCGGCAAGGAAAGAATTGCTAGCACCTGTGTCGATAAGCACTGCTGCTAAAGTAGAGAAGATATAGATCATACATCGCATCATCACAGGGACTTCATGATCATGAGTCTCTACTACCTATAGATGGGCCTGTCCTTTCCACCCGCTCCCTGAGCTTATGGTAGACCATCTGGGGGTTGTGTTGGTAGTGCCTGGTGACCCCGACCACCTCCTGCTGCACTTCCTGCTCCCCAGCTTCATCGGACACCTGGATGACGCTCATGTTTCTACCATTACCGTTGCCTCAGTGGCCCCTCCATCATCCTCCGATCATATGCGTGGGGAGTCAGATACTCACGAGCTCTTTGACCCTATCTTATGAAGTGAAAACAAATCATGCCTAACTGGTGGCTCCCACGGCCTCTTGAGCCTCACACCTCTAACCCTACATCCTAGGGTCACCCTCCGGAAGGTCAATCCTGCTTGGGGTTCTATATAATCTTTCTAGTTCCAGCTGTAGATGACTCTGCTACATGTCGTCTGATAGGGGCTCTCACTGTCGGTTCATGCTCGACAAGGAAGATCTCTATCAGCAAAGATAGCTCTAGCACCCCAGCCTTCGTCAGGATGGTGAGAAAAACTATCACAACTCTGATCTCTCGTTGGAGCCCCTAATTAAAGTTATGGTCCATGAAGTAAGGGCCTCGTACCATGTCGGTGGGGTATTGGGAGAGGTTAGTAAATCTCGCTGAGTACTGAGCCACAGTCTGGCTACCTTGTTGAAAATGCAGCAACTCCTGGATACGCACAAAGCATTGTGTTATCGGCACAAACTCCACCATGAAAAGGATCTCAAAGTCCAGTATGGTGAGTTCCATATCCTCATGCACCTAGATCATCAAGCTCTACCATCGTCTATCGAATCGTAAAGAAGGATACTGGCCAAGATTTCCATCATCTCGACAGTTGTCTCTACTAAGAAAAAGACCTGTGAAACCGCCTCAAGCCAGTCCTCCACTTCCTGGGGGTCTGTCTCTCCTCGAAACATCAAAGGCATCTATCTCTGGAAGTCATGAAATGTGCTCAACCAATGTGCATGATCCACTAGTAGCATCTGCATCTCAATGGGTGGTGGTGTTGTTGGTACACCACCCAAAGGTGCCATCACTTTAAGTGGTACCTCTACCACCGCCTCATCGCTCGGTAGGCCACTGTCACAATATCTAATCAGAATCCTAGATTGTTGTCTTCAAGGAGGAATCCTATAAGAAATAGATGTGCCATAGTTAATAAGTTAGACCTGGTGAGCTGACTTAAGAAAGATTAAGAAAAACTTTCAAAACACTAGCAACTGGTGTTTTCATGTACCGAGTCAAAAAACATATTTTTGGGTCTTGGTGTATGGATACGTTGGCCGTCATACTGACACTGGACTCCCCAAAATGAAAACAGAACTCAAGACACTTTACACCATTGCCTCATTAAAAGTAAACTCTTAGTTCTTATGGAAGAACTAACCACCCTTTAATAACACTTGGTCACGACTCGTCCCACAGGGCCCGAATGTGACTACCCCAAGCCCACCATCCATAGGCCAGGGGTTGGTGACTAGCACCTGACGGATTTTCCTGAATAGGGAAGGCATTGCCTTAGAGATCTGTACACACTTAAAAAGGGAAACTGAAGTAAAAACCCCACAAAAGTAAGGTACAACCACGAGAGTAAAGTAAAACCACAAGAGTAAAGTAAAACCACAAGTACAACTGTAAACTGAAAACGGTGGGACAGAATACAAGCCCTAGTGTCATGACCCCCTCCCACCAAAGATTCCCCTCCTGAGCTGGAAATGGTGAAAGGGAGATAATGACCCCCGATTCCCGCCCCCAGTAGGCCCCGGGGTGGCGACTAGCACCAAGTGTATAAGTTTTTAAAAATATGGGAGGCATTACCCTTTTAATTATTTAAGATCGGGAAATAGGATAAGTCAAACACCAAATGAAAAAGGAACAATTAAATAAACCCAAACCAATCCCACATGCATGTTTAAACAGTTCTGAAACAAAGTACAAGTACAAGAAATCTCAAAAGTAGAATACCAAAAGAAACAAGGGTACAACAAACTGCAAAAACTCCAACTGTCCCGACTAGTAGGGTCCCGCACGGACCTGGTAGTCCTCCTGGAAACCTAAATGTAAACTTATGGTGAGCATACAAGTATACTCAGTAGGGAAACCTAAAGCTCTCATGAACAAGTGGGGAGAAATCCTAATGTCCTATGAGAACAATAGAAGAAACCAAAACCTAGCAAGGAATTTTATCCACCCAACCTCACCATCCATGCTCACCAAAAACACAACAACGGGTAGTAGTATATATGAACAAGATTATTGGGTACCCCGCACCATTTCCCACTAGTTAGCTTCTCTTCCTAACACGAACGTCCTGATGCTACGACACTCTTCCCTCCCGTACACACCTGGGCCTCACAACCACATATCCCGCCCGCACACACCAGGGCCTGACAACCACATATCTCACCCGCACACACCTGGGCCTCACAACCACATATCCCGCCCGCACACACCTGGGACTCATCCTGAATATTCTTGGGAAAAAGTAAACATGCCCGAAGAGTCTTGGGCCTAAAACCACCCCAAAAAAAACCTACCCGAAGACTCTAGGGTGTAAGGTCACCTCAATCCGTCATAGCCTATGGAAGAAGGGGCAGAGAGGAGCTAGTAACTAAGGGGAAAACACCTGCTCCCATGAAATGGGAGTGTTCGGCACTAAGTGCTCAACATGGGTGGGGTACAACAAAACACAAAGATACATATATATATATATATATGTATACCAAACACACAACCCAACCTATGGCTTCTAAATATAGAAACTGAGCACGTGCCTCGAGACTGCTATTTTGAAGCATGCATACAACAAACAACCCAAACCCCATTTAGTTTTTCATGTTTAAACAGAATTAGTTTATTAGTTCCTTAACTACTGGGAAATTATCCACAACCAACCACATCGATCATTCGTAAAACATATCCCTGCCATCCACAAATCAAGTTAGGAAAACACAAGCAACACAAACAAGTCCCTTCTTATTAACCAACCAACCCCATTGATTCTCATTCCATTACCATGAACCACCATTCATTAAATATTCCACTTTTATTTATTATTCACAACCCATAGTTCATTCACATTCAAACCCATCCCTGCAGCCCCGCTGCCAACCACCATAACCACAAACACACCGAAACCCATACATCATCATCCCTTGATACCATTTATCACAGCCCCGCTACCCATCACCAACACAACATTCACACCAACCCAAAACCAATCCAACCGCAGCCCCGCTTCTCACCCGATCCACAACAACCCACAAAACACCCCCTTCACATAAATAAACCCTAAACATCACCCACATGTTTATTATTTCAGTTTTGTTCAATCGGGGTGATCACACAAGGGTTCCATATTTTCATTTAATCAGCCAACTTTGGGTGATTAACCAATTTACACATTCCACAAAGTGTCCATCCATAACGGTCTAGAATGATAGGGCAACATTTAATTTCACAAGAAAAGGCCCACAAAGACCGTGATTTTTAGTAGGCATAATCCTATTCAATTCAAAACATAATTTCAAAGGATATAAATAATGTAACTGCATTCACAAACTTCCCTCCCCAGTTATATAAGCCTGTTATTATCTTTATTAAACTGGTTCAAATGTGTTTCATGTAAACTAGAGGACACCCACCCCGCATGATGCACAAATTATAGAGATGAAGGTAAAATCCCTACCTCAACAGGTCCTGATAACAATGCTCCCCCGGATCAGCTTTAGAAGATGTTCATCAGCGTCCGTCACTTCTGTCAAAACCCGAAAAAACCTCCTCGGTGGAATCATGGAAGTAAATTCCTAAGGGAAAGCAATAGATCCAATCTTAGAAGTTCCACCTCGTCGTTATGATCCCGTGGCCGCTGACTGATCGTAAATCGGAGCTCGGTCGATGAAGTTATGGAGGAAAGGTGCTTTGGAGTCTCTTAGGAGAGCTCTGCTTGAAGAAGAGGGGAGGAGATGAGTGATTTGAAAAGGAGGAGAGGCCCCCTCCTTTTAAAGGTGAGAAAAACTAAAGTACACTGTGTGTACTTTATAGTACACGGAGTGTACTCGGCCATTTCACACGGTCACCACGTGGCTTCCAACACGGCCTTCAACACGACACACGGTCGTTGACTGGTCAACACACGGTTTGAGGGTAATGCATACACGGGGAGGAACTACACGGTGTGTAGTATGGGCTACATGGATTGTACTAATTTATTTCACACGTCAAGGACATGGCTTCAACACGACACATGACCATTGACTGGTCAACACACGGTTTGAAGGTAACACGTACGCGGGGAGGAACTACATGGTGTGTAGTATGGGCTACACGACGTGTACTCATTTATTTCACATGGCAAGGACATGGCTTCAACACGGGGTATACCCGGAAAGGTGGTACATGGCGTGTACTCGCACTACACGACGTGTAGTTACAAAATTCTGAAAAGTGTGGGAAAAGTCCCTTATACCATCCAGAACACTTAATGACCTTCTTTTCGACAAAGGAATGGGCCGGAGAGGTCCGAGCCATTACATCAGATACCTCTTAAAACATTCTCATCCCCGAGAATTCAAAACCAACCCAGAGGAACCCAACAAGATACCTCTTAGGGCTCTCATTATAACAGGGACTCATCCAACAACCCTAATCATATGTGTTAGGAATTCCTTCTCCTATTTTGAGATATTATCTGCTTTAGGCGGCACTGACTCACCTGCACGGGTTTAATCGCATCCTCATTATTGCATCTTGATTAATAATTGGGTCTTCCCACTTCCATACATTATGATTTTTTTTTTCAACTTTCACTGCCCCCAACACCATACAACCAACACACTTCCCGAACATGTGGTTTGGGGAAATTTCTTCTCCTATGTTGAGATATTATCCACTTTAGGTGGCACTGACTCGCCCGCATGGGTTCACTCGTATCAGCATTAATGCGTCTCGGTTAAGGATCGGGTTTTTCCCCTTCCCCACACATCCGGACATGTTACACACTTCTAGAGAACAAGGAAACAAAAGTTCTCACAACCGACAAGCCAAGCATTCCATATATCAAAGTTACAGAGTATAACATCAAAACAAAGCTCAGAAGAACAAGGCAAAACACAAGTCAAAACAACTCCGGGTATTGAGCGTGTATCAAGGCCTCCCACTCCCAAGTTCTGTCCTCGAGGCCGCCATGCCTACATAACACACGAACCAAGGAGATGGTTCATCCACAGAGTACCTTCTCTCTACGATCCTCGATTCTGACTGGTCGTTCCTTGAAGGTCACATCATCTCCCATATCTAACTCTCCCCATTCGATTATGTGAGAGTCGTCGTGTAAGTACTGATGAAGCTGGGAGATGTGGAAGAAGTCATGAACCTTCACCAACTGAGGTGGCAGGGCCAACTGATATGCCACCTCGCCCACTCGCCTCAGCACCTCGAAAGGTTCTATGAACCTAGGGGAGAGCTTACTCCCTTTCCCAAACCTCTGCGGCCCTCGTCGAGGGGAAACCTTCACGAACACATGATCTCCCACCTCGAACTCAAAGGGCCTCCTCCGACGATCCGCATAAGACTTTTGTTGGTCCATAACCACTTTCATCCTCTCACGCACATCTCTGTGATGCTTTGTACTACCTCTGGCCCATGCGCACCTGTCTCACCAACCTCTGCTCGTTAAATGGGTGAACGACATGGTCTTCCATACAAAGCTTCAAATGGTACCATGCCAATAGTAGAGTGTAATCTAATGTTGTAGGGAAACTCTACTACGGGCAAGTGTCTCACCCATTATCCAATGAAATCTAGAACGCATGCTCCCAGCATGTCCTCCAACATCTGGATAATCTGATTTGTCTACCCATCAGTCTGGGTGTGGAAAGCAGTGCTAAGGCATAGCTGGGTTCCAAAAGCATGTTGTAACCCCCTCCAGACTTGTGAGGTAAACCGAGTATCCCGATCTGAGACGATAGTCTTTGGAAATCCATGCAAACGCACCACCTCGTCTATGTACCTCTGTGCTAAGGTACTCACCGTGCCCGACTCCTTAATTGCTAAGAAGTGAGCTGATTTCATCAGTCGATCCACCACTACCCAGATAGCATCATAACCACCCTGAGCTCGGCGTAGTCCTGTGATGAAGTCCATCAAGATGTCATCCCACTTCCACTCGGGGAAATCTAAAGGATGCAACAAACCACTGGGAACACGATGTTCATCCTTTACTTGCTGATACACTAGGCACTTAGCCACAAACTTCGCCACTACCCATTTCACCCCGGGCCACCAAAACTGTTCTCTCAGGCCTCAGTACATTTTTTAAACTCTCGGATGCACCGCCAAGGCTGAGATATGGAACTCATGGAGAACTCCCTCACACATCACCTCCGGAACAAAAAACCATCCATGAAAAAGCATCTGATGTCGGATGTCCTCTGACCATCCTTCTGAGGCGTTTCCCTGATCAATATGATTCCACATTACTTCTTCCTCGGAGTCTCACCACTGAGACTCTTACACTAGCTGCAACGAGGAGGACAACTCCATCATCTGAAACAAACAGCCTATGACACCCTCTACCCTTGCATCGAAGTGCAAGGCAGCCAACTCTCCCATCGCATTCCAAGCATCAGCGGATTCCTGAACCACTTCATTATGCGACTTCCTTCTTAGGGAATCAGCCAAAACATTTCCCTTACCTTTAGTGTAAGATATATCGAAGTCATAGTCTTAGAGAAACGCGACCCATCTCCGCTGCCGCAAGTTTAGGTCACGCTGGGAGAAGATATAACATAAGCTCTTGTGGTCTAAGAAGACCACAATGCGCTCCCCCAAGAGGTAATGTCGCCACAATTTTAGTGCAAACAATAATTCTTCAATCTCTAAGTCATGGGTGGCATAGTAACGCTCGTGAGGGCACAACTACCTAGACCCATAACAGATCACACCCTTCTTCTGCATCAATACGCACCCCAAACCAAGGCCAGAAGCATCACAAAACACCTCATACAACAACCCTTCCTCTAGAAACCTGATTATGGGAGCACTGACCAACTTCTCCTTTAGGTATTCGAAAGCTTTCTGGCACTGTTCGCTCCATAGGAAGACCTGGTTCTTCCTAGTCAAAGCCGTCAATGGAGCAGTAACTCGAGAGATGTCCGAAACGAACCTCTGATAATAACCTACCAACCCCAGGAAACTAAGAACATCTGTGACGCGCTTGGTTGATGCCCAAGAAACAACTGCCTCCACCTTCGACGGGTCCACTGACGCTCCATGATAAGACACCATGTGCCCAAGGAAGTGTACTTCTTGCTTCAAGAACTTACACTTTGATAATTTCCCATAAAACTGGTGGTGTTGAAGGAATTCCTAGACTGCCCTGAGATGCTCAACATGCTCCTCCTCTGATCTTGAGTAGATCAGGATGCCATCGATAAACACAACAATGAACCGGTCCCAAAACACTTGGAAGACAGAGTTCATAAGTCCCATGAACATAGCCAGTGCATTCGTAACTCCAAATGGAATCACTACAAACTTTAAGTGCACATACCTGCACCTAAAAGTCGTCTTCGAGATGTCACTGTCCTTTACCCTCAGCTGATGATATCCAGATCGTAGATCAATCATAGAAAACCAACCTGATCCCCTTAGCTGGTCGAAGAGATCAACTATCCTTGGAAGGGGGTAACAGTTCTTGATTGTTACCTGATTCAACCTTATATAGTCTATGCATAATTGAGACCACCATCTGCCTTATTTATGAAAAAAACGAGAGCACCCCATGGTGACACGCTGGGTCGAACAAAACCCTTCTCCATCAAATTGCCAATCTGAATCCGCAACTCCCGCAACTCCAAAGGTGCCATCCGATAAGGGTCCATCGAAATTGGATAGGTACCAGGCTATAAGTCTATCCTGAACTCAATGTCACATCAGGGGGTAGAGTCACAACCTCCTCGGGAAAAAATTCAAGGAACTACCCAACAACCTATGGGACATCCATCATCTCTGTATCAGCTGAAACCACTGATAACCCACCTAATAAGGAAAGTAGAGGCTTTACATGTTGTCTTCCCACCTAATAGCTCCTCTCACCAACAAAAGAAACACCCTTCCCATCCACGTCGGAGAACACGACCCTTCTTCGGAAGCAGTAGATAACGACACTAACAGAAAACAACCAGTCGATGCCAAGGATGACATTGTATGGCTACATATGTAGAAAAAGAAGGTCCTCAGTAGATCGATACGGTCCCAATATCAGCCCACATCCCGGAAAAACACAAGATACGCTGGTCTGGCCTCCAACTGGTGTACTTAGCACCAGTGGTATGGAAAGTCTCTCTACGTCTAGTCCCAAAGAATGGTCTAGACCAGGTGCAACAAAAGAGTATGAATCTCCCAAATCAAATATGGTAGAAACGAGAGTGATGAACAAAAAAATATTACCTCACACCACCTCTGGTCCTGTAGGAGCTTCCAACTCTGCTGTGTGCAACTGTCCACACCCAGATCCTCTGCCTCCCTAATGTCGACCACCTCCCCGACCACACCTTGGTTGAGGTCCCTGAGGATCACCCTGAGGTCGGCCTCCTCCTACAAAGTCTGCCCTCAGAGGAGCAGGGTCCTGCGGCTGCTGGAAGGGCCTCGCCGGAAACTGGTGCTGCTGAGGCGGGCGCTGAACCTGCCCACCTCCACCGTACTGAACTCAGGTCAGGCACCGACTCTGAATGTGCCCGAAACCACCACAAGAGAAACACTTCGGTCTTGGGATCATGAAAAATGGACGAGGACCCGAAGATCTGAACTGAAACTACTGGGGCCTGCTCCCTACTAGCCTGGATCTGGATGGTCCTGTCGCAAGAGACCTGCTGCCGATTGCCTTCCCCTTCGACGCACTCGACTGGATCCCCTCTTGTGGTGCACCTCCCTGCGATTGAATCCTCTCTACAACCTCTACCTTCTTCTGTACTGCCAAGTACGTCGGAAGATTGAAGGGGGTGACAGCATACTAGAGCGAAGGACGAAGAGCCTCCTCCAAACGTCTCACCCGAGAATCCTCATCCGGAAAGAGATATGGATCAAAGCGTATGAGATCATTAAACTTGATCCCCAATTATCGTACTGACATACTCCCCTACTAGAGGGAGAGTAACTCCTGTTGCTTCTCTGCCTTGATCATAGAAGAAAGGAATTCCTCTCGGAATTCCTTCTCAAAGTCAGTCCATGGAACCTCAACCTTTGACCTCTCCCTGAGGTAAAGCATCCACCACTGACGCGCCGCACCTCTCAGCTGATTGACTACTAGGGGAACCCAGTACTCCCTTGGAGCACAGATCAAAGTAAAAGTGATCCCTAGCTCCTCAAACCACACCTCCGTCTCCATATCCGAAGTACTACCCTCATACCTCTTGAGGGTTTGTCGCTGGAAAGAATGGAGAGTCTTCTACCACTGGCCATCTTCCTACTCTCGGTCAATCCTCAACTGATCGACCACCTGAATCTACTGGGCCTCGGTTTTCTGAGTCACCCGGGGATGACGTCCAGGTGCCATAGCTGTATGGTAAACAAATATCTTCTAAGACCAAGTAGAAAGAAAATTCTCAGGGTTTCATTTTATCATTTTATTCAATTTCTTTCCTAGAACACCCAAAGCATGTAAAACACAATCATGATGATGCATGTACCTTCCCTAGGGTCTCTAACATGCAATTAAAGTAGTCTCACTTGGTCATTCGGTAGGCTCGGAGTCCTTGCATCGGATCACAGGGGGGCCTAAAATCCCGTGTCCTTGCCGGTCTTCCCTGGCCTTTGTCACGCACCAAGATCAGCCAACACTGTTTCCCTACCATCCCATGAAATCTCCATTGTTCCTAACTCCAGAATCCGTCCTATATCTAAACCATCACCTCTGATACCATTCTGTCACGACCCCCTCCCACCAAAGATGCCCCTCTTGAGCTATCAATGGTGAAAGGGAGATAATGACCCCCAAGTCCTACCTCCAGTAGGCCCCAGGGTGGCAACTAGCACCAAGGGTATGAGTTTTTACAAATATGGGAGGCATTACCCTTTTTATTATTTAAGATCGGGAAATAGGATGAGTCAAACACCAAAAGAAAAAGGAACAAGTAAATAAACCCAAACCAATCCCACATGCATGTTTAAACAGTTCTGAAACAAAGTACAAGTACAAGAAAGCCCAAAAGTACAATACCAAAAGAAACAAGAGTACAACAAACTGCAAAAACTCCAACTGTCCCGACTAGTAGGGTCCCGCACGGCCCTGGTAGTCCTCCTGGAAACCTGAAAGTAAATGTAGGGTGACCATACAAGTATACTCAGTAGTGAAACTTAAAGCTCCCATGCACAAGTGGGGAGACATCCTAATGTCCCGTGAGACCAACAGAAGAAACCAAAACCTATCAAGGAATTCTATCCACCCAACCTCACCATCCACGCTCACCAAAAACACAAAACCAGGTAGAAGAATATAAGAACAAGAGTATTGGGTACCCCACACCATTTCCCACTAGTTAGCTTCTCTTCCTAATGGCGAACGTCCTGAAGCTACCACACTCTTCCCGCCCGCACACACCTGGGCCTCACAACCACATATCCCCCCCCCCCCCCCCCCGCACACAACTGGGGCTCATCCCTAAGATTCTTGGGAAAAAGTAAACCTGCCCGAAGAATCTTGGGCCTAAAACCACCCCAAACGAAACCTACTCGAAGAGTCTAGAGTGTAAGGTCACCTCAAGCCATCACAGCCTATGGAAGAAGGAGCAGGAAGGAGCTAGTAACTATGGGGAAAACAACCACTCCCATGAAATGGGAGTGTTCAGCACTAAGTGATCAACATGGGTGGGGTGCGACGAAACACAAAGATACAGATATATATATGTATACCAAACACATAGCCCAACCTATGGCTTCTAAACATAGAAACTGAGCACGTTCCTCGGCACTACTATTTCGAAGCATGCATACAAAAAACAACCCCAACCCTATTTAGGTTTTCATGTTTCAACAGAATTATTTTATTAGTTCCTTAACTACTGGGAAATTATCCACAACCAACCACATTGATCGTTCGTAAAACATATCCCTGCCATCCACAAATCAAGTTAGGAAAACACAAGCAACACAAACAAGTCCCTTCTTATCAACCAACCAACCCCATTGATTCACATTCCATTACCATTCCCCACTATTCATTAACTCTTCCACTTTTATTTATTATTCACAACCCATAGTTTGTTCACATTCAAACCTATCCTTGCAGCCCCGCTGCCAACCACCATAACCACAAACACACCAAAACCCGTACATCATCATCCCTTGATACCATTTATCGCAGCCCCGCTACCCATCACCAACACCACATTCACACCAACCCACAACCAATCTAACCATAGCCCCACTGCTTACCTGATCCACAACAACCCACAATACACCCCCTTCACATAAATAAATCCTAAACAACACCCACATGTTTATTATTCCAGTTTTGTTCAATCGGGGTGATCACACAAGGGTTCCAGATTTTCATTTAATCAGCCAACTTTACGTGATTAACCAATTTACACATTCCACGAAGTTTGCATCCATAACAGTCTTGAAAGATAGTGAAGCATCTAATTGTGAAAGAAAAGGCCCCTAATGACCGTGATTTTCAGTAGGCATAAGCCTATTCAATTCACAACATAATATCACAGGATATAAATAATGTAACTACATTCACAAACTTCCCACCCCTATTATATAAGCCAATTATTATCTTTATTAAACTAGTTAAAATATGTTTCATGTAAACAAGAGGACACCCACCCTGCATGATTCACAAATTAGAGAGACAAAGGTAAAATCCCTACCTCAACAAGTCCTGATAACAACGCTCCCCCGGATCAGCATTAGAAGACGCCTGTCAGCGTTCGTCGGTTCTGTCAAAACCTAGAAAAACCTCCTTGGTTGGAAGCTGGAAAGGAAAGGCAGAAGGGAAAGTAATAGATCCAAGCATAGAAGTTCCAACTCATCATTACGATCCCGTGGCCGTTGAAGGATCGTAAATCGGAGCCCGTACGAAGAAGTTATGGAGAAAAGGAGCTTTGGAGTCTCTCGGGAGAGCTCTGCTCGAAGGAGAGGGGAGGAGAGGAGTGATTTGAAAAGGAGGAGAGGCCCCCTCATTTTATAGGTGAGAAAAACTAAAGTACACGGCGTGTACTTTATAGTACACGGCGTGTACTTGGCCATTTCACACGGTCACCAAGCGGTTTCCAACACGGCCTTCAATGCGGCACACGGTCGTTGACTTGTCAACACACGGTTTGAGGGTAATACGTACGCGGGGAGGAACTACACGGCGTGTAGTATTGGCTACACGGCTTGTACTCATTTATTTCACACAGCAAGGACACAGCTTCAACACGACACATGGTCGTTGACTGGTCAACACACGGTTTGAAGGTAACACGTACGCGGGGAGGAACTACACGGCGTGTAGTATGGGATACACGGCATGTACTAATTTATTTAACTCAGAAAAGACATGAATTCAACACAGGGTATACTCGGCAAGGTGGTACACGACGTGTACTCACACTATATGGCGTGTAGTTACAAAATTCTGAAAAGTGTGGGAAAATACCATTCTACCCTCCAGAAAACTTCATGACCTTCTTTTCAACAAAGGAATGGGCCGGAGAGGTTTGGGCCATTACACCTAGAAACTGAACAAAAGTAAACAGTAGTCACTTATACCCTAGAGCTCTACCTAGAGGGTAGTATTTGTATGTCTGAAGTCGAAGAATAGGATCTCGACTGCTCCCATCACACCAAGCTCCACTAAGTCCCGAACCTCCAAAGTCTGCCTCAAAGCGCCAGTAGTCTACACTAGACACACACGTGCAGGCAGAGCCAATGCAGGGGGTGGGTATAAAAACTCAGTAGGGGACCCCGGGACCCCTGAAGGTCTCTTAGTAATCCATAATGGAAAACATCACAATAAATACCCCAAAGGTAATATCACAAGAATGATCTAAACCATGAAGCAAAAATAAAAAGAGATAACTCACTCTAATAGTATAACTTCGAGGTTAATGGGATATGGATGACTAGTCATAAAGATAGATTATCCTATCTGTAGTAACTCTGCTGATGACCTATATAGGTCATTGTATGCTGACTCGTATTGGTCTCTAGATGCTGACCCGTATTGGTCGCGGGTGCTGACAGGTATTGGTCGTTAGATGCTGACCTGTATTGGTCACTGGTGCTCACCTGTATTGGTCAATGGTGCTGACTCTTCTTGGTCGTTGATGCAGAGGTAGGGATGATTAGTCATAGAATTATATCATCCCACTCTGGAGTTTATGACGCTGACCCGCATTGGTCGCTCTTCTTCCTCATGTCACAACCAGCCACTAGATTCCCGCACAAAGCACGCCTGGTCTCCGAAAGACTCTACTCTTCAATCCATAGGTCCCTTCTCAACTGGTATGAAGTCCCACAAAAACAACATACCCAAGGGACCTGCCTGTCATAGTGGTCCAAATGTGAAAGATGGCGCATCGATCGGACGCCCAGTCTGTGAGATATTATCACTTTTGTAAAAAGGGCCTAGTTGGTTTCAAGTATGATCCAATCCAGGTCACATGTCAAACTCTGTCAAAACTCATTTAGAATATATCCAAAGGACCACCTTGTCCCAAGGGTCCTTATGAGATAGATGGTGCATCGATCGAACCCCCGGTCTATTAGTTACACCCCTTTCAGTGAGACGGGATTGATCGCACCTCGGTCTGGCTCAGGTTGGTCAGGCCCACTAAATTATTCCAAAGAGACCGCTTCCCAAAAGGGGTCCCAACGCCACTGACGGCATGTCGAACAGACCCCTGGTTCGTCAATTACAGGCGTTTCTTTATTCGGGGTCGGTTGGGTTTTGGCTCGGTCCAACCCGGTCAGGTCGGCCCAACGCAACAGGTCCCGGGGTTTACCTGACCCCACCCGGGTCCGGACTGTTAAGGGTCAACCTAGTTACATGGGGTCTGGAACGTCGGGGTCGGCCCGACTGGTTCGCGGGCCTGGGCCGCAGTTGGCCCGACCCACCCGTCCTGGCCCACAGGGCCGTAGGTCCGGCTTGTTCGGCAGCCCGCGTCCGACCCGATCTGCCTGAAGGCAGACCACTTCATCATGATGGCCCCACAGACACAGGGCTATTTTGTCTGGCGCACAGTGATGCGGCGTGGGGTCCGAGCCGCCCCTCCTTCCACGGCCCGCTGGCCGCTGGCTGCGCCTGCGGGCGCCGCCCATCTCCCGCGCGGCCGGCTTGGGCCGGCCACCGCTGGCCCTCACAATGCGAGACGGCGCGCCGCCTTCCACCGCCCGCTGCCGTTTTCTGTGGCTCTCTTCTAGCCACCATCAGCCGCCACCTACATGGCGCACCAATGTTGTTTCTGCGGGCCACCGTAATGTTTCCGTCGTTTCGCGGCCCTCAAATGCCTTGTCGTCGCGTTCGTTGCTCCACCACAAAGAAAGCACCAAGGACAAGTTTAGCGGAGGGTTCAGGACTTGTTGGTTTCGTCCTGCTCCCTCCACGTTAGCATTTTAAACATGCAGAGAAATTTAATAATAAGAAAAGGAAGAATAATCCCCAATTTTAAGATCCCACAACAACCATCCACATGATCATATGAGACGCGGATCAACTTGTTAGTCAGTTGGTCCACGTTCGTTATATTTTTCAAGAACGGGAAGAGAGGGAACATCAAAGCACATAACCACCTACATTTTATGACGTTTGTTGTCGCACGTTTGTCATTGATGGTTTATGGTGTCGACGACTCTTCTCGGTTCCGACCTTCAAAGGCGTTCTTCATCGTTCGACATTCTTCGCTGGGGTGGAAGTGCGTCAGAGCTTTGCCCGAGAATCCCCCAAATCCTTCCTCCTTGTTTTTCCCGACATGTCGAACTATTTATAGAACAACGCAGTAGAATTTCCATAATGACGTGATGTCACATCGTTACACTATTTCATTTATGAAACATCGTCGCTATTTTGCACTATTAAATTCACTGTTACATTGCGGAATATGAGTCATCTATGTGTTCCATTAAAGTGCCTCGCCGCCGCATCATCACTATCTCGTAGCGTCGATGTCCGCCACGCAACGGAGAGAAAAGAATAAAATAATTCTATTAAATTATTTTATTATTTTTCTAGAAAAGTCCAAAAATAAACTTTTCTGCTCAGCCCTCGCTGGCCGAAGTTAAGTCATTTCTTGGAAAATCCCGCCGTTTCAGATTCAACGATGCCCTCAAATTTTTAATTTGAGCACCAGTTTAAAAGATAAAAAACTGCGTCCACGCGTTTACTAAACGTATCTTAAAAAAAGTATAGAAATTCATTCTAGGCACACCGGGCCTCGGAATCACGCACCGTTAATTTTCACAGACTCGTAAAAATCCCAAATAATTTAAAAAAAATACATGGAATTTTAACATCTTTACATGTTGTGCCACCCAAACCTAACATTTCACATATTCAAAGATCTTCACGAGGAAGGATTCTGTCAAAAAAATATTCAGAGTCTGATTATATGTTGCAAACTGGTGAGGGGAGCAAGAAGGATACCAAGAAGTAGTGCCTCATCCTGAAAAACTGAAGTGGCTTCATGCAATGGAGGATGAGATGGAATCTTTTGATGAATAACTGAACATACGATTTGGTTGAACTACCCAAAGGTAAGAAGTCACTAACAAACAAATGGGTGTTTAGACTAAAGAAGGATGACAAAAAAAGGAGGTCAAGCACAAAGCTCAGTTAGTTGTCAAGGGATTCCTTAAGAATAAAAGAGTTGACTTCGACGAGATCTTTTCACACATGGTGAAGACGACTTCAATCCAAGTATTTTTAGGATTGGTGGCTAGCTTGGACTTAGAGCTTGAATAGATGGACGTGAAGAGAATTTTTCTTTGTGGTGATCTCTCCAGGGAGATCTTTATGAAGCAACCTGAAGGTTCTGAGGTTTTTGGACAAGAAAACCTTGTCTACAAATTAATGAACAACTTGTACAAACTGAAACAAGCTCCCAAGCAGTGGTACAAGTAGATTGATGCATTCATGGTGAGTCATGGCTACAAGCAGACACAGGCAGACCAGTGGGTTTACATCCAAATATTTTAGGATGTTCACTTTTTCTCTCTCTCCTACTTTATGTTGATGACATGTTGATCATTGGGAAGGTTGCAATGAAGATTAGTTAGTTGAAGGAGTTATCCAAGTCTTTTGAAATGAAAGACTTGAGTGCAGCTCAACCGATTTTGAGAATGTAGATCATTCATGATAGAAAGAGGAGGTTGTTATGGCTATCTCATGAGAAGTATGTTGAACGTGTTCTGCAACGTTTCAATATGGACAAAGTCAAGCCAGTGAGCATTCCTCTTCCTGGCCATTTAAAGTTGTGCAAGAGTTCATGTCCGTCGTCCAAGGAAGAAATTGAGGCGATGGGCATGATATCATACTCCTTGGCAGTTGGAAACTTGATGTATGCTGTGGTGAGTACGAGAACTATCATTGCCCATGCAGGGACAATCGTGAGCCAATTTCTCTCCAATCCCAGGAAGCAGCAGTGGGATGTAATCAAGTGGATTCAAAGGTATCTTAAAGGTACTTCAATGCAATGTCTATGCTATGGGGGAGTTGGACCTCTCTTAGAAGGCTATACAGATGCAGATATGTCTGGAGATCCTGATAGCATGAAGTCTATATCAGGATACATCTATACTTTTGCAGGAGTTGTATCATGACAGTAAGGTTGCAAAAGTGCGTTGTTTTTATGCATGATAGAAACAAAGTACATTGCTGCTTCAAAAGCTGGCAAGGAGATGTTTTGGCTAAAACAGTTTCTTCAGGAGCTCGGAATCATCCAGAATGAGTACAAGGTTCTTTGTGATTGTCAAAGTTATTTGGACTTCACTAAGAACTCCATGTACCATTTTCGAACAAAACACATCGACATTCGCTATCATTAGATATGCGAAGTGATGGATCGACAGTTGCTAAAACTTGTGAGGATCCACACAAAGTAGAACCCGACATATATGTTGACAAAGATGGTTGCTTAGGAGAAGCTAGAACTTTGTAGATGCTCCAACAGATTGCAACTGGAGGGAGAGAATTGATGGAGATATCTAGCTATTTCCCCCCACTTTTGTCAAATATGACTGGTGCACCAACTCAACTTACCATGGTAGGTGACACCCATGAGAGAAGTCCATATTTGATGAAGTATTAGTTGTAATTGTGTCAAACTTAACACGTCCTACCATATTTTGAGAGGGTCAAGAGAGATTTCACCAAATCACAACACATATTGGGCGGCTTCCTTCATAGTGGTGTAGCAAGGACCTCTCCCGTCTGCATGTCCGGGTCCTTTTCCTAGCATCCCTGTTATCCCCATTACCCCTCGTTGCTCCGGTAGGGTTGATGGATGCCCTTTTCTGGACCTCTCAGTTGAAGAGTTTGACGATGTGGCGGGTTTTCATAGTTGGTCTCTGGTCGCGACATTCGGGCGGGACAAGCCGCCGCCCTCTCTCATCCGAGGGTTTGTGTGCTCATGGGGGCTCAGCCGTCCAGCTGCATTGTCAGTTATATCAAGATTCTCCTTCTACATCCATTGTTTTTATAGGGATGACTTTGTTAATTCCTAGTCTATGGAGATCCGGTGCTGTGGGAAATGCAGATTCACCTTGTATTATTGGTCCCGGGACATCCATTTTGGAAAGGATGCTAGCTCAGCGGCGGTGTGGGTTAAGATGTTGGGCCTTCTGCTTCCACTCCACAACCCTGCAATCCTGCAATCCTGCAATCCTGCAATCCATCAATGCTTGGGTTCTTTTCTTTGCTCGGATGATGACACGAAGTACCTCGAACTCATCTTCTCGGATCTGCGTGGAAATGGATCGGATGAATCATTTTCCGCCAAGGGTTCTGGTCAGGGCCGGGGAGGGTATCCCTTGATGGAAGAGGGTTTTATTTCAAGCTCCCCCACCCCCCTCTTTTTCTCCACTTTCTATCTCTAGGGCCAATCGATAGATATTTTCAGGAGAAGTTGTGCTGGTTCCAAATGGGGACCCCGACTGTGAGCGGGGGATCAGGTGAGCTGGCTGATGGCGGACAAGTGGTTTCCCCTAGGGAGGCCTCCTCGGTCTCGTTTCAAACTCAGTTGCCGCCCCCGATTTTTTCAGAATCAGAGCATGAGCCCCAGGCACGAGCCATTCTCTAAGGTCTTAAAATAAGCTGGTTAATTTTAAAAAAGTTGTGGTGGAGGAATCCCCATCAGCCCGGTCATCAACCATGAAGGGAAGGCAAGACTCTTTTTGGAAGGCTCGCCGGACCTGGCCCCGAAGGTCGAGGTTAAGGTACCTTGTTCTGTAGTGGTTTGTCATGGTTTTCCTAGCTTAGATGGAGCTCCCAGGTTGTTGTTGATGTCCATTATCTCTGATGGATCTTGCCATACTCTTGAAAAATTCAGGGGTGTGCTGGCTCTCAAGGTTTCTTCAAAGATGACCAGCTCTAGAGGTCTTAAGGCCTCATCTACTATGTGTTAATGTATCCATTCTTAGTCTTGAATATGAGAGTCCTGGGCCTTGGGTGAAGTGTGATTTTTTAGTGAATGAATCACATGGTCACCGCATTCAGATGGTGGTTGTCCTTGAACCAAAACAACAGGAGAAGCAGATTGGTTCTTTCTCTAGAAAGATGGGATTTCAGAACTGCATGCATGGCTCTCTTATTTCATATAAGGTTATTCTAGAAGAAGGATATTTTCATTGATATCATGGATATTTCCTCCCGACATACGACTACCCAAGCAACTTTTGGGGGTAATTCATTCTTCCTCTCCCTTGTTAATATTGGATTGGTATTGCCCGATCCGGTTGGGCCGAATGTTTGTGGCTCGCAACTGTCGCGGGTCGAAGGTCCCCAACCCAATTTTTCGGCACTGTAGCAATGTTGACAACTGTAGCGGAGCTGATCGACCGACACCGACAGGCACTGTAGCGCTTTTGACAAAGCCATCTGCCGTTCACTGTAGCGACGCGAACCACTTTTTTCAAACAGTGATCGTCTTCTACATTGTTTTATAGCCCATTTTTGGGCTAGGGTTACCACTGAAAAAACCCTCTGTAATTTGTGCTCCCGAATAGTGAAATATTCTACCTCTCCTGTGGACGTAGGGATTATTCCCGAACCACGTAAATCGTTGTGTCCTTTGCTTTCTTTCTTTCGTTTTTCTCGTGTCTGTCGTTGTGTCTCCCGGCGATTCCGCAACAGTTAATACAAATTGTGATGCTATAGGGAGGATGAAGCTTTGGCATAATCTATCCAATTTCCATGCTGAGGCTTTTTCATGGTTCATAGCATGATATTTTGATACTATCACGGAGGATAATGAGAAGAAAGGATGGTCAGCTTCTTTTAACAATGCTATGCAGGACTTCTGTGAATACCTTTCTTTCAATGGTCTCATGGACATGGGGTTCTCGGGTTCAAAATTAACATGGTGCAACAATTGGAGGGGAACTCAATGGATATTGACTAGGTTGGATCGCTGACTATCCAAGCTACAAGGTACAGACTCTTTCTCTCAATCCTCAATTAGTCATCTGACCCGTTCTCTACCCGATCATGCTCCACGGCTGGTTCACATTGAAGAACGACTGATCATAACTAATACTTTTTTCTATTCATGAAACTGGAGCTGTTGTGAGGGTTTCTTACTGTAAGTTAAGAGGTTATGGGATCAGCCGGTCCAGGGATCAGTAAGGGTAGGGCTCGCTAACCACCTCCAACGCCTGAAAAAGGATATCCATAGGTGGTCTTCTAATAGAACACATACTGTTATCTTGGAGGGAATAAATGAGGACATTAATAATCTAGAAGAAGGGCTCCAATTGGGTTGGGATGATGGCACTTTTATGGATTTATTTAGTAAACAGAATCTGCTGGAAACTAAACACATGGAGATTGAAAGGTCCTATAGGGTCAGATCTCGAGCCCTCTGGCTATGACAAGGGGATATAAATACTTCTTTTTCCCTAGTGTGCTTAAATGAAAGGAAAGCGACTACAAGGATCGCTATGAATCTTCAAGGAGGTTCCTTCACAAATGATTTAGCGGAGGCTGTAAACCCAGCTATGGAACATTTTAGGAACCTGTTGGTGGGTTTGGGATCTCTCACTCAGGGAGCGTGCGAGGGTGGCTGGTGATGTTGGATTTCTGAACAGCATTCCTTCTCTAGTTCAAATCATAGAGAACGAAGCATTGTGTGCCGTACTAGAAGAACATGAAATCAAAGTTATTGTGATTATTCTAAATTTGAAAAGTTCTCCAGCCCTGATGGGTCCGTACTAGAAGTACATGAAATCAAAGTTATTGTGATTATTCAGAATTTGAAAAGTGCTCCAGCCCTGATGGGTTTCCAGGGTCTTTTTATATTGCTGCTTGGGAGATTATCAGGGAACAAGTTGTGGATGTGGTCAAAGACATTTTCAATGGTGGTGCATTGATCAGAGTCGCAAGCGCCTCTATGATTGTTCTCATTCCCAATTTCAGTGACCCAATAATGCTCAACTAGCACATAACAATTTTTCTGTGCAACATCAAATACAAAATTCTTTCCTTCCTCCTAAATAAAAGGCAAGGGAGGATGATTCCTAGCATTATCTCTGAGGAACAACATGATTTTTTATAGGAAAGAATCATTCAAGGGGCCATCAGTATCACCAATGAAATGGTCACTGACATTAACAAGAAGACTATGAGGAATAATATTATGTTGAAGTTGGACATGGACAAATCCTGTGATAGGTTGTAATTGAGTTTTATTCTGACGGTTATGAGGAATTTTTGTTTATCGTACTGGGTCTGTGACCTCTTCATCAAATGTTACACCTCTCCTTGGATTTTAACCTCAATCACGGGTAAGGTGTTTAGAATTTTCAAATCTGTGTGGGGCCTTAGACTAGGCGGCCCAATGTCTCCCAACTATTTCATTCTAGCTTAAGAGGCTCCGTCTTGGAACATCCAATAGCGTATGGAGGAATGGAGGATAATTCATTTCAGGAGTAGGGGAGGGACTCCAACCCTTTCTCGTTTAACGTTTTCTGATGACACTTTGTTTTCCTTGAACGGAATGCAATGGTATAATGATAAATTCAGCAGCACTTTGGAGGATTAAGGTTCTTGTAGTGGGAAGCGGATCAACACAAATAAAAGCAGTGTGTTCAAACCCAAAAAATCCACAAGCAGGAGTAGATGTATTCAGGACAGACGTTGTATACCAAAGAGGCCCTTGCCGATTGTTTATTGAGGTGTTCCCATTTCAGTCGGCAGGGTTCATAATGTTTTGATCAATGGTATTATTAACAGAATTAATTGGTGCATTCTTGACTTGATGAACCAATTTCTCTCATTCAGAGGAAAGATAGCATTGATTAAAAGCATCCTGACTTCCATACGAATGCATGTGCTTTCAGTCATCAATCCACCCAAGGGGATTATTGATAGGATAAATAAAATCCTTCCTAGTATATTTGGGATGCCGACCAGGCAAAAATATGTCACGGGGCTGCATGGGTGAGGTTCGCGAATCCTATCAAGGCAGGAGGTATCAGTCTTAAAAGGGTCTAGGATTCTACACAGACCATGCAGGCTCAGTTATCCTGGGATATCATTGAATCCATGTAATAATGGGAATGTTTTATGTGATGGAAATACAGTGACGACTGGAGAGCTTGGGGAGATGGTCCCATGAGGCTGTCTAGATTGGAGAGGTGCATAGCCGACAAGATAGAAACTCTAATAGAGAAGGTGAGGTGGATGGTGTGAAGCAGTGATATAAACTATTGGAAGTATAACTGGGAAGGACTCGATCCACTCTTCTTCCTCGGATGACCTGTGTTGGGTATCACTATCATGGATGATAGCCGTTTTCCTGGTTTTATTAATGATATGATTGATGCTAAATAGAAGACTTTACATTTGATCATATTCTTGGGGACCGAACCCAACAGTTGCGTTTTCACGGACTCAACGTCAGGGAAATTTTGTAGTAAATGTTTATGCGATGGGGGAGTTATTTTCGACATGGTTTCAAGGTAGTAATGCGGCTGGTGCTGATATGAAGGCTCTCTCGGTGGTGCTTGCAGTGGTGTGTTGGATCATATTAGATACCAGAAACTCCATGAGGAATGAAAAACTATCATCATTCCTTGGTTCGAAGATTCGCGTTAATTCCCGGGTTTATAAAATAGGAAATTACATCAGTGGCAGGGGTTTTAGCTTCACTTAGAGGCCTGCTACAATCTTCACTCATACACATATATGGCAGGTGCAACACTGGTAGGGGATGATGGGTCAGATGGTTTCCTCCAAGGTTTGAAGATGAACATGGATGGTTACTTTGAGAAATGGATCATGCATATAGGATGGTTGGTTTGTGACGATAGTTGTTCTATCTTGTTTAGCTTCAGTTTTCTTTTTGGACAGGAAACTTCTTGGGTTTTGAAGAAAGGTCCATGCATAATGGCCTGCTGCTTTGCGAGTTCTTTAACATGAAGATTACCATGGATGAGATTGATTCTTCATCTTTGGTTGGATTTCTTGGAAACAACAATTCCACCACTTTGGATTTCGCTTATATGATCAGGGATTCCTGGTTGATTCTGTACCAAGGAATCGAGATCAGTCACACATTAAGAGAATGTAACTTCCCTGTGGTTGACTTGGCCAGACGTGTGAGTGTTCACGAGAGTATCATTATTTATCCTTGTATTGATTATATTCCCTAGGGTTGTAAGAGAATTTTTAGTGGTGATGAACTCATTCTTCATCACTTTTTCCTCTTGTGGATCCTTCTTACCTTGTACAAATTTCTAATAAAAATTGATGTTTGAGTGACAATCAAGTAAGTATATTTTCATATATTCATACCCATTAAAATAAACCCTCAAAATTAGGAAAATGATCTTAAAAAATTGTTATCATATTACCTTCATATCTTTTGAATCAAATAGTATTTTATATTATCACATATTTATGGTTTTGAGTACCTTAAATCATTCACGTTATTCTGATCAATGATCTATATCATTCTCTATAATTATTTACTATTTTTTCCATTATCATATATTCACTAACCACTCAGGTTCTTCTAATTATAATCCTAGTTATGTGTTATTTCATATGATCATTGTGAATTTTGTAGTGATCCTTTCCACTTGATAGTTGACTGAGTTGCGTCCCTAAGGGGCTCATTGTAGGGTTCCCCCCTGTCGTCGTCTTCCTCTCCCCAGCTGCGGCTTGACTTCCCTTTGATGCTTCGGTCAGTGGGTCTGTGGTATGCGATGTCTCTCGTGGTGGCAGCGTCTCAAACTTCACGGTGATATAACTATTTACCGGCCTTCTTCTCAACCTAAGTTTGACAGGGCTTTCGATGGCACGATGATAGTCCAAGGTTTGAGTTCTCAGATGCTGTGGTGAGGATGATGTCTTGGTTCCGCGTCATCTGGCTCCGTTGGGCAGATAGTCACTGTGTGCGGGCTTAAAGGCGGCAGTGGGATTGTGGTTCAGGTTTGTGGTGGTTTTTATAGTTCTATATCGGTGATTTTTGGTTTCTTGCTGAACGATTTGGATGCGATGTTGGTTGTGGTTTGGATCTGGTTTCATGTTCTGCGGTGGGTTTGGTTCGATGTTGTGGCGGCGACGTGGTCTCAATGACGCCTTTTGATTTCTTATGGGTTTTAGTGATTCTTTCAATGGTGGTGCGTGAAGGATTTATCGGCTTTAGTGAGTTTTTGCATTATGGATGGAGGAGCTTAAATTTGTGCAGGTTTCATTGCGGACTTGATTTTGTTGTTTTTTCGTCAATTGTGTTTGTTTGCTTTGAAACGGTGAAGTTGTTGGAAGAATACACTAAATTTGTAGAATGATCTCTTATATTTTTGTTTTCTTGTGGCACTGTGGTTTGAGGTTTGAGGGTCGTTGCATCTGTCTCACAAGGGGTTACTCAATGGGGGTTAGAGTAGAGGGTTTTCTCCGGGTCTTCGCTTTAGAATCGAACTTTTGAGAGGGTATGACTTTTCCATCGGTTCCAGGCCCTTGCATTCATGCACGGGACAGTTATCCGACATCGAGGAGTATAAGGAAGCTGATCTTATTGTTTTGATACTGGGTAGGGGCTCTTCTGCGTAGACTTATGTGGTTTGGCCTTGAACTCTTGTACCATGGTGGTTTGGTTGTTTTATGTCGTGCAGTCATGTATGGTTTTTCAATTTTTCCTTAAAAGTGTTTGAATAATTAAAAAATTAATTTTTATATGACCATTTCAGTCCCCTTTATATCTTATTAATATGATATTTTAATATCCCCTTCTATGATGTGGGTTTTCAATAAATGAATTTTTCAAATATCAAAAACTTATTTTCTGAACGTAAGATCAAAATTTTAGGATGCAATTTATTTAATGTGGAGAGAAAGTAAAACCTCGAAATTAAAAAACAATGAAATTTTATTTGACAATGAATGTGACCCTCAACACTACACTAAAAAACCCATGAAATATATTTCTTTATGTTCAATTACTTTGATAGCTTGCGGAACACGCAACCCCGAGCCTAAATGAATTATAATATAGTATATCATTTTAACGGAGCCATTAAATTGGATAATATTAATATAATATCTAAATTATGAAAGTTATATGGATTAAACATAAAAAATTCTTTGGTTTATTTATTAGAAATAAAATAACAATCATTCAAAAGAAAAAGAAACGTTTGTTGGAAAACAATATTTTTTTAGAAGACGGTTTAGTCGCACCTTTCTCAAATTTTTTAAAATTCATTTTTCCCAATTTTAGAACATATATTTGATAAAGAAACTTCATTTTTTCAAATAATAATATATAATTAGCATAGGGTGAATTTTTGGGCTCTTTCTAAAAAGTTTGATATTTGGATGAATACTGAAAAATATTGATTTTTATTGAACACTGGATTTTCATTTAAATAATTTATGAGGTTAAATTTTATTTCAAATTGTTCTTAAAGAAAAATTATTTAAATTATAAAAATATTAATCAAATTTGTGTCAATTTAATCATTTTAATATTTAATTTAGATATAATAACAATGTAAACTTTTAACCATTTTCTCTTTGAAAACTCATTTTCTTGTCGCATCTGTGAGTTTAATTTTAAATTTAATTTTTTCTCTATATAATTAGGAAAAATGGACATTATATTTGGAATTAGGATTATTTATATTATATAAAAAGCTAAACTTAAATTTTTAACGTAATGAATAGTAAAAATTGTAAAAATTATTTACCATGGTTAAGGTAAACTATGTTTACAGGTAGTTAAACTAAAAAGATAAGGGGTAAAATGGACTAAAAACTTGTTTAAATAAATTTCTCGAAAACTTTCATCATTATAATGTATAATTCTTGATAATACTCCATTATAGACCCCTGTGAAATGTGATAATGTGGATACACCTTTTTCTTTTTGAGAAATTCTTGTGTGCCACTTACATCACTTATAAAAGGCCACCCATTCTCCTCTCTTCCTAGAAAATTCAAACCCTTTTTGTTCATCCAAGTCCTTGCCAAGTTACTTCCACACTTACATACCCTAATCCTAGAATACTTGATTTGGTCATAATACCAATCTAAGAATACTATAGGTATAATCCAAAAGAGAGGTCTGAGAAGAGGTAAAATTCTTAACTATGTGTATTTGTTTTGTTTCTTATTCCACCTCCTGAAAATCTTTTTTCAGTTAATAATATAATAAAAAAATTATTTAAATATACTGAGATGTTTTTATTTTAATGGAATTACCTATATCCATATTCTCTTCCCTTAAATAGTAAATGATTACACTGCAAGTGTGTATGGTGGACTACCGCCTCACGAACCGATGTGACATAGTTTCCTTCAACACCCCTAACGGTTGGGTAAGATAATGGATATAGGCTATATATATATATTATATTTATGAAACAATTATACCTAAGGAGAAATTATATCATATATAATTTTTTTACTTTCCATTCCATAGGGGATACGATAACGTCACTCATGTGTATGATAGACTACAACCACACAAAATGTTGTGATTCGTTCTTCACTAACTCTATTCATGTAAGGTAATAAGGATAAATTTAATTAATTAATATATATATATATATATATATTAGTGAAATATTTATAATTCTAAAAAGATAATATAGCATTTTCATCCCTCCCTTTTCACTAATTGAAAGATGATAACATCATTTATGTAGGTGTGGACTACCACCTTCACGAAGCGATGTGACCCTTTTTTCGTCACCAAACCACATGGATGGTATACATAATTATATTTAACTAAATAATATGTTATTTTTGATATTAAGATCAATATATAAAGATAAAAAATTACTTACCTTTTTTCTGTTGTGATCATTGAACAATGGAAACATTGCTCATTCGTACGTACGATTTACCATCTCAATGATCACAACACACTTCGTTTCTCAGAATCACCATTCTTGAATTGTATTAAAAGTATAATTGATGAAAAAATTATAATTATATAATTTTTATTATTATGTATATGTTTAAATAATAAACTCTTATATCTATAGTCAACCTAACTAAGTCATTTTTGACACATATGTCAAATATTTTCAAAACAACTAAAATAAACTTAATTGATTAAGTAATTTTATATAACATGGTAATAAGTGAAATAATAGGGATAATAAAAATTAAATAGTTTATTATGTAAGTATATAATTAAAAAAATATTCAAGATGATAATGAACGTACGTGACGAGTCACACTCAAGTTAATGGGCTTCATCTTAATTTCACTTCATTGTGGAATATTGTGATGTTATGCACACAATTTTTTATATATAGTGTATGTAACTTCCATTTGAAATGTAATATCAGAATAACATAGTAATTCATGGTATTTTATGTTTCAATTTTAATTTTTTATTCCAAGCATATTTGATAGGAATGTTACCAAGGGGTAAAAAATTTTATAACATATTTTTTTTCATTGGGATATACTACTACTTCATTTTCCATTGATATTATAAGATTATGTATACTGACTTCTGATTATCTAATGTTTTATATCAACATGTTATATGTGTATTTACAGTTTATACACATAATCTATTCATTGGTTAATTCTCACTTTCACATTATGATCATTGTAAGGGACTTCATCGCAATTTCACTTAATTGAGACATATTGAAATGTTATGAACTGAATTTATTTTATATGGTGTATATAATGTCCCATTTTCAGGTAATATCACGATTTAATAATATATTATGTTATTTTAGGAGTCAATTTTAATTATTTTAACTAAGGGTAATTTATATGAAAATTACTAAGTGCTAAGGTATTTCATAACTTGTTTGATTTTTCAGTTGGTTGTAATTGTTCTTAATTGTCTCTAACATTTTAATATTTTTTATACAAATACTATTAAATATATTATGTTGTATTTCACCATTTTTTGTGTATGTTCTTTTTACCCACATAATTGATTCATTTATTAATTCTCTCTTTAATGTTGTTATCTTTGTATGAGTTTATTTCACAATCTCATTTCAATCAGCATAGTTTATACATGAATTTCAATTAAGGGAAATTATTTCATCTTTGTCTAATAAAACATTTTAATTTTATGCGGCTATATTTAATCATGAATTATTCATGTAATAGTTCAATTTTCCCACTCTTTAGTACTTAAAATTATTGAGAAAATGTTTTTTTGAAAAATCCAACTTCATTTCTCACTTTAGTTCAAAATCCTACTTCTTCCAAAAACATGTTTTCTAAAAATGTTTTCATAAGTTATTTTATAATTCTTTAAATTGATTTATAAAATTACTTTTTACCCTTTTTTGAATTTTTAATAAAAATTAAAGGATTTTCCATATTGTTTTCCAAACAATTATTTTCTTTCTTTTACTAAAAAAAGGAATGAAATTGTTGTTTCAACATGCACAATATGTATGAAAGTTCCTTCCATCATGAAGAATGAATGTTTTAAATCTTACTTTATATAATTTAAATGTTATTTGAAATGAAAATAATTTTCAATTTTTTGGTCAAATTTTAGTTTAAAAAATGTGGTTTAAAAAAAAGAAAAGTATATTTTCCTAATAAATGTTTTTAATGATAATTTTATAATATTTCTATTCATCAACGCCAACAACCCTTTATTTTATATATACTCCATTTAGGATATGTTTTATTTCTACCATCTTTATTCTTCCTCTAGATAGTTTGTGATTATTTTTACCAAGGATAGCATTGAAATTTACTTTCTTCATTAATTTTTTTTTGTCATTAGCTTTCCCTTCAAATATTCATGCTCATATGATCATTTGACATTTAATTTCTCTAAATATCCATATTATTTATTAGGGATATGTTTATTTCTTACAATGTATATAATTTATATATACAGTGTTCTATATTGAAAGTTATTTATTAATCTTGTGAAATATTGAAAAATATGTATTCGTTACTCAATAAGTATATTTGATGATAAGTCACACTATTAGTGAATTATATTGATTATTTGATATATGATTAATGCTTTGGACATGTAGAGAAATACGGGGCATAAAATTTTGCAGCACCTCGATGCATCAGTATTCTCATGGGGTGAATTACTAAGATAACATTAAATGGTTTTTACATATTGATTAAAATGACCTTTGAATAGTCATGATAGTAGAGGTATCATGTGCCTTCGAACATGACATCCAATAATTAAGCATTTCCTTAATTGAGAATTCAATTATTATTTTTATCCATGAGATATTCACAATGATATTATATATGGATACATTTCATTCATATATTATTTATTAAATGGAATGTGTTCTCATTTATTTTCCATTCCATATTGATTATGCCTTATTTGTTCATAATAGTCAATTTATTGATTAAATGACATGTGTTTTCAGTTATTTAACTCACCATATTGATTTTTTCTAATCTTAAGGTAAATTGTTTTCAGTTATTTACCTTTCCATTTTGATTATTCTTATCAATTCATGATAGATTCCACTATACATAACCCTTACCAGGCATTTGAGCTCACTGTTATTTTTTCCTTTCCTTGGAATCCATGAAGTGTATTATGATTGATATGTAAGGACATGATAGAGTAAATAACATTATTATAAAAAAATATTTATGTTTTAATATTTTTTTTCATATTTAAAATGGGAGTAATGTATATATATAGATTACTGAGACTACTGAACAATTCAATCCTTCTAGATGATTTTCCTCATATCTTATGCCATATTAGTAAAGGAACTACCCCCTCTGGGATACTGTGATCGACGTCTCTATGACATGGAATGAAAAAGGTTGTTAGTGATAATTCATCTTATACACATTTGAGTAAATTATTATTTTATAAGGAATAAATTAGTAGTAAATGACCATAATCAATTATTGATGGAATAAATAAGTATATTCTTATAGCATCCAATGAATTTTGTTATAGATGTGGGGAATTCCCAACCAAGAATTAGAGTTAGGTCTAGTTAAATTATAATGGGAAAATAATGAGTCATATTTGAAAATGAAATAGTTAAAAGGAATGTAAAAGACAAACAATATCCAAATGAGAATAAAATAATGATGTATTGTAAATAATCAGAATTCAAATTCCCCAGATGAATTATCATTAAATGGAGGTTCCGATTTTTAAATTGAGATTTCGAATGAACCCATTATGAATTGGGATAAATTTTATCACAATACCTATAAAAAATTGGGACAATTAAGTAAATACTCAAATATAATGAATGAAATATAATTTATGATATAATATAAGAAAATATGTAGTGTATATACCATTGTAATGAAACTTGTTATTTTTGAAAAAACACGACTCAATGAAATGAATTTCTGATGAGAAACTCTATCAGTAAAGGTAACACATTAATCATTAAATCTTACGAGGGTGACCATGAAATGGTTATTAAAGTATCATTAAATGTAAGATATTAATTATACTTTATGAAATTAGGTCAATTAATACACCATATAAATGAATTTATCATTGAAATTATAATATACAAACATAACCCTTATAAACATAATACCATTTGAATAGAAATACATTTAAATAAATAATAAGACATCACTCTCCAAATACCATGAATTACATGAAAATGTTAAAATATTTTGATTATGTTTTAGTCACTTTATATCAATTATATCATGTTTTATGATATGAAATATGTCTCAAAAAATAAATTTTAAACAAAGATCCCAATACCTTATATTTATTCTTACTCAAATGTGTTCCAACCTCCTGTATAGAAAATATAACAAACAAAATCACTTACTCTAGAAACATTTTCATATATATTACATTTTATATATTTATATCATAACCATTTATTATATATATAAATATATATATTTGTCTGTTATGTTTTATTTTCATCATCAATCGCTAAAAACTATGATTTCTTGTTTCAGATTAGTTTTATAATGAATTTTTTGAATTTTATTTATTTTCAAGAAGTTCATAATTACTATATTACATAAAATACTAAAATATTTTTTTTTCATTTATCCATAATATAATATTTTTATTTTCTTATGATAAGGATAGTGTTTTTGAAAATGAAAATATATGTAGAACTTGATTCACTATATTTAATGCTCAAAATGTGACATATAAATAAATATATTAAACATAAATAACACCATTAAAAATAATTAATACAAATTACATATATTATTATTAAATTATATTACTACTATACATTTTGTAATCATTCAGGATATAAAAACTATAAAATAATTCAATTAGATGCTAAAACCAAGAAAAACAAACTTATTATAATGATTTTGTGAGTTTAAAAATGTATTAATATAACATTATTATAACCATTAATGATCATTAATAATTTCATTAATTTAATTTAAATTCAATAAATTTATTCTTAGAACCATCCATCTAGGGTAGTTATGAAAAGAGTAATTCATCGCTCGTGGAGGCCATAGTATGAACTTACATAGGAGTAGTGTTTCTATTTCTCAAAGAATGGGGTGGAATGATGGTATCTGAAAAATTATAATTTAAGAATCATAATTTTTTACATTGGAAAAATAATCATTCATAAAATCCATCCTTTTAACCAGTGATTAGTGGTAGTGATGAAAAACAAACCACATCGTTTTTTAGAGACAATACTATTCATGTATGCATTATCAATGTTTTTTTCATAATAGACTGAATGGATTTAAAAATGTTTAAAAATTAATATGAAAACACTATTTTATATTAATAATTCTAGTTCCATTATATTAAGGCTTCTACAAGATTCTTGGATGAGAATGATTAATAAGAAAATTCTATGGAGTAAGAAATACATATGTTGAGAATACAATATTTCTATTTGAAATCTCCTTATAAATGAATTAATTTTTAAAATAATTGAGGCAAAAGGATAATAAACCAATGTTGTGATTTTTTAGGAGAAAATGGTAGAGTATTGGAAGGGATTTTGAAGGAATAAGTGCACCATGATGTGGTTTTAGTGTTCTCCTTTTATAATTAAAAAAGAAATATAATTTTGGAAATATCAATTAAATTTCAATAATCTTAAGTCACTATTCAGGGTTCAAAGGATCCATGTATGGGAAATAATTAATTGAGGTGTAATGAACCAGATTTTCAGTATATTTTTTTTGGACAATATATGAATTATTTTCGAGACCAAGCATTAAGATGACGTGTGATTCATAGGCCTGTGTGTAATGAATAAATATTTAAAATATATTAAATATATTAAGTAGAACACACATGTAGTTTACTTGAGAAAGTGGAATAACTCCTGAACAGAGGCCTGGATAAAAAATCTATGTGCACCATTTAGTTCATAATGTGGGTTTTACTCTAGGAGGGACATAACTATTGTTGGTGTGAGACGATTGTGAAAAATTCATTGTGAGATAAGAATTAATAAAATAAATAAATTAAATTGGTTTAATAAATTTTATTTTATGAAGAGACTATATTTTTGTATAAATAAAAAGTTATAGAGTGCATGTCAGGGTCAACCGCTAAAACATAGAGACCTATAGAGATCATTGGAGAGAATTATTTGTGAGAAATGATGGATCATGACTGTATTGAGGGCCGTTATGCTAACAGAGATTGTGGATATCATCAAAGACCATAAAATAGAACAATTATTCATCAACGGAGAATCCATACTCTACTTTGAGTTTTATGTCCTTTTCTTTTATCCAGGTCGAATACAGATCTATTCAACAAACATAATTGATTCACACATCAGTGGTTGATTAAAATTGATGGAATTAATTTTGTTTTTGTTTTCATTATAATATTTGTCTATCTTTTCTATGAAAACATATTGAATCCAAATGAACATTGGCTAAGGTTCATTCCACCTATTTTTTGGATTGTAGTTTTCACCAATGATTCTTCTCATGATCTCCGCAATGCACTTATTTTTGTCCATGGTTCGATGAATATTGGGTATTCAATCGCTCCAACACTATTCATCATTACAACAGATTGATAATGCTGGTAAAGTTCATTATCCAAGCTATGATCAAGGTGAATTGATGATAGCGGGTGATCAGAGATGGATGAGAATGGATATTTGGTTCTATTCTTCCTAGTTTTTTTGTGTAATAATGGATTGGATTGATGGATCATTTTTTGAGTAGATATGAACCCGAATTATGCCCAGTGATGTTTGAAAGACTCAGCCAACCTTTGATCAATAGGTTTCATCAAGGGAGGAAGCACCAAAAAATGGGATGAAGGAGATGGAAGAGACCCCAACGAATCTACAAAATCTTGTGATACACGTTGTGTATTTATTGATTACAATCCATGTGGTACCCCTAGCTATGGTGCTAGGGTTTTTTAGTGACATAAATATCACATGCTGTGTGACTAGGTCAGACACTATGTGACCCTTCCTTGGAAGCTTAGCGTGTACCTCATAGGGTACTCAAGTCTGGCCACAGATACATGAAAATGACCAGATGTCCTGGGTAGTGTGTCAAACGACCTCTATAAGATGTGTGTTTCACTCATATTCCATGTATGTTGAGGTTTACATTCCATTTGAATCATTACCTCATGGGAAGGCCTGGGGATAACTGGACACACTGTGTATCCTCTATAAACATCATGTACCCCCTATTAAGGGTCTTGTATCCCTTCATTTATTTAGTTTGGACCAATGTCATGTGGGTGTATTTCCCAATGTTCTTTTCTCTCAATGGCACAATTTGGAATTACATCTATATATCTGAATTGTTTTCCCACTAGGGGATGAATCTCAGATAGAGTTTGTGACATCCCTCCATGAGATTGGAGTGAAAACCTCTATCATATTTATACCCTATGTGGGGGTTTGTGGAATTGGTATGGCCTTATTAAATAAGGCATTGATCCTCTATCAAGGACATATCAATAGGGTTTGAGATATCATTGGAATAGGACATGTAGTGGGTTGATCCGGATTGGGTTTGTGGTGTCCCCCAACAGTTTTGGGCATGACCCCCTATCTGAGTATCAGGGTCTTCTAAGACCAGTGAGATTTCTTAGGAAGAGAATAATGATATCTACCTCTTGAGTGAGTGTATCCCAGTGATAACATGGCTTATGTAGTGTATTATCTTAGAATGATCATTTCTCCGAGAAGAATCATGTGGCTGGTAGTTGGTTGTGACCACCTGGTGGCACAGTGCTCATCCTGAGTATATCTAGGTGTTTTCTATTATACTTTTATTATTATATCATTTTATTGATCTAACTATACTCGATTCCTTGTGTTTAGTGTTTTTTTGGTGTCCTTTTGGGAATTGTTATACTCACCCCAGCATGGGATCTACCTATATGTATCATGTCTTATTAAAAAGGCGGCCCATTTGACGGTGTCCTGGGAGGAAAAGGATTTGGTGGAGCATATATTAAACTTTACAAAATGAGGTGTTTTCTAATTTCTTACATTTGATCATATTCCTCACCCTTAGAGAAGATTGAAATCTTTACATATTTTGTTCAGGCTTGTATTTGGCCTTCCTTTTCACTTTCAGAACATTACTGTTATACTCTATTACGGGATTATAGATGCATACTTATATTTTTTTATTAATATTAAATTTCCAGATTGTGTGGGATTGGAGATGTTTGTGGGTGTACAAGTATATTTTTCTAATGCCTCACATTTGTGGGATATTCCAACTCAACATCAGTCACTGACCCTTGGTCTATTGGATGAGGGATAGGGGTAGTCACAGGTCAGACCCCTGTGGGTCAAGTTGTTATAGAGTGGTATCAAAAGTGTCCGTTCTTACTTAGGGATAAGGATGTGAGATTGGTTTGGGGAAACAATGTTAAGTGTTTTGAGTTCAGCATTCATGCTGGGGTCACCAGTGTTGGTGTGGCGACCAACATATCCATACACCAGGACTCTAATTACCTACCTTTTGACTCAGTAAATTTAGAAATTGGTTATAGGGAAAAAAAATTGGTGCATGAATCATATAGGAATGGTTTTTGGTATCCACGTCCTTCTTGTTCCGAGATATACTATTTGAACACGAAACATCTTGTTTATTTTTGGATAACTCTACAAAGAAAACCAAGCATGATTCAATAGCATGATCATGAAGATGATATTTCAATTGATGAGGCATCAATACAAGGGATTTTACTAGAGATAGCGCATCTAGGTGGTTGATCATCTATACCACCACCCATTGTGTAGCAACTAGCATTGGCAGTGCCAGCTGAAGATGAATGCAAGCAGAGTGTGTTGCACGAGTTTCAGAGACAAAAACCTACTAGGTTTCTAGGAGGTAAAGATACCTAGGTTTCTGAGGTCTGGCTAGTGAAATACACTCATGTTTTCCACCGTTGGAGGATTCCTTCAAGTCAAATAGTGGTCCTTGTGTCGATTCTTTTTTAGGTATCTTTTGGGTGATGGTGGAGATTATTAACTCAGCCACATGACAATATATCCCTCTCTTAGGTAGACTTTAAGCATCTCCTTAGGGTGGATTTTTATCTGTACATATTGCAATTAGTTCACATATTGAAGATTTTGTATCTACAACAAGACAATTTGACCATGGAAGAGTACTCGGTGAGGTTTACTAATCTCTCACGATACTCAATCGATATGGTTTGAGATACATTTTTAAGACCATAGACTTTTATATAGGGATTATTCCAAGAGATTATAGTTTCAATGATATCCATTTTCATTCCCACCAATTACAGGGTGATTGAGTGGGCCTTGGTGGTGGAGATATTCCTGATAGAGTAGGAACGGACAGTGGGTGTTGATAGTGAGAACCCAGTAGCTGAGTCCTCAGTAGCATGTAGCCAATGACTGTTGGAGGGATCCATGAGTGTAAGATGATTTAGGATGTGATCACATGACACAATATTAGTGATGTATGGCTCTCGGGATGGATCAAATCATTTAAGGGAGAGGACGTGTTTCTCCAACTATAGTCAGGGGGCATCTAGCTTGGGATTTCTTGACCCATATTACAGTTGTTTGAGAGACGATTTTGGAACCATGGAGGTAGAGTAAGAGGAAGGATCCATGTTATCCGTAGGGTGGTGGATGTCTTAGAGGTGTCGACATAGTAGCATGGTGTTGTTGGAGGTTTGACCTATTACCACCACCATCGCTAGGTGGTCCACACAGGGTTTAGGGAGATGGTGGTTAGGTACAAGGCCAGCTGCAAGTAATGTAGGCCTATGACCTCAAGTCTCCAGGGATGATACAAGGTATGATCAATGTATTTTATACTTTAGCAGCAGTATTGATAGACACAAGTTCAAGTCATTCCATCCTTTCCACTTATCTAGTTCTAGATTCAGACATTCTTGTTGAGCCTTTGGCTCGACCCTTGTGGTCAGAGATTCTGATAGGCGATGACTTAATGACTGCGCACTTTTACCGACAATGTGACCTGACTCTTAGAGGTGATATTTTTTAATGAGATATATTTATAGTAATGATGAGGCCTTATGAAATCATCTTAAGTATGAACTATCTATCTATGGTTCATACCCAGATTGACTTTTTTAGGTGGAGTATGTGGTGTATCAATAGTCATGGGATGAGTTTTCCATTATGGGTGAAAAAGAAAACATGGTGGAGCATGATCAGCTTAGGTATAGGAGAGTATAATAGATTAATAAAAAATTGGATAGAATGAATCATGTAGAAATGGATTCTATGGGATACCAGTTCCCTATATTAGTGGAATAGTATAATGTCAACTTTCATGAGAACGTACCGGGTTTACCTTCCCACTGAGATCTAGACTTCTGTATTGAATTGAACCCTAAGAAGGACCTGATATCTGCACCAGTATATCAAAAGGATTCTGAAGATATTTGTGAGCTGAGGGTTCAGTTGGAGAACTTACAAGAGAAGGTCTTTGTGAGACCCAATGTTTACCCTTGGCATCCCCAATGTTGTTCTCCATGAAGGCATATAATAGATTAAGGTTTTTTCTAGATTACCAATGCATGAACCAGGTGAACATGAAGAATAAGCATCCACTACCAATAACTGAAAATCTCCTAAATCAATTGACAGTTTCAGGATGGTTCTCCAAGAATGACCTGAAATCAAGCTATCACCAATTGTGAGTACGAGATGAGGATATACAGAAAACAACATTCAGTTTTTTCTATGGTCACTATGATTATTTTTTGATGTCATCTGGTATGATGAACAACATAGAAGTGTTCAAGGGACTCAGGAACCAGATCCTAAAACCCTTTTTAGACCACTTTGTGGTGGGTTTCATATATATTATCATAGTGTACTTGGTGTATGAGGAGAAGCATGAGAGACACTTTTGGATAGTCCTTAACACTCTCTAAGAGAACCATAATTATAGGAATATTTCAATGTGTCAATTCTGTATTTGATTTGCTCACTTCATGGACACATCATCTCATAGGTAAGAGTAGCAGTGGACCCAGTACAGGTTGAGGCAGTTCTTTCTTGGGAGACAACAATGAGTGTACCTGATGTGTGGAGTTTTCATGAATTTAAATGGTATAATCAATGATTTATATCTTATTTCTCTAGATTTGCAGCACCCTTTACATCTTTTACCCATAAGGGGTGACCTTTCATGTAGAATGAATAGTTCCCATAGTGCTTTCATGAGTTAAAGAGAGAGGTTAAAAGTTATCTCATATTGAAATTTCCAAAGGAGGGTGTCAAGTACATAGTTTTTTGTGATACATCAGGGAACATACATGATTGTGTTCTAATTCCTAGAAATGTGGTCATTGCCTATGGTTCATGTTAGTTGAATTCACATGAGTAGAACTACATAACAAATGATCTTTAGTTACCAACGATAGTATTTGTACTAAAGATATAGAAACACTACCCAACGAGAGAGTGGTTTATCATTTACTCTTTAAATAATAGTATCAGATATATCTTCTCTTACAAGGATCATAACTTCAGACATAGGTGATATCTAGAGTTCCTCCAATACTACGACTTCAATATTTTCTATACTACTGGGAAGGGTAATGTCATTGAAGACACTCTCTATAGAAGATCATGTTATCAATTTTTTCCCAAGGCTTTAGAGTAGTTTGCCTCATTGAAGTTTTTGTTATTAGAGAGGGATATTACTTCATATCCATAGTCAATGGTCGTCACCCAACATCTATTAAAGCATGTTAAGGATGCTGAGTGTGGAGATATCAACTATGAGACCTTACATACTCATATATGCACTAGACATGCTCATAATTGACATTCCAAATGTGTGGAGCATGATATTCCTTTTAGAGGGAAGACTATGGTACCATTGAAATTGATGGAGGAGGTGATGTAGGAGTTTCAAACATCCCCATTGGTAGTACTTACAGCTGTGGAAAATATGTACTAGGACCTCCAATATTATTTTTAGTGCACATGAATGAAGAAGGTAGTTGTAGAGTTTTTATCTTGATGCCTCACTTGACAGTAAGTGAAGGATGATCACCAGTTTCCAATAGGTTCAGATCAACCCCTTGAGGTTCCAGAGTGGATGTGGTATTTGATATCCATGTAATTAATCCCGGAGTAACCATATACATACAAGGGACATGATTCCACATTGTTAATCGTAGTCTGACTCACCAATTCATCCCAATTCCTTATCATTCAAAAGAAGAGTCTAGTCGAGAGTTTGTGGCCCCCATAAATATAGGAGATATTTTGACTCTATGGAGTTCCCTCAATGATCATTTTAGACCTTAATTCTCACTCCACATAATTATTATGGAGAGGATTACAGGTGGCCTTATGGAATTAGTTACGCTTGAGCATAGTGTTTCACCCCCAAACATATTTTTAGACTAAATGGACCATTTAGGTATTGAAAGAAATTTTTTGTGCTTTCATGTTGGTATTTTTCTTTAGTTTGGAGGACCATCTTCCTTGTTGTAGTTTTCATACAAAAACATCTATCATTCTACTATTGGTATAGTACCATTCAAGTCCTTGTATGGGTGGACCTACAGTTCCCCAATCTATTGGATTAATCATGGAGAGTCAGCAGTCATGGGCCCAAATTTGGTATGATCTACGATAGAGAAGGTTCAAATCATCTAGGAGAGGATGAGGATAACGAAAATCCATCATAAGTCTTATGAAGACCGATGACAAAGACCTCTGTAGTTCGATGAGGGATACCATGTGTTTATGAGGGTATCACCTCGATGTGGAATGTGTATTTTTTTAGGGAAGAATGTTATCTCCAATATTCATTGGTTCATTCAAAATACTATGTATATTGGGCGATCTAGAATACCACTTAGCTATTCCATCACAGTTAGACTAAGTGTATCATCTATACCCCAGAAACCTAGAGTCAATTCCTTACTTTATTATATTGGAATGATTCAAAGGAATCAAATACCAAAGGAATGATAAGTTTTTCAGTTTTCGAAAACTAGATTATATACATGGTACCCATATTATATTGGTAAATAGAAAATAAAAAATGATACATAATAAAATGAAATGAACTGAATCCTTGAAATCTCATTAAAAGATTTCTTCATCATATCATGGGGAAATGAAAATAATAAGGATGAGATCAAATGTTCAGTAAGGGTAAGTAAAATGGAAGAAATAGTGAATAAATGAGAATTATCATAATGGAATGGTAAATAACCGATCATAAATTCCATATAAATATCTCAATATGGAATAGTAGATAACTGAAACACATTCCATTTAATAAATAAAATGAGAATGAAATACATCCATTTATATGTCAAAGAAAAAATATAATTCACAATAATAATAAATTAATTATATATAAAAGAAATTTTGAATTATTTGATGTCATGTTTCCTAATATCATAATACATTTACTGTTAAGATTTATTCTCAAGACTGTTTAAACTACTCTGATTCGGCCAATTGATTTATCTCATGAGATTACCGATGCATCGAAGAGATTTAATTTAATTCCCCCCATCCCATGTAGTGCATGTCTAATTAATTCATCATATATTGAATAAACAATTTAATTAATTAACAACATTACTTATCAATTAACCGTATTAGTTAAATCATAAGGATTTATGAATAATTCTACAGGTAATCAAATAACTTTCAAAGTGAACACCATATATAAAAATCGTATATGGTTCAAGAAATAATAATATATATTTCATGATAATATATATATTTAAGAAAAAGTTTATTTACAATAAAAATTATCTTAAGGAAGTTATTGTTTCAAGAGAATGTTAACAATCACAAAAGGAAGTGATATTGTAAAGATAATTTTTCCCCTTGGTAATTTTCAATTCAAAACCCATGAAATGAGATAGATCAAAGTGAAACTTTAAATACCATTAATTATAATTGAATAATTATATTAAATGAAAATGGGGTAGTATATACACTACATTAAATATAATTGGTGTATACTAACAAATAAGTCTCAGTGGAATGTAAATTGAGATGAAATCCCTTACCTTACATTTTATTTTGGTTGAACATACTTTAATATCATATTTAAGTGTTTTAAGCATGTTATTAACTTATACCAGAACCATAATCATATACATAATATCATATATTATCTTATAATATCTTATTACCCATTTTTTAATAATATTTCATTATTTTCACTATTTTCGGTGTTAATTGACTAGTTTTTTGAGTATGTTTTGACATGTTAATTTTGTTCTTATTACTTAAATCATGATTTCATAATATCTAAGATGAAAACCATGATATAAATATCACATATATTTAGAATATATTTATTTATAAAAATACATTAATTTTTTAGATAAGAAATGAAATACATTGTTCATTGAGACGACATTCCATACATACCCATGAACGTTACTTCCATTCCATTGTCATATTTAATATAATTAAAATTAAATGATATATATGTGTGTGTATATTATAATAAAATTATCTTATTTTAGTAATATATGTCACTTATATTTATTAAAAACATCCTTAATACATTCCATGTAATATGTGAATGAATCACATCACTTTGAGGAGGTGGTAGTCCACACGTCCACAAACGTTGTTATCGTATCCCACAAAATGGAAATCATAAAGGTATGAGTTATATAAGAATTAAAAAACATAAATACATTATAAATATCCCATATATCATATATAAACTATAAATACATCATTATTTCCAACCTTTAATTATGGTAATGGAAGGAAGAACGACATCAGTTCGTGAGATGGTACTTCGCCATACATGCGAACAATGATTGTGTATCCCATTTTATAGATGTGTGTGAATGTGTAGGTATAAATATTATCATAAAAACATATAATTATTTTTAATATATTGAGGTTATTATAAAATAATTATTTAATAATAATTTAATGGGTGGATAAAGAAATGAAACAAAAGTGATTGTTGAATAATGTTACTTCTTATTTGGGTAACTCCTTTTGGTTTATACCAAAAGATTTCCTTGGTTGGATTTATTACAAAATAGAGGATTATAGGATGAGGGTAGTTATGTTTTTCAAATATTTGTTAAGGTTTATAACAATCCAAATTCCTTTAATTATGTGAATAAATGAGAGGGGTGAGTGCCATTATATAGTGGAGGAGTGACATTTTTTAAAATAAAAAAAATGTAAACACTATTGAAAGGTCTTGATTATATAATATGACTAAAATAAAAGTTTTAATTGAATAAAAGGGATGATATTATCTAAATATGGATATAAAATATATTTTTAACTTTTTTCTAGGTCATTTTGGCTCTTAAGTTTAAGGTTTATTCGCTTGTTAAGTGAGTTTTTTATCTTAATCACTATATTATTTTTAATTACATTCACTAATATTTTTGGTCAAAAACTAAGTTTAACTTAGTATAAATTATATATTATGATGATTACAGATATGGAATCCATTTTTAAAAATTCAAATAACAAAATTGGAATAAATTAATTTAAAATTAATCCTATAGACTGATGACATAACAAGTTTTTAAATTAAAAATGTTCAAAAGCTAGAAATGTTTTTATATCCAATTTCATTGTAAACTTGATTACAATGACTTAATTGGAATTAATTTATGTATAATTGAACTAAATATACTTTAAAACCAAATTATTATATAATTTATCTATAAAATAAATAGAAAAAAAATCAAATTTCAATTAAAATTTAGTGTTTTCACTATTAATTAACAAATGAAACTTTTTAGAAAAATACCAAAAATCCACCCTAAGATAATTTTTATGTTACAGTTTTAAAAAATTAATTTTATTTTAAAATATAAAATTTATAAAAGTTTCAAAATTTAGTTTCAAAATAGGTGGTCCATTAAAAAGTGGAAAAATTTTATTTTTATAAAAATACAATTTTTAAGTGTAAAACTAGATTTATTCTTATCTTATGCTTATCAAATATATTGGATGAATATAAAAAATATTTGATTGAATATATAATATATATATATATAATAAATATAATTCACTAATTATAATTAATTATGACAAAACTTATTTGGAAGCCTGAAATTAGTTCTTTTTAAAAACACTTCATGCATATTCAATTAGTTTTGACATTCATTTTTATTTAATTGTTAACCAGTGAATTCAAAAATATATTTCCATAATTTATTTATTCCTATTAATAAATTCCAATTTAACTTCTAGTTTATATCTCATTATATTAAATAATAATATTTTAATAATATATTGTTGTTTGGTAAAACTCAGTCATGCATGTAACACAACCTAATGAATAATGTCGTTCTTACATGTAACAAAAGATAAATCAATGTTGCATACATTACAAGTTATAGAATAGATTTATTTAAAATATTAAATATATCATAAAGTCTCAGGATATTATATTACTTTATGATCTTGCTGTTTTTGTAACACAAGCTATTAAATACAATGTTGTTACTTTATAATTTTAGGGCGTGACATTCCCCCCACCTTAATTGAATTGAATCCTCACAATTTAAACTTGATCTCAATTATTTAGGGTTTGATATTTTATAATTCTATTTTTGAAAAAACCAAATCATAAATAGGGTTAATAACAAATCTTTTTAATAAGAAGGAAAGGTAAATGTGGAGGTTGCTATAAAACTAGGCTTTAGAATAGGAGAACATTACTGAAAACATGGACATGAAAGAGAAATCAATCTATCAAGGTCTGATTAAGAGGGATTGAGAACATGTTCATGAGAAAATTGTTTACCAAAAAACCATAAACCATAGGTGTGAATAAAGGTAATTGATATCATAAAAAATAATGAAAATATGATTTTTTTTTGTTTCAAGACCCTTTTCCTAGAGCTGAGAAATTAATTCACTCTCTAAGAATATATGTAAATATACATTTATATAAACAAAAACCTTTCCTTTTATTGCACCTCAAACTATTTATACTTAATCTATTAGCACAAGATGTATCATATAGAGATTTAATAAAATAATATATAAAATATTATCCAAAATTAAACTTAAACCATTTTATAAATAGTCAAACTTATGACCATTACACAATATTATGATCCAGAATAGTATAATCAGTTCCAAAGTAGTTAGTAGTATCTAATTTACTTTATCCATATGAATCATACCTTTGTCAAAATTTCATTAAATAAACATTAGGAATATATTGAAGCTTATCTTTCCCTCAAACCCATCTTTTCCAAAAATTTAAACATTCCACCGAATCACATTTTTTGGTTATCAATACCAATCAAAAAAAGATTTTAAATCCTTGATGAAAAAGTAATGCAGTATAATTATTATACATTAAATAATAATTATTACTAAGATATCATCAATACCATAATTTTAAAAAATTATTCAAGGATCCAAATATAGGAGAATATTAAACATTCAACTTCTATTATATCAATAGAATAAGATTGATGTTGGTCCCTTAGCTTCTTCTGAGGCATATTCCCTTGATTCTTGGGGAATTTGTTTGAATAGTTCTCCATATCCTTGATATTGTAACACTTAATAACATTATTTTCCTTATTCCAATTGAATTATTATTTTTGGTGACCTTTCTCTCCACACTAATAACATACTCCCAATCCTTTTATGAATTTACCAGGATGATTCTTTCCATACGTGTCACATATTGGAAAATATTTCTTTAACTTCTTACCTTTATCCATTATTTTTTTCTTTTATCCTCTTATTCTCTTACTTATATTTGAATCCATAAGACAAGGATAATTATTTCTCTATATTGATATCGTATAACACTATTTCAGTGTATTAATAAAAATTTTGAGACACCAGTTCCCTTCAGAAACTTGGGATAAGACCTTCAAATAAATGATCACTATTTTATTAATTGTTGTCTATAAAATACATGTAATAACATGCTAACCTTTTAAAGGAATCTTAGTACTCTGCAACACTGTGTTCCTCTTGATTTAAACGAAGGATATTTCTCTTTATCTCATTTTGTTTCTCATGAGGGAAATATTTTCCAAATAACATCTCCTTAAAAATTTTCCATTCCATCAGTTCTATTTCCTCTTCCTTTCTAGTATTCTCGATCAATAACCACAATTTATCTATATCACCATTGATAAAATACACTATAAGTTTACCCTTTTCCTTTTCACCAAATCCCAATGCCATAAATATATTTTTAAAAGACTTAATACATTTCTCAACTACCGTTGGATTATTAGTCCCACTAAATAATAGGTGCATCTATCACATAAAGTGATCCAACATTGGATAATCTTGCTATAGAATTGGTTGATCCATTCAAACAAGGTTATATTTCATAACCTAACTAAGCTACCCTAATATATCCATAACTTTCTTAGTTCCAATATATGCTACATTGACATTCTCAACAGGGAAGCCTCCACGTCGGTGATGATTATTGATACCATTCATCCTTCTAGGTACCATTTCTAAACGATGTCACATATTTTATTAGCTCATAAAATCATGAATTTAAATTCATAATTTATAATTCAAAATATTTTATAGTTACTAACAAAAATTTATCCATCATAAATCTTAAATCATGAACTTTGGTTTATTTTGAAAAAACATTACTTTTAAATCTTTCATAATAGATTCGTAAAGAAAATACGAATTATCCTAAGAATATCCCCTGAGAGTGTTAAACTAGGTGGGTAGTAAGGCATGTTGTCATATACTAGGCTATGCTAGAGCCAGGCCAGATGCACCTTTTCAGAGTTGTTACCCCTTGGTACATCTATGCCATAACCACTTTCACATGTGGTATATAAATAGGTATTTATTGCTAGAATTACCATATAAACTCTACCTTGACAAAATTATATGATGTGCTTTTATAATTATCCTCAAATTATACCTTATGGTTATTTTACTTAATCTATATTTTACTAAATCTAGTTTCCAAGGTTTCTATTAAGCTTCCTCTGATACCAACTTCAACTCCCCAACCCCAGATGACCAAAGTTAGTGCCTAAATTTATTACATTGACATGATTACAAGGAAATAAATATTAAAGGACAAATCGATTTAGCAGTTTTGGAAAAACATATTATATACATGATACCCATATTAAATTTGGAAATAGAAAACAAAACATGATACATAACAAAATTAAATGAACTACATCCTTTAAATCTCATTCAAATATTTATTATTCATATCTAGGTAAAAGAAAAAATATAAGGGTGAACTCAAATGATTAGTAAGGGTAAATAAAATGGAAAAAATAGTGAATTAATGAGATAATAATCATGTAAAGTTAAATATATGAGTACACATTATATATAAATATATCAATAATACATAATCAATATGGAATGGTACATAACTGAAACACATTCCATTTAATCAGTAAACTTAAAATGAAATGTGTCCATATATATGTTAGAGAAAAAATATCATGGGTAATAAAAATAACTAAATTACAATTAAAGGATAGTATTAATTATTATACTCAATGTTTCCTAAGAACATGATACCTTTACTAATAAGATTAATTCTCAAGACAGTTTAAACTACTCTGATTTGGCTAACTGGTTCATCTCATAAGACTACCAATGCATCGGTGGGATTTCATTAAATAGTCCCTAAACTATGTAGTTCATGAAAAAATCATTCATCATATATCAGATAATTTATTTAATTAATGAACCACATCTCTTATCAAATAAACATATTGAATAAAAGATATAAATTTATCAATAATTCCCCAGTTAATCAAATAATTGTCAAAGTGAAAACCATATGTAAACATGGTATATGGTTTGGGAAATAAAAATGTCCATTTCATGAGAATATGTATATTTAAGATAAAGTTAATGTATAATAAAAAGGATCATAATGAAGTGATTGTTTCAAGATAAAGTTAACAATCACAAGAGGAAGTGATACTGCGAAGATAATTTTTACCACTTCTCAATTTTTAAGTAAAAAAACCATGAATGATATATTTCAATGTGAAATTTAGAATACCCTAAAGTATCATAGAATATTTATATTAAATAAAAAATGATTAGTATATAAACCACATTAAAGTGAATTTATGTATAATAAAAATAATTCTCAATGGAATGTAAATTGGGATGAAATCCCCTACCTTACATTTCCTTTTAAATAAATATCCTTTAAAATACTATATAAGGGTTTTCAAAATGTAAATAACTTATACCATAACCATAATAATATTCATAATATCATATATTATCTTCTTATAATATCATATTACCCATTTTTTAATAATCTTTCATTATTTTCACTATTTCGGGTGTTAATTGACTAGTTTTTTGAGTATGTTTTGACTTGTTATTTTTTTAATTCATACGTTGATCTTGATTTGATCATATAAAAATTTAAAACATGATGTATATATAATATATATTCAGTATATATATATATATATATTTATAATAATACATTATGTTTGTATATATAAAATGAAATGCACCATTCCTGGAGATGGTAGGTCGTATGTACACATAAACGTTACATATATTTCTTTATTGTATTTTAACAAATTAGAAGTATATGATATATATATATATAATATAATTACACAATAATATTTATTTCATATATGATACATATTTTTATTAAAACAATCATTAATACATTCCATGTAAAGTGTGAACGAATCACATCGCTTTGAGGAGGTGATAGTCCACACGTCTGCAAATGATGTTATCATATTCCCAAAAAATGGAAATAATGAAGTTATGAGTTATATAAGAGTTAAAAAATAATAAATATATTATAAATATCACATATATATTATATAAAATATAAATTCATCATTATATTCAATCTTTAAATGTGGTAATGGAAGAACGAATGACATCGGTTCGTAAGGTGGTAGCCCACAATACACACAAACACAAATTTTGTATCCCATTTAATGGATGTATGTGAAAGTGTTGTTAAAAATATTAGAATAAATGTTTTTAGTATATTTAATATTATAATTTTATTATATAATAATGATATAATAATAATTGAAGGGGTGGATAAATAAATGAAACAAAAGTTATCATTGAAGAATGTTACCTATTATTCGGGTAACTCCTTTTTTATTATACCAAAATAATTCCATGGTTGAATTTATTTCCAATGTTAGGGTTATGTTATTAGGGGAGGGATATTGGGTTCAGTTTTTATGATATAAATGTCTTGAAAATTTTGAATATGTGGGAGGGGTGAGTTCCTTTTTAAAGTGGAGGAGGAGTGACACTTTTGTAAATATAAAAATGTAAACACTATTGAGAGGTATCCATTACATATTGTTCTTAAAATAATGGTCAAAATTAAATAAAATATATGATATGGTAGAAAGTGTTTCAGAAAATAGGATTTGGACATGTTTTTATTTCATTTTGGACCTTACATTTACGGTTTAGTCCCTTGTTAATCTAGTTTTTCTCTTAATCATTGTAATTATTTTTAATTAATTTCAATAATACATTTGGTAAAAAATAAGTTGACCTTATTATACATTATAAATTATTATGATTGAAAATATGAAATAAATTTTTCCAAATTCCAATCATAGAAGTGGTTGAAATTAATTTATAATTAATCATGCATACATGATAACATAGTTGGTTTTTAAAGTAAAAGTATTTAACATTTTGAAATATTTTTAAATAAAATTTCAAAGTGAAATTGATTAAAATGACAAAAATTAGATTAATTGATATATAATTGAACTAAATATAATTAAAATAAAATTAAAAAATAAATTCACTATTTAAATAAATTAGACCAAAAAGAAGTTTTCAATTAAAATTCAGTATTTTTTACAATTCATCAAAAAATGAAAATTTTCAGAAAAATACCAAAAATTATTCTTAAGATAATTTTGATATTATGATTTAAAAAATGGTGTTAATTTTTTAATAAAAAATTTATAAAGGTGTCAAAATTTATTTTTAAAATTGGCGCGCTATTAATAGGTGTCAAAATTACCTTTTCAGAAAAATACAATTTTTAAGCATAAAATTGGATTAATTCTTACCTTATACCTATAAAATATATTGGATGAATATAAAAAATATTTTATTGAATATATAGTATATATATTTCATTAATATCATTCACTAATTTTAATTAATTATGATAAAATTCCTTTGGAAGCATAAAAATAGTTTTTCATAAAATCATTTCCTTTATATTCAATTGGTTTTGATATAAATTTATATTTAATTATCAACCAATGAATTAAAAAATATATTTCCATAAGTTAGCTAATCATATTAATAACCACCAATTTAATGACGAGGTAATATCTTTTTATATTATATTATAATATTTTTATAATGTAAAACTCGGTCTTGCGTGTAACACTAACCATCGAAGAAAGTCATTCTTACATGTAATGCAAGCTAAGTCAGTGTTTTGTTCATTATAATTTATATAATTTTTTTATTTAAAATATTAAATATATCATAATGTCTTGGTATGTTATATTACTTTCTACCCTTAATGTTTCTTGTCACACACACCATTAAATACAATGTTCTTACTTTAGCATTTTGGGGTGTTTCACCTGGAACACGACATCTTCCACATGTTGCAGCTAAGGAGATAAATTCATGACCTATTTCATGTTATCAACTATAGTGAGCTAGAAATCAGGGATAGGGATACCTTTTTCGAGTACCTAGTGGAGATTGACGATCAGTAGAAGAGGTTATTTCATGGGTGATCGATTCCCCTAATGCATGTTTGGTGGAAGTACAAAATTCTTCACGAGAGAACCGGGGAGATATAGGCCCATATACGAGCCCAATACCCTCATCATTTTGAGTAGTTTAACACTTTTTAGGTTGAAAAGAAATAACGTTGGGAGAATTTAATGACTCAGATTTTCCATGTATTATATTTTGATATTATATGGATTATTTTAATTAATAGGCGCTAAGATGACATGTGATTTTGAGACTCAGTGTACCTAAAATAAATGTTTGAAATATATTGAATATATTAAATTGTATAAAAACATAGTTTACCTGAAAACTGGAATAACTCCCTAATGGGGGCCTAGATCCAAAATAAGATAGCACCATTGAGTTCAGAATGTGGGGTTTACCCTATGTGAGACATAACCATAGTCATAATGAGTCATTTTTGGAAATTTCATTGCTGGTGGAGAATAAATAAAATAAATAAAATAAATTTATTTTATTTATTTTATTTGATGCAGTTACTGAAATTTTCTATAAATACATGGTTATAGTTTTTTTTCTCAAGGTTAGCTGCTATACCCTTTAGAAAAAGAAAGACTATTGGAGATCATTATTTGTGAGTGATAATGGATCAGGACTAGATCGAGTGTTTTTGCACCAATATAGTTCATGGATATCATCAATTATAGAAATGATGAATCATTTTTCATCAATGAATGATCCAAAATCAAGGTAGGAATTTTTATTTTGAGTTTTCTATCTCGTTCTATTATCACGATCAAACGTAGATCAATTCCATAAATACAATTGATTCACACATCGACAGTAGATTAAAATTATTGGAATTATTTTTGTTGCTGTGTTGATTTTCCACTTAATTTGAATTTTTCTATGGTAATGGATTGAGGTTGAATGAACAAAGGCTGAGGTTTATTCCTAATGTTCTATAGATTGTGGCATTCTCCTCCATTTATTCAAACATTCATTGTGGGAATTTCCTTTGGCATATGGTTTGATGAATACCGGGTATTCAATAATTGAATGATTGTTCTTTGGTACAACAAATCAAAACTACAAGTGAAGTTTGTGATCCAGTCCGTGGTCATGGTGCAATGATTACTGTGGTCAATTTGGAATATATCAGAATGGATTTGTGTTTTTTTTGTTTTTCTAGATTTTGACTTTGAGAAAAACATTGACTCGAAGAATCATTTTCCAAGTAGATATGAATCCAGATTCTGACTAGCGATGATAGAAAGGCTCAGACGACCTTTGATCTGTTAGTTTTAGAAAGGGTGGTGGATCCGATGACGTTTAGAAGGATGGATAAGATATAATGATGGATCTTGAATGTCCCATGATATGGGGCATGTATTTTAAAGATTACATGTCATGTGGGATTCCTAGATGCATCACTATGGTTTTGCAGTGTGTTAAATATCACATGTCATGTGACTAGGTCACACATTGTGTGAACCTTCCCTAGAGGCTCAGTGTGTACCTCAGAGGGTACATGGGAATGACTAGGAGTACATGGGATTAGACAAGATATATACATGGACACTCCATATACTCATACATGGGTACAACTAGAGATACATGGGCATAGCCAAATGACAGAGAATGTGTGTTGGGAAATATCTACACATCTTTTGTTTCACTCACGCACCATGTATGTTGAGTTTTACCAGCTGTGTTAGGCATTACCACACATTCACTCCTGGGAACAGCTGGACATGCCGTGTACCCTCAGTACATACTATGTAACCCATTTGAGAGAATTTTTATCCCTTTTTTTTCTTTAGTCTTTACCAGTTTCGGTTGAGTGGTTTTCCCATTAGTCATTTTCCTCAAGGGTAAAGTGTGAAATTACATCCACATATCATGATTATGATCCCCTATAGAGGATGAATCCCCGATAGAGTTTGTGGAATCCCTCCACATGACTGGAGTTAGATCCTCAATCATTTTTATACCCTAAGTGGGGTTTGTAGAATTGGTGTGACCTCCTTGAACAGGGTTTTGGTCCTCTATTTTAATGTTCGTATCATTAGGGTTTGCAGTATCATTAGCATACAATACACTATATAGCAGGATAATCCAGATTGGGTTTGTGGTGTCCCTCTAGCAGTTTTGGGAATGACTACCTATATGAATATCTGGGTCTTTTGAGACCAGTGATCCTTTTTATGTGAGCCTCAATGATCATGAACTCTTGATTGAATGTCTCTAGTGATAGCCCAGCTCGTGGAGTGGATTATCCCATAATGAGAATTTCCTCGAGTAGAATCCTATGGATGGAAACCACCTAGTACCATGGTTTCCTTCCTGATTATATTTGATTTTATTATTATTAATTGATTATTATATCCTTGTATTGATATGTATATACTTTATGTTTCATGTTTAGTGTTTTGATTCATTCATAATTCATCGATACGTGATTTAGGCGCTCACAGGGGCCTGAAATAGTGGAGGCATGGCGCATCTGCTTCAATAAATATGTTACAGTCATTAGGGAAAGAACCAATACTGTTGTAATGAATGAGTGAATAATTTAAGTCACATTTTCTATATAATATGTCTTTTACCATATTTCCCTCCCTCAATGTCTAAGAAAACTCTATACCATAAAAAATGAGGGGCCTACATTTCCTTAAGATATTGGTGAGATACTAGGGACCTGTCCACTTATACCTGAGAGTATCCGTTATAATTTTAAAGTCTGATTACACCACCCAAATTTCTATGTTGAAAATTATGCATAAGGTGAGGCCATTTTAAATATATCTTTCTTTATTTTTCTTCAATAGAATTTCCTTCCCCATAATAATCACTGAAATTGAGAATCATTAATTCCTTTCCATCTCAAACTAGACCGCCTTCACACATCTCACATTAAATGTAGGACCCATAAATGTTTAGTTTGTACCACATGCATGGTGATATCCATTTTATACATCTACATTTCTATGTATTTATAAAATATGTAGAGATGATCTAGCTCCTTGGACTCATACCCTGATTGTCCTCCGTAAGGCTTCCACCTAAAAAATGAGCTCCCAAATCTAAATCCAGAGAAATTACACAAATTTGGATTTGGATAAGAGATAAATTATATCCCTCCCATTTTTTTGTGATGTCGAGGTGTATAACTAGGTAATGTTATACTCACCCCTACATGGGATCTACCCACACATGTCGTGTCTTATACAGACAAACGACAACTTGTTTGATAGTGTCCTAGAAGGACAGGGAGTGGGTCGATCATAGGCTGAGCATAATTGACCAAGGTGTTTTTTAGGTGCTTATATTTGATCTTAGTCTATAACCTTATACCAGGGTGGACACTTTACAATTTCTTGATCGCATTGTATTTGGCCCATTTTTCAATTCCAGTACTTTACTATCATACTTTGTTGTAAGATTATAGATGTATACATGCATTGGTTTTAGTTATATTACATTTATTCATTGTTTGGGCATGAAGATGGGTGTCTATTTATAGGTACATAATGAAAACACCTCCCATTTGTGGGATACGCCTAATAAGCATTGGTCACTATCCCCTATCCTACTAGAGGTCGGATTGGGGTATGCATGGGTTAGACCCCAGTGGGTTGATTCATGAAATTAGGGGTGATATAGGGTTGCTAAATCCACTTAAAGTCATTTTGACACAAATTTTAAACATGTATGAATTCTTTTAATCATAGATTTTTCACTTTTGTCATATTTGTTTTTACCGTTATAATTACATTTTTTCTTAATAATTTTCTTTTAATGTCCAAAAGAAAAATGGACCTTGTTAAATAATTTGATCCTATTTTTTATAAATATTTGATTAATTTTATCAACTAATATATATTTATTTAAGAATAATTGATTTTTTAGTTAATTTATTTTATATGTAATGATATACTTTTATATATAGTTTATTTTAAACATATATTTTTTGTGTAGGATAAAATTAGCAGTTTTTAAATTATGAAAATATAAATTGTTTTTTTATATAAAAATTATGTGAAATTAAAATCATGCCAAAATATATTTTTACTAAAAATAATATTTAAATAAATGATTCTACCAGAAATAATTTCTCTTATTAGGAACTATTACTTATATTAATAAAATGATAAAATTAGATTTTTTAAATTTATAATAGTATTTTGAAATTTGTAGTTTATTTATTTAAGAACATATTTTATCGTTGAAAATTATTTTTTTATCCGTTTATGATGTAATTACTACTTGGTATATACTTAAAATTGACGACATTAGTGAAAAATGTAATTTACACTATTCACATAAAAGTCAATTATTTATGAAAAATCCCAAAAAAATTTATCTTATGATAATAATATTTTTATAAATTCAAAAATTAAATCAATTGTTTCACATTCAAAAAATAATTTTGAGAATTTATCTTTTAAATATTAATATTAATATATAATGATAATGATTCACTTAGGAAAGCAGGTTTTTAAAATATTAAATATTATTATTCTTAGTTTCTTATCAATAACTAATAAATTTTTTGTTTACATATTATTCAAATAAATTATATAATTTTTCTGAAATAAATTGAATTTCATAAAATAAAGCGTATAAAAGATACTTTTATAAGGGTTATATTTTAAATAATAAATCTGTTATATTTGTTAAATTTGGAACACTAATAGAATTTTATAAAGGCATGATTATTAATAATGACATTTATTTTTATTTCTATATATATGTCATAATTTTATAACCCTTATTTTTAGTTGAAAATTATACTGATACATTTTAATGTTTAAATATTTTTCAATGGTTTGTTGTAGCTTGGTGTTGCATATGAATAAATATTTTAAACACATTAGGTTTCTATGTAAAATACAATTTCAAATATTAGGGTGTTACATCTCCCCCTATAAATAAATAACATCCTCACTATTTTGACTATCACTTACCAGTGAAATTAGTTAATGGTTTCTCAAATATAGGTATAAGTAAAGATTTAATATCAAATTATGAGTCTATATTAATTTTATTATTACGAAAAAAAACTCATATTTCACCTCATAATTCTAACATATTTCTTCATTTTCCCATTGAAAAATATTGATTTATTTTATCCTTTCCAAAATATAAAGCATCATCTGGTTCCATTTATGATTTCCCCTTAGTGATGCTTACCTCGTTTTTGATATGATGGATATTAGATATCCCTTCCATCACATATTCATCACCCAAACCCCCATGAGACTCCATGATTCTCTTTTCTGGTGTGTTTGGAAACTCATCAATGTTCATGTTGTTAATCATAAATCATTATAGATGTTTTTGGCACTAAAAGAATATTTATTACACCAACTCTCATCCCATTAGGTTTCTCATTATAAGAATCTATTTATTTTCCATAATATTTACCGTTAACTTTGTTCATTTAGTCATTATACATTACTAAAAAAAATAGTTAATCATGATTGAAGAAAAAATAACAACACAAGTAAATTATTCAATGAAAAATTAATCCTCAAAACAATAATACTCATTTTAATTATTAAATTATAATTCATTTTATTCTAAATCAATATTTATTTCAATCTAGTTATGATGTGCATGGATGTAAATGGATATGGTTTTATAACACCATTAGTCAGATTGGTTTGGATTTTATGCTTAATGTTATGACGCACATGGATATAACTTGGGAGGAGTGTCACATGTGTGTATGAAGGTTAATCTAATATAAAATGGTTTCAAGTAGAGTTTTTTATCTTCTTTTCAATTTGGTGATTGAAAAAATCATATTGACCATGTCCATGACACGTAGTTATTGGTCAATGAAACATGTGCAATTAGATGAGTTTCTATTCACATTAAATAAAGAATATGACTCTCCTAAGTTACGGAGCTATGTATCAAATGGGTTTTATCATATAATTCCATGTATTGTGAACATAAAAATACAATACCAGTTATAAATTTATAGTGAAACTTTTTAATTCCCATGGGGCTAGTGAGTTTTTAAATATGATGATTCCTTCAAGGAATCATGAAGATGAAATGGTTAGATGTGTACTCAGCCTTTGAAAACATAGTTAGTCAGGTATAGACCTTGGTGGGTTTTCTTAGGTGATAAAAGGATGAATTGTTTGGTAAAGTCATCATGGTCAATTTAGGATTATGAATCATAAGTTATAGCCAAACTCTTTTTAAGGATGTATACTAGATATGGTTCCTTTTTATCCCTCATGAGTAGATAGATATGGTCTTTTTGGAACCGTTCCATGAAATTAATATTTAAAATGAAGTAATTTTATAGAGTCTTCATGGAAATATCTCTTATCATCTTAGATAAATCTTTTTTTATCAAAGATCATTCCCCTATCCTAAAATCATTTAGGGTACACTATGAGAGCATCGATTATGCACTGATATAAAGAAAGAAGCGTAGCCCTTTTTGGATCAGTACATGGACTCTTTAGGATTTTCAATTAGAGATGATGGTTGATCATAGAGGTAGTGTTTTCTTAAGTAACATTGGGATTTCCATGTAGGATGGAATTATACAGACTCATGGACACTAGCCGACTCTCTGAATCAATCTCCTAGTGAGTTACCATTGTTAATATCAATCAGTGTTCTTGATATTTAAACATCTCATCTCTGTACAATCATATAAAATATAAATGAAGAATACAGACTACCTTGGATAATATCCTTATACTATAATCAATGATTATGATGATTCCCCATAATTATGGTCTGGATCATCTTATTTTAAATAAGGTTTACTAATTCAAGGGTTTTTGATCTGGTATACACCCATGTTCATGCTATAAAATGGAAACATAACTGATCATTTGGGTAGGAGAGACATCATAAAAATATAGTTATTGGCTTCATTGAGTGTTCATGATGAAATTTATAGTTCCTTGGATAACATTCATCAGTTTTGAATGATGATTATTTGATTGTAATAGTCAATCCTTCTTAGGATAATCATCCAGTAGTGTCATGACATGATTTCCTTTTTGTTCACTAAATGTAGTAAATGAGGAAACACATCAGGAATGTTTTAAGGATGAGACGAGTGCATTGAAAATTTGGATAAATACTATTGGATAATATTCATGACCATGTTAATTTTTGGTAGATTTGGAATCAACCATTATACCATTCAAGAATCATACCAACAGTGTCGTTAGAACACTAAAAAGGTTTGTTCATTGGGAAATAACGACGGTGGGAGTACGATGACATATAATTACCTATTTAATGTTGTAAATTGTAGTGGGGGTGTGATGGAATAAATTTGTGAAATAGATAATGACATGATCATGTCTTAGGTTAGACATTCTTAGCTAGACACTGTATTGATATTTAGTTTTCATATACTAGAGTTGGCTCAAGTTTTAAAGGATTATGTACCATATTATTAAAGGCGTTTCTTGTTGGTGGGTAAGAAATTTAAAACGAAACATGGTGGTTCAAGGAAATTTTCATGACCTGGGTAGGCCATAATATGATTCATTATTTTCTCCATGGATTCTCAAGCATGATAAATTTTGTAGGGGAGAGGTTTTAACATCCCGTGATATGGACCGTGTTTAAATTTTTAAAGGAATTTGAAATCTTAATTTTAAAGGCTAATAATTTTTAATTTCAGGGATATTAGTGAGGTTTCAAATATTTTAATATGAATTAATGATGTTTTTATATGTTGGTTATGTTTTGGTGAAAATCGCAAGTGTTTGGGAGAACAATGAAGGATGAACGAGCATCCCATGCTGCTGAAAACAACTGTTGTAGAAAATTCAGATCATGAATTGGTTTCATGGGGTGTTTCCTAGTGTATTTAGGAAGTGAAAACCTATCGTCATACCCCATGGAATTCAAGGAGTGTATCTAGATAATTTCATGAATTTGGTACGTGTCTTGAATCCCATCAATGATGAGATAGGGTTTCACAGGGTGCAGTGGGAAGATACCTGATGTGATATCTTGGGAAATAACCACATGGAATTCATGATTTCTATATAGTTTATATCTTTAATTTGTTTTAATATGTGAAACTATTTTACATTTTGAATTATGTGGTTTACCTTTTTAAAAAATGGAAGTATGGGATCATCCCCGTATTTTCTTCATTCAATAGGTGGTTGCCCGACTCGGTAGAAACTCCTACCATTCCCCTAGGGTCCCTTTGATATCCTCTATATTATTTTTGAATTGAGTTCCATTATATTAATTGGATAGATATTTGAAAGCATTTGAGTCCTATATATTCTTCTCTTCATTTATATTCTGGTATGGAATGCTAAATTCATGTAAAATATTTTGTCTTATTTTTATGGTGTTTATATATTTATCTAATTTCTCATATTTTAGCTCAAGTTAAAGGATGATAATGGATGAGTGTAAATACCTTTGTATAAGTTATGTTGTAAATTTCTTTGATCCCAAAGTCTTATCATTTTATAATTTATTCCTCTGTGTTTCTCACTGTGTTTTCCTTAGGACACCTATAAAATGTAAAATTCATGATAGAGAAGATAATTACTTGAAACACATGGATGTTACTATTAAATTGAATCATTGGAGGTTACTATCCTCAAATTATACCTCCATTGGGGCGTGTTCCTAAAATTCCATATAAATTATGTAATTATTTTCAAATAAAACAACCTATTCAAGTGAGATTCCTTATAAAATGTGAGTGGATAAAGAAAATGGAATTAATTGGGATATGGAAGGATGTGATACTCTAATATATTCTATCCAAGTGAATAAAATAACTCTTAATTGTCTGTGTCCTATTTCTTATTCATTGCGTCTTTTAATTTAATGTATAGTGAACAATGAAACCAACTTATGCGAATTTTTTATATTGTGAATGGAGGCTTGTGAAAAACATATGGAGTTGATCAGATGGTTGGGCCATGTTTCCTAGCATAGCTCTTCAAGTGCATTTTTAATTTATGGTGTTAAATTCTTTAGGACCGATCACCTGTCCCTATTACTCAATTCCAAATTCTTTATATAACATGTTACTAAATATTTATATAGAATACACTCTCCCATGGCCTTTTTATTTCTTATAATGAAATGGCATGGGTGGAATACATAGTTTGAAATGTGGAATGCGTATGGACATGGACTCTTAGATATATAAAATTAAATAGTTTTATGTTTTTTATTATGCCTTGAGTGGTACTCAGGTTCCTTTTGGAAGAATTCATTGGACGGTCTCCTAGGTTGTTAAAGACTACATGCACAATGATAAATAATTGGGTTATTTCATGGAATTATTTCGATGGGATCAAATATTTTTTCTATTATATTATTCCTTGAGTTAAAAATTGGATATTTGTTATGGAATACCTTAGATGGGCTCATACAATTGATGAATTCCATGAACTCTGAGCGATACATGGGTTTCATTTCTAGGAAATTCCCTGGATGAGGTCATAAATAAATTTCATATTATGATCGATGAATGGGTTTCATCATTACAAAAATCCATGGATATACACATAGAATAAAAAGAATTATGTAACAACTTGTCTTATACTTCAGTTACTTATCATATAATGCATTGGATGGTATCATAGGATGAAATAATTATAACATTCATGTTTATTATTACATATGACTAGTGGTATCTCTTTATGTTAAATATTATTCTTGGATTCCTTGGCTGTGTACCTTAGATCCTTGACCAATTGATGGTATTAGTTTAGCTTTTTTTTAGAACCCAAAGTTTCTCTATGGTTTTAGGTACTCTCTTATCCATGGAAAATATGGGTTTAACTTAAATTATATAAAACTTATATACTTTTATTACCTTGAAAATTATTCCCTAGTTAGGATTACATGGATGGTTTTAGTGGTATCTCTTTATGTTAAATATTATTCTTTGCTTCCTTGGTTGTGTACCTTGTATCCTTGACCAACTGAAGGTATTAGTTTAGGTTTTTTTTAGCACCCAAAGTTTCTTTGTGGTTTTAGGGACTCTCTTATTCATGGAAAAGATGGGTTTAAATTCAATTATATACAACTTATATACTTTTATTACCTTGAAAATGTTTCCATAGTTAGGATTCCTTGGATGGTTTCCTTAATTATATAAATGAAACATTTTCTAATATCGTAGGGATTCCTTGGCCTTCCTCCTAGGTCTATGCTGGTGTATTTATATCTTGGAAAAAAATTGTCTCATGAATGCACATATATATATATGATGAAATTTCTGCAGAAAAATTATATCTTAGGTTGAAGAAGTTATAGTCAATTATGTTTCCTTGAGGAACATCATCATGAATTATTTTAATTTTATTAATTTATTTATTTTTTATTTGTTATTAGTATTTTTCCCCATATTTTATACAAATAGACTGGATATATTTAGAAACTATTGGTGGTGGCCTAATGTGTATATATCACACCTTGTTCATATTTCATTACACATGGGGTAACTGAACAGATCTCATGGTTATAGAACCGTGATATGGATTATTTGTGTGTCGTTACATTGTACATGAGAGATTAGGAGCATAATACTAAGCTAGATATCAGGATGTGTATGAAGATAGCATTTGAGGATTTTGATTTTATTTTTTTCATTTATGTACTAACTATTATATGTATACTTCCTTATATTACAAAACACCATCTGGACATAATTTTATGATATTATATTTTGTATCTCCCACATTGTCAGTTAATTTCTAATATCATATGCTACCTTTAATCTATATTGCTTCCTTATTCAATTTATTTTTTATATCTTATTCTGATTTTCCACTTTGACGATGAATGTATAGTTTTCCCACCGAACCATCATTGACCCACACTACTAGTTGGTAGCCTCTGGCATATGGGTAGGCGTACTTGAGTCCATGTGATCTAATTGCTCGAGGAAATTGTTAAGTGGCACCTGGGTTAAGTCATTACAAAACCATCTTCCCAAGGATAAAAAAATCATACCCCTTCTAAGATGAAACATAGATAGAGAGATATATGTAGTTTCCATAACCATGAATGAAGATTATTCAAAAGATTTACTGCAACGCAATAGGGGTTCCACGAATAGGATAAAACCATTATATGATGAACTCAAAAAATGTAATAGGGTTCCACAACCCCATGGGAAATTATCTATATTGTAATTTCTCATGAGAAATTAATTTGAAGTGATCTAAGGACTATGCATACTTTTATAATTAAAAGATATGACATGATATAGATTTTAGTTATCATGTGTGATTTTTTTGACTATAGTGATGGTATCATTAAATCAACATAGAAGATAAATTTAAAATCTCTAGAAATTTATGAAATGATTAATATAAATATCATCTTTTAAAATGACACTTATTTCCCTTAATTATCACTATAAATATTTTTTATGCAAGAAAACATAAAAATGGAAAAACTATAAATTATTTAATGATAGGAACTTGATACTAACAACTTTTACTGAAAGTATATACCACATGAATCTACTTCCAACCTGAAAAAAACCCTTCAGCAGCTTTAGGCCTTGGGAAACTCACAGGAAAGTATCTTAAGGAAAAAAGCAATTACTCCTTAATTATTAATGATATAGAAATTATAAAATTATTAACTTAGATTCCAAACCAAACTAATTGAACATTTTATAATTATATTATGAGTATGAAGTATTTTTAATATAATATTAATATAAATGACAAAAAATATTATACATGTCATTAATATCATTTAACATCATTTAATTTACACATAAAACCATCCATGAAGGATGTAGATTAAAAATGGAAATTGTAATTTGTGGAGATAGTAGTCCGCACATACATAAAACTAACATTTCTTGTAACATACCACCCCTCAATCATTATCTTGGCAAGAGGAGAATATACTACTAACATTGGGTGACATACATAAGACACTATAGTCCAGGAGTCAATTCTAATGGATTAGTAAAATTATAGGGGATAATTTGACCTAAAGCACAACCATAATAACCTATGTTAAAATAAAAACAACCAAACCAACTATTTGATGCATGAGTAATTATGATACAACCAAAATAATAATAAAATAATCAATAACATCTAATAAGTATTGAAAATGTAAATTAGGATATAGAACTAAAACTAGAAGACAACCTAATATAGAACCACTGATATAGAATCACTCTCATGTCACCAAGGGAGAACAACATGATAAAATCACCAATACATAGAATTAGCATCCACATGCACCATTGTAAGAAGATGAGGCCTTTTATTTACTTATGACATGAAGAATAATGATTGTGTATACACTAATGTGTATGTAAAGGTGGTGAGTAAACATACCCAATAGGATTTCCCTAATTGACATCCCAACTCAGGCCACTAGTAATAGAACATGTTATCTCACAATTTAAATAGAAATTTATATCAAAAGTGGAACATTGTAATAATTTTTAAATTTAAAATAGTATAAATTGAATGAAAAAAACATACATATAAGAAAATAGTTTAGGTAAAAATTTTTTCATAAAAACACATTGCCCTTATTTTTATTCCACATTACATACCCATTCCATGTTTCTCCCACCCTCCCACACACACACCTAAATTGTGAATGATATTTTAGTACTTATGAGTAGATACTCATCAATATAATGAGTATTCATCACATGACTAGTATCCAGGATACCTAATAGAAGACACCCCATATTCAAGGTCATGTTAAATTAATTTGAACTCACTCCAATCATGTAAGTGATTTTTTCATATCAATTAGTTCCTCAAAGACCATATATTCCATTTAAATTATTTCACTAAATATATTACTTATGTTAAAATAAGAACAAAATATTAAAAACATATTATTAATTTTACAAAATAAAGTAGGATTTACAAATTCCATTCAAATACTCATGTTCCCTATCTTAAATAGAAAGGGTTTCCATTAAGAAATCATTCACTAGTTTGTTCTCAAATACAAGATTTTTTTATAAAAAGATCCATTATTTTCCTAAACCAGTGGGGAAGATAAAGATTTTTAAGGTAGAAACCTAACCTGGATGCCACTATAAATAGTGCTCAGGGCCAGTTGACCACTAGGAATTAGGCGTTCCTCTTTGTATGCTAAAGGATGCCAACTATATGTGAGGGCGTAATTAGGTGATGGGGGGGAGAATATACCCTAAGCTGGTGATAATAATAATTGTATATGTATATAAAAAATCAAGAAAAGGCCATAAATCAGTGGAAGTAATACAATTTAATAGTGGAATAATAAACAGATAGTAAAAGCATCTTTAGTAACAACAATACCAAAACATACCATTTCTAGTAAAAAACAACATGGAATTATAGGTCACACAATACAGATAAACACAAGGGTCTCCGTTACTTTCCATCAGTACATACGTATATAAGCATTTTGAAAAAAGGAAATTAAAAATTAATTTCATCTGATGAAAGAATATTCAAGGTCCATTATCATATATCCCATGAAAAATGTCCAACCCGACAAATAAGGCTCCTACCATGAGCCCACTCCCTTTTCTAATCATAGATACATGATGTATACATACATCCTAAAGTGATGGTGTAGGGTGTGAGAATAAATATCAGTAGGCCACCACCAACATGTTCCTATTATACATCCAAGATAATTCTTGTGTTTATAAAATATGAACAAATAGGAAACACATGCATATTCAATAAATAACCCACTTACCATATTTATAACATCCAAAATTAAGAGATTAACTACGTCACACAACACTGGTAATGTCTGAAAACGTGTCCACAATTATATATATATCATACATTGACTATTTTTATATTTAAAACAATAGTTGGGAGTATATGTGGCATAATTCCCAAGGCATACCATGAAGAAATGAATATTAGGTGAATCCTTTGCTTCTACCTCTAAAATAAAACCTGAAACCTCATTCCATCAATCATTGAACTCAACATACAAGCAGAATTGAGTATCTAGTCCCTCATACCCCAACTCAAAAGTCCCCAATAGTGTGATTCCTGACTTCATGAGTCACAATGATGTTTTTTCTCAAATTAATAATCACCATTAGCTAAATAGAATACTTCCAGAGATATGATGATATCAATCTTCCCATGTCCCAACGCAACGACCACAAGTGTAATGGTGAACCTAATCCCCCAATTGATGGTCTTATCACTATAAATTGATGGTCCATCACCATACACATGGATCTCTACAGTGAGAACCCCAAAACATACTTGATGGTCAACACCATCACCTAGATGCATCATCTATGGGGGACTCTACCCACAACCTATGACCAACACCACATATATCTGAGTCCTATCTATGTGCACACAACTCCAACAACATGTCGTCCAATCACAATGAGTGGAAATCACCCAAAAAACCAAAGACACATCATTATAAACCACATTCCATTGTGACTACATGGCTAAATCATGATTTTCATCACCATATAAACCTCCAAGATACAAGACCTCAACTGTATGATCACATCACCTTAATCCGATGACCATGTCTCCAAACCTGCAATCAATTTCACACACACACACACACACACATATATATATTATTCCTCACATAACCTAATAAACCAAATCACCTCAATCCAGCTGATCAACGTCACTTCAATCCTCAGGCCATGCCAAAATGATTCCCAAGGATCCAAGTAATTCAATAATAAAAAATCCAATTAAATTAAAACATAGGCCTGACCTAAACGTCCCAACCTGGTCTAAGCCTCTCATTCAGCTTGACCATTTGTAGATAGTTTAGGTCATAACCAATAACATCCCATGGAACAATTTTATAAATTTAAACATAGGAATGAATTTATTTATGGTCTCCATCATACATACCAATGTCACATTTAAGAGTGAACCCCTAAAACATATACGTAAACATAGATAAATCTAGGAACCACCTACCTCATACATGTAGGCTTACACTCAACCAATATTAGCCCTTAACTTGAGATGGAACTTGAGAAATCATAATTTTAGATAAAAACTCTAGGAATAGGGAAAAATGGCTCGCAAAAATTTAGAAATATGTATGACAAGAGAAAAGACAAAAAATATCTAGTGTATTGAATGAATTACTGAGACAAATACTAATCCACAATCATATTGAATATTAGAGCTCAGACATGAAGTGGAGGCCAAATACTTGGTAGAAGGGGGATGGAGAGGTCCCTCTATGTATGTATGGAATGAGAATAAAAAGGAGGAATAAAAATCATATAATTATAGGGGGAATGGTAATTTTTCCCACTTTAATTCCCCGTAGGGTTTGGATGCATGGTTTTGCTAAACATGCGCCAACATTGAGGTTCCCTCTTCTTTAGAACCACACACACATGGGCTTGGTGAAATGTTTTCCAAACCATGTGCAAGTCATGTAAATACACTTAGTTAAAAATTAAATAGGTCTCTCATGACCATTTAACCTTCCTTTATGGTTTTAAAAACCATGCTAAGACCACTTAGAGGGATGCGCAATTTCTATTGGGAGGCCGAACATTTTTTTCCAAACCGTGCACCCGAGTTTTTGTTTTCCCGAAGATAAGTTTCTAGGCCCTAATGCACCCAAAACTCACTTGAAACACCGAACCACTTTCTATGAATGAAGAAACATCTAAAAAATTATTAGTAAAATAAAACTCTCATAATTATGTTCTTATGATAAGTAAAATAATTTTCACACCCACCAAACTCAAAAAAAAGTTTACTAAAAAATAGCTCATTCCAAAATCCCAGGATGTTACAATCTCCCCACCTTAACATAGCTCATCCCCGAGCTATCAGGAATTACCTAGATATGGTACCAAATAATGAAATTTAATTTACAATCACTTTTTCTACCCAATTATATATTTCATAGGCAATCTCCCCTCAAGGTGCTCCCCACCTTAGGAGTTACCTTCCTAGTCGACTCTAGACAAAAAAACTCTAATAATATGATTTTCCACCATCCATCACTGGATTCAAAAGTCCTTAGATGATGAATTTTCATTATTGAACCACACCAGGTGCTGAAATATTTACGTTTTCATAAATTAAATCCATTATATCACACATCTCATCTGATTCCAATACCAACTTGGTTCCCCACACCATATATAGAACTGAAATCGCATTGATACTAATAAATAATCCTTTTAACATGCACCTCATATATATATCACACACATCAATGGAAATGAAAACAAAATAACTAGAACAAGGTTAGTTAAAATACAACCCATGCACCAGTACCGGTTATGAAATACATAATGGGTCATTCCAAATTAAAAGAGAACCCAATCATACCCATGGTGTAACTCTAACCGTAGTCACATCCCTTGCATTATCTTCACCTAGCAGCTCCATTGTGCACACCTAATCCAAATATTGACTACTTGAGGATTATCATGCCTATAGAGCTACACCAGATACCATCCATGGACCCCACTGTTGGGTCCTAATCTCTCTTCCAGGACCCCCACATTCTATTGACTCCCAACTACCAGCATTCGGTACTGCTCTAGGTCCTACCTCAGATATATGATTCTGACCCAGTACTTGGCTTCTAGATGTACAAAAAGTCTTCATGAATTCTATTTTGAGACGTAAAATCTTTCCACATTCCCATAACAATTTTGGATGCCTCTCTCACTAAGTCTGGACATGTCCTATCTACCTACAATAATAGCACACCACTGAAGTCTTACTCCTCGGAGGTCTGCCTAAATCTCTGGCCAAACTACCCTATAAAGATTCCTCCTAGAATTATTTATACTACAAGAAGCGTTACAACTAAAATCACCCAACTCTATCACCCATATCATATAAGACCGGTCCTTCAAATTCCCCTTAGCTACCAGCACTTGGTTCACCGCTTTTGAGAATGAGGATAACATAAAGATATTTACATGCACCCTAATGGAGTGTTGTAACCCATCCTCTAAATGAATCAATCTCGCGATGTCATCACCAACCATAACAGCTAAAAATAACAAAAATTCAATGAAATTTACCACATAATCCATGATATATGTGTTAACCTACAGAAGATTCAAGAACTATTTGGAACTCTCTGCTCTCAGAATCCCCATAAATAAATGATTGAAGAACCTGGAATTGAAATACATATAATCCATTCCTTTGTGTATTTCCACCTATTATTTTTTTGTCCCATGATCATGAATATCACTAGCTTAACCCTATGACCTAGGGGTGACTCAAGCTGGTTGAAGATGTTCTAAACCGAATCGATCTAGTTCTCTACTACCTATAGTCCACACTCACCCTGAAATAGTGGTGGATGCTGGGACTGGAATTCTAATTTTAGATATTCCATATAAGGATCAAATCCCTAGGATCTTTAATAAATACACTATATAAAATGTACAAATCTCCCCTTGAGCTAGTCATTAACCCATGGTCTAAAAGATTCCATATATTGTGGCTTCCTCGAACGTAGATAAACATGTACATGTGAATATACTTATGGATTATGATAATATAAATCCTACATGGCCTCATCCTGTGCCTCAGGGGCCCCATCATGTGCACCCCCATGAGGCACTAAATCACTACCCTCCTAATTATCCATTGGATTCCATCTAGGTGGGATCACAATGAATACTAAAACCATGGGAATACATCCATAATGGTATATATAAAATATCACAAATAGGGAAATATGTAATAGGTATCACATCTTACTTCCCTTACACACCCCTACTTCCACCTATCTCATGACATCCGACCTCAAGGACCCTTACCTAGCCCTATTAGGGTCAGGTATATAGTATATCATATAGACTCATGGCCCCTACCTTCCTATAGTAGGGCCATGCATCACATATAATTTGAAGCATCTAGGAAGAATTCCACCAAAGAGGAAATACATGAAAAAACAATTTAGCTTGATTATTGACATATTAAATAGCTCAGCCCTATCATCACCCCTACCTACCCTAAACAAAGGGATTCCCATATATATCCATCACATTGAATCATATACAGATTTCATGGGAACAACATGCTTGAGATGGTTGAGTAGAATTCCACAAAAGAGAGGCTATGTAGGAAAGCACTAAACAACCCAATCCCTCTTAGAATAATGAAGGTTCCCAAGGATAATCAAACACAAGAACATATATATAGAAAAACACCCTATGTGCCTACCATGATGTATAACCAATCATCCCTTTCCATTTCAGTCCAAGGGTCAAATGTTATATAATGGATAAACATTAAAACCATGTTTTCCACCATAGGTGGAAATCAAATCAACTATCAAAGAGAAAAGTAGAACATAAATCTGACACACCTAGAAAATTGGTATGTCCCCCATGCATGTGGATGTAGGCACCCAAAGATGATCTTTATTCCTAGTAATTTCTACATCCTAGTATTTGGTCTACTATAAATCAACACTACTACAAAACCCACATTTAACAACACTGGTATTTATCGACAGTAGAAAAAAATGCTGATCAATGGCATATTTATCAGCTCTAAGGAAAGTGTTGATAAATTTAATCTTTTATCAGCGCCTTTTTTAGCATTGATAAAGTGTATCTTTTATCAGTGCTTTATTTTTAATGTCAATAAAGGGTACCCTTTATTAGTTTTTTCTTTTTAGCATTGATCATTATTTTTTTCATCAGTGCTTTTTAGCACTGATAAAGGTCCAAATAAATAAAATGTAATAATTAAATAAATAAAAAAAATAAAAAATGAGTTTATATAAAAAAATTTAGAATTTTTATTAATTAAATAATTATTTATAAAAATTAATAAATTGATTATACATTATTAAATATTAAACATTTTATTAATAAGATAATTATGATAATTAATGTTATTAAATTATATATATTAAATATATAGATATATATTAATGTATACAAATATTATTTATATATTAAAAAATATTTATGCACCTTACATTTAACAGTCATATATTTATTGAATAATGATTTATAATTAAAAATTAATATTAATTAAAAATATTGACTAATTGCATAGTAATCAACATATAATTGAATGTCATTTGATTTTTCATTTTAACATAGATAAAATATTTGTTATATTGATTTATCATATATGTAATTAATGAATTTTATATACAATTCATACACATAAAACTTGTCTATTTTTTCAATATTTTTAAAGTTTACTTATTTTTAATTTATTCAATTTATCTCATTTGTAGCATATATGCATGCACTTAAAATTAGATATTCATTAATAATGTTAAAAATATATTTGTAAAAAAATATTGATAAATGAATATATTTATAAATGTACATTTATTATATTTATACAATTATATATTTATAATTATAAATAAATAAATATATCTTTTAAAATTATTTATATAATTATATGTAAATAACTATATTTTTAAATAATTATTTGATTTATAATAAATTTATTTAAATAATGAATATATTTACTATATTTATATATATTTATTAAATATATATAATGATATAAATATATATAATGATATTAATATTATTTTTTGTAAAATATATCGATAATTTTATATTAAAAATTATAAAATCATATTAAATATATTTAAAATGGAATATATTTACTATATATATATATATTAAGTATATATAAATATTTAATTTTTTTATTTATAATTATAATTATATCTCCTTTGTGAGTACTTAAGTAAGAATCACTGATAAAAGTATCTTTATGAGCGCTTTTTTCATGCTGATAAAGATGGGGCTCTATTAGTGCTCAAAAAAGCATTGATAAAATGAACATTTATCAGCGCTATAATTTTAGCACTATTAAATATTTATTTTTTCAGTGTTTTTAGCGCTGATAAAGACCTACATTCATCAATGCTAAAAAATCACTGATAAAGACTCCTTTTATTAGTGCTTAAATAATAAGTGTTGATAAAAGGACTCTTTATCAACACTTATTTTTAAGCGCTGATAAGTGTGTCCCAATATAATTAAAAACACCTAACCATTTGCGAACCCATCATAACTTCAGAAGCTTTCCACGGAAGCCACCCACTACTGGCGCTCCTTGATGAATCGAACCTCAAATCACACCGCTTGACTGCCTCTCAAACATCTCGTCCAACATCCAGTGTTTGATTGAAGTTCAGGTTTCTAAATAGGGTTTCAAATTTTCTTCAACCTAGAGAGGTATGCCTTCCAATTATCTTTGTGTATTTTTGGTTTTATTTTTCATTTATTCTACGAAGATGTCATTATTTTTGGTCCAATGATTTTATACTACCGAGGTAGGCCTTACTATTTTATCAGTTTCCAATTTTGATTCAATTCTTGATTACTCATGGAGAGTATTATTTTTGGACTTGATTGTGATACATAGAGTCACATGGAGTTTATTTGGTTGTTTTATTTTGTTTACATTTCTCAAATTTTTTGCCCAAATCTTTCATACATAATTTTCATTATATATTTTATCTATGGTATTCCATATATGTGAAATTTTAGAAATTGAAAATGGGGATTTTGTGTGTGAGGGAGTTAAAGGTAGGTTAAGGGATTTATTTTATATTCTACTGATTCATATTTTTTTTCTACTTATCTGGGTTGGTTTGGGAATCCATTTTATGGACGAATCATGGTATTTTTTATTTCAAATTTTTTTCTACTAGTTTTATTTATTTTTTGGGCCAAAACATTCCTACTGTGTTGTTTTTTATGCCCTGGTGCTTGTTTCTAGCCAAAGGGGATCAAGAATGTCCCTTGGAAACTATCATGGGCTATATCAGGTGTTTGATATATGGTCATTTTGGGTTTGTCTTGGAAACTATATCTATCATTAAATGTGATGTACTTTTCTCAATAATCCAACTTATTATGTCTCTACACTTTAAAAAAAATCTATTTTATTTTTATACATCTTTAGATTAATCCAAAATTATTTATAAATATTTCTAATAATAATATATGAAATATTATACCTTGATATTATGTACTATTTTACAACTACATTATAATTTTTCATCATCATCATACTCCCCCTATCTCAATAAATTACAAAAAATATCATTTTTATATTACCCATTTCTAGTTATACCACTTTTTTTGAGACCTATATACCATTATAAGACATTATAATTTCTTGCTTGGAAATTTAGATTTTCATGGATTTCACCCCTTTTAAGTATTTATTTAACTAATAAAAAGTTGATTTCCATGGAATTACTTTTATACCTAGATATATTACATGAATAAAAATAGCATGTAAAACATTTTTACTGTAAAAATGTTAGCATATAATGAATCTCACACACTCCCTAATATAGATTGATATTACATCCACAAAGTTTGATTTGTTTTATAAATTTTAAATGGGTTTCAACATGGAATTTCAATCTTCCTTTTGAAATCGATAAAAAACTTCCCTCACATACATGGATTGGGAAATAAATATCCCATGAATTCCCTGATTCACCTATAAACTAAGAAAAATTTCATCTTACTAATCATCAACATTTAAACATTGGTTATTGTTAATTTATAAAATTATTATCATCGTTCATCTCTTATACCTCTAAATATTATGTCATTTACATTGAAAAACACCTTTAATAAATCCACATAATTAAATTTTATGTTATTATTATGATCAATTCCTCATTTTTTAAATTAAATTTTCTTTAATAAATCATCTAACTTTCAATACCAAGATCTTAGTTAATGTTTCAATTCATACACCACCTTTTTAAATTTAAAAAAAATTAATCTCATATTAATGAATAAGAAAACTATATGTTTTTTTGATGTAAACTTCTTATTCGTGTAATCCATTAGTAAATGCTAATTTTACATCTAGTTGGAGTACCTTTAATTTTTTTTGGGATTAGTCAGTGTGGTGATATGACATCCCAAGAGTCTTGATATGTTTTCAAATATTGATATAACATTAATTTTAAATGTAATAATTCCTTATATTTCTACATCACTTGTTCTATTACATTTTTATATCTTCAAGTTGATTGAATGAGAATTTATTATTATTTTTTATCATATTTGAGTTTCTTATTAATACTTAATTACTTATATTATATTTTTATTTGTTTAGGGTATTTAATAAAGATTTTATGTGGATTAATTATTTTCTTAAAGTTAATTACCCATTTTCTTCAACATACTTAAATTCTTTGAAACAATCAAATGTTGAGTTTTCCTTTTTAGAATTGTCTATAACTTTCACTTTTGATAATGAATATCTTATGTGTATTTATTTATATATTTTATAAAATTAATCTTTTATGAATCCAATAGTATGTATATGAACCTAAAATGGATTCATTCTAATCTTTTAAAAAATTAATATGAATATGGAGTTAAAGATTTCACCAAGTTTACAAGAGAGCATATAGACGACCCTTTTAAAATCCTATGTCCATGTTTATGTTATTGTTATTCAATAAAAATTAGTCCATAAGAGTTGGAAGATCATTTGATTTGTCATGGAATAGATCAAATATAAAAATGTTGGACTAAACACAGGGGAAAAATAAATGTGGACATCAATTGGGATGATACTATGGTTTATAAATCATTTGATATGAATACCTTTGTAAAATATGATGGAGATCACATGAAAGAAATGTCTATGGAAATTGAAGATGACCTTTGTGATTGTCCAAAGTTATTTGAGGAGTTGAATATCTATTCCAAGAAACCATTGTATACCACTTGAACGAAATACACAACATTTTCAACTGTATTGAAGTTATATAATTTGAAATATGGCAGCGGATAAAGTGACACCAACTTTACAGAACTACATGGTATTCTGAAAGATATTCTACCCCAATAAAATGAACTGCCAGGACGAACATATGAAGATAAATAAATATTAGGTTCAATGGGAATGATCTATAAAAAAATACATTTTTGTACAAATGATTTCATATTGTTTCTAATGGACCATGAATCACTCATAAAATTCCTTAAGGGTGGTGAATATCGATATAAGAAAAATGAATCAATTCCTTCAAAATTTGTATGGAACTTTACTATCATTCTATAGTTCAGAAGACTATATGGATGTTAGGAAAGTGTGAGACAATTAACATTTCATGCAGATACCAAAATTAAATATGGGAACCTATGTCATCCAGCAGATTCTTCTTAGTGGAATAAAATTATTTATGAGTTTTTTGAATTTGGAGATGTGCTGAGAAACCTTCATCTTGTATTATTTATTAATGGAATAAATCCTTTAGGTTTACAAATTAGTACTCATAGTAAATGTCCCGTCATGTTAGAAAATTAAAAATTTCTTCCATGGTTATGCATGAAGTGAAAATAAATTATGTTGTCTCTGCTTATATCTGGACTAAAGAAACCCGACAATGATATTGATGTCTATTTGGCTCCATTAATAAAAGATCTAAAATAGATGTGAGATACATGTATTACAATGTATGATTCTCATAGAAGTGAAGAATTCACATTTAGTTCCATGTTGTATGGAACAATAAATGACTTCCCCTCTTATATAAATTTATTAGGCTATAGTATTAATGGAATGATGGGGTGTCCCATTTGTGAAAAACACACATACTCAGTTCGTTCGAAACATTCATCGAAGACTGTGTTCTTAGGACATGAGTTGTTTTTACCTCAATTATATAAATTCAAATATTATATGATAATATTAGATGGGAATATCAAATAAGGTACAAAACCATCTATATAAATGGGAAATCAATTGTACAAAAAATTAAAAAATATTGAAATTATTTTTAGTAAACCATTTAAAAAAAACCTTACAAAATCAGGTTGAAAGATGAGATCAATTTTTTTGAATTACCATATTATAATTGTTTGTACGTCATAAATTTTCATGATATAATGCATATTGAAAAAAAATTTATTTGATAATGTTATTGGAACATTAGTAAATGTTCCTAACAAAACTAAAGATTACATCAAGGATATGCTGGACATGATTGAAATGGGTATAAGGGAAGAGTTGGCACCTGTGAAGGGAAAGGAATATTTTTCTTCCTCCAATAGATTACACTCTATCTAGATAGGAAAAATTTTAATTTTTACTTTTCATTACTGGTGTAAAAGTTTCATAGGGGTATTCATCAAATATCACGAATTTTGTTTCAATGACTAATTTGAATTTATAAGGAATAAAATCACACAACGTTCATGTTTTAATGAAATATTTAATGCCTATTTCTTACTGTTGCATTCTGACTCAAAATGTATGACATACATTAACCAAAATCTAGTTCCTTTTCAAATACATATGTTGTAAAGTTGTATACCCTACGAAGTCTCTCATCATGAATAAAGAGATTGAGTCCATATTATGTGAATTAGAGATATTCTTCCCACCATAATTCTTTGATATAATGGTCCACCTGATTGTTTATTTGGTCTGAGAGGTTAAACTATTTGGACCTGTACATTACAGATGGATGTACCCCATTGAATGGTATATATGGATTTTAAAATGGGTATGTCAAGAATCGAAGTCATTTCAAAGGTTGTATTGTATAATGATATATTTTTTAAGAAGCTATTAAATTTTGTATTGATTACCTATCAGATGTGGAAAGTATTGGTCTCCCAAAGTATCATCATAGAAAACTCCTTATAGGTGAATGGATCTGTGGAAGATATGTTGTTCAAATTACCTTGACAGAGTAGGGGAAAAACATCTTTATATATTACATAATAGTGAAAATTTTTATCTATACATTGAAGCCCACAAAGAAATTTTTAGAGATTTGAATCCATTAAGTGCTGAAGGATGGATATCAAATACACATAATAAAAAATTTATAGGATGGTTTAGAGATAACATTTATAAGGATTTATATGAAAATTTGAATCCAATTTTCGAATAACTTTAATGGATAGCCATAGTAATGAATGAAAATGTCATATCATACACTAGTTTTGTAATCAATGGTTATACAACCTATACAAAAGAACATGATGACTTCAGTATGATGAAAAAAGTGGTGTTATGCTTGTGGATGAAATGATTCACATATTTGGTTCCAAGGATTGAATTCCAATTTATAAAAATATGTCATATTTTGGCATTATCGAATAGATATATGAGTTGGATTAAACAACATTTCAATTGACTCTTTTATATTACAAATGGGTTGACAATATCAATGGAGTGAAAGTTGATGAAATGGGCATTTTTATTGTAGATTTCAGTGTGGAAGGGGAAAAATATGATCCATTCGTATTGGAATCAAAAGTAGTGAAAGTATTTTATGTCTATGATCCAACAAACAAGAATTGGTTAATTGTCATTCTAGCGACTAAAACAAATTTTGAGTCAGATGAAAATTCAATTGAGGATGACCCTTTCATTGGGACATCACAATCAGTTCATGTCGGTCCCAATATAGAAAACGCATTGTATGTTAGAGGGTATAAAAAAGAGGGTATTTAGATTCTCAATAGAGGAACCAAATCCTTGAAACCTTAACAAAAATAAAAAGGGTTCAATGAGAAGGTAAAAGTGTTTTTTAATATATTATGTTTTCCTCATAATATTATATGTTCTCTACTACATAAATATAATATAAATTAAATTTTTGACTAATCATGCAGAAAATGTCTTCCAAACATGATGGAAGAACAAACTATAATGAAGTAAACCCTTTGGAAATATGTTAAGGTAATTTTACAATATAATTTATCAATTTTAGAAAAAAATTATATACTGAAATGTTGATTTAAGTTTCATTATTCCTTATGAAGTTCATTTATTTTAGAATATTTCTATCTATATGTCATGCCTTTGTAGGAAGAGAAATGATGTTGTCTCTACTCAATCACAGAGGTAATCTTGATATTTTCACATTAAAATCATTGTCCATAGATTTAATATATTGTTTCATATTTATATTTAATTTATTTATTTTTATTATTACTCACATAATAATTGTTTTCTTATACAGGTAGATTATTTTGTTCGAGTTTGGCTGCTCTGTCCAACTTTTATGCTTCTTATCTCTTAAAACCCTTTCACCCAAGTATTGGTGCATTTATAAATTTCTTTTAAGCTACCTCCACTGCCTTTGTAGGAAGAGAGACAATGATTCCACTACTAAATTACAGAGGCACTCTTGATGTTTTCAAAGTAAAACCATTGTCCATATAATTAATGTATTGTTTCATAGTTATGTTTAATTTTTTTTTGTATTACTCACATAATAATTATTTTCTTATACAGGTGGATTCTTCTATTTGAGTCGGGAAGATCTGTCCAAATTTCATGCATCTTCTCCCTCAAAACCATTTCACCCCTGTAGTGTTTCATTTGTAACTTTATTTAAATTTCTATCCACTACCTTTATAGAAAGAGAAACAATGGTTCCTATACTCAATTATAGAGGTAATCTTGATATTTTCATAGTAAAATTATTGTACATAGAATTAATGTATTGTTTCATATTTATATTTAATTTGTTTCTTTTTAGTATTAATCACATAATAATTGTTTTATTATAGAATTGAATTTTTTGTTCATGTTGGGGTGATCTATCCATATTCCATCCCTTTCTGCATCAAAACATCCACAAAATTTTTCTCCCTCAAATCCTTTCACCCCTATAGTATGATATTTGTCACATTACTTCAAGTTCCCTTAACTACTCAATAACAGAGGTAATCTTGATATTTGTAGGACCCCGTGACACCCTAAGAGGGGAGGGGTGAATCAGGGTGTCAAATTTTTCTTTTAAAAACAAGGATCTTGTTCCCACGTTGGTAGGGATTAGTTAAAACTGTATGATGGATATGATCATAAATGAAACATTCACATGCAAAGAGATGACACAAAAAATTTTACTTGGTTCACCGCTAAGGGCTACGTCCAAGGAGCATACGCTGAAAAGTTGTCAATCGTACCAAATTCCACTATTCTTTACTAGTTGTGGATTACAATGGTTCAGGAACAATCTCTCTGTCCCAGACTCACTGCCTTTACAAAGGTTCAGGGATAGCTCACTGCATCCCTCGGGTCACTCCCGTTGACTCCCCCTGGCTCACTGCCTTTGGTGAAGTCACACACAGCTTATAGACGTGAAGGTCTCTTCAATAGATTTGCATTGAGGACTTTGTCTCCTGTTCATCATGAAAAAAGGATTGTATCAGAGTCATGAGTTGATGTTATTCTATATTCAATCATCTACTTTAGTGAAATAACTAAATGTACTAAATCTTCCTCTTCTCTTCCATTAATTCCCAATACCGACACCTGAGTGTATTGATATATTTTCCTCTTTCTGTGCAGATCTGAGTTTAGTTGCACGAATCGTTCTTCTTCTCTTTGTAATGCAAATGAGGGTGTTAAAAACCAGTCATGTGTGTGCGGTACCACTTATCTTCATAAAACCAAATTGTTCACTGTTCTTCCGTCTTCGCAAGTGAGGGCTATCTTCCAGCTTTCGCACAGCCCCAAAAAGACAGGCGTGCTCCAATAACTCCTAGCGTGCTTCTCCAAACCCGGTGCACAAGTCCCAAGAAGGCGCGCCAGTCTTAGGCACACAAGTCAAAAATGGCGCTGAAGTGTCACAAAATCACCTACGCGATGCTTCCTTCCCCAAATACAAACTTGCGTGACCCACTTCCTTTTACGCCCAAACAGATTTCAGCATGCAACTACGAACTGTCGCGCAACATCAAAAACTGGCGCGCAACATATACTTGAACGACCACACACCACTTGTGAGACCACCACACCTGTGTGAAGGGATATCTAATTTTATCTAAGTGTTGAGCTCTTAGATAATGAGAAGGGGTCGACCTATATTTATAGGCATTTGGACACCCTGCGCGACAGCGCGCAAGTCTCCCTTCGGCGCACAGGTCTCTTCCCCTGCAAGTCACTTGCGCGACCATCTTTCAAACTTGGGCGCCCTTATCCCTTCGTCATATTTTAATGTTCTAATCTTGAGAAACAATAGTCACGCAAGTTTCCAAGCCTCCTAGGCATCGGCGTGCAAGTTTCTTCATGGTGCACAGATCATTTGTGCGACCAAACCAATAATTGCACGACCCTCTTTCCATAGCCATATTTTGATGTTCTGATCTAGAAACACATATGGCGCAAAAGTTTCCAAGCCTTCAAGTACACGATGCGCAATTCCCTTTTCCAAAAACCACTTTTCTTCATTTGTCGATTTTCAGGCCCAAGAATTTGGCAAACACTGGAAAACGACGCCACCTTGTATCTGTTCATTTTGTAATGCCTCCATATCATCCATTCCTTTGTCAACGTTCTTGAATCAAACATGAATCGTTAACCACAGCCCTTGAACTCGATATTCCACCATGAAATCCCCTTTTCAACAAATTTGTATGTCATTCTTTGCATTGTCAACTAGCACAATCACCTCAAAACACTTCATTTCTGTGATTTTGCCTCCTTCAGAATCTCTTCTTCTTTCATCACAAACTCCACTATCGTGATATATATCCTTTGATAGATCAGATTTATCATCATTATATTTTGATACAATTTGAAGTGCATGTCCATCTCAGAATTCCAATCCCTTTCACATCACCTTCTTCAACCGTCATTCTCTACCTCATGAAAATCATATGATTCTATTCTTGAAGAAGTCTCTTGCACGGTTCATGTGCAATCAGGAATAATTACATGGTCTTCATCAAATCCCTATTCTTCTTTAATCATCCTCAGATAGATTATACCTTACCATTCTTCACTGTTGTAAACAATGTGTCACCTTTGACACATGTTCTTTGAACATATGATCAGTACACCAATCATCTGAATTTCCATTCCTCCATTTCATTGGAGTACTTCTTGAGCTCCTTCATTTTGATCTTCACTGACAACTATTGACAACAAATACAACCTTATACACAAAGTGGTCCCAATAATATTTTCACGGTAAAATCATTGTCCATATAATTAATGTATTATTTTATATTTATGTTTAATTTATTTATTTTTATTATTACTCATAATAATTTTTTTTTATACATGTGGATTTTTTTGTTTATGTTGTTTGTTCGAAGTTTCTCATGAAAGTTTGACATTTCCACAAAGAAGGTCAATGGAAATCATGGTAACATTGATAGTTAGTATTTTTTAAGACTTTGGGAGATGTGGGAATTAACTATTCCTCAATTTGACACATGATGTGACTGATATGACTCCAAGTTATTCTTTCTATTTTAAATTAACATTAATTATATTAAAAAAATACAACTGATTCAATGTGTTAGTTATTAGTTTAAAATAAAAATTTGAAATTAAAAAAGTTTCACTCATTGAAACCTAAGAAAACACGTTCATATTTTCTTGATAATTTAGCTAATCAATTCATAAATCATTTAGGACATGTAGGAATTATTCTCATATCAAACTGATACATGATGTGATCCATATGAGTCAAAGTGCGTGTTTTAAGTTTAAAATGAATTTTTTGTAAAAAATACAAATGACGTACTCAAAACTGAGAAAAAAAATTCATATTGTTTTTATAATTTAAGAAAACAATCAATAAATTATTTGGAATGTGTAGGAATTAGCCACACCTCAATCTGATGCACAGTGTGATCAGTATTACTCTAAGTGCATCTTTATTTAAAATTGACGTCAATTTTAGTACAAAAAAAATTGACCTACTAAAAACTAAACGAACACATTCATATTGTTTTGATACTTTAGGAAAAGTATCCATAAGTGATTTGAGATGTTCATAAATTAGCCACACCTCAATCTGACTCATGGTGTGACTGAAATGACTCCAAGTGTGTGTTTTTATTTAAAATTGACATCAATTTTAGTAAAAAGGCCAACTGACCTACTCAAAATTGAGAAAATGCATTCAAATTGTTTAAATAATTTAGGAAAATGATCCATAAGTCATTTTCGATGTGTAGGAATCAGACACACCTTAATATGATGCACAATGTAACTAGTATGACTCTAAGTGAATCTTTTTATTTAAAATTAACATCAATTTTTATAAAATTAACACTTTCTGTTAACTTATTTCTTTATATTATTAGTAAAATAAGAATATTTTTCTTATATAGGTGTATTATTTTGCTCGAGCAGGGTTGGTTTTTTTGGAAATAACATGTTTCAGGTCAGAATTAAAAGATAAGGGAACATTGATGTTTTTGAATTTATGTAATAATTTGTATTTATGTAATTATATAAACCAATGTTGGAAATGTGTATAATATAGTGTTTAAAAGACAATTTTTAGTAGTTCAAATAGTAATATCAAAGAGAAAAGTAAACATTTTATATAATTTTTAGCATGCCAAATACAATTAATTTTTAATATCCACATGTTCTGATGATGCAATACAACACCACTAAGAACCTTCTCTGATACCATTTGTGGCACCCCAAACAAGATGCCACTTTAAAAAGTGATCGGGACTAGTTGACCACTGGACCTTAAGGGCACATCCTTGTATGTCAACGTATATGAAATAGAAATGAGGGTGTAAAGAGGTGATGGTGGGGAGACTATACATTAGTATAGTGATAATAATAATGGTCTTTTCATATACAATACATGAAAAAGGCCAAAAATCAATAGATTTAATAACATGAAATAGTGGAAGCATAAACAGAAAACAACAGTACCAATAGAAATAACAATAGAAAAACAAACCATTTGTAGACAATAATCAACATAGAATTGTAGTTCATACAAGATAAATAATTAGACGTGTCTCCCATGGATGAACATTTGTATATACAAATATAAGAATACTGAAGAAATGAAACACAAATGTAAGTCCATATGATGAAAGAACCTCTAAGGTCTATTTCCATCCATCCTATGAAAAAGGTCAAACATGACCACTAAGGTCCAACAACTGATCCTAGTCCCTTCCCTGACCGTAGAGACATAAATTCTACACACATCCCGAAGGGACCATGTTGGGTGTGAGAATAAATCTTAGTAGGACACCAAAAATGTGTTCCTATCATACATCAATAATAATTCAGTGTTTAAAAAATAAGAATAAATAGGATGCACATACATTATCAATAAATAACCTCCTTCCCTTGTTCTCAGTAGCCATAAGGAAGTGAAAGACTAATTCATCCATCATCGATAATGTCTAGAAATGTTCCCCAAATTATATATATAGTATACAAAATCTATTTATATATATATAATTGTAGTGGAACGGATCTGTAGCATAAATTCCAAGTCATACACTGAAAAAATAAATCCCAGGTGAACCCTCAACTTAATCCTCTAAAATACCACTCAACACCTCATTCCATCAATCATAGAATTTGACGTGCAAATGACATTCCAAATAAGTAAGTACCTGGTCCCTCGATCCCCAACTCCGAAATTCCCATTGACATGATTCTTGACATACCGAGGCCCAAAGATATATGTTCTAAAATTCATAATCATCATCAAAATAACATCTAATTTCTTGAGGTATGGTGATATTCATCCTCCCATGTCCTATCCCAATGGCCTCAAGCATAATGGAAAGGCTCAGGTCCCAAATAATGGTATCATCACTGTTAACCAAAGTTCTATCACCATCCACATGGAATTCAATGTTGAGAACCCCCAAACATACCATATGGTCAACACCATCCCCTAAGCCACATCTTCTATGGGGGCTTCCACAAAAAAATTAGTGGTCAATACCACCTCGATTAGAGACATATCTGTGTGAACACGACTCCAATGGTGTGCTGACCAATCAAAGTGAGTGGCAATCAAACAGAAAACCTAAGACACATCATAAAACACCTCGTGACCCTAAGACTATGTTACTAAATCATGATGGTCATCACTATATGAACCTATGAGAGCCTCACATCACCTTAATTCGATGACCATGTCACCCAACCTGTGATCAACATCACCCATATATATATATATATATATATATATATATATATATCTGATCCTCTACCAACATGAAGAATCACACCACCAATGTTTAGGTGATCAGCCTCAACTCAATCCTCATTCCAAGAATGACACATTCCCATAGAACCATGAAATTAAATAATAAAAAAATTAAATTAAATTAAAACATACACCCAACCTAATATGCCAAAGCTGGTCCATGTCCCTCACCTGACTTGACCATTTTTAATTGTAATAGGGCATAACCAACGACATCCCATGAAAACATTTAACGAAATTAAACGTATATAAAAATTTATATATGGTATCCTTCATAAATTACAGTGGAACATTTAAGAGTGCACCTTCAAAAAAACCATAAAAACATGGAGAAATCTAGGTACTATCTACCACGTACACATAAAAATTCTCTTATCTAATATCAGTCTATAAATCGATCTGAAATGATAGATATCCGTGTTTCAGATGAATGACCTAAAAATAGGTTAAAATGGATCACATAGACTTATAAATTTGTATGGATAGATAAAATATCCACCTATGGATTGAAGATCGAAGATCATACATCAAGTGGAGGCCAAATCATAGATTTAAGGGGAATAGAGAGCTCCCTATATCCATGGATTGAATTGGAAATAAAGAAGGAAGAACAATCATGTAATGAGGGAGGGGGAAATGAAAATTTTCCCTCTTTAATGAACCACATGGTTTGGCTGCATAGTTTTTCTAACCATGAACCAACCATGATGTTCCCTATACTTGAAAACCACACACGCATGGGCTAGGAACATGATTCACTGAACCATTTTTAAGTTTTTTAAATCCCCTCTATTATAAATTATAGAATTCTATCATGGATTTGTTCCCCCTCATTCATGGTATTCCAAACCCTGCTCAGTGCGTCTAGTGGGCTACACAATTACTGATAGGAGGTTATAAGTTTTTTCAAAACCATGTGCCCGAATATATGATTTCTTAAAAATGATTTTATGGGCCTTGAAACACCTCAAACTCACTCAAAACCCTAAGGTACTTTCCAAAAATCAAAATCCATCTAAAAACAAGGAATTAGGTCAATTAAACTATCATAATTACGTTTTAATGATAAAGAAATGATGTATCTTGTTCACTAAACAAAAAAAAATCATGTTTACTCAAAAAATGGAATATTCCAAAATCTAATGATGTTACACCACCTATCTATAAATGGTTGAAGAAAATGAAGAACAAAATAATTACACTTATAGATTCATTCTCAACACACAAGTCCTTTAATTGATCAAATAAATGTATCCTCAAAATGCAGAAATGACAATAGATCTGTCCATAAAAATTATATATAATGTTTAAGGTGAGTGGATATGAGAAAATAAAATTAAAATGGTAGTAAATAAAGACTTATAATGGATTACATATATCCATTACACTTTCATTCATAAAGACCAGTCCGAGGATCAAAGGGATCCACTAATAATACCTAGCTATGTAGAGGATTTCAAGAGACATGGGGAATAGGATAATAATGAAAGGTTCATAGGGAAAATTAGAGTTTAACATTAATTATTGAAGTATTTATTATATGTATCATTGTTAGGATACATAGTTTAATAAATTGTGAAACATCAATTTCCATTCATTTGGGCATCATGCACAAAACAATAAATTTAAGACAATTTTTTTTGGAAAACCATGAACTAAAAACATGCATGCTACTATCAATATACCCCAATTTTGGAAGGTTTATCCTAGTAATTCACAAGGTTTGGATAGACTAACCTCCAATCATGTTCCTACCCAATGACTCACATCATCTCGTTACACGGTTTCTTAGATAAGGTATATATTTTCCCATAAAAATTCTTAAAATATGCCCTTCCAAAAGAACCTTCCAATACAAGAAAAACCATATATGATCTATAAAAATAGATACAAGTATTATCTATTAAAAAAATACATAATAAAATGTTATATTACAAGAAAATTTGGTGTCACATTATTCCCACCTTATAGATTTCCATCCATGAAATTCTACCAGATATAAGTGAAGTAGAATGATGTCAAACCAGTAGTCTATAATAAAATTATTCCAACCCTAACATTTTCCTGAGATTCACCAATACTAGCACTACTAATATAGAAAAAGTACACATAGAGCCAACATGAGTTTATCATACCTGATCCATGGAACAAACAACATAAAAAAAAGACTATATCAATATTCTCATGAATCATATGTGATAAAAAAAATGAAACTAGAATGAAACTATCCAATAGACCAAGAGGTGATAAAAAGTTGAGGTCCATCCCATTAGTCCGAATCCATTTTTTTGTATTTTTGAAAATCCACTTTATGATAAAGTGTGAAAATCACAAGATCATACGTCAAACCTTATTACAAAATTCAAAAGCCACGAAACAACAAAATATCACCAAAACCACCTATCCCAATTTGAAATTCAAAAAGAAAAGATCTACATATCCCATCCTCGAACCACGTTATCTCAAGACGCGAGCTGCCTAGATACACACCCCTTGATGTAACCACTTTGCTGGTGAGTAATCATCCCAACACAATTTCCATTATAGAAAAAACCATGTCGTCGTCGCTTCTACCTCGACCATCGATGCCGACGTCCGTCGCCACACCATAAAAAGTGATAGAAAGTCACTGAATCCAGAAATGACATCGTCACTAAAGACATGATAAATCAAAAAATTGATATCATGTTTTAATGATCCTAATAGGTTCATATGAAGAATCCAAAGAGATATAGAACCCTACAAAACATTTTCTTATGAAAATGGTCCTTCTATGAACTACAAAATATCATCATACATTTTCCTACATATTTATGATCATCTTAGTTTCCACTTTTGATCAATGATGAGATAATTTATTCACTAATAACCCTTATTCAAAATTAATGTGTATTAAATTATAACTTATAAGGGATCTATGTTTTATTAAAATAAAAGGACAATTAGAAACCCATAAAGTGTATTTATCTCAAGAACATGCCCCATGACCCGAATATCAATGAAAAAATCCATTGAATAGAAATGAAAAATCATTGAATCATTGATGTGATCAATTGTGACTTTTAAAGAATCATGATTACTATGAAATTTAGGGTCTTATATATGATAATTCACACAATGTACATAAAAATTTTAAGTTAACATTATTACTTGTACAATGGTCAGCATAGGCCCTTCATAACTGTATGCACCTTCCCTATACTAGGATAGATAATATTCTCACTATTATACTGAGCTAAGGGAAAACAAGTATTTGGAATGATACACTTGGGAGAGAACGTGCATCCACATTCCACTGATTATAGATCCCCACCATAATGTTTGAATTTTTTTTCAAAACTATAAAGATTCTACCATGAAACTCTCATTGATTTGGTTACCTGAGGATGGATTGTAGTAAAAAAAGGAAACTATGAAACAGTATTTTTCATATGGAATATGAAAATTGTAGTAGTATAATCATAATTCTTTCATGATTCAATATTTTATGAATTTTATCCAAGATACTAGAGGGTATGGACAACAAGAATCCAAATTACCTTAGAAAACAATCCATGGTCATACGTTTTATTATTGAGACAGAAAATACGAAAACAAGAAGAAAGAAATAAAAAGAACCACCAATCAGAGAGGTTATAATCCTTCCATATATCTAAGAAAGTGACTCACTCACTGATAAATATAAGGAGAAAAATATGGAGGAATATATAGCCTATAAATATAAGAAAATTATTTACCTCATACTAGAGAGATAATTCCACATTATACTAGCACAAGTGACCCGAAACAGATAGAAAAGTAGAAATTTTTGTTCAATTATGTAAAAAAGATAAAAAATTCATCAGAAGATGTGATAATAAGATTATATTCATATCAATAAATATATCATTAAATGTACTGAACAATGTCATTCTCACATTAATACCAAGAGACATGGAAGATAATGAATTATACTCAAGCTATATAGTATGAATGGTTAAAGATCATGGTCACCAACATTATTTAATGTGTTATCCTATTACTCATATTATGTATATGAATCCCATGAAATATCAAATTTAGATGAAAATACTATTTCACTTCAATGAGTTATATATATATATCATCATGAAGGATTTATAACATGTAGAACAAGGATAAAGACATGAAAGCATAACTAGTACCAAAATAAACTGAACACACGCACTATCAAGGGAGCATGAACAAGTATTAAATTAGTACAAAATCGTATTCAACATAATAAGAAATAAAGTGTATATAACATAGAAATTTTATCCATCACAAAAAGAAAAATTTATAGCCAAAAATTTCATTTGAACATTAACTCATTAATATCCATTCCAACACACTATCAACATTCCCATCCACTAATTATACACATAAAAACATCCCCTACTAACCACATGGAAACTTCTCATATTTTGAAAAAAAGTATTCAATAATATGTAGTTCAAAACCCCATTTAAAAAAAACATTCATTCTATTCATAAAAATTACCAATACTAAAAATATTTTGAAATTAATTCTATAAAGATTAGTAGGAAAAATATTCTACAATTACATCATTATAATTTTTTTTCCTAAAAACTAGTAAATTAAACTTAAAAAATAATAAATAATTTCTATTTCTGCAATCCATTTATCAAAATTACACATAAAGGAGGGACTTCAAATTTTTTTTCAACCAAATAAGAATTTTCTTTAAATTTAAAGAAATATTTTTGGTAAATAATTTTTGTTAAAAAAATTATAAATCTAAAAAACCACAATAAAATAATGTTTTTCAAAGGATTTATAAATATATAAACCAAAAGTTTCATCAAAACATATATAATCTACTCAAACCATATCCAAAAGTTTAATCAAATGAATTGACCACCAAGAGAAACACAATATGCACCAATCATCTCATTTGCATGAAAAGGAAAAAAAATTCTACTAACCCATGAATTACCAATTAATGTTAAGAAATTTATTAAAATCAAAGTTTCAACAATCAAGAATACTCTGGTAATAATGAAATCAAACAAATAAAATATTAATATATAAAAAATTTAATGTTCTTTCCTAACCAAAAAATATTACTTTAATAATATATAGAATAATTAAAACATTACATCATACTAAACATAATGAAATATCGCAATGTTAATGTTTATGTATTCACAATGTTTTCTAATTACATACAATATAAGAAATAATATTAACATGTTATTTATTTATTCAATTTTCAAATTGAAAAAAAATAGTTAGATATATTTTTAATATTTTATGGCCTATAATCTAATAATTATATAAGTTAAAAAATAAAACATTATCACATTCAAATACATTTTATAGATAAAAATTCTATGTGATGTGGTATTCGTTTTTCTATACAAGCATTACTAATTTAAAATATAAAAAATGACATGCTATTATTTTGAACCTATCATGAAATTAACAATGGGAATTAAAAGTAACTAATATATCATGTTTTTGTATAGTTTCATGAAAGAAGTAATATTTTTTCAAATCAATAAATTTAAATAAACATATTATATGTCATTAAAATCATTGAAATTCTTACAAAACACAGAGTAATCAAACGAGATTACTTTTTTTATATAGTACTAACAACGAAATAGTTTCTAAGAAAAATAAACATTACTAATCCTAATATTTTTAATTTAAGTACTCAGTTTAAAATGTTTTAAAATATGTTAATATATTATAAATTATAATTACTAATTAGATAATAAATTTTAATAAATTTTATTATTTATTTATGTTCTATTTACATAAAAAAAAATCATGATCCATTGGAAAATAAATTAAAAAAGGCCTAATAATATTTCATTACCAATGAATATAAATACCAAAAAAATTAAATGGAAGCATATCATGTTCTAAAAACCGTTTCATCGAACCTATCTGTATCATCTGACAAACACTTATCTATGTACCCAATGAAGGTTATCATTTAGTCATTCCAAAAGCATCACCGATCAAAATAACATGAATGATTTTTTCATTATGGGAAATATTATAATAATAAATGATACAAAAATCTCATCAGTTAAACCCACAATGATGATCTGATGAAAAACCTAGAAGTATAATATAATACTTATTGTCCATAAACCACCCTAGAAAATTGATGTTATACACAATGTGGTCTATGATGATTTTTTATTATATGAATTGAATGTTTTGAATGTCAAAATTCCTTGATCGCATACTAATACAAATGAGAAACCAGGAATGTTATAATTTTTATCATCATACTCCTAAACTATTTTCTTGGTAAGTGGTGGAGGTGTTACTTACTTTAAGTTACACCCCAAGACACCAATGGCTAGAAATTGATTAAAAGGGATAAATAAATAGTTGGGGGGGGGGGGGATTTACCTAAATATCAAGAACAACCCAACCATATAAAATATAAAGAACAAGACCAACTATATGATTCATGTGTAATAATGAAAAAACTAAAATAAAAACAAAATGAATAATAACATAAGAGTAGCTGTGATAATGTAAACCATGAAACCCAACCAAAAATAGAAGACAACCTGATATATAAAATAGAATGTGGAGTTACTCCCATGAAACCATCGGAGGAAAAAATGATCTAGAAACCTATCATATGAAGAAACACCATGATACATAACTATATAAATAAAAAACCAATCATTTACTTATGACATGAAGAATAATGTGTACATACTCACCAAAGCACATATGAAGGGGTTGAGGAAACAAACCCAGTAGACATTATTAAAAAAAAATCGCAACTCATTCTACTAGGACTAAAAGACATGAAATCATATTTTATATTATAATTTATTAAAAAATATAACATTATAATTTTTAATCCATTTAAAATATTTTAAATTAAATGTTAAACAATTCAACCATAAGAAAATGTTTTAGGCACAACATTTGTATTAATACACTTTTCCCTTTACTTCCTTTTCCATTCCCATTCCATGTTTCAAAAACACATGATTACCGAATTAAAGTTCCATATTCATGAGTAGTTACTCATTCATCCTCCAATTTATCATAAGGTGACCAATCTCCTGGTACCCCAATGAAACAATCCCCTTATTCAAGGTCACATCCAATGAAAATCAATATATTCCAACCATTTATACCAAGATATCATATCAATCAATTCAAAATATAATATATCTTTCTAAAAAAATTTCGTAGACATATTTGTTTCATTAAATAAATATCATAATCTTAAAACCATAATTTTTATTGTATAAAACAATTCTACTTTTCCAAATTCGATTCAAATTCAATCTTTTCCAATCATAAACCAAAATGGTTTCCATAAGGAAATAATACAATATTTTATTTGAAATTAGTATTGTTAAGATTTAATAAAACAAATTTTTAATTTTATAGAACCAGTGGAGAATATAGATAAACCACCAAGCTCCAAACAGATGATGATAAAGAAGAATATCTAAATGAAACTACTAGATATTCCTCTTAACACATTTCCTTACATATAACCAACCAATATCTCATGAAAATAAAAATAGAATAATTTATTTATATATACAACATCTTATATATAATATTTCATATGAGAGGATATTAGATGATCTATAGAGAATGAGAGGAAATAGAAATATATGGTTGATTTTAGAGATCCAATAAACATTGATTCATTAAAAATGGTCATCAGATCAAAGGGAACCACCAAAAACACCTAGGGAAGGAGATAATTATGATGTCATTGTATAATAGAAAAATAATCAGAGTTATAGATATAAAATATATGTTAAACTCTATTTTTAATAAAATTTAATGAACATCACCTGGTTAAGCCACATAATTTATCAAATCATGAACTAACTATGTTTATGCTACTGGGCATCACCCACAAAGACCCATGTTTGTTGTATATGGTTTATAAAATCATGAATAATAAATGCCCATGATACTATCCATATAAACTTACATCACATGGTTTCTCTTAGGAACATGCATGGTTTATCCGAATCATGTGCTAAATGTTTTCTTACCTAATGTCTCTCAGCATCTCCTTACAAAGTTTCTTGTAAATGGTGAATGGTTTCCCAATATATTCTCAAAGCATTCACCTAAAGAAACACTTAACAAATACTCTAAAAAAATTATTCTCTCAATAATCAACCCATATATTATATTACCACATAATACATAATAAAATGGTTATGTATCTGAAATTTTTTGTGTTACACTTTAATTTACTAGAATCATAATTGTGAAATAGTTATATATTAATTCATCAAAGTAATCGATGTTAGTATCCATGTGAGGTGGTGTTGAAAAATGAACCACATCATTTTGTAGAGTTAGTAGACATTAAATACACCTGATCAATGATTTTTAGTACATTATTATCAATAGAAAGGATTGAATAATGGTTGGTCCATTATTTTTATAAAATTATGATATATTAATAATTTATTTTAAATTATATTAGGGTGGATATAAAATTATAGGAAGAGATTGATTATGAAGAAAATGATAATGTGTATGAAATACTCATGTTGAGAACTTAATATTTATATTGGAAATATCATTATAAATGAAGGGAGTAGGAAAACTAAAGGAGACCATAGGATTAATAACATTAGTTGGGATTATATTAGGGAAAAAATTTCTGAGTTTTGTTTTTAAATTCAAAGTAATAGGTATATCATGAAGTGGTATATATGTTTCTCAATTATAAGTGAAGAAAAGGGTGATTTTGGAAGTACCATTGCATTTCAATAGTGGTTCTTCACTATTCGGGGTTAAAAGGATTAAATAATTATAAATAAAAATTTTTGTGTTTTATTTTGTCAACCTAGAATCTACCATTCATTTTAAAAAATGTTGTAATCTATTATAAATCATGTTTCTCTAAGATTTATCACTTTTACTATTTTTGGTTTTTACCTTCCTCATTTTCTTTTACCTATGTAATTTATGTTAAATTAATTTTAATAAAATGGGACTTATTCTATAATGCTGACTTATATATTCTAAATACATGATCAATTTTTTTTCAATTAATATTTTTATATGTATGAGAAATTAATTTTAACATTACTTTAACTTAGGCATAAAAACAAGTTCTTAGAAAATGTATATTTTTATACATAACATTTATGTGTATTATAAAACTATCATTATATAATTAATTTTATTATAATATATTTATTTATTTTTTAAAATAAACAGAAAACAAAATTTTACAAAACAATTTATATCTAAAAGAAAAGAGTTTAAAACATTTCGTTAATATGGAAATATTTATGATGCTAAAAATTTATAAAAAAGTTTTCTGAATCCATAATAGTATTTCTAAATTTATTTTTTTATTATATATATATGCAGTTAATGATGGAAGATTTTTTATTGGTTTTTTAATTAATTCTTAAGTTTTGATATAACAAAAAAGAGCAGGGATTTATTTAATAATGCATTTTATCTATTAAAAAAGTTTTTTCATAAATAAAAAAAATTTCTTAAGAAAATAATATTGTTCTAATTATAAAAATGAATTAAATTTAGTCAAATTATATTTCTATAATTTTATAATTTAACTTTTAAATAAAAACATAAATATATAATGAAAATATTTTTAAAGGAAAATATCATTTTGAAATATTAACAATTATTATTATTATTTCCAATAAATTGGTAATCAAATTTTAGGTTAAAATATTACTCATATGAAAAATACATTTTATTCATATACTATTTTTTTCTTAAAACTATGTGGATAGAAGAGAATTTTATAATGGTTATATTTATTATTATAAATTAGTGTTATTAGTTTTATTGTCAAAATAATTGAATTTTAGCAATGCCATATTATTTATAAAGAATATTATTTTTATTTATCTATTTATTTTATAGTATCTGATTACATCTATATTTACAGTCAAATTATATAGCTACATTTTATTTTTATATATGATATTATGGTTTATTGTGGATTAGTGTTACTTTTGAAACATGTTATCAAACATATTATGTTTCAAAGAAAAATAAATTAAAAATATCAGGGTGTGAAATGTATGCCTATTTTAGTCTTCCAATGAATCTATACTACACTTCAAATTAAAAAATTTATCAATTTTTTCAATATAAATGAATACAATAATCTTGAAGGACATTATGAATTTTATGGTTTCTTAAAACTATGGTAAATTATTATTTACAATAATCATATAGAAGCAACTCCAAAAAATCATCATAGATTATAAAAAAGCTAAACCACCTTCAATCATAATGGTACCACACCCTATTAACATCAAATATAATTTAATATTAATGAAAAAAAATCTCCCCATTTAATTTTTTCTTAATACATTCTCACATATCTAATTTTAATATATCTGCTTCTCCTTCACTCTAACTTTTTAACAAGAAATACAATATGCTAATAAGAAAAATCTCATATCATACAATATCATTAAAATGTTATAAATTTTTTTGTTCTTATTATTTAAAAAGAGATATATTGGACCACATTTGATCAATGAAAATAACATTAACTTATTAAAATATATTCCTATGTTGTATAATATTGTGTAAAGAATAAGAGTGAATTAATAATGATTTTAAATGTATTCTATAAACTATGATGTATGTGATTCAAACTCAATCCCCTATTTTTGGTTTTCTAGAAAAAAAATATATCATGGAAACATTTTTCTTTGAAAATATCCCATTTAATCATCCAAATATGTTTGTTAAGTGCATACAATTCCCCCTATTTTCATCCCTATCATTAACGAAAACTTCACTTTTGTAAATATATTTTTTATATTCAGATTGCATGAATGAATATGTTATTTTAATTCGTCATACACCATATATTAATGATATTATAAAAATATAGATTCACTAAAACATGATATTTTAAATAATTTCTTTCATATTTTCATCTCCTTAAAAAATAAACTCATTTACCACTTTTCATAGTGGCACGAGTACTATGTAAAGTAAAATTTTATTTGATTTCAAATTATAGAAGCTTCATAAATACCATTTTATTTCTTAAAATTTAAAATAAACAATAAAAACATTTAGGCAACAAGGATAGATAATTTAATTCTTAAATAATAATAATATTACTGTGAGTTTTTTTCTCAAAAAATACATATCCATCCTTCTACATTCATCACGGGAAAAAAACATCAAGTATCATTTCCTATTTTTTTCTTTCTCAATTTAGATGTTAACCCTTTACCATTGAATATTTTTTAATTAGAGTGGAGAAGATTTATTTTTTCATTAAGGATAATGAATATTTAGATTTCTGAATACTCTTATTCGAATGTTCATCATGATATGGTAAAATTTTCATACAATATTTCCTTCTATTCCCTATAATTCTATATATTTTTTAAATGTTTTTATTTAATTTTAATATTTTATAAAATGTATATATTCTCACGGTATTTCATTTATTAATATAAAAATCCAAGATTTAATTTATTAATTTTATATAACTTTCCATTTTAAATTTTCTAATATATCTAAAAATTATTCACTCATAACATATAAAAATTCTATTTTCATTTTCTCAACATCCATGGGATTTACATTGCCTGAATTCACTTCATTTTAATTTTGGATCTTCTTCATTTTCAAACCATATAGAAGTTATTTTTAGATAATAGTAATGAATTACTTGTCTCTATGACTTTCATGATCACATCTACTTTATATATTTATGAAACACACAAATATATTATTTGCTGTAATATTCTATGATAAAATAGAGTCAACATTAATTTTCTTTGTATCAACCCTCATTACCTCATCATAGTCCCCCCTTATGATTTTTAATTACCTAGAAATGAAAAATATCATAAAAATGTGTTGGATTTTTGGTCTTCCATTAAACAAGACAAATAAAGACCTCAAAAACTAAATATTTCATATTGATTATATTTTGGACATAAAATATGGAATTATAATTTTGATTCAATTATAAAATAATTTGATTATATTTCTTCCAATTAGATTTAGAGTTTTTTATTAGAATTATTTTTTATTATTCAGATTTAGAAGATTATTTTTCATTATTCCATTTACTTTAAGATTATCTATATTCTGAATCATTATATACATTATTATTAAAATCATAATTAATAATGTGATATTTTGAAAGTAAAATTTTGACCTGATTTTGAGTGATTATCATTTAATTTTCTTTAGATGATTCATCCTTAGTTTCTATATATTTTTCTATTTTATTATTTTATCTTATTTTACTCAGTCTCAACTATAAGGATCATTGATTGCATCTTTTCTAATTAATCTTAATTCATATAAAACCTCTCCTTATAATCATTCATCAAATCCTCCTAATAAAAAGTATTTTATTAATGTTTATTTATCACATTGATGTTTTATACATCCCTTATTTTATGTTTTCCATTCAAATAATCCTTATTGTTATTATCTTTCTCTAATTCACTCTTTTCTTTCTTAATTCATATATTATACTCACTGAAAATTACTTTTTTATTATCGAAGCACTTTTGAGAATGAAAGGGAGAAACCAAACAGTCTGAACAGAGCAGAAGACAACACAGGAAAAAGAAAAACCATGGAAAACCACCGAACCTACCCCAACAATCAGTCCTGTGTAGACAAGCCTTACCAATGCATGTCCCTTCAGCAATCAGTCCCGTGAAGAAGTGAATGGGCACGAAACTAATGGCAAAGCCATACCCTCTTAGCATTCCACTCCAAAAGGCCGTCATCGATGAAGACTTCGTGATCTAGTCCTCCTCTGTCATAGGTCCAAGTAGAATGCTGGAAAAAACATCAAAGAACCAAACAAAGACAAACAACCAGAGCCCAAGGGATACACCTCAACCAACCCTCTCTAAAACCTGGCCAGATCCACCCTTAACCAGAATCATTAAAGAGAAACTTTAAATTACCAGAATCTCTCTCCCTGAAAAGTTTCCAGGATAGGGATGGAACATATAAATCAGCCACCTCAAAAATCATTTTCTCTAACGTAGAATAAAGTTGATCCCATTTCAGAATATACTCTTCAATGCTGATTATCCCTCTATTGAACCCCCCAACCAGAATTAAGTCCTGTCTGTCAATCCATGTATATTGTTCCTCATTAAGAGACACCTCCAGCGACCTCCCCATCATCCTGGATGCTTCCTCCTCTGATGTATTATCCAAAAAGGTTTACTCCATGACTTCTTCATCAGAGCTTAAAAGGAGAACCATGTCTTAGTCACCCTGTTCCACTGGACATGGTGAATACAAAAGCTCTTTTTGCTTCATTTTATTGTTCATCATATTCATAGATTGGGTCTCAAGAGGCGGGGGTAATGAGGAGTAGTTTTTCTTCCCCTTCCTCTTTCCAAAACCTTTATTACTCTTTGTAGGTGACTCCTCATCTCCAATCTGGCCATGCTCTATCCCCTCGGAGACCATCACTCTAGCCCCGTCTCCTCTAGCTGTGGAAATGGGGACAACATCCACATCAGCCTCTAGGAGGACTTCAAATCTACTGCACAAGGGAACCGAGGTTCCCCCTCCCTCCTGCACCATTTGAAAAATCCTTCCAGTCCTATCATCATTATTGCCTGACTGAGTATTCTCCATGCTTAAATCATCCTCTCCATCCAGTGGCGTCAAACCAAGATTAACCGCCTAGATGGGTTGTCTGAATCCACGCCCCATGAACTTATGTTGTGTGCAAAAGTCCTCAAGAACCACACTCTATGTAGCACAAGAAGTCTGCATTCTAGGACACTCCACATTGATATCAGAATGGGAGTCACCTGCAAGTTGGTGTTGATCATTCATGTACACTGAATTTCCATTACGTCATGTTCCAGGTCTACTCCCACCACTGAGGTCACTTATCAGTCTGATAAACACCTCTTGAACTGTCTGGTAAGTAGAAAAAACCAGAAGTTTCTCCTGCCTCGTGTGTTTGTCACTGGAAGAATGCCCCCGTGCCAATTTCATTTGCGCCATTACATGTGTCACCTTTGTCCAGAACTGCAAACTGGGCCACCGTAGAAGCACTCTTTGGATCACTCCCCTCACCTAGCCCACTACATCTAACCCCATCAATTCCTTCAGCTAGAACACCCTCCACCACACCGTTCTCCGGAATGCCACGATTTCCATTGCACACATCCTCCAGATATTCGGTATTCTTTACTTCCTGCCTGCAATTCTCCAAAGAATGATCGAACTGTTTACAAACCTGGAAAAATTAGAACCACGACTCATATACCACAGGCTGCTTACACCGAAATTCTTCCCCGACAGTAATCCAGACAAAGTCTAATGGATCCTTTGATGCGTCCTCCTCCACACACAAAAGAGGATTAATCGGGTGGGTGACCGCATCAGTCCGGCTATCTGAACACAGGTATCTACCCAGAAGGTTCCCAAGAATTTTAACAATCGATGGATTCTGAAAAGGAAGTGGAAGATTCGGAAGGCTTACCCAGACTACCACTGATGGAGAGTGACGCCTCATGTGAAAGTCATATGACCATCAGGACAAGAATAATCATGAGCCGTTGCAGATGCGGGGAGCCCTCGACCATGATTTTATCATATCTTCCTCCGAAGTAAAATGGATCAAGATGGTTAAGTTTTCCAGAAAACCTATGGTTTCCCTTGAAAATCCCAGTAACCGAACACAAATATGTCAAATATATCGACTGAAGGTCTTATCTTTGAGAATCGAGGGATTAATGACAAGCTATGGAGGCCCGACGCTTCGTTAAACTCAGCGATCGAAATCAGAAGATTGGGACGACCATCATGGAGATCTAGCACCTTAGGGATCAGAAAACATGCTGGAAATAGAGAAAGGAAGTCTGGGTTCGAAAATGGTAGAAAAGAGGGTTTTTCTCGTGTAGGAGACGATAGAGTTCCCTCCCCTGAAGGGGGAGGAACCTACTCGGAAACCACCACTATCACTGGTTGAGCGCCAAACCCTCGTCAAGCGCATAGGAACTATGAAAATGAATTCCCTCTATATTATACTAAACACTAACATCTAATACTTCAACATCAATTAATTTGTTTTACACATCACCATTCATTTAGGTCTCAAACTATCTTTATCATGAGATATAAAATTATTTTCATCATCTTATTGACTTCTAGATGAAAAATTGGTTCTTCAATTATTTCCCATTATGATCCATTTTTTACTAGAATTATTTTTCTTATTCCCTTATAATTTTTATTTTTGTTTTATCACATCATACCCATCTAAATATTAGTCAATTTTTTTTGTTATATAAATTAATGAAAATGTTACCAAATAAATTATACTTTAGAATCATGGTGTTTACTTTCCTAAAAAATACATTTTCCTTAGAAGAGATTCTATTATATATGGAAAGAAATTAGATCAAAGGAATCATTATCTCACTCTCTATCAGAGTCACTAGATTCTACCATTTATTCATATATTCATTTATCTATTATAATAGATAAATGTTCTATAATGTTGGTATATTCTCATTTAATAATATATATGTTGATTATGATATTTATGGAGTGTAATGAAATATGTTTACTCCATGGATGAATTTTTTTGATTAAACCTATTTGAATCATTTCCCATAATCTTCATGAAAATATTATAATAATCCATTTTCTCACCACACCCATATATATTTCTTACTTTCACATTAACTCATATAATACATTAATTAATTATCTAATCATTAGACATCATTATGTATTCAAATATACTTCTAGAAAATATCAATTTAGAACTTATTAGTTTTAAATATCATTCATAAAAGATCTTGAATCATTCCCAAATCTCTATTAATATTTTGATTACTTTATAATTTTTATATACCCAATATTATAGACACATCAAAAATTTTATTTTTATCTTTTCTATAAACTTATTATTTATCTTTATCATCAAACGGCCTATGGGAACCCTTTGGAATGGGTAGAAAACCAAATGAGGAAGAATATATTTACTCCAACCTATAAAATAAGAGGTATGGAAACATAAAATTACTTCAAATATGATAGTTCATTCAATTTAATTTTGGAACACACCTCATTTTTCCAAAATTATGATTCTATGTTCTCTATAACATCATGGAACATAATAGCGAACCATTATTTTATCTGATTCTAATTGATGTGAAACCTTTATGGATGTGTCATTAAGTGTTTGGGGGGTATATATGGTATTTTTTTTAATTCGCCTTATTAATACAACCAATTTTATATATTAAGTTCATGATATAGTCAATATATATGCCTAACCACACCATGTGGGCAATTGTGATAAATTAAGGAAAGTCATATTTGGATTATAACATTCATCTAGAACTACCATGAATATTACATGATTTATTAGTTACCCATCAATTTTAGTTTTTTATATACCTAGGGTGATTTAATAAATAACCATGTAGGTCTTATTAACATATAATCTAACTATGTTCCAACATTAAAAATTTCACAAGAGAAAATAAATCCCCTACATCATGTATGATCCTATAATAAATGAAATTCTCATAATCTTGGTGATCTCAAAACATCTTCATGATGTCTTCCTAAAAGAAAAATTGGATATATATGATATTCTTTTGTATAACACCTCTAAAAACAATTGTAGGTGGCAACCGTGATTCGAAATATATGTCTTGAAACTCTCTATAGGTCTTTGATTATTAGGGTCATATAATCATCTCAAATAATCCTGGACATGATATTTTAACACATTGAATATATTTTTTATTTTAACAAGTATTTTCATGCAATATTTCTTTAAGATATATATTTCTACTTTCATGAACCAAATACAAAGAAAAAATAAATGTTCTAATCACTATTGTATGGATGGAGTTAGTATAATTATTCTTTTTATTATTCTTCTGGTTCATAAAGGTTATCTCGATTCACTCAATCATATAATTTTTCTTGTATCTCTTAATTGAATATACACCTACTCCTCATATACAAGAAAAACTAGGATATTTTTAGAGTTTTTTTATCTCTAATACTAATTGTTTTCTCACCTTACTAGTGGCTTCCAACATAATATATTTGAATGACAATATCCATAATCTATTTACAAAAAATAATTATCATGGGGTACATTATCAATATTTCATATTTTCTCATTATTATTAAACAGTACTCTCTAGTCAAATTCCACAACATCCATTCATCTCGTTTAGTATCTTAACAAATCCAAGTTGAAAAACATATATATTTTATCTCTATAACTTAATAACTAATTAATATTAGTATATTATAATTCTATAAATACCTATTTGTTCTTTTCCAATTAATATTTGAAACTCACAATCTTTAATATGTAGAAAATGAAAAAAATTCAATGTGTGACTCATAAAAATTTAATAACATGAACATAATTAATTAAAAACTATATAAAAGTCATAGAATTAACTAATTTAAGTGATTCCATAATCATCATACCAATAAATCATTTATATAATAAAATACCGAAAATATTCTCTATAATTTTTTTACAGATGAACTGATCATTGATATTTTATCAATTTTTATCCACAATACCCTTAAAGAATCAAAACAATATTCACCGTGGAAACAAGTTTTCAATACTCACATGAATAATCTAGATTCAAATATTTAATGTGATGTTTTACCCATTAATGATTTTCATCAACATCTATGAGCTTTAGTTCTTCATGAAATATAAATTTAGAAAAATTATAATATTTTACAAAATATTTTATGAAATTAATTTCATAATGGATCTCTAATTTTTGAGGCTCAAATGAATATAAAATTATATTAATATAGAATTTATACATGGGATATATAAATGTCATGCATGCCCATGGTCTAGGGCACGAAAAGGATGTCTAACATAGTCTTATTATAATCATACATTACAGTTTATTAAATTAGTATGTGGAATCCATGATATTCATTCACAGCACCAAATAACGTTTATATAGATAATTCATACATATGTATTTGAGATTCATGTTTATAATGCCAATGAATCATCCTCAAGAATTCGTGGATTCATTATTATATGTGATCATTCAGATTTAACATTCATTCTTACAAATACTAAATGAAATATATTTAATGTACATGTAATGTGAAACTAATAGTGTTCATCTTTATTGAATTTATAATTATTGTTTTAGATTATCTTTATGAATTATCATACTTATGTCTTCATCCCCAAATATATCATACTTATAGAAATATGTAGAGTGGACCATGTTTTCATATTTCATTTAAATTACTTCAGATATAATTCCAAATATCCCAGTGGTGAAAACTAAGGTGATAATACTATTAAATAAATATTATTTTTTATATTTGTTAAATTTTTGGATTTTTATTTATCATAGTTTTTAAATAGTTTTTTATTTTTTTGTTGAAAAACGTTTTGTTTTAATTAGACAAATTATTTTCCTTTAAATAAATAGTGTTATTTATAAGATAAATATATGTATTTTAGAAAATCCATTTCATAAAATTGAATTAATTTATAATATTATCATATCAAATATATATTAGGATAATTTTGTTTGAATTTTGTTTCATTAATGTAAATAATAACGATTTAAAAAAATATCCAATTCATTTATTTAAATTTAGTAATTTAATTTTACCATTCAATATTTTATTTTTTAGTAAATTAAAATTATATATATTTTTTGAAAATTAATCTATTTAATTTCATATGAATCAAAATTTTAATTTATATTTATATAACTTCTTTTTTATTATGAAAAGAATAGTTTTATAAAAATTATTTTTGATTTTGTTTTTTAAAATTTTAAAAATAGTTTCTACCAATTCTTCTAATTAAATAATTAATAAATTATACATATTTTTAATTAGGAATATGTAATTTAGAAATTAAAAAAATTTTAATTTTTCATTAGGAATATTTACCATGGTTAAAAAAATTCACCATTATAAACGGTTAATCAGGTTAATTAAGCAGAATACTAAGTTATAAGGCCAAAACATATTACCTTAATTCTTATTGAATTATTTTATTTATAACCATATCAAGTTATAATATAAATTTTATAGTTTTGAGCCACCTAATATTGATAATGACATTTATAATATTAAATATTTTGGAAAATTAAAATTATGCAACCCCCACCCCCTACACTTATAAAAGTTAACCTCGTATCTTCTGTTATTAAAAGATTTATATGAATTATATCATGGGTACACCCTACCAAAATATATATCAAAAATCCATCCTCATATCCTAATGATAATGTTCTCAAGAAAATACCATCATATAAAGTATTATAGAATTTTCCAAGGTAGGATTTAAAAGAAGAGATACAATTCGTAACCTAATGTTTCATGTTTTTCCATGATCTATATCATTAAAATAATATTTAAAAATGATTATATGATATTATTTATATGATAAATATAATAAAAATTAATATATTTTATGTAAAACCCCATTTTCATCTCCTTATTAATTGTATGAGAAATGAAAACTTTTCTCTTGCATAAGTGTGGAGTACCACCTCAAAGGAGGGATGTGTTTCATTTTTCACCACCGTCTCACAAGTTTGGGTTATATGATTTTTTATTAAATATTTATACAAAATTTGACATAATTATTAATCTAGAATGTTAATATATAACATAATTCCATATACTATAATTCATTGTAAAATGATAACATCGTTCACGTGTAAGTGTGGACTACCAACTACACAAAGTGATGTTATTCAATTTTCATGTTCTCAGTTTATTTATGGTTATAAAATTATATTTAATATATAAATATGATAATTATGTCATTATTAAAAAAATTTATATGATTTAAAAATGACCCCTATCACTATGATCAATATATCAATGTTGTATTGTGAGTATGAACATAACTCCGTCAAAATGTCTACCAAAAACATAAATGATTTAGTAACTATACAAGGCATGTCCATAATTAAAGTAAATGGGATATAAAATGAATTAAAAATTATTTATTTAATTAATCATATATAAAATTATTATATGTTTGTTATATAATAGATAATTTACATACATGGTGAAGCAAACTCGAGGTAAGATATTTTTCAAAAAAATCAATATTTAAATTTTTTTTAAAAATTATTCCATTTTCCTATATATATATTTTATTTATTATATTTTTTATATGTCCAAAATTTAAATATATTTATTTTTAATTTCATTTTAAACCATTTTTTACTTTAATTTTTAATATTTTAAAATAATACTTTAAATTTTTTTCAAAATGGACTTTTTTTTCATTTTTACAAAAGTGTAAGTGGAAGAGTATTTTAATAGAAAATAATTTATTAAAATTTCACACCATCATGATCATATATTTTTAATAATATTCCATTAAATTACTTATTTTTTAATATAATTTCATATTTCACATTCTTCTGGGAAATTTTAATCTTATTTTTTTTCAAAAAAAATTATTTTATCATTAGTTTTAAATGAATCCAGAAAGTGCTTCTACATATTTTTAAAATAGAATAATATATAAAATTTTATAATACAATTAAAATATTTTATTTTTGTCTTTATCATATGATCGGTATGCATTTTTTATTATAACAGATGATCCCGATATAGCCATGTAATGCATTGTGCTATGATTTTATTTTCCAAGAAATATATGTTTGAATTAATCGATTATTTTATTAAATATGAATGTGATATTTTATGAGTGATTTTGAGTGTGATATAATTATTATATCCCATTATACCTATAAAATAATTTATGATTGAAAATGGGTTTTCATTTTTTTATTTTTATTTCATAAGTTAATCTATTGAGAAAATGTTTAATGGAATTTTTGTTCCCTTTTAACATGGGAATTTTTTGAAGAAAAATTATTAATTACCCATGGATTACAAAAAAACATCATGTTTATGATTTTTAATTTAATAATTCCTATGATATGGTTTATGAGAATCATTATGCTATGAATATTATTTAAGGAGTAATAAAATGAATATTTTATCTCTCGATTAATATATAAAAATATTAAAAATTATTATGTGAATTCATGATTTTCAAAATATAATAATGGTTCTCCATATTTTTGTGTACATTAATGATAATTTGTTTATCATTTCATGTTTTGAAATGTTTTAAAATTGTTCCTAGGATTACTAGGAATTATGAAATGAACTTATATTTCTCTATTGGGATTCATCATTAAAGAATATAACATCTTTTAATGTTTCAATAACATGAATTTATGAATCTTATTTTCATGGAAAAAATTATATTTGGTTGATGTGTACAATTATTTTGTATGATATTGATATATAAGAGTTTTTCCTAATTATCTAAAACCCTAATGCTAAAGGATCCTACAAATGATGAAAATTGGTACCCTTGTTATAAACCATGTAATTATGTTGTCTTTAAGTATTGGGTAGTAATAGTTGGTATGAGAGGATGGTTTTAGATAACAAATAAGGTTATAGTAATGTTAAAATACCCTTTTATGAAATTATAAATTATCATTATAATACCATGAGATATATTTTTAAGATTACATTTTTATTCATCTAATCCATGACCATTTAGAATTGTTTTTTATATGGTAAATAGGTTTAAAAAAGTTTAATGATATCTGTTTGATAATAACCATCCAAATAAGAATATAATAATAATCAGAATAAATATATTTTTATCAGTTTTGACATATATTAAATATGTTTTTAACAATTTTACCCATGAAACATATAAAATATATTCTTTATAGAGAAAAAAAGTTAACAATATAATATTTCATGAAATACAAACCTCATATATTTGGTTGAACTACAAATCTAGTTTTAGGTGAAGGGTAGATGAATTATCTTGAAATAATATTCTTTGTTTTGTGTTTTTTCATAAAATGTTAAATCACCACTTTTACCATTATAAAGGTGAAATCACTCAGCTATTTTTTATACTTATGAATACCAATGTAAAAAAGATTAGATTTATTCCATGATGTGGATAATATATAATGTTATTTTATTTAATAAGTATTTTCATATGGTTGTTTTATATTGGATGATAAGCAATTTTTTATAAGTGATCAAGAATTTGGAGTAAATTTTTTCATAAAAGGTATCAAATTTTACTAGGTTTTCTAGGTTTGCATAAAATTTTATTTTAGATCATTATATTATTATTCATAGGTATTACTCAAAATTAATACTATTTTTGTGAGGAAATTTTTCTTATTAAAAATTTACAAGTTATGAGAATATATTATGGAGTTCTGAGAAGTTTAAGATAGAGTGTTTATTCATTTATAAAAAAAGAAGTCTGTATAGAAAGAAACAAAAAAGTATCTATTGATGAAATATGATAGTTTAAGTTCAAAATTTCCATCCAATAATAATGTTAGTAATAAAAATAATTATGATTGTTTAATGAAATATATAAAGTGTTATAAATGGTTAAAAATAAGATATTTGGGTCGTGATTATTGATAAATTATATATGTTAATAGTCAGAAATAAGTATTCTATGATATATTTTTAATGAAATGGGATGGGACATTATGATATTATGTATATAAATAAAAGCATGAATGATGGGAATCATTAAGAGTTTATTTTTAAGGGTGTGTACTAATCATTCATTAATACCTTGGAAAATATTGAAATATCAAATGAATTAGTGAAAATTACATTAAATGTTCTATCAGATTACACTGAGGTCTTGTTTGATTCTAGATCTTCATAATATTTTATTTTCAGGTAATTTTATATTAAAAAATAAATATTACCTGATTAAATATAGAAATAACCTTTCCTGAAAAAAATTGTGGAAATATTAGAGAAATAATAATTTATACGAATCATCATAAAATTATATAATGAATTATTTTTGTTGAAATTTAATTTTTCTTTCCCATTGTTGAGTTTGATGTTATTCTGGGTACGGATTAGATTTCAGTTTTTCAGGATATGGTAAATTGATTAGATGAATATGTTATATTCAATATTTAATGTTAGTTAATATATATATATATATATATATATGATCTCATACCAATTATAAAATTCCATGAAGATGACAAAGATTTTAAAGAAGGAAGAAAATGTTATAATTCTCATATTTTGTAAATGTGGTATTTTTTTAAAAAAATATTATTATAGTAGAAAATTAATATATAAATGTTTTTAAGGATGATTTTAAAAATGTTATTACTGATCGATAGTTTGAGTTTACTATTATATAAGAGCCTTATATTAAGAAAATTTTAAAACCCCCTTATTGAATTACATTAATTAAGTTGTCTGAATTGAAAAATAATTACAATTCTTTGATAAGGGTTTCATTCATCCAATCACTTAAAATATTTAATGGTTCAATGAGACGTTTCATTTATTATATATAAATAAATAATATCATTGTTATATAAAAGTTATTTTTTCAAGAAATTAGTTAATTATTTGAATAACTTCAGGGTGAAAAATATTTTCCAAATTATGATATCATGTTTTTTTATCATCACAAAAAGGTGAAGGTTGAAGTTATTGAATTAATAAAATTTCATACTTGGTGCGGTCCTAAAATTTTTGTACTAATGAAATTTGTGTTATTAAATTAATCAATAGTATTTATGGATCTTATGAATTGAATATTGTTATAATATTTTCAGTAATTTAATGTGGTTTTAATATATAAACTATTAATTTATTCTAAGATATATAAGGAACCTTAGATAAATCTACGTATTATTTTAAAAAATAAAAAACAAAATAACCTATATTTAAAATTTTGTAACTTTGGAATTTGGCTGTAAAGAAATTATTTTCTTAGGAATATTGAATATAAAATTGGAAGAACAATTGATCATGTTAAATGAAATTTAGTGGATGAATTTTAATGAAGCTAAAATTTCATTGAGTTTCAATGACTTCTTAGAAATGAATTTCACTACAGATAGATTGTTGAGAATATTTCTTCATTATCTAGATGAATGACTATGTTTATATAAAAATAAGTTAAATTCATTTGGTTAATGGAATAACATGAATTGTTTCAAGAATTGAAATTAAAATTTCATAATTCTACTTTAATATATTTTCCAGTTAGAAACTATATATATTATTATTTAATGTTAATTTCTTTTAATTGAATTGGTTCTATATTGATGCTATATTTTTGGTTATTTTCATATGAATCACATCAATTAAACCCCCATGAGATGAGTTACCATGCACAAAATATTGAGCATTATGCGATGGTTTTTTCTTTAAAAATTTAGTAGAATATATTATATTTGGTAAAATGTGAAATATATAGAGACTATGAATGATTGAAATATATAATCCCACATAAATATTTGAACATGAGGATTAGAATATGGTTGAAAATTATAAATAATTATGATTTCCCATGTCACTTTCATCCAGGTAAATAAATGTGGGTCACTAATGAATTAAGATGAAATAATAATGTTTCATTAAACATTATACATTTGGAAAATGATCCATTGGTTAACTATATAATTAATATTTTCCAATAAATTTGGTTTTCAAAAACTTCTTATATTTTTCTCAAATATTAGTGTAATAATATTCATGATTAAGGAGAAATAGAATAAGAACGTTGTTTTCAAGAATGATTAGAATCCGACTTGAGGGGTATGTTTCCTAATTTATTTTTTTATAAGTATAGTTTTATTGGATTTGGAATGAAGTTATGTGTTCTGAGTGATTCCCAGTTGAAGAAATAATTGTTATATGATGCGCACAACTCTTTATTTTTTTTCCTTATAGTAAAAAAATGCATGTAGTCCATCAAGGGAATATTATATTTGAAGTTATAGAGAATGAATTTACACAATTTACCATTAAAATGTAGACTTGATAACATGTTAAAGGTGAGTGAAAACCATAAAATGGTATCCATCAACCTTTCCTATGATTAAATAGAAATTGGAGAGTATATCCAAGGTTTTTATGGCAGGATTACCAAGTGAATTTCAAGAATTTAGTGAAATTTGAATTATTATTGATCATTTTACTATACCAGGGTATTTTCATTCTATTTGAAACACTATGTCATTAGATTAAATTTCTATAATTTATTTTAAAGATATTGTTAGATTATATAGATTTACTATCTATGTTATATAAAATCATGATACCAGAATTATATCATCTTTTTAGAAAAGAATTTAAAATTAATTACATACTCAATTGAATTAAAAAAAACAATTATTCCTCCCAATAATGATATATAGTGTCAATTATTAATAATTTTTAGGACACACATAAATATTTCTCTTTAGATTACTAAAAATTTTGTGAACAACATCATTCATTAGTTGTATTTAATTTATAATAATAGTGTTCATTACACTATATAGATGGATTATTTTGATTCATTATATAGAAATAATTTTTGAACTCTAACATGTTGGGAAGATGTAAGTGAAAGGCTGTTATTATAAAGAGAACTAGAAAATGAAGCAGCAGACAAGGTGAAAATGATTTAACAGAGAATGAGGACATCTCAATGAATAAAGAATTTATTTTTATATCATTGGAGGAAATATTTATCAATTGATATAGGTGGTAATTTATTATTTCATATATCTCCAATGAAAAGAATTATTCATTTTAAAATAAAGGTAATTTGAATACATACACTTTGTAACACCCCATGTTTCCTCGGTATGTTTCCTTTCGAATAATGCAATGGCGTGCATTGTACACAACTTCGAGATTTTAACACACCATAACCAATCAAACTAGCCGTTATGAATAGTAATACCTAATTTTTGAAATTTTATAAATTCTATCTCTCAAAATGGACTTCATTTTTGGATTCGTAATATCAAAATTAGCCTAGGGTGATATTTTGGTAATTTTTGGATAACTTTCATATTTTGATGAATAGTGAAAATTACTAAATTTTAATTAAAAACAACTTTTTTAATCAAAATAATTAATAGTGATAAATTATGAATTTGAGTTGTTTTAAAGTATATTTAGAATATATTTTTACCATTTAATATAATTTTGTTCATTGGACATAATTTTACAATTAAACCGAACATAAACAAGTGTCAATCTTTTGATAGTTATTATCTCTTAAAAACACGCTTTTTGTTTTAACAGCGAGAATTAATTTTAAATTAATTTCTGCTACTTCTTTGTTTTGAATTTAGAAAAATGGATTCCATATTTGGAATCAGGATGTTCAAATTGTGTAAATAGGTATCTTTTATTTTTAGACATTTTGAATAATTATTGCGGTAAATATTTTATTTACCATGGTTAAGGGTAAATCCGGTAAATAAGGGTTAAAAATAATATTATAATAATACTAAATTACCCTAAAACGTGTCTTAACCCTATTAGTTGATACATTGTCGACCATGGGCATCTTTGGGTCTATTTTGGGACCCCATGGATCCACTTGTAAGTGATAATGACACTTTATTTTAATTAAGTTAAAATAAATACAAAAATGACACAAGCATATATCTTTTAACAAAACAATTGTTACAGAGGGTTATATATGTTGGATTTTAGATTATAGATATTCCTTAGAAAGATAAACAGATATCCTACATAATTATAGTTTATTTATAATTTTTATACATTAAATAATTTAATTTATTTATGACACAATGATGATGCAATAATTACTATAATAGTGAAAAATCAAAATAATTGATATTAAAAATACCCAAATAAATATAATATGAAACTTTTAATGAATTAAAATAGTTTTTAGGATAATATTATATATTAGAATTTAATTAATTGACTTTTTTCGAAGTAATCAATCTTTTATGAGTTTAAAAAAAATCAACTATTGAATAGTTTCAAAATTGACATAAAAGAGTTTTTAAAACAAATATTATATTATTAATTGATATTAAATTCCTAAAAATCTACGGTTCTGCCAAGAGACTTATATCATGATAGGTGTATCTTTAAGGGACCACTTGGGGGTCTCTTGTATGTATATGGTAAGTTTATTAACCATATAATATAAAAATACAAAGAGACATTGTAAAAGTGAAACTAATTAACTTAGAGTTAATACTTAAAGATAAGGTTAATATAAGTACCCAAACCTGTCTAAATTCTATTTTTTGAGTTTTTTTCGACCCATCCCCACCTTAGCCTTTGAATAGACAACTTTGGAGCCATTGGAAACCGAATATGAATTTATTATAAACTAATATCTCTAGCTTTTCCAAAGGTGCCTCTCACCCCTCTTATAAAAGGGCACTCCTCCTTCTCATTTCTTCACACCTTCAAAGACCTTTGGTTCGGCCAAACCCTGCCCAAATACTATCTCAACTTCCCTCACTACAACCTAGAGGCCTTAGTTTGATCAGAAAGCCAACCTAAGGAGCCCTTTTGATCAAATCAAAAGGAAGAACCCGAAGAAGAGGTAATGTTTTCACCACCCCTTTTCAAGTTCCTTTCTTCTTCCACGTCCTCTTTCTTTGTTATTTCCATTATAAAATAATAACTCCAGTATCATATATATACCGTGATGTTATTATAAATATGGTACAACCATATTCAGTATTCTATCCATCCTTTTAATAACATGTCACCATACGTGCGTATGTACGGCTTACCGTCTCCACGTCGTGGTGTAATTGTTATTCAATATATTATTATTTGGATGGGTATAATAATGATGTGTAACTCATGTAAATAATAAATATAACATGATAATGATTCTGTATATATGATATAAAATCCAATTATATATTATTTTAATATCAAAAGAATGAAATTGTCGCCCGTGCGTATGTACGGACTACCGTCTCCACGAACGCGATGAGATTCATTGTCCATCATATCCATTCAAGTATAATTATCATTTGATGATTTAAAAATAGTATCTAAGGACTTGATATAATTCTGGATATGAATAATATACATCCCATTAATAACGAATATGGCTCACATAACAAAGAATATAAAGTAAAATGAACTCGTTAACACCCGAAATGACGATAATTCTAAGATATTATTAACAAATCAATGTTAAAAGATCATATATGATATCATATTAAAGTAAATTATTCTTGTATAATTCAATAAAAATTATTTCACCATTATAAAGGAGTTAAAACTACCATCGACCAAGGAAAAAGTTCAAAGTAAGGGATTTTCTTATCTCACTTTCAATTCCGTGAGATTTCCATTTTTCGCCACTAAATTATTGAAAGTGGTGTGTTGTGTACTGCCATTTGATATATATTCATGATTCTATTTATATTAATGTTATTCTATAAATCATTTGGTGGTTATTAACTTTTGTCCATACGACTCAGTTGATTAACGTGGTAAGGGGTTTCTTATCTCACTTTTAATTTCGTGAGATTTCCATTGATCACCACTTAATTATTGCATGTGGTGTATGTGTACTGCCCGTGATTGTATTCATTGTGTAATATAATTTAATTTATGGGTATTTACATCATCATGGTATGATACTTCTTTCATGGTTGTATGTTTCGTATGTTACCTAATCGGTAAGGGAATTTGAGATTTCAATTCCCACTCATTTGGCTTTACGCATATTTCATTGATTATATTACTCCATGATTATGTGTGGAATCACTATTCATTTGATTATGTCATAATTTCCACTCCCCTTCCTGTGGATATAAGTTTGATACACATAATCACTCATTGGTAATTCTCAAGTCATTGATATGAATTTGATAAGAGTAATTTTAACTCATTCACCATTTGTTGAGTTAAACATCCAATTCGTTGGTGTTGTTTTTACAAGAATATGTGTGAATATCCTTTGATTGTTTTACACTGAATATCCAATCATATTTAGTGTATTTATATTTGTCACACATAATTATGTCGTTGATTTATCCTTAACCTAAGGATACGACCTTTATGAGAGATTTCATCTCAATTTACATTCCATTGAGACTTCTTTGTTGATATACACCAAATCACTTTTATGTGGTGTATATAATGTACTTTGACATAGTATATCATGAATCCCTTTATTCTCATGATATTACAAAGTTTTGATTACCTCAATTATTTGTATTCAAGTGTCTCTTTTGGTTAGAATCTCTAACTAAAATACCATTTTTAAATGTTTTAAAGACTTATTCTTCTAAATCTTTCTCATTAATGTCCATGTTTTAAAAATGGTTTTAAGGATTTATTTATATGGACATTAAAGTTTTAGAAATTAAAACTCCTTTTAAAAAGTTTCAAAGTGGTATGGGACACTTTTATTCAAAAATCTACTTTTAAATGGCTTCTTGACAAATAGTGTGACTTTTAAATGTTTTCAAGAAAAGGGGGATAATTCTCTCAAATAGTTTTGATGATTATTTTCATTTATGTCAACATCATTCATTATTATTGATTGAGGTTAATGTGATACAATACAATCTTCCATATTGTATCAAATGAGATATGTTTGACTGTGGATGTTCTATTTTTATACCATTCATGGTTTGTGGTTAAAGTATTGACATTTCGTATGCTAGTTTTAATACGAATGTTTATTTTATGTTTAAACCTATTCATATGAGGAATGCATTGGACTTAATAAGTGACGGGTGGAGCCCGCTATAGCTCCTCGATGCATCGGTAGGTCTCATGAGACAAACTAGTGTCTTGGCACAAGGCCTTGACAAAATCTTATTTGTAGTCTTGGCACGAGGCCTTGGCTAAGTGGTTATGATAGTCTGGAATTATGTATTCCAACATTATGAAAGTGGATATTGATATTGCATGTGATCATTCGACTAGTAGAATATCTATGTGAGTAAGTAAATGGCATTATTTCATTTTACCTTTGCCATTTTATGCTGAAGTTCAAGTTTAAAAGGATTTTGTTTTAGTTATAAATTGCCTTAAGTGTTTATGCTTATTTATGAAAGCTTCTTCTATAATGTTATCCTTACTGAGCATCTGAGCTCACCCCTTTCAATGCTTTATTTTTCCCAGGATTATGAAGAAGTAATTTATGAATGGCCTGCAGGGATAGTATGAGGGGATACGAAGACAATATGTTTTTTTATGATGTAATGTAAAAAATTATGGATGTATCTAGTTATTCCAAGGCTACTAAACTAATCGGTCTTTCGAGACTTGATATTTATTGTGATCATGCCAATGTTATGTAATAATGCACCGACTCTAGGTAACTAGGGTTGGGGCGTTAAAGTTGGTATCAGAGGAAGTTTAGTACAAACCTTGGAAGCTAGATTTAGATAAACTCTGATTAGAGCACGTAGACCTAAGATGAACTTTGAGGATTAGTATAAAAGAACTTCTGAGAATTTTGGTATTGTAGAGATTTTGTGAGTTTTCCGAGCAATACATCCCTGTCTGGATACGAGCAGGTAGAGGCGGCTTTGGCACAGATGTACCTAGGGGTAAAACCCGAAAACACCACTTTGAGCTAGACTCGAACGGGAACTGGTGCACAACAACGGGCCTTGCTGCACTCTTGGTTACGACACTCCCGGGGGATATGCTTAGGATAATTTACATTTTCTTTACAAACCGATTTAAGTAATATATACATAAGATGAGAGTAAATGACCTTGGTTAATCCTAATATGTTTCAAATTGAGAATATGGTGACATTTTAATCTCTAAATGATTTTACGACTACTATTACTCACACAATGCTTTCTGGTTTTAGTCAATGGATGGATTCCAAGGAAGTCATAGTGACTTTGAGAATGATGTACAAGGTGGGAACGGTGGTGGAAATGAGCAACAAAATGGAATGTTGATAGGTGTAAATGATATCATCTTTATGCCAAATCAGTTTTCTAAAAATATGATCAACAACATATATATTAACCAACTCCCAGACTCAACAAGGAAGAGAAAGGTGATAAATGATAAGATCTCCAGCAATGGAGACCATGGAGAAAAGAAACCTCAATTTTCATCATGCAGGAAATGTTGAAAGAGACACCCAGGAAAGTGTCTCAATGGGACAACGAAATGTTTTACGTGCGGGAAGGAAGGACATAAAGTGAAGAATTGCCGAAGAAAAATGAAGAGTACTATGGAAGAAGATAAAAATGGTCCCAAGAGTCCATTTACAGTCATTTGCCGTAAATGTAGGGGACCTGGCCATTACCCGAGTGAATGTCCTATTCTATAGGATATTATCTTGGTCAAAGTATAAGATATTTGGAAATAAATGGTTGGAGAAAAACTTAAAAAGTATTAGAACTCCTTGTTGATGGGTACTTTGGAATAATTTTCTCTTGTATTTGTAACCCCTCAGTTTTCCATGTGAGAATGATATTTGAAGAAGAATTGTCTCTTTTCTTGTGGATATACGTATAAATAACCATTTGGTTTTATATGATCATTGGGGTTTGAGAAAATTATAAGTTATTATAATTTGGGATAAAAATGCAAAGTATGATATAACATTTGTGATTAAATTATGTTATTTTGAGGAATTTATCTCATTTTGGTAATATTATAAAATATAGTTTTTGAAAAAGGACAACACGTAGACCGTGTGGCAACCCATCGCGTCAGACAAAGCTGTGGGAATCGAACCCACAACCAAAGTGCGATTGGGATTTATCGCCTACCACTGGACTACGTGAAGTCCATGGTTAATGTGACTATTTTTTTTGTTAAATTATTTTATTGATCAATAATAAGATGATTTGGGTTCTTATGTCTTATCAAATGAATACCCTTGGTATAGGAAAATGATTTGGTGATTAAGTGATAAATGTTATTTTGGAAGATGCTCGCTTTTTTGGAAACACTATATGCCCAAGGAAAATAGAATACAATGGGGTTTCATTTGTAGAGTAATGGTGGATTTTTACCTACGTTTTTATTGTTGATTTATAGTGATTTGGGTTATTTATGGAAATTATTAACCTATAACAGAGAATATGTGATGATGTTAATTACTTTTAAGTATGTGACTTTAAGAGTATTTGATGTCATTTGGAGATACAATGTAACATGGGAGACTACATAATAAAATTCTTCTATGATTTGGGTTTCAATATTAGTTTGGATTATATTAAAGGATTTTAAGGACAATTGGTTATTGAATGGTATCTATTTAACTTTGGGGTATTGTTGGTTTAATTTTAGAAATTAAGATTAGTGCATATTTATCTCAATGAATATCCTTTTGGGGGATCATTAGATCATTCACTAACCATTTTGGTTTTGATTAATGTTCAAAGACAATGTAAATATATGGTTTATCCTGCATGGATCATGTGATTCTATAGAAGTTTATTCTAGCTCTTCTAGTGTGACCAAGTCTTCTTGAATACTCATCATTTAAAAAAAATTGAGTTATTGGTGGAAATTTATTAAAGAATGAAAATTTACTTAAAATGTAAGTATATCTCATAATGTTCTTAGTCAATAACATAAATGAATTCCTCTTCCTTATGTAATGTAACTTTAAAAAAAAATGTTGTCCGTTTACTTTCCTACTAGGAGACTAATGGTCGTTTGTCCCAACACAAGTTTGTGGTTTTCTCATTGTTAACTTTCTCCTGATCATGATTTCTATCCCTCTCCATCAGAACTTGACACTTAGTTTATCATCCATATCCATGTTTTCTTACATGTAATCCTAGTATGGGTTATCTTGGATGACCCTTATACCTCTCTTTCTTTCTTTTAAAGTGATAGTTTTATTGGCTCTTTTTCCGATGTGGGACTTTCCATTATATTCCCAAGAAAAATTTTAAAAATTGCGAGGACGCAATTTATTGAAGGAGGGGAGAATGTAACACCCCATGTTTCCTCGCTATGTTTCCTTTCGAATAATGCAATGGCGTGCATTGTACACAACTTCGAGATTTTAACACACCATAACCAATCAAACTAGCCGTTATGAATAGTAATACCTACTTTTTGAAATTTTATAAATTATATCTCTCAAAATGGACTTCATTTCTGGATTCGTAATATCGAAATTAGCCTAGGGTAAAATTTTGGTACTTTTTGGATAACTTTCATATTTTGATGAATAGTGAAAATTACTAAATTTTAATTAAAAACAACTTTTTTAATCAAAATAATTAATAGTGATAAATTATGAATTTTAGTTGTTTTAAAGTATATTTAGAATATATTTTTACCATTTAATATAATTTTGGTCATTGGACATAATTTTACAATTAAACCGAACATAAACAAGTGTCAATCTTTTGATAGTTATTATCTCTTAAAAACACGCTTTTTGTTTTGACAGCGGGAATTAATTTTAAATTAATTTCTGACACTTATGTGTTTTAAATTTAGAAAAATGGATTCCATATTAGGAATCAGGATGTTCAAATTGTGTAAATAGGTAACTTTTATTTTTAGAAATTTTGAATAATTACTGCAGTAAATATTTTATTTACCATGGTTAAGGGTAAATCCGGTAAATAAGAGTTAAAAAATAATATTATAATAATACTAAATTACCCTAAAACGTGTCTTAACCCTATTGGTTGATACATGGTCGACCATGGGCATCTTTGGGTCTATTTGGGGACCCCATGGATCCACTTTTAAGTGATAATGACACTTTATTTTAATTATGTCAAAATAAATACAAAAATGACACAAGCATATATCTTTTAACAAAACAATTGTTACAGAGGGTTATATATGTTTTATTTTAGATTATAAATATTCCTTATAAAGATAAAAAGATTTCCTACATAATTATGTTTTATTTATAATTTTTAGACATTAAATAATTTAATTTATTTATGACACAATGATGAAGCAGTAATTACTATAATAGTGAAAAATAAAAATAATTGATATTAAAAATACCCAAATAAATACAATATGAAACTTTTAATGAATTAAAATAATTTTCTAGGATAATATGATATATTATTATTGATTTAATTGGATTTTTTAGAAGTAATCAATCTGTTATGAGTTTCACAAAAATCAACTATTGAATAGTGTCAAAATTGACATAAAAGTGTTTTTAAAACAAATATTATATTATTAATTGATATTAAATTCTTAAAAATCTAAGGTTCGGCCAAGAGACTTATATCATGATAGGTGTATCATTAATGGACCACTTGGGGGTCGCTTGTATGTATATGGTATGTTTATTAACCATATAATATAAAAATACAAAGAGACATTGTAAAAGTGAAACTAATTAACTTAGAGTTAATACTTAAAGATAAGGTTAATATAAGTACCCAAACCTGTCTAAATTCTATTGGTTGAGTTGTTTTAGACCCATCCCCACCTTAACCATTTAATAGTCAACTTTGGAGCCATTGGAAACCGAATATGAATTTATTATAAACTAATATCTCTAACTTTTCCAAAGGTGCCCCTCACCCCTCTTATAAAAGGGCACTCCTCCTTCTCACTTCTTCACACCTTCAAAGCCCTTTGGATCGGCCAAACCCTGCCCAAATACTATCTCAACTTCCCTCAATACAACCTAGAGGCCTTAGTTTGATCAGAAAGCCAACCTAAGGAGCCCTTTTTATCAAATCAAAAGGAAGAACCCGAAGAAGAGGTAATGTTTTCACCACCCCTTTTCAAGTTCCTTTCTTCTTCCACTTCCTCTTTCTTTGTTATTTCCATTATAAAATAATAAATCCAGTATCATATATATACTGTGATGTTATTATAAATATGGTACAACCATATTCAGTATTCTATCCATCCTTTGAATAACATGTCACTATACGTGCGTACGTACGGCTTACCGTCTCCACGTCGTGGTGTAATTGTTATTCAATATATTATTATTTGGATGGGTATAATAATGATGTGTAACTCATATAAATAATAAATATAACATGATAATGATTCTGTATATATTATATAAAATCCAATTATATATTATTTTAATATCAAAAGAATGATATTGTCGCTCGTGCGTATGTACGGACTACCGTCTCCACAAACGCGATGAGATTCATTGTCCATCATATCCATTAAAGTATAATTATCATTTGATGATTTAAAAATAGTATCTAAGGACTTGATATAAATCTGGATATGAATAATATACATCCCATTAATAACAAATATGGCTCACATAACAAAGAATATAAAGTAAAATGAACCCGTTAACAACCGAAATGATGATAATTCTAAGATATTATTAACAAATCAATATTAAAAGATCATATATGATATCATATTAAAGTAAATGATTATTGTATAATTAAATAAAAATTATTTCACCATTATACAGGAGGTAAACCTACCATCGACCAAGGAAAAAGTACAAAGTAAGGGATTTTCTTATCTCACTTTCAATTCCGTGAGATTTCCATTTTTCGCCACTAAATTATTGAAAGTGGTGTATTGTGTACTGCCATTTGATATATATTCATGATTCTATTTATATTCATGTTATTCTGTAAATAATTTGGTGGTTATTAACTTTTTTCCATACGACTCAGTTGATTAACGTGGTAAGGGGTTTCTTATCTCACTTTTAATTTCATGAGATTTCCATTGATCACCACTTAATTATTGCATGTGGTGTATGTGTACTGCCCATTATTGTATTAATTGTGTAATATACTTTGATTTATGGGTATTTACATCATCATGGTATGATACTTATTTCATGGGTGTATGTTTCGTATGTTACCCAATCGGTAAGGGAATTTGAGATTTCAATTCCCACTCATTTGGCTTTACACATATTTCATTGATTATATTACTCCATGATTATGTGTGGAATCACTATTCATTTGATTATGTCATAATTTCCACTCCCCTTCCTGTGGATATAAGTTTGATACACATAATCACTCATTGGTAATTCTCAAGTCATTGATATGAATTTGATAAGAGTAATTTTAACTCATTCACCATTTGTTGAGTTAAACATCCAATTCGTTGGTGTTGTTTTTACAAGAATATGTGTGAATATACTTTCATTGTTTTACACTGAATATCCAATCATATTTAGTGTATTTATATTTGTCACACATAATTATGTCGTTGATTTATCCTTAACCTAAGGATACGGCCTTTATGAGAGATTTCATCTCAATTTACATTCCATTGAGACTTCTTTGTTGATATACACCAAATAACTTTAATGTGGTGTATATAATGTACTTTGACATAGTATATCATGAATCCCTTTATTCTCATGATATTAAAAAGTTTTTATTACCTCAATTATTTGTATTCAAGTGTCTTTTTTGGTTAGAATCTCCAACTAAAATACCATTTTTAAATGTTTTAAAGACTTATTCTTCTAAATCTTGCTCATTAATGTCCATGTTTTAAAAATGGTTTTAAGGATTTATTTATATGGACATTAAAGTTTTAGAAATTAAAACTCCTTTTAAAAAGTTTCAAAGTGGTATGGGACACTTTGATTCAAAAATCTACTTTCAAATGGCTTCTTGACAAATAGTGTGACTTTTAAATGTTTTCAAGAAAAGGGGGATAATTCTCTCAAATAGTTTTGATGATTATTTTCATTTATGTCAACATCATTCATTATTCTTGAGTGAGGTTAATGTGATAGAATACAATCTTCCATATTGTATCAAATGAGATATGTTTGACTGTGGATGTTCTATTTTTATACCATTCATGGTTTGTGGTTAAAGTATTGACATTTCGTATGCTAGTTTCAATACGAATGTTTATTTTATGTTTAAACCTATTCATATGAGGAATGCATTGGACTTAATAAGTGACGGGTGGAGCCCGCTATAGCTCCTCGATGCATCGGTAGGTCTCATGAGACAAAATAGTGTCTTGGCACAAGGCCTTGACAAAATCTTATTTGTAGTCTTGGCACGAGGCCTTGGCTAATTGGTTATGATAGTCTGGCATTATGCATTCCAAAATTATGAAAGTGGATATTGATATTGCATGTGATCATGCGACTAGTAGAATATCCATGTGAGTAAGTAAATGGAATTATTTCATTTTACCTTTGCCATTTTATGCTGAAGTTCAAGTTTAAAAGGCTTTTGTTTTAGTTATAAATTGCATTAAGTGTTTATGCTTATTTATGAAAGCTTCTGCTATAATGTTATCCTTACTGAGCATCTGAGCTCACCCCTTTCAATGTTTTATTTTTCCCAGGATTATGAAGAAGTAATTTATGAATGACCTATAGGGATAGTATGAGGGGATATGAAGACAAGATGTTTTTTTATGATGTAATGTAAAAAATTATGGATGTATCTAGTTATTCCAAGGATACTAAACTAATCGGTCTTTCGAGACTTGATCTTTCTCGTGATCATGCCAATGTTATGTAATAATGCTCCGACTCTAGGTAACTAGGGTCGGGGCGTTACACACTTTTTAGTCTATATGATATTACCAAAAAGGAATCATCAGTATCTTATATAGTAACTATACCTATAATTTTAAAATATGTACAACATATCCTTCAATATTCATTGATATGTAAATATTTACATGATGATTCTCATGTTTATAGCCCTATGGTAGTATAATTAGAAGAGATTCATTCCAATGATGAAATTATGAGTCAAATTTCGGATCATAAAGATTGTATTGCATAATAATATTTTTCACATGGTACAAATTTAATTTCATACTTATATAACTAATAAATAAAACATGTTAATTAGAAATATCCATGTGAGGAAAATACCCACACATGTTTAAGTAATGTCCAATATCATTAAGGATCAGATTTTTGGGCAGGGTAGAATGTGAATACATAGGAGACCTTAGAAGTAAATCAATATTATTATTTATATTTTTCATTTTAGGTATTCATATTAATGATATTATTAAAAATATTTATATAATAGTTTTAGTTGATAAATTTATATTTGTAGTTAAAAAATTATTTTACCATGAATTACATGGTATTATTTATAAGAAAATTTTCATGAATATAGAAATTGAATTTTATAAAATGGACTTTAATTTTTATACCAATATATAAAATATATCTTAGGAACAATATTTTTTATTTTTTAATGATGATTTGTTTTTTGGTAAATAGTGGAAAATACAAATTTTTAAATAATCAAAATTTCATTTATTTTAATTTTTTTAAATGTCCCATTATATATTGAATTAAATTATAAGATAAAATAGTTTCAATATTATAACCCATAATACATGTTTTTAAAATTATAATAATCATTATATTTTATGTTGGTATATGATCATATTTATGTCTCAAATGAATTTTTATAATTTTTTTATTATGTTTTATGAAATGATATTAAGAATAATTTTTGAAACATATAAAAAAATATTTTAAAAATTTTATTCCAAATTATGAATCATAATTGTCTAATTTAGAAATCATAAAAACATAATTTTTGTTCATTAATAATAGTATCCATGGTTAAAATATTTCTGAATAGTAAATGGTAAATTGGGTTAATTGAGGTAAATAATATGCGATAAAGGAAATATAGTTCTTATTTCTTATTAGATGATATTATATTAATATTTATCACCTTATAATCTAAATTAGATATTTTTTGAGCCACTTAACTCATAATACGATATTTATCATAATAAATTGTTCACAAAAATCCCATGTGTGCCACTCTACTAAATTATAAATGGAAACCTCATCTAATATACTACATAAAACTATTTAACCCTATAAAAATGAATTTACTTCCAAAAATATCTCCTCAAAATCCCTTCAAACATCTAAGACATCCTAGTATCCCAAAATCAATATCCTATGAAGTCTTAAAGGGTATGTTAATGGAAACTTTCAAAGAATAAATATAATTCTTAATCAAGTGTTTCATGTATATTTCTTATTATATATAATATAAATAATATAAAAACATGATGGAATTATATAATAAATATATTATATATACTAAATTGTTTTTATGTATTAGTTATAACCCATTTCCATTTATTTTTTCATCCTATAGGAAATTAAAATAGTACTATGAATACTTGTGTACTACCAACTCCATTAAGTGATGTGAATCATTTTTCATCACCACCTCACAAAGATAGTTTATATAATGTATTTAATATATATATATATATATATGATATTAATTATATTATCATGATTCTGGAAATATATGATATTATTTACCTCATTAAACATCTATTTGATTGAAGATGATAATATTTTCCATGTAGATGTGTGGACTAATATTACCAAGATGTGATGTGATTCATTCATGAATGGATCAATAATTATATTTAATTTTTAAATATGATTATTATTTAATGATTAATATTATATATATTGTGTAACAATGTTCATTTTGATGATGGTAATCCTATCGAATTTGTTTTGTAATTATGAACATAATGATATCATAATGTCTAACATGAACATAACTAAAATAATAACTATTAATAACATTGTAACAAATGAAATAAAATGAATAAAAATAATATATTACTATTTGAAAAGGATCATAAGAATATAAAAAACTAATATATGTTTATTTTATATGTTATAATGTGCGTATTTGGGGAGTCAGACTCGATATAAAGGATTATTGTTTTAAGCATTTTCATTATTGTTTTTTACTTTTCATCTATTTTGCCACAATATCCATATTAAGTAAAATATTTTAGTTATTTTTTAATATACCTAAATTTATTTATGTATTAATTTTAAACCATGTTTTAATTTCATTCCAAATTATTAAAAAATATATTCAATTTTTTTTACAAATTGATTATTTTTTTACATTTTTTACAAAATATTTAATGATATATTTTTTTAAGATATATATCATCAACATAATTTCAAAAAATTATGACCATAGTTATTTTAGTATCATAATATATATATTTAAGGTTTTTCACAAGAATTTCTTATATCCCATTCTACTGGTAAAAGTTTTATAATTAGATTTAAATTAATTTTTTTGTAATAATTTTTACATGAATCCCATAAATGCTTTTTTATATGGGTAAAATAGATTAATTTATGATATTTTATTACGTAGATGATTTATTTTAGATATTTTATATAGGTTATATTCCTTTTAAATTATTCATTGTTATGTGTGATCCTGATATTTCATTCTAATTTATTGGGTAATGATTTTGTTGTCCACGGATTATATGTTGGAATTAACTGAGTTGGTTATTCTATTTGTAAGAGTACATCAATTAGTGTCTGAATGTGTGATATGCATATGATATCCCAAGGTACATAAATGACTAATATATTATTTAAAATAATTTTCCATGTATATCTTTTGATTTTATAAGGTAATATAGTGATCTTATTTCTAAAGTAAATTTTATATCACTTTTATTGGTGAAAAAAGGTTTTTATGAAAATGAGCCTTGGGTACCCATGTTTTAAAAGAAATAATAGTGATTATCAGTTTTTCATTAATATTTATAATTATTTGTTTTATGAAAATAATTGGGATATGGGGATAATTTCATGAGTAATAAAAAAGTATTTGAGATTATATTTAAAATGTATAAATGTAAACATTTCTTTTAGTATTTCATGATATTCAAAATGAAATAATGGTAATATTTCCATTTTTATTTATTTGAAATATTTTGTTTCTATTAATATTTATTCAAATTATTTTTATACAGCTAAAAGATTAATAATAACTATTTTTTTTTTCTAAATTTACATTATGGAGTTTTATCTTTAAAGAAATTAACAATTTTTAAAAGAAAAAATACCCTATATTTATGATTTAATTTTTTTAAAGGATATGGGGTGTAATTTTTCACTTTGTATTATAAGGGATTGATATTTATAAGTTAGTCATATTTCTAAAAATCTATAAACCAAAAATTACATAAAATATATGATGGTGCAACACTTTCAATATACTATATAATTTTTTGTCATTTAATTTATGGGGATTTGAATTAGGCCTTCTCAAATATTATAAATTCTCCATTGGGAATATATGAAAACATTTAAAAATCCATAATATAAATTTCTATGAAATTTTATTACATATATATTCCTCTTTTAGTGTTTCAAAGAGTCTAAGAAACACATATAATTAAACTATTAATCCATGAGATCAATAAAATTATATATAGTAATCATCTAGTATAGTAAGCCATGTATGGGTTCTCCCAACAATGGAAGATAATATATTTTCAAATATCAAATGGAATAAAATTTCTAAACTCCTCACATATTCTCAACAATCATTAATATCATCTATAATCATTAAGATCAAACCTTGTTTAAAAAATTAATTCAATCTAAAGGGAGCATCAAAATGTTTATTCTTGAACTGAATAAATTAATAAATCTGAATCAAAATGTATTTCTATAATCAATTTAATCATGTATTAAATAAGTTAAATATGTGATATTTTTATTGTTATAAAATTAAATAATAGAATAGAATGAAAATTTCTTATATTTCAAATAATATCAAATATTTATTTAAAATGATATAATATGAATTATGGGATTGAGCCTATATGATTAGTAAATATAATATTTATTAGTTTATTTTTTATCGATTGTCTATAATTAAAAATTATATTTATGTAATATTTGTTTGAATTATTTATAAGCAGTTCATGAATACTTTCTCTAATTTTTAAATAATTGATTTTTTAATTTTCATTTTTATTATTCATAGATATATATTGATTATATTATGAAATTTAGTTTATGAATTAGTTTAAATTTTTTATACTGCTTATAATGATTATGATACATGAATTTAATGTCTCACATTCTAGGTATACTATCAGATTTAATTTTATATATCATTAGAGTTTTTATAAAAAGTTTTAAAAGAATAAATTAAGAATTTGAATTTGATTTATATTTATTAAGTTTTACGGTTATAATAAAATTTAGATCTATCTAGGGAAATTAATCATTAAAAAGAGTGATGTCAAGTTATACTTCTCACTATCCTGGATGAATATTCCATTTCTAAAAATGTACGTATTGACTATTTATTTCTTGAGTCATACTCATGTGTTGAATATTAATTAAATTTTATTGTACATTATTGAATGAATGATTTTTATATACCTTATTAATTGTATGCATTTGCATATGTATGAATATAGTTTAATTACGATTAGAATCAATTACATAATCTATGATTTGTGTAAATAATATCATATCAATAGGGACTGAACAAGTTGATTTTGTTGAAAGAATAAAATTGAAAAATAAATCATCAAAATCAAGAATATATAATAAAGGAAAATATATTTCATAATATGGTGAGGGAAATTATAATAAAAATTCATAATGTTATATTCCTTCTAAATAAACACTTATCATGACATTGATAATCCAACCAAGTAGAAACACCCTACACTATGTTCCCCTAGATTATAATATGTAATATATGAAATTAATTTATGTGATTAATAATAGTCATTTATTATTTTTTTACATTTTATTTGGGTACCATATAAATGGGAAACCCAAATAGTATTAGGTTACCATAGGAATACATTAGAGTTATTTATATGATGGATTGGGAAAATGGTTGTGTACTCTATAATCCAGTATTATTATATGATATAATTTGGATGATTCTCTACCAGAATATCTATCTCTTAGGAGATATTTAAAATTTAGATGCAATTATTTGTGAAATATTTATATTGGGATAATTATTAGTATGAATAAATTGAATGGGTTATTTTTTTAGTAGGAGAATAATATTAAAATTTCATATAATATGATTATAGACCATGATACTAATTTGATAAAATCATTTTTCATAAGTGAATAACATGATCTTTATTAAACATATCCTTGAGATAAATTATTCATAAGGAGAGTCCTCATGTAATAAATAGTTGATACAAATAAAATTATATATGTTCTTAAGTAAGATAAAATTCTATATGTTAATATAACACCATCATGAGTAATAAATATCTGAATATGTTCAACTGCTGAATCTAATTTCTTATGAGAATCATATATTTATTCACTTATGAGTTCAGAGGAACTAGATACATATTTTTCTATGTAACTTCAGTATCAAATCATATGCTAAATATGATTTGGTATAAAAATGTCTTATTAATACTAGAGGGTTTCTAATGACTTATTATTAAATATTAATTCATTATTTTTTCATCAATGTAAGCATTATGAAATTGTTATCGAGTTCAAGAAATATTTACCCTATTTATTTTAATTTTTTGGAGTTATAATTATAATTTTTGGTTTCATAGTTAAACTATTTTATCAAATATTAAATGTGGGTAGAAGTTCAAATATAAATATTAAAATTTATTTTTATATTCTAATAGACTTTCTTCTAGTATCTATTTATGTTAATATGAAACCTAGAATTATCAAGATGAAGGATTAATATTTATATATGATGTAATTTTCCTTAAAACGGGGATGAGTTTGGTAAAATCCATGGAATGTCCAATTTAACATATTGGGGTCATACAAATCCATTCATCTATTTTGAATGGTATGAGAAAATAGACAATTAATTTTCATGTCTTGTAAGTATACTGTATTTAAAATCCAATTGTGAAGTAAATAATATTGTATTTTACATTAAATTGATAAATAATTGTGGTTCTACATCAATTATTAGGGTATAAAGTAATATAAAAATCTCATATGGAATGATATGAAGGATTGATATCTTTCTCTCATTTCATTTATACGATAATATATTTTTTAATACATAATAATTGTTTTTGGAAAATTACAAGGGATATAATATATATACCCTATATAAGATTCATAGGATTCTATAAAATGATTTTATAAACATATTTTTAAAATTGATTTATCTAGTATAATTTTTTTTATATTATTATTAAAATATGATATATTTAGTTCCACTAATTTCATTGTAATATACTAATGAATAATGATGTTATGATGAAAATGTTCCAACCACATAGACAACCATATATGATTGGGATGTAATATTTTTTTATAACGATTCATACAAAAATGAAATATGAGTCATGTTGTTAACAAAAAGTAGATTGTGAATCTTATTAAGATATTATGAATAGAATTTAGTTTCAATAAAACTATGGGGGTTACACTAGACATATGAAGTTAAAAGATAGCAAATGAAACATCATTATTTTCATAAATAAAGTTTTATATCAATTATTATCCTAAAAGATTTTTGTATTTGTTGCTAGATATTAATGTTAATAGTTACATTAATTGAAAATTGAATTTAAGGAATATATTTTTGAAAGGGTTTAAAAACATAAGGATAAAACACTTGTAAATACTTCAGTATAATAAATATATGTTATTAAAAAAACAACATTTAATATTATTGTGTTTATTAAAAATGTTAAAAGAGTTAAATAATAGGAATATTATTCCTAAATATTTCCATTTTTAAAATATTCATACCATATAGATTTTTCTCACTATAGAGTATAGTGGGAGATTTCGATCAGAGGGGGAAATAGTGGTAAGGTAATAATTACATCATGATGTTATTTGTTTAAAAAAACCATGAAAGGTGAGGCAAATAGAATGGTGGTCAAATAGTCTATCATCTATGATTTGATTTACTAGGACATAGGTATGGTGTTTTCAAGTATTTTTTAATATAGTTTTAGAAATTTAAATTTATTTTTTTATCTAAAATTAAATCAACATAATATCAGTCATTCTTGAGGGATTAATATATATATATATATATTGATATAAATTTCTACAATTTTAATGATAATTAACATTTAGATGTATTCTTTTGAGTTATTTTTAGAAGATGTCTTTCATTAAGTATTAATGTTTATAACTAAATGTTAAATTTATCATGAGTGTAATTTTTTTTGAGATATGTAATATGTTCATGAGGTAAATTTTTTTTGGTGAATTTTATTTCTTAATAATTATACCGCATAGAGTGTAATAATCAATATGTTTGGTATATTAGTGGTGAATCGATCAAATTTGGATTCTTCTCTTCACGAGTCTTCTATTATACAAACCATCTTAACCATTTATAATTTGTACCTTTCATTCATAGTAAGAGAGGTTTATTTAATTAATTAAAGTGTTGGTATTTTACATATCATGTCATTTGTTGGTGATCAATGAATATGGGATTTTTCCACTCATATGTTGAGTATAACACATGGGATATCAATTTAGAAAAAATTTTAATGTGTCTGAACATACCATGATATTATTTGTTATGTAATTATCTATTAGGAATGTATAATGTGATGTTTTTGTCCATAAATTTGAATATCATGTTATCTATTTATACACATTTCCATTTTATACTAAGAAAATTAAGAATGGATAAGTTAGGTAAATCATATTGATGTACAATATCTCCAGTAGTCACTTGATGACTAGGAAAATGAAGGGAATTAAATATTAAATCTTTTATATGATATATCTGGTTGACACAGGTATTTATATACATATATTTGATGGAAATACATCCAAATCCATTTGTAAAATTATTAGATCATATTCTTTTCTAGAGGATTATCTTTGATAACATTAATAAATATGGGATTTATATATATTTCCAACCCTAAAAATTCACATGGGATTATAGTTTTTTATTGAGTGGGGATTTATTTTGACTCATTTTTAATGGAAACGATCACCTTAGACCCTTCCACTATACATTAAATGTGTTGGAGGAATGAATTGAAAGCTACGGAAATGAAGGTATTACATGTGTTGGGGTTTCAGCTGGAGAGGTACTTTGATGTATGATTGTATGTTTTTCATAGTGAGTAGTCTTATATAATGGTGTGTCATGGTGTCATGTTATGTTATGGTTGGGTCATGATCCATGCAACGTTAGTGTCATTTTTTCTTAGATTGGGTCCCTTGATGTGGTGTTGGGAAAATTTGATGCAGTGTGGTAACTCCTAGGAAATTAATTAATAATTTTATGTATGGTTTTGTGTTTATTATTATTTAATACACCCTTTTATAGTGAATTTATATGTCACAATGTGGAGTTCTATGTTAATTATTTTTTGGTTTTCTCTTTTTTGGTATCATGGGTCCATGGTTCTGTTATTATGGCTTGAACAGGTTCGAGGTTGCTCAATTTTTTCAAATAATCCTTTATTATGGTGTAGCAAACTTATTTTTTTTTTCAGGAAACTATTGAATTCATAGATATATTGTATCTTATACCATGATGTTTGGTGTAAGATAAGGTTTATCATGGTGTGATTACCAAAGGTGTTATCAACTAATTCCCACTATAGTATAGCCATGAATTATCATTAAATAATTTCTTAAAATTCTATCTTTGTTTTAAATTATAATTACTATATTAATTATTATATATTTTAACATTTTTCTTAAAACATAGTTGATAAATGGAACATCCTTGGAGAAATTTGAATATCACTCAATTGGGTTTTCACTTGACTTTTTGAGATTAACCTCTTGTGATCCAATATATTTTATCTTCTCTCATGGTTGGTTCTCATCCAATCCATCATGACATGGAGAGGATTTGAAAATATATTTTCATTAGTTTTGTGGATGGAGGGATATTTTTATGATTGAGTTTTTAAAATTAGTTGGTGATGTTTCTAACTCACCTATTCTTATCATTATAATTATCCCCCTCTTTTCTTCCATGCACCATGATTATAGAATATCTAGTTGAAATAAGGGATATAATACTTACCCATTATTATTTTAAGAAAATTTGGGATGTATGATTCCTTTTAATTTTATTTTTAAATGGTATGGATAAACCAAATTAGGATAATGAATTTGAAAAATATGAATTTAAGGGATTGGGTGATTTAGATATGATTTATATGTTTCTGTGGTGTTACTAATGATTGAATAATATTTTATGTTTTTATCTGGCATAATTATATTCCATTATCCCATTGGATCTATGAATTTTCCTAAAAACCATAAAATATGGGGTGTGATCTTCCAACGAGTTGTGAGACCCACATGTGGAATAGGGTGTTTTAGATGGAATTAATATGAAAATTAAACCCCCACACTAACTTGAGGACTTTTTTCATATTAGATGGAATGAATCAGAAAAAAATGTGTGGTTTATCACCATGAGTGGAAAATATAATTTACAGATATTCTATATAGTTGGATTCACCCCATCATAGAACTTGTATCAATGTGAGGTGGTATCATTGGATAGATCAACTAGCACTGAGGGGGAGATTATTTCAACTCTATGGAGTTGTCCCCTTAGATATGTTTACCACATATTAAGGTTTATCATAACACTGTGAAATATTATTACAAAAATTCTAAATCCATGATTTTTCGGTCCATGGATGATTATAACACAAAATCATAGCTCACATATGAATAATAAAAGTATTATTTTTTCCATAGAACCCTCATTACAATGATTCTCATTTCAAATAAATATATTCTATGGAATCATAGGCCACAAAATATTCTTTCTCTGATAACAACATTCCACTAATTCTACTTCTAAAAGGAATAATATTATCTTACATTCATCCAATCCCTAGATAAAACTTCTCCAATACTAAAAAAATATTTTATATCTATAAATTAATTAAGGAATAAACTCTATTTTTCCATATGATATGTGAAGAAAAAATTTAATCATATATAGCATGATGTGTTTATTTTGTCGGGAAAGAGGCGACATAGATGGGATCCCCCTGAAGGCTTGATTATGGGGGTATTAAGGCCTTTATAAATTGTTCACATTAGGTTTTACATTTTTATATTCTTCCTTAGAAAATCCCAACGATTACCCCATCCATAATTAGGTAAGAATGTGATTTCCAAAGTTAGGTAGTCACCTGGGTTTTTAGTCCTGATGGCACTTAGGGACATGCATTGGTTGAGTGTATGGGAGGTCGGGCTCATCACACCTTTTTTTGGGGGAATTTATTCCTACTCTAGGACTCTATTATCTATTTAATATATGTTCTTAAATATCTTCCTAATATCAATATAGAACTGGTTTCCCTAACAAAATTACTACAGGTTAACTCTGTTTTGTTGTGTAGAATATGGGGCTCTCATTTCTGAATCCATCTGTATGTATCTTAAGTACTTCATCTATTCCTAACTTCTTACGATATGAAGTCCTATAACCAAAAGCTTTGGAATTTTCTGACATGTAGGGAGGAAATTAATATTTCAAGAAGGAGATTGAGCCATTATGAGGCATCCTACGTATCCTGATTATTATAGGAATAAAAACCCATATAGTTCATTAACCGATGTCATTTAAAGTCATATAGAAATGACATACATGACTGCTCTATGAAATTGAATATTCAATCTTCAGTAACTAGGATACATCCTAGATATCTCTATTATAGTGAAAATTAGAGTTACCATAGTTCATTTTTTTCTCATTCCAATGATAGATGAGGAAGGGTGATCATCCCATGGGAATTAGTGGGTTACGATGGTTGAGATGTAAAATAAATAAAATAAATTTCACTGAAATGGGCTCCTATTTTATCCAAGGCATTATAAAGGAATCCTACATATCCTGGTTACAACAAGAACCAGAGTTCTCATAGTTCAGTCTTGTCTTTGGGACTAGGCTCAATGAAGACTACATTGTGTTTATGTGAATGTTTCATAACACTCATTAGGGATTATATACTTATGTTTCCTTGGACGAAATATACAATTTATGTGAAGGAAAAGACTACTGACGCTACCTAATTCCACTTGAGCTATGATCGATGTGAGAAATAAGGGATGAAAAATAATCAGTCTCACTGCACACAGATGTGGGTATTATGAAATGGGAAATCCCATGAGATGTTTAATATGGATATTATGACTCATAGAGGCATCCTAAATATCATTACCATGGAAGGAATCAGATTCATCATAGTTTAGTGGATCAGAACTTACACGCTGACATTTCCCTAGTATTTTTAGAGGTATATGGTGTAGATAATATGACCATTGAAACTTTTTAATCCCATATTACCCATTATTGTTTTTAAAAGAAAGGGATTCCAAGTAATCAATGTCATTTATTGTAGATGTGGTACTTTTATGTTTGGATCTCACTTGGAAGATTAATATGGGGATTGAACATATGGGAGGTGTCCTATATATACCGTTTATAGTAGGAATCATAGTTGTCACAGTTCCCTTGATCAGGAATTACACACTATGGTTTCCCTTATATTCAGGGCTTAAACATCAAGGATGAATGAGGTTATCAAATCCCAAGATTCCCTTATGACCCAAATTGATTTCTTGCCTAACATACGATGATTTTCCCCTCTTCATACTTTGATTACTTTCTTAATATGCAAGAGAGTATCCTCCTAGAATATCTAAAGACAATTAAATGATCCACTTGGAATTTACAAAGGAATTATCATAAATGGGGTGGCATGTTCGAACATTATCGCATGATCAGGGTTGAATTTTCCAGAGGACATTGCAAGTACCAGATGGTTTGTCATAGAATCCATCGCATGACCTGGACAACTTTTCTAGGGGAATTTTCATGATCCAGAAAACCTACCCATATGTCATTTTAGTAGTTGGATAACATATATGGAGAGTGTTGTGAGAGTTAACGCGACATGTCTAAAAGGGTGTTGAATGTCCTGGATGACATGTCTAGAGGGAAACGCAAGTTGTGGATGACTTTTCTAAAGGGTGTTATAAGAGCCAGTTGCCATGCCCGAGTGCTACTATGAGACTTAGCTGGCACAAACTGGCACTGCCATGCGAGTCAGGCGACATGTCTCAAGAGCACTATGAGACTAGGATAGAGAAACCAAATGGCTTCATGATATGAGGGTGGAATGTATAGGTTAATCTATGAAACTTTCATTGACATGTCCATAGAACTTCAAATGATCTAGATAGTATAACAAAGGAGTGTTGGATAATCTGGATGAAATGTCCTGGTGTTGTCGCATGACCTTAGAGGTTCAGGTGAAGTGTATGAGGATTAGCGTGTATATTATTTGCTTAAGTATCATGTTTTTGGTATTTGTTCTAGCCTTTATATTACAAATTCCTTAGATTTATTCAATGTTATATTTTATTAATTATTATGTGATCCGGTAGATGTGTGTGGTGTTCCTCACATACTCTTCTATAATTCATCCACGTGATCTACAAGTGATCACATGAACCACTTATTCATGCTGTATGATTTCTCAGGTGGTTCCCCAGTATCTTACTTGGCTGTAAACTTACTAGTTGTGAGATCACCCACTCTGATAAATACACTCTAGTACCAATGCATCTGAATGTGAAAAATTCATTACGCTTGAGAGTCCAATCTATCTATCTTTCATGATGAGGTGGGGGAATTATAGGTCTTTCCAACCCGATTGTTCGTAGGTTTTTTTTTCATATTACACAGATCCTGGATGGGGTTAGTGAAGGTATCTAGTGCCACAATTCTTCATGACTCTCTATTGGGAATCACTCCTAGGGCGTCACAAGATTTTGCACAACCATGAGTTCATCCAGTCAATACCTCCTTTATTAGATTATTTCCAATTAATGGGTACTTTTTGACTCATGTAGACATGCCAAAGGACTTACATATTGTGATATTTACATTAAAAAGGGACTTCATGAGATTAAAGTGATTACTGAAAGGGAAATGTGAGACACTCGAAGCCTTTCCTAGGAAATTTTTAAAGGCAAGGATGGCTTATTGAGGTACTTAATAGGATAAAGTTGTCTTTTTAAGGAGTCTTGCAAAGCCATGCTATAGACACACTTTGCATGTCATAATATTTTTACGAACATGAGAGGCTCCCTCCTCTTATTTTTAATTCATTTGTTTATTTTACAAAGTTAGAGGGTTATGTGAGATTACATGAGTAATTTCAAAGAAAATTAAACTACCACTTGAAAATGCATCATGTGACCAATAATGTTTATATGGAGATGCGAAAGCATTGTATGGAAAATCCCATCTAGTTTTCCTCAAGGGGATAAAGGGGGAGTATGGCGTTTTACAGACATAATCGAGGCCTTTCACACAATAAGGATGGCAATCCTTTAGTCTTTCATGAGATGCATTGGACATATTTTCTGAGTCTCACAGTGTCATGAAGAAGAGGATTCCGGATGTCCCCGTTCCCTCTCGAGAGACACGCTGCCTCCCTGGTCTAGGGTTTCTCAGGGCTTCATCTTTCCGTCATTGATGGCATCGGCGGCATTGGCGGTGGTTTCGTCTTCGGCTTATCATATGGCTCCCCTCGCACGACGTTGCTGCCAACCCCTCCTGGTACGCTATCTAGCAGATCTGCGACTCCCCTGATTGCTGCTGTTCGTGGAACCTTCTAGATTCGACGACCCAACACGGATCCCGCCGCTGCGAGGCTGCTGTCGTCGACGGATCGAGCGCCGCCCTTCAGCCTTCCTGAACCCCGTATGTTGCGTGCAGTCGGGAGCACCCCCTTCTACAGAGTGACTCGTACAATTGGGATATCTACGCGTGTGGTTCTTGTTTTGTCTGGGGGATTGGTTCGGTGTGGTCATTGCCTATGTTCCAGATCTTGCCTCTTTTCTACATTCCAGATCCTTCCACTTACCCTTCTATTTTTTCGTCGTGTCATCATACTTTGGTGCTCAGGATCACCACCTTGTGTTTTCATTGGCAGCCGTAGTGCGGGATGCTTGTAGGCGCATACACGGATGACAACGGTTTGACCATAGACCAGTTTGCGACACCGGTGGATGTCGAGGGTTTCTGCGCCTACGTTTTCTTGGTTCCCTCTGCCATTTCATCATGTTCCATCATGCATGACCCCAATTTGGTTGGGTTCGATGGATTCCATGAGGTTTTGGATTGTGCATGTGGCTTTGGTAAATGTTGAACTATTTGAGTGATTTTTGGCTGGTTGTTTTGTTCATGGAAGCTCAAGGAGTTTGATTCTGGGCAAGGATCCTTCACCAGTCTATTCTGTCTTGTTTTTTGGTTTGGGTTCTCCATTATCCTTTGAAATGGATTTGTGTTCTCGTGGGTTCTCACTTAACCAAAAAGTGTTTTCCAAAAATAAAAAAAATGAATTTCAGTCAGTGTCTTGAAGACTTCTAGAGGTGCATCTCTTGTCTTTTATAACTACGAGTGGTCTTCACATCCTAACATTTTATTTATTTTGTTTTACATTATAGAGGATCAGGGGTTTATTGAGTGTTCTCAAATGTTGTCAAGTACATTCCTTCTCCCCATAAATGATTTATCATGTGAGTTTTATGACCGAAAGAGGCCTCCAAATTTTGGTTATTTTCCTCCTGTTACTGAAGGATTTTTGGATGGGTTTTTAGGTGATCTCTAGTTTCTAAATTGTGTTGACAAGGGGATCCTACGCAGCTACCATCACACGAATTCTAGTTCTCTGAGAGGTCTTCGCAAGAGAAATTTTTTTATTGAAGGGTCTTCATGGGATCCTTCACAGGTTATGTGCTACACATGGTTTATCCACATGACCATATAATGGTCATTTCATTTCAAGTCTCTTGGAGCCTTATGCGATCCATGATCTCCAGTGACCTTCTCCTACCTATGATTTTGAAGGGAAAAAATAACCATATCTAGGTATTTCTTATTTTTGGAATTTGTCGATGCATATTTGGCAGGAATCAACAAATGAAACCCCTTAAGAGTGACATCCATGGGGAAATGGAACCAGTTTTGAGGAAAGTAAATTCTCTCATAATCCTTGGATTCTGTCATGAATCAGTACCTCATGTTACACTTGGTATGTCCGAGAATTCATTGTATTCCACTAAATTTTCTATATATAGGGAAGTAGAGGGTGGATTTATCCACTAGTTACTCACTAATACAGAGCCCACTTTTCATTATTCTACCACACACACTCATCATAAGACCATTCTTTAATACCTGATTGCAAGACCCCAACATGATAATGATTTAGTGAAAATGATTCTACAATACCACCTTTTCTTAGGCACTCATTCAAACAAACTATGAATTTTAAATAAGTAACTATTTGAATTTCATCCATGAGGATTTCAATTGTCTCTATGATTTTCTAGGGTTTGATGACTCAATCATATGATCAATCAATTATCATAAAATTCACGTGAACATGTTTATTTTACATGATCACAAGTCTCCAAGGGGTCATGCGATTGCACGATGCCCTACGAGATTTATACAACCTGAGAGACCTTCAAGGTTTAGGAAATTTCCGAATACCTTTCTCATTCATGTGATGTGCATGATGGTGTAGATTTATTTTGTATTTTTTTACAAGATTTTATTTTATCCATCTAACATGTTCCACTTACTTTTATTCCGATGGATTCAAGTTCTTATCAATCTTTCTCACCTACGACCAATCAAAGGTCCATGATTTGTAGAAATCACAACACTGACCCTCACTATCATGTGTATTCTGATAATAATATTCTAAAGAGTCTCCCCTCATCTGAGCTTTAGGACTATCCTTTATCTCAATGACTTCCTCTATACGGGATCGGTCTACTGGATGATGTTTTCATTCCTCCAAAGTACTTCAATCTTCCCCCTTAGTGGGTATGAAATTATTCTTTTTTCATTTAGATGAAAATTGTTGAGGAAGTATTACTAGTAGTACTTCCACACCATAGTTTGTATTATATGCTAAAAACTCTCTTTTAGGTCTGGATGACTATGATTTCTCCCATCAGCTTATCGATCATAACTATTCAAGTATATTTTCTTCCACTTTAAACAATACTAACAGCAGATGGAGATTGAAGTGGGATCTCCATCTTAGTAGAAATGTCTCTAATGAATGGGAATGGTCCTTCTGAGGTAGGGAAAGTTTCATAGATTTTACTGATCAACTATACATGGTTCATCTCTATGAGTCCATGTGGATTTTCTAGTTCATCATTTATCTCTAGCCAAACCTTCTTCAAGAGATGATCAGATATTGGTGCCCTGGAACTAACCCATTCCATCTATCCCAGGTTGAAGTTGGAATAAACCAATGATATATCTACCAAATGGGTGAGATTACCCCTTTTGGAGATATGTTTGATGAATTACTCCCTATAGTGGTTGTTTGGGATGATCCATTAAAGACTCCAATTTTATTGAAGGAGATGATTTTCATTGTGAAAGAGAAAATGACGATAGAGATGACGATACACTCACTCTTTTGTTTCAAGGATTAGATCAATATTTTTATTTACTGTAGTGGGGTGAGACCATTTTCCATACACCATCACCAGTTCCCTTATCAGCAAGTTAGTGATAGTGATGGACTATATTGGGCTATATTGGAAGCTGGAGACTATGATTCATGGGGATATCATGTGAAAATAGCGATCTATTTAGAATATAGACTGACATGATTTATGGATTTGTTTTTAAATGTATGGATTTTTCCATATAGAGATGTAATTTTAGGGATTCGTGTTAGTACATTGGTGATAGAGGCATAATTTACAAATGTATAGTGTCCCAATTTAGAAGTTCCAGTCCTTTTATGACTTTATCAATTCATAGGACATATTCTACAAGGTATCACTTCCTACAGGATCAGTGGTCCTCTCTAGTTTTTATTTAGTTTTTAGGTGAGAATTTCCATTTTTATGATTATTATAATGCAACTAAGATCCCGAATGAATTATATGACCATATAATGTTGAACATATCTCAGGTTGGAACCATTTCACTAAGCCCTTCTGAGGTTGAGGATTATCTGAGTCAACCTGATATCTTTGATTGTACCCCCTTTCTGTGAACCGATTGGAATGATTGTTGATAATATCAGGGGTTCCCTTGATAGAAGGTCAAATATGATCTCTCTTTGGAACTGTATTATTGAAGCCAAGGTGGATGAGAAAGTTATTTGTGATCCCTACACACCCTATCAATTCCCTCATCAGTTTGGTTTCACCCAAAGGCTCTCCCATCTTTATTTTTCTGGTGTTAAAGTAGATAATCATCCTGAAGTCATCTATCAATTTTGGATGATGTATGAGTGTGAAGATACTATGTTTGAGATCATACATCCACCTGCTGATTCTCCTACCTTCCTAAACTATGATTTTGCCAAGGCTTCGGTAGAATATTATCCGGATGGTGTTCTAATCCATCTGTTCCGTCATGTGCACATGCCTTTTTCCTCACTAATCCCATTATTACTGGTGATGATGGATTCGATTGAAGACATGTGAAAGAATTCAATAAATATACCCTGTTCTAGTGATGACTACCATGATAATGAAATATAATCTATTTAGGAAATTAGTCCCCCAACCAAGGCTATGGATGATACACCTGTTGAGAGAAGGTAATATAAGGCTTCTTCTCTTTCCTTCTAAGCTCAAATGATTATTTATTCTTATGCCACATCTACTCCATCAGTCATAGAGGATCAAAAACAATATAGGCTGATCTAGAAATAGGTTCATACCTTGATTACTGAGACCCCCTTGGAAGTATTCAACAACCAAGGGGAATGACTTCATTAGTTACTTCATGATTTAGGGGCAGGTGGTCTTAATCTACATCCTCTGCATGAAATCATGAAATAAAATTTTCTGACTTAGAAAGATCTAGTATTGAGTGAATGATATTTGCATGATCTTTCAGATGATTCTCCTATTACTAAGAAGATAAGGGAGAAATAACCACCATTATTTTCTTTTTATTATCCAAAAAAACACTTTTAAGGAAAAAGTGATAAACCCCAGGAGAAGACATAGTTATTAAAAGACAACATAATCATATTGACCTGCTTATCCTTAAAAAGTTCCCAGGAGAAAGAAGTTACCGATGTTTTTGGATCATCCTTTATAAGGTCTTCAAATCGACATGCCAGTCTGTCCCAAGCATGCATGTACTCCTCTTGGTTGATTTTCCCCGCATTAAAACCACTTACCAGGATAATATTATGCTTGTAAATACAATCACTCAGTTCTCTATTGGTGTCCACCCAAATGGTACTTTCCATCATTTTATCACCATCTTCAGTTGAAGCATTAATCATAATGGATTCCTCCTCCATTTCTTCTCCAGAATGTAGTAGTAGCTCCAATGGTTGCACAACCTTCATGCTTGTCTTCTGCAGGACATTCCTTATGGGATTAGCCCTATAGTCTGCGGCCTCTTCTCAAACAGTATTTCCATTAATGTCAATAACACCTTCCATCACTTGGGCCTTCAAATTCCTGGTAGATCGTATCTCTATTGGTGAAGGAAGATATGAATAATCTTTTCGACCTTTCGTACCGCCTCGATGGTCCTTCCACCTCCTTGGACTACAGACATCGCTACCGTGAAAATATTGAGCATTGTCTCCTAAAAACTAACTAGACGAATCATTACCAAACTCCTCCCTCGGATTACCCTGCTCCTCATTAAATATTTCTTGTTGGTCTTCCTTTTGGGCAAGCCCTTCATTCTCCAATCTCTCGAAGCGGTTACTCAGTTTAATAGCTGGAAACTCTCTTCTTGGGATTGGCCTGATAATTTGATCATCCCCCTTACATCCAGTGTTATCAAGACCTGAAATCATATCCTCCATATAATAAAAAGCCTTCAGGGCCTTTGAACCTTCCTCCATAGCTATCCTAGTTTCCACAACCCTTTTAGTACAATTAGCAGGGGCCAGAACATCTGTAGCAACAATATTTGCCAGACCAGATTCCACTTGTACCAAAGGACCATGAACTACAGGTGTGGGAGTACCCAAGTCACTCCTCAAGCAGTTTAAAACTTCAGAAACCAAGGGATTACTCTCCGGAAAATTTTGATGAACAACCTTTGCCGAAGCTAAGTCAGAACTAGCATCCAAATGGCTCTTCCCAGTCGGACCTTCTACAAGCCCTTGTCCCTTGCCTCTATCTTCATAAGCCACCACCTCTAGGCCATCACATTTCCTGGCTCCATGTCTACAGGACTCCGATGTATGACCGATTTTCTTACAAGCAGAGAAGAGCTTGAACCAAGTCTCAAACTCCACGAACTGTTTCCAACGAAACTCTTCCCCAATGCAAATCCACACATACTCGGTTGGAAATTTTGAGAGATCAACTTCCATGCATATTTGAGGAGCCACTGGATGACAAACTGAACGTGTTCTACTGTCCGAGCACAAGTACCTTCCCACTAGATTCCCTAACATACGCAAGATAGAAGGGTTTTGAGACGGTAAGGGAAGTTCAGGGAAACATACCAAGATCTACCCAGAGGGGGGGTCTCGTTTCATGTGAAAGTCGAAAGACCACCGGAAGAGATAGAAGCAAAGGCCGTTGCAGCTGCGGGGGGCACCAGACCTTGCTTTAATCAGGCCATCCTTAGAAGAAATCCGAATCATCAGATTTCTCTTATCAAGAAGACCGACCGTAGCCTGGTCCTGCATACCCCAAGTCCCAATGATCCATCGATCAAAGGCCACCACTGAAGGGTGGCATTTCTTAAAGTGAGCAACCAACATAAAATGAATAAGAGCCGAAGCCTCAGTGAACTCTGAAGAAGAAATCGGCAGCTTAGGAAAACCACCGAAGAGATCTAGGACCTTAGGGCATAGAGAAATATTTGTGAAAGAGGGAAGAAAATTAGGATTTGAAAGAGGGAAAAAATATCGAGATGAGGCTTCTTCAAGGGGCGGCGAAGGTCCCTCCCCTGTCGGAGGGGGAGGGACCGGCGCGGAAGCCATCGCTGTCACACCGAAGCCGAGAACCTCCGCTCCCCCCGCATCCCTGTGAGATTCGATAAGGGAGAAATCATAGGTATTATAGAATGGTAATCATTTTATATACAAATTGTTGGATCAAATTTATGCTTTGAATATTAAAATATAGATATGAAATGAAATCATAGATCATCTAATTTATGGTCATTTAACACAATCATCTTCTTTAGAAATTGTCTGAAATAGGGTTGAGGAGTTGTTGAATTTGGTCAATACTATTTATCCTAGAGTAGAAGATGAATAAGTGGGGTGAGCGGTACTTCAGTGTTCAATTGAAACTTCTCTCCAAACCATGGATGACTTGGAAATTTTATTGGATCAATTTTTTTTGTAATTCGATGTTCTTTGTTTCTATTGAGACTTTTGGAGAGACTTTGGCACACGGAGATTCCTCCTTCTTTTCACATTATTAATTAACAAACATTAATGAACCTTACATGTTTTTGTACAGTATCTCTTCCATCCGGGATATGCATGTCATTTCATTTCTCTAATATTATATGCCAATGATACTTATCCCTTGGGATATATAAAATAAAAAAGAATGCATGGAATTGACTGCTAAAATTATAACAAATTCCACCTTCAGAAACATTCATGAATTCCCACCCTCATGGGATCCTTTATAAATATATCTATTCCAGTTTTCTTATGATCACCTAACTTGTAGAAGGATTGTAGGGTAGAATGAATGTCCCATAGGGATATTGCTCTATCTTTTACCATAGCTGATAGGCTTGGAAAGAGCAGCTTGGTATTTTCTAAGGCTACATGTTGGGCCACAAAAGATCTTGAATACTAAGATGATTTTGTGATGTAGTTTAATGTCTTTTATCTTGGAATTTCTATCACTGTAGTTTACGGTCTTTTAGACCAGACCTTATATTACTGTAGTTTAGGGTCTTTTAGCTCATACATTATATTTCTTTAGTTTAGGGTATTTTAGATCAAACCATTTATATGTTTTATTTTAGGTTCTTTTAGCATAGACCTTTGATGTGATGTAGTTTAGGTTATTTTAGCTTAGACCTTCTATTTTTTTAGTTTAGGGTATTTTATCTTGGACCTTATATTTAATTATTTTAAGGAATCTTATCTTGGACATTTTATCATTGTAGTTTTGGCTCTTTTAGCCTAAAACTTATATTTATTTAGTTTAGGTTCTTTTATATCAGACCTTTTTTCACTTTAGTTTATGGTATTTTATCTTGGACATTAAATTTCTTGAGTTTAGGGTTTTTAGATCAGACCTCTTATCATTTTAGATTAGGTTCTTTTTTCACAGACCTTCTATTTCTTGATTTTAGGGTCTTTTAGCTCGAACATTTTATCACTGTAGTTGAGAGAATTTTATCTTGGACCTTTGATGTGATATATTTTAGTTTCTTTTAGCTCGTACCTTGGATGTTCTATATTTTATGGAATTTTATCTTGGACCCTTGATGTGTTGTAGTTTAGGGAATTTTCAAAAGAACCTTTTATGGTTGTAGTTTAGGGTCTTTTAGCTAGGACCCTCTATATGATCATGGGATTTTGTGAAGATATGCTAGGAATGACCCAAAACACAATGAGGAGATAAGTTCTACCGTGGGATTCTAGAGGCTAATGAGGTTTGGATTTCCTTTATTGAACGGAGGAGATCACTTTGGTTGGTAGGTCAAAACCCTTATGCATCAGTAAAATGGCCAATAAAAGGGTCTCCACTCTTCTCCATGGGCCATGAAAGATTTAAGGGGGGAAATTTGGTTGAGGGAGAAATACTAGAGATACTATCCCCCCTCGATATTTGGAATGTGAGTGATGTAAATCATAACAAAAAATCATGAGTCTGTGAATATTGGATAGTGAAGAGAGGCAGGGTATGTCCCGTAACACTAGAATATGTTAGGTTCTTCCATAGTGTCATTGGGGATCATAAGGATTAGAAATACATCCATAGAGATTTAAGCTATAACTGGTTGGTGGGTCTAAGACCTTATGTGTCAATAGCATGGACGAACCGAGAGATATTTTTTCCTTTCCAAGGGCTATGAAATATTGAAAAAGACGCAAGTGTATGACCATGAAGTTGGGTATGGAAAGAAATCTATATAGAAAGGGATCTGGCACCCTAGGGAAATTTAGCTCCTAATTGTGAAGCTCAAGACTGATGTATTATGTTTTCAAATCATGAGTTATGGGCCATAAAAGGTTCGGTAATGAAGTGTCACACTACATCCTTGAGAAATGGTACAAAACAAGGTGATGTAACATTGAGGATGTCAAAATCCGCTTAGATAGTTTGGTACATAGATTGTAAGTCATGGTCTAATGTGAGTAGATCATGAGGATGATATGGGACAATCATAACATGAGTATTTTAGACACAATGAGGTGATGAGTGATTCCATAGTGATTTATGGTATCACAAGGATTAGAATGTCCTTTTTTAGAGTGACACATTTGGTTGATGACCATAGGCATATATGCTAGGTCCATATGCATACACATATAGTCAAGAAAAGGGTTTCTTTAAGATGTATATCTTTTCCAAGGGATATGGAAGGTTTACGATGATTTCAGGCACCCCAAATCATGAAGTGTGATTTTCGGAAATTGTAATAGGCAAGAAGGGTTTGATCACACTAAAAGTTGTGTCACCACATAGTGAACATATTCTCATGATTAAGAAATGTGAAAAATCATTACCCTATTTTTTATTAAACTAGGGGATCCAGTGAGAATATCTTGGATTTTACTAGGGCTATAAAGTATGCCTTATGATGTTCCTTCCATATTTATATGCACCCTAAATTTTTCCAAAACTCTATACATAAAGAGTTTAGTGAGAAAATAATTGACCTTTTCTCAGACCACCCTTTGCGAGTTTTTGACTTGAAAAGTTTTTGTGTCACTTTTTCTAGCAGTTTAAGGTCTTTTGATTTAGACCATCATAGAATAGAGGTTATGGTCACATATATTTGATCGCAGTGTAGGTAGTTTCAGGTCCTGATACTCATAGAACTAATATGGGGGATGTTACACATGATCCTAACTTGGTTACCCAGTCCCAAGAGTACTCCAAAATCTTTCTGTGTAGAAGATGAAGGTGTTATAAATCATGGATTGAGGTTCTTAGGTCATGAGTAATTGTATGGGACAATCATAACAGAGATGACCGAAAATATACCGAGGTGATGGGTTCTACTATGGTGACATCATGACTACATCAAATAGATATCCATTTATATTAGGCCAAGATGTCTCTAGTTAGTGGGTTTGATCCCTCAGGCATTGATAACATGGCCAATTAGAGAGATCTATTTTCCTTTCCAAGGGATATGAAATTTTGACAGTGACTCGAGGTGCTCGAGACATGAAGTGTGGTATATGTATTTAAGTGCTTTAAAATATTGTTGAAGCACCCTGTACTTCAGTTGATTGGGGTAAGGAACTTTTGTCCTTTTATAAGGGATGCTAATGGGTGATGGCCTACATAGTTTAACATCATGTAGCAGGGAAATAATTTCTTCTATGTAGTTTAACATCATGCTGTAAGGACATGCTTGTTGTATAGTTTATATGTCATGCGACCATGACATTCACCATGTATTTTAACGTCATGCAGATAGGAATTACATTCATATAGTTTATCATCCTGTGGTAAGAACTTAATCCCATTTTGTTTAATGTCACAAGGTAATGATTTGGGATCTAACATAAAAATGTTAAAACAATATTATATGTGCAAGGAGGATGTTTATATATCTGACTTGTACATAGGTAGAGTGAGCTTGTATGACTCATTCCCTTATATTGTTTGAGGTGTATTATTTTATCAGTTATTTCAACTGGGACCATGATTTAATATACATGTGTCACTATATATCTTGTGATGTCAGTAATTAATCCACATTTAGTTCTCGAAATCCCATGTAGTTTAACATCATGCACTGAGGACTAAGACAAACTGATGTGAAAGAATGGAAATGTTGCAGTTGTGCACAAAGGTGTAATTCTGGGTGTCACTACATATATCATGAAATTTAGAATCAAACCACATGTAATCCAAAAAGTTAGTGTAGTTTAATGTCATGTGGTGAGGACGTGGGTCCCCCAACATGAAATTGTGGTATTACAGCTGGGCCCATGAATGGAATTATGGGAGTTACTATGTATCCCTCGGTGGTGGGAATCAGTTTACATGTAGTTCTAAGGGGAGTTACCTATACAAGTTTGACCTAACAGAAAGAGGGGTCACTCTTATACATATCTATTTTGACTGGGTTTAGAGTTGGAAATTTAGGTATCACTATATATCAAGTGAGTACAGGAATCGAGTGACACTTTGTTCTATAATGATAAACTCTCTTTCTCTATAGGAATGGAGCATACAGAAGGGTGGGTATTGTTTCCATTTATTTTTTTAACTAGGACTAGGATTAGAAATCCAAATATCACTACATATCCTATAATGGAAGGAATCGATCCACACTTAGTTCTTGAGAAACTGTGTAGTTTTATGTCAAAAGTCAAGGACATTAACCATTCATTTTATCATCACATGGTAATGACTTATGGTGTTATTTTTATGGTCTTTCATTTAGGAACATTATGGGACTTTAATGTGCTATAATACCTTGTTTTTATGGGGAATACCATACTTTAATTCCTAATCTCATGTGAGTTATGATCAGTGTGAGAAACAAGTAATAGAAAGGGTTTATCTCATCATGTAGAGACAATCAAGACATTACAGGGTCATTCTGTATCATGTGGTGGATGAACCATGATATATGATCTAGGCATCCCTATGCATCTCATTGAAAATGAGAATCAATCTATACATATTTCTTTAACACCCATGCAATTTAATGTCATATATAAAGGAATTTTAGCCTTGCAGTTTTACATCTTGTAGTAAAGACATTTAACTTTGTGGTTTAATGTCTTGTGGTAAGGAAATGGATAACCTAATGTGAAGGAAAAGTCATGTTGTGGATGGTTCCAAAACATATATTTTCAGGCATCACTACGTATCCTGTAATGGCAGGAATCAATCCATACTTAGTTTTTAGGGAATTGTGTAGTTTAATGTCATGTGGCCAGGCAAATCTATATATTGTTTATCATCATGTTGTTTGAAATAAGGATAATATAGAGTTTAAATTATTTCTATTAGGAATTCATGTATTGGAAGATAGTTATGAAAATTATTTCTTTAGAAATACTGTATTGGTGGGAGGTGTGACATGCTTCCCATCCATGGTGGTAAATGTGTAGGCTACATTTTTATAGTCTTTATGTATGATATAAGGCCCCTCCCATTAGGGTTATAACTTCATTGGATTCTTATATGTTATCATAGAGGTTCTCAGATCCAATAATAACTATCCTTAAAGGAATATATTGAGACATAACATTTAATTACAGGATTATGCAGTCTGTTTCTGATGGGTTTCCAGGTTGTGTAGCGTGCACAACCTATTCTCATCAAGTCGCTCTAATTCATCCACCAGCTTTTGTGATTTCTCGTCATCTGAGAGTTATCCACAAATGGATATTTAGAAAAAAGGCAGTTGGACCTCTATGGGTAACACTTCCCCAGTCTCGTACACCAATGAGTATGGTGTTTCCTGTGTAGCAGTATGTGTGGTGGTAAAATGGGCCCATAGAACATGAAGAATTTTATCTGAACAAGAAATATTATCCTTATTCACAATATTTTCGAGTATGTTAAATGAAGTCTTTTTACAGGCCTATTTTTTCCATTTTCTACTACATGATAGTGTGATGAGTGATTGGATTCAATATTGTACTTCTGGTATAGTCTTTTCAACTCTCTAGAGTAGATATTGGAACTGTTGTCCATCCATATTATGTGAGGGACCCAAAACTTGGTGATGATATGGGACTTCATGAATTTTATGATATTATTTGTCCCTAATTCATTGAGGGTTATTACCTCCACCCATTTGAAGAATTATTTGGTAGTAGTAAGGATGTACTTGAACTAATTAGCTGTGGACGAGGGATATGTCCCCACAACATCCATTATCTAAATGAAAAATAGCCCAGAATATTTATCTATATGTATCATTTCTCGAAGTTTATGCATGAATTTTTCATGGATCTAGCATGCATGAAATTTCTTGTTGTATTCTACACAGTCATGTATCATGGTTTTCCAATAATATCCTAACATCCTGATTTGGTGGGAGGTCCTGGTCCTAGATTGATGGGTATTGTAGGATCCCGCATGGATGTCCTCCATAACGAAGAAAATATCTCCTTGCATTATGAATTTTAAGAGGATTCCATAGAAGCCTCATTTTTAAAGGGATCTCTATTCATTTGGACCATATTATAGGATGATTTTTTCTGCACAATGTTAAATCTGTTCCCTCCCGGATCAATCTATTAGGAAAGTACCTTTTTGGTGATAAATGATCATGGGATTCATCCATCTAGGGGTGTTCTTTGGTTTATCATGCTATGGGGATGTGTTTAACTGGTTTAGTTGTTCTATATCACATACAACAATCATTGATACAATTATTTTATGTGTGATAAGGAATATTGCTTCGTCCTAATCAGGATCAGCTAGGATGGTAGTTACATTAGCCAATGAATTGGTGTGAGAATTAAGTGATCAGGGAATATGATGTAATGTGGGATCCAAAGGGAACCCTTCCATCAATCCCCTAACTTATCTAGTGACATGATCTAATTATTTATTTTTAAGTTAATATTCACCATTGATATACTTTATCACTAATTTTGAATCCCCTTTATTATTTAGGTAGGCCAAGTGAAGATTTAGGGCCACTTCCAAAGTATCACTGAGGGTCTAGTATTCATCTTCATTATTCATTCAACCTTTCAAAAGTGATAAAGAGTAGGAAAAACATTCTTTGTCTGTGGAGACAAATACAATACCTAATCCTGCCTGATTAAGCATCAAGTTGGTCCTTATGCCGAAGGGACTCTGTGAGGTTTCATAAAAAACATATCCTATATCTAGGGAGTTTCATGGGAATAAAATACCTCCTCATATGGAATCTCAGTATCCTATAGTGTATTTTTCAGGTCAAGATGTGTTGTGAGTAAATCAATCAAGGATTTCCCTTGCACTTAATTCTATGACATGAATTGAATGTCATATTACTGTATAATGACAACCCATCAAAGGAAACCCCTATTTAACATGGGAAGACTAAGGATGTAATTTATTAGGTCTAGAAGAGAGACTAGAAAAACATAGTGGTTCATAAATTAATGCATCATATTTTTTACTGTAAAGATGAGTGAAAGGAAGTTCTTATCGACACCAGAGTATCGAGTCTCAATACCTAGAATAGTATGGCTAAGTTAATAAAGATAGTTCTCACTCCCCACATAATTTCTCTATGTGAGGAGGGTTCCCAATGAGGGTTTAAAGGATACCACATATAACATGAATGTCCTCTCTTCCACCAGAGGCATCAGGACCAGTGGGTTTAATCAATTCTGTTGGATGGGTTCGACAACTTTCTGATAGTCATCATCCCATTGATAGAAAATTCCATTATTCATTTGCCTAGTAAAGGGTATAGATTTTATTTCCAAGTTGGAAATAAAATTCTAAATGTATGAAATTTGAACTTGGGTCCACTTCAGTTATTTGAGATATATAGGGGTAAAATTGCTAGAATTGTACTAGTTTTCTTTGAGTCAGACTCGATGCCATAAGGGCATACCACAATTCCAAGGAACTTTCCTAATGTTACCCCAAAGTTAAATTTTAGTGGATTCACTTTTTGAATGTGTTGTCGTATCCTGTTAAATATTATTTGAAGATTTGTGAAGTGATTATTTTGTTTTTTGGATTTTACCACTAGGTCATCCACATAACATTTGACCATATTTCCCAAATGGTTTAAAGATATGAAGAATTGAGCATTGATATGTGGAACTGGTGTTATTTAAGATAAAGGGGATGACTTGATAGTAGAATATACCCTAAGGTTATCTGATTTCAGTGGCTTATTCATCTTTAGGGGACATTTTATTTGATTGTACCATGGGTACCCATCCATGAAGGAAAGGTCTTTGAAGATAGAAGTTGCACCGATTAAGAGTTATGTGATTGGAAATGGAAAGTAATCCTCTTGAAAATATTTATTAAGGTCTTTAAAATTGATGCGGACCCTAATATGCTCATTCATTTTATTGACTGGAAATTTTTTGGCAAGACATCATGGGAATTGTACTTCTTATAAAAATTTACCTTTGATGAATTTGTGAGCTTCTGCCGGTACATTGGTGGTATAAGAGGGGTGAATCTTCCTGGATGCCTTCTTTAAGACTCAATTCTTATCGGGTTGGCTGATATGGTTCATAGACACTTCTAGATTCAGTTCGTTCATTTCTGTGTAGTTCCAAGTGAAAACACATCAGTGCTGCATTAGAAATTCAATGTACATATCTTTATCTTCTAGGGGAATGGTGACACTAATTAGATTAGTATTTGAGTTGTCTTATATTAACATATTTATCTACCTGACCTCATTAATAGTGGTGGAGACACCTTCCTTGGATGTGGGAAAGTCATTCTTGAGGTCATCCTCATCTCCGTACAATTTTGATTTTGTGGAGACATTTTCAGAAGAAGATGGAAATATTCGGGTTTCTTTGTAACTATCAGGGTGAGGGAGACCATTAGAAGATAATTTATCATACCCTACAATTTGAATCATTACCAAGAGATGACGGAAAATATTGTATTTCGTATTATCACTGGGGAAAGAAGGGGCTCATACATCTGGGGTCAAGTCTATCACCTCAACTAGATTCAGGGGGAGTACATAGTCGCTATCATGAATACTCTAGGGATTTAGTGGTGTAGTTCCCAAACGATTGGGGGTTTCGATTTTTGTGTCATCATCTACTATTGGTTGTTTTCCACCCTTAATATAGAAATATTCTTTTGTATATGCATCTCTTCAAGGTTAAAAGGGTGAAATTGTCACCATTTAGTATTATAACCATTCTATTGATGTGTTACTTCAGACACCGATGAAATTTTTGAACGTATATCCAAGTGGCTATGGAGCCAGAGCCTTCTAATAAAGACATTACATACACTGTCTTGATGGATAACCATAAAATCAACATCAAATGTGAGGTTCCCAAATTGATATTTGAGTTTGATCTTATAGAGAGGCATTTTATCATGCATATCATACACTTGAATGGGCTTCTTTTTTAGAGAAAATCCCCTTAACTATATTACAAAAATCAGAGGGTTCGAACTAGGATGAGGTTGGTCCCAGAGCCATTATCAATCAGGTCCCTATGGACTTCAACATTATTTAGTTTTCTTGAAACATATAGGTGCATGATGTGCCCTTAAAGGGCTTCTTCCTAATCCTGGTCAATGAATGAGATGGAAACATGGCATTCTTATGACATAGTCTCCTCTCAATAAACCTCAGATGCAATGTCTTTCTTATTGAATTCCTATGCGATCTGGAGGGATTCAAAAAGTTCATCCCTGAGTTATTTTTGAAATATAGAACACATCGAGGATTGATATCTTGTTTGGGAAAACCTCCAACTATTTCATAACATCATACTTTTGTTCTATAGGTTGGTGCTTCCCAATGTGGGGTTTCTCCTAGATATGCGAGTCAGGAGATGAGAAATTTGTGGTAGAAGAGCTTGGTGTTTTTGAACAGGTTGTGGGAGAAACTATTTCCAGTGGGGTGGGTTGTGCCGAACTTCCCATTTGTTTGGGTTGATCAGATAACTTAACCCCTTCTATACGGTCATGTAAGACAATTGAGAATGGATGACTGATGGAGGGTTCTAATAAATCTTCCATACCTTTTCAAGGTTAAATGGAGTTATTTACCATGGTTATCAACTATATATATGTCCTTTATAGGTACGTGATCAAACTATTAGGTCTGACTACACCCATGTTGTACCATGTATCCTTGGTTTCAGTGAATGCGTCCTCATTTTCCCCAGTTATATGATGGGAACTCATATTATGAGGCTTGTTCATAATTAGATAAATATTATTATAAGTGTATCATGTTGAAAAAACAAAAGATGAGCCCTTTGTCTGATGAGGATTCCATTTGATGGGGCGGTTCCCATGATTCTAATATTGTAGGTAAGAAATCTATAAGTGTTAGTTCATGCGTTAGAGAATAAAATGACTCTTCCACTTATATTTATTTTTTCTTCGAGTGTTCATGCCCATTTTAGAAAGGCATATGTGATGCCTCTTTATTAGGTTATGGAGCTATTGTGGGTCTTCACAGTTTTTCTATCAGGGTTAAATGAGCTCGATCAACCCTTTTCTAAGTCATCTAGTTTTTGAACATTCTTCCATGCCTGGATGGTACTTGATACCAACCATATTCTTCTTTTGACTAGATACAAGTTATGCAGGACACCTACTATGGGGAGTTCTCTGACACCGCATGTCTAGAACCGAACATGCCCTTAAGAATTTATTTTAAGATGAATTAGTCCTAGATATTATTAACCAACCTACAATGGCAAGGGAATTAGTTGGGACAGTTGGTAAAGATGATCTCATCGGGCATCCTAGATTGTGGAAGCTTAAGTAGATTATTTTCCATGAATGCTAAGAAATAACTGGGGAATTGTTCATTTCATAAGGAGTATTCCTTATTAATACATTCATCAATTATTGGGTGACCCTAGTTTATTTATTTTTCTAGATGAGGGTGATTCTATGGTTTTCACTTCTCAATAGGAGGTGATGGGTGGTTTGGGGCCTACCTAGGTACTTGGATGGGCACTGATTCTATCTTGAGGGTCACAAATGAAGCATCTAATTTTTCTAGCCTTTATCCCTCTACCATGGGTATGAGTTGAGATTTGGATTAGGTTCAATGAATGGATTCTTCCAAACACTGGGATGTTTTTATTAACTCTTGTAATCCAACTAGTTATATCATTGAAATGAGAGATGTGTGTAACTCAACCCTAATATTTTTAGCATAGAGTTCTAGCAGTTGTTCCTATAAGAGAGGGATGCTAAGTGAATTGGTTAAACCTTTCCAAATTTATATGAAGTCAAAAACCATCTCATTTTCATGTTGATTCTAGTTTTTAGGTCAATATTTTTTTCCTCAACGAGGAGCTGAAATGATGAAGGAACTGACAACAAAGTTCTTACCACCCAAGAATGGAGCCTACTAGCAAACTACTATACCAAAAAAGGATATCCCAATCAGAGTCTATAAAAAATACCTTAGCTTTGTTTCCTCCTATTCATCTCAAGGTCCCATCATTAGTCTACATCGGGATACAAAAGCATGTGAGTTGTTGTTCGAGGTCTTCTGCACCATCAAAGGTAGAGAATTCAATATTGCTGAAAATGGCTGGAGGAAAGGTGTCATTAACCTAGTTAGGATATGGATTTCTCTCAGGATAAATAGGTGTGCATCTTCCTTTCATGGATTCTGTTAAAGTATCTAAGGACTCAATGATGTTAAGTAGCTCTGAGGGCACTGCCTTCTAAGCCAACTCCCTTCCATAGGGATCAAGAGGGGGATAATGAGGCGGACTATCCTTCATGTACTACTGATTCTCGATTAGTCCTTGGAGAGAATGATTACCTTGGTGAGGGAGAGGCTAATGACACAATAGGGAGAAGTCCCAATCATTTTCGACTTCCTCATTTATGTAGATTGGATTCTTGGATCTAGAGAAAGCCAGATACTTAGATACTAATTTTTATGGAGGATCATCTACCATTGGATGAGGGATATTATCCTCATCCTAAAGATGATACCCAGTGGAGATATTTCCCCCATGTATCTTTTCATTGAGTTTTCAGAGAGTTTTATTTCACTCTTGTACTGTGAAAATTTTTCCTCTATGGGTGGAACCTCAACTCTTTTGAGTGGTTATTGGGATTTAGCCACACCTTTTCTTTTTTTTTTGGTAGTGTTTCACCAGAAAAGTGTAAACTCGTTATTTGGAGGTCCCATATTTGGGAGACTTATATGGTTCTAGGTGCATGAAACCTCATTTGGTGCATCCAGATCACCCAAATCTCTAGGTATAATTTCAATGGTGTGACCCCCTATATTTTCAACATGGTCATTAATGTCTGTCATATTAATAGTGACAACATTCTCCTAGGAATATTAGGCAATGGTGGTTGTACCATTTCTTTTGATGCAACTGAATAATTCTGCACTACCTTGATCAAAGGTATTCCTTTGAACCCTAGGCTATATTATGCCATTTGGGCATACAACTCCATCAAGGTCTGATTGACTTTGTCATATTTTCCTCCTTTATTGTTCTATGAACAATGAACTTGATGGATTTTTTGGTCATACTTGTTGAATGGTTCTTGACTAGTAGAGGTTCGTCTTGCGGTGGGAGGAATGGTGGAATACCGACCTTTGGTCTTTCTCTCATAACCTAGAGAAGATTAATTCTCTCTATGGTGATGATAATGATGGAAATTACCCTAGACTTGAGGACTGGGGGTTATATGGGGCCAAAATTGGCATCGATTGATCCTATTGATGAGGGTCCAATGAATCAAATCAGGGATTGGATGAATCTTGGGATGTAAATAAATATATATCTCCCCCAAAATAGTGTTTGGGGTTGATTTAGAATCACCATTGATGTCCCTAGGACCCTTTCAGGGGTTGATGAACCTAGATATGGTGATTTAGATATAAATGCAGCTAGCCCAATGGCCTGGGGATTGTTTGTAGCTACTGCCAATGTATCCCTAATATTATTAGGAATTGATTATCAGAGGGGTGGAGGTGGTGTTAGTTATTCCTAGAGTCTAGTGGGATAGATCTAATCTTAGATAAGTGCTACAGAACCTACTACTGTAGCTTATTTGATGTAGCGTAGCTGTGCTCACATAAGTGTTGGGTGCGACGACAGTCCATGATGAAAACCATTCTTTATGGTAATTTTTTGGATGATAAAAACATTAGTCTATGTCTCATAAACTCATTATCATTTCTTCTAAGGGAGCATTTTGATGTGATATTGGATATCCAATCCCTCCATTCACGATGTATGGAAATCATTGAAGCGGGGGAATTCCATTGTAGTGACCAACTGGCCTAAGAATTACCTAGTCACCTGATTTCTCTAGAGTCTATAACATTATAGGACAACAAATATGGGCATTTATGTTGTTCTAGGGGCACAACAAGGTGTAATGCACCATAATTTAACAATCATCGAATACAGATATCTGATGTGGCATTGGATATATGCTATCGAAGGTTCATGATGCAATGGTGGAAAGCCTATTTTAGATTCTCATTATCATTTTCTAGTTTAGCATATCATACCATTGAGATAGCGGCTAGGTCTAGCTATCAACAGAGTATCTGGATTTTATAAAGGTGGAACTCATATCTTGAATAATTTAGATGTCTATCCTTTAGTTACTGATTTGTATCCCACATATTTTGTCATAGATAAGGCATGAAATCTTTTTTCTATCTCTTATGGGACCTCAAAGTCATAAGTAGTGTGGGTATTGAACATGATGGGGAGGTTATTCAAGATGAATCTATTAATATGTTGATTCTAGACACCTCTTCATTATAATTACACACCTCAATCCGGTTAGACCATAGAATATGATTCTGAGGGTCACCTACTGATTGAAGTGGAGTGATATTGGATGTTGATGGGGAACTGTATACCATTAAACCTGATGTTTTTAACACCTCTCTATATGTATGTTTCGACATTTGGAAGACTGATCTATATGGGGGTATCTAGGAAGGGGAATGTTTTCCTTGTCCGTGGGAGATATCGCCATAGGGATGTTGACCACAGTGGACATCAGGAGTAAAGTTCCTACAATATATCTCCACACTACCATGGGGAGGAATATACTGGTAATGATTGTCTTCAACTTCGGTGGAAGAGTTAATGTACCCTCTCAGTGTTGATAATGTGTCTTGAATGACCCCAAAGACACTGGCATTGAGTAGATTATAAATATAGTTAATTTTTTGTGTCATAGTAAAAATATGTTGACCTTACATTTAGAATTTTGTAGGGATATGAGTCCTCTATATGAAAATTTCCAGAACATGCTTATAACTACCTAATGTTGCATCAATATGAACCCACTACTGAGAAGCTATTTGAATTTTCTGATGAGATGTATCATTATTGACAGGAATATGATCATGTCCCGAGTCATGTGCAATTCTCACTTGGTGAGACTCAATCATAATGAGAGTATGATCTGGATCCCAAGACCTTTGGATATGCCACTTATCTTTCTTTGTAGGGATATAACCATTCCACGATGCATGTGCTTCTCTCACTTATTGAGCCTTGGTTTGAATAAGAATATGAGCCTAGTCTAAATATGCACCCCCACTGAAATATGCCCAATGACCTTTGAAATTATATAAGGGATATGAGCCTCCTCCTATATTTCCTTGGAATAATGCTGGTGTAGTTGTTCCTTAGTGGAAGAAGGAATATATTTATGACTTTTGTGATCAGTTGGAATATTCCAAGTCAATTATCTGACAAGAATATGAACATTTCTTAAGGCTAGTTCCATTATCACTTGGTTAGCCCCATCCAAAACGGGGATATAATCATGATCTTGGGCCTTTGGAGTATGTCGTTGGACTTCTTTGATAGTAATACAAGCATGTACCAAGTCTTATGTCCCTATCACATGGTTATCACTGTCCAAACATGGATATGAGCCAAATCATGGGCCTTTGGAATATGCTGTTAGACTTCTTCAAAAAGCATTCACCTTTATCCTAAGGCATGTGCTGCTCTTACCTGATGAATCCTAGTTTTAATGAGAGTATGATCATAGCATGATTCCTCATCCTTCATTGGAACATGCTAATAATCCTCCTAGACTGGATAAAGAATTTGTGCATGTTCCATCATAGTCACTTGTTCATGATGATCAGAGTGTTGAGCTGTCCTGGATGTAGGGAGATGAATAAACACCTTTCCCTATATTTTCATTAGTCCTAGAATATGATGATGAATTTATTCAACTATTTCTAATATATAATGGCATTTTATCAAAGTGTGTGCAAGGATATAATCCATCACATTTTCTATCTCCACTCTATACTGAAATATATGTTCAATTGAAGTGGGGATATTCACCCACTTCTGTCCTTTTTGTTCGACCTAATATGTTGATGGAATTCATGCATGCGGGTAGGGATATATTCCCCCCATGTGTACTATGGGAATATTCCTTCATAATTGTTTAGAGTGAGTAGTGATATACACATACTGGATACTGCTAGAATATACCAGAAGGCATCATTAGCGAGAGTGGAGATATGATCCCATCCCTAGATATCCAACCCCATCATTTCCTGGAGTTCCTTCCTTGCTACTCGTGAATGGTCATCAGAGGTGGAAGTGTGTTGATTGGAACACTCAGTAGGAAATTTGTGGGTATTGATGGGATGATTACGGTGATAGAGACTGACAGGTTACCCCTTGGTAGCACCTGAACTGGAAGAGATCCATATTTAACTCCCCGTTACACCTTTATCGAATACTAATGGTGGAGGTTTTCATGCTCATAGGATAATATCCTAAAGTAGTTTGATGTGGCGATGAGGTCAATTGGCTTAGCTTAACCTTTCCATGGGCAATTCAGACTCATTGTTTTTCATGCTTGGATACCCTCACGGGAAGATTCTAGGATTAGGATTGCACCATATCGGTGGTACTCCTGGACCATTATTTTTTCCACCTGGCATTGGAGATTTTGAACAAGTGAAATTATTTTGTGACCCATGGGGGTTGCAGACATAGGTGATTTATCAGCATGATTGATGGATGAAGAAGACATTTTCTCAAATTAGGATACTCTATATGGGAGAAGTATCAATAGTCATGTAGAAAATAATGAACATGGTTACGGATTATCACAATATCATAGTCATGATGGGCTCAATAAGATATGCATAGTTAAAAAAATTGTCATTTTATCCTCGATTCGACCATTCTGTTCATTTGGACATGTCAAAATGAGGATATACATATTTTATGAGAACCCTAGTTATAGAGATCAGCTATATGATCATGTCGGTAAAACTTATTTGTTTGTGTAGGGATGCAAAAAAGAAAAAATGTCTAAATGTATGATGTACCAATCATTCTGTTATTTGAGATTTTCATGTCAGGTTCACCATGTTTGTTTCCTTGAAAAAGAGACGATGTGGATGGGATCCACCGAATGGACTGATTGTAAGGAGTTTAAGGCCTTTCTCAATCATTTGTATCAGGTTTTCCATTTTTCTAATATTACCTATAAACACCAAACGGTTCCCCCATCTGTAACTGGGTATGAACCTACTTTCCAAAGGTAGATGGTAACCTAGGTTTTCAGTCCTAATAGAAATTAGGGAATCACATTGGTCATGAGGATGGGAGGTCGGGATCATTACACCCTTTTGGTTGATTCTATTCCCTACTACGGGACTCTATTATAGATTTTCGATATGTTCTCAAATATCTTCATAATCTTGATATGGGATCGGTTACCCTAACATGATGAATATAGGTTAAATCTATTTCCTTATCTATAATATGGGGGTATAATTTGTGAATCCATTTGTATGTATCTAAGGTTCATAATCTATTCGCAATAGGTTATGAGCTGATTCCATATAACCCGATACTCTAGAATTTAATACCACATAGGGAGACAATTAGTATTCCGAGAAGTGTATTAAGCTATTATGAGGCATCCTACATACCCTAGATATCATAGGAATAAAAATCCATGTATTTCATTAACCTGTGTAGTTTAACCTTGCAATGAAAGGACATATACGGGTGCTCTAGGGAACCTAATATTCAAGCTCGAGTCCATGGGATATTTCCTATACCTCAATTATTGCGAGAATAATATTTACTATAGTTCATTTTTTTACTTCGTACACTGTTGAATGAGGTAGGGTGATCATCCAATAGAAATGATTGAGTTCTGATGGTTGAGATGTCAGAGTCATAAAAGTACTTTCACAGAAATGTGTTATTATTTAAGCATAATAATTAGAAATGAATCCTACATATCCTGGTTATATTAATAATTAGAGTTCTTATAGTTCACTCTTGCCTTTGGGACTGGCCATAAGGTAGAGTACCTTATATTGAGGTAAATGTTTAGGCCACTCATTGGGGCTTACAGAATTATGTTTTCCTAGCTAGTGGAGACTCATGATGTGTAAGAAATGACTATTATAAATCTATAATACCATGTGATCTATGCTCGATGTGAGAAAAAATGGATGATAAATAATCAGTCTCTCTGCACATGGATGTGGGACTTATGCACTAAGATAACCCTTGAGATGTTTAATATAGAGCTCATACCTTAGATAGGCGTCCTATGTATCCTGATCATGGTAGGAATCAAAGAAATCATAGTTAGTTAGATTGGGACTTATACACTGACGTTGGCCTAGCATTTGTGGAGTTTTATGGTGTAGATGATATGACCATTGCAACTCTCTTAGTCCACATGATCTATGTTCATTGTGAGAAATAATGGATATCATGTAATCAACATCATTGGTTGTGGATGTGGGAATTATATACTGGGATCACCCTTGGAAGATTAATATGGGGCTCAATCATCTGGAATGTGTCCTATATATCCTAGTTGTGGAAGGAATCATAGTTTCTATAGCATCCCTTCTTTTTATAAAATATCTTTCATTCCATTACACGGAACTGAGGATCTTTAAGGTTTAGTGTCTTGGAAACAAGGAACATAATAAATGAAAACAACATAAAACATTATTCTTAAACACTTGAAAGGCATCTCCTTAAGTTCATCCTAGGTTCATTACTGCATCTCATAACCTGGGGACATACATCAAAAGAAAGGGTGAGCAGAAGGCCCAGTAAGGGAAAAAAGAGAAACATTTTACATGTGAACTTGAGATACTTCAATAAGGACATGAAAAGAAATTTAAGGCATGAGAAAGAAATCATGAGATACATCATAATAAAAATAACATTTTTCATAACTTGAAGATATTGATACAACATTTAATATTGACAATCGTTTCGTTTCACCAAGGTCCATCCCCAAGGTGTCGTTAAAATTACCAAGGTTATTCACCAAGGCATCGTTAAAAATGGTCATCTCTAGAGATTAAGTCTTTACCCAATGCATTAGAGCGCTATCAGGGCGCACCCTTAAATTTTCCTTTATTATCATGTGAGCCACATATATCATCATCAAACATTTCATAAATAACCCATATAGCATAAAATAAATGGGTTTCATTTCATAATCATAACGTTTTAAAAACTGCTTTAAAGACATGATCTTTACGTCACTTTAAACCCACAGAAGGGGAGAGTGGGTTTTATATAAGTAAATCCCAGAATTTAAAATAGAACATTTTTGTATATATGTGAATAACCCTGTAGAAATAATAGCTTTGAGTATTCACTTAATAACATGAAGTAATTTTGAGAAAAAGAGAGAGGCATTTTTAGACAAAAATTCTGCAGCACAACGGCTACGTTATAGGGTTTTAGAAAATGTTGAAAAGAGAGGGGACATGGGTAAAACAATCATAAATGACCCATAAAATAGTAGAGGGACAGAATATAAGGGATTTAAGAACATGGTAATGAAATTTGAAAATATACCAAATGAAATGAAGAACATGAAAGGAAGACAAAAATAAGATTTCTCTTATGAAAATTCGGCAGCCTAATAGCGTTACATAAACTTCAACCAAAAATGTATTGATGATGTCAAATAGGGTCTCTCATCATATGAACATAAAAGATAAGTATGATAGATATAGAGATCATACCCCAACATAATAAAAAGGAACTTTCAAGACTTGACATTGAATTAGAACTTTGAAAAGGAGAAGGGTGAAAGAATCCCTTAAAAAATCGGCAGCCTAACGACGCTACTTAAAACTTCATAATACTGAATTGAAGAGATCAAATGGGGTCTCTCATCATATGAACATAAGAGTCCAGTATGATAGATATAGAGATAATACCCCAACATAACAAAAAGGAAATTGAAATAATTGACATGAAAGTAGAACATCAAAATGAGAAGGGTGAAAAACCACTTAAAAATTCGGCAGCCTAACGACGCCACTTAAAACTTAAAAATAATGAATTGAAGAGATCAAATGGGGTCTCTCATCATATGATCATAAAAGAAAAGTATGATAAATTTAGAGATCATACCCCAACATAATAAAAAGGAACTTGAAATACTTTACATGATAATAGATCTTGAAAAATGAGAAGGGAGAAAGAATCCGTTACAAAAATTTCGGCAGCCTAACGACGCCACTTAAAACTTCATAAAACGAAATAATGAGAGAAAGTGGGGATATCTCATTATATGAACATGAAAATGGAATTAAGAGGAGTATAAAAGATCATATTTTAACATAAGAACATGTAGCATAAAATAAATTACATAAAAGATATTTCTTGAAAAGAAAGAGAGAGAGAGGATCCCTTACCTTAAAACGTAACTCTTAAAACTCAAAGGTTTGGGCCTTGAGGGCTTGGGGGAACCTTGGGAGGACTCCTTGGGAGGTAATGAGACCTAAAATTCGTTGGGGGAGAGTGGGGAGTCGAAATGGATGAGAGTATGACTTGGTATTTATAGGGGAAAGTGAGGGGACAAGGCATTAATGGCCAAGGGACACCTCAAAAGTGCTTTTCTCAAAACCATGTGCTCTCCCTTGGAATTTACCATAGAGTCAGGCCACATGGGGCCCCCAAAACAATAATGTATCACCCTTGTCCGGAAAACCCTTAAAATATCTCATGACATCATCATGACACAGTTATGATGTCATTAAACATACCGAAATCCTAAAACTGTATTTTTACTATTCATTGAATATTCAACTTTCTCAGAAAGGTCCCAAAATTTTACCTTAATCAAATATCAATGCTCTGATTTAAAAAATGAACTCCATTTTATAAAAATAATTTTCTAAATATTTTTAATCTATTTTAAAAATAATTACACTATTCATCGAAAATTCATTTTTTCAGAAAAAACCCCAAACATTACCTTAACATAATATCGATGCTCTGAGTTCAAAAATGAAATCCATTTTATAAAAATAATTTTCTAAATAATTTTTAATTTAATTTATTATTAAAAAACACTATTCACCCGAAAAAACTAATACTTAAATAATAATTTATGAAACCGTTATTTAACCATTTTATTGAATCACACTACTTAAATCAAGGTGCCTAGATTATATTAATACTTTCTTTAAGTGAGATTACTAATCAATTTGGTCACATTTCTAATCCTAAGCATACAATCACTATTCATAATTTACTATTCATCAAAAATTAAGTTGATCTTATTAGACTCTAAATTTTGTACTGAACATAATTGTAGAAGACCATTTTTTGAAAATCATTACACATTTTTAATTATTTAAGGTTTACATAAACATTTTTAAAATATCCTTTTTCTAAAATTCATTAAAAATATGCATACTGTATTTATCCGGACATTAGAAAATTCATAAACATCATCATAAGATGAATTCCCAATTTTTATTTAAAACAAAGGATTACACAAGGATGTTACGATATCCTTACATAACCCCTTATCACACCAGCATAAGACCTAAGTGTAAGGTGTGCTAAGGTGAGAGAATCCGAGGGAGGCTCGACCAACATCGCATGAGTAGTAATTTCTATCAGTTTGAACTTCTCGCGAAGGAGATCCCATTCTAGCTTCACACGATGAAGTTCAACTTGGGTTTGGTCCAGAGCAAAGCCCAGTGGTGCTACCTCCTTCCCAAGTTCTATTAGATGGGCTTCGATCAGTCCAAGACTACTGGGTGAGGCCATCGAATCTTCATTCTATATTAATTAACCAAGATTACTTGTATTTAGAGACAATTGTCAAAACGTTTAGTTTCCAGCGGTCATATGGACCAATGGTCAAATAACAATCAAAAACCAACAGTCTCATTTTAATTATACTCATGTTATCAAATGAATCATTTTTGTTGAGTATAAAAATAAAATAAAATAACACATAAAATTAGGAAAAAAGATTTATTTAAAATTTCGGGTTGTTACAATCTTCCCCCCTTAAAAAATTGCATCCTCGCAATTTTTAAAATTGGGTTTTAAAATTTCAATGAAAGTCCCACATCGGAAAAGGAGTCAGTAAAACTATTACTTTAAAATAAAGAAAGGGAAGTACAAAGGTCACCCGAGTTAACCCACACTAGGATTCCATGTAGAAAAACATGGACATGGAGGAGAAAACAAAGGGTCATGTTCTGAGGGAGAGTGATAGAAAACATGATTAGGATAAAGTTAACCATAAGAAAATCCCAAACTTATGATGTGTGTAAACGGTCTTTGATTACCTAGTAGGAAACGTAAACCAACAACGTTTTTGTTTTACGTTCCTTTTCATAATTTTGAGGAATTCATTTACTAAATAGAACAAAACCATAAGCAAATATACCTACCTTCAAGTAGAGTTTCATCCTTTAATAAGTCCCTACCAATACTAATCTTTTATCCAAATGATGAGCATTAAAAACTAATTGGTCTCATCAAAACACAAGAATCATCTTCTAGAGAATCACATAATCCACAAAATATTAACTATCTATTTCATCTATCTTTAAACATTATCCCAAAAATAGAAAGGGTAAGGTAAAACAACTATTCAAAAAGAAAAAATCCCATAGGAATGGAAACTACTTTTAAATCATCAAAGTTCCATGGTACTACCCAAAGTTCATCATAGACCATTCCATAAATAACGGTCCTTAAAATTCCTCAAAATAAACCAAACTAAGATTGAAACCCAAATACAAGAGGGATTTGATAACATAGTATTCCAAAATAAACTCCATTGTTTATCTCCAAACAACATCAACCACTCCTAACATCTTATAACAAAAGTAGCTAACCTAAACATATTTTACCCAAGATAGGTTAATCATTCCCATAAGTAACCTAAATTACCTTAAATTCATCAATTCTTCAAAATACAAGTCAACCTTACTTCTCAATGAAAATAATGTAGTAATCTATTTACCTCAATCATATAGGGTCCCCAAAGTAGTGAACGTATTCCAAAATAATAATCATCTTTTAATCCCCTAATCATCTCTTTCATATTAATATGGAAATCGTCATATTTCTTATCACATTGGTTGTTGGGACATGTTCTTCCATTTCCCGCCATTAACTACGAAAACAAAGTACAATTAGGGGATTTAATACTTATCCAATAATCATGAAAAGGAAATTAACGCATATAAGGATAACTTGTAGAAGAAAAGTATACCCTAACTTGTGATCCCCTAGATTTCAAACTAGGTTATCCATGATCATATATCATTATGTGAATCTTTATTTTATTTTATCTTTGTTCCTTTAATAATGGTTCATACTAAGCTTATGAATTTACCAAAGCATATCCCCCGGGAGTGTCGTAACCAAGAGTGAAGAAAGGTCTGTTGTCGTGTACCAGTTCCCGTTCGAGTCTAGCTCAAAGCTGTGTTTTCGGGTTTTACCCCTATGTACATCTGTGCCAGAGCCACCTCTACCTGCTCGTATCCAGACAGGGATGTATTTGCTTGGAAACTCATTACTCAATACTAACCAAAATACCAGGAATATTTCCTATATATAAACTTTTATATAGGCTTATTCCTAAAGTTTTCATATCCTAATTTCCAAAAATAACTAAACCATCCTTTGATACCAACTATAGCATCCCGTCTTTTTATAACATAACTTTCATTCCATTACACGGAACTGAGGATCTTTAAGGTTTAGTGTCTTGGAAACAAGGAACATAATACATGAAAACAACATAAAACATTCTTCTTAAACACTTGAAAGGCTTCTCCTTAAGTTCATCTTAGGTTTATTAATTCATCTCATAACATGGGGACATACATAAAAAGAAAGGGTGAGCAGAAGGCCCAGTAAGGGAAACAAGAGAAACATTTTACATGTGAACTTGAGATACTTCAATAAGGACATGAAAAGAACTTTAAGGCATGAGAAATAAATAATGAGATACATCATAATAAAAATAACATTTTTCATAACTTGAAGATATGGATACAACATTTAATATTGACAATCGTTTCGTTTCACCAAGGTCCATCCCCAAGGTGTCATTAAAATTACCAAGGTTATTCACCAAGGCGTCGTTAAAAATGGTCATCTCTAGAGATTAAGTCTTTACCCAATGCATTGGAGCGCTATTAGGGCGAATCCTTAAATTTGACTTTATTATCATGTGATCCACATATATCATCATCAAACATTTCATAAATAACCCATATAGCATAAAATAAATGGGTTTCATTTCATAATCATAACGTTTTAAAAACTGTTTTAAAGACATGATCTTTACGTCACTTTAAACCCACGGAAGGGGAGAGCGGGTTTTATGTATGTAAATACAAGAATTTAAAATAGAACATTTTTGTATATATGTGAATAAAACTGTAGAAATAAGAGCTTTGAGTATTCACTTAACAATATGAAGTAATTTTGAGAAAAAGAGAGAGGCATTTTGAGACGAAAATTCTGCAGCACAATGGCTACGTTACAGGGTTTTAGAAAACGTTGAAAAGAGAGGGGACATGGGTCAAACAATCATAAATGACCCATAAAATAGTATAGGGACAGAATATAAGGTATTTAAGAACTTGGTAATGAAATTTGAAAATATACCATATGAAATGAAGAACATGAAAGGAAGACAAAAATAAGATTTCTCTTATGAAAATTCGACAGCCTAATAGCGTTACATAAACTTCAACCAAAAATGGATTGATGATGTCAAATAGGGTCGCTCATAATATGAACATAAAATATCAGTATGATAGATATATATATCATACCCCAACATAATAAAAAGGAACTTTCAATACTTTACATGGAATTAGAACTTTGAAAAGGAGAAGGGTGAAAAAATCCCTTAAAAATTCGGCAGCCTAGCGGCGCTACTTAAAACTTCAAAATACTGAATTGAAGAGATCAAATGGGGTCTCTAATCATATGAAAATAAGAGTACAGTATGATAGATATAGAGATAATACCCCAACATAACAAAAAGGAACTTGAAAAATTGACATGAAAGTAGAACTTCAAAACGAGAAGGGTGAAGAACCACTTAAAAATTCGGCAGCCTAACAGCGCCACTTAAAACATCAAAATACTGAATTGAAGAGATCAAATGGGGTCTCTCATCATATGATAATAAAATATCAGTATGATAAATTTAGATATCATACCCCAACATAATAAAAAGGAACATGAAATACTTTACATGATAATAGATCTTGAAAAATGAGAAGGGAGAAAGAATCTGTTACAATAATTTCGGCAGCCTAACGGCGCCACATAAAACTTCATAAAACGAAATAATGAGAGCAAGAGGGGATATCTCATTATATAAACATGAAAAGGGAAGTAAGAGTAGTATAAAAGAACATCATTTAACATAAGACCATGGAGCATAAAAGAAATTACATAAAAGAGATTTCTTGAAAAGAAAGAGAGAGGTCAGATCCCTTACCTGAAAACGTAACTCTTAAAACTGAAAGGATTGGGCCATGAGGGCTTGGGGGAACCTTGGGAGGACTCCTTGGGAGGTAATGAGACCATAAATTAGTTGGGGGAGAGTGGGGAGTTGAAATGGATGAGAGGATGGCTTGGTATTTATAGGGGAAAGTGAGGGAACAAGGCATTAATGGCCAAGGGACACCTCAAAAGTGCTTTTCTCAAAACCATGTGCTCTCCCTTGGCATTTACCATGGAGTTAGTCCACATGGGCCCCCCAAAACAATAATTCATCACCCTTGGCCGGAAAACCCTTAAAATATCTCATGACATCATCATGACACAGTTATGATGTCATTAAACATACCGAAATCCTAAAACTGTATTTTTACTATTCATTGAATATTCATCTTTCTCAGAAAGGTCCGAAAATTTCACCTTAATCAAATATCAATGCTCTGATTACAAAAATGAACTCCATTTTATAAAAATAATTTTCTAAATATTTTTAATCTATTTTTTAAATAATTACACTATTCACCGAAAATTCATTTTTTTCAGAAAAAACTCGAAAATTTACCTTAACATAATATCGATGCTCTGAGTTCAAAAATGAAATCCATTTTATAAAAATAATTTTCTAAATATTTTTAATTTAATTTTTTATTAAAAAACACTATTCACCCAAAAAAACTAATACTTGAATAATAATTTATGAAACAGTTATTTAACAATTTTATTGAATCACACTACCTAAATCAAGGTGCCTAGATTATATTAATACTTTCTTTAAGTGAGATTACAAATACATTTGGTCACATTACTAATCCTAAGCATAAAATAACTATTCATAATTATCTATTTATCAAAAATTAAGTTTATCTTATTAGACTCTAAATTTCGTACTGAACATAATTGTAGAAGACCATTTTTTGAAAATCATTACACATTTTTAATTATTTAAGGTTTACATAAACATTTTTAAAATATCATTTTTCTAAAATTCATTAAAAATATGCATACTGTATTTATCCGGACATTAGAAAATTCATAAACTTCATCATAAGAAGAAATCCCAATTTTTATTTAAAACAAAGGATTACACAAGGAAGTTACGGTCTCCTTACATAGCCCCTTATCACACCAGCATAGGACCTAAGTGTAAGGTGTGCTAAGGTGAGACAATCCGAGGGAGGCTCGACCAACATTTCACAAGTAGTAATTTCTACCAGTTTGAACTTCTCGCGAAGGCGATCCTATTCTAGCTTCACACGATGAAGTTCAGCTTGGGTTTGGTCCAGAGCAAAGCCCAGTGGTGCTACCTCCTTCCCAAGTTCTGTTAGATGGGCTTTGATCGGTCCAAGACTACTGGGTGAGGCCATCAAATCTTCTTTCTATATTAATTAACCAAGATTACTTGTATTTAGAGACAATAGTCAAAACGTTTAGTTTCTAGCGGTCATATGGACCAATAGTCAAATAACCGTCAAAACCCAACAGTCTCATTTTAATTATACTCATGTTATCAAATGAAACATTTTTTTGAGTATAAAAATAAAATAAAATAACACATAAAATTAGGAAACAAGATTTATTTAAAATTTCGGGTCGTTACAGTTCCCATAGTTCCCTTGATAGAGGATTACACACAGAGGATGCCCTTGTATTCAGGGATTACACATGAAGGAGAAATGAGGTTATCAAATCATAGTATTCCATTATGAACTAGCTTTCTTGACTTCCTGATATGCTTTGATTGTGCACTTGTCATGATTTGATTACATTATTGATATATTGGAGAGTATCTTCTTAGAATATAAAATGAAAATTTTATGATCCAGTTGGACTATCCAAAGGACTTCACATAACCTGGGTAGAATATCCAAAGGTTACCACATGATCAAGATTGACTTGTCCAGGGGACATCGGGATACCCAGATCGTTTTTCCTAGAAGATTTTACATAACCTGGATGACTTGTCTAGGGGGTGTCCGATGATCTAGATGACCTACCCATATGTCATCAAAAGAGTTGGAGAAAAAATACGGAGGGTATCGTGAGATTCAATGTGACATGTCTTGGAGGGTGTTTCATGTCTTGTATGAAATGTATGCGGGGAAACATGAAGCATGAATGACTTTCTTGGAGGGTTTCATGAGATCCAGTTGACATGTGTGAGTGCTACCATGAGACTTAGCTGACACAAGATGGAACAACCATAAGAGTTAGGTGACATGTATGATGAGCACTGCAAGAATAGGATGATAAACCCAAAGGTCTTTGTGAGTCCAAGGCGGCATGTCTGGGGGACACAATGTGAGTTTATTTGACATGTAAAGAGGACTTTTCATGATCTAGATAGTATACCAAAGGAGTGTCACATAATATGAGTGACAAGTCCTGGTGCTGACACATGACCGAGGGGGTTCATGATAAGTCCATGAGGATCAGAATGTATGTTCTTTTCTTAATCCTCCTTTATTTGGTAATTTTTATAGACTTTATATTTTGAATACCTTAGATTTGTTCAGTGTAATATTATATTAATTCCCACATGATCTAATAGATGTGTGGGATGTTCCTCACGCATTCTCCCAAAAGTCCTCCACATGATCTATATGTCATCACGTGATATGATTATGCATAGTTCTTGATTTCTTTAGAGGTTCCCTAGTATCTTAACATATGAGAAACTATCTGATCGCAAGATCATCTGTTCTTATAAATATTCTCTAGTACTGGTGTTTCTGAATGAGAAAAATTCCTTGTGCTTGAGAGTTTAGATTATATATTTTTCATTCTAGGGTGGGGGATTTATAGGCCTCGCCACCCCGAAATTTTTTCATAGCGCATATCATGATAATCTAGGATGGAGTCAGCGAAGGGATTGATGCCACACCTCTTCGCAAAATTAGGTTGTGGATTTCTTTGAGGGCGTCACCTGATTTTTAGTGACAATAAGTTCATCCCAAAAGAACCTCCATTATTGGATTGTTGAAAATTAATTGGTACTTGTTGAATCATGGGGATAAGCTGAAGGAATTCCATATTGTCATATTGATATGTCCAAGGTCCTTCACAAGATCAAATATCTTGTTGAAAGGCATCCATGAGATGCTCAAATCCTTTCCTGGGACATTTCATGACACAACGATGGCTTGTCGAGGTGCTTTGCAAGATCTGTTTGTCTTGTCAGGGAGTCTCGCGAAGCCGTGCTGTGGAATTCTTTAGTGCATCTAATCATTTTTATGACCATGATAGGATCCCACCTCCTCTTATTTTTATTTCCATTGTTTATTTTCTAAATTTCAACAGTCATGAAAGATTACATGAGTAATGTCAATGTTAATTACTCCACCACTTGATAATGCATCGTGTGACCAATAAAGGTCTTATAGAGATTTGTGAGAATTGTATGGACAATAATATCTATTTTTACTTTGTAATCCAATAAGGGAGTGTGATATTTCCTAGAAATACTTGAGGCCTTTCATGCGATGAGGATGAAAATCCATCTATCATTCACGTGATGATGCAGACATGTTGTCAAAGTCTCGTGGTGTATTGCAGACCACCCGGGGCACACCACATGTCTTTTACAATCGCGAGTGGATTTCATGTCCTCCCATTTTTATTTTTTTATACATTACAGAGTATTGAGGGTTTTATTAGTTTTCTCAAATGTTTTCAAGGAAAATCATCCTCCCAATAATGGATCCAACACATGAGTTTTACAACAAAAAGAGGCCTCCTCTATTTGGGAATTCTCCTCCTATTCAAGAAGTATTTTTGGATGGGTTTCCAGGCACTCACTAGTTAAAAAACCACATGGACAATGGGAGATTATCTAGCTGCCATTGCATGACCACTAGTTGTATGAGATTCCTTCACATGATAAAAATGGATTATTGAATGGTCTTCATGTGATCCTTCAAAGGTTATGCACAACACATGGTTTGTCTACGTGACTATATGAGGGTCACATGATCGCAAGTATCTTGGAGGTTTACACGATCCATGAGAGTCATATTTACTCTCTTTTCATTGCTTTTTCAGGGAAAATAGTACCCATATCCAGGTATATTTTGTGTGAATTTTTTGATGCTCATTTTACAGGTGTCAACATTATTCTAAAGATCATCTCTTAATATCAAGTCATGAAAACATTGGTAAATAACTCTTCACAAAATATAGATTCATAATCAATGGTTGTATATAATCTTCATTGACATAATGACATTCATTGATAATAATTGTTTGAAAACAAATTACATACAAAAGGGTATCTAAAATATCTCCCTTTTTATTTTATGGAAATACTTTCAAAATAATGTCTAAATATTTGTTTTATTCATTATTACACACTACCTTTCTCATCAATCAATCAATTAATATTCATATCCATTATATCAAAAATAAATACAAGTACTTGTGTAATGTTTATCAATTAATTCTTATGAAATTTTCTATATTTCATTTAACTCTATGTCAAAATGAGACAAGATGTGTATAGATAATTGGTAGATACTATATAGAAAAAAATATTATCTATTCCCAATTGAACATTTTACCAAATGAAATGACAACTATCTACCTTTCATACCTATTTTATATCTATTTTCTAGGTGATAAAAGATTTGGTAAAAATATATTATAGAATATCCAATGATAAAACCTTTCATTCACTTTAGTAAATAGTTCTATAACATTCAATCACAATGCATGATTTTTATTAAAAAATAGTTATAAATATTTTTATAATGTCATTTGTTTCAATTAATTTCTCTACCTTAATAAAATATTGTGATTTTATGTTAACAAGGATGATAGTTAACTAATGTTGTAAAATTTTAATGAATCAATATTCAATAACCTTCCAAAATGAATAGATACTATATAAATTAAAATTCTAGTAGCTTTTTCAACATTCTTCATTTGTCTCCCACTCTTGGTGACATTCCTTGGGATCTTCATTATGTTGAATGTTCACAATAAATAAGTTTCTAAATATCCATATTAAGAATATAAAAATTTATTTTTTACATATGGTTGTATAGATTTATAAATAAACACAACATCACTAAGGATTTTTATCATATTGATATCGGGTGTTGATATTAACAACTTCCTTCAACTTCTATAAAGGCGATCCTTTCTGTGAGTTATGATAATATCAATCATGTGATCAATAATATATAAAGTAATATTTATTTGGAATATCGATATTTGATATATAAAACTCATACTTAGGTAATCCCCCTAATATCATGCTTAACCTTCAATTATATGTGATTTAATCAAAAATAAAATTTTGAAAGGTTATGAAATTTTTTTCCTCTTCATGTTCTTCAATGAAAACAATAATATTGATTTTTTATTATAATACATGATGCTCCATTATTATAATTTTTTATCACATTAGAATTTATTTTAAGGTTTATGGATATTATAAAATCCTTAATTTCATTGTGTGAGAAGGTTTTTTTATTATATCATTTCCAACACCTTCTCCATTATTTATTATTTTGATGAATTCTTTATTTTATGGTAATATTTTTAAACAATCAATCACACTTTGTATATAATTATTTTATCCATCACATAGAAAACTTTTATCAAAAGTGTTATTTTAATTTACAACCTATGTTTAAATTTGGGATATTCATGTGGATTCTTCACTTTCATTACAATATAATACATTTGTGTTACTTATTAAAACATTACTATATTGTAAAAATCCACTACCTAGATATATAGATTAATAATAGGAACATAAGTAGCATTTATGGAGTCTCCAGATGGCATATTTTGAGAATTATTCTTCAAGTCAATCATTTTATATATGACACACATCTTACTCTTGTAGTTATTAAATTTATTTTATACCTTGTTGTTAAAATACTTGTTCAAAATAACATTAAACTTATTTACTTAAATTTATTCGTCATTATTCTCATGTGGTATTCTCTTAATATATGTTTTTGATATACAACATAATGAGAGAGAACCATAGATATGATCACAACTATTACATAGATCACAAATATTTTAATATATTAAATATTTTTTTATTTATATATTTCTCATAATATATGGTTTTTCAATTTCATATCTAAATTTACCCCACATGAAATTCTCTTTCTCTAAATATCTGGATTAAAATGATTATACCAACCACATAATGCATTGTGCTCAAACTCATTAGAGAAACAAACTAACCTATAAACCATGATCATGTCAAATTATATGTATAACTACATGATATTTACATATATATTATACTTTTATAAATATATTTTTAATAATGTGTTTCCAATGAAAAAACTAACAAAGGAGAAAAAAATGATATAGATTTAATATTAGATATGACCATTGAAATATTGACACTAAATTAGCTCATATAAATTGATATTATTATATCAGAAAACCAATAATGAATATAAAAAATGGAATCCAAAATTAGAAGTCTTCTATATGAAACTAATTTATCGACATTTGGAATAGATTCAAATTCTCTATGGGTTTCCCTTATCCATATTGATGAAAATCTCCTCTGAGTAATTTTTGAGAAAAACCATACACGAGACAAGTCCAAGCTCATTTAGATTTCCATAAGATCCATGTTAGCTGAAATTCCACCCAAAACCACAACCATACCTTATATGATGCTTATGTATTATATATAGATCATAAGTGGTTATTTTAGTAGAAATAAGGATTATATCGAAAGGGAATAAAATATTTATATATATCAATATGTCCTGAATTTATATACTATTGAAAAGGAATTTTTGATAAATTCACATTATATTTAAAAATTTATTTTTAGGAAATTTTTATTTTATTTGATGAAATTTAAATTTTTTTATTTATTAATATCATGTTATAACAATAATAGATTAATTTGAAATTTATATTTTTTTTAAATATATAAAATGTTTTTTTCTAATTTTTTTCCAAATATAATGTTATTAACAAAAAAAATAAATTTATTAATATTAAGATGGTAATTTAAAAAATGTAACATAATTTTTTAATTTAACAATGGTATTCTAACTTAAGATGATTTTTAAGTATTTTCTATAAATGATTATTTTTGAAAAATATATAGCTTTTAATAAAATTATAACTTCCATGATCTTATCAATATATTAGAATAACCTAGAATATTGAAAACCCATTAACATAAGAAACTTTGAAATTATGGAAATAATTACTAACATTTAAATATTATATGTTATTAGAAAACCAATGAATAATATTTTTAAACCTAAAGAAAATTCACAATGTAATATAATAAAAATTATTTTTTTCTTCCCATTTAAACAAGTAATTTTGAGGCCAGTATCGGTTATTCATTACAATGTAAGCCTCATAAAATCTATTTAATTCATAATAAATCAATTTATGGCTCTAAAATTACTAACCATGATAAATTTATCATATATATATATTTAAAAACATAATAAAATTATTTTAAAAATGGATTAATTCTATTAAATGTTTTTTATATTAAATTAACATTTCATACCTATAGAAATTTTTATTTAATTAAATGGTTTTAAAATATGAAATCATAATGTTCAAATTTGTTAATATGATCAATTTTAATTATGTTCATTATAGTTAATTATTAAGTGTTAAAATTAGTTTACCTAGTAAAAAGTAAAAAGTGTAAAAAATCATTTACTGAGGAGGAACAACCAAAGAATCAAAAAAACATGTTACCATATCGATTTTTGAGGTGGTTCTTGACCAAAACTCAGCCTATTTAATTATTTACACATTTTAATAATTCCATAACACTTTAATATTAAAAGTAAATTATTTAAATTTAATTGGTATTTCCAAAAATACAATACTCTTCACTTATAAAAAGAAAACACATCCACCACTTCAATACTCACATATCCTAAGAATTGTTTCATTATAATAATCCATTTTAGCCTCCCTATATCTATCTCCCAAAAAAATAATCTTATTATATATCATAATTATCCTAATACCTTCAATTTCAATGTGAATTCCAAGGAAAATTCAAGTCTCCAACGCAAGCATTATCTTCATCTTTAGATATTCTTCTTAATATCACTCTTCAAAATACCCTATAATCATAATAATATAAATATTTTAATATCAATATTATAATAATTTGAAGCTATATTAATGATAAAACCTTTAGTTTTGTTTATTTCAATCCACTTAGAAAAATAATGGATCAACAATCATATCAGTGTGTTGACTACCATATCCACAAAGAATTGGTATTTTTGTATTTATTATATTTTATAATTATTTATCCAATTTTTTTAAATATTTTTAACCATCATAAATAAGTAAAAAATAAATAATTATTATTTTTTTATAATGATATTTTTTCAAAAGATACACCTCTTTAACTAAGCTTATCAATCAATTTTAGGCAAGTTTATGTTTGGGTCAATTTAACAGCCTTAATGAATTATTCTATAAAAATATATCATATATTTATATGGGAATATGAAAAATAAAATAATTTTTAAAAAAATAAATCTATTTATTGGTATATTATTATTTAAATAAATTATAAACAACTTCTTTTATACTAATTTATCTTCTTCATTCGCTAAAATCACTATAATAAGCCAATATTGATTCTATTTTCACAAATTATAACTAACAAACTTATGGAATTGTATTAAATAAATATAAATAATTATAAATTATATATTATATTATATTTTAGTATATTTTAACTATGAATGTGGTTTCAAATAATGTGTAAATATATCAAAATTACAGAATGATCACAAATGGTTATTATTTTTAAGAATACATGGTTGAAAATAAGTTATAACTATCCAATATAACCTTAAAATGTAATTGAAAATAAGGAATATAAAATTTAAAAAATAGAAATATTTTTATGAAATTTATGATTATTTTATATATTTTTATATTATGTTAGGTTGGAGTTTCATCTACTAAGAAAGAAAACAAGGTAAGGGTTTTTATGCTGAACTTCTCTTTATTAAGACAATATTTATTATTATGAAATTTGTTTCTCTCTCTCTATGTAATATATAGATAAAAAATGTATTTTGAAATAATCCATTAAATTATTCATGGGATTTATAGACCCATATGATATTAAATCTTCTAATTCCTTTTTATTAAATAATTATAAATGTATTAAGGAGTTTCCCTGACTCAAATATCTTCCAAGGGTAAAAATAATTAATAATTAATAATTATCATTGAAAAATGATATATTATAACATATTATTCCTTTATTGTATATTTAAACCTTATTTTCATGGTAAATTATTTTTACTACTAATGTATTCTTACTCAACTATTTAATTATTTCATTAAAAGTTATTATTATTAAGAATAATTACCATATCGGGAATTTAAATTTTCAACCAAATCCATGTTTTTAATTGTATATAATTTTATAAATTCTCTTATGGAGACTAAAATTATATCCTTCCCGAATAATAATTTTCCCCCATTATTCAATTTAAAACTAAATTTTCATCATCCTTTTAAATATGTGGGATTTCAATTGGGATATTTAAAAATGTTCAAAATTTTTTTTCCATCCTTTCAAAATACAAATTTCTACCATTAAATCTACATTTTATTTTAATAAACCTTATATATTTTCAAGGTCATATAATTAATTATTATTTATAATTAATTTTTTTAATCAAATTTTAAATTATTTTATGAAGACATTATGTCATTTTATTATCTCCGTTATTAAATATTCTTTTAAAAATAAATGTTTTTGAAAGTATTTTTAGAATTATGTTTTTTAAAAAATATCCATTTTTAGAGATATTTTATTTTGAACCCTTAATATTTTGGATTTAAAAAGTATTTTATTTAAATTAACAATTTTTTTTGAAAAGTAATATGTACTTCGATGTTATAAATGGTTTTTTGAATACATTTATATTTCAACATATATTTACCATGTATTTTTTTAATCATGAAAATATGTTTTTATCACACCCATATGACATTTTGATATGATTATTTTGGGAAGAAGATATTTTTAATTCTATTTAATCTTTTTGGTTTAGGTTATGTAATGTTTTTGGAATGATTAATAATCCCATTCTTCTTCAATGCGTTACCTAAGTTATCTATATGATTGATTTCATGTGACAAACACATATATGTGGATGATAATAGGTGGGAACCTATATTGACCACAAATGAATTATTTTAAGAATATATATCAAGTGATAGCTAAGAAAAAAATAATTTGTATATTCACATAAGGGTGGGAATGATTAGTTTGTACACATATCGAAGCATGGACATAATGAGGTTGTTCACATATGAGTTTCCATAATGATTTTTCTCACATATGTATTCCTATGTTTATTTATAGGCCATAATTCCATGATTTTTATCATGTTATGTTAAAAATTTATAATGAATTTAAATTCATGAAAATAAAATAATTTCATGATTATTTTACATTTTTTAAGTTTGTTTTCACATTTATGTCATACTCACATGTTATAAAACCATTAATATGACTTTTGATCCATTTATTATCATTTATTATTTATTAATGATCATTTAATGTTCTTATATATCTTAAAAAATGAATTATGATTATCAAATATGGTCATTTGATCATTTTTATGATATATATGTCTCTCATTTTTTTACTTCATTATGTGGTATTTTTTCGTTGACTAAGATTCTAATATCACCCATTTCTTATGCTTCCATTATTTAGGTTATGAATTTGATGATATTATGAGATATATCATGAAAATAATATATTGGAAAATTATTATGGGGATATGTTCCCAATTTTAATAAAATAATATATTTATGTAACAAATTTTAAAGACATTAAACCATTATGTCCATAGGTTATGAGAATGTTTGGGAGATTTGGGATTTAATATTTAAATTATTGTATTGTTTATTAATTGTTTATATTAGGTTAATATTGTTGGTTTTAGAGCATGGTTGTATGATCCCTATATTTTCCACAAGGTATTAATATTTTGAATTTTATTTTATTTTATTAGTATTTACCTAATGTGAATTCCTAATGAGTTAATGGGTGTTTCTAGACTATTTATGGCATTTTTACAGCCCAAATTCATAGTTTTCAAAGGAGGAATACAAACTGTGTGGTTAGTAGATATCGTGAATCCTAGTCCACATGGTTTCTCCTAGTCATTTTCAGTGATTGAGGGGGGAAAATTGGGCCGAAAAGTTTTATGAAGTCATGCAATGAGGACCACACACCCATGCAGGGTTTTTACAGTTTTTGATAGGGAGAAATATCATGGTTTCTCTAAAGATTCCAATTATATGAACATGAACCATGTGAGGGATCTTTTGTGAAAAAGAGGAGCACATGAATGGTGCATGGTTTGGACAACCATGTGGCCAAACCATGAAACCCAATATTTAAAGGGAAATGAACATTTTTTCATTAAAACATTAGTGTTTAAACCTCTTATACATTTTATTTTTTCTCTAGATATGGACAATCCCTCCTTATCTCATTCATTTCTATAATCTTGTAAGCTAGGACTTTATCTCATTTCATCATATAGACTCTGATTATTATGCCGCCAGTCCTATTGGATCTTACCTGATGAGTTTAATATTCCCATCATGCATTTATTTCTTTTTATTTGAATAAATAGATTTATTTTTGGTGAAATCTAATATTCCCAATTTTCTAGGAATTCCTCCATTCTTTAATTTTCTTCTGATCTAGGTTGAGTTATGAGTTGATACTGGTTGAGTTTTCTATAATAGTTGTAAGGTATGTGGTCTTTATGTTGTCCTGCAATGTTTATTCACCTAATATCTAGTTTTCACTGTTCCTTATACTAGACTTTTCAACATTTCTCTTAAATTCACTAAATGACTTGATTTAATCATTGGAACCTTGATAGGTTTTCCATGTGTTACCTTTATAAGGTTTGTGGTTCTGAACCTCAACCCAGACCACCCGTGAGGTGTGTTTATGTATCTTCCCCATGACATACCACCCCATTGGGTGTGAAATTGTACAATGGGAGACTTAATGAGTTAATTGGATTATTAGGAGAGGGTTTTTTCCTCCTTTTCTAGGTTATTACATGTTATTGAAATGTTAAAATGGGTTGAATGGAAACTGTGGAATTGGTTGGAATGACTCATGGGTTGGGAATGATTATGAAATGACTTATGAAATAATTAATGAAGTGATTTTTATTAAATTTTATTCCATGAACATTTATACTATATGGATCCTAATTACATTGGATACCATGGACATTTATACTCTATTGTTTCTGATTACATTGGATTCCAAGGACATATCTTCTCCATGGATCTAAAATTACTTTGGATTCCTGGGACATTTCTCCTCCTGGGATCCAACTTGCATAGACCCCCATGGATATCCTCTGAGGAAGTGCTCCTTGGGATCCACCTAATTATTTTATGTGTTTACTATAGAGATCCTTTACGGTCTCAATGAGAAGGTATTGGTCATTTTATACCCTTGGGTTTGACCCATGTAGGCCTAACACCAAATTACTCAGCATAGGACAAAGTGTATGTTTTATCATTATTTATAGATTACCCATGATTATGATTTCTTATTTACAGTGTTCCTTGGTAGGAAATACAAAATCAAACCAACATGCATCACTCCTACTTTACTATTTTTATACCTATTATATAATGCACACATCTCATCATATATAAAGATAATGGACTTCTTATAAACAAATTTGGTGGTCTCCTACTAAGTGTTATTTCACCCCATGTTTAGGCCACCATTTGGTGCCCATACTATCTTCATGGATGCTGGTAGGGACCAGGGTAAGCACCCATTATACGATGCTTGATTGAATATGCTTAGGAGTAGGTGAGAGTATGGCCAGTATATTATTTTTATTCTATCTAGATATTTTCCTTTTTGTTAATTTTTAATTTTGATACATGTATTGTACATGATACATTTTTTAGTGTATTACCATGTATAGAGACATGCCATAATCATTTTTATATGATACTGCCTTGTCTTGACCATTATTATTACAGTATTCTAGGAGTTTTTTCTTATACTCTTCAGTTATTGAAATGCATCTGCTATTGAATTATGTGATTACACTACTACAACAAACTCTTATTATAGGGATATTATCTCCCCATTGTACCATCCTAGACCCTCACATATAGCTATAAGCATCTATAATACAGGGAGGTGTGATTGAGGTCATGTTACACATTGTCTTGGGGAACCATTTAGTGGATCCTGGTTTATGATGTTACTAATTGGTATGAGAGAAATTTCTTTTCTTTTATGTTATCCTTATAAAATTTATATATGAGAATAAGAATGTGTCAGAACATAGTAGGGAGATATCCCTGGGAGTAGATAACACATGTATAGTAAAAATATAAATTTCATGCAATGGGAATTTTTGTTCTATTTTATTCCCATTACAGTTGATTTTATTTTACTATTGGGTGATGAACATGATATGTAATGTAATTATTCATATTATCGAGGAATTTCATTTTATCCTTGGAAATATATGGCAAGTAAACATGTATCATGCATCTTTTTAGTTACTTTATAGGATTCTCATGCCATGTATATTCCATAACATATAGGGTGTATTTCTTGATTTCATGATGTTTATTTAGTTTGCCTTATGTTATTTAATTATTATCGACTAATGTTTTCTATAGTAGATTGATAAAAATAGTTGCTATATAAAGTGAAAGTCATATCCTAAATAGTATTTTCCTATATAGGCTACAAAAGACACCTTAAATAGTTGATTATGGCATGTTGAGTCATGGAACATTGGACTCCTGGGATGAAACATGTTATGGTTGGGATTAAAAGGATTCCACACTTTAGTTTATAAGGTTTATGGTCCCTTATATACTGAAAATGTAAATATATATAATTCAAAAATTTAATGAGAATTGTAATATTAATACATATTTAAATGATTTTGAATTCTGAAATGGAAAGGACATCGTAAAGTTGAGTCGTCAATTACCACTTAATAGGGTGTTTCCATTATAGTTTTACATGGCATTCTATATATTGGGACATGTTATATTAAACAAATGGATCGACATAGACTCGAACTTAGTAGTGATACGTATGAAGTGTATTTGGTGTTCTTTATGATTGATCCTATTTTACCAATCATTGATTTGTGAGTAGGTATTAGGGCGTTTCTTGGTTATAGGAAGGATTATACCTATCATATGTTTATATCTGTTATCTGACTATACCCATATTTTTTACAAAGGTATGTTCTTTGAATTTTTATAAATATTCCATCGAAATAACCACTAGTAGTGCACCAAGAGGGTGGTGATGACCATGATCTGGAGGTAGTGTGTCATGAGAAAGTAGTAGATTCTCTATTAGTTCCACTTACGATATCTCATGTTTCTACTAATATGTGTGTTAGTGCCTAGATCTGATAGGGTTTCTTATGTATTATGAAGACCATTTAAGGATCCCCAAATATATCCATTACTATGTAAATTCTTATTCATGTGTCCCAATAGTATAATCGACCCACGTTTTCATGGGATTGTGGTCCACAGGATATTGAGATATGGATTGAGACTGTTTTTGTTGAATTTTAATCACATGGAGCCTCCTCTAGATCAAAGAGTCAAGCTCATGATGTATATGACTTCAAGATCTTCTAGGTTTTGGTGGGATTTCCTGAAATAGGATTATCAGAATTATAATATCATTTCCAGGGATTTCAAATTTATCTTTTGTGACTACTTATTTCCTAAGACACTTAGAGATGAATGGGATAGTGAGTTTATGAATCTAGGGAATGTTGTGATAAAATTTTTGGAGTATTCATATTTATTTATAGAGTTTAAATTTTTTTGTACCTAAGTATATTGTTGATGATCTATCTAGGGAGATATTATTCAAGGAAGGATTTAATAATTTCATTCAATCACAGGTTAAAGTGTTTCCATTAAATAGTATAACAAAGATAGTAAATCATCCATTTATTTTTGAACATAATATGGGGATGTTGGGGGTCCTAGAGAAGAATAGTGAAGCTTCTTGACCCAATGGTTCAGAGATAGATGGTAGGAAGTGACATTTTTATATTTCTCATGTTGGTAATACCAGCTATGGTGTGGGTGACAGTATTTCTATCTTATGTCATTAGTGTGGAAGGTGGAGACACATAAATAACCAGTGAGATATAAACCTAGTCAAGTGCTGAGACTCCGACAAGATGGGTCATATAAAGTGGATCTATAAGACCTTTCCCCAACTAGTTAGTGGAAGGGGGTCGAAACAAACTCTAGGTTGAGTAGAAGGATTAAAAGATCTGCATCAAGCTGGGATCTGGAGTATGACAAGTCATTCTAACTGAGGAGGTGGTCATGGACGAGGGAGCCAAACATCAGTTGTTCCTTGACAATAGAGTGGTCTTGCTCAAGGTAGTGAACCTGTTTCTTAGAGCCATGGATCAGGACAGATGTATTCAGTATAGGCTATACTTGAGGAGTGGGGTGTTGGGCCATCAATAGTGAGAGATACAATATTAGTATCTTCAACTATAGTATTTGAGATTTTTGGTATAGGTGCTCCACATTCATTCTTATATGTACATGTTTTGGGGAGACTTGAGATCGAGGTTCAGTTTTATGATGGTCTTATAACATTAAATTATCCATCAGGGATTATATTAGAGAATACACTCCAATTCCAGGATTTCCCCTTGAGATAGTCAAGTATCACTTTTAATGGAATCTATTTATTTTCAAGATAATGAGATATAATGTAATAATTTCAATGGATTGGTTGGTTTATTATCATTAACATATCGATTTCTATCATTGGAACCTATAATTCACATCATTAGAGGGAGGTAGGTATATCCACATGGGAAAGTGGGATGTACATGGGGGATGATTTGGACAGGATAATCATGGACTGTGTGGTGTGGCATCCCAAATTTCTAGATTTTATATGGATGACCAAGTAATGCGATAGGCTGAATTACCTTTATAGTATATAATTTCATGGATCTCTTCCTGGATGACTTTTTTGCTCGACCTCACAAGTGGGAGGTGGATTTCTATATTAATCTCTTTCCTAGAGATGCACTAGTATCCTTCCATTCTTATAGGATGGACACTAATTAGTTTAAGGTTCTCAAAATTCATCTAGATGAATTATATTTAAGGGGTTTATATGACCCAATACTTCTCCATGAGGTTCTCTAGTTCTCCTTCCCATGAAGATGGATATATCCCTCCCTCTATGTGTAAATTATAAAAAATTATACAATGTTATAGTTAAGAATCACTATCCTTTACCCCATAATGATGAACTCTTCAACCATCACTAAGGAGATTAGTTTTTCTAAAAAAATTAACTTTCGGACAGGTTATCACTAGGTACATGTTAGGAAAAAAGATATACCTCTTATGACATTTCATAGCAGGCATGACCTTTATGAGTATATTGTTATGCCCTTCGATATCAAAAATGTGCCATAAATTTTCATGGATTTAATGAGTCTAATTTTCCTTATATAAATATACTCTTTCATGGTGGTTTTTGTGGATGAGATCGTGGTGTATTCTCAGAATCAACATGATTATTAAAAACACATTAACATTGTTTAGAATACATTGAGAGAGAAAAATTTGTATTCTATGCATGAAAAGTGTATGTCATAGATAGATAATGTTCCCTTAATGTGTTAGATAATCTCAGTGGTAGGTGTATCTATCAACCCAAATAATGGGAGTGTTTTAGTTTCTTATGAGAATCCCAAAAATTATCATTGATATCTAGAGATTCATATAATTGTATGGTTATTTTAGTGACTTCATCTAATACCTTTCATTTATAGCTAAACATATTATGGGATTGAATAAGAAGGACATGAAATTTTTATAGTATAAAATGTTTGAAACATATTTTGAGGAAATTAAGGATAATTTAACTTCAACATCAATCTAAATTATTCTAGTGCCTGTAAAATTTTATATGGTTTACTATGTTGAATTAGGCATCAGGATGGGAGCTGTCCCAATGTAGGTAAATAGAGTCATGGCTTATGGGTCTCTCCAGTTGTGACCTCATGAGTAGAATTATCCATCACATGATCTGAAGTTGGAAAAAGTGGTTTATACCTTGAGTTATTGGATGCACTATTTTCTAGGAGAGAAATTTGTGGGGTACATAGGCAAAAAAATCAAGTATATATTTACATAGTGTGAATTAAATCTTTATAACAACCCCACTTTTTTTATTACACATTTTAACATGATTTATTACATAATCTCTTTTCTTGATACAACATGGAAGATTGAGATGTCAAGTGTCTTTGGTGATTAGGAACAATACATAATGACTTAAAACATGAAACACAACATCATTATTGAAAACTTCCTTTACATGACCACTACATTATCTCGTACTTAGAATTGCATGGGATAACCTGAGGACATGCGTAAGAAAAGAGTGATATATAAAGACCAGTAAGAGAGTAAACAAGGCATAACATTAATAATACAATAAATGTAATTCAATAGTCATATCAATGGAGCATAAAAGAAACATGAATATAAAGGCATGATAAAGCATGATTATCACAACATGGAAATATGACAATAACACTTAACATGGTATTAGCATGAGCCACTGATCATTTTACATGGAGTATGAGTAAAATATCATTTCAATTAAATTAGAATGAGTAAAATATCATTGCACTTGATTTATCATGATACTAATCTTTACCCAATTCATTATAGCGCTATCAGGGCACACCATTCTTAAACATTTCATTTCATGCATAAGTGTGCCACAAGATCATGAAACATAGATTCATTAAACATCATAATTTATTCCACGGTAAAGGAATGTGGAATTAGTACATGAAACTATTCCATAAATAATTAAATGTGAATAAATGTGAATACCCTTGATATAGAAATGGGCATGGTATTCACTAAAAAATTATTTTGGCTCAGAAAATGGCTGTACAATTTCAACAGCATAACATTGTGACATAAGAATTCATAAATTGGTTTGATGAGAGAGAAAAGGTGTCTCACCATATTTACATGAAATGGAAAGTAAGGGGGTCATATATATATATATATATATATATATATATATTTCCAAACATAATTAATGGAATTTGGATTCATAATATAAAATAATTGCTTGAATGTAAATGAGAAGAGAGAAATTCCCTATGGAATTTCAGCATGGTAACGGGTGTAAATGGGAGGAATTATTGAGAGAGAAAGGGGGTATCTCATCATTAAAACATAAATAAGACATTATGGGGGAGGTTCTAAATCATACCCCAACATTTTTAATTGAAAATAAAATGGCATAACAACAAAAAGAAATTTGGACAAAATTGAGAAAGAAGGAAATCCCTTACTTGGAAGTGTGATCCCAAAGGCTTGGGAGGGTCTTGAGAGAGGCTTATTGAGAGCTTGGGGTGCCTTGGAATGATTATAGAGATAGGAGGGAAGGGGTTGGTGGAGATAAAAATGCTATGAGTGAAAAGTAAGTGGGTTCTTGGGTGGGTTTATATAGGAAAAGAGATGGAATTCTTTATTATTTAGGTTTGGGTCACCACACATTAAACTAATCCAAACCACAAACCAAAACATGGTTTTTTTGCCCAAGTTTTTTGAAAAAGGTGAGTGTAAAAAAATATTTTATAAGGAAAATTACCAAACTTCTTAAAATAATAGGGTTGTTTATGTGGAGGTGAGTCACACTCTCAAGGTAATCAATTTAAAAAGATTAAATTTTTTTACAAGTCTTGGAGGGTCCACTAAATCTTTGTAAAATAAATCAAACAGACCTAAAATAAAATTATTTTAATGGTAAAATATATATTGGCTGAAGGTAAGGATTAGATTATTTAGTTACTTCACTGTTGTGTCATTTTGATTTTATAAAACACATTATATATTTAAACGGTATATAAGTTTTACCCAAAAAATTGACTGTCTCAGAACATTATAAAAAATTAACTGTTGGATAATTTTGACATATTGATTCGAAAAATAATATTCATTTTATCTAAATAATTTTCCAAATATGTGAATTTTTACTTTTAATAAAATCCGACATTAATCTAAAATTCTTGGGTTTTGACAAAAATAGCTTTCAAACCTTAATAAAAATTACAATTGTATTCATAAAAATTATACGATCATTTATATATAAAAAAAAGTAATTTAGTAATAATATCTTATTAAAATATTCTTTAATTAAAAAATCCATTAATTCATCAAAATAGATTTCTTAATTTAATATTAACTAAAAATACTATGTGTGATTTGAAAATTATTTAAAAAGTAACAATAATAAAATGAATATATATTATTTATTATATACAAAAATAATACACATAATCATAGTGATAAGTTATTGTTACATATCCCTTTAGAACACCCACATAAGACCAAAGGGTATGGTGTGCGATGGTGATAGACTCTTGGGGTGGCTCAGATAACATCGCTCGGGTGGTAATCTCTATCAAATTCCACTTCTCCTGCAGGTGGTTCCGCTCGAGCTTAAAGTGTTGAAGCTCGGATTGGGCTTAGTCAAGAGAGAAGACCAATGACACCACATCCTTTCCGACCTCTGAGAAATGAGCTTCGTACGTGGAAAGTCTACTGGATGAGGCTATCGCTTCCTTTTCCTGAGTAAATTGGAGTTTTTAAATCCCTATATATATATAAATCATGTGATCACTGTTCAACGACTATATTAGTAATAGTGAAAATTCATAACGGTAATTTGAATTCCAAAAAGAGAAAACCATGTAAGTGCATATTTTATAGAACCATTTTGCATAATAATACATTTAATTAGATTAAGATGAATTTTTATTAATAAAAGTTTGAGTCATTACAATATTCCCCCTTATGAAATTTAACCCCCAAAATTTCATTTTACATTATAAGGCACAAATAGGTGCGAGTAATTTTCCTTAATTACCTCCTCTAGTTCCTATGTTGCCTCTTAGTACTTGTGGTTTCGCTATAGTACCTTGACCAGGTGGGTAGTCTTGTTACATAGAACTTTATCTCTACGATCCATGCACTTCGCTGGATGCTCTTTTAAAGAAATATCATCCTCTTACTATACTACCTCTGAAGAGAGTACATGTGAAGGGTCTAGTATGTACTTCCTTAAGAGGGATACATGAAATACATCATGTACATTGGCCATGGTAGGTGGAAGTTCTAGTCGATAGGCCACAACCCTAACACAATAAAGAATCTCGAAGGGGCCAATGTACTTAGGACTTAACTTCCATTTCTTTCCAATCCTCATGACCTTCTTCCATGGAGATATGAAAATAAATACCATGTCTCCAACTTTGAACTCAAGGTCTCGTCGATGGTTATCTGTATAACTCTTATATTGGCTTTGGGATGCCTTGATATGCTGCTGAATGGATTTCACCTTCTCAACCATTTCTTTGACCATTTTAGGTCCTAGAAGCTTACACTCACCGACTTTATCCCAACATGTTAGTTTTCTACACTTTTTCTCATAAAAGGATTCATATGGTTCCATTCAGATTCTCGAGTGGAAAATATTATTTTTATATAGTTAAACCAGTGGAAGATATTGGTCTTCTCCTCATTTGAAGTCCATATAATGTGATCTTAACATATCTTCTAGTGTCTGAATAGGTATCTTAGATTGGCCATAAGTTTGAGGATGACAGGTTGTACTGAAGATCAGTTTAGTGTTTAGATCATGTTAGAGATTTTCCAAAACTTCCAGGTGAATCTCGGATCACGATCAGATATAATAAACAGTGGTACTCCATGAAGTCTAACCATTTATTTTATGTAAAACCGTGAAAGTTGATCCAATGAGAAGTCCTCTCGAATTGCCATAAAGTGAGCTATCTTAGTAAGAAGATCCATAATGACCCATATATCATTGTTTCCTCTAGATATCATTGGAAGTCTAGTGACAAAGTCCATTGTAATGTTATCCCACTTCCATGTTGGTATGGGTTGTGGTTTCATCATCCCATTAGAATTTTTCCTCTCAGCCTTCACTTGCTGAAATACCAGGCACTTTGATGTATATTGAAAAATATCCCTTTTCATATTGTCCCACCAAAAGTTTTCTAGGAGATTCCAATACATATTTAAACACCATGGGTTAGTAGAGAAGGTTGAGCTATGTGAATCATTCAGATGCCCCTTCTTTATATCTGGATCAGATGGTACATATAATCGTGATCCAAATCTCACAATTCAATCCTTGTCAACCAAAAACTCTGAGGATCTCCCATATCTGATACCTTCCAACCTTTTTAGAATTTCCACATCCTTTCATTGAGCATCCTTTATTTTATTCATTAGGGATGGTTGAGAAATCATTTGAGAAAGTATTGATGATGTTCCTCCCTTAATAATTCCCATGTACATCTTCTACAAATCTAAGAAGATTAAATTATTTTCAATTATCATCATTGATATTGATGCAAGATCCTTTCTACTTAGAGCATATGTCACCTTGTTTTCCTTACCGGGATGGTAGTGGATTGAGCAGTCATAATCCTTGATGAGCTATACCCATATTTGTTGGTGCATATTAAGCTCTTTTTGTGTGAATATATATTTGAGGCTCTAGTGATCATTATATATCTCACACTTCTCCCCTTATAGATAATGCTGCCAGATTTTCAATGCAAATATCATAGCCACCCACTCTAGATCATGCGTGGGAAAGTTTTTCTCATGGATTTTTAGATGACTTGAGGTGTAGGAAATCACTTTATCATTTTCCATTAGCACATAGCCAAAAACCATCTTTGAAGCATCACTGTACACCACAAATAGTTCTCCACTTTTTGGGAGTGTGAGTACTAGTGTAGTGATGAGCCTCCTTTTCAACTCCTGGAATCTCTCTTCACATTCATCACTCAAAGAAAATTTTACTCCATTTCGAGTTATCTTGGTAAGAGGGTTGGACAATCGTGAGAAATTCATCACAAATCGGTGATAATATCCAACTAACCCTAATAAGATATGAATATCCATTACCAATGATGGCCATGACCATCCCTCAATTGCAGCTGTCTAGGAGGGATCCAAAAATATCCCATTTCTTATGATGATATGGCCCAATAATGATACCTCATTCAACCAGAACTCACACTTGTTTTACTTAACATAGAGCTTCTCCTTTCTCAAGGTCTATAGTACTGCGCTTAGATTCTCCCCATTCTCCTCCATGGTTTTGGAATATATAATAATATCTTCTATAAAGACTACAAATAATTTGTCAAGGTAATGTCTAAAGACTCTATTCATCATGTCCTTGAAGATTTATAGAGAATTGAAGAGTCCGAAAGGCATTACTATGAATTCATAGTGACCACACCTTTTATGAAATTTAGTCTTGGGGATATCCTTCTTCTTCACCCTTACATGGTAATATACCGACTGCAGATCCACCATGGAGAAGTATTGTGCTCCACATAGGTGATTAAACAGGTCATCAATTCGACGAATATGATAATTGTTCTTTATCATGTTTTTGTTGAGCTCATGATAATCAATGCAAAGGTGCATTGATCAATCCTTCTTATTGATGAAGAGGACTAGCGCACCACATGGTGAAGAACTTGGGCATATAAAACCTTTATCCAGATTCTGATGTAGTTGTTTCTTCAGCTCCTCAAGCTCCACAACAACCATTCTATATGGATTCTTGGATATTGGAAACACCCCAGGTATAAGTTCAATTGAGAATTCAACATCTCTTTTAGGAGGAAGACTATACAATTCATCGGGAAACACTTCTTAAAATTCCATCACAATAGGAATGTCTTCAAGGATGGTTTCTTCCTTATACTAAATCATCTAAGATAGATACACATGCTCATAGTGCAGTAATATCCATTATTGAGGTGATGGTTCTAAAGAAGATTCATCTTCCTCCTTGTACTTGTATAAAATCAGGGGTCAATTCTCAATATAGAGAGTGATTTCTCTCTCATGGAAATTTATGTTGGCTCTATATATGGAAAGCCAATCCATAATAATAATTACATCAAATTCCACCAGAGGGAGGATGATGAGGTTTGTTGGAAAGTCCAATCCATAAATTGTAACTGGGGAGGAGTTATATTTATGGGTTTCAATGATTACCCCATTTTCTGTTCTCAATGACATCTTTACTTCAATGATTTTTGGTGGTGTTGGGATTGTTCTACTAAACTTTTAGGATATAAAAGAATTTGTAGAACTAGAATCAAAAAGTAAGTTCACTATTATTGAATTAAGAACTAGAGTACTTATCACCACTTCGTTTTTGGGGTTTACATTGGCGGTAGTGATGGATAAATATCTCCCTTTCCACCTTGGAGGTTGTTGGTTTCCTCCCAAAACCCTTGGCTCAGGGAACTGGTTTTCAAGGTGTCATTGTTATTTGATGTTGAAGAAATGAACAATGTGTTGAGGGATAAACAAATCATTCCTACCCTCTATCGTAACCGTAGGTTTCTCTTATCGGTAGTTAACAACTAGGTGACCTTCTCTTCTACACCTAAAAGATTTCCTCACACCCTTCAGGCAATTTCTGGGGTTCATCTTTCATCACATTTGGAAAGTGGGGTGCTGGATCATCTTAGCACTATTGGATTTATCCATCGGACCGCCAGAATTGAAGTCTACCTTATGATTTTTATCCCCATGATACCCATGTGATTCTCCAATCTCCATTTTGAGTATGAGGGAACATCAGACAATTTTATCATAGCTATCGAAGTCACAGATCACCAGGGATTTCTATATGTTAGGTTTCAACCCACCAAAGAAGCGGTCAACCTTGCATTTAGGGGTAATGACTAGGCAGGAGTCATATCGTGCAAGCCTTGTAAATATTTCCCCATACACTCTGATGGATTCTTCATCTTTTTTCTTGAAGTAAAGTAAGTCCCTTTACATCTTAAGTTAGAGGGTGTGTGGAAAATATTTATCAAAAAATATTTTCTATAAATCCTTCCATTCTAACGCCTCGATATCCTCCTTAGGCTTCCTATTTTTGATCAATTTCCACTATTGATCAGCTTCACCGTATGATAACCATCTAGAATAACCTTCTCTTGTTTGGAACATTGAAGGATGAAGACGATCTTTTCAATGGAGTTGATCCATTGTTCGTTAATTGAGGGATTATATGATCCATTAAAAGTAGGAGGTCTTTGTCTCATAAATCTCTCTATTGCGGCTTGTTCTTTATTGAGGGGGGGGGGGGGGGGGGGGTTGAACTTTCCTCTTAACCCATATTTATATTCAAATCATGAGTTTAATGAGAGAGTATTGTGAAAATGTTCGCGATTCATTCTCCCATAAGATTGAGAATCTCATTATAACATTCATCACATTGATCCTCACATAGGTTGTTATCCCGAGTCATCCTATTACCTACCATTGGCTAGAATAAAAGGAAAGTTAGGGGTAACACATAAAAGGTAATCCAAGGAAAAAAAATTGATGAATTATGAGTAACTTTTATTACCTTAATGTATGAATCTATAGACTTCAATCTATGTTATCCATGACCTACTTTCTAACATATATTCTTAGGGTCATTTTTTTAATTCCCTTAATAATGGTTCATACTAAGCTTGTGAATTTACCAATGTATTTCCTCCGGGAGTGTCATAACCAAGAGTGCAGTAAGTCCCGTTGTCATATATCAGGACACCCTGATTCAAGCTCGAAACTCCTTATCAATGTTTTCACTCTTAGGTACATCTGTTCCAGAGCCGCCTCTACATTCTCCTATTTAGACAGGGTTGTATTTTCTTGATAAACCACTTAATAAATACTCACCAAAATTAGGTATGTTCTTATTATAATTATTCTTATCCCTAAGGATTTCACTAGGGTTTCCTAATGGTGACGATAGTGTCCCCCCCCTCCACTTCCAGTCGGCGAGAGGGGGGAGGATCCACAGATTCCTCGTATCGGCTGGCAACGCGAATTCCACCCCTTCACGGACCCAGTTTCAATTCTGAGATTTCTGGAGATCAATCTAGGCCTCAAGGTCCCTAGAATTTGGGAAGGAGATTCCATGATTCCACTTTTGGGTTTGGAGTTCACAGAGGCGGAGAGCCTCCTTAACCTAACCTTGGTTGCAAGATTCACGAACAAATGGCCTTCAGTGGATGCCTTTGATAGGTTTGTCTTCGAATATTGGGGGATCCATGAATGAGTGGTTTCAGTCTTCTAGATAAAAGGTATTTTATGGTATGATGCTCTCCATCATAGGATTTCATTCGTGCACTATCGTGTGCTCCTAGGAAATGCATCAGCTGCGGATTCTACCTGTTCCGGTGGAGCTACAATCTATACATGAATCGCGACTCTCCAAAAATTCTTATTTGGGTAAATCTACCTCAATTACGTATCCCTTTCCAAAATCCTGCAATATTACGTATGTTAGGGAATTTAGTGGGTCGGTTTCTCTGCATTGATTCGCGTACTTCTTCCTTGTGCCATTTGATCAACCCACGTATGTGTGTGGAGGTTGATGCATCAAGGCCGCCAGTTGAGTCTGTGTGGATTGAAGCCAGTGAGGAGGTACGGTGTAAACAGTCGATGGTCTTTGACCATTGGGTGGAGTTCTTCTCATCTTTCTATCGTCTGGGTCACTCGGTCACCAACTGTAGGCCGGGTGTTCTCCAGGGGAAGGATGCAACGTAGGCGAGGAAAGGAGATGATGTGGAACAAGCCAATCAACTAGCGAGAAATGTGGTACAGAGTAAACCAATGGACAAATAGGTGGAGGAACCCTATGTGCTGGGGGTGTTTGATCAGATAAAGGAGGTATTGAGGGACCAGGACATGGGTAAAACAGTGGAAAAGCGAATGGATGAACCCTCCGTGTATTTTCCTCAAGCTGAAGGTAGGAGTTTCTCTATGAAGGATATTGTTTTTTAGATGGAAGGGGTGTCAAATGAACCCCATATCACTCCAAAACAGATTGATTCTATGTTGGGGTCAACACTCAACCTATAGATAAGGGTCTAGTCCAAGATGGTGTCCATGCACAGAACACTTTTTCATGTTTGGACACCAACGAGCTTGTACATAAAGAGGGTAATGCTAAGGCCATTAAGGCAGCTTTGTATGTCGAGGCTGTGCTTACTAGTCTGGGTCCTTCTAGTAAAGAGAACATTCAAAAGACTAAGGTTATGAACAGATCAAGATATAGGAGCATGTATCGAGATATTAATCTGGATAATTTCTTTGATGGATTGGGGGTTGGAGGGTCTGATTAGAAGGATGATCTTCCTAGGGAGGATTATGATGAATAGTCATCTAGTCAGGATACTGAATACAGTGATCTATAATTCCATGAAAAAGATCCCTGCATCCAATGGATGAGGAAGGGGCGGCAAGGTATTAAGAAAGAACGAAAGGATTACTCATATTTACCTTTACCTATATAGACTTGATCTACTAAAAAAGAAAAAGGAAAGGAGAAGGGGAGCGTTTCCAATTCTGCTGGAACATTGATTCATTTGGAGGAGGGGGGTGTGGGGAAGCCTTCCTTCGGGGGGACCAACATGTGGAAATTCCTTTGGAATTGCTATTGAATTCCGAAGAAGATATGGAAGAAGAATCTATGGTGATTAATACCTCCACAGAGGATGTTGAGAAGATGATGGGAAGGCCTATTCAGGTGGATACTAACAGTGAACAGAGTGAGTGGATAGAAAAAAAAAATCTAATTTTAGTAAGATGTTTCAATGAAGAGAAGATCACACAGAAGGAATACATTCAAGTGTGGGACAAGATCGCATCTCACTTTGGAGACCTACTTGATGATGCACTAGAAACAGTGGTAACTTCCCTTTCCTGGAAACTTTATAGGGATTAGGTTTCTAAAAGGGTCAAGTTTTATTTTAAAAACTATGTTTTTTCCTTTAATGCATGTCCTGGATGAACTTGGGGTTTCTCACTTTTTCTATAAAAGTGTTTTTGATAATAAAATACTTAATTTTAAGTAAGTTTATTTAGGTCTTATGAACATTACATAATGACTTAAAACATGAAACAGAACATCTTTATTGAAAAATTTCATTACATGACCACTACATTCCATCGTACTTATCATTTCACGGGATAACCTGAGGACATGCATAAGAAAAGGGTGATCTATAAATCCTAGCAAGGGAGTAAAAAATGAATAACATGAATAATACAATACATGTTAGGCAACAAGAATATCAACGTAGCATAAAAGAAACATGGACATAATGTCATGATAAATCATGATTATTAGAACATGGAAATGTAGCAACAACACATAACATGATATTAGCACGAGTCAAGGGTCATTGCACATGGAGAATGATTAAACCCTAATTGGACTTTAATTAGAATGATTAAACCCTCATTTAACTCTATGTATCATGATACTAATATGCACCTAATGCATTGAAGAGCTATCAGGGCACACCCTTCTCAAACACTTCATTTAATGCATAAGTGTGCTACAAGATCATACAACATAGATTCATTAAACATAATAATTTATTCCACGATAAAGGAATCAGTAATTAATACATAAAAATATTCCATAAATAAGTAAATGTGCAAAAGTTGAATACCCTTGATTGAGAAATGGGCATGGTATTCACTACACAATGATTTTGGCTTAGAAAATAGTGGTGTAATTTCGGCAGCATAACGACGTGACATAAGACTTCATAAAAATGGTTGATGAGGGAGAAAAGGGTGTATCATAATATATAAATGAAATGGACAGTAAGGGGTTCATATAGATACATTTCCCAACATAAGTAATGGAATTTGGATTCATAAAACAAAATAATTTCTTGAATTTAAATGAGGGGAGAGAAATTTCTTACGGAATTTCGGCATGGTAACGGGTGTACATGGGAGGAATTATTGAGAGAGGAAGGGGGTATCTCATCATTCAAACATAAATAGTGTAGTATGGTAGAAGTTATAAATCATAACCCAACATTTTTAATTGAAAATAAAAGGGCATAACAACATAAAACAATTTGGACAAAATTGAGAATGGAGGAAATACCTTACTTAGAAGTGTGATCCCAAAGGTTTGGGAGGGGCTTGAGAGAGGTTTATTGAGAGATTGGGGTGCCTTGGGAGAATTCTAGAGAGAGTATGGAAGGGGTTTGTTGAGTTCATAAGGATTTGAGTGAAGAGGAAGTGGGATCTCAGGTGGGTTTATATAGAAAATGAGAGATAATTCTTTATTATTTAGGTTTGGGTCAGCACACATCAAACTAATCCAAACCACAAACCAGCCCATGGTTTTTTCCGAAGGGGAGTGTAAAACAGTATTTTATAAGGCTAATGGACGAACTTATTAAAATAACATGGTTTCTTATGGGGAGGTGAGTCATACTCTCAAGAAAATCAATTTAAAAAGTTTAAATGTTTTATAAGTCTTGGAGGGTCCACTAAATCATTGTAAAATTAATCAAACAAACCTAAAATCACATTATTTTAATTTTAAAAAATATATTAGCCAAAAATAATGTTTATAGTATTTTATTACATCAATATTGGGTCATTATTATGTTATAAAATACATTATATATTTAAACAATATTTTTTTACCCAAAAATTTGACTGTCTCAGAAAATTTTGAAAAATTCATCGTTGGATAATTTTGACTTCCAGATTCCAAAAAAAATATTTATTTTATCTATATTTTTTTATAATTATGTGAATTTTTACTTTTAATAAAAACTGACATTTATCGAAAATTCATGGATTTTGATAAAAATAGATTTCAAACCTTAATAAAAATTACAATAGTATTAAACAAATTATAAAATCATTTATATTTAATATAATTTAATTTATTAATAATATCTTATTAAAACATTATTTAATTAAAAAATCCATTAATTCATCAAAATATATTTCTTCATTGAATATTAACTAAAATTACTATTTTTACTATAAAAATTAGTTACAAATTAGCAATAATAAAATGATTGTATATTTTTTATTATATACAAAAATAATGCACATAATCATAGTGATAAGGTCTTGTTATATAACCTCTTATAACACCCTCATAATACCAAAGGGTAAGGTGTGCGGTGGTGATAGAGTCTTGGGGTGGCTTAGATAACATCGCTCCGGTAGTAATCTCTATCAACTGCCACTTCTCCCATAGGTGTTTCCGATCAAACTTAACGTGTGAAACATAATATTAGGATTGGTCAAGAGAGAAGCCCAATGAAACCACCTCCTTTCCAAGATCCAATAAATGGGCTTAATACGGGGAAAGTCTACTGGATGAGGCCATCACTTCCTTTATCTTAGTAAATTGGATTTTTTAAAGCCCTATATTTATACTAATCATGTGATTATTTTTCAAAAACTATATTAGAAAAGATAAAAATTCATAATGATATTTTGAAATCCAAAAACATAAAACCAAGAAAGTGAATATTTTATATAACCATTTTTCATAATAATACATTTAATTAGATCAAGATTATTTTTCATTAATAAAATTTTTAGTCATTAGAACATTTCCAAAAGAAGGTGGGTTGAGTATCTTCAGTCATTTAATTTTGAGCCCACCTATATGAGTAGTAAATGCAATGTAGTAGTAGACACATTGAGATATATTACTCAAACATATGATGTTCAAGAGTCCAGTAGTGAATATAAATTGGTGTCCTTATTCTCTAAGATACACTTGGAGGTGAATTTTAGTCACATAAAGACTTTTCACTCACATGTGGTGGTCAATTCCACCTTTATGGATAAGGTGAGGATGAGAAAAATATTTTCTTTTCAGGCCATAGTCTTAGGTGAGATCATGGAAGGTGAGGACCCACATCATGGTTGGACCCTTGAAGTGAATGAAATTATACATGTGTTGGGGTGTGTTTGGGATGCAGGAGACACCCGATATGATTTGATATGGGAATTTCATGGATACTATTTGGAAATAAAGATTTTCATTACCAAGATGTATCATGACTTATTCCATAAAAAATTATGTTTTTTGGATGAAACAAAAAATAGAATGTTTTTTCATTAGGTGCTCCACATATCAACCTGTGAAGGTGGAACACCAGGTACAAATCAGGATCTTAAAACAATTACCCATTCTTGAGTGGAAATGGGACAATGTAGTGATGGATTTAATGATATGTTTTCTAAGGTCACACAAAGTTATTGATGTTGTAAGGGTTTTTATGGATGATATTACTATGGTAATCCACTTATGATTGAACAGGGATACATTCTCAGTAGGCAGGCTTGGGAGGCTTTATATCTATTATATTGTTTTCCTTTAAGGGTTTACTCATACTATTGTATCAGATAGGGATTCTTGGTTTACATATTAGCTTTGAAATTGTTTATAGTGGTAGATGGGTATATAGGTTCCCTTGATCATGACATACCACCCTTTGATCGATGCCCAATAGGATTGCACAATACACATTCTAGAGGACATGCTTAGAGAATGTGTACATTATTTTGGGATATATTGGGAGAGTCGTATACCCCTAGTTGAATTATACTAAAATAATATATCTTAGGAGACTATACAGATGAAACCTTATAAGGATTTTTATGGTAGGCCGTGTCGATCACCAATGTGCTGGTTAGAGGAAGTAGTGGTAGTGATTCTTGGATTACGTATCATACATGAGATTTTAGGGTAGGTATAGATGATTTGAAATAGGATGGCTACTGCACTATCTAAAAATAATGACAATCGATGAAATCTAAAGTTATATTTCTTGGATTGAGTCTTTTTATGTATATATCCATGGTTGGGGAATACACTGATTAGGAGACAGGGTATGATTTCACCATGGTACATCGAGACTTTTGAGAATCAATAGTGAGTTAGGCCAATAGCCTATCGGTTGTAGGTACCTCATAGGTACAGATCCATGCACGACATCTTACATGTGTCTCATCTAATTCTGTGTCGCTCAGATCTATCACATAATCTTCAACCATATGAGTTTGAGTTACTGGTAGATGAATCCTTCAAGGAGTGTCCTATATGTAACATTGATCAGAGTACCAAATTAATATGAGGAGGTTTAGTTTGATTATTTTTGGAGTTATGGAAGCATAACCGTGTGTAGGAGAAGACCTAGGAGAGAGATGAATGTGTGTGTGGTCAGTGGAAGGAGATCCTTTCTAATACATTACCACATTCAAAATAGAAACCCGAGGATTAGTTTTCTTAAGAGGGTGAGATTATAAGATATGAAGTTTTTAATTGAGGTATATATCCTTTGAATTACATTTTAAATCATTGTGTTTGACCTAATGTTAATTCCTAATGAGGTCATAAAAGTTTTTGGAGTTTCTAGAGCTTTTTTGGAGCCAAGATACTGATTTTTTAAAGGTATAATATGGGACCCATAGTTAGTAGAAACCATGAATCCCAATCATCATTGTTTCTCCTAACTATATAGGGTGTTTATGGAGAGGAAGTGGGACATACAGTTTGAGGAAACCATGCAACCCAAGCTTCAATCCCATGTGGGGTTGCTGCGGTTTTCAAAAACAGGAAATGACATGATTTTTGCATGGTTTCCCAAACCATGTGTATAAACTATGCGAGGGAGGTTCTGAGGTGGTGATTTATACATGGTTAGTTCATGGTTTGGAATAAAAAGAAACCAAACAATGTACCCCCAATATTTAAATGGGAAATTACTATTGTACCATAAAGAATTAAGTGTTTAACCCTCCTCTCACTTTTATTTTTCTCTAGATGTGGCCATTCTGTCCGCACATTGAGTTTCATAATCCTTCATGGGAAGATTTTATATCTTTTTTGTTATCTAGACTCTAATTATTTTACCACTAGTCTTTTTAGATATGTGGTGGTTATTTATCTATTCTTCTTTCACCTTTAGTTGTTTTTCTTCATATCGATATAGTTATTTTGTTTCAATATAATATTTTCTTTCTTCATGGTATTCATCTATTCTTCATTTTTCTTCTGATATGGGTAAATTTAAAAGATGATAATGGATGGGTTTTCTACCGTAGGCATAATTTAGTTTTCCTATACCTTTTCCCACAATTTATCAATGTTTTATATTTATTTTTAAATAATCTTCACATTTTAATTTTTAGTTTTTCTTCTAAATTGATTAAATTATTTGATTAAATTATTGAAACAATGATCAGGTTCCATCATAGAACCAAGATTGGGTTGGAGGCTATCAACCTCAACTTGGACCACCCATGAGGTGTGTTTATGTATATTTTCCATGATATAACACAATGTTGGGTGTGTTTATGAGCTCTCTATCATAGTGGTATCCTTAATTAATTAATTGAAATGTCAGGAGAGATTTTATGAATCTTTTTTCCATGTGATTACATGTTATTAAAATGGTTAAATGGGTTGAATAGAAAATATGGAATGGGTTAGAAGGACTCCTGGATTGGGAGTGATTATGAAATGATTTATCAAATGAATAAATAAATTCTTATGATTACATTGAATAACATAGAAATTTCTACTCCATATATCCTGATTACATTGGATTCTATAGATATTTCTACGCCATGGATCCTGATTAAATTATATGCCATGAAAACTTCAACTACATGGATACAGGATAACTTTGGATGCTTGGGACATTTTTACTCCCATGATATGGCTTTCTTGGATGTTTATGAACATAATTCATGTGCTCTACCCAAGTATTTATTGAGTTTTCTATAGAGATTATCTATGAAATTGATGAGGATACCTTGGTCATTTTATTCCTTAGACCCATACAATGTAGATATAACAAAGGATTACTTTGGATAGGACACAATGGATGTTTTATCATGCTTTACAGATGACCCTTTTCTATAGTTTGATGTTTATAGTAATACATGGTAGGAAAGGTAGTATCACACTTACATGAATCACTCATTCTTTATTATTCGTACACCTTTTATATATTCAAATGTTCTTAGCTTATATACATAGAATATACTTGTTAGAGACTCCAATAGTGGTGGCCTACTGAGTTTTATCTAACACCCATTCCGAGTCACCAATAGTATCAGGAAATATTAATACTGATATATGCTAATGATTTTATCTGTAGACAGTTCTTTTTTTTCTATTTTTTTTAAATTTTGATACATTTGTTATACTGGATAACTTCTTCCATGTATAGAATATAATTTTTTAAAGAGACATGACATATAGGTTTTTTTATGATAATGCATTTTCTTGATCATTATTACTAGATTATTCTTGATATTTTCTATTCTTATGTTCAATTATTGATATGATTTTCCTACTGATTAATGTGATTACACCACTATCCTACACTTTTATTATGAGTGTATAATCTCCCCACTATATCATCATAGAATCTTACTTCTAGTCAATATCCTTTAGAGTATGAGGGTTAGAGAACCTAAGAAAAAAAATCCTATAGTTGTATCTAAATATATTATGATATCATAGAATATTGGTAAAGTATTTAGTAGAATGGTTTCCCTAGAAAAACATCCTTATATGGATACTTATATTAGATACACACTATGAAAAAATGTATATAGGTGTAATAACCTAAAAAAGGGTGTGTTGGGTATTAAATCAATTGTCAACTAGTGCATGAAAAAGAAGTCTAAATTTATATATTTTTTAAATTCCTAGGGTATGTGTAATGGTTGATCATATATAAATTATGAATTACTATGAAATATTTATTTCTTAGTAACATTTAGGAGTATTATATAACCCATCTTAATTTATTCTAGATCAAAATTTGATTAGTATAGGCTGAACTGAAGGAATAGTGGGGAAAACATAAAATGTAATGAAATAATAATATTCATGTTTGAATTAATTTTTTTATAATGATAATATACAAATAAATTAAACATTTCATCACTCATGTAATTTTTTTTTGTTTTACTAATTTTTGGAAGTAAATGGTACCAAGAGTGCGAGGGATAATGCAAATATCACCACAATGAAAAACCCATCTAAATAGGATATAGAATAAGAAAATGTGAGATTATTACAAACCATATATCATAGAATATGATTAATAATTTGAACATAGTTAAGGACTCAAATAGAACAATGAAGAAAAAGAGTGTCTTATGAAATATCATGTTCTGAAGATGAAGAAGAGAAAAAATGTTCAAATTTTTACATGTTGAAAATGAATGATGATTCACAAAGGAAAATACAATCAAGGGAATAAATATTCCTTACATAAGTCAGTATCATAAATATAAGGATGTTACAAATGATTTTGATGATCAACCATGAAAATCATGGTATTAGGGTGGAGTTGGTTTAATGTGTTTTGTTGAGGTAGAATATGATTAATAAATTAACCAATTTTGGAATTACATATAGTGGGTCTTTATTCTAACCACTTTATGTTTCCAAGATTTTTTTTTCATGTGTACCACCATAAGAATTAGTTATAAAATAAAATATCTTTTCATATGATGGATACCATTCAAAATTTATGTTTGTGAGAATATAAATCATGTTATGGGTCCATCAGATGGATTTGAAATAATTGTTAATATATTTCAACATTAACTCTGTATTCACCGATCATGGTTTTCTTACCTACAATATACTCTCTGTTTGCAACAACCCAATATTTCATAGTAAGTAATTTTCTTTAAAATAATTCAATATTTTGCGATTCACGCAACACCGAGTTCGAAGGGACCCCGACTAACCCAACTAGCCATTAAAAACCGGTTATGAATGGTATTAACTAAATTTTGGCTTTTATATACTCCATATAATTTTATAATCCACATTATGTATTTCGTAGACATAATATAAGAACAAATTCATTTTTTTCTGATAAAAGAAGAATTTTTCCAAAAATTCAATTTGACCACCTTTTAATGGAATTTTTTTTTAAAACCAATATTTGAAACTTTTATATATTAAATTTAATGAAATTAAATTCTTCTTTAGAATAGGGACATAAAAAATTTATTTTGGATTAATTTTTGGTACTTTTCTGAAAAATTTGGTATTTTGATGAATACTGAAAAATACAAAATTTTAATTGAAAACAACTTAGTTAATCGAAATAATTTATAGTGTTAAATTAATTATTTGGATGGTTTTGAAGTATAATTAGATTATATTTTTATCATTTAATACAATTTAGGTCATTATAAGTAATTTCACATTTAAATTTGACATAAACACATGCCAATATTTTGATAGTTTTTACTTTTAAAAAACCAGCTTTTCGGTTTTGACAATGGGAATAATTTTTATATTAATTAATGCAACTTCTATGTTTTGAATTTTTTAAAATAGAATTATTTTTTTAATTCATAATATAAAAACTATCTTAGGGTAAATTTTTGGTATCTTTCTTAAAACATTCAATTTTTGATGAATAGTGAAAAAACACTGTGTTATTGGTTAAAATCAAAATTTTTCAATTAGTTATTTTATTTTTAATTTATTTTAGCTCAAAATAGATACATAATACTAATATATGTTCAACTAAATTCATTGGGGTAATTTTATAATAAGTTTAGATATGTAACATTTTATCACACTTTTTACCGTCTTTTACCCACCTCTTAGGAGCATTTGAAAATTTGTATAAAATTTAATTTTACCACTTCTGTGAGTTGAATTTAAAAAACCTGAGAGAAATGGTTAATATTATTAAGTAAAATGTTGTTAAATAAGATGAAAATAATTTTTTTATAAATATTAATTTTTGACTTTTATTTACAACGGTTTAAAGTACATAGGTTAATTAAGGGTAAAAATGATATCATAATTACCCTAACACATATCCTAATTATTTAGATTAGTATAATGCTACAAAAACCAACCTTAGGAATAAAATATGATCCTCTTTGGTCCACTTTTATTAGATTAGGATATTTATTATTATTTTATTTAAAGAAGAGTTAAAAGAGTTAAAATCAATGTTTAATAACTAAACCATATTTAATATAAGGTTATACATAAGATAAATTTCACTATAAATTTTTATTAGAAAGATAAAAATATTTCCTACATAATGGTATTTTATTTATAATTTTTAGACATCATATAATTAAATTTATTTCTGACAAAATGATGATGCGGTAATTACATTATTAATGAAAGATTAAAATAATTGATACTATAAATATCCAAATAATTCTAATTTGAGACTTTTAATTAATTACACTAATTTTAAAGGTTAATATGACATGTTAGGGTTTATTTAAGTGTTTTTAAAAGTAATAATGCTGTTATAAATTTAACAAAAACAAAATACCAAATTGTGTCAAAATTTACATAAAAGATTTTTTAAAATAAATATTATATTAATAATTGATATTATATTCCTAAAAATATAAGGATCAGTGAAAAGACTTATACAATTATAGTTGTATCATTAATGAACCACTTGGGGTTCTCTTGTATGTTTATAGTAAGTTTATTAACCATATAATATAAAAATATAAAGAGACGTGGTAAATGCCAAACTATTTAACTAAGAGTTAAATCTAAAGGATAAGGTTAATATGGTGACCTAAACCTATCTAAAACCTATTGGATGAGAGGTTTTAGACCCAACCCCACCTTATTATCTAAATAAATCATTTTTGATCCATTATAAATGGAATATTATTTTATTATAAAACATTATTTCAATCTTTTCCTAAAGTGACCCTCACATCTCTTATAAAAGGGAATTTCCCCTTCTCTCAAATGAACACCTTCAAAGCCATTTGTCTTGGCCAACCCCTGCCCAGGTATCCTATAAACTATCCTCCATTCATACAGTAGGCCTTCCATTATCCATAAATCCAACCTAAGGAGCCATTTTGATCAAATCAAAAGGAAGAACCCAAAGAAGTGGTAAATATTTCATCACCTCTTTCAAGTTATTTTCTTCTTCCACTTCCTCTTTATTTATTGTTTTCATTATAAAATAATAAATCCAGTATAGGCAATATATTGTGATTATATAATAAAAATTTTAAAACCCTATTCACTATTCTATCCATCCTATAAATGACAAAGTCACCATATGTGCATACATACGGATTATCGTCTCCACCTCGTGGTGTAGTTTGTTATTAAAACACTTCATCATTTGGATGGGTATAATAATGGGTTAAAATGATGTAAATAATAAATAAAACATGATAATTATTCTGTATATATGATATACCATCCAATTATATATGATTTTAATATCAAAATAATGATATTGTCACTCGTGCATACGTACGGATTACCGTCTCCATGAACACGATGCGATTTATTCCCCATCGTATCCATTCAAGACTAATTTTCATTTGATGATTAAAAATAATGTTTAAAGACTTAATATAATTATGAATATGAATTATATACATCCAATCCATAACAAACATTAATTACGTAACAAATCATATAAAGGAAACCGAATCAGTTAACACCTGAAACGATGATACTACTGAAATATCATTAACAAAACAATATTAGAAGATAATATATGATATAATATTAATTTATATAGTTATTATATAATTTAATAACAATTATTTCACCATTATAAATTAGTTTAACCTACCCTCAACCAAGGAAAAGTACAAGGTAATGATTTTTCATCTCACTTTTATTCCCGTGAGATTCAGGCTATATTTTCCACTACTACCTTTTGTGTGGTGTATGCAGTACCCATGATTTTATTGTTTTCATAATATACATTAATTTATGGGTATTTATATCATCATTGGATGATCCTTCTTTCATTGAGTGTATGTTTCATAAGTTACCAAATCAGTAAGGGAATTTCAAATTTCAATTCCACTCATTCGGTTTTACACAAACTTCCTGGATTACTTTACCCAAAGATTATGTGTGAAATCACTATTTATTTACTTATGTAGTAATTTACACTCCCATTTGTGTGTATATTCTTTTCATACACATAATCAATCCATTGATAAATTCTCAAGTCATCGATATAGACTTGATAAGATTAATTTTAAATCAATTTCTATTCATTGAGTTAAACATCAAAGTCATAGGTGTTATTTTTACAAGAATATGCATGAATGTCCTATGATTGATTTACACTGAATATCAAATAATATTGAGTGTATTAATATTTTTCACACATAATTATTTCATTTATTTATCATTAACCTAAGGATATAGTCATTGTAAAGGAATTCATCTCATCTTACATTCCATTGAGACTTCTTTGTTGTTATGCGACAATTCACTTTTATTTGGTGTATATACTGTACTTTGACATAGTATATCATGAATATTTTTGTTCTCATGATATTATTAAGTTTCTATTACCTCAATTATTTTTATTCAATAATCTCTCATTTGGTTAGGAACTCTAACTAAAATATCATTTTAAATGTTTTAAAAGATTTATTCTTCTAAATCTTTCACATTAATGTCCATGTTTTAAAAATGGTTTCAAGGTTTTATTTATATGGAAATTAATGTTTTAAAATTGAAATAATTTTTAAATGATTAAAAGTGGTATGGTACACTTTGATTTAAAAATCTATTTTAAACAGCTTCTTGATAAATAGCGAGACTTTAAAATGTTATCATAAATAGGGATATTTCTCTCAAAGATTTTTACTGATCATTTTCAACTATGTCAACATCCATTATGGGATATTATTCTTGATCGAGGTTGATTTATTATGATACAAATCTTCCATACTGTATTGATGTTTTTGTGATATGTTTGACTGTGGATGTGTTATTTTTATACCATTCATGGTTTATGGATAAAGTATTGACATTTTGTATGCTCGTTTAAATATGAATGTTTATGTTATGTTTAAACCTTTTTTGATATGAAGAATGAATTGGAATTGGTAAGTTATTGGTGGATCCCTCTATATATCCTTGATGCATTGGTAGGTATCATGATAAAAACTAGTATCTTGGCACAAGGTCTTGATAAAATCTTATTTGTAGTCTTGGCACAAGGACTTGACTATGTGGTTATGAAGTCTGGAATTATGCGTTCCATCATTATGAAAGTAGCTATTGATATTAAATGTGATTATTTGACTAGTATAATATACATGTGAATATGTAAATGGAATTATTTGATTTTTTCTTTTCCATATTATTCAGATGTTTAATTTTAAAAGGCTTATGTTTTAGTCTTATACATTGCGTTAAATGTTTATTCTTATTTATGAAAGTTTTCGCTATATTTTTATCTTTACTGAGCATCTGAGCTCACCCCTTTATATGTTTTATTTTTTCCAAGATGTGAATAAGTATTTTATGGTTTACCTATAGGTATAGGATAAGAATATAAGTGTGTTTAAAAAGGGGGAAAAATGTGGTTGATGTTTTTAGTTCATGATGTTTTGTAAAACTTATGATTGTATCTAGTACTTCCAAGGATACAAAACTAATTAGTCTTTCGGGACCTGATGTCTTGTATCATTCCAGTGTTATGTAATAATGAAACGACTCTGGGTTACTGGGGTTGGGGAGTTACAGTTGGTATCAGAGAAAGATTAGTATAAACCTTGGAAGCTAGATTTAGAAAAACTATGATTAGAAAACACTACCCTAAGATAGAAATTGATGAATAGTATAAAAGAACATCCAAAAATTTTGTAATGTAAATATTATGCGGGTTTTCCAAGAAATACATCCCTGTCAGTATACTATCAGGTAGAGGCGGCTCTGTCACATATGTACCTAGGAGTGAAAAATCCGACAAGGAGTTTCGGGATTGACCCGGGGTATCTTGATAAATGGAAACGGGCCTTACTGCACTCTTGGTTATGACACTCCTGGGGGATATGCTTAGGATAATTAACATTTTATTTACAAACCGATTTGAAGGATTTAAATATAAGACGAGAATAAATAAACTTGGTTAATCTTAAGGTGTTTTAGATTGAAAATAAGGTGTTATGATATTCTCTAAATGATATTATGAATCACACTATGCTTTCTTTTGTTAGTCAGTGGACATATTCCAAGGAATTCATAGTAACATTGAACATGATGTACAAGGTGGGAACAATGGTGGAAATGAGCAATGAAATGGAATCTTGATAGGTGTAGAAGATTTTATGTTCATGCCTAATCAGTTTTCCAAAATTATGATCAACAACATATATATTAACCAACTCCAGGAATCAACAAAGAAGAGAAAGGCAGTAAATGATGAGAGCTTTGGTAGTGGAGACCATGGGGAAAAGAAAGCTAAATTTCCATCATGGAGGAAATGTGGAAGGAAACACCTAGGGAAGTGTGTCAATGGAACAAATAAATGCTTTATGTGTGGGAAAGAAGGACATAAAGTAAAGAATTGATGAGGAAAAATGAAGAGTACTATGGATGAAAATAAAAATGATCCCAAGAATCCATTTACAGTAATTTGCTGTAAATGTAGGGGACCTGGTCATTACCCGAGTGAATGCCCTATTCTATAGGATAAAATCTTGGTAAAGGAATTACCTATTTGAAAATAAATGGATGGTGAAATGTTTAAAATAATTAGTGCTCTTTGTTGATGGGATTACTTTGGAAGACTTTTCTCTTGTATGTGTAACCATTCCGTTTGTTATGTGAAAATGCTATTTTTGGAAGAATTGTATTTTATATTGTTGATATTGTTATAAATAACCATTTCGGTTTATATGATCCTCGAATTTGAGGAAATTAAAAGTTATAAAATCTTGGGATAAAAATGTGAGGTATGAGATAACATTTGTGGTGAAATTATATTATATTTATTTTGAGGAATTTATCTCATTTTGGGAAGGTTATAAAATGTAGTTTTTTTAATAAGGACAACACGTAGGCCATGTGACAACCCATCACATCGGAAAAAGCTATAGGAATTAAACCCACAACCATAGTGTGATTGGAATTTATTGCCTACCACTAGACTACGTGAAGTCCCTGGTTAGTGTGACTAATTATTTTTAGTTAAATGATTTTATTGATCAATAATAAGTTGATTTAGGATATTATTTGTTATCAAATTTATATCCTTAGTATAGGAAAATTATTTGGAGATTAAGTGATAAATTTTATTTTGGAAGATGTTCACTCTATTGGTAATACTGTATGGCTATGAAAAATAGAATACTATGGGATTTCATTTGAAGAGTAATGGTGGATTCTTATCTATGTTTTTATTATAGATTTATAGAAATTTGGGTCATTCATAAAAATTATTAATCTATAATAGAGAATATGTGATTAGGTTAATTAATTTTAGTTATGTGACTTTACGAGTAGTTTATTTTATTTGAAGATACAATTTAATGTGGAATACTGCGTAATAAAATTCTTCTATGTTTTGGGTTTCAATATTATTTTGTATTATATTGAAGGATTTTAAGGAGAATTGTTTATTTAATTGTATTTATTAAACTTTGGGTATTGTTGGTTTAATTTTAGAAATTAATATTAGTATTTCATTCTCTAATGGATTATGCCTTTTGGGGATCATATGATCTTGTACTAATCATTTTGGTTTTGGTTAATCTCTAAAGACAAGGTAAATATATCCTTTTTGTATTATATATTTTTCTAGAAGTTGATTCTAGCACTTTAGGTGTGACAAAGTCAACTTGAATACTCATCGTTTAAAAGAACGATGAGTTAGTGGTAGAAATTTATTAAAGGATGAAACTATACTTAAAAATTAAGTATATCTATTTATGTTCTTAGTCAATATCATAAATAAATTCCTCAACATTATGAAATGGAACTTGAAACAAAAAACTTTATCTGTTTACATTTCATACTAAGAAAATAATGACCGTTTATCCCATCACAATTTTGTGGTTTTCTTGTTGTTAAATTTCTCCTGATAATGTTTTATATCAATCTCCACCAGAATTTGACACTAAGTTTATCTTCCATATCCTTGTTTTCTTACATGGAATCCTAGTATGGGTTATCTCGGGTGACCTTCTTACTTCTTTTTCTTTCTTTAAAAGAGATAGTTATATTGACTCTTTTTCCAATGTGGGACTTTCAATGAAGTTCCCAAGACCAATTTTAAAATTTCTAGGATGCAATTTATAAAATGGGGAAGAATTTAACACCCCAAGATTTCATAGTAAGTTATTTTCTTTAACGTAATTCAATATCTTGCACTACACGCAACACCGTGTTCGAACGCACTACGACTTACCCAACTACCTGTTCAAATACAGTTATGGATGGTATTAACATAATTTTAAATTTTATATACTCCATATAAATTTAGAATCCATATTATGTGTTTCATAGACATAATATAAGAACAACTTTATTTTTTTCAGATAAAAGAAGTATTTTTCAAAAAATGAAATTTTAACACCGTTTAATGGAAAACATTTTTTAAACCAATATTTGAAACTTTTATATATTCAATTTAAGGAAATTAAATTATTCTTTAGAATCAGGACAAAAAAATTTATTTTGGATTAGTTTTTGGTACTTTTGGGATAACTTTCATATTTTGACGAATACTGAAAAATACTAAATTTTAATTGAAAACAACTTTTTTAATAAAAATAATTTATAGTGTTAAATTATTTATTTGAATGGTTTGGAAGTATAATTAGATTATATTTTTATCATTTAATACCATGTTGGTCATTATAAGTAATTTTACATTTAAATTTGACAGAAACACATGTCGATCTTTTGATAGTTTTTACTTTTAAAAAAACCATCTTTTCAGTTTTGACAACATGAATTATTTTCAAATTAATTAATGCAACTTTTTTGTTTTTAATTTGGTAATATAGAATTCTTTTTTAGATTCATAATATAAAAATTATCTTAGGGTAATTTCTGGGTATTTTTATAAAAACTTTCAATTTTTGATGAATAGTGAAAAACACGTCGTTATTGGTTAAAATCAATTTTTTATAATTAGTCATTTTATTTTAATTTATTTTAGGTCAAAATAGATACATAATACCTATATATGTTCAAAATAATTCATTGGATTCATTTTATAATAAGTTTAGATATATAAAATTTAATCGCACTTTTTAGAGTCTTTTACCCACCTCCTAGGAGCATTTGTAAATTTGTATAAAACATAATTTTATCGCTTCTGGGAGTTGAATTTCAAAAATCCCGGAGACACGGTTAATATAATTAAGTAAAATGTCGTTCAATAAGTTGAAAATAATTTTTATTGAATAGTAACTTTTGACTTTTATTTACCACTATTAAAAGTAAATAGGGTAATTAAGGGTAAAAATGGTATCATAATTACACTAAAACATGCCTTAATTCTATTGGATAAGTATAATTTGATCAAAAACAACCTTAGTAATAAAATATGATCTTATTTGGTCCACATGGATTAGATTAGGACATTTATTATTATTTTATTGGAAGAACAGTTAAAAGAGTTAAAATAAAAGTTTAATAACTAAATCATTTTTAATATAGGGTTATACATAAGTTAAATTTGACTATAAATAATCATTAGAAATATAAATAAAATTCTTAAATAATGATATTTTATTTATAATTTTTAGACATTAAATAATTAAATTTATTTATGATATAATGATGATGCAATAATTACATTATTAATGAAAAATTAAAATAATTGTTATTATAAATATCCAAATAAACCTAATTTGAGATTTTTAATGAATTAAAATAATTTTCTAGGTTAATATGACATGTTAGAGTTTATTAAATGAATTTAATTCGAAGACATAATGCTGTTATGAATTTAACAAAAACAAAATAGCAAATAGTGTCAAAATTGACATAAAAGAGTTTATAAAACAAATATTAAATTATTAATTGATATTATATTCCTAAAAATATAAGGATTAGAGAAAAAACTTATATAATGATAGGTGTATCATTAATGAACCCCTTGGGGTTATCTTGAAAGTTTATAGTAAGTTTATTAATCATATAATATAAATATACAAAGAGACATGGTAAATGTCAAACAATTTAACTAAGAGTTAAATCTGAAAGATAAGGTTAATATGGTGACATAAACCTGTCTAAATCGATTTTTTGAGAGGTTTGAGACCCATAACCAACTTATACTCTAAATAAATTATTTTTTAGCCATCAGAAACGAAAATTATTGTATTATAAAATAATATTTGAAGCTTTTCCAAAATTGACCCTCGCCGTTCTTATAAAAGGGAACTTCCCCTTCTATAAAATTCACAACTTAAAAGCCCTTTGGATTGGACAAACCCTTTATAAGTAACTTATATACTATCCTCCATTAATCCTAGAGGAATTAATTTAGTCAGAAATGAATCCTAAAGAGCCCTTTTGATCAAATAAAAAAGGAAGAACTTGAAGAAGAGGTAAATATTTCATCACCTCTTTCATGTTCTTTTCTTCTTCCACTTCCTCATTCTTTGTTGTTTCCATTATAAAATAATAAGTCCTGTATCTTATATATAATTTTATGTTATTATAAAAATGGTACAACCCTATTCATTATTATATGCATCCTATAAATGACAAAGTCACCATACGTGCGTACGTACAGATTACCATCTTCACGTCATGGTGTAGTTTATTATTCAAACACTTCATCATATTGATGGGTATAATAATGAATATAAATGATTTAAATAATAAATATAACATGAAAATTATTCTGTATATATAATATACCATCCAATTATATATGATTTTAATATCAAAAGAATGATATTGTCCCCCGTGCATACGTACGGATTACCATCTCCACGAACACGATGAGATTTACTCCCCATTGTATCCATTCAAAACTAATTTTCATTTGATGATTAAAAATAATTTTTGAAGACTTAATATAATTCTGAATATGAATAAGATACATCCTATCAATAACAAACATTAGTTACATAACAAATCATATAAAGGAAAAAGAATGAGTTAACACCCGAAATAATGATACTACTGAAATATCATTAACAAAGAAATATTAGAAGATCATATATGATATAATATTAATGTATACGGTTATTTTATAATTTAATAACCATTATTTCACCATTATAAAATATTTTATCCTACCCTTGACCTAGTAAAAGTATAAGGTAAGGGGTTTTCATCTCCCTTTTATTCCCGTGAGATTCATGCTATATTTTCCACTACTACCTTTTGGGTGGTGTATGTACTGCCCACGATTGTATTGTTTGCATAATATACATTAATTTATGGTTTTTTACATCATCAAGGGATGATAATGATTTAATTGGGTGTTTGTTTTTTATGTTACCAAATTGGTAAGGGAATTTCAAATTTCAATTTCCACTCATTCGGTTTTACACAAACTTCATTGATTACTTTAGCCCATGATTATGTGTGAAATTACTATTTATTTACTTATGTAGTAATTTCCACTCCCATTTGTGTGGATATTATTTTGATACACATAATAAATATGTTGATAAATCCTCAAGTCATCGATATAAACTTGATAAGAGTAATTTTAACTCAATTTCTATTCATTGTGTTAAACATCAAAGTCATTGGTGTTGTTTTTACAAGAATATGTACGAATGTCTTATGATTGATTTAAACTGAATATCCAATAATATTAAGTGTATTTGTATTTTCCACACATAATTATGTCATTTATTTATCCTTAACCTAAGGATACAGTCTTTGTAACGAAATTCATCTCATCTTACATTCCATTGAGACATCTTTGTTGTTATGCGCCAATTCACTTTTATTTGGTGTATATATTATACTTTGACATAGTATGTCATGAATCAATTTATTCTCATGATATTATAATGTTTTTATTACCTCAATTATTTTTATTCAAGCATCTCTCATTTTTTTAGGAACTCTAACTAAAATATCATTTTAAATGTTTTAAAAAAATTTATTCTTCTGAATCTTTCTCATTAATGTTCATGTTTTAAAAATTGTATTAAGGTTTTGTTTATATGGACATTAATGTTTTAAAATTGAAATTCCTTTTAAAATATTCAAAGTTTTATGGGAATATTTGATTCAAAAATCTTTTTTAAACAACTTCTTGATAAATAGAGAGACTTTTAAATTTTTCCATAAAAAGGGATATTTCTCTCAAAGATTTTTACTTATCATTTTCAACTATGTCAAAAACCATTACAGGATATTATTCTTGATTGAGGTTGATTTATTATGATACAAATATTCCATACTATATTGAAGGTTTTGTGTAATGTTTGACTATGGATGTGTTATTTTTATACCATTCATGGTTTATGGATAAAGTATTGACATTTCGTACGCTAGTTTTAATACGAATGCTTATGTTATGTTTAAACCTTTTTATATGAGGAATGCATTGGACTTAGTAAGTGGCGGGTGGAGACTAATATAGCTCCTCAATGCATTGGTAGGTCTCATGAGAAAAACTAGTGTCTTGGAACAAGGCCTTGACAAAATCTTATTTGTAGTCTTGGCACAAGGCCTTGACTATGTGGTTACGAAGTCTGGAATTATTCATTCCATCATTATGAAAGTAGCTATTGATATTGCATTGATTATCTGACTAGTAGAATATCCATGTGAATATGTAAATAGAATTATTTTATTTTATCTTTTCCATATTATGCTAAATTTTAAGCTTAAAAAGCTTTTGTTTTAGTCTTATACATTGCCTTAAATGTTATGGTTATTTATGAAAGTTTCCGCTATATTGTTATCCTTACTAAGCATTAGAGCTCACCCATTTATATGTTTTATTTTTCTCAGGATGTGAAGAAGTATAATATGGTTTACCTGTAGGGATAGGATAAGGATATAAGCGTGTTTCAAAATGGGACAAAATGTTGTTGATGTTTTTATTTCATGATGTAATGTAAAACTTATGAGTGTATCTAGTACTTCTAAGGCTACTAAACTAATTGGCCTTTTGGGACATGATTTCTTGTATCATGAAAATGTTATGTAATAATGCACAGACACTTGTTAACTAGGGTTGGTGCATAACACTATTAAAAATGGATGTGGGTAGAAATAGATCCGTATAGCTATTTTCGAGAGATATTAATGTCACTAAAATAATATATGATACTATTAAATATTCATCATCATCATCATCAATCGATGGATTACTAACCTATGAAGGCCTCATAATTTCTATATAAATATAAATAACCATTAAATTGATATATGTGACATAAAATCCACTTCCACTACTACTAGTTCCATAGGAAATAGTTTTTAGGAGATAAAAGAGGCCACCTATTGATATTCAAGAGTGGGGACAGTTTGAGAATTAGGATAAATGATCTAGAGGATGTGTTATAACTGGGAATACGTGAAATACAATTTGGGTGTTGGAAGGCCCTATTTACTGGAAAAAATTACAAATAAAATAGTCATGGTGTGACATCCATCCCCTACCAACCTCTAATAGAGTGTTTTTTTAGATTGGAAAAAATCAATACTTGTGAAATTGGAGGGTGGAGAGATGGGTGGTTATTATTTTAATATATAATCACTGGTGATAAATAATATGGATAGGGATAAGGACAATACATTAGGGAATAGTTCTCCATAATTTCTTAGGAGGTGTCTAAACATGGATCTCAATGAGCTGTATAAGAGTGAGGATAATTAATAATTAACTTCATCATTCGACTTAATCATTTTGTGTACACCACCATGTTGAGGAACAACAAGTGTTGAGAGATTTTTGTATTTTCTGTATTTATTATAAATAGAGAGAATAAAATTTTAGTCCTTAATCCAATTTATAATAATACTACATTATATTTCTAAAAAATAAACTAAAATAATAATAAAATAGGTCCCCACACTCAACTGTGAGAGAAAATTAACTAAATTGATTTGGAAGGGAAAACAATTTGGGATATTTTTTAATATGTAAATTGACATGACTAATACCTCATTAGTAAGTTAAATCATTATTAATTATACAAATATAAATATAAAATGATAGTAAATAATTAATAATGAATATTTTAATTATGAAATTTTTTTAATGGGGGAGAATTGAAGGACTTGAGATTTATCTATATATTATCACTACATATATTTTCTATTAATATCATCTTTCACATGAAAAACAAATCCAGTTTCAAAAACCATTAAATAATTTGAATTTTAGATATGACCATTTAAACAATCCTAATAAATTAGCTGGTATAAATTATGTAATCATATCAGAAAAATAATAAATAAATAAGATAATGTTTCATCCATAAGTATAAAGCTTCTTTATAAAGTCTTTTTTTCCAAATGTGTTTGAGAGGTAGAATTGTTTGGGGTTTTCCTTGGCAAAACCTAATCTGAACTCGAGAAATTATTTTTTGACGGTAGAAAAATACAGGAGATGTTTTAGATCTTAGAGATTTCCTAAAGATCTAAGCATGCTATTACACAACCCAAAACTGAAATCATAACTTATTTAATTCTTAGAACATATATAGAAAAAATATGGGTATATATAATTTGAAATTATGATTATATCAAAATTTAATAAAATATTAGTTTTCTAGATATATTACAAATTCATATACTTATCTGAAGTCATTTTGGATAAATTCAATTTATGCTTAAAAAAATATTTTTTTAGAAATTATAATTTTATTTCCAGAAATAATTTTTAAATTGATTAAATATGAAGATAAATTTTTTGAACATAGATAAATTATTAATTTATAAAAATATAGTTAATATACAAGAATATAATTTTATGCAAAAACACATCTAAATACATTTTATATTTTTAATTAAACATAAAATATTAAATATTTAGGAGGTGTATTTGAAATAAAAAACCTTATTTTTAGATGTTTCGTGTCTATATTATTATAATATTTTTTTAATTTTTTTCTAACAAGAATGAATTTTAGTCGCAAAATGATGGATTTATGAAAAATATAGTTTCTATGATTTTATCACTCTCTAAGCATAAAATAAAAGAATTAAATATTATTAAAGAAAAATATATGATATTAATGAATAATTTTATGCATTTTGAAATATTATTTTAAAATAGATTTTTTTACAAACATTATTATAACTAAATAAGAATGTTACATTAATGTAAAAAAAATAATGATTTTTATCTTCCCTTTAAAATATTTATTTTCAAGTTATAGTTTTGGTTTGTCTTTACATATAAGACACTTGAAATTTATTAAATTAATAATAAATCAATTTATACATCTAAAATTTTAACAAATATAACTTTATCATACAAAAATTTAAAAACACAATAATATTAATTTTAAAAAAAAACTTATGTGTTTATATGATTATATTTGAAACTAATATTTTGATACCTCAAGAAATTTTATTTGAAAAAATTATTTTCAATTATAAAATAAGAATATTTAAATTAAATAATCATAAATTTTTAAATTTTTTATTAAAATTTACTAGTATGGAAAAAAATAGTTTTCTCGGTAAATGATAAAAATAGTAAAAATACTTTTACTCATCCAACGTAATGATATTGTATTTATTTTGTTTTTCATATTTATATTACTCATCCAAATGTCTTACCACTATAATTATAAAATATCATTACTATCATTAGTATACTTATATGTTTTTTTATTAATTGTGTAAAAATAATACTTATCCATTTCAATCCACATTTATATGCAAAGGAATATCAGTCATGAGTGTGCACGGAGTACCACATCAATGAAGAATTGTTTTTAGGTTTTCTTCTATATCATAATTATTTATCCAATAATAATAAAATTATAATAACTATCATACAAACATAAAAATAATATAATTATTAATATTTTATATTTATAATATGTCAAAATAATCAAATCCTTAATCACACTCGCCAATTGAGTTGAAGCGCGTTCATGTTTACCTCTATTTAACCACATATAAGAATGATATTATAAAACATTATTATAGATGAATATGGGAAAATTAAACTATAATTTTACTATAATATAATAATAATAAAACTTCTTTGTGTATGGTAACAAAAATATTATATTATGCATCACATATTATTAGTTTTCTTATTCGTTTGATAATATCACTGAAATAATCCAAAACAAATTCCTTTTTCATAGAGTGTAAAAAAAATTATGTAAAATGACGTGAGAATCAGAAATCAATATCCATTATATATTATATTATCTTTAATTATATATTAATTATGATCATTATATTACATAATGGGTAATAATATCAATAATGTATAATGTGTGTAAATTTTTAATGTTATTTACACTCGATGGATGAAAAAATGTTATAAATAAACAATATAATCATAATAAATAATACTAAATGAGAGATATAAAAGGTAACATATATGAATTTTTTATAAAATAGATTATTGAGGATTGAATATTTTCGTTGGGAAATTATTGTATCATCATCTAGGTAAGGAAACATGGTTACTGTACTTAATCTCAACTTCTCTTTATTGAGATGTGTTCTAATGTTATGAAACAATTTTTTGTTTTTTATTTTATATAATAAATTGTGTGTAATTTTTGAACAATAAATTATTAAATTCATTGTGTTTACAGGAACTTATGATTTTCCATATTCCAATGCCTTTTTATTTACAAATTACTAAATCCATAAGTGGTTTTCATGACTCAAATCTCTTTAATTAGCAATAATCACTCATATTTTACTATTATCATTTATGATTAAACTACCCTATCCATTTATTATTTTATAGTTATTTATATCTAATTATATTGTTAAATCTAGATTCACAATTATTTATTCTTCCTTTATTATTCTAGTGTTCTCCTAAAATTCATTTTTTAACATTATGTATAATTTTTTTAATTGGATTTTTCCTCCATGTCTATGTTTTTACATCCCACAAATTTTCTGCATTATCTTTTAGAGACTCAATTTTTATTTATCTACAAATTTTTTCCCACCATTATTAATTTTAGAAAAACGATTTCTTCATCATTATAGTAATTTTATTATACAAAAAGTTATTTTAAAATGTTAGCAAAGGGGTTTACATCGTTTAAAAATAATGTGTTTTATAATCCACTCCAAATTTTCTTTTGATAAACATAATTACTTTTTCAATGGTTCATTATTACTGAAAATTTTCAAATATAAACCATTTAAATGTATCATAACTCCATTTATTTAAAAATATTATATATATTTTATATCACAATTATTAATGATTATTTTAAAGTAAATTTTCTCTAATTAGTTTTAATATTCATTTTTGGGAAAACATTTTTATTTTCACTTTTATTTATCCACCGAGGTTTTTATTTCATAAAGTGATGTTTTTAATCACACTACTTATGATGTTATGATACAATTTATGTTTTAAAATTGTATTTTTGACATACTTTGACCATTTATGTTTATTTTATGTGACATTATTGTAATGTTTTTCAAATATTATCTTTTCCTATAGTATCATTAAAATATGATGACGATTGATGTTATGTGTCACACATATATATGAATGATGATGGGTGGGTTCCTATATCTCCTTAAAATGTTTTGGTTTAAGATTATTCCTCAAGAGATAATTAGCAGTGGATATAAAGTTATTTTTCACATAGTTGTGGACATTATGAGTTTTCTGAAATATTTAAGTGTGGACATAATAATTTTTTTCACACAAGAGTGGAAATGTTTTGTTTTCCCAAATAGGATTTTCTATGCATATGGTCGTACCACATATCGATTTTGTTCATCATGTTATGTTAAATTTTAAAATACATTTTATTTCCATGAAATGTAATTATTTCATGATTATTACTTTTTTCAATTAATCTACAATTTATGTCATTCTCACATGTAGTATTTTTATTAAGGTGTTTTTAAGCCAATTTATATCATTTATTCTTAATTAGTTGTATTTTTAAGAGATTTTGTGTCTCTAATAGGTTTTATAAATATCATATAACATATTGGATCAATTATTTTGATATATATATATATGTCTCCCACATTTACCCTTTCATGTTATGATATTTGTTATCCTTACTAAGCATCTAAGATCAAACTAGTCTTATTTTTAGAATCCTCATGTTATAAATATGATTATATCATATTACATATAATGCTTGGGGATAATATCTGCATGTTGATAATTTTCAAGATACTAATACATTCAGTCATTGGGTTATAAAACTGTTTTTGAAATATATTATCTAAACAATGAGAATACTTTATTATTTAATTTATGTGTATCATAGTTTCATATAATTTTCTTATCATAAATATTTGTGATCAAGTATTTTTGATATTATATTATCTCTATGAAGTCTTATTTTTAGGCAGTAGAACCCAAAATCACCTCATATGATCCCCATTATCATAATTATTAATTTACCTTCACTTTTACTTATCCATAAATATATAAAAGTTGTATTCAAAAATCATAAATTGTAAATAATTTTTTTATAAATATTTTAATTTGATATTAAAGGTATACATTTCTTCATAGATGCATGAAAATGATCATAAAATTATTTGAAATTATTTTTGTAAAATGTTAGAGATTATTTATCATTATATTCCTCTATAGTGAATCTTGTAGTTGTAGATTCACCTCATTTAATTTTTTGTGGAAGCATAATATATTTCTTCTATATATTGGTTATACTAATTCCAAATTCAATACATTTTACTTGGAGAATTATCTTCTGATCTAAAACCAAAAAAAAATTATCTCTTCAAAACCATTTATCTTATTTTATATCCCTTTTTTATATATTATAGTAATTTTTTATATCGAGGTGTCAAAGTCCATTATTTTATATGATTTCACCTCTAATAGAGAACCGATTCCATCAACAATATATTTTTGTTTTTCTTTAAGTGCACGGGTCTTGTCTTTAAGAGTATTCTTCAGATACTCCTTCGTCTTAACTTTACTAAGCAATTTTTTTTATTTTTTTTTGTGAACCTTCTCAGAGGACTTCAAAATTTATGATCCTTTTCTTATAAATCATTCTCCATATTCTATACTTTATCATCAATATAGGGGTTTCTTCCAACAACATATAGAAAATCTAAATAATATAAAAAAATAATTTTGGGGATACAGTGAAGAATGTATTTCTATCCAATAACTAATATTTCTTATGAAATTATAGATATATCATCAGGACCCATTATGATTTGTTCTTCTCTTAAAGGATTGATTAACCAATAATTTTCATAAAACATTGGATTATATAGAGATTTTGTGTTATAAGGTTTTTCTATATATTTGGATGAAATCCAAACCACTAGTTTTCACAGTGTAAACCATCCCTCTCTTCTTCTATAACTGAGGTTAAACAAAATAATTCTAATTACAAGAGATATTTATTCTTCATCATCCCTTTCTCTCCATTTTTTAAATTTATTATATTATTATTGGTGATATAATTTTGATGTTTAATAAAATATTATTAACCAATATACATTTCATTATCATTAAAAGAATGAGTATCAAATAAAAAAATATCAACTTTAATGTAGATAATACAATTGAGGTGGATATACACTCTCATATAAATTTCTAGGACTACATGGGATATAATGAACACTAATAAGGGGTGAATCAATGTTGGTGAATATTTATATAATTTAATATTTTAAACCCATTACCACTCAAACAATATAATATATTCATCCTATCCTTCTCATAAATTTTCATTATTTGTTAGAATAAATAAAAAATAAAAAATAGACTTTGAAGGTACATATTTCAAGAAGAAATGATAATCCTTGTTGAAGGTGGGAAATAGTCCTCAATCACACATGAAACTATAATGTGATCTCTATTATAGTTTATTTACTAGAATAAAATGTTGAACATCATATTTCACACCCTGAAATAAATATGTGGGACAAAAAAATCTCAAGTCTCTATAATGGTAACAACTTGGTCCAATAACAACTCCAATTTAGGTCTTTATACTTCCTTTTAGACTATAATCATCTTTTATAATTTCATTAAAACAACATTAATATTATTTTATAGTTGAAACTTATATTAATTATTGATGAGATAAATTTTTATTCTCTTTTATAACACTAATTAATTTTAGAAGAAGTACATTATGTTTGATAGTGTATACGACACGTAAGATTGACATTAAACAAACCATAAAGTACTATAATTTAATTATGAATGCTATTACATAAGTGCTAAATTAGAAGGTATTAATATGATTAAATAATATATAATATATAAAAAATATCCCACCAAATATAAATATATTTATTAATTAGTAGGAAATAATAATTCAATTTTTAGAAATGTTATATTATACTTAAAATAGATTTCCTTCAAAATTTATTTTTGTTTCTTTTTTTGAGAAAAAATTATATTTATTTTTTGAAACTTTTAAAAAATTTATTTCCAAAAAATAACTTCATTTTTAAGTCATCATATCAAAATTATCTTTTTTTGAAATTTTTTTATTTAAAAAAAAGATTATATTTTTACTGAATAGTTAAAAATAATGTATTTGGTTAATAATGGTATTTTGTTTGATGAATATAAAAAGACCCATTTTTTTGTAAAAATGGATTCAAAGTGAAATTATTTACCTTATTTTATAAATTATCAAATTAATTATATTAGAATCAATTTTATTTTTTAATTTATTATAAAAAAAATTTTATAGGGAAAAATAACTTTTTCAAAAAAACTATTATTGTAAGCAGAATATATTTTTATCATAATAAATTAAATGGAAAATAAATGGTGAATGATTTTCAATAAATTTATATATTATATAGTTTATAAAAAATTTTAACATTCATTTAATATTTTTCACATCATGGGATTAAAATAAACAATGTTATATACATAAAAATTGATTTTCCTTATATGTAGTTTTTTGTCATGTGTTTCATGATTAATTTAAAATTAATTTCAACCACTTATAAAATTTTAATTTTATAAAATGGATTATATATATAGAATCAGGATTCTTGAATTTTTTATGTAGGTAGAGTTCATTTTTGGTCAATATGAATTGTAAACATATTAAAATATATCACCATGGTAGTGGGTAAAGAGAATTAATGTTTGTTAGAAATAAGGGATATGAACATAATATTTCATCTTAATTTTTATTAGATGAAGGAAATTTCACCATTATCACCTTATGATCAATTTTTTTCAATGGAATGTAGTTCATGAAAATGGCCTATATAATTTTAAGGCGATGAAAATTACAGAATTTCGCCCTCATCGTTTTAAATGCAATAAAAATGTATATATATGGATAAAATAAAGTTATGAATGAATATAAATATCTATATTGATATTAATAAAATTATTTTCATTATTGAAATTTGCACCTAATTTTTAAAAATTATATAATTTCCTTCAGTTCATATATAATTTTGATGGAGTATTAATTTAATTATTAGAAAAATAAAATAATTAATTTTGGAAATACTAAAATTAAAATATTATTTGGGTTATTTACAGTTTGCCATGAATTGTTTAGATATACAAAACATTATATTAATATATAAATGGATTATAATATCTAATTACAACCTTTTATTTATGTAATATAAGTCAAATTAAATGAATTTTGTCAAAATTGGCATTACTGATTTTTTTATCAAAATAATATTTTATACGATTTTTTAAAAATAATAAAGACTAAAATTATTAAAATGTAGTTATTATATTATTTATGTTTTTATATATTGTCCATTTATGACCCATTTTCCAACATATATGTAAAATAATAACCTTTTAATATTACAAAATATGTTATCACAGTTCATGTTAAGATAGCTTTACTAAGGGGTGAAACCAAGAGATAATGTTTGAAACACAACATAAACCTATAAAAACATGGTTGATCAAATTTCAACCCCAAACTACCTTATCTTCTAATCCCTGACCATTTTGGCGCATTTTTGATAGATTATAGAATTATTATATTTTAATCTTCAAATAAATTTAAAAATTTCCCCTCACCTCAATTTTAAAATGGATCCTATCATTTCTTTTCTTCACACCATAGTGAACCTTATATCTCAACTAAAACCTATGAAAATACCTTTCATACTTATTTATCCACATTCTAGAGTTGTGTGTCCTCCCAAAAGAGATAACCTGGGGTACATAAAAGGTTATCTATATTTTTTGTTTCATATAAGAGGTATTCACCTTAATTGATCACATTATTTTATAATTTGTTTACATCATATGAATATGAAACTTTTTCATAGTAAAACAAATTAGTGTCTTCAATATAATGAAATGTTATTTTGATTTCTATACCAACTTTATTCACCCTATTTGCATCAATGTTTATGTCAAATTACATATGTACTACTATGTATATTAATAGTGTAAATTATATTTTCATATATAATTTTATGGATAAATATAAACACATATATAATTAATATATTTTTTTAATTGTGTCTTTATTAACATTATGGATATGATGGAACCATGATTAATTTTAATGGACCAGAACTATCGAACCAAAACATATAAGAAAAATGAGTCCGATAAAACCTAAAACAATGATATTAATAAATTATTGTTAATAAAAAGTTGGTACAAAGATATAAATAAATAATATATGGTTCGATATATATATATATATATTATAGAAAAAATGTACAAAAATATATATTTATTATATAGATGGTTTTAATGTGTATGACAGAAGTCCTGATCGATTTAAGGTATTTTCATTTAATTTTTATCTATGTTAGACATATTTTATATTATCCTCTTTTTTTAGTTAGTGTATATAATAAAAATTAATGTGTTTTATTATGCTTCTGAATAAAGTTATAGGTTTTTAAAAATACATCTATAGTTCTATCTGTCTTAGTGGTTATGATCCAAAAGTTACCATATCTGTAACAATTTTCTATTTAAATATCATTGTTTATCAAAATTATTTATGATTAATATTCCAATGAAGAAATCCTATGATTTATCTCTCATGGAATAAATAAAATTTTCTCTCCTCTGCTTAATTTTTGGGAAAACAATTTTTCCATTCATTTTCCTCACCTTATTTAACAATAAACAAAAAATATGTTTTTATATAAAATCATCACTATTTCATTGTTATGTTCGAAGGACTTTTTCTTCAATATCAATGTTTTCTAAAAAAATTTAAATCTGTTTTTACTATTATCATTTTTGATCCCCTATTTTATTTTTTTCAACCAGTTAATGTGTGGATGAAGTGGTGATGTGTAGTGAATTTTTATATATTCATGAAATGGAATTGGCTGTTATTCTTGGAAAATTATCAATAGAAAATTGATTAATATTGAAGTGATATTAAGTTCTAATAACTATTTCATTATTGACAGTTTTTTTACTAAAAAATCATAAAGAATATGTTCATGAGATATATTTTCTTATATGAGGAGTTTGAATTAATTATTTCCATGAAAAAATATAACACTATGCATGAATATATTTATATTATATGTGTGAGGAAATTATTATTTATTAACATTTGGAATTATATATTATGAATATATTATTTCTATGTATTTTATTGTGATTTCTATAAAAATTATGTGGCTATCCATGTGATACCCATGGTACAACAAAACCCCACACATGTGTGAGGAGAACCTCAACCACTTGGAGAAATTGGCCCATATATCCCAAATGGGGGAAGAGATGTAGGCCCATGTATAAGTCCCATAATAGAGTGATATGAAAAGGAATGTATGGAAATAATGGAGGTTCCACTATGAGGGTATTCATCATGTAGGATCTAGAACCGAAAGTTATCAGTGGGAGTTTGTGAGTAGACCAAGGAACTCACATTAAGAGAGATAAAAGGACACATTAAGAAGTAAAGTTCTTCCACAAACCGTGCTCAAATTCAATATGGGATGCATGAAGTGGGAAATGTTCCCTTGTTTATAAAGATATTGACATTTCTTATAGGTATGATCTTGCTAAAATAAGTTTTTTGGTCAATTCATGAGACTATATTCTTAATACAATGGTTGATTCTTCCACAAAGAGTAGTTTATTCACTATTTCTGAGCCACATATATCATTCCCACATCCTCCAGAATGAATATAAGGGCATGAAATGATTAATGAAGGTTGTGTTGTAGACATGTGATCGAGTTGGGCCCATATAATTCATTTCCAAGGATATTAATGAACTAACATGTAAGAATATAGATAATTTATGTTGTAATAATCACATAATGGATAAGAGACTTCAGACAAAGATAATGCGTGATAATTAAATGATGTTAAATCAAGATAATATATTCATGCAGTTTTACATTCATTAACATTGGTTAAATGAGATAAGGATGAACAAGGTGTGTCTATGATTCTAAACCATGTAAAGAATAAATCATAATCCTTTTGGTGTGTTAGATTCATGAAAGAAGAAAGGATTGACATGTGGATGCTGTCTTACATGTGATAAGTAAAGAAGTACCTGAGTATCTTTGGTGTTTAAGATTCATACATTCATGCAGAGTGTTCACTCATGAATATTTCACATCGAGTGAAGAATATGGAAGTTAGAGTCTTCATGAATTTTAATGAGTAATAAATATAGGCTGAGATACTTCATTAAATGGTAGGGTTTCATGGTGCAAGATTCATGCATGCATTAAGAGGGGGTGATATGTTGTTTTTTTTCCAATCTACATGATAAGAATAAGTAAACACACAACACATTCGAGTATTAAAATGAGAACACATGAAATTATAATAACCATTATCTATGTGTATTCAAAATGAGTAAATATAATACCCAACACTATTATGGTGTTAATATTTAAAGGATGAAAATATATTTTTTATTTATAAACAATTTAAATGAGGATTCAAATGGATAATATAAATAATATAATTTATTTAGACCCCATGCTCAATATTTGTTGTGTATAAATATGTGCATTGAGGTGATAAAAACATATAAATAATTGAAATATCCTTTTAGATCCTAATACATTCTTGTATTGATGAGGTAAAAAGTTTTACACTAGTGGTATTTTGATGAAGTATCAACTTATGCGCCCGAGCATCCAAATATTGAGAAGAATTATGATTACACCAAATCTAGAAGAATCATCAAGAATAAAATTACTGAATTTTTTTATGGAGTAAAAGAGAAATTCTGATCCAAATAACATATATATGATGATAAAAAATCATCATATAGTGGATCAAGTCTTCAACAATGGAGAAGCCTTTTAGTTGGTTTTGGGAGAAGTTGAAGACGTTTGGTATGAGAAAGGAGTATATTGAGTGTCTTAGTTGGATCCAGATAAATAATTCAATTAGTTGGATCTTAAAGGAAATGGAGTCTCTTAGTTAGATCTGGTGGAAGAATTATTTTAGTTACAATTAAAAAAATGTATATAGTTGTTTAATAGTGAAGAATCCATGTTGTGATATCTAACCAATAAGGAATGTAGTAGTACCTTCATTGCTGAACACAGTATATTATATGTTCATCTATATCTTATTTTACAATTCTACATGAGGTGAGGTTGGGGAATAATATTTAGAGTATTGAAAACAATAACAAGTTTGAGAGGATGAGTTTTAATGAAAATTAATTTGTAAAAAGAAACCATTGATTCACCCTTCCCCTCTCAGTGATCAATCCGTAATGGGTATCTATAATTTGTATTAGAGAATATGTCAAAACTAAATACCCATTAATTTCTTTATGATGTGATGATTTTAATAAGTAAGTACACTACCTTAGATTGAGATGTTTCCAGGACTCAGAAGAAAAAGAAGAAACGATAGACAAGAAATATGAATAAAAATTTCAATATAAATTGGGATAAATATCAAATTGATAATAATATAAAAGGTACAATATTTAATAATTATTAACAATTTGATTCTTATAATGAATAATGGTCAAGATATGATAATGATGAATCACATAGTGATATTCATTTTGTATTCAAAGAACATTTGAATAATATCACTAGAGAAGTGGTACAAAAATATTTTCAAATATTTAAAGGGGATTTAGAATGAAAAAATACACCTGGAAGAAGAGGATAATGCTATATAAGAGGTATTAGTTTAAAATGTTGGTATATCAAATACTCAAAAAATTTATCAAACAAAAGGAAGAAAAATCTTCTCTTTGTAATGAAATTTATCCAGGATTTGGTGACTAATTTCAAGAAATGTTTATGAGAAGGATTTCTTTGATATTATATTTTTTAGAGGTTTCCATGCATTTTATTTTTTCAATGATTCTTTAGTTGTCAAATATGATCATCAAGAAGATAAATCTAATAGTATAAAGGGGCTTGGAAATTCTTTACAAGATTTAAGAAACATTTATGAATAACAAATGAAGAAGATAAAAAAGGATTTGGATGAAAACCAAGATTAGTTGAGAATGAGAATAACTTTTTAATAATAAAGTGTTTATTATTAGAGGTAAAATCTAGGAATCAAATATCACTACAAGTTGAAACTTCCCAAATTGATAAAAGCAGAGATATTTCCAACCAAGTTTGTATTAATTATCATGACTTCAAAATGAGTATGAAATCATCATCCAATCAAATAACATCTTCTTCTAGGAATATGTTTTCCAATAAACCATAAATTATATTGTTTACTATAATTACTTCATGTGTTGGTATATGTTTTAAACCATATTATGAAAATTATGGATAGTGAAAAATTATTATAAACTCACAACATAAAGGGTTTATGTGAAAAGATGTATGGAGAGAAATTCCCTAATAAGAGTACAAGGAAGTTACTGTCTGAATTAAAAAATACAAGGTTTACAATATATAAAATCTAAAAAGGCTTCATGAAAAAATAATGAAAAACGTTTCATATAATATTTTTAGTTTTTCTAGATATTTGGGCTCATGGAATTTGACTATTGAAAAAGCATGTCAATCCATGAAAATAATATAGATCCAAAATCAAGGGGGGGAACCTTATAAAATTAGAAAAATAATAAAAGTGAGAGGCCCACTTCTTACATCAAAGGGACATTCCCAAAATTTCAAGAAATAATGCCTAGTTATTTAGTAAAACCAACTATAATTGACTAAGAAATTAGAGGAAGATGAAAAACATGTTAAAACTAAAAGAAATAAAGTTGTTTGGGATAAAAAGGTGGAAAAATTATTCCCCAAAATTTGATGAGAATTCGTCTAAAATATAGAGAATAGAATGTACTAGGATGAAAGGATGTTCTCAACATGAATTTTACTCATAATGAACAAAAGTGTTCTTTATTCACAATTATTTTATGTTATATAAAGTAACATTTATAAAATTGAAGGAGATATTGTTCCCAATTATGGATTTCATCATTTTTTATGATGATGAAGGATAAATCCTTCAAGGATAAATTATCAATTAATGATAATATGAGACAAAGTGGGAGCTATATAGTTTTAACATGAACTTTATGATGTGTTTGTGGAATTGTGTGAAGGATTTATCATTTCATTAATTAATATAATTATTTACAACCCCTATTAGAACAATTTATATTTTATGTGAATTATTTCACATGAATGGTAGTTTGGTAATAGCTTAGACTACCTTGGATGTATATCTGTTTTCTAAATCGGGTCAACTCACATAGACATATAGTTAATTAATGAAATTATCGTCACTAAGAGAATAATGTGAGATCATACCTCTCTAAGAAGTGTCTAATAATATAATATTAATGTAGAGTTTATCTTTTTTATATATGAAATTTGAGTTGATAATACCCCCACTTAACATTTTAATTTTATTTTAAATAGGGTATAATGTTTGAGAACACATATTGACTTGTAAATATGTAAAGTGATATTAAAAAAAAGAGGTATATTGTTGAGACAAAGTTTCAATTGTTTTCAATAATTCCATATATGGATAATGTGGGAATTCTTATATAATTATTATGGATTTATGAAATGGAATTTAATTTCATTCTTGGATAATTCTCTACTTAAATATCATGATTTTTGAAGTGATTTTAAGTTACAATACATGTGTCATAGTTGAAAAATTGTTTACTAAAAAAAGAAAAATAATATGTATATTAATTATCATTTATTAGATTAGGATGTTTAATTGATGATGTCCATGAAAAAAATAAAATATGATGGATGAATATAATTATGTTATATGCATGAGAAAACTATTATTTAGGAAGGATTGGTATTAAATATTATTCATAGATTATTTCCATCTATTTGAACATGTCTTATATTAATATCATGTAAAAAACAAGTTAAAGACATGATCCTACTCAACCCCAGACATGTTGGAGGAGAACCTCAACCACATTGGGGAATCATCCCATGTGGTCCACATGTGGGAAAAGAGGTGGGATCATGCATAAGGACCGAAGGAGAATGCACCCACATAGAGCACATGAATGTAGTAGGGGATCCACTGTGTATTTTGGAATAGAGGAGGGAGATCCTTCACTAGATGATTCTAGTGGGGGATCAAGAGTGGATCACAATACTCAATTTTGGGGAGATGAAGGAACACATTGAGTGTTAAATGTCACAAAAACCATGATTTTGGTTAATGTGGTAAGAATGCTATGGGTACTGTTCTAGCATTTAGAAAGATACATACATTTATTTCCCATCAATTATGATTAATATGAGTTGTATGATCACTTCATGTTATCAAATTCTTCATAGTATGGTTGTGTATTCAATATAGAGCCGTTTATTTTCTATTAAAGAGTTTCATAGATCATTCTTGCATCCACTAGACCAAAAAAAGGTCATGAATTTATTAATAAAGGGCACATCAAAATCCTATGATCCATCTGAGTATGTTGCATTTATTTTCAATGATATTGATTAAATTTCATAGATAAATAGAAATACTTGCACTGTGATGATCACATAATGATGTGAAGCCTTTAGATGATGCTAATTCTTGATAATTACATGAGGTACACTCAAGTTAATATATTAATGTAGTTTAAATTTCATGAATATTAATAACATTATAAAATGAATAAAATGGTGTGTATGAGTTTCTAAGACACGTGGAGAATAAACACGGATCCTTCAAGTGTTCAAGATGCATTAATGAAGAGTTGATTGATACTAGGAGGTTATCATCCACGTGATAATTAATAAAAAACATGAGTTTCTTAGGTGTTTGAGATGCATGCTTGCATGAAAAGTGTTTACCCACAAAGGATTCACATTGTTTAAGGAAGAAGGAATCCATAGACTTTGGTAATCTAAATGTGAACCAAATTTAGGTTGTGGTACCAAATTAAATAGGTGACTTTCATGATATGTGATAATTGAATGCATGAATATGGGGTGATCCATATATGTTTTCCAATCCATTTGTGAAGAGTAAGTAAATAACCAAACCATTCAGGTATTTGAAGAAGATTGTATTAAATTATAATACGCATTATTTTTTGGTATTAAAAATGAGTACATATAATACCCAAAACTATTTGGGTGTTAATTTTAAAATAGGAAAATAAATGTGTTTATTTATTAACACATTTAAATGAGGACTAAAATGGATAATTTAAATCATATAATTTATTGATACCCCATGCACTATTTTTTGTGTGTATAAATATGTTCATTTAGATGATGATAAAGATGTGAAACATTGTAATATACTTTTATATCACATTAAATTCTTATATAGAAGTGAGAAAGATTTTGAATCTGAGATTATTTTCAAGAAGAATCAACTTGTATTCCTGATCATTATAAGATTAAGGGGAATTGAGATCACACCAATTCTAGGAGTCTCGAGACAAGTGTTGATAAATTTCTCAAGGGAGAATATGAGAATGACAGATCTAGAAAAATTATATATTATTATCAAAGATCATACTATAGTGGATCAATCCTTCAACAAAGGTTATGTATTATGGTTAGTGTCAGGAGTAGTCTATGTCTTCTAGTTGGAGACAGGAGTAAAATGAGTCTTTGGGTTGGATCTAGAGAAATAAGTATTTTAGTTGGATCCAAAAGAAAAATAATTATCTCAGTTATATCTAGTTCTATAAGTCTTTAAATTGGTCATAAAATCAATATTATACACTTTTTTGATAGCGAGGAATCCATTTTAGGGTGCCTAACAAACATTGCAACTAGTATCACTTTCATTTCCAAACCTTGTAAATTCAATGTGATAACATATCTTGTTTTAATATTATATAATATGTGATATTGTGATATAATATTTAGTGAATTTAGAACCAAAACATGTTTGAGAGGTATTATTTGATAGAAATATAATTCTTAATAAGAAACCACTAATTCACTCTCCCCCACATTGGTTAATCCAACCTAAGGCTATACACTCATATTATTTTTTATAGATATTTTTAACCTTGATTGACTCCTCCATAATTTATTTAAATGGAATCATTTTCACATTTTTTAAATTAGGAAAATTTTTAATTCTTTTACTAATATGAAAACAAAATGTTTTTTTTCACTTAAACAATATGAAAAAAATTTCATTCTATTATGAATACTCAATGATTTGACGATTACTTTTCAAGTTCCCATGAATAATCTCAATGTAAATGTTTCTCAAAATATTTTTAATATATTTAATTTTTAAATATGTCTTTTCAAATCAGAGAGGATAATTTTTTGAAGAATTATTTAATGATATTTTAATGCCAGTTCTCTTTATTAATGAAAACAGTCATTGATATCAATTTTTATTTAAATGGTATATGATCCAAGAATACAATCCTTATAATTTATCTTGATAGTTTATTAATGTGATGAAAATATTTTTATAAAACTCATTCCTTTTCCATAGGTTATACTCTGATGAAATAACAAAATTCATAGAAACCTATTTCTTTTTTGTGGTTTATAATATGGGATTTTCTTTATAAAAACCATTTCCATTCATGGGATTTGATAGTATGAATTATTTATGATCTTAAGGCACAAATGTTTATGATTTTAATAATGTGATGTTTGAGACCTGTATTCCAACCAATGAATTTGGTAAGGAATTCTAATATATGAGGTAAATATGATATATTTGAACATAATTTCATGTTCAAAATTTCATTGGTGGATTCATTTTCATGTCCATATGATTAAGTATAGACCCGAGTTTCTAGTCTATATGATTAAGTGTGGACTTGTATGCCATGTCCATAGTAGGTTTTTTGGACAGAGTTTTAATTTTCATTATTTTGTGAGTGGACCTGTATTTAATGTACCTAAGATAATGCATAGACCCTATACTATTTCCCTATGTTTATGTGAGGGCCTTATTTTATGTCCTTAACTTAATGTGTGGACATGTTTCTATTTATATATATTAACAATGCTATAAACATATGTGTATTCCACAAACTCATGTTTAATGCAATTGTTATGCTCTCATGGGTCATGTATTCGATTCCTTCATGATTAATGTCCTATAAACTACCAATATTTATTCCATGTCTCATGATTTTTGTAATGGTATATGTCCTCCCAATCCATTAATTTTCTAGTTTTTGGTTTTTGGTGAAGTTTAGAGGAGGTTTTAGGAGTTTTCACAGGAGTTAGGGGTGAAAAAAGCTACTGTATCAGTTACACATCATGTATGTAGATTACACAGTGTGAAGCTTGGTTTCGTGGATTGTTATGGGTGATCCCCAACGTGTAATGTTTTGTGGTTTGAAAAATAAAATAAAATAAATAGGAATCACATTTTTCGGTGGAAACCATCTTGGAGCCATTACACAATGTGAAAGGGGATTACACGTCATTTAATACCCCATTGTTGTAACATATTAATTGTTTTTCTAATTTCTCGAGTTGTCAAAACCTATGGATACAATGACTCTCCCTCAAATATAGGTGACTCGGTAACCCCTCTTTGACATTTTGATGATTCCTTCATCAAGGATCGATTCATAGATTGCTTCTTTCGATGCATAATGATCGGTCTTCATTCAAAGGTGTGTTCTTCCTCTATTTTTTATTTATTCTTGTTTCAACCCTTTTTACTCTTGTTGTTCTTTATATGTGATGGAGAATTATTCACCATAGTTCTAAATGAAGTTTCTATTTGATTATTTTGGATGCGATGGTGCCGAAAAATCATCATATGGATGTAGATCTTTTGGGGGAGGTGATCAAAGATCCATTGTGTGGTATTTTCTTATTAAAATAATATTGACACCCTTTTGAAGTAGGATTTACATCATTCCTATTCAATTGTGCATCATGCAAAATGGGTTCACTTTTATTTACCTGTGGATTTTTTTACTGTAGATTAATCAAAGATAATAATTAGCTAAATTAAATTTAAAGGGGTAGAGAGATTCCTTTTCTCATTATTTTAACACTTTGATGTTGATTGTCATATTTTGATTATATAGTCTAAATTCCCCATAAACAATTGTGACCGTTGGTGGATTTTCTTACAATGGGTATGTGTGTTGAGGTTCTTTCTTGATCAAGATTGTTTGGTATCACCAAAAAAATTGAAATTCGTTAAACACGTATATCTAGCTAATGAATGGATGTCGTAAGATCATACAGTTTTGCAATAACCACTAAATTAAACAAGTGGAATTAAATAAGGGATGCCTTATTAAATCCAAAATTGTGTTTTTCCTTGGTACATGTGGTGATGTAATGTGTGTAATTGTTCTGGGTTATGTTTTAGTATGGTTATGGGAACGTTTTTGTGTTATGTGATGGATTGGGAGGCGTAATAGATTCTCATGTTGATGGATTTATTTATTTTGGGGTGGATGAGATGTGTTGTGTAGCATGGCTGAAAACCGTTTGTGTGGTAATGTGTTATGGGATGGAGTTGTGAGGTGGGGTTAGTTCTTTTGGTATGTGACCTGAGTAGTATGACTTTCAAAAAGGATGGTGGTGATTAGTATGGGTGATTTTTTGTTGATAACATAATGAAAGCATCATCCCATATCTAGAGATTGTTATATGATATGTCATGAATGGGTGTTAAATGTGGAGGAAATGTGAATCCGCTTAAACCTATCAAGTCTCTTCACCTTCTCAAGACCATGTTTCCTATTTTGTGTTGTTCTTAGTAGTTTACCAGGTAGTGATGGAATTGATAAATTTTTTATTAATAAAGAATGATTCTGTTTAAATAAATTGGTTAGGAATGTGAATCAGGTTTTGTGGCTTGTTGTGTGGTGTTTTTCATTAGAGGTAGAAACAAAGTTGGAAATATTGTGACTTGGTGGATTGACTGAGAACCCATAGGTTGGGCTTGAGTTTTTGGTATCAGATATATATATATATATATATACTTATATTTTTCCTTATTATTTATATATGAACCACTCCCTAGTTGAGCACTATGTGCTGAACACCCCCATAGTCATGGGGGAGGGTGTTTCCCCAACTTACGGTGAAGGGTACAGATGGATGAGTTCTCACTATTTTATGCTCTATCTTCCAAGATAGATAGGTATGGAACAAGATACTATGATGGAAAATGGTCTGTTAGTGTCTTAGATGGTGGTTATGATGGCCTAGGTGTCTTCAGGCAGAATGTGATGGGCCATGTGTTTTTAGGCAATGTGGTTTGTGCTTTCCTAGGTGTCTTTATGATGATAGGTGACTTCCTTTCATAGGTGCATTTGGGATGATATGTGATGTGTTTTATGACCCATGTGTGTGCATGTGGGATGTGTTGTGAGGCCCAGGTGTGTGCAAGTGGGTTCTGATTTGGTATACAAAAGGGATGGGAGTGCTGGGATGTATGAAATTGGGCAAGAGTGGCATGCCAGTTGGAAAGTGGTGCAGGTTACCCTATAATTGATATGCATTATATTACATTACTTGATATCCATTTTTTGGTGAGCATGCCTTGGTGATATTGGGATGGTTCTTATACTTGTTAAGTGCTATTCAGTTTTGCTGTTTTCTTATAGGGGCATTAGTATGCTTATTTAACATGTTCACAAGAAACTTCAGTTTTCCTTCTGAGTATACTTTTATTCTCACCCTATGCATATAAACTATTTTTAGTATTCTAGTAGGATTTCATAGACCTTTCTAGACCCTACTAGCTTGGATCTTGATAGTTGTTGTGCCATTTTCTAGCATTACTTTTCTGTATTTATTTTTCTTTAGATTTTACATTGTATTTGTGACATTTATACTCTATGCATGAATGTGGGATGTTTTTCGACTTTATTTTACACAGACAAACACAAACACACACATATATATCTTAGAGTTATTTTGGGTATGAACAATCTTATATCCCAATCTTATTTCCTATCAAAGGTAATGCCTCCCATTTTATGATATTTGTATAACCTTGGTGATAGTATCCAACCCAGGGCCTATTGGAGGAGAGAATTTATGGTCATTATCTCCCTTCCTTTATTTCCATCCCAGGAGGGGAATCTTTAGAGGGAGGGGGTTATGATAGAATGGTATCAAAGCTAATGGTTGAGAGATAGGTTAGAGTTTATAGTTAGGTATAGTGAGGATTGTATGGGTTTGTGGGGAAATAGTGTTATAAGATCTTGGTTAATGACATAGGCTAGGGATGACTGGCTATGAAATGATATTTTAGCCCCCCCATGATCCGATGTAAGGAATCTGAGCCTACCGAATGACTATGTGAGGCTACACCATTTATAGGGTAGAGACCCTAATAAAGGTACATAAATCATAATGACTTGTGTTTTTGTTTGAATTTGGTTGTTTTGGGAAAGATGAAAGGAATAAAAAAATGAGTTAAATGAGTTAAAGTGAATCCAAAATGAAAATTCCACACTACTCAGGCTTAGGAAATCCTTTTTTTCAATATGGATCTTAGTCATCTTCCATGTGTGGATTGGGTAGTTGAGTTGTAGTAGGCTGATGTGGTTGATCAACATAGGGTTGATTCAATTTAAGAGGATGTCCAGTGAAAGAATACATTGTGTGATTTCCAACAGTAGGATTTTGAGAAGTATGAGGGAGGTGTTTCAGACATGGAGAAAGAGAGCTAGATCGAGGAGCTTTAGATCAAATTTAGTTTGATATGGGACCTAACAAAGTACTATGTTCCTTTGGCAGTCAGTCATATGTGAGGAGATTCATGTTAGTGGTGGATGCTGTATCTGTGGGAGAGGATGGATACAAATTTTTGTTGGGATGACATCATAAAAGAGTTCCAACCAATGTTCCTTTTGTCGACCATAGAGGCTATGAAGATATAGGATCTACTCTCCTTTTAAAAGGGGAGTATGTTAGTTCAAGGTCTAGGGATCAAGTTCAAGGACCTCCTTTGTTTTTCCCCTGATCTCTTTCTGGATGGGAAGCCTCATGCGAGACATCTTGAGGAGGCACTATGTCCTTCTATCTAGTATGTGTTTACCCCTTTTACATTGGAAACAAAAATGGAGGCTTAGAAGAAGGAATAGGTGATCGAGAGGATGAACTCACGAGGTGGTATACTGCGAGAGGGGAACCAGTAGAGTTCTTTGATGGTCATGGTTAACAGCACAAGGTCTCAAGTTCAAGGACCCTTGAGCTTTCAACATGTAGGGAGTTAACCTCAATAGATTCATTTCTGGCCTTATGGTGCCCATGGTTCCCATGATTTTCTTATAGGATTTGGGCCAATGTGTTTCTTCTATGGAGTTCATTTTCATCTTCCAAACTAGTGTCCATCAGCTATTTGAGATCAGTATATTGGAGGTGGACAACTATAGTTCCATCCTCATTAGCAGTTTCTAGTAAGAACATTTCAATAGAAGGGAAACAAAGATCATGCTCTTTCAAGGGGAGATGGAGCAGGTAGAGTCCGACCCTAGGAAATTCATTTTCCTCAGTGTCCTTGGCCCGAGAGCAGTCATGGAGGTGGTTGACATCATAGAGGTAGAAGAGTTGGGCATGGCCAATTTCACGCATTGGAGGTAGCTGTTTCAGAGGGTCCTGATATCATCACTGGTAGGATCAATTTGTTTAGTACTTTTTTTCCTTGTTTGATTCAATATATTCACACTCCTTTGTTTCACTCGCTCTAGCCCATTCTCTAGGACTAGACGTATAGAGGCTTCTCATGCGCTTGGTGTTGAGTACACTAGTCAGAGGATAGACCAACTTGTTTGATGGTGTTGGGGGTGTATAATAATGATTGGAATACATCAGTTAGTTGGGATATACTCTTACAATAGATTTATCCATACGATGTCATCCTTGGAATCTAATGGTTGTATTTCATACGTGTTGTTATGAACTACTTCTGGAGGATAGTCATGTTCTCAAATGTGGATGGTCAATGTGTGGTTTTCATTGGAGAGTGAGGTTGTCCAGTGGGTTGTCTTCATGTGAAGCCCCTTCTTTTTTTATTTGATGAGATATTAGTGGAATCAATGGATGAAGAAATGGTAAAGGTTCCCAAAGAATGCCTTCAGATGAAGGTATGTGCACTTTTATTTTTTAGTAATTCCATTCAGTGTTACAAATGCACCAGTTGTGTTTTTGGGACTTATAAAATATGCGTTCCATGAGTTCCTAGATCGTTTCATCATCATATTCATCGATGATGTCTTGATCCACTTGAAGTCAGAGGATGATTATACCGAGCACCTCATAACTGTCTTTCATGCTCTTCAATGCCACGAGATCTATGGAAAACTGTCCATGTGTAATTTTTTGGATGCAAGAGGTACATTTCCTTGGGAATGTGGTGTCTCAACAGGGTGTGGAATTATACCCATTGAAGGTTGAAGTAGTTGTTTCTTGGGTAGTACCCAAGAATGTGGAAGAGGTTCAATGCTGCCTTAATCTCATAGGCTATTATTATAGGTTTATACCTGATTTCTCTCAAGTTGCAGCCCTATTGACAGCTTTGACTAGAAAAGACCAAGATTTTTTGTCGAGTGGTCAGTGCCAGGAAACATTCAATCACCTGATTGGGAAGTTGGTTAGTGATATAATGCTCTTGTTTCTCAAGTGAGGAGTAATGTTTGTGGTGTTCTATGATGCTTCCCATATGGTTTTAGTGTTCTTCTTGATGCATCAGAAGGTAGTGATAACTTATGGGTTTAGGAAGTTATGTCCCCATAAGAGTAACTATTACAACCATGATCTGGAGCTAGAATTGATCTTGATTTCACTAAAGTTGTGGTGAAATTATCTCATTAAGGATCACTTTGTGGTCTTCACAGATCACAAGAGTTTGAGTTATATCTTTTCCCAATGAGATTTGAACTTGAGAGAGTGAAGGTGGATAGAGTTTCTTTAAGACTATAATTTTAAGATCTCATACACCTTAGAAAAGAGAAATTTCATGGTGAATGCTTTCAGAAAAATTTTATAGAATGAGGGTGTTTGGGAGTTTGCGGATGCTTGGAGAGTGATAGAGGAGTTGGAAGCCTTTCACATGGATGAATGAGTGGATAGTGGTAGAGTTTGTTTTTCTAGATGATAGTAAAATAATATCTGATGTAGTTGGAGGAAGAGTATCAATGGGAAGACTCAGAGGCATAAGTGTCTCAGGATCGTGTTGGCCATGGTGATGCTCCGAAGGGATGTTCTAAGGATGTTTAGAATCAGATGTTGTTATGTGGGAGGTTGTTCTTTCCAGTTGCGATGTGCGAGGGAGTCCTTTGTCAATTTTATAACATACCTTTAGCAGTACAAACATGAATTTCAAAGAAGTATTGTGGCTTAAGGATAGAGTTTTTTTATCCTAGGATGATGTGGGAAGTAGCATAGTTTGTTAAAAAATGCTTGGTCTTATAGAAGGTAAAGGTCGTGCACCGTGTTCCTGGTGGTTTATTGGAGACCTTGGATGTTGCAGAGTATAAGTGGGATAAAATATTAATAGATTTCATTATAGGTTTACCCAGATATTAGGGAGTTTAGGATGCTATCGAAGTAATAGTGGATTGGCTGAGGATATCAACTCACTTCTTAGTGATCAAGGAGCCGGGCACAATGGATGCCTTGAAAAAGTGGTATGTGGATGAGGTGGTGATGCTACATAGAGTATTAAGGTCCATTTCCTCGAATCGGGACACACATTTTACCTTGAGATTATAGAGGGTATTACAATATGATTTTGACACCTAGTTATCCCTCCGCGACAACTAGGGTTTCACCTTTGTCCTTTCTTCCCCTTCCCCCTCCGGCATGAATCAGTCTTGTGTAGGCTTCCTCTAGATCTCATCACCATGTTGCGGCCTCTGGACTCCAGATCGTCTTGGTGTGATGCAGCGTGGTCGGTTTTCTCTGGATCATCTCGGCGTGACACGACGACGATAGCGCGACACGATGGAGTTTCGACGAGGATTGACGGTGTCTTCAGCTTCGGTGAAGATTTGGAACTCTGGATTCATCTCGATTCGGAGTGTTGGCGACGCAGCATGAAGATCGTATTGACAGGGCTCGGTCCGTGTCGATAAATTGGGATTCCGTTCGGTCTGGAGTGACCAGTAACTGCCTCTGGTGTGCTTCCGATGATTGTCTGCACTGGATCTTGAGAGTCCTAGAGGGGGGGGGGGGTCAAGGTCTCCAGATTTTCTTGAGAATTTTTTGCAGGTTTGAAGGTTTGGTGTTTCTAATTTGGTTTGGTTGGCTGTGAGGTTTTTTGATTTTCTGGTTGTTCTAGTTGTCTATGTTGAATTTGGGGTTGCACACTATTTTTTTGGTGATGGTTCTTGGCTTCCGGCATGTGGGAAATCTTGATGCTGGTTTGAATGGTTTGACGTGTGGCTAAGTCTTATAATGGTTTGATTTGGTAAATCTGTTGGAATGGAGATTCAACTGGACTTACTCATGGATTAGGCCTCACATGAGGTTTCAGAGCTCGCTGTTCATCATTGCAGTTCTTTATGGATTTGGATGTTTGAGAGGGTATGGCGTCAACCATCGGATCATGCCTATGCTTTGACACAGGACACTTGCTAGTCGTTATGCCATGTAACGATGGAGAGATTTACCATGATCTTATGGGGGAGGGGTGCTCCATGTTGTTTGTTTTGTTTGTCTCTCTTGACCTTTAGGTGTGAGTTGTTTTATGTCCATGATGTCTATTTGGGTTCTCCCCGTCTTCCCTCAAAACGAGGCATATAATAAAAAATTTGAAGGCCTTATTGTTGTTGGATAGAGAGAACATGTTGCGAGCATGTGTCTTGGACTTTCGTGGATCTTGGGTGTGACACCTTCCCTTGGTAGAGTTTTATTATAATAATATCTGTCACTCTTCCATTGACATGGATCCATTTGAATCTTTCTATGGAAGACTGTTTCATTCACTATTGTGCTGGACAAAGGTTGGGGAGACAACCATTATTGGTCCTGATGTTGTGCAGAAAATGACAAGAAGGTTCAGCTTGTTCACAATAAGATGAAAGTAGCGTAGTATAAGAAGAAGTGTTATAGAGATCATAGGAGGATGCCCTTAGAGTTCAAGGTTTAGAACCTTATGTTCTTAAGAATTTCCCCTAAAAATGGGTAGCATAGGTTTTGTAGAGGGAGTAAGCTTTCTTCTAGGTTTTTAGACACATTGAGATATTTGGGCGAGTTGGAAAGGTGGAGTACCAGTTAGCATTGCCACCATGGTTGGAGAGAATCTATGATGTCTTCCATGTATCTCAACTCCATCGGTATCTTCATGATGAATCCCATGTCTTTGAATAGGGAGCGTTGGATATGGAGGATTACACTATATTCATGGAGATGCTAGTAGAGATCTAGTATCATTAAGAGAATGTGGTTCGTGGATGAACCATTTATTTGGTTCATGTGTAATGGAGGAATAGTGGTCAAAAGGAGAGTACATGGGAGTGAGAAATTCATATTCATTCCTAGTACCTAGAGTTTTTTTGAATTCTTTTCCCTATTTTTCTTTGAAATGTGATGTTTGAACATTTTTGTTTTATGAGATGAGTTGTTTTTATTTCTTTATGATTGTGTGTGGTGTAATGTGTGATAAAGTCCAGACTTGTGGAAATGGGAGGACCTTATTCCTAATTGATATGCATTAATTTAAATTTTATTAAAAATATGTAGGCAAGTTAGTGTCTCATATAGTAGATAATATCTTGACTTAGAGGATGGAATTCCATAATTCTTGTGTTCAGGATAGTGTAGTTCGTTGGCCGTAGTGGTTCTCGGTTTTGGATGTGTAGAGGTTGAGGCGGTTACAAGGTGGTTGTGTGGAAGTATGGTTATGTGAGGAGAAGAGGCGTATGGTTGTGGTGATGAGGTTTTGTACTGTGTTTGTGGTTGTTTGGGTTGGCATGTTTGGATGGTGGTACTGCTTGAGGAGTGGTGAGACTCTTGAGTGGTATCTCACAGGGCGGTTGTTCGGACCCCATTTTCCATTCAGGATTGGTTTTAGATTCGTGAGGATGATAATCATTTAATAGGTATCTTATGTAATGGTTTGTGTCCTCAAAATCTATTAATTTTCCTTTTTTTGGTCATTACAGATGTTCAGAGGAGGTTCCAGGAGTTTTCACATGAGTTAGGGTGCAACAATGTTGCTATAGGGGTTACATGTCGTTTAAGTAGATTACACAGTGTGAATCTTGGTTTCATAGCTTATTCTGGGAGGTCCACAACATGTATTGTTTCGGGGTTTGAAAAATAAAATAAAATGAATATGGGTCATGTTTTTTTGGGAAAAACTAGCCTTGAGGCAATACATTATGTGAAAGGGGATTACACATCGTGTAATACCTCGCTGCTGTAACATTATTAGTGTTTTTCCAATTGCTCAAGTTTTCAAAACCTATAACTATGGAGACTCTCCCTCAAATCTAGGTGACCAGGAGATGCCTCTTTGGTATTTTGAGTATTCCTTTGTCAATGATCGATTCCAATCTTCTCTCCTTCAATCAGTAGCGATCCGTCTTCGATCTAAGGTGTGTTCTTCCTCTATTTTTTCAGTTTCTTCCAGTTTGATCTATTTTTCCTCCCATTCTTCTTTCCACTTTATGGAGAATGGCCCCCCCATGGTTCTAGATGGATTTTTTATTCAATTTTTATTGATACGATGGTGTTGTCACATCCTCAGATGGATGCAGATCTTTCGGGGGAGGTGATCGGAGATCCATTTCATGGTCTATTCTCTTTTGAAGAACGTTGACATCCTTTTGAAGTAAGATTTCCATCATTTATCTTCAATTGTGAATCATGAGGGATGGGTTCCCAATTGTTTACCTATAGATTTTGGTTGTTCCAGATTAATGAAAGATAATAATTGGCTAAATGAAATTTAAAAGGGTATAAAGATTCATCACCATATGCTTTTATAGCTTTGATGTTGATTGTTATATTATGATTATATGGGCTAAAAGGCTCATCGAATATTTTTTCCATTGGTGGGTTTGCTTGTGCGGGGTGTGTGTGTGGTGGTTGTTTCTTGATCAAGATTGTTTGTTATCACAAAAAATGGAAATTTTTTAACCACGTATATTCAACTAATGATTGAATTCCATAAGATCATATAGTTCTGTGATAACCACTAAATTAAATAAGTGGAATTAAATAATGGATTCCTGATTAAATATGGAATTGTGTTTAGCCTTGGTTTATGTGGTGATGTGATGTGTGGAATTGTTTTGGTCTATGATGTAGTATGGTTGTGAGAATAGTTGTGTGTTGTGTGATGGATTGGGAGGTGTAAAGGAATCTAATGCTGATAGATAGATTGATTACGGGGTAGATGAGAAGTGTTTTGTAGGAGGGATATAGACTAGTTGTGTGGTAATGTGTTAATAGATGGATTTTTGAGCTAGGGGTTGGTTCTATTGGTATGTGACCTAAGTAGGCTGACTTTGAATAAGGATGATGATTATTGGTATTAGTTATTTTCAATTGATAACACAATGAAATCTTCACCCCATATCTAGAGATTGATATATGATATCTCAAGAATGGGTGTTAAATGGGGAGGAAATGTGAAGCCACCTTAATCTATTAGGGATATTCAACTTCTTAAAACTATTTCCCCATTATGTGTTGTTCATAGTAGTTTCTCACGAAATGATGGAATTGATAAATTAATTATTTAATAAATAATGAATCTAGTTAAATTAATTGGCTGGGAATGTGAATCGGGTTTCTTGGCTTGTTTTGTGTTGTTTTGCATTAGAGTTACCAATAAAGGTGTAAGTGTTGTGACTTTGTGGTATGGGTGAGAAACCATAGGTTGGGATTGAATATTTGGTATCAGATATGTATCTACATGTATTTTTACTTATTATTTATATATGCACCCCACCCTTGTTTATCACTGTGTTCTGAACACCCCCATCATCATAGGGTAGGGTGTTTTTTCCAACATTCTATGAGGGATACAAATGGATGGGTACCCTCTCTTTTATGCTCTCTTTTCCTGGGGAGGTAGCTATGGAATAGGCTGCAATGGATAGAGGTCAATTAGTGTCTTAGATGGTGGTTTTTATGACCTAAGTGTCTTTGGGTGGGATGTGATGGACCATGTGTTTTTAGGAAGGTTGTTTGTAATTTCCTAGGTGTTTTCAGGATGAGAGGTGACTTGATTTACCAAGTGACTTCGAGATAAGATGTGATGTGTTTTCTGACCTAGGTGGTTATGGGAAGGTTGTGTTGTTAATCCTAGGTGTGTGTGGGTGGGTTGTGATGTGGTTTGTGGCCTAGGTGTGTGCATGCAGGATGTTTTGTGGGGACTAGGTGTGTGTGGGTGGGTTATGATGTGGTATACAAAAAGGATGGGAGCACCATGATGTACGAAAATTGGAAAGAGTGGAATACCAGAGATAAAGTGGTGTGGGGTACCCTATCATAAATTTGAATTATATTACATTACTTCATTTTTTTATTTGTTGAGCATGCCTTGGTGAGATTGGGATGGTTAGTATACTTGTTAAGTGTTGTTGGGTCCTGCTATTTTCTCACAAAGAAATTAGTATGATTTTTTCACATGTGCATGAGAGACTTTGGTTTAACTATTGAGTATACATGTATGCTTACCCTATGTATATAAAACTATTTTAAGGTTTCTAGGAGGATACCAAAGACCACACTAGACACTAATAGCTCAGATCATGACAATTTCTGTGTCAGTTCTTATCTTTAATTTGGGGTATTTCTTTTACTTTGGAGTTTTCATTGTATATGTGAAAGTTCTACTCGATTGATGAATGTGGGATAATTTTTCGTTTTTGAATATATATATATATATATATATTTTGGAGTCATTTTGGGGATTTACCATATTATCTCATGATATTATTTCATATAAAGAGTAATGCCTCCCATTTTGTGAGATTTGTATACCCTTGGTGCTAGTCTCCAAACCGGGGCCTACTGGAGGCAGGAATTGGGGTCATTATCTAAATTCCAATTATTTACAGCCCAGGAGGGGCATCTTTGGAGGGAGGGGTCATGAAAATTGTGATATATGATATACATGGTCAGAATTAAATTGTTATCATCATGTTATGAAACCCTAATTATCATTTTATACTCAAGTGATTTGTAATTTATACCATTTTACCCTTAATATGATTCTGAGCTCAACCTTTATGTTTTTTCATTTTTACCAAGGATATGAAGAATGGATTTTGGGATGATATGTCTAAGATGGGTTCATGTTAGGAAGAACATAATACGATACTCTTTTAAACTAGTTGTTTTGTGTCCATGTTTCTAGATCCCTTATTCCTATACAATTTTATCCTTGATATTTATGTTATTTAATGAATATACATATTAAAAGATGAAATATCTATAGAAGAAAAGTATCGATCATTATAGATGGTGTGAGAGAAAGGTTTAGTTATCCACTTGAAATCAGGATGAGAAAACTTTAGAACGAACACTTGAGATAGTTCTAATTACATGATAACATTTTTTGGTTTTGGTAATGACCATGGATAACCTTTTTTAAACATACAATTCCATATATTGAAAAGAATGTTTCATTATTTAGACATATAATAAATGTTATTTTTTACTTATTTGGTTCTCTACTATGATTATATTTTCTCATACATTTTTTTGTTTTAATTAGTAGTTTGAACCCAAAGGAATCATGTGAATAATAAATGTGACCATAAATGTAATGACTATCCTCATGTAAAACCAAAAGGTATAAGAGTTGGGATACACTATATTATAACTATGATAACTCAATACTCTAAATATATTAGCGGTAAAACAAATCATTTAAAATATCTAAATTCACTAAGCAGTTATCAAAATTTCATTGACTATTTTATATGGAAATATCCACCCTTTTATGGGTATTCTGATATACCTATTGCAGTGAAATAAAGTAATGATAAGGAAAATATATTTTTCATTCAGTAGTTCTTGGACCATGAATATTTTGTCTTAGCTATTTTTCATTTGTAATGAAAATAATGTCAATATTTAAATCTTATTTTGAAAATGATGAATTAGGAGGAAATTGACTCCATATAATGGGGTTGAATTATGGTAATATTTTTTTTAATTACTTACCTAATATTCTACATAAAAAATAAATAAAAAATTTCATGAGCTTATGTAGATGGATTATTAATACATTGGTACCCATGATGAAAATTTTACAAGACCTGAAAGGTATTATTCTAGTTTAATTATCATCCTTGAAATAAAAATTGATGTGTTCATTAGGGGTTTTAAACCAAGTCTTTGGAAGATATTTTCCATATGGGACTTTGGATTATTTGAAAAAACTTTTTTATGTGCAATAATAGTGGAAATTAATACTAGAAACCATCATGGTTAAGGTGAGAAGAAAAGGAATATTGATCTTATAGGAAGCTCAAATAGTTTTTTCACATTTAGGGAAGAAAAGTTTTCAACCTTTTTCCGTCCAAAAATATTAGAATGAATACTTTGGTGAATGTATGAAATGAAAAAAGAAAATGTCTCTTGTGTGAGAAGCTTGACCATTGAGAAAATTAATATTGATGTGATGTGAAAATGATTGTCCCGGAAATTAAATGAGAGAGAGAACAACATAATACAACACTCACACATTAGTTAAATAAATGTGAAGGTATTTGGTATTATACAAATCAAAGAAATAATCTAGGTCTTATTAAAGATAATAGGCCACTATAACCTTTGAAGTCAAAACACAGAGGGAAATAATGTGCAATGATAACATATAAAGAGAATCATGATAGTTTGGGAACACATATCTTCCAAAAATAAATTTTGGATTCTATTTTTATTTATTTTATGAATAATTCCAATTAAATTCTTATACTCTAGTGAAAATTGATGTGATTTTAGGAATTGATTATCTATCCCCACATATAATCTATACAAATTTATGGAATAATGGATCCACATTTGATATTTTGAATCAACCTATGATTTTACATCTATTCAAAATTGAACCCAAACCACCAATAGAAATATTTTTTGGCAAAGATAAGATATTATTTAATTAATAGGTGGTGATTTTAATCTTTGAATCATATATGATTTTATTATTTCTTTAATTTGGGAAGTGATTAGTATATATTATCAAGCTATGAGACTTTTTGTGTGAGACATTATAAGTGATTAAAATTAATCTTTAATAGATCATGGGAGGAAATGAGATCTAATCATATTTGTTATTTCATCATGGTTTGACACATTTTTTAAGATTTCTATGGTAAACTATTTATAGAACTCATTATGTTGAAATTTTTATGTTGTTGTTTGTTGTTAATATATGATTTAGCATATTGGATAACATGTACAAGTCATTTTGTTTTTTATATATACAATGTCAAAGGGAATGAATTTTCATTATTTTATGGATATTATGATTCATTAAAATTAAATTTTAGTGCTTCAGGAATAAAAAATCATCATCAATATTCATTTTATAGAGTTATATAAAATTTTGAAATTGATTAATGAAGATTCAAACAATAAAATTGTGCTTATGTATATAGAATGAAATAAATTAGGTATATTTATCATATTCTCAATTATTATAGTAAGGTATCTGTCAACAATAATAAAAGGATTTATAAATAAAATTTAATACCTTTACATTCATTTCTAATGAATCGATGATCTTTTTAGCTATTATAGATTTATGGTTTTTAGTTTTTAACTATCTCATGAACATGTTCTCTATGTCTCATTATTATTCCTTGAGTGTTAGTTTTCTATTATGAGTCCATATTTTTTCATTACACTAATATACTAATATTCCAAAACCTAGATGGCCTTATTCTTTCCATACCATTTTTTTAGATATCCTTTATTGACCTTCTTTTATAATGTTGGTTTCCACACATAAAATTCAAATATAAATCCATTGATTACTGATCACATGTTCAAATTAATAGTATGTCATTTTTTAATTTGGGGAATGTAATATCCTGATATTTTATAAGAATAATAATCTTTTTTTAGAATATACGGAAAACAAAAGTGAACATAAATGAACCATAAAGTATTATTATTTAAAAATGAACATTATAAACTAGTTGAAAAATTGTAATATATAAATATGAATGAATAAAATATTAGATATATAAAAATATCATAATAAATATAAATATATTGATTATTTATTAGGAAATAAACATTCAAATTTTAGCAATGTTATATTATGCTTAAAAATAGATTCGTTTATTTCTTTTTCTGAGAAAATATTATATTATATTTTTGACACTTTAAAAAAATAATAAAAATAATATTATTTTTGAAATCATCGTATTAAAATTATTTTAGGTTTAATTTTTTGGATTTTTAATAAAATATTGATTTGCAAGTGAATATAGAAAAATATTGATTCTTATTGAAAATTGTTTATTATTTTAATCATATACAATGTTACTTTCTGTTTAAAAATTTATTTGAAGTAAAATTTTTTCTATTTTATTTTATATAATATTATTATGTTAATTGGAATAAATTTTATGTTTTAATTTGGAATAAATCATTTTTGAACAAAAAATCATTTTACTAAAAAATTGTTTTTTGTGCACAATAAGTTATTATATTAATGAATTAAATTGATCAATATTTTTTAATGATATTAATGAAATTTATATATTATATTTCCAATTAAGTTTTTTAACTTTAATTTTATATTTTTCTTTGCACCGAATAAGAATAATCCTAGTATTATTCTTAAAAAATCATTTTTATAAAAAATAGTTTTCGTCTCATGTTGTATGATTATTTTAAAAATAAATTATAAAACTTATTGAAAATAAATATGATAAATTATATTATATATTTGGAACAATGATTATTAATTTTTTTAATTAGGTCAGTTTTATTTTCTTTCAATAAGAATACTAATCGTAGTAAAATTTATTATCTCATTAATGGATTAATTAGGTTTATCTTGTTGCTAAATAGGGTATATTGACATCATGTTTCATCCAAATTATTAATGGATGGTGAAAATCACACAATTATTACCATAGGGTAGAAATTTTCTTGTTTAGTGGAAACCTATCTTTAAAAATGACATATATAATTTTTTATGTGAAAACATATATAGAAAGTCATACTCAGATTTTCAATCATCACTTATATAACCACATATGAAAACAAATAAAGTTTTGAGTGAAGATTAATTTATATTATGAGATTAATGAAATTATTTTCATGATCTAAAATTATTTATAATTTATGTAAATTATATAATTACCATAAATTCTTATACAATCCCAATGCAATATTTTTTAAATAGTAGTAAAATAAAATAAATGATCTTAAAAATTATATAATTAACATAATCAATTAAATTTATAGTTTTGGATTAATTTTATATTTATATAAAATAAAATAGTAATTTTTAGGATAAAAATTTAATTCCAACATCTTATTTATGTCGTTTAATTCAAATTTCAAAAATATTGTTAAAATTGAGATTAATGATTTTTATCAAAATTATATTTTATTAAATTAATTAAAAATCATAGATATCATTGATTATGAAAAGGTGGATAATATAAGGTATAAAATATGAACCCTTGTCCATTTATAATCTATTTTTCACCATATATGTATTATTATGACCTTTTGAGAGGGAAAAATACATTACCATATTAAATGATAAAATAAGTTATTTAAGGGCTCAAACCAAATGATAAGGACTAAAATAGAACATAAAATTATAAATTTTTTTGGATGATGTTATTTCAACCAAATTAATCATTATATTCTAATTACCAGCCTTTTTTATTAGTTTGTACTAGATAATGCTATTATTATATTATAATATTTGAAGAACTTCCAAAACATCCCTCACCTAAATTATAATAGGGATCATCTCCATTATACTCATCACACCACATTGATAATTATATATGAACCATAACGTAAAAAAATTCCTTCTCAGCTTCCTTAACCACATTTTAGATGTGTTGGTTATCCCAAAACAACAACCATAGGGTCCTGAAGAGATTATCTAACAGATTTGTTTCAAAGAATTTGTAACCACCCAAATTGATAACATTCTTTTCAATTATTATTTTAAATCCTATAATTATTTTATATTATTAGAAAAAATAATAATTATAGTTTCATTATTATACTTAAATGTCATTTTGATTGTGAAATCACTATTATTCACTATATTTTTTATCAAATGGGATGTAAAAGTATCATTTCTCTGAATGTATGACTTGCAATCTCAATAAACGATATATTTCATTTTTCTACCTATACATTCAAGGATGGATATAAACAAGTATATAATGAATATATATTATATTTATATTATTATTAAAAATATTATAATCATGGAAACATGATCAAATTACACGGGCCAAAAAAATTGAAAAAAAAAACATATTAGAAAAACGAAGTATATATCACCCAAAATAGTAATTTTAATAAAGAATTATAAATTAATAGGAGGTGAATGGTGATTAATAAATAATATATGGTTTGATTTACAATATATATTTTTAGTATATTTATAATAAATCTATATTTATTATATGGGTGTTTGAAATGCATATAAAGGAATTCAGACTTGACGTACGGTATTTTTGGTCTGATTTTTTATCTTTATGAGACAAATTCCATATTCACCACTTGATTATTTTTCATTGGTGTATATACATCCAATGAATTTATTTTATTAATATTTATTTGAAATTTATGTTTATTTGTATATAAATATTAAGCTCTTTCCCTCATGGTGATTAAAATTCAAAAGTTACAACCACGTTAATTATTTTTTGTTACAATATCATTGTTATTGTGATAGATTATGATTATATTTACAATTATTAAATTATATATTATATATCTCATGAAACTAATTATTTTTCTTCCCTACTAATTATTTCATGAAAATAAATTTTTTCCATTAATTTTCATTACCATAAGTACTCATGAGAAAAAAAAAAGTACAGAAAATAGAATTAATTAATTTATTTGGTATGCATATTCATGTTTTCTAAAAATATTTAAAATATAATTTTTAATATTAGGAAATTAATTTATAAAGTAAATATTTACCATGTTTTAATTCTTAAAAAATGGTTTAAAAGGAATCATTATATCATTTTTTCATCGAGGTACTTTTAGAGTTTTTTTACAAAAGTGAAAAAATGTTTTCTTTTATCTTATACAACATGAAAATGAAATTCATACAATAATAATTACTCAATGAATTAAATAATATATTACATGGTTCCTATTTATTTTTAATGAAAATTATTTTAATAAATTTTTTGAATTTTAATTATTTTAATTTAATTATTTGAAAATGGAAATAACATTTTCCTTAAGAAATTTTTAATGATATTATATTAGTATTTATATTCATCAAAGAAAAAAACCATTTTTATCAGCAATAATTAACCAGAGATATGATCTAAGGATAAAATCATTATTCTTTCTTTTAATGGTTTATGTTTATGCTGATAATATGTTTATGAAAACTGTTCATTCTCCATGGGTTTTATTTTGATGAAATTATTATACATTCATGAAACCTGTTTTTTTCAATGGTAATGTTATGATGAGATGTTTATAAAATCCATTTCATTTCATGGGTTCTGATATGATGAATTTTTATGATCTTTTGGAACACATATGTATGATTTTCATTATGTGATGGGTGGGACCAATATCTCCCTCTATTTTGTTGGGTAAATATGGATCACTCACGAGACATATATAATATGCATGAAGCATATTTATTGTTTAAAATTTCATGTATTGAACTGGTTTTAATGTACATAATATTAACAATGGACTGAACGTTCATGTCCATAAGATTATGTGTGGACCTATATTTCAGGTCTATTAAATTACACATCTACTTGGTTTTCATATACATAAATTTACTAATGAACAAGGATTTCATAACTATAAGATTATTTCTGGACCTAGTTCCATGTATATATTTATATCAGGGACTGATATCATCTCCTTAAATGGATGATTTAACCTATATCAATTTATTCATGTTCAAAAATTTATAATATTTTTTGTTTTCTAAAAACTCACATCTTGTTCTAATATTATTCTCTCATTGATCATGTTCCTTTATTCCTTTATGATTGTTATCTTATAAAATAACAATATTTATGATGTGAAACAATATTATTATGTATGATTTTAGGCTATTAATTTAATATGTTATGATCACATTATCATACCATTATTCTCATGTTATACTCATGTGATCAACATCATCTCCCACGTTTACCCGTACTGATCATTTGAGCTCATCCTCATTATTTTTTATTATCCCCAATTTATGATGAATGAGTTTAGAGGTTTCATGTCTATGAAGGGTACTTGTTATGAAGAAAGTAATGAGATACTTTAATAAACTAGTTGTTTATGATTCATCTTTTCCAAATCCACTAGACATATACGATTATATCATGGATAATTAAATTATATAATGAACATTTGTAAACTCATCGTCTTAAGCATTACATATTATATTTATTATGAACTATAATTTAAATTATTACAATTCCAAGGATATTTTTGGTTAAGTATTTTATATAATTTGAAAAAACTCATACATATTAACACATATATTATAGGATGACACTTATAATCATTATCCATTTCCCCACCGAACAAATAATTTTTAAAATAAAACATTTTTTCATTTCATGAAAAATATTCACAATTTTCTTATCAACCTCATCCTTGTAACTAATATCCAATAAACCATGTGAAAAATATTTTTAAAAACATGACATGATCACAAAAAAATTATTTAAGGGAAATAAAATAAATAAGAATGATAGTCCAGTGAAAACCAATAAAATTATTTTCTTAAAAACATAAATTTGTACTCTGAAAAATAAATCATATTTTCAAAAATATCATTATCCTATATTTTAAAAATCGAATTATTTCGTTAAAAACACATTAGAATGAATATAAAATTTATGTAGTTATCTTGGGAAGTAATTTTACCTTAAATATTACAAAAGGAATAACCAATATGGTCAAAATACATCTCTGTATTACCCAATCCATTAGAGGTTATAACATAACCACATGTCCTTTTTTTATCATGGAACCTCCCATCATTGGTTTATAATGTCACCACCCATGATTTTTTTATCATGGAACAACCAATATTTTTTATCATATAACCAACCATAATCATAAAAAACTTTCAATAGAAATATCATGATCATAAAACTTAAATTATTTCATTATAACAATATTCTTATGGAAAATAGCCTTTTTATTTTGAAAAGACATATTTTTATAAAAAACTGCACACATATAAAGGAAATAATTGAATTTGAAAATAACATGAAAACTTTTAAAGGAATATTTAAACCATTAATGTTTCATAATGGATGTAAATTATTCTCATGTTGTTGAATTAAATTTTTTTTTTGAATTTTTTAAAAAACATGAAAGGGGAACTTTAGAATAGGATTTCAAAAGGAAATTCCCTTTACATGAGTCTGAACCATCACAAAAATTATTTATCATCTTGAATAATAAATATATATTAATTTATAAATTCCTAATAACCCTTTTCAAGTTAATTATTACTTTATTTTATTTAATACCATGTTATATACAATTAATCAAATAATTAAGTTCACATTAGATATTTTGTTAATATTCAGCTAATAAGCCCAAAATTTATTAGGTATGATTACTATACTAAAATATGTCATTACACCACCATATAAAAAAAATTAATGGAATAATTGAAAATTTTATACATTAATTATAATTTTAAATACATCCATTAAATATAATAATTAAGAATGAACTATGATATAATCACAGAGATGGTTGGTCGTACATACGCATAAGTAACATTTCTATTTTTCAACTATCATTTGGAAAAAAATGTAAGTATTATTTTATCATTCCAGAATGATCATAATATATTTTATATCATATTAATAATTTTTTTATACTTATACATATCATCTATGTGATGTGGCGTTGAAAAATGAATCACATCACTTTATGGAAGTAGTAATCCACATATACGCATGAACGATGTTATGATTTTTTTGTGCATGGAAAGGTAAGAATATATATTGTATATATATTTTGTTTTTGAGAATTATGAAAATTTAATTAATATCATATATAAACATTAATTCTATCTTTATAACTAGTCATGATAGAAAGTAATGGAAAACAAATTACATCGGTTTGTGAGGCGGTACTCCACCGTACACATGGATGAAGAATTATTTTCCCATTTGATGGAAGATGAGATGAATATGGGTAATTAAAATAAATAAAATAAATACATATAAGTAAATTTGGGAAACTATACTTATTATTTTATCATGGTTGAACAAGTTTTTACATATGTGGAAGAAGAAATAAATCTTAAACATGTAGATAAAAACTATAACACTTCTTTGGAAAACCACATTTTATTAATACATTAATCCTTCTAAGGTTGGTTTTATGACTAAACTATGGCCTATAAAATTATGGTATATATTATTTAAAGGTATTCATTTAATTATTTTTTAATCCCAAAATGATTTTTCATGTGGAGAAATTGATGAAATAGGCGCCCTTTTATAAGAGACGAGTGAGGAAATTTTGGCATTCCTAAAAGCATTAAATTAGTATAAATTAATTTTCATTTTATAATGAAAAAAATAAGTTATTTATAAGACAATATGATTATGGGTTTAAATACCCTCATAAAAAAATAAATAATATTTTACCATATTTCTACCCTTATCATTTGGTTCTAACCCTTATTTAACACCTTTTAACTCTTATCATGAAAACATGGTTTTTTAGAAATTGAGAGTTAATATAGATAGTATAAAATGAAGATTAACTAATAAATGAAACATGGTTGAAATTTTAAGCCTTATCTTAGTCAATTTTATGAATTTAATATTTATAGGAATTTTATAACAGTTAATAAAATATTATTTATCATAAAATATTAATAATTCCAATTGATTAGAATTATTTATTACATAGACTCTAATAATATCATGATAACACATATAATTAGATCAAAATATTTTATTATATTTATCAAATTCCAAATTAATCTATAAAATTCGTTGATCGCAGTAATTATCTCAAATTATGTTTTTTTAATATTTTAAATATCATTTATTTGTTTTTTCAATTAATAACACAAATACTGCAACAACGTTGTGAAAGTAGTTAAGGTAAATATTTATATACTAATTTTTTAGAAAATACCATGATTAAGATAAATATATTATATTTCTAAATAATAATTATACTTAAACATACCCTCTAGATAACATCTTATTAAAAATGATACAATTATTAAAAATAAGAGTGTGTCATGTTTAATATTTTGTTAAATAAAATATTATAAGTCTTAATCCTATCCAATTTTCCCCAAAATGTTATATATTAGACCAATGTATGATTATGGTAGATGTACACTATTAAAATAAGCGAGGTAAGGTTCTTGGTATTTTAATAGTTAATGACAGTTTTATTTTTAACATAAACTACCAAATTTAACCTTTACCGTGGTAATAAAAATTACTAAGGGTACTATTCATATTTCCAAAAAATAAAAGGTTTCTATTTCGTAAATTTAGACCCATTAATTCAAAATATTTAATCCATCATTCAAAATTCAAAATAAAAATGTTTTAGAATTTAAATTAATAATAATCTGACAAAATGAAATCAGAAATAGTTTTAAAAAAATCCCATTTTAATATTAAATTTTAATACTACATTCAAGTATAAAATTCATTTCAAAAATAATAATTGGATTATTTAAATTAAAAATGATATAATGATAATATAAAAATAATCCAAAACATAAATTTATAAAGTAAATAATTAAATATTATATATATCTTAAAAAATCCGTATTTTCACAATTCCTTGAAAAATAAATATTTTAATAAAATTCTAAAAAAATTCATCCTTATATAATTTTGATATGATGAATTGAAAAATTAAATTAAAATTTTCAAATAAACTTTCTATTACTTCAATAAATTATAATATTCATTCATATAAAGAAGAAAAAAACATTTTTGAAGAAAACACATTTTTAAAAAAATAAACTGACTTTACAAAAATAATTCTATGATTATTTTATAAGAACATACCAATACATTCATATTGGGTTATATCAATATATTTAATTTATAAATTATTTTTTCCTATTAATACCATCCAATTTAACTACTAGGTTATAATGGTCACAATTAAAAAATAATATTTAGTTTTTTTTTGCTTAAGCTTGACGTGGTGTATTTTTTACAATATCATACATAACAATTCCTTTTAAAACTTTTGGAATGTCACATTCCCCATTTTTAAATTTCCCCCTAAAATGTTTGACATTTGGATCAGTAACTAGGTTTTGATATTACAAAACACGCTAGTTGAAAAACCAAATCGAAAAAATCATTAATAAATATTCCATTTGGATTGAGAGAAAGGAAATTATGAAGGTTACCTAAGATAACACATACTGGTGTTACATGTAGCAAAACATGGACATAGATGAGAGAATATAACAAACATGTACTAATATATAGTGATAGAGAACATGTCCATGAGAATGTTAAACTTAAAAAACACATAAATTTGTGATGGGTTAAAAGGACATTGAAAACATGTCTAGAAAAATAAACAATTAACATTTTTAATCCCTTTCCTAAATTTAAGAAATCATTTTAAAACATAGAATAAAAACATAAGGAATTTTACTTATATGAAAATTATCATTTCATCATCTAGTCAATTATGAGTATGAAAGATTAATTATTAATGTAGTAGAATCAAATTTTATGGATCACAGAATAAACAAAATAATAACTATTTATTCCACATATCATTATAAATTAACCAAAAGTAAAATTATTTTTATAATATAATAGAATTATTCCAACGAAAAAATCTTTATAGGATGGAAAACATATTTTATCTCTAAAATTCAATAGGAATACCTAAAGTTAATCATAGATCATTAAAAAAATAACTATCCTTAAAATATCCAAAAACATTCTATACTAAAATTCAATCAAAAATATCATATGTATTTTATCATTTAGACTTCTAAAATAAATTAATATTTGTCTTTAAATCTCATAAATGACTCATAACGTATCATATAAGAAATTACACACCTTAAACATGTAATGTTTAAGATATTCTATCTATTTACATTAATAACATGAATTAATACTAATATATAATAAAATAATATGTGATTCAGAAAAATAATTCAACCATTATTCCTCAAATAAAATACCATAGTGTCATGTTTACCTTAATCATATAGGGTTCCCAAAATGGTGAATATCTTCCCAAATTACATTAAAAATTTATCTCCAAATATTTCTCCAATCCAATGGTCACCTACTTAATAAAACATATGTTCCCAAAATAAACATAACATTTATATGTTAAACAAAAAACTATCATACTAACCCTATCATCTTGTAGGATAGTGGTTGGTGATCCCCCTTATCTCCCTTTGGTTGTAGGTTCAATCCTCACAATCTTTCTTGATGCAACGAGTTGTCACCTGACCTACTAGATGTCCTTTTTCTAAATATATAATTTTAATAGAATTCCTAAAAATGATATAAAATATTATAAATAACTATAATATATTCAACATTAATGAAATGTTTTAACCTCAATGGTTATATTATAATATTTATGTGTCTCCACAAATACAATATACCATAATTACTTCAAAACCAAAAGCATCTAAAATTCACTACTAAAAACTGGACCTATATCAACGGACTTATGCCAATGGTTTGGACAAACCTTTTGGTATAAATTTCATAATAAGACCCTACACCAATGGTTTTGGAAAAACCATTTTTATAGGACATAGTTATACTGATTCTTTCCCCAAAACCGCTGGTATTGCTTCCATAATAAAACCTAATACCAACAGTTTTAGAAAAAACATTAGTATAGGTCATAAATATAACAAAATTTTGTCCAAAAATATTTGTATAGAATCCATAAAAATATTGTATACCAATGGTTTTTGGAATAAAGTTTGTATAGGTCTAATATATACCACAGGTTTTTCCAAAACAACTTTGGTATAGCTGGAATAATAATCCCCTATACCAAATATTTTGGAAAAACTATTGGTATAGGTCCCAAAACTCCTAATACCTATAAAAATGGTTGGGAATACCGTTGGTAAAAGTATTTATATTTTTGACTTATTATTTTATTAATTAACATTGAATAAATCAATTTTAAATTTCTTTTTATAATAAATATATATATATTTATCATATTATGTTTACAAAAGTTATTGTAGTCTAGTTGTTATGTCGTTGAAATATATGTCGGATTTTTTGGGACCAAATCCATCCAATATTTATTTTTACATTACCTATACCGATGGAAGATAGTTCAGAATCTCTCCAAGTCATTAATATAGCCTATAAAAATGGTTTGGGTCCTATACCAATGGCTCTAAACCATTAGTATAGGATTGTTTTCCATTAATGAATACCATTAGTCACCTTAATATTTGATAACATAAAGCCTCAAAAGGGGTTTTTGAGACATTGAAATTCTGATCAAACTTAATATTATAAACCCTTGGTAGTATCCATAATATTACGAAACTTTTCAAGAAACATCATAATCTCAAAATTTATCTAATCCCCACTCTAATTCTAACTGTAAGAACCTAACCATAAGATTTAAATATTATATTGATTTTAAACTAGAATTCACATACATATAATTCTAATGATCTTTTTTGTTTGGAGATTTATAGAATTATGAAATAATCATAATTAACCACCAATAAATTATAGGTGAAAAGTTATCCTATATATCCATTTTTCCACAAAAAAAAAATTCTTTAAATAAAACATTGTTTCTTTTCATGAAAAATCAACACAATTTTCTTCTAGACTACATACTTATCCCTATTTTCCTTTAAACATTGTTTAAAACATTTTAAAACATGAGATAAGCATAAAAGAACTCACTATGATACATAAAAGTTAGAAATCCATTAATCCAGTGAAAACAAAAAATAATATTTTCATAAAAAAATATATTTTGACCCCAGAAATGGAATTAAAGTTTCAAAAATATCATTATCTTACATTTTAAAAATCAAATGATTTCCATGAAAACACATTAGAAAGAATATGAGAGTTAAGTAAGTTTCTTGAGACATAATTTTCCATATCACTCATACAAATGGAATAAACAATATTTTCAACTTTTATCTCAAGAGTACCTAATTAATTATAGGTTATAACATAAAAACCTACACTTTTATTATCAATAAACCACCCATCATTAGTTAATAACGTAACCACACATCTGGAGTTTGTCATAGAACCATCCATCATTGGTTAATAATGTAACCATCCATCCTTGATTTATCATATAATAAATCATAATTGGTGTATAATGTGACCCCCGTCCTCATTTACAATGTCTAAGAGACATATCATAATCTTAAAACATGAATTATTACATCATAAAATAATCTTAAGTAAAATAACATCTTCATTTTTAAATAACATATTTTTAGAAAAAATTCACACATAAAAAGTAAAATATTTTATTTTATAATAAAAGTTTAAAAATAATATAAAATATTTAAATCAAGAAGGCTCCATGATAGTGGTAAAATCCTTTTATTTCATATAATTTAAAAAGAATCATTTTGGACATTTGTAAAAAGATGAAAGAGGACATTTAAAATAGGACTTTTAAAAAAATTCCCTTACCTTAGGATGACTCATCATGTACATTCTTTAACATATAGAATAATAAAGTTAGATTAATTTACACATTCTTAAGAATAGTTTTTAATTTAATTATTTCTTTATTTAATTTAATACCATGGTATATACAATTACTCAACTAATTAAGTTCACTATTAATATTTTGATGATATCTAGCCTATAAGTCCAAAATGAAATATTTATATTGAATATAGTTTATGTGGTCATTAATTAACCATATATAAAAAACTATCCATGATATAATTGTAAATTTTAATTATAAAATATATACTTAATTCAACCCTTAAAGTATGGGTATGTGAAATGAACTATGTTATAATCATAGAGACGGCTGGTCGTATATACACATGAGTAACGTTTCCATTTTTCAACCATCCTAATGGAAAGAAGGTGTGTATTATTTTATATTTCCTTAATAATAATAATATCACATATGTCATATTAATTATTTATATATTTATATATACTATCCATGTGAATTGGTGATGAAAAACGAATCACATCACTTCGTGGAGGTAGTAGTCCACATGTACGCATAAACGACATTATCATTTTTCATTGCCTGGAAAGATATAAAATATAAGTGATATATTATCTTCCAAGAATTATAAATATGTTATGAATATTATATATAAAAATTATTTCCATCATCATAACCAGTTAGTGATACAGTGATGGAAAACAAGTTGAATTGGTTCGCAGGGTGGTAGTCTTCCATACACATGGATGATTAATTATTTTCAAATTTTATATAAGATGATATGGATATGGGTAATGACATGAATATAATAACCTAATATTATATGAAGTATACTAGAGTTATAATAGTATCATGGTTGAATAATTTTTTACTAATGTGGAAGAAAAAGAAAAACTAAAACATTCTGACAAAAATTATACTTCTTCTATGGAAAGTCCCTATTGTTTAACACATTAAGCCTTCAAAGGATAGTGTTTGTCCTAATATAAGGCCTTTAAAATAAGTGGATAGATTAAATAAAGATATTTTTTATGGATTTTCCTATAAAAAATTCTTTTTATGTATTAATAAATGGGAATAAGAGGTTGTTATTTATAAGACATGGGAGGGTCACTCAGGGAATTTATCATAATCTTAAAATTAATGTTTATTAATTTTCAATTATAAATGAATAAAAGATATCTTATTTAGAATATAAGATGATTAAGGGTGGAAATAACCTCATAAAATAAAAATTAAATATTATTTATCTATATGTATACCCTTATCTATTAGGTTTAAACCATAGTTACCCCTTTTTCCACTTACCATGACAACATGGATTTTTACACTTTGAGGGTTAATATAGTCATTATATAATTAAAAAGACATATTACTAGAGAATGGTTGAAATTTTGAAACTTAATTCAATCACATGGCCTAATTTAATATTTTTTGAGATTTTATATCATATAATAAAATATTATTTATTATAAAATATCAATAATTTTAATTTTTTAGAACTATTAATTACATTATATTTAATAATATCAATATAACACATTGGGCGCAGGTTACTGTAATAGTACTGTAGTGCACTATAGCAGCAGCGAGTACTGCGTGGTACTGTAGCAGCGCGGGTACTGTAGCAGTACTATTCACAGAATGGGCCTGGCCAAAAAATGGGCCCACGAGAACTGTAATGGGATGAATTCCCACTGGGCCTTTGAGCTATGTAATGGGTCTCTCTCCACCCAATTAAAGAGGTTTTTTCTTTGCTTTATAATCAAAAAGGCTTCGACCCCAACCTATTAAAAAAATATAACACTTATAATATGAAAATAATATTTTTTTACATTCGTAAAATTTTTAGGTCATTTAAAAATTTATTTAATCACATTAATTATCAAAAAATATAACTATTTAATTATTTTAAATATCTTTTTTATTATTTTTTTATTAATTAAATAATTATTTCATCATCATTATGGAAGAATTTAAGTTTTTTATTTATTAAGTAAAAATGAAAAATATTACCATGATGAAAATAAATCTATTAGACTTTAAAATAATATTTATATTCGAACATATCCTCTTGATAACATCATATTAAAAATATTACACTTATTAAAAACAAGAGTGTGACATGTTTGAATATTTTTAAATAAAATACTATAAAAATCATAATATTATCTAGGTGGTTCTAAAAGGTAATAATTTTTAATATTTGATGATTATAGTCATGATACACTCATAAAATAATATTCACGTATGTTTTTGGTTCCTTTTATAGTTCATTTCATTTTACTTTTAATCTAAATTACCTATATTACAATTTACCATGGTAATAAAAATTACTAAGGGAACTATTCATATTGTCCAAAAAATGGGCCAATTTAATAAATTTGGACCCAATGATTCCATGTATGGAATAGATTTTTCAAAATTCAAATTGTATATTTTGTGGAATTAAATTTAAAATTTAACCTACAAAATGAAAGGCGAGACATTTTTTTTGAAACTGCCATTTTTTAATATAAAATGTTTTTATACAAAATTCAAGTATAAAAACAATTTCAAAAACCATAAAAAAATTATTTTAATGAAAATTATGTATTAAAAATTTATAACTAGTCCAAAAAATAATTTTATCATTTAAATAAATTAAAATTAAAAATAGGTTTCAATAAAAATGAGTATTTTTTACTATTCCTTGAAAAAATTACTATTTTAAAAAAATTATAAAAAATCACTCAAAGATAATGTTTAAATGATTAATTAAAAAATGAAATTAATTTTTTCAATTTTGTTTACATATTCTATAAATTATTATATTCACTCACAAAAATAATAAAAACACATTTTTTATGAAAACATATTATTCAAAAAATTAAAATTACATTACTAATTTTTTTGTGAAAATGTACTAAGAACATAATAATATATTCATATAGAGTTTGACTTATATATTTATTTCGTAAACATTATAGTAATATTCATACCCACTAATCACACTATTAGGTAATAATTTTCACATTTAAATAATAATATTTTTTTTCTTATGTTTGATGTGGCATATATTACATGATATATTACATAATGATTACTTTTGAAAATATTATGGTGTTATAATATTTATCTAAAAAGATAAAATATATATGTTTGAAATGTATAGATCATTATTTATTAAATATTATTCTATTATCACTATAGTAGGATCATTCTTGAAAAAAAACTCTTCTTATTCCTTATATGAACAATAATTCACACAACCTTCTTCCTCTCCACAACCACATACTGTAATTATAATTTTCTTGCATATGTGGAACCATTATTCATCTCCTATTATTATTTTCATGCACTATATATAATAACATTCTTCTATATTTTAATGTAAAATAATTACACAATACTTTTCCATTATCCTCCCTTCATTTATTTCTCATTACTAAAGTGAAAATAGATATGTACAACACTCTATTTACTCCTTCTTCTTCCTCTTCATATTATTCCCTTTGGTGAACATGGTTTTAATGCAATAAATCCCTTTCACTTCTTCTATATTCTCCTACTTCATCAACTAAAACATTCTATATTGGTATATAATTTATTCAATCTAACCACATCATGTTTTAATATTAGAATTGAGGGAAATTTCACTTGTTTCTCATGGTAAAAATAATAATTTTATAATGAATAATAATGTTATATAACTAACTATTTTAAAATTACCTATATGAATATATTTAATAAATAATTTTTGAATTTTTAGTTATATATTCTCATCCTTTATCATTTCGTTTTCCACTACCCCAAATTAATATATGCTTTCATTTACCAATATTATATATAATTAAATTATTTTGGATCTTAGTATTCATGGTGTCTGAAAATATATCTATAATATTCACCAAAAAATTATTCTTTTAATATCTAAAAACATATCATTAGATGCTCCAATGATAATATTTATTATCAGAAAACTCTTCCTATTTAAAAAATGGAAAATAACTATATACTAATATACAATAAATAAAATGTATTCGTAGTTCTTCAAAACCACTTCTTTAGTCCATGAAAATTAGTATTAATTTAGGAAATATATGAAAATTCATGCATCTTGAGTAAATAAAGAAATTAATCCATATTAATTTTTTTTTCATAGAATAATATCACAAATCCTTCTTATATTATATTTTTTATTTAAATGTGATAAATATAGAATCATATTTTTTATTCAAGGACTACATCACCTAGAATCATCAGAATGAGTCTCCATAAATCAATCCTAGAATTCATCTGCATCAATTACACTAAAACTAGACGATAATACCCATTTTTAAATTACTTCAATGTTATTATTTATCCTCAAAATCCATAAACCATTATGTATAAGAATCAATAATGATTTCATAGATTCCTTAAATGTGGAAAAATTAATGTAACACATCTCTTGAATCATTCAGGATTAATAGATCATATATTCCATTAATATTTTCAACCACATGAATCAAAACTTAAATAAAAACCTCATGACTAATTTTATATATATTTTATCTCATATATTTGTAGTGCACAATATATACATCCCTAAAATTCCACTGTTATTATTCTATTCTTTGTTTTGTAATTATCATGATAATTATTATCAAGATATATCCCTCATTTAAAAACACACAACATTGTATAAACTAGATTTTTTTTATCTACCCATTGTTCGATATCCAATCCACCATCAGAGTGACACTCATAGTAGATCCTCCAACCATGTGTATCGTAGTAATTCTCTCATCACTAAAAGATGGTCTTTAACTCATGGTAAATATTAATTCATTAAATATTGGTCTATTCTCATGGTTAATCCATATCCCCAAATATGAACTATTCATATAGTAATGGAAAATCCATTCTATACATAATCACACAGTCACTTAATCTCACATATCATACATGCATATCATATAGATAGATATCATTACTTCATGGAATATCATTTCGTAGATATATATATATATAATCAAAATAATCATAGTCCATGAAATCATAGTCCATATATGTTTTGTCAATAGCTGCTACATTAAATAGAGAATCCATTCCATGGAGACTCAATCCATATAAAAATAGATCACATATGATCATTCCATGGATGCATAAATCATGAAAGATTTTTTCCATGGAATCTCAATTCCAAAATTTCTGCATTATATTGAAGGATATTCTATATCCTTCATTATAAAATTAGATGAAACACCAAAATTCTTCAACCACAATATTTTCTATCTCCAGATATTCTATGTAAAGAACAATTTTTTGTCAAAGGAAATTTGAAAAACATCTCTAACATAACATTCCAATATGGTTTGTATAAAACATCACTTAATATCTTGTCAATCATATAATGGTAAAATCAACTATCTTGGTTTTATCATTATCCAAAATAATTATTGTTCCTTTAAATAATAAAACTCCTTAACAATCATTACTTTACTATAAATACAATACAGAATCCATTAAATCAAAAATTTTCATTGATTTTTTTTCTATGTTGTCCAAAAACTTTCATTATACAGTGGATATATTAGAATCAAATTGAATTATATTTTATTAAATTCATGATTCTCACAAGATAGATATGGTATATATTTAAATATATTTTTGTTCATTTTTATATATTATTTGTAAAATTGATATAGAAGGAACCCTAAGAGATGATTTTTGACATAGTTCACTACAATTTTTTCATCTTTATTATTAAAAATATTTTTTATCGATATATGATACTATAATATCATTATATTCTATAATTGAAATGTTTTTAAAAATATTTAATATAAAGATAATGTAAATCTTATAATAAATTGGTTTTTTGGATGTTTATAATTTATAGTGATGATGTTTGAACATTAAATTCTAGTTTTACGTAAATGGAAGATTATTATAAATATTTTCTATGAAAATTTTTTATATGATGTCATTATTTTGGTTTGTACTTTGATTCATTCATGTTATTATTAGACAAATTTTAGTTAATTTATGTGGATTATTGAGAGGATTTGGTTTCATTTGATCATAGTGGGAATAGACATGTTGTGGTGATGTTATTGTACTTGTTCTATGGTTTGGTGTGTGTGAAATTATTATTATTTTCTTGATATTATTAGAGGGTTTTATTTTTTATATATAGGTTCATTCAGTGATGTTATTGATTATTTTGGTTTTTTTAGATTCCTGGTTGCAGAAAACATGGATGGTAAAGAGGAATGTGATAATGGTTCACGGGAATAAATTTATAAATAATGTGATGGAATATTATTAATGGATATAATGTTTTTGATTTGAAACTACAAAAAAGATAATTTAACCATAAAATATAAATTAATGAATGGATTTAGGTAGAACAAGGTTCCACGAGTGGTTTGGATTTATATATAGTGAATCAATTATGTAATGAATTCAATGGTTGGTAAAAAATAAATTTTAATAATTATAATTTTTATATAATGTAATGGGAAGTTAAGAAAATAATAATATTTTTTCCATCTTTATAGGTTAGTTTAGGGACATGGTGAAAGAAGAGGTCTTTAATGAGTGGTAGTAATGACAAACTAGATTTTTTAGGTGTTGATAATGTTAGTTTTTCATGAACTCTTTTGTTGGGAATGATTGGATACATTATTATCATTTATTTTAATTTTTATAGATTACATGAATCAACTGATGTTAAATCACCATACAGACAAAAAAATATTTTGGTTTTGTAGTGTTTTTCCCAATATCCATGTTATTCAGAGAATGCATGGTTGAATGCTCTTTCGTACCCACACTATCATTAAATGTATTATAGGTTATATTAGATCATGGTGGACTTATACATATGGGCTATAATGTCTAGTCCTTAGAGTATCTAAATTTTTTCTAACTAGCTAAGGATCATGAAACATGGAGGGGACATTCATGGTAGGAGGATCCCATGAAGTGTTTTTACATCAAGATCATGATACCCTACTAAAATTATAATGTTGTAATAATACTGGTTTGGTATTTTGTTAGGTGAATATTAGGTTGTGATGAGGTTATTTTTTGAGGTTACGTGGATTTATGGATATAGATATCTTATAATATTGAGTCATTTCACATTCAAGCCTAATAGATACAAACTGGTGGAGAACATTCAACCAATATTATGTCTTATAATGATATGATATTGGTTGAGTGAACAATTATGGGGTTGTAAGATTTATTACATGGTATAGGTTCATGTTCATTCACCGTTTTATTCACCAATACATTAGTATGATTCTGTAACATTTTTGTGAGATATATTTAGTAATATACTACTATGTCTATATGTATCATCACACTAATATTTATAAAGTTTTTGTAAATGTTTTTAGATGGGATTTGTAAATTGTGTTGGACATTTCGATATCAATAATTGATGTTTCTATCACATTCAATATAGCAAGATATTATTTTTATATTTTTTTATATAAATTGTCTCTATATTATAATTAAATGCTTTTTGTTACTTTATATTACTGAGTTTATTTATAGTTTTTCTTTTTTCGAAAATTATAAGTGTAATGCATCCCATTTTGTGTCATATACCTGATCTGTTAGTTTACAAACATTGTCTTATTGGTGGTGGGTTATTTGTGTCAACATCATCTTAAATTCATTCTTAGGTGTGTTTCTCATTGCGGGTGATTCTAAAATATATAGTATAAAAGATATGAATGATATTTAACATTTCTACGAGATGTGAAAACTAATGAGGATTTTATGCGATCTATAGAGAAGTGTTACCAATTAAAAATATTGTATAGTTTATCAAGGTAGAAGTTCTAGGAAACATGAGATTAAGGCCCTATATTATCCAATTATAGGGTCATAATCTAAATAAATAGACTAGGAATGGTTATTATACATAATGGGTAGAAACTAGCGGTGGTTTATGTATCATATACAGTTTCAATTTTTGTTAAAATGATGTGATGTTAATGGAGTTAAGATTAATCTATTGAAATGGGCCTCAATAACTTCCATGATACAAGGTTAAATAATTTTATTTTTTTAATGTGGATGGTTTTAATCATCTCTTTCTGTAACATATTTGTGATTTGTAGTAGGATAATTATTATATCATGATTGAGTTATCCTGGATGAGGAGGATGGGCCTAAAAGGAGGACACTATGTAAGTCACTACATCATAGTTCATCAGTGATGCATGGGAGTGTCTCTAATCCAATGAAAGTGCATAGGATGTTGTATCTATATATTATTATATTTTTGATACATGGTTTGATATATAAATGGGTATTATTGGATACTATTTAAATAATAGGAACTATAAACTGATGGTGGTGTATTTTTCTTGAAAATATCTAAGAGTCAATGAATGTGTGTCATGATATATAGATGATGTTCCTTGTGGAGTCCCTTTTATTGATATTTATGGTAGCACAGAGATAAGATATTATCTCCCCCAAGTAGTGTAGAACTAAAATCAACGAGACTGGGATTTTGTAAAATGACCATCTCTACATTTCCATTGATATTTTTACAAATGAGGAGGACCGAGAATATGGTTAAGAAATAGTGGAACATCTCACTATTATATATATTTTTATCCTATTTATATGGTCTGTATATCAAGAGGTGTCGGAGATAGATATGTGAATTTAGATGATGCATGAATATTCAAGATCCCCCAAATAGTTGGGTAATCATAACATACATATGAGCATAAATACTGAAATACGATCTTAGATATCAGGGAAGTTTATCTTTCAACTTGTAATGAGATAGAACCATTTTTTTTATTTCAAATTTTTTAGATTTGTTTTTACTCATTATTTTTATATGACCACCTTTCTTACATTCATCACTAGTGGATATTATGGTCACCATATGTTCTATCACCCAAACATTCTTAACAGGAAGTGTGTAATTTTTTTTGAAAAGACCCAAATTGGAACCAGTGGTAGTTTAAGTAATTATCTATAGCTGATTTGGATGGATTTCAATAATTCAGGGAGATATTGAGAAGGTATTGGATAACCCTAAGATATATATTATACATTATGGAAACGATTATTTTCCATTTAATTTTATATTTAGGACATCCAATATGGAATATGATCTAGGTGTAGTTAGTTACATTCCATAGAGAAGACTCTTATACGATGTATATAGATCCCTCAATTCATCATGAACTTATCTTTTAACTAATCTATCACTTATTTAGTTCATCAAAATCATATATAATTATCGAATATTCCTTAGTTTATTCCCTGGGATACATGGTGGGGTGGATCTTGGTACCCCTCTTGTTAACTATGCCTATTAGAGTTATATCTAGTTTTCTTGATTTTTTTCAATGTTGTGAGCAAATGATAGGGAAGGATAAATTTATTTGGATTTATTTTTCTTCTGAAAGTTTTACCTATGATACCATATATATAATAAATTTTTTATATTTTTCTTATTTTATCATCAATTTTATTAAGAGAATAGTTGTGTTCTATGATGTGGAAGTCCAATTTGTTTTGTATATTGGTGGCATGTATCATCATGTGGATCAAATGAATTTTGTGCCTATTAATTCATAAAATATGGATTTTTTTTGTTAGGTATAGTAGAGGTGATGAAATTATTTTGTTATAGTATTTTTATTTTTTATATGAATATTTTCCCCAAATTTGATGTAATAGTACCCAATTGATTTGAAATTTAGTTTAGGATAGATGTTCATGCAACTAACACTACATTAGAAACGCCATTTAGTGGAAGTTATTTTTTGAGTGTAGCAGCAGTTTAAACCGCTTCCTAATATGGCTTCGCCAATTTATTAGCGACAGTTATTTACATTTCGCGCCTATTTAAGGAAAGCGTCGTAGATGCCTCATTTCGTGGCGGTTTTACTGAGTTAATTAGAGGTTTTTTATGGCCACTAATGTCACGAGAACCACCGCGGAATGAGGCATCTATGATGCGACTATTTATCGGCGGTTAAAATCGCTGTGAAACGTATTTTTTTTACGTTTTGCGGTGGTTTTCACCGTTTAGAAGCGGTTTAAACTACCGCCAATGTAAATTTTGCGGCGGTTAAAACCGCCGCTAAAATCTGACCAGAATTTTTTTTGCTTCCGCTGCACCACTACCCTGAAAAACAAATCAAACTAGAAATACCATATTGTAGTGAGGTAACATTTAATAAAAACTTATTACAACCTATGGCTACTATATCTACAATAATTGAGTAAGTTGTGGATTCTAATGTAGCTTAAGAAGTAGTTTAGTAACAAACTATTCCAAATTTTGAGTTATACCAATAGTAGGAGTGTTATTATTATTATGATAAGCTTTTACTATGTTATTATCCAAGATGTTATATTTATGACATTGGAACAATAATGTGGATACTCAGGGATGTTACCATTTGAGGGGTTTTTTCAAATCAACAAAGTCGCAATAAGCTGTGTCATAATAAATACGTGTTACAAAAACAACCCTATAAATTGAAATGTGCTAGGCCCAGTAGGTATATCCATACTCAATAAAAACATGATTAATATGTGATAACTAAATAATTAGTTAGTGGATTTCACTAGTTCAAGTTGGAGTTTATTAAAGTTGGTTCCCTAGAACCGAATACTTTATACTTTAGATTACCTGAGGTTTTGGGATTTTATGTTCTTGGTTTTCATTATTAAATTTGATATATTTACTCAATTATTATGTGTGTTTTTGAGATTGATATTTATGAATTTTTATCTTGGACCATTGTGGTATGAAACATGTTTACATAAATCATATTTGGAATTTAGGATTCACATGACATCTGTAAATGTGTGTGTGATTTATTTCACTAATGACAGGGGTTAAGTTGCATAAAGTGTTAATAAAAACTAATATATAATTTTTACTATATAACTAGTTGGTATAATTATACTTAGATAAACCCTGGTATCTTTTTTATAATATAATTTCATGTGGATATTAGAATGATATTCTCTTTAGTGATGATTATAAAATACCTTTGGAGAAGGGATGTAGAGGAACCCATGGTGGGATTGTTTAGTAATTAGATACCTTGAGGATGGTTCAGTACATGTAAGGTATTTCTAAGAGCTGTTTTGGTATGGGAACATGTTTCCATGGGATGTTGGATATTCTTTAGAGGGTAGAAGAAAGTAATATAGAATGTCTCATGACATTGAGATATAAATAACTCTTAGTGATTTTGGTATCATGTTTGGCTATAGAGGGTAAGATTAGTTTTATAACCAACATTATTGATTTTGGGTGCAGTTCCTGATGATATGGTTGATAGAGTTCCTATATGGTTGGGTCTAGGATGCGTATATCATGGTTATATGCTTTGGGTTTTGGAAACAAAGCCTAGGTGGTGGGTGATCATGTGGTTGGACTTGGCATGAGTGAGACACTTCGGGCCTGTTGGAAAGAAAGCACTAGGTTATTTCAATTAGATGAGATTGACATGTGTAAGAAGTATGGTCAGTGGTTTAGGCATATGAGTTGAGCTTTCATGGGATGTAAATCATGGGATTACGAGTTTAGTTGTGAGACCAGGTTGTATAAGAGTGTACACATATTAGGTTGATTAGTTTGAAAAGGATGGTGGGTAATAACTAATGACAGGGTTCTTAAAGAGGTTCCCTTTTCCTCGGTATTAGGAGAGTGAGGTCTAGCATGGATTTTTGGAAAATCCTCGATGCATAAGGGAAAGTGTGTACTAGTTACATGTGGAACATTCTTGGTTCATGGGTCAGTTATTGGGTCATGTGTAGTCCATTTCGAATTGTCTGAGTTCTAGAGGTATCCAATAGGTTTAGTGATGAAGTAATGGTGATGAATTCCAATAGTAACGATTTATCAGAGGATATTTTTAGAAATTTTGTATGTTTCTATGGGGGGGGGATAGGGTTACCCTTGGAGTGCAGTGACTGAGGTGTTTAATGAGTTACTTATAGGCATGGAGGCAAAAGGTTTTACATGAGAATGGGAGGTGTCCCACTATAGTGAGAGGTGTAATTTATTATTGATTAGAGTATGGTGTCATGGTTGATCTAATATTGTTCCTTGACATGTGTTTTTTGGGATGAGATAAGTAGGGCTTGTGAGGAGCGACATGCGTGTGATGTGGAAACCTGTTAGACATTGCACTCAAGGAGTGTTTTAAGAGAATTAATATGATGGGAAGCACACCATTGACAATTGGAGGGTGAGAACCTAATTGTAAATTAATTTTCATGAATTTTAAATATGTTAAACCTATTCATATAGGAATGTGTGGCGATCAGTGTTTCGTGATAGCACTAAGATATGATCTAGAAAATTATGTCTAGTCCCCATACTCAGTGATGGAAAAGATATGAGTTATAGATATCAATTGTTTTGGTTTAATAGTGTGATGATAATAATACTTATTCTATAGAGATAATCTTATCAACGATGGATGTGTGACCCTAATGTTGGTAGGGTCATGGGTGTGGTGAGACCAATTGGTGGATGGTTGATATGGAACTGGGATACTGTTCTACATGCAGATATTATTTTATCTAGTTTTTTAGTGAATAAAATACTTGGGATTCATATACAGTGGATAATTATTTTACTAGTTAGAGCTGCATAGAGTAAGTGTTGTAGAGTCTATGTGTCGACATTGGGATAAACATGGAAATTTGGTGTGATCTGAGAGTGAGTTAGATAGGAGGTGTGTCGGTGCTCATGGTGAGAGTATGATGGATGGTGTGGGTGGTTGAGGACCCAACCCTGGAATCACACCAAGTGTTGGATTCAAACATTAGTACATGAATTTGGAAGATGCTTTGATGCCTCTGGTAATTAAGGCATTGTGATCGGGATGTGGTGATGAATTAGTGTTTATGGATGATTGATTTTTGGGAAAATTCAACTAGGGGAGGAATGAATGGTGTTATTATATATTTTTAGATGAGATAATGTAGAGACCATATCTAGTGTGTTGTATTAGATATTATAGTTATGTTTCAATGAATGAAATGGGGTTTTGGAGAATAGATACTGTATTCTGGAAAGGTGTATGGATGATGGAGACTCATCCGATCTAGTTCAAAATTGGTAATGAGGAGAGGTATTAGATACCAATCGATGGTTTGGGAGCCATGATACATTATTGGGTGCTTCTTGGGGATGAGAATCATTATGATGGGGATTTTTTAATGACCTATAGATTTATAGGTCATTATTTTAATAAGGAATTTTAATTTTTGTTCCCAGATAAAGGGATGTTTCAAAAAATAGGATTTACCCAAGGATTCCAAGGATTGTGAAATCTTAAGGAGATGTTTTTGGATATGATTAAAGTCTCAATAAATTTTTTGCTTCCGCTGCACCACTGCCCTGAAAAACATCAAACCAAAAATAACATATTGTACATACCAACACACAATAAGAAAAATCAACCTAGGAAATAGGTATAGAATAAATTGAAAAAAAAGTAAACATTGACATGCTATATAAGAATGAACCATATTGTACATAACAATATACAAAAAGAAACATCAACCTAGGAAATCAGTATAGAATAAATTGAAAAAATATATATGATAGAATCAAATATAAAACATAGGTACATTATTTGACTACTCTCCAAACATACATCTATCTGATACTACTTGATACCCCATAATATATAGCACTTGAAAATGAAACATCAGATCTATATGTGTGTCGGTGTTCCCATATAGGGAGTGAGCGTAAAACACAGTTGGGTATAACATAGTGAACCTCATACCACCATCCTATAAACTATATACGTGTATTATAATATAAATTATTCATCAATATATAGCATGAAAACAATCACTTTTGGTTATTGTGTGCTAACTAAAACCCCAATATCCTAGAACTCACATTCATCGTCCAATATTGAAAGAGAAGAGATCCCACTATAAAAACCCAAATGGGTACCCTATAAATTAGTGTAGGGTCCCATAACTGAGTCTCAACCTCTACCCTCTCAATTAGGGTACATTCTTATACAAAATCATGATATCACATCAAGTCTGATAATAATATTGTCACACTCAGTGTAAGGTCCCATACAATATCCCAAACTAAATCTCATACCTCTACCTTTCCACTTAGGATGGGGCCATAGAACAAGTAATGTATTACGTCTCATAGCTCTAACCTCCACTAAAGGTTATTTGTTACATTACATCACAAACCTCATCTAAAACCATATCTCATACTACCATGATCTCACTTAGGGTGAGGTCTCATCCCAAAAAACATTCCACATCCCAACTTAGCTCTCTCTGAGAGGGTACCACATAAAAAAAAATAACCACCCTTAAAAATACCATCAACCAAAATCATTAACATAATACATAGCTACACAACACTACCTGTCATCCTAGGTCCATAGTTCATACCCACAAAACTATCATGACCCACAAGTCACACCTAGACACATTAAAAACACAAAACCTATCATTCATGTCAATTACCACTCATAATGGCCTCCCAGTAGAACAAATTACAAGGGCCTCAACAAAGTGTCCACAACACTATCCCTTTGATCACTTTGAAATGACCCAATTTGTTCAATACATAAACAATGGGTTTAACTCCTAGTCATCCAAAATCTCGACAACAAATTAAAACACAGGCCTAAATGGAATGATGTATACCACACTTGAGAAATCAATACATAAAAATAAACATCTGAAATCAATAAAATGCATAAAAGGAAACATGAGAAATCAAGGTATTTTTAGGACATCAAAATGTTTGGTGGAAACTATGTTCCACAAATGTTACATATACAAACTAAATGTTCCCATATTTGTTGAACACATCAATAATACAACAACTCACGGTCCGATAATGCATCATCACCCTCTCCACCTTCATCTCCACTTTCTACTATCACATGTAAGAACATTATATTGAAAATTAAATACGGTTGCATATTTATATAAAAAATTAAAACCATATAAAGCTATCAAACTAAATGATTTTAATTTTTTGTGATTTACCTGCATACCACCAGTCGATGAACTACCACCATGGGCATATCTGCTCATATTCTGACGTATTTCAGTTAACTATTTCTACGAAGCAGATATTTAATCCCCCTACTGGTGAGTTGTGTTTCGTAGAGAAACAATCTCTTTCTGAGCATATCTGGGTATGGGCTGACTAAAGCCAAAGTAAATGCAGCTTCCATCCCCGATGGCCTGATAAAATCTCATATGGTACGGGTCCCAAACCCATCCCGCATACTCTACTAGGATGCTCCTTCCCAAGGACTTTAGCAACCGGGTCATCTAGGGAGACTGAGTAGGATTGCGCAGGATTGGAATCCCATAGTTCTTTAATTTTTACCTATAAATCAAATATCAATATATATTAACATAGTGAAAAATGATAATAAGTTATTATAATAAAAAACTAACTTCATACCCCAACTTCATTAGTAGGCTCATTAACAAAACTTTCATCTGATTTCTTGCGAACATCAAACCACATTTCAGTTCGGGATGCTTCATTCCCTAAACACTATAACTACATTAAGCAATGAAAAAGCAATAATTAAATATATTAAACATATAATATTGTATTATAAATATTTAAACTAATTAATAGATTACCAATTTCGTTCGGCTTCTAGAAAATCTTTTTGAGCCCGTAGTGTGAGGGATGACTTGCATAGCCCGGTTTGATGCATTCTATCCTTAGATATCCTGAAATAAATAAAATGAAATTTAATAGTAATTTATTCAATATCATGTCCTCTTCATATACATGTATAAATGTAAAATGAGGATAATATAATAATATAAATTTCAATACCATCCGCTTCTCATCACGATGTCTGTTAACAAAAACTTTCCGCTGTTCTTTCGATACCCCACTGGGTAGCTTCTCATACATTTGTTGCACAGTCAACAAAGTATCGTTGAAATCACACCAAAATCTTTATTTTAAATCTTTCCTTTTCTTACTTAGATTTTTCAACATCCACTTTCGTGCTATAAAATCAGCAACTGTAAAGTGGAAGAATATCTATATATAGAAATTAATTTCGATCATATTAGTAAAATGACATTCAACTAAACCATAATGTAATAAATTTACCTTTCATTGAGAATAAAAAACTTCATTTTTCCAGCTTGGAGGAATATATATCCAATAATCATAAGAAATAGGAAGGGAAATGGGCTCCGCTTCCAGCTGGCCTAGAATCTGGCCAAGTAACCCCATGACGTCATCTGTAGGGACCCCATAAGAATCAAATGGCATGACTATCTTCTCTCCAGTCAGATTCCAAACATATGAAATTTTTATTTTTTTCTCCACGGTTGCATTTTTATCATCTTCCATGATCAAACAATTTGTACAAAAAAATGAAATAAATTTATTTAATTAAAATTTTTACCTATGACAATGACACTCCAGTATGCCCATGATGAACTAGAAGGGGCGTGTCGCTGCCCCACTACTGAGGCTCCTGGATGGGGAGTCGACGACTCAGCCTCTAATGGGACAACCACATATGGTGTAAGATATGATGTAGGGGGAGATTGTGTAGGGGTGTAAGAATCTGGTGCCTCATATGTTGTGGGGAGGGAGCCACATGGATCGTCATCTGTCGCAAAACTAGATGAAATAGTAGACCACTTCCTCCTTGGAATTCCTATAATTTAATCAAATAAAATTAAGTTCATAATATATATTTAAAAAACATTTGCAGAAAAAATAATTAAAAATGAAAATAGACGCCCAGTACTAACAGATAAAATATATATAACATTGATAATGAATGACTGTAGAAATGAAACAAGTGGTTGCTGAATAAATAAATAATTGTACATACAATCATTTTCCCCTTAAATCATGTCAGTTTTAGACACCGTTACTTCATCCACTTCATTCATCCTTTCTAGACTAATATTTTCAATATCATGATGGACAAATAATTCTGCTTCCCGTTGTTGATTAAATTCAATTTCAGATGTCAAATTTTCCACTTCATCACCCATATCATACAAATCTCTTTGTATTGCGTGAGAAACTACACTCCATCATTCATCGAAAACATCATTTACATAATATACCATTTTTCCTTACGATGCTATGATATATGGATCTCGCAGTTCACGATCACCAACATCCATCAAATGAGAGAAGTTCACGGAAGTAAATTGAAAGGAATCTCTTTTTACACCTCTGATAATATTGACCCATTTTCATTTGAATAAAACAATAGAAAAATGTCTGTGGTATTTTAATTCAATAATATCATGCATATTTCCATAGTATTCCACTTCAGAAAATGTAAATATACCACTATTTTGTGTTTTCAAACCCACATCTCAATCGACTATACGAAATATAAAGCCATTCACATTATAAGTGTTGAACTTTCTAACTTGTTTTAGAGGAACTCTAGAAAGAAACATCAAATCATATGACACCACTGGTCGAGTATCAGTATTCATAATCTGAAAAAATAAATATACTTTATTAGATTTATAAAATGTATGTATCAAACTAATATTCATATTTATTGCAATATTTATGAACTTACACGTCGTGCAAACCATTCTACAAGATCTTTATTAACAGCTTTTGTTATATCTTTCTCATTTCATGTTTTGAATCTCATTCATCTCTTTGTTTGTATCCTAAACTCTTCAATAAATGGATCGGCAATTTCACTATTCAGCAGCACATATCTATGTGCCTGTAATAATTCCAATTCAGTTAGTGTCACATTTGAGGTCCTCCCAATTGATCGGCCAATAGAAGGAAATATTTTCGATTTTTGATGTATTTGAGATTGAGTCGATGTGTCATCAACATGTCCAACTCGATTAAATCTTGTATCAATATCATCCAAGGTTCAAGAACAAAAGTTAAGAAACTCTTTAGCCAAATAATATTCAGCAATAGAGCCTTCTGGTTGAGATTTATTTCTCACATATGATTTCAAATGCCCAAGATATTTGTGAAATAAAATAAACATAATTATGAATTTAAGTAAGTACTAAAAATTGTTTACATAACTGAAAAAAATATAAATAAAGTACCTCTCAATTGGATACATCCATCTATAATGAATGGGGCCTCCTAATTTAGCTTCCTCAACCAAATTCACAGTTAAATGCATCATTACCGTAAAAAATGATGGAGGAAAGATCATCTCCATTGCACAAAGGGTCAATACAAACCTCTCTTGGAGGTTTTCAAGCTGAAATGGATGTAGATATTTCTCACATAGTTTTCTGAAAAATGTGCAGAATTGGAGTACAACCACAATTATTTTTTTAGGTAATAATGTATGCAATGCCAATGGTAGTAACTATTGTAACAAAATATGTGAATCGTGACTTTTAAATCCATGTAACTTACGATTCTTCAAGTCAACACATCTTGAGATGTTACTTGAATACCCAAAAGATACCTTAACATACATTAAAATTCAAAGGAATGTATCTTTATCCCTATTTTCATTGGAAAAATTGACAGAGGATACTTTTCATTCTCATCTGGCCAGAGATCACGTTTTATGTTCATTGCTTGTAAGTCTTTGTGAGCATTGATATGATCGTTCGACTCTCTATGCTCATTAAGCAATGTGAAAATAAAATTCTCATAGACATTCTTCTCAATATGCATCACATCAAAATTATGTTGCAAAAAATTAAATTCCCAATATGGATGTTTGAAGAATATACTTTTTTTCTTCTATTGGTGTGTTCATATTTCACTTGATGATGCACTTTGGACATGTTTTCCGCTACCATTCAAATGATGAACCTTCCCAAATTCTGTTTCAACATTTTCAAGTAGTGTCAATATTTCAGAACCAGTTAACAACTTTAGAGGTGGTCTACGATCAATGGAACCATTAAATTTTTATCTCTTCAGCCAAAATATATGAGATGCATCGAGAAATCTTCGATGACACAAGAAGCACCATTTCTACTGTGAGGTAGCCGTTTGGGCTCAAAATCAAAGTTACAAATGGGAAAATCCAAACCCATGTATGTGTTACAACCAGATAAATTCCCAAGCTTAGGGAAGTCACTAATGGTCCAAAATTAAAGCAGCATGCATTTTGAACATTATTTTAGAAGAAGCATCAAATGTATCAACACCATTGCTACATAACTCCTGCAATTCGTCAATCAAAGGCTACAAGTATACATCAATATCATTTCCAGGAATTTGTTTTCCAGGAATAATCATCGAATAGATAAAATATGATTGTTTCATACACATCAATAGAGGCAGATTATAAGGGGTCAAAACAACTGGACAAATGATATAACTGGTACTCAATGTCCCAAATGGGTTGAATCCATCAGTATCCAATCCCAATCGAACATTCCTAGGATTAGCTGAGAAATCTAGATATAATGAATCAAATTTATTCCATGATTGGGAATCTCATGGATGTCTCATTAACCCATATTTGTTATTATCTACAGAATGACACTTCATGTATTCAGCGGTTTTCAATGACATAAATAATCTTTTCAATCAAGGCTTCAAAGGAAAGTAATGCAAAACATTGCAGGTGTGTTCCATTTCTTCTTCTCCATGAAATTATGTTCATTTAGACTTCCAACATCACCCTTTTCCTGCCATATAGAAGAATAACATTTCATGAAATTCGGTCCACTTGAATCATCTCCCCAATAAAGCATACAATCATTGGGACACGCATGTATTTTTGTATAATTAAGACCAAGCTTGTTAACAACTTTTTTCATATCATAAAAATATTTTGGGATTTTTTCTTCAAGAAATTAATCACGAATCAATTCCAATATCATGGACATTGCCTTATTTGTAATCCCACATATAAATTTGATATAGTGCAACTTCAACAGAAATGGAATATTTGAATATTACAAACACCCACTATACAACTCTTGATTTCCATCGTTAACTAAATCATGAAACACATTTTCCTCAGTGAAGTTTTCTCTTACATTTGTATCCAGATAATCAAGAGGAGGATCCAATGATATGTTACAATCTTGATCTTCATGTGTTACAGTCTCAAAAACATCAATTGTAACATTGAAATTTGTAGCAACCTCTTCTGGTTGTTCTTAAATGTTTTCATGATGATAGTGGTGTCTTGCGGTGCCGAATGCATCGTTTATGAGGTTTTTCATTTCATTTTCCATTGTCGATGAACTTGGGACCTCATTATATGGTTTAACATCAGTGCTAAATCTTTATGTAACGTTCGATTCTCTTTTCCAAATCCAACACAAATATTGACTAGTGAATTTCTTCAGTATTAAATGTTCATAAACATTATCTCTATTCAACCATGTTCTAAATTTTCATTTAGGACATAGACATTTTATCCTCAATTCAACGGATCGATTAAAAATTTCGAAATCTAAAAACTCATTCAATCCCTTAACATACTAAGGTGTGTTACTCGGTAATGTGATCCATCTTTTATCCATGTATATCATAATGTTCCTACACAATAAAAAAAATTAAAACACATAGTTACTACTAAATAGAGAAATATATTCATATATATGATAATATAAGATTACAGAAACATAATATAATAAAGATGATCCCCTGAGTTAGATATGAACCCTCTAGTGTCTGGGATATGGGAAGTTTCTTTGGTAAAGAGCAACAGTTTGATAACAATGTGGTAGATAATTTACTATGAAAACCAAAGAACATTGTTAATTTGGAATAACCCCAACCTAAGTTCTCTATAGAGTCTTCATATAATATCGAATAAATCTATTATAAATAATGTTTCGGGAAAAACATATGATGCTTACAAAACTCAACACACTGTTAATTTGGAGTGACAAGAACCACATGAGGGATGGTAGTCTTGAGGCATCATAAGTGGTGGTGTTCATGGAAATGCATGATGAAATAACTTGGGAGATTAGGTTTTGAGGTTCTATGAACCTTGTGTGTATTGAATTCCTAGACCTCTCTTTGGTGTATTCACATAGAAAAGAGTGGTGGTGTGACTTGAGGGTGATTTGGATCATATATGTGTTAGTTATCATGAGTGGAGAATTATGGTTAAATGGGACGATCAAGGATCTGACCATGGAGTTGAACTAAGAGTCAGAATCAGAATTCGGTGTGGGCATTGATTTTTTTTGTTATTTATTGAGTTTTAAGGCATCATGGTCGGGATATGATATCACATTGGTAGGTGGGATTGAGCGCCTTTGGTATAATTCATCTAGATAAGGACTTAGTAGTGTTTTTTCATAAAAATTGATGTGGTAAGGTGGAGACAACATCAGAAATGGCGTTCAAGATGCGACTGATGTGGTTTGGGGATCAAACTAGGATATTTGAAGAATAGTTGATATGGCTGGTCTTGGTGTTTGGAGTTTCATAGAAGAATATTGTTAGGAATTCGGAGATGAAATGTGGGGTGTTGGTACTATCATCTAGGACAACATAATAATATAATCAGAATCACATATGTTGAAATAGATCCCAGAATAAATTCTCTCTAAACATTATATTCGAGAACTTGGAAGAATTATATTCATCCAAACCACTACAATAAGTTAGAATGAATTCAATACCATTCACTACAACACACAAAATAAATTTATGCAATGTAAATGGATGCTATACTTAAATAACACATGTTTGATGGACTCCATGATCGATTATTAAAAGTATAAGGAACTCCATACCTATGTGTCATAATTCATTATAGTCAAGTAGGCATTATAAATAAATAGGTTATCAATTTCAAAAAATAATGAAAAATAAAAAAATACATATTCAATAAAATTGATTACTTTCATCCAAGACTATACATATTAATGAAAAATCATCTAGTTTGGATAACATATAGAGAAATACAATAAAAATAAAATTTAAATACAAAATAAAACTAGTTGAACTATCTCACAATAAAATTTCCCAAAAAAAGTCACAACCATATTCACAACTCAAAACATCTCCCTGTGATCCACAAAAGTCACAACATTCCAATATAATATTGAAACACGTTTTCAATATCACATTTATTTATCATTAAGGCATAAATTAAAATATTTATCCTATAATGAGTAAGAAAATAAATATCCTTCAAGTAAAATTGATGAATATAGATCGATAGGAAAGTAGGTTGTGTGATTTAACAAACCTAAACTTATATAAGGAAATGTTTTAGAATACATGAATTTATTATGATGATGTGTAAAAAAATAATCTTAAATAATCTTCTATGTCTTGGAAATTGAATCTACATAGAGATAAATTCCTAACATGTAAATAAGTAGAGGCCCCTCATACTCATTTACCTAGAAATATTTCTCATCATCTTTATGATGAATCCAGAGTGGCACTTATATAGGTGTAAACCTAGTCATGTTCAAGTCATAAATTCACATAGAAGTTTTCTACAAGATAAAATATCAAATATAAAAGAAGAAAAAAATCTCAATAGGTTAAAAATAGAATAAAAAATCATTTAGAATATATCATTGGAATTCCAAGACTATCCATCCTGTGGTAGTTCATTTATCACATGAAAACAAGCATATAAATCAAATCCTGATCACTATATAATTGTTTCATTGATCCAATAGTATTCTATAATTAATTATATAAGTACTAATGTTATAAAATATATAATTAGTGTCCTTACGTAGGAATGAATAAACTATCATAACATATACTGGATTATCTAGCCTATAAGGATAAACTCTAATACCTCTAACACCACTACCTAGTTTTAATAAAACAACCGAAACATCATTAGTAATTAACACTAATACCTCAACCATGAATCAATTCTTCAAGAACCCAACCATGTTTTGCAATGAAATTGAGTTTAAAAAAGATTCAAAAAAACTTATTTTAAACCTTATGGTTTGTATAGGTCGCCGGTGTTGTGGGGGGCCGGTGGAAGCGGGGCCGCCGGGGTCGAGAGGTCATTGGGGTCGCGGGGGGCCGGGGTCGCTGGGGTCTTGGGGGCTGGGGTCACGGGGGAGGCGAGGTCGCAGGGTGCAGTCGGGGTGGGGGGAAGGGTCAGCATTGTAAAAAAAACATGTTTTGCAGCGGTTTATTATAAACCGTCGGGAAACCATTTTTAAAAAAGGTTGAGCGGCGGTTCTTAGAACCGCCGCTGAACAACCACCACTAGAATAAATTTTTATTGCAGTGTAACTCTTTGATAATAATGGATTTTTATCTAATAGACCATCTGATCTATGGTAGATAAGAATCTAGATCAATGATTTTAAAAATAATGTTTTTATCCATCCTAGAGTGTCTTCTCTAGGTGATTTGATGTTGTTTAGAATGAAGGTTGTGCGATACGTTGAGATTTTATGAGATATTTCTCTTAAAATAATTTCATTAATACCTTATGTAACATAAAACCATGAGTCTAAATGAACCTTAATATATTTTTTAATTATTTCTAAAATTGTAAATTAGAATAATGAATAGGGATAATCACATTTTTAATATTATGTTTAAATGTTTTTTCCAATGAAAATATACTGATAATTAATCACTCAATTTTTACTAGTAATTATATGATTTTAAAAATAAATATTTCTTTAAAATGCAGTTTATTCCATTTGGTAGAGTAAATAGCGTTACTAATTAATTATAATTTTAGAGTCTGTATTTGAAATAATTAACTTCATTTTTGAAATCAGAATGGAAAAATTATCTTTGAGTGAAATTATAAGAAACTTTCTGAAAAGATTTGTTTTAAATTGAATAGTGAAAATATTATTTCATTGAAAATTCCTTTTTCATTTAAATAATTTATAAAGTTTTTTTTTCAAATGATATAAATTTATAATTAGTTCAATATTATTAGTAATAATCCAATCAATGTCATTGGAATAATTTTTTATTTTTATTTTAGTATAAAACATTTTTGTACTTCAAAAAAACAACTTTTTAAGAAAACGCATTTTCATCATACTTTTTTGTGTTTAATTTTCAATTAAATCACCCAATTATAGAAATGAAATATTTAAAAATTAAATACATAATTGGAATCAAGATGTTCAAATTTGATAATTTGGTCACATTAATTTTTTGGTCAATATGATTAGAAACCATAGTAAATTAGTGTTAACAAAGTAAAGGTAAAATGGGATAATAATAGTTAAAACTAAGGTGATAAGGAATTAAATTCATTAAAAAAATCATTTATTCTTTTTTGTTAGTAGATTATTGTAAATGTCTATCCATATATCTAATATATAGCCACATGGTACTCTTTTTATTTGATTATGAAATTTATATTAATTTAAGAATAAAATTAATACTAATTATAACTATACAGATTATAATATCTATAATTTTATTACATAAGGATTAAAATATTAAATTGTTTATTATAAATGTCTATTTTAAGGATTAGTTTTTTAATGACTTGGGTTTTGACCTGAAGAACTTTGGAATATTTCGGAAAATATTTCTAGAGATGGGTGCTGAGCCGGCGTGGGAAGCTAGTGCATGGGGAGCCTCAGTGTGGAAATATTAAAAATATTAAATATATTTAGTATCACACACATTGATTCCCTTGAAACATAAATAACTCATGTATGGAGTCTCATATCGAATTTCTGAGACTGCGGTTGATTCTGAAACATAGTATTTACCCTAGGTGCGACCTATAGTCGTTTACGTCAGGAGTTTTGTTTGGGGGAAATTTTGGTGACATGGAATTAAGAGAGAAATTAATTGGTTTTCATTTATTAAAACCAATTCTTCCCCTCAAACATCATATGTTTATGAACCAACCAAGGAGAGTCGTGCCTCTCCTCCCTTTGGAGATAATGAAACTGATATTGAATCCACACAATGAGGTGCTGTTGATCTCCATTTTTGAACTAGATTATCATCAGATTAAGAACCAGAATGATCTGAGCATCATTCTTGATCCAAAGCATCAATGTTTCTCCAATTAGGTAGGTGGATTTGATTTTTTGGACCTAATACCTTTTATTTTGTGTTGTTATAAGTTTCTAGATCCATATTAAAATTGTTATTGATCCCTTACAGGTAGATATGTGAGTTTTAGGGAAGAATGGGGTGAATGATGGCATTTTTCAGGTAATTATAGACTGGAAATACCATATACATGGCATGTAGTTCAGTGACACATGCTGTGTAGTTCTTCTAGTTTGGGGAAGATGAACATCTGGTACTACACATCGTGTATGGGTGTTACATGTCATGTAGTTCCATAAATCGTGTGACCATGGGACATGGAATATGATAGTTGTGTAAAAAAACATGTCCATGTACTAACACATGTCTGCGAAACACATACATGAGGTCTGGTAGATGGTCATAGAAAAACTACACGGGCATGTAGCCATTTATCTAAACACTCTATGTAGTATGGGATACACGATGTGTAAGGGACACGATTGGAAGTTCCTGCAGAACAGGAACATGAATAGGGGCCAAGTGATTAGGGACACAAAGTGTACCTCTTATACACACCATTTACCCCTACATGGGTTAAAATCCATGTAGTTTAGATACACAGATAGGTGCTCGAGTGGGATCACACATAGTGTATGCCACGGTGCACGTCGTGTAGTAGTAAGATATCCTTCAGGGATCTCATGACTTTCATATCTTCTTCTCTAGGACTCAGATTTTGGATTTTGAGTAGTCCATCCTGAGTGGGATTACACATATAATGCGATGGTGGGATCGGTTAGAGCATAAGAGATACGAGGGGTCCTGAATCAATAAATATGCTTGTGGAGAGGTACTAATTTTATGTTTGAGATTAGTGTGGTTCGAATAGAGAGAAACTAGGAATATTAAACCCCTGATGAAATTGGGAGTGGGTTTTACTTGAATCTCTACTTTGTTATAAACAGGACCCCCACATAATGGGTGGGGTGTTCATTAAATTTTGGTAGTTTCCTCCTGGGGTATTAATCCCATGATGAAATAGGGTGCGGATTTCCTCATGACGCTCATGAAGGTAGAGTAGGTACTCTGATGTTGGACTAGGGTGTAGGTCATCTATCAATGGAGTCAGTACTACCCTATGGGACTTGGAAACGAGTCCTCCATATATTAACTATAGATATATTGGGTACTACCCAACCATGTTAGAGTGAAGGCCCTCTATTATAGGTGTTAGTACTCCCCATCCCTTTTAGAGAATGGGTCCTCCATACATGTTGTTCTGAGAGATTGGGTACTCCCCTGCCGTGTTAGGGATTAGATCCTCTAGCCGATGGTCAGTACTCCCTTAGAGTTCCAAGGTGTGGGGACTCTCTCCATTGAGTGGTACTCCCCTATTGGGATAGGGTTCAAGTCATTGATCTACGATGTGGAACTCCTCTATCATATCAGGGTGTGAGTTATACATGATTAGTACTCCCCTATTGTATTAGGGAATAGGTCCTCACTTATAGAGTAGTAATCTCCCGTATATGAGTAGATGTAGGGAGAAGGTCCTCCATTGGATTTTGATCTCCCTCGGCTGTGGGGTACAACTATAAGGAGCGGGCCCATACACCAGATATGAATGATACCTAGATAGGGGTTAATTCTCCCTCCATGTTATGAGGTGAATTCCACTTATTATAAGAGTGACAGTGGTTTCACAGGTTAGTTAGGAGCAGTACTCCCTTGGCTGTGGGGAAGTCTCTCCATTCTCACCTTTTAGAGAGGATGCATGCAGTGTAGATTCTAGAGCAATGCTCCCTCAACTGTGTGTAGTGTTGAGGGGTGGGCTTCTTCACTTGGGTTTCTTTAGTTTGAACTAGGTGCAAGGTAATAATGATGGGACCTCTGGTGTGGGCTACTAGAGTTGGACCTAGTAATATGTTCCCAATGTAGCAAGTTCTCTTGAAATTTCCATTTGGAATGGTAGAGTTATTCCTCATGGAATGTATCTTTTTAAATGGTTTTATATGGGTTGGATGAGTTCATGGAGTGTGTTCTCCTAGTTTTATGTTATGGTTAGAGCCTATGAAGAGAATCATATTTTTGGTTCTGACTTTGGAACCTCATGAGACTTAATGTCTGAGATGAGTATATCTAGGTAATTTCTGGGAGTCCTTGTGGTATTGTCACATGATGGGGTTGACAGCCCAGGTAGATCGAGGTGAATTGTCATGTACAGCTGGGGATGGTTCAAGATGGATTTTCCCTCTGACTATTTACTTTCAGTATCAACCTATTTTTTGGGGGTTTTGGGGCGCCTATTGAGTATTCTTATACTCACCCTACACATGATTTTCTTATACATGTTTTGTGTATTGTACATACCACATGCCTTCCAATGGAGTCCACAGAGGAACTTATGTTGGCAAAGCACAATTATCTAGACAGACTGAGGCATTTACCAGAGTTTGGCCGATGATATTTTTGAATTTTTTAGTTCATAATGATCCCCTCCTTTTTATTAGGGTGGATTATTTTATAGTTTTCATTAGGGGGTGTTATTTTTATCTTATTTCACTTTCAGTACTTTTATTTTACTCCGGTTGTGAGCTATAGATGTAATCATGCATTGGTTGTATTTTGTTTTCAGATTTCATCATATTGTGAGCTTGGAGATGTGTGCATGCATACAGGTACATAGGAAATGCCTACCATGCAAGTGATATTCTTTCTATGCGCTAGTCACTAGCCCCTGGCCTATTCGAGGATAGAATGGGGATTTGTGGCCTAGTCCCCTTTGGGTTGGTCCATGAAAGAATGGTATCAGAGGTTGTTGGTTCCCCATTCGGACAATAGTCCCATGATCTTATTTTGGGTTGCATATTAATAATTTTAGGATGTTTTGAGTTCGTATCTCGGGCTAGAGGTTCTAGTGTTAATGGGGAGGCTAACATATCCATTCACCAGGAGTCTGATAACCCTCTTTTCAACTTAGTAAATTAGGATACTGTTTTCTGGGAAAAAATGGTACTTGCATCATATAGTACCGAGTTTTGGTTTCTTCTGTCCTTCCTGAGGTAGCTCCCTAGATATACTCTTTGAATGTGGTGCATCATGGTTCTATTTTAGGATGCCTCCACTAAGATAGTCAAACAAGATTCTATAGTTTGATAATGATAATGATCCACCTCATGATGAGGCTTCAATGTAGGGAACTGATTATGCGGCATTACGTCAGGGTGGTATGCTTGTAGGTCCACTGCTCGTGGAGTAGTAGGTTTTACTGATAGTTCAGTATAAGGACGTGTACAGGATGAGTGTGCTACATGAGTTCCAAATGCAGCGAAATATGAGGTACTGGGGTGATATAGACCCTCCAAGTATTAGATAACTATCTCGAGGCAGTCACATGAGTTTTTTCGTAGTGACGACACCTCCCGATCAGATGGTGGTCCTGGCGGTGAGACTTCTCTAGGCTTTAGCCAGGAGATGGTGGAGTCCGGTGATACAGACTCATTAATAGGTGATGGTCACTTGGGATGGTTTTGATAAAATCATAAGGGAAGAGTATTACCCACCCACTTTGTGAACAGTGTGTATCCATAAGTTTCTACATCTTTTACAGAGTAGTTTGATAGTGAAAATATTTTGGATGAGGTTTATAGATATGTATTGATACTCATTGGAAATGGTTTAAGATCCGTTCATTAGAGAATGGACCTTTTATCAGGGATTTCGTTGTGATATTAATGTGTTTGTGATCTCATTGTGCATCCCCACCTATACTAGAGTGCTGGAGCAAGCTCTGGTGGTAGAGAGTTTCCTAGCCAAGGAACAGGTAGATGTGACCTGCACTAGTGGTCACGAGGATGAGGTGTTTGTAGGGGATGAAATATGAAACATAATTGGATAATGATATAAGAGGAATACCCATGCATAGAAATAGATGTATGGATCTATAGCATAGGAGGAACGTTTTGGATCCGGTCAACCACCGCAGAGGCGTTGTTATGCCTATGAGGGACGGGGGCATCTCACTAGAGATTGTCCGACCTGCCGTGCTGCGGAGAGGTAAATGACTTATGGGACAGATTGATATAGGAATCACTTAGATCTTGGAGTTACATGAGGTGGAAGATGAGGTAAAGGAACTAGAAGAGCAGAAGGAGGTTCCAGGCAGTTCGAGGTGTTGTTACCACCATTCCCAGCTGGTGCGTGACAAGCTCAGGTAGCTTTAGGATGAGGGTGGGGACAGCTGTAGAACATATAAGCCTATGATCTGAAAGATCTTAGGATGAATAGAGGTACTCCTTATTTTGTATATACATTATTATATTGAAATTGTTAGACACTATCATGGGTAGTATTTTCTTTTCGATCATGCTCAAGTTTTAACCAGGGTGACGCAGGGAGTCGATAGAACCCTGTGTTGGTAGTTATGATAGAGGGACCAGTAAGACCTATTGCATGTTTGGGTAGCCTTTTTTCCCATTGTTATCCTCATGTGTTTTACATAATCATTTTATGTGACATTCTCTAGGGGGATGTGGTGCAGTTTGACGTAGCTTTGAACTCACAAGGAAGGGGGATTCTTTCCCCACCGAGACACGTTTTTGTGATGCGATTAGAACTGTAAAGGCAATTCAGTGCCACCCAAAGAAAAAAATATCAAGGTTTTTTGCACTAGTTTTTTATACTTTCATGTTTAGGGAGAGGTTATGTGATGAAGTTTTGGAGTATATCCTAGCCGTTCCAGTGAAGTTTTCATGTTCGAACCCCTTTAGCTTGGTGGTCCTGGAAGAGGGAGAGACTTTATTATAATCATTTCATAGTGGGAGAGTTATACCCTAATATGTTTCCATAGTATGTATTGGTTTCATACGATCCATAATCATCTATGATTCCACGAGTGGATGTGGTAGTGTTCCTATTTTAGTGATATGCATTAATGTTGGAGGTTTGTGGATGAAAGGCCTGGTAAGACCAAGTGTTTACTCTAGGGAATCCCTATTTTTTGTTAATACCCTCACATGTTCAGTGTCGAACATGAATGAAATATTCTTGAGGAGGCTGTTGTGTAGTCCATACAAGGGCAGAGGTGGATTATGGGGTTCCTTCAGTTGTTATGTCAGGTTAGCGAGGTGGTGTACCTCTAGACCCCATGACTGCAAATGTACCATGATGCTTGGTTTTTTCCAACCTATCCTAGCCAAGGAGACATGTTCACATTGTTTCATGATGTTGGAATAGTATAATCTAGACATAAGAGTTATTTGATCTTGGTGGTTCTTCTCTGTGTGTGCTTTTAAGCAGCACAAGAACCCCTGGTGAGCTTACCAGTGTGGGAGTCTAGTGGGGATCTAGGTTTCATCCATTGTACTTAGTATTTTTCTTTTTAAGGATGAATAAAATCTAAGGTTGGGAGATTTTAATGACTCGGTTCCTGACCCAAAGGACTTTGGAATATTTTAGAAAATATTTCCGGAGCCGAAAATAGATTCGGAACGGGATGTTGGGGCCTAGGGATCCTCAATGCGTCAATATTAACAATATTAAATATATTTTGTAGCACCTGAATAGTTTATATTGAAATTTAAATAAATAATGTTCAGAGTCTTAGATCAGATTTATGAGACTTTGGTTGAGTCTGTAATGTCATTTTTACCCATGGAATGACCTAAGGTCATTTTCACCATGAGTTTTCTTTAGGGTCCATTTTGGTGATGTGGTGTTGAGAGAGAAATTAATTGGTTTTAATTTGTTAAAACAAATTCATTCCACTTAAACACTCATAAAGGCATGACCCAAGATCTATGAATCTCCTCCCATTGGTGATTACGAAACTGATGACGAATCCATACAATGAGGTGCCATTGATATCCATTTTTAAAGTATATCATCATCAAGTCTAGAACCACAATTATCCATACATCATTCTTGATCCAATGATGCGACGTTTCAACAACGAGGTTGGAAGATTTGAGTTTTCGTCTTGATACCTTTCATTTTGCATTGTTATAAGGTTTTAGATCCATATTACAATTTCTATTTATCCATGCTATGTAGATATGTGAGTTTTGGGGAGGAACTGGGTGAATCAGGGTGTTTTGTAGTAATTCCAAAATGGAATTACTGTATACGTAGACTGTAGTTAAGTGACACACATAGTGTATCTCTTCATGTTCGGGGAAAATGAACATTTGGGACTACACCCCATGTATAGGTGTTACACGCCAAGTATTGAACTAAATCATGTGAGCATGGGGAATGGATTGGGAGATCCATGAGAAACCATATGGTTGTGTTCTAACACGTGAACAAGATACATGGACATGGGGTTTGGTACATGGAAAAAGGAAAACTACATGGGTAGGTGTCCATATATCCAAATATGTCGTGTAGTATGGGATACATGACATTTAAGGGACACAGTTGGATGGTTAGTGTAGAAGAGAAACATAGCCAAGGGTTGAGTGGTGAGGGACAAAGAGTATACCTCCTATACATGTGTTGTACCCCTTCATTGGTTCAAACCCATGTGGCCTAGATACATAGGAAGGTGCTCCGGTGAGTTCACATCCCATGCCCCGATGCACACCATGTACTACTTAGAGATCCTCCAGGGATATTTTTCCTTCCTTATATTCTTCTATATGACATGGATTTAGGCTTTTGAGTAGTTCATACTAAGTGGTTTTACAAATAATATGCCATTATGGCATCTATTACGACTTACAATATATTATTGGAATGAATAGTACAAAATGATTGTGGATTGGTGCTAAGCCGATGTTAGAGATTGATGTTGTTCAAATAGAGAGACGCTAGGACTATTAATCTCCTGATGGAATAAGGATCAAGTTTTCCTTAACTCTCTAATTAGGTAGATATGGTAATCCTCACATCATGGGTGCAAGTTCGATACCTTTTTGTAGTTTCATATAGGGGTGTTACTCCCCTAATGGACTCGGGTGTGAGTTTCCCCATGAAACTCGTGAAGGTAGAGTAGGTACTCCCCTATTGGACTAGGGAGAGGTTCCACTATCCATGGAGTCAGTACTCTCATATTAGATTATGGAACATGTCCTCTATATATTACATATAGATAGAGTGGGTACTCCCCTACCATGTTATGGTGTGAGTCCTCTATTCTAGGAATCAGTACTCCCCTGTCGTTCTAGGACATGGGTCATCCATACATGTCATTATGGTAGAGTCGATACTACACTACCATGTCTGGGAGAGGGTCCTCTAGCATGGGGTTCTACTCCCCTGTCGTTACATTGTGTCATTACCCGATAGTGAATGAGTTGGTAGAGTCAGTACTCTCCTATCATTCCAGGGTGTGGGTCCTCTAGCCACTAAGTGATACTCCCCTACCAGGTTAGGTTGTGGATCCTATATATCTGAAGTGGCACTACCCTATCATATCAAGACATGATTCCTTCATGAGTATTAATCCCCTATTCGACTAGGGCTTAGGTCCTCACATATGGAAGAGTACTCCCCCGTATCTAAGTAGTATCGAGGAGCGATTCCTCCATTGGATTTGGGGCTCCCTCGACCGTGGGATACATTTACGAGGAGTGGGACCATAAAACAAATTTTAATGATACCTAGATATGGGTTAGTTCTCCCTTGATGGTATGAGGTGCAGGCTACTCCTTACAAGAGAGGTATATGTTTCACAGGTTAATTAGGAGCAATACTCCTTTGACTGTCAGGTAGTAGAGAGGTGCGGGTCCCTCCGTTCTCTCCCATTAGAGAGGACGCATGTGGTGAAAAGTTTGGAGAAGTGCTCCCTCAACTATATGCAACAGTGAGGGGAGGGCCTCATATCTTGGGTTTCCTTAGTTTGCACTGGGTGCAAGGTAATGATGACCTGGACTATGGTGTGGGGCACTTGAGTTGGACCTAGTAATATTTTTCTGATGGAGCACGTTCCCTCGGACATACCATTTGGAATGTTAGATTTGGTCACGATGGATTGCATCCCTCAGATGGGTTCCATATAGGATGGCTAAGATCATTGAGTGTGTTCTCTTGGATTTATGTAAGGGCCAGGGCCTAGGAAGAGAATCCTCTTTTTGGATATAAGGTTAGAACATCATGATACTTAGTGTCTGAGAAGAGTATATCTGGGTGATTTCTAGAGTCCTTGTGGTGTTATCACATGTTGGGGTTGACTCCCTGGGTAGATCAAGCTGACTTTTCATGTACAAATGAGGATGGTTTGAGAGGGAGTTTCTCTCTCAACTGGGTTTCCCTCTAGCTAGGTTGACCAGATTATTACTTTTTGTTTCACCCTTTTTCTTTCAGGGGTTTTGGGGAGCCTATTGAGTATTCTTATACTCACCCTTGTATGGGATTTTCCCACACATGTTTTGTGTCTTGGGAAGACCAAAATCATTTAAACAGAGTCCACAGAGGACTTGAGGAAGGTAGAGCTTAATGAGCTTGATGGATCGAGGCATTTAGCAGAGCTTGGCTAAAGAGCTTTCCAGCAGTTGCAGTTGACAGCGATCCCCTCCTTATGAGTAGGGTGGACACTTTTATAGTTTTCTTTGGGGGGAACTTTTTTCCCTTCTTTCACTTTTAGTACTTTTGTTGTACTCTAGTTGTGGGATATAGATGTATTCATGCATTGGTTTCCATTGGTTTTATATTTCATCATTTTGTGAGTTTGGAGATGTGTGCTTGCATATAGGTACATATGAAATGCCTCCCATGTTAGTTATATTAATTCATAGTGATAGTCGCTAGACCCTAGCCTATTGGAATAATTCTTGGGGTGTTGTTGCCCAGGCACCGTTGGGTCAGGTCATGACAATTTTTTTATCATTAAAATTTGATTATAATTTTTACAGATTGAATAATTTCATAAAATACTTACACAACATTGGAAAATCATTTATTCAATTATGGGAAAAATTAAACAAAAGATATTAACAATATTACATGTAATAATAATTTTTGAAATTAATAATGTTCCATGAATCTAATAAATGAATATAACATATTATGGTTCTGTGAAAGGTGTATACTATAATTAAATTACAATATTCAAGTATTTAATGTAAAAATAAAAAGATTTATCAAAAAATATGTTAATCTAATTTTATATTAAATTTTTTTATATTATTGTTCTCAAAAAAATATTAAAAGATCAAATGTAGGATGAAAAATGGAAATAAATTTCAGCCTTGAACATTTTTTTGATAATTTTTGAGATTCATGTAAAATATTAACCCATTAATATTGAAAAATTCATTACCACAATTACAGATACAAAAATTTAACGAAGAGTTTAAGATAAATGATAAGGGTTAAAGTAAAAGAAATTTTTTATTAATTTAATGATATGGTTATATTTTTCCCATTGCCTATTTTTTAAATATTATTCAATTTGGAAGAATATTCATTAGAACAAATTAATTATATTTAAATCATTTTTGTAATTATAGGTGTTTCCTTTCCCTCACTTTGATAAGGACACTAATTATATCTTTTATTTACACCACCTTGAGCCATCTAGATATACCAATTCCATAACAATCATCATCTAAACTTCTCTATCAATGAATTAGAGGTTTGGTATTTTCAAAAGACAATTATAGTGGTCCATCAAAAGGGATTTAATAGAGGCATGACAAAGAAAGTGTAATTTTCTAGCTGAATCAATTTTAATTTATTTCTTCTTATAACTTCACAAAATATGAGTTATTCATAATAAAACAAAAAATTAGTATCCGAAATATAATTAATTATTTTGTATTATTAAGAACCAATTATGAACCCTATTTTCTTTAAAATGGGAAGATATATTATCACACATTCATACGTGCAGACTACCACATTCATAAAGGGATCTGATTCATTTTTTATCTACGTTGTACATGGATTGTTGTAAAAATATATTTTATGAATATAAGTAATATATATAATGTAATAATAGTTCAGGAAGGGTGAATTAATCTTTCAATATATTTTTTTAAATCCATTGAAATTTTAAAATAATGTTCAGGTGTACATACAACCTACTATCTTCAAGAAGTGTGTAATTCATTTTTCTATATATATATTTTATAGATGATTATATATATAAATATATTGAATATATATGATATTTATATTACAATTATAATTATGGATATTATGTAAACATGAACAGTGTACAAGGACTGGAACAACTGAAAAAAAATTATAATGAAAAACAAAATAGTAAATTCCTAGAAACAATTATTTTAATATGGATTTATTAATATATGGTTCTTGAAATGCAATAAATGTATCATGTATGATAGTTTATGTATATATAATATTATAATACAGAAATATAGTAAATTAAAATTTATTAAACTGGAGTAATTTTTTTGAAGTAAGATGAAGTCAAGGTAAGGGGTTTATGTTTCAATCTCATTATAATTTGGATGTTTTATTCTTGATTATACATTGAAGAAAATTATAAAATAATTTTCTAATAAAACAGTTTTATTTAAATATTATTTCTTTATTTCTTGAAAATATATCTTTTAATTTCATTTTCCTCCGTATATATATGCAAGAGACTATTTTTTATAGAAAATTAACTTTATTTCTACCTTCAGTCAAAAATAATTTTTCTTTAATATCCATGTTTTCTTCAAATGTACTCAATTTTTTTAGATTATTTTATTATTTTTTTAATTTCATTTAAAAAATTATTTATTATTTTAATATAATGGTTTACAAGGAATCTTATTTTCATTTTTTGAATGATGTATTTTTCACATCTTATTAAAAACGTGAAAGTAATATTTTTTTAACATACACCACATGAACAAAATTTATTTCTATTATGAAAACTAAATTATTTAGAGATTAATTTCAATTTAACAATATTCATTTCAATGAAAAAAATTTCTCAAATTTATGGGATTTTTTAGATTTTACTATGTAATTTAAAATGGAAGTGGGTTTTTTCCCTAAAAATATTCCATTGTTATTTTAATGGAATTTTTTGTCTATATTAATATACATTGATTTTATATTTGCATTAATAGGAAATTAATCCATTGATACCCTATTTTTTATTTCTATGGATTTTCTATGGTTACGACATTGAAATATCGATGAAACTCATGTTCATTTCCATGAGTATTGTTATGATGAATGTTTTTATGATCTTGTAGAATATATATGAATGAATTGATGATTATGTGATGGGAGTGCATGATATTATATATTTCTACTGTTAGATATAATATTTAAATTATTTTTATCGTCTAATTGAGTTATTTAAACCCCACCATTTTAATATTTTGAGTTCAATTGGATTGTTTTTGGATATTAGTGACATTTTGAGCATAAATAAAAAATGGAATATTTTAGGATTTTTAATTGTTTTTAATTGATTCTATATTTTGGAAATACCTATTTAATTATTTGTAAAAATTAATTGATTCTCCTTTTTTTAGGATACCCAAGTTTTTTGGATACATATTTTTCTTTTGGTCCAAGTCTCGATTCTGATATATAGAGGCCCAAATAAATCATTCTTCATGGAATGTTATTCTACCATGAAGAGTGGACCCCACATTTGTAATTGAGGCATAAATCCTATTTAAAGTATCCAAATTCCTTTCTTCTAGATGGATATTAAAAAGGATTCATGGAGACACGTCATTGATGGGTTTTATGTCAACATTTTCTCATTGAGGCATTCTTTATGTGGTTCAAACATATGGAATATGGAAGGTATCATTAGATAGGAACAATTTCATTCAGTAATTAATTCATATATTCTATAAAACGTATCCAAAATTTCAGAAATTTTGTGAAGGGACATTATTGGATATTTGAAACAAGTTTTATTAAGGGTGCAATGCCTGAATCATCTAGTTGTAAGGTCATTATGGCACAAGAATTTGGAGAAATAGAATACCATCAATCACCTAGATATAATTAAATTATTGGAGTAAATTGTGTATAACACATTCATATTGTGTCCAATAAAGGTTATTTTTTTGGTAGATATGATAAAAACAATATATGCACAAATTTAATGAAGGAGACTATGCATGAATCGATCATTTAATGGTACTAACAGGTGGTATCTTTAAAAGAGATATTCTGGCCTATAAAAAGAGGAGAGATCCTCCTTCCTAAAGAACTCTATTCCATCCCACACTAGCCATTTTTTAAGGAGGCCGGATTAAGAGAGCAAGGTAAAGGTGAATATTGAGATATTAATTAAGATTCCAAGCATTTATTCTATAATAGATATGGAAAAGGATTCTCAAGTGATGCGAGGCTAAGCACCAAGTGGTTGTGGATGACTATAACTAACAAATACTCCCTTCTGAGTTTGATTCCTATTTTGTAATCTCATTATGAATTTCTTATAAATGTATATTTTTGAATGAATGTGGTGGTTTTAATTCTTGAATATATTTTCATTAGATTTTTTTGGATGGTTTTTCATTCAATGAAGTAAATTAATTGATTACAATATTTAAATTTATTCTATCAGGTCTTACTGTTGAGTATAGTAAAATCATTTAGGTTTAATTACTTAGAGTTCTTCAAGTAGTTTAATAAATTTTATAGGAGGGAAAAAATCAAATTTAGGTATTTATATGATTTATATTTAAATTTTATTGTTTACCTAGGGTTCTTTGGAGGGATTTAGAAATACCATTGAGAAATATTTCTTTTAAACAAGGAATAGGGGAGTGTCTGGGAGGTTCAACATTGTCTAAAACTACTGTTTTGATTATGATTTCAAAACCAATTTATTTTATATCAATTTATATATCATTACCTTTAATTTTATTTCAATTTATTTTATATTTATATTATATTTTCAAAATTTTAATCAAATCCCCAAATTTCCCTTTGTACAGAAATAATAAAAAAAATGTGACAGTCTTGCAACTCAAATTGAAACATACTTGAGAGAAAATCAAGTGACTGCTATATTGCATTTCGCTAGGGGATAAAATTATTTAATGAGATTTTAATTACAATAAACTCACATAAACTAGCACTATTTCTAGGGGTGTTTCTTGATTTAATTATTTAGAAATTTGTTTTGCATGACCCGAAATTATGACCAAAAAATGATATCGTTGAATTCTAAAATTGATAAAACATTTCACTATTGGGTTAAATATACTAAAAAATCCCATATCCCATGTTGTGAATCATTCACTATCACATTTAGAAGGATCTAATTTGATATTTTTTCAATGGATGAAAAGAGAACCTTGAATGAATTAGCTTCATCATATGATGAAAATCAAGAAAATCCTATGAAATATCTTCATGAACTTACTCAGTTCAAAATTAAATTTGATTCCATCCCCCAAATTCCAAAATTTAATGGGTTTATAGGTGAATACCCACATTAAAACCCTCATGATTTTTTTTCATTATATCAAAATGAATCTTCAAGGTGTTAATGAAAATCAAATTAAATTAATGTCATTCTATTTTTATTTAGAAGGATTTTCCAAAAATTGGTTCTTCTATTCATAATCAAATTGTATTAGAGATTGTAATGAATTAAACAAATCCCTAGAATTTTTTCCCTGCCATAGGAACAACTTCCATTAAAAGGAGATTTTTGGAATTAGGAATACTCAAGGTAAAACATTGCAGGAGTACTATGAATGATTAAAAACACTCTATTTTAGAGTCCCTACAATAAAATCAGTGAAAAAATCTTGATTAAATATTTTTATAAAGGATTTTGTCTTACTGATAAAATTATGATTGATTCTACTGTTGGGGGGGGGATTTAGTTGACAAAACACCAGCTGCTTCTAGGACATTAATTGAAAACATGGCCCAAAATTCTCACCAATTTGGATTAAAAGGACTTATTCATGTGAAACCTTACCAAGAGCTCCCTAATGAAAATCTTGAAAAAAACAAGATAGTGAGTCAAATTTAGGATCATACCTCCATGGTGAGGTCAATGATGTTGTCTAACAACCCACCAACACAACCCAAACCTGATGAAACATTTCAAATGCAAGTCCACTATGAATTTTGTTTTCTTTAAATGAACATTTTAGTGATCGATGACCATAAATGAAATAACCTTCTAAGAACTGTAATTCTATTTTTCCTAGAAACCCCTTTAAATCAAATAAAAAAAGTCTATTTCAAACTAACAAAGATTTTAATCGGGTATGGAAAAAACACTAAAATGAAAGAGTTTATCAACCCAGACAACCTAGAAGCTTCTTCCAAGGACATAAAACTAATTCTTAACCAAGATACTTCAATGATAAAGCCAATTCTCATTTTGGAAGAAACTTTCAGCCTTCTCCTCCCACTCAAAAATGACAGGGAAACCTCAAAGAAGATATTAAACAACAAAAAAACCTCTTGCATAACTTCATGACACAAATGGGTCAACTTTCCTCTGATGTTAATTACATGAAAAATAAAATGAATGGTGGTTTACCACTAGAACCTTGAGTGAATCTGAGAGATAAAGTAAAGGGAATTGTGAGTTCAATTTAAAATAGGAGTGGAAAAATATTTAATAACCCTCAAGATTAGAAACTCAAAACTATTAATAACATTGTTAATAAGAATACCACTACTGATGGAAAATATGGAAATTTTTAATTTTATTTCAATGGAAACACAATGTCAAGATAAGAAATTTTGTCTGAAAGAATAAATAATTACTAGAAGAGGATGTATAGTCCTTAGGTTTTTCCCAATATTACTTAGATGATCTCGGAAACATTCAAACCACCACTTCCTTACCCTAATACTAAACTAGTAGTGAAGTCAAGTGCTGAAAAAGAGTTGGACAAGAAGGTTTTGGAAACTTTTAAGAATTTTCAAGTCAAAATACCTTTAATTTATGTTTTGAAAAAAATTTCAAGGTATGCTATGTTTCTGAAAGATATGTGTACCCACAAGATGAAATTAAAAGGATGTGAAAAGGTTAACATAGGTAGGAATGTTTCATTCATTATTCAACATAATTTTCCTATAAAGTGTAAATAATTAGGAAACTTTATCATTCTAAGCACCATTATGAAATTTGAATTCAAATATGTCATGTTTGATTTAGGGGAATCCATCAAAATTATTCCACGTTCTATTTACTCATCTATCCAGGTTCGAGAATTAAAACCCTCTGGAATTATCATAAACATTTCCAACCGATGTACTAAAAACACTGTTGGTTTAATATATGATTTTATCATTTAGGTTATAGACATGATTTTTCCTATGGATTTCTTGTATTGGATATAGAGGATGATCAGTTTAGTACCCATGTACCTCCCATTATAGGGAGACCATTTTTGAAAACTTCTAAATCAATCATAAATGTTTACAATGGGACACTTTAATTGAAACTTGTAGGGAATATTTTCATTTAAATATTATTCATTACATGAAACACCCAATTGAGGATCATTCATCCCCCCAAATAAATATTATTGACTGGTTTTTTACTGATATGTTCCCTAATTTTTCTTATGATGAAATACCAATTACTTATTTAAAATATGTGAATTTATTTTTTATTGAATCTGATTAATAGGGGGTTGGAAAGGAAGATTGTGATGAGTCTTGGGATGTTGAGACTAAAAAATCTAAACATTGATGAAGATGAGTTTCTGAAAATACTTGAACCTTATAGTGGTCTCCATGGGGAAGTTTCAATTTTTTCAAATGAATTTAATCTTGAGAACATGTAAAGTGACCATCATGATGAATGTAATTTAAAATTTGAAGCTTCCCTGAGAAATCATATCTGTGAATAGTGTCATTTAATCAATGAAAAAAAACCCACCTTAGTTAGATTTGAAACCACTTTATGATAACCTAAAATATGATTTCCTTGGTGAGAATGAACAATTCTATATCATCATTTCAAAAGATATATCTAGGTACTAAGAGAAACAACTGTAAGGAGTCCTAAAAACCCACAATAAAGCCAAATTATGGATGATATTTGATTAAACTGAAATTAAACCCTCAATATGAATGCATAGAATTTTTTTGGAGGAAAATACTAAACTAGGGATACAATTTCAAAGGATATTGAACCCAACACTTCTGGAGGGTTTTAAGAAAACATTCACCACCCTATTGGATACTGGAATTATTTTTCCTATATTTAATAGTCAATGAAATATTCTGATCCATGTTGTTACCAAACAATGTGGCTTTACAATATGAAGGAGGGATTATGGTGAGTTTTTCCCTACGAGACTTCTAAATAAATAGGTAATGTTCATTGATTATAGGAAACTCAATTTTTTTACAATGAATGAACACTTACCATTTCTATTTCATAATCAAGTCCTTTAAATACGTGTTGGGAAAACCCAATATTGTTTTCTGGATGGATTCCCGTTATTTACAAATTCACATTTCACTGTAGGATCAAGAGAAAACAACTTTCAATTTACCATATGGAACATTTTCTTATAGAAGGATGCCCTTTGGTTTGTGTAATGATCTTGGAACTTTTCAAAGGTGTATGATGAGAATTTTATATGAATTTCTAGAAACTTTCATTGAAGTTTTTATGGATAAATTCACTATTTATTGATCATCATTTGAAAGTTTTTTGAAATTTTTTGCTGATGTTCTTAAAAATTACATTAATAATAATATTGTTCTCAATTATAAAAATGTCATTTCATAGTGGGTAAGGGGATTTCTCTAGGTCGTGTTGTGTCCCTCAATGGAATTCAAGTAGATGAATCCAAAGTTGAAGAAATTTATTCATTACAATACCCAAAAATAGTGAGAGATGCGAGATCCTACCTTAGTCAAGTGGGTTTTTATAAGTTACTCATAAAGTATTTTAGTAAGGTTGCACTTAAACCATTCAAATTATTCTAAAAAGATATCCAATTTGTTTTTGATGAGAATTATAAATAGAAATTTTGGGAGCTAAAATAAAAACTGATAACCCCTCCCATTATTCAACCACCAAAATGGGACTTTCCCTTTAAAATCCTGACTGATTCATCTGAATTTTCACTTTGGGTAGTGTTAAGTAAAACGTTGGAAAAGAAATATTGTGTGATTTTATATGCCTCAAGAACTTTAGATCATTCCTAATAAAAATACATAATAACTAAGAAGAAACTGTTTGTTGTTTTCTTTCCTTTAGAGAAATTTAAATGCTATCTAATAGGCCCTAAGGTGATTGTTTTCATAGATCATTCTACAGTGATATTTTTAATGAAGAAATATTATGAAAAATGAAGACTTTTGAGATGGATCTTATTGTTTCAGAAGTTTGATGTTTAAATAAAGTATAAAAATGTAATTTTGAACCTTTTACTAATCATTTGTGTAGGATACCATCATTTTTGAATGGAAAATTTTACACTTGTCCACCAATTAAAGAAACCATTCTAGATGAGGCGTTGTTTTCTATTAAAAGTGAAAGACCATGGTTTGCTAATCTTTTGAATTATTTGGCTGCTGATGAAGTTCCCCACTCGTTTTCTAAGCAACAAATTGTTAAACTTGTGAGTGATTCAAAGAATAACATTTGGAATAATATTTACTTGTGTCATGTTGTTAGTGATCAAATTATTAAGAGATGTATTACGAATTAAGAATTTAATTCCATCCTATTTTTTTACACTTTGAGTTATGGAAGAAACTTTGGTCCATAAAGAACTGCAAGAAATGTAATTTATTTGGTATGCATTGGCCTACCATTTTTAGAGATGCTTTTGAATTTTGTATAACTTGTTAAAATTGTCAGTTTCAAGGGAGCATTTCCAAAAGGAATGAAATTGCAAAAAAAACTTCTTTTTTGTGATGTATTTTCTGTATAGGGGATAGATTTCATGGGGACTTTTCTAAATTCTTTTGGATATATTTAAATCATACTTTCTGTTGATTATGTATCTAAGTGGGAGGAGGATATTCCCATAAGAGCTGATGATTCCAAAACTTTGTCCAAGTTTGTGAAAGGAATTTTGTTTTCATGGTTTGGATTTCCAAAGATTCATATTACGGATCAAGGTACCCATTTTTGTAATAGGGAATTGGAATATATTATGAATAAATATGGAGTTCATAATAGGGTCTCTACTCCCTATCACCTCAAATAAATAGAATTGATGAGTTTTCCAATGGAAAAATCAAAAAAATTATGGAAAAATTTTGAACCCAAAAAAAGGATAGGAATTTGAGATTAGATGAAGCAATTTGGTCTACACGAATACATTCAAAATCCCACTTTTCATGCAACCATTTAGATTAGTCTATGGGTAATATTTCTACCTAATGGTCGACTTCGAAAACAAATCTTTTTAGGCTATCAAAACATGTAACATAAATCTATTTTCTGTTATAAAAGAATGAAAATTTTGTTTGCAAGAGTTGGAGGAGATCAGAAATAATGCATATGAAATATCCACGTTTTACAAGGAAATAATCAAATCCTATCATAATAGGATTATTATCAACAAAAGATTCATGAAAGGAGACAAAATGTTTCTATTTGATTCAATATTGTAGTTATTCCCAAGTAAATTTCATTCTAAAGGGTCTGACACCTTCATTGTTATTCATGTTTTTTTTGGCACAATAGAGATAAAAGAACCAATAAAGGGACACCATTCTCACATAAATTTGTTTCAAAATGTTGAAATTTCAGAAAACAAGTTTTGGGGAAGGAACATGATGGGTAGATTAATATTTTTTGTGCTTTAAATTTTTCGTTTTTTCATTTAAAATTTATATTTTCAGGGTTTCTTTAAACATTTGTGCATTTTATTTAAATTTTTTTGTAAAAAACTTTTGAGCTTCAAAATAAAATCCTTTGTGATTTGAAAATTTATTTCAACAGAAATAACCAACATGATTCATGGAACTGAACTTAAATGATTACTAAAATGAGATTTATTATGAATTCAAATTGATGAAATTTATGAAAGGACCATTGAATTCAAAATTCTATGCCTTGAATGCTGAATAGTTTTGAAAATCACTTTCCTGTGAGGGTTCTGAACCATTTTTTCATCTCCTTCCCATCCACTCTACTTCTTGAGTGAACCAAAAAATTCTTTTTTACCAGAACAATCCGTTTTTCGGTCAAAACCTATGAGCTTTAATGAATTTGGGTTGAAAATGATTGAGGAAATGTGTTTGTGATTTAAAGCCACTTTTTCATGAGAATACTTTAACATTCTATCCCTCCATATACATTTTATATTTCATGATCCCATAGTATCCATGTACTATCTATTAGAGAGCCACATAATAAAACATTTTCCCTTTAAACCCCATTCTTAAAGTAAATTCCATGATTTTAGTAAAGATTAAGTGTTTTGGATATGATTTGTGTTGTGCTACATAATTTGGTGATATATTGGGTGGAAATTATCATTCTGAAGAGATGTTCTTGATGAGGAAATAAATTCACTAAAATTTGTTCCAATATGGACCATTCAAGGAAAGGGGAGTTGTTCCTTTCTAAAGCTCCCAAAAAAATAGATGTGCCTTTCTAGAGCATAAAAATTTTGAATTCATGAGAAGAAATTTTTGTTTCATTTCTACTGATATGGATAAGTTGTGTTATGTCCATGATTTTTTTTCAATTTCTATTCGAGCTTAATTTATGACATAAAGAAACATGAGAAGACCATGCTTAAGTGGAAACTGAAATCTTGGAATCTTACTTTATAAAAGATCTAAGCCACTTATTTCTATCATAAATTTTTTCAAATTAAAAAATATGCAAACCCACAAATTTAGAAATACCATTTCTAAGTCCCCTTTATGGATATAATTCTTTGACTCAATTGGGTATAGAATTAGAAATTTTTCAATCCTAAGGTGACCCTTACAAATATTTGGATGATAAAAGCTTTGATGAAATTAAAAATCATGTGTTGGGAAAATTAAAAAGTGAGGTAGGCATACTTGTACATGGAGGAATGAATTAAATAGAAATGGAATGAATGAAATTAATGAATAATTTGTAATTGAAGCTATTTAAGAGGTATAAAAGGTTTGAATCCTTGATTTTGAGCTTGATATTTTCATTAACATGTTTTTAATTTTCATTGGAAATTTATTATTTCCTACTTATACGAGCTTCCAAGTCATAAGTGTGGGAGAATTGATAGAGCTAATCTTGTTGATATTTTTATCATATATTAAATGAATTAAACCCCACCAGTTTTATATTTTATGCTGAATTGGATTATTTTGGGATACTAGGTATATTTTGAGCATAAATGAAAAATGGACTATTTTGGGATTTTTAACTATTTTTAATCACTTATGTATTTCAAAATATATCTTTCATTTTTAATTCAAATAGAGTGATTATTTTTTAGGATAACCATTTTCATTGGATACATATTTTTCAACTGGGAAAAGTCTTTATTGAAAAATTTGGATGCCCAAATAAATCATTCATTATGGAAATTTTTTCTTTCCAGTAGATTGAATCATATATCGGTAATTTAGGAATAACTATAGTTCAACATGTACAAATTCAATTATTCTATATGGAGATGTAATAGGATTAATGTAGACACGTCATTAATGAGTTTTAAGTCAAAATTATATCATTAATGAATTCTTTATAAGGTTAAAACATGTGGAATATGAAAGGTCTCATAAAAAAGAAACATTTCCATTCCATAATTAATTCATATCTTCTGAACCATGCTTCTAAAATGTATGAAATTTTTTGGAGGGAAATGCTAGGAAATATGGAACATATTTTATTAAGTTTTTAATGAATTAACATTCTTGTTTAAAGGTAGTTATGGCTTCTGATTTGGGAGAAGTTGAATATCATAATCACTTTGAAAAAATTACATGTTTGGATTAAATAAGCCATAACTCCATCATCTGGTGGCCAATCAAGATGCAATTTTGAGGGGATACACACAAATAATATATGAAATTTTTTTATGATGGATAAAAATCATTAATAGACCATTTAATTAGTATAATATGCAGTAAATTTAGAAGAGATATTATGGACTATAAAAGGAGTAGATCTCCTCCTTCCCAAAGCATTACATTCCATTCCACACTAGCCATTTTAAAATAAGGTTAGCATGAAAGAGATAAGTCAAGGAAAATATTGAGATAATGAGGATTTTTCATGAATTGATGATAGAATAGTAAATATGGAGGTTTTTCAAGTGATATGATTCTAAAAACCATGTGGTTGTGGATGACCACAACTGACAGGCACTCTCTTATGAGTTTCGTTCCAATTTTTTTTATCTCCTTTTGAACTTATTTTTAACTAATATTTTTGAATAAATTTGGTCCTTTAAATTGCTGAGTATATTTAAGTCATTATTTTTTGGATGGTTTTTCATTATATGAAGTAAATTAATTGATTACACTAATTAAATTTCGTCGGTGAGGTCTTTCTATTGAGTATAATGAAATTAGTTAGGTTTGATTACCTAAAGGTCTTCACGTAATTGAATCAATTATATAGGATGGAAAACAATCATATTGAGGTATTGATATGATATATATTTAAATTTGAGTTTTCACATGGGGGTACTTTTGAGGGGGGGGGAAGGTGGGGCTAATTTGTAAATAAAACTGAGAAATATTTATTTTAAACAAGGAAGAGGGGAGTGTTTGAGAGGATGAAACCTGTCCACAACTATTGTTTGGATTTTGATTTCAAACTCAATTTACATTATATCAATTTTTATTTCTATAACATTAATTTTGTTTCTCTTTTTTTATATTTATATTATGTTTTCATGATTTTATTCAAATCCCCAATTTTCTCTTCTTGAGAAAACAAAAAAACAAAATTGAACATTTTGCAACTCAAATTTCATCCTCTTTCAGAGATAATCCAAGGAATGCTATTTTTCATTTCTCTAGAGTATAAAATTATTTATTGAGAATTTCATGATAGAAACCCTCAAATCACCTCCAAATAATTAAAAAATATTAATATTATATAATCCCAAAGGGTTTTCAAGAGGTTATCTAGAGACCAATAGAGGGTAATATAAAGTTTATTTCATGAATCATAGAGGGTACATGAGAGGTTATCCTAAGACCGAAGTAGCTATATGAGTATTTATCTTAATAATAACATATTATAATTTTAATTGTGTTTATATTTTACATAATATTTCAATGAATATGATTATGAAACACTTTATTCTGTAATTTTATAAAATGATATTATGCGAGTTTTATGTTCTCATGGATCATTTCCTTTGAATCATTTATGGATAAAGTTTTATAAAATGCGATGATTTATTCCATGACTCATGTTTATGATATAATAATTTTTTTAGTATGATTTTCGTGGGTTAAAATCATTTTTTCATACCGATGATGCACATGTTATGTTTAAATTATTATTGATATCTCCCTTGTTCACCTTTACTGGGAATCCGTGATCACATATTGTAATTTTATATTTTCAAAAGATTTTATGAAAATTTATAAGAAAAATGTGTCTAATAAATTTTTTATATTTGAAAGAATATATAGGAGATGATTTAGATCTATTATTAACCAGTTTTTTATGTATGAATGTTTCTAAAGACACTAAACCATTACTATTATGGCATGGATTACAATTTTATGTAATGAATATTTCTCCAATAAAACGTTATATTTATGTTTGAAATGTATGATATGTTATAGTTGGTATCAAATAACTATTTAATTTCCTTTGTAAAATAGGATGATAAAACATTAGTGAGAACATATAAGATAATCCCTTATATAAGAGAGTATCATATGGTATAGTAATGAAATGTGTAACACCCGAGACTTTTATGTTATATAAATAATCAAAGGAATCTTTTTCTACAGAACACTTGCTTGGCTTGCTTTACACGAAATCACGACCTTCCTTGATAGCTTGCGTCGTACGCAAAACCGAGTTTCACTAAACAAAGATATGCTATTAAAATATTTTTAAAACTAGCCGTTATGAATATTAATAACCACTTTTTGAAATTTTATAAATTTTATTTTTCAAAATGGACTTCAATTTTGGATTCGGAATATCGAAATTAGCCTAGGGTGAAATTTTGGTATTTTTTTGAAAACATTCAATTTTTGATGAATAGTGAAACCACTAAGTGGCAGTTAAAAAACCGAATTTTTCATAAAACATAATTTTACCGCTTCTGTGAGTGGAATTTCAAAAATCTGAGAGACACGGTTAATATCAAGGACTAAAATGTGGTTCAATGATATGAAAATAATTTTTGGTGAATAGTAACTTTTTACTTTTTTTTACCACGGTTAAAAGTAAATAGGGTAATTAAGGGTAAAGATGATATTATTATTACCCTAACACATGTCCTAATTCAATTGGATAAGTTTAATTCGACCCAAAACAAACTTAGGAATAAAATATGACCATTTAGGCCCACTTGGATTAGATTAGGACATTTATTATTAATTTATTTAAAGAAGCATTAAAATAGTTAAAATCAAAGTTTAATAAGTAAATAATTTTTAATATGGGGTTATACATAAGATAAATTCGACTATAAATATTCATTAGAAATCTTAAAAGATTTCCTACATAATGGTATTTTATTTGTAATTTGTAGAAATTAAATAATGTAATTTATTCATGACACAATGATGATGAAGTAATAATCTTATTAATGAAATATTGACATAATTAATGTTATAAACACCAAAATAAATGTAATTTGAGACTTTTTATGAATTCCACTAATTTTATAGGTTAATATGACATGTTATTATGGATTTAACTAACTTGGTTCAAACTAATAATTTTGTTATGATTTTCACAAAAATCAATTACTAAATAGTGTCAAAATTGACATAAAATAGTTTTTAAAACAAACATTATATTAGTAATTGTTATTTTATTCCTAAAAATCTAAGGATCGACCAAATGAATTATCTAAGGTTATATATATTAATAATAAACAACTTCGGGTTCGTTTGGCTACTTATAGTAAGTTTATTAACCTTATAGTATAAGAACACAAGTAGACACGGTAAAAGTAAACTTATTTAACTTAATGTTAAATCTAAATGATAAGGTTAAAATAGGAACCTAAACTTGTCTAAATTCTATTGGATGAGAGGATTTCTACCCATCCCCACCTTATCTTCGAAATATATCAATTTGGAGCTATTTAAAACCGAACTTGACTTTATAATAAAATAATATTTCTAGTTTTCCCAAAAGGTGCCCCTCTCCTCCCTTATAAAAGGGAACCTCCTCCCCCTCTTCCTCACACCACTTTAAGCCTTCAAGCTCGGACAAACCCTGACCATTCCTCCTCTCAACTTCCCTAGAGACATCCTAGAGGTCCCGGTCTTCTTCAAAGACCAATTTTAGTGCCCTAAAAGAAGGTCTCAAAGAAGCACTTCAAAGAAGAGGTAATGTCCGTTACCGATTCTTTCATCTTTATTTCTTTTTCCACTTATTCTTCTTTAGTTGTTTCATTATGAAGTAATAACATCAGTTTCACTCATATACTGATATTTTATTATAAGTATTAAACAACCCTATTTCACTATCTATCCATCATACGGAAAAATAAATCACCGCGCGTGCGTACGTACGGAATACCGTCTCCACGCCGTGGTGTAATCTATTTTCCGCCACCACCTTACTTGGATGGGTATAATGGTGTAAATAATGACTATATATGACTATTATAAAGTTATACTGATTCTGAAATAGTATACATACACTCCAATACAATTCCACGGTCATAGGAATGATATCATCACTCGTGCGTACGTACGGAATACCGTCTCCACGATGTGATGCGACTCGTTCTACATGATCTTCATTTCATAATGATTATATAAATGAATCGAATTAATGAATATGATATATATTACAAAAATACCATTCTGGAAATTAGTTATCTATAACCTAAATATAAGAATAATAATTTATTCGACAAAACACGCATAAGAACAAAAAGTTATAAACACCCGAATAACAAGTAGCAATGAAATATTACTACTAAGAAGATAAGAAAATGACCATATATGATATCATAAAAATAATTATGATTCTGGAATAAGTGAATAACATTATTAAAATCATTATACATGAGTTTCGGACACTTACGAAGCAAAATGGACCTAAGGTAAGGTAAAATCTAGTAATCTCAATTTTTATCAGAGATTGTTTATACTTTGAAATTTACTGGGGTGTATTTTATCATCCACGTCCATGTTTCATCAATATGTAATATTATTTGCATCCAACTACAATATTTTTAAATCCATTTTTACCCTTCGGTGAGTTTCTAGTAAAATATATGAAAGGAATCTTTTTTCGTTTTTCGTACGAGCTACTTTTTGACTTTTCCGACAAAAGTACGAGAAGAATGTTTTTTTAACTTATACGACATGAATGGATTTTTAAAACATTATTTCCAAGAAGCTTCCTTTACATGTTTTCAAGTTTATTTTTAACAACTTCTTTTAGTTTAGAATTTTATGACATGTTATGAAAGGAAAAGTGTTTTTGAAGTAGAAAGGATATTTTCCTCAAGAATAGTGTTCAAGTGTTTTATCAAAATTATTTTCCATCTAAGATAATATAGGGTTCTGTTTATATCACTATTATTACATTGATTTGATTATGTTGTGATGGAATTATCTTTATGAATTCCTTTATCTTATAAGAATTGTTTTATGGTGTCATGTTGTTTAACAATCCCATTTTTATTACATGGGTTATGCAATGATGTATGATTTATGATTTTGTGGCACACATAATAATGGTATCATTATGAGATGGGTGGGACCTATATCTCCCTCCAATTCATTGGGTAAATATTTTATATCTCTTGAGATAGACATGGCTGGAACGGTAGGTTATACCGGTTCAGTGAAACAGGACTAAAACGAGGAATGAAATCGGTTCTGAAAGGGACTTTGTCCACTAAGATAGTCTTGGCAATGAGTCTTGACTAACAAGAAATGATTCTATATGATTATGTGTGTATGCCACAAAGTTTCATGTTTTAAGTTATGATTATTGTGATTACATTTCACTGCCATGACTTATCCCATGTTATGAAATTATGATCTCTTTTGCAGGTTAAGATTTCCAAATGTTATATGCTTATGTATAGGATGTGATTGATATTTCTTTTGTTTACCCTTACTGAGCATTTGAGCTCACCCTTTTGTATGTTTTATTTCCCCAGGTCAGGAAGAAGGTTATTAAGTAAGATATGCCAAAAGGGACTATAGATATGATGAAATAAATGGGAGACAGTGTAGACGCTTTATGAACCAGTTGTTTATGTTTCCTAGTTTCTAAAGACACTATACCTATACGGTCCTTTCGTGGATTTGTTATATGTTGTATTAAGTATGCTTCAATTTTTAAGTATTAACAATGTATGTAAAGTATGGGTCGTTATAGTTGGTATTAGAGGAAAGTTATAGTCAACCTTTGGAAACTAGGATTTGAAAGCCTTAGTAAGAACCCTAAGGATAAGTCTAAGAATAGAACACAATATTAGTGTTTTAGAAATGGCCATGAATAACCTAGGATAAGACCTTAAGTGTGAAATTTTATTCTTGATTTTGTGGTTTTCCTATTATAATTAGTGTTGCTCACACTATTCTTCTTGGTTTTAGTCAATGGCTGGAACCCGAAGGAACCGTGTTAATGCGAAATGCGATGGGCAATGCAATGATTGTCCCCCTGAGCAACCAAACGTTATGGGAGCTGGAATGAAAAATCTTGTAGCCATGCTCACACAACTTTCTCAAGATATGAATCATGCCGGACTTCCAAACGAGCAAAGGAAGGAGCAAAATTCTGTTGAATTCTTCATGAGGCAGCATCCACCTTCTTTCAGCGGGTCTACTGATCCATTAGTTTCTGAACAATGGATTAGTACTACTGAAAAGATATTTTCAGTTCATCAATGTTCTGAACATGATAAAGTCATCCTAGCAGTGCATCGTTTGGAAAGAGATTCTGATCAATGGTGGAATCTTATTAAGAATACGAGGCAAAGGGATGAAATTGATTCCATAGAATGGGACGAGTTCAAGAACATATTTTTCAATAAGTACTTCCCTCGTATTCTCCGAACAAAGATGGAGAAAGAGTTTCTTGAACTGAAGTAAAAGGATGATGAATCTGTTGGTACCTATGATGAAAATTTTACAAGACTTGCAAGGTACGCTTCTGGTATTATTATCCAACCTGAGAGTAAGATCGATCGATTCTTTAGTGGCTTAAAACCAAGTCTTCGAAGGGTGTTAGCCATAAGGGACTTCAATAGCTATGAGGAAATCGTTCGATGTGCTCTCAAAGTCGAGATGGAGATTGGAGTAACCCATCAGTCATATGGGTTTGATAAGAAGAGGAAAATGGAATTCAAAGGAAAATCTAAAGAGCACACTGAAAAGAAGATGAGCTTTCCCTTATGCTCAAAGAGTGGAAAGAAACATGGAGGGAGTTGTCTTAAAGGGACAATTAAATGTTTCAAATGTGTAAAGAAAGGTCATCGGGCATTTGAATGTCGCGATGATGGGAAGAAGTTGTCTAATGATGCAAACAAAGGAAGGGATACACATAATGAACCTATTACACTTCAATGTTTCAAGTGCAAGGAGATGGGACGTTATGCCAATAAATTCCCTAATCCAAGGGTTGATGACGATGGTTGACGTCAACAAACTCTTAAGGCTAAAGACAAAGGAAAGTCACATGAAATTTCTATCAGCGATGTGGAGTACGATAATGATGTGGTGAAAGGTACACTTACCATCCACTCTAAAGTAGCAAATGTTTTATTTCATTCTGGATCCACCCACTCTTTTATTTCTAAAGACTTTTCTAAGGGTATCACCGTATTACCTCAACAATTAGATGTTGAGTTAGCTGTGACAACCCCTAATGGCACAACAGTCGCATCAAAAGTTTATAATTCTTCTCCGATCGAAGTTTGTGGGAAAGTGCTTCCTGAAAATCTTGTGATCCTTCCTATAGTGGAAATTGATGTGATTCTTGGCATGGATTGGCTTTCTTTATATGGAGCTCATATCAATTGCTAAATAAGGGAAGTCACATTTCATATTCCAGATCAATCTATGATCGTCTATCAATGCAAGGATGAACATAACCTACCAGTGGAAATTTATTCCATCTTATGGGTCTTGATTCCACTAAATGAAGGTTATTTATCTCAAATGGTTGGTGAGAAACTCATGATTAAGAATATGCCCATTGTATGAGAGTTTGATGATGTCTTTCTGGAAGAATTACTGGGACTTCCACCAAATCGTGAAGTTGAGTTCTCAATAGAACTCGTACCGGGTGCTTTGCCTATTTCAAAGACACCTTATAGAATGGCCCCAATTGAGTTGCAGGAATTGAAGAAGCAACTCCAAGAGAATCTTGATAAGGGATTCATATGCCCTAGTGCGTCACCTTGGGGAGCACCTGTTCTATTTGTTAAGAATAAAGATGGATCAATGAGACTCTGCATTGATTATTGAGAACTTAACAAGATCACTATCAAGAACAAATATCCTCTCCCACGCATTGATGACTTATTTGACCAACTACGAGGAGCTCAATACTTTTCCAAGATTGATCTTCGTTTAGGGTATCATCAATTAAGGGTCAAAAGGGAGGATATACCAAAGAAGACTTTCCGTACAAGGTATAGACACTATGAATTTATAGTGATGCCATTTGGTCTTACTAATGCCCCTGCTATCTTCATGGATCTGATGAATAGAGTCTTTATAGACTATCTTGATCAGTTTGTGGTAGTCTTTATAGATGATATTCTTGTATATTCAAAGAGCAAGGAAGAACATGAAGATCACTTGAGAATTATATTGAAGACCCTGAGAAAGGAGAAGCTTTATGCCAAATTTACCAAGTGTGAATTTTGTCTTCAAAAAGTTGCATTTTTGGGTCACATAATCTCAAAAGAGGGGATATCTGTGGATCCAGCAAAAACAGAGGTTATCGAAAGATGGTCGAGACCAACAACAGAAACTGAGATCCAAAGTTTTCTTGGTTTGGCTGGATATTATTGACGTTTTGTGAAAGATTTTTCACGATTATCTAATCCACTCACCAAGTTGACTCGGAAAGGTGTTAAGTTTGTCTGGATGGAAGAATGTGAAGAGAATTTCAAGGAGTTGAAAAGGAGGTTATTCAGTGCACCTGTTCTCACACTGCCTTGTAGTGGAGAACGGTTTGTGATCTATAGTGATGCATCCAAGAAGGGATTGGGGTGTGTTCTTATGCAAAATGATATGGTGATATCTTATGCCTCACGACAGTTGAAAATCCATGAGCAAAATTACCCAACACATGATTTGGAGTTAGCTGCGGTAATCATTGCATTAAAGATTTGGAGGCATTACCTTTATGGTGAAAGGTGTGATATTTATACTGATCATAAAAGTTTAAAGTATATTTTCACACAAAAAGAGATGAATATGCGTCAAAGAAGATGGTTGGAGATGATTAAGGATTACGACTGCTCAATCCATTACCACCCTGGGAAAGCAAACAAGGTGGTAGATGAATTAAGTCGACAAGACCATGCTAGTTTATCCATGATGAGGATCACAAAAGATCCAATATTTATGGATTTAAAAAGGATGGATCTTGGAATTATAATGGAAGGGGAAAAATCTTATCTTTCTCAAATGAATGTTAAACCATCTATACATGTGAAGATTAAAGAGGCACAGAAAGAAGATGTCGAGTTACAAAAGAAGGTGAGAAACGTTCCTGAATTCAACCTTGATTGTGATGGGACAATAAAGTTCAGGAATCGGGTTTGTGTTCCTCCCATCCCGGAATTAAAGAAGGAGCTGCTGGATGCGGCTCATATTTCATCATTCTCTATTCATCCTGGAAGCACAAAGATGTATAGGGACCTGAAAGAGTACTTCTGGGGGGATGGCATGAAAAACGATGTTGCTGAATTTGTCTCTTGATGCTTGGTTTGTCAAAAAGTTAAAGCTGAGAGACAGAAGTCTAAGGGGATGTTACAACCATTACCCATACCCGAATGGAAATGGGAAAACATCACTATGGACTTTTTCACAGGACTTCCTAAAACATCCAAAGGCAATAATGCTATCTGGGTCATAGTTGATCGTCTTACAAAGTCCGCACACTTCATTGCTATTAGAGAGGATTTCTCTCTGGATCAGCTTTCCAGGACATATGTAAAGGAAGTGGTAAGATTGCATCGATTACCACTTTCTATTATATCCGATCGGGATCCGAGATTTACCTCGAAGTTCTGGAGAAGTCTTCAGCATACTCTAGATACAGAGTTGAGTTTCAGCACTGCTTATCATCCTCAGACAGACGGTCATTCTGAGAGAACAATTCAAACCCTATAAGATATGTTGAGAGCTTTCTCTATGGATTTCAAAGGTGGTTGGGATCAACACCTACCTTTGGTGGAATTTTCTTATAATAATAGCTTTCACTCCAGTATTCAGATGGCTCCTTATGAAGCTCTCTATGGAAAGAAATGCAGGACTCCAACTTCCAGGGATGAAGTTGAGAAAAGAAAGCTATTAGGACCTGATCTCGTTGATGAAATGGAAGAAAATGTCTGATCTATTCAACAACACATAAGAGCAGCTCAGATTCGACAGAAAAGTTATGCCGACAACCGAAGAAAAGACCTAGAGTTTGAAGTGGGTGATAAAGTGTTCTTACGAATATCTCCCTGGAAGAGGGTTATGAGATTTGGAAAGAAGGGGAAGTTGAGCCCTAGATATATCGGTCCTTTAGAAATACTGGATCGTGTTGGGAAGGTAGCTTACCGATTGGCGCTTCCACCGAATCTCTCTCAAGTTCACGTTGTGTTCCATGTATCTCTCCTGAGAAAGTACATACCTGATCCTTCACATGTACTCAGCTCAGAAGTTATACCGTTGGAGCAAGATCTTTCTTATAAAGAACAACCGATAGAGATTCTGGATTGTAGCGAAAAAGTACTACAAAACAAGACCACTCGATTGGTGAAAGTTTTAAAGAAGAACCACCAATTAGAAGAAGCTACATGAGAGCTTGAGGATATGATGAGGGAGAGGTATCCTCATCTGTTTGTTACAAAGTGACGAATTTCGAGGGCGAAATTCATTTTAAGGGGGGTAGAATGTAACACCCGAGACTTTTATGTTATATAAATCATCAAAGGAATCTTTTTCTACACAACACTTTCTTGTCTTGCTTTACACGAAATCGCGGCCTTCCTCGATTGCTTGCGTCGTGCGCAATACCGAGTTTCACTAAACAACGATATGCTATTAAAATATTTTTAAAACTAGCCGTTATGAATAGTAATAACCACTTTTCAAAATTTTATAATTTTTTTTCAAAATGGAATTCATTTTTGGATTCGGAATATCGAAATTAGCCTAGGGTGAAATTTTGGTATTTTTCGGAAAACTTTCAATTTTTGATGAATAGTGAAACCACTAAGTGGTAGTTAAAAAACTGAATTTTTCATAAAACTTAATTTTACCGCTTCTGTGAGTGGAATTTCAAAAATCTGAGAGACACGGTTAATATCAAGGAATAAAATTTGGTTCAATGAGATGAAAATAATTTTGGGTGAATAGTATCTTTTTACTTTTTTTTACCACGGTTAAAAGTAAACAGGGTAAGTAAGGGTAAAGATGATATTATTATTACCCTAAAACATGTCCTAATTCTATTGGATAAGTGTTATTCGACCAAAAACAAACTTAGGAATAAAATATGACCGTTTAGGCCCACTTGGATTAGATTAGGACATTTATTATTAATTTATTTAATGAAGGGTTAAAACAGTTAAAATCAAAGTTTAATAAGTAAATAATTTTTAATATGGGGTTATACATAAGATAAATTCGACTATAAATATTCATTATAAATCTAAAAATATTTCCTACATAATGGTATTTTATTTGTAATTTTTAGACATTAAATAATTTAATTTATTTATGACACAAAGATGATGCAGTAATTATCTTATTAATGAAATATTGACATAATTAATGTTATAAACACCAAAATAAATGTCATTTTAGACTTTTTATGAATTCCACTAATTTTATAGGTTAATATGACATGTTAGTATGGATTTAATTAACTTGGTTGAACTTATAATTTTGTTATGATTTTCACAAAAATCAATTACTAAATAGTGTCAAAATTGACATAAAATAGTTTTTAAAACAAATATTATATTAGTAATTGTTATTTTATTCATAAAAATCTAAGGTTCGGCCAAATGACTTAGATAAGGTTATATATATTAATAATAAACAACTTGGGGTTCGTTTGGCTGCTTATAGTAATTTTATTAACCTTATAGTATAAGAACACAAGAAGACACGGTAAAAGTAAACTTATTTAACTTAATGTTAAATCTAAATTATAAGGTTAAAATAGGAACCTAAACTTGTCTAAATTCTATTGGATGAGAGTATTTAGACCCATCCCCACCTTAGATTCGAAATATATAAATTTGGAGCTATTTAAAATCGAACTTGACTTTATAATAAAATAATAGTTTTAGTTTTCCCAAAGGTGCCCCTCTCCTCCCTTATAAAAGGGCACCTCTTCCCCCTCTTCCTCACACCACTTTGAGCCTTCAAGCTCGTCCAAACCCTGAAAATTCATCCTCTCCACTTTCCTAGAGACATCCAAGAGGTCCTGGTATTCTTCAAAGACCAATATTAGTGCCCTAAAAGAAGGTCTCAAAGAAGCACTTCAAAGAAGAGGTAATGTCCGTTACTGATTCTTTCATCTTTATTTCTTCTTCCACTTATTCTTCTTTAGTTGTTTAATTATGAAGTAATAACATCAGTATCAATCATATACTGATATGTTATTATAAGTATGAAACAACCCTATTTCACCATCTATCCATCCTACGTAAAATTAAATCACCGCGCATGCGTACGTACGGAATACAGTCTCCATGCCGTCGTGTAATCTATTTTCCACCACCACCTTACTTGGATGGGTATAATGGTGTAAATAATGACTATATATGACTATTATAAAGTGATACTGATTCTGAAATAGTATACATACACTCAAATACAATTCCACGATCATAGGAATGATATCATCACTCGTGCGTACGTACGGAATACCGTCTCCACGATGTGATGCGACTCGTTCTACATGATCTTCATTTCATAATGATTATATAAATGAATCGAATGAATGAATATGATATATATTACACTAATACCATTCTAGAAATGAGGTATCTATAACCTAAATATAAGAATAAGAATTTATTCGACATGACACGCATAAGAACAAAAAGTTATAAACACCCGAGTAATAAGTAGCAATGAAATATTACTACTAAGAAGCTAAGAAAATGACCATATATGATATCATAAAAATAATTATGATTCTGGAATAAGTCAATAACATTATTTAAATCATTATACAGGAGGTTCAGTCACTTACGAAGAAAAACTGACCTAAGGTAAGGGAAAATATCGCAATCTCAATTTTTATCCGAGATTGTTTATACTTTGAAATTTACTGGGGTGTATTTTATCATCCACATCCATGTTTCATCAATATGTAATATTATTTCCATCCACCTACAATTTTTTTAAATCCATTTTTACCCTTTGGAGAGTTTTTAGTAAAAGATATGAAAGGAATCTTTTTTTGTTTTTCGTACGAGGTACTTTTTGACTTTTCCGAAAAAAAGTACGAGAAGAATGTTTTTTTAACTTATACGGCATGAATGTATTTTTAAAACATTATTTCCAAGAAGCTTCCTTTACATGTTTTCAAGTTTATTTTTAATCAACTTCTTTTATTTTAGAATTTTATGACATGTTATGAAAGGAAAAGTGTTTTTGAAGTAGAAAGGATATTTTCCTCAAGAATAGAGTTCAAGTGTTTTATCAAAATTATTTCCATCTAAGATAATATAGGGTTCTATTTATATCCCTATTATTACATTAATTTGATAATGTTGTGATGGAATTATCTTTATGAATTCCTTTATCTTATTTGAATTTTTTATGATGTCATGTTGATTAAGAATCCCATTTTTATTACATGGGTTATGCAATGATGTATGATTTATGATTTTTTGGCACACATAAGAATGGTATCATTATGATATGGGAGGGACCTATATCTCCCTCCAGTGCATTGGGTAAAGATTTTATATCTCATGAGATAGACATGGCTGGAACGGTAGGTTATACCAGTTTAGTGAAACAGGACTGAAACGAGGAATGAACTCGGTTCAGAAAGGGACTTTGTCCACTAAGATAATCTTGGCAATGAGTCTTTACTAACAAGAAATGATTCTATATGATTATGTGTGTATTCCACAAAGTATCATGTTTTAAGTTATGATTATTGTGATTACATTTCACTTCCATGATTTATCCCATGTTATGAAATTATGATCTCTTTTGCAGGTTAAGATTTCCAAAAGTTATGTGCTTATGTATAGGATGTGATTGATATTTCTTTTGTTTACTCTTACTGAGCATTTGAGCTCACCCTTTTTTGTGTTTTCTTTCCCCAGGTCAGGAAGAAAGTTATTATGTATGATATGCCAAAAGTGACTATAGATATGATGAAATAAATGGGAGACAGTGTAGACGCTTTATGAACCAGTTGTTTATGTTTCCCAGTTTCTAAAGACACTATACCTATACGGTCCTTTCATGGTTTTGTTATATTTTGTAATAAATATGCTTCAATTTTGAAGTATTAACAATGTATGTAAAGTATGGGTCATTATAAAATGAGTGTGGTTTTTAATGAAAAAATCCTTTTAAGGATACCACACGTGGGCTTGGTTTTAGAAAATATAAATTTAGGGGTAATAACCCTAAAAATAGTTGTGCAAGTATATATGGAATGTTATTTGGGTGAAAGGTGAGTATTATATCACATAAAACCAAGTTTGAAACTCCAAAAGGATAGGTTTGTGTCAATTCACATTAACCTTATAAACCATTATGATGTATTTTAATAGATGATGTGCATGGATATAATAGGTTAGTCATAAGTCGTAATTGATTGAAATGATATTATAAGGATATATACATCCCAAAAATGTTTTTTATGATAAATAAGTATGACTAAATATAAATGATGTTCATTCTAACCTTTTTTATTTTATAATGGACTATAAGTTATAATTATGAATTTGAGTCGGTAATAGGCATGCTAAAATTTTGATATACACTATTTGAACATTATAATATTTTTTTTATATCATGAAAATTCTCAAGTAATGTTAATTAATATAATAAAGTATTAGATGTCTTTAAAGTCATGAAAACTCCTAATGGTATAGTGGTCACAACTCAAGTCTTGGATTCTTCTCTAACATATGATTTTAGGAACATGATTCTTTCTTGTCTCATCATTATACCTCCAGCTGAATTTCATATTATCATATTCATGTATTTTAGTTGTTTATATAACTCTCATATAAATTTATGTTTGTCATGTTTGATAATTTAGACCAACATATGATGATTTATTAGTTTCATGATAAATATGAACTTCCAATTAAAATTTCATTCATTATATGGGTATTTATTTATATCCAAAAGGTGTGTTTGTCTCAAATTATTAGGTAGAAACTCAACATATATGACATTTATATTATATTATTGTATGTTTGTGTTTCTCTAAAATAATTGCCTAGTATTCCTAAAAATCATGATGTTGAATTTTAAATAGTACTCACAGCTGATGATAAACTAATTTCAATGATGACATATAGAGTCTCTATAATTGAATTATAGGAATTGAAAAGGAAAATACATAATAATATTGATAATAGATTCATTGGGTCATCTTTTCCACATTGGGGCGCACATATTCCTTTAAATATAAGGAATGATATATCAATGTGACTCTACAATAATTATTGTAAACAAAAAAATATAACAATCATGAATAAAGATCCACTACCTAGTATTGAAGACTTGTTTTTTAACTACTCAAAGCTCAATTATTTTCCCTGATTTACCTCTATTTTATATATCATTAATTGAGGGTAAATAAATAACTTATACCTGATATATCATTATGTATGTGGTATGGGAACTATGAATATATAGTTACTCCATTTATTTGGAATAATTTAACCATCATCATCATGGATTTAGTGAATATAATCTTTAGATATTACCTACATCAATTTGTGTTAAATATTATAGTTATTTTTCATATATATTCAAAAAGTAATGAATAATATGAAGAGAATTTGAGGATTTTGTTAAAGATCATAATGAATGAATAGATATATGAACAATTTACCTATTTTGAATTTTTCTCTATAAAGAGATTCATTTTTGGGTCATGTAATATCATGAAAGGTTATATCTGTTGATCTATCAAAGATAGATATTATTAAACATTGGCCTATACCAACCACTCTGACTGATTTATAAAGTTTTATTTTTTATGTATATATTGTTGACTCTTTGTGGGGGAATTCTCATGTATATCTAATTTAATCATAAAATTAACTTATAAGAGAGAAAATTTCTTTTGGATAGATAAATGTGATGAATTTTACAGGGAAATAAAGAGAAGTATAGTCAGTGCAACAGTTCCTACACAACAATGTAGTTTTGAAGGGTTTTTGATCAATTATGATGAATTAAAGAAGGGAATGATATTCTTCCTCATGAATGATTATATGGTGATATCCTATTCATCATGAAAATTAATGGTTCATGTGAAAAATTACCCAAAATGTGACTTGGTATCAGATGTGGTAATTTTTTCAATAATGATATAGATACATTAACTTTAACATAGAATGAAGTAATATATATATATATACTAACCATAAAATTTTAACGTTCATATTCACTCACAATGAGAAGAATATATTCCAAATATGATGATTAAATTTGATTAATGATTATGAATCCTATAAAAATTACAACCTAGGGAAATAAAACAAGTTGTAAGATGCTTAGAGTCTAGAGAATTGTGAGAGATTATATATCGTAAAGATAAAAAAGATCCAATATATATAGAATTTTATATATGGATCTAGAAATCTTAAAGGTAGGGGAGAAATCCCATCTTTCTAAAATTAGTATGAAAATATATATCATATTAGGATAAAAGTGGGGTAGAATGAAGATTTAGAATATTATAAGTAGATCACAATTGTTCTTAAATTCAACCTTCATTTTTATAGAATTATATGTTTCATGAACTATATATATTTCCTTTCAATACCATACATTTAAGAGAAGTTTTTAGATGAAGCTCATAGTTCAATATTCCTTATTCATCCTAGAATCGAAAAATTTATAGTGATACGAAATATTATTTTAGTGGGAAAATGAGAATGGAGATATTATATAGAATTATTCTTGTTTCTCACTATATTGAGAAGATAAGGTTGAGGTAACAAATTTTTATGGTATGTTACAACCCAATAATAATTCTATAAAGAAAATTTAAAAACATCACCCTAGATTTTTCATCACACTCCCCACAAAATTGAAAAATATAACCTGGGATTTTTCATCAGACTCCCCAAATTTTCTAAAGTCAATAATGTTATTTGGGTTATAATAAACCACCTTAAAAATCAAAACACATCTTTTCTACCAAATAATATTTCTCTAATGATCACCAAAACATAATATAAATTAACTAATTGGTATGATTTCATGGATCACCACATTCAATTATATATGATTGGGATCAGAGGTTTTCCACGATGTTTTGGAGATGTTATCATAAATATATCTGTTCAGAGTTATGTTTTAGTACTTATAATCGTCCTCATATATATGGTCAATCTGAGATAAATATTCAATACTTGGTGGATATTATGAGATCTTATCCTTTATATTTTAGTGGTGGTTAGGATCAACACCTTCCTCTAGATGTGTTATCTTATAACAATAGATTTCACATGAAAGTAAAGACAGTTATTGTTAAATCCCCATAAGGAAATAAGTGTAGAACCCCAATGTGATGGGGTTAATTTGGAGGTAGGATGTTATTAGTACCTGAGTTAGTTTACGAAATAAAATAAAATTTCAGATCTTTTCAAATACATGCCATGACAAATCATAGTCAACAAAAAACAATATAATAAAAATAATCGGGGAAATACTAAAATTTATGTTAATGGGAGGGTATTCCATTGAATTTCTTTAGGGAAGAGGTTATCATATTCTAAAGGAATGGAAAACTGTTCCCTTGACATATTGTCCCATTGGGAATTTATTTTTATATATTGATGGTATCTTATCAATTATCACTTCCACTAAACCTCTCAAATGTTCATGATGTCTTTCATGTATCTCTCACAGGGAAGTACTTACCAAATCCATTACATTTATTGAACATAGAGGTTGTTTCACAATATATTGATCTTTAAAATGATGAACTATGAGTATAAAACAAGTATTTTAGAGATAAAGTGATACTAAACAAGACAACTCACATGGATAATGTTCTCTGGATGAATTAAAAATTCACATAAGCTACTATAGAACTTGAGGACATAATGAAATAAATATGTCATCATTTTTTATATCGGTGTGATGTAATTTTGAGGAAAATGAACCTTTTATAAGGCTAGATTATATTAACCACTACAACAAAACCCATCTATAATAGCTCTTGCATTTATCAATGCTCAAAAAAATCACTGATAAAGTTCATCTTTATCAGTACAAAAATTCTCTTTATTAGTGCTAAAAAAGCACTGATAAAATCCACCCTTTATTAATGCTTTGTTTTTAGCACTGATAAAAGTTAACCTTTATTAGTGATTTACTTTAGCACGGATATAAGAAACCTGTATCAACATTTCATTTATAGCAATGATAAAATGTTTCCTTTGTCAGTGTGTTTTTAGCACTGATAAAGGTCTATAATAAAATGAAAAAGTAAAAATATACAAAATAAAATGAGTAAATTAAGAAAAATATCAAGAATGTTTTTAATTGAATAATTATTTATGAAATTGAATAAATTTAATATACATATATATAGATTATAACTACTAATAAATACTATATATTAAGTATAACTATAAAAAATGAATAAGTATAATTTATATAAAATGTTAATTAAAAACATATTAATGTCTTATCCATTTTTAATGTTGTTTGATTTGTCAATTTATCATATATTAAAGGTCATCTGTTGTATTTATTTCATGTATATATATAAAATTAAATGCATTTTTATACAAAAACACATACACAAATATATCTTTGCAATATATAGAAACACATACACCTAATATTTATGTGATTTGTTCAAATTTTAGAATATTTTAAAATTTTATTATAGTATGATTTATTTAATATATATTATGTTTTTAATCAGTCAATTTTTTTAGTACTATCATTAGGGTATTCATTTTTAATGTTTTTAATGTTTTTATTTTATTTTTAATTTTGATCATTTTTTATTATTTATTTTTATATATTTATTTATTATGTTTTATTATTTTAAATATGTCTTCATCTACTTCAATATATATATTGATATTGTTTAATAAATCATATTTAATTAATAAAACTTATCCATTTATTCAATATTTTGAAAGTGTACTCATTTTAAATTATTCAATTTCACTCATTTTTAAAATTCATGTATTTAAGATTATATTTCTGTTAATAATGTTAAAAATATATTTGTAAATAAATATTTAAAAATAAATAATAATTATATATTTATTATATTAATAATTATTAAAAATAAATAATAATTATTTTTTAAATTAGTATTTATATAATTATAAATAAATAATTATAAATATTTAAATATGTATAAAATTATAATAAATTTATGTAAGTAATTACAATTAAATTTTTTTAACAGGTCATTTGTAGTGCAGATAAAAATAAATATTTGACAATTGTAATTAAGAGATGTTAAAAGATATATTTATCAGGGCTAAAACTTTAGCGTTGAAAAATTTATCTTTAATCAGTGCCCTTTTAGCACTGATAAAGGTCATGATTTATCTGTGCTAAAAAAGTACTACTAAAATACATGTTTATCAATGCTTATTAATTTTGCACTGATAAAAGTGATATTTGTCGGTGTTTTTTTTTAAGTTCTATTAAAAGTATCTCTAATCTATTTTAAAAAGCCTAACCACGACTCAGTCAGTTGCAATTATCAATCTCTCATAGAACTCCTCTACTACCAACGTGACTCCTCAATGTTCTCTCAGATTAATTAATGCTAGGATCCAATGTATGTTATTTTCTAATCTTCTTATATCGTTTGTTGAGGTTTTTTTTAATTTTTTTTTTCATTTTTGCGCTATTCTTAAACATGATGAACATTATATCTCTTCTGGTTCCTATTGAAATAAAATGGGTGTTGTTATATTTCATTGTTTTTATCATTTCATATGTATTTTACTTTCTATCCCAACTATCCCTAGCTACACACATAAATGGATTACTCTCCTCTCAACATTAACAAGTATACCTCTCACCCCCTCAGTTTTATCTTCATTTGGATAATATAGAGTTCCAAAATTTAGATAGTTTCTCAAATTTAATTCATCTCATAAACTAGATTATACATTCCTATGGATTAATTATGATGGTTTTTAAGGATTAGGGGATACAATGTTGTGGCTCTAATTTATGGGTGATGAACATATAGGGACCAAGGTAAGTGTAAAAATCATTAAAACATATTGTTTTGGATTTTGGTTATTCATATAAAATTTTAAACGATGAAATCGATTGTTTAGATTTATGATTTTGATGAATAATGTTTTTTTGAATTCAAAAAAATATTTAATTATTTATTTATATTCCAAAAATTATTTTAGTGATGCATGTTGTGAGAGTTTTACTTTTTTACTTAATTCAGGGATATTATTAAAATTTAACCATGGGATACAAATAGTGATGTGGAATTTATTTGGTGAGAAACGTATGCTCAAAAAATTTTGAAAAAATTTCCTAGACTTTATATAGTTGAGAAATCATTGGGTAAATGGACATTGAAATACACAACAACATATAAAGAATGTATTTCCAAAAAGTAAGTGAGATATCCATGGTTGGATAGTTAATCAATAAAACTATGTGATGTGACTTATTAATTCATTTACTAATAAAAATAGAGAGATAATTAATTTATAGGATAAAAAACAATTTCAAAATTCATCTAATATGGTGAATAACTATAGAGAGAATAAAAATTGATTGAAATATACTTTTGATGGTTTGGATATCTATGTCCTATAAGCCATGATAAATTTATATCCATGTACAAAATGAACAAAATAGAGATACGATCCCCATATTATAATTAACAATTTGTGGCATTCCATAGCCAAAACTGTTTTATGCTTTGATCACTATTTATGAATAGGTTAATGTTCTAGCACTCCTTCGGTGATCAAGGGTCCTCAAGAAATATTTTATGATTTAATGCTAGTGTAATCTCCTCAAAAGAAACAATACTTTGTTTGTAGCTTCGGTATTATTAATCAAATACATTCCATTTAAGATTAATGATTGATTTTACTAATATAATATTACAAGTATGCCATATGTGTTTTTTATTTGTTTCTATTCACATTTATCCTTGAGATAAATCATCCCTTTTTTAGGTTTTTTATCCCTCTATTGATCATAGGATGATACCCTAAAACTCATAAGTGGTATCAGAGAATTTATCATCAAGGACACAATTTATTAATATGATAGTTTTTCAATTAAATAAATTTCATATTTTATTATTTAAATATCATATATTATGATATGAAGTATTCCATTGTTCATCCACAACTTATGGATATTATATATCAATTTATGAGAATATTTGAGTGATTCCATTACTGTAGCTTCCTAGGACACTTTAATCCTCAGACGGTGGATTGGATTCCATATATTGATGATGGATTCAACTCCCTCTTTCAAACTAGCCTTCATCCCATCATCAAGATATGGTAGGCAATCAGGTGTTTGAAGATAGATTACATAAAGGTAGTGAAGGTTAGTTGTATTGTAGTATTTAAGTATTATAGCTATGTTCACGATTTCATGCATGATGCATGAAATTGTGTACTTTTATTAATGAAGCGTATTACATTATTGTTATTAAAGAAAAATTAAATGTTTTACTACTCATGAGTACAATGGATTATGAACATGATGATGTTTCTAATCCCAATAAAGAAAAAACTATTGATGATGAAACTATATAATTATTAGGGGATCACCAATAGGTTGATGTAAAAAATGAAAAAAGAAAACATTATAGTTTTTAATAAATTTATCAAGGCAAGAAGTCAGGGTATAAAATTTGTGGTTGGTTGGAATCAATGTGGCCAACCTATTTACCCCAATGATTCATCATTCATTAGTTATCTTGGGGTCACAATGAGGATGAATTTGCCAATTGATATTGAATCATGGAACTGGATCCAACCTATAATGAAGGAAATCCTTTGTAAAGATATAATTTTAATGTTACAATATACTTTCCCTATTTTATTAAAAAATTACATAAAGAAACATTGATTTATTTTTCATTATTCCTTATAGAATTCATTTATTTGACAATATTTTCATAATAAATTTTTCCTGATAGTCACTAGAAAATCCCATAGAGGCTTCCAGACTCTTTTGACAAAGATACATCTTACAGAAGTTGAGTGGAATATAATTCCCCACCCACCACTTTGTTATACAAACATTATAAATAAGGAAACGTGGACTTATTTTAGTAATCGTCCCAATTAGAAATCATTTTAGGTGAATTGAAATAAATAATATATTATTTGAAATTATTTATTTTATAAAAATTATTTCAAAATTGTTAATTTATGAAATAGTGAAAGAGTGCAGAAAATAAAGAACGTGCATCAAAACCAGCATACCCCTATCATAAAGGAAGGATGGCGTATGATTCAATAGAGAAGAAATTGGTATGTATTTTAAATAAAAAATAAAATTTTAATTATGTTATCTAAAAACACATATATTCCTTTGTTTATATGTAGATTGATCAATCAAAATCTAAATCCATTTCCATCCCACGTCATGTTCTATGGAAAGAGGATCATGTAAATAAGGATAGTATATTAGTTGATAAAAACACAAAAGTAGTATGGGGAGAATGTGTAAGTATGGAATAACTCTAATTCATTATGATTTATAACAATATTACATAAAATAATTATGTTCATATTTTTTATATGGTTTAGACATAAGAATCGACAAAGACTGTACTAGAAGAAAAGTAACTTTCAGTTGCTTTGAAGCGGCCTCAACAATATGGTAGCATTAGAGGATTAGGTTTTGGATTCTCAACTCAAACATATTTTGAGAAGTTAAAACCACATGAAGATATATATAATATGATAAGTTTAATGTAGAATAAAATAAACTCACTACAATGTATTATTTTGCAGTCTGGTTTGGTAGACTAAGGTATAATAAAAGATCAACATGAACTGGTGGTGGAGCAAAGATCTGTACACGATCCAAATGATCATAATAAAATTGAGGATAGTCATTCCCCCCAAACCTTACCTTGGGTAATAAATTTTTTAATTACTATTTCTCCTAAATGTGAATAAAAAAACTTCTGATAACTTTATATTACTAAAATTATGCAGGGTATAATTGTATGTGATTTTTTTCTGTCAACACCCATGTACCATAGTGTTGTGAGGGTTATAGTGTATAATATCCCGAGATAATATCTACAAAATCATTCCATACCAAAATATCACATGAGAGTGGGGATTGAGGTATCTTATGATCCGATTAATGAGTTTCCTATTCCACTTGATGATCCAGATATTACAATGGTCGAAGCTGCTATTGGAGCTTTCATAGCATGAATATCTAATATTATAAAGATGCATGAGTTAGTTATTTAACAAATGTTTTAATATGAAAAACATGTAACAGTTGATGATAAAAGGTCTGAAGTGGGGTATGATATTAAATATGGGTAAAACAGAGGAGAAACGAAAGGTTGAATCAAGAAAATCTAGTGAATTGACCCAGAAAACAAAATGAACTTCCAAGAGTACCTTATCTACTCTAGTCCAAGAGAAAAATTTATTACCCATTGAACTTCATATAGAGAACAAATTTAATGTTAAAGATATATCTTAAATTTACTATAAAGAATAAATATTTGGATCTTCCATTATAGACAAAATTGGTCTCGAGTCTCCAAATGAGATTCTCAATTATGAATGGCTAGACATCTCAATTGTGAATACATACATAATATATATTTTCATAATACATTTGTCCAAATAGTAATTTGAATATGTTTATTAATGTTAATAACTATTCATATTTTGTAAAATCATTTATATTACAACTATATAAAGGGAAGATCATGCGAAGAACAATTTGGATTTATTAATCCTAGTATCATTTATATGATAGAAATTACATTGGAAAACAATGGAATAGGAGTGAAAAAAGACGATTTACTCAAAGAGTTTAATAAAAATGCATCATATGATAGACTCTTTTTAATTCCTACAATAAAAGCGTAAAACTCAACAATCTAATCCCATAAAATTTATTTTTGTTGTTTTCATTACTTAATTGTTTTTGTTTTTTAAGAAGCACTGGATACCAATACCAGTCAACATAGACACCCCAAATATTTATTTTTTGGATTCAATGCATGGATTTTCATCCAAATTAACACACATTATGTGTATTGTTTATCAGTAATACACCAAAATAAACATTTTATAGATAAAATTCTAATTATATTTTCAGTCTGTGTTTTAATGAAAATTTTGTTATAATAGAGAGATTACTAAATAATTGAGAAATTATGGAATGAGGTCGGTGTATGACAAGATAAAGCCTGTAGATTACTACAAATAGAAACAAATTAATGTATATATAGAAATATTTATATATCAAAACATTTGAAAACAATTTACTTATTTTGGTCAATGTTTCTACAGTGTCCAGAGTAAGATAATGAAATCAATTGTGGACGTTGTGTTTGCAAATTTTTGAGAGAAATCATACAGCATAAAAAGACCATTATCCCCCAATAGGTAATTTATGAAGTTAATTACAATTTCATTAAATATATTTCATAATCATTTGTTTGCTTATAGATTCTCAATACTATCAATATTTTCGACAAAAGAGATACTCAAAAGAATAAATCATTTTTTAGAGACGAGTGAGTAGCTTACTTTTTTGTCAGAATGTATGAATAAAACACATTTAGATGATTACATGATATTTTTGTGATCTAATATGATTTATAACCTCTGAAATATATTATTTGTGTTAAGAATTATTGTCAAAATTCATATATATTATTTTTGATCTCTTTCTCAAGGAGAAGATTAATGGAGGTATCAATTTATTTTGAAGCACTGACCTACAAACAATAAAATTATTGGAAAAAAATGGAAGAGGTGGAGGAAGAGGTTAAGGTAGAGGTTTAGGTAGTGGAGAAGGTGGAGGCAGATTCGGAATTGGAGACCGGCGTGGTGGATGAGGCAGAGGTAAAGACCGAGGTGGATTCTGAGGAAAATGAGAATAATAAGTACTTACTTGAAAATAATAAAAATTTTGCGAAATAAAGTATAATAGGGATCATACGATGATTTTGATTGATAACAATTATTTAAAAGTGAACACAACACTTTTTACTTTAGATAAGAACAATTTTGCATCTTTCTAGTTTAAAATGACATTTTAGTAAAAAACACACATGACATACTCAAAATTGAGAAAACACATTCAGATTATTTTGGTAATTTATGAAAATTATCCATACATAATTTGGGATGTGTAGGTATCAACCAAACCTCAATATAACGCATGGTGTGACTAGTATAACTCCAAGTGAATCTTTTTTTTATTAAAAAGTGAAATTGATTTTAGTACAAAAAAGTAACATACTCAAAACTGAGAAAAAAAATTAGGATTGTTTTGGAAATTTAGTAAAATGATCCATATATAATTTGTGACATGTAAGGACAGGACTCACATAAATCTAATGCATGGTGTTACTGGTATGGATCCAAGTGCGTCTTTTTATTCAAAACTAACATTAATTTTAATCAAAAAGAAAACCTACATACTCAAAACTAAGAAAATATATTCAAATTGTTTTTATACTTTTTAAAAATGATCCATGAGTCATTTGGGATGTGTATCATTCATCCATGCCTTAATATTATGCATAGTTTGAATCCAAGTGTGTATTTTTTATTCAAAATTGACATTTATTTTAGTAAACAAAAACAATTGACTACTCAAAACTGATCAAACTCATTCATATTATAATGGTACTTTAGAAAAATGACCCATATGTCCTTTTTTGACATGTATGGATCAACCAAACCACTATCTGATACAAGTTGTGAATGATATGACTCCAACTATGCATGTTTTATTCAAAAGTGACATTAATGTTAACAAAAAAACAACTAACATACTCAATACCAAGAAAAATAATTTTCATAATTTTGATTCTTTAGGAAAATGATCCATGAGTAATTTGGGATGTGTATCATTCATCTTTGCCTCAATCTGATGCACAATGTGACCTGTATGACTCCAAGGGAATATTTGTTATTCAAAACAAACATTAATTTTATAATAAAAACAACTAATGTACTCAAAATTTAGAGAACACCTTCTGATTGTTTTGTTACATTAGGAAAACAATTCATATTTCATCTGTGACATTTAGGTATTGAAATCACCTCAATCTGATGCATGGTGTGACCGGTATGACAATATGTGTGTCTTTTTATTCAAAACTAACATTAATTTTAATAAAAAAACAACTAACATACTCAAAACTTAGAAAAATCATTTTGATTGTTTTGATACTTCAACACAACGACCCATGAATCATTTGGAACATGTTACATTGACCCACACCTCAATCCAAAGCAAGATGTGACTTGTATGACTCCAAGTGCATCTTTTTTATTCAAAACTGACATTAATTTTAATAAAAAAACAACTTACATAGTTTAAAATAGTTTTTTAATTTTCATGTATTTGTGTTAAAAAATTTATTTTATTTAAATTCTGTATTTATATCTTATTTTTTGTATTTTGTTGGCTATTTATCATGATTTAGTGTGTTTTTGCAGCACGCTGTACCTATTTTTCGTGATGTAGTGTGCTGTAGAATCACACTGGATTTTTTATCTCTATTAACAAAACTAAATGCACTGATAAATCGTTCCTTTATCAGAACTTTTAGAAGTGCTGACAAAGGTCTCATTTATCAGCACTTATATATGCGCTGATAACGTATATCTATATTATCTCATTAAAAAGCACTAAGAAATAATAATTTTATTAGAAAAAATAAAAGCGCTGATAAATCAAACTTTTATTAGCGTAAATAAAAGCATAGATAAAAGGCACCATTTATCAGTGCTTTTAAAGGCACTAATAAAGGTAAAATTTATCAGCACTAAATAAATGCACTGATAAATGGGGTTTTTATCATCTCCTTTTAAAAGCGCTGATAAATGTATGATTTATCAGTGCTTTTATTTGTGCTGATAAATATATCCTTTATTAAAACTTTTTTAACGCTAATAAAAGAGATAGAATTTTAACCTTGCTAAGGTTATGAGTGCTTTTCTAGCACTGATGAAGGACGATTATAAAATTATTATAGGTGAGTTTTTTAGTAGTAACCCCATTATTTTATGATATATTTTTCTTCGAATGAATTTTTTTGATTGATTGTGATATATTAATCCTAGAGAGTAGATGAAATATAAAATAATATTTCATTATGATCATAAATTTAAATTGGAATAATGAATAGGATGAATAGAAAATTTTGAAAAAAAATATAATATCTTTAGATAAGGAAGATATATTGATAGTGAAGTTCTTATATTTTAGTAAAGTACTTGTATGCTTTAAATATTCTTTTACCTAAAAATGGGTTTTATTTCTTTTTATTGAATAAATAATATAATTAATTGATAAATTTTTTTTTGAAAATTTATTCAATAAAATTAACATCTTTTTTGAAATATTCAGGCAAAAATTATAATTGAGTGAATTATTTAGAGTTTTCTAGAATGATTTATTTTTCAAGGAATAATTAAAATATAGATTTTCATTGAAATATGTCTTTTCAATTCAAGAATATGAAAATTTTAATGTTTTTAAATTTTTTTTAAAAATAAAATTACTCCAATAATATAACTATTAATCTAAATATTGTCATTATAATAATTTTTATATTTTAATTTTGTTTAAAAACTTTTTTTTTGGAAAATTTTTTTTATCCTGTTTTGTTGATTTAGTATTTAATAAAAATATTCTACATCAAAATATTTAATCTTGAAAAATTAATTCCATATTTTGAAATAGGAGGTACAAATTTCATAAACAAATCAGTTTTATTTTTGATAAATATTAACAATAACCATTTTAATTTTTTGTTACCATAGTAAAGTTAAAATAGATTTATTTGGGTTAAAACTAATATGATAAGGCTAAAACATTATTCAACCACTTTCCATTGTCCAATTTTATGATTCAAGTTCATAAATTATCATATATGTTTTTAATATAGGGAAACTTGTTTCCATTTCACTTTGATTATTAAATTTATTTTGCATTACCAAAAGAATAAATATAAAATATATCTATCATGAATTTTAATAAATAATTTTTTTTACAAAATAATAAAAGGATGACAGGTATAGTTATAAACATTTTTCTGAATGATTAATTTATTTATTTTATCATGGAAGTTATTTGAAATTTATATTTATTCAATAATGATCATAAATTCTTAGGAAACACCGTAAAAGTATTTATTTATTTATTAAGAAAATAAAATAAATAAATTTATAAATAATAAAATTATTACAATTTTGGTGAATTATTGTGTTCCATGAAATTTATATATAACTATAACATATTATAGATGTGACAAAAATTATATTTTAATTACATTAATATATTCAAGTCCTTAATATTAATTTAAGTGAATAGTGTAAACATAAAATAAATGAAATTTTAAATTCAATAACATGATACTAAATTATTTAAAAATCATTAAAAAAATATGACAATTTGGATTGAAAATGGTTTGAAATTTTACGCATTTGACCATTGATGATAAAATTTTTAAGTTATAAGTAAAATTTGAACACTTAAATATTGAAAGAGTAATTACTATTATTATAGTTTAAACAGTTATTCAATGGGTTAAACCAAAATATAATTTTAAAAGTAATAGAAAATAAAATATAAATTTAATTTAATGAAGATATGTGGACCATATAATATTTAGATTGTAATATATATCCATTTGGATGTAATCAATGTGATGATGGATTAATTATATTTTATTCTTCTTTGTACTTCCTAGTGGACCCTTTCCCTCCTTTACAAAAGGACAGTCGTTATCTATTTTATTTACACCAAATTCATAAATTTAGTTGGTTGAACCCATTCCAAGCTGTGTTCTCAAATTCCTTATACATAAAATAGATTTTATGATCGTTTTCAAACACTATAATAAGGGTTCTTATTGAGCGATCCAAAAGAGGCCTACTGAAGAAGATGTCATCTTCCTAACCAAACACATTCAATTTATTTTTTATTCTACCTTATATAAATCCATATTTTTCATTATGAAATAATATATTAATTATCAAAAATATACTAAAATATTATTAGGAATATTTAACTATCATTATCCCTAATCTTTTCACAACAAATAGGATTTGGATGTTTCATATATCTGTACGTGTTGAGTACCTCATCCAAGAAACGTTGTGATTTGTTTTTGATTTCCTCTTTACATGGATCATAATAAGAGTAGATTTATTAAATAAATGAAATATATATGATATAATAATGTTTGCAGAATTATGAATTATCATTTACCATTATTTCATTCCCTCCATCGAAAATTGAAATCATTGTTCCTGTGTGTGTATGGCCAAACACCTCCTTGAACAGTGTATTTCTTATTTCATTCTCAATATTTTATGTATGACTATTGATATAAATATAATGAATATATATGATATTTATAAAATTATTAACATCATGTAGATGATGTATATATGATCAGTGTACAATGATCAAAACCACAGAACCAAAATTCTCCTAAAAACAAAATAGTTAATACATTAAATTGACGATTTTAATAAGGATTTATTAATAAATGGGTTTTGAACTTTTATAAGGTTATCATATATGATATTACAAGTATTTATATGATTTAGGTATATTGGTATAGTTTTTTTATTACACAAGAGGTTAATTTTATTTCAAAACAAGTTGATTTTGAGGTATGGTTTCTACATTTCAATATCACTTTAAACTTGTTCATTATTGAATGAATTCAAATTTAATGAAATTACAAAGAATATTTCCTAATAAATATATTTCATTTTATTATTATTTGGTTGTTTTTTTATAATATGTTTTTTCTTCACATTTTCCCCAACATAGGTATTGATGTGATAGAAAGAATGTTTTAAGGATAAACAACATTATTTCTATCTTTGATCAAAAATAATTTTTTTTACATATATATGATTCCAAAATAAATGTTTTCATGAAATGGTTTTATTTTATTGTATGGTGTTTTAATGTATTTTTTACCAATTGTTTATGGATTTTAATAATTGTTGAAATGGAATATTCTTGTAATTTTTTAAACAATTTGTATTTAAATTTTTATCAAAAATCTGAAATGAATAAATATTTAATGTAAATAAGAGGAATATAATTTCTCACAATCATGAATTTTTCATCATTCAAGGAATCCTTTAAATATTTCCAATTTTATATTCAATGAAAACTATTTCCCTAATATTTTGGAAATTTTTATATTTTAATATCTGATTATAAATTAAAATTATTATTTTCATCAACAAATAATATAGTGTTATTTTTAATTAGTTTTTAATCTATGATGAAATCCATGATGTTACAAAGGCTTTACTAGGGATATGATCCAATTATAAAATTTGTATTCATCACCTGGTTGGTTTATGGTTATGATGATGAGATATCTATGAAACCAATTCTCTTTTTCGCATGTTATGTTACAATAAATATTTGTATGGCCTTATGTCATATATATGAATGGATTTATGATTATGTGATGAATGAGTATATAATTATATATCCCAATTTGAAATGGGGATCTATTAGTGCTTTAGGACATCAAAGTCTATATGAGAGTTTATTCAACTCCTAAAAGAGTGTGAACAATAGGTTATCACAATCCTGATTGAGGGTACACTAGCGGTCTTCTCAAGCCTAGAAGATGGTACTAAGGATGTTATCCCATGTCTAAAGTAGGTATATGGTTAGTTATACCAAGATATATATGTTATGAATGCCTCAAGGGGAAGCCTTGACATAATATGTTTATGATTATTATTATGATATTTTTTTATACACTTTGATGACATCATATTTTGAAAATATTTCTTTTCTCATTTCTTATGATATTTGATTCTTTTATGATTTTTATCTTATGAAATACCATGATTTTTTTATGAGTCACCTTAATGATCTATGAATATCAAAGTATTATTTTCATGTAATCATGACATTTTTTAACATTTTAAGTAAAAGTAATCATTGATATATCCATTTTAAAACTTTCTATGAATATCACTATGGGGAAAAGGACATTTTTAGACGGGCTTTTTGTGACGGGAATAAATCCTGTCGCAAAAGGTCCGTTCAGGAGGTTATTTGCGACGAGGGTAACCACCTGTCGCAAATAACCAATTATTTGCGACAGGATTTCGTACCCCGTCGCAAAAGGTTTGGCGCGATTAATGTGACAAACCGCGCGAAGCCACGTGAGGGTTATTTGAGATGGTGGGATCCCACCATCGCAAATAGGTATGTATTTGCGATGGGGCTCGTCGCAAATACCCAGCGGCAGTTAATAGCCTTTTGCGACGGGATGTCATCCCGTCGTAAAAGGTTTGTCGGCAGGGACTATTTGGGACGGGTCCTGTCCCAAATAACTTTTTAACCACCGACAATAATTAATGCGGGCATATGTATTTGCGACGAGACCCATCACAAAAGATACTATTTGCGGAGAGATACCTGTCGCAAATAGTGTAACCTATATATACCCTCATCAGTTTTCCTCTCATTACTCTCAATTCTTAGATCTTGTTTTTCTCTGAACTCTGATTTTAGAGGGAAAATTTTTCCAAGTTAATTTTTTTGTTCACGAGGAAGTTGTGATGCCGTCTACATCGATAGAAAACCAAGCTTAAAGATATTTACGTTTTATTTAATTTATTATTTATTTCATTTTTTATGTTAATTTTTGTTATTGTTGATTAGATGTAATTAAATTAAATTTAAATTGTTTTGCCATGAGTATTTATTTGTACTAATAAATTGAAATGTTTTTGTACTAATTTTTAATAATTAATAGTAATTAATAATTATTAACGATAATTAGTAATGTATATAATTAATTTGTAGTAACTAATAATAATTGACAATAAATAATAATAATTAATAATAATTAATAATAAATATTAATAATTATTAAAAAATAGTAGTAAATAGTAATAATTAGTAATAAAGAGTAATAATGAGTAATAAATATTAATAAATAGTAATAATTAGTAATAAAAAGTACCAAATTTCCCTAAATAGTAATTAATTGTAATAATTAGTAATAAATTGTAATAATTACTAATAAATTGTAATAATTTGTAATAAGTTGTAATAATTAGTAATAAATTGTAATAATTAGAATAAATTATAACAATTAGTAATAAATTGTAATAATTAGTAATAAATTGTAATAATTAGTAATAAATTGTAATAATTAATAATAAATTGTAATAATTGGTAATAAATTGTAATAATTAGAAATAAATTGTAATAAATACTAAAAATTGTAATAATTAGTAATAAATTGTAATAATTACTAATAAATTGTAATAAATTGTAATAAATTGTAATATTTAGTAATTAAGGGTAATATTTAGTAATAAATTGTAATAATTACTAATATTTAGTAATAAATTGTAATAATTAGTAATAAATTGTAATAATTAATAATAAATTGTAATATTTAGTAATAAATTGCAATGATTACTAATAAATTGTAATAATTACTAATTATTTGTAATATATTGTAATAATTATTAATAAATTGTAATAATTAGTAATAAATTGTAATAATTAGTAATAAATTGTAATAATTAGTAATAAATTGTAATAATTAGTAATAAATTGTAATAATTATTAATAAATTTTAATAATTATTAATAAATTGTAATAATTTGTAATAATTGGTAAAAATTTGTAATAAATTGTAATAATTACTAATAAATTGTAATAAATTGTAATAAATTATAATATTTAGTAATATTTAGTAATAAATTGTAATAATTAGTTATAAATTGTAATAATTAGTAATAAACTGTAATTATTATAAATAAATTGTAATAATTAGAAATAAATTATAATATTTAGTAATAAATTTTAATAATTACTAATAAATTGTAATAATTACAAATAATTAGTAATAAATTGTAATAATTAGTAATAAATTGTAATAATTAGTAATAAATTGTAATAATTTGTAATAAATTGTTAAAATTAGTTATAAATTGTAATAATTAGTAATAAATTGTAATAATTAGTAATAAATTGTAATAATTAGTAATAAATTGTAATATTTACTAATAAATTGTAATAATTACCTATAATTAGTAATAAATTGTAATAATTAGTTATAAATTGTAATATTTTGTAATAAATTGTAATAATAAGTAATAAATTGTAATAATTAGTAATAAATTGTAATAATTACTAATAAATTGTAATAAATTGTAATAAATTGTAATATTTAGTAATAAATTGTAACATTTAGTAATAAATTGTAATAATTAATAATAAATTGTAATAATTACTAATAAATTGTAATATTTAGTAATAAATTGTAATATTTAGTAAGAAATTATAATAATTAGTAATAAAATTAAATAATTACTAATAAATTGTAATAAATTGTAATATTTAGTAATAAATTGTAATAATTACTAATAAATTGTAATAATTACTAATAATCGGTAATAAATTGTAATAATTAGTAATAAAGTGTAATAATTAGTAATAAATTGTTATAATTAGTAATAATCTTTAATAATTAGTAATAAACTCTAATAATTAGTAATAAACTATAATAATTAGTAATAATTAGTAATAATTAGTAATAATTAGTAATAATAAGTAATAATTAGGAATAATTAGTAATAAATTATAATAATTAGTAATAATTAATAATAATTGGCAACAAATAATAATAAATAGCAATATATAGTAATAAATTGGAATAGTTATTAATAAATAGGAATAATTATTAATAAATATGAATAATTATTAATAAATAGTAATAATTATTAATAAATATTAATAATTAGGAATAAATATTAATATTTAGTAATAATTAGTAATAATTAGTAATAATTAGTAAGTAATAAATAGGAATAAAAAGGAATAATTCATAATAATTAGTAATAATTAGTAATAATTAGTAATAATTAGTAATAATAATTAATAATTATTAGTAGTTAGTAATAATTAGTAATAATTAGTAATAATTAGTAATAATTAGTAATAATTTGTAATAATTACTAATGCTTAGCATTAAATAGGAATAGTTAGCAATAAATAGGAATAGTTAGCAATAAATATGAATAGATAGAAATCAATAAGAATAGTTAGGAATAAATATGAATAGTTAGGAATAAATATGAATAGTTAGTAATAAATATGAATAGTTAGTAATAAATATGAATAGTTAGTAATAAATATGAATAATTAGAAATAAATAGTAATAATTAGTAATAAATATGAATAATTAGTAATAAATAGTAACCCACTATCCAAAATTGATATGCGAATGTGTATATTGAGTAACCCACCATAAAAAATGGTTAAATATTATAATGAATATGTGGTGAATGGTTTTCGATTTCATACACGTGCATATATGGAATCAATAAAAAATGAACAATGGTGTTTGATTGAGAGGATCACATCATAAAGAAACTGATGTTGACTTTTACGAACTTCTGGATGAAATTATTGAGCTATGTTATCTTAGATAGAATTAAATAACAATGTTTAAATGTCAGTGGTTGGATACTGAGAGAGTCTTGTGTGTTCAACTTACTCATGGAATTTTTGGTAATAAATATAAAAGTCTTCTTACAGTAAATGAACTATTTTTACTAGCTCAATAGGCACATCAAATTTATTACGCAAAGTACTATGCAACTTCAAGAGACCTGAGTGATTGGTGGAGCATAATAAAAATGAAATCTTGGGAAAATAAATTTACTCAAACTGAATGTGGTTCCACTGAAGTGGAAGGAATTGAAATTTTTCAAGAGACTACTCAAAATCCCTCTTTTTCACAAGAAACATGAATATCGATGATGAAACCCCACATTTAAGGGTCGATGGTGATGAAGATGTTAATGATATTACAAATGAATTTGAAATGACATGGGATGGTGAAAATGAAACTCATATGGATATTGATGATGCCATGGTGGAATATGAAGACATTGACATCGTTAGATATGAAGATGATGATGAAGGTGAACATTGGCATAGTTAAATGCTGGTTAGGATCATAACTAATATATATCTATATATAATAATTATTTTCAACTATCTGCTAACAACAATCATTTTGTGTTTCAGATGGACTCTGATCTATTACGTGAGCTAGAGGAGGCTAAGCTACCTTTGGATGAGGGGGATGTGGGATAAGCTGAACCTCAGCCTACTGGTGGTTCAAGAGGTACGCGAAGGGGGAATGGTCTTGCACGACTGATGATTCTTAAACCTATCCTTGAGTGACTTCCATGTCTTGGATTTGATACACGTACACATAGGTATGATAACCTATATATTTTAGTTAGATTTAATTAATTTATTTATATATATACTAATTGTTTGATTATTTATTATTTTTTCATAGTTTTTTGCATGTAGCTGTTGGACAGGGGAGCAATATCTTGCACAATTATTTTTCTCAGCCATGGATCACCTGGGAACAGATTCCCATTGATGTGCAGATCAACATGTACAATCATTGGCTGGTACATAAATAAATAATATTTATTTTGAAATTTATCTTATTAATAACTTGATATTATAAATTATTTGTAGGGTTTATAGTATCCCATCGATGATAGCATGCGTGACGATATCCATGCAGCATTGGAGGTGGCTATGCGAGAGCGTTTGCATCAGTTTTTGCACAATTTGTGAAAGAAAGACATTAAGAAAGTAGGAGCGACATTATTTTATGAGTCGTGTAGAGCCTAACGACTAGAGTACATTTCATCTCAGGTTTGGGATGGATTAGGTGTACACTGGTTGGGTGGTAGATTTCAGTGGAGGTCTTCATTGGGTCAACAGAACTGGGGGAGACAGGAGGTGACACATCGAGCTGTTAGTTGTACATTCAGTATGCATAGAGAGCATGTGGTAAGTAATATATTTTAAATATTTTATATAAATTTAAATATAAACACTTTATTTTATATTCATATAGGCAGTTGAGCATCCTGATATTATAGAGTTCGATGTTTATTGGAGTATGTATAGTGATCTAGCCACCGAAGAGATTAGAGGTGATCGCTAGCGTCATATTGTGGTTAGTCTTATTTTTTTCCGTTTGAAAATTAATTGCATATAATATTTTCACAATTTTAATTTCAAATTGGAATTTAAGGAGTCATATGAGGCTGCGACCTCTCAGACACAGGCTGAAGGTCAGGATGAGGTGACTGATCAGATCAGTGCCCACCATTTCGACGAGGCGACATGGATGCATGCGACTCAGTATGGCTTTGAGAAGGGTTGAGTAGTTGGTATCGGCTCTCATGGGACTCTTGGTACTTATTATGGTACTGCTGCAATGTTGACATCTATCCCGAGAGGAGCTCGTGGAGAGGCATCAACTTCTACCTCACAATAACAGGAGCAGTTCCAATCTCAGAATGACCTTATAGAGAGTTTACAGAAGCAGCAAGAAGAGATGCATCAGTAGTAGCAGTAGCAAAAGCAGCAACACGAGGAGGAGATGTGTCGATGGTAGCAGAAACATCACTAGCAGATAGAGCAAATGAACCATCTGTGTCGTAGTTTAGGGATGACGTTTCCTCCACTATCTACTTCAGCTCCCCACCTCCTTCAGAAGACGACCCCCTAGTAATTTTTTTATGTTAAAAACATTTGAATTTAACATTTTTTTGTAATATGAACTATTTACAGTTTCTGTATTTTATATCGGTGGGAATATTACATAATTTAATTATTGTATATTTTATGATTTTTTTTGTGAATATTAATAATATTAATAATTTTTTATTTTTTATTATTCAAATAATATTAAAAATATTTTTTCATTAATCATAATTTTATTAAATATATTTTTTCAGTATTAAATTTTTAAAGTTTTTTATTTTACTAATAATAATTATAATAATAATATTTAATGATTTTTTTATATTTGTGAAAATTTAGAATTTTAATAATTTTTGTTTTTTTATTATTTTAATAATATTAATATTACTGTTTCATTAATCATAATTTTATTAAATAATTATTTTCAGTATTATATTTTTTAATATTTGTTTATTTTAATAATAATAATAATAATAATATTTAATGATTTTTTTATATTTTTATATTTTTTTGTGAATATTAATAATTTTAATATATTTTTTTTAATTTTTATTATTTTAATAATATTAAAAATAATTTTTCAATAATCAAAATTTTATTAAAATTATTTTTTAAAAAATTTATTTATTATTAGCGATGGGATTTGTTGCGACGGGTCCCCGTCGCAAATAGCCTAAATACTTTTTTTACAAAGTATTTACGACGGGATATGGGGCCCCATCACAAAAAGTATTTGCGATGGGCCCATTGCAAATAGTCTAAATAAGTACTTTCAGAAATGTTTTTCCGACGGTATTATGAGCCCGTCTAAAAAAAGTATTTGCGAAGGGCCCGTCGAAAAAAAGTATTTGCAACGGGCCCATCGCCAAAAAGTTTATATATAAAAAGTATATAATCGGAGACTTATTTGTGATGGTGAAGCTGCCCTTCACAAAAAAGTATTATTTTCGACGGGCCCATCCCAAATAATATTTTTTGCGACGCTGTTTTCTGCAACAGGCTATTTGCGACAGGAGCCCATCACTAAAGATTATTTGTGACGAGATCCCGTCGCAAATAACCCGTCGCAAATACTTAGAATTCTAGTAGTGTATGATCACACCCATTATTATGATTTATTTTACCCATGATATGAAGAAATTGTTTATGTATGATATTTCAATGATGGATACCATTTTTGAAGAACTATGTGGGAGAGGGTTTAGATATATTATGAACAAGTTGTTTATTTATCCATGATTCTATAAAATCTAATCGTTAATTGTTATAACAGTTATTTAAATTCTATTTAATATACATTCATATAATAATAATATTAAATATTAATATATGAAAGGCAGGGTTAATCATATGTTGATTTTTGTCTACGGTTGTAAAATGACTAGATTAAATTGATTTAGATAAAGGTCATTAACTGTTTACCAATCTTGGGATAAAATATTTGTTTGTGAATATCAAACATGTCAAGTGAATTTCCATGGTTTTCCTATAGTATAGCTATCATTGGGTTAGGGGGAATGAGGTGGATATCTTGAGGGATGTGTTTATGTTTCATTATGGGAACCTTGAGTCTGTGGATATATAGTTTGGAGTTAGGAATAAAAAAAATGACTTCATGGTTCTTATGAAATACATGTTTCATGTGCTACTGGATTTGTTCATGTACTACCATAAAAAAAATTCAATAATAATTTTTAGGAAGAAGTTATTAACAAATTCCTATGATAATATAATTGAATTTATATCTTGTTATTACATTATGTGTAAATAAAATAAATATGAATAAATTATTATTTTTTGGATTTTAAAAAAACCCCAATATATATTTATTTGGAATTATTTTTAAGCTAATCATTAGAAATAAAACCTTATTCTCAACCCACATAAACAATTTATTCCTCTTCACTCTGGTCAATACCTAATCGACAATAATAGGGAGAGGTGTATCTTCCCCTCATTATATCATCCCCTCATAAAAATCTATTGATAGGCCCCTCCCATACACAATACAATAAAAAATAGTCTTGTCTCCTGAACATGTCCCTCTCTCCAAATGACATAATTTGGTATCCTATTAACGTGGTTTCTAATGAGACATGCCACAATTTCCCAATCTCTCAATATTTTTTTATATTAATGTGATTAATCAAAATATTACTAATTTTAATTTAGATTTTAGATGAGTTGTTTTTAGACAGTTTAATGATATATATATATATATATATATATATATTTCAAATGATTATTGTTATGGTAATTTTAGAAAATTATATTTTTAAGCCAATATAAAAAAGTATTTTTTTACTATTATAAATTTCATGGGGATCTCATAGATTGAAAATAAAATGTTGCTTTTAAATTATTATTATTTTTAGTTATATTTTTATGTTTATTTTTTATTATATTTAATATTTATCGATATTGGTGGTGTTTGATATATACTTATTTAAGAAATAAGTTGATCTAACCTAAAAAATTTCAAAAAACACTAAAATAACTTCTTATGTTTTTCCAATGTTACCGTTAAGGTATAAAATTTAATTTTTTATATAAATTTTTTATCAATTAGTTGTTTATGTAAAAATATGATTTTTTTCAATTCATTAAGTGATAAACAATTATAATAGAAATTCCATTTTTAGTAGGGGAATTACACTAAATTTAAATTTCATATTTATAAAAAAAATTGAGAATGATATTTGATATGTTTTTTTATATATTTTGAATAGATATATCCATTTATAAAATTAATTTTCATTATTAATTATTATTCTATTTAGTTTTATTTTCTGATATGAATTTTAAAATTTTGTTTAATTTTTTATATTTTTTGATTTTTTAATTTATTAAAATGAACCATTTAATGATATACATAAGAACATATAGTATAAAACCATTATTATTATTTTATGGTGTGGTTATACATGTAATTGAAAGATTCTATTTTTTAATATAAATAATTAAATTCACTCAAATAGATGGATCTAAAAGTGTGAAAAACAGTTTTTGTTTTACTGGTATTTCTCAATGATATAGTTGTACATTCAACACTACTATAATTTAGTAAATAATAATTCATTTTTTTATACAATAGAGTGTTTGAATATTTAATAGAGTTTATATCATAATTTATTTTTTAACATCAATTCCAAAAATATTGATAATCAGTACATTTTATAATAGCGATGCGTGGAAAATCATGAAGTTAATATTAACTGCAGATGGTATAGTTTGTAATGTAATTTTCATTATAGAATTAATGTGTTTAAAATAATGGTATGAGGGTAATAAAAGGTATAGAATGTTGAATACATATAATAATATTTTAATTTTGATAGGTAATTTTATAGTTCTGACCATAAGATTTAATGACTAGATACCCAAAAGTTATTGAATATTTTTATGTCTGTTATTAGAAATTTTATTATTTTATTTCATCATTTTATGATGTTATAAATAATATCACTAATGTATATATTTTATGAAAAATTGTATTGAATAAAATGTATGTATACTATAGTCATCTTAAGTAGTTAGTTGATACAAAACCAAGAGTGATGATCTATAATCCATCAGGTATGAGGCCAACTACTACAGGTACAAATCCATATAATATAAGGCTAATTGATGTTAGAGTCAGTGGACCAGGTCAACTAGTAAGTGAGAATAACTAAACTATATTTATTTCATCCCTCATACAGTCACATAGGTATTAGAGGTTGGATTCTGTTAGTAGTTCATATAGCATCTCATTATACAACCCTTCTAATCACATATCATGATTAGAATTTTGATCTAGTGAACTAATATGAATAGATTTTAATGACCCTAAAATTTAATCGAGTAAATTACTTTCTTATAATTATGTCATATAGTATAATCACATAAAATCACATTAATAAAAAAATAAAAAATTTATAAATGAATAATTAATGAAATAAAATGCATTCTTAGAAGTTACAGAAAATATACCAAAGGAATAGTAACTTGACCTTTGGAATAGTAACATATCCCTAATGAATAGTAAACCAAAAAATTGAAAAGTAAACTCACCAATGAAATACTAAGTAACACTTTTCTATCTTATTAATAAAAATATGATATTATTATATCATTGTATATGTAAAAAAAATATTTTAGAAATTACTTTTTCTGTGTTGGTATTTTTATAAGTCATAAATATTTAATTACTATTTAAGGACTAATCTAATAATTAAAAAAAATATTTTCATAAAATGTATTCATAAATTATTATTTGGGTTTCTTATGATTATAAGAAAATTTAATGAGGCCTTACTTAATTTTTCAAAGTGATATAAATGTAGTTATAATTTAAAAATCTGTATTTTCCATGAAAATGATGAATGTAATTAAAATTAAAATTTATTATATTTAAAAAATTATTTTCATAAAATGGATTTCATTTTTGAATTATATACTTATAAAAATGTCAAGGGTAATTTTTTGGTATTTTTCTAAAATACATGATTTTTTGTGGAGTAGTGAAATACAGTAATTTACAGTATATGTAAATAAACAAACTTTTGAGTCATGATTGAGTCATCGATGATGTAAGTGACCATTAGTTCAAATTCACATGCACTAATTAATTTATTTAGTATCTATAATAATCACCATTTCTTGTGTTGAGAAAAATAATTAAATAATGAGTAAAATAATGAGAAATTCCCTTCTCCTCCATTATAAATACCACCCCTCAGCACCTATTATCTTCACACCTCTCAAGATTTGAGCATTGAAAATATTATTCTCAAATATGCCCCCAATACCCCGCCAAAGTGTATAATATTATTTACTTAATAAAATACCAAAACCAATCCCACAATGAGGATCTTAATAAGAGGAAATAATTTGGTAAAACCATATTCCATTTTCTTTAAATTTATTTTCAAGTTATTTTCCTTTGTTATCTTCTCCCTACTTCCCCTTGTCCAAGTGGAATGAAAACTATAGTATCCTACATATAAAGTAACATTATCATGTTTATAGAATAATTTTTCATCAAATATCTTCTCCTATCTCTTTTACTTTAAGAATGAAAACATCGTCCATCAGGTGCCGATTTACCGCCTTAGTGGATGACGTTATTTCATGTTCCAGTTACACCTTCAAGGATGGTCATAAAAACATTTTTATGGTTGAAATAGATTATAATATATATATATATTATATCACATGTAATTTTATGGAATCATTTTTTACACATGATATTAATTTATAAAACAAAATGAGTTCATTGTGATCAAAAACTGCCAAAATAAACCCCAATGATTATCATTAACTATTTATTTAATGATTAATCATAATTACATAAAAAAATGATATATAAGAAATATTTTAACTCTATAAGATCATTAATAAAATATAATTTCAATTTTAAAAAATTAACACCACTTTATATGACATTTCATAACTGTATATAAGTAAAGCAATTATAAAAACCAAGGAATCCAATGCTCCAAAATGATGAAATTCAACCTCTTAAACCATAAAGGCCATAAATAAACATAATAATGTAATAATAAATAATATAAATGTAAAAATGTTTATGTAATTATTAATTAATGAAACTAATTTGATTATCCATGACATTTAGATCAAGTGAATAACACCTTCAGACTTTAGGTAAGAGATTATTCTTAAACCTCCATTATTCTTTCAGGTTACTCTTTCTCCCTTTTTACTGAAATAAAATTCACATTTATTTTTATATAAATATTCTAAATTTTGTATATATGTTTCAAAATCATATATAAATATCCATTTATCCTTAGTTTTTTTGGAATATACATGTTTTCAAATGGTTCTATACTCAATTCTACCAGATAATCAAGCCTGATTTAAGGGAACTTCACGAATTCTTGTCCATTTCAATTTCACTATATAATATGTTTTAATCCACCATTATTTTTATAAAATTACTCATTTTATTATGAATACTTTCTTATTTCACATTTGGTTTTATGTAAAATATTATTCCTTTTTCTGCATTAAATTCTCTTTAATATTTTCCTTAAACTACACAAAAATGTTTTAATTATATAGTTTCTTATATATTATTTTTACATGTATAACATCATATTTACATAAATTTTACTAATATATTCCTATTTTAGTTTATTAATATCTATGTATTATTTAATTCCTTTATTTCATAGACACTTTTATTATATGTCCATTTATCATGATTTATGATATGATTTTGATACCCAATTCTTTCCATGGGTGACACTTATGTTTATTTTTGATTTCTATGTATGATTATATATGTGGAAGATATATTCATGAAACTTTTATGATGATTTATCCTTGATAGTTCTAAAATTCATTGGGTAATGTTTTTTTGCATGAGACATTATGTGCAACGGTCTTGGTGGTTAGCCTTGAGTCATGCCCCATGTGCAACTGTCTTGGCGGTTAGCCTTGATTCATGCTCCTCTATTTTCAATGAGCCTTGAATTGTGATAAATTCATGGTTTATGTTTCTAAAACATTACTATGAATCCATTATTATTTATTCCCATGTTATGATTTCTTAAATTTAATCATGTTCAATGGCTTTTGACATCATTTTGTTATGCCTACCAAACCATGTGCCAAGATTTATTCTTATGTTTATTCCCATATTGGGATTTTAGCTCATCCATTTGTTCATATTATCCCATGTTTTTCCTATAATGATGTAATTTCTCAAAGGATGTTAGGATATCTTTATGGAGATTAAATTAATGATGTTTTTATTTTGGAATCATGATGATTTATTATGTACCTAATATCCAAGACACTAGACTTTAGGATCCTTATCTTGTAATTATATGTTTAATTATGCTTCAAATCATGTAATGATATGTGTAAAGTATAGGGCCATTGTAGATGGTATCATAGGAAAAAGTTTAGTTATTTTTGGATATTAGGAATAAAGACCTTTAGTAAGAACCATGTGGATAAAACTAAGTCTATGAAAACATCCCTAAATTTTGGTAAGTATAATTTAAGTGGTTTATCGATAAAATAAATACATGTCTGGATACTACAAGTAGAAGTGGTTATGTCATAAATTTACCTAAGAGTAACAACTCGGATAAGGTGTTCTAGGCCTGACTCGGGGTAACCTCGTATATGAAATGGGGTCTTACTACGCACCTATTTAGACACTCCTAGGGGATATTCTTTGGTAAATACATAAGCTTATTGAAAAAAATTATTAAGGGAATAATGAAAATTTCCATAAGAATATATGTTATAAAAAATATCATTGATAAAATAGATTGAAACCCCAAGAATTGAAAGTTAGGATATACTTTTCCTTTAAGAGGTAATCCTTTTATGTTTAAAGTTTCCTTTTAGTTATTATTAGCTAAGTAATCAATCCCACAAATTAAAAATTCTTTTCATAGTTAATGGTAGGAAATAAAAGACATGTGCCAATCAATTTTACAGGAAATGTAAAAATATACCTAATGATATGACCAATATTAGGGGAATTGGTTTCTAAAACATTATGAAAGTACTTGATCAACTTACTCAAGTTATGAATAATAACTTGAATCATGTGGAACAAACTCCTTCTACAAGGAAATTGTAAGCTTCCATAAAATAATTCATATAGAAAAGGCCTCCCATGTTTTGTGAATATTATGATCCCCTCCTCAAGGAATAGTGGATTAACTCTATTAAAAATGCATTCTCTATCCTCTAGTGCTCAAAATAAGAGAAAGTTGTGCTAGTCGTCATTTATTTTGATGAGGAAGATGATTAGTGGTGGGAACTGATAAAAAATATAATGTCCAAGAAAGAAATTGATTCCATGGGTTGGGAGGAATTTAACATTTTTTTTAATAAATATTTCCCCTGAACCCTCCATTTAAATGTGGAAAGAGAGTTCCTATAACTTAAAAAGAATAAATATGATTCTATTAGGGTGTTTGAAGAAAACATTTCAAGGATTGAAAGATAAGCCTTCATCTTTTTCATGAACACCAAAATAAATGTGGATTTCCTATTTATCAGACTAAAGACAAGTCTACAAAAAGAGTTAGTGGTTTGAGACATAGAAAATTATGAAGAAATTGTATGTTGTTCCCTAACGGTTTAAATGTATATTGGAGACTCTCAATGGCCTCATGGGTCCGGTGAAAAATATCAGAAAATGGAATCTAATATGGGTGGATCAACAAATAAATATCATGATGGAAAGAAGACTGAATATACCATGAGTCAAAATCCTGGGAAGAAGTATCGTAGGAACTATCTAAAGGGAATAAGGAAATGATTCAGATGTGGAAGAATGTGGAATCTAGATAATAACTACCATAGGTATATCAATAATTCCACTAATATGGAAGAATAATGGAAGGTTAAGATCGAAACTCATCCTGTAGCATAGTTTTTCAACTTCAAGGAACATGGGAAATTTTCAGACCAATGCCTTAAGCTCATGGTTGTTAGAGGACGTCAACAATATCCTCAAAGGAAACAAGGAAGGGCATATGCTATCAATACTTCTAAGGTAGAGAAGAATAACAATGTGGTGATAGGTAAACTGGTTATTCATTCAAGAATAACAAATGTACTATTTTATGATGGTTCTATTCATTCATTCATATCTTTCATGTTTTGTATGATAATTCAAACACCACCTAAAAATATGGAGGTTGAGCTATCTGTGAGAATAGTAAATAGGGAAATTATTTCATCCAAAGTATATAAATCCTCCCCGGTTAATTTTTTTGGCTTAACCTCCCATTAAATCTTTTCATACTTCCATTAGTGAAGTTCATTTCTATATTGGGAATGAATTGACTATCTTTATACAAAGTTAACATCAACTGCCGGGAAAGGAAGATCACTTTTCTGATCCTGAAGCATCCTCTAATTCATTAAAAGTGTAAGGAGGAATATGAATATCCTTCAGAATCATGATATCAAGTGTGGAAATTTATTCTTTATTAGAAATCAAATATTGATAAATTGAATGTGACAAAAGAGACTATCAGGCTCGAAGACATTCCCTTTGTAAGGGACTACACTGATGTATTCCCCAAAGAGTTTCCTAGTCTTACTCATGAATGAGAGATTGAGTTCTCAATTGAACATATTCTTGGATCTCTGCCTATATTAATGAAAACTTATATAATGTCCATAGTAGATCTCAAAGAGCTAAAGAAGCAGTTATATAAGAATCTGGACAAGGTTTTTATGTGATTGAGTTCTTCATCATGGGGTGCACGAGACTTATTTGTCAATAATAAGGATAGATCAACCTGCCTCTACATTGATTATCGTGAGCTCAATAAAATAAAAATTAAAAACAAGTATCCCCTTCCACATATATATGAATTTTTTGATCAACTATGTAGGGCCATTTATTTCTCTATGGTGGACCTTTAACCGAGATATCACTGATTAAAGGTGAAGAAATAATATATTTCCAATACTTCCTTTAGAATAAGGTATGAACACTATGAGTTCACAGTGATGCCATTTTAGATCAGTAATTATCTTTAAATATTAATGGACTTAATGAAAAAATTCTTTAGGGATTAACTTTAAAAATTTGTGGCAGTCTTTATCGATGATATTAAAATATACTCTAAGATCAAGGAGGAACATGAGGAGCATTTGAATACTATGTTTCAAAATATGAGAATGGAGAAAATCTATGCAAAGTACAGTAAATTTGAGTTTTTAATGGATGAATTACCATTATTGGGGAATGTTATTACTAGCTAAGTTATATCTGTCAAACCTTCTAAGAAAAAGGTAATTAAAGAGTGGCCTAAGCCAACTTCTGTAATAGAGATCCATAGTTTCCTTTGCTTAGATTAACATTATCGAAGATTTTTGAATTACTAATCATGATTTTCAAACCCAATGACCAAGTTTAAAGATAATGGAGAGATGTTTTTCTGGACTCAATAATGCGAGGAAAGATTTACGGAGCTCAAAAAGAGGCTTATCACTACACCGATACTCACACTACTGATAAGTAGAGAACTCATTTTAGTGTAAAATGATTCTTAAAAGAAATAATTAGGTTTTTTAATGATGAAAAATGATAAAGTGATAGCCTTTAACCCAAGTTAGTTAAAAATTCATGAGAAAAAATATCTTATCCATGGTCTGGAGTTAGCGGCTGTGATCTTCATGTTGAAAGTCTACCGACATTATCTATAAGGGGTGATGTTTGAGATATAAATTGTTTACAAGAGTCTGAAATATATATTCATAAAGAAAGATATTAATAGGAACAAAAAAATATTGTAAGATCTCATCATGGATTATGAATACATAATCCACTACCATCTTGGTAACGTAAATTAGGTAGTGGATTTTGAAAGTTGAAAGGATCCTGTATCTTTATTAATGACTAGAATTTATAAGGATCTAATTTTATTAGACATAAAAATAATATAAATGGGTATCATTAATGTAGGAACACCATAAATACTTTCTTAAATTATTTCTTAACCACCCCTCTTTGAGAAAATAATGGATGCACAATAAAATTATGTGGAAATTTATAAAAAGGTGGAAGCAATCAAGAATGGGACATCCTCGAATTTCTAGATCGATGAGGATATAGTAATAAAATTTGGGGCATGACTGTGTGTACCATCCAATACAGAGGAAAATAAAGAGCTTTTGAATGAAATACATAGCACAACCTTCTCTATTCATCCAGGGAGCATAAAGATGCATCAAGAACTTCATAAGAACATTTAGTTGGACAATATGAAAAAGGGAATCACTGAATATTCATCATATTTGATGGCATTTTATCAAGTGATTACTAAAAAGAAAAAGTATAAAGGAATGGTGAAACCATTATCTATACAAACATGGAAGTGGGAGAACATCACTGTTGAATTTTTCACTAGACCGCTAAAGAAATCTAAAGGAAATAATGCTATATGAGTTATTATGGATCATTTTACAAAGAAAAATAACTTTATCTCAATTCAAGTGAAATTATCACTGGATAAATGTGCATGAATATATATCAAAGAAGTGAAAAAGATATATGGAGTACCACTATCGATTGTATTTAATTGAGAACCAAAATTCACCTAGAAGTTCTAGAAAAATAACCAACATGTTCTACATTGATCTGAATTTCAGTACGGCCTATCATCCTCACACTGATGGCTAATTTGCGTGAACTATTCAGAAACTAGAATACATGTTGAGATCATGTTATATGGACATAAAGGGGGGATTGGAGAAACATCTACCTCTCATTGTGTTATCTTACAACAATAGTTTCAAATCAAGCATCTGAATGACTCCATATAAATCCCTTTATAGGAAACTGTGCTAAACACTAGAATATTAGGATGTATTCGCTGAATGAAAGCTACAAGGTCATGAAATGGTTGGAGAAATTATGGAGAAGGTGAAAACCATTCAGTATCACATTAAGGACACCCAATATCGATAAAAGAGCTATGTAGAAAATCGTCGATGAGACCTGCAATTTAAGGTTGGATACATGGTAGTCCTCTACATATCTCTATGGAATAGGATCATGAGATTGGGGAAGAAATGGTATCTAATTCCTAGGAACATCAGCCCCTCCAAGATCCTTAATCGTGTCTAATTTGTGGCCTATCGACCAGAAATTCCACCAACCATGTCTCAAGTACATGATTTATTCGACATATCCCTCTTAAATAAGTGCATATCGGATACCTCACATATACCTAATTTAGAGGTGCTACAGTAGGAGATTGGTATTTCTTGTGAGGAGAAACCAGTGAAGATCTTGGATCATAAAGATAAAGTTCTACACTACAAGACTACTCACCTGGTCAATGTACTATGGAGAAACCATAAGTATGAAGAGGAAACATGGGAACCGGAGGAAGCGATGAAGGAAAAGTATGCACACTTGTTTTTAGTATATAATGTACAACAAAGTTTCTAGGGATAAATTTCATAAGGGGGGAAGAATGTAACAACACAAAACTTTTATTAATGAAATTCCATTATTATAAATATTTCATATAGAATTGTCATATAAAATCACATTAAGAACAAAATACAAACTTTATAAGAGAAGAATTAAGGAAATAAAAGGAATTTCTTGAAGTTAAAGAATATATACCAAAGGAATAGTAACATGACATTTGGAATAGTAACATGACCCTTATGAATAGTAAACTAAACAATTGAATAGAAAACACACGAATTATAGTATAAATAAAATTCATCTATCTTATAGGTGAGAATATGACATAATTATATCATAGTATAAGTCAATAAATATTATAAAAATTATTAATTAAGTGTTGGTATTTTTGTAAGTCATAAATATTTAATTTAAATTCTATGAATAATTTAAAAATTTAAAATAAACTTTATTTTAATAATATATATTCATAAATTATTATTTTTTGTATTATGATTACAATATAATATTTTGAGACCTTAGTTAAGTTTTCAAAGTGATATAAAAGAAGTTATAATTTTACAATATGTATTTTCTATGAAAATGATGATTTAAATTAAAATTAAAATTTATCATATTTAGTAAATTATTTTCAGAAAATGGAACTTATGTTTTAATTATAAAAGTTAAAAAATGGTTACGATATTTTTTGGGGAGTTTTCTATAATAATTATTTTTTTGGTGAATAGTGAAATACTGTAATTTACAATATAAGTAAATAAATGCATTTTTGAGTCATGCTTGAGTCATGGATGATGTAAGTGGCCATTGGTTATAATTAACATGAACTTATTACTTTATAGAGTCTCAATAATAATCAAAATTTATTGTCTTGGAAAAAATAATAAAATATTGAGTAAAATAATGAGAAAACACCCCTCTCCTCCATTATAAATACCACATGTCGCAACCTCTTCTCCTCACACCACTCAAGACTTGGGCCTTGTCCAAATTCCACAAACATATCATCACAAGACACTAAACCACATCCAAGATATTGTTTATTAATAAAATATTAAAACCAATCCCCTAAGGATATTCTCAATAAAAAATAATCAAGAGGTAAAACCTTTTTCCGTTTTCATTCAATTTCTTTTAAAGTTATTTTTTTTTCTTATCTTATCCACACATAACCATTTGAAAGTGTCATGAAAACTATGGTATCTTATATATAAATTAATTTTATAAGTGTGATGTAATAATTCTTTCTCAAACCACTTCTCCTCTCTCTTTTACTTTAAGAATGAAAACATCGCATGTGAGGTGCCAATTTACCACCTTTGTGGATGCATTCTTTTATCTTTAAGTTCCACCTTAATGGATGGTCAAGAAACCATTTTTATGGTTAAAAAAATTATAATATATTTATTATATCTTATTTGGTTTTTTGGAATCATTTTTTAAACATCATATTAGTTTCTAAAACAAAATGAATTCGTTGTGATTGAAAACCACCAAAATAAACCCAAACGATTACCATTAACTAATTTATCTAATGATAAATCATCATTCCATAAAATTAAATGATATATAATACCAATTTAACCACTTTAATATCATTAATAACATATAATATCATTTCTATATAATTACCCCTACTATATATGACCTTTCATACATGTATACAAGTAAATCGATCATGAAAACCAATGAAACTAACTCTACAAAATGATGAAATCGAACCTCTTAACCCATCAAAAAGGCCATAAATGGACCTAATAAAGTTATAATAAATAAAATTAATTTATAAATGGTTCTATATTTACTTATTAATTAATCTAATGTGATTATCCAGGACATTAAGATAAAGTGAAGAACTCTTTCATACTTAAGGTAAGTGATTCAACCTGAACATCCATTATTCATTTGTGTTACAATTTATCTCTTTTTACCCAAATAAAATTTATTTTATTTTTATCTAAATATTCTAAATTCTGTTTATATGTTCCAAAATCATGTATCAAAATCCATTCATGGTTCTTTATCATGGATATACATTTTTTTAAAGGTTCTTTACTCAATTCTTCCCGATAAGCAATCCTTATTTAAGATAACTTCCTGAATTCTTACCGATTTCAAGGGAACTATATAATATATTTTAAGACCCAATTTTTTACTAAAATATCTCATTTTATTACTAAAAATTTCTTTTTTCACTTCTTGTTTTATATAAAATTTTATTCCCTTTTCTAATTTAAATTCTATTTAATATTTTCCTTAAACCACACTAAAATGTTTTAATTGTAAAGATTATTAAATAATCTTTTTAAAATTTACCACTTCATTTTTACATAACTAATCATAATATATTCATATTTTCATTTATGAACTTCCATGTATTATTTAATTCATTTTTTTCAAGGACACTTTTATGATATGACCATTTATTATGTTTTATGACATGATTATGATACCCAACTATTTCAATCGATAACCCTTATGTTTATGTTTGATTGATTATGCATGATTATTTATTTGGAAAACATATCCATGGGTATGTTATTATGGCTGTGACCAGATATAACTCCAATTAATTGGGTAATTTTTAGTCTCACGAGACATTATGTGCAACAGTCTTGGTGGTTAGCCTTGAGTCATGCTCTATGTTCAACAGTTTTGGTGGTTAGCTTAGAATTGTGCACTTATATGTGCAATAAGACTTTAATTGTGATAAATTTAGGTTTTATATTACTTCCCAATTACTATAAATCCATTTTATGATTCCTTTTTATATCATAATGTTATGTCTTCTAACTCATGTGGTAAGATTTATTCTAATGTTTATTACCTTACTTGGATTTTAGATCATCCCTCTGTTCATGTTATCCCCAAGTAATCCTATACCAATGTAAGGTCTCAAATGAATTTAGGAGCTCTTTATTAATATTAAATAAAATATGTTCTTATTTGAGAATCGGGATGTTTAATTTTGTACCTAATCTCCAAGACACTAGAGTTTACGATCATTGTCTTGCAATTAGATATTTAATTATTCTTAAAATCATGTAACGATACGTCTAAATTCTATAGTAATTATATAGATCCTCTATTATTAATTAAAGTTATATTAAATGAAAAATTGTAAAAATATTTTTTTATATATAATTTCAATCAATATTATTCTTAAAATAAATTTTATATTGTATATTTGGTTGGCTGTTTATCATTTTGACGTCGATGGTGTAATGATGTGTTAGTGGAATTTGAAGACCAAGTTAACAAATGAAATAATTTTATTTATATATTATTATATGAGTTCAGTAAAATATCAGTAACCATTTGACTAATATATTATAAGGTAACAAAATAGATACACATAGAGTTTTTGAAGTCCATTTTGGATAGGCTATCTACTGATTTGTAAATGGTATTTCATAATGTGATTACCTTTTTTCTTCATTATAATAATGTTTTTTCAGTTTCTTCAGGAAATATTTGAGGTTAATAAATATTGTAGAGAAAATTTGACCATCCCTCATATAGTGGGTCAAACTCTTTTGGAAGAAAATGACCATGAATGGTAAAGGTTTATTTTTTATGACATATATAAATGTAAATTGTTATATTATTATGATTTTATAATTGTGTACTTTATTTAAATATACAGTCCTTTTAGGTTGTACATTATGTTTAGTGTAAAAATATGTTGTTAAATTTGCATACAATGTCTTATAAGAGATACGTGAAAGAAATATCTCATAGAGTAGTAGTTAAAAAAATTTAATTAATATTTTATTTCATTGCATCAAATTAACATTTTATATTATTCAATGTGTGGGATAAAATTAATGATATATGTGATGTAAATATCTATTATCTATAATCAATATCTTTAATAGATACTATTAGGCATTTTCTAGGAACTGGCCATTCCAGTCATGTGTGGATGATGTGTTCTCAACTGTCACCATAATTAGTATTTTGGAAGTCTTTGATATCATTCATTATGATTATTTATCCTACCATGAGTTCTAATATTATTTATGATTTGGTATCATAGTAAAAAATTGAGATTTCATAGGGTAAATTTATGGACTAGTAGTTACGCATGAGGTTTTAGGATGAGAGAATTGGAAAGGTAGGGATGTGTTGGAAACCTTATTTTGGTACATGACCTACAATATTCCCGAGTAATTTAAGTCCATGACATGATAGTCTAAAAATATATAAAATTTCAAGTTTATACTTTATTTGTTTATTATTTAACAAAATATACTTTATTATTGTCAATAATGTAATTAATATCACTAGAGGTTAGAAGTCATTAGGATGAAGGGTTTTTTATCATCTCAAAGCAGCCATAGTGAAAACTATGTAATTCAAGGTGGTCATTGATGTATTAAATTGTTTATGCCTTTGTGTCCCCATGATATATTATATTTAAATATAATTATTGGTTTTTAAATCCCATATAACTATTGTAATTTTATTTATCTTTATTAAATGTTCCAATGTAGGTATTTTTTAAAAAAATTATAATTTCATTTTATTATGTCATATATTTATAGTAATTGTGAATTTTGAAACTATAGTCTAGTTTCTTGAATTTTAATGTAGGTTTTTCTCATTTTAGTCATTATTAGAGGTATAATAATCAAATAAAAATCCTAATAAAAAAACACAAATGAATAACTATTGGTTACAACTTCGAAAACATAGTTAGAAATAACCACCATTTGATATAGAATTTTCTAAAGAACCATAAAAAATTATAACATTTATAAACACTGATAAATATTATAAATAAAAAATGAAACACAATGAAAAGGATAATTACATAATAAAAATACCACTACATATAGGAAAATAAAAATATATAATAAAAATTTATTTATTTTGGTCATAATCATTGCAGATTATTTTTAATTTAGAAGCAGTTATTAATATTCACCGAATAATAGTTATATAGTGGATCCTGTAAACCACATCTAATAATAATCCACCAAAAATAAATTTAAAATAACACTAAATATGGTGGTTTGAAATAAATTGTAAATTGGTTATGGGTGGCTTGAACTACCTCATATAATCGAAAAATAGTCCATGTTAAAGGTGACATTTTCCTATAGTGACAATAATTTTCATTGATTACATCCTCCTATACACAATATAATGGAATTATTCTGTTGAGTATATTATAGATATTTTATGAGACTTCATACAACATAATATTTTATGGAATTTTACCAAGTTCATGTTTTAGACTCATGAATTGAATTTTATAAAGCCTGTGGTGTCTCAACTAAGAGTATAAGTTGGTGATTCAAAGATTGAGTTATTTTATTTGAGAGGAAAACTTGAATTTTAGAGAGATATATAGACATTTTAGAATTTAAAAATATTATTTCTTTTTCACGTTTGATTCATCTCACATTAAATCCACTTTAACTTCCTTGACCAGGTTAAGGATTTATAATTGACTGATCAGTGTCATGTTGGTTTTAGTTAACTGATAAAAGTTGATCAATTCTGATGTTATTTTGTTTCCAGAGGATTGAGTTATGTTTGAGATTTTATATAATTAATATCATATTTGGTTGAGTTATTTCGTGATGTTGTATATAGCGATGAATTATTTGGATCAAGGCTGTTATTCCACCCTGAGCATAACAATTCCACCATTTGTAACAAACTAATTCGGTCCAACTATACAATCCAATGATAGGGCCTGAAATAGTGGTTATGTAAAACAAGATAAGAGAAATAATTATTTTATATAAAAAACTTGATAACCATCCAAAGAAAACTATGGAGAAAATATATAAATCTAAGATTCATAAAATCGAAGCCAAACCAGATAAACAAGAATGTTTGAAAAGAAAATAGCAACAAGTCTCTATGTGACCATACATTAACTCTAACCGATCCCACTCAAAAGGCTATGATGAAAGTATAAGCAACCATTATACACAATTCCATTCCCAGTACTTGTATCCTAAAAAAAGTATCTATAACCACCAAAGGAAAAATTATGTTGTGCACATAATCCTAGTACGATTCCACCACATAATCAATATGAATTCTAATATCAAGAATTTTAAATTTATATCTTTAAAAAAATAAATTTTTATAAAGTATATTCATAAATAAAACACATTTTTAAATCACCCCATGGTTTTTCAAAAAATCCACCCATATTCAAAAAACAAGGATTATGACTAATATATTAAATTTATCATGTGAGTGTGACCAATAAAATCCACAAAACACCACAAAGTAAAAAATGTAAAAAAATAACTATGACTAATCTTTCATGTAAAGGTATGCGAGAATATAACCATGCCCAATCCATCATATAAAATTAGGTGATAAAATAAACATGAAAAATCCATAATACAATAACGAGATAAAAAATGAAAAAGAAAATCATTTTTGATATAAAAAATTGTTATAAATACTATAAAAACCCCAAATATAGAACTATTTTTGACCCAAATGGTATAACCTCTAGTGGAATTATACACACTAATGTTAAAGAAAGCATCAAGTGGAATTACACGCACTATGAGTGACATGTCTATTCTCGATGTACCCAGGGATTCAAAAGTGAAAAAATTGTTCAAATCCATTTTAAAACCATGCTTGAAATTTATAAATAATTTTCACTACAAAACCAATCCACTTCATCTCTTAAAATCACATTTTTTTAATAAAACCCACCAGTCAATTATTCTATCAGACACCTGGTGTGCACAAACAATTTTTTAAAGAATATCCCCTTAAAAATATGATTTATTTCCAAACCATTACAAAAAAATGTTAAATTCAATGAATATACCAATTTAATTTATTATAATGGAATGTAATTCATAGAATTATCCGTTTTTATTGACACAGCTGCCTCATGAATGGGGAAAGAACTAAGAACCTCTAAAAATGGAGATTTGGGAAATGTATATTGAGTTCTCACAATCCTAAATACATATAAAACAAAACAAAACTCCATTAAACCCCTTAAATATGAAATCCATATCCCACATGGATTTCAACGACACAATGGAAGGAGAGATCTAGAAATTATCTATAAATGGATGAGGGAACTGCATCATAATCCAATAATACCTTTATAAGACCATCAATAACAAAGGTAAATTGACAAGAATCACATTGGTGAAGTATTTTGATTGTTGGGGAAGGATTGGTTTGAGTCTAAATGAGGTTAGGTTGTTAGTAGGTATTAAAATAACCACCGAAAAAGGTTAAAGTCCATAACTTTTAAGGATTGGATTACTGACCACAATTATAAAAACCATGTGCCAACTATGCATGTCAACCATGCCCTTAAAAATGAATGTTTCACAGTCACCTAGGGTAAGATTGGCATTTTGGTTAAACCATACAACCCCATTGGAAAAACACTTAGACCCTCTGTGGTTTTCCCTAGTGATATTCCCAATTTTTTTAATTGTGATTAAATCATGATAACCCACCCCATTAAACACATGGATATACCCCATTGTTTCAAAATTGTAAGTATTAACCATGAACAAAGTATATGGTTGGAATCTCTCCTATAACAATCTCTATTTTGACCCTTGTTCCCCCCAAAACAATTATATCAACTTTAAATACAAACCATGGTTAAATTAAAGTGTATTTAATATCCTATGGTTGATAAAATTTTTCCAACAATAAAATGTTTTTATCCCCAGAAAGTTCTCGAGATCCTAGACCCACAGAAAGAGGATTCCACTATATCCACATCAATAATTACCTCTCCCATGTCTCGTGGTTATCATGTATACACTGAAAAAGTAACTAGACTAAGGGAATCATTTTTCCATGAAGTACCTAATCATGGGGATCTATAATCTGAGTTGGTATCTCCATAATAGTGGTTTCAGGCTCACGATCAACATCTTCCAATTCAATCACATGGGAAGGATCCAATTGATACCTCCTTAGTTGGGAAACATGAATCACTTCATGAATCGATGTCAAGAAAGACAGTATGTAACACTAATATATCACATTTCTAAGTTACTCTGTGATCACAAATGAATTAATAGAAATCAGTTCCAATTTCAATTTCTTAGCTAATAAAAAATGTCCCATTCAATGTGAATCTATAAGAAAAAACTAATCATCAACCTCAAACACTAAAAGATAATTATGATGGTCCATATAAACATTTCTAGGATTATATGATATAACCAACCTCTTCTGTATGAATATTACCCTTTTCTTTATCATTAAAATGAGACCCAACTTAAATAAGGAATGCTACCTTAAATCTTTCCTTCTTATGGGAGATATACATTTTCACCTATATAATGATTCAATTATCTCAATATTTATAGAATCTAGTTAACTATTTTTATAATAAAATTCAACCTAAGAAAAATGAATATCCCAAAATCCACTAAAAGTAAGAACATAAGATCAAATATCTTCCTCAAGAACATGGATAGACCTATTTTTCTTTCCATATTTATGAAAATGATAAGTTTTGGTCAATTTCAAATGGTTACACATAACCTCTTAAAATCCTTTTTAGAACATAGATGTGATCCTCTAGTCCATATAAAAAACAGTCATGGGTAGAACTACATGAAGTCTCAAAAACATTTAGATGTATAAGTATCCTAGTTATTTCACTTCCATCATCTTCTATATTTGAATGAAATTATACCATCTCATAAGTTAATCAAAGATCACCCAAACTTTGTAATTCCCACTAGGAGTCCATGGAAAACCAACAATCATGTCCATGTAAATCTCATCCTAAATCTATATCGGAATGGGTAAATGTTTCAAAAATCCATAAGGTCTTTAGTGTTAAAACTTACTATTATAACAAGTGAGACATCACGATACTAAATATACAATTGAATACATCATTCCCATCCAATAATACTGATTTCTGATGCTGTAAAACATGTTGGTAGTTCTAGGGAATATTGAAAACATGCCTGCTGTACAATTTCTATTATATACTTCTTCAAAGAAACTATAAAACCAACCTACTATAGAATTAGTATTCTACAATACAAGTCTAAGACAACTCACATGAGGCCTCCCAACCATAAAATCTTTAACCTATGCATTAGAACCCATTTTTTTCACATTTTTTTAGATAAACTCACTTATTGAAAGATATGTTAGCTTTCATTGATACCAATAACTTATTTACAGCAACCTCTTCTACTCCCATGCTAATCTTAGAAAAAAACAAAACTCACCAAATGCCACTTCTCAAAAAATTCCTTCACATTTTGTGTTAGTAATTTTTTTTAAAAGAATTAGAGAACACATACCCTTCACCATATGTGTATGTAATATAAAAATAATAATTATAAAGATACCCCACCCAGTATATCTATCACATTTCTGTATCCCTTTTATTAATAAACAAATTTTAGGATCTTATGATCAGAATACATTGTAAACCACTCCCCAATTAGATGTTTATTCAACGTTTCTAGTAAATTCATAATTTCTAGTAATAATAGATCATGGTAAGGGTAGTTCTTTTCATTAGGGAGTAACTATAGATTCTATAGACCACCACATATTTCCCTGAGATGAAAACATGTTTTGAACCCATAATAAATGCATCATAGAAAACATCATCGCTTGAACATCGTCCCAAAATAATCTAAAATAGTGTTCAAGTCAACCTCACTATTATGACCCAAAAATATCTATTAAATTTTTCATTACATTCAATATACACGCAGTTGTGGTATGAAGCTATTATATAAGATGTGAGGTTGTATAAATCCTGAAAAAAACCTCTGTAATATCCATAAAAATCCAAGAAGCTTTATATCTCAAACATATTTTTGGGCTGCTAATAAGAAATAACTGCATATATTTTCATAGGTTTCACTAATACTCCCCTCTCATATAGGACATTACCTATAAATTTAACATCCCATATCCTAAACTCACATTTTTAAATCTTACCATAGATTTTATGTTCCATCAAGGTTTGATGAATAATATCCAAATGGTCTATATGATACTCCTCTAAATTGGAGTACACCAAAATATCACCCATCATCACAACAACAATAGAGTCCAAGAATAGATGAAATATTCATTTCATAATTTTTAAAAATAAATCAAGATCATTACTTAGACCAAATATAATAACCAAAAACATGAAATGTCCTTACCGACTCCTAAATATTGTATTAGGTATATCATCTTCTTGAAGTCTCAACTGGTGATACCCCGATCAAAGGTAATTCTTTGAAAACAAATTTTTCCCTCTAAGATTTCCAATATATCATCAATCCTTGTAAAATTATATTTTTCTTAATAGTGGAATAATTTATCTTTTGATATTCAACACAAATTATGAAAATCATGTCCACCTTCATAACAAAAAGGAGAGGCAAAGCCCATAGTGACACACTGGGATTTATAAATCCATTAGAATCATGATCATTGAGATGGAATTTAATTTCTACCATATCAACAGGTTCCAATTGATAATATTCATTGAAATTAGAATCATACCTTGCAACTGGTCAATAGTAAACATGAGTTCTCTCTATGGTGGAAAACTAGAAAAATTCTCTAGAGATGCCTCAGGTGACACACACCCCACTATAGGAGGAATACATCCCAAACAAAGTTCAATTGAAATAAGAAACACATCTAACAACATGCATGAGATTACCCCAATATAATGAAATAAAATCCACAATTCCCGATCTAGTGTCCCAATCACCCTAAACATCCGGAGTGACCCCATCAAAATAAAAAAAATGAACAAAATACCGATAATAGTCTATATGGTGTATAAGAGTTATCATCAATTATATTACATTTATTAAGTCTATTATGTCAATATAAAGAACTAAAATGTATGACATAACCTCAAATTCAACTATCATTACTTGACATAGGGGATACATTAAACCTTATTTGGACCTCTATTTGAAAGGTATGGAAAATTCAATAAGAGGTATATCAGTTCCGAATGTATTCCCAACATGTAAAAAAAATTGATGACATAAATGAATGGGTAACACAAATATAAATGATAAGTAGCACCATAAAAGTCAAAATAAAAAACATATCTCAAAAAGTAGATGGACATACTTCGTATTCCTTTATCACAAACTCCACAACATAAATTTATCTACTCCTAGAAACATGAAAATCATCATTGTCTTGAGGACTATACCCATTAACATTATAAGAATTAGTATGAACATGAATAACACTTTGATAGTGGATCCATATACAATTCCCTAATGTATCCCTTCCCCAAAACACCTCAGGTGACCCAATAGTAATAATGCTGTCTAGTATTAGGAGTCATGACACTATTATTCTTGGTATTACTGTGCCATATGTATTAGTAACATAAAAACCATTTATGTACCAAAAAATATCCTAAATTTAGAACTAAAGAATATTATCCACTCTTTTACTTCGTTTTATCGATAGAAAACACACCTTGCCTATTGACTACAATAACTAAAGATCTATGAAAACTATTATTTATAGATATTTCAACATCATCTAAAGATTATTTATCAACTACCTTCATGAAATTCAGAATGAACATAAGAGTAAACATCAACTAAATATCTTACCTCAGTCATAACTCAAACCTCTAAGACATTATGTAACCATTAATGACTAGATATTTTATAAATATAGATACTCAAATAAATAGTTGGAATACTCTAAAATAGTACACTCTCCTTGATATATATCCAAAAACTCTTAGGTCTTCACTACACATAACATATTAGGGTAAGACTCTTGATTGATGATTTTTATAAAATAAATCATGGTAAGATCCTCATAAAACCTATATTACACAACAGATTCATTACATATCATTATCGGTCCCCAAAGCATATACATAGAAAACTAACGTTAGATTCCTTAGGAGCATTCAAGATGTTGAATATCCTCTCAACAATCTCAAGCCACCAAACAGATTCCTATAGTCCATTATTACCAAAGAAGATTGTTGAATGTATAATAGTGAATTGTAATCCCTGATCCAATGCATGCCTCATTTTTCTGAGACCCACTTGATCTAGAGTCTAAATAGTGTAGATTAGTACCTCTACCAAATAAGGTTCCACTATAGGAATTTTACTGTATAAATTTTCTCATAGTGTTATATCCAGGATTTGGAAGATAATTTCTAGGGGGGTCATATAATAAAGAGAAGACAATAATGAATCATCTTTTAAAACAAAATCCCAAAATTTTCATAACCACATCAAGATTTCATGTCAATGTCTTGAAAAAATTTTAAATTAAAGAAATTTTAATTCTACCAATGATACATAACACTTTGAAAATGATCATTTACATTTTAGAAAATACCCATCGAGTTTATTTAGATGACCTCAAACTATAAGTCTCAAATTTTTTAATAATTATCTAACCACCAATGGAAACTCGATTTTAGACATGTAAGTGAGCTGTCCAGGAACCCTACCATACATAGAATTTGATTATTGGTGGTCCTAACTCATGTCTAACTAATACATCAAATCATACCTAGAAGTGTTATCACACTTTTGGTAGGGAATTTCCCTTCAAAACCATTCTATAATGAGCCAAACCTGAACAAGATGAAAATCTATTTGATCCACCCATCCATTTTGGTTTAGTGAAATAGGATAACTAGAGAAGCTCTTGTATATAAGAAAACATGAAAAACAATGAGAAAAAAGTGGAATAAAGAGATACATCTATGATCTATAAAATCCAAGGAAAACCATCTAAACTAGATAGTATTATAAGACAATACAAAAAAGACTTCATATATCCAATCTTCACGTCTAATCCATCTTGAAACAAAGGGTATGTTGAAAACATAAATCAAAATGATATGTCATTACATTCCCATAAACTAAATAAAGAAAGGAAACATCTCAAACTACCCAAAGGAAAGAATATGAGTGTGAGAAAAAGTCCCATTAGGATTCCACCACATAATCAATTCAACGTCTAAAATAGAAAATTCTATAGATCTATCTTTAAAATGAATACCTTTTTTCAAATTATTTTCATAAATAAAAACCATTTGTAAAAACTCCCTTGGTTATTCATAAAATAATTTTATATTCTAAAACAAATAATATGATAAGAATAAATGAATAAGAAGGATATATTACCAATAAAATCTTTGAATACTATATAATGTTAATAATAATAAAAATTATAATTACCAATCCACCATGTAAAATTATTTGAGAAAATAACCACAACCAATCCATAATGTGAATGTTTATGATCAAATTAATATGACCAATCCATCATGTTATAATCTAATAACAAATGTTAAAGCACACAACATAGGATCTAAAATATGGTTATATGAACAATAAATAATAAAAACATCCCTAAATATACCGATGGTGGATCTAAATTTTATAACCTCTAGTGTAATTACACACAATGAATTGAAAGAAAAACTCATGTAACCTTAAAAAATAAATGAGTGACCTATCTATTACTAACATAAACATGGTTCCCAAAGTGATATGTTTTCAAAATATATTTAAAAATAAAGATCATAATTTATGAAACTTTTTAAAATCCAATCCAATCCACTTCATTTATTGAAATCCCATTTTTTAATAAAATCTACCATTCATGAATTTTATAAAATATTATTGTAAAGAAATATTTTTTAAAATGAAGGAACCCATTGAAACATGATTTATTTCCATTAAATACATTGTATTCACAAGTAAATAAATTCAATAAATAAACCAATGTAATTTTTGGAAATAATAAGAAATTCATAGAATTATACCAGTGTATAAAAACACCTACCTCATAAATAGTGGTATAACCAAACATCATTGAAAATGAATGACGGGTAAGATTATATCTAGTTATCATGAAACTATATAATAAGAAACACAAGAAATTACATTAAACCCATTATATTTGATTTTCATAGCTCATATAGGTTCCAAAGAGGCATGGAAAGGAGAGATCTAACAATGATATAAGAAAGGGTGTGTAAAACTCCTCAAATCCCAAAAATACCTTGATAAATCCATCATGAAGGATGAAATTCACAATAAATTCCAAGATTTAATCCTCAAGATAATTTTGGAATTATTAGAATGAGATTATAATAACCATGTTCTTTATTACACAACAAAACACAATTTATTACAAAAAAATCCCTTAATAAAACATGGAAGATCAAGAGGTATATTGTATTTGGTGATTAGGATCATTAAATAACAACTTAAAACATGAAATAAAACATCTTTATTGGAAAACGTCTTTACATGACCACTACAGTTCCTCGTACATAGCATTGCCTGGGATAACCTGAGGACTTGCATAAGAAGAGTGTGAGCTATAAAGCCTAGTAAGGGAATGAACATGGAATAACATGAGGAATACAATACATTTTATATAATGGGAATATCAATGGATCACAAGAGAAACATGAACATAAAGTCATGATAAATCATGATAATCATAACATGGAAATGTGGCAACAACACTTAACATGAAATTTAGCATGAACCAAGGCTCATTGCACATGAAGCATGAGTAAATCATTATTGCACATGAAGAATGAGTAATATATAGTTACACTTTAATTATCATGAGTCAACACTTATTTCACATGATGCATCATGATACTATACATTACCCAATTCAATGGAGCGCTATCAGGGCACACCCTTCTTAAACATTTCATTTCACGCTTAAGTGTACCACATTGATCATATAACATGGAATATATCAACATCATAAGTTATTCCATCATTACATAATCTAGAATAAATACATGAAATTAACATTAAATATGTTTATATTCATAAAGGTGAATACCCTTGATATATACAAGGGAATGGTATTCACTACACAATGATCTTGGCATTGAAAAATGTGGTTCCATTTCGGCATCATAACGACGTGACATAAGGATTTATAAAAATTATTAATGAGAGAAAAAAGGGTATATCATAATATTTTAATTAAATGGAATGTAAGGGGTTCATATAAATACATTTACCAACAAATTTAATGTAATTTAAATGCATAATACAAAAGAATTACTTGGATGTAAAAGAGGAGAGAGAAATCTCTCATGAAATTTCGGCATGGTAACGAGTGTACATGGGAGGTATTAATGAGATAGAAAGGGGTATAACATTATCCAAAAATAAATAGGTAAGTATGGTGGAGGATCAAAATCATACCCCTACATTTTTAATTGAAAACAAAATGGGATAAGAACTTAATGAAAATTGGAGAAAATGTGAAAGGAAGAAATCCCTTGCTTGTAACTGCAATACCAAAAGATTGGGAGAAAATTGAGAGAGACTTATTGGGAGATTGGGGAACCTTGGGAGGATTCTAGATATAGGATGAAAGGGGTTGGTCTAACTCCAAAGGCTTTGAGTGAAGAGGAAGTGGGAGCTTGGGTGGGTTTATATAGGAAAGGAGAGGGAGTTCTTTATTATATAGGTTTGGGACACCTCACATTAAACAAATCAAAATCACAAAACATCTCATGGTTTTTGACAATGGTTTTTTTCAAAGGGGAGTCGAAAAAAATATTTTATAAGGCCAATGGATGGAACTCTTAAAATAATTGGGTTTCTTATGTGGAGGTGAGTCACACTCTCAAGGAAATTTATTTAAAAAGTGAAAATGTTTTATAACAATTAGAGGGTCCACTAATGCTTTTAAAAATAAGTAAATAAAATTGAAAATCACATTATTTTAAGGGTAAAACATATATGAGATTAACATAATGTTTATATTATATTATTACAACACTATTGGGTCATTATTATATCATAAAACACATTATATATTTAAACGGTATTTAATTTTTACCCAAAAATTCAACTGTCTCAGAAAATTAGGAAAAATTTACCGTTTGATAATTTCAACGTCCTAATTCTAAAAATAATATTCATTTTATCTAAATAATTTTCAAAATATGTGATTTTTTTACTTCTGAAATAAAAACTGACATTTATTAAAAATTCTTATGTTTTGACAAATTCAGCTTTCAAAACTTAATAAAAATTAAAATTGAATTAATATAATTATACGATAATTTATATTTAATAAAAATTAATTTAATAATAATAATATTTTATTAAAATATTATTTAATTCCAAAATCCATTAATTTTTCAAAATAGATTTCATAGTTGAATATTAAATAAAAATACTATATGCGCTTTAAAAACTATTTAAAAAGTAACAATAATAAAATGAATGTATATTAATTATTATATACAAAAATAATGCACATATTCATAGTGTTAAGGTATTTTTACATAACCCTTTATAACACCCACATAAGACGGAAGGGTAAGGTGTGTGATGGTGAATGACTCTTGGGGTGGCACGAATAACGTCGCTCAGGTGGTAATCTCTATTAACGTATACTTCTCTCGTAGTCGATTACACTCAAGCTTAACATGTTCAAGATCGGCTTGGGATTGGTCAAGAGTGAAGCCTAATGATTCCACATCCTTTCCGAGCTCCGACAAATGGGCTTTGTATGTGGAAAGTCTACTGGATAAGGCCATCGCTTCCTTTGTCTGAGAAAATTAGATTTGTTAAAGCCTTATATTTATACTAATCATGTGATCAATGTTCAATAACTATATTTGCAATGGTCACAATTATTAATAGTAATTTAAAATCCAAAAAATAAAACCAAACAAGTCCATACATTTAATATAACCACAAGAAGGCATTTAAATAGACCAAGAGGAATTTTCATTAATGAATTTTTGGGTCGTTACAATGATTAAATGAGATTGGGGTGATTAGAAATAATAAAGACCATGAGAAAATGGTAAAAGACAACATTTTAATGGTTTGGTGTACCATGCATGATTATGCCACATGGTCAGACAAAACATGAACTAATCATAAATTTCTAAAGATTCTTTAAAAATACTTGTTGTATAGTATCATGGGATAAGACACACAATTTTATCAAACTATTCAAGCCCATTATACAAACTCCCAAATCCCATTTGGTATTCCCTAACAAGCCTCACATATTCATTAACCTTGATCAAACCCTGAAACCCCCACTATTGAAACACATATCCATTCTTGATTTTTTATTCACAGTTATTACTAATCATGCACCCACATTGTTCATGGTCAATATCCTAAGAAAATATCACTTTTTATGCTTGTTACACCAAATATTATAAGATGAATATAAACAAAAACCATTCTTAAATTAAAATATACTTAATATATAGACAGTGATACAAAATTTATTTCAATAAGGAATCATTTCTATTCATTGTAAATATGTTTTCAAACTACCTCATCATTTAGTAATTTGTGGTCATTATTTATCACATGATCTTGAGATAGATATTAATATCTTAGTATTTTAATATATGTATATAATGTTGGATGTAGTCATTAATGAATTATGTCTTCAAGATATCTGAAACTTTTATAAAAAGGAAAGAATTTCTAGATGTGTTGAGGAAGATTTCATGGGCAGATACTGTTCTTATGTAATTAGATTCTCAGAGTATGATGGAGGATCTTTCATAGATGCATCATGATGTAAATGAGTGTGGTATCAGAGGTTTAAAATAAAATAGAATAATGAAATATCTTTCTCATAGTCAGTGGAAGATTCTAAGGGGTAGGATCATTTGAAAAGGTGATGTGGGATCAAATCATTCACAACAATGATTTATAGGGATGGTTAGAAGGTGATCAACCTCTTATATTATTTCACAATAGTGTTTTTGTCCTAATAGTGAAGCGAGAGGTGAATATTAATGAGTTTCACAGTTCAACCTTTGTAGTACACCTTTATACATCCACAATATTTCATTCCATGTGGTGTATATTTTTTAGTTTGGTTATGAAGTTTCTCTTAGTGTAGCTTGTGTCGTGATGATTGGTTTATAAATTAATACAGGGAGGCTACCATGTTTATAATATATTATTTTAGCACCTGGATAGGTTCATGTTTATAAAAATTAAAAATTGAAATTATTTCATCTATGTTCTTCCTTGATTGAATGGAGGATGTGATATTTGTTAGGTGATTGTAGATCAGTTGATGATGTTATTGCATTCAACAGTGATAATGCATTTATATTTATTACATGTTTTTAAAAGCTAGAATATGGATGAGATAGGGAAGATGTTTGAGAATATTGTTAATGTCTTTTTTAGTTTTTTATTGTATCCATATACAATTTTCAACCATTGATTGAGTTATCATTTAATAATTTTTACAATTATTCTTCTATAATGGTTCAGTACAAGGTATTTTATAATAATACTTATTGAACTATTTTATAATAGATTGATGAGGTGTAGAAAAGAATTTATGGAGACGATATAGTGCAGAGTAGAACTGAGAACATGTTGACAATTCAAGATCACATGATAACCACATATGTAAAACCCCAAATCCTATATCCTAATTCCAGTTCATAAATTATTACATTTCCATATGAAATAAGGGATCATTTCACAAACAACCAATCTATTGATATGTCTTTACGAACTATAAACATATATGATTTATATATTAAATTGGAAATAAAAACAAACATAATAAGAAACTTTATTGAGTCCTTAATATAAGACAATATATCTTTACTCGTATCCTAACAAATTGAAAAAATTGTCAAATAATTTGATTTGTAAGGTTTATATATTGAGAAATCAATAATTAATAAATAATGTATAATCAATATAAATATATAAATATCTTAGAAAAATACTATTTAATCAATAAATTAACCAAAAAATTCACCCACAGAGAATATTAATGTATATATCTCATGGATAATAGAATATGAATTCTCAAAGATTAAATTATTAATTTAGGACACTATGATTTCAAATATCTTGACATCTTATCATCACAACCATATTTGATGATAGTTTAATCTATGGGAAGGTATACATTAAAAACCATTAAACAAGATAGGAAAAATATTTTTTCTCATTAGACCCAACTATGGGTCAAGGCGATATATATTTAAAGTCGCAATTCATTTCTAAAAGTCTAATGCATTCCTCACATATATAATGATAAATATAATTTATTAATTATGTATCTTAACAAAAAAAAACACATATTGAGTAATGAATACAGAATATTATGATTTCCCTAGACAATCAAATACACACACATAGTAAATTACTATATGTAAAAATTGTATATGGTATGGGCATTAATCATAACCATTATTTCAAAAAAATAAATATTTATGAGAAATGTAACATCTAAGAAAAATGATGACATGAAAGTGAATTTTATAAGAGAATCTTAATGACTGAAAAATATTTCAACAGATAAGGGATGACACTAAATTCATTAAAATATTATGTTATAGTAAAACCAATTCATTTAGAGAATAAGTGAAAATGAATGTGAAACATTTAAAATAAATTTTCATTTATTAATATTCATATCCAAACCATCAAAAAATTATAGATGAAGAAAAACTATATAAAAATTGCTATGTAGGATCTGAGATCCATTAATATCATGTACATTAAAGAGTATAAATTCTTTTTACTATTTGAAAAAGAATTAAAAATTCTCCTGTCAAGAAACCAATAAAATTATTCCAATAATTCTTTTAAAAAATTCAGGGCTAAAAAAGAATTTCCTTCATAAATATTTTTACTAAATAAGAGGAAAATTTTCAAAATTGATTTGAAAAACATAGACATGGAGGAAAAATATATCTAATCGAAAAGAAAACTAATATTTTATTTTATATTAAAATTTTATTTGATTAATTAAAGTGATAAAGAAATTAAATGATAGAATAAAATATGGAAAATCCTCAAATATCCATTAATAATAAAAAACTATTATTGTTATGAATTATATATTATAAATTTCCTTCAACAAATAATATATTAAATCCTAAAGAAGGTTAATGTAAAATAAATTTTTAAATCTATAGTATATTTTAAATTGTAACCCATTAGAGGTGTAAAAATAAGTTTTAAAAATAATCATCTTCAATAAATACTTATTCTTTTAAAATTTATCATATGGGTAGTATATAATCCACAAAAAATATATTTATGTGTGTAATAACAAATATGCATAAATGGTGTGGATATTGAGATGGTATCCCTCACATAATGTTTTACTTTCCTCATATGTGATTTTATCCCAAATTATAATAAAATTTTAATTATTATTCATATATACCATAACCATATAAATATATATAATGTCATTTATTATCCATTTATAACATCATATGCGAAAATTTTAAACAATCTATATTTTTTAGCAATTTTGTAGGTTTTAATTTATTCATTTTTATGTATGGTTTGGTTTATCGGTTTTGGTACATATATATAGATCATGGTTCTGTAATTTCAATTTTTTAATAATTATAAAAATTTAATAAATTTTCATTATATAAAAATGTAAAATCATCCATGGGAAAAATACATTAATAATGACTCTCATCATATCATGGACATGGTATCTTGTATGTACACATGAGAAACATTATTTTTTTAACAGGTGGAAGGATAAGGAAGGAGGTGATATATTCAAATTATGTAATTATAATTATTTCATACATGTTAGATATATTCATTATTTTTAGCATCATAACAATCTATATGGGGCATTAATCAAAAAACAATTCCTTCTGTGGGTATGGAAGCAATTTGATATACACATGAGTGATAGTTTTACTTCCCATTTGACAAAGAAAGAGGTGGATAAATATTATTAAATGAATATAATAAAATCATAGTATATGTAATCTCATAGATTTTATACTTTTAATTGTTAGTAGGTAGTTTATGGAGGTAAAATAAGATTGAAAATAGAAGTGCTCGGTGAAGATAATTGCCTCTTAATTTAAAGATATTTTGTAGATAATCTATTAAGGAAAATATGGTAGGTAATTATGGAGTACTAGAACCAATATAACGTGGATAGTTTTATTTAGACATGAATTTAACATTTTTTTTCTTGAAAAGTGGCTATATATAGTTTTTAGAAGATATGATTAGTGGATCCTTTTAGAGTGAATAAATAGACACACATGGAATTTATAAAATGTCTTAATTATAACAAAATAAATTTCATGTGATTTTTCACCATATAGAAAGATATTTGATGCTGCGATATGATATGGTTGATAAAATTTCAAGAAATAACATTTGGACAAGTCTATGTGGTATTTTAAAACTTATATTTTTTTTAACCCCTTCACTAATCAATTTTATTTTTAACCACATTAATGATTTTCAATCATAAATGGTTATAATTTTATTTTTAATATAAAACTTTGGTCATAAATAATAAAGAGAGGAAATTTTCTACTAATTCATAACCTAATTTGTCTTCATTTAATATGTTTATGGGGTTTAAAAAAACTTAATAAAATATTATTTAACACCCTAATAACTTAATTTTTAGATATAATTGCATAATTTGTCTTTAAAGAAAATAATAAAAAGAATAAATATCAATATAATAATTTTATCCATCAATTATTAATTATTATTTTTAACTAAAAAATTATTATGGAACTATATTTCAATGGAAAACAATAGTTTTAATTTTTTAAAATTTACTTACATTTATTTTTTCCACTACCAACGCTAGAACTATTTTGACATTATATAATATTTTAAGATAATTATATAATAAAAAATAATGGTAAATATATTTAAATTATTAAAAATTTATTTATTATGTACAAAATAAACTTTATGATTCATTTACATCTTTTTTTATCTCTATGTGAATATATAAGTGAAATTTAAAGGCAAAAGAGTGTCGTTTTTTTATTTCTTTAACTTAAAATAATCTAAATGTCATTATATTATATGCTATAATATATATGGTAGAATTAGTAACTTCTAATTAAATTGATGAACTATGGTATATATTTTTAATTCCTTATCACATTATTTTTTCCTTAATTTCTTGAAAGGCCTTTTACTAAGGTGATGAATTTTATAAAGATTTATGTTAATAGTGCTTAAAAATAAAAGGAACGTATTTATAAAATGTGTAAATATTGATTAAAAAATGGAATATATATTATATAATATATATTATATAATTTTCATAATTTAATTTTAAAATAAAATTGTAATGTTCAATAAAACATTGTTTTTGGGGAAAATGTATTTTTAGGCCCAAAAATTTATATAAATCACAGTCATGTAAAAATATGATCCTAATTGAAATTATAATAATAAAATAAATAAAATGGATCATATATCACTTTAATACTAAATATAAAATAGATTCAATCATTTAAATGAATTGATTTAATAAAAATTAAATACAGTTTTAAAAAAGATGTATTATTCACCACTCACTAAAAAGTAAATAATTTTAGAAAAATATGAAAAAATAATCATATGATAATATTGTAATTATAATTTCAAAAGTTTTATAACTATCAAGTAATTATATTTTTCATTATTTCATACTTTTTTAACTCATTGATGCATGTAAAGAAATATATCAAGGAAATTAAAGAGTTACATGGAACATATCATGAATATGAGAAAGATTATGTAGAACAGTGAATTGATAAGCTAAAACCCATATAATATCAAAATTTTGGAAGATACAATTATATACAGGCTCTATATTAATTTATTTAAAAAACAATTCCCTTCTTCAAAGGTTCCATTTTTAGGAATACTGTGTCACCAACATTTAACAATTAATCTCCCAAACTGTTGAAAACATAACATTCATGTAAAATCTGAGCTGCTCTAAAGTGTTATTGAATAGATGTCCCCTTCTCTTCTATTTCCTTAGTAATATCTAGTCCCAATATCATTATTTCTAAAACATATAATAAAAAAAGTTTTATTTCTATACATCCTACAAAAGTATATTACCTAAGGATCTATCTGAATTATCATATCAAATCTATTATTATTAGAAACATATACCAATTGAGGTAGTCCATACCAAACAATATTGAAATCTATAGAGTAAGCAGTATTCAGGTATTATTCCAATTAAATGGCCCTTCTAGGCTAACCATTTATCTAAAGATTATAAGAACTACTGAAACTCAAAACTATAACCAAAGTCTGCTAAAGGATTTTCTAGAACATTGAGGCAATCCTTGAATCCTAATCAGATATTATTTAGGTTATTACTCAATGAAATCTCACAAATTTGGTAATTTATAACTAGGTATGCAGATCACATGATAAATGTCCTCAAATAGTTGTTAATTTCTTTTACATCAAAAGGATATAGAATACTACACAACTATAAATGCGTGTTTCAAATTCTTTTTGGAGTCTAGGAAAAAATCAGGTGTATGGTTTTAAAATTTCTATTTTGGTATGGGTAATGGTTGTAAGATCTGTTTAGAATTATTTCTATCATAATTGACTTTCTTGTATACCAGACCTTCAGATAGATACTCTATAATATAGTTTTTTCAAGTTATCCACAGAAAAATAATCTTTCAAATCTATATATGTCATGATATATCTATAATTAATAAAACATGTTTAATTAAGAAATCCATCTAACATATCTTTTATGTATTATATATATATATTAATAGATACTCGGTTTTTGAAACTTATCTTTTTATGATCCTATATTTTTTTAGTTTATTTTTTCTCAAATGAATATATAATTGATGATACACTTAATGACAATATTTATTAGAAACGAATAATCTCTTACAAGTTCATTAGTTTTCCAAAGAAAGTGTGTTGAATCTCTAAAGAAGATATATCAATGGATTCTCAATGGTCAAATATTATATTATATATTAAGTTAATATATGTAAAATGATTTTTGAACTTGACATTATTATCAAATTAGTATTTTAATTGTAATTATGATGATATATTTATATATAAAATTTAAAAATATATAATTCCTAGTATTAAATATTTCCATGAAGGCAAAGAGTGGATGGAATAATTTGTAATTCCAAATAAATATTAATTTTCATTAATATGATTTGGTTGAATTTATTAAAACCATAAAAATATTAATATGGAAGATGAATTTTGAATTCCAAAAAAAATGAGAAAATATATTTTTATTTTTAAAGATAAAGCATTTATTTCGAATAAGGCATTTTATATTGGTATAAAATCAATAATTAGTAATTTTACTTATTATATGGGTATTAATACAAAATATGACCATCCAAGAAATATCACTATAATAGCTCAATTCCAAACACGTGGGAGTAGGCTCAATGAGGTGGAAGAGACAACAAAGCAATCCAACATGGTGGTAGGTGTAGTGGTATTCATAGAAAAAATATAGTGATAGAATCTAGGAATGGTGTGATCATGGAGGTTCTTATGTGACCATGTATGTGTGTTATGGTAGGGTGAGGGTGTGCATATAATGATTTTGGGTGCCCACCTCAGTGATGACTAGATTTGTGGATGCCCTAGAGTTACTTCTTAAATAGTGAGAATTTTATATGAAGTATGATGTGGGAAAAGTCATTCTATGTATCCTTCCTTCTTTATAAACGATATAGAAATAACAGTGGGCTTAAAATCTATTTTATCTTTGAAATTTGATCATATCCCCTGTCATCATCAACCTTTAGAACCCCTATCTCGATGGGGAGGATTATATTTATTGAATAATTTATTTTGTGATGAGTATCATCAATCTCGAGGATGGAATGCTCATTATAATATTTATATTTTTGAAATGCACGTATATTGGATTAGCATGCATGATTCAATGTTGGGAATTAATGTTTTTACACAAATAAATATATTCATTTTAGGAAGATTAGAATGCATTCTTGTTAATGGATATGACTCTATAGACAAGAAAATTTGAATTATTTTTAATAGAATAATGAATCTCATTTTATTTTTTCTACATGAATACACTGTTATTTTCAACAATATGTAAAGGAAAAGCGAATTAGAAAAATACCATATAAATAAGTTACATTATAACACATGATAAATCCCCACTATAATCAGACATCTAATAAATACTGATCTAAGGGTATGAAACTCAAGAGCTTAGGGAGAATGGACATCTATAAATATAGAGCCTCCCAGCTAAGAGCCATTGATCAAATTATTAGGATCACATTGATAATATAGTCTCTAAGACAATTTTTTCCAACCTATTCGCATGATTTTTTCTCACATGATCTTATAATTTGAAGGAAGAGAGTATACATAACTTCTTGGTCATGTAATGTAATTGAGTTTTTCTGATCCACTTGGGTTACATAATGAATCATAATGCCTCTCGCGATTCATTTAGATCCATAGAGGATATATGATATGAAAACATGATTTATTATTTGGAAGGAAGTGGTAATTGAAGTACCAAAGCGTTATGATTGATAAATGACATCATTTTATCAACTGAATAAGAATATATACTTGTTATAATAGTAATAGAAAAATAATTTTTCCACAAATAAGAATAAATAGATGCAATGAAGAAACTCTATGTTTTGTGAAGGAAGAAGTAGATCCAACAAGTGACATTTTTGCAATGGAGAAATAAAGACTCCACATAATAAAAGATGTGATGAAAATTGAAAATAAAATATAATTACATGAGAGAGTGTAACTCCCCAAACTTCCTTGGTACACTTTTCTTTGAATAATATAATATCTTGCGCTACACGCAACATCGAGTTATAGCACACCACGACCAATCAAACTTGTTGTAAAAAAAAACAGTTATGAATAGTAATACCCACTTTTAAAAAATTTATAAATTTTATATTTTAAAATTGACTTCATTTTTGTATTTGTAATGTCATAATTAGCTTCAGGTGATTTTTTGGTATTTTTCTGAAAACATTCAATTTTTGATAGATAGTGGAAAACACTACATTATTGTTTAAAACCGAATTTTATTTAAATAATAATTTTTTTATTTAATTTGTTTAATTAAAAATATATACATAATAATTATAATAGTACAATTTAATTCATTAGAGTTATTTTATAATAAGATTAGATATATAGAATTTTATTGAACTTTTTAACATCTTTTACCTACCTTCTTGGAACATTTAAAATTTGCATAAATCATAATTTTACCACTTCTATGAATTGAATTTAAATAATCTGAGAGACACAGTTGACATCAGTATGTAAAATTTGGTTCAATATGATGAATTTTTTTTGGTGAATATTAACTTTTGAATTTTATTTATCACGGTTAAAAGTAAATAGGGCAATTAAAGGTGAATGATATTATAATTACCCAAACACATGTCATAATTCTATTGGATACATGTTTTTATAACAAAATAATTCTTATGAATAAAATATGATCCTCATTTATTCACTTGGATTATATTAGGAGATTTCTTATTATTTTATTTAATGAAGAGTTAAATGTGTAAAATTCCAAGTTTAGTAACTAAACCATTTTTAATATAGGGTTATAAATAAGATAAATTTGACTATAAATATTCATTAGAAGTATAAAATTATTTCATACATCATGGTATTTTATTTATAATTTTTATACATTAGATAATTAAATTTTTTTATGACACAATGATGATGCAATAATTACCTTATTAATGAAAGATTAAACTAATTGATATTATAAATATCAAAATAAATAAAAATTGGGACTTTTGATGAATTCCACTAATTTGAAAGGTTAATATTACATGATAGGGTTTATTTAATGTATTTTTTCTTGAAGTAATCATGTTTTGTTGACTTTCAGAAAAACCAAATACTAAATAATTTCAAAATTGACATAAATGAGTTTTTAAAACAAATACTATATTAGTAAATGATATAATATTTTTAAAAATACAAGGTTCAGACCAAGGACTTATACAATGGTATATATGTCATTATTGAACCACATTAGGTTCTCTTTTCATATTATATTATGTTTATTACCCATGTAATTTAAAACTACAAGAAGACATGGTAAAAGTTAAACTATTTAACTAAGAATTAAATCTAAAACATTAGGTTAATATGGTGAACTAAAATTGTCTAAAACCAATTGGTTGAGAATATTTTGAGCCATCCCAACCATATACTAGAGATAAATCCATTTGTAAACATTATAAACTGAAAATTATTTTATAATAAAATAATATTTCAAGCTTTTCCTAAATCAACCCTCACCTCTCTTATAAAAGGGTACTTCCCATTCTCTCAAAATCACACCTCCAAAGCCATTTGGCTAGGACAAAACCTGCTCAAATATTCTAAAAACTACCCTAAATTTTACCTATAGTCTTTATTTTTATAAGAAATCCAACCTAAGTAGCCCTTTTTATCAAATCAAAAGGAAGCACCCGAAGAAGAGGTCACAATTTCATCACCTCTTTCAAAATTCTTTTCTTCCTCCACTTAGTATTTCATTGTTTTTTCCATACCAAAATAATAAATCCAGTACCTTATACATACTTTGATTTTATTATAAAACTTTTACAACCGTATTCATTATTCTATCCATCCTATGAATTACAAAGTCACCATATGTGCGTAATCACGACTTACTATCTTCACGTTGTGGTGCAGTTTTCTATTCATCACATCATTATTTGGATGGGTATAATAATGATTATAATTGATTTAAATAATAAATATAACATTTTAATGATTCTTTTTATATTATACACCAACCAATTATATATTATTTCACCATCAATAGAATGATATTGCCGCTCGTACGTATGTATGGATTACCGTCTCCACGAACGCGATGAGATTCATCCCCCTTCTTAACCATTCAAGAATAATTTTCTTTTTACGATTTAAAATAATTTTTAAGAACTTAATATTATTCTGGATATGAATCAAATACATCGTATCCATAATAAACATTACTTACATAACAAAACATATAAAGGAAAATGAATCAATTAACACCCGAAACATTGATATTATTGAAATATTATTAAAAAATCAATATTAGAAGATCATATATGATATCATATTTATGTATGTGGTTATTGTATAATTTAATAACAATGATTTAACTATTATACATGAGGTTAAAGTACCCTCTACTCAGGAAGAGTTCAAGGTGAGGGATAATTTTACAATCTGTTTATTATCCAAGGTTGTTTATAAGTAAGAATATACTGAGAATTCTTTATCATCCTCATCCGAGTTTCTTAAAAATGTATTTCAAAACATTTTTACTATTTCCTAGACTATATTTTAATGTCATTTATACCCCTGTTTGAATTTTTTTAAAATTTTTTTAAAGGAAAATTTCTGTCATTTTCCAAATAAGGTACTTTATGATAGTTTCTACAAATTAAGGTAAAAATGTTTTTTAACTTATATGGAGGGTGAAGCTATTTTCCTCCGTTACAACACCTTCAAAGCTTCCCTTACAATATTATAAGATTATTTTCAAAATAAATATTTTATTTTATAATTATATTAATTTTAAATGATTTCAAAATAGAAAGAGATATTTCTCTCAAATAGTTTTTATTTCATCTATGTCAACATCCTTTGATGGATTTTACACATGTTTGAAGTTGATTAATTATGATATAATATTCCATGTTTTATTGAAGGTTTTGTGATATGATTGATTTTTTATGTGTTATTTTTATACCATTCATGGTTTATGGTTAAATTATTAACATTTCTTATACTAGTTTTAACAATAATATTTGTCTTATGTTTCATCCTTTTCATATGAGGAATTAACTAGACTTAGTAAGTGACAGTTGGAGCCTATTATAGCTCCCTGATGCATCCTTAGGTATCATGAGACAAACTAGTGTCTTGGAACAAGCCCTTGACCAAATCTTATTTGTAGTATTGGCGCGAGGCCTTGAATATGTGGTTATGATGTCCGACATTATGCATTCCATCATTAAGAAATTTGATATTGATATTACATGCGATTATTCAACTAGTATAATTTCCATTTGAAAAGTAAATGGAATTATTTTATTTATCTTTTCCATATTATGTTGGATTTTAAGTTTAAAATGCTTGTGTTTTAGTCTTATACATTTCCTTAAATGTTTATGTTTATTTATGATAATTACCGCTATATTTTTATCCTTACTGAGCATCTAAGCTCAACCCTTTCTTATGTTTTCTTTTTCCTAGGATGTGAAGAAGTATATTATGATTAACCTGTGGGTATAGAACAAAGGATATAAGTATGTTCATAGGGGACACCAAGTTGTTTTTTATTTCATTATATAATTTAAAACTTTTGTATGTATCTTCTACATCCAAGGCTACTAAACTAATTGGTCTTTTGAGACTTGATACCTTGTGATCCTGATAATTGTATATAATAATTCACCGACTCTGGGTAACTAGGTTTATGGCATTATAGTTGGTATCAGAAAATGTTTATTAAAACCCATGGAAACTAGATTTAGATAAAATCTGATTATATAACATTATCTTAAGATAGACTTGGAGGATTAGTATAGAAGAACATATAAAAATTTTGGCAGTGTCAATATTTTCTGGGGTTTCCATGAAAATACATCCATATAAATATACAAACCAGTAGAGGTGGATTTGGTACAGATTTAACTAGGAGTAAAAACTCTGAAAAGGAGTTTAGGGCATGACCAGGGGTATCCTGGTACATGACAACGGGCCTTACTGCACTCTTAGTATTGACACTCCAGGAGGATATGATTAAGATAATTCACATTTTATTTACAATCCATTATGAAGGATTTATGAGTAGATATTTCCTCAACAAAAACATTTTCTTGATTATGGATTATATACATAAATTGTTCAATTTTTGTTAAGTTTTATCAAGTTTGGAATTATGCATTTTTATTCATAAACTGACATAGTGAATTCCATTGTTTGGAAATGGTGCCTTGTGAAAGGAATGTATATTGAATAAACACACGTAATCCATATAGGGATTTCCATCCTAATCAAGATAATTATAGTAGAGCTGGTGATGTAGCTGGTTCTGAAAAACTTTTAACCATACTGAGACAACTCACCCAGGTTATGAATAATAACATTACCCGTATGGAGCACCCTAATCCACAACGCAGAGAATCAATGTTAGACCGGTTCATGACGAAACAACCCCCAACATTCAATGGGACTAAAAATCCAGTTGTTTCTAAGAAATGGATATATTCTTTAGAGAAAATATTTCATGCTTTGGGGAGCAGCAAAAGGGAAAAATCTTTCATGGAGGTTTATCACCTTACAAGAGATGCAGATCAATGGTGTTCATTAATTCAATACACGAAGGATTATGAATTAGTAAAAAATATGGAATGGAGGGAGTTTAAAGATTTTTTTCATAGAAAAATACATTCCTCGTGAGCATCAAGTATATATGGGAAGAAAATTTTTGAGTCTAAGGAAAAAGGAGATTGAAAATGTCGCAAAGTATGAGGCTAACATTACAAGGTTTTTAAGGAATGATACAAATTATATACATAACCCAAGGAGTAATATTGATCGATTCATTGATGGGTTAAAACCTTTTATCCATCGAGCATTAGTCTTACAATCCTTCTCATCGTACAAAGATATTGTCTCATGTGCAATCGAAACAGAAAATGAATTTTTTATGTCTTACGAATTTAAAGCAGATAAAGAGAATAATATATCTTTCGAACACTCCATAAATGGAAATAAAGGGAAGAAGGGAAAATTTGAATTTCCATCCCATAATTAATGTGGGAAGAAACACCCCGGTACTTTCCTTAATGGAATGAGAGTCTTTTACAAGTGTGTAGAAAAAGGCCACCAAGCTCGTGGTTGCAATGGGAAGAATGTGGCTGTCAATGTTGAATGCTTCAATTGTAAAGAAATGGGGTATTATGAAAATGAATGTCCTAAGTGCCAAAGAAACATACCTCAGAAAATCCCAAGGGAGAAATACCAAGCTTATGCGATCACTACTGCTGAAATTTAAGCTCCTAATGACGTGGTGGTAGGTACTTCAATGGTTTCCTTAAATTTAGCCAATGATTTATTTGATTCTAGATCATCGCATTGTTTCATATCTTCTGAGTTTTCTAAGAAAATTAGATTTTTACAATTTGATTTAACAAGGGAGATTTCATTTAAGACTCTTATGGGAAGTATCATTACAACAATGTTTTGTGAATTAGTTCCTATTGTGGATTATAAATGTGATTTATCTACTGATCTCATCTCTATACCCATGATTGAATTTGATATAATCCTCAGTATGGATTAGCTTTTAGAACATGATGTGAAAATTTATTTTAAGAAGAAAGAGGTTAAAGGTTTTGATGATGATAATGAATACCTTATCTTTGGAGCAGAAACATCACCATGTGATTCTCATCTCGATCCACCCCCAGTAGCTTTAATAAATTCAATTATTGGGGAACAAGAGAGTGAAATATCTATGGGAGAGGAAAGTAATTTTAAAATAAAGGACATACCTATTGTGAAAGAATATGTTGATATGTTTCTAGAGGATTTACTTGGACATACTCCAGAAAGAGAAATTGAGTTTTCCATTGCTTTAATTCCTAGTTCAAGGCCCACATCGAGGACCCTTTATAGAATGGCCACTGTTTAATTAATCGAACTAAATAAACAACTTCAGGAATTGAGTAATAAAGGATTTATTTACCCCAGTGTATCTCCATGGGGAGCCCCATATCTTTTTGTTAAGAAGAAAGATGGATCTATGAGGTTGTGTATTGACTATAGGGAGATCAATGTTATAAAAATAAAGAAAAAGTACCCCTACTAAGAATTGATGATTTATTCAATAAACTTCATGGAGCTCAATATTTTTCCAAGATTGACCTTCAATATGGATATCATAAGTTGTGTGTGAAGAAGGAAGACATTCCAAAGACAACATTTCACACTAGGTATGGGCATTACGAGTTTAGAGTAATTCATTTTGGGCTGACTAATGAACCCTCTGTCTGCATGGATCTAATGAATAGAGTTTTCAATTAATATCTTGATTAATTTTTATTGGTATTTATTGATGATATCTTGGTATACTTCAAAAGCCATGAAGATCAATAAAATCACTTGCACACTATTCTAAAGACTCTTAGAAGAAATTAATTGTATGAGAAGTTTAGCAAGTGTGAATTCTAGATTCAGGAGATTTCTTTTCATGGCCATATTGTCTCTAAGGATGGAATATCTATTGATCCTTCTAGGACAAAGGAAATCCATGAATGGCCAGCACTGACGAGTATAACTGAGGTATGTAGTTTTGTTGGTTTAGTAGGTTACTATCTGCGTTTCGTCTAGAATTTTGCTCAATTGGCTAACCCATTAACCAAGATCACATGTAAAATAGTTAAATTTGTTTGGACAAAAGAGAGTGAAGAATGTTTCGAAGAATTAAAGGGATGTTTAGTCAATGCTTTTATCTTTACTCTACCAATGGGGAATAATGGGTTTGTTATTTATAGTGATGCTTCAAAGAAAGTACTTCGTTTTGTCCTTATGTGGAAAGATATAGTTATTGCCTACGCATCATGGAAGCTATAAAATCATGAACAAAACTATCCCACTTATGATCATGAGTTAGCAGTTGTAATATTTTTTCTGAAGATATGGAGAAACTATCTCTATGGTGAAAAATGTGAGATATATACTGATCACAAGAGTTTGAAGTATATTTTGTCACAAAAAGAACTCAACATGAGGCAAAGGAGATGGCTCAAATTACTCAAGGATTATGATTTCACTATACACTACCACCCAGGAAAGGCAAATAAGGTGGATGATTCCTTGAGTAGAAAACATCATGGAGTTCTAAAAAAGATGAGTGTTGAAAGGGATCCTTTGTTCATAGATCTAGTTAAGTTGGATATGAGAATAATAAGGGAAGGTGAAACATCAATACTTTTTTAAATGGTTTCCAAACCATCTTTACTAGAAGGATAAAAAGTTATAAGATTGGTTATGAGAAGTTTCAAAAGAAAATTAAAGCTGTGAATGATGGGAGATTGATTGACTTCGTATATGAATATTTTATTTTTGAAATTTGGTCAGAGAATTTGTATTCCTGACATATCTGATCCAAAAAGGGAATTTTTGGATGATTCTCATAGCTCCAATTTCACTATACACCCTGGTAACACTAAGATGTATAGAGATTTGAAGGAAAATATTTTATGGCCCAATTTGAAAAGGGAGATTTCTGATTATGTGTCAAGATTTATGGTTTTTCAATAAGAGAAGGCTAGAAGATAACAAACTAGAGGAGTCCTAAAACCTCTTCCCAAACCTGAGTGGAAATGGAATGATATTATGATGGACTTTGTCCAGGGGATACCAATGACTCTAAGAAAGAATGATTCAATATGGGTCATCATTGATCGTCTCACTAAGTCATAACATTTTTTTGCTATAAGATATGATTTACTACTTGAACATTTATCAAGAATATATATTATCAAAGTTTTAAGACATCATGGAGTACCCCTATCAATTGTTTCTGATTTTGATCCCCATTTCACATCATGATTCGGAAAAAGTCGTTAGAAATCCCTAGAAACGGAACTTCGTTTGAGCACTGCCTACCAATCTCAAACTGATGGACAATCAGAATAGACTATTCAAAACTTAGAAGACAAGTTGATTTCTTACTCACATGACTTTCATGGTATGTTGGATCAACATTTTCCTCTAGAATAAATTTTCTATAACAATAGATTCCATTCAAGTTTTCATATGGAACCATATGAAGCATTATATGGAAAGAGATGTCACAAACCAACTTGTTGGGATGATGTTTGTGAAAGAAAACTCATAGGCCTAGAACATTTTGAGGAAAAAATGGAAAATTTGAAGATTAACCAAACCCACATCAAGGTAGCCCAAATTAAGAAAAAGAGCTATGACGATAACTAAATGAAGGATTTGGAATTTCAAGTATGATATAATGTTTTCATGAAGGTATCTCCATGGAAGGGTGTTATACAATTTGATAAGAAGATAAAATTAAGTCCCAGGTGCATCATACCTTTTGAAATTCTAGAACGAATTGGAGTTGTAGCTTAGAAATGCCGCCAAGTCTTTGCAAATTCATGATGTGTTCCATATATCACTATTGATAAAATACATGCCAGGCCCAATGCATGTACTCACCTATGAATAAATAGAACTAGAACTCAATCTATCTTATTGTGAAGTGCCTATCAAGATTCATGATACTAGAGAACAAGTACTGAGAAACCAGACAACTTATATGGTAAAAGTTATATGGAGAAACTATAAGATGGAAGAGGCAATGTGGGAGCCCGATGAACTTTTGATGAAGAACCACCTGAATCATTTTATGTTGTAATATTCTATAAATTTTGAGGAAAAAATTATTTGAAGGAGGGAAGAATGTAACACCCCCAGCTTGCATGATATGTTTCTCTTTGAAAAATACAATAGTTTGCACTGTACGCAACTTCGAGTTCTAGCACAACACGACCAATAAAACTAGTTGTTTTAAAAACTAGGTATGAATAGTAATACGCACTTTTTGAAATTTTATAAATTTTATTTTTCAAAAATTACTTCATTTTTAAATTTGGAATATCAAAATTAGTTTAGGTTGATTTTTTGGTATTTTTCTGAAAACTTTCAATTTTTGATGAATAGTGAAAAACACTACATTGTTGTTTAAAACCAAATTTTATTTAAATAATAATTATTTTTATTTAAAATTATTTTAAATTCTAAATAGATACATAATACTATATTTGTTCAATGTAATTCATTGGAGTTATTTTATAATAATATTAGATGTATAAAATTTTATTGAACTTTTTAATGTCTTTTACCAACCTTCTAAGAACATTTGTAAATTTGAATAAAACAGAATTTTTCCACTTTTGTGAATTGAATTTAAAAAATCTGAGAGAAACTATTTACATATGTAAGTAAAATTTGGTTCAATAGTATGAAAATAATTTCTGGTGAATAGTAACTTTTAAATTTTATTTACCACGGTTAAAAGTAAATAGTATAATTAATGGTAAAAATGATATTATAATTACCATAAAACATGTCCTAATTCTATTGGATAATTTGTTTTATTCCAAAATAAACATTATAAATAAAATATGATCCTCTTTGATACACATGGATTAGATTAGGACATTTATTATTATTTTATTTAAAGAAGAGTTAAAATTGTAAAATTCAAAGTTTAATAACTAAACATTATTTTATATGGGGTTATAAATAATATAAATTTGACAATAAATATTCATTACAAATATAAAATGATTTTCTGCACCATGGTATTTTATTTATAATTTATATACATTAGATAATTAAAATTATATATGACACGATGATGATGCAGTAATTACCTTATTAATGAAAGATAAAAATAATTGATATTATAAATATCCAAATGAATTAAAATTGATACATTTGATGCATTACACTAATTTTTTAGGTTAATATGTCTTGTTAGGGTTTATTTAAATTATTTATTTCAAAGTAATCATTCTTTTTGACTTTCAAACAAACCAAATACTAAATATTGTCAAAATTGACATAAAGGAGTTTTAAAAATAATAATATATTATTAAATGATAAAATATACCTAAAAATATAAGGCTTAGGAAAAGAACTTATATAATGATATATATGTCAATAATTAACCACGTTTTGTTCTCTTAGAATTTTATAGTAAGTTTATTAACCATGTAATATAAAAATACAAGAAGACATGGTAAAAGTTAAACTATTTAACTAATAATTAAATCTAAACGATAAGGTTAAAATAGGGACATAAAATTTTCTAAAACCTATCATTTGATAAAATTTAAACCCATACCCACCTTATATTTGAAATAAATCCATTTTTAGCCATTATGAACCAAACATGATTTTATAATAAAATATTATTTCAAGCTTTTCCTAAAGTGACCCTCACCTCTCTTATAAAAGGGTACTTCCCCTTCTCTCAAAATCACACCTCCAGAGCCATTTTTCCCTACCAACCCATGTTCAAATATCCTCCCAACTACCCTCACATAAATCTATAATCCTTACTTTTATTAGAAAGCCAGCCTAAGGATCCCTTTTGATCAAATGAAAAGGAAGTACCCAAAGAAGAGGTAATAATTTCATCACCTATTTCAATGTTATTTTCTTCTTCCACATCCTCTTTCATTGGTGTTTCTATTCCAAAACAGTCACTCTATTAACTTTTAAATACTGTAATTTTATTATAAATATTTTACAACCATATTCATTATTTTATCCATCCTATGAATGACAAAGTCACCATACGTGCGTATGTATGGCTTACCGTCTCAACGTCATGGTGTAGTTTTTTATTAAACACTTTATTATTTGGATGGGTATAATAATGAGTATAATTGATTTAAATAATAAATATAACATGTTAATGATTCTTTATATATGATATACCATCCAATTACATACTATTTCACCACCAATATAATGATATTGTCGCTTGTGCGTACGTATGGATCACTATCTCATGAACGTGATGAGATTCATTCCCCATCGTAACCATTCAAGAATAATTTTCATTTTATGATTTAAATTAATATTTAAGAACTTAAAATCATTATGGATATGAATCAAATACATCTTATTCATAACAGACATTACTTATGCAACAAAACATATAATGTAAAATGAATCAGTTAACAGCCGAAACAATGATACTATTGAAATTTTATTAACAAAGAAATATTATAAGATCATATATGATATTATATTTATGTATGTAATTATTTTATAATTTAATAACAATGATATAACTATTATAAAGATGTTTAATGTACCCCCGACTAAGGTAAAGTACAAGGTAATGGTTAATATTACAATATCTTTATTATCTGAGGTTGTTTAAACATATGCATCTACTGAGAATTATTTATTATCCTCATCCATGTTTCTTTAAAATAATTTTCAAAACATTTTTACTACTTTATAGAATATGGGTAAATTTCATTTATACAATTGTTTGACTTTTTATAAATTTTTTTGAAAAAAAAAATCCGTCATTTTCCAAACAAGTTACTTTATGACCTTTTCCACAAATTAAGGTAAGAATGTTTTTCTTAACATATACAGCGAGTGAGAATATTTTCCACTATTATAACACCATTGAAGCTTCCCTTATAATATAATAATAATATTTTCAAAATAAATGTTTTATTTTATTGTTTCATGACTTTTAAATGATTTCAATATAGAAAGATATATTTATCTCAAATAGTTTTGATTTCATCAATGTCAACATCCTTTGATGGATTTTACACTTGTTTGAAGTTGTTTTATTATGATAAAATATTCCATATTTTATTGAGGGGATTTTGACATGATTGACTATGGATGTGTTATTTTTATACCATTCATGGTTTATGGATACAGTGTTAACATTTCCCATGCATGTTTTAATACGAAGGTTTATGTTATATTTAAATTTTTTCATATGAGGAATGAATTGGATTTAGTAAGTGATGGGTGGAGCCTGCAATAGCTCCTCGATGCATCGGTAGGTCTCATGAGACAAACTAGTGTCTTGGTAGAAGGCCTTGAAAAAATCTTCTTTTTAGTCTTGGCATGAGGCCTTGACTATGTGGTTATGATGTCTGGCACTATGCATTCCATAATTATGAAATTATCTATTGATATTACATGTGACTGTTAGACTAGTAGAATATCCACGTGAATAATTAAATGAAATTATTTGATTTATCTTTGCCACATTATGTTGATTTTTAAGTTTAAAAGGCTTGTGTTTTAGTCATATACATTAACTTTAATGTTTGTGCTTATATATGATAGTTTATACTATATTGTTATCCTTATTGAGCATATGATCTCACCCCTTTCATTTGTTTTATTTTTCCTAGGATGAGAAGAAGTGTATTATGATTAACCTACGTGTACTATAACAGTGCTGTAGCGTACTGTAGCAGTATTGTAGTGTGCTATAGCAGCAGCAGGCACTATAACAAAAATATGTCACTGTAGCGGCAGCAGGGGACTGTAGCAGCGGCGGGTACTGCGTAGTACTGTAGCAGTGTGGGTACTGTACCAGTACTATTCACAGAATGGTACTGGGCCCAAAATAAATGGGCCTACGGGCCATGTAATGGGCTAAATTCCCATTGGGACTTTGGGATATTTAATGGGTCACCCTCTACCCAGTCAAAGAGGTCTTTGATTTTCTTTAATAATAAATGAGGCATGATCCCGAACATTTAAAAAAACCTACAGGGATTAGCCAAAGGATTTGAGTGTTTTCAGAGGGTACACAATGTTGATTTTTATTTAATGATGTAATGTAAAACATATTTATGTATCTATTACATCCAATGATACTAAACTAATAGGTCTTTAGAGACTTGATCTCTTGTGATCATGCTAATGTTATGTAATAATGCACCGAATCTAGGTAAATTAGGTCGGGGTGTTACATAGAGAATATTGACACCATTTATATTAATGCATGAATCATGTTCATGCATAAACAATGAAATTCAATATTTCATCATATTGTTTTTTCATGTTTGTATTGATGTTCTATGTTGATACCACATATTGATATAATATTTCACTTAAATGAAGAATAATTTTCCAAAAAGGAAACCAATACTATGTTTAGTTATTGAATTTGTGTCTACTATTGAGAACCTGATGTAATAATTTAGTACATCAAATTGTGTTTTTTAGATCATAATAAGAATAATCGGGTGGCAGATATATATATTAACTGGTTTATCAATTGGTTCAGGAATAATTCTAAAAAAATATTTTAATATAAATATATTTTTTTGATTAAAGAAGAAGAAGTATAATACCTATATATTGATGTATAATTGTCTCATTCCATTAAATTTTATATCAAATACAACACATTGTATAGTTGTTAAATTGATCCACCCATTATATATATTATTTAGAAGAAGTTGATAATATTCATAAGAGTCTAGAGTAGAAGACATGTGCTACAATGTAGATTACTTCAAAATGGGTGGGCTGATATCCTATATCATATGAATCAAGAATTAATCTTTCATTATACCTGGTCAATTTTAGGAAACCATGTACAAGGTCATACCGTTTTTCATTCATTATTTCTTAATAAAAAGGAATTTATGTGAGTGTGTTGCAATAACCACCATACATTGAGGACTTAGTCATCCATATTGGAAGAAAACCTCATTAAAAATCAATTGTTTCATATTGTTTTGTTGTTTGAGGTGAATGATTCTTTACTTGTGGTGATGAATAAAATTAAATCATTCACTAAATAATGGATAATTGGCTAAAAGTGACAAACCTTTTAATGTGGAAGAAATTAATCCCACACAAATCTACACCCCTCTAAGTGTATTCTTAAAAATTAATCCTAAAAATATATATTAGATCATGTCACACCACTACTTTCATTCTTTTTGAAGTCTTTAATTTTCTTATCATTTCATAATTGAATTAACCGATAGATTATTTGTATCTTTTAAAAAATCAAAATTTTATGTTTTCTTTGAAATTGATAAATGTAAGTAAGAATTAATTGAGGAATATTATGAATTCATACCTCTTATGAAAAGTGGATGATGAGTCAATTTAATAATGCATTGGATTCAATAAAATATTTTTTATTATACTACCAAATATGTAGAAAATAGACCCCCCTAAGGTTCTAATAAAGAAGTATCAAATATGAGTTTTCAAAGAATATCTAATAAAAATAAACATTAATAACTAGAAAAGATCATTCATCATACAATTATTGTTATATAATTAGGAGGAATACCGTTCAATCACATATCACTCATGTAGAAGAAAAATCTAAAAAATAGAAATAGATTTGGAATAAAGGGTGCTGAATTGTCTTGATCTCACTATAACATGTAATTTAAATAGTGTGAGAGTTCATGAGACTGAACAAGACATGGGAACATAGAGAAATACACTAATGAAATATGATAATCTAAAATCATACTCTTTAAGAAAATTATTACAAAAATTCAGATAATGTTGAACTTGAAGAGTAGTGCCCCTATTTTGATGATATGTTACTAAATACAATTCATGATAAATATTATGTATCTATAGAATTTGAATAAAGCTTCCCTTAATTATAATTTATTATAAATGATATCATTTATTTCATGAAATATCTTCCTTTAATGATTTAAAATACAGTTAATTCTATTGGCAGATTGATGTAATTAATGAATAAAATTCCTAATGATGAAGTTGTAAAGACCACCAAAGAATGTGAAGATAGATTTAAATAATTATAAGATGAGAAAAATCACTTAATTATAAATTTATTTAGATTAAATTATAATTTTGTAAAATCTATAGTTATTAAATCTGAGTATTATTAAAAAGTTGAATGATGAGTTATTACCATAAGAGTTAAAGGCACACAATATTCAATGGGTGGAATCTGATCCTAAGGTGAATTCATCTAGTGGTATAAATATTTTTAATTCATCTAATGATCTATATAAAACAATTTCAATGAAAATTATATCATTCAACATTGTTAACAATGTATATACTAATTATTGTTCTATATATAGAGATGGTAGAAAATCAAAAACTATAAAAAAGTGGGTGAATAAAGGTATTGAAGTGATTACCACTACATATCTACAGAATAATGACATGGGAAAAATAAATTTACCCCCAAAATAACCCTAGTAATGGAATAAATCATCACAAATAAAATAATCATATCAATCTTGACAAACAATTATTAAATAGAATAGATAATGATGTGTTGGATATTTTTGGTGATGTGAATGGTTAATGCTTATAACATGGAATTATTGGTATAATATGATAGTATTTGAAAACCACATGAAGCCTAAATAAAGGGTGATAAAATAATTGATGAATAAGTGACCACATTTTACAGTAAATAATCTTACTGTAAAATAGATTTCAAATCATAAAGAATATCCACAGTATTTGAAATTATTGTTGTCATAATGAAGATGAATGAATGTTTTTTCATTCAATCATGTAAGTAAAACAATTCAATATAAAATTCCATATGTGATGAATAATAGAGGTATTATAACAATGATAATGAAATAGATGAAAATTATTGAAATGAGGTTTATAATAAACAAAAGAAAGGCCTCTTTGGGAGATAATTAGAAGAAGACGGTTGTTCAAAGAAATCCCATGAAGATCAAGAGATGTATTACAAAAAAAAGTATAAGTTTATTATTTTTTTGAAGGAGTTTTCAAATAATGGATCAATGTAATAATGATATAGAAATAAAAATTAATGGAAGTAAGCTCAATAATTATATGGGAATAAAATTTGAAAAAATAAATAATTATAATGAAGTTGTAAACATAACACTTTTGAATCTAGGAGGATCTACTAAACATTTTTTTTCATATTCCAAATCTTGTACTATAAAAGTTTCCACATGATTTTTATAGACATATTAAATTGTAAGAGTCATAGATGATTGTATATGATAAAATCTAGAGGGAGTTTTCATAAAAATAAGTAAAAGTTTATGAACTATTGTCAACAAATGATGGTGAAAAAAGACTAGTATTAATGGGTGTATGGTGCATGACTTTTTGGATATATTTCAATAGAATATATATTCGTAAGTCCTCTCAAATATGAAATACTTAAGGGGATTTATAAATCCCCATCATTTTAATGTGCCTTGATGGCTAATGTGAAAGTTGAAATTCCACTCAAAGTTATCACAATAGAGACGAATGAAACCATGTTTCCAAAAACACGTAATAAATCCATAAAAGTTAGAATAAAGACATAAAAATATCTTAGTGGAGAGAACAAGGTATTTTAATTTTTTGAAAAAACATATCACCCTTATTGATTTCATTGAGAATAAAATTTGATCCAACTAATTCTCCAATACTTTGTCATTCTTCATTTCTACTAGCGAATTAAAAGTAATGAAAATACATAGGTGTAGAATAATGTTAAAGATTATATTTCTATATTTGAAATTTGGAATGTTAATTTCATGCTTCATGGTTGTTACCACCCTGGTTTGTTCTATCTGTTGACATCTAAAGAATTATTTTTTCAAAAAGATAAAAGATCAAACTTGATAAGGATAATTAGTCTATCAAAGCAGGTCAATAAATTTGTATTCTCCATCATGGATGAGATTAAAAAAATTGGTAATAACATAAAATAGAATTTATTAGGTTAATAAATTGTTAAAGATACATAATCATGAAGTGAATCTAGTGATCATAAATTGAGTGGGAGTGTCCACTGATATTTCTAAATCCTTATATTTCAACCAAATATGAAATCTCATGAATGCACTTGTTTATGAATTCATTAATGAGATATGTTTTAAAACTATCCAATTAATATAAAAAATGAAATAAATTAATATCATAAGTAGGTGACATAAATGAATCAATGAAATTTAAAAAATATTTTGGAAGTCATTTTATAACTCAATTCAAAAATATTTCCTACCAAGTACACTTGAAAGTTTTTAATCATTATATTAATATGAGTAGAGTAATTTTAGGTCTAATTTTTATTAGAATCAATTTATCAATAAGTTGTACTTGTCAAGTTCTATGTATATTGTATCAATTTGTATCATTTGGTTACTATCATCCTGTAAATAGATGAATAATATTTGTGGAAATAATTTGTTTTCTATATTAGTTGATATTATCTTCTAAATTGAGAGTGGATAACATTGATGTAAGAATTATATCATCTAACTTTCTACACCAGGACATCCCATGTAGACCTAGACTTTATTAATTTATGTCATATTTTATAAGAATTAAATAATTCCACCCTCTCTTGGGAATATTAAATATGTTATCCATAGGGGTAGATAAGAAAATAAAAAGGATATAATAAATAAAGAAAAAATATTTACATCCTCTTTCCCAAATTTGTATTCACAAAAAATACAAAATGGGAGATAGATGATCCTATTTTTTGTTTATCTTTTGTTTGTTTTCAAATAAAGCAGTAATCGATGAAACATATAATGTAAATATTTATTTGAAAAGAATCATTTTAGTAAAGTTAATTAGTGTACCAAATAATTCATGTTGAATCATTGTAGAAGCTCAATCCATGAAACTTTACATGACACATATTTTATTTAAAATTAAGTGAATGTAAGATTTATGATTGTTGAACCAATCTTTAATGTCAATTAATTGTGTCTATTTTTATAAAGATGACACATTTTCCAAAAGATTTAAAAATGGTGAAGACCATGTAATTAATTATCTTCATGGAGTTGAAGAGAAGTTGGAAGAATATTGAAAAACAAGAAAATATTAATTTTCATGAATAGAAGTTGGAATAATTTATTAATACCATGAAAGTTTTAATTTTAATTTAAAATAGTAAGGGCCATGAAAAAGAGAAAATACATTTATATTTTTCATGAAGAAATTTTTATTTTGAGGAATTCATTTGTGATCCATGGAAAATTCATAGTGAGTAATTTTACTTAGTATATGGGTATTATTAAAATATGGAAAAATAGGATATCTCACTTGGCTGGCTCAGTACAAAGAATGTGAAAGTAGGGTAAACTAGGTGGGAGAGGCATCCATGCAAGACATCATATTAGAAGGTGTAGTGTGATTTCATATCTTCAATAGGGTTCCTGGGTGGGTTGTGTAGGTTTGGTGTGGCTCAGTGAGGGTGTGTGTAAAGGTTTTACGGGTCCTGAACTTACTTCCAACTTGAATGGATGATTCCATTGAGTAACTTATTATGTAGAATGAATCTGATCATATTTTTTTATACAGGATATAGAATACATGGGTATTACTTCACCTATATGAAAATTTAAAAAATTATAATGGTTAACTGATCTATTTTATCATGTACATTTGATCAAGGGAAAGATCACGTTCAACATATAGAAACCCAAGATTTACATTGGGGATTATATTCTTTGAATAATTTATTTCATTATATTCCATGTTGAGAATGATTATTCCATGATTCTTTTTAGTTTAAAAATTTTTAGATGAAAATATACTGGATCTTCATGAATGAGTCTATGATTGGAATTTATATATTTACATGAATAAATATATTTATTTGAAGGAGATCTAAATGTATTGAAATAAATTAATGTGATTATATATAAATGAAAATTTATTTTCTTGGTAAAATAATAAGAATGTGTACAAAATTCATTCTATGCATAGATTCTTGGATTTTCATGCCATGTACAAGAAACCCACATTTAAAATATACTGAAAAATTTTGTGATTTTAAAACACATGTTGACTTGACCATATTAACAAACATGGAATAAAAGGAAGATATGAGATGGAGAACTACAAGAGATAAGGAATATGGTCTTCATATATAATCATTGAGTCTAAATTTTGGTATTTAATGCTAATGTTCGTGACATAACTCATAAAATATATGCTATGTAAAACATCTGTGTGAAAAATATTTCTTAAAGTGTTCATGAATTATATCTTCATGTGAAGTAAAAGAGTCTAAAGACCTAAATTGTTATACTTTGTATCATAGTTTATTAATGGTTACTATGTTATTTTAATAATTCAAATGCCTCCCATATCTCATTCGTCTTATTAAAAAATATGATCAAGGAATCACCAATTGTGTTTCCATGAATAAAAGATCAATCAATAACACTAGTCTTGTGAAGAAGAAGTGAAATCTATAAACTCATGTAAAAAATATACATCTTATGTTAGTTATTCATAAATATTTGTTACGTGAAAATGAATAAGAATGATATCCTACAAATAATCTCTGACATTGATGAAGGAATTAGGAGATCCAACATATATCATTTATATGAAGAATAAAATGAGAATCCATGCACCCAGTTTAATGAATATAGTAGAACATAAAATATACTTTTGAGAATGTCAAAAGTAACACTGAGTGTAAAATAATGTGTCACTAATTCATGAATTACATTCATGTATAAACATTGAGATTAAATATTTTACAAACAAGGCGGTTTAAAGAGTAAATTCATGAAATAAGTTCATACTACACACTAAAAATGATATTTCAGTTGTATAATGAATATTTGGAACCAAATTCAAAATGGTACTATATTCAATGAATAATATTCTATGTGAATTTGAGAACCTGAAATATTAATTTCTTATATCATATTTTTTTATAGTGACAACAAGAATAATAAGTGAGTGGAAAACGTGAATTTAGTTCTTTATCTTTTGGGCCATGAATAATTCTAGGAATACTAGTCTATAATATCAGGATATTTTTCAACTAACGAATATGATGTGGAATCCCTCAAGATTGTTGTATAGTTGTGTCGTCCTATTGATTCTTGAATTTGAGAAAGCCTATTATATTGATGTTAAATTGAGGAATCCCTTTGATAAATATATTTATAGGAAGTTCATCATATTTCTTGGAGTTCAGAGAAGAATACTTATGTTATACTATTGATCACTTCAGTGGGGGCATAATGAAATTTGATATCTTATTATTCAATGATACATCTTCTATTGTACCAGGTTAATGCTACATAAATTAGTACAAGGTCATACCATTTCTATTGCATTAGTTTACCATATTAAGTTTGTTGTGTGTTCTTTGGATAATAATAACCATACACCAAGGATATAGCCATCCATACTAGAGGTGAACCTCAATAAAAATTATTAAGTTCCTTATGTTTGGTTCTTTATTATACATTAATTCTAAATAGAAGTGAATAATAAAAGATAATCAACCAAAAAAATGCAGTAGATTCATAAAAAGTGATAAAATACTTGTAGTGGTAAAAATTTATCTAACACTGATTCAACCCACCCCCTCTCATGGAATGCATCAAAAAGTGAATCTATCATTATTCCTTTATAACCATGATCATACAATGGATTATTACTCATATTCATTTATATTTCCACATATTCTATCAGAACCTTATTAATACTCTCATGAAAGGAGGGTTGATCATTCATCTACGAAAGATAATATTTATCCTCTTTTCTAACAATTTCATGGTAGAAATTTTGTAAATACAAAAATATTGGATCACTATCAATCATCATTATGGAAAAACTATCTTGGAAATTATGACTCAGAGTATCATCTACATTGTAGGTCTTCACAAAATGGTAATGTATGAAGTACTCATAATATTCTTTCAAATAAAAACATATTATCTATTTTATATTTAACTCATTCTACATATTTATATATACTTAATGATTTTATTATCAATATATATATATCACTCCTTAAATAATATGGAAAATTCCTCTATGATTTTAATGAAAAAATTATCATTGAAACCACCAAAACATTAGTTAGATTATTTTTACTATGATTTTCAATTGGTGAGAAGCATAATATATCACCTTATCATTATTTAGGAGGATTCATCTTATTACATTATTTGATGCAATACTATTATAACTCAAACCCTTCTATACTAAATGGTAGTGTAAGTAGATTTACATTGAATAACCCTCTCACTCTTCATTTGAAATTTTGATCACATTCATATTTCCACAAGAAAATATCTCCCTTCATTGTCAACATACTACATGGGTTATATATTCATAAAAAAATATCTCATAATGTGAATGTTTTATCCAAAAAACTAATGAAAACTATGATACTATGCTACTATTTTTAGTGTATTACATTTCTCTATAACATGTATCTTTGAAACAGATAAAAATATAACCTCTCTTGAAATTATATGACTTAATAAAGAGAATCCTTATATCCAAAATTAACACTTGGTAAATATGACAAAAAACCCCTCTGTCCTTTGGGTCACCACCACAATCATCATTTTTTTCCATTGTCTTCTGTTTTCTCCAAATATATAAGAATATATTGATAAAGGATTAAAAATTTTAATCATAATAATCTCTAAAGAATATTTTCAATAAATACATGAAGATATTTAGATAATAGGTAAGTCCAATTGACATTACAATAAATTCATAATTACTATGATTCACATATAAGGTTGTATTTAGTATATCCATTATCTCTAGCCTTAACAAATGACATCTAGATACAAGATCAATCTTGGAAACATATTGAACTCATGATAATTGATCATAAAAATCATCAATATAGGGTATAAAATACTTTTTTAAAGTATTTTTTTAGTTCCTAATAACAAATATAAAGTTGCATTTACCCATCTATCATATTACGAAAATGTGTATGCGAACCCTATGGTGAAACACTGGTCCGAATGAATCCTTTATCATTATTATCAGAGAGTTTATTCTTTCGGAACTTAATCTAGGTAATTATATCTATGTTGTTTGAAATAGGTGTTACTACATGTATGTGTTTAATTGAAAAATCTACATCATGATTCAGAGGAATAATAGGATACTATTTTATAAATAAATCATGTAAAAATTATACAATATAAATATCTTCAATTTTGAGTTTATCTCCAACCATCTATGATAAATATCTCATAGAAATATGTCATAAAATAATATTATGGATGTAATTTACATTTGAAGTTTTTGTAAATCCCGACACTAATATACATGCATAGTTTGGTTTGGAATTTATGTTGTAACATACATTTTTTGAAATTTGATATGGAATCTATATAGACATATCCAATAAATTCAAAAAAATTTATCTAATTAAACTAGAGGAATAATTACATGATTATATGAATACGTATTCCAAAAAAATTATATTTGGGAAGAGATATAGAATTGGGATGTGATCATCATTCTATTAGGAGTATTCACCAACAAATCAACGTCTAATTAATGAGGTTGTGCTGTGATTTTCATAAAAAATTCATATTTTAGAAATCAGTGGAAAGAACATGAATATAATAAAGAAATTTCACTTATATAGTGGATAATATTTTTATATTTCACCACATAAATTAGAACTTGCACATGTTCTTTGTTAATTAAATATGCTTCGCCTTCTCTACATGAGTTATTATCCGGTAAGTTCAATTGAATCTTGGTGAACCCATTTTTGTAATACCCCAACAATTTATTATTTAAGAAGATTATAGTAGTGGATTAACTTATTTTTTTACATTTATTATCCATATGAACCTTATCTATAAACTTGTAACAAACACCCATTCCATTATATAATTTTTCCAAGACGTTCCATTCTACAATTTTTAAATAATGGAAATTTCATTATTCCTGTATACTTATTTGATGTGTTCCCATTTTCATAGTTCTAATCCAACTTCTTCTTATATTGATTTCTCTTTATGTTGTATAATTTTAAAATTCCTCTATTTATCTTAATAGAACATTATAATATATTAGGATCTAATAAAAACTTTTGATAAAATAGTACCCTTTAAAGACTCAGCTTATTCTTGTTAGTCAAATAATTGACCATTCTTTCAAGATTATTTGTATACTCTGCATTATAATTAGTAGATTTTGTTTGGTTATCCTCATACTTTTCCACATCTTCATCTTACTTCTTATTTAAAGTGAGGATATTTAACTATATTTTATATCATTATTCATGGGGGATGTTATTCATGAATAATATCACCTTGAAATATCTCCATTTTGTGATTTCAATTTCAACAACCTCTTTTGGAATTCTAGACCAATGAAAAACATTAATCTATACATCCTTGTAAGAAATACACTATAATTGTTATATATTTCACTTTCATAATTTTCAATTCTAGGAATATATATTATATGGACCTAATACATTCCTCAACTACCAATTAATAAGTACTTCCATTAATATTTTGGTGGATTATATCACATGGATAAGTCCTATATTAGATAATCATACTATGGAATAGTATGTTTCTCTATATGGGAAAGGTAATTCATTGTAACGATAATATACTGCCTTAATATAGACATTATTTAATCTGTTCCAAGAATAATTGTATTGGAATTCTTAATAGTGGAAAACCTACCCTGACAATGGGTGTTAATTCCCTTTCTTCGGTTTTGTTTCATCACTAAATAATAAAACTCACATATTTATCTAATTATAATCTTAAATACTGATCCATAACATAAAAATACATATAGAGGTAATAATTCACATATACTATAAGGGATTTTCATAATTCATGTTTTATGTATATTTATTTAAAATCTAATCATAATGGTTTTCAATTTACTTCCTCTAATAAAAATTATAACAACCCAAACTCTAAGAAATAAAATACTTATGATTTTTTAAATTTGAATAAGATATAGGGGACATATAACTTTGGATAGATCAGATATGTTGTTTTGAATACCTAAATACAAAGATGATTATCATAATAAATTTCAAATATAAAAATAATACATAATAAGAAGCATTATCACATTATTGTTATTAGTCATAAATCCTTATCCATATCATTGAAAAGGGAAAAAAATCATGTGTGAGCTTAGATACTCAGATTATGTATAGTGGAAACTATCATGATTAAATAAGTCCAAATAAATATAGAAAGGAAAAAATATAAAAGAACTTGACATTAAATCAGTAACATGACGAAAAATTCCACAATGGATAAAATAAATATACTAATATGATGGATAAAATAAATAAATTTTCAATGATGGAAATGATTAATGTTCGATATCAATATTTCAGACATCATGATATCCTACTTCCAAGGCCTTAGGTCTAGATAGTTTATTTGATTGGTAGGTAGACATCAAAAACTCATTTAATAATTTTTTTACCATTGAATTATCTCATGAGATTTATCGCCTTACATTTCTTGTCATAATTATGGAAATAATGAATATATTTGATAATTATGAAATTATTTTAAATATATCATTTTAATATATCAAAAACTTCTTTTCCCTTACACCCACTAAAAATTTATATTATCTTGTATGCGTACATATATACAACATAAATTTATATCAAGTCAAAGGGAAAATAATAAGATGATATATTAAAAATAAATATTTAAAATATGTCATGATTGTTATATATATTCATTTTTCCCATAATTATGATAATAAATTTAAGGGGGTAAAGAAAAAATTCATTATTTCATGAGGCGGAATTCCTATAAACACGAAATTAATTATATTTTTCATTTGATAGAGAATGAAATAGATAAATATTATTCCAAAAACATAATAATACCTAATTATGTTGGAGATAATTCTATTATTATATTATACTTCTTAGTATATAATTTTTAGTGGTGAAATAAGTATAAAAGTTAAAGTGCTCGGTGAAGATGATTAACTATTAATAAAATGAGATCCTTTAAATATACTCTTTTTTTACAAAGTCTTGGTGTTTTGGGAATAAACGTACTTCTGTAACATGGATATGTATTTTTAAAGTTATTTTAGTAGGTTTTGGTCAAGTAATGTTGACTTAGGTGGTGCATAGAGTTTATGAGAGTTGGTTTCTATATATACTTATTGAAATGGCACAGATAGAAATAATAAAAATATTTTAATAAAATAAAATCATTTTGTTGTGAATGCTGCACAATGTTGAAAATATAGGATGTCGTTAAAATCCCTTCAAAAAATAATATTTTTATTGGTTTATTATTTCAAACCGTATCTTTTTATTTAACCCCCAAAATAAACAATTTTAACCTTAAATAAAGTAATAAATGTTTCTATCATAATGTGTTATAAACATGACATTTACCACTAATTATCATCATACATTCCCCGTTTTAAAAATGTTATAATTTTTAAATAGTTTTTAAAAATATTATTTAATATAAAATAATTTAAAAGTCATTTTAAGATATATTATCATAAATTGATATTGATGATATAAATAAAAATATCACATATGTTTATACTCCTTTTAAAAAATAGTAATTAAATATTATTAAATATAAATTTATTTTGGGAACATTATTATCCTTAAAAAAATAGTTATATTTTTTATAGAATTTTTTACTTTTTATTTTTTCCACTACATACAGAATAAATGTGTGAGCATTGTATAATAAATTATGGTAATTATATAATAACTTATAATTAGAGATAAAGATCAATCATGATTTTTTTTATTTATGAACAAAACAATCATTACTATTTGTTCACAACTACTTTTTATTACAATTTGATGGTATATGATAAATGTATGGTACATAGAGTTACATTGTGTTATTTATTTAATTTAACTAATATAAATGTAGTTGTCAAGGAAAATGAAAAAAATGATATATATTCATTATTATCAAATAAATTGTCTAATTACACTAATAAAATAAAATGATTTCATTTTTTTGGTATATTTGTAATTTCATATCAAAATTTTTATCTTTAATTACCTAATTTACCCTTTACTGAGGAGTTGAATTTTACCACAATTATCATTCATAGTGCCAAAATATAAAATGGACCTATTTAAAAAAAATTAAATATATTGATTCAAAATATTAAATCTATTTTTTCAAATTCAAATCCATATTTTTTTTGAAATTATTTTCAACATTAAATCTCAAAATGTGAGAAAAATTGGTTTTTTAGAATAAAATTTTACTTATATAAAAAAAATAAAATGTTGATACTAATGGAATACTTTGAATTATTTTATATCTCATGGTTCTTATATAACCTCAAGACCAAATAAAAAATATATTGGAACTTATAAATTAGTTCATTTAATATAAGTAAGTGATAATTTTAAAAATTTCAATATTTTTCACTATTCATAGAAAAATATATATTTTTAGGAAGATAAAAAAGTCATCCAAAGATAGTTTTGATATGACAATTTTATAAATAATATATATATCACATAAAAAATTGATAATTTTTCATTCTTCATTTAAACTGTGTGCTGCATTAAAGGTTTTCAATGAAAATAGATTTATTTAAAGTGAAATTTATCATAAATTCTTGGTTGTTACAATATATAACCACAAAATTTTTTATTCTCAACAATGAATAATACCTCTTATGTTTGAGGTTTTAGAACATATATTTTTTATGGTTTATCTTCTTCAATTTAGATGTATTAATTTTCATGGGAGTAGCTTTTATGCTCTCTTATTGATTCATTGGAGGTGTTAGAGAATGTCAGTGATGGAAATATTAGTTTATGGTTCCCCATTTCTTGACATAATCTGCAATCTATTACATTTTTCATCTCTTCAATGATATATTTAATGAAATATTTATTTCATTATTCAATAGATCTTTATAAATATAAAAAACATGTTGATTGTTGAGTTTTTGGTTGAGATTCTAGATCATTGAAAATGGTGTTTTGTGGGAAATAATATCCCATTATTTTCATTTTGTGGATGCATGCTCACATGGATAAAGGTAAAAGGTAACGTGAGGTGAATATTTACAATTAGTACAGTAAGATTATTTAAACAATTTTTATAAATATTTTGATTATTTTAATTGGTATTTTGATATAGATGGAATATTTAATATTGTTCAATATAATTTAGTGTTGGTGTCATTTTATATTTGTGTGGTGTCTCCTAGATTTTTTTGGGTATTATATGTTTTATTTTTCATTTTAGTGTTGTTATTTATTCTGGACACTGAGAAATACACACTAGCCTTCTAGGACTATAAAATTGTTTCTAAAGGGTTTTAATACTATCATGAAATTATTTAGGGATGGCAGGATTTTTTGGAATTTTTATTTTAAGTATAGTGGTGTACTATGGGGTGATAGTATGTGTTGTGTTGTGATTTTTTATTGGAATGTTTTGTCATAGAATAATGTTTTGTAAAATCTTGGGTCATATATTTCAATATTTTCTATAACACACTCTTGAATTGGGATCCTAGTTACCACATTATAGTAGTTGGTTGTTCAGATGAGGTAGCAATGTCAATAATAAGTATAGGTATAAGATATTTTGAGTTATCTCTTATGTATGATTCCCTGACTATGTGAATATAATCATTTCATGTTATAAATATATATTTTAGATTTTCTCATCTTACTTTATTTTATATCATTGCATCATCATTCTATTATGGCATCCTAAAATATTTCAATGTTACACAATGTTTCTTAGATAATCAGATATTTTAGAAAGTACAAAATTTTAGACATAAGGAACTAATTTATGAATTAGGGTAAAGTTATTTTAACTAAGAAATTGAAAGGATAATAAGGGACTATACTTCATGATTTTCAAAGTTTTTCTCAAATTAACCCCATTGAGGTGTGACTATGACCTATAATAGCTTGAGTATATAAAACTAGAGTTAAATAAATTTGATCTCTCATTATAGTTTATTTAAATCTTATTATAATTTCCCAATCCATAAATGACTATAGGTGAGAACCATTAAATTGGTATTTACATTATTATCCAACAAATCATACACTAATGATACACATATTGCTCTCTTATCAACATATGGGTTTCCCAATATTATTCATTACCTAGTTAATAAATGAGATCGATTCAGATTTGGTTTTATTATTTATGGGTTGTGGTTTTGATGGGTTTTTATCCCTAGTTCATTGAGGTTTTTTATCCCACTTTCTTCAATTTTTGATTGTATCCCTCTATTTTTTCTAGCTCAATGATTTTTAAATAGCTTGTTGAGGTAGAGGATTAAAAAATAATCCTCCATTATTCCATGTATATTACACATGTAACATAATTTTACATTATTTGGTTTGATGATATGAATTAACATAATAAATATTGTAAATTGGACTAATGGGAACTCAATGAAATGGGTTACTCACATTAGTTATATATTGTTTTAGGATATTACTTATTATTGATAAAATTTTATTATTTGTATTGAGATTAGTCTATTTTATTGTTTCATATATAGTTCTTGATAAAATTGATATATTTTAATAACCATTAATAAATTTTTAATCAAATAAATATGGGGTTAAAATAGATATAGTGGAAATTTTGAACCATTTTTATTCTTTTCCCGTAATGAAATGATACATAGATATTGATATAATCTTATAGGATATTTCTTATCAAGGAATAATAATATTTTTATTTTTTTCTATATAAAAATTTCTTGTTAAATATAAACTAATCTGATGACATTAGATATTATAATTTATTTTTATTTCACCTTCAAAATTTTATCAGTCACATTCAATAGGTAATAATTTTTTTTCCAGAAAAATTGGAATTTATAACAATGATAACTAAATATTAAAATCCTTTTATATAATATAGAAAATTTTATAAGAATATCATCGATGTTAAATTTTTTATTGATTTTTTTCTATTTTTTCATGGTTTTTATTCCTATGATTACAAGTGTTTCAATTAGTTATTGTGTGGTTTAGTTATTTTGGTGGTTTATTGGAAATGGTTTTATAAGGTTAATGGTAGAATTAATGGTTGTGTGGAATTAATTTTTTTTCCTATTGGGACACTCGTATATCTTTTTGGTGTTATTCTTGTGATAATACATTTTGTTTTTATAGGATTAGAGTGAATTTTTTTAGTGATATGGAACATGGAAGAAAAATGAACATAACATTGAGAAATGTTTTGGAATTGATAAATGATGGTCTTTATAATGATAAATGGATATAATAATTTCAATTTTTAATTTTTAAAAGATCTGATGAGGATAAAATTAAAATTTATGACTATATTAAGAAGAAATGTGGATCCATGAATAGTTTGATAGTAAATTTGGAGATACAATTACATAATGATTTTAATGATGGTGGTAAATTATAAATCATAATTTTTTAATGTATACATGATATAATTTTAAATTAATAATATGTTTATCATTATTTTATGAGTTTTTAGGTTATGTTTTCTATTAAGGTGATGGAAAAATTCATTACAGAGTTGAATTAATGACATAGTAGTATTTGTGGGCGTTCAATTTTTGAAATTTAGTGTAAACCCATTGGATTTTTTTGATATATGATATTCGTTGAATTTTAATTTTATTTCTAACCAAATCTTACCCATATAAAATAACCTAAATAATGCACAAATTTTACATCTTCCGACAATTTTCCAAAAACAATAATTTGGTAATCTATTTGACGGTTCACTATGCCCACTTACTTTACCTCTATTAAGTTGGTATACAAGTGATGTTATAGTAATTTTTATATATACATATCATCTATGATATCTTATGGATAGAATACATATATATTGGTTAATATGTTTTGGGATTATAATACACAGTGGGTGTTATTAGTAGTTGGAGTTTGAAAAGAGGTTGATGTTTATAAATTTCATGATACCCTACTGGGATGAAAATGTGGTTTCTTTAAAGATGTGGAATATGGTTATGTAGATTTTAGGTTTTGGTGGTGATATGGTTTTTGGTTATGAATATATTGGAATATATAAGGATTGAAAGAACATGATGTTTTACCTTGGAGAAAGAGAGATACAATCCCATATAAAAGTGATCATGGGGTGCCATCCTAACTTATATAGATAATCAATTATGTTGTATGTGGACTCAATATTTTTCTAATGATCCTTAGTGTTGTTTAATAATATTTTATCCAAAATTATTGAATTTTTATTTTATTATTTATTAATAGATTAATTAGTATGAATCTTCCCCATATCCTTGAGATATATTTATGATGGTCATTTTGAGTGTAACATTATACTAAATTCTATATATAAATATATATTTTATATGTTTACAGTTGGTATTTTGTGATTGGGAGGGACATTATCATCTCTAGAATTATAGTTTCTATTAGAGTTCATATGATTGGTATTTCTGTTGAGTATATTTCTTTTATAATGTAATTATTTAAAAATTATTATAAGAAATTATGTTCATATTTTACGTTATATTATAGAATTTATTAGTGGTTTAAGTAATATTTTGATTATTGTGGATGAAAAAACTTATATTTTTGTTTTTTACTTGTGGTTCTTATCCCTATCCCATGGCTTATTTGAGGGAGATTTTGGGGGGTTACCCTTGACTTCATAATAAGACTAGAAGGTGCTATTATTGGTAGTGGTTCATTAAACATTGAGATAACAAAAAAATTAATTGGATAAAATCTTAACAGGGGCTTTCATGTCTATCCAAAAGTCCAATACGTATCATGTGATATGTGGTTAATTTTATGATAGCATTCCCAAACTATTTTTGATGATATTGAAAAGGGGGGTCTGATATTTTTTAAGAATTAATTTTATATAAAAGAATACAAAAAATACATCATTGAATATGAGGATTTAGTGAAATTTCTATATTGATAGAGATAATCTATAAATCCCATATATATTTGTGGTCCATTGGTCGACATCATTGTATATTATATAAACATTTTTTATATTATGACATTTTAAAAATCTAAGATTATTACATAACTTGATGTGAGGGTATTCTAAGGTGTTTATATGGAAATAAAAAAACATTAAATTCAAGATTTTGGATTATTTTAATGGGTAAATATTTCATAATCATCTTAATAAAAAATTGAAGAATCCACATCATATGTGTACATTCATAAGGATGAATTTATCTAATGAATTACTTAGTTGATAATTTTTAGTTAAAAATGTGTTATAACACATTATTAAATGAATTATGCTCTAGGATTTTCCTTGATGATTTTATAAGAGTTCCACTTCCATGAAATGGTGTGTTCTGGTTTGTGAATAATACTCCAATGATCTCAATTCACTCAAATCATTCTCCATTTACTGTATGAGGAACTATCATATAAGTACAAGAAAACATTTCACCCCCATGTGATGGAAAATTCCTTTCAAATAGTGGATACACCAAATATAGGGACATTATTTAGATATCTGTTAAGAATTTTATCAACCACATATAATTATGATGTGCTATAAATAGTAACTACTTCTCAATGGTGTAAGGTATCCACACATAGTTTCTTTATTAATAAAATACATGTTTTTAGGATAATACTTCCAATATCTAAATGTTTTGGTTTCTAATATTTTTTTAATGTTTTTAATTCAGGTAAAAATTCCTTTAGAAACCCAAAAATTTATTTTAATTCAATATTTATTTTGGGAATGTATCCATATTGAAAATTTTCAATGTGAAACTACAACAATTTTCCAATAACCCTTAGTAAAGGATCATTCTCACATTCGATAGAAGTGGCTCCATATGAATAGTAATTATTTAAAATAACATTTAATGATCAATTTTAATTCAATTATCCTATAAATGACTTCAAATTGTATTTTAAAAAATGTACCTTGACTTTTGGTAGTAATTTTTTCATTTTACACATCATTATTTCCACATCTGGGTCATAAATATTTAAATTATTTTCTCATACTACACATCTCTCAAAATATATTCTAAACCAAATATATGTAATAATATCTCTTTTATTTCATGTTTTATATTCATTAGGACCTTCACTATATCCCAACACAGTTGATGTTTCAGAACTATGAGAAAGTGTGTTGGATATCCACAATTGAGGATGAATGGAGTCATTTCAATTTGTGTTTAAAACATGTACTATTATATTTTCAGCTTATTATTTTATCAAAAAATTATTTAATCATATTATTTTAATGTAATACATTCATAATTTTTTGGGTGATAATGGGTGATTATATTATTTGAAACTATGTATTTTTATATAAACTCCCTCAATAAAATATTATTCAAATTAATATATCTTATATATAATCAATATATTTTTTCCTAATAAATTTTTTTGTCACGATAATTCAATCCACAAATAATATGTATTATTTTACATAGAATCATATTCCACCTTTATTGACATTTAATCCACACATAAAATTTCTGTATGTGTTGGTGATATAATTCTCAATGTGTCTTGTGAAATTTATTCCCCCATAATTGAACACTTCTTTTTTTAGAATCTAATATTGATGAATTTAATTTTTTATCATGATATTGAGCAAAATTTGGTATCAATAACAACTTTCCACCAATTCATAATTTCTTTTTAGTGATTTTTTGAAATCAATCCACAATGATATATCTTGGTAATTATTCTATTGAGTTTATGGTATTATCTGGTTTATGTTGAATAAAAAAATTCTAAAATGATCATCATATTAGGATTAGGGACCCATCCTATATTTATTTTATCTCTAGATTTATTTAATAATAGTGGATCATAAATGATGTAATGTGATGAAATAAATTTATATTCCATCAATTTTTGATAATTAATGGGAGGAAATAGCATCCCATTTTAAAAATAATTTTCATTGTATGAAAATCATGTTTAGGCTTGTAAATCAAGATAGAAATGATTCTCATCTTGTAATTATTAATATCTATATCATCTTCTTATTCAACATTAATTAATGTTTATCATCATGAATTATAAACAACTATGTTATTTATTACCCATATTACTTTTATCATGATTTAAAAATCATAAATTATATTTTTGAATTAAATCATCCTTGGATTGGTATCTTTTTCATTCAATAAAAAAGAAAACATGGTATGATCAGTGGAGAGAACTACCTTCATAATCCTTAAATGTAGTCATAAATTGTCAAAATAAAAAACCAATATTGTAATTTCTATGTCACTATTAGTATAATTCAATTCTGATTCATTTTATATATAACTAGAATAATAAAAAGTTAAAAATACAATATCAACTTTTTATCCCAAACCATATCCAATTGTGAAATAACATTAAAGTAAAATGGACTCAAATATAACCTCTAAATTTAGGTAAATAATTATTTGGATGGTTGTTAAGTTATTTTTTTATGTATTTATGAACTCGTTACATGATTCCTCAAAATTAAATATATATTTCTATGAGAAATTGTTGGATACATGAAAACTATCTTAATGTTTCCTTTAAAAAGGAAATAGTATCATCTGACTTGTCCACAAAAAATCCCAATCACCTTAAACATCATATGATAGGGATTTTATTGTATCACATTAATAACTATTTTATCCACATCAATTAAATTCTCTAATATTTTATTCCCACAAAATATTTAATTTTTAGACCACCATGTGGAATTGTTTCTTATTGAGAATAAACCATTTTCGTTCGAATAATTTGAGTACAAATTAAATGTTATGTAGGCCTACCTCAATGGATATATCATAAAATTAAATGAAATATATGTGATTTTAAATAAATGATACCCCCATATCACTCACCATATTAAATGTGAACCTTTAAAAATTCATAGGATCATTACAAAATCTTGATGACAAGCAGTGATATGTGAATGATTTATATATAAAAGTAAATATTCTATTTTATTAATCAACTATATCCAATTGTATATATATGTATCAAAAATCTACATCAATGAAATAATAAAATTTATGTTTGGTTAACCAATAAAGTATTTTATCCATGAATAGTAGTGTACTATTTTTATTTATTGTTATTTTATTTAGCTTCATTTATTCCACATGTAAAGACCTAGATCCTAGTATCCCAGTGTATGTGGTTGCATTATTTCATTTCAATAAGATACATGTAATATCATCTTGATATATAATTTTTCCGAAATACTGGTATCTAGATACAAACTTGAATATCATTTTACAAATGAAAACATTAATTACCACAAAGTTTATTCTTCATGTCAATCACTTTCTCCTCTAGCATTCCCTACATATCAATCATAAAACTCATTTTGTAATCCTTAAGAAAGTATCATAAGAAAGGTGTGAGATCAAATGAATATAAAGGGTATAAATACAATAGATTATATTAATAAATAAAGTTTAATATATATAGAAAGGTAAATAACTTAAAAATAATTCCATTTAACTAATAACTTGAGCATAATATGGAAGGAACAGATAATGATAAAATAATTCAATTAACGTAACCATATGTTAAGGAATATATTCCATGGATCTTCTAAATAATCAAATAATTTTTTGGAAATTAATGACTAATCTCATAATCAGGAAATTTATAATTCTTAACATCATAACGATATCATTAAGTCCTTTTCATAGGATATCTTACATAATTGGATAGGGTATCTACTAAAAATCCAAGACAATTTGTCTCTCAATTCCTACCAATGCATTGAGGGGATATATTATGACCATTTAATCACATAAAACTTCTAATACACTACTCATACTAATGTGGTGAAACATAATCAATATAAATAATTGTATTTCTAAAGAAGCATAAATAATACTACCAATTACCCCAATAAATAAATGTATTAAAAAATCATCCAGAGTTATATGAATGGTATCAAAATAATACATCCAAGAAACAATGATTATAGAAAATATGATGAAATAATAATCATGGTATAATTATGACATATTCCCCATGGATCATAATGGAAAATGATGTGTTTGGTCATTTATTAATATAAATACAATAAAAATATCACTAAAAACATTCTTGATGAAAATAAACTTTTAATATTTTTAATATTTTTAAAACTAAATGTTTTAAAAATATTTGGAAAATAATTTTCTTTTAAAACATTATTTTAACATATAAAGTAATATATAAAACAAGGAGTGTTCATGAAGGAATGAATATCTATTCAAGTTGTAAATGTTAAAACGACGATTCTATTCAGATTTTAAAATACATTGAACGAGCCTTTTTTGGAAAACACCATGATGATTCCTTTATAAAAACATTTAAAAAATTAAAACATGATTACTAATGTATATAATAATAATGTTTATAATGTTAAAACCATTTTTGAAAACAATTTTAGAAATCATGTATTTTGTGGAAAAGGATTTTCTATTGAAGTGGTAAATAAAGTCATATTTTCTTGGAAACGTTTTCTCTATAATTTTAAGTACCAAATAGAGAAAAATGTTAATTTTAGTAGAAAATTTCATGAATGAATATAGTAGAATAAAATTATATGGGTTTATTAGACAATGATAAAAAAATGTTCTTCAATGTAAATTTAAATATAAGAACCCCAGTTAAAATGAGAATGAACGTTAAATCTCTTAAAAATTTGATATCTTTTGAATAAAAAACAACATGAATGGAATTAGATAAAATGAAAAATTAAATACTGAAAATATATAGAGATGAAATATATAATTTATCAAAGTTTCAATAAATAAATCTCATACAATAATATATGTGTATAATATGACATATGTCCCAAAGAAGAAAATTTGAAATGATAAACCCTTAAAATTCTCAAAACATTAGTGTGATAATTAATAAATGAATCGATTTTGTGTATAAAATGTAAATAAAAATAATTTTTTTGGGAAAAAAATAATATAATAAAACTTAATCCCACACATAATCTATGATTAAAAAAACAATGAATAAGTAATATAACCCAATTAAACGAAAATGAGTGATGAAATCAACTAACACATGGTAATTATAAATTCAAATCCCATTGAATAAATAATTAATATTGAAACATAAAATTCAATGATGTATTAAGGATTCATGGAATTACATGTAAAAGGTAAAGTATATATAACATATAAAATAAATTATGTGTATAACATTATAATATTCCATAAAGAAAGGAAATTGAGACAAAATCCCTTACCTCAGGTATGATTTCCTTCATACATAGTCAAAACATATGTATAATAAATATAAGTTTAGTATAAATATATTAAATAACCATATTAATATGTATCATAACATATATTATTTACTTATATTCTTTTTTCATGAGTTTCTTAATAATTCATTGTTAAAATCATTATTTTGGGTGATAATTACTTTGTTCTCCATGTACGTTTTATTGCAGTAATTTCTATACTTTGACATTAAAAATGGTTACATAATATATTGAATATAAAAAATTATATAAATAATATATATATACATTATATTTTTATTTAGTGTAATCTATAAAAGGAAAGGTTGGAAAATTCATTAAATCGTTCATGTATATGGTAGGTTTAACATACACATTAATGATGTTTCCGTTTTCTTAACATATGAAAAGAAAAATAAATAAATAGTAATTATAATTTTAATAATAATTATTATATATATATAATTAATACAAATCAAATCAATCCTTATTAACATCAATGTAAAAATAAAATGAAAAACATTTCACATCACTACGTGGAGGCGATACTCCTCACGTACCCATGTGCAATGTTATTATTTTCCCAAAGATTCGAGGTATACAGTTATATGTGATATTGTATTAAAATTACCATGTTTATGACATGAATATCACTTATATTCATTAAAATTATCCTTAATAACTTCCATGTAAAGTGTAAGAGATAAGTTAATCACAATGATTTGTGAGATGATGTCTGCCGTACTCACAAGAAACATTATTGTATCCCCCCACAGAATGGAAAGTAAGAAGTTATATGTGATATAGTAATTAAAAAATGCTAATAATTTCATAAGTAAAATATAAATATATTAAATACTTAATTATTTTTTATGTTGAAAGGTGGTGATGGAAAATGAAATATATATGTTCCTAAGACGGTAGTCCACCCTACACACGATCAACGATTTCTTGTGCCATTATATAAAAGTAGAGACATTTTTCAGTGAGTAAAATAACATAGTAAAATCAATTTATATTTTTTATATCTTTTTATTTTAATATACTAATCTAAAATTATTTAAAGAGGGTGTATGAAGAAATAAATCAAATATACACATTTAAGAATATTTCTTCTTCTTCAGAGAGCCTCTTTAGGTATATACCTAAAGCCATTATAGGAGGACCTAAAAATAAATATAATTACTATAAGATGTGAATATTTATTTATTTAATGTATTTTGGAGGGTATTTTTCAATTCAACGGATTTTGGAAGTGTGAATAGTGGGGGAGAGTGGGTGGCCTTTCATATGTCAGTGAGAGGACACACATGAAATTTCTGACAAGGTAAAGTGATATCCATGTTTTTATCATGAAAAATCCTACCAAATGAGATATTATAGAATATTATAGGTTTTAAGTTCTAAAGATGTCCCTAAAATTGTTGACCGAATATTTTTAGGTTATTTTTAACCCTTATCTTCCTAGTTTAACCCCTAGTAATCTGATTTTTCCTTAACCGTGAAAATTAATTTTTAATATATTTACAATTCATTATAGTCAAAAATTATGTTGAAGATATTCATAATAATATTAATTATTCTGATAAATAATATTGAAACCATTTTTAAAAATTCAATTCATTGATTTACGAAAATACAATTTAGTATTAATCGAGCAAACATGTTGAAAAGGCGGTTTTCATGAAATGTATTTTTCAAGAACAAGATAATGTTATATTAACTATATAAATAGAAATAAAAATTATATATATCTCTAAATAGAAAATTATATTTATAATACATATATTTAATTTTAATCATTACTAATTAGGGTTTATTTTGATTAATTAAAATGGGGGAAACCTAATTTATTTTATGATATTTTTCCAAAAAAATGTGTTTTTAAACCCAAAAACAAACATATTATAAATTATAGTATAAATGAGATTAAAATGTTATTAATAGGATAAATATAAATAAATAATATTTTTATTATGTTTCATAATATTCAAATAATAATTTTATTTTGAATTACTTAATGCATTTCTTGGAAAAGATAGTTTTACAAAAATCAGTATTTTCACTACTCACTAAAAAATCAATACTTTCTAAATAAATATCACTCTATGTAAATATATATGAAAATTCTAAAAATAATTTTAATTTTTTTAATAAATTTTCTAAAGATGATAAAAATTAATTTAAAACTATCTTTGCAAAGCCTAACTAAACATCCTTTTTGAAAAATATAATTTTTAAGACAAGACTTCTTTTTCATTCAAATGAAACTTATTTCTTTTCTAATTAATATATAAAAGTTTAATTTATTTCATAAATTTATAAACAATAAAATTTTGATAATGTACATTATCTGATTTATACATTCCAACTTAACTACAATATTATAAATTTCATTATTAATGTCTAATATTTTTTCTAGAGTATCATGTTTAATTTACACACTATGTTTCATGCATAACATGTTTTTTCTAAAATTAAATTTATTTTAAAATAAATTTATAAAAAAATCCGTTATTATTACATTCTCTTGAAATCTTATTGTTTTATATCATATATACTATCAATCCCAATTTCCATGTATTAAAAGCTTGTGGTGTTACATTATACCCCTTTAAATAAATTGCATCCTCACAATTTAATCATGATCTCAGAAATCAAAGGGTTGAAATTTGAGAATTCCTTCTTTTTAAAATCAAATCATAAAAAGGATTAATAATAAATCATCTTGATAAGATATAAATGAAAATATGATGTTTATCTAAAATAACACATAATTTTGTTTCCAATTAAGAGAACATAGAGGCAAGGAAAAAATTTGTGCATGTAATTAATATGTAATACCCAAATAATTATGGAGGGTGATAAAGGTCATATGTCCCAAGAAAGTTAAAAATCAAAATAAAGTAAACAAACAAATATCCATTAATATTTGATGAGGTAAAATTCCTTTTGATTGTTTGTATATGAATGTAATAAGATACCTTTACTGTTTAAAGATACTTTTTCCAACAGTTGAGTGATCATTTTACTATCATGATACATAAAATGAGAAAATATACTTACTATTTCAATATTTGGTTCTGCTTATATAAAATCAAACTTCATTTCATACTCAAATAAATGACTGAACGTGAATAATATTTTTATTCTTCAGGCACAAAAATTAACTTTAATTGATAATAATATTGACAAAAGAGTTGAAAGTACTTATGAATGTCTCTTAATTTTTAACAAATACATAATGGTTATAAATAGTTGTCCAAAATAACAAATTAATTTATAAACCTTAATATAAACACCCAACGGTGAATATAATCCATTCCATATGTATATGTCCATAAAATTGATTAGGTAAAAATAATTTCACATTAACCAGAACATAATTTAGTCTAGTTGTAGTTTTTGTACCATTATCACCATTAAATTTGGGGTTTATGCCCCTTGGACTCATTAGAAGTGACAGGATGTCATCAAGCATGTGGGTTGTCCAATTTATAAAATTATATTAATATAGTTACTATAACATTCAAAAATTATAATAACATGTAGTTACTTCTATTTTAAAGAAAAAATAACACCTAAATGGTGCCCATTATAGTAGATTTATTCCCAGAAAATGTAAAGGTATTCTCTCTTGAATATCCTTTTCACTGAAACATATACTGACCAATGAGTTGTATTCAAATAAATATCTCTCAAAATATCCTTAATATGGGTAAAGTCCCTTCACATAAAACCAAAAAGATGTTTTTAAGACATTTAATTTATAAAAAACATAAAAATAATTATAACATGATGGTATACATAACTTTTATTCTAATAAAGATATTTCTTCTTCAAAAACATAACACAATTCTATGATGATTACTGATTCTTATATAAAAAATATAATTGATAAAAAAAGTTAACAATTTAATTTTTAAATATTTATAAACAAATAAATCATCCCTTTTACTTTATCATAGTTCCATATATGGTCTATGGTTTATCCATATGAAGTGGGAATTGACTCAAAAAATTCCCAAGTTCACCACATTTCAAAAAAATAAACCTCAAATGGATACCTATGGTGATTTTTTTCTTCCATCATACTGTTCATTTTTCTTTAGAAATTAGTATCTTTACCACCTTCTTTTCCACACATAAATAAATTTCTCATTCCTTTGAGAAACATTCTAGGGAGTGTATTTCCACATTTCTGAAATAATGGAAATCATTATTTCTTTCCTCATTGGAATCCATTGCACAGTTTGTAATAAAAAATCATCCTTAAAATCTTTGATTAGTCATGGAGTTGGTAAAGGTAAAAGTTGTTAATCATCCTTTGAGAAAACTATTTAGAATCAATCAAGATACACTTTAAACTAGTAATAGTCTAATTTATTTACTAATATTCACTAAATTTTATTTCTATATTAAATTTAAACATGATTCATTTGATTTCCATCTATTGAGAAAAACCAAATTGAATATTGTAAAACATAATAATTATCATGGGAATACAATATAATAAGTTTCAGGATATATAAATCATGACACGTTATATTCAATCTAATACAAATTAGGCTAGAAATATGTAATTAGTTTTCATTATCAATTCAAATCCATTATAATGGTTTGTTTTAAAAAAATTTATTTTCCAAATCATATCCCCCATGAATGTCAAACTAGGTGCCTATAAAGGACCATTTTGCTGTACCAAGTAATGATCGAGACAAAACCAACACGCATTTTCATAGAAATCACCCCTAGTTAAATCTATTCCAAAACCTCATCCTCTTATATTATATTTGTACATAATTCCTTGGACTTCATGATTATCATTAGTCACAAAAATAGCGTTGTCTAAATTTGTGATTCATATTCTGAATAATTTCTGGTTTTTATTTATCCTTTAGAGTTTTATTTAGTGCATTGTCTGTAACACCCTATGATTTTATAGTGTGTTATTTCTTCAAAATAATTCAATAACTTTCATTACACGCAACACCGAGTTCAAGCGCACCATGACTTACAAAACAAGCCGTTTAAAAGTGGTTATGAATAGTATTAACTAAATTTTAAACTTTATATAATCCTTATAATTTTAGAATCCATATTATCAGTTTCTTAGACATAATATAAGAACAAATTCATTTTCAGTATTGCACTTTTACCAACTTTTAATAGTGAACCCTTTTTAAATCCAATATTTTTATATATATTCAATTTGACTAAATAAATTTACTTTTTAGAATGGGGACATCAAAAATTTACAATGAAACATCCCAATATTCCACGGTACGCTTTCCTTTGAATAATACTGTAGCATGTGTTGTATGCAACTTCGAGTTCTAACAGACACCACAACCAATCAAACTAGCAGTTATGAATAGAAATACCTACTTTTAGAAATTTTATAAATTTTATCTCTCAAAATGGACTTCATTTTTGAATTCGGAGTATCGAATTTAGCCTAAGGTGAAATTTTGGAACTTTTCGGATAACATTTATATTTTGATGAATAGTGAAAATTACTAAATTTTAATTAAAAACAACTTTTTTAATCGAAATAATTTATATTGATAAATTATGATTTTGAGTGGTTTTAATGTATATTTACAATATATTTTTACCATTTAATACAATGTTGGTCATTGTACATAATTTCAAAAATTAAACCGGACATAAACAAGTGTCAATCTTTTGATAGATATTATCTCTTAAAAACACGCTATTTGTTTTGACGATGGAAATTAATTTTTAAATTAATTAATGAAACTGATATGTTTTTAATTTGGTATAATAGACACAATTTTTTAATTCATAATATCAAATATATCTTAGGCCTAATTTTTGGTATTTTTCTGGAAACATTCATTTTTTGATGAATAGTGAAACCACTAAGTGGTAGTTAAAAACGGAATTTTTCATAAAACATAATTTTACCGCTTCTGTGAGTAGAATTTCGAAAATCCGAGAGACACGGTTAATATCATGTAGTAAAATGTGGTTCAATGAGATGAAAATAATTTTTGGGGAATAGTAACTTTTTACTTTTATTTACCACGGTTAAAAGTAAATAGGGTAATTAAGGGTAAAAATGAAAAATAATATTACCCTAACACATGTCCTAATTCTATTGGACAACTGTATCTCGACCAAAACCAACCTTAGGAATAAAATATTATCATTTAGGTCAACTTGGATTAGATTAGGACATTTATTATTATTTAATTCAAAGAAGAGTTAAAAGAGTTAAAATCAATGTTTATTTAATAAAACATTTTTAATATAGGGTTATACATAAGATAAATTCGATTGTAAATATTAATTAGAATGATAACACGATTTCCTAAATGATGATATTTTATTCATAATTTTTAGACATTAAATAATTGAATTTATATATGACCCAATAGTGATGCAGTAATTAACTAATTAATGAAAAATTAGAATAATTGATATTATAAATACCCATATAAATATAATTTGAGACTTTTTATAAATACCAATAATTTTATAGGTTAATATGAAATGTTATGATTTATTTAATTAACTTTTTTCTAAGTAATCATTCTGTTATGAGTTTTACAAAAATCAATTATGAATAGTGTCAAAATTGACATAAAAGAGTTTTTAAAACAAAAAATATATTATTAATTGATATTAAATTACTAAAAATCTAAGGTTCGGCCAAGAGACTTATATAATGATATTGTTATCATTAATAGACCACTTTGGGGTCTCTTGGATGTATATAGTAAGTTTATTAACCATATAATATAAAAATACAAAGAGACATTGTAAAAGTGAAACTAATTAACTAAGTGTTAATACTTAAAGATAAGGATAATATAATAACCCAAACCTGTATAAATTCTATTGGTTGACTGGTTTTCTACCCATACCCACCTTAACCTTTAAATAATACACTTTGGAGCCATTAGAAACCGAATATGAATTTATTATAAAATAATATTTCTAACTTTTCCAACGGTTCCCCTCGCCCCTCTTATAAAAGGGCACTCCCCCTTCTCATTAATTCACACCTTCAAAGCCTTTTGGTTCAGCCAACCCCTGACCCAATACTCTCTTCACTTCCCTCACTACAATCTAGAGGCCTTAGTTTGATCAGAAATCCAACCTAAGGAGCCCTTTTGATCAAATCAAAAGGAAGAACCCGAAGAAGAGGTAATGTTTTCACCACCCTTTTTCAAATTCATTTCTTCTTCAACTTCTTCTTTATTTGTTATTCCCATTATAAAATAATGAATACATTATCTCCTATATACTGCAATATTATTATAACTATGGTATAACCATATTCAGAATTCTATCCATCCTTTGAATGACATGTCACCATACGTGCATGTGTACGGCTTATCGTCTCCACGTCGTGGTGTAATTGTTATTCAATATATTATTATTTGGATGGGTATAATAATGATTTTTAATTCATGTAAATAATAAATATAACATGATAATTATTCTGTATATATGATATACCATCCAATTATATATTATTTTAATATCAAAACATTGATATTGTCGCTCGTGCGTACGTACGGACTATCGTCTCCACGAACACGATGGTATTCATTCTCCATCGTATCCATTCAAGTATAATTCTCATTTGATGATTAAAAAAAATGTTTAAATGACTTTATATAATTCTGGATATGAATAAGATACAACCTATCCATAACAAAAACGTATTATGTAACAAAACATATAAAAGAAAACGAGTAAGTTAACACCCGAAACGAGGATAATTCTAAGATATTATTAACAAGGAAATGTTAAAAGATCATATATGATATCATATTAATATATATTATTCTTGTATAATGTAATAAAAATTATTTCACCATTATACAGGAGGTTAACCTACCCCCAACCAAGGAAAAGTACAAGCTAAGGGTTATTTCACGATCTCTTCATTATCTGAGGTTGTTTATAGGTAATTATCTTCTGGGACATCTTTATCATCCACATCCATGTTTCTTAAAAATGTATTCCAAACATTTTTACTATTTACTAGAATATGGGTTAAATTAATTTATACCCTTGTTTGACTTTTTATAAGAGGATTATAGAGTAATCTTTTTGTCATTTTCCAAACTAGGTCCTTTTTTAACCTTTTCGAAAGAATTATGGTAAGAATGTTTTTTTAACTTATACGGCGGGTGCGTCAATTTTCCACCGTTATAAAATTTTCGAAGCATCCCTTACAAACATATAATGATATTTTCAAAGTAAATGTTTTATTTTATAATTATGTGACTTTTAAATGATTTCAAAATGAATATATTAAGAATTTATGAAAGGTATGCTTTATCAAAATCAGATTTTTAAATGTTTTAATGATTTATCTTTCTAAATATTTTTAATTAATGTTCATGTTATCAAAATCATTTTAAGGATTTATTTATATGGACATGAATGTTTTGAAATGATATTTCTTTTCAAAAGTTTCAAAGTGTTATGGGACACTTTGATTCAAAAATCTCTTTTAAATTAATTCCTTAATAAATGTGTGACTTTTAAATGATTTAAAAAAAAGAGATATTTCTCTCAAATAGTTTTGATTTCATCTATGTTAACATCCATTGATGGATTTTAGGTTTATTTGAAGTTGATTTATTATGATACAAAACTTCCACATTGTTTTGAAGTTTTTGTGATGCGTTTGACTGTGGATGTGTTATTCTTATACCATTCGTGGTTTATGGATGAAGTATTTACATTTTATATGCTAGTTTTAATATGAATGTTTATGTTATGCTTGAACCTTTTCATATGGCAATGCATTGGACATAATATGTGATGGGTGGAGCCTGTTATAACTCCTCGATGCTTCGGTAGGTCTCATGAGACAAACTAGTGTCTTGGAACAAGGCCTTGGCAAAATCTTATTTGTAGTCTTGGCATGAGGCCTTGGCTATGTGGTCAGGATAGTCTGGCATTATGCATTCCATCATTATGAAAGTGGTTATTGATATTGCATGTGATTATTCGATTAGTAGAATATCCATGTGAATAAGTAAATGGAATTATTTCATTTTATTTTTGACATACTATGTTGAAGTTCAAATTTAAAAGGATTTTGTTTTAGTTATACATTGCCTTAAATGTTTATTATTATTTATGAAAGCTTCCGCTATATTGTTATCCTTACTGGGCATTTGATCTCACCCCTTTTATATGTTTTATTTTTCCCAGGATGTGAAGAAGTAATTTATGAATGACCTGCAGGGGTAGTATAAGGGGATAAGAGTGTGGACTATGGAGACTATGTTGTTGTAGTTTTCATTTTTATGATGTAATGTAAAACTTTATGAATATCTCTAGTGTTTCCAAGGCTACTAAACTAATCGGTCTTTCAAGATTTGATCTTTCTTGTGATCATGCCAATGTTATGTAATAATGCACCAACTCTGGGTAACTGGGGTTGGGGCGTTACATTTTCATTTGAAGGCTAATCTATTAGTTTCTAGTCTATGATGTCATAGGATTCTAGGTTTCAATCATTCATAAGGTAGGAGTTTATATGAAATTAATTATAATTATTTAATTTTTATATATTCTTATAAACACCTTTTTGTTATTGAATTAGTACACATGTTTTAACATTTCAAAGGATTTTTTTGGAAAACATTCATATTTTTCTAGGCTTTTGTGCTTCAAATTAGATTTTTATTGATATAAAAAATGTTTTATTAAATTTGATCATTGATATTTTAAATGTTTTTGACAATAATAGCATATTGGGAACCTTTATTGCATCAGGAAATCATCATTTCACATTAGTGACTGCAACACCAATATAGGTTTTGTGATATTGATTGACTGTGTAAAGACTAGATAATAGCTAGAACCAACAGATGTCTTATTTATACTTCTTTTATATCTAGTATTTATTATAATATTCTATATTCCAAATGGATTTCATTGTCATTTATACATGGTTAAATATATGATGGATTAGTTCACTCATATTTTCTATCATACTTATATTATGGTATATCCCTGGTTGTATTTTCCAATGCCTACCTACCTTTCATTTATATTAAAAACATTCTTTTATTTTGATGAATATGATATTCAAACATGAGAATTCTTAATATTGGATCTTCTCTAATTTCATTTGTGGTATCCTTATAGGGACTGTATTTAAACAAATATTTCCCCTTTAGGTGATTGTATACCTTTTTTGTGGACTCATGTTTAGATAAGGGAATCAGGTAATTTGTCAATTTCTCTTATTTTTCATCGCCTTCAATGTGGGATATTTTGGTGGTGAAAATGGTAATATAGATACTTTTATATCATGGGGTTTTTATCCTTCTTATCTGGACTATTTAGATTGAATTTTATGTCTCATATACAGACATTTCTTTATTTATAATTGTACATTGTTATTTATTTAGTTATAAATGATAATTTTTGGGTTTTCTATATCTTACTATATGGAATACCATCTTAGGTGACTTGTATAGTTGACATGAAATGAATTTTTATAAATTTTTATAAAAGGAAATTCCCATACTAAAGTATTTTTGATAGTACCAGGGTTTGGTTTAGTGTATTTTTATACCATAGGTATGGGATTATTAATTTTTCTTGTATTTGTGAAAACAGTCCCTTCTAGTCCAATTTTTTTTAATTCATGTTACCATTGGTGGTTTGTGATTTTTTCCAATATTGATACTTGGTGGTTAAGGTTATTTAAATGAACCAGATATGGGGTTTATATATATAGAAAATTTCCTTTATTTTAATGTGTATTTGTTTCACGATTAATTAATTAATTTATATTCATGATGTTTTGAAGCATTGATATGGATTCTTAAAGTCAAATATAATATATTGTAATCTCCTCCTGAAAAATTTGTTATTTCATGTGATTAGTAAAAAATAACTCCAAGAAGATCTTGTCTAAATATTAATGAGGATGATGCTAGATAGCTTCCATTGGAAAATGCTTCAGTGGAGATTTATTTGGTAGAAGCTATAATCACCAGAATTCAAATTCTAGGTCATGTAGGTTTTGAGGACCTAAGATAAGAAATGAATTATGAATTAGAATTTACTATCAAGCATCCAACTGCATTTTGTAGTCATAAAGGACCCCAATAATCTAATGAATGGTTAGACAATATTGAAACAATATTAAACATTTATAATACTCTTGAAGAATCTATAGTGTGTTTTCTATGTAGGTTCTTGAGGTTATGGTAAGTAGATTGGCGTATTGTACTTTGAAAGCTATGGTGGAAGAGGATATTGTGACATATCGAACTGGGATCCAATTGAAGGTGCCCTGATTTTGTGGGCCACATACCATTAGAAATGCCTCCTCATATGATAGTTGCTATAGATTAGTAGTGAGGGCCTAGGGTGTGATTGTGGGTAGAATATTCGATCATGTTAGAGTGGAGAAAAAAAAATTAATAATATATAAGTTGCAGACACATAATATAATACATGGATAAAAAATATTTGAATAAGTATAATAAATATGGGAGTGGAGGTAAGAATAATCATCCATAAATAATAATAAACTCAAAACCTGAACTGTATCAAATACAATCGATGATAATTTCATGTCTTGTCTCTCATAAACTGTAAAATAAGTATACATGGCATTAGGTAACATATTCTCTCTAGAAGAATCAAAAAGAAAAAAAATTATCTATCATCCTAAGAAATATACCAATTATCTTATACCAATCCCCATCCTAAGAAATGATTGATTATTAAGTTTCCAAAGTGGGACACTTCCCCTTATTGACACCTACACACATATAGTATTTTTGGGTACCATTGGTGACTTGGATTTGGTGTGAGATAAATCTTAGTAGGCCACCACCAATGGAATCTATAAAACAATCTATTTATAAAAACCAAAATATAGTAGAGGTATATATAATGTTAAAAATAGTATAGAAATGTAGACAAACCATCCCCCCTTCAGACTCATCTAGTTTATTGACATGTATCATTTAATAAGTCATGTTATAGTTTTTTATAAGTTTCACTCATTATGTTTATATTAGGTTTAATGTAAGTCCATCAAATGTGTATCCAAGGAATCCTTTAATGATGAAAACTATGAAAGATGATCTAAGGTAATAACCAAGGAATCCATGAAACTAGTGGTTAGAACAACTCAAAGTAGTAACATGAAACCTGGAAAAGGGGTCTGAGTGTAATCCAAGTGGAATCAAATAAGGAATTCCACTGTAAACGATTCTAAATGAGTCCAGGTATCTCTTCCAAGGTAAGAAAGAGATACACATGACTAGACCCAATAGGGTAATCTATGGTGCCGTGTGTCCAAATACATCAATCTAGATCCATGGAGTGTATCTGAGGTATCCTAATATATGTAATATAGAGAAGGGATCATACGACATCATGTCATGAATCTTTTAGTAGACAAGATCCATGTTTCAAGGTGGGTATCTCCCTTGGGAATCCAATGCAAGGTCAAGTCTGACTATTTCTATAAAGATTAAAAGGTTCATATTCAGTATAAACCTTATACATATATCACTATTTAATTTTGTCCATGTAATATTTATTCCTTTAACATAAATCATGTGGTTCATTCCATTGTATTTCATTAATGTGGAAAGGTATATCAGATACATTAAATAATTTATTACTATGATTTCACATTCAATTATTAGTTTCACTCCATTACCTTTCATAAGAAAAACCTAGAGGGATAATTACATGAAACCATATGAAATTCCATTTTAATTAATTAGGATTTGTGATATCTATAAATATATTTTTTGTTTAACATTTTAATGGTTCCTTAATTAATTGTAATATGTACCACATAAGGGTGAAGATATGACCATACAATTTCTACCTATTTAACAATTTATGATCCATTAATTATATAAGAACACTTACCTTATCAAGTTCAAGTCATAACACACACCTGATGGTGGACTAAATAGTCATAATAATCCACTAAATACATAAAATAGAGAACAACCTACTTGGAGTGAAACAAATTGAGGTTCCAAACTCCAATGGCATGATGATCATGTATAGAAAGGACTCAAGAATATGAGCATAGTGATTATAATCAAGGAATATTAATTCCAAAACCAATGCACATTGATACAAGTGTGTGATAAATGACAACAATATATAAAATTGAGATAAATTTTGGGAAAATACATAGACCACATACCTTGATCATGTATGAATATCCTCATTTAGTATAGGCCTTTAGTTTAGCCTATATCAGATGAAAATAGAAGAATGGATCAACAACCTAAAAATAAGGAATATGATCTTGCATCAAAATAGTGTCATTTTGGGGAAGAAAAATAAAAAATTGAGCCTATGTAATGATGATCATTATGAGAGGAATCCAACATGATGATCAGATCTCCAATTTCAGTTTAGATGGTGAATAAATTGATGAACCTATTTTGGGGGAGCTTGATAGCCTTTAATGGGAGAGTGGATGCTCAATTCTATCCACTGGAGGAAAAATAGAAGGAGGGGAAAGATTATAATTCTTGAAGGGAATTTTGGTCATTTCAAAAAAAAATCTTAGGGTCTCAAGGTTTGAATGCATCGTTCACCAAACAGTGTGCTAACCATGCACCTCCCATTGCATATGGAGGGACCCCCACATGGTTTGGCTAAACAGTTTAAGAAATTATGCACCAACCCAACTATATGGCTATGATAAATACTATAGACCATCAGCACAATCATTTAGACCTGGTCACATGGGTTAGTGCAATACTTGTTCCATATTTTCCTTTCTAAATACTCCCTTCATGGTTTTGGGATAACGAGCAGGATGGGCAACACAGATTCTTCTAACCATGGGGCCTAGTGGTTTCTTCCCTCGACTAGGGTTACAAGATCCAAAAAATACCCTCACAATACTAAATCCTTAGTGAGCTCACTAGGAATATACAAAAGGTACAAATCAATGTATTAAACCAAAATTTGATGGATCCGTACCTCATAGAAATATAAGGTTCTTATTTTCTTCCCCTGAAAATGAATTCATCCCCAGTTTAACCTTAAAATGTTGGTGAAATGCTATCTAAGAAAAATCATATCCATTGGTCATGTATATTATCCTATCACTGCCAAATCTTGTCATTTACACGACCTTACTTCCATAGAATCTATACTAAGGTGTAAGACTTCCCTTGGAGTGCCTTCATGCTCCCATCAATGATCCATATAGTATACTCCTCAAAAAAAGAATCGACTTCAAAATCATCATCATGGGGATAAAAATTATGAGAGATGTCAACATGATATTGAAAAATATATGAAATGTGGATGATTTTATATAGGTAATGTTACCTTTATGATAATAATAACCAATAGGATACCAGACCAACTTTATCCCGAATCTCAAATATCCAGACCTAATCAGGAAAAAACTTCTATTCCCTCAATATCCATATGTACCGATGCTTGAGTGATACTCGTATGAAAAAATAATCCCTATCCTATAACACTAGAGGTCATAGATGATTATTTGTATAATATGTCTATCTATAATGTGTAGTAGACATATGATTTCTGATAAACTAAACATGATCTGAATTATCCTTCATGAGAAGAGTTCTAAATATGAATTCCTATCCTACCACTAACCAGTACATGGTTGAAATGAATGGTATATTGTATAAGGACTCATAAGGATCCATCTGAATCATCAACTAAAAGCTATTATTATAGGAAAACTCTTTGAGAGTGAAATTATTCTACCAATAAAAACTAAAATCAAGGGCATATGGTCAAATCACATCATCCAACACCTATATCTCCCATTCCAATTAGACATAAATATGAGGGTAAAAAATTGTTCTTAGGAGAACTTGTGTACCCATAGATCTCTGTAACCACTACAATAACCATGATGTGAAATGAGAATCCCTATATGAAATGATAGTATAAGGGACCCCATGTAGCTGTATGATCTCATAGACATACATTATTCCCTGATCATCAACTGATAAAGCCTCCCTTATATTAAAGAAGTGGGATACCCTTTTTAGTCATTCCATTAATACCAAAACCGTGATTCTACCTAGAAGAGACCTAGGTCATCCGACTAAAAATTCCATTGAAACATTTTCCCATCTCCATTTTAAGACTGTAAATGGTTCTATAAATCCATCAATCCACTGGCGCTCTACTTTATCCTGTGGATAAGAGGAACACTTAGTGATAATACCTATTATCTAATGTTTCATCCTTGGCCACAACTACGGGCATCACATATCTCGATACATCTTGGATAGCGATGGATGAACAACCCACTGAGAAGTGTAGGAGTCTCGCATCAATTCCTCTCTCTAACATGTTGGATCCCAAACACATCCATGTATATATAAATTTCAATCTCCATAAATTGACCAATCCAGAGGTGGGTCCCCACCAGAAATACTCACACAAATAAGCAATCCCTTAGGATCTGAAAACAACCTACTCTCATCCCTATCAAGGAGTGATAGGTAACTGAAATGTTTGAAATATATGATTGATCATCAACATCATAAAACTACATATGTAGATGAGAAAATAGGGCCATCAATTACCATTCATCACTAGATTCCTATACAGAATGTTCATGTGTTTTAAGACTCAGTATATCTACTTCCCCATTACTCATTAAAAACATATTAGAAAATCTCAATGTCAATGGAATGAAGTTATTTGACCCATAATCGCTTACTAAGATTAATTTAATGCTGACTAAAGATTTATTTGATGCTCTTTTGGTCCTTGTATTCCAAAAATATATCTCCCATTAGGTAGTGTCTCCAATAGTGTAGGACATGTACAATAGCTGTTATTTCAAGATCATATGTCATGTAGTTTCACTCATGAAGTCTAAACTAGAGAGACCTGTACACAACTACTCTATCCTCCTACATCATCATTTAACCAAGACTAATCTCAGATACATCTTAACACACTGTGTCACCTGTTCCTAGCACTGGTAGGATTAGAATTAATGTAGAAGTAAGCCTTCCATTTATCTCTTGAAAGTCCTTTTTGCACGCTACTAGCCATAGGAACTTCACATACTTAATTTTCAGACCATTAAGAGATGAATTAATGAGTAATAATTCAAGTATGAAATTCCGGTAATATCTAGATATCTCTTTGAAATTATATATGTCAAACAAGTCCATTTATTTCTCCTAGGAAACCATATCACATAACTTATATAGGTCAGTAGATACTCCTGATTCATACATGGAATATCTAAGGGCATGAAACATACTTGATGATGGCCTAATATTAGGATGTCCTTCATGAATTTCCTCATTCCTCAAATATGTCCAAAGATATCATCTATCTGGGCCAATGGATACAGGTTCTTAACCATAACCAGCTTCAACAGTTAGTTATCCATGTATATCTGATGGTTCACATTAACCATAATGTTGAATATAATTGGTTAACCACAAGAATATGTGATGGGTCAGACAAAAAACTTTGATTCTAGATATTGAAACTGTCTCTTGTCTCCTGGAGGTCAGTAGGCTCTATGATATATAGAGGAATGGACACTGGATATGCTGCTGGAATAAGCTCAATCCTAAACTCTACCTCTCTCTAATGAGGTAAGACAAAACAACCATCAATAAAGACATCCCTGAAATGATATACCACTTTTGTAAAATATATTTTATGTATTCCCAAATCCTCCAAGAAAATACGATAAATCTTGGGGGTCACTCTACCTAGCTTATGATGCTATAATCCATATCTACTATCCTAGAAATTCCACTCACCCTTGTGGTGATAAATTTCACACTATAAATATGTAAATAATACCACGCGGGGATAGCGGTACTCGTATGAGTGATTTGAAACCAACCAATACATTTCGAGAGAGGCATATAAAATGGTTATATCAAGTACGAAGGGGTCCCATAAAAGAAACAACTTCTAACTTCAAGGGGGTAGTCCCTGAATTGGTGTGTTCCCTCAAACCATACACTCAATTGTGTATCCAGGTTCACCAAAAAACATAAGTACTAAATTTTTATCTTGAGACTTTAAAAACTAATAGATATTTAAATGTGTTATAAGAACAAATATTGAAAAAAAGTTACAATAATGGAGGATATAAGAATAGTATCTCATACTATAGATGTTCATTCACTCTGATCCTCTGGTATCAGCTATAAATCATTACTCAGACTTGTTCTATGGTACTATGCTACAGTTGGACTACCCATAGAAGGTACACTCAAATTTTAATAATAAATGGAAGATTGGATACCATATCGAGGACCTCCTCCTCGACCTGTTGTTCTGATGCTACTTCAAACCCCTGCGTGGAGTGGTGAAACTGATCTTTTCCCTTAAGGTGGATCTATTTTGGATCTTCTTCAACTAGAAGTAGGTTTAAACTCATATATAATCTCTAAAACTGACCCATATATCCACAAGCATGGAACTAAAGAGGTTCTTTATCACACTAAAGCTTCATATTAACCTAATGTCTATAATAAAGTAATATAAAGAAGCCTCTTGTGTAGATAATCTAACCACCACTTCTTTGATAAGAACCCTTGAGGAAACGCTCTTTGTTATCAGAATAACAACTACCCTAACATGGAAGTAAGTCTCTATACCCATTAAAATTTGGATTCTATCATGTGTTTCTCAATAATAAGACCCTAATAGATAATCTCAAAAAATGTATGTAGGAAAAAGTTACTCACCTACAAGAGGATGGAATACTTAAGACTATCCTCAAAATATATCACACACAACAGATCATCACCAGCTAGAGGTGTCCCAAATCATTTCAACATAGTAAAAAACATTAATCAGTCCATAATAGAAATAGAACCCTTCTCCAGTTGCATGAACTATCTGGAAAGATCATCTCTCAGTGTTCTAGGAAAGAAGAAATCATATAAGGAATTATGGACATATTCTCAGACTATGCCCTGATGTAGACCATACTGATCAATCACATACCACTATCATCTGGTAAGATCATGAAGCATATATGGGTAATCATGACCCACTATTATAGAGGCATCTCTAGATTCTTGAGGAAAGAATGAGTGGCCAGGTGCCAATACTTAGCAACCTGTGGACTACTATCTCTTAAAAGGATTAGAGGATGCAGTTATTAGAACAAAAATCTAGATTATCCATAGTAGGTATGGGTTGTGTATGACCCTACATGTACTGCATTAGACACATAAAACCCTCAAAAAGATGAAAATTAGTTCCCATTTTATGTATAACAGATGGATCCTCATGTTGAACTCCTATAAGTAGCACTGGAAGAACAAGGTGCACCATCTCTAGAGTGTGGTCATCTCCACACTCTTGGAGCATGAATCAAGTATATCATGGTATAATAGCTCTAAAAATACCATGCACACACATCAGAAAAAGATTTGAGGGCTTATTGATACACTATTGGAAGAATAATATAACAATAAGGCTCACCACCAAGGTACTATGTCACGACCTACCTTCTTCAAGATAAGGGAAGGGATAGAAAAATTCTGAGATCTTACTTCCTCAAGATGAATGGGAGATAATAACCCCAAGTCGTGCCTCCAATAGGCCCCAGGGTGGCGACCAAAACTATGTGTAAATAAATCTCACAAAAAATGGGAGGGATTTCCCTTTTTATTTTAACCACGATCAAGAGATAATATGTATCAACCTCAAACAACACCAAGACACACACACATATATATAAAGAAACCAAAATCCACCCACATGCATGTTTAAAGTAAAAAAAATAGAAATAAAAAAGATAACTTCAATGCACCAAAATAAAACAAAGCAGCGACACGACAACCATCCATAAAATCAAGGCTAGTAAGGACCCACACAGTCCACATAATCTCCCAAGAAACATGTAAACATTTTTATATACGTAGGCTGAGAATACAAGTATACCCAATAGGGAAAACCAAAGTCACCCATCCACAAGTGGTAGAAGCATAATATTGCCCCTATGAGGAAAACAATAAAAAACTCAAAATCACCTAACAAGGTATACTATCCACCCCAACCTCACCAAGGAACTCTCAATAAATAAATCAAGTAATGTAAAGTAAAGTTTTTAAGAACATCGATATTTGGGTACCCCACACCACTTCCCAATGGATAACTACTCATCCTTAATGGTGAACATACTAATTCTACCATGATCTACCACAAGCCCCACTGTCACAACCTACCCGCATACACCTGAAACGAACACCACACCACATCTTGATCGCAGACACCTAGACTACAACCACCACATGCCTCACCCGAAAATACATGGGCCTTATCCTGAAGAAACATGGGAAACAAACCGCCTCTCACATTGCCAGTATCATAACTCCTATATTAAAAATCAATCCATTAAAGCCATCCTAAAGAGTCTTGGTTTGTAAATTCCTAGAATATACTGTAGTGTAATGTAGGTAACCATCCATACATCCTCCCTCCATGATGTTGGGAATGACTCCCTCCTCTATAACAATGCGGGTGTTTGGAACATAGTGCTCAACAAGGGTGGGGTGTGTATAGAAAACATAAGGAACTATACGTTTATAAATATAGGTAACAAAAACTCATCCCATCCTATGGGATTCAAAACATACAAACAACCCACTCAAAAACACATTTCCTACTACTACTACATGCATGCACCACCACAAATGATGGTCACTTGAACGCCTCTTCACTACAAGCTCCAACTCAAAACATACCTCCATCTAATTCATTTAACCAATTATTATTATGAATTATAAAATCATTCATTTATTTATTTCTATCCCTACCCAAGAAACTACCAAACACTACAAACCTTATAAGGTGAAGCAACCATGCCAACCACTTCTCAAGATAGACAAGGAAAGAATGTCTAATGGTAAGTGAACCCATTCTAACACTCACATATATGAAATCATGACACATCCCAATCCTGCATCCCCGCTACCCAACCACTACCTAGATGTAGACCCACTGTATAACAATTCTATCCATTCCACAATCAAGCAGTCTCTCAACATAATATTTTATCACAACTCCTACACCACCTCATAAACAATTCTCATAATTAGCACCACTAAACCACATCCCTGCTACAAAGACATACCCAAACCTTATCACCCAACCAAATCCTCTTTCCACCACTGTTCCCATATCCATGATACCAAAAATCACCAACATATAACCCTCCAAAAGCACAGAACACAACAAGTGCCACAGAGAACACAACCACACAAAAACAAGTTTAGTGTATTTGTATTTATCTAATAAAGGTTCTATAATTCCACTTTGATAAATAGGGGTGATCACAAAAAAATTGATCAAGGGGCATAATTTTTATTCATCCATGTATAAGTGATTAATTATATTTCATATTTATAGTAATTTCAAGAGATAATAAGCAGTAAGCATGAAGCATCATAAGTGTGAAAGCAAAGACCACCATCAACCATGTTTTTCAGATAGATACAACCCATAAAATTCACATTAATAATCATTAATAATAGATAAAATCAAGTGATCATCCACATTTTCCACATCCCCATTTATTAATTTATATAATATTCATTAAATTGGTTTCAATAATTTTTAAAATATGAAATAAGTGCACCCACCCTACATGATAGTCAATTAATGAGAGACAATGTAATCCCTACCTCGAACAACAGGCATCCAAAAGTCCTCTTTGTTCCAAAACAGGAAGGCCGCATGAGCAGGAGACTCCAAGGAAAACCAAATGGGGGGTAAAAAACAGAAGCATGACTCGTCTGGAAGGAATGGTTTTCTATGCACCAAGAGAAAAGATAAAAAAGGACCACAACTTTAGAAAAATAAATATCTTATATGAACAGAATGGGAAATAGTTTCAAGGGACATTAAAGTCAGATCATGGCCAAGACCACACTGTTCACCTATTTCAAAGTCAATGGAGTGTCAGGATATTGAATATATAATTAATATTCTTTGAATGGACTTTAGAACCACCTAAAAAAGATTAAAACTCGATTTATGTCAAATAAAACATAAGATGGGTGAAATTGGAAGAACTAAGAAAAACTAGAAATGAGTCCCCAATGGGTGAGTCAGTGACACCAATCCACCAACAATGAGCCACTGACAGTGAGTCACTGACACTGAGATACCTGAACAAAGTATGAAACGTTGAGCCACTGATGCTAAGCTGTCGACAAAACCTACTGATGCCTAACTAACTAACTCCTTCACTCACCAACACCCTGACTCACTGACGCCCTAACTCATCAACGCTTTGACTCACTAATTACCTCATAAACTGATTCCCTAAAACACTAATTCCCCAAATCACTGATTCCCTAACTCACCAATGCTCTGACCCACAGATGCCTTCAACCTACCGATGTCTTGACGTACCAACCCCTTAACCTACTGACACCTCGTCCTACCGACACCCTCAACCTACCAACACCTTCGTCATATTGACTCCCTCAACCTACCGAAACCTCTAACTAATGATGCCCAAACCTACCGATTCCATCGACCTATCGACACCCTGAACAACTGACTCCTTTGACGTACCGACGCCCTGGCCTACCGAACCCATCGACTTACTAATGCCCAATCCTACCCATGCCTGTGACCTACCGATTCCCTAAAACATAGACGCCTCGACCTACCGACTCCTTAGATATACCGATGCGCTGACCTACCAATGCCTTAACCTACCGATTCCTTGACCTACTGATGCCTCGACTTACCGATGCCTCAACCTATCGATGGCTCAACCTACCCACGGAAATTCTAGGATTTTATAAAACTCTTGAAATGAGAATCCATTGCCTCCCAAAACACCCTAACACTGGATTTTGACATATTAATGGACCATAGAGGTCTGATCCATTAAATCAGATACATATCAAACTATTCTCCCCCTCAATAATTCAAAACCAAACCCAGAAGAATGAGGGGTTTAATCAACCATCCCATAAGATACCTATTAAGGAAAAAAAACCTTGTTGGAGTGAAAACTCATCATCTAAGAAGAAATAGTATGAGATTTTACAGCCTAACAACGATAATAAATACCACAAAGGCCCCAAAAGTCACACCGCCCGAAAATATGAATCAAGTAATTCCTTTCCCCATGTCAAGATACTATCCTCTATGGGCAGCACTGAACCGACCACATGGGTTTAATCCCATATGAATTAAGGAATCTTAATTAGGGATCAGTTCTTCCTATCCTTATACACCATGACATTATCAGATGTCATGTAATACGGATAAAACTCATCAAAAACAATTTTCGAGAATTACATCACAATGAAAAAAGATAAAAATTAAAAACAACTCCAGGTACTGGGCACGCATCTGTATCTCTCCCTCCCAAGTACTATCCTCTAGTCCACCATGCCTACATAACATGCGAATCAAGGGAATAGTTCTTCCATGAAGAACCTTCTCTCAATGAGCATGGATCCCCACTAATCACTCCACAAATGTTGTGTAGTCTTCGATATCCAACTCTCCCTAATCAATGACATGGGAGTCATCGTGAAGATACCAACAAAGATGGGAGACATGAAAGATATTACTGACCCTACCTAACTATTGTGGTAGTTCCAAATGATATGCCACCTCGCCAACTTGTCTCAACACCTTGAGAGGTCCGATGAACCTGGGAGAAAGATTAATCTATCTGTCGAACCTTCGCTTACCACCTTAAAGGGACACCTTCCAAAATATGTGGTCCCCAACCTCGAACTCTGAAGGCCTTCTCCTGCAATCAGCATATGATTTTTGTTGGTCCAGTTTTTCCTTCATCCTCTCAGAGACAAGCCGCACCTTCTCGTTCATACTCTAAACCACATCTGGACCAAGAACTACTTCCTCCCCAACTTCCATCCAGCAAAAGGGTGAATGGAACGACAACCCATATAGAGCTTTGAACAGAGCCACGCCAATCGAATAATGTTATCTATTATTGTAAAAAACTCTTCTAAAGGAAAATGTCACACCCAAAACCCACTAAAGTCTAAAACACATGCCTGCAACATGTCATCCAATATTTGGATGGTCTTCCCTATTTTTTCATCTGTATGAGTTTGAAAAGAACTGCTAAGGTGTAACTGGGTGCTAAAGGCATGCTGCAATCCCCTCTAGACTTGTGACATAAAACAAGTATCCCGATATGAGACGGTAGATCTGGTAACTCCATGCAGTCACACAACCTCATCCACATACCTCTTTATTATGGCATCCACTGTTATCGACTCCTCGATAACTAATAATTGAGACAATTTCATCAACCGATCCACTAAAACCTGGATTGCATCACATCATCACTAAGACATAGGTAATCCTGTGAAAAAATCCATTGAGATGTCATCCCACTTCCACTCGAGGATATCTAAGGGATTCAAATAGACACCATGAAAACAGTGCTCAACCTTAACTTGATGGAACTCCAAGCACTTTGCATCAAACGTCACCACTCCTCCCATCATACTGGGCCACCCTAATTGTTCCCTCAAGCCACGATACATCTTTTAAATTCTCAGGCATACCTCTAATGGTGATCTATGAAACTCACAGAGAAATACCTTGTGAATTTTCATGGGAACAAATAGCTTCCCAAAACATAACATCACGTTATGACCATCCTTTGACCATCCCTCCAAAGCATCACCCTAACCGAAGAAACCAAACATTACCTATACCTCCAAATCTCCTAACTGAAACTCCTACACCTTCCACCCTAGATATGACTGTACCATCATCTAAAACAGACAACCTCTACCACTGTCCATTCCTGCATCTAATTTCAAGGCATAAAACTCCTCTATTACTCTGTAATAATCCAAAGGTTCACTAACCACTTACTTCTGTGACTTCCTGTTTAAAGCATTAACCATAACATTCCCCTATTCTAACATGTATGAGATCTAAAAATCATAATCTTTGAGAAACTCCATCCTCCTCTACTACCATAATTTCATATATCGTTGGGAAAATATGTACCTCAAGATCTTGTGATATGTGAAGACCAAAAATTGTTCCCCAATGTAGTAATGTCACCACAAATTTAGTAAGAACACAACTAGTGAAGGATCTAGATCATGGGTGGAATAGTTATGTTCATGGGGAGACCACTTCCGAGACCCATAAAAGATCACTCCCCACTGCTGAAGAATTGAAAAAAAACCTACAAAATTACCCCTTCCTATGGAAACCTGAGCTCTAGGGAACTGACCAGATTCCCCTTCAGATAGATGAACACTGCCTTGTACTGCTCGCTCCACACAAAATTTTGGAATTTTCTGGCCGTAGCCATCAATGGAGCTGCAACTTGAGAAACATCTGGTACAAATATCCAATAGTGGAATACCCAGAAGAGAAAACTGTGAACCTATGCCACATTATTGTGTGCTTCCCAATAAACAACGGCCTATACCTTTGATAGTTCCACTACTAAAACCTTCTGAGACACCACATTTTTATGTAAGTGGACCTCTAGTGTCCAAAACATTTACTTTGATATCTTTCCGTAGAGATGGCAGTGCCGAAAGACCTCTAAGACTATCCTGAGATGCTCGATATGACCCTACTCTACCTTCAAGTAGATCAGGATGCCGTTAAGGAATAAGATGATGAACCAGTCTAGGAACTCAAGAAATAGAAAGTTTATGAGTCCCATGAACACGCTTGGTGACTTAGTAACATCGAACAACATAACTATGAAATCAAAGTTCCCATACCTGCCCCTGAAATCAGTCTTCAAGATGTCTCCCTTATTCACCCTCAACTATTCATATCTAAATCACAGATTGATCTTGGAAATCCAAGTTGCTCCTCTCAACTGGTCAAAAAGATCATATATCCTTAGGAGAGGGTAACAGTTCTTGACTGTTGCCTTATTCAACCTCTTGTAGTCTATGCACAACCTCAGACCATTGTCTTCCTTATTTGAAAATAAGATGAGAGAACCCCATAGTGACATACTGGATTGGATGAAACCTTTCTTCATCAGGTGTTCAATTTGGATCCAAAACTCCCACAACTCAGAAGGTTCCATCCGACAAGAATCCATCAAAATTGGACAAACACCAGGTTGTAAGTCTATTTTTTACTCAACGTCATGTCAAGGGGGTAGAGTCACAACATCACTGGGGAAGAAATATAGAAACTCTCTAAAAAATCCCATATCATTCACCATCTCAGAATCCATTGATCCCGCTAACAACTCAGCTAACAAAGAAAAATAGGTTCCACACGGCGACGACCCATCTGACAGCTCCACTTGGAAATGAAAGCTACACACTGGCCTTTCACATTTAAAAGAATTATACTTCTCCAGAAGAATTCGATTACAGTATGAACCAAAAATAACCACTTTATGATAAGGATGAAATCATACGACTACATCTGTTTTAGAAAGAGACACCTGATGGACTGATATGTACCCAACATCAATCTACATCCTAAGAAAACATCAAACAAGCTAGTCTAACCTCTAACTGGTGTACTCAACACCATGGTAATGGAAATAATCGCTATATTTAGTCCCAAAGAATGGGCCATACTGGGTGTAATGAAAGAGTGAGAAGATCCCAAAATAAAACATGGTTCAGGAAAGCATACTAAAGAAATTGATCGTACCTCATATGATCTATGAACCCACTAAAACTGCTATCTCAATGACTGGAAATGACTCACAACCAACTTCTTTTACCCTCATCTATCAGCCACCTCCCCAAACATGCCCTATTTTAGGCCCCTAAGGAGATCTATGTGGCTAGCCTCTTCCTACACCCTTTTCCCTTAGTGGAGTAGGGGCCTGCTATCCCTAATGATGGAAAGGTCTGGCTAGAAACTACTGCCGAGGTGGACGCTAAACCTGACCACCTCTACCATATTGATCTCGAACTGGGAACTGACTCTGATGGTGCCTGAGGCCTCTACAACAGAAACACCTCATCCCCAAGCCCATGGGAAATGGTAGAGGACCAGATGGTTGAAACTAAAACTATTGGGGTCGGATCCCTGTTGGCTGATACCTATAAGTCCCTGACTTTGGAGACAAGATGATGATGACCATCCCCTTTGAAGAACTCAACTGACTTCTATCTTGCAGTAGACCTCCTTGAGAGTGCATCCTTTGCACCACCTCATAATTCTTCTAAACCTCTAATTATGTTAGTAGGGTGAAGAGAGTAACCACATACTCAAGGGAATCATGAAGTACCTCCACCAACCATCTCACCCAAACTCCTCATCCAAAAAGAGATCCAGAGAAAAAAAATAAGAGTTACTTGAACTTGATCCCCAATTCCCTCACCGACATTCTCCCCATCTGAAGGTAGATTAGATCTTGCCTCTTCTTAGCCTTTATCATTGAATAAAGGAATTCCACCTAGAACTCATTCTCAATGTATGCCCATGAAACATCAGTCTCCTTATTCTTCTCAGTGTAAATCATTAACCACTGACGTGCTATTACCCTCACCTGGATCACGACAAGATAAACTCATTACTATTTTAAATCCTGAATCATGTTGAAAGTGATCACCAGATCCTCGATCCAACTATCCTTCTCTATTTCTGAGACACTTCCCTTGTACTTTCCTAGAGTCTTCCACTAGACAGAATAAAGTGTCTTCTGCCCCTGATCATCTTCCTCTGTTGGGCTGACCCTCCGCCAGTCAATCAGGTTAGCCTACTGACCCTCCACTACTAGTAAAACATGTGGGAGACATCGGAGAATCATAGATAAAAGGAAAACAAGGAACTCCTAATCCCGGGTAGTATGGGATTTTCTCTCAATATTAATTTTAACTCGTTATTTATTTATATTTCCCAAAAACTCTCCAAACAAACAAGAACAAAAGTCATCATGATACATGTACCTTTCCTATGGCCTTTATCTTGAAATTGGTGTAACCTCACTTTGTAACACCCCGAGCTTCCACGATACGCTTCTCATTCAATAATGCAACAGCTTGCATTGTACGCAACTTCGAGTTCTAAAACACCGCGACTAATCAAAGTAGCAGTTATGAATAGTAATAACCACCTTTTAAAATTATAGAAATTTCATATTTCAAAATGGACTTCATTTTTGTATTCGTAATATCGAAATTATCCAAAGTTGAATTTTTTGTAATTTTCTGAGAACTTCCAATTTTTTATGAATAGTGAAAATTACTTAGAAACAACTTTTTTAATAAAAATAATTTATAGTGATAAATTATACTATTTAGTGGTTTTAAAGTATAATTAGAATATATTTTTACCATTTTATCCAATGGTGGTCATTAGAATTAATTTAACATTGAAATTGGACATAAACAATTGCCAATCTTTTGATATAAATTGTTTCTTAAAAACATGCTATTGTTGTGACAGCGAGAATTAACTATAAAATTAATTAATGAAACTTATATGATTGGAATTTTGTAAAATAGACATCATTTTTGAATTTGGAATATCAATTATAGCTTAGGGTGAAATTTTGGCATTGTTCTGAAAAACTTCAATTTTTGATGAATAGTGAAACCACTAAGTGGTAGTTAAATAACTGATTTTTTCGTTTAAATGAAATATTACCACTTCTGTGATTTGATTTTCAAAAATCCAACATACATGGTTGTCATTAAGAAGTAAAATGTGGTTCAATGAGATTAAAATAATTTTTTTGTGAATAGTAATTTTTAAGTTCTTAATCGCGATTAGAGGTAATTAGTGTAGTTTAAGGTAAAAATAATGTTTTAATAATATGAGATGAGCTTGAAACTTGTCCTACTCCTATTGGATGAGTCATGGCCGACCAATACAACCCATGGGTCAACTTGGGGTCCCCATGGAGCCACTTTGGTTGGAAAATGACATTAATATATATTTATTTAATGTTAAAATTAAATTGACACAAACATGAGTTGTTCTACAAAAACAGTTTTTAAGTGGGGATACACAAGTCCAAATTTTGACTATAAATATTCATTAGAAAGATAAAACGATTTCCTACATAATATTATTTTTTTTATAATTTTTAGACATTAAATAAATTAAATTATTTATGACATCATGATGATGCAGTGATGACCTCATTATTTAACGATTTAAATAAAATGGAAAGATAATGTAATATTTAAGACCTACACATGTCCAAAACCTATTGGATGAGGAGATTTAGAACCCTTATCACCTTATCCTAGAATTATACAAGTGTGAGAACTTTAGAATCCGAAAAAAATTGTATAATAGAATAACATTTCATTACTTTCCAAAAGTGCCCCTCCTCTCCACTTATAAAAGGCCCCCACCACTACCACCTCATTCACACTTTCAAGCCATTTGGCTCGGCCAAACTCTGCCCAAATACTCTCCCAACTTCCCCCTCTTACTCCTAGAAGCCTCACTTTGGGCATAACTCTTCCCAAGGAAGACTTTGGATCAAATCAAAAAGAGTTGCCCGATTTTGAGGAGGTTAAAGAACGGTTGAGTCAAGTCAGACATGAGGTAAGGGAATTTCTTAACCCAATTTCCATTCTTTGGGTTAATCACATATTTTCAAATTATTTCATGATATTATTCTGTGATGTCTTGTATTTGTACTTTATTTATGTGTACTTATAGTAAATACACATAATAGATCTATTTTATTTAAAAAATTATCTTTGTAAGGGAACTTCTTAACCCAATTTCTATTCTTTGGGTTAATCTCCTAATTTCAAATTATATCATGATATTATTATATCCTATCTTGTATCTTTACATTATTTATGTGTACTTATAGTGAATACACATTATAGATGTACTTTATTTAAAAAAAATGATCTTTTTAAGGACTTCGTCTCAATCCCCTTTCATTAAGGCATATTTGGTTTTATACACAACATTCTTTTATACGATGTATAAACCCATTTGACTTTTTCGTTTATTCAAAAGGAATCTTTTTTAATACGAAGCATTTTTCTAAACGACAAAAGGGAATGTTTTTCTTTCCATACTTATGCGGCGACAACGACTTCTCCGCCGCCGTGACCATTATTTGAGTTTCGGCTTCCTCTACAAGCCATCATTTTTTTAATGAAAAATAAATACAAAGTTTTAACATTCTTTTATTTTGGTATTGAAAATGGTTTTGAAAGAATTTTTATTATCTCAATGTGTTGTGTTGATATCTTGTGATTGAAATGTGGAAATTTTATGTTTCCTTTATGCATGTTTTATTTGATACGATTATGTTATGGTTTATGATATGTTTAAACCTATTCATATGAGGAATGTATTGGACTTAATAAGTGACGGGTGGAGCCCGCTATAGCTCCTCGATGATCGGTAGGTCTCATGAGACAACTAGACGTGGAATTGGCCGAGGCCCTTTCCCAATTTGATTTATGGTTTTGGCCGAGGCCTTAATCATTTTAGACGTCTTGGCCGAGGCCTTGACAAAATGTTTCAGAATGTCTGGCATTATACATTCCCTCATTATGAAAGTGGTTATTGAAATTGCATGTGATTATTCGACTAGTATAATATCCATGTGAGTAAGTAAATGGCATTATTTAATTTTATTTTTGCCATATTATGCTGAAGTTCAAGTTTAAAAAGGCTTTTGTTTTAGTTATACATTGCCTTAAATGTTAATGTTTATTTATGAAAGCTTCTGCAATATTGTTATCCTTACTGAGCATCTGAGCTCACCCCTTTCAATGTTTTAATATTTTCCAGGATGTGAAGAAGTATTTTATGAATGACCTGCTGGGATAGTTAGAAGATGATATGATTGTGGACTATGAAGACATTGTTATTAGTTTTTCACTTTATGATGTAATGTAAGATTTATGAATGTATTTAGTGTTTCCAAGGATACTAAACTAATCGGTCTTTCGAGACTTGATCTTTTGTGATCATGCCAATGTTACGAAGTAATGCATCGACTCTGGGTAGCTGGGGTCAGGGCGTTACACACTTAGTTGTTCGGTAATCTCATAGTATATGCATCGAATCATTGAGGGGGGGTCCTAAAATCCCATTTCATAGGTGGTATTCCCTTGCCTATGTCACACAGCAAGATCTCCTAACACTACCACCCTACCTTTCCATGAAATCCTCCCTGCATACACCTATTCCACACACCACATCACGTCCTACCCATGAACACCTAGGCTACAACTACCATAGGTCTCACCCAAAAACACATGGGCCACATCCCAATGAAACATATGAAACAAAACTCCTCTCACACATCCAATACTATATGTTTGGTATTAAATGTCAATCCATTACAGCCTGCCTGAAGAGTCTTGGGTGGTAAATGCCTAGAAGAGGGAGCAGGGTGATGTCAATAATCATCCATCAATCCTCCCATAAGTATGTTGGGAAAGACACACTCCCCCATAATAATGGGGGTGTTCAGAACATAGTTCTCAACACGGGTGGGGTGAATATAGAAAACATAAGAAACTATAAGTTTATACATATAGGTAAAAACACTAAACACATACTATGGGATTCCAAACATTCAACCAGCCCACTCAAAACCACTTTTACTTCTACGTCTACATGGAAATACCACCATGAATGATGGTCTATTTAAATCTTCTTCACTACAACCCCCAACTCGAAACGTACCCCCAACCAATTCACTTAACCAATTATCATTCTGCATTATCAAATAATTCATTTATTTATTTCCATATCTCATAGAGAAACTACAAAACACTAAAAATTACAAGGAAAAGAAACCATACCGACCATTGACCAATCCAAATAAAGAAAAAATGACTAATAGTAAGGGAACCCATTCTAACACTCACAAACATGAAATCATGACACAAACCTGTCCTGCAGCCCTGCTTCCCATCCACTTCCCAGAAGTTGTCCCACTGCATAAAAATTCTATCCATTCTAAAATCAATCAATCTTTCAACCTGAGACTCCATCACACCTCCTTCACCACCTCATACACAAATCCCACAACAACCACCACTAAACCACAACCTCTCTACACACACATACCACACCCTTATCCCGAAAACAACTCCTCTTCCCACCCATGTTCCCATAACCATGCTACCAATATCACCACCATATAACCCTTATAAAGCACAAAACCCAATGAGGCCCACATAGCACACATCCACACCCAAAAAAGGTGAGTGTATTTGGATTTATCCAACAAAGTTTATTTAATTCCACTTTGATAAATATGGGTGATCACAAACCAAATTGATAATGGGGAATCCCTTTCATTTAACTAGGTATACATGATTAATCAGATTTCATGTGTATAGTTATTTCCATAGAGAGTCAACAATAAGCATGATGAATCATGGGTGCACAAGTAAATACCACAAATGACCATCATTTTTAGAGGGATACAACACATACAATTCACATTATAGATCAAAGATAATATATAAAATCAATCAATCATCAATATCTTCCACATTACCATTTATTCCTTACTGTTATCTTATTTAAATTGGTTTCAACCATATTTACATGAGTACATAAGTACACCTACCCCTCATGATGCAATATTAATGGAGAGACAAAGGAATACCTACTTAGAACAAAAGGCGACCAAAAATCATCTTTTTTCCAAAACAGGGGGGTCGTGCGAGCAGGAGACTCCAATAAAAAACCAAACGGGGGGGGGGGGGGGGCACAAAACAGGTGCACGACTCATCTGGGAAGAAATTTTATCTACACACCAAGAGAAAAGAGAATAGAGGTCCTAGGATATATAAAATGTAGTACCATATATCAATGGAATGGGGAACGATTTCAAGGGCCATTAAAGTCGGATCATGGCCAAGACCATGTAGTTCAGCTATTTTAATGTCCCCAAAGCATTAGGATATTTAATAAATTATAAATATCCTCTGAAACTCATTTAAAAATACCCATAAAGGCTTTAAAATTGATTTATGTCAAATATAATGTCAGAGGGGCAAAATTGAAAAAACTAGAAACAAGTCACTGATGGGCGAGTCACCAACATTAACCCACCGACAGTGAGTCAATGATACTGAGATAAGAACATTAAACCACTGACATTGAGACAATGAGGATGATCCACCTACACGATCTACCAATTCCTAACTCACTGATTTACTGAATCATCAACACCCTGCCTCACTGATGCCCTAACTCACTAATGCCCTGACTCACCATCACCCTCAACCTAACGATGTCTCGACTGACCAATGCATCAACCTACCGATGCCTCTTCCTACTAACCCCTTTTCTCTAATGACACCCTCGATCTACCAACACCTCAACCTACCAACACCTCGACCCACCGAAACCTTCAACCTACCGACGGCATGACCTACCGACGCCTTTGACCTACCGAATCCCTGACCTACTGATGCCTTCCACTTACCGACACCTTGACCTACTGATGCCTTCGACATACTAACACCCGGACCTGCCAATTCCCTGACCTACCAACGCCTTGACATACTTATTCCTTGACCTACTGACACCTCAACGTACCAGCAGAAAAACTCGAAATCAGGAAAACGTTTGTACTGTTTCCTCCCAAAACACCCCAACCCTATATTTTGAAAGAGTAATGGACTATGGAGTTATGTCACATTACATACTACCCCAACTTCATGCATAGAATATAGGTTATTGTTAAGTGTTCAAGTTTAATTTACTGAGGATCTAGTAGGTGATTGGTTAATTGAACTTTGGATCATCATTTACTAAAAACCATTACTTTTTACATGTATTAGTGTACATTTGAACATTGTATTTTATTATATATATATATCGAGGATATATTAAATGGATCATCCTTCCCAACCAATAAAGGCCCATACACTTTATAACTAAAATTGAATCCCATTTAATTCAATTCAACCACCTATAAATTTAGTATCGGAATGTAATTGGTAATATGTGATGGCTGAAATCATTAAATTACCCCTACCAATTCAAGAGGTCCCAAAAACCTCATAAATTGAAATTTTTAGTCACTCAATCATATCCAAAGAGCAGTTCATGTAACTATATTTTCATCCCTAAAATGGGAAGAAACCAACAAATTAATATTCCATCAAAAACATATACAAAAAAACACTATTTAGACTAATCCTTACGCATTAAATAAGAAATTACCTTTCCCTATTGAAAATGTTAGCAACATAGGAATATATAAAAACCATGGATCACTCAATAATCATAGGAAACATATCCATTGAATTTAGTAAAATGCACAAATATGGTGTTTTATATGCGTGACATGTGAATTCTAAGTGCCTATAATTATGCATAGAACAATTCTATGTATTTTACCTGGCCACTATAAAATATCGTTAATGAATATCAAATAACACAATTCATTTGAATACACTAATGGTATAAATATATCAAATTTAATAACTGAAATACACAAAAAGAATTTCACATTCCCTAGGAACTTGGTATTTACACTGAACATGGGTTAGATATTCCCAGGCATGACTCTTGACCAAATTACAACATGTTTGTAACAACCTATTTATCTTCTCAAATAGTAATACAAAAGAAATGAAAATTACTAATACAAAATTGTGATATCCTGACCCAAGTTCGTCTCAATGGTGCCCCAGTATAGTGGGAAACATGGACTTAAGAATGGATACCCATATTCTAGAGGATTTTTACTAGTATTTAAAGCCAATGTTGTGACTTTGGGGAGACTATGCCCTCATGAAAAAATAGAGCACAATAAAAACATTTATAATATTCAAGTATACACAAATAATATAATACATGGATAAATAATAGTTCAAGAAGTATAATAAATATGGTAGTGGAAGAAAGCATAATTATCATCAATAATAGTAAAATAAAAAGATCAAAAGTATCATATAAAAATTATGATAATGACTTGTCTTGACTCTAAAAAATTGGAGAATATGTATACAAGGAAGTATTAAATACAAGCCATATGAAATAATAAAAAAGAAGTCGAAAACTATCCAGCATCCAAAGAACATTCCATGTCATCTACTACGATGCTCCATCAAAAGTAAGAAAACATGGTCTATTTTCTAAAGTGATATGCTTACACAAATCAACACCTGCATACATATAATCTTCCTATGTATAATTGGAAGAAAAGATAGTGCGTGATAAAAATCTTAGTTGGTCACCACCAACGATGACTATACAATCAAATCTGTGTATATAAATTGAAATAAAGTGCATGTATATATAGAGAGGTAATGAAAATACATAAATATAAATATACCATTCCTTATTCAACCTCATCTACTGTATGAACATATATCATTGAATTAATTATGTTCTAGTTTATGATATATTTCAAACATAACGTATATGTTAAAGATAAGGTAAAAAGATCCAAGGTGTAACCAAGGCATCATTTAATGATGTTAATAATGAAATAGGATCTGAGGAAATAACCATAGAATCATTGTCTTGAAGGGTCACAACAACACATAGTAATAAGATGAATTCAGGAATAGGTGTATGAGTGTAATTCAAGGGGAACCACCCATGTAATTCCATTGTAAATTATTATTATTGAGTCCTAGGATATCATCCAACATAAGCATTATCTAATAATAACTGGGCCTACTGTGGTGAATTTATGGTACCACATGTTCGAATATATCATGATGGATCCACGCAGTGTATATGAATCATCATAATATCTATAAGATAGTGAAAGTATCCTATGGCCTCAAGATGAGAATCAGCTCGTAGACAAAGAATATGTTCTAAGGTGGGTATCTCCATTGGAAACCACCTCATTGAATCTTAATGGAATCCTCTGAGTGATCAAGTAATTCCTTCTGGAATCCAAGGAGGCATCAAGTCTATCCACTCTTATAAATATAAAAAGGTTCATATGCAATAGTAACCTCAAAAATATATAATTATCTAATATAGGCCATGTAATACTCATGATTTCTAAATAAATCATTTGGTTCATTCCATTTCCATTCATTAAGGTGACAACTTATATTTAGGAGATGAAACCATTTATTACTTTGATTTTACATACAATTATTAGGTGCATTCCTTTAATAGTAGTATTTATGAAAAGGTAGAATAAGGAAATTCAACCATTTATTACTTTTATTTCAGATTCAATTATCAAGTTCATTCATTTTCCGTTCATAAGGATGAAAAGGTGGGATAAGGACATGAAAAAGTATACAATTAAATTATAATTAATTTGGACAAGTGATATATATATATAGATAGATAATTTCAATTTAACATTTTGAAGTTTCATTAATTTATTATAACACTTATCATAGAAGAGTGAAGTTAAAACCTGACATGATCTAGTTGTTTAACAATTTAGGATCCATTAATTATATAAGAACACATACCTTATCTAGGCCAAGTCATAAAACACCCAAAATGTGGCATAAATTGTCATAAAACCAACTAAATACAAAAATGATAGAACACCCTACTTGAGGTGAATATTGGTGAGGTTAAAACCTTCAATAGAATTATGATCACCTATAGTAAGGGATATAGAATCTGAGCATAATTATTATAATAAAGAATTGTGAATTTAAGAAGCAATGCCCAGTGATACCGGTGCATGCACATTAGAAATAGTTTAAAAATAGAGATACATTTAGGAAAAATCATAGACAACCTACCTCAAGCCTACATCACTATAATTATCATGTATATGCCCTTAGGTTTTTCTATATTTGAGGAGAATGGAAGAATGGATCAACTCCATAAATATAAGGCATATGATTCTGCATCAAAATAGCATCGTCAAGAGGAGCAAAAACAATGAACTGATTAAAAGGACTGAATATCATACTGAGATGAACCCAACATGATAATCTGATATTGAATCAGTGTTTAGATGTATAATAAATCAAATAACCTAGGAATATAGAGCTCGAGATACTTCAATGGAAGGTAAGAGGCTCAATTCTATCCACTATAGGATAAATAGAAGGAGGTTTAAGTTTATTATTTATTATAGTTATTATTTTTCATTTTAACCCATAAATCTAGGGCTCACATGGTCTAGCTACATAGTTAGCCAAACCATGTGCTAATTGTGTGCCTCCCACTATTTAAGGAGGGACACATTCATGGTTTGAACATACGATTTGAGAAACATTATTCCAACTATTCTATATGGATCTTCTAAATACTAGAGACCATCCTCATGGGTGTGAAACCCTGGATGCATGGTTAGAGAAATTTGTGCACCCTAATTTTCCTTATGAAAATTCCATGCATGGTTTGGGAAAACTGTCCGGGATGAGCCCCAAAATTTTGGCTAACCATGTGACATAGTGTTCATGTAACACCCAAGACTTTTATGTGAAATATTTTGTTCTTATGTTATATAAATCATCAATGGAATATTTTAATACACACAACACTATCTTGGCTTTCTTTACATGCAATCACGACCTTCCTCGATAGCTTGCATCGTACGCAATACTGAGTTTCACTAAACAACGATATACTATTAAAATATTATTAAAACTAGCTGTTATGAATAGTAATAACCACTTTTTGAAATTTTATAATTTTTATTTTTCAAATTGGACTTCATTTTTGGATTTAGAATGTCGAAATTAGCCTAGGGTGAAATTTTGGTATTTTTCTGAAAACATTCAATTTTTGATGAATAGTGAAACCACTAAGTGGTAGTTAAAAAAACTGAATTGTTCATAAAACTTAATTTTACCACTTCTGTGAGTGGAATTTCGAAAATCCGAGAGACACGGTTAATATCAAGGACTAAAATGTGGTTCAATGAGATGAAAATAATTTTTGGTGAATAGTAACTTTTTACTTTTATTTACCACGGTAAAAAGTAAATAGGGTAATTAAGGGTAAAAATGATATTATTATTACACTAACACATGTCCTAATTCTATTGGAAAAGTTTAATTCGACCAAAAACAACCTTAGGATTAAAATATGACCATTTAATCCCACTTGGATAAGATTAGGACATTTATTATTAATTTATTTAAAGAAGGGTTAAAATAGTTAAAATCAATGTTTAATAAGTAAATCATTTTTAATATAGGGTTATACATAAGATAAATTCGACTATAAATATTAATTATAAATCTAAAAAGATTTCCTACATAATGATATTTTATTTGTAATTTTTAGATATTAAATAATTTAATTTATTTATGACACAACGATGATGCAGTAATTACCTTTTTAAGAAAATATTAACATAATTGATGTTATAAATGCGCAAATAAATGTAATTTGAGACGTTTTATGAAATACACTAATTTTCTAGGTTAATATGACATGTTAGTATTGATTTAATTAACTAGGCTTGAACTAATCATTCTGTTATGATTTTCACAGAAATCAATTACTAAATAGTGTCAAAATTGACATAAAATAGATTTTAAAACAAATATTATAATATTAATTGTTATTTTATTCTTAAAAATCTAAGGTTCGGCCAAATGACTTAGATAAGGTTATATATATTAATAATAAACAACTTGGGGTTCGTTTGGCTTGATATAGTAAGTTTGTTAACCTTATAGTATAAGAAAACAAGAAGACACAGTAAAAGTTAAATTATTTAACTTAGAGTTAAATCTAATTGATAAGGTTAAAATAATAACCTAAACTTGTCTAAATCCTATTGGATGAGATTATTTCGACACACACCCACTTTAGCTTTGAAATAAGACCCTTGGGAACCAATATAAACCGAATTTGACCTTAATATAAAATAATATTTTGAGATTTTCCTAAGGTGCCCCTCTCCTCCCTTATAAAAAGGCACCTCCTCCCTCTCCTCCTCACACCAATTTGAGCATTCCAGCTCGGCAAACCCCTGACAAAATCTCTTCTCCACTTCCCTAGTATCATCCTAGAGGTCCTGGTATTCTTCAAAGACCATCCTTAGTTCTTTAAGTGGAGGTTAAGAAAAGGCACATCAAAAAGAGGTAATATCCATTACCGATCTTTTTCAATTTCTTTCTTATTCAACTTCTTCTTATTTAGTTGTTTAATGATAAAGTAATAACATAAGTATTTCTTATATACTGATATGTTATTATAAATATGAAACAACTCTAATTAACCTTCTATCCATCCTACAGAAAAAGGAAATCACCGCGCGTGCGTACGTACCGAATACCGTCTCCACGCCGTGGTGTAATCTATTTTCTGTCACCACCTTACTTGGATGGGTATAATGGTGTAAATAATGACTATATATTACTATTATAATGTTCTGAAATAGTATAAATACACTCCAATACAATTCCATGATCATAGGAATGATATCATCACTCGTGCGTACGTACGGAATACCATCTCCACGATGTGATGCGACTCGTTCTACATGATCTTCATTTCATAATGATTATATAAATGAATTGAATGAATTAATATGATATATATTACACTAATACTATTCTGGAAATGAGGTATCTATAACCTAAAGAGATGAATAAGAATTTATTCGACAAAACACGCATAAGAACAAAAAGTTATAAACACCCGAATAACAAGTAGCAATGAAATATTTCTACTAAGAAGCTAAGAATATGACCATATATGATATCATAAAAATAATAATGATTCTGTAATAAGTCAATAACATTATTTAAATCATTATACAGGAGGTTCAGACACGTACAAAGCATATCGGACCTAAGGTAAGAGAAATATCACAATCTCATTTTTATCCGAGATTATTTATTCTTTGGTATTTAATGGGGTGTATTTTATAATCCACATCCATGTTCCCTCAATATGTAATGTTATTTCCATCCACCTACAATTGTTTAAATCCAAATTTACCCTTCGGTGAGTTTTTAGTAAAAGATATGAAAGGATTCTTATGTCATTTTTCGTACGAGGTACTTTTTGACTTTTCCGACAAAAGTACGAGAAGAATGTTTTTTTAACTTATACGGCATGAATGGATTTTTAAAACATTATTTACAAGAAGATTACTTTACAAGTTTTCAAGTTTATTTTTAATCAACTTCTTTTAGTTTATAATTGAATGACATGTTAAGAAAGGAAAAGTGTTTTTGAAGTAGAAAGGATATTTTCCTCAATAATAGAGTTCAAGTGTTTTATCAAAATTATTTTCTATCTAAGATAATATAGGGTTATGTTTATATCCCTATTATTACATTGATTTGATTATGTTGTGATGGAATTATTTTTATGAATTCCTTTATCTTATATGAATTATTTTATGATTTCATGATGTTTAAGAATCCCATTTTTATTACATGGGTTATGCTATGATGTATGGTTTATGATTTTGTGGCACATATAAGAATGGTATCATTATGAGATGGGTGGGAACTATATCTCCCCCCAATGCATTGGGTAAAGATTTTATATCTCATGAGATAGACATGGCTGGAACGGTAGGTTATACCGGTTCAGTGAAACAGGACTGAAATGAGGAGTGAAATCGGTTCAGAAAGGGACTTTGTCCACTAAGATAGTCTTGGCAATGAGTCTTGAATAATAAGAAATTATTCTCTATGATTATGTGTGTATGCCAAAAAGTTTCATGTTTTATGTTATGATTATTGGGATTACATTTCACTACTATGATTTATCCCATGTTATGAAATTATGATCTCTTTTGCAGGTTAAGATTTCCAAAAGATATGCTCTTATGAATATGACGTGGTTGATATTTATTTTGTTTACCCTTACTGAGCATTTGAGCTCACCCTTTTATGTTTTATTTTCCCCAGAACATAAAGAAAGGATTTAGGTTTAAAAAAAAGAAGATCTTTATGGGATATGTTGAAGAACTTTCACCACGATTAGAAGATTATATTCCGAGTTTCCAAAGACACTAAACTATTACGGTCCTTGTGTGTGTGTTTTTGTTATGTACTAAGTATTCCGCAAAAGTAATGTAATGTCTATGTACGTCATGCTCCAGGTCTCTATAGTTAGTATCATAAGAAAGGTATAGTCAACCTTTGGAAACTAGGATGCGAAAGCCTTAGAAAGAACCCCAAGGATAATTCTAAGCATAGAACACAATCTTAGTGTTTAAGAAATGTCCACGAATAACCTAGGATAAGACCTTAAGTGTGAAATTGTATTCTTGATTATGTGGTTTTTCTATTATAATTTTTGTTTCTCACACTATTCTTCTTTGTTTTAGTCAATGGCTGGAACCTGAAGGAACCGTGTTAATATGGAATGCGACAGGCAATGCAATGATTGTCCCCCTGAGCAACCAAACGTTATGGGAGCTGGAATGAAAAATCTTGTAGCCATGCTCACTCAACTTTCTCAAGCTATGAATCATACAGGACTTCCAAACGAGAAAAGGAAGGAGCAACATTCTGTTGAATCCTTCATGAGACAGCATCCACCTTCATTCAGCGGGTCTACTGATCCATTAGTTGCTGAACAATGGATTAGTACTACTGAAAAGATATTTTCAGTTCTTCAATGTTCTGAGCATGATAAAGTCATCTTAGCAGTGTATCGTTTGGAAGGTGATGCTGATCAATGGTGTAATCTTATTAAAAATACGAGCCAAAGGGATGAAATTGAGTCCATGGAATGGGACGAGTTCAAGAACTTATTTTTCAATAAGTACTTCCCTTGTATTCTCCGAACAAAGATGGAGAAATAGTTTCTTGAACTGAAGCAAAATGATGACGAATCTGTTGGTAATTATGAAGCAAATTTTACAAGACTTTCAAGGTACGCCTCTGGAATTATTATCCAACCTGAGAGTATGATCTATCAATTCTTTAGTGGCTTAAAACCAAGTCTTCGAAGGGCCTTAGCCATATGGGACTTCAATAGCTACGAGGAAATCGTTCGATGTGTTCTCAAAGTTGAGATGGAGATTGGAGTAACCCATCAGTCATATGGGTTTGATAAGAAGAGGAAAATGGAATTCAAAGGAAAATCTAAAGAGCACATTGAAAAGAAGATGAGCTTTCCCTTATGCTCAATGTGTGGAAATAAACATGGAGGGAGTTGTCTTAAAGGGACAAGTAAATGTTTCAAATGTGGGAAGGAAGGTCATCGGGCATTTGAATGCCGCGATGATGGGAAGAAGATGTCTAGTGATGCAAACAAAGGAAATGAAACACAGAATGAACCTACTACACTTCAATGTTTCAAGTGCAAGGAGATGGGACATTATGCCAATAAATGACCTAATCCAAGGGTTGATGATGATGGTCGACGTCAACAAAATCTTAAGGCTAAAGACAAAGGAAAGTCACATGCAATTTCTATCAGCGATGTGGAGTACGATAACGATGTGGTGAAAGGTACACATACCATCCAATCTAAAGTAGAAAATGTTTTATTTGATTATGGATCCACCCACTCTTTTATTTCTGAATAATTTTCTAAGGGTATCACCGTATTACCTCAACAATTAGATGTTGAGTTAGCTGTGACAACACCTAATGGCACAACAGTCACATCAAAAGTTTATAATTCTTCTCCGATTGGAGTTTGTGGGAAAGTTCTTCCTGCAAAACTTGTGATCCTTCCAATAGTGGAATTTGATGTGATTCTTGGCATGGATTGGCTTTCTCTACATGGAGCTCATATCAATTGCCAAAGAAGGGAAGTCACATTTCATATTCCAGATCAATCTATGATCGTCTATCGATGCTAGGATGAACATAACCTTCCAGTGGAAATTCCATCCATCTTATGGGTCTTGATTCCACTAAATGAAGGTTATTTATCTCAAATAGTTGGTGAGAAACTCATGATTAAGAATATGCCCATTGTACGGGAGTTTGATGATGTCTTTCTGGAGGAATTACCAGGTCTTCCACCAAATCATGAAGTTGAGTTCTCAATAGAACTCATACCGGGTGCTTTGCCTATTTCAAAGGCACCATACAGAATGGCCCCAATTGAGTTGTAGGAATTGAAGAAGCAACTCCAAGAGAATCTTGATAAGGGATTCATACACCCTAGTGCGTCACCTTGGGGAGCACCTATTCTATTTGTTAAGAAGAAAGATGGATCAATGAGGCTCTGTATTGATTATCGAGAACTTAACAAGATCACTATCAAGAACAAATATCCTCTCCCGCGCATTGATGACTTATTTGACCAACTACGCGGAGCTCAATACTTTTTCAAGATTGATCTTCATTCAGGGTATCATCAATTAAGGGTCAAAAGGGAGGATATACCAAAGACGGCTTTCCGTACAAGGTATGGACACTATGAATTTATAGTGATTCCATTTGGTCTTACTAATTCCCCTACTATCTTCATGGATCTGATGAATAGAGTCTTTAGCGACTATCTTGATCAATTTGTCGTAGTCTTTATAGACGATATTCTTGTCTATTCAAAGAGCAAGGAAGAACATGAAGATCACTTGAGAATTATATTGAAGACCCTGAGAAAGGAGAAGCTTTATGCCAAATTTAACAAGTGTGAATTTTGGCTTCAAAAAGTTTCATTTTTGGGTCACATAATCTCAAAAGTGGGGATATCTGTGGATCCAGCAAAAACAGAGGTTATCGAAAGATGGTCGAGACCAACAACAGTAACTGAGATCTGAAGTTTTCTTGGTTTGGCTGGATATTATCGACGTTTTGTGAATGATTTTTCACGATTATCTAATCCACTAACCAAGTTGACTCAGAAAGGAATTAAGTTTGTCTGGACGAAAGAATGTGAAGATAATTTCAAGGATTTGAAAAGAAGGTTATCCAGTGCACCTGTGCTCACACTGCCTTGTAGTGGATAAAGGTCTGTGATCTACAGTGATGCATCCAAGAAGGGATTGGGGTGTATTCTTATGCAAAATGATATGGTGATAGCTGATGCCTCACGATAGTTGAAAATCCATGAGCAAAATTACCCAACACATGATTTGGAGTTAGCTGCGGTAATCTTTGCATTAATGATTTGGAGGCATTATATTTATGGAGAAAGGTGTGACATTTATACTGATCATAAAAGTTTAAAGTATATTTTCACACAAAAGGAGATGAATATGCATCAAAGAAGATGGTTAGAGCTTATTAAGGATTATGACTGCTCAATCCATTACCATCCTGGGAAAGAAAACAAGGTGGCAGATGCATTAAGTCGACAAGACCATGCTAGTTTATCCATGATAAGGATCACAAAAGATCCAATATTTATGGATTTACAAAGGATGGATCTTGGAATTATAATGGAAGGGGAAAAATATTATCTTTCTCAAATGAATGTTCAACCATATATACATGTGAATATTAAAGATCCACAGAAAGAAGATGTAGAGTTACAAAAGAATATGAGAAATATTCCTGAATTCAACCTTGATTGTGATGGGATAATAAAGTTCAGGAATCGGGTTTGTGTTCCTCCCATCCCGGAATTAAAGAAGAAACTGCTGGATGAGGCTCATAGTTCGTCATTCTCTATTCATCCTGGAAGCACGAAGATGTATAGGGACCTGAAAGAGTACTTCTGGTGGGATGAGGTGAAAAGAGATGTTGCTGAATATATCTCTCTATGCTTGGTTTATCAGCAAGTTAAAGCTGAGAGACAGAAGTCTAAGGGGATGTTACAACCATTACCCATAACCGAATGGAAATGGGAAAACATCACTATGGACTTTGTCATGGGACTTCCTAAAACATCCAAAGGCAATAATGCTATCTGGGTCATAGTTGATCATCTTACAAAGTCTTCACACTTCATTGCTATTAGAGAGGATTTATCTCTGGATCAGCTTTCCAGGATATATGTAAAGGAAGTGTTAAGATTTCATGGAGTACCACTTTCTATTATATCTGATCAGGATCTGAGATTTACCTCGAAGTTCTGGCGAAGTCTTCAGCATACTCTGGATACAGAGTTGAGTTTCAGCACTGCTTATCATCCTCAGACAGACGGTCAGTCTGAGAGAACAATACAAACTCTAGAAGATATGTTGAGAGCTTTCTCTATGGATTTGAAAGGTGGTTGGGATCAACACCTACCTTTGGTGGAATTTTTTTATAATAATAGCTTTCACTCCAGTATTCAGATGGCTCCTTATGAAGCTCTCTATGGAAATAAATGCAGGACTCCAACTTGGTGGGATGAAGTTGGGGAAAGAAAGCTATTAGGACCTGATCTCGTTGATGAAATGGCAGAAAAGGCCAGTTCTATTCAACAACACATAAGAGCAGCTCAGAGTCGACAGAAAAGTTATGCCGACAACCGAAGAAAAGACCTAGAGTTTGAAGTGGGTGATAAAGTGTTCTTACGAATATCTCCCTGGAAGAGGGTCATGAGATTTGGAAAGAAGGGTAAGTTGAGCCCTAAATATATCGGTCCTTTCGAAATACTGGATCATGTTGGGAAGGTAGCTTACCGATTGACGCTTACACCGAATCTCTCTCAAATTAACGATGGGTTCCATGTATCTCTCCTGAGAAAGTACATACCTGATCCTTCACATGTACTTAGCTCAGATGTTGTACCGTTGGAGCAAGATCTTTCTTATGAAGAACAACTGATAGAGATTCTGGATCGTAGCGAAAAAGTCCTACGAAACAAGACCACTCGATTGGTGAAAGTTTTATGGAGTAACCACCAATTATAAGAAGCTACATGGGAGCTTGAGGATATGATGAGGGAGAGGTATCCTCATCTGTTTGTTACAAAGTGACGAATTTCGAGGGCGAAATTCATTTTAAGGGGGGTAGAATGTAACACACGAGACTTTTATGTGAAAAATTTTGTTTTTATGTTATATAAATCATCAAAGGAATCGTTTACTACACACAACACTAGCTTGTCTTTATTTACACGCAATCGCGACCTTCCTCGATAGCTTGCGTCGTACACAATACCGAGTTTCACTAAACAATGATATACTATTAAAATATTATTAAAACTAGCCGTTATGAATAGTAATAACCACTTTTTGAAATTTTATATTATTTATTTTTCAAAATGGACTTCATTTTTGGATTCAGAATGTCAAAATTAGCCTAGGGTGAAATTTTGGTATTTTTCTGAAAACTTTCAATTTTTGATGAATAGTGAAACCACTAAGTGGTAGTTAAAAAAACTGAATTTTTCATAAAACTTAATTTTACCGCTTTTGTGAGTGGAATTTCGAAAATCCGAGAGACAAAATTAATATCAAGGACTAAAATGTGGTTCAATGAGATGAAAATAATTTTCGGTGAATAGTAACTTTTTACTTTTATTTACCACGGTTAAAAGTAAATAGGGTAATTAAGGGTAAAAATGATATTATTATTACCCTAACACATGTACTAATTCTATTGGATAAGTGTAATTCGACCAAAAAGAAACATAGGAATAAAATATGACCATTTAAGCCCACTTGGATTAGATTAGGACATTTATTATTAATTTATTTAAAGAAGGGTTAAAATAGTTAAAATCAATGTTTAATAAGTAAATCATTTTTAATATAGGGTTATACATAAGATACATTAGACTATAAATATTCATTATAAATCTAACAATATTTCATACATAATGATTTTTTATTTGTAATTTTTAGACATTAAATAATTTAATTTATTTATGACACAACGATGATGCAGTAATTACCTTTTTAAGAAAATATTAACATAATTGATGTTATAAATGCCCAAATAAATGTAATTTGAGACTTTTTATGAATTAAACTAATTTTCTAGGTTAATATGACATTTTAGTATTGATTCAATTAACTTGGTTTGAAATAATCATTCTGTTATTATTTTCACAAAAATCAATTACTAAATAGTGTCAAAATTGACATAAAATAGGTTTTAAAACAAATATTATATTATTAATTGTTATTTTATTCCTAAAAATATAATGTTTGGCCAAATTACTTATATAAGGATATATATATTAATAATAAACAACTTGGGGTTCGTTTGGCTTGATATAGTAAGTTTGTTAACCTTATAGTATAAGAAAACAATAAGACACGGTAAAAGTTAAATTATTTAACTTAGAGTTAAATCTAATTGACAAGGTTAAAATAATAACCTAAACTTGTCTAAATCCTATTTTATGAGAGGATTTCGACCCATCCCCACTTCAGCTTAGAAATAAGACCCTTTGGAACCATTATAAACTGAATTTGACCTTAATATAAAATAATATTTTGAGATTTTCCTATGGTGCTCCTCTCCTCCCTTATAAAAGGGAACCTCCTCCCTCTCCTCCTCACACCAATTTGAGCATTCATGCTCGGGAAAAACCTATCAAAATCTCTTCTCCACTTCCCTAGTGTCATCCTAGAGGTCCTGGTCTTATTCAAAGACCATCCTTAGTTCTTTAAGTGGAGGTTGAGAAAAGGCGTGTCAAAAAGAGGTAATATCCATTACCGATCTTTTTCAATTTTTTCTTCTTCAACTTCTTCTTATTTATTTTTTTCATGATAAAGTAATAACATAAGTATTTCTTATATACTGATATGTTATTATAAATATGAAACAACTCTAATTAACCTTCTATCCATCCTACAGAAAAAGGAAATCACCGCGCGTGCGTACGTACCGAATACCGTCTCCACGCCGTGGTGTAATCTATTTTCTGTCACCACCTTACTTGGATGGGTATAATGGTGTAAATAATGACTATATATTACTATTATAATGTTCTGAAATAGTATAAATACACTCCAATACAATTCCATGATCATAGGAATGATATCATCACTCGTGCGTACGTACGGAATACCATCTCCACGATGTGATGCGACTCGTTCTACATGATCTTCATTTCATAATGATTATATAAATGAATTGAATGAATTAATATGATATATATTACACTAATACTATTCTGGAAATGAGGTATCTATAACCTAAAGAGATGAATAAGAATTTATTCGACAAAACACGCATAAGAACAAAAAGTTATAAACACCCGAATAACAAGTAGCAATGAAATATTTCTACTAAGAAGCTAAGAATATGACCATATATGATATCATAAAAATAATAATGATTCTGTAATAAGTCAATAAAATTATTTAAATCATTATACAGGAGGTTCAGACACGTACAAAGCATATCGGACCTAAGGTAAGGGAAATATCACAATCTCATTTTTATCCGAGATTATTTATTCTTTGGTATTTAATGGGGTGTATTTTATAATCCACATCCATGTTCCCTCAATATGTAATGTTATTTCCATCCACCTACAATTTCTTAAATCCAAATTTACCATTCGGTGATTTTTTAGTAAAAGATATGAAAGAAATCTTTTGTCATTTTTCGTACGAGGTACTTTTTTACTTTTCTGACAAAAGTATGAGAAGAATGTTTTTTTAACTTATACGGCATGAATGGATTTTTAAAAAATTATTTCCAAGAAGCTTACTTTACAAGTTTTCAAGTTTATTTTTAATCAACTTTATTTAGTTTAGAATTGAATGACATGTTAAGAAAGGAAAAGTGTTTTTGAAGTAGAAAGGATATTTTCCTCAAGAATAGAGTTCAAGTGTTTTATCAAAATTATTTTCCATCTAAGATAATATAGGGTTCTATTTATATCCCTATTATTACATTGATTTGATTATGTTGTGATGTAATTATTTTTATGAATTCCTTTATCTTATATGAATTGTTTTATGATTTCATGATGTTTAGGAATCCCATTTTTATTACATGGGTTATGCTATGATGTATGGTTTATGATTTTGTGGAACACATAAGAATGGTATCATTATGAGATGGGTGGGACCTATATCTCCCTCCAATGCATTGGGTAAAGATTTTATATCTCATGAGATAGACATGGCTGGAACGGTAGGTTTTATGGTTCAGTGAAACAGGACTGAAACGAGGAGTGAACTCGGCTCAGAAAGGGACTTTGTCCACTAAGATAGTCTTGGCATGAGTCTTGAATAATAATAAATGATTCTCTATGATTATGTGTGTATTCCAAAAAGTTTCATGTTTTAATTTATGATTATTGGGATTATATTTCACTACTATGATTTATCCCATGTTATGAAATTATGATCTCTTTTGCAGGTTAAGATGTCCAAAAGATGTGATCTTATGAATATGACGCGATTGATATTTCTTTTGTTTAACCTTACTGAGCATTTGAGATCACCCTTTTATGATTTCTTTTCCCCAGGACATAAATAAACGATTTAGGTTTAAAAAAAATAAGATCTTTATGGGAGATGTTGAATATCTTTCACCATGATTAGAAGATTATATTCCGAGTTTCCAAAGACACTAAACTTTTACGGTCCTTGTGTGTGTGTTTTTGTTATGTACTAAGTATTCCGCAAAAGTAATGTAATGTCTATGTACGTCATGCTCCGGGTCTCTACAGTTCTCTCCCATCAGTTGGGGTTCTGAGCTCCAAAAAATCCCTAAAAACCCTGAACACCTCTATGACCTGACTAGGCATCTATAAAATCTTGAAACAAAGTATTAGACTGAAAACTAAAGGATATATACCTCCTAGAAAAATTCGGTTCTTAGAGATATCACCTGGGAATCATTCAATAAAATCATAATGTAGTGATTTTATCACGATATATTATGAGGGGAAAATACCTGGGTGTTTTTGAAATTATAGCATAGAAAGCATACTATTCTAGTGTATTCAACCAATTTTTCTGAGTTGGCTCAATTAGAACTAGATCATATCCTCAACTATTATATAGAGGATCGGAGGTTTGAATTGTGGTTGTGGGATGATATTCAATCTATGTTGATTCTCATTAACCTTATTCCCTTTGAGGAGGTTATCAATAATATTTCACTAGAAGAGGCTAGCATAGGTGAAAAAAATTGTTTTGGATGGGGCTTTAGTTGGTACTGTCATTTTCCTATGTGTATCTTTCAGGTAGAAAGTAAAGCACAATGGTAGAAAGTTTTCATTTGGAATAGTTTTGGGGGATTCATTATGACTAAAGGAGGTTGTTTTATATCAGTTTTGAAGGCATGTTTATGATAATAATTATTTAGTGAAGGCTCCCAATGGTTTTCATCTTATTGGAAAACATATCAATCCAAAGCATTTTTGTGAAAGGTTCCCCCAAGGCTATAAGTATGGATCCTCTCTTACGAAGTGTTTACTAGTTCAAACTAAAGCTTTAAAGGGTGGTGGGTATTATCCTTGGTCTAAGTGGTACATTCATGTGGATAAGAAATCTTAGGAAGGAGCTGAGAATAGATGTCTTTATGCTATGGAGTATGTGCCAAAGTAATAAGATGCAGGGCCAACTATAGTTAGAGGTGTTGAGTTTATTTTTTCTTCAATGGTAATATTTTTTTTAGATAACAGTGATACTCATTATTTTATATCATCAAATTTAGTATACATTTTTTGATTCAGATCAGAGATTATGACATTATTGATGGATCTTTACACACCTTTGTTAAAGAGGTCAAAACAAAGTTTCTAGTGTCGACCAAGTCGAGTGATGATATAAAACCATAGGTGGAGTAAAGATTTACGGTTCGTGATATTAATATCATAAACCTAATTAATATAATGTATTGGATGATCATTGTTAAGGAATTGATTGATTGTTTCACTGTTGAATTTAGTTTCAATCTCTATATGGAATCACACATTTGTTAGGGTGAGTGCAATTCCAGGTCTTGGAGTGCGGGGCATGTTGCTCCTTACACTGGGGTGATATGTTATCTGTTGACAAAAAATTTCATAGAATCTTTTGATCCTTGATTGATTAGTCTACTTCCTAGAGTGGTTTGTAATGTAATATCCTATTGATTTCTGTGAATTAATTTGGAATATTTCTAGGAATATTTATAGATCTAGGGGCCAAGACAAGGTGAGATTCTGAAGATTGGTGTGATCGATATTAAGTTTTTAAATATATTAACTATATTAAATATTATGCATTTGAATTTTTCTTGAAAAAGTAGAATAAATATTAAATTTATGTCTATATCATAAATTTGAGGGCACTGTTGTGTTCAGAGTGTTTGTTTTACACTAGGCACAAAAAACCTTTATTGGAACAGGTTGATTGTGAAAAACTCCTTAGGAGTGTAAATGAATAAAATGAATATAATTTATTAATTTATTTTTAAATTATGTAGTGAACTAATTATATTATTTAATTAAATTCTCATGGAATATATATAGGGTTATATTCATAACCCTATAAATCATTGAGAGCCATTGGAGAGTGATGGAGGAACTCTATTGGAGGACGATAATTGGATCTAAGTTCCACGATCAGTGTGTGAAGGAATCAAAGGATTGCGATAATGGAGATAATGTAACTTCTTTGTTCATAAGTTATTGATCCAAATTGATTTAGTATGTTTGATTTGTTTATTTATCCCCATTTCTTATCCCATGATGAACGTGAATCAATAATCTAACAGATTGATTCATGGATCTGTCATTTTACAAGAACAACATTATTATTTTTTGATTTGGGGATAAAAATTTATTCATTTTTTCATTGATATCTATACCACATAATTTGTCTTTCCTAAAACAATGGTTTGATGCTGAAACAAACAAATTATGAGGTTCATTCATCGCTCTTTTGTTTTATGTTTTTTCCTCCCTATGGTACATGCGTTCATCCTTAGAAATTTCATTAGCCTATGATTCGATGAATACCTTGTGAAAGATAATTGAACAATCAATAATTTCCACAATCATATAATTTTTGTGAGAAGGGGAAGGATATTTAATGACAGCATTGTGGTGTATGACTATGGCAGTGGATCGATGAAAATATCTGGACCCATTCTTCATGATTTTTTCATGCAGCTCTGTGAGGCATGACATTGGGTTTTCCAGAGACCTGGATATGGACATGTTCCATAAGGTATTATAAATTAGGTCCAATAAAACTCATATATGTGATGTATGGTGTGATTCATAGTGTAATCGGTAGTTATGGGGTCATGGATGATGATGTATGAAGCCTTCCATGGGTTCTGTGAAAAACCAGAGTACACGATGTATAGTCCTATGAACACATGTCACTTTTTGCTGTTATTTAGACACCAGGGTTTAAGTATGGAGATAAGTATCACAGTATATGTATCAAATTTTACACACCATGTTCCCATTATCCAATGACTTGGCATGTACCGGGAGTACACGCCTTAGAATCCACGCCACATTACACATAGTATTCTCCTAGTCACACACCATGTAACATGCGTTGGAAAGATCTATGTGTATAGAGAGTAAATTATCAAGAGATAGTATGGTCATACATTCCGTGTATGGAGAAGGACATTCCATGTACTTGGTAAAATACAATAGAATGGAAAATATAGCTCGTCAAGTTTCAGGGTGACTCCTACACATCATGTACTATTAGGACACACAGTTTATTGGGGGAAAAGAAAATTCCATGTGAGTGAGAGACATGTTCAGTTCTAGGCATAGTGAGAAATTCCATGTACCCCTGGGGACATGTCATGTACTCATTTGAGTATAGATTGCATTCTTCATTATTCTTTTCTTGACTTCATTGAGAACTTGATTAATCTTCCATGGACCACTATCAATTGAGTGTATTCCATTTGTATATTTCTATGAGGGTTATGTGTGGCATCAAATTACTATCATAGAGTGTGATACCACTACATATTCTAATTATTAGTGATATTTGGGTGAGTTACCTTATTTTCCAGTGAGTTGACTCTTACCACTTTGACTTCTAAGTCAACAATTTAGATAATGTATCCCTTCGAGACGCATGGATCAATCCTCATTTCCCTTCATATTACCATAGATGTGGTTTTTAGAATTTTAATGACCAAAATTACTCAGGGGATGATCCCCTTTCCAGGAGTATGTTTCCAATAGGGTTTGGTGTCTTCCTAGTGAGCCCTGGGAATTGACCACCTATCTGTTTATCAAGATCTATTCATTCTGATGAGGTGTAGCCTGATCAAGTGTATATCTACGATAAACCCTCCCATATTTACACTATGTATAGACCAAAAGTGAGTGACCTTAAGAATGAGTTTTATCAGAGGAAATATATTTTTTGGAGTGTATTCACCCTTACAACAATTGTGTGGAACATTCCTGATGGAATCCTTGGATGGATTGACATTTGTGATCTTACCTTGAAACTTTTTGTCTACTATGAGTATATATGTATGTTTTTATAAATATATCACATTATGATTGATATATCTTGTGATGAGATGACTAATCTTGATGCTTTTTGCTTGTTTATTTTTGGTTTTCCTACTGGGTATTGTTATAATCACCCATGAATGGGCTCTTCCAGCACATGTATTATCTTATACATGCGATAAACCCTTTTGTAGTGTTATTAGTGGAGTAGGAGTTGTTGGAATTATTTTGTCAAGATAGACCCATGTATATATTGGTGTTTCATTTCATTTAAGTCAACTTATTCTATGTTGGTCGAACTATACTTTCATGTTTTGTTTGGGCTTATATCTGCCCCCTTTTATTCATTATAGTACTTTTTATAGTAATCTGGTTATTTGATTATAGACATATGAATGCAGTTTTTTCTATTGTTTTAAATTTAAAAATTTTATTTAATTGGATGTGTGTGTGTGTATATAGGTACTTAAGGGTAATTCCTCTCATGTGTGTGATATGCCTTTTTGGCTCTAGTCTCCAGCCCCTGGCCTATTTGAAGCGAATTTGAGGTAGTTATGTCTTAGGCCCAATCAGGTTATTTAATGATAGAATGGTATCATAGTAATACCCCAAATGAAGTGTTATGACACTACCTCATTTTAGGATAATTGTTTGGAGTTTCTTTTGTCTAATTATGATGATTGGTTTGGGAACCAGGGAAACAGTTTTAAAGTGTTAGGATGTTGCCTCTCAGGCTAGGGTGTCTGATGCTGGTGTGGTGACCAACATATCCATTAACCATGACCATGATAACATGATTTATGAATCAATATATGTAGATAATCCTTATGGGGGAAACTTTGTTATTGAATCATATAATAATGAGTTGTGGATTCTATGTCATACTGAAGTCAGCTCCCCAAAAATACCGATTGACCATGGAACATCGAGATTATCGTAAATATGACACTATAGTGACAACCAGATATGATTATGATACATTTTTAGGATGATGAAAATATGAGTGATAAGGTTTTAGTTTGGAGACCCACTCATGAAGAGATTTTCTCAAGGTGGTCACAGAGTAGTGCTACCATATGTTGAGATGGGTATGAATCCTTTTGTAGATTAGGAAGATGATCATCATCATGTTTAACAATATATATATCTCATGCAGTATATGATGATTTAAATAATGGTCTTTTATTTTACAGGGGTTCCAATGATGGGTATTTATGAGTTTCTATGATGATAAAGACACTCAAAAAGTATAGGTTTTACTCTAGGGAGTGGTCTATATTTTCTGCATGAACAGATCTTGATAGATAAGATGTTTACTCTTACGACTTTTTTCCACCATGGAATAATATTTGGCTTTGGTGGTATGAGAATATGAAACACCCATACTATGTTTTCATCATGATTTTCAGTGTTATATATCACCTAGGTTTCATGGTGAGACATTCCCCCTTCTTGGGTGGTCGAATATTGGCATGACCATGTGGTTTGAATGTATCACATGGCTGAGACCCCTCTTTGATGGAGGTCCTTGTGGATAGAATTTTGTAGGGTGATACAAATAATCCATAAATACCTCATATGGTGATGTTTGGAATGACATTAGAAATGAAATCAAGTGGGACAATTCATCCAACAAGATGCATTCTTGAGATGCATTCCAAAATAGTGTTGGGGAGACAACACCATCTTTAGAGAAGAGTGTTGAGGTGCAGTGAAAAAGTATCTATGACATGTATTTTTTTGTTTGCTAAATGTTTTAAGGTATGAAAGCAAGCCCTAGTGGTATTAAATATGTGTGATGGGGAAATAATGATTTCCAAGTGGTGGGAGCTCGTAGAGGCATGAGTGTGGTTTGAGGTATGACACGTGTCTTCACTTTTTCTGTTGTTGTTTTTACATAGTGTTACCCTCAGTGTATCTATTGTATGAGATATAGTGATTACAATAGAGACCATTTTTACAAACTATTGTGTTTTTGGACCATTTAGAGAGGATTGGTGATTTAATTCTTCTACCAATAGTGTGACTTTACTCTGGGAGGAGTGAGAGAGATATCCTATCATGGAAATATTTCCATAGTGGAAGTGGGTCCATAAGATATTTTCCTCAATATGGATTGGTTTTCTACTATTCATGCTAAAATTATTAATACTAAGGGTTTTAACAGTGATTCTAGTTTGAAGGGATTATGTTTTTATCCTTTCATAAAGATTGATCCTAATCAGGTCAGGATGATCTCATTCGCAGAAGTTTCATCCATTTTCCTATTGATTGGATATTATTACCCTTGGAGTAGGATAAGCTATTATTTATCAATTCTTGTGATGTTAGGGGTATGAGGAAATCCTTCTTGATGATGTTATAGGTTTAACTCTCCATTGAGAGTTTATTTTCTACATGGGGATGCACTAGTGAAGAACTGATATCAATGGAAGTATATTAGATGACTCTGGGTATCTGTAAGAGATGAAGGAGAATTTAGGAGTTCACTTATAAAGGGTCTTCATAAGTCCCAATGTGTTTTTATTTGATAGCACTATAATGTTATCTTAAGAATAAGATGAGTGCTTTAGGGTGGATGTGGATTGGTTTCAAGTGTACCAGGTGAAATGATGGATAATATCCAATCTTGAGAATTGATTACCAATTCATAGAGTGGATGGAGGCAAGGTGGATCTCTGAGATGGCCTTAAGAAGGGTTATCACTGGTTCTGGATGGGGATATGGATATAATTGAAATATATTTCTAAATATGTTGAAGATGTTTTAATTTATTTGTGATACAATTTGGTGTGTTGTGTGCCACAATGAGATTGAGATACTTATGGACTGGATCCATAACCCTTCCTTGAGCAGTTCGTGGTAGTCTTCATCAATGGATTCCATTGATCATCCATACTAGTTTTGGAGCATATGAGACATCAGATGATATTTTTAGAAATGATTTCGGAGTTCCATCCACATGGAATCTCTCAGGGAGCTAGTTATAGATTAAATTTCAAAATTCTTGTCATGTCTTTTAAGACATGGTACTGATAGAGGACCCTATAGATTCTGATGCGGTGTGAGATCAAGGGCCACCCAGGGTATATCCATTGAATTAGATTCTCTAAATTAGAGTTTATATCCACTGTTTTAGAGTTAGGTGATGGAACATTTTCCCTATTTTCTATTTTCTATTTTTTGGTGCAAATGGCGCAGTTTACCTCCAGTTGATGGTTGATACCACTTTTCTTATTCCAAGAGTTAGGGTGGCGTGGCTTGAGAATATCAACTAGGCAATCAAGATAGATTAATTATCCACTGGATACATTCATAATGGTAATTAATTTAAATAGGTACTCACATTATACATTTTCTAGGAATGGATATTGATTCTAGTAACGATGCGATAATAGGTTCTAAGGAGGTTGTTTTCCCTTAACTGTATATCTATCAGAGGTGATGATTTATTGGGATCTCTTGGAATCCATTGGGCATCCAAGGGAGTTTTGGTGAGTTTCTATGTTAGACTCTAGTTGTTTCATATGTTTTCAGTTGATGACCTGTAGAGATTTGGGGAGAGTTGGGACACTTGTGAAAATAGGAGGTAGTATGACATCATGTGAATTAACTCTAAGATCACCATTGAATGTGATTATTACATCATGACATGATTAGGTAAAGGATGATAAAATCCATTGGGTGCTCAAATATAGTTGGGTAAATATTTTTACCCCCAAATCTGAGTAGGTATAGTGGACCATTCAGGTTTTGGTGAACATGCTTCAGGTTTGAATGTCGGTTTCGATCCATATTTGGGAGGATTTTATAAAATTGGAGGGGTTTCTATATCATGATTATTTACACACCACTACCAAAGTAGAACCAGTTTTAGACCATGTATGAGTGATCTTACTGAAAATAGTAATACTGGTCAGAGCCGGTGGGTAATAGTGCTTGGGTTCTAGTTTTGGTGCTACTACTGGTTATAAAAATTTGTATTTAATCCAAGATAGGATGATCAATATCTTGTAAATGTCAGGATTCCTTAGTGAACTGATGATAGTTGCCATTGGAATTGAGAGTTACTGTTTTATATTCAAAGTGGTAGGCTATCTCTATGAATCTTAGGACCTTTAATTTCATACTATTATGGAAGGTTAGCAAAGTAGTGTGCTGGTTAACCCTGAGGCTATAGTGGTTTTGGGTTTTCTTGGTGTTCTCTACATGTCACAGCTGAGGGGGTATGTTTACCGACTTGGGTGAGCAAGACTGTGGTGGTGGAGTTTCCATTTAAAATATTTAGTGATATTTCGGACCAATAGGGGAGAAAACCTTTGTGGAATTTTTTTTTTCATGGGTGCATGCTTGTTGATATAACAAGGAACTATTGGGAGATGTTATGGGAGTTGGAGACAATTTTGAGAGTTTTGTATCCCCACCTTTGGCGTAGTTTGATATTTTGGGGGACAAAAATACTTAAAGGAGGGAATAATTTAAATATACCATTTTTTGTTTTATAATACTTTGAAATATTTTTGGGAATATTTCTAGGAAATACGATATGATATTTTGTGGCCCAGTGTGCCCATAAATGATTTATAAAATATATTAACTATATTAAATATCACATGCATGCATCTTTCCTGAAAAATATTAAATAAATCTTAAATGGAGGTATGTATCAGAAATTTGATGGAACTAATGTGTTTAGAGAGTGTGTTTTAACCTAGGCATGATATAACCATTATCATCACGGGTTGTTTGTGAAAAAGTCATTGTGAGCATAAAATGAATAAATGAAATGAAATGTAATTAATTTGAAATGATGTAGAAACCTAATTATATTGATTAAATACACACTTATAGAAAATCTATAGGGTTAGACACATAACCCTGTGAATTGTTGAGATACATTGGAAACTTTGGTGGAACTCTATTCAAATATGACAACATGTGTGATAAAATCATTGGATCTCACCAAAAACAATTACATAGATTCGTTCTTCCTTAAAGACCAATCTAAATTGAGGTAGGAAGTTTTCGTTGTGGATTTATCCCCATTTTTTATCCCCTTAGTTGATTTAATCAATTGACTAACGAATTGATTCATTGATGGGGTTTTTTGCATGAACATGTTTATTAATGGGATTTGGGTATAATGTATTTATTTTCATTGGTTTCTATACCACATTGTTCATGTTCCCTACGAAATTTACTAAGGCTGAAACAAACAATTCCCAAGGATCATTCCTAATAATTTTTATGGTTTTATATCCATGTTCTACATGAATTAACCATTCTCAGTTTCCTTAGACTACGATTCAAGGAATACCAGATGAAAAATGGGGGCACATTAGATATTTAGAAAAAAAGATTGTCTCCATGTGTCATGGATGGAGATTCAATGATGTGATTATAGGATATGACTGTAATAGAAAATCCATAGTAATATTGTGATCTATTCTTCTTGTCTGGGGTATGCAGCTCCATGAGAAGCGTCGATGGGTGTTCTTGAGCACCGTATATGGTCGGATTAAAGCGGTCGACAACAAGGAGGTCTATCCAATATCACATGTATGACCTACAGTGTGATTTTAGATAAATTCATTTGTTTCAAGGTCACATATTAAGACACATGAATCTTTCCATGAGATTTGTGAAAAACCAAACTACATGCTGTGTAGTTCTATGAACACACACCATGAGGCCCTTTTGTGTGGAGCTAGGGTTTTAGCATAGAGATAAGTATAATGCACTATGAGGCATGGGTCACATTCCTTGTGACCCTCATCAAATGGATCTGAATGTACAAGGAGTACACTCCTTAGAGTTCATGTTGTGTGACACACCATGTGCGCCTAATCACATGTTGTTTAACTCATGGTAGATGGATAAGCATGTAGAGGGGGTACACTCCCAGGATATCATGTGGTCCTACAAGCCTTTTATGGTGATCCACACGTCATATACTGGGAAAATTACATAGGAATGGACAAGACGATACAACAAGTGTTAAGACAAATCCTACATACCATATTCCATTAAGACATATATTATATTGTGGGAAAGTACATTTCATGTGAGTGAGAGACACGAGCGGTATAAGGCCTAGTGAGATATGTCATGGACCTTTGGGGACACACCATGTACTACTTTTTGGATATATTGGATTCCTCATTCTTCATAGCTCAGCTTCTTTGAGAACATGTGTGAGCTTCCCAAGACTATTATCGTTTGAGTGTGTTCCATTGGTCTATTCATATGAGGGTTTGGTGTGGCATCACATTCCCATCATATAGGTTGATCCCACTATAGAGTCATATGATTATAATAATGTGGGTGAGTTACCTTATTATGGAGTTAATTGACTCAGATTTCATCAAATACAGACTAAGTGGACTGGAGAATGTATCACTCTAAGAGGCCCATATTGATCCTCATTTCAATTACTATTACCTTAGATGTTTTTTTTGGAATTAGTGTGACCAATATTTATATGGGAACTGATCCCCTATATATGGGATTTTTCTATTAGGGTCTAGTGTCCCCTTCGTCAACTTTGGGAATTGACCCCTTTCTGTGTATCGAGATCTCATCTTCTGATAAGGTGTAGTATAATTGAGTGTGTATCTATAATGAAACCTATAGGTTTTTCAACTATGTCTAGAATTAACAAGCTTGACCTCTAGTATGAGTATAATTATTTTTGTTATAACTCACAAAGTGTGTTCTCCCAGAAGAGTGTTATGTTGACCTTTAGAGTAAGAATCCAAGGATGGAATTACAGTTGTGATCTTACCACAGGACTATGTTTTTACTATGAGTATATCGGGACGTTTTTCTATATTCCTCATATTATGGTTGTCGTATCTTGTGATGATTTAAATACTCTCCATGCTTTGTGTTTGGGTATTATGAGGTTTCCTACATTGTATTTTTATACTCACCCCTATAGGGGATCTTCCCACACATGTCATGTATTTTGTAAATGATAGAAATAATTATGGAGTCCTAGGTGTACTAGGAGTAGATGGAGACACATTGGTCTTAAATTATTGAAGTGTATACCAGCGTTGTATTTGATTTTAGTCCGCTCCGTCTGAACATATAGGACATTACTTTCCAGTTTTGGTTGGGCCTATATTTTCCCCTTTTTATTCTTTCCAATTCTTTTTGTTATACTTTGTTTGTGTTATTATAGATTTATACATTCATTTTTCAGTTGATTTAAATTTTAGCATTGTATAGTCTTGGATATGTGTGAGTACATACATGATCTTAAGGATAATACCTCTCACGTGTGTGATATGGCTACTTAGTGCTAGTCGCTAGCCCCTAGCCTGTTGGAGGTGGGTGTGGGGTATTTGTGACTTAGGCCCCATTGGGTTGGTTCATGAAATGTGCATACCAATGGGTGCTTCAAGAGGATATTTATTATTTACCACCATATTTGGAGGTAAATTTTACCATAGTACTTATATCTAGTCTAATTCCCATATGAATACCATCTTATCACATGACACTATATGAGATGGTAAAAAAGAAGGTAAAGAATTGTAATCTCATGGATAAGGTATTTATTCATCATAATGTGTCACATGGGATTCAACATCCCACATTTCCATGAATTAAGACGGATGCCTTAAAAATTTTATCATTTATCAAAAGTAAAATCAGGTGGCCATCAAGAAAAAAATATCCCTCTACCAGGTTTGACGAGATATTTGATCAACTTAGAAGGTCTTGTTTTTTTATAATTATTCATATTTTGTAATAGTACTGCCATTTGAGAGTATAACAAGAGGATATATATAAGATATATTATAGGTTCAGTTATATGAATTTTGTTTTTGTGATTATTCCATTCAATATCACTAATGATATTATAGTACTTATGGTACTGATGAACCAGATCTTTCATTGGGTCTGGGAATATTTTTCTATTTAATTTTTAGATGATTGTTTTGTTTACACAAAGTTAGAGGAGGTTCACATGGAAATTTTATATAGCATTCATAGAACATTTCAGGAACATTATATGTATGGTATGATTTCTAAATGTGAGTTTAGGATTCAATAAGTATTGTTTCTAGGGAATTTAATATCTAATAGGGGCGTCTCTATTGATCTTGAAAAGGAATAGGCACTTATGTACAGGGTTTGATGGGTAGTGGACGCCAATGTTGTTTGTCATTACATTGAGGTACTACCATGATTTATTAGGATTTGAGACATTGGTACTTGTGGATGGGTATGAGATGGTCGATTATAGACTTTGTATCATGATTCCTTACTTCTCATATAGTTAATAAAAATCACTATAGTCCTACTAGTTTTTTTCAACCCTTATACATTCCAGTATAGAAATGGGATTTGATTTCAATATATTTGATCATAGGATTACCATGGAATCCCCATGAGAATAATTTGAATTTTTTTATCATAGATCGACTCATGAATTTGGTAATTTTACCCCTTATCCATGAGGAAATTAATGTTGAGAATCCTAGGTACTTATTTTTCAAATATATTATGAGACATCATTGGGTTCCTTCTAATGTTTTTTTAGATAGTGAACTGATGATCACATCAAGGTTTTGAAATGGTTTTCATGAGGTTATGGGTTCCTAGTTGAAATTGGTCATGAAATATCATTCGTATATATATGGAAAAGAGAGCGAGTGCTCAATGTTATTTAGGATGTGCTTCGGGCTTGTGTTCTTTGTTATGGTGGTTCATAAGAAAATCATTTTACATTGGTAGATTATTTAAAAAAAATATATAACAACCATGTTCTTTATTACACTTTAATTTGATATTTATTACGTAAAAGTATACATACTACACCCCAAAATATAGAGAATTCCTATGTATTTTGAAATTAGGTACATAGATGAACATATTGTACATGGGACACAACAACATTATTGAAAAAAACCTTAGTATGCATGTAAAACTCAATAGATTTTCAAACATCGCCAGATAACCAGGGGAAAAACATAAGAAAAGAGTTGGATATAAATCCTAGTATAGGAGAAAACCTGGAATAAATTGATACATGCTAGACAATAAGCATATCAATGGGGTATAAAAATAGCAGGAATCCTAAACATGAATAATGAGACATGAGATATCGTGATGATCATAACATAGGAAATATTGAAACAACATAAAATACTGCATCATAAATATAGGTCAAAGATAAGAAGAAAATACATCATGTTGGAAAATGTTACATAAAGGAATCATGATCACTCCTAGTCCCAACATGACATCCCATGAGACTAAACATTACCCAATGCATTTGAGAAATATATAATTTTAGGCACACCCACCACTTTCATTTCATTCTAATTGTTAAATGTTCCACATTTATCATACAACATGGATTAATTCATCAAAATATTTTATTATATGATCAAGGAGTGGGTAATACATACATGTATGTACCAATTCAATGTGTTATAAGTGTATAAAGGTGAATACCCTTTATAGTAAATGGGAATGGTATTCACTACATAATTATTTTGGCATGGATATAAATTGAAAATTTATGGGGATATGTTATAACATACCCCATCACAATGAAATAAATATAAAATACATAAGGTAAAGATGATTGTTGGATAATGAGGATAATGGTAGAGATACCTTACATGAGTGTATGACTCCAAATTCTAGGTAGTGGATTATTGAGAAATGGGGTACCATGAGATGACTATAGAGAGTAGAGGGAATACTATTAACATGATCCATGGAGGTTTAGAGTCTAGAAATGGGATCTTGGGTAGGTTTATAGGAAAAGTTATGGATTTCATTATTATTTTTGTTTTGGAATCTACATAATAAATTAACCAAAAACACGGGCCATTCAATGAGTTTTTCCCATCGTTTCTGCCAAATGGTAGTAGTTATAATTATATTAGAAAGAAAAGGGAATAACTTAAAAAAATAATACCCTTTCATATGTGGAGGTGAGTGATACTCTTAAAGAAATTGTTCTAAAACCTAAAAATACAATAATGGTTTTGGAGGATAACTAATGGATTTTTAAAATTAATCAAATAAACATGTAATCATATTATATTAAATTCAAAACATATATTAGGTTTTGGGTACACTTTATATTATTTATTACATCACCTTTGTGGCATTATTATGTCATAATACCCAATGTATTTTTATATAGTATTTGTTTTTACAAGAAAATTCGGTTGTCTCTGAAAATTATGAAAAATTCACCATTGGATAAATTTTAAATTATGATTCTAAAAATAATATTAATTTTATATAAATAGTTTAATAAATATTTTAATTTTAACTTTTAACATATTTATCGACATTTATCGATAAATTCTAGGTTTTTTTAACCATCACTTATTTTGAACCCGTATAAAAAATACATTTAATTTCATAAAAATTGTATGATAATTTATATTTTAAAAAACTTTATAACAATAATATTTTATTAAAATATTTTTTATTTCAAAAATACATTTATTCATCAAAATAAATTACTTAACTGAATTTGAATATTACCTAATTTTTTTTTATTATATCAAAATTAAAATCTTTTATAAAGTAACCATAATATGATTAAAACATATTCATCATTATAGAAAAAATAATATACATACTCATAATTATAGGCACTTGATACATATCTCTTTAATACACCAGAAAATTCCCTAAGAGTAGGGTGCATAAAAGCGAGACATGCATGGCGTGGTTCAGCATACCGGGTTTGGGCCACTATCTCGATTAGTTTGACCTTCTCCTATAAACATTTTTTCTCACGATTAATTTTTTGGATCTCAAATTGGTCTTGGTCATATGAAGCTCTCAATGATTCCATCTCCCTCAGAATCTCTAGTAAATGGGATTTATAGGGTATGATCATACTGGTTGAGGTCATCATGTCCTTTTTCTGTGTCAATTGTATTTTTTAAAACCATATATTCATACTTATCATGTGATCACTGTTCAAATACTATATTAAAAATGGTAATGATACTTAATGGTATTTTAAATCTGATAGGAAATAATAAAACCAAATAAGTGCATGTGTTTTCTATAACTATATTAAATAATAAAAAGTTTAATTAAATAAAAAGGGGGATTTTATTTATAACAGTTTGAGTGGTTATAACAATTATCCCATATGAAATATCACCCTCAAAATTTTCATTTTCCATTCTAAAATAGATGATGGTAACATTGTTTCATCACTTCCTACAATTCCCACATTGCATTTTAAAGCTTGGTTTTTCTCCACCACACTTTAACTAAGTGTATCATCTTATTTTTCAGAACATTGTCTCTATGATCTAAGATCTTCAATTAATTCTTATCATATAAGAGATAATTATTCAATGATACCACCTATGTATTGTGTACATGTGTGTGTTCTTGTATTTACTTTTTCTAGAGGGGTACATGGAATAAATCATGTGCTTGAAATATGTTAGGTGGGAGTGAAAGTTAGTAGATCGCCGCTCTCATGCGATCAATGATATCAAAGGGGACGATGTATCTTAGCCTATGATTTCCATTCTTCCTAAATATCATCACATTATTCCATTTATATATTCATAGAAATATGATGTCTCCAACATCAAACTCTAGGTCTTATCGATGATTATCATCATATATATTCTATCAACTCTATGTAGTCTTGATGTGTTCCGAAGTGGGTTTAACCTTTTCCACCATTTCGTCGACCATTTCAGGACCTAGTAGTTTTTGTTCCACCACTTCATCCCAACATGGAGGTGTTATGCTCCTCTTCCCATAAAGGTATTCATAGGGGAACATTTGAACTCTTGAGAGGAAATAATTGTTATATGAGAAGTTGACCAGAGGTATATGTTGGTCCCATCATCCTTTGAAGTTCAGTGTATGAATTGTTTGCTCAGACTATCCATAAGTTTGAGGATGATAGGTTATAATGATGTTTATATCAGAGTTTAAAAGTAAGTTGGAGACTTTTTCAGAGCATGGAGGTGAATCTTGGATCTCAATCGAATGAATTAGATAGTGGTACTCCATGTATCCTTAACACCTCTCTAATGTATATCCGTGCAAGTGGATCCAATGATAAATTCTCTCTAATCGCAATGAACTGTACAGTCTTTGTAATATGATCCACCATAACCCAAATATCATTTTTTTCATTTTTATGCCTTTTGAAGTCTAGTGAAAAGGTTCATGTTTATGTTTTCCCATTTCCATATAAGTATGGGTAATGGTTTCAATCCCCTTAGATTTTTTCCTTTCCACCTTAACTTTCTGATATAAAATAAATCTTGATGTATATTTTTAAATATCCAGTGTATTTTCCAACCAATAGTGTCATTGGAGATCTCAATATATCATCTTGATTCTATAAATGATAGATAAGGTTGAACTATGTGTATCATCCAACAGCTTCTTTAAATCTAGATTTGATGGTACACATAGTCTTGACCAAATTCATACAAAACCTTCTTCATTAACATTGAACTCTGAGGATTTTCCTTTTCTTATAGTTTCCAATTTATTCTAAATTCTCATGCAATATCATTGAGAATACTTTAACCACTCTATAAGAGAAGGTTGAGCAATCATTTTTGAGATAAGTGTTGACGTTCCTTACTTTATGATTCCCATGACCATCATTTCCAAATATAAGATGATAAAATCCCTCCTAATTATCATAAATGATAGAATTTCTTGATCCTTTATACTTAGAGCATCCCCAACTTTAATCTCTTTATTAGGATGGAAGTGGATTGAGCATTCATAGTCTTTTATCATCTATAACCATCTTCTTTGGAGCATATTCATCTCTTTCTATATGAATATATATTTGATGTTTTTGTGATGTATATATATTTCAAACTTCTCCCCAAAGAGATAATGAAATAATATTTTCAATGATAATATCATTGTAGACAAATCCAGATCATGAATTGGGTTGTTATGTTTGTGAACCTTTAAATACCTTTAATCATAGTGTATGACTTTTTCATTTTTCATTAACACACAACCCAATCCCTGCTTCCAAGAATCACTGAACATAAGGAAAATCCTACACTTTGGGTAGTGTGAGAACATGTGTAGTGATAATCCACCCTTTCAACTCCATAAATCTCTCTTTACATTAATCAATCCATGTAAACATGACTCCCTTTTGAGTAAGCTTGGTGATAGGGAAAATTTATTTTAATATTTTTAATCAAATAATGAATATTTTTTATTTTTTTAAATGACAATAACTATGTATTTTTTCTAAATAATGGAAAATTTTAATTATGTAATGAAAATGGGCTAAAATATAAAAATTTCATAAATCTGGATTCTTGATAGAAGTTTATCATAAGGGTATTTTGGGAATAACAATTAAAATATTAATCCCATTTGAGTGATTATTTTTTGGATGATTATTGGATATATTTTATTTAATGTTTTCTTTAGGACCAAGTGTTGATTCGAAATTATTAAGGCTTGAAAAAATTATTGATGTTGGAAAATTCTCCGGGAAAACAATGTAGACCCAACATTTACAACAGATGCATAAGTCAAGATACACACCTCCAATTGAGATGATTCCACCTAGATATGAAATATTACTCAAAGGTTGTTTCAAATAATAAATTACAGAGTTTTTAAACAATGAAGGTATAGAGTGGACATTATTCATTGAAGAGAGATTCCTAGAAATCTCAGACAGAGAAAGTCAAAACAAATTAAAAATCCATAAATACTACCTCCATAAACCAATTATCCTAAAGGTTTGAAGGTAAACTAAAAAGATATTTATCAACAACATTTGGGAAGGATGAAATTTGTGTATCATCCCTTTAATGGGCCAAAAACATGTAAAATTTTTGAGAACAGGTTCTGGACTATAAAAGGAGGATAGATCCTGCTTCCCAAATGATTCCAATCCATCACATTCCATCTGGGTCACCAAGAAGAGGAGGCCAAGGGAAATTTAAGATTAATATTTTCATTTATTTTTAATTAGTTTTATTTTTACCATGTAACACATTAATATTATTTATAAAATCGATTCCATTTTATTCTTCCACCCCTCCTTCTCTTCTAAGCTTAATCTCACTCTCTCTCTTCCGTCATTCCAACATGATATCTATTCACTTCTAAATGGAAAGTGACTAACTTGAGAAGGACTTCGCCCAAAGGGTGGATTCAGGGTGTTCTTTGTTATTGCGCTTCAATTAAAAGAAATGTTTTTAATCTATTGGCAGTGGATGAAAGAGTATTTCATGGATGTGGTGGTCATCCACCATGAAATTATTTTTATTTACATTTATTTTCATTGTTTAGTTATTTTTTTATCCCTTGTCTCATATAAACCTTTAATACTATGGATATGGGGTTTCCTAAAGAGATGAAACGACATAAAATGGAGACATATCTATTATTAATAACCTTTTTGGTAGAGGTGTTATCCTATTTGGATATTTTAGTAGGTGTGGCTTTTTATGCTGAAGGAATGCTGATATCACATAGTCAATAAGTCAATGAAAAGTAATTCATTAATGATGTTTCACCAAATTAATTATAAAATTGAAATTAAAAAAAATAATGAATGAACCTGTGTTATCCAACCCTAGGACTAATACATTTCGTTCTAATAAGTACTTTGTTTGTATCAACATCCACATTTAATATTGTTCATTTATACATTTGATTTATATTTCATATTTTCCAAACACCCAAAAATTTAATTGTTTTGATAAATAAATAAAAAACAACAAAAAGAATTAGATTATGTGAATTATAATTAGTTATTGAATAGACTACAACGCTCCCCATGTGAGACGAATCTCATCATCCTCTTTTCTACATTAGGAATATAAATTTTCTTCTGCCACACCCTAAGACAAGCATGTTTCAAAACATTCACTGTTGGTGGGGAGCCAATCTATTATTCATTTACTTTTTTTATTTTCACATCTTAGATAGATTTAATTGTTTTTTATAAGAAAATAATTTATGATGTTTTCATATGAATTTTTTTTTCAATACATAGAACAAAAAATACTATCTGGTGTAAGATCCAATTGGTGAAGTCTCGTGGTCTATAGAAGATGGTGTTACATTATGGGTTAGAGAGATTCAGGGAGAACGAAACAAAATTTTTCAATATGAATTCAAGTACCTCATCCAGGGTTTCATGGAGACCCTCAAGAAACCAGTTATTGAAGGATTGGCCAGAGAGCCCACTAAATTGTGGGTGTACTTCCCCAAATTCTATCAAGAAGACCCAAAGAAAAAAGACGAGTACTCCTCAATTCTACCCAAAACATTTAAATAAGATACACCAAAATATTTCTAGGAGCATATATAAAAACAAAAACCCAATTATGATATTCAAAAGCATTATGAAAATATTCAAGGTCTCTAAAGCAAACTAGATTGGATAACTGAATACTTCTATGTATCATCAGAAGAACCTGAACCTGGGTATGAACCTGAACTAGAAGATGAGCCACTTGTATTACATAAATATGCCAAGGTGGATGAATTTCCTATTGATATACATGTGGGGGATCAAGAATAATTGGATGGATTATGGAATGACTATGAGAAACTACTTGATCTCCCAAAACACTGTAAAGAATAAGTTATAGCATCAGTGAAAGAAGATACCACCCCTATGGTAGAATTTGAAGTGGAAATAGAGGACCCAGACTACATTACTCAATTATCATAGAATATAATATAAGATGAAATTACCACTAAGGTATTAAATAAAACTAAACAAACTCATTGATTTGAGCCTTTTTTGACTCTATATCTTATAATTTTATAGAATCTGAATTATTCATCACTATTTGTTATTTTGATTATACAAAATCATAATATCTTTCTTATGCCTTAGGGGACAATGAAAAACATGGATGTTCACCTATTGAGGAACAAATGGTGCTCCTTTATTTTGATTAATATACATTTGAGGAGCCTCATCACAAAGAGATCCAAGTTGTTGATCCCTAAGAAATATAGAACGAGGCTTCCTTTATGAAAGGGGAGAAATTAATTTTTAAAAATTTAAATTTTATTCAAGTAAATATACCTGTATACTTCCCCTTTTATCATTCATCTCATGCAGACCATGTGAAGACTGCACCTAAAGAGGTTATAGAAGTGGAAACTATGAATAAGGATGATACCTACTTAATCCTACCCATTCCATTTAATCTATATCTAATTGTAAAGGAGGAGGATCTAGTATACTCTATTCATGGATTATTCCTCAAGAACAATGAAGTTGATATAGGGAGAATCCACATGTGGTGGTTCAAGTCAAAGAAGCTCCAACCACTATCATACTTTGAATAAGACAAGGAATTTCTCTTCAGAGGTAGTAAAAATGCAGGACCCACTTGGGGGATTATACCAAGATTTATCCTTTACATTATTTCTAGTACTTTTAATTTCAATCATATGAATTTAGATTTAATTTTCATTATCAGGATGTAGTTCAATATTCAAATCAATCCCTACCATCTTTTAGAGAATTTATGACATGATCCTTTTGCTTAATTGAGTTTTTTATAGGTTCATTGTGGTATGTGGTTGTACCAAACATTATATTAATAGTATTAAGCTTCATTTCAAATGGGAGTTCAGTTTTTTTGTTTATCTTTTAAACTCCCTACATTTTTTTACAAAAACCCATTTTGATTTTTAAGGATAAAATTTTATTCCCACACTTGAATTATTTTACTTGACTAATCAAGGATACACGAGTTTCTTAGGAATCTAGTGATGTCATGTTTTAGATTTCAATTTTAACGAAATTGAATGAGTAAAATAGAGAATTGAATTTTTAATGTGAAACATGAATATTAAAATAAGGACTCATGATTTGATAAAATTGGTAGATTATTGTAAATGAAATTTCCTAACCATCCTCCATTCATATAATTTCTAAAATTCATGTTTATTGATTCATTATTTTTAATCATGCCTTGAGTGATTTTCCCAAATAATATGTCCATTACCAAGATTATTTTAGACTAAGTACTTCTTATTTTATATTTAACACATTTCTTGAGTGATCTTATGCCATGCCACCTACTAGAACTTGAAATTAAACTTGTTAAAGATATAATTATGAAAAAACACATTTAAAATGATTGAGGCATCCTTTTAAAATACACATTTTTATAAAAGACCACTATTAAATATATACTTCTTTTTTCCTATAGAGACTATGAATGACCATTATAGGGATGAGCCATATTTCAACCCATTTTTATCCATTACTACACTCCACTTAGTATTTGTATGATATTTTAAAGTTGGAGTGTTGAGGTAAATGGAATCATGGTGTAAGGGATGATATACATTATAATGACGATGGGTGTGAGTGCTATTTTGTTAATGAAAAATGTAATTTTATTCATTAATTGTACTCTTTATTGTTTTTACCCTACTAAAAATAGATAATAATAAAAATGAAAAAAATGTTAATAAAAATGGATTTTTATTTTGGATAACTAAAAATCACCATTGCTAGACCGATTATTTTTATCATATATAGTCTGGTTATGGATGTGAGGTTATTTTTTGAAAAATAAATTTTGAAAAAAGAAACAATATTAAACAAATATATTTGTAAAAAAAATCAAGAGGGTGCAAAAATAATTCATCATGTATAATTTTATCATGATCTTACATTGAGTTTAGGGGAAGTGGGAGTTTCTACTATGAAGGGGATAATTTCATTACACTTTTTGATATCATCAATTGTACATAACAGATAAACCTCCTCCATGATCCTTAACTTTTAAAGCATGAAATCCTATCAACCTTAATCCTCATAGTCATTTGAGCCTTTATTGAAAAGTTCTCATGATTTTATGTTCCTTTTTTTAAAAAAGTGAATAAATTAGCTTTTTTACAAGCATATGGATAAGGGGAATGTTCTCATGATTTGATCATAACTATACTTTAATTTTATCATGAGGTATGAGAGAAAATAACGAACAATGGGGTAAATCATGACTTGGTACATCTAATAATAATGAATTGTGGAGCTTGAATAAATTAAAGGAGAAGTTCCATCATTTTTCAAAGGAGAAAATTAAATTACATGAATTGCTGTTTATCTGAAAATGAGTAATTAAATTGATATTTTTTATGGATTTTTTAAATTTTGTTTTGACATTGATATTTTTTCGATTCTATTTCATTATATTTTGAATATTGATAACATTAGTACCCTCTTTAACTCCTTGTTGATATATGATTCTTGAGGAAAATCGTGGTTTATGTGTGGGGGTATTTTATAGAGAAAACTTATGTGCATATTTTTGATCAAATAATAAATATTTTTGGATGTTTTTCAATGAAAACACCCATGTTTTTAAATATTTTATTAAAATAATGGGAAATTTGAATTATTGATTGAAAATGGGATAAAATATGAAAATTAATTAAATCTATATTTTTGACAGAATTTTATCACAAGGGTATTTTGGAAATAACATTTAAAATTTTAATCGAATTTGAGTGATTAAATTTTTATATGATTCATGAATTTATTTAATTGATTTTTTAGGACTAAGGGATTATTTGAACATCTTGAGGCCCATAAAAAATCATTGATGTTGGGAAATTTTACAAGAGGAAAATTTGGACCCCACCTCCGTAATTGATGGATAAGTTAGGGTACACGCCTCTAATTGAGATTATTCAACTTGGATATGAAATATGACTCAATGTGTCTTTTAGAAAATGAATTAGATGGAGTTTTGAAAACATTAATCTGGAAATTGGGAATTATATATTGAAGAAAGATTCATGGAAATCTCGAATAGAAAAATTCATAGTCGATAAAAAATCCACAACTCCTATATGTGGTGGCCAATTTTTCTGAACTTTTCAGGGTGAGCGCACAAGATTTTAATAAAAAACTTTTAGTAAGTATATAATGCGTGAATTGTCCATTGAATGGGCTAAAGATAGGAAACATTTTCGAGAATATCTTCTGACCTATAAAAGAAGAAGAGTTTAACCTTCCCAAATGATTCCAATACATCACATTCTATTTTGGTCACCACGGAGAGGAGGCCAAGATCCATTTAGGATTTATCTTTTCTTTTATTTTTATAGTAGTTTTATTTTTCTAATGTAACAAATTCATATTTTTAATAATGTGATTCCATTTTATTCTTTCATCTCTCTTTTTCTTATAATCTTAATCTCATTCCATCTCTTCCATATTTCCATCATGATCTATATTCACTTTGTAATGGGAATTAACAAACCCGAGGCTTGTCCCTAGAGGAGGCTTCATAGTTTTCATTGTTATTGCACTTCAACTCAAAAAAAGGTTTTTATTGTATTTTTGGTGGATGAAAGAGTATTGCACAGGTACGTCGGTCATCCATCATGAAATTATTTTTAATTCCAATTCTTTTCATTGACTAATTGTCGTTTTCTCCCTTCTTTTGGGAAAATCCTCATTCAGGGAAGTTTGGGTTTCCTAAAGAGATGAAACAATATACGGTGGAGCTATGTATTTTAGGAATAACATTATAGGTTGAGGTGTTATCTTATTTGACTATTAGAGGAGGTGTGGGTTGGTGTTCCAGAGATATGCTAAAATCACAAACTCAATAAATCAATAAAAAGTAATTCATTAATGAGGTTTCATTAAATAAATGTAACACCCTGAGATTTTATGAGATATATTATTTTTAATTTCATTGATGTCATATACTATACCCTACACCAAGATTATATTGTAATATATGCAGCATCGTATTAGCTTGTAGTATATGCAACACAATTCTTGGCTCATGTTACACACAATTTCATGTTTGTTTTGTGGAAATTATTCTACGCCACATTAAGTATAGATTTTGTTTAATGTATAAATGAAAAAAGTTTTGATTATTTTATACGCAACAACAAATGGAGCTTTCACTATACGCATCCCCTACTTGGCTTCCATTACACGCAATCAAGACCTTTTTCGATAGTGTGTGTAGTACGCAATACCAAGTTTCACTAAACGATATATTATTATAATATTATTATGAACTAGCCGTTATGAATAGTAATACACACTTTTTGAAATTTTAAAAATTTTATCTTTCAAAATGGACTTGATTTTTGGATTCTAAATATCAAAATTAGCCTAGGGTGAATTTTTGGTATTTTTTTGGGAACTTTCAATTTGTGATAAATAGTGAAAACACTGGGATACTATTTAAAAACTGACTTTTTATTTAAATAAATATTTATTTTATTTAAATTTATTTTAGGTCAAAATTGATACATAATACCTATATAAGTTCAATGAAATTCATTTGATTCATTTTATAATAATTTTAGATATATACAACTTTTATAGAATTTTTCACCGTCTTCTACCCACCTCCTAGGAGAAGTTGAAAATTTATATAAAACATAATTTTACTGCTTATGTGAATGGAATTTAAAAAAACCAAGAGACACAGTTAATATCAAGGAGTAAAATGTGGTTCAATAAGATAAAAATTATTTTTGGTGAATAATAACTTTTTACTTTTATTTACCACAGTTAAAAGTAAATAGGGTAATTAAGGGTAAAAATGATATTATTATTACCCTAAAACATGTCCTAATTCTATTAGATAAGTGTAATTCGACCAAAAACAACCATAGAAATAAAATATTACCCTTTAGGTCCACCTTGATTAAATTAGGACACTATTATTATTATTTTTAAGAAGAGTTAAAATAGTTAAAATCAATGTTTAATAACTAAAACATTTTTAATATTGGGTTATACATAAGATATATTTGACTATAAATATTAAATAGAAATATAAAAAGATTCATAACATAATGGTAGTTTATTTATAATTTTTAGACATTAAATAATATAATTTATTTATGACACAATGATGATGCAGTAATTACCTTATTAATAAAATATTAACATAATTGATGTTATAAATACCCAAATAAATGTAATTTTAGAGTTTTAATGAATTACACTAATTTTATATGTTAATATGACATGTTAGTATTTATTCAATTAAATATTTTCTAACTAATAATGTTTTTATGATTTTCACAAATATCTATTACCAAATAGTGTCAAAATTGACATGAAATAGTTTTTTAAAAAAAGATTTATATTACTAATTGTTATTATATTCATAAAAATCTAAGGTTCAACCAAATGACTTAGATAAGGTTATATATGTTAATAATGAACCAATTTCAGTTCGTCTGGCTTGTTATAGAAGGTTTATTAACCATATAGTGTAAGAAAACAAGAAGACACGGTAAAAGTTAAATTATTCAACTTAGAGTTAAATCTAAATGATAAGGTTAAAATAATAACCGAAACTTGTCTAAAACCTATTGGTTGAGGGGATTTTGACCCATCCCCACTTTATCTTATAAATAATTCAATTTAGGGCTATTATAAACCGAATATTACTTTATTATAAAATAATATTTTATGTTTTTTCAAAGGTTCCCCTCTCCTCTCTTATAAAAAGGGCACCCCTTCCCTCTTCTCTTCACACCCGTTTGAGCCTTGAATCTCTGAATAACCCTACCAATTACTCTTCTCAACCTCTCTAGTTATATAATATGGGTTTTGGTCTTCTCAAAAGACCAACTCTAATGCCCTAAGAAGGAGTTTAATGGAGGTGCGTCGAGGAAGAGGTAATCTCTTCTACCGACTCATTGAAGTTTCTTTCTTCTTCTACTTCCTCTTATTTAGTTGTTCCATTATAAAGTAATAACATCAGTATTAATTATAAACTTATATGTTATTATAAATATGAATCAACCCTATTTCACCTTCTATTTATCCTACGGAAAATGAAATCACCACGTGTGCGTACGTACGGAATACCGTCTCCATGTCGTGGTGTAATCAGATTTTCCACCACCACCTTACTTGGAATGGTATAATGGTGTAAAGAATAAATATATATTATTATTATAACATCATACTGATTCTATGATATTATATCATCCACTCCAATTCCTTTCAATAAATATGGGAATTATATCATTGCTCATGCGTACGTACGGATTACCGTCTCCACGACGCGATGGGATTAATTTTCCATGCTAACAATTAAAGAATGAGTATAAAGTATATATAATAGGTAATCAGGAAACATATGACATAATAATTCTACTGGATTTATGTATATATATATATGTATATCATATACTTAATTCCATTCAATTAAATAAGGAAATGAAAAATAGTGTTCATGCGTACGTACGACCTACCGTCTCCATGAACAGTGTATTTCTTTCCATTTATAAATATATTATATATATGTATATTATGAATATATATTATATATAAACCATGTTTTATATTCTGGAATTAAGTAATCATGATCTATGTAATCATATAAATAATTACAAGTCAAAACATGGATGATAAATGAAATGATTTTACCCAAAACACCGCTTTAACAAGGAATTGACAAATGAATGGATAATATAAAGTTGTTAGTGAATCATATATGATATCATAAATATTATTATGGTTCTATTACAAGTTAATAATATTTTTAAACCCACTATACAGGAGTCTCGGACACATACGGAAGAAATTGGACATAAGGTAAGGGATAAATTTTCCAATCTCGTTTTTATCAGAGATTGTTTATTCGTAAGTATTTACAGGGGTTATATTTATCATCCATGTCCTTGTTTTCTAAAGATGGTTTCATGTATGTTTAAAGTCCTTTTTACCCATTTTTTGACTTTTAATACATGGAATGTAAGGAATATTTATTTTGTTTACCATACGAGGTACTTTTTGACTTTTCTAGAAAAAGTATGAGAAGAATGTTTTTTTAACTTATTTGGAATGAATGGATTTTTACGGTTTCATAACGCCTTATTTTCATGAAGCTTCCTCTACAATATTTCATGAATATTTTCAACAAAATCTTTTTATTTTATAATTTCATGGAATTTTGCGAAAAGAAAATGATTATGAAAAAGAAAGGATATTTTCATCAAGAATTCATTTCAAGTGTTTTATCAAAACCATTTTCCATCTAAGATTACATTATTTCATATGTGTATGTTTCAAGTATAATATATCTATGATTTAAATGGTTTCACTTTTATTATAATGAAATGATATCCATCTGTTTTATATGGATTATGTTATGATGGGATGATGTTTATGAAACCCATTTTATTCGTTGGGTTATGATGAATGATTTATGTTAATGTTGTGGCACATGTAAGAATGATTTCATTATGAGATGGGTGGGACCTATATCTCCCTCCAATGCATTGGTTAAAGATTTATATCTCATGATATATGCATGGTTTGAACAGTAAGTTAATCTTGTTCAGTGATACAGGACTGGAACGTGGTGTGAACTCGATTCAGAAAGGGAATTTGTCCACTAAGATGGTCTTGGAAGCAATGCCTTGGCTACTATAAAAATCATAACATATGATTAATGGTTTCCCATATTACATGCTTTATTCCCATGCTATTTTATCATGATTTATGATCCATTATGATCTATGCCTTACGTACTGTCATGTTTTATGTCATTGCTCAAGATTTTGATTTTTAAATATTATGTTCATGTTTTAAAGTTCAAATGTATATGGTTTCTTTTATTTTGTCCATGCGTACCCTTACTGAGAATTTTAGCTCACCCTTTATATGTTTTCTTTTCCCTAGGATATAAAGAAAGGGTTTAGGTACGAAAAAAAAGGAAGATCTTTATTTGAAATGTTGAAGATCATTCACCAAGATTAGAAGATTATATTCCGAATTTCCAAAGACACTAAACTATCATGGTCCTTTGGGGTCTGTTTTTGTTATGTATTAGATATTTCTCAAAAGTAATGTAATGTCTATGTATATCAAGAATTGGGTCCCTACAGTTGGTATCAAAGGAAATTTTTAGTTAACCTTTGGAAACTAGGATGCAAAAACTTTAGTGAGATACCTAGAGATATTTTTAATGTATATCTAGGGATGTCCCTAAGGTTAAGTATAGGTATAGGGTATAGTCCAATAATTACGGTTACAATATTAAAATTTAACCTAAGATGTTATATATTGAACTTACTCCCCCTCTGTTATGTTATTTTCCCTAGCATGATTTTTGCCTCTCACACTATTCTTTTTGGGTTTAGATAATGGTGGGAACCCGAAGGAACCGTGTTGATCAATGTATTGGACAATGCAATGATTGTACTCCTGAACAAACCAATGTTATTGGAGATGGAGTGAAAAATAATTATTGCTATACTTACACAAGCTATGAATCATTCTTGACTTCCAAATGATCAGAGAAGGGAACAATATTCTATTGAGTCCTTCATGAGGAAACATCCACCTTCTTTCAGTGCGTATTCTGATCCACCTGTTGCTGAACAATGGATCAGTACCATTGAAAAGATATTTTCAATAATTTGTTGTTCAGAAAATGGAAAATTAATTCTGGTTATTTACCGTTTAAAAGGTGAATCAGATCAATGGTGGACTCTAATTAAGAATACGAGGCCCCGAGATGAAATTGAATTCATTGAATGGGATGAGTTCAAGAACTTATTTTTCAATAAGTACTTCCCTCGTATTCTTCGAATAGATATGGAAAAGGATTTCCTTGACCTTAATAAAAAGGATGATGAATCTATTGGTATATATAAAGATAATTTTACAAGGCTTGTAGGGTATGCATCTGGCTTTATCATCCAACCTGAATGTAAATTTGATCGATTCTTCAGCGGCTTAAAACAAAGTCTTCGAAGGGCATTAGCTATGAGAGACTTCAATACCTATGAAGAAAATGTGTGTTGTGCTATCAAGGTAGAATTGGAAGTTGGTGTTACATATCCATCTCAGGGTTTTGACAAGAAATGAAAGATAGAGTTCAAGGAAAAATCTCAGAACAATGGTGAAAAGAAGATGAATGTTTCATTATGCTCAAAGTGTTGAAAGAATCATGGTGGAGATTGTATTAATGGGACTAGATAATTTTTCATGTGTGGAAAAGAAGTTCATAGAGCAGATGAGTGTCAAAGTAATGGAAAAAGGGTTTCAAATGATGCGAATAAATAAAACACTGTAGATAATGGTCCACTAACACTTCAATGCTTCAAGTGCAAGGAAATGGGGAATTATGCTAATCAATGCCCAAATCCAAGGGTTAATGATGATCGATGTGAGAAACCTCTTAAGGAAAATGATAAAGGGATGTCACATGCGATCATTATTTGTGATGTTGAGTATGACAATAATTTTGTGGAATGATTAAGTGTTTATGTAATGGGATTTCAAAATAGTATCATGGAATCTCATTAATGGTATCGTGGAATTTTGGAATATCTATGTATTGGTTTTCAATAATTATATGGTACCGGTAACCATGAAAAGTGATTGAAATATTTTTGGAAAGAAGATGATATGCACATAATGAAGTGATAAATAAAAAATGAAATGAACTCATGACTGATATAAGGACAAAGTTATATCATGGTTTGAGTATATAGAAATTTGGGATTTTGGTACATTGAAAGTGTTAAATTTTTACAGCATTCATGTTTTCACTAAGTGTCAATGGGTATTCATTTTTCAATAGAATACATGATTAAGGTATTCACATGTTTTTAATTTGACAAACAAGATATATCATATGATATATGGGGGATAAATGATGGTATTCACTTGCTCGAAAGATTACATTTCTAGTAATTGTTTTCTTTATACTATGAGCTTGGACAAAAGTATTTTGGATAAGACTAAAGATTGGAAAGGAATATGTTGGACACAAGTTAGTATTGTTTAAGGCTAGAACTTTTTTCGATATTATTTATAAAATTTTATAATAATGTAGTTTTAGAAAAAGGAAAACATGCACGACGGGCAACAACCTGTCGCGTCGGACAAGGCTGTGGGAATTGAACCCCCAACTGAAGTGTGACATACCTTTATCACCTACCACTGGCCTATATGAAGTCCCTGGATAGTAGAAACTAGTTTTATTTTTTTTAAGCAGTATTATATATGAAGTATAAGTCCATTTTAGGAACCATATATGATTAATCACACTATAGATGGCCTTATGTATTTTTCATAACTATTTCTAACCTTTTGATTGAGACAGAAGGAATGGCCCATCATTCTATCACATGATCTGATAAAACATCACAAATGAAAAATTCAACTTTATTTCTTTAAGATATGAATTGGAAATTTTCCAAGGAATGATCAACAGTGAGATTGTACCAAAACCAAGAAAGTATTTCTTCTAATTCCAATTTCTTCAACTTTAGGGAAATGATATTGAAAACCAAAAATGTTATTCTAGTGCCCTTATATCTGATGAATTAGATGGTACCTTAGATCATCACAAATTTATGGCTTTGTGATTGTTGGCTTTTTCGTATCCATGTCCTCTACCACTCTTCATCAGAAGTTGATGGTTATATTTCTCTTCCATATCCATATTTTCACCTATGTTGTCCTATGAGGAAACACAACGCTGAGCTACATTGGGTGACTGTTATTATTAAAACTTCCCCTTTGTAAATGATGTTTTATACTCCTTTGTATGATGTGGGTTTCTATGATATAAACTTTCAAGTAGTAAGCCATTTATAACCCCGATGAATTTTGAGGGAGAAATTCATTTTAAGGGGGGGGGGGGTAGAATGTAACACCCTGCGATTTTATGAGATATATTATTTTTAATTTCATTGATGTCTTCTATTATACACTACACAAATATTATATTTTACTATATGCAACACCGTTTTAGCTTGCATTATATGCAACACTATTCATGGCTCGTGTTACACACAATTTCAAGTTTGTTTTCTAGAAATTATTCTACGCAACATTAAGTATAGATTTTGTTTAATGTATAAATAAAATAAGTTTTGATTATGTTATATGCAACACCAAACAGAGATTTCACTACACGTAGCCCTGACTTGGCTCGCATTACAGGCAATCAAGACCTTCTTCGATAGTGTGTGTAGTACGCAATACCAAGTTTCACTAAACAAGATATATTATTATAATATTGTTATAAACTAGCCGTTATGAATAGTAATACACACTTTTTGAAATTTTATAAATTTTATCATTCAAAATGGACTTCATTTTTGGATTCGAAATATCAAAATTAGCCTTGGGTGAATTTTTGGTATTTTTCTGAAAACATTCAATTTTTTGATGAATAGTGAAAACACTGGGTTACTATTTAAAAACCGACTTTTATTTAAATAATTATTTATTTTATTTAAATTTATTTTAGGTCAAAATTGATACATAATACCTATATATGTTCAATTTAATTCATTTGAGTCAATTTATAATAATTTCAGATATATAAAAAGTTTATAGAACTTTTCACCGTCTTTTACCCACCTCCTTGGAGATTTTGAAAATTTACATAAAACATAATTTTACCGCTTCTGTGAGTCGAATTTAGAAAATACGAGAGACACAGTTAATATCAAGGAGTAAAATGTGGTTCAATAAGATAAAAATAATTTTTGCCGAATAGTAACTTTTTACTTTTATTTACCATGGTTAAAAGTAAATAGGGTAAAAATGATATTATCATTACCCTAACACATGTCCTAATTCTATTGGATAAGTGTAATTAGACAAAAAACAACATTAGTAATAAAATATTACTCTTTAGGTTCACTTGGATTAGATTAGGACACTTATTATTATTTTATTTAAAGAAAAGTTAATATAGTTAAAATCAATGTTTAATAACTAAAACATTTTCAATATAGGGTTATACATAAGATAAATTAGACTATAAATATTCAATAAAAAGATAAAATATTTCCAACATAATTGTATTTTATTTATAATTTTTATACATTAAATAATATAATTTATTTATGACACAATGATGATGTTGTAATTACCTTGTTAATAAAATATTAACAAAATTGATGTTATAAATAGCCAAATAATGGCAATTTTTTACTTTTTATGAATTAAACTAATTTTATAGGTTAATATGTCATTTTATTATTTATTAAATTAACTTTTTTCTAACTAATAATGTTTTTATTATTTTTCACAAAAATCAATTACCAAATAGTGTCAAAATTGACATAAAATGGTTTTTAAAACAAATATCAAAATATGAATTGTTATTATATTAATAAAAATCTAATTTTCGTCCAAATTACATAGAAACTGTTATATATATTAATAATGAACCACTTGGGGTTCGTTTGTATTGTTATAGTTTTTTTATTAACCATATAGTGTAAGAAAACAAGAAGACATGGTAAAAGTTAAATTATTTAACTTAGAGTTAAATCTAAATGATAAGGTAAAAATAGTAAACTCAACTTTTCTAAAACCTATTTGTTGAGGGTATTTAGACCCATAACAAATTTATATTCGAAATAAATCAATTTGGAGCTATTATAAACTGAATATGACTTTATTATAAAATAATATTTTATGTTTTTCCAAAGGTTACCCTCTCCTCCCTTATAAAAAGGGCACCCCTTCCCTCTTCTATTCACACCCTTCTGAGCCTTTAAGCTCAGACAAAACATGAAAATTCCTCTTTTCAACCTCTATAGTTATATCATAGAGGTTCTGGTCTCTTTAAAAGACCAACTCTAGTGCCCTAAGAAGGAGTTTAAAGGAGGTGCGTCGAGGAAGAGATAATCTCTTCTACCGACTCTTTCAAGTTTCTTTCTTCTTCTACTTACTCCTATTTAGTTGTTTCATTATAAAGTAATAACATCATTATTACTTATATACTGATATGTTATTATAAATATTAAAAAACTCTATTTCACCTTCTATCCATCCTACGGAAAACGAAATCACCGCGTGTGCATACGTACGGAATACCGTCTCCACGCTGTGGTGTAATCAGTTTTTCCACCACCACCTTACATGGATGGGTATAATGGTGTAAAGAATAAATATATATGATTATTATATCATCATACTGATTATATGATATTATATCATCCACTTCAATTCCTTTCAATAAATATGGTAACGATATTATCGCTCGTGCGTACGTACGGATTACTGTCTCCACAACGCGATGAGATTCATTTTCCATGTTAACAATTCAAGAATGATTATAAAGTTTATATAATAGAAAACAGTGAAATAGATGAAATAATAATGCTACTGGATTTATTTATATGTATATATATTTCATCTATGTAATTCCATTCAATTCAATAAGGAAATGAAAAACAGTGTTCATGCGTACGTACGACCTACCGTCTCCATGAACAGTGTATTTCATTCCATTTATCGATCTATTATATATATTTATATTCTGAATATATGTTATATATAAATCATGTTTGATATTCTAGAATTAGTTAATCATGATCTACGTAATCATATTAATAATTACAAGTCAAAACGCGGATGATAAATGAAACGATTTTACCCAAAATGCTGCTTTAACATGGAATTGACAAATGAACGAATAATATAAAGTCGTAATTGAATCACATATGATATAATAAATATTATTATGGTTCTGTTACAAGTTAATAATATTATTATACCCACTATACAGGAGTCTCAGACACATATGGAAGAAATTAGACATAAGTTAAGGGATAACTTTTCCAATCTCGTTTTTATAAGAGATTGTTTATTCGTAAGTATTTACTGGGGTTGTATTTATCATTCATGTCCTTGTTTTATAAAAATGTTTTCATGTATGTTTAAAGTCATTTTTACCCATTTTTGACTTTTACTACAAGGTATGTAAGGAATCTTTATTTTGTTTACTATACGAGGTACTTTTTGACTTTTCTGGAAAAAGTACGAGAAGAATGTTTTTTTAACTTATACGGAATGAACAGATTTTTACGGTTTCATAACGCCTAATTTTCATGAAGCTTACTCTACAATATTTCATGATTATTTTCAAAAAAATACTTTTATTTTAAAATTGCATGGAATTTTGTGAAAAGAAAATGATTTTAAAAAATAAAGGATATTTTCTTCAAGAATTCATTTCAAGTGTTTTATCAAAACCATTTTCCATCTAAGATGACATTATTTAATATGTGTATGTTTCAAGTATATTGTATCTATGATTTACATGGTTTCACTTTTCTTATGATTAAATGATATCCATTTGTTTTATATAGATTATGTTATGATGGGATGATGTTTATGAAACCCATTTTATTCTTTGGGTTATGATGAATGATTTATGTTTATGTTGTGACATACGTAAGAATGATTTCATTATTAGATGAGTGAGACCTATATCTCCATCCAATGCATTGGTTAAAGATTTATATCTCATGAGATATACGTGGCTGGAATGGTAAGTTAATCTGGTTCAGTGATACGTGACTAGAACATGGAGTGGACTCGATTCAGAAAGGGACTTTGTCCACTAAGATTGTCTTGGCAGCAATGCCTTGGCTACTATAAAAATCATAACATGTGCTTAATGGTTTCCACAATTACATTCTTTATTCCCATTCTATTTTATCATGATTGATGATCCATTATGATATATGCCTTATGTACTGTCATGTTTTATGTCAATGCTCAAGATTTTGATGTTTAAATATTATGTTCATGTTTTGAAGTTCAAATGTATATGGTTTGTTTTATTTTCTCCATGCATACCCTTACTGAGCATTTTAGATCACCCTTTATATGTTTTCCTTTCCCCAGGATATAAAGAAAGGTTTTAGGTATGAAAAAAGTAAGATATTTATGGGAGATGTTCAAGATATTTCAACAAGATTAGAAGATTATATTCCGAGTTTCCAAAGACAATAAACTATTACGGTCCTTTGGTGTCTGTTTTTGTTATGTATTAGATATTCTACAAAAGTAATGTAATGTCTATGTACTCCAAGCGTTTGGCCTCTATAATAAATTATAAAATTGAATCTAAAAAACAAATAAATAATAAATGACCATTTTTACCCAACCCTTGGACTAGCACCTTTATTTCTAATAAGTACTTTGTCTACATCAAAATCCACATTTAATATAGTTTATTTCTATATTTCATTTATATTTCATATTTTAAAAACTCCAAAAAATTGAATTGTTTTGATAAATAAATAAAAAATTAGATTAGGTGAATTTGAATTAGTGATTGAATCAAATACAACACTCCTCATGTGAGACGACCCTTGTCAGCCTCTATGCTTCATTAAGAATATAAACATTCTTTTTTCCATTCCCTATTAAATGTGTGCATCACTTGGTTAGAGGGGTTCAAAATTTGGATATATTACTCATAAATCAATGATAGTACCAAGATAATCCAAGAAAACTACGAATATATATCAATGATGTTGGGCTTGGACATCCTTCAATTACTTCAATTTTTGAAGGGTATATATATATCATATTTCTTGTGATGATATGCCCCAATAATGAGGCTTCCTTCATCCAAAACTCACATTTTTTGTACTTTTCAAAAATATTATCTTTTCATAAGGTCTTTATCATAGTTACTATATGCACTTCATGCCCCTCTTGGGTTTTAGAGTATATTAGAATATAATCTATAAATACTACCACATGTTTTTGAAGGTAATATCTAAAGACTATATTCATCAATTCCATGAGGATTGTTGGATCATTAATGAGTTTCAAATGAATAACTATGAACTCGTAGTGTCTGTACCTTGTATGAAAAACAGTCTTGGGGATATCCTCCCTCTTCACCCTAGAATGGTAGTACCCCGAGCATAGATCCACCTTGGAGAAGAATGTTTCGCCAAATAGCTGATCTAACATGTCATCAATCCATGGAAGAGGATAATTTTTCTTTATCGTGATATTTTTGAGATCATGATAATCAATTAAAAGGTGTATTTATCCATCCCTCTTATTGATGAAGTGGAATAGTTAACCCCATGTTGAAGCACTTGGGAATATGAACCCTTTATCCAGATTCTCCTATACTTGTTTATTTATATCTTCATGTTCCACAACAACCATTCATTACAGAGTCTTGGATAATGTAAATTACCTAGGTATAACCTCAGTTAAAAATTCAACCTCTTGGCTAGGAGGAAGATCATTAAATTCGTCAAGAAACACCTCAGTGTATTCCCTCACAGTGGGAATGTATTCGGGGATGGTTTTTCCTGGGACTCAATTATTTGAGCTAGATATGATTTCTTAAAGGGAAATAATTTTCATGATTGAGATGTTGGTTATAAAGAAGATTCATCCTCCTCCTTGCACTTGTATATAATCAAAGTTTGATATGGAATACAGAGATTGATTTTATTTTTGCATGAATTTATGTTGTCCTTATACAATGAAAACCAATCCAAACCAAAAATTGAATCCAATTACACCAAAGGAAGTATGATAGGGTTCAATGGGAAGTTTATCCCAATAATTTTGAAATGGGAGTTATATACTTGGGATACAATACTTTCTCCATTTGTGGTTTTCATTGATAGAATTAATTCCATGCTATTTGGTGGTGTTTTAATAGTTCTACAGAACTTTGTGGATATAATTGAATGTATAGAACCATAATAAAAAATTATGTTCACTATTATTGAATGAATAGATAATTTACGTTTCCACACATCATTTTTGGGATCCACCTCAGTGGTTATTGTGAAAAAATATCCCCCTTTCTTCCATGGAGTTTATTGGTTGTCTTTGAAAACCCTTGGATTAATGAATTGATTTTCAAATTTCCCCATTTCATTCTAGTTGAAGGAATTAAAAACGCATTGAGTTTTGACTAGAGAAATCATTTCCTCCATAGATTTAGTGATTTATCCTATTGTCAATCTTTTATTAGGTTCCCTTCCTTCCCGCAACTAAATCATTTTCTCATCCTACTTAGGAAATTCCCAATATGCTTCTTTCCACACATTTGACAAGGGGGATAGTTAAATTTCTTGACACTGTTATATTTTTCCATAGGAATTCTAAAATAAAAGTCCAATTTCAACTTCTTAACCCTGTGATACCTTGATATTCATGGATATCAATTTATACTGTGTGTAGATATTGTAAAATTTCTTCATATCTATCAATTTTAAGGATTTATAGTACTTTTCATAGAATAGGTTTAACACAACAAAGAAGTGGTAAACCTTTATTTTTGGGGTTATGATAAAGACATAGGCATATCATGAATGTCTTGTGATGTTTGAATCATACAAACTGATAGATTATTTATATTTTTTCTTGAGAGAAACAAAACCCCTTTTCATTTTAAGATGGAGAGTGTAAGGAAAATATTTATCGAAAAACACTTTCTAGAATTCATTCCACCCCCTCACTTTGATATCTACCTCAATATTTGTATTCATGATCAATTCATACCATTGATTAACTTCTCCCTCTATACGATTAATAGGTAGTAGACCCTTCTCTTTCTCAGAACATTGAAGTATGGATAAGATCCAATTAATGGAGTTGATCCATTTTCCATGATAAAGGAATCATACGATCCATTAAAAGTCAGAATCCCTTTTCGCATAAAGGTATAAATCCTAGATTCTTCTATGTTTGGGGGGTTTTTAAACTCATACTGATTTAGGATTATATTTAGATAGTAAGTAACTAAGAGAGTATCATCATGAAGTTTTCGATTCCTGCTCCCATTGGTTTGGGAATCTCATTGGGGAAGTAATTACATTTCCCATCAAATTTATTGTTTACCTGATTCCACATATTTCCAGAAATTGTATAGAATAAAAAGAAAATTAGGGTTGAGTATTTTTAAACTATTAAACATGTAAATGGTAATTTAATGAAATTAAAGGGGGAAATTATAACTTACAACTATTTACTTAACTTATGAATTTATATGCTTCAATCTATGTTATCCAATATCTATTTACAAACATATATTTTTATGTCCATATTTTGTTCCCTTAATAGTGGATTGTAATGGGATTATTAAATTACCGAAAAATATACCATGTGAGTTTCAAACAAGGTGCACAATATGGCCCATTGTTGTGTACTAGGTAACTCCGAGTAAGGCCTGACACACCTTGTCATAGTTATTACCCCTAGTTAAATCTTTTTCAGAACTATGACAACTTGTATTATCCAGATAAATATGTATTTTTTTTATAAAAAATTTAAAATTTACTTAATTAAATTTATTGATGCTTTCTTTTACATAGTATTATCCCTAATTCATTCTAAAGTGTTATGTAATCTTAATCCAAAACAAACTAAAAGTTTCCTCTAATACCAATTATAACAACCTTATTATTTATTTCAAAGTAATTAATTATTTATTACATAAAATTACACCTAATACAACCTGAAAGATCTATAATTATAGTATATTTTTGAATTAGGTACATATCATAACATCTTATACATGGGATATAACTACCTTCTTGAAACCTTTGTTAACATGCTTCTAAAATTCAGTGGATTTTAAAACTGTACGGGAAAACCATGGGACAAACATAAGAAAGGGGTGAGATATAAATCCTATTAAGGGAATAAACATGGAATACTGTGACAAATGTTATAAAATAGGAATATCAATTGGTAATAAAAAGAGTAGGTATAATAAACCAAAATAATGAGACATGATATATCATGATATTCATAACATGGGAAATTTGAAAGCAACTTAAAACACAGAATCATAAAAATAGGTCAAGGATAAACTACAAAAATATCATGGTGGAAAAATTCCAATAAAGGAATCAAGTTTACTCCCTATCCCAACATGAAATCTCACGAGACTAAACATTACCCAATTCATTGAAGAGATATATAATTCTAGGTGTACCCATCACTTTCATTTCATTTTCATACTTAATACATCCACATACATCAAATGACATGGATTCATTCATTATCATATTTTATCCCATGATCGAGGAGTGTGTAATAAAAACATTTAACTACCAATTTAAATAGGCCTAAGTGTATAATGGTGAATACAGTTTATAGGAAATGGGTGTGGTATTCAATACACAATTTTTAGCATGGAAAATCATTGTGAACTTTTAATAGTGTAAAGGTATCATATAGAAATTCAAAAAATGGGTTGATAAAGGGGAAAATGGGTATATTTAAATTTAAAAAAAATGTACAGTAAGGGGGATATATAATAATGCATACCATAATATTCAAATGGTGATAAAGTGCAAAAGTTAAATAAGATACTTGAATAAATAGGAGAAGGGAAAATATCCCTTACTTGATTGTGTGACTCTGAATGCTTGGTAGGAGACTATTGAGTTCTTGAGGTCACTTGGGAGAACTATAGAGAGTGTATATAAGAGTATGAACAAGATAAAAAGTGTTTTAGTGAAAATAAATGGGATATTGGGTGGGTTAATATAAGAAAATAAGGGGATTTCTTTATTATTTTGATTTTGTACTCTACAAAATAAAAAACCAAAACCAAAAACCATCGCATGATTTCTTCTGAATAAGAGTGGTTATAATTATTTTACAATTACAATGAAAAATAATAATTTAATAATACCCTTTCTTATGTGGAGGTCAGTCATACTCTTAAAGAAATTGTTTTAAAACCATAAAATATATTAATCATTTTGGAGTATGCACAAGAGCTTTATAAAATTAATAAAATCAAAATAAAATCCGATTATTTTAAAGGTAAAACCTATATTTGGTATTTTATACCCTTTATAGATTTTATTACATTACTTTTTGTTCATTATGATGTCATAATACACAAAATATTTTTATATGGTATTTAATTTTGACCTGAAAATTCTACTCTCTCGGAAAATTATAAAAAATACACCATTAGATAATATCAATGTTATGATTCTAAAGATAATAATAATTTTATCTAAATAATTTTATAAATATTTTAATTTAAACTTTTTAAATATAAATCTACATTTATTGATAAATGATGGGTTTTTGACAATAATAGGTTTTTAACCCTTATAAAAATTACGTTTGACTTTATAATAATTATATTATCAATTATATTTAAAAAAATATTAAAAAATAATATTCTTTTAAAATATTATTTATTTCAAAAAACCATTGATTCGTCAAAATAAATTTTTTAATTGAATTTGAATATTACCCAAAAATAGTATTTCTATTTTATTATATCAATATAAAAATTATTTATTACGTAACCATAATAAGATGAAACTATATTCCTAATTCTATAAAAAATAATTTTCATACTCATAATTCTATGGTCTTGATACATATCCCTTTAATACATCATCAAACGTGCTAAGAGTAGGGTGTGTGGTGGTGATACATTCATGGGGTGCTTCGGTGTACATGGTTTGGTCTGTGATCTCGATGAGCTTAAACATCTCCTATAAATAGTTCTGCTCGTAGTTAAGTTATTGGATATAGCTTTGGATTGATCAAGGTAAATTCCTAGTGATTCCATCTCCCTTATAAGCTCTAATAAATTTCATTCATATGGTATGATCTTACTGGTTGAAGCGATCACTTCCTTTCTCTATGTCAATAGGATTTGTTAAAACCCTATATTTATACTAATCATATGATTACTATTTAATGGAAATATTATCAATGTTAATTACACTTTATGGTATTTTAAATACAATTTTATATAATAAAACAAAATAAGTGCATGTTTTTATATAACCATATTACATAATAAGGCATTTAATTAAATCACAAGTGGAATTTTATTTATAAAATCACAGGTCATTACACAACTATTACTTGGAAACTATCAAAATTGTGAATATTGAGGATTTTTATGGGTAACCATGTAGATCTACCTAATACTGGGAAAATTTGGTACATTGAACCTTATTTGGGTCAAGTCATTATCACGAGACAAAGTGAAAGGAATAGATGATATGGAATAGGTTAGACACAACATAGATACATAATAAATCTTATATAGGTTGGTGTCACCAGTTGTTGGAGTTTTAGGTTGTTGATTGGGTCTTTATGTGTGTTTTACCATGCATATTAATTGTCTGTTTTTTATTTAGGGTGTGATGGACCTCAGTTTTGTTGTCCCCATAAAGATAGATGGAGGACTTGAAAAGGTGTAATATTGTATTGAATTACTATCTCATTTGACATACATCTATAATATGTTTCATTCTTCATAGTTGATGATTCATTGATTAGATCCTTCCCATATGTTTTAATGGGAGGATTTTTATCTTGATCCTAATACCACTATGGATGTAACACCCCGAACCCATAAGCAGGGAGTCCTTGCATTTCTTTATTACATTGTCCTGATTACAAGGTATTAATACTAGAATGACCGATTAGTTTGGAGGTTTTAGAAAACCATATTACATAAATTATACCCAAATTACAGTGGGAAATAAAAAATAAAATATGTTACATAAGAAAATGAACTGAAAAAAAATCCTTCAAACTCATTCAAAGGATTCCTCTTCATAACATGGGGAAAGGAAGCATTATAAGGGTGAGATCAAATGCTCAGTAAGGGTATGAATGATAAAAGAAGTAAAAATAAATGATAATAATAAATATATAATGGTAAATAACCAATCAAACATTCCATATAAATATCATGATAAGGAATGATCAATATGAAGAGGTAAATAACAGAAACACATTCCGTTTAATTAATAAACTGAGAATAAATTGCATTCATATATAATATCATAGCAAAAATATAATGGATAATAATAATAAAAACATTATCAATAAATTAAATGATTAATTATTGGATTTAATCTTTCCTAGTAACATGGTCCCTTTTTCTTCAAGACCTTTCATAAGACGAATTAGCATATCGGGTAGAAAACCATAAAATTCGGCTAATCCATTCATCTCATGAGACTAATAATGCATCGAGGGGATTCCTTTAAATTGCCCCCAACACATTTTAAATGATTCAAAATAATTATATATATATATAATAATAATAATAAATTTAAGTTCCTAAATGAATTGCCTTATCAAATATTCATATTGAGTAAAAGATATGGATAAACCGATATGTTCCTAATTAATAAAATAATTATCTTGTACAAAACTTAAATAAAAATGTTATAAGTTTTAAGAAAAAATTATTACCATCACATAAGAGTATTTATATTAAAAATAAATATGATTTATAATATAAATGTTTTATAAGTAAGTGATTGTTTCAAGATTAATTTAACAATGACAAAAAAAGTGAGATTGAAAAGATAAATTTTACCACATGGTAAATTTTAGTTCAAAAAACATTGAATGGGATATTTAAAATTGGAAAATATAATTAAATTAAATTTTATTTAATAATGATATTAAATTAAAATGGGGGATTATATACACTCCATTAAAGTGAATTGGGGTATAATAATAAAAAATTCTCAATGGAATTTTAATTAAGATGAATTTCATTACCTTATGATTTATTTTAGTTGAGTACTATTTAACCTCATTTTTAGTTGTTTAAAACAGGTTAATTACTTAAAAAAGAACCATAAATATATTTATAATATCATATATGGTCTTCCTATAATATATAATTACACGTTTTTTAACAATCTTTCATTATTTTCATCATTTATGGAGTTAATTTTCATGATTTCTAAGTATGTTTTGACTTGATATATTTGTTATTCTTAGATACATCATGATGTAATCACTTCCATTATTTATAAAGTGATTTAAATATAATATAATATATATATATATATGTATTAATAATAATCCATAAAATTTGGATTTAGGAAATAAAATGCACCGTTCATTGAGACTATAGTCATACGTACGCATGAAATCTACTTCCATTTCATTGTCATATTTAATAATTAAGTGATATAAATATATATATTTTTATATTATCATTAAATTATCATATATATGTTATATATGTCACATGTTTTTATTAAAACCATACGTAAAACATTCTATGTACAACATGAATGAATCACATCGCTTTGTGGAGGTGGTAGTCCCCACATCCATAAACGATGTGGTCGTATTCCCAAAAAATGAAAAGTATGAAGTTAACTATTATAAGAAAGTTCCATAAGAATATATAAATTATTAATTTTATATATATATCATATATAATATATAATTAAATAATTATTTCCAACATTCAAATGTGGTATTGGAAGAACGAATGACATCAGTTCACAAGGCAGTAGTTCGTCATACACACGAAGGATGATTGTGTATCCCATTTTATAGAAGTGTTTATGATTATTGGTGATAAAAAAATCATTAAAACATCTAAATATACTTAGGCTACTAATTTTATTATACAATCATGAAATTAAAATAATTGAAGTTGTGGAGAAAGAAATGAAACAAAGGTGATTGTTGAAGAGTGTTACCTCTTATTCGGTTAACTCTTTTTAGTTTATACCAAAAGTGTATATTGGTTTGTTTTATAACCAAATTGGATCTTATAGTATTAGGTTAGTTATTTGTTGATATATCGTTTTAGGTTTTTTAGGATCCAAATTACTTTAAAGGTGTCAATATGTGGGAGAGGTGAGTGCCTTTTTATAGTGGAGGAGGAGTGACATTCTTGTAAATATAAAAAGGTAAACACTATATGGTGTTTTTCTTATAGAATGTGCCTCCATTGATTTTATAGTTTCAATATAATAGGTGAAATTTTAGAAATATAGGTTTAAAATTTATTTTTTACAAGGTTTTATGTCACTTTTACCCTTATGATTAAGGTCTAGTCCCTTTTCAAGATATTTTTTTCGCTTTATGACAGTAAGTAATTTTAAATACTTTTTATAATATTTTTTCCCAAAAATAATGTTTTACATAATATAGATTATAAATTATTCTATTTACAAAAAAAATAAATCCATTTTTAAAAATTTAAATCAGAAAAATGTTATAAATTAATTTAAAATTAATCCAACAAATTGGACGATGAAGTGGGTTTCTAAAGTAAAAATATTCAAAATTTTGAAATGTTTTTGTTTCCAATATTAATGTGAAATTGATTCCAAAAAACTAAATTGAGTGAAATATTTTAAATTTATCTTAATAATCTTTAAAACCGACCAAAAAAATTTAATTTATCCTAATAAATAAATTTTATGAAAAACCATTTTTCAATTAAAATTAATTACTTTTTACTATTCATCAAAACATGAAATATTTGTAAAAAATAAAAAAAATCACCCTAATCTAATTTTGATGTTCCGATTTCAAAAAAATTAAAAATTTCATATATAATTTATAAAAGTTTCAAAATGTATTTTTAAAAGTTGTGCGCTACTAAAAGAAAAAAATTACATTTAGAAAAATATAGCTTCTTATGAGTAAAATTGGAATTTTTCTTATCGTATGCCTATCAAATATATTTGAAAAATGTAAAAAATATTTAATAATTTATATATTTAATTAATATAATACACTAATAATAATAAACTTAATTTATTGAGATATAACTCTCTGGGGGGTATAGAATAGTTTTTCATCAAAAACCAATCCTTTTTATTCAATAGGGTTTTATATTCATTTATTAAACCAAATAATTATATATACATATGCAAGTAATATTTTTAAATTTTAGTTAATACTTTTCATAAATTTCATTATAATGGCTAGTTTATAACTACCATATTAAATAAAAATATTAATAGAAAAATTTATTTTGGTAAAACTCGGTCTTGTGTGTACCACAATCTGACCTTTGTGTTCTATATAGAGAAAGATAAGTATAATGTTGCATGTAATTCTAGATAAACTAAATTTTGTGTGTTGTATAATATTAAATTTTTGTTTCATATAAATCTTGCTAGAAGAAAACTTAAATTTATTCTAAAAGGATAATATTATAATGTCTTAGGGTGTAACATTATCACCACCTTAAATAAATTGTGCCCTGATAATTCAAACATGATCTCAATAAACAAGGTATTGATATTTGAAAATACTATTTTTTAAAACCTCACTTCATAAATAGGTTAAATAACACGTCTTATTAATAATAGAGATAATGAAACACAAAGTTCCCCACTTAACATGGCTTTCGAATAGAAGAATATTAATGAAAACATGGATATGGAAGATAAATCTAACTATCATATTCTGAAGGAGAGTCAAAGGGAACATGTTCATGATAAATTTATTAACCAAAGATCCATAAAACAAGGTGTAAAGTGGTCATTGATATCATCAAAGATGATGATAATAAGAAAAAATTTATGTTTCATGATCCCTATCCTAGATCTAGGGAATTATTCTCTCTTTATAAGATTTAAATATAATTACTTGACATGTTTTAATTTCATAAGTATAATATTTACCTTTGGTTGTGCCTCTAATTATTTATACTTCAAAAATTAGCACAAGTTTCATCATAGGGTTATGTAATACATCAATATCTAAAACCACATCTAAAGATTTTATTCATTTCATTCATATGATGAGTGAGTTAGATATTTTACTTAATGGGATGTCTTGTTATGGACCCTCAATGCATGGGTAGGTCTCACAACATAAACTTGTTTGAGAATTTTATTTATGATATACGTATATATTTACATAGTCTTGGAAAAATTCTTTTCCTGTAATGTTTTCATGTTCATCATTATGCATTCCATTATTATGAAACTAGTTTTTTGTTACCCTTGTGATAATTTAAATTTTTATTTCATCCTTATATTTAGACATCTTTTTATGATGTTAGTCATTTTAGATATTAAATTATTATTCATCTCTAAATAATATTCGTTCATTAATTATTCAATGATAACTTCTATTAATTATATTACCATAATTTGAATAAGAGATTTCATTTATTTATATTTTTCATTCCGTTGGATACTAGTATGGGTTCTATAAATTATTTTATAGATATACTTGATGAAATAATAATTTAATTTCATGAATTTTAATTTTTATTCCATTTGATAAAATGTAATGATTGGATATTGTATGTATCTATTCTCTAATATATTGATCCAGTGTAGTAAAATAGCTACTGGTTGTATGTTACATAAGATAGTGTTTTATAGATCACAATCCCATCTTTGTTTTCAGTGGAAGATGATCCTATAAAGACTGATCATTCTAAATGAACCATTATACAGGTGATGAAATATATTTTATTTGATATGGTTGGGACTTTTTAATTATTATCTATTATCGTATAACTATATTTCATTTTATATCTTATATACTTAATTAGTCCATCTTTCAATTCCATTATTTTTTTAGTTGTTTGATGACAGTCATCAATGATTGGGAATAATTCTACTGTTTAATATATTATTTGTAATGACCCAATGTTTTATAAATTGAAATTAACTTTATATAATTATGTCATATAATCACATGAAATGACAACACAGTGAACTACTAAGTACTACCTGACAATTAAAAATAATATTGTCACATATCTGATTTGATTTCCGAAAATATGACTACATGGTTGTGATCGGTATACTGTTTGGAGTCCGATGGAACAAACATAATTTTTGGTGATTAGTAACCTACCCTTATGAATAGTAACATACTATTATGAATAGTAATATAACCATTATGAATATTAAATATTACAACAGAATAGTAACCACACTCTTGAGTGTATAAATAAAATTTAGGTATCTTATAAATGATAATATGACCCTAGTAAAAGTATTAGTATTTTTATAAGTCATAAATAAATAATTAAAATTAATTAATTAATTTAAAAGAAAATTTATTTTCCCTCAAAGGTATTCATAAATCAATAAATTTATTTCTTCCATTTTTGAGATAATTTTTTAAGCCCTAATGTAATTTTTGAAAGCATTATAAATTCAGTTATAGTTTTAAAATCTGTATTTTTCAAGTAAATTATGATTTTAATTAAAAATTCAATTAATCATATTTATAAATTAAGTTTTTAAAAATTTAATTTATATTTTGACTATAAACATAAAAAAATTGTTAGGGTTAAGTTTTGGGATTTTTCAAAAATACTTGTTTTTTATGAATAGTAATATACTATAATTCAAGATAAATGCTAAAACCTAAATTTCTGCATCATTCGTGATTCATGGATGATGTAAATGGCCATTGGATCGAACTAAAATGTATATATTACTATTTTTGGTTTCAAGAATCATTAATATTTCTTGTAATATGGGAAAATAATAAACTAATGATTAAAATATTAAGAAAACCCTCTTCTCTTCCACTATAAAAACCACCCACACTCCCCTCTTCTCTTCAATCATCTCAATCTTTGTGCCTTCCATAAATTTTACCCAAATATCTCCCCAAGTTTCTTCCCCACGTCAATATACCTTAGTTTCTTCAAAATACCAAATCCATTCCCCTTAAGAGGCTCTCAAGGATCATTGATTCAAGAGGTAAATTCCTCTTTTCAATTATTTTACTTTATTTTCAAGTTCATTCGTTTTATTTTCTATACTTACATTTCATCATACAAATATTTAGACAAATACAGTACCTTAAATGTACTATAATTGTTTTATGATAATGGAATAAGTTATTATCATCTCTCTTTTACTATTCTATTATACTAGTATTAAAGACACCATCTATGATGTGTTAATTATTCAAATTCAAGGATGATGGGTTTTAAATTTCATTTACCATCTTAAATTCTGGTCATGAAACCATTTTTATGGTTTAACAATATTAGTATACAATATATCCTATCTAATTTTATATAATATTTTTTACACATGATATTAAATTATAATTCAAAATGAGGTTTTAGTGATAAAAACCTCCTAATAAACCCAAAAGGTTCCCACCAAATATTTATATAATGATTCAACATCACTCCAAGAAACAAAATTAAGTTTACAACCATATAACCTTATGTATGTTGAATAATAAAATATAACTCCAATTCTGTACAACCACTCTCATCATACATGTGTGTCTGAACGTGAATATAAGTGAACCGATCATTAAAACCAAGGAAGCAAATAGACCCGAACAATGAAACTGAACCTCATAAAAAAGGTCTTGAATGGAAATTAAAAGGATATAATAAATTGTTTAATTATATAAAATTTTCCATAATTATTAAATAAGTAACCTAATTAGATTATTCAGGTCATTAATATCATGTGGATAACACCATGAGACTTAAGGTATGTGATCTTCTCTTTATCACATTTATTCAAGAATCTTCTCTATGTTATTTCCTTTTATGTATAGTTCCAAATGATGGGGTATGATTTAGAACCCCCCCAAAACTTCCCCCATGATGTATAAAATTATTTAAACCCATTTATCTCCAATTAATCCCAGCTAAGTACACCTGGTACGATGCCGATATTTCATAAGGGATTCTACCCAAACCACCATTATTCATTCGGGTTATTCATACTCTCTTTTTAACCAAATTAAATCCTATATTATGTTTATGTACATATTATAATTTATTTTTATATTTCCAAACTAATTTATAAAGATCCATTCTCCATTCTCCTTCGGATATAAACATTTTTTAAATGATTCCCTCCTCAATAATTCTCGATAAGCAAACCCGTATTAAGGAAGCTTCTTGAATTTGTATCCATGTTCATATGCACTATACAATATATTTTAATCCAGATTTTTTATAAAACCAATGTTTTTACTATGAAAACCTTATTGTATCACTATTGGTTTTATATAAAATATTATTCCCATCTCTATTTTAAATTCTTGTCAGTATTTTCTGTAAAATCGTACTAAAATATTTTAATGCTAAAATTTCCTAAATACACTTCTTTTATGTTGTCAATTATATTTGAAATCAACTAACATGATATATTCTTATTTTAAATTATTAATTTCCATGTATTTTTTAATTATTTTCTTTCATGTACACTTTTTGATACACCAATTCATTATGCTTTATGACATGATTATGATACCCATTTCTTTCCATGGGTTCCCTTATGTTTGTGATTAATTATATATGATTATATATATTGAAATCATATTCATGAAAATGTTAATATGTGTGTTACCAAATATCTCTCTAATGAATTGTGTAAAGTTTAGTCTCATGAGACGTTATGTGCAGTGGTCTTGACAGTTAGCCTTGGCCCATGCTACCATATGCAACAATCTTGGTGGTTAACATTGACTTGTACACTTCTGTGTGAAATGATCCTTGAATCATTATAAAGTAATGATTTATTTTTCTTCCACATTATTATGAATTCATGTTTTTATGATCCCATTTTTATATGTTATGATTCCATATGTTTGATGCCTTTTTATATCTTCATATTATTCCTTTTAACCCATGGAATGAAGCTTTATTCATTTTTTTATTTCCATACTAGTATTTTTGTCTAATCCCATTTTTAGGTTGTCCACATGGTCTCCAATAAATATGTATGAGCACAATGGAATTTTGGGGCTCTTTATGAAGACTAAATAAATAAATGTTATATATAGTTCCATGTTTTACGTTTTATGTATCTAGTATTCAAAGACACTAGACTTCACGATCCTTGGAATGTAATCTGATATATAATTATGCTTAAAACCATGTAATGTTATGTGTTAAAGTCAATGGTCTCTATAGTTGGTAGAATGGGATGGTTTAATTATTTTTTGAGATTAGGAATAGAGCACTTTAGTTATAACCTTAAGGATGAGTCTAAGTATAAGAAAAAATACCTATATTTTGGTAAGTATATAGTAAGTGGTTTATCAAGTTAATACATACATATATGAATAAAAATAGATAAAGGTGGATTTGGTACAAATGTATTTAGTGGTAAAACCCGAAAACATCACTTTGAGCCATACTTGAATGAGAACTGGTGCACAACAATGGGACTTGTTGCACTCTTGTTTTGACACTCCTGGGGGATATTCTTTGGTAATTTAATGATCTTGGTACAAACCATTATTAAGGGAATGAAAAAAATCCCATAAGAATATATGTTAAGAAATAGATCAAGGATAACGTAGAATGAAACACAGGGAATCAAATGTTAGGATATAATTATCTTTTATAAGTTTATCCTCTTATGTTCAAAGTTTCTTTTTTATGCTCAATATATAAGTATTCAAGCCCTCTAATTGTACATTATTTTTCTTAGTCAATGGCATGAAATAGAAGAACATATGACAGCAATGAATGTGATAGGTAATATGAATATTTACCTAATAATATGACTGATATGATGTGAATGAGTGATGAAAACAACATGACAATACTTGATCAGCTGGATAAAGTTATGAATAATAACTTGAATCATGTGGAACACCCTCCTCCTCCATGGAAAGAGAAAGTTTCCACTGGATCCTTCATGTGGAAAAGTCCTCCCAAGTTTAGTGGATCTTCTTATCCCCTATACTAATAATAGTGGATTAACTCCATTGATAAGATATTCTATATCCTCTAGTGATTAGAAGAAGAGATAGTTATACTAGTGGTCTATCATTTTTATGGGGAAGCTGATTAGTGGTGGACACTCATAAAAAATATGAAGCGCTAAGAGGAAATTGATTTCATGGATTGTGAGGAATTCAAGAGAATGTTTTTCAATAAATATTTTCCCCAAACCCTCCATTTCAAGATACAAAGAGAGTTCCTCAGACTGAAGCAGAAGGATCATTATTCAATCAGTGCATATGAGGAAGACTTTACATGGCTTGTAAGGTATGCCTCTGGCTTTTTCATAAGCACTTAAAGTAAAGTGGATCACTTCTTTAGCAGATTGATGCTAAGTATATAAAAATCATTGGCAGCTCAAGACTTCGACAGCTATGAAGAGATTGTCTGTTGTAACCTTATGGTTGAAATGGATATTGGATACTCTCAGTGGTATCTTGGGCCCAACGACAAAAAGTGGAAAATGGAATCTAATGTGGGTGGTTCTAAAAATAAATTCAATGATGGAAAGAAGCTTAATAATCCTATGTGTGAACATTGTGGGAAGAAGCATCCTGGGAACTGTCTAAAGGTAACTAGAAATTATTTTAATTGTGGAAAGTAAGGACATATTACTAAAAACTGCTGAAGGGATATAAAAAATCCCACTAATGTGGAATAATAAAGGAAGGTTCGGATCAACACTCAGCCTGCAGTGCAGTGTTACAACTATAAAGATCATGGGAATGAGGAGAACAATTTTCCTAAGATGAGGGTTGTGAGAGGAAATCAACAACAATATATAAGGAAACAAGGAAGGTCTCATGCTATCAATACTACTAAGGTAGAGATGAAAAACAATATGGTGATAGGTTTTCTAGTTATTCATTCAAGAATAGTGAATATACTATTTGGTTCTCATTCTACTTATTCTTTCATATCTTCATGTTTTGTAGAGCTATTCAAAAACCACCTCAAAATATATAGGATATGTTATCAGTGAGAAAAATGAATGGGGAAATTATTACATCCATGGTTTATAACTCCTCCCTGGTATATGATTGTGGACTGAACCTCCATGTAAATATTTTCATAATTAATTTTTTGGTGTCCAATATTATCTTGATCATAGATTGACTAACTTTATACAAGGACACCATAAAATGTTGGGAAATGGATACCACTCTTGACATCCCGAAGAATCCTCCAATTCATTACAAGTGTAAGGAGGAAGATGAATCTTTTTTTGAATAATTGTCTCAGGTGTGGATATTAATTACTTATGAGCAAGAAAGTCCAGCTGAAATTATTGAGACAAAAGAGAGAATCATTCTTTAAGACTTTCCCATTGTGAGGGATTACAATGATGCATTCCTATAAGAGGTTCCTGGTTTTCCTCCAGATCGAGAGGTTGAGTTCTGAATTGAACATATTCCAGGATCTCTGTCTACATTAAAGAATCCTTATAGAATAGACACCATAGAGATGGAAGAGCTGAAGAAGTAGTTATAGGAGAATACAGAGAAGGGTTTTATATTCTCAAGTGCTTTACCACAGGGTGCACCAGTCCTCTTTGTCTAGAGGAAGAATGGATCAATGCGCCTCTGCATTGATTTTCATGAGCTCAATAAAATCAATATAAATGACAAGAATCCCCTTCCTCAAATAGATGACTTGTATAACCATCTTTGTGGATCCCATTATTTCCCTAAGATAGAACTTAGGCCGGGATATCATCAATTAAAGTTGAGGAATGAAGATATTCCCAAGACTTCCTTTTGAACAAGGTATGGACACTACGAGTTCATAGTGATGCCCTACTAACTCACTAATGATCCTAAAAATTTTCCTAGATTTAATGAATAGAGTCTTTAGAGATTACCTTTATAAATTTTTGGTAGTCTTTATTAATGACATTCTGATATACTCCAAGAGAAAGGAAGAACATGAGGAGAATTTGAATACTATGCTAAAAACATTATGAAAGGAGAAGCTACATGAAAATTACAAAAAATGTGAGTTCTAGATGGAGGAAGAATCATTATTGAGGCATGTTATCACTAGAAAATGGATATCTGTGGACCCTTCCAAGACAAAGGTAATTGGAGAGTGGCCTATACCAAACTTTTTAATGGATATCCCTTGATTTCTGGGTTTATTCAAGTATTATTGATGATTTGTGAAGTACTTATCAGGATTTTCAAAAATTATTGACCAAGATGACACGAATGGGGGTGAAGTTTTTCTGGACTCAAGAATGTGAAGACTTTTTTAAGGAGTTGAAAAAGTGTCTTATCACTACGCAAATACTCACACTCCCAATAAGTGAAAAATTCTTTTTGGGTGTATAGTGATGCTTAAAAGAAGGGATTAGGATATGTGTTGATGCAAAATGATAAAGTGATATCCTACACCTCAAGGGAACTAAAAATCCATGAGAAAAACTATCATATTCACGATCTGGAGTTCGCAGCTTTGATTACCGCGCAAAAAACTGGTGGCATTATCTATATGGGGAGAAGTGTGAGATATATACTTATCATATGAGTCTCAAATATATATTCACACAAAAATATATTAATATGTGCTAGTGAAGATGGATAGTTCTCATCAAGGATTATGACTACTCAATCCTCTGCCATCTCGGTAAGGAAAATATGTTGGATGATTCTTTGAGTAGATAGGATCCAACATCTTTATCAGTGATGAGAATTGAAAAGGGTTCTATCCTCTTATATTTATAGTGTATGAACATGGGAATCATTAAAGGGTGAACATAATCATTCATTTCTCAAATTATTTCTCAACCATCCTTCATAGATAAAATAAAGGATTCTTAAAGAAAAGATTTGGAAATTTATAAAAGAGTGGAGGCCATTAAAAATGGAAATCCTATCAGTTCATGACTGATAAGGAAGGAATTGTAAGATTTGGGTCACAACTATGTGTACTATCTGATAGAATGATAAAGAAGGATCTTTTGAATGATGCACATAGATCAACATTCTCTATTAACCCTGGGAGCACAAAGATGTAATGAGATCTCTAAGGGAACTGTTTGTGGGACAATATGAATAATGAGATTGATGAGTATACATCAAAGTGACTAGTATATCCAAAATTGATTTCTAAAAGATAGATGTCTAAGGGGATGATGAAAACACTAATTGTACCAACATGAAAGTGGTAGAATATCACCATGGACTTTGTCACAAAACTTACAATGACATCTATAGGAAATAATGTTATATGGGTCATTGTGGATCATATTACAAAGACAACTAACTTTATCAAAATTTGAGAGGACTTATCGTTGGATAAACATTCATGGATATATATCAAATAGGTGGTAAGGGTGGATGGAGTACCACAATATATTGTATCTGATAGAGATCTGAGATTTACCTCAATGTTCTAGAAATTCCTCCAACATGCTCTAAGCATTGAACTGAACTTTATTATGGACTATCTTCCTCAAACAGATGGTCAATATGAGAAAAATATTCCAACATTATAAGATATGTTGGGAGCATGTTCTATGGACCTAAAAGAAGTATGGGACAAGTTGGATTATCCTACAACAGCATTTCCCACTCGAGTATCTAAATGGCACCATACATAGCCCTCTTTGGGAAAAGGTAAAGAACACCAGGATTTTGAAATGAAGTTCCTAAGCATAAGCTTCTAGGACCCGATATGGTTCAAGAAATGGTGGTGAAGGTGAAAACTATTTATAAAGGCATCCCAAAGATGAAAAAAGTGTTACGAAAATAATCATCAATGAAACCTTGAGTTAAATGTTGGAGACATGGAATTTCTAGGCATATCACCATGGAAGAAGGTCATAAGGTTTTAGAAGAAAGGAAAGCTAAGTCCCAGATACATCAGCCCCTTTGAGATTCTTGATCGTATGGGGGTTGTGTCCTATTGACTAGAACAACCACCTACCATGTCTAAATTACATGATGTCTTTCATTTGTCCCTCTTAAGAAAGTACATACCATACCCCTCACATGTACTCTCTTTAGAGATTGTATAGTTAGAGAATGATATTTCATACGAAGAGTATCCGGTAAAGATCATGGATCATAGAGATAAAGTTCTACGTAACAAGACTACTGACCAGGTCAAAGTACTATGGTAGAACCACTTGTATGAAGAGGAAATATGGGGAATAGAGGAGGAAATGAATGAAAATTACCCACACATGTTTATGGATTATAATGTAAATGAAATGTCATGGGAGAAATTTTATAAGGGGGGAATAATGTAACAACCCAATTATATATCAATAGAAATTCCCTTTTTATAATTATTTCATATAATCACATGAAATCACAACACAATGAACTAATACATACTATGTGACCTTCAAACATAATATTATCACTCCTGTGATTTTATTTTTGAAATTCTGGCATACACAATTTCGATCAGCAAGCTGTTTGGAGTTTGATGGAAAAACAAAATTTTTGGTGAATAGTAACATATCCTTATGGATAGTAACCTACCCTTATGAATATTAATATGAACCTTATGAATATTAAATAATTCAAAAGAATATTAACCTTACCCTTGAATGTATAAATAAAATATTGGCATCTTATAAGTGATAATATGACCGTAGTAAAAGTATTTGTATTTTTGTAAGTGATAAATAATTAATTACAATTAATTAATTAATTTAAAGAAATTTATTTTTCCTAAAAGGTGTTAATAAATTATCAAATTTATGTCTTCTAGTTTTAAGATAATTTTAAAAGACCTTATGATGTTTTTGAAAGCATTATAAAATCAATTATGTTTTAAAATCTGTATTTTTCAAGAAAATAATGATTTTAATTAAAAATTTGTTTAATCATATTTAGAAAATTACTTTTGAAAAAAGGATTACATTTTGGATTCTACACAATGAAAAATTGTTAGGGTGAATTTTTGGTATTTTTCTAAAATACTTGAATTTTTTATGAATAGTAAAATACGATAATTCATGATAAATGATAAAACCTGAATTTATGCATCATTAATTAGTCATGGATGATGTAAATTGCTATTGGTTCAAAATAAAATTCACATATTACTATTTTTGGGTCACAATAATCATTACTATTGTTTTATTATGGAAAAATAATAAACTAATGATTAAAATATTAAGAAAACCATCCTCCCCTCCATTAAAAAAACTACCAACACTCACATCTTCTCTTCACTCATCTCAAGCTTTGTTCCTTTGGTAAATTATTCTCATATATCTCCCCAAGATCCACCCCTAATTCAAAAATCCATTATTCTCTTGAAAATACCAAATCCTCTCCCTTTAAGAGGCTCTCAATTAAGATTGATTCAAGACGTAAAGTCCTCTTTTCGATTCTTTTACTTACTTTCCAAGTGCATTTGTTTGATTTTCTATCCTTACCTCTCCTCATCCCAATGTTATCAAATATCCCTAACTATACATGTAATATAATTTGTTTTATAATAATTGAAAAATTTATTATCATCTATCTTTTATTCTTATTTTATACCAGTAGTAAAGAAACCATATGAGATGTCTTAATTTACCACATTCAAGTATGACAGGTTTTAAATCTTGTTAAACATCTTCAATTCTAGTCATGAAACCATTTTTTATGGTGTATTAATATTATTATGTAATATATCCTATTTATGTTTCAATAATATTTTTTTCATGTGATATTAAATCATAATGAAAAATGAGTTCGAAGTGATCAAAAAACACCAACAAACCCCAAAAGATTCTCACTAATGTTTTATATAATGATACAACTTCAATAAAAGTATCCAAATTAAATTTACAACTGGATAACCTTATTTATGTTCAATTATAAAATAATACTCCAATTCTAGACAACTACTTTCAACATACATGTATGTCTGAACATGAATATAAGTGAACCCATCATTAAAACCAAGGAAACAAATGGACCCGAATAATGAAATTGAACCTCATAACCAATCAACATCCTTAATGAACTAAAAAATGTTATAATAAATCATTTAAATTTATAATAGGTTATTTAATTATTAATTAATTAACTTAGTTTGATTATTCAGGTCATTAATATTAAGTGGATAACACCATCGGACTCAAGGTAATGGATCCCCTCTTTCTCACATTTAATCAATAATCTTCTCTATATTTTTTCCTTTTTGTGTTGTTCCTAATGATGGTGTATGATTTTTAAACTCCCCCAAACATCCCTAATGTTTTATAAAAGAATAAAACCCCTCTATTCCTCATTAATCCCTCCTAAGTACACTCGGTATCATGCTGATATATCATAAGGGATTCCACCCGAACCACCATTATTCCTTCTTCTTATTCTTACTCTATTTTTTCCAAAATAAAATCTTATATTCTGTTTATTTTCATCTTATAATATCTGTTTATATGTCCAAACTCATGTATCAATATCCAATATCCATTCTCTTTCTGGGATGTAAATGTTTTTAAATGATTCCCTAACGAATATTTCCCGATAAGAAAACCCGTTTAAGGGAACAACCCAATTTCATACCCAATTTCATATAAACTCTACCACATGTTTTAATCAAAAATTTGTTTTTATAAAACCAACTATTTTAATATAAAAACCTACTTGGATAACTTTGGGTTGTATATAGAATATTATTCCCCTTTCAATTTTAAATTCTCGTTAGTAATTTCCTCAAAACAGTATTAAAATGTTTTAATGCTAAAATTCCTTAAACATGCTTCTTTTATGTTCTAAATTCTATTTTACATCACTTACCATGATATATGATTATTTTACATTATCAATTTCTATTTATGTTTTAATTCCTTTCTTTCATGGACACTTTTATGATACCCACATCCATTATGCTTTGTGACATGATTAGGATACCCATTTCATTCTATGGGTTCCCTTATGTTTGTGATAAATTTTGTATAATTATATATATTGTAAAATATTAATTAACATGTTAATATGGGTTCACCCATATATCACTCCATTTCATTGGGTAAAGTTTAGTCTCATGAGACGTTACGTGCAATAGTCTTGGTGGTTAGCCTTGACTCGTGCTACCATGTGCAACAGTCTTGTTTGTTAACCTTGACATATGCTCCTCTATGTGAAAAAAGCCTTGAATCATGCTAAATTCATGATTTATGTTCCATCCACATTATTATGAATTCCTGTTTTTATCATCCGATTTTTATATGTTATAATTCATTATATTCCATGACTTTTTATATCTTTATGTTATTCCTTTTAACCCATGTTTTGATGCTTAATTCTTATATTTATTCCCTTAGTAGGATTTTTAGCTCATCCATTTGTTCATGTTATCCCAATGTAATCTTATGATGATGTATGAGCACGATATAAGTCATGGTCTCTTTATGAATACTAAATAAAGAAATGTTATATTTAGTTCCATGTTTTATGTTTTATGAATATAGTCTTCAAAGACACTAGACTTCATGATACATGGCTTGTAATCTTCTGTATAATTATACTTAAAATCATGTAATGTGATGTGTAAAAGGATAGGGTTTCTATGATATTATTGGATTAGTAATAAATTACTATGATATATTGGGTTAAGGATTTCTATGGATCATTACATGATTCATGGGTAGGTTTGGAAAATATTGTGTGACATTCATTATGGATGTGAGGTGAAACTTCACAATGATCATATCTCGTGAGATAAAAGGGTATGACCTTAATTTATCCTCTTGATGAACTAAATGCTTTTTTCATTGATAAAAAGGGTAGAAATATCAGGTAATTATGTATAATTTAAGTCTATACAATGATTACTTTTCTTCTATTCCATTATGGATTTTAGTTAAGGCATGTATACTAAATTCTACTCTCCAAATATTATTGAATTCATCTAGTTGATAAAAACCACTCATTTATTAAACATGATCTTAAGAATATTTATAACAACCATAAACCCTCACTCCGAGATCTAGTGATAAAAAATTATCATTACATTTTTTTCTTTGTTTCCCATAATTGTGGCCTGATTTTTTCTATCCAAACCTAAAAACATTAGAATGAAATTCTGGATAAAATGTTTGAACAATGCCATTTTAGGTTTATAGTTTTATATGTTTAGGGAAAAAATATTTAATTAAAAGCACTCCTGACTTATATAGAGTATTTATCCCACTATACACAACTTATCATATTCCATATAACATCTTTAACATCCAGAACAAACATCTCCCCATATGAATCCTTTCTAGAAAATAATCATTCAACATCATTCTGCATAACTAGTAAGAAAAGGAATCATAAGAAGGATGGGATAAAATGATCATTAATTATAATCACATTTAATAACAGTTCAATGTAATTAGAGAGAGTATGATGGTGATAAGGGTATGGTGACATATATATAGTGAATGATAAAAATAGAATTTATATCCATCAATTCATTGATCATTAATTAGGGTATAAGCCATTAATACTGGAAAGAGTCATTGGAATAATATACCAGGAGGACCGAGAGCCAGGTGAAAGCCTGCTCCCAAAAAGATATATAAAAACATAAATAGTACGAAGCATCTCAGGATGAAGTGGCCTTACATAACCTTGAATACACAACCCCATTTCTATCACTAAGGGAAAGATTACCGCAGTAGTCGGGAAGTACAAAAGACCAGCTGGAGCTTGCCTCCGTGATTGCTCTTTTGGACAGCACGTCCGCAACTTGGTTTGCTTCTCTATACACATGCGAAACCACCAGGGAGAACGGCTCAGCAGCCTTCAAGGCACCAATCCAAGCAGGGATCATCCTCCAAGGAACGTTCCTGGAGCGCTCCTTAAGAATCTGCACCGCCATAGAAGAATCCGACTCGATCCAGAGCTTTCGCCAGCCATACCTATCGGCATACCTTATCGCCTTTATCATGGCCCACAACTCAGCCTCAATTGCATGCCCGCTGCCAATATAGTGGAAGAAGCAACCTTTGACGAAGCCCCTATAGGTCCTGAACACCCCACCACATCCGGCTAGTCCAGGTGCACCAGAGGCGGCCCTGTCAACGTTAACCTTGAGCCATCCAGAGATCGGTGGGATCCATCGTATATACTTCATCATCCTGGGCTGCCTTTCCCTGCCACTTACACCAAGAGTCCTTAGCAACAGAAAATCAGACATATTATTGTTCATGGAGCCAGTTTGATTCATCGCGGCAAGACTAATACTCCGGTGAATCATCATAATACCCTCCTTGAAAGACGGGCATCCCTTATTAAAGGCAATATCGTTCCGAGCCCTCCACAGATAAGTAATAGCCGAGATGGCAGCAGTGGTAAGCAGGGACTTAACCTGGTCACTGCAATCAGCCTGGAAAACCGAAGCCAGAAGTGTGCTAATCGAGCAGCATGCCAAGTCACAATGGAACAAATCCTTCAGGTAAGTCCAGAATTGCCCAGCAAAGGTGCAGTGAATGAATATATGGTCTGCATTTTCATCAGCATTTAAGAAAAAGTAGCACACCGAGGCGATGCACAAACCTGTCCGCTGCAAGGCCAATTGCAGGGGTAGCCGCTGCTTCCAGATCCACCAAATAAGAAGGGCCTCGGCTGGTGCAATAAAAGAACTCCTAGCCCCCATAACCCAAGGAGGAACTCCACATGCCGCGCCACATTGGTTCATATAAGCATCCCGGATGGAGAAAACTCCATTCATGGACAGCTTCCAGATCAAGATATCAGAATCAACATACTCATATGCATCAATCTCCCTCCGAAGGTGAACTGGAATTATCGTAAGAGCCTGCGCATTGTCCTGCAGATCAGAAATCGAAAGGTTCCTCAGCAGCAAAGGAACATTAATGCCTTGTTTGATTGGATTATTAAGCCACTGTGTCGTCCAGCAGTTCATCTGTGAGTTCTTACAGACCAGCCATTTGGCATTTGACATAATGTAAGAGCAAGAGTTCCTTATTGATGTCCAGACAGAGGACTGCAAATACACCTTCTGTCTCTTGAGCAGCCTATCAACAAATCTTTCATTGAGGAATTCCAAAGATGGATCACTACCAGAAAAAATTCTCCAGGTAAAATTTTGAAGCAAGGAGTCATTAAATACCTTCCCATCCTTAACCCCCAGTCCTCCCATTGAAGCTGGTTTAATACAATCAGCCCATTTTACGGTGACAAGCTTCCGCTGTTGTGTAGAACCAGTCCAAATAAAATTCCGGATCATGCCACAAAGGCTCTTGATCATGTTAGCTGGCCATTTATAAAGTGAGAAGGAATGGACGAACATCGAAGTGATAACCGAGTTCACAAGACAGATCCGGCCTGCTTGAGACATTGTCTTCCTGATGCTATCTGGGAAAACCAATATTATAATAGCTTTCGGGATCACCTTTTATCTATAATAGGTCTCAACCCTTCCTAAAAAATGTCCAAGGACTATATCATCAGTAAAACCCTTTATATAATCATTTAAACCCATGTGTAAAATAATTATGGATATAAAAATATCATATCCTTTTAAAACCTAATTGGAAAACATAAACAAACCATAATAAGGGAAGGAGGGTTTTTCCTTAATTAAAACCTAAAATATTACATGTTATTCCAAAATTAATGATATAGTATTTGGAAATGATGTTGTCTCTGTATACAATAAAATATATCATTCATTTCATAACATTATTAACCTGTGTAAAAATGGGTTGTATAAAAATATATTATAGAAAACAATAACACATTTATAGAAATAATTATGATGATATAATTAAATAATATCCCATGTAAATCATAGGTAACACAAGGAATGTTGGGATAGATGAATGTAAATACCATTAAATTTTCATTAGAAATATTCTTAAGGAAAATATAATTTTAACTTTCAAAATAACTTTTAAAAAAAAAATTATGAAATTTTGTGGATGAACTCTTATTTTAAAATAACCATGGAAACATATAATGAACGTTTCAATTAAAATTATGGTAAATAAGTCGGTAATATTCTTTCGTGTTGTATATGTCAAACAATAATATTTTTTAAAAAATTTGTAAAAGAATTCAAAAGTCACACATTTTGGGTGACATTAATAAATTTACTTTTAAAAACATTTCAAAATATGTTAAAAAAAATTGAAAATACATTTATTAAAAAATATTTTTTTATAAAAAAATATTAATAAAATATAAAATATGCACATTGTAGAGAAAGATTCATGATCTAAAAGAAGATACAAGAAGAGCAATAGTTATGGAAGACTTTATTGGGGTTTCCTTAATCATTATGCGAGGAAATGGACATATAACTTATAACCCACATTAATGAATTGTATTAGAATAGAATAATTATGATTCAATAAAATAAGATCTTATGAATTACATACATGTAACTATTAACATAAGAAATCCCAAAATTAAAAGGGATTATAACAAAAACCTTTTTCCAATTTGGTAACTCTTCAATTGTAAGACCATCAAGGAATAACATTAAATGAAACATTAAATATCGTTAAAATAATGATATTAAAGATATATTATTTAAATTGGTATTTATAAAAACCACATAAAATACTATTTTTTCACATGATAGTCATATGTAATAGGAAAAGGGAAATTTGAGACAAATTACCTATCCAAAAAAAATATCATTGAATAGATAATTATTAAATGAATAAAATATTTGTAAGAAACTTAAATCCTATTTTTTAGGAGTAAATAATAAATCAACTTACAATTAAATTCATGAATAATAATGGAATAATAAAGTTAATGAAGAAGAGTCATAACCTAACGATAGTAAATTGAGTTAAGAATCCAATTACCACTAGGTGGCATTCAAATCAAAACCCTTGGATGAAGTAATTATTGCTAAAAAATGAAACATCATTAAGTTTGAAACATTCATTATACAACATGTATTATATGGAATATATACACTATTTAAAATAAATTCATGAATAACATTAAAATATTCCTTAATGAAAGGAAGTTGATAAAGATTCCCCTACCACATGTCTATACTTTCTATATATATCCTTCAACGCCTATATAATTGACTCATATCAGATATTTTATTTCATAAGAAAATTTTAATGTTGTTAAATATTTTACTTATCCCATTTTTTAATGTAATACATTTTCATATATAATTACTTAGTTAGTTATCTCCATATTGGGTTTTTGGAGGATGTTAAGTCGAATGTTTCCAAACTACATTGATATGTTCACCAGGGTCAAAGTTTTCATTATTAAATAATATATATATTATTAGTCGTGAAATAATTATCATTTTATTACATAAATTATTATGTTAAAACCAATCATGAATGATAGTTATGATAAATAATCTACGTTATAGTCATGGAGATGGTAGGTTGTATGTAATCATGAGTAACATTTCCATTTTAAAATCTTATTTTGGAATGAAAGAAAGTTTTACTAAAAATTTACATAATTATAATAAAATAATAATACCATAAATATGTTATTATATCTTCAAATAAAATTATATATATCATCCACATGTTGTGGTGGTGAAAAATTAAACACACCAATACGTGGAGGCAGTACCTCACACACATGCACAAACGACATTATAATTTTTCCATGAATGGAAATGTAATAAAATATGTGTTATATTATCTTCAAAAAAAGATAAATCTGTCATTATTATAGTATATATACATTGACTAAGTCATTATAACAATATATGAGTGTTGGTGATAGAAAATGATTTATATTTGTTTGCATGTTTGTAGTCCACCGTACACACGAACAATAGTTTTATTTATCATTTTATACAAGTGGAATAAATTATCATTTAAGAAATGCATGTAATAAAATATAATTATATGATATATACTGATTTTTTATCTTTTCCTGGTTAGACAATATTTGATGAGTTTTCAAAAAATTTAAAAGAAAACTCTTATTTAAGAACTATACATCTTCATTGGACAACCTCCATTTCATAACACCATAAGACCACTTACGTAGGTATTATCCCATCGCTCAGTCATATATAATTTGGGGAGATAAATTAAAAAGGTATTTTGGAAGATATTACCAAATCAACATTATTTTTAAGTGTTAATTAAAGATAAAAATATATTCCCATTTTTATTAGGAAATGGGTACTCTTTGAATTTGATAAAATTGTAAAACAATGAATATTAATTTTGATACCAATAAGGATCCAAATAAATAAATTTTGAATCAAAGATGATTATGTTTCACAATCCTATAATAAAATTAAATTTTTACATGTTTTGACATTTTTTTACCTTTATCTATCAGTTTTAATCCTTGTCAACATTTTTTGTACGTAACATGATAATAAGGGTTTTTTACTCATTGGAGGTCATTATAAATTCAATAAATGGAAACAATTACTATAATTAGACTATGGTTGATATGAAAAACCATATCCTAACATTAGTTATGATTCTAATATTATTAGTAATATTATAACATTTAAAAAAATATAATTTTTTATAAAATAAAATTAACAAAAAATATAAGAACTATTTGTTACCATGAAATTAATAACATCATGAAAACAAATTAAATTAAAACAAAATATTTTATTACATTCATAAAAAATTATATCCATCTGAATCAATTCACAGACTACACTAATTATATCAAATTATACTTCCTCTAATATTTTAAGTATCATTTATTTTTTTATTAATTAAATAATTATTATGTTGACATTTTTTAACCATTTAAGGTAATTAAGTACTATATAAAAATTTCTAAAAAAATTATCATGATAATGATGAAAATTTTAAAAGTGAAATAAATATATATAAACAAATATATCTTCTCTTTATACCCATCTTAATAATATTATATCTATTAAAAACAAAAGTCTGGCGTTTCAATTTTCCTTTGCATAAATATTTATAAAGGTCATAATCACACCCAAATAGAAAAATGACATATATATAAATATTGGAATATTATAGATGATATGTACTCGAAAAATAATTCGAGTCAACCATTAGTGTCATTTTATAGTCCATAACATATTATTATTAACACTTCACAGATTTACCCTCTGTCGTGGTAAAATTAATATTATAGTTAATATTCACATTGACCAAAAAATAAAAGGTAAATATTTAACAAATTTACAACTCTTGATTAATATATGGAATAAATTTTTAAAAATTTAAAATATATATTTTATATATTTTAGTTTAAAAACAAACCATTTAAATGCAAATAAATGTGTTTTTTTAGAAAAAATGCCATTATAAAATATAATATTTTTTATGTAAAATTAAAGTACAAAATTCATTTAAAAAATACATATTTGTATTATTTAATAAAAAAATAATATAAATAAAATTTAAAACAAATCCAAATAATAATATTACTTTTGTAAATACATTAAATGAAAATAAAACCTTTAATAAAAAATAACGATTTTCACCATTACCTAAAAATCAATCTTTTCTGAAATATAAAAAAAATTAACCAAATGAAAATTTTCTTATTATAATTTAAAAAAATATATTAATTTTAACAAATAAAATAAATAAATTATATAAAATTTAATTACATTATTTCATAAAAAACTGTTTTAATAAAAAAAATCATCGTAGAGTATGATAGATCTACTAAAAAACGAGTTATTATATCCTAATAATTAATCTATAAGTTTTAATAGAATATATCGTTTTTATATATTTCAAAAATTATTTATTCATATGTATATTCTCATTCATACCCCCAAATTAAACAAATATGTTATAATGATATCATTTAAATAATAAAATTACGTTGTTCAATTATGGTTACTATTTCATATCTTACATGTTATCACAAACTATTTCTACATTTTTTAAAATTAGGATATTGAATTATCCCCCAATTATGAAATTTTATCCTCTCAATTTTTAAATTAATCTCAATAATCTATGATTTACATTTTAAAATTCATTTATTGGTATCCCACATCGTAAAAAGGGTTGAAAAATATTCCTCTTGAAGATAGTGAAAGGGAAGTACAAAGGTCATCTGGGTAACTCATATTAGGTTTCCATATAAGAAAATGTTAGTGGAATATGAAAATATAGACATGGGAGAAAATCATAATGCCTAAATAATTGGGGAGTGTGATAGAGATCATTGATCACAATAATGTGAATAATCACTAGAAATTCAAAGACCATAATACCATAAACCAATGAGGTGTAAAAAACTTCATCGATTCATTAGATGAGAATGTAATAGGAAAACATTGTTTTAGATATTTTTTCCAGATTTGAAAAATTCTATACCATCTAGAGTATCTAAATATTATAATATACTTACTTGATAAGAATACTACTATCATTGAATAAATTTCCTCCTCAATCTCATCTTGATCTCTTAATAATGAGTATTCAAGAATAATTTTTTAACCATCAAGCACTAAAATATATTTTTATCAGATTATTAACAACATCAAAAAGACATACCTTATGTATTTATACATTAATAAAATCAGAGTTATTAAAATAAGATGAGATAATTCAAAAAATTCATAAACCTTCATTTGAATAAATAATGCATTAATATTAAAAATTTAATAGTAATAGAAAAATTTTATACTAAATCATTCCATAAATAACTATCCATAAAATACATTAGAATATTCTTTTCCCAGACTAAGAAACCAAAAAATATAAGGATTTTATCACATAGTCTCCCAATTTAAAGTTAAAATTTATCTCTATATAATATTAGTAACTCATAAATTCATATGAATAGAAAAGAGTAACCCCTATTAATATAATCTAAAAATATGCTAATAATTTCCATTAATATACCGAATAATGATAATTCCAAATTAAGATAATATAAAATTGCAAAAATATATCTAAAAATTTAGTCCAAAAATAAAACTACATGTTTAACCTAAGGTTTATATATACCTCAAAACCCTAAATAAGATCCCAAAATATCATTTGTCACCTTAAAATTATAGCACATAAAACCACAAAATGTGTTTATATTAATTTGAACTTATGATCAAACTTATAATTATATTCACCTAATGGTATCCATAAATATTAAGATAAACTCACAAGAAAACATTGATATGTAAAAATTGATCAAAATCATACTCTTATACCAACTGTAATATCCATGAACCCACAATCTTAGATCTGATGTTAAAAACATTAGAATTAAAAATTTGTCTTTAATAATGATAAATGTTACCTAATTTTTTCCATAAAAACTTTATGACATCATAAGTAAATATTGGATCAGTTATATACCAGTATAAATTTTAGGTTTATAGTTTTTGATAATTAGGAAAAACTCTTACATAAAAATCCTTCATGACTTCAAGAGAGTATTTCTTCTACTATACTCATATTTTAATATTCATTATTAGTTCTTAAACATATCCAAAAAAGTTAACCACATAAGAAATATTTCTAGATATAAATCATTTATAATGGAAATGGATATAAAATAAAGATGAGCATACATGCTCGGTAAGGGTAATCATAACCATTAATAATTGAGTGTCATAAGTGATAGTAAGATGATCATAAGGATATAAATTCATAATAATAGTGCATAATCATAAAACAATGGATTTCAAACCCATCAATACCTAGATCATAAATCAAATTATAATGTTATAACATAGTATATATTCATTGGTATTAATAATCATGATAAATGTGACATAATCCTTGATCAATGGAAATGTTTATAACCTATAGAAGGTATACAAAAAACCTTTTGTTACCTTGGGACATCATCATCATATAACCATTAATGAACCCTTAAAATTTAAATAACTATATATTTGACTTCTAATATTATTATCTATAGAACATAATAATTATCCAATGTAATAGAGCATAGTATGAGTGCCCCCATCTTATATTATTTATCAGTCACACCAAATTATATATTGTTACACCCATATTATAAGTTGTATCGGGCTCACCAATGAATAATAATGGGGATCAACCCTTCTTAAACAATGTACAATAACTATATCATGAATAAAAAACTTAAAAACTATTTTAAACCCATGTGACAAACACTTTGAGATATCAAAATATCCTTTAATTTTAGAAAAAAAAACATCAAACAACTAGATTAAGTGTATAAGTGTTTTTATTTAAAGAAACAATTAAACCCTATAAGGTAATTATAACATAAAATAACATATATAGTCAAAGGAAAAGAAATTTTCACCATATACATCATTATAGATAATTCAATTAATTACATGATTATCATATAGAAAACAAACGGTTTACATGAAAATCTATTTTAAACAATAATAATCCATCTAGGGAAAAAATAAGTATGGTATAATAACAAAATATCCCAACTAAGGTATATGTAACATAATGGGTTGTTGGTGTTAATGATTGGAAATACCACTCTAAAATAATTAAAATCATTCTAGAGAATAATATCCTTTTCACTTTTAAGATAAAATATATAAAATTAAAAATTAAAAAAATATTTTGAAAAAACCATTCATTGAAAATAACCCAAGAAACATATAAAGTTAGAATCAAAGAAAATAATTTTCATGAAGGTGGGAAAATCGATTGATTTAGTTGATGTCAAAAATAAAATTTCTTTTCAAACATTTGGTAAAAGGTGTCAAAAGTGGCCCATTTATAAAAATATTTTACATTTAACCTTCAAAATATTTTAAATAATGTAAAAATAACATTTATAATATATTTAAAAAAAATTATTTTATGAAAATAACATTTTTGAAATGATTTTAGAAATCATGGATATTGAAGAGAAATATTCCCGATCTAATAGATTATATAAGATCAGCATCACTTAGAAATGAATTTATTGATATTTTTTAACGAATAAGGGAGGAAATGGTAATTGGAAATGTAAATTTAATTTATAATAATAAGATAATAAAAATTATTTGTTTAAAAAAAATAAGAGATTTTGATTTCCCATAGTGGAACCTTAAAAATAAATAATCATAAAAAGAAAAGAAATTGGAATATAAAGCCTTTCCACTACAGTGACTCTTCAATCATACAAGCAAGAAAAAATAAAGTAAAATAAATCATTAATTATCAAAAATATATAGATATTCATGAAATAATTTCTAAAAATATCATTACATACACGTCATAAAATAATATAGGTTTATTACCAAATCATATGATCCAAGGAAAGAAAATTTGACATGTATAAATCACAAAAACTAATATCATTCAAATAATGAATAATCAATGAAGAGAATATGTGTGACAAATTTAAACCCACAAAAACAAGTGGGATATCAGAATAAATAAATTTATACATCAATTCACACTTAATTATGGAATGAAAATGTTAATGAAGAAGAGTTATAACATAATGAAATGAAATTGATTTCAAAATAAATTTACCACATTGTAACATTCAAATAAAATCCCCTTAGATGACGTAATTCTAATTAAAAATTTAATATCATGAATTGTGAAGTATTCAAGATATAACATGTAAATGGGGAAATATGTACACCATATAAAATAATTATTTGGAAAACATAAAATGTTTCCTCAATGAAAGGAAGTTGTGACAAGATATCTTATCTCTTGTCCATACATTCAATATATGTCATTAAAAACCAGTATAACAGAATAATATCAAATATTTTTTTATCATGAAAATATTACTCAATTAATACCTTATAATTAATTTATTTGTTTCAATTATTATAACAATACATTTAATTAATTAATCAGTTAATCCCACGTCATATGTTTTGCGGATATTTAGTCCAGAATTTCAAAATGGATTCGGTGTGTTGACAATGGTAAAAGGGGGCATTATTCTATAAATATAAAACAATAATCATGAAACCATTTTGATTTTTATAAATAAATAGTACTATAAAACCGATACTGAATAAGTTTTATGAAAAACGATCTATGCTACAATCATTGAGACAATAGGTTGAACGTACGTATGAGTAATATTTTCATTTTTCAATAATCGTTATGGAAAGAAGGTAAGTGGTATTATATATGTAATTAAATATTATAATATCATATCTATGATATTATTTATTTATATATATTTATATATATCATCCATGATATTTTTTTATTAAAAATTAACCACATTACTTCTTAGAGGTGGTAGTATACACATACTGGTGAACGACGTTATCAATATTCAATGAATGGTAATGTTGGAAAATAAGAGTTATATTATCTATAAAAAATGAAAAATATTTCATGAATATCCTATATATACATTACATATATCTTTATAACTATTCGAGGGAGGTGGTGATGAAAAATGATTTACCTTAGTTTTGAAGATGGTAGTCTACAGTACACCCGAATGGTGGTTTACTTTTCTATTTGATGGAAGAGGATAAAAATATAGGTTTTGTTATAAACCAAATAAAACATTATTATATAGGATATATGATATTATCTCCAAATGGATTGGGAGAATTTGATACAAGAAAAATAAGTAATAAAATGTAAACTCTGGTTTAAGAACTATACCTCTTCTTTGGACAACCTCATGTGCTCAACTCCTTAATATAACAATGGTGGGTATTAATCCATAAATAAGGCCTCTAAAACAAGAATAGGTATGTAATGAAGTTCTTCTAGTATATAATTGAAATTTTTTATGTTTTATGTAAATATAAGAAGATATACCCTTCTTTAAGAGAGGAAAGGGACACACCTAGATTTTTTAAAATATTAAATTAAAATAAATTAATTTTAATGTCAAAATGGATATAAATTGAAAATATTATAAGATAATATGAGGACGAGTCTAAATAATCTCATAAATTAAAATTTACGAAAGTTTTTATTATTTTTGTACTCGTACTCATCATTTTTAACCCCCACTAACCCTTTTCAAACATACGTTGACAATACGGTTATTTACACTTTAAGGTTCATTATAGTTATGTTAAATAAGAAAAGAGACATTAAATAGACCCTAGATGATATTATCAACCATAAAAAATAATTTTACTGAATATATTATTTTTAATAATTTTATTTCATTCAGTAAAATATTATATATTACAAAATTTCATTAATCTTAATTTTTTGAACTATTCAATAAAATGAAAGTAATTATATAAAGAAAAATATGAAATTTAAACCCAATATTTTATTAAATCTATAACATGTAATTTTAATCTATAAATTTCATTGAAAAAATTAATTATCTCAGGTTTCATTTTATTTAATATTTTTAACATCATTAATTTTATTTTCCCATTAATTGATTAATTATTAGATCAACATTGCATAAGAATTTAAGGTAAATATTTATTCCCTAAAAATTAAAAATAAATTATAATGATGAATCTGAATCACTTAGATTTGAAATTAATATTTATATGTTAAAAAATCTTCAATTTACACACATTTAAAAACATTATTTTTATTAAATATAAGAGTGACATTTTTATCTTTTTTGTTACGTAACATATTATAAATTCAAAATCACATAAAAATTAAAAAAAACATTGTAAATGAATATTATATGATTATGGATGATACAGAATCACCCAAAAAAATTATGATATGTTTATGGGTTATTTTATAGTATGTATCATATTTTTTTATACCTTAATTACCATATTTACCCTTTACCGTCGTTACAAAATTACTATAGTTGTTATTCATGTTGAAAAAAAATAAAATGGTCCTTTTTATGAAAATTGGAACTCATAATTACTATTTTGGAATATATTTTAAATAATTCAAAACACATATGTTTTTTAATTTAGTTTCATATCAAACTAAAAAAGTGCAGAGAAAAAATGTTTTTTTTAGAACAATTTCATTATAAAATATAAATTTTTTATAGTAAATTCAGGAATAAAATTCATTTAAAAACCATAAACTGATTATTATAAAGAAAAATTAACTAATTATATTTTAAAACAAATCCAAAATATAATTTTACATTCTAAATTCAAAAAAAATAATATACAGTTTTTAATAAAAATCAGTATTTTCACTTTTCACTAAAAAATCATTCTTTTCAAGAAAATACAAAAAATACGAAAACAATTAACTCTAATTTGATGTTTTTTTAAAAATTATATTTATTTAATCAAATAAAAATTCCAAAATTTAAAAAAAAAATTTATATTATTAGCTCAATAAAAAAATTAATTTTTAAAAACATATCTTTGAAGAATAAAATGGATGTAATAAAAATTGAGTTCTTATTTCCTACGTATTAGTTAATACATTTTTATTGATTACAACCATTATATATTTATTTATTTATTTAAGACATTATTTAATATTTTTCATACCCTCAAATTTAATTGATATCTAATAATGGTAGCATTTAAATAATAATATTTTTTGTTCAATTATGATATGTTTTTGTGATTTGCAAATTATCAAACATTATATCCCTTATTTAATATCTGAGGATACTATAATCATATCAGGTCATTAGAATCACAACTTCTTACATATATTATATAGTTTTTATTTTACATGAGTATACCTTCATTATAATTTAATAGCTCATGCGTTAGCTTGGAGTTTAACATATTATTCAAGATGGGTAATGATTTTGTTGTCATTGTTTTGTGGGATAAAATATTGTATGTTTAGTTGTAGGTATATTGATTTCAATTTCACTTATTTTAAAACTTATATATAATGAAAGTGGAAAAACTATTTACTTAATTTTCAATTCTTTTTTATTTATTTTCTATCATTCCACAATATTTATGAACTATGTAAATTAGATTGTTTCATATAATTAATAGATATACTCCACTATGCCCTCACAATTTTGATTTCATTGGATTTGATTGTATCTATGTTTTATCATGATTTTATATTAAAAAATTTCACAGACCATATAGGTTCAATTTGAATATTTTTTCTCTCTATTGAATGATTAGTGACTTAATACTTGTTAGGAATCCCTATACTATCAGGACGTGCACCTGAGGATATTATTAATTCACATATATGTAAGTACTATAAGAAATAATGATAAGATACTTCCTATATTATAATTAATCCTTTAATTTAACTATCCATTGAAATTTCCTTCAATTCCATTCATTGTCATTTTATGTGAATCATTTAAATTACATTTAAATTTAGTTTATAATTCCATTGAGAGAATAATGTGAATCAAAAATAGTTTTTTTAAAATATATAACTTCAAATTAATATCTTAATATTATTTTTTCATACTATTGTGTAATTTATCACCTTTTAAGTTAATTCATATCTCAATAGGGATGATAATTTTTTATATATTATTAATGAAAAAATTATTAAAAAGTTCTGTTTTATATTTTTCTTGTGAAATGTTATTTAAATAACCTATTTTAATAATCCATGTGGTAATAAACATTCAAAACTATTGATCATTTAAATATGATGTTTTTTAGACAATTAAAAAATCTATCAAAATATTATATTTATCAAAATACAAATTTATTTTAATTTCATTGAATAATAATTTTATGATTTCAAAAATTCCTTATAAAAATATTGTAGATTAATATTTTTTATTTCCTAACCATTATTTCATTTGAACATGTATAGAATGAAAAATTATTATTAATATTATAATTCAGTAATCAATACAGAACAATCCTCAAATTTGAAACACATGGATTGTCATAGTGAAGTATAAATCCATTAGGTTTGTCAATATATCCTTCCACATTATACTTACTATTCAAAAAAAGCTATATTCACATCACTTTTTAATGTTTCTAATATTTTAATCCATAATAAAATGGAATATTATAATCAACTAAATAAATAAAACCAATGTGACAGTAAAGACAACATTTATTATTTCATTCTATGAATTAATTTTTTAAACAAAACATATTTATTTATTAAATATATATCTTTATAATTATGATTATTTTGAAACTTCCCACTTTTTAATTAATTAAATAAAACCACTAGAACTATGTAATGAATTATAATTACTTTATTTATTTATTTTTTTCTGAATTTCATTTTTTTAATAAAATATTAATGTTCATGATTTTTGTTAATATACATAAAATCAATTTCATCAATTAAATGTCACATGAGATATTTTTTCAAAAGTTATTTATGAAAATATATATCTACCATAAAAACTAATTTTTTGATATTTTATATGTTTAATATGACTAGACATGTATTTATTGCATTTTTTACACCATTATAATTTTTTAATAAGAATTATTAAAACCTTCATAAATTTTAGTGACTAAATAAAAAAATTTAAATACTAACATCAATGTATCCAACAAGTTATTCATCTATTTTCATTAAATAAATCAATTGTTTTATATTTTTCAAAATATTATATATATATATATATGAATAATGTCCATTGTTAGTTACTTTTTTTAAAACAATTCTAAAACATATAAACTCTTCTATTATGGTGAGAATATGTTAATATATATTAAGGATCCATCTTGAAGAATATTACATGATTTTTTCCTTTTAAATTAGTTAAATGAGAAATTAAATAAACTCTAAAGTATTTAAAACTATATTTATTATTGACACACATCTCATATAGTTTTATATATAAATTTAGATATAAAATTATATGATATTTAATTTTTTAAATGGTAGACAAGTCACCACTTTAAATGTATTTTGAAGTTATTTATAGGTGTAAACTAGTTTTATCCTTTAAATAAATTCTATTTATACAATCAAAAACTCTTTTAGATTATTCTACATATATTTTGCATAAATATTCTATGATCCTTTTAATTTCATGATACTATTTAATCATCCCTCATGTATATGTATTCTTATTTTCGCCATTATTTTTTTTATTTAATAAGTCATATTAAAATTTTGGTTGATGGACCATTATGAGAATGATTTTGGAATTTGAGGAAGACCATAATGAAGTGTATTGATAAAATGGGAGGTGTGAGTCATTAATATTTAATACATGATGAATATGATATTGTTTATTATACTAAGAGTTCTTGGAAAACTAAAACAAATCATCTCATCCTATAGTTTGGTATTTAAATAACATTAAAATTAGTATCAAACATTAAAATATTTCATTATATAGTTTAGTTATGAGGTATGATAGAGGTTTTCTATTGTACTATTGAAGGCTCGACTATATATATTTGGTTGGTCAATTGTATATAATGTCTCATATCATAAAAACCAAAAATTGACATGATTTATAACCAGGTTTTATCTTTTATAAACATCCACGATATTTTCAGTTTACTATTTTTGATAATTATTTTAAATAATTGGTATTAAATTTAAAACTATCAATTTTTTCCAAGAATAAATCATTATGTTTACACCCCTGTTTCATTAAATACATGTTATCTTCATTTATAATGGGCCAACATAGAGGAATTATTTACCTTACTGACATTTATACACATCCATAGTTCTAAATAATAAATTTAAAAATATGGATGAAGAAAAAAAATACCAAAATAGGATATAAAAATAATGGAAACTAGTTTATCTAGTGTAAGTCCAAAAAAATATTAGGTAAATTATATTTAAAAATAAATGTTTACAATAAAAAAACATCAAGATTGAGAATATATATTTTCTCAAATAAAAACATTTGTAACCAATTATAATGAACATTATTTGTCGTTAATACATCCATAGGCATCTTAAAAATCATGAAAACATTCAATTGAAAATAAAACCCTTCACCTTTTATCCTTCTATAACACATGAAATCAAAATATTTCAATTAAATATTTTTTTTAGAATAATATAAGTAACAACTGGTATCATATTCACGACCTATGTTCCCTCATGCTAAAACCATGAAAAAAATTACTAAATAAATTTAAATTCAATAGGATAATCCATGGCATATATCTTCCTCATTTTTCACATTCAAATAAAAATTCCCAATTCATTTTAGAGATACTTTAGGCTCGCCCATTATCTTGAGATATAATTGGTTCACCCATCCTTATCTATATTATTGAATTACTATTACAATGAACATAAAATTTATATTCTTTTATTTTTTTTAATCAAAAATCCTTTGAGAAATTAATGTTAACCCATAATAAAAAAAATATGTTTTTGTTTAATCATAATAAGAAAAATCTTTTTTCATGGAAAACTATTAAAATTATAATATTCAATGAAGTGTTGGAATAAAATATTCATTAGATAATTTTTGTGACATGTATAGGAATATTTATTTTGAATAATCTATATGATGGTGGAAAATTTTATGGATTATGATTTCGATAAAAGAAATTATTTTGAACTTTGGTACCAAAAAAAAAATATAAAATGATCTATATATTAAATGTTTAAAGAAATTATTTTTAATACATTTTAAATTATTCAAAATTAGTTGAAAATTTATATAATAAATCATTCATTTATATATAAAAACATAATTGGATTATTTTTACATAACAATGATTTAAAGGAAATACAGTTTAAAGGAACACATTATAACAAGGATTAAATCAAAATTCTCTTTCCACGAGTTCTAAATCATTTCATTTGTATGACCACACACCTATGTAGTAAAATTATATTTTTTTCAAAATAATTATAAACTTTTTTGTTCATTAAATTATCATTGTTACCATTATTCTATTTATTATGATGTTCTGTTTACTTATTTAAAAAATTAGGTTCACATTTCATGTTTTGAGGACATTCGTTTTATAACCATAATAAACATCGGTGCATTAACAATGGTATGAGGGGTATAGCTCCATCAACACCATAACCTTAAAAATGTATTAATAATTATAAATATACATTAAATACTCCTTTACGAAAATCTATGTATGTTAGTCATGAAAAATGTACAATGTTCTTTCATGGATATGGTAGTCCATAAGTACGCATGAATGAAATATTCATGTTTCTAAACACTAAAAAAGAAATAAATTAATAATATTTTACTTTTCCAAAATAAAAAATATTTTATTTATATAATATTCCATCTTTATTTATATTATTATGACCATACATAAAAGTTTGAAATGAATAATTAATCACATCACTTTGTGTGAGGTGGTATTCAAGATGTTGCAGTAGTGGCGTTATAAATTTATAAAAGATGAAAAGTGTAAGGTACATTATATGATACATTTATAGAATTATTATTATATAATTTTTGAAATACTAGATTCCCTATATTCAACTATGCATTACTTTTGATTTCTATATCATGTATAAAGTTAGATATATATGATTTATACTTACTGTTATAGTGTAGATATTTCTGTATCCACTATTTAATGATAATTTCTATAGGTTAATTGGTGAATCAAAGGTTATTGAAAATATTAGTCTATAATGATAACCTCGAGATACTATGATATTAATCATAAAACAATTATCATATGGTCTAGATACATCTAAAAAATAGGATATAGTAGATGCCTGACTTTCAGGTGTTGGGGAAAAAAATTAAGACTTCTTCTCATGAATTTTTCACTTGGTAATATCTAGTATCTTGATTAGGAGGATAGATCTGCTAATAGAAACCCCACATGTTTTATGTTTCATTAGGTTTTACTTTCTACAGCCATGTGTATTGGTCTCCTGACTTTAGATCATTACCAATGTGTACCATTTGATTACGTAGTTTGATGCATAGTGAAAACCATTATAATGGAATAATGGAGAGGTATCTTGTGTTGGGTGCCTCATTGGTGGTATGACACTGGTTGAAGGGTTGAAAAAGGATTTGTCACTTCTGGGTTATGAATGTTAAATTTCTTAGGCTTGGTTGTTCCAGATGGATCCACCTTTATAAGTCTTTGGCCAAAGTAGTCAAGAGTTAAAACCATCGTGATGTATGAAAAATAATAAACAAGAAAAGGGCGATGAAACAAGTGTGCATCCTGCTTTATGATATATTTAAAGACCGAGAGATTATATTACACAATATATATTCATAGGATGATTTTCATTGATATGAAAATCCTTATCTCTTTAGGGGCCTTGATGGGTTTCCAAACTCTACTCTTGGTCTATGGATTTTATCCACTACTATTAAGATAAGGGCCTTGAGGGTCACACACAATAACATATTCAATAATGTACCCTATTCAGTTGAATATATTTATTGGACATGGTGGGCAACACTATGGGGTATGAGTTTTGTCCAATGTATCAGTAACCAAAATAATAAATGAAGTCATTATTAATCAATTTATGATTCATCGAGTTGAATTTATTTAAATGTATTTACAAGTTAACTAAATATGATAAAATATTTATCAAAGAAATGTTATTTTAATATTCTAGGTTCTTTTAATATTAAGAGGGATTAAAAGTCAAGTTAAATGACTCAGGGTCATCACATAATATATATTAAATATATATATTACATATATGTGATAAAATAATAAATAATATTGATGAATTTTACTTTATTTTTTTATTTTATGGACGTTAAACAAATGGGGGACGTAGAACCCTACCGAGTATTTTAGAAACTCCACTATAAATATATAGAGAGGTTCTCTCCCAACTAACTATTCATTAATTATTTAATGAGATACTCTCACTCATCCCTTTTTCTAGTAAGAGTGTCTCTATCTCAAGTTGAGGTCAAGAAATTCCGTGAGGTATCGAAGATAGAGAATCGTGATGATTTTCAGGATGTGGAAGATATCCTCGGATCACCGCTCTAGCACTTGGAATTCATTGATCGGTGCTCTTGTGGATTTTTGAAACACCTGTGGATGATATAGAGAGATCCTGCTATGAATCCTTTAATAAATGATCACCAATAAAGAGTTTATTTTGACCACACCTTCAAATCTATAAAGATATGTTTATAGTTTTATTTTTTCCTATTTTAATTTCTGTGAGACACTTGGACCATACTTGGGATCGAATATTCAGTGATAACAAGTTATATTATCCCAAAATTGAAATATTTTGAAATCCTCATTCCACTAGTTTCTTTTGAGCACCTCAGTACCATCAATTGTTATCAAAGGATTTATGTCCATTATCTGATCCATGAAAAAATAATTTGCCATTAAATTAAATAGAGGGTTTAAAATCGGTCCGAACAATTCCGACCACGCACCGATCCAATTTCAAACATCCACGTTATGGATATTAGAAATTTTACATATAGATCGAATTTTTTTTTGGTCTTAGGTATTACAATTTTCAATTGTTTATTTTCAGTTAAGATCTAGTCATTTTTTATCATCATAATTGTTTTTGGTCTTGTTAAAAAAACTAAAAAAGGGTGATAATAATTTTTATATATAAATATAATTATTATTATAAATACATATAATTATTATTAAAAATAATAATAATTAATATTATATAAAAATAAAAATAATTATTTTATTATTATTATAATAATTATTTGTATAGTAATGATTATTATAATTCAAAGGCCATTACCTAAGCCTTCAATTTTTGAAAAGGGGTGTGGATTATTTTGGAGGCCAGCAGACTTAAGAGTATCAAAACAAAAAAAAGTCAAATGAATGGGGGCCACTCAGCCCCCTTGTCATCTCTCTCTTACATTTGGGCTGGTCCCCAAAACTCCCTCCTACTACACCTCTGCAGCACCAATGCTGATGACCTCTCGGGCAAACCAACACCAGCCAGACCTCTTTTCTAAGCAGTGGCCCACCCTCTCCTTCGCCGGAGCCACTTCTCGAATCGGTGTTGTCCACATCTGTCTAACGGATCTCCAACGGAATGCCTTCCCATTGGCCATATCAGGACTTGATTTGGAATCTAGGTCACTAACAACCATCTTCCCCTATCTTCTGCTCACTCCCACCATCCCCCAAACTAGTCCTCATCATCCGTCCTTCCATCCCTATTGAGTTCTAGCCGGACCGCCACTACAGCATGCTGAATCCGTTCACCGGTCACCCCTACTTGCTTGGTCATGACACACATCCTCCAAAAATATATCTCATGAATCCAAGAATTGGGCTTCGGTAGCACACCCTCCACCGTTGAGTAGCTTCCACCATAACTAACCTCTTATGGAAGAGAAAATCCGAGCCTTGCTGAAGTCAAACCCAGTCCTAGATACCTTTCCATCAGGTGTATTAGTGACCTGCATCACCTAGATGGTCAATAGTGGTGTCGCCCCCATGTGGAATTACGCTGAGCGACAACCACATCTATTCACAAGGTAACCCTATTGTGGTCAATGCAGGTATTACCGAACCCAATTTGGCCTTGTTCAACCTAACCCACCTAGAAAGTGGCTCGGGCGGGTCTACCCAACCCAAAAAATGGGTCTGGGTAGACATTCTTGGCCCTGTATAGGCCTACACGGAGTTGGACCGACCCGTTATGGGTTTTCGTTGGTTCGATACGACCCATAAAGGTCCAATGTGGTGTTTTGAGGCACAATCAGTTTTAAATTTATTAAAATTAATTAATTTAATTAATTTAATTTTACCTTTTAGTTAAATTTATTAATATATTATTTTTTATTTAAAATAATTTTAATACCGAAGTCAAATTAATTAAATTTTTATATTAAATTGAATTAATTAATTAATATTTTTTTGGTATTAAAATTAAATCAATTATAAGAACAAATATAATTAATTTTTGTGAATTATTCAATTCATTTAATTTAATTAATAACCTCATATTTTATTTAATGAAATTTAATTTTATCACGTTTTATTTTGTACCGACCCGTCTTGATAATGAACCAAAACATGTATATCTGCTATTATTTTAATTATTTATTTATTACTTATATACGATGGTAATAATAAGTAGTTAATAAAATGATGGTCTATGCATTATCTTTATTTTCGGTTAAAATTTATATGGTCATCCATGTCCAAACTCATCTAATGTACATTACACCTGTAGTCACCCTCGCATGTATGTGAGTATTTTTGTGCTTCAGACAAAAAGGGTGTATGGCGTGGACCCCATCCGGATGTGGTGATACTCCAGATGTGATGTGGATCTCACCAAGACGAGGACAGTGTAACACATAGACAACACTGTGTCGATATGTCACACCAGTCTAGTAACATACATACTAGATGGGGGTGAGTTGCATCATGAGTCAAGCAATGACTCATGTATTAAGCTCCTAGGTCATTTTAGATGCTCAAGAATAATTGGTTAGTAGTTTACCATTATGAATTTATTTATTATTATTTTTATTTTATAATAACTGGAAAATACATAAAATAGTAAATTATAAAACACATACTGAAGAAATGTTTATTTTTCTATTAATATTTAGTTATAAGTGAAAAAATGGACAAGATTAATAGAAATAGATTACATCCATCGAGAGAAAATCATAACAAAAAAATCATCAAATAAATATTAAGTCATGTCGTCTTATATCAATCATGTATGTACAAAACCAGGTGTTTGGGGTGCTCATCATGCCAAATATGAGGGTACCTCTTACTACTATGGAGTTCTTATGAGAGTGGTGCGTTGAATTATATAAAATTTCAGAAAACATTTAGTGAAATAAATATTGTTGTAATTTTAGAGGATAATGTTGAGTAAATCAAGTTATGATTTCAGAAGTTGGGACTTCACTAACAGATCAAGAAACCATGAGTTAATGTAGTTGGCATGTCAAATGCCGACCATGAACTCTTTGAGCAGTGGCATAACCCATGTTTGTAGACTATGTGGAGTTGTTCAAGGATCCTTTCCACTAGAATAATTATGAGACAATGTATTCCAATAATATTATAGAGGTTTCCTAGAATTTGATAAAATAGTGGGAGACATTTAATGAATAAATTAATCGATAATGTCTAGTTCGGTAATCAACATAAAGGAACTAATCATATAAAGTTTTATTTTTTTGTAGAAAATGGAAGTTAATACCATAATAAAAGCTAATATAAATGTTAGGAAATGTTAATGTCCAATTTATCATGAATTTCTATGTTTTTTACGGGCGCTTGTGCATAATATTACTACATTATAAATTCAAGGTGATCGTGTCCCTACCTGTTATGACACCTTTGGAAGAGTGGGTGTTAAAATGCTTATTGGAGATTCATGTATTAAGCATATGATGGTTATTTCATAATTCTATCCTCAAAATATTATTTTATTTGTATAAAATACATTATGACATGCATGATAAGAACATATAGTCTCTTCTCTTAGAAGTTTCTGAGGAGAAAGTAAATCTATATATGAATGTGTGATAACTACATTGGTTATGTGTAATGTAAACGATAATTCATGATATTTTAGTTGATTGATATCTCATATAATTTTTACCCAATAAATCCAATATCTTTTAAGGATACAAAATGAATAGTATGGAGTAAACGCTTCATTACATTTTAATAAATGTATTCTAAGTAATAAGTACATTAAAGAAAGAACCATCCTTAGTTCTTGTGAAGAATGAATTGGAAGACAAGGAGAAAAGGACAAGGGCATGTTATGCAAATGGAACCTTCATAATTTTCTTTAAATAATATAGGTTATCTATTAAAAAGAGTTTATTTTCATTGAATATTATGAAATAAATTTATATAAGATGAAAATGAAATGAAATGAACTGAACAATCAAGAAACTACTTCCTCTTTAGTGTATATTCATAATTTAAACACATTTATTTTAAAATAATTTTTAGGTATTAAATAAAATTCCTTTCACACATGTGTGTTGAAAAATAGTAACCAAGTAACTATAGAATAATTACAAGAAGTAAGGTAAATTCTCCAAGCGGTTGAGAAAGTGTGATTCCTATGTTAGTGGTGATAAGTACATAACTTTTATTTTCCAATATAATGATTCTACTAGAACCTTTATAGAGTATTAACAAAAACAATTTTCTCATTTTTACTTGGTACATATGGAGAAATTATTACAAGTTCATTAATTAATGTTATTTTTTGTGTAACGTTCTCAAAAAATAGTTCAGTAGTACTTTAATCAAATATAATAAGTGATGAATATAAAATGTAAGACTCATTTACCCATTCGTGGAAGGATAATTATTTATCATCAAAACTAAAAGTGGAGTTCATGTATATACCCAGTATGTTATCTGGGATTGATAAATCTAAACACCTTTGGTGTAATCGATGTATTTAGTTTGGATAAAGAAACCTCTAGAAATAAAGGTATGTCACAAGGCTTTTGGATTTAGTTCAAAAAGATAGTGTGAATTGTTCTAAGGTAAAGATAGTGGTAAAGATACTTCATAAGATTCCTTCAAGTTATTAGGGAATGTGAGAGTGAAGTATAAACATTGTCAAAAGACATGAGTTGCTTTAGATTGGTATGCCAAAGAATATATTGATCAAGAATTCATTGATCATGATAATGTAGCGTGTAGTAATTCATAAATACACATTACCTTAGGTATATCTTGACTTTGATGCAAACAAGAAGGATTGATGATGATTAGTACATGTAACATTGATTAAAAAAATTTAGCATGGAGCAATTCCTAATCTGACATTTTATACATCAAAGTTATGATGTAATTAGTATCAATGTTACATTCTACAGTAACATCCATCATATTTCAAGACGTGCTTTTCAAATAGTGGTGAAATTTCATAATCATATGAAAACTAACATGATAAATGGATATTGTATAAGTTATCATATAATTGAAATCCCTAATTTCATAAGAATATGTTTTTCAATACAATTTTTTTTAAGGATATATACAAACCCACATCAAGAAAAACACAAAGTTCATATGATGTAATAATCCTAAAAGTTTCTTAAGATATTACATAAATCAATGAGGTAGAAAAGTTGTAGTTAATTGATATTAAACACTTCTATATAAAGGTATAAATATATATCAGTGATAGTGGGAGAAAGGATGACTTGAGTTTAGTCAATTCTAAAGATGAAAAAATATTTGGCATAGGAACAAGTTCCACAAGTACATGTGTAAGACGAATGTTCCGAAGACAAATATTGTATAGGGAGGAAAAACCATGGTGATGGTTTTGAATTCAATATGATCAGTGATAAATTATTCATTGAGAATTATATTTATACAAGAATTAAGTATATGGAAATCATAAAATATTGACAAGATTAATTAGAATTCAATAATGGATTCCATGTATCAAATTGAAAAGGGGATTATTATTATAAATATTACGGTGGGTATTCAAGTGAGTTGATACATGGGAGGTATAAGTGAAGTAACATTAAGTATCGATTGGTTATACCAAGTTTATATACCTGAATAGATTATAATTTTACTTGTCATAGCTAACTTATAAAATCATTTATTTGGTCATTGAATGTCAAGAACAACTTTCATGGAAGGTGTATATACGACACAACTAGAAATGGATGATGAATCCATTGGTTACAATAAGGGTTTCTGGTTTCTAAAATATAGTTTTGGATTAATATAAAGAACATGATATTTGAAAATTAATTTGGAATGAATCATTTCCATGTGTCTATCAGTGGTTATTGTGAGGGCCATTGTTTTCCATGTGAAATATGTTTGGAAGCATATAGAAAACACATATTGGTCTAACATTTAGTTAAGAATATTATGAAATACTTCTCCTGTGATTGAATTAAAGTAGAAATATCTGATCTAGGGGACAAGATCTAATGAGTTAGATATAAAGGTTTATTGAACCAAAAAAACCATTCATAACTAAGCAGGTATTGAAAAATATAAGTTGGATCAATTCAAGGGAATAATTGTTACCCATGTCACATGGAATAATCTCTCCAAGTAATAAATTCAAAGGAATAAGAGGATATTTAGTAATGAGTTGAGTTCCATGCACTTAAGGAATAAATCGATAATGTATTCCATGTTATGTACAATAATTGATATTTTCATGATATACTTTATAGTAGGCTGATATCAATTATTTCCAGGAGAACTACAAGTGAATCAGTTAGAACTATCAATCTATACTTCATTAAGTATAAAATATAAGTACCTGACAAGTGGAAAAGAAAGGATACTAGTTTTGTTGGGTCACTAACTAGTCTTCTTTAGATCAATTTGATCTAGTATATCAGTTAGGATAAGGTGCTGAATGTGACAAGCTCATTTAATCCATGGTATACATACCAACAAATACATAGTATGTTGTAGCTTCGGAGGCAGCTAAGACAAAGTTAAATGAAATAATTAGTTCCAGTTCATGGAATCACACCTAGTAAGTAATGTATTATCACACTGTAAATTATGATATTTTTACTAGCCATGGTGTCAAGCTATGATAGTGTAAAAACATTATATACTCTGGGACACCATCTCTTGAGAAGTTTTACTCAAGGATATGGGGCTGCATATAGCAGAATAAGCACATGGAAAAAATGTGGTAGAACAAGAATATAAATTCGTTACTCAGTAGAAACTTGATCTTAATAATATGAGTAGTTAACAAGTATAGTTAGCTAGTTGTATCTTGTGAAAGAGGGAGTGTTGAAAAATTTGGTGCCATAAACCTAGCTATGAAGTGCTTTTGATTACCATATCATGTGTATAGTTAGATAAACATGATGTATACTTATCATTATAGTGTAGATATTTTTGAATCCACTATTTAATGGTAGTGTCCATAGATTAATTTTCATATCAAAATATTATAGTATATCCCAGGCTATAATGAGAACATTGAGATACTATGACATTAATCTTAAACATAAGTCTTATGGTCTAGATACATCTAACTAACTAGACACAATATATGTTTGACTATCAAGTGTTGGTGTCTCATAAGAATTTAGACTTATTATCACGAATTTATCACTTGGTGATCTTTATTAGTGAGATCATGAGGACATACTCACAAATAGGAACACCACATGTTTTGGGTGTCATTGGATGTTCCTATCTACGAACATGTGTATTGGTCTCCTGACTTGAGATTATTACCAATGTGTACCATTATATTCTGTACTTTGATGAAAGGAGAAAACTATGATAGTGAAATTTTGCTGAGGTATCTTGTCTTGGGTGCATCATTGGTGGTATAACATTGATTGAATGGTTGAGAGAGGACTTTTTGCTTCTGGGTTATAGAAGTTATATATTTTAGGCATGGTTGATCATGATGGTTCCACCTTCATATGTCTTTGGACAGAGTAGTCGAGAGGTAAAACCATCCAGATAGATCAAAAAATAATAAAGTAAGAAAAGGGAGATGAAACATTTGTGTGTCCTTCTATATGAGATATTTAAAGACAAAGATATTATATTACATAGTACGTGTTCGTAGGACGATTATCATTTCTATAACAATTCTTATCTCTTTAGGGGCCTTGATAGGTTGTAATAATTATCTCTTGTTCTATATATTTTATTCAATACTATCAGGATAAGGGCATATATAGTCACACACAATATCTTATTCAAGAATCCTCCCTATTTAGTTGTGTATGTATATTGGACAGGGTGTCCCCCACCAAGGGGTTAGAGTGTTGTCCATGATATAAATCACAAACGGAAAAAATGAATTAATTATTATTCATGTTATGAATAATTGGGTTGAGTTTATTTAAATATAATTACATGTTAAGTAAATTTGGGGAAATATTAATCGAATGAATATTATTTTAATATTCTAGTTTCATTTAATATTAATAAGGATTATGAGTTTAGTTAAATGACTCGGTTTTATCATATAATGTTATATATATATTAGGTACGTGATAAAATAATAAATAATATTACAGTAGTTTAGTTCATCATAATTATTTACTTAGTGGACGTTAAATAAATGATGGTTGCAGAACCCTGCCATGTATTTTCGAAACACCACTATATATAAAGAGAGGTTCTCTACCAACTGACTATTCATCCAAAATTAAATGAGTGGATCTCTCTCAACTCATGCTTTCTAGAGATAGAGAGAGTCTCTCTCCTATGGTGATACCAAAAAACATTTAATTATTGAAGATAGAGGATAGTGGTGATCATCGACACATTGAATATACCACCGGATCAATACGTTGAAACCCGAAATTCAATGACCGGCACTCTCGTGGATTTTTGAATCGCGTGTGGAAAATATTGAGGGATACAGCTATGGATCCTTCATGAAATGATCACCGATGATGAGTTTATATCGAACATACCTTTAGATCTATAAATGTTTTTTACAGTTATATTTTTGTCCCTTTTAATTTACACAAGATCCTCAGACCATACTAGGGCTTGGATCGTCTACGACGACAAGTTATGTCGTCCCGATGTTGATTTTTTTTAAAAATCCCCAGCTAACTAGATTCCACTGATCAACCAGAAACTCTAAAAAATAAATATAATATATATATCTATATATTATTTTTTCCATCAATTTAGTTATCCATATAATTTTATATGGAAAATGGAAAGCATCATTTCATAGTGGTGGTATTCGATACTTGCATATGTGATATATTTTAGTAAGATATAAATGGTTTTGAAAATGGGTTATACAATAATAATATTAAAATTACAATATATATAATACAATTATGTAATTTTTTTTCATAATGATTATAGATGATTTTAAGTATGTAAATGAATAAATAAACAATAAATACATTGTTATGTGTTCTATAAAATCTTTGTGAATCCTCCTTTTTCGTACAAAAAAAGACTTGTAGATTGGGTATTTTGATCAGAATAGAAACTCTAGGATAAGTGTATAGATTTTGGTATGATACTTCCATAAGTTTTTTCCTATAAAATGTGATCAATATAAAGGTGGAAGAGGAGATAGTAGGTTCCCCTTTAAAGTAATGGTAGTGGAACACATGTAATTATTCATGGATTTAAAGTAATAATAATTCAATCTCATGGTATTGTGGATCCTAAACAATTCATATTATAGTATACAGTGATAATGATTAATATATCAAAATCCAATAATAATTTAGATAAAATTTGGAAACTTTATCACAATGTTATTTCCATAAATAACATGTTTCACCCTTTTACCAAAGTGACACATTTTTAGCATGGTTATTTTTCCTACATATGTAAACTATTAAATTAACCACAATTAAAAATTAGAATATTATATTTTTGAATATCAAATCCATTTTTAATGATTCAATTTATAGAGGTTTTATAAATTAATTCTAATTTATATGTGTAAACGGCAATAAAAAGGTTTTCGTATAAAATTTTATTTTCAAGCATTGCAAAGTTTATACCAAATTTTAAAAAAATAATGATTAGTATGAAATTATTTATATTATTCCAAATAAAAGTATTATTTTTTATATTTATTATCAAAAAAAATATGAATTTTAATTTAGTTTTTTTATAAAAAATTGGATATTATCCAAAAATAATCATTTTTTAACTAATTAAGTGAAACATAAATATTTTCAAAAAAAATTAAATAAAGATAACCTAATATATATTTTAAATTATTATTCAAAATATCATTATATTTTAACAAAGTTAAATTTCTAAAATATATAAATTCATTTATTAAATAAATTCATATAATTAACTTAAAACCAATTAATAAGATAAAACTATTTCTATTTCGACATAAATATTTTATAGAATTGTTTATAAATAAATGATGTGTGTAATTGTATATAATTAATAAATATAAATCATAATATTGTTTTATATCTAGTATTACTTGGTGGTCTAATTCCTCCCAGCATTGGAACCTGTGTCCTTGAAATTGTCTTAAATACTGAATCTTGGGAAAATATGTTTACATTTTATCATTTTTTATTCCTATATTTCTTACTCAATCATGTGATTATTCCTTAAAACCATTACCTAATGAGTGATTGTATTTTATTATAAATGTAATCTATGTAAAGAATTTAAACTAAATTTTATTTGTTAAAGTGATTCCTCACTAACTATACAACTTCAACAGTCAAAACAATTGATTTATCATGTGTGTTAGTTATTGTAAAAGAATAATGAAACATAAATTATAACAAATATATATTCAATGGTTCAGAAACACTATAATAAATAACTATGTTTATGCCCTTAATATCAAATTAAATAAAAAACAACATATTTTACACTCCCATTCTAAAAAATTAAGTTCTCTTATCAGTGGATATACAATTAGAAAAACATGGTCTCCTATATTTAAAGTGAAGTCATTCCTATAGTGATCTAAATATATTTTCTAACTAATATGAGGTATCCTCATATAATACTGAATCATCTTTAGTTTCTCTATAATTTCTTCTACTAGTTCTAGTCCAAAAAACACACTTTCATGCACCTTTTCCAATAATAAGGTAGATTGAAATCTTTTTACATATAAGGTCAAAAACAATTCTCTCTCTAATTCAAATGAAAAAAATATTTGTGTAAGAAAAATAATATAATGAAAGTTGCTAATCCAAAATTCCCTAATATTTCAAATTGTAATCTCAAATAAATTTCCACCAAATCTGGAACTCTTCACCCTAAATGGCCATCATTTCTATGATGAATGGTTATTATGAAATTCAATTCAATTCTAAAATACTTTTGAATTATAATATAAGAATATAAGAAAAATATAGGATCATGAAAAGATACATTATATTAACTAACTCCATGTAATCCCACTATCACATTATGATAAAGTATACCATGTGGATCTAAATCCATGGTATATTGATGAGGAAGAAAATAAATAGATTTATTAAAATAATAAATTTCACAACCCTCCTTCACAAAGATGAGGGAAGGAATAGAAAAATGTTATGAACTTCCTTCTTCAAGATGAAAAAGATATAACAACCCCCTGAGTTCGGCCTCTAATTGGCCCTGTTGTGGTGACCGACACCAAGGGTATTAAAATATCACTAAGATGGGAGGAATTAAAATTTTTATAATAATCATTATTGGAGTATAATATGTATCAACCTAAAAAAAACTCTAAGAAATATATATAAATGAATCCAAAATCCATAGCACATGCATGTTTAAGGTAAAAATGCTATAAATACAAGGGAAAATTCAAAGTAAATACCAAAAGTACAAAGATAAGTAGAGACTCATCAACAATCCTGATGCCTGAGCTATTAAGGTTCAACACGGTCCAAACAATCTCCTTGGAATCCTAAAATCAGTTTTATATATATAGGGTGAGCATACAAGAATACTCAGTAGGAAAAACTAACGTCTCTTGTGCACAAGTGGGGGAAAACAAACTAATACCCCCTATGAAAAAAATAGTAGAAACTAAAAATCACCTAACAAGGTATACTATCCACCCCAACTTAACCAAGGCACATGGTTTCGCCCAAATATACCCACGTTCTAAGGGTTAAGTGGTCGCTTGCAGTGTAGCTTGGATTATCGAATCCTCAGAGACCTAAGAAGATCCTTAGACACACAATAAAAAGAGATGGGTTTCTGGATATGAAGTGGATAGCTTGGGTTGATTTTATATGGTTTTAAAATACCAGTAAGTGTCTATGTGAATTCAAATTCTGAAAAAATGAGTTGATCCTAGGTTATTTCTTGGGGTGGATTGGATGAATTATTTTTTTACAATTTCAATTTCATTAAATTGAGAAGGGTTCATGAAAGTTATTCAAAAAAACCTCATAACATACTGATTAAACACCTTTAAAAACACATGTTAATAACCTATACTCTTTTAGGATCATTTTCATGATCACTACAATGTAAAGAATCTAATTAGATTATAAAATTAGGGTGAATAACTTCAATAAGGAAGAGGAAGAGAGAAAATCATTGAATGAAAGAAACTCGAATAAAAGAAATTAATAACATTTATAGTGTGATAAATAACATCCAATCCAGACCCTTTTTACTCCCTTGAATCAACCAATAAAATATTTATCCCTCCGTTGCTAAAATTTTGTCAACGGAAGTGGGAAGTAGACTTACGAGGGTGGAATTGAAAAAGTAAAAAGAACAAAACATCTATCACTCCACCGTTGTGTGAAAAAAATCACAAGGATTTGTGTGAAATATTTCACACCTTGAGGCAACGATATCAAGGTGATATTAAGAATAATAGAATAAGAGAATAAGAAGAACTTTTATTGAAAACTAAGGTGATTCGAACAACTTACATGAGAAGATAGAACGTTACAAAGACAAATTGGAATAATAAAATTACAATGAAAACAAAGCTCAAAGATCCCTAAATCCTCCACCACTACTACCTAAAATAGGAATTTAGTAATCCTTCGGATGATCCCCTATATTCCCATGTGTCCTTAATTAATTTTGGAGGTCCAAGGTGGGTGGACAATTAATGTAGATGAAACTTTTCCACTCTTCCCCGGAAGTGACAACCAGCTTGCATCCACCGAAAAGACGCACCGAAAGGACCTTCCACATGGATGAATTAGAGCGAGCCATTGAAGGCTTAAATGTATCCCTCACTGTATCCTAAAATCCTGTAAACGTTCCACCCAAAATATGTTTTGGTTCGCGAGATATGATTACAATGGTGGGCTGTTTTTCTAGGCCTCAGAATCTGGCCCAGAATTTCATCATCAACTTGGGACGCCCGGAACACCATTAAAGCGTCCAAATTATCTTAGAGCACTGTTTAATAAAATGTTCCCTATAATAGCCTTTATATTCATATAATTGTTTAGATTCATTGGGCTTGAATCCTGTCCTCTACAGTACTTTTATTGGGATGTTTTCTAGCTCACACATCCAGGACCTTGTTAGTTCAAGGCCCACATTGGTGGTCTTCCAATTTGAATCTACAAGTGCTCCAAAATAATTAATTGTTCATTATATCATGGGAGACCTGAAAAAAGTTATGAAAATAAAATTAAGACCATTTCATGTTTTATGAGATTTTCAAGAATGTACCATGTAATAGTGCATTTTAAGAAGGAATTATAGTCATAATGTGGAATAATGTTCAAAGTGTTAAATGAACTAATAATGGTGTTTATGAATAATAAATAACATGAAAATTATATTATAAATAATGAATATTATCCTCCTTTAGAGGCTAATCACACCCCCAACTTGAGTTTTGCTAGTCCCGAGAAAAATATATCTCAAAAATATGAAATTTTAATTCCCTTTTTCCAAAAACAGTTTAATACACATTTCTCACCCAAATCTCTCATACCAAAAAATTATGAAACCCATAAAAATCATTAAAAAAATCTATTTCCATTGTCATATCCCAATACAAATACCATTCCTTTTTTCCAATTTATCGCCATATTTCATCCAATTTCGATTAAGCACGATGAATTGTTGTGTGTAACAATTGACTTGGGGGTTCATTTTCATTCAAGAGAGAAAAGATGGAAGAACTTGGAGGAATCGTAATTAAATATTAATATGAGTATTAATTTTTTCCATTTTTTGTGTTTTTTTGTTTTTGTTTTTGTTTTTGCAATTTTTCCACGGTAATTGAAATTGAACTCAATCGAGTCAACCCATGGAGCAAGATTTTTCCGATGACTCCCAGGCCAATGACCTAAGGGAAACAAGTGAGGCTCACATACTAGAACATCATCTCGAGTGAACTCAATCAAAAACAAATTAAAATTACCAAAAATAGAGATAGAATTCTCAACTCTGAGCCTGGAAACTATGGAGTTAGGATCCTCAAGTACCGAAAGACACACATTAGGTCATTCCATTACGTTATGCACAATGGATTTTTTTTGAATACTAAAGTTAAAATTGAAATGTCACCAACCCTATGCAATTTATTATGGACCCCAAGAACTCAAAATAATACCCCACAATCTAAAGGATGTGCATTGTGATTTTTTTAAAATTTATAGATGAAAATATAAATGATGAAAAATCAAATCAGACAACCGCACTCTCAAAAATATATGCACATGAACTGAAAATTCCAATAAAATTATAATCAAGGCATGATAAATTATTTGATATCCTGTTTTAGAGTTTTCAATGTCTGTTATCATGTTCAGGGTTTATGATAATTTTCCTTCCACATATTTTATGATGAAAAAAATCAATTATTTTATTTCATCCCCCCCCAGCACAGAGTAACATTGTCCCCAGTTTTTAATGAAATGAAAACATAGATGGGGAAGGAGAGAAGTTCAATGAATAAATTGAAAATGAAAATTATGGAATGAATTCACCTGGTGGTTGATGTTAAAAACGCATTCCCCAGTCTCCCTTCAGTTCTAGTTCGAGTCCCAGTGGCTTGGATGGTTGTCACATGATTTTCCCAATGACCTACGACATGTCTTTAATTTTTTTATTGTATATTTTATTGTATATTTTTTTTACCTAAAAAACATAAAATAAAATAAACTAATGATGTATTGTATTCTCTCAAATTTCCATGTAAGGTATTACTTAGGGATCACACCACATGACATGGATGAATATGGTTCTCCCCTTTCATACCCATCCTTACTCATAAAAGAAGAATAGGTCAACAATCTAAATTTTTATTTTTTTATTTTTCTTTTAACCTATAAAAACATAAAAATAAAATAAACTGATGATACATTGTCTTCCATTGAATTTCTGGGTAAGGTATTACTCAGGTATCACACCACGTGACATGGGTGAATATGGCGCTCCCCTTTCATACCCATCCTTACTCATAAAAGAAGAAAAGGTCAACAGTCTATGATTTTTTTTATTTTTCCTTTAACATACAAACACAAAGATATAAAAAATACTGATGATACATTGTCTTCTCTTAAATTTCTAGGTATGGTATTACTCATGGATCACACCACATGACATGGGTGAATATGGAGCTCCCCTTTCATACCCATCCTTACTCATAAAATAAGAACATGCCAATAGTTTTATGTACTAAATAAATGAATGGAAACATGAAAACCACAGGTTGCCTCCCATGCAGCTCTTTTTTTTAACATCGCTAGCTCTACTAAAATTCCTAATTGTTTAAGTATTTTAATCATCTAAGGTTATTTCAAACAAGTCTTCAATAACTTCATGTTTTTTGAAATGGTTCAATTAATGGTTTGACTCCATGGCCATTAACTTTAATGGTTTGACCATTGGTGGGATCTTGAATTTCTAAATCCCCATGGGGGTACACCTTATGCACTATGTATGGGCCTGACCATCAAGACCTCCACTTTCTCGGGTGTAAATGAAGTTTAGACATTTAAAAAAGAATAGGTTTACTAGGTACAATTTGTTTTGCATTAAGATTTTGAGATTGGAAGGCTTGTACTTTAGCATTATTGATCCTTGAATTCTCATAATCCTCCCTCACAAGTTCCTCATGTTCATTAAGATCTAATTTCCTTTTTTGTTTTGGCCAATGAGAGGTCATAATTTATTTTCTTAATTGACGAAAAGTCCTTACGTTCGATCTCCACTAGCAAATGGAATGCTTTACCATAAACCAACATATATGGGGACACTCCTAAAATGGTTTTAAATGCAGTTCGATCGGCCCAAAGAGCATCTAATAGATTGTTTGACCAATCATTCCTAGACGGATTAACTATTTTCTCAAGAATTTACTTGATTTCTCGATTGGCTAACTCAGCTTGACCATTGGTTTTTGGGTGGTAAGTAGTTGATACTTTGTGATAAATTACATACTTTTCCATGAGTGCTGAGAAAGGAAGTTTTCAAAAATGAGTTCCACGATCACTAATGATATCCCTAGGAATTCCAAATATAGAGAGGATGTTTTCCTTGAGAAATATAATCATAGTTTGATGATCATTAGATTTTTTATGAATTGACTCAACCCATTTTGAGACATCGTGGACAGCTAAAAGAATGTACAAATATCCCCTAGAGTTTGGGAAGGGACCCATGAAATCGATTCCCCAGCAGTCAAAGATTTAAATGACTATGATTGGAGGGATTTTCATTTGATTCCTTTTTGTGATGGACCCTATATGTTGACACCTAGGAAAACTTTTACAAAATGAGTAGGAGTCCCTTGAGATGGTGGTCCAGAAGATACCACTCTAAAGAACCTTACCAGAGGTTTTTTTAGAGGAAACGTGACCTCCACATGCCTCACTATGATAGAATTTGAGGATGGAATCTTATTCAGATTTTGGGACACACCTCATAATGACTTGGTCAGGGCAGAACATAAAGAGGTATGGATCATCAAACACATATTTCCTGACATCAGAAAGTAATTTCCTTCAATATTTAGTCCCTAATAATTTTAGAATGACTCCTGTAACTAAGAAGTTGTCTATATCGGAATACCAAGGGAAATTACTCACAGAGTATAGGTGTTCATCAGGGAATGAATCATACATATAAAGGAGAGATAATTTTTCATTAAATTATATCCTAGAGATATTATCTGCTACAACATTTTTAACCCCGTTTTTTTTTCTAGATTGTGAGGTAAAATTCTTATATGAGAAGGACCCACCTAATCAGTCTAGCCTTAGAATCTTGTGTTTGGAAAATGTATTTCAGAGTAGAATGGTTAGTGAACACAGTGATGGGGGATCCTAAGAGGTAGGACCCAAAATTTTCTAAATAAAACACAATAGCAAGTAACTCCTTCCCAGTGGTCGTATAGTTGATTTGGGCATTATTTAAGGATTTTCTTGCATATGCAATTACATAAGGAGTTTTATCACAACGTTTTCCAAACACAGCTCCTTAAGAAAGGCCACTAGAATCACACATTAGTTCAAAAGTAGGGTTCTAATTTGGGGATTTCATGATCGGAGGAGAGGTGAGAGATGATTTGATGGTTGAGAATTAATCCTCACAGCTTTCTGTACAAAAAAATGTAACATCCCTTACTAAAAGACCACAAAGGGGACGAGCAATTGAACTAAAGTTCATAATGAATCTTCTATAAAAACCAGCATGTACTAATAAAGATATCACTTCCTTGAAAGTTTTGGCTGATGGAAGGTGACTAATGATGTAAACCTTGGCTTTATCAACTTCAATTCCCTTTCCTGAGACACGATGACCAAGGACTAGTCCCTCTTTAGCCATGAAATGAAATTTTTTCCAGTTTAAGACCAGATTATTTTCTTCGCATCTTGATAAAACTCTATCCACATTCCTCAGACATCCCTAAAATGTATCCCTAAACACGGAGAATTCATCCATGAAGACCTCTAGAAAATATCCAACAATGTTTGAGAATATTCCCATCATGCACCTCTGGAATGTTCTAGGAGTATTTCATAACCCGAAGGGAATGTGTTTGAAAGCAAAGGTGAAGAATGGATATGTGAATGTAGTCTTCCCTTGATCCTCTAGGGAGACCTCAATTTGATTATAAACCGGGTACCCATATATGAAATAGTAGAAGGCATGAACTGCCACTCTCTCAAGGACTTGGTCAATGAATGGTAAGGGGAAATAATCCTTCTTGGTAAATGAGTTTATCTTCCTATAGTCGATGCAGACTCTCCAGCCACTACTCACCATTTTTGGAAGAATATCTCCATCCTCATTGATTATCATTGTGATTCCAGCCTTTTTTGAAACAACTTAGATTGGGCTCACCCACTCACTCTCACCTATAGGATAAGTGATACTAGATTTTAAAATTTTCAAAAGTTCTTTTCTCACTAATTACATGAGATTAAGATTGAGTCGCCGTTGAGGTTGATGACATGGCTTTGAATCAGATTGTAGAACAATCCTATGAGTCCCGATAAGTGGGATAATCCTAGGAATATCATATAGGGTCCAACCCATGGCTTTCTTATGTTTCTGTAGGACATAAAGAAGCATATTATCACGATTTTCTTCAAGAGAATGTGAAATTACAATAGGATTTGTTTGATTGTTCCATAGGAAGCCATACATGAGTGCAGTGGGAAGTTCCATCAAATCAACCTCAGGTTGGTTCATAATTTCAACAGAACATATGTAAATTAGATCAAAATCAATTTTTTTCCTTGAGTTTTAGATAGGATTGAATCCCCACATGTAAAAGTTTCAGTTAATAAATTTTCTTGATCAGACGTAGGGAAGGAAGTTTTATTGGTCTCTATCAAAAGTGGTTTTCTGAAAGGTTTCACTGATTATTGGACCTAATAATTCATCATAAGAGAAATTTGAAAATGATTCAAGCCAAGGAGATAAACTCCCTTCATGTGAACAAATGAAATTAATCTCATCCTAACTTAAACATCCATCAAATAATCCTTGATGTTCTGTGGTTTCATTATCAATGATTTCTATCATGTTTACTTCGCAAATGTTATCATCATCCCTTATTTGTGAGATTTAATTGTACATTTCCAAGTCTATACTCATGTTTCCAATGTCTATGGTCATGTTCCTATTTCGAACACAGATAATAGGGTTGATTATTGCATGTAAAGGTTGACCAAGGATGATTGGGGATTGTTCCTTATTTACTACATTTGGATGGTTGTCAAGGACAATGAAGTTTGTAGGGTAGAGGAATTTTTCAACCTTTACCAGAACTTCCTTCAAAATCCCCTTTGGAACCCTAATGCTACGATCAGCAAGTTGAAGTGGGAAAGATGTGGGTTAGATCTCTTCTAGGCATAACTAGTAGTACACAAAATAGGTTATGATATTGACACTAGCCCTAGGTCACACAAGGCCTTAACAAATTTTCTCTCTCCTATTTCAACATGGATGTAAGGGCTACCCGAGTCTTTCAACTTAGGAGGAATGGTCCCTTGAATTGTTGTGCTAACATTGACAGATAAAAGGACTTGGTTCTTATTTGATAATTTTCTTTTAAATGTGTATATGACCTTATGGTATTTTGAGTATGAAGTAATGGTTTCAATAGCATCTAGGAGTGGAATTTTTAACATTAATTGTCAGAATATTTCCCTCAATGTTTCATTCAATTCATGCTTGGTTTTCCCCCTCATGCGTTGAGGGAATGGTGCAGGTTGTTGGGTTTTTTGATGAAGAGTTGTTTCTTGGACAATGTTATTTTGTTTTTCAGTTTGATCATTTGTTTCATTTGAATCTTCATCAAAGTTTTAATCCTCATATGGGTTTATAATTATTTTTTCAGGTTTCTCAATTGATTTCCAACTTCTTAAAATAGTCAAATCCTTTAGTAGTTCATGAGTTTTTTGAGTGTAACTTGAATCTCCCCTTACTGTTTGTCGGGGAATGTCTTGTGTAGGCATGGGCGCTTTTCCAGTTTTGATGGTTTAAAGTTATTGTTTTAGGGAAGAGACTTTTGAGTTCATCCTTTCCATTTTTTGCACAGTTTTTCTAGTAGGCTTCATGGAACAGTTTGGGTTGGTGCTTGAGAAGATTGGTTTATCCCAAGGGGATATTCTGGAGGTGGGATGGTTTGTTGAAAATGGACCGGTGGTTGTTGGTATTGGATTGGTTGGGTCTGGAACTGGTTTTCGGTTTGGTAGTTCTAATGGGGGTATGGATTTTGTCCCTGTGGTTGTCTTGGTTGTTGGTCATCTCTCCAGCAGAAACCTGGGTGGCCATTATACCATGGGTTGAATGTGTCTTGGTATTGTGGATTTTGAAATTTTAGGGCATTGACTTCAGCAGGTGGTCCTCCTAGAAGGACATCCTTGATGAATGGAATGGTTGGGAAGTTTTCTGGTTTGTGGTCAAGTGTTTCACAAATTGTGCAAATAGGGTGTACAGTTTGGATTTCATGGATTTTTCTATGGTTTATCTCTTCAACCTTCCTAGTGAGTGCTGAGAGTTTATCCCTGAGGATTTATTCTTCTCCAAGTGTATGCATTCAAATAGTTCTTTGTGTCTTTTCTGAATAAGGTGATGTTCCCCATGTTTGGTTTTGTTCAACTAGGATTTCTAGATACTCATAAGAATCATTTGGGGATTTTTTTAAAGGTCACATTACACATCATGTTAATGAATTGTTTGTTACCTGGGCCCAACCCTTCATAGAAAATTCACACTTGTTCAGGAATAGAAAAACCATGATTTAGAACCATGTTTAGGGTGTCTTTGAACCTCTCCCATGTTTCATAGAATTACTCTCCCAATTTTTCAAAAAAAAAATTGGATTATTTTTGTAAGTGCTATTGTTTTGTGGTGGGGAAAGTATTTTTGTAGAATTCTCGTTGTAATTGGCCCCAAGATTTGATGGATGATGGTCCTGAATTGTTTAGCCAATTTTTATTTCTATCCTTTAATGAAAAGGTAAATATATACATTTTATCTTATTCAAGTTGATGTGGGGGACACATGGTCTCTACAATGTCATTGAACTCCTTACTGTGAAGGTAGGGAATCTCAAACTCCATTCCATAGAATGTTGGAAGGTGGATTAGGACATGGGGTTTAAATATGTAGTTGGAATATCCTAGGGAATTGTGTCTAATTCATGCGGGGGAATTGGTCCACACTGGAGTGAGGTAGTCATTCCTGGTTTGATCGACCACATTCCCAGTGTTTGGATCTTCTTGGTTTGTGTTTCCCATTTGATCACCCACAGTGTTTACTATTTTATATCTTTAAAGAACCTCCATTGGACTTGTTTTAATTCGTGAATTTTTAGTTTCATGAAAAGTTGGATCAAATGTAAATAATCCCTTAGAAGAACTTGACTCCCCTATCCTAGGAATTTCCACCCTAACTAATCTATTTGAGTTATTGCGGGTGTAGGAGGACATGCGCCAAAAGAAAAAAAAGCGACAAAGGGAAAAGATAAGAGAATTAGGGTGATAATAGAATAATAGGGGTTAGAAAAGAAGTTTTATGGCCTAATTAACTAACTTGGTCCCTGGTAACGGCACAAAAATTTGGTTTTTCCCAAATTTACCCATGTTCTAAGGGTTAAGCAGTCGGTTGCATTCTAGCTTGGGTTGTCGAATCCTCAGAGACCTAAAAAGATCCTTAGACACACACTAAAAAGAGATGGGTTTTTGTCTATGAAGTTGAAAACTTGGGTTTATTTTATATGGTTTTAAAATAGAACTAAGAGTCTATGTAAATTCAAAGTATGAGAAAATGAGTTGATCCTAGGTTATTGCTTGGGGGATTGGATGAATTATTTTTTTTACAATTTCTATTTCATTAACTTTAGAAGGGTTCATGCAATGTATTAAAACTAATCTCATCAAAAACTGATTAAAATCCTTCAAAAACAGATGATAATCACTTATACACTTTTAGTATCATTTTCATGAGCACTCCAAGGTAAATGATCTAATTAGCTCATAAAAGTAGGGAGAATAACTTCAACAGGGAATAGGAAGAGAGAAAATCATTAAATGAAAGAAACTCACATAAGAGAAATTAATAACATTTAGAGAGTGATAAATAAATCCAATCCAGCCCCTTGACACTCCCTTGGATAAACCCAAAAAAGATTTAGCCCTCCATTGATTACACTGTGTCAATGAAATCTGGAAGTAGACTTATGAGGGTGGAATTGAAGAAGTAAAAAACAACAACAAAATGATCACTCCACCGTTGTGTGAACAAAATCCCAAGGTTTGGTGTGAAAAAGTTCACACCATGAGGAAACTGTATAAAGTTGATATGAAGAAGAATATAATAAGAGAATAAGAATAACTTTTATTGAAATCTAAGGTGATTCGAACAACTTTCATGAGAAGGAAGAACGTTGTAAAGACAAATTGGCATAATAGCATTACAATGAAAACAAAGCTCCATGATCTCTAAATACTCCACCACTAGTGCCTTTAATAGGCATTTAGTAAGCCTTTGGACGAGCTTCCATCTTCCCATGTTTCCATAATTAATTTTGGTGGGCCTAGGTGGGTGGATAATTAATGTAGATGAAACTTTTCCACTCTTCCCCTGATGTGGCAGCCAGCTTGCATCCACCGAAAATACGCACTGAAAGGACCTTCTAGATGGAAAAATTAGATCAGGCCATAGAAGGATAAAATGTAGGTCCTATTTTCTACTAAAATCCTATAAAATTTCAGCCCAAAATAATTTTTCAGTTCATGAGATATGATTACAATGGTGGGCGGTTTTTATGGGCCTTAGAATCTGGCCTAGAATTTCATCATCAATGTGGACCGCCTAAAAACACCATTAAAACGTCCGAATTATCTTGGAGCACTGTTTTATAAAATGTTCCCCATAATATCTTCTATATTAATATAAAGTTTGAGAATCATAGGGCTTGTATCCTGTCCTCTACAGTACTTTTATTGGGATGATGTCAAGTTCACTTCGTCCAGGACCTTGTTGGTTCAAGGCTCACTTTGGTGGTCTTCCAATTTGAATCTCCAAGTGCTCCAAAATAATGAACTGTTACTTATATCATGGGAGATCTTTAAATAAAATATGAAAATAAAATTAATACCATTTCGTGTTTTATGAGATTTTCAAAAATGTACCATGTAATAGTGCATTTTAAGAAGGAATTACAATAATACTGTGGAATAATGTTCAAATAGTTAAATGCACTAATAATGGTGTCTATAATTAATATAGAACATGAATATTATATTATAAGAAATTAATATTAGCCTCTTTTGGAGGCTAATCATCACAATCACCTAATAAATCAAGTTAAGTAAACTAAAAAATTTAAGGACATCGATGACAGGGTACCCCACACAACTTCCCACTGGTCAACTTCTCTTCCCTAATAGCGAACGTCCTGACGCTACCAAACTCTTCCACAAGACCCACTATCACAACCTACCCACACAAAACCGGGCCACATACCACATACCACCCACAAACACCTGGGCCATAACGACATCACATCCCACTCATAGACACCTGAGCCACAAAACCATACCACAACCTGCCCGAAGAGTCTAGGGATACCATTTCCTAGAAGAGGGAGCTGAGAAGAACCAATAACCAACCATAAATACTCCCATTGAGATTTTGGTAAAAGACACCCTCCCCCATAACAATGGGGGTGTTTGGAACATAGTGATCATCACAGGAGGGGTGTGTATATAAATCACAAGGAACTACATGTATGTAAATATATGTACCAAGGAGTCAGCCCAAACTATGGGTTTTCAAAAAATCCTACCAGCCCCCAAAAAAATTCCCTTGCTGCCAAATATAGTGTATAACCACACAACTATCCACATAATTAATTAATAGCACTAGTAAATTCATTTAATCACTTATCATTCAACATTAACAATTTATTTATTTATTTATTTCTTCCCTACTCAGGGAAACTACCAAACAAAACACACTATGAGTAACATCATAACCTACACACACTTTCCAAAAGTCTCTGGAAACTCTGATCAAAAGGAACATGCAAGGTGATACCATCCTTCTTCAAAATCATTCTGACATATCCTTCCTCTCAATAAGAGAAACCCCAAAACACCTCATCACAACCACACTCGATACCATCGCTGCATAAAACACCACGCCCAAATGTAGTCCCATTGTATAACAAGTTCATCCATTCCAAAATTAATCAATCTCTCAAAACCAAGATACCATCACACCACCTGTATCACCCTATATACCAAACCACAGTCTGTGCCTAAAAATCACATGACCATCACAAACACAAGGTCAAAAAGAACTATACACAATACACAACCACACCAAACAACAAGGTGTATTTCAGATTTAACAACCCTAGTTCTTTAATTCTTCCTTTATTATTCAGGGGTGATCATATAACAAGTTTTATCTTGGGGAATCCGTCTAATTAATTGGGTGTACATGGTTAATAAATTTCATAGTTTCTTCCATTAGTCAAGGGAAAAAACACTTATTCACAATCATACAAGTGCACAAACAATGGCCACCAACATCCTTGATTTTCATAAGGAACACAACCCTTAAAAACACATCATGGATCAATAAAAACATATAAAACAAATCAATCCTCATAATCATCTTCCTAGACTCTCATTTATTGCTTCTTATTATTTTCATTAAATTTTGGTCTAGATGAAATTATAAGGGGACATGATTCCACCCACCCTGCATGATACACAAATAAAAGCGAGACAGAGGGACACCTACTAGGAACAACAAACAATCAACAATTCCACCTTGCACTAAAAATAGGGGGTTCATGAATATAAGGAAAGACTCCAAGGAAAACCGGATCCACAGCTACCGCACAGATGTGACTCGTTTAGGAAGAATGGTTTTGGTCGCATAAAGAGAAAACAAAAAAAATGACGAAGAGGAGATTCTGGCTTAGAAGAGACAAATCCTATACTAATGGAAGTACAATTTCAAAATTCATTAAAAGATAGATCATGATCAATACTATATAGTTTGATTATTTCAATGTTCTGGGAGCATTAACATATTAAATATACAATTAATATCCTTCAAAATTCCTTTATAAATTCTCAAAAAAAATTAAACTTTATTTAAATCAAATAAAATGCAATAAGGGTTAAACTAGAAGAATAAAAAACATGAAATGAATCACTGACGGGTGAGTCACTGATATAAGTCACCGATAGGGAGTCACCGACACAATTCACCAATGTGACTCACCGACACGAGTCACTGATGTGACCCACCGGCAGCAATTCACTGATGCTACTCACCACCGCCACTCACCAATGCCTGACCTATCGACGCCCCAATCTACCGACACCCTAACCTACTGACGCTTGAACTACTGATACACTGAACTACTGACACCCTGACCTACTGATGGAAAAACATAAATATTAGAAAACTCTTGAAATAAGATACCATTACCTCCAAGAGCACCCAAAACACTAGAATTTGATAAAGTAATGTACCCAGGAGTTCCAGGACATTACACCAAATACCTCTCAATCTATTCATTCCCTTGAGAATTGAAAACCAAACCCATAATAAGGAGGGGTCCAAACATACACCCTATAAGATACCTCTCATGAATATACATCCCTATATTGTTCTAAAGATAGAGTTAAACCTCAAAATAAAATAAAACCCCCTCCCACATATTCTAAGCCTAACACCCAAAAGATAAATAAAACAAGAACCAACTATCTGGACACATGAATTAAAGGATTTCTTCATCAATTGTAAGATACTATATGCTCTGGGCGACATTAACTTAACTGCATAGGTTTAATCACAAATCAATTAATGTGTCTTGATTAGGAATCTGGTGTCACCCTTTTCACATGTTAGGACTTCATCACACATTACATAATAATTAAACAACCCATCTTATAACAAACAAGGTTAAAGAATTACGTCACAAATAAATTCACTCAAGAAAAACTCAAAACAACTCTGGGTACTAAGAACCCATCTACGTATCCCTTTCCCATGTACTCTCTTCAACACCACAATATCCACATATCACATGAACCAATGTAATTCTCCTTCCACAAATCACCTTCTCCCAATGATCCTGGATCTATAATGGTCGCTCCATGAAATTTGTGTCATCCTCGATATCCATCCCCCCCTGATCAATGACATGGGAGTCATCGTGAAGATACCGATGAAGCTGAGAGACATGAAATATGTTTCGGATCCTCTCCAACTATGCTGGAAACACCAACTAGTATCCCACCTCGCCATCATTCCCCAACACCACGAAGGGTCCAATGAACCTGGGAGAAAACTTTCTCCCTATACCAATTTTCCACTACCCACGTCGAGGGGAAACCTTCAAGAACACATGGAACCCAACCTCAAACTCCAAGGGCCTCCTCCTTCAATCAACATATGACTTCTTCAGGTCATGTGCTGCGTTAATCCTATCATAGTTGAGATGAACCTTCTCGATCGTACTTTGCACCACATCCGGAGTAAGAACAGTTTCCTCTCCCACATCTGCCAAGCATAAATCAGAATGAAATGGTCTCCCATACAAGGATTCAAATTAAACCATTCTAATGGTAGAGTGATAAATATTACTTTAATAAAACTCTACCATGGTAAAGTGTCGTACCCAAGACCCCCAAAGTCCAAGACACATGCTCACATCATGTAATCCAACATTTTGATTGTCCCCTCTATCTTCCCATCTGTTTGAGGGTCGAAAGAAGTGTTGAGGCATAATTTTGTACAAAAATCATGCTGTAATCACCTCTTGAATTGTGAGGTAAATCATGTGTCCCTATCTGAGATGATGGATCTCAAAACCCCATGTAGCCACACAACATCATCCACATTCCTCTGTGATAATGCATCCACTATTCCCTACTACTTAATTTCCAAGAAGTGAGATGATTTCATCATCTGATCCACAACTACCAAAATTTCATTGCATCCTCCTTGATTCATGGGAAATATTATGATGAAATTAATTTATATGTAATCAGACTTCCATTTGGGGACATATAAGGGATGAAAAAACACTAGGAACACGATGCTCATCCTTCATCTACTGGCATAGTAAGCACTTTTCCCCAAACACTGTTATAACCTGCCTCATCCCAGGTGACCAAAACTACTCATTCAAGCCACGATACATCTTAGAAACTCTTAGGAGTACCGATAAAGGTGAGATGTGTAACTCAAAGAAAAGTCTCCTGTGCATCAACATTGGAGGAAATAGATTCCCATGAAACAAAAATTGATTCTAAATATCCTATGACCATCCCTCCGGAGAATCACCCTGGTCAATGAAATCACACATCACCTCTTCCTCTAAGTCTCCTTATTGAGACTCTTCCGATTGCTGCCACAGAGATGACTGCACCATTATCTGAAATAGAAAACCTCTTATGCTATCTATTCTCGTATCTATGTGGAAGGTATCCAACTCCTCCATTTACCTCAAATCATCCACAGATTCCCAAATGACCTCCTTTTGTGATTTCCTGCTCCAAGAATCTACCACAAAATTCCCTTTTCATAAGGTGTAAGATGTCTCGAAGTCGTAGTCCAGAAGTAAAACCATCCACCTCTAATTACACATGTTTATATCTCATTGGGAAAAGATTTACCTCAATATCTTGTGATATGTGAAGACCATAAAGTGCCCCTAAATGAGGTAATGTTTCCATAGATTCAATGAGAACATGACTACTATTAGCTCCAGATCAGGGGTGGTATAGTTAAGTTCATGGGGAAATAAAATCTTAGACCCATAAGAGATTACTCCTCATTTCTGCATCAACACACACCCCATGCCTAGATGGGAAGCATTGCAAAAAACCTCAAACATCACCCCTTCCTCTAGAAATTGGAGCATCAAAGCACTAACCATCTTTCCCTTCAGATAGTGGAAAGCTACTTTAAATTACTCACTCCACACAAAGTCTTGAACCTTTCTATTCAAATTCATCAATGGAGCTGCAAATTGAGAAAAATCAGGTATAAACCTATGGTAATAGCATGCTAGATCGAGAAAAATATGAACCTCTACCACTTTCTTGGGTGCTACCCAAGAAACAACTACTTAGAAATTCATGTAGTTGGGGTTTGTATTAGTGGTAAGCACCCTGTAATACTACCTGGAAAATGGGGGTTCAAAACCCATGGGGCACAGGTTACTGCAGCAGTACTGTAGCGGTACTGTAGCAGTGGAGGCACTGTTCATCAGCGGGTACTGTAGCGGCGGCAGGGCACTGTAGCGGCAGCGATACTGTGCGGTACTGTAGCAGCATGTTACTATTCACAGAATGTGAATTGGACTTAGAATTTGGGCCTACGGGCTATGTAATGGGTTACAAGCCCACTGGGCCTTCGGGCTATGTAATGGGTTTCCCTCTACCCAGTTAAAAGAGGACTTTGCTTTGAATTAATAATAAAAATGAGGCTTCGGCCCCAACCTTTAAAAAAAATATAGAAATTTAAAGGATCCACTGCTACACCCAGACGTGACACCACATGTTCATGTAAGTGGACCTACCATGTCAATAACACACACTTGGATCAATTACCATAGAGATTGTGGCATCGAAGAACCTCCAAGATAGTTCTAAGATTCTTGGTATGATCCTCATTTGTCCTAAAGTACATCAGTATGTCATTGATGAAAAATAAAACAAACTGTTCTAGGAACTTAAGGAAGACAAAGTGAAAAAACTCCATGAACATAGCTATTTCGTTCGTAACACCAAATGGCATGGCCATAAACATGACATTCCCATACATTCACCTGAAAGTAGTGTTCATGATATCATCCTCCTTCACTGTCAACTGGTGATACATGACCAAATATCAATATTAGAAAACCAACTTACTCCCCTTAGCTAGTCAAAAAGATAGTTTATTCTTTGGATAGGGTAACAGTTCTTGATCATTACCTAATTCAATCATTGGTCGTCCATACACGGCCTCATACCACTATCTTCCTTTTTCGACAACAAGACTAGAGCACCCCACTACGACACACAAGGCCGAATAAATCCCTTATTCTTTAGATCATCAATCTAAATCCTTAGCTCCTGCAACTCAAAAGGTTACATTCAATAAGGATCCATCGAAATAAGAGAATCACTAGGCTACAAGTCTATCCTGAACTCAATGTCACGTCGATGAAGTATAGTTACAACCTCCTCAGAAAAAACATCCCTGAACTACCCAACAAATCTGGAAACCTACACCATCTCAACATACACTGATTCCACTGACAGCTCTTCCAAAAAATAAAGAATATGGTCCACACAATGATTGTCCATCATAAAAATCATCTCACCAATGAAATCCACATGTTTTCCATCGACGTTAGAAAATATGAATCTCCTAAGGAATATTACAAAGATATCATGCACAAAAAACAACTAGTGGATTCAAAGGATGATATTGTATGGCTGCATCTGTAGCAAGAAGATATCCCCACCAGACTGATGTGTCCCCAACTTCATTCTACATCCCAAGAAAATATCAAACAATCTAGTATGTCCTCTGACCGGTGTACTCAACACCATGGAAACATAAATTATCTCTTTGTCTAGTCCAAGATAATGGAAAAGACTTGGTGAAATAATGGATTGTAAATCTCCTAAATCAAACAAAGATCAAGCAAGAATACTAAAGACATTAATCGTACCTCAAAAAATATATGTCCCTGTTGGATCTGCTGGATATTCTGTGTGAAACAAACCACACCTAGATCCTCTACCCCAATACTATCAATTGTATCCTCAACCAAATCCTGGTTGAGGTCCCTGAGGAACACCCTATTTCAGCCTATATCTGCTTCATCTCCCCTCGAAGGAGGAGGATCATGCAGTCCTTGTTGCTGAAATGGCCTGGTTGAAAACTGTTATTGAGGCGGGCGTTGAACCTGGACACCCCCACCATACTGATCTTGAACAAGGCACTGACTTTGAATGTGCATGTGGCCTCCACAAGTGAAACACCTTGGTCCTATTTCTGTGGGAAAATCTCAAGGACCAGAAGGTCAAAATTAAAGATTCTTATGTCGACTCCCTGATAGATGAAACCTTGAATGCCCTGGAGCCTGAGACCTATGGTTAGAATACTTTCCCTTTTCAAAACCCTATTATCTCCCCTCTTGAAGTAGACCTCCTCATGATTGAATCCTCTCAACCACTTATTCAATGTTTTAGACCTCTAGTTATTTTAGAACGGTAAATGGAGTAACTGTGTACGGGAGGGAAGGACAGAGTGCCTCATCTAAAAATTTCACCAAAGACTCCTCATCCAGAAAGATATCTGGAGCCAAGAGAAGGAGATCCATGAACTTGATCCCCTGTTCCCATACCAAAATACTTCCATGCTGGAAGGATAGTAACTTTTGGTTCTTCTCAACCTTCATGGTCAAAGAAAGTAATTCTTCCCAGAACTCCTTATCCAAATCGACCCACAGAACATCAACCTCCCTTATCTCCCCCAAGGTCAACATCCACCACTAATGCACAACTCCTATCATCTAACTAACTGAAAATGGAACTAAGTAATCTATCAGATCTTGGATCAGGCTTATGGTGATCTCTGGATCCTCGAGCTAGCTCTCTGTCTCCATGTCTGAGACACAACCCTCATACTTTCCAAGTGTCTTCTACTAGAAATCATGAAGTATATTCTGCCACAGGTTTTACTACTACTCTGGATCAATCCTCCACTGATCTTCCAGATTGGCTTACTAAACCTCATCTTCCTGAGTCACTCATAGATGAATATTGGGTTCCATAGAATAAAGGTAAAAAGTGATCTCTTAATTCTGAGAAATATGGAATTTATTTAGGATTCATTTTAACTCATTGTTTATTTTAATTTCCCAAACAAAACATCCAAAACAAACAAGAACACAAGTCATCATGATGCATGAACCTTTACTAGGGTTTCTAGACCACAAATGGTGTATCCAAACTTGCTTTATCGGTAAGCTCAAAGTCCTTATATTAGATCAAAGGGGGCCCAAAAATCTCGTGTCCTAGATGGTCTTCCTTGGCCAATGTCACACACCAAGATCACCTGAAATTGTTTTCCTACCAACCCATGCAATCATCATTGTGCCTAACTTCAACCTCAATCATATATCTTAACCATAAACGTTGGATACCATTATATCATTACCCTCCTTCTTCAGTATGAGGGAAGGGATGAAAAAATGCATTTTCCTTCCTTCTTCAAGACAAAAAATAGATAATGACCTCCTCAGTCCCACCTCCAATAGGCCTTGTGGTGGCCAACAACACCTAGGGTATTCAAATATCATAAATATGGGAGGCATTACCCTTTTGATAGTAATCAATATCATGTGATTAGATGTATGAACCTAAAAAAACTCTAAGACATATATATAAAAGAATCCAGAATCCATCCCACTTGAATATTTAGGGAAAGATTTATAGAAATACCATGAAAAAATCCAAAGCAAATACCAAAATAACAAATATAAGTAGTGACAAAAAAACTATCCTGACGCCCGAGCTATTAAGATCCAACTTGATCTTTGAAATCTCCTTGGAAACCAAAAGAAATTTTATATATGTAGTGTGAGAATATAAGTATAATTTGTAGGAAATGCCAATGTCTCTCATTCACAAGTGGGGGGAAACATACTAATTCCCCTATGAGAAAAAAGTCACAAAATAAAAAGCACCTAACAACGTATACTATCCCCAACAACCTCACCAAGTCACGCTAACCATAAAAAACAAGTCAATTAAAGTTAAAATAATTAGCACATCAATGATAGGGTACCCCAAACCACTTCCCACTGGTTAACTGATCACCTCTAACAGTGAATGTCTTGAATCTACCACACTATTCTACAATCCCCACTGTCACAACCTACCCATAGGCACCTAGGACACATACCACATCCCACCCACGAACACATGGGCCATAACCACATTACATCCTTCCCGCTGACATCTGGGCCATAAACTTGTACCACAACCTACCGTAAGAGTATAGGTATATAATTCCCTGGAAGAGGGAGTAGAGAAGATCCAACAACCATCCATCCATCCTCCGACCAGGATTTTGGGAAAGGACACCCTCCCCCATAACAATGAGGGTGTTTAGAAAATAGTGCTCCACATGGGTGGGGTGCATATAGAAATCATAAGGAACTACATGTATATATATTGAAACCAAACACTAATCCCAACCTATGGGTTATTAAAAAACAATCAAACCCACACAAAACTTTTTTTGTTTCCACCTATAGTGCATAACCACATAGCCAACCATAGACTTAATTCATAACCCCAACCAATTAATTTAACCAATTATCATTATGCATTAACAGTTTATTTATTTATTTATTTATTCCATCCCTATGTGGGGAAAGTATTAAAAACATCACACTACAAGTAACATCATATCCCACACACACTATACAAAGGTTTCTAGAAACTCTCGAAGAAAGGCCCATGCAAGGTAACACCATCCAACTTAAAAGTCATGGCACCATATCCTTCCTATAAAGAAGAAAACCCCCAATACACCTCATCACAACCACCCTCGAAATCCTTTTTGCATAACAACAACACTCCCAGATAAAGTCCCATACTTATCAAGTTCTTCCATTCCATAATCAATCAATCTATCGATGGAAGATACCATCACTCCACACAGGTCACCCTATACACACAACCACACTCCCATCCCCAACATCACAAACCCAGCACAAACACAAGGTTGAATAGAACCATACACCACACAAAACCATGCCAAAATGAAAGGTTCATCCAGATTTAACAACCCCCATACTTTAATTCCACTTTCATAATTCACGGGTGATCAAAGAAACAGTTTGATCATGGAGAATCCATATATTTAACCAGGTGTACATGGTTAGTCAATTTCATAATTTCAACTCTTCAAAAAGGAAACAACAACAATTATTCCCAATTCATATAAGTGAAAAAAATAGGCCTCCAACAACCATGATTTTTAGAAGGCATGCATCCCTTAAAAAATACAACATGGATCAAGGATAACATATAAAACAAAGTGATCATCATCTCCATATTCCCATCCATTCAGTTATTAATTATTATTATTTTTATTAAATTTGGGTTGAATTACATTCGCAAGGGGACATGAGTACACCCACCCCACATGATACATAAATAAAAGAGAGATGATGGGATCCCCACTTTGAAAAACCAATAATCAACAGTTTTTTCTTGAAGAAAAAACAAGGGGTACACGAGTAAGTGGAAATAATCCAAGGAAAACATGATCCACGAATACAACACATATGAAAATCCTCTAGGAAGAAATGTTCTTGTTTCACAAAGAAAAAACAGAAACACAATAGGAAGAGAAGATATTGGATTAGATGATCCAGAACCTATATCTAGATATGAACAATTTCAAAATTCATTAAAAGTTTGATCACAATCAATACTATGTGGTTTGACTATTTCAAAGTTTTGGGATCTGTAGGATATTAAAGATATAATTAATATCATTTGAAACTCCTTTAGAAACACTCAAAAAAGATTTTAAACTCGATTTATGTCAAATAAAATATAATAGGGGAGAAACTAGAAGAACTGGAAAATGTAGGAAATGAATCACTGACAGGTGAGTCACAGACATGAGTCACTGATAGTGTGTCACTAATGCCCGAATAGCTGACATGAGTCACCGATACGACTAATTGACACGAGTCACCAACATGAACCACTAACAACGAGTCACCTACGTGAATCACCAAAGCCTCTCACTGACACCCGACCTACTGATGCCTCGACCTATCGATGGCCTGACCTACCAAAGGAAAAAGTGGAATTTTTTGAAAAATCATGAAATAAGCTACCTTTTCCTCCCAGAACACCTCAAACACAAGATTTTGATAATGTAATAGACCAGCGAGGTCTGAGACATTAAAATAAATAATTACCAAAATCACATTATTTCATCTATGTGTCTTCATTAATACTATCATAAAATATATGGATATATTCTATAAATTCAATTTAGGTGTTAGAAATTGTTAGATCATCCCCATTGGTAGTATTCCCTCAACATTAACATACTAAAAGGTAAACAATTTAATTATAAATTTATTAGTATTGTTCTCCATAGAATACAACTATAAATATTCCAAAATATTCCTTAATTCCAGGATGAATGGAAGATAGGGAGATATAAGGATCACTAAATAATGCATTCTTCAAAAAGGAAACAAATAGAACACACATCCTCTTTCCAAATCTGATAACACATTTTTTGTCCACATTAGTATCTAGATTTTTTCCTTATTTACCAATTTTGATATTTTTATTATAGGATAAAATCTTCAAAATAATTCTTTTTAATTATTTCTTCCATGTATTATTTTAATGAAATGTAAACCAAATTTGAGGGAGTCCATTTATGGAAAATTTATATTTCAATATTCAGTAGAAAATTATCCAATAGACCATGCTTCAATTGTAACACGGTTAATAATGCTTTATATTTTTAATATAATTAATCAATTACCATTTTTCTACCTAGATAATAGCTAATCATCTAATAATATTTCTTTATATATTCCAACCTTCTTATATACCTCATTATCAACGCATTGTTAGTGAATATATACTTCAAAATTTAATGGATAGTGTATATTTCACATTTCATACAATATAAAAGTTTCCACAATATTTTTTAGGAAAAAACTACACTCTATGATCTGGAGAATTTATAAGGTAATTCTTCCCATAGAGAACTAATTGATTTGATAAATATTCAATTACATGAACATCCCGTAATAAGATATAATCAAGTCATATCAAGGAATCCTTGGTGTTTGTAACAAAATCACCAATTTTTTCAAGTAAGGATAACACTATTTAATTGAACAATATCCTATGTATTTCCTAGATAAATTCATCACATTATTTTGTCTATATGACAATAATTCATATTTAAGTTATCATGGTTAGTAGTATAGATAACCGAGTAATGATTTCAATAAAACATCAGTAGTAACATGCTAATCAAAGAAAACATCGAATAAAACAAATTTTTTAGGCCTTTTCTATTCTTACATTAATTTGGTTCTAGATAGATCAAGAGTTTTTCCATTGTTAGAAATAATATTCTCATGTAAAGAAATTTTTTTAGCTAGAATTCATTTTTACATAACGTTTTCTTATAAAATACATTGGTAAATTTCTAATAAAAACATATTTAGTTAATTCTCTCATTTTTCATATTTCTGGGAGTAAACCATAATATCAACAATAAAACCACAAAAATTTAATCCAAATACTCATGGAAAACTATATTTTTAAAGACCTAAACACTCCCTACTAGGTTCAACACATTTTAATGATGTATATATTTATATAATATATAACTAAAAATACATAGATCATTTACATTGCATGACATTTTCTAGTATAGGTTTTGGAGAATTATCCAAACCTTAAATTTTTATTAGAGATATAAAAAAATAATAAATCATGTCCCCTAACTCTATAAGATAAACTAACCAATTAGAAAACCTCTACTAAACCTATGAAAAATAATTTAAAATAGGGATGAACATTAATTTTCCCAGTAAGGGGTTTTCTAGAAGACATTTGAAAAATAAAATTGTAAAATGTATTTATAAAATATTATAACAATTTAAAATTATTTATACATTGAAAATGGTTTAAATATTGTCAATTTATTTTTGGAAGGTCTCAATAAATCTTTTGAAAAAAACCATGAGGCCACTTTAATCATAGAAGGTTTTCTACGCCTACCCACATTCTTAAGGGATGAGTTCACTCCCCACTCTCTATCATGTTTACCATTTCCAAGTGTCAATTTTTATAAAAGTGTTTTGAGATTTTATTACACACACAAACACACACACATACATATAAATATAATTTACTCATCAGTTTTTCTTTTAAGAAATTATTCTTGCATTAAATACATATACACATATATTTATATATAAATATATAAATATTAACATTCTTATGAAATCACTTTCCAGTATTGATGAAATCAAACCCATGTCAATTCGACTAATCATGGACTATTAGTAAGATAGTTAAAATCCATGTGTTTATACTTTCATCCGTAAATTTTTATGAAATTTTAAACTTTATCATTTAAATACTCATCCTTTAATAAAGAAACTAAATACCCAGTTTCATGATTCAACATATGATGTTTGAAATTATCATTTAACACATAAATTAATAGTGTAAATGTACGCACCCTTCACCTAAAACCATAGTTATTGTAATTTACTTATCACCTAGAATTATAGATAAACAATAATTAGAAAGAACATATATTATTAAATAAAAATTTTAATTACAAAATTTCTTCCATGAATAAATTGAAAATATAATCCGGTACAAGATCATGATTTGAAATTTAAACCATATTCATTCATGATTTTATTGCACATTCAAATCATGTATTAATGAATAAATATGTCGATATATATATATTCTTAAAAAAAATAAAAAAAAATATTAAATTAATATATATATATATACATATAAATTTGAATCAAGGAATTTGTAATAGACAGAATACCAAAAATAAATTCATTTTTATATAAAAATTAGATAAAAATAAATACAATCCCTTACTGTTCCATGATCCTAGGAATGTGGTTCATAATTTATATTTTGATTATCATAGATTCATAATCATAAATTTGTAAAATTGACACCTGGAGTAGAATCATGATTTAAAATTAAAAAATAATTTAATAAATTTATATCCCTTAACTAAATTTTAAAAAATAACATATTTTACTTTTTAAAAAAATAAACTCTCTTACTAAATGGTTTTCTAAAAAAAGAACAACTACATTACGAGTAAGTAAATTTTATTGAAATTTAAACCCTTACACCAGAATATTAAAACATATTTTATTAAATAAAATACCTTACCTGGAAAATATTTATGGAAAACTACATCCAATATTTGCATTCACATTATTTATTTTATTTTCCTTACAAAAGATGTGTAACACTCAGGAGGAGTGCAGAACATTATAGATAAATCAGGGAAGTACTAAAAAGAAATCCATATATATAATATAGTTCCATTATTCTTAAATATATATAATATTAACAAATGATTCAGGGTTTGTGAGTATTTTCTTTAATATAGAAATAGACCCGAGAAAGATTTCCATGGATCATAAAAACAATGACATTCACAATCATGCAAAGTAATCCTATGTTAAGAAATTTATTCAGATAGAAAATTGACATAGAATATTTCAAATATATAATTCATCTGAAGAAAACTTGATAGAAATATTGATAGGAACAATATAAAATTATTCTAATAGGGAAACCTAAACCAACAACTGATGACCAAAACAAAATCCATGTTGTTCATAATCCAAAATCAAAGCAATACATCAGCCATAAATAAGTGATGACAAAGATTGATGAAGAAAATGGCGAACATCAATGAAAAAGAGATTCATATACCTAAAAAAGGAAAGATGACCTACCTCTCATAGATTTGAAGATGAAAATGTGTTCTCTTTCCTTGCATGCAACCAAAACACTAAGAGTACATTGATCTCCATCACAGATGCTCATAAATGGAACCCTAACTCACGATTTAACCTCATTGACAATGTACATACTTTGTAATCCCTCAGTAATGATCAAGGTCACTTGGCCTTCGTTCGATGGTTGAGATCTCCCACCACCATAGTCAACATCATCACTACCTATAGACAATCCTTTAGTGCCCCTCGAAGCCCTCAGCTCGAAATCAGCCTCTTATAGAGCCCTCTATAGAGACCTCTCCCCTTTCATGGAATCAAACCCTCAGTTTGATTTCACCCTTTTCTTTTTTTAATCTTTTTATTTTTAAAATGATAATTATTATAAAAATTGAATTTATTTTTAATAATAAATATTTATATAAAAATTAGTCATGTTTAACTAATATTAATTTTTATAATTATTATAATAATTATAATCATGATTCAGAATAATCATTTTAAAAAAAATATTACATTATAAAAATATTTATTTAAAGTATATTACATTAATAAAAACATATGTTTATTATTTTTTACTTAAGTTGTCTGTTTGTTGTCATAATTAATTTTTATAAATTAAATATTTTTAGGATTTAAATATTTTTTAATTATCAAGATAAAATTATCATAATAAGATATTATTTCATTATAAAAATATTAATCAACGTTGAAAATCATTTTTTTAGAGAATTTTAATTGTTTTAAAATATATTTCATTTATTTTCAAAATAATTTTATAATTCTTTCAAATAAACATTCATATTGTTGTATAAGACACAAATCAAATAATACCATTATTGATAAAATATTATTTTAAATAAAACATTATTTATTGATGCAGTATAATTGAAAATATGAATTTAATTTCAAATATCATTTATTTATTTAAAATATAATAAAATAAGTTTGAAAACCATAAATTTTATAAATTATTTAATGATGATATAATTTAATGTAATATTATATAATTTTAAATATTTAACTTAACTATCAGTTTTTATTTCTTTTTATTTCAAGTACACAACAATGACATATTAATATTTAAAATTTCTAGGATGTTACATTCGTCCCCCTTAAATGAATTATACCCTCACAATTTGTTCCTCGCATTAAAAATAATTCTGAATTTCCACCTTCAAAATTAAGAAAAACTAGAACTGCTAATCTTATATACTCTACCGAAAACATATAATATCCACAGTTTTCTAGACAGATGCTCTGATACCAATTATTAATACCCGAACCCATGCTTATGGGTTTAACACATAAAAATGTTGTATATTTTATTATAAAAAACAACTGAATGATAAATAAGAATTTACATTTTAGGGCCTTTTTTGTTCTAGGTTTTAGAGAATTGGGAAAAATGTACATTTATATCATTGTTTTATAGAAATAAAGTAAAATAAACAAAAATGAATTTCTGTCTTCTAAATCAATAAATGAAATGATTGGATTCATAAAAATATACTAAACATGTGAAAATAATTAAATTAAGGGGTGAGCATTAATTTTTTTAGTAAGGGGTTCTCTAGAAGACCATTGAAATTTGTCTTTATAAAACGTCTTTATAAATTATTACAATACTTTGAAATTAATTATACTTTGAATATGGTTTAAAAATAATCCGTTGATACTTTGAAAACATTAAGAAAAATTCTGAAAAAAAACCATGATGCCATTTAAAATATAGTGTGGTATCTAGGCTAACCCCCTTTCTTAAGGGATAGGACAACTTCACATATCCTATCATGTTTAGCATGTCCATGGGCCAATTATTAAAAAATATTTTGAGATTTCCTGACATATATAGATAATTTACATTGGAGTCTCTCTTTATAAATTTATTCATGTATTAAATACATATACACTAAAATTTATATATAAATATATAAATATTAAATTTATTAGAAAATCTCTTACATGTCTTGATAAAATGAAATCCAATGTCAATTATAATTTTGAAATAATTGTAAATAATAATTACTAAATCATTGTATTCATACTTTCATTCATAAATATTTATGAAATGTTAAAAGTTACCATTTAAATACTCATCTTTGAATAAAGATACTAAATAACCATTTTCTTGATTCAAAATATGATGTTTTATGTTCTCATTTTATATATAAATTAATAGTATAAATGCATAAACACTTCACCAAAAATAATAGAGATTTTAAATTTATTATCACATAGAATAATAGATAAATAACCTTAATCATGCACAAAGGACTATAAAGGAAACATTTTAAATAAAACATTTCATCCATGAATAAAATGAAAATATAATATTGTACAAGATCTTGATTTGAAATTAAAGCCATATTCAATCCTGATTTTATTGTGCATTCAAATCATATATTAATGACTAAATTTGTTGATATATATATATGTGTGTGTGTGATTAAATAAAATAAACATAAAACCATAAATTAATATATACATAAATTTAAAACATGGAATTTTTAATACACATAACAGTATAAATAAATACAATTTTATTCAAAGCATCAATAAATATCAATATAATCAATTACTGTATAAATATAATAATTATGTGGTTCATACCTTTTTTTATGAATTTAACATATTCAAAATCATAAATTTAAATAGTTACCCCTACTAAGGAATTATTATTTCAGATAAACAAAAAAACTTAATAAATTTATAACCTTTACATAAATTTGAAAAAATAACAAAAAAATTTTAAAAAAAATTCTGCAGAAAAAAACTCCCTTACAAAATGGTTTTCTCAGAAAATAGAACAAAAAAATTATGATAAAATAAAATTTTAAGGAAAAATAAACACTTACACCAGGACATTAAAATGTAACTTATGTAAATAAAATCTCTTACCTAGAAAAGATTTATGGAATCCTAAATCTATCATTTACATTCACTTTATTGCTTATATTTTTCTTACACAAGATGCACAACACTTCGGAGGAGTGTATCACTTCATATATAGATTATGGTTGTTCAAAAAAACTCCCTTTTTATAGTATATTTTTGTTGTTGGTAAATATATATAATATTACAAAATTATTTGAGGTTTATGTATATTTTTCTTTAAAATAGAATTGGACCAAGGAAATATTTCCATGGATAAAAAAACAATGAAATTCATAATCTCACCAAGAAAGGTGATGTTTAAAAATTAATTCAGAGAGAAAATGGACATATAATATTTCAAATATAAAATTCATGAGAATAAAACTAGTGAGAAACAATTAAAAAAATATATAAAACTATGCTAACAGGGATAGTTGAACCAACAACTGTGGACCAAAATAAAATATCGGTTGTTCATTATCCAAAAGAAAATAAATTCATGGACCATAAATAATTGATACCAATAGTCAAAGAAGAAAAATTTGAACATCAATATGAAATTGATTCATATACATAAAACGAAAATTAGACCTGCCTCTTATATATCAAAATACAATGAACAGGTTCACCTTCCTTTCTGGAAACCCAAACCCTAACCAAGCTTCGATCTCCCTCACCGACACTCAGATTTAGAACCGTAACTCACGGTTGAACCGCAATGATGATACACAACATTTTGAATCCTCACTGATGATCAAGGTTTAGTTGACCTTCTTCTAGTGGTTGAGATCTACCACCAGTGTGCTCGACATCACATCTATTCATAGAAAAAACTACAACACCCCTCAAAGCCCTCGACTCTAGCTCGGCTTCCAACAAAACCATCTATAATAGCCTCCACCTTTAATGAAGTCAACCCCTTTTTTGATTTCACCACTTCTATTAATCATTTTCTTTTTAAAGAATTTATTATTATAAAATATTGAATTTATATTTAATAATAATTCCATTTATTAAATTAAATCTGGATTAAGTAATAATAATTTTCAAAATGATTATAATAATATAGTTATTCTTTAAAATAAATATTTTAACAAAATATGTAATTTTATAAAAATGTTTATTTTAATTATATCACTTTTAATAAAAATGTAATTTTATTATGTTTTATTTAAAGTTATTGTATGTTTGTTTTTAGAATTAAATTATATAAAGTTAATATTTATACGATATAAATAATTTTTATATTTTATATTAAAATTATCATAATAAAATATTATTTCTTAATCAAAATATTTTCTAACATTTAAAATTATTTTAATTTTTGGAGACATCTTATTATATTAAAATATATTTTTATTGTTTTTAAATAATTATATAATTATTTCAAATAAACTTTCGATTTTTTGTATAAAACACAAATCAAATAAATCCATTTTTTATAAAATATTAGTTTAAATAAAACTATGTATATTGAAGTAGTATTATTGAAAATATTAATTTAATTTAAAACTTTAATTATTTATTTAATATATTTTAACATAAGGTTGGAAACCATAAATTTCAAAAATGCATTAATGATGATATAATTTAAAGTAATATTTTATAATTTTTAATGGATAACTTAACTATCAATGTTTATTTTGTTCTATTTGAATTGAAAAAATACTCAATAATATTAAAATTTAGAGGATATTGTAAAATTCATAAGAATCAAAAAAATAGCAGGTGTATTTGTTAAAATGAGGAGGAAATATATAATCTTATAATGACAATACCCAATATTGGATATTTTCCATGAAATGTCTTCTACCTTCAATATAAACTGATTATAACATGACTTGATATCTTCCTTCCAAAAATACAAAACTCTATGGAGATGATCAACCAAATAATCTTTATGTGTCAATAGATAATTGTTCATAATAGTGATTTTATTGGGTCTTCTATAATCAAATAAATTCCTTACAAAAATCCTTCTTTTTAAAAAATAGAAAAGAATTACCCCAAGTAGATGTTCTAGGGTTAATGAAACACTAATTAAGAAACTCTTTAGAGTGATTTCTATTTTTTTAACACAACTAAATCCATTCAATAAGGGGAATTGAAATTATATTTTAATTATGATCTAGGTTAACTATAAATTCAACCACCAAATTAAGAGTAAAAAGATACTTATCATTAGGAAACACATTTATATATTAATTTAGAACAAGATAATAATTAATTTTACCAATATCATTATTTTCATAAATAATTTAATAAAAACATTAACTCCATTTATTAATTAGTTTTTTCAACTAATTAAAATGTTATCAATGGGATACACTCATTATTATATTCAAATTGAAACTCATTATGAATATTGAATATGACTTATTTAGCTCTAAAATATATCTTTGAATGATAAAGTGAACGAAAATACATGCTCATAATAACCTAAAGCACTACAATGTGAAAAAAATATTTAATAGAAAAATAAAAAAACAGTAGGGGTTGTTGGGAAAACCATTACACATATGACAAATTTAGATTTAAATATATTCATGTTTCCTTCATACTACCCGAATGAGTTTTTTCCAAAATATCTAAATTCCATTCATGAGATTTTATTTCTATTTTACATGAATATTTAATATATATAAATGAATATGTGAACCCTCAATAAAAAATACATTGTCATTATTAGAATAATCAAGTTATATATCAGACAAAACTTCATTTTATAGTCCAACATATTATGTGGTTATCGTTAAGGGCATTGGCAGACCATCATTTATTTGTTCATTATTATACTAAAAATGAGTAAGTAACTTAAAATAGTCATTATGAAAATGTCCCAACACATGGAAAATAAAAAATCTTACCACATGATGAAAATTTACCTTCGCATTTCAAGTTTGATTAAAAGTATTTTCCATAGATTCATAATCCAAATAACTGAGGATACCAAATCTGTCACACATTCTTAATCATACCAAACATTCATTAAATATTATTTTTACCAAAATTGGATAATTATGGTCATATATTATATATTTCCTCATTCAAAGATTCTACATTACATCCAATTTGTCCAATTCTTACTTTTTCTTCATGAATTTCATATACTAAAAAACAACATATCAAAATTATTAACATAATGAAAATAATCTACATAACATTTTAATTCACGTGAGGCCACAGATCGTGATAAAAATTATTTTTGACCTATGTAAGATCTGTGAATTTTACCCTCATCGTCAATAATGAAATTATGTTCATACTTACAAATCTCGTAATATTTTTTTACAAATGATCCAATGATTATTCTTCCACTTATATCAAATCCAAAACTTATCTTTCCACATTAAGTGAATGATCTTTAAGAAGATACTTATCAAGAAAAATATCATTAATTTAAATCTAATCCATTTCATAAATCTAATCTATTCCCTTAGTACTTTTTCTCAAATAACACCATCGATAAGTATCACCTTCATAATGATAAATATAAAAAGTTCCCTTTTGATGTTTCATATATTCCAAACATCAAATATATATTCTATTGTTTTTATTCATCCTTTATCTTTACCTAGGTTAGAATATCCACAAAATGATGGAAATAATTATATCATGAAATTATTCACTATAGATATGTTCATCTATAAAGAATCTATTCTTTCACATTCATGGGTGAAACTATTAATATACTACATCAAATATGAAAAAATACCCAGAAAGTTTATATTTTCATCATTCTAGGTTTCTGATTCCAAATATTTTATCCCTTTGATGAAATCTTACTTCAACATAATTGTTTATATGTAGGGGACCATTCTAAATAGAAATAGATTAGAGGAAGATACAATTATATGTTAAAAATAAATCTCAGGATATTGTGACTAAAAATTATTTTATCATTAAAGTTACTTTTAACATTATAATAACCAAAAAAATTTCCTAAACAAGGAGAATATGAAAACTATAAGGCCCTCTAAGATGAACTACCTAAAACTAAATTATTTATAACAATTGTTTCACTTTATTATATTATATTGATCCACTCGATATGTATAATTATAGAATTGGTTCAAACATTACATTAAAATGTGTCCACTTTAAAACACTATATAATTTTCCACAAAAATTGAGATTTATTTTTACACAACTATTTCATTCTAGTCAGCACTAATTTTCTTAAGATGAGCCACCACTGTGGAATGATTGAACTTGATATCATTTTTTCTCATCCATAGAACCATTTATTATTTAATTAATAAATTATAAAACAAAAATCACACTAATGGATTCAAAAATTCAGGATTCCTCTAAGTAGAGTGAAAACAAGAAAGCTCGTGATATATTTTCATGTCTTGAAAATAAAATTTTAATTTAATTAATAAAACATTTCTCTATTTCAAAATAAGATGTTTTATAGAGAAATACATTTGGATCCCATTACTTACCATTAGAAATAATATGTTTTCTTTATAAACCATATTTGAAATATTAATATTGGTTGAATAAAGTATCATATTTATAATATGTTTTCACTCATGTTTAATAAATTTTATAAATAACATACTCCTAGTTAATTTTATTGGAGTAACTATCCCAGTAATTTCCCACATTTTTCACAGTCATAGATTAAATCATTATATTAAAAAATAAAGAGACATATTTTTCTCATTAGTCTCAATGAGGTATATCAGGATCCCCCTTCATCATCTATAAATATCATTTATAATGTCAGAAACAAAACATTGATAAAAATTAACATTTTAATAATAAAACCCTTTTAAAATTAATTTTCATTCATAAGAAATATACTTTCCAAATTAACATAACCATAATGATAAATATAATTTTTTTATGAACACAAAAAATGAAAAAATTAAATAAGAGAGGGAATAAAATATTATTTGAAAACCCATGTCAACATAGAAAGGAATTAGGGTAATGATTAATGAATATAACTGTGGGAAAAAAAATTAATATTGATAAATTAACAAAAAGTTATTTTTCATTTCAGTAAAAAAATTCAAAATGATCATTATGGTTGATATTATAAAGATTCTCTTTTAATTATTTTTAAATAAATTCAAAATTTATCAATATTGAAATTTAGAAATATTTTATATATAAATAATAACATAGTTGGATTGTTTTAATGATTATCATTATAGATTAAAAGAGTGTAAATAAATGCATTAAAAAATGGTATAAATGAAAATCCATTTACCTCGAGTCTTTAAAAGTTTTGCTTGTATGTCTACCCTCCTAAGTAATAAAATTATTTTCGTTTTTTTAATTTATTACGAAACTTTTTTCATGTTAAATAAATTTTCATCATTTCATTGATTCCATATTTATCATTTCTTAGTGACTAAATGGTTACTTTAACATTAGACATTTTAATGTTTTTCGATTATAGCCTATAAACTACATCGGTGTCTTGACCATTATCAATAAGTTAAAAGTTTCATTAACATCAGAATCATAAAAATTATATAATTATATCAGTTTCATATTATATAAACTTTTAATACTTACCATGTAACGCATTCATGAATGATTAATCACATCGTTTCATAGATAAAGTAGTTCGTACGTACACCTGAACAACATCATTATTTTTCTAATGGGTAGAAATAAAATAAATTATATACTATTTTGATTTTATTGAATCATACATATTTTTTTATATTTAATATTTATTGATATGATAAACTATTATTACCATACCTATAATGTGAAAATGAAAAATTAATCGCATTTCTTCATAGAGATTTTATCCCACAAGTATGTGTAGGAGACGTTATAATTTAGAATGATTGAAATGTGTAAGAAAATATGTGATATATAAAATTTAAATAATTTTAATAAGGTCATCAATATCATATATATTACTTTTTTTGATAATTTTAACTATTCATATAATCTGGTGATGAAAAAGAAATAGATCTCTTTATGGAGGTAGTATTCTACACATATGCACGAGCGATGTTTTCATTTACCATAAGATAGAAAACGAGATAATTTATTTCATATGAAAATAATAATATAATTTTAGTATATTAATGTAAGTGATGTTCTTATTTCATCACGTTTAATGATTTATTGAATGAGGTTTATAAATAAGTCAACATGAAACACTTTGATAAGTGTTATACCTATTATTTAGGAAACCACCATTGATTTACACCACAAAGCCTTTAGGTTTTCTATTTTTGTTCGAATAGGGCCTCCGAAGAATATTGAGCGTTATTAAATATATATTTTAGTGGGTATTAATAAAATATATTTACTAAATAGTTCAATTAAGTGAGGTGATGGGTGTCGATTCATAAGATAGTGGAGTGGAAGATTTTTCAATATTCACTGTATAAAAATAATATAAAATAGATCTCATTTTCTTAGGATACATAAATAATAAAGAATAAAAAAAAGGTGATAAGGGCCAAAATACAACCATACAAGAAGAATTATAAAATTAACTCATCACCTTATAAATTATTTTTTACCTTAATTAAATTGTTTTTATATTTGACTACAATCACACATTATTACAATTGTTAATAATAAAAATGGATAAAAAATAAAATTTACTTCGTTATTAAATTTGATCCTACTAATTAGAAATATATAATCCAGATTTTATGTTTCAATATATATAATTTTTAGAAATTATATTTAATATACTTTTTCAAAATGAAATGAGAAACTCTTCTTTATAATCTTATGGTTTAAAGCATAAAAAATGTACACCAAAATAGAAAATAATGTTTTTTACTGTGGAATTATTTATATTATATCAAATTAAATTTATATTATTTAAAACTAAATCAAAATTAAAAATATATTTTTATATTAAAATTACTTGAGTTTATTAAAAGAAATGAAAATTTTGAAAAAAAAATTCATTTTTATTTATTTACTCAAAAATCATTAATTTTAAAAAAGATAAAATAATAATCCTTTTTCAATTGAATATTTTTATAAAAAATGAAATATTTTTTTAAAACATTAATTTCCTAAATAAAGGAAAATATTGTTTTAAATCCCCAATAATATCTATAAACATTATTTTTGAAATAAAACTAATCCTTTTTCAATTGAAAACTTTTATAGAATTATTTATACAATAATGTAGAATTTAAATCTATAAAATGAAAAATTATAAATCATGTTATTGATATATTTCTAGAATTACCTAGTTTTTAACTTTATAACTTACTAAATTTCAATGGAATGGAATGCATCTTAAGATGGCCTTTTATATTCCATGGTGTTCTCTTAAAAATGAAGAATTTACTATAAAAAATAGTTTTTAATATATTTCAAAGGAAATCACTAGTTTAGTGGTCCTTTTAAATTTATGGATCTGGCATCATGACTAATACATGTTTAGGACCCCACAATAAAATATATTTCCTCATTTTTCTCTTACTGTAGAAGATGGGTTGGTGTAATATTATAATTTTAGATATCCCACACCTCATTATTGAATGAGAAAATATAAATTTTTAAAACAAAATTTAAAAGATACAAATATAGGTAACTGAAGAAGAAAGGATATTTACCCAAATAGATATTAAGTCAATATGGGTTTTAATGGTCTTATTTAATAGTAAACATTCTTGTGTCTCATTCCATACATAGAAACATTAACAATTTTCATTGTTTTACAATTCTTGTAATAGTTCTCTATGTCGAGTCACAACATTAAACCAAAAATAGTGAATATAAGATTTCTATATGATCTATTAGATATGGAACCCTAGGATTAATTACCCAAAAAAGAATTTTAATAAGTTCTTTTAGCTAAATAAGAACAGTTTTATTGTGTGTTTGTCAAAACTATGATTTCTTGTTTGTATGTGAAGTTAAATCATTCATTAAAGACAATCACTGAAAAATATATGATATGTTAGCTATCTAGATGTAAATAAATGATCTAACCTATCTGATAATGAGAATTTTTTTTTGGATGTCTCAATAAGGTTTTGGATCCTATCGTTTAAAAAACAGGGAATCTAATATTCAATGTTAATGATTATGAATCTATATAAAGCATTGAGTGGTTTACCCCTAATTATAGGGTTCATTACTTATTAATTTCTACTAAGTATTATGATATGATAAATTTTTTATACATGATATAAATTCATAAGGAATGTGAGGTTATACAATGTCATTTTTGAAAAAACAATATTGAATCTCATCCTTCTCTTTTGTGAGTAGAGTTTAGGGCCATCTTCCTAATCTATTCCTTTTACAATTAGATAATATGATATGAAAAATAATATTTGGACCATAACCATTGTTCACATAATACAAGATAATAGATCAATGGAGTGTGGGAAACTTACAAAACCCTTAATATATGCATATTATTTTTCACACTATCACCCATCATCACATCATTTGATAAGAAATTAAATCACACTAACTGGTTAGGGGGATATGTTGATCATTATTTTTTGATTTCATAACCATCTATTAAACCCTTTATCTGTAGAGGCATGTTGTATTTTGGTACAGTAAATTAGTACAAAAGAATTTATGTGGGATTTCAATGTAGTATTCTGATATATATATATGTGTGTGTGTTTTAATATTGATAACATTATTTTATTGATATTTTTATTAGAGACTATGAATTATAAAAACAACATAGGACTTTTCATATTCTAATGAATTTGATTCCATCAATGGAATGTGAATTTGGGTAAACATATAAATTGTTTTTAGGGATGTTCTATACATAATTGATAATGGTTTATAAAAAAATATTTTTGTATAACTTTTAACTTTATCAAGAAATGATAATTCAGGCTGATTAGGGCGTATACAATGTGTTCTATTCACCCCTCTTAGATAATATGTTTACAGTACTTAAGAGATAAAAAATAGAGAATGTAATAAATAGAAAATTCCATGATATCTATAGGAAACATAACAACATGAAAGATTATAGTTTACATTCATTCTATAATGAATTTGGGTACATTATAATGACATGTGTTGTGTAGGTACAAATATTCATCATATAACTAATCCAAATAATGATCTCAGTATGAATGTATAGTTAAACCAGTAAAAATTAAATTATTATGATGGAGTTAATGAGGAATATAAAAGATAAATGTTATGAAATTATATTGTCCCTTAAGGATGAATAAATGGATTAGTGGACATCATCAATTCAATAATTTCATGATTGTCGATGAGATGAGTAAATTGAAATCCATAATGACAAAATAAAAATTGAATATGAGAATGTGTTTTAAAGAATAAAATGGTTTTAATCATCATAATACTATCACTACGGGAAAAAGGGCATTTGCGACGGGTTATTTGCGACGGGATTTATTCCCGTCGCAAATAGTCCCGTGAAAAACTTATTTGTGACAGGGTTATTTGCCCGTCGCAAATAAGTAGCCTTTTGCGACGGGACAACTTTCCCCTTCGCAAAAGGACTGGCGCGGTTTGCGCGCCAAATCGCGGGAAACTTATTTGCGATGGGGGAATATTCCCGTCGCAAATAACCGGCAGCGGTAAAAGGTATTTGCGATGGGAATATTCCCCCGTCGCAAATAGTATGTCGGCAGGTGGTTATTTGCGACGGGACCCGTCGCAAATAACTATTTACCGGTTGACCGTAATAAATGTTGGCTAAGGTATTTGCGACGGGCACCGTCGCAAAAAATACTATTTGCGACGGGATACCCGTCGCAAATGGGCCCGTCGCAAATAATCTAACCTATAAATACCTCCATCCGTTTTTTTCATTTCATTCTCATTTCTTATCTTCTCCTTCTCTCAAAATTATATTTCTAGAGTTCAGTTTTTCTCCAGTTTAATTTTTTTCTCCGGAGCTGATATTAAAGTTTTGAAGAACGATCAGAGAAGATCAATTTTCAAGGTATTTATGTTCATTTTAATTTTTTATTTATTTTTAATTTTTTATTAGTTTCAATTATTATTAATTAGTTGTAATTTAATTATGTTTACATTGTTTTATTACTTAATAAATTTAAATTATTAGTATTGTTTATAGTTAATGGTAATTAGGAATAATTAGTAATAATTTTTAATAATTAAGAATAAATATTAATAATTAGTAATAAATACCAATAATTAGGAATAATAACATTATTACATTATTAGTTTATTTTATTATTAATATTAAAATAATATAATTTTTTATATATATACAATTCTTTTTTCATCTGTGTGTTTGCTCTCTTCACATGTATTATTTGTATGTGGAAATAGAAAACGCACAGATGAAAGGAGAATTGTATATAAATTAGAAAATTATATTATTTTAATATTAATAATAAAATATATTAATAATGTTATTATTTGTAATTATTGGTAATTATTTCTAATTATTGATAATTATTCATTTAATTAGTAATAATTAGGAACAATTATCAATAATTATCAATAATTAAGAATAATTAGTAATAATTACCAATAATTAGTAATAATTAGTAATAATTATCAATAATTAGTAATAATTACCAATAATTAGTAATAATTACTAATAAGTAGTAATAATTACCAATAATTAGTAATAATTACCAATAATATGGAATAATTACCAATAATTAACAATAATTACTAATAATTACCAATAATTACCAATAATTAATAATAATTAGTAATAATTAGGAATAATTAGTAATAATTAGGAATAATTAGTAATAATTAGGAATAATTAGGAATAATTAGTAATAATTAGTAATAATTAGGAATAATTAGGAATAATTAGGAATAATTAAGAATAATTGGGAATAATTTGGAATAATTAGGAATAATTAGGAATAATTAGGAATAATTAGGAATAATTAGGAATAATTAGGAATAATTACCAATAATTACCAATAATTACCAATAATTACCAATAATTACCAATAATTACCAATAATTACCAATAATTACCAATAATTACCAATAATTACCAATAATTAGCAATAATTAGCAATAATTAGCAATAATTAGCAATAATTCGTAATAATTAGCAATAATTAGCAATAATTAGCAATAATTAGCAATAATTAGCAATAATTAGTCATAAATACCAAAAATTAGGAAAAATTAGGAAAAATTCGGAAAAATTAGGAAAAATTACCAATAATTAGTAATAATTACCAATAATTAGTAATAATTACCAATAATTATTATTAATTACCAATAATTAGTAATAATTACCAATAATTAGTAATAATTACCAATAATTAGTAATAATTAACAATAATTAGTATTAATTACCAATAATTAGTATTAATTACCAATAATTAGTATTAATTACCAATAATTAGTATTAATTACCAATAATTAGTATTAATTACCAATAATTACCAATAATTAGTAATAATTACCAATAATTAGCAATAATTAGCAATAATTACCAATAATTAGCAATAATTAACAATAATTAGCAATAATTACCAATAATTGCCAATAATTACCAATAACTGCCAATAATTACCAATAACTACCAATAATTAGCAATAACTGCCAATAATTAGCAATAACTGCCAATAATTAGCAATAACTGCCAATAATTAGCAATAATTAGCAATAATTAGTAATAATTAGCAATAATTAGTAATAATTAGCAATAATTAGTAATAATTAGCAATAATTACCAATAATTAGCAATAATTACCAATAATTAGCAATAATTAGCAATAATTAGCAATAATTAGCAATAATTACCAATAATTAGCAATAATTACCAAAAATTAGCAATAATTACCAATAATTAGCAATAATTACTAATAAGTAGTAATAATTACCAATAATTACCAATAATTAGTAATAATTAGTAATAATTAGGAATAATTAGTATTAATTAGGAATAATTAGTGTTAATTAGGAATAATTAGTATTAATTAGAAATAATTAGTAATAATTACAATAATTAGTAATAATTATTATTAATTACCAATAATTAGTATTAATTACCAATAATTAGTATTAATTACCAATAATTAGTATTAATTACTAATAATTAGCAATAATTAGTAATAATTAGCAATAATTAGTAATAATTAGGAATAATTAGTAATAATTATCAATAATTAGTAATAATTAGCAATAATTACCAATAATTAGAAATAATTAGGAATAATTAGTAATAATTAGGAATAATTAGTAATAATTAGGAATAATTAGTAATAATTAGTAATAATTAGCAATAATTAGGAATAATTAGCAATAATTACCAATAATTAGTAATAATTACCAATAATTAGTAATAATTACCAATAATTAGTAATAATTTCCAATATTTAGTAATAATTACCAATAATTAGTAATAATTAGTAATAATTAGTAATAATTAGTAATAATTAGGAATAATTAGGAATAATTAGTATTAATTAGGAATAATTAGTATTAATTAGGAATAATTAGTATTAATTACCAATAATTAGTAATAATTACCAATAATTAGTAATAATTATAATTAATTACCAATAATTAGTATTAATTACCAATAATTAGTATTAATTACCAATAATTACCAATAATTACCAATAATTACCAATAATTACCAATAATTACCAATAATTACCAATAATTAGTAATAATTAGTAATAATTAACAATAATTAGTAATAATTAACAATAATTACCAATAATTAGTAATAATTACGAATAATTACCAATAATTAGTAATAATTAGGAATAATTACATTATTACATTATTTGTATATTTTAATATTAATATTAAAATAATATAATTTTCTATATTATATACAATTCTCTTTTTTCCATGTGTTTTCTGTCTCCACATGTAATATTGGCATTCTTTTTCAAAATTATCAACCTACTCTCCAATGGATAGGTGAAAGTGAATGTCAATATTACATGTGGAGACAGAATGTTAAACACACAAATGAAAGGAGAATTGTATATAATATAGAAAATTATATTATTTTAATATTAATAATAAAATATACTAATAATGTAATAATTTTATTATTATATAATTAATATTTATGAAAAAATTATATTAGTATTATTAAAAAAAATAAAAAATCAATATAATATTAAAATTTTCAATATTTGTAACAAGTTTTGCTTTATTCTCAATATATTCAATCCTTGCTTGAGTATTTTTTCTAACAAATTATTCAAAATCAGTAATGCTTTTTTATTTTATAGAAAAATATAGAACAACGAGGTCGTCAACAGTCATTATTAGATAACTGAATATGGATAAATCAACGTAGAAATCCAAATGGTTCTGGTTTAAATCCAGTATATATAGAGGGTGTGGAGATTTTTTTATCATTTGCGGCATCAAATCCAGAATTTGTTTCAGAAGGAAAAATAAAATGCCCTTGTAGAAAATGTGCATTGAGAATGTTTGACACGTTTCACAAAGTGGGAAAACATCTCTTGCGTTTTGGTTTTCAAGCAGATTATGTTTTTTGGTATCAACACGGTGAATGTAGTTCCAGAGCAGGTGATACCAACTTGATTCCGGATCCATCCCAGTTTCAAGATTTAGTACATGATGTTGCAGGTTCATCTGTTCAACATACAGAAACTCCGGCTGATATAGATTCAAATCATGAGTTGGTACCGTCTGAATTTTATGAGTTGTTGAAGTCTGCTGAGGATGCATTATATCCTAGCTGCAAGATGAGCAAATTAGAAGCAGTTGCAAAATTTATGGCTATCAAATCAGATAACGGAATGTCAAACACCTGTTTTGACCAGATATTTTCTTTGCTGAAAACACTGTTACCCGAAGGAAATGTTTTACCTAAAAATTACTATGAAAGTAAGAGGCTGGTTCGAAATTTGGGACTTACTTGTCAGAAGATTCATGCATGTTCAAATGACTGCATTTTATATTCTGGGGAAAATGAGTCGTTGGATAGTTGTCCCACATGTGGGCAACTGGGATATAAAGAAGGACAACACGGGAAGTCTGGTTTGATTCCTGTAAAATAGTTGAGTTATTTTCCGCTTACATCCAGACTTCAGCGTTTATTCATGTCTAAGAATACAACGACAATGATGTCATGGCATAAAGAGAATATTTCAACCGATAAAAGCTTGAATCATCCAGCCGATGGTGATTCATGGAAACATTTTGATAGAGTGCATCCATCCTTTTCTTTAGAAGCTAGAAATGTTCGACTGGGCCTTTCCACTGATGGTTTCTGTCCGTTTGGATCTTATGGTAGTCAATATTCATGTTGGCCTGTTTTTTTAACTCCGTACAATTTACCTCCATGGATGTTGATAAAGGAGCCATATATCTTTTTGACTTTACTAATTCCAGGACATCCGAAGTAAAATATTGATGTTTATTTGAAGCCATTTATTGATGAATTAAATTTATTGTGGAGTACTGGTGTCAGTACATATGATGTTGCAACGAAACAGAATTTCATACTGAGAGCAGCATTGATGTGGACAATAAGTGACTTCCCGGCTTATGGGATGTTATCTGGCTGGAGTACACATGGTCATAAATCATGTCCTTTATGTATGGGAGAGAACAAAGCATTTATGCTCATTCATGGAAAGAAACCTTGTTATTTTGACTGTCATCGCAGATTTCTTCCAGCTGATCATCCTTTTCGCAGAAACAGATCTCATTTCAGAAAAGGAACAGTTGAAATGGATGGACCTCCAAAAATGCTATCAGGTGCGGAGTTAAAATCAGTTGTATTTTCATTACCTCCCATCACATTTGGTCCCACAATAAACCAACATAAAATTTCTGGATTTGGGAAAGAACACAATTGGATTAAACGTAGAATATTTTGGGATTTTCCATATTGGTCTGATTTGTTGGTCTGCCACATGTTGGATGTCATGCATATTGAGAAGAACTATTTTGATAATTTGTTTCATACAGTTTTGGATACGCCAGGAAAGAGAAAAGACAATGTAAATGCACGTTTAGATCTTGCCCAAATTTGCAGGCGTCCAGAATTGGAACTCTTTGAAAATATCAGGACAGAATGGTTACTGAAACCAAAAGCAGCTTATAAATTGTCAAAAGAAAACCGTTTATTATTTTGTTAGTGGATTGCAGATTTGAGACTTTCAGATGGTTGTGCTTCCAATTTGGGTAGATGTGTAAAGAATAGTCATATTACTGGGTTAAAAAGTCATGATTGTCATGTTATAATGGAGAGACTTCTACCCATTGGATTAAGAGGTCTGTTGAATTATGTGATTTGGGATTCGATAACTGACATGTCACTTTTTTTTCGGGAAATTTGTGCGGCAACGGCAGATTATGATGCTCTAGGAAAACTTGAAAACGATGTTGTTGTAATTATATGTAAACTGGAAAAAATATTTCCGCCGTCTTTCTTCGACTCAATGGAACATTTGATGTTACATTTTCCATATGAAGCCAAATGTGGAGGTCCGGTACAGTTTCGATGGATGTACCCATTTGAAATATGCATGCAAATATTGAAAAGAAAAGTACATAACAAAGCATCTGTTGAAGGATCTATTGCAGAAGCTTATTTGCAAGAGGAAATATCTTTTTTCTGCTCCCATTTTTTTGAATCTGAGTATCCTTCAAAACACAACCGAATGGGACGGAACGAGAGGAATATTGATGAAATCGACAATCAATTATTTTTTTGTAACCAGTCAGAGCTTGGTTTTGGTGGAGTTTATGAACGCTGGCTTTCAGATGATGAACATCAGAGAGCTCATATGTATGTTCTTCTCAACTGTGAAGAGATGACATCAGTTGTACTATAAGAGTTTATATCACTTATTCTATCATTTATGTTACATTAAATAACTTTGGTTTTTATAGGTTGTATGATAATCATATCAAGAAACAAATTCCACAAATTATAGCAGCTGCTCTCGAAGAACGTCGACTGAAAAATTTCTCTCAGTGGTTTCAAAAACTGGTAACATAAATTCTTTATCTTTTAGCAACTCATTCAATGTATAGTTTACTATATTGATAATTATTTCACAAATTTTCAGGTGTCTCGACATGATGATAAAATTGACAAACGACTGTGTGTATTGAGTAACCCACCTTCCAAAATTGTTAAAACTTATAATGCATATGTGGTGAATGGATTTCGATTCCACACACATGCATATGGGGAATCGAAAAAAACAATGAACAGTGGAGTTAGGTTGAGAGGATCTCATCATCGAGAAAATGAAGTTGACTTTTATGGCATACTTGATGAAATCATTGAACTCTGTTATCTTGGACAACATTACATAACCATGTTCAAATGTCGGTGGTTGGATACAGAGAGAGGCGTGCGTGTTCATCCGACTCATGGAATCATCGATATTAAATGTAAAATTGTTCTCGCAGTAAATGAACCATTCTTATTGGCTCAACAGGAATATCAAGTTTATTACGCAAAGTACTGTGCAACATCAAGAGAATTGACTGATTGGTGGAGTGTAATAAAAATCAAAATTCGAGACAATCAGTTTAGTCAAAGTGAATGTGCTTTCACTGATGTGCAAATAATTTAAGTTTTTCAAGAGAGTACTCAAAATTAATCTTTTTTAAAAAGAGACATGAGTATCGATGACGACACCCCACATTTACGAGTCGGTGATGACGATGATGTTAATGACGTCACATATTAATTTTAAATGGTAAGAGATGAAGAAACTGTAACTCGAATGGATATCGATGATGTTGAGGAGGAATATGAAGATGACATTGACATATATGAAGATGATGATGAAGATGAACACTGATAGCATTCCATGGTATTTATATACAATCATAATATGTATATATGTATATATAATAGTAATTATCAATTATTTTCTAACATTAATATTTTCTGTTTCAGATGGACGACGCCACATTTAGTGAGTTGGCGGATGCTGACCTGACTTTCGATGCGGATGAGTTGCTGACAGATGACCCTCAGCCTACAGGCGCTCCAGGGAGTACGCAGAGGGGGCGCGGTCTTGCACGATTGATGATTCCTGACCCCGTCCCCGAGCGACGTCCACGTCTTGGCTTTGATCCACGCACACGGAGGTGTGATAACCTGTGTGATAACCTGTGAATTTGACTAAGATTTCATTAATCTATTCACATAATAAATGTTTATTATTTTTTCAGTTTTCCGCATATAGCAGTCGGAGAGGGAAGCGCTATTTTGCGCAACTATTTCTCTCAGTCGTGGACCACATGGGAGCAGATTCCCATTGATGTGCAGCAGGCCATGTTCGGTCATTGGTTGGTACGTACATAAATAAATAATTTTTATTTTGAAAATTATTTCATTTCTAACTTTATATTTTGATTTATGTGTAGGGTTTATGGTATCCGATCGAGGATACCATGTGTGACGCCATCCACGAGGCATGGGAGGTGGCCATGCGTGATCTCCTTCATCAGTTTTTGCACAATTTAAGAAAAGATGTGATGAAGAAAGCAGGAGTGTCAGATTTTGACGAGTCATGTAGAGCACACCGACCAGAGTACATTTCATCCCATGTATGGGATGGATTATGTGCGCACTGGTTGAGTGGTGCCTTTCAGAGGAGATCATCGGTGGGGAGGTAGAATCGGGGGAGATAGGAGGTGACTCATCGAGCTGGGAGTCGTTCTTTCAGTACTCATAGACAACATCTGGTACGTACATTATTTATGAATATTTTATATAACTGTAAATATTAACAGTTTATTTTTTATTCTTATAGGCTGTCGAGCACCCCGATATTACAGAGTACGACGTATATCGGAGGATGTATAGTGATCCTACTATAGGGGAGCTCAAAGGTGATCGTCAGCATCACATCGTGGTCAGTATAATTTGTTTTCAAGTTTGAAAATTAAATGCATATAATATATTCACAATTTTAATTTTAAATTGCAACTATAGGAGTCATATGAGGCCGCAGCGTCACAGGCCCGACCTGAGAGTCAGACCGAGTCATCAGATCAGACCACTGCCTGTCAGTTTGATGAAGCGGCATGGATGCAGGCTACCCAGTATGCCTTTGAGAAGGGCCGAGTAGTTGGTATCGGCTCTCAACTGACTCCCGAAGATTATTATGGCAGTGCTGCGATGTCGGCGTCCAGCTCGAGAGGAGCTCGTGCATCTTATTCTACTACACAGTATGAGCATCAGTTACGATCTCAGACTGCACAGATAGAGATTCTCCGACAGGAGCAGGAGCAGATGCGTCAGTAGCATGAGGAGGAGCGTCGACGCCAGCAGCAGCTGTACGAGGAGCATGCGAGTCGGTGGCAGCAGCAGCATCAGGAGTAGATGGAGTACATGCGCCGACTCACTCATGCTTTAGGGATGGAGTATCCTCCACCACCATCTGCAGATCCCCCACCTCCCCCCCTCCTTCAGATTAGAGATTGTATTTATGTTATAAAATTTGTAAAATCAAAATATTATTTTTTTTCTATTCGTAGTTTCTGTCTCATTATAAAATATTAATAATATTATATTTTTAAATAACAATATTAATATGAATAATATTATTATTTATATTTTATAATATTAAATTTTATATATATATTAAAATTTTATAATATTATAATTTAATTATAGTTTTTGTAATACTTGAATTATTTTAATATTTGAATGTAAAATAATTCTATTATTTTTATATTAATTAAAATAACTTATTAATATTTTTTTTATTTTTGAATTATAATTCTAATATTATTATATTAATTAAATCATTTATTAATATTCTATTATTTTTTATTTTTGAATTATAATTCTATTATTATCATATTAATTAAAATAATTTATTAATAATTTATTATTTTTATTTGTGAATTATAATTCTATTATTATATTAATTAAAATAATTTATTGATAATTTTTTTTTATTTTTTTTATAGTATTTGCGACGGGATACTATGCCCGTCGCAAATACTAGTATTATTAATAGTTTTTTTATTTTTTTTAAAAAATAGTTTTACGACGACACCGTCGCAAAATGTATTTGCGACGGGTCCCATCGCAAAAACTATTTTAAAAGTTTTTTTACAAAAATACGGAATACTATTTGCGACGGGGAGAATGACTGTCGCAAAAAAAGGCTTTAGAGACGGGCCCGTCGCAAATAAGTGTAGTTGCGACGCCGTTTTCAGCAACGGGCTATTTGCGACGGGCCCCCGTCGCAAATGCCCCGTCGCAAATAGCTGTTTTTCTAGTAGTGTATAAAATATCATGTGTATCTAACCAATATCTGTGAAACATCATTATATTTTTAAGAATTCATATCATTGTTTCTTAAAATTCAAGTAGTTAGATAAAGTTAAATATTAACATAAAAAAATATATTTTTTATTATGGAATGATAGAACATTTTTAGCATAATTTTTTAATAGTAAATGAGAATATGGGTTTGATGACCTCTCCAAAAATAAATCAAGAAGGAACTATAAATAACTTCATCACAATATATTATGGCCCTATAAATGAAACGGAAATTATAACAAAATAAGGAATAAGATCTATATATCAAAACAAGATGGATCATCCTACATTGATACAAGTGAAATAGAGAAATAATGAAAATGAAGATTACAAAAAATATAATTTATAGTAGAATTAATCCACCATAATGATCCTTTGGGTAAATAAGGGAAAATTATAAGTAAAAAATAATACAGTGATGGGGAAACACAAGAGGGTTTTTATTTAATAACCAAGATGATGGGGTTCCTAATAAAAAACTGAATGAGGGGCAACAAAACTAATAAAATTTAAAAATTAATTAATACAGAATTATCTTGATGGATTAAATGATAATTTTATTACCATGATACTTTTGGATTTCAATTTAAGGATGAGATATCTCAACAAAATCCTCGAATCTAGGGAAATTGTTTTTTATATTATAATAAAAATATCATTTTAACGAATGAGGATTTCACGTATAATGATATGATATTAATGGAAGAATAAAACTCAATGTAAAATGTTCATGCAATTAATTTCAAATTTTTTTGAATGTGTTAGATGAATACTCTAAAACAACATATAGAGATACGAATGATACATATAGAAAATTATTTTTTCCCACCATTGCAAAAAAAAATTACACAATCAAAAGTAAAAAATAAATTATGTTAATTGTGAAAATATTGGGAAAGGGTGATATATTTAACCAAGGATTTGAATATACCCATTTATATATAAAACTATTGTGAAGAAACATTAAAGAGAAGTGAGATTATACAAAAAATAATAATAGTTTTAGGAATAATAGAAATTGAAAGATGATATGAAGACACAAAAATATAATATATTTAAATATAAGTTCCAATGTTTTTTTTGATATAAGAGAAAATTTTATATCTTAATTAATTTATTTACTAAATAAGAAGATTTTTCTATTAAGGAGATTATTTTTGTTGAAATTTCTTCTGAAACAAATTGTATATGTGTGGGTATATTTTTTCACTCCCTCGTTCAAAGGGATATCATGAATAGAGGGGGAGTTAATATGACGTCCCTATAGACTAATAGATATAACATACAAGAGACATTGTATATTTGCATAATTCTATTAATACACTTGAATAATGTAATAGGTTGTGTGAATAACTAAGAAACACCACTAATATGTGTCTGCAAAATCTACCCATGTAGTTGATGAAATGAGAGAACTACAAATCCATCAATATATGGAGGTTTAAAATGTAAATTATCGAAGATAAGGGTTCACCAAATATTGAAAAAAGAGAGCATCCTTGATTAACAAATAGTGGTTTCTAATAATATATGGATATAAAAAATTCATTATAGAAATACTAATATATTATTGAAGTGTTATGACATTCAACAATAATGGAATACTAATTATGAGTAATGTTTAAATGAAAATTATTAATAAGAATAAATACAGGGATTTTCATTATATTTATTAGAAGAATAAAAATCTCTATAGTGTACCTCAACTTTGAAAAAATGTGAATGATGTGATATATTGATGAATTGGTTATTCCATGTATATCATAATATATTTTAAAATTATCATTATTTTGTAATGAAGAAGTGGTAATATTTTTTAAAATTTAAATGATCATGATACATATTGTATGAGAAAAAATAATGTATGACTAAACACTTTTCATAGATGATACAAAGGATAAACAATTTACAAGAGTCACAAATGAGGTAGATATAAAAATAGAGAAACCTCATTTTTTAATACAATAATATATGTTATATATAATTATATTTATGTCATCTTATTAAAATAATTATTTTATTTAAAATTTTTAATGATTTTTCATGAATGAAATAAGTGTATTTTATGATATATATATATATGATAATTTGTTGAATTGATTTCGAATTTTTAGAGGTGTGTTCAAGATCATAGGTCAGGTGATGTCAAATAATTTCAATATAATAAGGGATATAAATACTATAATGAGGATGCTAAAGAATATCTTTAAATTAATTTAATAATAAATGAACATAGAATTTAATATCATGAAAAAATATTATTTTAATAATACAATCTGGTTTTAGATGTACATGGGAGGGAAAATGTTATTATAACATGAAATAATGAAATACATTTGGGCATTAGGGGGAAAAGATACTTATATTTTGAATTATTTATTTTATTAACTCAATTATGTGAATGTTCTATATAAAATGTTTCATAGATAAAATCCAAACATAAAGTGACTAATTTTGTTTAAAATCCTTTGTTACATTATGATGAAATAAACAAATTTGTTAAAATTCATTAAAATAAATTATGATGGAATATTTCCTAACACAGACCAGGTGGAGGATATTTAAATTAATAAAATTCATGTTTGATGTGAATTAACTCACATGTAGTATAGGTTCTGGAAAAACAAAATTTTTATATTTATAATGAAATAGAGAGGTTAACCAAGGTAATCTCACTCTCGGAGCATCACAATCGGTTCAATTACAAATTTTTTTCCGCTTAACATAATTATTTTTGATGATTTTACATAATATTTAAAACAATTTAATTATATGGGTTTGAATTATTGAAAAAATAAATAAAATTCAATTAAATAAAACAATAAAAATCAGCAGATGCAAAATAAACAATGAAATTAAAGATGAAATTTATGTGTTATTGGGTTGGCTACATGGGTTCATTCATTATATACTATTTTTAATTCATATTGAAAATTCTATTATATTATAAATGTATTTATACTATCTAACTAGAGTTTTCATTTTTATACCTATGAAACCACTACGACACATAAAAATTACATCTACCTTGTAAAAAGTTGTAATGAAATCGAGATTCATGTCATGGTGGATGTTCTCCACACCCATGCATTTTACTCTCATCCACCACAAAAATAATCATATAATAAATGAATATCATGTTAAATAAATATTAACACTGTGAAACTTCCTCCAGGTCCAGGAATCATGTTAGTCATTTTACATTCAAAAAGTGAGAAGAGAACATGGCGGGAAGAGATAAGAGAGAGAATGAGATTTCAGTTGGAAGGGAAGGAAAAATGGAAGAAGATAGAAACACATGAATTAAATGATAATTTCATGTGTTACATGGTACAAGAAAACAAAAAATAAATGGAAAATAAACAAATCATAAAGAAGTAGTATCCCTATAGAATATAATAGTAGTGGATCCTTGGTATCTGATTCATATTATCCTATAGACTATGATTGTATTTATAGGCATCAATCCATCCATGGTGTGATCATTTCCATCATAAAATAGGTCTGAATGACATCTAAGATGGCCTAGGTAATAAAATTGGTCTCCAACATTCATTAAGTCGAATAATCCTACTATTGGTCATGTATGATGGTTTAATGTCATATAATAGTGTTTCATGTTGGTTAATGTGTATGGAAGAACCTCATATTTCTAAAAGATTTCACATCATTAATAGCGGGTTCATGACGTGAAATTTTTATGGCATATCTTTTAAATGGTCAGCTTCACATCTTATAATTATTAATTTTACACATCATGAATGACTTTAACGATGTGAACTATTGTTTTTAGTATAATTTCCCATGTTTCATCTTGATTATTAAACATGAAGCCATCGTCTAAGTCCTTCCAATATCCTTAACTATTATGCAACATCAATGTGTCTTAAAAAATATGGTGTCATCCGAAGATACTCCCCGTCTGGGATTTAAATTTTTATAGATCACTCTATTCATTTATTCTTTTTCACATTTAAAAGCACACTATATCCTACTACAAAACATAAAAATAATTAAGTACTAACAAAATTAATTATTTACATTTTATAAAAATATTATTTTAAATCAAAATAAATATTAAAAATAAATATCTATCAATCCCCCCCCCCCCACAACATTTATAGGTAATTCTTCATGAATGTAATCTCGATGACATTTAAAAAGAATTTTAGACAAGTAATTTTTGAAATTTCAAGAGAAATAGAAAAAAATGAATGAAAATTAAAAATAAAGATTCAAATTTTAAACAAAACAATTCCTCCATATCCTTATTCTTAAAATAAATAAACTAACTCATATATTTTAAATTTCCTATTTTTAAATAATAGTACTATTACTTCCTTTAATTTTAATTTTGTATTTAATTAGTAATATCCATTCCAATTACAATCTATTTCAAATTGATTTATTTAATTTCGCATTTTAATAAATGTATTTATAATTATTATTATACATAAATTACATGTTACATACCAAGGCCATATAGGGTGTCTATCATCTCCACTTCGTAAAAAAATGAAAATCAATCATGAGTTATTTGTATTGAGATTCAAATACCTCTGGGGATTATGGTTGGAATTTAATGAATTAAAATAAATAAGAGATTTGAATGTAATGAATGAAACTATATATATAAATATAAGATTAGTGATAAAACTCCTAAACAAATGTCATCTCTCAAACCCTATTACTCCATGTAGGCACATAACACAAGTTAACATAATGAATGAATCAACATCTCTTTTTTCTATTTCTTTTTTACCATTTTTACCATTTTTTTATTTTTCTATAAAAAATTTAAGAGCTGTCTCACATTCATCACTGAACCAAATATGGTCTGAATATCATCAATTTTAGAATGATTACTTTTAATCCTTAAATAATGAAACCCTTTTTCCATTCATTATTTTAATTATTTTATTTTTTATTGTTTTATACCAAGATAGGAGAATAATAATGTAAAATGAAAATGTTTCCATTCAGAAATCCTAATTAAAACCCCATAAATGTGAATCAAATCCCTGACTAACATGGATGAACTCTCCCCACACATAGTTATTTAAATGTAATTCAATATAGTTTGAGAAGGTTTGGAATAGATATAATAGTCTTGTAAAATCCCTCATTTCTAAACATGTTCATTAATGGAAATTTTTTGAGAATAAGTATTGACATCATGGTGAGTACAATGATTAATATATAAACAATAAAATACCTCATTTATATTAAAAATGATTTTGTTCAGTCATAGCTTCGATAAGATGGAAAGTATGTTCTAGAATAAAATATTCCCTTTTCTCTCAAGAAATATAACATAAAATGAATTAGGAAATATTGATTAAAAATTTAGAGCAATGATGAGAACACATGGCTTGCAAAAATAATGACATTTGATTTAGAAAAATAATATACCAATATCTATCAATTTAAAAAGTATGAAACATTCCTAGTCAATGAATAATTTCATTTAACCAAACATATTATTCTAGAAACACATGATTTTTCAAATTCATCCTCTCATGCATAAATTCAGTTTTCCATTTTATAATTTCACACATCTACTCATGTCAACAATGAAAATTTAAAAAAGGAAAAAAGATTGTCCTAGGAAACTTATATCTCCTATAATGAGACCAGAGTACAAGTAATCAATTTGGGGACTGAAATTTTCATTAAATATATAAATAAAATTAGAATTATGTGGGTGTTAATTAAATAAATAAATAAAATCACAGTCCCCTTCATAATGATCCTTCAGTTCGTGTTGTACAATTTCTTGTTATTTAATAATGTTTCGGTAATGATTCATGTTGTGAATTCATTTCATGATTTGAGTTTTTATCTCATGACTTAGTTCTTCAATATTTTCATGATGTGAATTCCTACAGGAAGCATCCTCAATTTCTTCCTCTACTTTCTTGTCCCATATTTATAGACCTAAAGAATAAAACAACACTTGGAAATACATTTTCTATGCCCAAGTAAGTTCAAAAATAATTAGGGAGATTTGGATGCTTCTTAATTTATTCTAAAGCTAATAATTGAAATATGAATTCCTTTAAGGGATAAAATTAATGAGAATAATAATTCTTGTTTAAATCCCCTAAGTGGGCATTATGTGTTTACATCCTATAGGTGGGGAGTCTTAGCTTTTATTTATAGTCTGATAGTGGATGGATCTTCAGGAATTTAAAACAACACATGTTTTCACCCTAGAATATAATTATTATTATTATTAGGAGGAATCAATGGATATAGTATACTAGTTAATCTCCTTAAAAATGAGTCATAAATTTCATTATGGGGGATGGATGATGTTTGGAACCTCCTCATCTTCGGTTGTTACTTGTTTATTGTCTTTATTATTGTCCAGTGATTCTTCAAGATGTGCTACATTAAAATTACCATCTTAGGGGAAGTGAGAGTGAATTTTTTTATCAAATTTTTTATTTGTAAATACAATATTAGATTTTTTTTCTTTTTTGTAGGAATCATGTGTATTTAGTTCTTTAGACAAATCCCCATATATCCCTTATTGTAATCCAACCTGTAAATATTCATTTTCATTAGGGTGTTGTATGTGTTCCTCAATAGGTGGAATTTTTTCCTCATCATCATCAAGGTCTTAATAAGAGTTTTATGATTGTGAAAAATGAGAATAATATGGTGTTATACTCAATTAATATTCAATAAAATTAAATGAAATTGAGTTCATGAAGGGGTTAAATCCATAATTTAGTTCATCTTTGATCTATTAGTCTGTGGAAAGAGCCTCTATGAGAAGATTAATATAATATGGAGGCATGTAGTCTAGTTCCACAATTAATTCTTTTAATTCCACCATTTTGGTGTTTAATTATTCTTCCATAGACAAAAATAGGTCATCAGGTGTTTATTATTCTATCTTGTATATCAAGAGATCTCTTTTCATTAAATCATTATCCCATTCAATCCAAAATTAATATGTGTCTCTTCCAATATTTCTATCGTATTTCAAGAATTTATCTTCAATACCTAACATTTATTATATTCTTGAATTTTGATATATATAGAGTTTTTTTGTGGGTATTGTTAAATCCTGGCCTCAAACTCATAGATGCCCTCATAAAAATTGGTAAAGGCCAAGGGCTTTTCCTCTCATTCATGTTTGGGCTCTGGTTGTTGATCTTGGGTAGCATGGACATATTCTGTTAGCCATCATGTTATTTTCATTTATTCCTTCTATGGATTCATTATGTTGTGTTACATGATCTTTATTGTTCACTGACATGGATTCTTCAAGTATTTGTTACACCTTCTAGTATTTATTCCATGTGAAATAATTATGATTTTAATATATAATATATTTTGTTATTATTTTTTTAAAAGTAAATTTTCAGATATAATAAATATAATATTTAATATAATATAAAAATATAAGGAAATACTTTTAGAAACCAAGTAATGACACCAGTTTTGACACACACCAATTTTCAGGTGTGGAAACGGAAAATTTTATTTTCCTTAATGCATCATAGAGGCTGACTATAGTCATATCACTTGTATAGTAAAAAAATCGGTTCATTTACTAATTTTTCTCCACCTATGAAAATTTATTTTGATGATATCATTTATTTATTAAAACAATGAAATTTTAGGTTTTTGGGTCTTCAAAAAGATAAATGCAATGCAAGAAATAACAATACCCCAATATGTTGATTCAAATAGACTAAAATTAACTAAGAAAGGTTCTGGTCCTATGGATAGTTATAGGGGTTAATTCATTATTAATCGTTTATTAAAATTTAATTAGATAACCTTATTACATTGCAAATGGATTTATGATCTCTTTGTTGAGTTGGAATGTTTCTTTCCTAAGAAAACACTTCGGCGGAATAAAATTTCACCTACCTTGGTAGGAAGTAAGATTGAATTTTAGATTCATTCCATGGTGGATGTTCACCACACCAATGTATTTTACTCTTATCCACCACAATTATATTATAAATATTAAATAATTTCAAGTGAAATAATAAAGTACACCACGAATCCACCCCCAGGGCCATACCTTAGGATTGTAACTTTCCATTCACAATGCTGATATAGATAGTTCCTCAAAGAGTAAAGAGAGAGAGAATGAGAATAGGGTTGGAAAATATGGAAATATGGAATTAAATTATAACAACTTAATGAAAATATAATTTAAATTATTACATGGGAAGAGAAAATAAAAAATAAATGGAAAAGAAATAAATCTACAAGTAGTTGAATCCCTATAACGTAGTGTTGTAGTAAATCCTCAAAATATTATTCATTTTCTCCCATGGCATAGAATTGTATTTATAGGAAAAAATAAAACCTATGTGATTTTAATTGAATCATAAATCTGTCAAAATATCCTCATGAGGAGTCCCAAGTCATAAAAGTGTCCTCTAACATTTATTATGTCAAATATTACCACTCATAGTCCTGTAAAATGGTATCAAGTAATGTAATTTTATTTTACAACCTATAATGTGTGGTTCCAAACCAACTATTTCTGAAATATTTTATGTTGTTATAAGTGGATTCATGATGTGTAATGTTCAGGGCCGGTATTTTTATTGATTATATTCACATAATATTATTCTTCAAGTTGCACTACTTGAATTACTATCTTATTGTGTAATTTTGTATTCCAATATTTTTCCTAGTTTCATCCAGATTCATCACCTTCAATACTTTTCCTTGGACCTTGATATTTAATTAACTCAATCAAATAATTAATCTATATAAAAAAAATTCATTGCCATGTCCTTCCACTCCACCAATAGATGATAAAATTGATAAAACACTTGGAGATAACATTGGATAAGAGAAGTCTATTTTTGTGGTAATTGATGACATTCGAACAACTAATGATGATTCTATAATATTAAGTAATGATAAAGTCGTAGAGACTAAAAACATTTATTCAAAGGATAATTTTTTTTGATCATGAATAAACTTTATGGGCATTTGTAAGGGTGTTCAAACCTATATATGTTTTAAAATTTCAAAACACACCCACATCTATTTCCAATTGAACAAAAATGAACTAAAGAGGAAATAAAACAATATTATTAGATAAAATTTATTGAAAATATTCTTATTCAAATTGAAATAAATGTTACATAATTTTTTTTGTTATGTTTCAAATACTAGAATATTTTAATGATGAATAGGGTTTTATAAAATTATTTCAATTTTAATAATAATTTAAGATAAAATAATTATTTTATGGAATTCAAAGTATACTATCAAATTTAGGGTTTATATATAAATGTTACTTTCATTGTATTTGAATATAATGAAAATAAATGAATAATTCTTATAAATTGTGCTTAATATATTTTCAAATTGTTCAAAATGGATGTGATGTAATTTATTTTAATAGGAAGGTGAGTATAAGGATTATATTAATCTCCCCAAATGATTTATTCTTACAGGTTTTGGTTCTCCTGTTTTAAATATTAAAAATTCACATTATATTAATATGAAAGAACCCCAACCACAATATTTTATAAATGGATGTATTTTATGGAGTTTTTGACTCAATAAAATAAAGGTTGATCCATTCTACATATAATGTGAAACATTACAATCTAATATATTATGACTGTGTATGTTAATTAAATGATTTTTTATATAAACAAGAAATAAATTCTGTAGAATATCATATCCAAATATGGTTTTATTTTAAAAATTGAAGGATCTATGAAATGAATTAATTTTTCATCATAAAATTTGTTAATAAATAATAGTATATTTTTATATCTTGTGGTAAGTATTATTATGAGTTATTGAAATATTTTATAGTATAATAATCAAGACTAATCTATAATAATTTATTTACTTAGACTACATTATTAGCTAATAAATATTTATGGTTTGTGGTTAAAAAGGATTATAAAAGGATTATTTTTTTCTTTTATTACTTGATAACATATAGATTACAAATATTGTTTATAGTAATCTTTTGTGTTTTATTCTAATGAAATCATATGAAGATTAATAATTGAGTAGTGAAATATATCTTTTGCAACATCAGATGAACTCCTACTTATGGATTGAAAATGAGAAAGTAATATCTGTTAAGTATTATCAATTTATTGATATAAATTATGAATGATATGTTTTCTATCTTATTTTGACATTTGGTGTAATATTATTTATTAGGGAAAATTTTATTTCAATACACTCATAGAAGAAAATTTTAGTAACTATTAGAACAAAAAAATAATAGTATCTCGAAACAACAAAATACAACACATAAATAATGTGGATGTATTCACATCTTGAAGATATTATGTTGAATGAATCATACCCATTGGTGATTATCTATGAAAATAAAAATGAAATTTAAATTTCAATGGATGTGGAAAGACATTCATGACCAAAATATTATTGATATCATTTTCAATTGTGTAATTACAAATATAGGACATGGGGATCTTTAATGATATTTTTTTAATAAATTAAATCTTGTTAGATATCATGAAAAATATAGAAACAAAATAATTTCATGAAATATATTACAATATTGATCAAAGAAATATGTTATTAAAAATACCATAATTTTTTCTCTCTATTTTTCTATCTTTTATTACAATATATTTATTTATAATGGATAAAATAGAAAAGGTTTTTTAATTATAAAGAGTAAGATAAAAAAATTTATTTTATAGATGATTCTCATGTATTAGAAATAGATGATAATATTATATAATAAAGAATACCTGAGAAGTTCATAGTGGAATATTAGAGAAGATCTTAGATATTGATTTATATGTATCAAAAACTATCAATTGTGAAGATTAATGTTTACTTAAGAGAATGATTATGGAGATTTATTCTTACCCTGATGAAGTTAGTAATTTTTTTTATATTTTAGATGTTTTTAATTAAGACATTGTCAATAGAGAATTATTTTAAATGGTTATTTTGATGGCCAGATAAAATTTTCAATCATGCATCATGACTGAGATAGTTTTAAATAATTCTAATAGAATATGTTTCCTTATAATTGATTGGTGGTATTCCATGGGTCAACTAATTATGGTTGTTCCTTGTCACCTATATCCATGGATAAATGAGAAAACTCAGATTGTATAGTTGGGTGTAGTTCTGATGATATAGTTGGAGAACATAATGTAAGAGATATAAAATCAACATGGAGACCTAAATTTAAAACATGGGTGATATATAATAATTCATTATGAAATTACCTGTCATATATGATTTACTGGGAAATAACCAATGTTTGGACCATTTCATTTTTGAAAAAATGAGCTTTATTTGGTGGCCTAAGAATGAACATGGAATAGTGAATATTGGTTCCCAATAGGATCTTCTAGTGAGGGGTAATGATGGGTTGAGTCCTAAATATGAATTTTACTATGGGTTTTTATATGAACCTAGAATTATATATGTATTATTAATATAGGCTATCCTATATAAGATATATACCTTGATATATCTTGGATTTCAAATGTCTAATGGGGTTATAAACAATAAAGAGTAAAAATATAATGGGAACCACCCTAATATTATATCATTCTAATAAGTAAATGAAAAAAATAATGGTTCTACAAATAGATTTAAATTCTAAGGTGATATGGAATAGTATAAGCTAATAATCCCCTAAATTAAATGATCAAAAAGTGATATAGATGTCATGGAAAAATATATCTGTTCTATTGTGTGATGAGAAAAGACATATATTATTGTAATAAAATAACAAGATTATGTTTTCTTCTTAATATATATCAAGACATTAATCAATATCATCACTATAACTCCATAATAAAAGTAATAAATGACATTAGTGGGACTCTATTAAGGAAAAAGATAACAACTATAGTGAAACTAATCACATACTCAGTTCCCCAGGTCCCCATGAAATTATACAATGTAGGGTTTAGTAAATAATCAAGTCTAATGATCATTGTATAAATCAATGATAATAAAAACAAATTATCACCTATAAAAACCTATCAATAACACACCCATATAACACAGATATACATTTTACAATAATAAAATAATTATTCTTATATAGGTACATGAACCAAAATGAATTAATTTATTTTATTTTATTACATTTTGTCTATATAATTTTGTTAATGAAATTTAATGTATATTACATTTGTTGGGTTATTGATGAAAGAAAAAATTACTGAATGTTATGATTAAGGAGATAGCATCACATAAATGTATAGTGGAAAATAATATTCTATTCTATAATACTCGGATTAATAGATTTTATAAAAGTGGAAATGGTTTTATATGATTATTGAACATATTATATGGTGAATGAAAAATTATAATAAGGAATATTTAATATTAATAATAGGATATTTAAAACCATGAACGAGTTTCTCATTGAAAAGAATTAGGATATCGTAGTGGGGGTTGAATTTAAAATTTGAGGTGTGATATATCAGAGTACTCAAAATAGTGTACTCATACGTTATAAAGAAAATTATATTTGGGTTTATTAATGTCTCCCCTATAAAAATTATTTATAAAATCATTTAACTTCATTTAAGAATATATTTGGTGATCTATAATTCAATAAGATGAAATGTAATGTTTTTTTATTACTTATTTGATACTGGAAATTCACTATTACTTTTGAAAAGTGACTATGTCCCCTTGTACACAATATTTCATAAGATTTATTAATAATTTCATAAGGTTCATTCAACCTTATAATGAGATTTATAGTAGAAATTTGAAAAATATATCATACTAACCATGAATATTAAGGGTCATTAATAATTACTTAATAGCTATCTATAGAACATTTAAAGAATGAGTATGAAGTTGCTTGTGTAGAATCAATGATTCTTGGATATATATTAGAGAAATATGATGAAGTTATTGGATATTAATGGTATCCATGAAAATATATATCATTTTAAAAGTTTTATGTTGATTTATTTATAAGTAGATAATATAACCTATGAGTTTATATTTCACATTGAATGGTCTTAATATTCATATAACTTATTACAAATGCTATTTGATATTTTTATAAGGAAACTCTAAGATGAAGAAGAATAATGTATGTATTTTTTTAAAATATAATAGAATAATTAACCGTGATTGATCCCTTAGTCAGATGAATAAATGATATATATAATATAAATTATTTAAAGATGTCAATTTTTTTTATTATAATATAAAATTTCTTTACTGTGATGATAAATCATACAAGCCATATATTAAAATAAATTTATTACTAAAAAATATATTATAAATGTCTCTACAACATAATGTATTCAAAAAGTAACCAACTCTTATGAAAAGTGTGACACTTTATATGAAAGGATCCAATTAGTTAGTTTAAATTTAGAAGATGAAGAATAATAAAAAAGATTCTTCCAGGAATATATCAAATGATGAATGTTGTTCATAATTATTTATTTAAAATTATCAATATTCAAATGAAATTTTTATTAATGTTTATAGATTATAACTTATAACTATGTATCGGGAAGATAAAATATAGGATACATAGCTCCATGTGTGAAAACATGTCATCCAATGTTTAATATAAAATATACATGTTTTGAATAGTTTTTTACGAAGATAAAACATTGTGTCTTTAGTTATATTAATGTTTCATTTAATTTAAATATATTTTTTGATAATAAATGATTGAAATATTTTATATCACAAATAAGGTTATCAATGTACCAAAACATAAGGAATTTTTCCCCAAAAATAATTATGGAAATGATATTCAAAATATTCATTAAATACTAAATAAATTTAGAAGATTCATATAAATATAAACTTATGTATTAAATATTTCATTGATATAATCTATATTTTTTTAATATTTAAGATGATGATATCGTTAAATTAAAATATGGGAGTCGATTATAATGATAATAGAGAAAAACATAATCATCGAGAATAAATTATATGAATAATTGGAATATTTGTGATATTCATCAGTATATTTAAAAGTGGGGTACCATAGTGATTAAGACAATAATGAGTTCCTTTTTAAAATATATTTTTTCTAACGGTGGATCCATCTATATTCAGTAATTAAATTTTTTAACCTTATCCATTTCTATTTTTTTTTTAAAACAGAGTACTTCAGTGTTTTACTAATTTCCTAGATCTCAATTCATATATAATTATCTCATGAATGTAGAAAAAATATCCTACTGTACTAGAACAATTCTTTATTTCCTTGAAGGTTTACATTATGATTTTAAATAGTCAATGTAATGGTTTGGTCAATTTTTACTATCTATTATAGGATTCTACAACAATGGTATGTGGTTTTTGGAAGACATTAATATCACCTATACAGGTAACATACCCTTTCTTCCTCTAATATAGTAATGGTAATAGAGGATATATTTTATTTATCATTGAAAAATAAAAATTAATTTAATCATAATGTATTTATTTATCAAAAAAATTAATTATCTATGAAAATATAATTTCATAATGGTTATGAAGATTCTTCCAATTAAAATTTGATTTATTAATGTTATTTTTGATGTTAATCATCATGTAAATCATAACTTATTCATTGATTATGATAAACTTTTGAGTTGGAAATAGCCTAATTGGTGATTTCACTTCACCCAAAACACTTAGGTATCACATACATGAAATGGTGAATCTTTATAAGTGATAAATTAAAAGAAATGGAAAGTAGTGTATCATAGAATGTGTTTTATGTATAGAAAACTAAAATAGGAATTTTTAGTATGTAATAATAGAGTTATTTAATAGGGATGATTATTTAAGTGAATAAAATAGAGTATTTTTTTCAATTATAACCATGAAGTATTAGTAAAATCTGATAAGATATGATTAAATGAATAGATTATTCTTCTAAGAGAAGATATGTTTTATATTTTGTAAAAAATAAGAAAATTATAAAGCGGAAATAACACATTTATTAGTTCATGTACATCGATAATAAGATTATAAATACACATGAATGACCTTTGGGTGTTCATGGAAACTGAGACATGTTTTGGATAAAGAGGAATTCATAACTATTTTTTATAGTGATTAAGTGTGAAATCACAATATTAATTTTTTGGAGATAATTAAAAATAGTTATAAAGATATTTACTCACATAAAAAATATAACAAAATTGTTTATTTTGACTATACACTTATAGGGAAAATGATGTCATATTATGGTATCATAAGTAAATTAGATACCTTACACTTTTGTAAAAACAATATTGATAACATGGGAAAGTATAATTTCATGAGTCTGAAAATCATTCAAAATATAAACTACTCACTTTTTTTGTAATCTTTGTACATTAAATTATTTTTTTTATTTCATTCACAGCATTGTGTTTCTAATGGTGTGAGATATATATATATTTATATATATATAACAAGTGGGTTAGGTTAATATGGATCTAAATTAAAAAATATATAAGAATAAAACTATTCATTAATTCTCCCCTCCCCCATATCAATGGACCTCACAATTATTGGGCCACTATAATTGGTATCAAAGCGTCTAGATCAATTGATGATCATTTATCTAAATTTTTTTGAATTAAGTGTGTATTTGGGTAAATTCAATAAAATCACTATTTGTTATCTGATATTTTTTCACTATGTTTTATTTTTTATATATGTATAAAATTAATCTAGAGAAAAACAATGGGATTACAGTATTTTTATTGAATTAATTATTATATGTGTATTGATCATATGATTCATTAACTAATATCAAATAGTAAGGATGTTTTATAGGCTTGTAATATGGGATTTATTCATCAGGATAAAATTATTTCTATCACATCAATAGAAAAAAATATTTAATTAGTGATAACATCCTCAAAATTCTATTTATTTCATATATTTTAAGATTTAATTCTTTTTAATTAAGATGAGAATAAGTATAAAAATAAATATAGATGTGTTATAAAAATTTTAAAGGTAATGAATACATGAATAATTTCAATCTACATGTTTTTCTATTGATGTATGGAGATATCATGATTCAATATGATGAAATAGATCATGACTTATCCATGATTGAAAATAAAATCTAGAGAAATATCACTGGTTATGGTGAGATATTTTATAAAAATATAGTTGTAAAAAATAAAATAGTTATCTTTCCATATTACTTTTTGGGAACTTTTTCAACACTCAAAATATTTGACCATGTTACAAATCCATCATATTATGTTTTATTCATTTTTATTTAATAATAAATGTGAATACGAATTTTCTAAATGTATATATTCAAGGAAGATAGGGAAATATTAGTAAATGATATGAAAAAGAGCAATAAAAGAAGAAAATTATTTCTTAAATGAGAAATTCATTAAAATATTCTATGATAGAAATGGTATGATATTCTAAAAATTTAATAAGAAAAATGATTTCTACATTCATGATAGAAGAGTTATTTTTTGGGATTATTGTAACACCCAAAATTTTATTATATGTTTTCCTTTAAATAAATTCATCTTCATTGACAATATACTTTACACACACACCTAGTTTAAAAAAACCTTGTAATACAATTGAAATTTTATTATTCAAAAAGTATAACATTTTATAAATAATCATTTAAATATTATCATAGGTTTATGTTTTAGTATTTCTCTAAAAAATTAGTTCCTCGGATAATAGTAAAATACCCTCCTTTTTTAAATTTTTTTTAAATCTATTTTCACTAAGTATTTAGGAATTAAAATATTAATTTTTGTTTTTTATAAAAATAATATAATAAAAAACATTTCATATAATCTGATTAATTCTCTTGGGATGAAAATTTTACATTACCTTGATATTAGGATTTTTTTTGTTTTCAAAACACATTTTTTTTGGAAAAATTGTTTTTTATCCGACTATACGAGATTGTTATTAAATTAATTATTACATCATATTTGAATAGAATTTTAAAAAAATTATTCCATATTTGGATTAAATATTTTTTAATACTTCATATATGACCCTTTACTTTTTAGGCATTATGAAAAGTTCTTGTCAAAATGCTTATCATCTCGATAATGGTTAAATCGTGTAATTATGGTTATAAATAATGTGATAAGGAATTAATAAAATATACCACACATATATTTATTTAATTTTATTAGTGTAATTACAACATATTCATCATAAAATTGAATATGTTTAATATTTTTTATATTTACTTTTGAAAATAAAATTTATATTATTTTAAATAAATAAAATATATAAAATGTCACATTCTTGCATTTAAATATCTATTTTATGTTCATATTGGGATTAAAATAAGTTAAAAAAACTAAGTTATATTTTTATAGTATTTATTTCTTTTTTATTATGTTAAATTATTTAAAATTATTAAAAATTATAGCATTTCCTTGAACACTTATACAACACTAACCTAGTTTTTGTACAGGAACTTGAAAAATAAATGTAATTTTTTTTGAAAACATAATAAATGTTTTTGTGATGAGTTATGGTTCCAAAATAATTTTATATTTGATAATAATTTATTATTGAAGTTGAAAATAATTATATTTTAATTTTAATTTTTTATTAATGTATTTATAGTAAAAGTAAATGAATAGTGTCCAATATGACATTCATGATATTTTGTGAATAATAATAATTTAATAAATAATTTAAAAATACTAAATAAATTGAAATGAGATAATTGGGATCATGAATTGTGAGAAAAATAAAACCATGTCCATTTATTATAATATATTTATAGTATATCTATAATTAATACCATTTTATATTGAAAAGATCTTTTCTATGGTTATTCTTATAATTGTTTAAGTAATGTGTCAAACCAAAATATATGGTAAAAATACCACATAAACAAATAAACATTTTATATGTTTAATGGAAAAAAACCATATCCAATATTAAATTCTATATTCTAGCCACAAGGTACAACTTTCACATGAAAATTCATTTATTTTATTTAACTCTTTTTATTAATTCGTTATCTTTTCTTTTTTCACTACAAAATGAACCATGTTTCCTCTCTTATATGAAACACCTTGAGAAACATATCTCAAGAAAACCCTAAAACTATTCTAAATATTATTATAAAATTTTTAATTTTATTTTTCATACCATAAGGCCAACCCTAGGTCCCATAATATGAGATCTAAAGGATCTCATTCAAAGGGGATGTAACATCTACACATAGTACTTTCATTTTTATTCTTCTTTTACCATCTTCTATTATATACCAACCATTCCAATTTAAAATCACCAGTATCTACCATATAATGATATTTTATTATGTTGATTTCATAATATTTATCTATCTTCTTCTCCATAAAATGTGTAAGAGAACCATCACCCATGTGTTTGGAGGACTACTTCCTCGCAAATCAATGTACATTATTTTCCAATTACACATTATATGGATTGATGTTATGATGAATCTAATAGATACAGACTATAATTATTACATAATTATAATTCTATATTATAATATATCACTTATTTTTTTACTATAAGTCTCAAACTTCTCATGCATAAATATTACAACTTAACTACACAAGATAATGATCCACTCCAAAATCATTTAGGTTTAGTTACTTTGGAGATTTAAATATATAACAAAATTCATTGGTGAACTAGACCATCTACTACAAAGAACCTAATAAATAAATACTTCATTGAAATTTTATACAAAATGCCATTCTTTATAACATATAGAAGGAAAACATAAGAAAGGGTGAGGTTTGATGCTTAGTATGGGTAAACATTAGACATATCAACACAACGTGAGCATAAATCTATGATAAGACGATAATGAAATTTGAAATAAATTACATGAATATCATATAATGACCCATAAATTTCAAGGAAAATTTCTTCATAAATGCTTTGGAATTTTACGAGTCTGTAGTTTCTAACGGAACTTGATTTTGAGGCCCAGTGTGCCCAGAATCAATTTCTAATGTTTTGTTCAGGTACATTCAATAAACAAACGTGTGGGTTTTTCTCTCTTTTGAACCGGTGCTCAGAATTGAAATATGAGGGCACCGATGAACTCGAAAAACCGGTATTCGCCTAAGGGGACATTTACCGTAGTTGCGTTTCAAGCAGGTTGAAAGTTAAATTTTGGGGTTTAATCTTAAATTAAATAAAATTGTGTGTTACACAATTTTATTTTGAGAGTTGGTTTTTTCCTCCCATGGGGAAGTTACTAGTGGGGCCCACACCCAAATAACTTCCCATGTGTGGATATTTGTGAGGTGGGGACCACACGATACCCAACCTTTCCTCTCTCCATAACTCTCTTCAACTCCCTTAAACCCCTTGTTTAATTCATGAAAACCCCCCTTTAATTGCTAAACTCTCCACCTTCTACATGGTCATTAATATGATAACTCAGTGAATTAATTATTTTGTAAACCTCAAATTAATTAATTATTTTGGGTGGATTTGAATCTTTTTGAAATGGCATGGAAAGTTGATTAAAATAGGGGAAAGCCACATTTTAATATTTTCTTGGAAAATATTTCAGTTGAACCTTTGAAATTAGATGAGGGGTTCATCCTTCCAATAAGAATGATTCCCTCTTCAACGAAGAACGCCGATTCCATGAAGAACGACGACGTGCCTTCCTTCCTCTTCTCCACAACAAGTGAGGAGACACCGCTTCTTCCTCGGACGAACCCCGTCGTCCATAGAATTGACGTCCATTCTCCACGACGTTGTTCTCTGCAACTCCATCTACTGCGATGCTAGTCTTCTGCAGCTCGACGATGTGTGACGCCAATTATCAAGGTATGGGTTTGTTTCAATTTTTAATTGAATAAAATTTTTCTTTTTCCCTCGTTGAAATAATTTTTTACATTTTGCCATTTCATACCACCTAACGTGGAGGGCGCGGGCTGAACGAACAAGGCCAGATGACCCTCCGATTGTTCTTGGATACTTTGGCAGCGACAATGAGAGGTGGTGACAACGAACGGAAGCGGCGGTCGTGCGTCGGCAGCGTGCAGAAGAACCACGGGCCGCAACCACAGGCCGCTCTGCTGACGAAGAACCAGCCAGCTAAAGATAGTCAGGTTGAAGGAGGGCCGCGGGGCCGCAAGGGATTCTGCGCTACGGAAGACCGCGGCCCTCGTTCCATGGGCTGCTCGGTGGGAAAACCGACCGGCAGGCGGCCAACCAGGCTGAAGAGAACCGCGATGCTAGGAGGCCGCTGCCCTGGATGAACCGCGGCCCGTCCGAGCATGCAGTTTGCAACGATAAGGTCATCCAGCTATGGTCGGCCGGTTTGGGAGGGAGACTCCGCTTGGCGATGCCATTTCGGGTAGCTGGGGGGGGACCCACTTCAGGCTGAACTGTGGCCAGCCGGTCCGCGCCCTACCAGTCGGGATGTGCCCTCCTTGACTGAGCTATGCCGCACCAGGCTGGACCTTGTCGGGCCGGGCCGAGCCGCGCCCCTTCATGTTGGGCCGCGTTTCTTTAGGCCGGGCCAACAGCCCATGTCAGGTCGGACCCGTCGGACTATTTTGGGCCGACCCGCCAGCCCACTGGGCCAAACAGGGTGGGCCTGTACGCTTAAATGTGAATATCTTCACGACCATGCTTTTGATTGACGCACCATCTATGGCACTGGGACCCTCATGAAGTGGTAGTCCTTTTTTGATACTCTATGTGAGTTTTGGACAACTTTAGAAAATGGACGGGTTTGGAAAGAGCGTATTTCCAACCGGGCCCTCGTAGCAAAAATGCTAATAACTCAAAGACCGGGCGTCTGATTGACGCATTATCTGTCACGTTAGGTTCCTTTTGATGAGATCAAACTTTGGGATACATCAACTCTGAACTTTGTTACAGTTGATGTATCGACCCCTTGGCTCGAGGATCATACCCTCCTTGAATCGAGCGTGTTGTGTGCAGGAACCCTAGAGCTGGATGCGACTGCAACGACTACAATAATGGAATCCTCTGTGGGTTCGATGATGATGGAAAATGTACTGGAATCCTTCGTGGGATTGATGACGACGAAAAATGTTCTGGAATCCTCTGTGGGTTCGACAGTGATGACTACCGTACTTGAATCCTCAATGGGTCCAACAGTTTGACTTTTGTTCTTGTATCCTATGTGGGTCCGATAGAGTAGCTAGTCTAGTATCCTACGTGGGTCTGAGGGCTTAGCTAGACTAGTATATTACGTGGGTCCGCCAGCTTAGATGAATTAGTTACTTCATCTAATCATCTTTATCACTTTACGAAAGATGTATACCTGTATGATATGAGTCTTGACTTTCAATCAATATCATTGATGTGATTGACTTCTTTCCTTTGTGGACTAGGGTGTGCTTGGGCTCGAGAGTTGGAGCCGAGCTGGGATTGATAAATTAGGTATATGTATGGGCATATACCTAAGTAGAGTTGGTTGATACTTCATGATTGTATATTTTCTTTGTGTTTTATCCTTCGTTGATTCTGGGATACCTTCGCGGGTCTCGGGGTACCTACTGAGTATTGTTATACTCACCCCTGCACGAGTTATGCCCGCACTACGTTGGGTTAGATATAGACGATGGACAACACTGATCGTGGTTGATAATTCTAGAGTTGGACGGTACTCGGAGGTGGACCACATGGCGGGACGTACACGGAGCAGATGGACGTACCCGAGGTACCGAGGAGACCATTTGTACCCGCCCTTCAGGTGGGATTCCCGAAGGATGACTTAGTGTTTGCTGTTTTACTTTTCTGCTATTGTATTGTACTTTTTAGTTCGATCTGTATTCTGGACCATTTACCTTTCTGTACTTACATTGTATTCAGTATTACTTTGTACTTAATTCATCTTGCATACTCTGTTGTGTTTATTTACTATTATAAAGACAATGTCTTCCCTTTTTGTCGGGATTTACGCCTTTGGTGCTAGTTGCTAGCCCCTGGCCTATGGAAGGTGGGCTTGGGGTAGTCACGGTATGGGTCCTGAGGACAGGTCATGAAAAATTGGTATCAGAGGAGTTAGTTCTACAACAGAACTCAGAACTTTGATCATTCCTTTCTATGAAGTAATAGTGTTAAGAGTATGGAGTGTGGTTTTCAGCCCATGGAGTCCAATGTTGGTGTGGCGGCTGACGTGTCCACACACCAGGACCCTGACCCCTAATTTCTGACTCAGTGCATGAAAACACTGATTGCCTATCTGTTTCAAAAGTTTTATTTGTGATTACATTGTGTCAGCTCACCAGGTATACTATTTTGACCGTGGCACACCTGTTTCTTTTCATGATGGCCCCATGAAGGCAGCCAGTTAGGGTTCCGAGTCGCATATGAGATGGAAGCCCACTGAGCGAAGAGGCCTCGGTGTTAGGCCCCATCATAGCGGAGGCAGTAGCGGTACCCCTACCCACTGATCCACCTATACTACTAGCCCCAGCAACAGAGAGTGAATGCCTCCTGAGTGCGTTGAATGAGTTTCAGTGAAAGAGGCCGCCTAAGTTCTGTGGAGAGATGGACCATCAGGTAGCCGAGGATTGGGGGTGGCTATCATCAGAGTCTTCAGATTGGTAGGGATGCTAGTCGATCTTATGGTGATCCTTTCCGCCAGTCTTCTACATGAATTAGCAGGTAGATTGTGGAGTTTGATGCTCCAGGTGGATGACAAGGCATCTTTACATTGGACAGACTTCTAGAGTCTCTTCCACTCGGAGTTTGTTCCTGCCACCCTTCGTGCGGTGCGAATTCAAGAGTTACTTCACCTGCGGCAGGGCAACGTGATAGTAGCTCAGTACTTAGCATGGTTTACTGACCTATCGTGCTACTCCATGGACATGGTACATGGATCATTCTTCAGGGCCCAGACCATTGAGTAGGGACTGAGGTATGAGATCAGGTCTTTGATGATATCTCTCAGCATTCCGACGCAGGAGGGAGTGCTGGAGCTTTCCCTTCTTGTGGAGAGCTTTCTCGCTGAACTGACACCATTAGCAAGACCCAACACAGGGCGACACATAGCAGAGTCTTCTATAGCTGGCAATCAACAGATGTTGTAGAGGTCCAAGTGGACTAGGCCATCAGGAGAGCGACCTTAGGATACAAGTTTGGTTGTGCGGGGCACCCGAAACAGAGCCAGTTATATGAGGAGCAAGCACTGCTATGCATACGGCGGGTAGGGCACTTGATTCGGCTGTGATCTTCTTGTAGCGGCATCGAGGCCTTACGATGTCATCTTGGCTATGGACTAGTTGTCTACACTCCATGCTCAGATCGATTGAATTAGGCACAATGTGCGGTGTTTCCGCATGGATGGGATCAGGTTCACCTTCACCGGCAAGAAGGGAGCCTTTTCAGTGCAGGATGAACTTTCGCAGAGGAGAGGGAATCAGTTCACACATCAGTTGGATAGTCTCATCCTCAGATAAGTTGATGTGCAGAGTATGAGTTTTCCTATTATGGTGGTTCAGTATGTGGTCGTTTTTCCTGAAGACGTTCCAGGACTACCTCCTCACATAGAGGTAGACATATACATTGAATTTTACCCTGGGACAGCAACGATATCTAATCCAGCATATGGGATGGCTTATGTTGAGCTTTGTGAGCTGTCGGTACAACTGGAGGACTTGCAGGGGAAAGGATTTATCTAACCCAGTGTTTCACCCTGGGATTCTCTGATTTTGTTCACCATGAAGGCATATGGGAACTTGTGACTGTGTGTCAACTACCGTCACCTGATTTAGGTGACCGTGAAGAACAAGTACCCACTTTTGAGGATTGACGACCGCTTTTATCAGCTCAAGGGAGCATGATGGTTCTTGAAGATAGACCTCAGGTCGGGCTATCATTAGCTCAATGTTTGAGATGGGGATGTGTAGAAGATGGCCTTCAGGTGTTGATATGGCCACTACGAGTTCTTGGTTATGCCCTCCAGCATAACCAATGCACCAGAAGTGTTCACGAGTCTCATGAACATGATCTTCTAGCCTTACCTCAATCATTTTTTCGTAGTCTTCATCAACGACATACTGAATTACTCAACTACTAAGGAGGAGCATGCCTACCACTTGCAGGTTGTACTAGACACACTCCGAGATCAATAGATTTATAGTAAGATCTCTAAGTTCCAGATTTGGATTCAAGAGGTTCACTTATTGGGACACATCATCTCGGAGGCGGGAGTTGCAGTGGATCCAGCAACGATCGAGGCGGTGCTTGCTTTGGAACCACCCATGAGCGTGATGAAGGTGTGGAGTTTCCTGGGTCTGGCTGGATACTTTCGATGATTTGTTCCAGATATTTGTAGAGTTGCATCACCGTTTTTAGCCTTGAGAAAGAAGTGGAAACCCATCATGTGGTCAGATAGATATCATCAGAGCTTTCGAGAGCTGAGACAAAGGATGACCAGTGCACCCATCTTGTGGCTACCAGAGGAGAGAGTTGGGTATGTAGTTTACTGCAACGCATCAGGGATTGGAATCGGCTGTGTCCTAATGTAGGAGCGAGCAGTGATCGCGTATGGTTCACGACAGTTGAGATAGTATGGGCATAACTACACTACCCATGACCTGGAGTTAGCAGTATTGGTCTTCACCTTGAAGATGTGGCGGCACTATCTGATGGGAGAACGCTTTACAGTATACTCTGACCACCAGAGTCTCAGGTACACCTTTTCGTAGAAGGACCCAAACCTGAGACATTGGCGATGGCTCGAGTTCCTCCATGACTATGACTTTGAGATAGTCTATACTCCTGGGAAGGGGAACATTGTAGCAGATGCTCTCAGAAAGAGATCGGGAATTTAGCTACTAGGAGAGGCGAAGGAGAATCTAGCTGTGTTGCAGATATCCTTTGTGGATAGAGATGGAGCAGCCTTTCTAAAGTCACTCACAGTCACTCCTCCACTCCTTCAGTGAGTTAGAGAGGCACAGTGATGGGACGCTGACTGCGAGACACTACGTGCTCAGATATCATCAAGGAAGTCGTCTGATGGATTTTCTAAAGGATGAGATCACGAAATCCTCTTCTGGGGACGTACCATGGTACTAGTTTCACTACATGAGGAAGTGACGAGGGAGTTTCACACTTCCCCTCTAGCGGTACATCCATAAGTGGTGAAGATGTGCCCGTACCTCAGACGACAGCACTGGTGGCCAGGTATGAAGAAGGTTGTAGCATATTTTGTTTCAAAATGCCTCACTTGTCAGTAAGTTAAGGCAGAGCACTGGTTACCAGCAAGATTGGTACATACCTTATAGGTATTAGAGTGGATGTGGGACGATATGGCCATGGATTTTGTGACGGGGATTCCACGTACAGCTAGAGGGAACGACTCTATCTGGGTGATCATTGACCGACTCACCAATTCGTCCCACTTCCTTCTGATCAGAGATAAGGGCTTAGTAGAGAGCTTGGGATTCCTCTACATCCAAGAGATCATACGGCTTCAGGTTGTTCCATAGAATATCATTTTTGATCGAGATGCTCGATTTACTTCCTGGATTTGGAAGGGGTTGCAGGAGGCATTTGGGACGCAACTACACCTAAGCACCGCCTTCAATCCTCAAACAGATGGTCAGACTGAGATGACCATACAGACACTCGATGGCATGCTTTGTGCATGTTTCCTTGACTTTGGTCACACCTGGGAGGATCACCTAACTTTAGAGGAGTTTGCGCACAACAACAATTATCACTCCCCCATCGGGATGGAAACATATGAGGCACTATATGGCCAACCTTTCAGATCACCTCTGTGCTGGACTGACCCTGGGGAGTCAGCACTCGTAGGTCCAGAGATGGTTCAGGATACGAAAGAGAAGGTGAAGATCTTCCAGGAGCAGATGAAGACTGTACAGATCAAACATAAGTCCTATGCTGATAGGAGGTAGAGACCACTGGAGTTCGAGGATGGTGACCATGTCTTTTTACAGGTCTCACTTCGACGTGGTCTGTGGAGATTTTTCCCGGGCGGAAAGTTATCTCCATGTTTCATCAGACCATTCCAGGTCCTCGGTAGAGTAGGTGAGGTGGCTTAGCGCCTGGCCTTTTCACATCAGTTGCACCGGGTGCATGATATCTTCCATGTATCTCAGTTGAGGAGATACAAGCACGACCCGACCCACATCATCGATCACTGGGAGCTGGACATCGATGATGGGGAGACATTTGTGGAGGTCACAACGGAGATCGAGGATCGACAAGAGCAGGTCCTATGTGGACAGTCGATTTCTCTAGTGCGCATTCGCTGGCAGCATGGGAACCTCCATGAGAGAACTTGGGAGCGGGAGGCACAGATGAAATCTTAGTATCCCCATTTTTTTCCTAGTGTGTGTTGTATATTTACGGGGACGTAAATCCCTGATGTGGGTGTAATGTAAAATCCCAGAAATTTCAAGTAAATTGTTATCTTAAATGCTTTGTAATTTTACGAGTCTTCGGTTTCTGACGGCACTTGATTCCGAGGCCCGGTGTTCCCGGAATCAATTTCTAAAGTTTTGTTCGGGTATGTTCAGTAAATATACGTGTGGGTTTTTCTATCTTTTGAACCGGTTCTCGGAATTGAAATCTGAGGGCACCAATGAACTCAAAGTGTTTGTATTCCCCTAAGGGTACCTTTACCGCAGTTTCATTTCTTGCGGGTTGAAATTTAAATTTTGTGGTTTAATCTTAAATTAAATAAAATTTTGTGGTACACAATTTTATTTTGAGAGTTAGTTATTTCCTCCCATGGAGAATTTATTGGTAGGGCCCACACCCAAATAAATTCCCATGTGTGGATATTTGTGATTTGCAGCCCACGCAAGCCCCAACCTTTCATCTCCCCATAACTCTCTGCAACTCCCTTAAAACCCTTGTTTAATTCTTGACAACCCCCATTTAATTTCAAAACTCTCCACCTTCGACATGGTTATTAATATGAAAACTCAGTGAATTAATTAATTTTTACACCAGAAATTAATTAATTATTTTTGGTGGATTTGAATCTTTTTTAAATGGCATGGAATGTTGATTAAAAAAGGGGAAAGCCTCATTTTAAAATTTTCTTGGCAAAACGATTTCAGTGGATCCTTTCGATATGAATAGATCTTCATACTTCCACGAAGAATGACGCCCTCTTTGATGAAGAACACCGATTCCACGAAGAACAATGATGTTTCTTCCTTCCTCTTCTCTGCAACAAGTGAGGAGTCACCGCTTCCTCCTCGGACGCACCCCGAAGTCCATGGAATCGACTGCTGTTCTCCGCGATGCCATTCTATGCGACGCCATTCTCCGCGATGCCATCTACCGCGACGCTCATCTTCTGCAGCTCGACGACGTGCGACGTCATTTATTAAGGTAGGGGTTTTTCAATTTTATATTGAATAAAATTTTTCTTCGTCACTCATTGAAATCATGTTTTACCTTTGGCCATTTGATACCGCCTAACACGGAGGGCACGGGCCAAACGAACAGGGCCCGATGACCCTCCGATGGTTCTTGGATACTTTGACGTTGGAAATAAGAGGAAGTGGCGACGAACGGAAGCGGTGGTCGTGCGCCGGTAGCGTGCAGAAGAACCGCGGCCTGCAACCGCGGGCCGCTCGGCCGACGAAGAACCGGCCGGCTAAAGTCAGCCTGGACGAAGGAGGACCGCAGCGCCCCAAGGGTTTCCACGCTGCGAAAGACCATAGATCATGTTCTATAAGCCACTTGGTGGGAAAACCAGCCAGCAGGCGGCTAGCCGAGATGAGGAGAACCGCGACACCAAGAGGGCACCACGCTGGACGAACAGCAGCCCGCCCAAGCGGGCCTCTTGCACCAAGATGGACATCCTGCTTTAACCGGCCGGTTTTGGAGGGAGGCACCACTTAGTGCCGCCGGTTCGGGTAGCCCGGAGGGTGCCCCCCTCGGACCGCTCGCCCCCCTTAGAGCCGAGCCGCTCGTCAAGCCGGCCCAGCCGCGGCCAGACGCGTCGGGCCGCGCCACTTCGGGCCGGGCTGCGCCTGCCACCAGGCCAGGCCATGTTTCTTTAGGCCAGGATGAAACCCCATGCAGGGTCAGACCCACTGAACCGGGTCGGGCCAACCTGCCAGCCCACTAGGCCTAACGGGCTGGGCCCGTATGCTTAAATGAGAATATCTTCACGACCGTGCATCTGATCGATGCACCGTCTACAGAACTGGGACCCTCATGATGTGGAGGTACTTTTTCAATACTCTATGTGAGTTTTGGAAAAATTTCGAAAATGGCCGGGTTTGGAATTAGCGTATTTCAAACCGGGCCCCCAGAGAAAAATTGCTAATAACTCACAGACCGGGCATCTAATTGACATGTCGCCAGTCACGTTGTGTTTCTTTTGATGAGACAGAACTTCGGGATACATCAACTTTGGCCTTCGTGAAAGTTGATGTATCGACCCCTTGGTTTGAGGAGTGGACCCTCTTGGAATCGAGTGTGCTGTGTGCGGGAACCCTAGAGCTGGCTACGACTACAATGACTACCGTACTCGAATCCTCTTTGGGTTCGACGATGATGGAAAATGTACCGGAATCTTCTGTGAGTTTGATTACGACGACAACTGTACTAGAATCCTTCGTGGGTTTGATAGTGATGACTATTGTACTTCAATCCTCATTGGGTCCGACGGTTTGACTTCTGTTCTAGTATCCTATGTGGGGCCGATAGAGTAGCTGGTCTTGTATCCTACGTGGGTCCAATAGCTTAGTTGGACTAGTATCCTACGTGGGTCCGTTAGCTTAGATGAATCAGTGACTACATCTGATCATCATTATCACTTTATGGAAGATGTATACATGTGTGAGCTGAGTCTTGACTTTCAATCATTATCGTCGATGTGACTGACTTATTTCCTGTGTGGACTGTTTTGTGCTTGGGCGTGAGAGTTAGAGCCGAGTTGGGATTGATAACTTAGGTATATGTATGGGTATATACATATGTAGAGTTGGTTGATACTTTGTGATTGTATCTTTTCTTTGTGGTTTATCCTTTTTGGATTCTGGGAGACCTTCAGGGGTCTTGGGGTCCCTACTGAGTATTGGTATACTCACCCCTGCACGGGCTATGCCCGTACTACATTGTGTTGGATATAGACGACGGACAACACTGATCGTGGTAGATACTTGTAAAGCTAGAGGGTACCCAGAGGTGGACCACTTGGCGGGATATACACGGAGCGTACGGACGGAACCAAGGTACTGAGGAGACCATCTGTACCCACCCTTCAGGTGGGATTCCTGGAGGATGACTTAGTGGTTGCTGTTTAACTTTTCTGTTGTTGTACTATACTTTTCAGTTGGGTTTTTACTCTGGCCCTTTTACCTTTCATCACTTACATTGTATTCAGAATTACTTTGTACTTACTTAAGCTTGCGTACTCTGTTGTGTTTCTTTACTATTATAAAGACAATTCCTTCTCTTTTTATCGGGATTTACGCATTTGGTGCTAGTCTCTAGCCCCTGGCCTATGGGAGGCGAGCTTGGGGTAGTCACGGCACGGGCCTAGAGGACAGGTTGTGACATATCATATATCATAAAAAAGAGTCATGGAATAAATATTCATGGTTTATAACACAAGAATAATGATGGAATCAAATAACATGTCCCTTAAGATCATAACATTACCATAATATAAATATTTTTGGAATACACAGAAGAAGAGAAAAAAATTTCCTTAGTGGTAAAGAATTACGGAAAAAACTATCATAGTGGAAGGTGTTAACACCCCAAACCATAAAATTAATCAATGATTACTCTGAAGACTACCATAGTGGGAAGAGACCCATACTTAACTAGGATTACTCCCCATTCCAATCCTTTTAATATCATGAGATATCAATCACTACACAATTCATTGTAAATATGTATTTGTCCCACCCATTACGTAATGAAAATCATTTAGATGATTTCCATTGGATTATAAACCAATAATAATATCATAAACCATATAATGTAAATTTGTTTCATAAACACTTCATAACATCATAACCTATAGAAAATAACTTCGGTTTCATAAAAATTACATCACTGTAGAAACCATTGAAAATAAAATTATTTCATAAACATTTCAATATTTCATCAATGTATAACCAACAGAAAAGGAATAGGTTTCATAATCATATGGTATTAAGATAGTTAAACCATATAAACAATAAATAAAGTTATTATCATTGGATGAAATCCCCATTCAAAACTATGTAATCTAAAAGGGTTATACCTTAGAATTAAAATGATTATAAATGATCACAAGGCACTTTTCATGAGTAAAATATCAATTTCTCTTTGAAATCAATTTTTTAAAATCTAAAAACATCAAATGTATCAATAGTAAAATTTACTTTGAAAATACCCCCAAAAACATGTTTTAAAAACATTGAATAATTTATTTGTCAGGATGGAAGATATTATTTTTCATTTCGAACATATTAAATAATGATTCCATTAAAATTTTTAGTAATAAAAAAAGAGACTTGGTTAGAAAAGGAAAAGAAGAGTACTTATAAATGATTTTTTAAATATTAAAACATTGGTAAAAATTTCATTAAAACTAACTTTAAAATAATAATAATGTCTTCAAAACATGTTTATAAAACATGGACATTGAAGGAAAATGTTTTTCGACCAAAGAGAGAAATAAATTCAATTTTACTTAAAAATGATTTTTGGACCCTTTATTACACAATGACAGGAAAATTTAAATAATTCATGTATTTTATTTGAAAAAAATATTATAAGAAATTTATTTAGTTTCATGAGATAACGATAGTAATATTAAATCATTCAAATCATAATTATAATTAATCCTAATATGAAATGAAATTGTAAAAAAAATCTTTACCACATTTGTAATGATTGAATCATAATCCCCATGAAATAAATAAATTTAGATTGATATGTATATCCCAAAAAATGTAATAATATTAATTAAAAAATAAATTCATGTGCATAATATACACACCAAAAAATAAACAATTGGTGAATACAACAAGTGTACAATGGAAATAAACGTGAGATGAAAATCCCCTTACATTATGTTTTGGCATCCTTCATAAACATTTAAATCTACTGTATTATAAGTATCAGATTATTATAAATTTATTTCAAAATGGTAATAAATTTTATCATACCATATATGGTATACCTCTAACCATTTATAAACCATTTATTAAACAATCCTTGTTAAAATTTGGTTTCGAGAAAAAATTGGTTTGTTATTCATGTATGATTTGTTTAGTATTTTCTGACCAATTAATTTTATCCATTATAAAACATATCCATAATTTTAACAATTCAATAATTATCATATATATATGTATATTAAATTGGTATTAAAACTATTCTGTAGAATATATAGATAAAAAATGAAACACACCGTTCATAGAAAGGGTAGGCCATACATATGCATGAAAGTTGTTTCCATTTTCATGATGGATGGAAGTACATGAAACTAAATACTATATCACCTCTATTTAGTAATTATTATTTCATATATATAATATATATTCATTAAATTTATCCTTTTACCTTCAATTTAAATTGTTTGTGATAAACGAATCACATCCCTTCTTGAGGCGGTTGTCCGTTGTACACATGAGTGACATCATCGAATTCCCGGAGATTGGAATGTAAAAAGGTATATTTTGTGTTTTAATTTAAATGGTATAAAAATTTCATAAATATCGCTTAAATATTTTAAATAAAACATTATTACCAGAACTTATAGGTGGTGATGGAAAATTAATCACATCGTTTCGTGAGGAGGCAGTCAACCACACACAGGATAGATGGTTTCATTTCACTTTTCTTAGAAGAAGAGGTAAATGTAGGTAATGGAATTAATATATTATAATATCGTTACATGATATAAAATTATGTTATTATATCATCATGGTTATATAATAGAATAATTTTATAGTGTAAGAAATAAAATGAAAATTCCAAATTAAGGGAGATACCTCTTATTCGGATAACCCATTTATGTTAACACCTAAAGATTTATTACAAGGGTTTACATATTAATATAACGACTCTAGATTTTTTTATAGATGTAATGTATTTATTTTTTTTGTTATTTTTTTACCCATAATTTTTTATAAGTGTGAATAGTGGAGGAGATGGAGTTCCTTTTTATAAGTGGGGGAGAAAACATACTTTGAAAATTTCAATGAAAAATAGGATTACTGATGTTTTAAACATGACACAAGAAACTAAAATGGTTTATTATAGAAAATAAGGAGATATAACACTGATATATCAAAATTAAATAGTATTTGTAAAAAAAATTACGACATTTTAACCCTTTTTGTTTTTGTTTAACCCCAAGAAAACAAGTTTTAATCTAAACCCCAATAATTAATTTTTACTATTTTTAGTATTTATTTAAAAAAAAACTAATTTCACTATATTATAAAATATTAAATACAGTAATTAAATGTATAGAATCTATTTTTCCAAATTTGGTTCATATTAGTGGAAAATTTTAATTTAAAATTAAACTCGTAGATACGATGATAAAATGGGTTTCATATAGAAAATTTTCATTTATAGAGAATGTTTTAATATAAAAAAGAAAATTAATTTGATTCAAATTTCCTAAATTAGTTTAATAATAACTTAATTGATCAAATTTTAATTTAAAAAAATTATAAAAAATATAAATCTATGTAAAATATTTTAATGAAAAGCTTGTTTTTGTAAAAAACAATATTTTTTAATATTAACTAAAAATTTAATAATTTATAAAAATTATCATAAATTAATATTAAGAAATTTTTGAAATTTTGATTAAAAAATGATGTTAATTTATTAAAATATATTTTATAAAACAGTAAATAATATTTTTTATAAGTTTCAAAAAAGTAATTCAAACTATTTTTTTAGAAAAACGTATTTTCAAAGAATATACAGATATTACAAAAAATTATGTACTAATTTAGAAATAAAATTTATATATTAAAAAAATCATAAATTATCAAAAAATAATCATATTCGTACTAAATAATTTAATATTTAGGTTATAATATTCATCTTTAAATAATAATATTAATTGCAAATCATGGTTTGTTAAAACTCAATGTTATGTGTAACAAAAGGTATCAAATAAATTAAATTATTCTAAAAATATTTTAGTGTTAAATTATACCCCTAATAAAATTAATTTTATATGAAAAAGTTTCCAATTTTACAAAAAACAACTAATGGTACTTCCACTTCATTTCATTGTTAGGTTTTTATGTAGCTTCCTCAAGGTGGTTGTTTTATCCCAAAACATTAAGCGAATGAGTGTTCTATTTTTAGAACATTACCTATATGATATAGAATCTCCAATGGATATTACTAATAATAAATATCATTCTATAGTGGTAAGAATAAATAGTTTAATAAATACAATGGTTCAGTTATATACTTCCTCAAGATAGTTATGCGGAACACATTTGTGAACATTATAGTGGATTTTACGAAGTGCCAAGAAATATGCTATGATCCCTATATGATAACGAATTTTAGAGAGAAAAATATACATAATTCCAAGTTTTCCATTCATTCCAAACATCACAACCTACTACCATGGAGTTATTCTTTGATACACATTGTAAAAAAATTCAAATTCCAAATCATGTCAATGATGGTCTGTATAACGTTTCTACCAATTTTTTGTTTCCCTTATGTTTTGGTAAGTGGTATAACCTTTTCTATATATTTTTCATATAGATTAGGTCCCAATAACATTAATTCTGATAATTAATTCTAGTACATTAGAGTTTTACACTTATTTACATAGAGATCTACTTATGGAGATATTTTGAATGCTCGAGTGAAATATTTTAATGTCTGAAAATTCAACTAAGGGAAGGGGTTGATCCCAACACCCATTAAAATCCATAAAACATGGTCTTATCATATCCTATAGGGTGTGAAATGTTATCTCAGATACCAATTTTGTTTTAAGATGATAATTTATAATAAAACATAACTCTTTTCCAAAATTTGGTCGACCAATTTTCTAGAACATCAACTAAAACTTTATATGAGTAATGTTTGTATAGTCCCCATATAGCATTATAACCATTTGATGTTTTTGGGATTCCAATGAAAAACATTAGTAGTGATGTTTTCCCCTTACCATTATAGTATGATTAATGTTTGTATCATCCCCATATTCTATTTTATCACATCCATGACAATTTAGAAAACCAAGAACCATGATACAAACTCTAATATATATTATTTTATTTCATACCACTATAAATATTATTTTAGATATCCATAAATCATTGAATGTTCATGATTAATAGAGAATGAAGAACTATGGTCTTCATTTAATAGACCTTTCTTCAAATCAGGTATGGATGTAACACATACATAGATCCAAAAACATTTAATTCCATAATGATTGGGGTTAAACATAAGAAAATTTCTCACATTATTCAGCATCTATCATAATTATGTGCCTAGTTTATCCTGACATAGATTGACGGTTGAACAATTATTTGAGGAAGATATATATTCTCACCTTATATCATAATTTTAAGATCCATATATCTAAAGTCAATAAATATTTTAATTTTTTTGATCTATATAATAGATTAGATAGTATGGTCCTTTTGAATCAATATAGTAGCCACCTTGTTTTTTTCCCAGGATGTTAATGTATTGAGAAGTTTTATCCTTTAATCATCTCTAAATATCTTCTCTTATGCATATTAAACTCCTTATATGTGAATATAAACATTAAACTTCTATGATCAATACCTAAGTAACTCATTAAAAATTATAAAAGAATAAAATTTTATAATATAACTTAAGTTACATGCAATATATAGGTATCTTTAATTACATGCAATAACGAATTTCATTGACAACATTCAGTACACCCAAGATCGAATTTTACCAAACCAAAATATTTTATTATTATTATTATTTAAAATAATAATTATCACATAGCCATTATAATATATGGAATGAATAATATTAAATAACACAAGAAAATATATAGATTACACATGCTTTTTAATTATCTACTAATTACTAAAAAAATATGTATCATTTAAAATAAAAAATAATTTTTTTCTGAAAAACTATATCTTTCTAAAACATGCTATAATAGTTCATATAGAAAATAATTTAAAATTAATTTTTTACTTCATTATTAAAATTTATATAAAAAATAATAATATTTTTTTAATTCAGGATACGAAAACTTTCTTAGGGTGATTTTTTTTAATTTTACTGAGAAGTTTTATTTTTTAATTAATAATGAAAAATATTGGATTTTATTTTAGATTTTATGTTTTTCAGAATAATTTATAATTTTCAATTATATTTAAATTTTTTTAAAATTAAAAATACATATAATTTAAATATATAAATCAAATTTAGTTTATTTTAATCATTTTAATGTTTAATATTTTATAAAAACATTGTAAAATTTTGAAAATTTTCATTTTAAAAACCTTCTTTCTGATATTGTCCAGGGGATTAATTTTGAAATAAAATCTACCACTTCTGTACGATTGATTTCCCTAAATTTAATCCACAATTTGAATCATAATAATATTTATTACCTAATATGTTCAACTAAATTTCTTACTATAACGATTAGAGAAAATAGTTAAAATTTATTACAGTGATTATGGGAAAATCAATTTTACTTAGTTGTTAAACAGGGAATATAAGGTGTAAGTTACCTATTAAATTTTCCATCACAAATTGGATGGAAATATTTTGGACCTTACCTCTATATGCTCTATTTTAATGAGTTATTGGGATGTTATTCACGTAAATTGAACAAATACAATATGTTACATAAGGAAAAAAAAGAAACCTTTATTACCATTAATATTTATAAAGTTTTTAGAATGGTTAAAACATCATAATTTCCATTATAAATATTACTCTAAAGGGTAAATGTGTTTTTTTAAAATGATAATTTATATTAATTTTTGAGTGATTAAATAATTATTTTAAATGTTTATGAAACACCGACGTAAGAATTATTTAGTCTATAATTACCTAAATTAAATTATACTAAAAATTTGAAAAGTGAAGTAAATTGAATGAATTATTGTATTCAATTAATTTTTTGGATGAATATATAATTATACATACGTGTGGACATAATAGATTTAAATTACATATATTTCTTGATATTTTCAAATTCAAATTAAAAAATAATGTCAAAATTAAAATTAATGTTATTTTATAAAAGATAAATTTTTATTAAATGATTTAAAATGATTAAATATCATATATTCTTCCAATTGATTTTTATATATTAATAAAAATAATTTATGGCCCATTCATAGACCAATTGATCTTTTATAATGAACATATTGACCAATTAATAGTAAAAACATTGTTAGCACGACCAGAGTTAATGTCGTGTCTTTGTGCATTACATGCACTTCTATAAAAATAAATTTCACAAAAAATAGAATTTTTTTAATAAATTATATTTAATATATAGAATAATTGGGTCTATATTTTATAATACATATGAATTTAATTTAGTTTTAATGGGTAAATTACAATGTTTAGAAAATTAGTAACCGTAGTAAAATCCCAAAATTTTAAAAATAGGGAAACATAGAAGTTAAAGAAGAATGTTACAAAAATGCTTTAATTTTTTTTTGATGTTTGTATCTACCAAATAAAACCTAAAATTAATTTTCATTCAGTTTTTAGGAAACTTATGGAATTGGATACCTCTCAATAGATAATACTTTTGAGGATTTACCAGAATTCCCCTCCTCAACAATAAAAGGGTACTCACACTCCCTCATTCTTCACACTCTCAATCCACATTGGCTCTACCCAGACCATCTCAATGAATTTAAAACAATACCTACCATAATATTAATAGCCTTATGTTTTTTTCTCAAATTCAACTTAGTAGGGGTTTAGTTCAATAAAAAAAGATACCCGAAGAAGAGATAATGTTCTTCACCAAACAAATTCATTTTTTTTCTTCTACACCTCTTTATATTTATATTTTACCATGATTATAAAATAACCTCATTATATTAAATATAATAAGATGTTGTTTTTGTAAGTTTACTACCTAAAATCACTCACATTTCAATCAAATTGGTTAGGAAATATTCATTTTTGTGTACAATCGACTACAATTTCTTGAACCAATGTCCTTCCTTTTTTCCATTACCACCTGTCATGGTTGGGTATAATGATGGAAATAATTTATATAAATAATATTTATAACATATTACTACCTTTATATTTTTTATATCATATATATCTTGTTACTTTCCCTTCCATATGATATCTTAAAATATTGTTCGTGTGTACAGTAGAATACCGCCTTGTGCAGTGATGTGATTCATTTTACACTAACACTTCACATGGAATTTGATAAATATAATTTTTATGATTATATGTGATATAATTGAAATATTTATAATATTAATGTTATATTTATGATTCTAAAAATATAATATATATATTTAATTTTATTCATTCCATTTCACTCACTTAAACGTGAAAACATGATTGGTGTTCATGTGGACTGCCACCTTCAAGAAACGATGTGACTCTCTTTTCATCACCACACAAAGTGGAAATATATAAGAATAACAAAAAAATTAATATGGTGATTATTTCATTATAATTATTATGGATGTTATATAACTATATAATATAATAAAAACCAAATAATTCTGGATGATACATGCATGACAAAATAAGGTAATTAACTGACGAAGAAAATTAAATAATCATAGATTATCAGTGGCTGGGAGATAAGATGTTATAATAGGTTCATACACGATATTTTAAAAAATTAATATGGTTATTTAGAAAGTTAATAACATTCATAAAAAAATTATATGAGGCTAAATCATGTTCAACTAATGAAATTCATGCTGTAATAGATTTCATCTCAATTTCATTTAATTATAGAATATTGTAATTTTATGTAAATATTTTCTATTATATGGTGTATATACATCCCCTTTTACATGTAATATCATGAAAAAATAAATATTCATGGTATTTTACATTTAAATTAGAATTATTTTATTTAAAGAACTGTGAATTAAATACTACCAATTTTTATGGGATTTTTAACACATTTTTGCACTCATTGGGTTGAACTACTACTTAATAGATTATGTCATGATAAAATTATGAATTTAATTAATTTATTATCTTATATTTTATTTAAAAAAAATTAGGTTTAATTAAATTTTATACGCATAATAAATTTATCTATTAACTCTCACTTCAATGTAGTGATCATTTTTAGAGTTTATTTCCGAATCTCATTCTAATCAAGATTATATATTCTTATATATAAATTGAATGAAATTGCATGAAAATTTCTTAATAAACACATTTAATTTTATTATCTTATGAATATTTATGACATTTTCATTTTATAGTAACTTTTTTACACTTATTGGAACATAATATGTTTTTGAAAATGTTTTTATGAAAATCCAACTTCATTTGCCTCTTTGGTCAGAAATAAGTTTTCTTCCAAAAAACATGTTTTATAAAAAAAATATAAAAATGTTTATAAAATTTTAAAAATTATTTACTAATGTTTTATCACAATTTTTTTAATGTTTTTTCAAATGAATCTTTATGACATGTTTGGAACAATGACCGTTTCAGTTTTAACAAAAAAAGTGAAAGGAAAACTATTTTTTAACGTATATGAAATGATCATAATTTCCATCCATCACGACCACTCAAGTGGTTTTGATATTATTTTATAATTTTGAAATATTAAATTCTTTATATAACAATTTCAATTTTTTTCAAAAAATATAGTTTTTAAAAGTTATTTTTAAATAAAAGAATTTTCAAAATGTTTTTCCAAATGAAAATTATTTTTTTCTTAAGAATATATAATGTTATTTTTATGGTATTTATAGAAAACAATGAAAAAACAATATTCTTACTCCAATGGGTATATATATTATTTATTCCACCCTTAATCTTCTTTTATATAGTTTATTATCACATTGACTGAGTAAAGTATTGACAGTCACCTCCTTTATTTTTTTTGTGTTTTTATTAAAATTATATTCAATTATACAAATTCATGTGGAAATTAAATTTACCATTAATGTATATATAATTTATCATGGATATGATTATTTCTCAAACCATATAACGTTTTGAGATATGATTCTTACTTGGATGTTATTTGATTATATGGGGAAATATTGATAAATATGTATCCATTACATAATATAGACACTTGTTGATAAGAAACACTATCTATGAATTAAATTGATTGATCGATATATGAGGAATGATTTGGATAGGTATGATAAAGGCTAGGGAATATTTATAAAATAACCTTGATGTATCAGTAGTCTTATAGGATGAAATCAGTAGGCCAAAAACCCTTAAAATTTGTGACAAACTAGTATAAAATATCTTATGAAATAACTTGATAGTAGTATGATGCAAAAGTTTTTTGAATGCTCAAGATGGTAATGGTTTCATGTTACTTTGATATATGGCCTCAAATAAATAATCATTTTCTTCATTAATTATTTAGTTATTATTTATCAATGAAATTTTCACAATGACACTATCTCTGTATGAATTTCAACATCAGTTCTTGATAAAATACCATGTGTTTTCAGTTATTTACCATTCTATATTGATTATAACTTATCAATTCATGAAGTCAAGTTATTTAAATGGAACATGTGTTTAGTTTCTTACCATTCAATATTTATTATTCTTATTAATTCATTATATTTTCAGATGTCTTTGACCCTTATTTGGAATTTGAGCTCTCCCTAATTAAATAATTTCCCTGGGATTCCATGAAGTTTATTATGACTGATTTGAATGGATATTCTTGATGGAATAAAGTGATTATAGAAATAAAACTATATATGTTGTAATTTTTTTATTTAAAATATAATGTATGACTCATGTATGTATTTAGTTTACCCAGACTACTAAACTGTTTGGTCCCTTTAAATGTGATTTATTGTGTTTTATGCTAATGTAATTATATCAGGCAATAACTCTAAGATTCCATTTTCTAGGTTTCTATAGTTGGTATTTTATAAAGTTTAGTAGAAACCATGGGAATAAGATTTATGAAAACATATATTCTGGAACATAACGCTATTATTATAATAAGTATAAAAGATCATCATAATGTTTGGGTAAGATATAGACTATATGGGTTTCCTATAAATATATCCTTATATTGATACTACATGTGGATGTGGTTTTTGGAATTTATGATTGCTGTGGATATAAAATTTAAAAGGGTTCCACTGGATTTAATCAAGTGTGAACTAGTACAAAACAATAGACCTTACATCTCACCTGTTTTGACACTCCTAGGGGGTATTTTTAGGATGGTTCATATTTTCTATATAAACCATTATAAAGAATTTTAGTAGATAATTATGATGAATTAACTAGGTTAAACCCTAGACCATGGAAGGAACTTTGTGGAAATAAAATAGTTGAATTATTTTTGTATTGGTATTTAATAATAAAACTAGAGAAGTTTATTTATCAATGGTTTTTTAGTTATTTGAATATTGGAACATCTCAAGATATTTTAATATTTTAGAAACATATATGTCTATATTTACTTAAGGGTCCTGGATTCCCTCATGGATTAATTAGTTTAAGATTGATCATAATTTTAATGTATTAAACACCTCTTTTTAGTGTTTATGTAATGGGAGTCTACCAAAATTAAGGACAATTTGAAGGAATGTATGAAATGTAGATGTTTTAGTGTAAAATTATTTTAGGAATTATTCCTTTGAATCTTATAATCATATGTTTAAATTTATTAATATCCTATAGTTAATATTCTAATGTTTTTAGTTAATTTTTAAAAAAAACATAAAATATAATGATGAACCAATGGTGTTGCATTTGAGGTCTATAGATTAATTTTTTATATTTGATAACCTATGCTATCCAAATTGAGTTTTTAAAATAATTAAAGATAGATGTAAAGAAATTTCACTCTATTATGGATCTTATAATCTATTAAAGATGAATTTTAGTTCTTCATGTAAAAAAATCATTTTTAGATAATCATTTCATAGAGTAAGGAATTAACCTGAAATTGATTAAAGCAAAACCAGAGAATGAAATTTTTCTTATGAATTAGAAACTTTTCAAGTAAGTATATTTACTTATATTAATATATGGTAAAATAATTCCTCAACATTAAGAAAATTATTTTTGAAGAAAAATTATATATTAATACATTTAGTGATAATTTTGGAAGGTGTTAACAACTATGATTCATTGATAAATAATGTATAAACAATTTATAATCCTACAAATAGGTAATTTTTAATACTAAAATGACTTTTAAAAAAGGTAAAATGAATTTAGTGATATTTGATTGTTGAATTTTCACACAAGTTTTCATAAGAAATAAATACCTATATTTTACATTATGGATATTTAAATCACATGAAAGGTTATTGGAATGACAAATACAAAATTAAAATATGATGGTAACCATTGATTAATTTTAATATTATTTGTTTGAAAATAAATTTTATAAATTTTTTCTACATTCATTGTAGAATATATTATTGAATTGAAGAAGAGGATATTTTTTAGGGGTTGTAGGAAATATTAATAAGTTCATTTATATATTTTCATAAAGACAATGATATGGTATTTTTTAACAATTAATGTTTTATAATGAATTTTAATGAGGGATGTGTGGTAATGAGACGATATAAAACACATGAAATCAAATATTAGGCTTCTTATATAGGAAATAAAATGATAATGATTTACAAAAATAAAAAATATATTTAGAAGATATTAGATATTTTTGAATATAAGAAGAGTGGAAAAAAAATTATTTGTAATTAGTTTAAGGATATTTATGTTCCTCAGTTGAAAAATAAATCCATATAGATTTATTGTCGAGATTCTTAGTGGTTTGAGGATATTTTGTAACCAATATAGAATAAGCTAATAGTGGGGGTTATTTTTGAGAGATAAGAACAATTTTTCATGATTCGGTTATAAAAATTAAGTTGATATGATTAATGTGTTAGAATAATATTCTTATAAAAAATAAAATTCAAAATTATATAAAATAGGTTTTATTATATTAAGTTAATTCAATATGAATGATCTATAGTGTTTGATGAAATTTATAAATATCTTGGGTAGGATTTGATGCATTATTAAGTATTTAAGAGTTGACATGAAATGAATCTAAAGAATTAACTATCTTTGATTCATACATATAATGTATACCAATATATATAATATATTCATTTATAGTACAAAAATGATTAAAATATGGAAAAATTCATGTGATACTATGATTTATTTAATTGATAAGTAAAAAATTATTTTAGTGAATCACTAGAAAAATTGATTTTTTAGAATTCATATAAATATGTGTAACGTATTCTACTAAAAAAACACATGTAAGGATACAAAATATATTAATCTAAAAATTAATCATATGATAATAATTAATATATTATCTATAATTCATAAATGATATGGAAAAAATATTATCTTACACAATAACCATGGTATATATATTTCATCTATGCGATTTTAAAGATATATCATACCTTAAATATTTATTTATTATTAGTAAAATATGAGAATCATGTGGTTTTTTTCCAATGTTAAAAGGGGCCATAAAAAGATGGTCATAGTAAAAGGGAATTCATATGATGATTAAACCAGATGATGATTATGAAAATTCATCATAGTAAAATTTTAAAAATTATTTATTTTGATTCTATCTACTAGAAAAATAGGTTCTCAACAAGTAAATATCGTTGAATTGTGATTATCTAGTTGAGTCGAAAAGAAGAAACAATTTGTTCCATGAAGACCATTCAGGAGATTTATTTTTATTATTATTTAAGTAAGAAAAAAAAATCATGATTTAATACTGTGTGGATCACCTTAAAAGGTATTATCAATTAAGGATAACTAATCTTATAGTACACATTGCATAAAACATTACCTCAACATATTCTAGAGTAAAACTATATTCCTCTATTAACTAAAGAATATGTAGAAAGAAGACAAAATTTATAATAATATATTAAATAGATATTATTTGTTTGAATTTAATTATGAAATTTAAATTTTAAAATGACTTTACTGATGTGTGGAATATATTTGATTAAGTAATTTTAGAAATTAAGGTGTTTAACATGATTCAGACTAAATAGACAAAATTATCATGACATGAAATGAGTTAGATAAATATAAAATTGAAAAATATATTTTATATTGTGCATTTAAGAGTTAATAATTAGATAATATTATTCATGAGATATATATATATATATAATACCATTGTTTTCTTAATTAATGAAATAATTGTGTAACATGATATGAGATGAAAAATTTTGGATATAATTTTAAGGGAAGAAGAAATTAGAAGATTAATCTGGTTTTCAATAAGAAAGATATATGAGGAAGATATGTCAAGGTGGTAAAAGCTTAATATGACCAAGATGAGAAATTGTTCACATAATTGTTTTGTGTTTGATCATTATAATTGTAAAATGTTATGATGAAGGAGAAACTAATTGCTGTTCTTAAATAGTAAATATGTTCAGAATAGTAGTAATAGTTGGAACTTTCACTTTCATTTTGTGTTTATAATTTTTTCCCATTTTATATTTTCATATTGTATTCACATAAACCATAGATCCTCTCATAATATTAGAAATTAAAATTTTAAAACTAAACATTTATATTTTTTCCATACACTCGATAGAACAACACCTTACTTCCAATATAAATCTAGTCATATGATGGGTTTTTTATTTTTTCAAAATTTCCTTTTGAATTTTCACTGGTTCTGTAAATTATAGATTTTATTAAATGTTAAAATTTATTATGAAGTCATTATCACTTTCCAATATATTGAGCCTTAATATAATTTTTAATACACATTAAATTTAAAAAACAATATTAACTATTTCATATATCAATGGGTGTATAACATTTTAAATTTGAATTTACAATACTCATTCCCTTATTTTGATCGATTTATTTAATTTCTATTTATAAATTGAGTTACAAATTTCTTATTCCCATAATTTCAGAAATAAACAATGACATTTCATAATATGATTGATAATATCTTCAAATTATTTTGATTATTTTGTTTACTTTTATAAAAAATGTTGAGTTTAAAAAGAATAATTCAAAATGAGTTCTCCTCCAGAAACAATTTTGATTCATGTGTATTGGAATATTCGTGGATTATGATCAAATTAATTTTTCTAATGGATGAAAACAATCATTTTTTTAAATATTGAATTTAGATGAACAACCATAATAACATCATGTTACCCCTTTTAAAAAAATCCATTCTCTTTACTAGTTTTCCTCTGAATTAAGTTCGTTGTTAGGTTCATGAGGATGGAGAAAATTTTCTACGAAAAATGGATAAATTTTCATGGATGTTTGTTTGATTGAATTAATGGAATCTAGGTGTAAATGTGTCAATGTATTTGAATAGTTATACCAGAGTTTGGAGAACTCCTGAGATGGTCTCTGGTTTTTTAAAGAATATATAGTTTATTTCATTATGAAGGAGAAATACATGTGGTGTAATGGGATTGCATGATTTTAAAAACATGGAGGGATGATTTTTTAAACATGGAACATAGTCTAAATGAAGTATACATCGTGTCAATTTCAAACATCATGTAATGATGCAAGATCCTAATTTAATTAGACAATTATAGGTTTTTCACCATATGTGATCCACATGGATTCCATAACATGTTAATAGATTAAAATACATTTAAATGTCTTAAACATGGATTATAGGGTTCTTCTTGGAAGATTTTGTGATTCATTATTCTGATGCTCTCTCCCCTCTTTCCATATGGATCTTCTCCAGTGATTTTGAATGCCTCTTTTTTATTTTCATTAATTGGTTTAGAGATTAACCACCTTTGTAAGATAGTTGTATATCAATGGGTGAGTGGTCTTTTATTCTTCTTCATTGAATTTGATCATGGTGATTTCATCTCATAGTGTTATCAGATCCATTGGCTCATGGTTATGATTCTTTTTGTTTCTCTTCACAATCTGGTTTATGGTTATTTTTGTGGTGTTTTTTCCATCATTGGTTGTGGTGCAGAGATTGTGCCTTATTGAATAATTTTTTTTGTTTCCTCTTCTCCTCTAACCCATCAATTTAATTGAATAAAATTTTCAATGTATATGTTGATTCCAGGTCCTCCGTTTTCATTATTCGTTTCCTTAATGTGGTGGATTCCTTTGTGGGTGGGTGAGACCCGAGTTTTGAGTTTGGTGGTTCCATGTATAGCCTGTTTTTGTTCAACGAATTGCACATATATATGGATAAATTATATTATTAAATAAAATTGAATTATATTAATTATATTTGTGTGTGTGTGAAAATGGGTTTTAATAAAAAGATGTTTTTTCCATGGTCTTGATAAATGGAAAGGGTTTCTATTTGCAATGTCAAAAGGTTTATGAAATGGTTTTTGAATAATTAAATGTAAAAATGGTTTAATGAAATGTTTTTAAAAAATAGGGAACATATGAATCCATTGGTACTTAGGTAAAATATATATTAACAGGTCTTTTCCACTATTGAGGGATTTCACTTTGTTATTTCATATTCTCCATAGGCCTTTTGTTCTTGGGAATTTTTAGAAATGATGTGAGGATATCATTAAGTGGTATTCCTATTATATCTATAATCGATGCATATTTATAAATGCATGACATGTGTTTGATTTTTTATGTTTAGTTACAAATTTCTTAAATATCCTAACCTTTTGAGATACATGGTTTTATGTTACATGTGAGGCTTCATGTCCTCTTTGGACTACTTTTGGTTTGTACTATTTGGATTATAGTTCCATAGATTTGATTTGAGATAAAATGATTTATTTATTTTGAAATCATATATATCTTTTGATATACGTATATGAAATTATTTAAAATCTATTTATCTTATTTATTTAGATATGTGTAAAATGGGGAAAATAATTTTTCTTAGGAATTTTATATAAAAATTGTTAAACCATATCATTCCATTTTTTCTTTAAAATTCATCATTCTTGAATTATTGTTAAAAATATTTTATATGGAACACCTAGGTGAGGCTCCAGTGAGACTATTATCTGACACCTGGCATACCCCATTGGTAGTGTGTAGTCCTGATTATGTCATTCGATGTATGGAATGGTAAGGAGCAATAGTAACACATTGAGGTTTTCTATCAGCAGGGTTTTGGGTAGGTAGATGGTGATATGGTTTGGTATTTCCCATGATATTACATAAGGACTATTAGAGTAGTTATTTTAGTTTTTTCGACCATTTCTTTTAGACATGTCTCTTGGAGAAAGTTTTTCATCATTTTAAATGTATCATTTTATCATTAACTTTTTGTTATGAGTTATATATAATCATTTTTTATACATATATTTATTTATATAAATGTTTATATTTCAATTTGTCTGCTTTAATTTGGGATAAAATATTCCATATTTTTTCTATCCTGGGATCTATATTCCATCCCATAGGGATTAAGAATACCATTCAAGTATTTTATGGTTTGGGCTGACTTTTTGTTTGACATGGTATTCGTGTTGGGTTCATCACTTATTAATATCATATGTATTATGTCATTAAAAGGACATGTCTTGGGAAGTTTGGTAGACTGAAGATTGTAATTTCAAATAATTAGAGTTAGGTTGTATTTAGTTCTAATCCTCTATTGTTAGGAAGAGACTTATTTTACCATGGTATTTTTGGATGTTTCTATCATATCTTATGTTATTTAAATCAATATCAATTTTTCCTTGTTTATTTTCTAGTTATAATCAAGATTATTCTATTCTCTGATCATTTATTCTCATTTAGTTTATATTATTATTCTTCTAATACTTGTTCTTCCAATTCCTCAAGAGGGATAAGATGATGTTCCTCAAGGAAATTATACAATAGATAATAATTTTATCGAGGAAATAATGAGGGAATGTTTTTTGTTGACTAAAATGTATTGCATGTCCACAATAATGTTATTGAGGTACATAAAAGAGTGGTAGGAGAAACAGATCTATCACATAATTCCTTGAATTAAAATACACCAACCATTAAAGGTAAAAATGAACATCAAGAGGGAGATGATTGGTTTGAAAATAATGATATCATCTCTGACATCTAGGATGTTCATAATATTATCAATGTGAAGTGGATAGTAATCAGACTTGAGGGTCCTAGAAAGCGTTGGTGAGATTCTATTGTACAACGGGATGGGATTATGGGATTATATTTTAACATATTTTAGACTCTATTCTTCAAGTAGTTTCATCATTAGTTTATGATGACAGAGAAGTAATTAGAGTTCACATATTGGTAATAGGGAGAGAGTTCGGTGTTAGCGTACACTAATTAGCTTTTGAAGCTATTTCATTTTTCATGACAGGGTATAAATATTGAATAATTGAAATCTCATAAGTTCCAGTAGGGTTTGTGATCAGATATTTCATAATAGGTATTTATACGAAATTATTCAAACTATTAAGAGAAATTGGATAAGGTTATGATGAAATAAATGAATATGTAAGGAAAGGTTGGATATTATGCACCTTATCTTCCACATATTAGAAGCCTTAGTGGAATTTCAGGGAAAAATAGGTAGTGGAAGGATCATCGTAGGAGTGCTTTAGGTAGTTATAAGAAGACGACACCTTCAGAACCACCAATTTTAGCTAGTGGTCTACATTTGACATGATATCAATGTGGAATGGTTGGAAACATGAAATTTTTTCCTTAACCTCCAAAAATATGCAGATTTTTTAGAAATTATGGGAATCTATAAAATTTATGGCAGGCTATGTCTACAGATCAATATAGTCAAGTATTGTCGATTACAAATGTTACTATTGTGCATTCAAATTCTTATAAGACTATAGAATTCTATCCATAGGACTAGGAAGTGAATAACCTTCACATAGTAAATGAGTTTCAGTAGTGGTTGATTATATTTCATAAATAGTGAGAGATATAATATTTATTTCATATTCATTAATGATTTAATTTTATGATACGAGTTTTTCCCACTTGTTTAAATCTAGATATTTTATTGATATTCTTAGACTTCTAAAATAGCTCATTTCATTTCTAAATGTAGTACCTTCCCACCTATACATCAGGTGTTTACTATCTATTATTTCAGTTGGTCCCGGTGAAGTAACTTCTATTTTTTTTATCTCCACACTATTTTAGGGGATATTCTTGTTGTTTTACAAATATATTTTTCAAGGATTACTGAAGAATGTGGGGTGCAGTTCATGATTGAACTGCTTCTATGTGAAAATCCAATTTCAACAAATTCTTACTGTATAACACTGACAAAGATTAAAGAGAACAAGATTCGTTTTGATGACCTGATATAATAGAGTTTTGTTCACCATAATGTTTCTCCATGGCAATCCCTAGTGCTCATTTCCAAGAAGGAAGATGGTGAAATCTGATTGTGTGTGGACTAATTGAAATTAAATCAGTTAACAGTAAGGAACAAGTATCACTTTCCTCATGTGTATAAATTTTTTGATCAGTTAAATGAGGAAATGTGGTTTTCAAAACATATATTCGGTTGGTTTATCATAATATTAGACATTAGGAGTCTTCTGTAATGAAAATGGTTATCAAGAGAGGGTATGTAAATATAAAATATCTTGTGACATTAATTTTTAAGGGTTCGATGACTCAGAAATTCCATTAGTATCTGAAACATTTCTATTAGTGTTCATAGATGATATTTTAGTTAATTCAATATCCATGTGTGAGCATGAGAACCATTTTAGTTTGGTTCTGGATATCCGGAGGAGTAATAGTCATTCTATTATTAATTCAAAATAAAATTTATACATTCAAAAATCATGTTCATAGGACATGTGATTTCTGAGCATGGAATAATAGTTAATCCTAAAAAGTGAATTTCTTTACTGTCATAGTAAGAGCCACAAATTTTCATTGAGATTCATAGATTCCTTATTCTTGTTGGATACTATTGATGGTTTGTTATGTATTTCTCAATATTGGCATCACCTATTACATTTGTTAATAATAAATATGTGGAATTAGTATGGGATTAAATATTTATGTATTATTACAAATATTTGAAACAACATCTTACTAAAAATATTATTTTTATCTTAATTGATCCCAGTAAGGGGTATGTGGTTTTCTGTGATGCTTCTGGCATTATCTTGGGTTGTGTGATTATGAAGGATTATCATGTGGTTTCTTACATCTCTCTTCACTTTTGACCACTTGAGAGGAATTATATCACTCATGATTTAGTTCTTTCTGTATTTATACGTGTCTGTAAGTGTTGGTGGAACACTCTTTTTGAGTAGTGGTTCATTTTATTTTCTCAAAATAAGAGCATGATGTGTATTCTCTCTTAGAAATACTATAATATTAGACAATGTCGACTGCTGGAATACCATTACATATTTTACCTAGATATCTTCTACACCTCGGGGAAGGGGAATGTCATTACAGATTCTCTTAGATGGAAAATACAATCACAAACTTTGATGGAATCAAAGGAATAGCATAACCTTAGGGAAATTTCTTCTTAGTGGAATCTAGATACTTAATAGGATGATTCAGATATGATTTTTACTAGTTTTTAGTCATCATCATACCCCCTTTATTCTATTCTATAGGGTTATCTATAGGTTGATGAGTTCATAGGACTTTAAGAAATCATACATGATGGGGAGACTGTTTTGGTATGGTCTCTCTCTTCAGATGGAATTAAATTTTTTGCAATTATCTTTTCATACAAATATTCTTGTGCTGTTCATTTTTGGTTTATTTTCAGGTTTCTTCATGGGTCATTTATTCGGTCACTATGAAGATATATTATGAAATATGATGGTGATTCTGGTTGTTTGGTATGAATGGTGACATTGAAAATTATGTGTGTTGTTGTTACAACTACTAATAGATAAAGGTGGAGAATTTTAAACCTTTTGGTTTTTTTTAGCTTCTTTTGGTGCTGATTTGGAAATGAGACAACGTACCTATGGACTTTTTAGATAGATTACAATGTACTACCTAAGGGAATAATTATATCTTTGTGGTGATTGATCGATTGAAAATATTGGATCATTTAATTATGATTAGGGAAACAGAAAAAGTTTATGATTTGGGTAAGATGGCTATAGAGGACATTGGGCGGATATATGGGATTCCATCATCTATTTTTTCATATAGGGATCCAAGGTTTAATTCCTAGTTATAGATGAGTCTATAGGAAACAATGGAAACATGGCCCAGTTTGAGAACAACTTATAATCTATAGGTATATGGTCATATAGAGCATGCTATTCAAATCATTGATGTGATCTTATGTGATTATGTCATGGATTTTGGTGGATATTCAAATAGACATTCGGGATTGGTTGAGTATTATTATAAAAAAATATTCATTCATTAATCAAAATGGATCCTTTTTAGGCTCTGTGTCTGGTTACAATGAAGATTTAAAAACATCTTATGTGGCTCAATGATATCATACATTGGAGTTTTCAATAGGTAAAAATGTTTTCTTGAAAGTCTATCATCAGTTGGATCACAATTGTCTTGAAAAATAGGTAAAGTTCTCTTTGATATATGTTGGACTATTTTAGGTCACTGTACGGCTTGGGAATGTTGCATATTAGTCGGATTTTCTAGTCCAGTTAATGTGCATTAATGATGTTTTCCGTGTATCACATCTCCGGAAATACCATCCTGATACGTCTCATTTTCTAAGATGTGAAGAGACTGAGTTGGATTCAAAATTTTTTATTTTTGAGTAGCCAGTAGACATCATTGACTCTCAAGTAAAAGTATTTCATGGGAAGTCAGTATCAATTTCCAAAGATTGATGGGGGAACAAATGAGATTCTAATGATACAAGGAAACATTAGTTGTTTATTAGGCAGCAATGGATTAACCTCTTTACTAGACATCATTATTATACATTACATCATAGGTACATAAAGTCTTATGGTGGGGAGTTTGTAACATCACATTACCCTATTTCAGGTAATTTCATTATCTTTACTTTTTCATCTTGAATTGGGTGCATCTTTAGACTGCCTAGAATATAGAAAGTTTTCATCGAAAACTAACATAATTTTTGGGGATGTAATTTTTTTAAAATTAATAAAAACTAGGTGTAAATGTGTAAATGGATTTTCTAGGATCTCTATGAGTTTAAAGAACGCTTGGGCTAGTTTGAGGTTTTTGGAAAGTATCTGTATTTTTTGAAGTCGTCATGAGAAAAACACACCATGTAATGGTAGTTCATGGAATGTAAATTCTACAAGGATGATTCCATGAACATGGTTCATAGAAAAATGGAGTAAACACTATGTAAATGTTACATTCCATGTGATAATAAAAGATAGGTTTTTAATTAAAAAGTGATAGTTTTGTTTAGGTTATCCCATTCAAATAAAAGATGTGTAAATAGATTACATTCCATTTCAATTTCAAAAACAAGGATTTCAGTGTGATTTTTGGGTGATATATTTATTCAATGTTGTTCAACTCTCTCCCCTATTGACACAAGCCTCTTCTATGAATATTTTTACTACCTCCATTCAATCCAAATAATTTTTTATTGATATTTAACTATTTCTATTGCCTTTTATCACACCAGGTGAGTGATCATTTATGTTTCTTATTTTCTTTTGATCATGGTGGTGTCATTATTTTTTATTATTTGATATATTGACCCATATTGGAGATTCATTTTTCTATTATAGATATGTTGAGTGATCTTGTTTGAGGGGATGCTTCCTTTGTTATATGTGGTATAGAGGGTGTGAATTCTTGAAGTATGTGTTTTTCCTCTTCTCCACCAACCCTTATGCTTAATTTAATCAATGAAGATATATATATTTTTATTCTATGGCCTCATTTTTTATTTATAGTTAATTTCATTTGGTGGAATCTATTGTGGTCATATGTGGCCGGAGTTTTAAGCTAGGTGGTTCCGTCTCTAGTCTATGTTGGTGAAATGCATTAATATTTATTTTTTTAAGTTTTTTCATTAAATGAAATGGAATTAAATGACTAATTTTATATTTGTGTGGAACTATGATGTTATAAAATAATATTTTCCATTGGTTTTGGTAAATAGATATGTTTTTTCAAAGAATTGTGAAAAGGTTTAGGAAATTCTTTTCAATACATTAAATGATCAAACGGTTTGTCGAAATGGTTTTAAAAAATATACCATAAGAGATTAATTGTGTACTAATGTTGATGGTATAATAATAGTTATCATTCACAGGTTGAGGGTTGCTCATGGGGCTCTGTTATACTCCATAGTCCGGCTGTTATGGGGACTTGTTAGAAGTATTGGGGGTTGACTCTTCGGGTTGTTCTTCTTCTCTCAAAACATGATGAATGTGTGTGGAGGAATTTTTGTAACACAATTGTATGCATTTAGATATGAGTGTCCCATCTATCATAACCTACTGTTATCCTTAGCCTGATGCTACCTATTTTGTTTCATGAATGTTTTGGAATGATTTTTGTTTGTAATATTTTGATTATACTACCATGGACTTGATAAGAGGTGTGATTCATTCATTTTTTTTCCATGATATATCAATTATTGTATATATATATATCTGTGTGTGTGTGTGTGTGAATTGATTTTAAATTTATTTACCAGATTTATTTGAAATGACGAAAAAAGGAAAAATAAAAATTTTCCACACACTTTATATAAAAAATATTAAACGATGTAATTCCCTGATTTATTTAAACTTGAGAATTCTTTTTTTTCAAGGACTTGATATTGAATATTATGGTGAGACCCAACTAAGAATATTATCCCACAAGCTATGTACCCCTTTAGTGGTGAGTAGACATGGTAATATCATTTGACCCTAACAAAGTTAAGGTGTCACAAAAGGTGGGGTGGTTTTTGATTAGCTAGTTTTTGGGTATTCAGATGGTGATATGGTGCATTTTCTCTTACACTATCATAGGGAGATTATTGGAGTAGTTGTTTTAGTTTTTTCTTCTTTTTCTATTGGACCTATCATTTTGAAATTATTCTGATACTATTTAGTTGTATCATTTTTATTGTTCTCTTTATATAATGATGCACACATACAAAAAGATATATATATATATATATATATATATTCATGTTTTATTATTCTATTTCTTTCTACACAAGTTTATATATGTTAATTTTTCTGCTTATGGTTGGGAGAAATTATTCCCTCTTTTTATTGTTGTTTTCTTAGGTACTAGACACCTGCCCATGGGGATCATGAATTCCCTTCAAGCATGTGATGGTTGATTCAGGTACTAGTTTAAAAGGGTATTCAGTTCAAGGTTTTCATAAACATTCCAAAATACTGACCTTATTTTTCATCATTAATCCTAATCATAGATTGGTAAGTGGATTTATATTATTATGATATCACCTTTCTAGGTTTCTTACTTAATTGAGGTAAACTATTAGAACTACTTAATATTGGAACATTTTTATGATATCCCCTTCTTCGTTATCAAATACACTAAAGTATCACTCATAATAGGAATCATTTTTATTATTTAATTATTCCATTAAATTATGTGCATATTCTCTCTAAGATATATTTTCTCTTATTTCACCTTTCTCATAATAATGTAAAATTTCATTACTTCCTAATAAATTACCTATATGAAATTTATTTGTTCCCATTTTCATTAGGGAACTTACATCCATTAATATTTTGGGATTATTTTTATCAACCTCAACAATTTCCTTATCCTTGGAACTCACTATAAAGTGACAAATATCACCATATTTCAACATTTTAAATAGGTGTTTTTTATTTCAGATATTACAAGAAAATTTTATAATTTTAGGGAAACTTTTAATAAAATCATATTAATTTACGTAGATAGCATTCAGTATTGTAACTAAATTCTGATACCTCTTGGATTCAATAATATTCAATCCATTAAAGGGTTTTAAGGTTTTACTTTTCTTCCTTCTCTATTTTTGGATCAATACAGTTAATATTACCATATAAAATCCAATCTTGTTATTTATTGACTATATAAATTAAAAAAATCCACGTCAAAATAAATATTTCCTCAAATTCCCTATCATGTTTCAGTCAAAATTTGATTCCCTATATATATAAATTATCCCAAAATAATTTAACCTATATAATGAATTTATAAACTGATTCCACTTTAGTAAATCAAATATCCCTAAATTGAAAATTAAAATTTTTAAATATTTAATCAATAATAATATCTTAAACATCATTAATATCATGAATATTTATTAATAAGAATGTTTCTAATTTTTAAACAATAATATTTTACAACATCCATCACAATAAATGCTTATAAAAACAAAATACGAGTTATCCCATCAGCTTCCATTTCTATTATATATTCTTGTGTTAGATATGTTAAACCATTATCTTAATTAAATTAATTTTCTATTATAAAATATGTATAATAATCCCCTCATTACAAGGACAAAATCAATTTTTTAGCGATTTGATCATACAAATTATTTATAGAATTCAGACTATTGAAAATATTATTCAAATTAAATACTTACTAAAAATATAATAATGGGTTGGCCTTTTTGTTTAATAATATAAGATCCTAAATGGTGGACCTATAACCTCCAGAAACATGTATCTTATTTTGTAGAGGAAACAAATTTATAGTCACTAACAATTAGAATTAATGTTGTAATGACTCAAACTTATTCTATATAAATATTACATCTTAATAATATATAATAACAATCCATGTAACAACTATGTAGGTGTAGTGAATTTGGGAACATAGATACATAAACTACTTGTTTATATTGAAATGATTCATATTAAAATAATTTACTCATAAATATAATCCTTCATATATATATCATAAAAATACTATTCTTCATAGCCTAGGGAGAGGAAACATAAGAATTGGTGGGTTCAGATTCTCAATAAGGTTAATCAATTGAGATATCAACATAAAATTATCATAAGGGTATACAAACAGGTGAATAAAATTTTAATTCCATACCTTTTATATCATTATTCAAAATCATAAGTCATGGAATAAATCATATCAGTTCAGAATACATGAACTATAATAGAATCATATAACATGAGTTGTGAGACCATAACGGTAGCATAAGACATATATTTTTCGTATACATAGAAGCATAAAAATGATTTCCTTAGTAATAAAGGATCATTTACAAAACAATCACAATGGAATGGGTTCACTCCCCATTCTATATCAATATTTAGAGTTCACTCCAATGATTATCATGGAAGAAATAGCCCCTTACTAAACAAGGTTTACTCCCCATTCCTGTCATCTTTATATCACGATATACCAATCTTTACCCAATGCATTGGAAGAAGATATATTTACCACCCATACACAATAATGATCATACATATGTGTTACAAAAGATAATAAAAAATTATAAATTTAATAACCTATACAATTTTAATGGGATTCATTAATATTTCATAATAACATAACTAATGGAAAAGAAATAGGTTCCATAAACATTTCATCACTTCATAAGGCATGGAAAAGAAACTAATTTCATAAACATTTAATCTTTTTATTATAGTAAAACCCTTGTAAATTGAATGGTTTCCTAAAAATTAGGTCATTCTAAACAAAAACCATGTAGAGAAATAATAAGGATTTTATTTATTAATCATATCACAAGTAAATATTATATAACATCAAACTATGTCATCATAGAATGAAAATTATTTTAAAATATCCCTTGGAACATTTCTTGAGGAAAATATCATTTTACCTTTCAAATAAAATCATTGAAATCTAAAAAAAATCTTAAATATTAAATAATATATTTCCTTTCAAAATAAACTAGCATAATTATAATGTAATCTATAAACCAGTGAGTGGTTATGAAGGTAATAATACATTTAATGACGTGCACATTAAAATGATGATTGGTTTAAATTTTTTTATAAATTCCAAAAGAGATTTATTAATAAAATGACAAAAATATTCCTTTTAATTATTTTTCAAAATTTTTAAACATGGGGAATAATTTCTTAAAAAACATTAGAATGAAATATTAACTTTCACTAAATTATTTTTAAAAACATGTTCATGGAAGAAAAAGGGTTTTCAACTAAAGAGAGAAGTAAATTTAGTTTTCCTTAAATATAATATTTCAGTTCATTGAGGGAATAAAGTAAGTCAAGATAAGAAAAAAACATTTATTTCATGAAATAAATACATGAGAATAAAATTCAGGATATAATTTAGATATATATGAAAATATTTTATCATTAGAAGCTTGATCATAAACAATCTCGATAGACAATTCATTATAACATAAAACCTCTACCACTTTGGTAATGATTAAATTCAAAGCCTCATTAAAGAAAAAAATATATAGATATTTAAATCCCCATAAATTTAATAAGAATCATTATTATATATATTAATGGAAAATATACACCACGCACAAAAAATAGGTGGTGTATATGATATTAGTCCCATATAAATAAAATTTAGATGAAAATCCACTTAACCTAAGTTTTAAATTCCATCATATACATTCAAGCCTCTCTTATAGTAAATATAGGTTTATTATACATATAATATAGAACCATAATCATATGATCCATACCATTTATCATTTTTCTATAATATTTTATTAACTTGTTGTTAATAATTTTATTTTAAAATCATGTTTCAGGTAATAACTATTTTTTTCTATTTATGTTTCGGTTTAGTAGTTTTTGTTATTTTAAATTGATCATGGTTATATAACCTCTATAATTTTATCCATGATATAATTATCATATATGTTCCTTATATATTTATTTATAGTAATACATAAATTTTGGAGATATATAATGAATTACACCACTCATGGTTACAATAGGATGTCCGTACACATGAAAATGGATTCAAATTTCTCAAAATATTGAATGAAACGAAGGGAAATATTTATCACCATTAAATAATTATTATGATATCATATATATCACATATATTCAATAAAATTACCCTTATTATGTTCCAGGAAAATATTACTTCAAATTGAATCACATCGCATCGTGTGGCAATAGTCTTCCATACAAATGAGTGATGTTATTGTATTCCCATAGAAAGGAAAGTAATAAGTTATATGAGATATTATAATACCAGATGAATAATTATGTCAAAAAATTTAAATATTTTAAAACCATAATTATAACCATATATAATAATTGGGGATGGGAAATGAATTTCGTTGGTTCACAAGGTGGTAGTCTTCCGTTCAAATGATCGACAATTTCATTTCCCACATCATTTATGGGGATATAGATGTATGTCATTAAATTATCCTAATAAAATTAATTTATATGGGAGAAAATTAATTTTTAATATCATAATGGTTTTATAAAATTTCAATGGAAGTGAGGAAGAATAAAAAATTAAATCGCACAGTTGAGGACTATTCCAATTCTTCACAGAACCCCTTTAGGTTTAAACCTAAAGACTTCACAAAATGATTTTCTAATAAAAATAAGGACACGATGATTTTTTAGGGAATTAATTATGAGATTAGGTTAGGTAATTAGATATCCAAATGGCTCAAGTAGCATTAATAATATAGGATTTATGGTTCCCTTTAATAAGATGGGGACTGGACACACTTGGAATTTTTGGAAAGGAAAAGGTTTAACCAATATATAAACATGAAAAAAGAATAAAATGGTTCATTATAGAACCTTATTTAACATAAGGTATAAATATGGACCTAAAATTGAATCTAGACAAGTTTTTATGTCATTTAACACTTATTTATTTAGTTTAAACTCTCAAAATAAACTTGTTTTAACCTTAAAATCGATAATAAAATTATATTATTTTTAAAATTAATTATGAAACATAAAAAAGCTGACTGTATTATATAATATTATTTAATATTATTTAAAATTTTTAATCCATTTTAAAAATTCTCTTCATAAAAACATTAAATTTAAAATTTAAATCATAGAAGCGATGAAAAAAGAGTTTTCCAAAGAGAGATTTTTCACATGTAAAATATGTTTTAATAAAAAAGCGTAGTATGAATTTGATTCTAATGAAGTAAATTGGTTTAATAATAATATAATTAAACTTAATGTACTTTTAAAAAAATTTCTAAACAACATGCAATTTTTAAATTCCTTAAATTAAAATGAAAATATTAATGTATTCAGTAATTTTCAATATTCACTAAAAAATTCATTCTTTTTAGAAAATTAAAAAAAATCACCAAAAACTTTTTTTTACAAGTTTATTCCAAAAATAATGTTAATTAATTTAATAAAATCTAAAACTTCCCTTAATTAATTGTTTTTCTCATTCATAAAAAATAAAAAAAATAGAGAAAATATAATTCCAAAGTACATACAAACTTCAGCAAAAAATGTATACTTAATTATAATAAAAATAATTATATGAATACTTTATATATAATTTTAAATATTTATTTTCCATAAAAATAATTACATAGTTAATCTATTGGTTATAAATTTCATTTTTAATTAATAATATCATGTTGAATACCATAGTTTGTTAAAACCCGTTGTTCCGTATAGCGAAAGCTATTCGAAAAATTAAATTATTAGAAACAAAATCATAAAATGAAATGGGGTTACATTATACCCCTCTTAAATTAAATTTATCCATAAAAATTATATCACATTCTATATAAATTTAAGTGTAATTATATCACATTACATCCTTAGGTTCCCTTATAACTTCCATAAGAAGGTTGTTTCACCACAAAACATTGATCAACTCAGATTTCATTTACCATATAAAATTACATATAGGATCCAGAATCTCCCCCAATTGTTCCTCATAAGTAATATCATACTCCAAGGTTATTAACTATGATTTTAGTACATATAATGAATTAGGTATGTACTTCCTCATGTGATATACATAGAACATATCATGAGCCAAAGAGAGTTTCGATGGATACACGAAGAATAATTATATGGCCCTACTACGATCAAGATTTTTAATGGAAAATATATACCTATGAATTATTTTCCCTTAAGAATATCATTTAATTATTACATTGAGAAATTATTATGAACACCTTTCACCCTAGTTAAATTCTATATCATTAAAATGATAGTTAGCATAACTTTTACGCTGACTTTTTGAATACATTATTTGTTCTTGAATAGATCTAACACTCTATAAAATTTCATTAGATATCACTTGTACTATTAGTAATATTTCTACAACTTCATTTTATTGGATTTGAGTTATAAACATCTCTCTATATATGGATACATAAGGATCCATCTAAATTCTCGAGTGAATGGTTCTGTTGTAAGAATTCACTCTAAGGGTATGGTGTTGATCCCAACCACCTTTCAAATGCATAAAACTTGATCATAGAATATAATTTATGATATTAATTTTTCTCTCAGGATAACCATGTTTTTCAGGATGATAAGATATGCAGAAACATAAATCCATATCCAAATCCATTTGAATACATCCTTGAAAATTGAGGTAAAAGTTGATTCTTGATCAAATACTATAGAATGTGGTACAATATGCGTCCTTCCCAATTACATTATTTATATTCTAAAAAGTTGATCAAGAGATAATTGTTTGATGGAATTGATTATGTGCACTGAATTTATATGTAAATTGACTAAAAATCAAAGAGAATTATTACATTTGGATGTTTTGGAAGGTCTAACCACAAAATCCATGGTAACTTTTTTCCTTTTTCATTCTAGTATAAGTAATGTTTGTAACATCACCTTACACTTTTCCCCTAATAATTGACATGATCACATCCCATGAACCCACATAAAAACTTTATAATATCTCTCTTCATACTATATAACCAGAAATACTCTTTCAGGTCTATAGGAAATTCTGGTACTTATAGGATATATATTGATTAATGAACTTTGATATTTGTCTAATAGCACTTTCCTCAAATATGGCATAGATTGAAAACATACATGGTCCCTCAAACAATTCTGTATATCATGGTCAAGCTTAATCATAGGAACATTTATCACATTTTCAACTCCATTTCATCTTTCTGTTCCTCTATTGTCCTCACATGGATAGATCATTGAACACTTATTTGAGAAAGACGTGTTTTCTCCCCTTCCTTATATATTTAACGATAAATAATTTTGAGATATAAAGATATTTGACCAGTTTTTATCGTCATTATTGATAATCTAGTATGATCATTTTCACTTAGAGTATAATCCACCTTCTTGGTTTTCACAGGGTTGTAATTTTTTGAGCAGTTATAATCTTTAATAAGCTCAAGTCATCTACTCGAGTGAATATTAAACTCTTTATAAGTAGTATATACTTTTAAATTTTTTTATCGACGTTAATATATATATATCACACTTTTATCCGTGAAGAAAATTCCTCCAAATCCACAATGAATAAATTATCACAACTCATTCCAAATAATGATTTGGATAATTTTACTTATAAACCTAATAATTTTCTTGAGAAATAAGCTATAAAAATGCTCTTATAAATGATAACACATTTTAATCCCTTTATGGATGAATCCCTATATATTAAAAACCATTCTCCGCTATGGGGTAATGGAATAACATGTTAACTAAATATCCTTCCCTTCAAATCCATGAAATTTCCATCAAATTAAACTGTCGAAAGTAACATGGATCCCTTTAGAGTTAACTTGGTGAATAAATTATATAATCAAGAGGAATTATCCATAATTCATCAATAATATCATGCTAACCCAGAAATAAATTAGATCTTAGTTATTTTTGTTGGTCTGGTCCAACGTTCAATAGCCTCCATATTTGATTAATAGACCAATATACCATCTCTTGAGATTATATAAACCAACATTTAATCCTTTTTAGAAAAAATTCACACTTTGAAATTTTTTTATATAGTTCCACCATATTTAGTGACTTCAGTACAATTCTCAAGTGATATTATGGCTCTTATATTATAAGTTAATATATAAGAATATCATATATAAATTCTACCACAAAATGGTGAAGTAAATATCTAAACACTTTATTCCTTAAATCCGTAAATAATGTAATGGATTTATTAAGACCACATAACATCACTATATACACATAGTGTCCATACATTTTATGAGATGTTATATTTGGTATATCATCCTTATTGATCCTCATTTTATTATATCCATAATGATGGTCAATCTTCGAACCGTATTGTGCACCTTGTAGTTGGTCAAACGAGTCATCGACATAGGGGAGAAGATACTTTCTCATGATTGTGATCATGTTCCAATCATGGTAATCAGTGAACACATTGATCAATATTTATTCTTAACAAATTGAGTAGTTTAACCCCAATTTTATACACTTGGGTAAATGATTTTTTATCAATGTTCTCTTGGAGTTTATTTATATATTATTACAACTCAATTGGTCTATTTTATAGAGATTCATTGAAATATGAGTGGAAGTAGGAGTAATTTATATAGATAACTCACCATCAAGTTTTAGTGGAATAAAGACTTCAAGAAACATCTACAAAATATTCATATATCAGATTTTATGATTCTCCCCAACTACTTGAGATAAGCACCCATTTTAAATCAGAATCATGACCCATCCCGTACAATTATGGGATATCCAATGGATTTTTATGTATATTGTTACAATGATATATGATAAAAGGTTAGTTTAAAATATGAATTGTAACTTTCCTTATTTGTAAATTATTGTGGGACTTATGTATAGAAAGATAATAAAATCCCAAGATAATATAAAATTCAACCATAAGTACAATATTAAGGTTTATAGGAAGCACATTCCCACAAAAATAAACCATCTAATAATCATAGACTTGTGATGAACACATAATACCATTAGGGTTTTCACTTATGATTCAACATCAAATCATTGGGGTGTAATTTTTATACCCTTATAAAATTATTCAGATATTAAAGTGTGGTTTAATCCATTATCAAATAAAACATTTGTAGTTTAGGAGTAGAGGGAAAGTGTACCATTCACCATGTTATAATTGCAACCCTATTCATAAATGGTGATCACTTGAGATTTCCCTTTTTCACTCACCTTAAGATGTTTCTGACATGGATCATTATAATTATCCTTTGTATTTTGAATCTTTTTGACATAATTACCATACTTCTTACATTTGAAACACTAGATTGTGGCTGGTGAATTCTGTAGATCTTTATCTCTATTCACATAACATTCTAACATCTTCTAATCACATATAAAATTAATTACCCATGGAACATCCATCCAACACATAAAACATTTACCAAAACCCAAATAATTTTACTCCAGGATTCCTTCCACACTTTGATTCGGATGAAATTCTCATATTCTTTTCTCCATGGTTTTGAATTTCATTTTAATCCAATGTTTCTTTTTTTATCAAACACATATGGTTAATAGTTAATTACAATTTCAATTTCCACTTTGAGATGAATATACATAATTTCTTCTTAGATATTGATGTCCCTTATGGAAAATTCCGTTCAGATACTTGGTTTTAATCCACTAATGAATCAACCAACCTTACATCTAGGTTGGATGATAATAACAATTGTGTACCTCATGAGTCTTATAATATGGATATCATTTTTACAAATATATTTATCATCCTACTTATTTAACACATGGAATTCCTTGTCCAATTTCATACACAAAGTATATGAAATGTACTTATTTAGAAATAATTTTTAGACTAATCTCATTCTATGGAGAAAATTTCTACATATTGAATCATATTATTTATAAGTGTCAATCATTTATCCACACCACCTACGAAACAATATATGTCCAAATTGACATTTTAATGCTCGACGCACTAAAAAAATATTTTTTCAATGGTTTTGATCCATTGTTCAATGACAAGGGGATCAGTGGAACCACTGAAATATAGTGGGAATTATATCATTAAAAACTCCACATAACATTGTTCCCTCATTTTATCATTTTTATTTTCATCATGATTCTTATCTTGATAATATTTTTTGATCATCGAAAAGAAAATTTTTATTCCAACTTGAATAATTATTGATTGAACTAGAGGAAAATCATTTAGTTTTAATTAAAACTCTAAATGAACATAGTTATTTTGGGTTCCATCCATTTACTAAAACCAACATGCATAGTGTAAGAAATGATAATCCTATTGGGAAACCACATAATCATGATTAATCATTAGTATGATATTTAAATAATTAATCATTAATTTAAATCTATGAAACATTTGTATTATCCTAGGTTATTCATATTCATTAATCATATCCTTCATGATAGTAAATAATTAGTTTGTGAATATCCAAAACATATCCTCTAAGAGTGTCAAATCAGGTAAGTACAAAGGCATGTTTTCATGCATCATGTGATTATTTATTCTAACTAAATAATCAATTTTCAGAGTTATTACCCCAATGTAAAATTGTTCTAGTTCCAAATTAACTTGTTATATCTAGAATCATATGTATTCTATTACAATCCACTGTCTCTATTCTTCACCAAAATCTTTTGATATTTTCATATTCATAGACTTCTCATAATGATTTTCACTAATGTTTTATCATCTGTGTTTCTTAAGGTTCAAGAAAAACATTCTCCAATACCATCTATAAAGACTAAAATTTCTTATACAAAAATATTAAATCTTAGCAACATAACATAAGGATCCATGAAAGAATTTTTTTGGTCCAGTTCCCTTATAGAATTGGATACATAAGAAACTAGTTCATAAGTGTATTATATTATATTCCACTAACTTCACCATAACTATCACCCATCATAGATATATAATAATAAATATCATTTTTTATAGCCTTGGTAAGTGAAACATAATAAATGGTGACATTAAATGCTAAGTAAGGTTAAACAAGGGATATAAAAACCTAACATGATCATAAGGATATGTTAATAATAGGAAAAAAAATTGAAATCCACACACTATATATAATACATTATAATCATGATTCACAGTATAAAACTTGATAGTTAATAAGACATGGATAATAAAGGAATAAATGAACGTGATTTGTGAGAGAATAACATTTTCATAATACATTGATATGTGGCATACACATAATCATAGAAAATCACTTCTTTAGTATTAAAGTCTTATTTCCAAAACTATCATAGGGGAATGAGTTCACTCCCCAAGCCATATTATTAGTCATAGTTCACACCCATGACAATCATACTAGAAAAAGACAGTTACTAAACTAGGTTCACTCCCCCATTCAATTCATATTTTTCTCATGAGATATCAATATTTAACCAATTCATTTGATATATATATATATAGGTCCCAACCATCAAATAATTAAAATAATATGGATGTGTTCCACATTATTATAAAAAAAATCATATCACGTCCCAAAGAAACTAAATTGTTTTCATAAACATTTCATCATAGGATAAACTATTTATAAGAAACATATGTCATAATCATTAAATAATTTCATAACCTATTGGAAAAATGGGTTTCATAAAAGGTCATCATTTTATCATAGTATAACCTGTCGAAATGGAATAGGTGTCATAAAAATATTTTCATTGTAAACCTAATCCATCAATTGGTTGAATTGATATGGTATCCTTGGATAATATCCCAATAAATTGTAATTTCCATACAAGAATGTCAACATGGATGGAAAATGGGTTTGAAGGAAAAGTAGGATCATTTCAGTGGAAATATCATTTTCTCTTTAAAATTGTCATTAAAATGAAAAAATATAAACACTATTAAAGAAAATATTTTCATTGAAATAAAATTAAAACCATGTAATGAATGATTTAAATACTTGAGTGGTCATGATGATGTAAAATATTCTTCATGTCTTACTGTTGACGCTACTTTCCATCATAGAATCTAACGACTAAAAAAGGGGAAATACCTTAACACAAAGTGATTCATCCTTTGAAGAAACATCAAAAATTGATAGACATGAATAGGGATTTGTTTACACTTGGGTCACGCAAGTTTCACAATGGCCATGCAAGTATACTTGTGCGCCACATATTGGGCATGCAGGTGACTTGCGCGCCCTAAGTTATTTTCACCCAAAGTCTTCAAAGGCTTATAAATACCCCTTGTGGTCCCCCCATTTCAAGAAAGAATCAAGAAACTCAGATCTGAGATCTCAGCGCCCTAGTCTCTTCTAAAATCCTTTCAAACACTTCTTAGGTAATTTCTAACCTAGAATGGAAGGTCTAAAGAGATGGAATAAGGCCTAAGTGTTGAAATTCATCAATACCTGCACGCCTAAGTGTAGAATCCTTCAGGGAATTGAAGACACTTGTGCACCGCCTTATCCCTTCAGCAGAACTTGTGCGCCACTCATTTAAAAGTCTTTAGGGATAACATTAAGTGTGTGAGCTAAGCATCTCCCAAGTTTTACCATATGGGTTGACCATCGCGTAGGTACCTATGTGACGTGTAGGTATACATGCACGACTAGGACCTGCGCGCCTACCTTATTTTGGGTGTCCCTCTGGTCCGTTCATCTCTTTTCTTCAAATCCACCTCTCCTCTTCATGATTTAGCCTTCATAATCCTCTTCAAATTCATTTATGGCATAATTCCTTGGTTGACATCCTTATCTGAAAGGAATTCTGTGGAACAGATCTCAAAACCTAATGACTTACACGTCTTTATGTTATCAAGGTTAGAGATTTCATTCATTTAACCTCATCCTTTAAGATGAGAAGATTCTATGGGCCTCCTTTTTAGGAATAAGCCCCAGTCTTTAAGTCCCATATTCATGGGTCTCCTTTTCAAGATTAATCCCTAGTCTTCGAGTTCACTTAATTTTGGGCCTCCTTCTTATGAGTAAGTCCCAATCATAATTCCCTAACTTGGGCATCCTTTTTAGGAGTAAGTCCTAGTCCAAGTTCCTTAATTTTGGGAATCCTCCTTAAGAGTAATCCCCAGTCATAATTCCCTTAACCTGGGCATCCTTCTTGGGAGTAAGCCCTAGTTCTCAAGTCCCTTTAACCTGGGCCTCCTTCTCAGTAATAAATCCCAGTAATAATTTCTCTTTACCAGTCTTAACTTCTTTTTATTTGGGATTCCTTCATAGGAGTAAAACCCAATCACAAGTCCCCTCCTAATTTGGGAATCCTCCTCAGGAGTAATCCCCATGTTAGAGTATCCAAATCTCCATAAAGCACTTATACTTTTATAGACCTTGTTCACAGGCTTCTTCTCTAAAGTAAGTCCTGATATTTATCTATTTGGGAAATCATACATACATAAGTCCCACATCATTCCTTGTGACTGCATCTTTCATGGAACAAATTTCTAGGTTTACTAATACCTCTTGTTTCTCACACCGAGCATGACTCATATGAGCTTAGAGTGTAGAAGTAACCATGACACATATCTTTGGTCCGTTAATCATACGTAATCCCCAAAATTCCCAACCAAACTACGTGGAATTTGATCTCAACCTTAAAAGTAGAGTACGTAGGAATCCCTTCTGAAGTTAAATCCCATCACCCATTAATTATCATCTGTCCCATATGACGTTAAACTATATCTTAATTCCTGAACTATGTGGTTTATGATTCCTTTTTTAACAAGGATATGTAGGTAGCTCATCTGTGGGTAAGATCCCAACCCTGAAATACCCCATGTCCTTTTGAACAACAATAAACTTCAAGTACCCCACTGAGTGGATTTAAAACCAGTATGGTTATCATAATGACCACGATATCTTTATATAATGTGTTGAAGGATACCATTGAATAAGAATATCTAACAAATATAGATGATTCTCTATCGATGAAGAACCTCAAATACATATAAAATATTCTCTAAATCTCATACATATTAATCATTGATTGTCAGATCTTAAGGAAAGATCATTTTCATACCTGATAGTATATTATGGATTCACGAACATAACTTAAATCTATAAAGAGAGTCCTAAAGTAGACAATAATTCCCCTTCAAAAAGTTGTGATGAGTCCGACCTCCCATCCTCTCGACCAATGCAAATTCTTATGTCTCATCGGTCCATAACTAATGAGCACCTACCTTTGGAAAGTAGGTCCAAATGGATATAGAATCATTGGATATTTCCGGTTCTACGAATAAACCTCTTAAAAACCGATTGGAATGTTTGAACCTTAAAAAAACAAGTTCGTCCCCATTTCCAGAGGAAACAAAAAATGGTGAACCTGACGTGAATCCTTAACCAAGTTAAAATGATGTTTTACTTATTTTTTAGGACCCTATTTGAACTCAATGAGAGTTCCAACAAAGAAATCAATAACATATGTGCTCATCCAAAAGAAGTAGTGGCCGAAATTATCTTGATTATGTCTGTCATATCAAACAGGCACTCTTTTCCAAGATCTTCTTTGTTACAGAAATGGCGTCTCTTAAGTTCGCACCTGTGAATGCCTCTTCTTTGAATGCCTCTGCTATGAATACCACTGGTGCTACTCCTGCTGGATCGTCATCCACACTGAGGACGACATCACCTACTCAGCATCTTCAAATGCATTGGTTAAGTAATATCATTGTCACGGTACCATTCTGACTCAGGAGGCTGCTCTAAAATCCATCCAAGTCAATAATTTTTCATGGTCGTCCGGACAACAACGACCAGCGATCTTGAAGCAGGCGGTGCCAACCACCGTCTCCAACCGTTTTGGGTCATTATCCCTAGAATGCAACAACCATTCCCTCCCATAGTCTGAGGAGGTGAATAAAAAGGTCACTCAAGGCCTTAATTAAAGGAAACAGGAGTCCTTCACGAGGTCTCGCACTAACAATCACTACCAGACTCGTGCGGAAATGCACCCTCAACATGATGATGGTGTCGTCTCTTGGAATTCGGATTAGGTTCCTCGAACCTGGGTAGGAAAGAAGAACCACCAGAGGCAACGAACGGTCAACAATGAGCAGGTTCTTATCTCTGCCATCTACAGAGAAGTCCACCAACCTAACTTAGTGGAAAGCAATGAGCGGGCACAAACACCCGTCCATTTTAATTCCATTGTCCAGTAGACTCATCTGGCAGCAGCACGCCATTCCCGCCAAGAAATTCCGGCGGAGTACTATAGACAGGAAAATATTCCTATTTATAAATCATCAGCGATTCCGCAGGCACATCTGACTACATATGATGAATCCCGCCAACCCAATGTGTTGACAATAGGTAAACAGGCACATACACCTGCTTACACACATCAATCCTACCAGCAGTCTCGTCTGCCAATATTGAAGGAAGCTTGTCAACCACGTTTGGCGGAGTGCAATCAGCAGGCACATACACCTATTAGTATTGATCAAGCCTACCAATAGACTCGTTTGGTAGCACCCAGAGAAGTCAATTGTAAAGACCCAATGATAAACAGGAGGCAGACTCAACTCTCTACACCCATTCATGAGTACTGTTAGAATTCACTGGCAGGAAAAGGAGAACAGGAGCCGTAACAGACACCTAATCCAAACACAGAATGGATGAATATTCCCATTTCGGTAGATGAAGTCACCAAGAACATTCTAACGATGGTGAAAGATCAGATGAAAATTCATGCTTATATTCTGGATGCCTGCCAGGATGTTATATCAGCTTCAGCAGCTTCACAGGGAAAGAAATGAAAATCTATCCCTACCAGTGGAGTGACACATCAACAGTTCACTCCATAACAGACACACACCTCTATTCCAGTCCAAGAGGGTTGTGAGGCATACTCCCCCATGTCTTACGGAAAACCAAGTCAGGCACATAAACCTGATTTGAGTGGAGATATTCAGCCTAACCTGATCCATTCTCCTGAGCAGGCACATACACCTTCCCATAATAACCACTTTCTTCAAAAAGTGATTCCCAAAGTGAGTTAGAAGGCGTCTAAGAAAAAGACACATCCAACACAGTCATGAAATCAAGGGACAATCTATAATAAGGCATTTCTCGATGCTGGAGTTCTTGATGCACTCAGACAATTATCTATTGCAACTCAAGATTCTACTCTCTCAGTTCACAATAGTGGGAACATTAATTCCAAAGGTCTGCATCAGACACTTCCTCATGAAGGATTGCTTCATGATAGTTCGGTCGATCTTGAAGTATCATCTTCAGATGAGATCCACAATAACCCTCTGCGTGGCCAGAATACTAAGGAGAAAAAGGTTTCATCATTTTCTGTAACTCACCATGATGGTCCTCCCCATGATGATGAATCTAGCTGTGAAAGTCCTCTCCACAGTAATTATTCAAATTTCCTAGAAAATGCTTCAATGGACAATGTAGTGACGATAAATCCCTCTTGTCTTGAGGCACTTGAAAATGTGAAGCCAGCCATGTCTGATGCTTTACCTCTAGAAGGTGAAATACTTTCTCAACAAGAAGATAGCTCGGGGTGTATTTCATTTTTCTAACCACCCCTGAGTCATGCATCTTCTAGTTTGATAAATGAATTCTCTACCGATCTTGTTGAATCTGATGAAGCAATAAAGAAGCACCAACATTGGTCTAAACAGGTAGAAGAATCTTCATCAAATGATAAGGAGGAAGTACAGGATATGCGAAATCAACTGGAGAAAGGTAAAGTGCCAGTCATGTTTTGGCCTTTGGCTGACTCTCAGTATGACATTCCAGAGATGTTGACGGATGATTGTATTCAAGATATTCGTCTTAACATGTGGAAAACACTTTGTAAATTGAAAAATAAAATATTATCTTATGATGAATATGAAATTATTTGCAAGACAATAGTAGGGTTGCAACACCAAATTGATTTGGCATCTCTCTCAGTTTCTTGATATCCGAAGGCTAAAAAGAAGTAGAGAGCCCTTCAGTATTCATGCCTTGGTGCATTAAGAAGATTGCACCAGTTAATATCCAATTCCCCATCTGGTATTAATATCAGGGGATGGGGTGTTCATGGAACACTACATTTCATTGTACTCCCCAGTCAACAAAGCCCACCGAAAGTGGTCTCATTCAATGTTATTTCCAATGGCCGGTCACAGCCAATTGGATTTGTTTGTAATCAAATTATTTCTCAAGAACATGCCTCAACTAGTTCTTCCCAGAATCGGGAACACAGAAAACAGGTTTTCGAATTATTTTGGCATCAGGAAAATGAGAACATCGAACATGCTTCTCATTAAGAGAGTTCACATCATCAAGTGATAGAAGTGTCAGAAATCATCCAATGGTATTTTGAGTCGGGTGTTATGAGTGGATGCAGGTTAATGCATCCAGCCAATTTCCGGACTAAAGTCTATAAGATCGAGAGAGATTTTAAGAAAGTCTCAAATGTAACAGCTCAAGAGACCCCCCAACTTGCCAGATTGTGGACTCTTTTAACCCAACCCTTAGAATCAACAAATAGGATTCGAGGATTTGAGTAGGAATAGCAGGAACATCCCCCTTCCACTAGACTGGGGACTCTTTCAAATCCTCAATCTTTTCCTCAGAGAAATTCAGTTTTCTCTCGAGTAGGAAAAAATCCCCAATACGAATGAAGATCCAAATTATCAGGATATTCCATCCAAATTATGTTTTGTCAAGAAGTTATTGAGGGATCAAATCAGAAAAAGGCAGTGTCTCTACAAGGACATGGAAGAAGACAATATCACAGAAATTCTAATAAAAGAGATGCAATGCGTTATGCATCAATTAATGTCATCAATGTCGTTGTTTCTAATTCCCCAGATGAGGCCCACTCAGAGGGATAAGATGAAGACATTCCTGCTCAAGAAGTTGTACACACAGACACAAATAAAGAAGGTGTGCATACAAGAAATCAAAGGCTTACCCATAATCTGGGTATTCCTTCAAATAACCAACTTCCCCCTCTCCTAAAGGCATCCAACAAAAGAAAAGGGAAGAAATAGGTTACATAAACTTCCTTTGGAGAAGGCAAATCACTCTCACTAGAGTAACTATTCGTACAAAAAGAGGGAGAGATGAAGGAATTAAGGAGGTTAAATGTAGAAATACTTCAATGTAGTCTTCCTCCTAAGCGTGTTGGAGTCAGTCAGCAATGGGAATTTGTTGCAGTTACTGAGATGGATCAAGAGTATCCTCCTTTACGAGTTCACCCTCAGACGTCTAATCTTATAGGTTATACACAAAAACAACTAGAAATACTACCATCAGTGGAAGTCTCGGTCGTGACACCTATCCAAGCTCCAATTATTTCACTTGCATAGGTCAAAGCACAACTGGATGTTTCTCAAAATTTAATGACTACCATTGAGTCATTAACAGCTCGGTTGGAATCTATGGAAGGAAAGCATGCACTGGTTCAACCGGAGAAGAGATATTACCCTGAATGGGTAGAGGCAATTCCTCCCCCATCAAATTTTTCAAGTACCACATTCCCAATCATTAATGGTTCAGAAGACCCAGAGAGACACTTAACACATTTTGTTTCTCGTTGTGATCCTATGATGGGAACCTCTCAACAGAAAGAAGCAATTAAGCTCAGGTTTTTTGTATAGTCATTAAAAGGGCTTTCTTTTGTCTGGTATACAAGCTTGCAATCCCGGTCAATTACCGGGTTGGAGGATCTTTGTCAACAATTCCTTCTTCAATTTAGGACAACTTTTCCAAAGACAATAGTTTTTTATCATACAAATTGTAATCAAAGGGATAATGAAAGGGTTTCAGATTTCATTACTTGCTGGAAGGGATTAACATATTCCCTGAGTTTAGTACACCCTCAAGAAGTGTTTTTTCCAATTTGTGTAGAAAATCTGTGTGATGAATTATGCACGCTGTTGATACCTGTGAAATACACAGGAGGGGTTAGAGACCTTACTTCAATCACTCAACATATTGAATACTCTCTTATAAAGACTAAGGATAAACCTCGTGTAATTCCATCAGCTCCAGGAAGGAGAATGGGTAAATCAGAGACTGTTATAGTTATGCTTAAACAAGAACATGTACCTGCTTCTACATCAAGGCCTTCATCTTCTCGAAGGGCTCTTCCTCCTGAGTGTCAACAACAGAGGTCGTTTCTTCAAGATTATCAAAGAGATCAAAGATGAAAACAATTTGAGGATCTAAAGAGAAAAATTTACTCTTTTCGAAATGAACAAGTTCCTGGTTACTTTATTTCGACTCTAGAAAATAATTTGGTTCAATTTCCAAGGCCCAAAAGGACGAACGAGGCAGAATATGAAAACTGTCCCAATTATTGCCAATTTCATCAGATGTTGGGGCATCCCATTCAAGAGTGTTTTGTCTTCAAAGACCTCCTTCAAAAGATGGTAGACTTTGGGAAATCAAATTGAAAGGTTCTTTAGCTCAGGTAGCATGTGTTACTGCTACAAATCCAGAGGATGAAGGTGAGTGGAAAGAAGTCAAAAAAATTTGCGCAGAAATATGATGATTGGATGATCAGGAAAATGATCAACCGAACTCATGCCATTTTGCGAACGCAGTTGAAGAAACCAATTGTGTCTTCTTTTATGAATGCCACAACAAAACCATCTTCATCAGACGAAAAATCCTCAATGAAACGACATAATTCAAAGAAAGATGAACAATCAGAAGAAGATGAGATCATTTCAAAGCCCAACTTTTCTTTGACTCTGGCAGATTTTATGCCATATACTTCAAAGCCATGGGCACTGCCCCGCCAAACGGTACAGCTTAAATAGGATAATCATGCAGAATCTTCATCAGATGAAGAATTGATCTTTGGTTCTGTTAAAATGATTCATTTAACAGATCCTTATGCCAGTAACAACTTCAATCTTGATGAGCCTGAGTTCCCTGTATCAAATAGAGGAAATAGATGGAGTTTCAGAGCTCTGGGATATAGAGGAAGACGTGGATATCCCATAAAACACTATTCCAATTCTAACCCTTATAGAACTATGTATGCAGCAGGAACTCATGGTAGAGCCCTTCAACGGTCACAACAAGAATAATAAAATTCTTCCACGCAAGGCAGATTCAGCCCTGGTACAGTTATTCTGGAGGATCGGTTAGAGGTTCCACCTTCTTCCTCTCAGCAAGTAAATAGACCTATTCAGTCTAATCTTCTAAAGCCCAGAGTATTTCCAACTCCTACCCTGATATAAGATGCATCTACATCCAAAGCATCAACTTCTAAGGCACCTGCGAAACCACATGTTCCTATTGGAAAACACAGACATTTGGATCAAAAATATGATGTCTTGAAACATTTGGCCCAAGTATCGGCCAAGTTATCAATTTTGGATGCCTTAAATCTAACCCAAGGATCATCGAGAGGCACTCATTGATACTTATTCATGTGCTCAGGAGTTTGAAACTGAAATTGATGCGGTTGAAGTCTACCATGTAGAGAATAATCATGCAGAATTCCATGCAGTGATATCTTTCATAGAAGAAGATGAAGATGATGTCGTGCATGGAAATATCTGACCTTTGTATTTATCTAGCAAGGTCAATGGTGTAAACACTCTAAGAGCTTTCATTGATTACGGTTCATGATTCAACCTTATCCCCATTCGTACACTTCATCGATTGGTCCTCACGGAATCCGATTTATCTCATTCTACTTTGATGATACAAGTAAATGATAAAAATGAACAAGAACCACTGGGCGATATTACACTCAGAACTCAGTTTGGATACCTTGTATCCAATTCAGATTTCATGGTTTCTGATCATGATACAACCTTTAATGTTTTTCTTGGAAGACCTTGTGTACATCAACATGTGGATCTCCCTTCATCATACCATCAATGCCTCAACTATTGTTTCACTGGTCAAATTTGGAAATTTTATGGTGATAAGGCCCCCTTTAAAACATGTGAATCTCAATACATTGAGGCATAATTATATCACATAAAGGGTAAGTAGAAATCCACAACAAAGGAGGTTACCAAGGATAAAGCTCCATATGGTTTGGAAAAGATTCGAGTAATCCCATTCACACATGTGAGTAGAAATTATGTGTTTCTTATCAGTCAAATTGAAAGGATAGACCCGAATCCAAATACTCTTATAGAAACTTCCATAATTTCAATCACGACAATCAAGCCAGACAACATGAAAGTAAGTGGTGATTCACCAATCAATGATGGAAGCTCAAATGGAGATGTCTTCATTTCATCCGCTGAAATCTAGAAAGTCTATACTTCACCAACCAGGCTAGAAGAAGTTATAGAAATTTCATAGGTGAACAATGATGTTGATTTTCAATCCATCATCTCCTCTTTATTACCCAAGGAAGACCCTTCATCATCAATAGGGTCAGAAATGAAAGCCTCTTCTTCAAGATGTTCAAATTTTGACATCTCTATTGATCATGGAAATTCTGCTTCATCATCTACTATGCAAGTAGAAGTATAAGAGATAACACATGTTGACGAAGAAGAGGAAGATCTTAGGGATGGTCCTCCAACATTTGAAGAAAATATCTCTACCACTGTGGATGAACTCAGAGAAATAAATATGGGTACAAAATAAGATCCATGCCCCAATTTAATTAGTGCGGCCATGACTCTTGAAGAGCAGGAAATATATATTTCATTTTTAAAGCCAAATCGAGACATATTTTTTTAGAACTATACACAGATGCTAGTCCTTGATCCTGATGTTGCTACTCATCATTTGGGTTTGCCAGAAGAACATCGAGGATTCAAACAAGCTGCAACAAGAACACACCCAACTTATGCTTCCAAAATTGAAGCAGAAGTGGATAAGATTATCAAAGCTAACTCCATTATAGAAGTTCAATATCCCAAGTGGTTGGATAATATTGTCCCTGTGAAAAAAAAGAATGGACAAATTAGATTTTTCATTTATTTCAGAGCTCTTAATCGGCATTTTCCTAAATATGATTTTCCCATTCCGATAACAGAACTTTTAATTGATGAAACAGCTGGATATGAAGAAATTTCCTTCATGGATGGATATTCAGGATATAATAAAATCTGAATGGCTCTAAAAGATGAGGAATCTACAACTTTCAGAGCCCCTCAGGGTGTTCTTTTCTATCGGGTAATGGCCTTTGGCCTAAAGTATTAAGGCGCAACATATCAGCGTGCCATGCACCGTATCTTCAAATACTTTTTAGGGAAGTTTGTTGAATGTTATGTGGACAATTTTTTGGTTAAATCCAAGAAACATTATAATCACTTGGCTGATATGGAAATCATATTCCACAAACTTTGGCAACATAATTTTAAGATGAACCCCTTAAAATGTGCTTTTGAGATAACCTTAGGAAAATTTCTCGGCTTTGTTGTATACCATCGTGGTATCGAAGTCAATCTCGAGAACACAAAGTTAATTCTTGGTATGTCACCTCCTCGAAATTTGAATGAATTGAGAGAAATTCAAGGACACATAGCCTATATTAGGCATTTCATTGCCAATTTAGCAGGCAAAAGTTTACCCTTCACCAAATTAGTGAAGAAGGGAGTCACTTACCAGTGGACTGAATAATGTCAAGAGGCATTTTAGATTCTCAAGAAATATCTCTTGAGTTCACCAGTATTAATTCCACCTATTGAAGGAAGGCCATTTATTCTTTATTTGACAGCTTTAGAGCGATCATTGGGTGCCTTCCTTGCCCAGAAGAATGATGCTGGGAATGAAAACAACCACTACTATCTCAGTCGGACTATGCTTGAAGCAGAAACCCAATATTAAAATATTGATAAGTGATTCCTAACATTAATATTTTCAGTTCAGAAACTGAGACACTACTTGCGATATCATGAGATCCAATTGGTATCATGTAATAACCCACTCTAATTAATCCTTAGTCGTCCAATTATTACAGGACGTCTAGCAAGGTGGGAAGTTATTTTGCAGCAATTTGATATCCAGTACGTGTCTCAAAAGGCAATAAAGGGCTAAGATCTGGCTGATTTCCTTGATGAACACCCTTCAGCAGAAGATACATCTTTAGATTTTAACTTCCTGATGAATAAGTCTTTTATATTTAAGATAATATTCAAATATGGGAAATGTACTTTGACGATGCTTCTAGAAGTCCAACAGGGAAGAAAATGGAAGATCCTAAATTCAACAAAGTTGGGTTAGGAATATTTCTTATTTCCTCGGAAAAGGCAGTGCTACCTTATTCCTTCTCATTATTGGGAGGTGGTACAAATAATGAAGCAGAATATCAAGCTCTCATCAAAGGATTAGATTTGGTGCTTCAAGCACAAGTGAATCACATAAAGGTGAAAGGTTATTCATACTTGGTAATCAAACAAGTCAACGGGGATTATGAAATAAGAAAAGAAGAACTAATCCCTTTGTATGATTACGTCCGAGAGTTAATGGTGGAATTTCCATCAGAACCGGAATTTTCTTATGTCCCGAGATCACAAAATGCTCAAGGTGATGCACTGGCTAATATAGCCACAGCTCTGGCAGATCCAAATCGGGACGATTCATCCATTAGTATTTCCCATCGTTGTACAATTTCACCTTATGTTTAAACTAGAACAATGGAAATCAATGAAATTAGTCCCATTCCTAAACCATATGGTCATACTACACGATGGATGACACCTATCAGGGAATACCTTCAAAATGGAACACTTCCACCTGATAGAGCCAAGAAAGAACAAATCTGGTGACGTGTGTTCAATTTTACTCTTTATGATTTCCCGGATCACCTAGAGAAAATTCTCTACATAACAGGTTTTGATGTAATTCTCTTCAGATGCATTGACGGTGAAGAGACAATGGTTGTCATGAAAGAAGTGCATGTAGGAGTCGGTGGTGCCCACTAGTCTGGACATAGACTATCTGATCAAATTTAAAGGCATGGATACTATAGGCCTTCAATGATACAAGATTTTTTTGATCTCCCAAATAAGTTTCATTGTTTCCAATAACATGCCAACTTCATTCATCAAACTATAGATTTGCTTCATACATCTAAATACTCGTGGCCATTTGCCACGTGGGGAATGGATGTAGTAGGACCTTATCCTTTAGCTACATCCAAGCATATTAAGTACATTCTTACTACTAATGACTTATTTTCCAAATGGGAAGAGGCAATACCTCTCAATGAAGTTATTTCTAAAAGAATCTTTAGCTTCATCAAGTCTAACATCATTACCATATTTGGTGTCCCTCATACCATATTGACAGACAATGGAACTAACTTCTGTTCATCTGAGGTAAGGAAGTTGTATCAAGAATACAACATCAAATCCAACCATTCCTCTCGGTATCATACAGCGACCAATGGACAAATAGAAGCTTTCAACAAGACTCTTTCAAATATAATGAAAAATATGTTGGATAATGATAATAAATCATGGACTGATAAACTCTTTCATGCTTTATGGGCTTATCGGACCATGTCCCGCACTACAACGCGGTCAACTCCATATTCATTGGTATATGGAACAGAAGTAGTCTTGCCCATTGAGGTTCAATTACCCTCACTCAGGGTATCCATTTGTGACCATTCATCTACATATGAACAATCTCAAAAGAGATTGGATGAATTGGAATGATTATATGAGAAAATATTGTGCACCTTAGACCACTTGGAAGTCTTTCAAAATCTAATAGCTTGAGCTTTCAACAAAAAAGTTTATCTTCGTTCATTCATTCAGGGGGAATTGGTATTGGTTCATAGAACTCCAATGATACCAGGAAAGAAACCTCCCAAGCTGGAGCCAAAATGGGAAGGACCTTATTCAATACGTAAGGTCTACTCCAATGGAGCTTATTCATTAATCTCAATAGGTGGAGAAATCATCAATACTCCAACCAATGCCATATTTCTGAATAAGTATTTTGTAGAATAAAAATACATACAGTCTGTGTATATGACCTTAAACTATTGAACTTATGTCCAACATGACATTAAACTGTGACGTCCTAACTACATGACTCTAAACTGTACAGAAGTCCCTTACGACCAGCAAGACATTAAACTACATAATCATTAGTCCATGCATATGACCTTACACTATTTGCACCATCATCCAACAGGATGTTAAACTATGAAAAAATCCTTAATAGGTCCAACATGATGTTAAAATGTGTCCTATTTTTTCCTTACTCCATGACATTAAACTACACAGTCCCCCTTTTGTCCAACATGACATTAAACTGTATTTTCCTCATAGTATTAGCTACAGGATGCTAAACTATACATCACCCTTACGTCCAACATGATGTTAAACTATGTCCGTATATTTGTCATACATGACTTTAAACTATATTTTGTCCCTGCTATGCGACACTAAATTGTGCAGCACCAATAGTCCTCACTTCAAGACTTTAAACTGCATAGTCCCTTCATATGTCCTACATTACTTTAAACTGTGCATCGTTAAGGTTGTTGCTACCAATTATTTCTCACATTCAGTATCAATCATGTGATCTTAGAGTAAACTTCAACCATAACACCCTCTCTGGGCCACTATCCATGTGTAAGTCCCAACACCATTTTTTAGGTCGTTGTCCTCATGAACAACTTGATCACCAATTAATTCTTTAATTGAACTACGCAGACTTTGATCCTTGCCTTATAGGCTAGGTACGTAGGCAACCTCCTGAGGTTCAATCCCAAAATAAATCTCTTCACATCGGTTCAACTCCATCACATATTATGTTTATCTGTGAAGCAGCCCCAGAACCAATAATTTTTACATTGGTTCACCATCGTCCTTGCTATATTACGTTAAACTATTCACACATTTTTTCCTATATGACAATAAACTACAACATTCTTTTTCACTCTCACCTAAGAGGGAATAATTATTTACATTGATCTCCGATCATGTTATATTCTAAAGACTACGTGCATACATGGCAATTCCTGAACCTTTTATCTTGGGTCAAACCATAATTGCACTAAAGTCCCCTTTCATGCTTCACTTGTGTAAACCAAATTTGTACAAAGGGTATTTTGAGAACTACGTGCGGCTTGATTCCCATCATTATGGAATATGTAGGAATGTTCGAGAATCCCTCAAATCCAACCCCAAGACATTGGTCCTAACCCCAAATTCCACTTTCATCCCCTTGGATGAAAAGCCCCCCTTGGTCTGAGCTCTATGACCCTAAACTAAGATCTCTTACACTCTCATCCCAAATGAAGTTAAACTATATTTCATGAACTATGTATGGCATGATTATCATCCTTATGGGATATGTAGTCAAGTATAGAACCTCAATTCAGGACCCATCTACAACATGATTATGGTTAGCATTGTCATGTGTATCTTCTACATGCATTGGACAATGCCCATTTTAATGTATCATACTCCTAGCCTTAAATAATTCCAGATATTCGTAAAACTTTTCTTGACTTCTAGTCACAAAATGTTTTACACCTGCGAGTTCTATTTCCTAACTATGCAGCATGTGCCCTTTGGTGGCCTTGCATAAACAGTCTACATAACAGACCTATCAGCCAAAAGATGCTATTATTTGACTATGCAGCCAATGCCCTTAAGTGAACCTACATAATTCAACCCCCTAACGGGTTTGTTGAATATTGGTAACTTCATTATTGGGAGAAAACCCTCTTTTTCCCTTATTGGTCTTAACAAGAATATGTAGAGATCCGCAAAAATAACCATCCTTATCATATTTGTCCCATACTCTTTTTCATGATATGAAAGTATTCAAGTATATGGTTTTTATTTCCCTTCCCTCTGTTTGGGTCAGACCTTCATGGGAGTGACATTAATACAATTCTTTAACAATAATGATTGGAAATATCATCTCCATATTCAAGTACTTCTCTCCATAAAACAGACTCTATTCTTTGGAAAATTTTTAATCTCCATAAACTTTCACTGGCCTTTTAGCAGTAGAAAATTAATTTTCTGAGAGTTCTTTTTCCTTACTATGTAGAATTTTCCCTTAGGAGGCCTTGCATAAGTAGTTTACATAATAGACCTATCAACCAAAAGATGATATTATTTGACTATACGGCCAATTCCCTTAAGCGGCCCTTCATAATTCAACCCCCTACTGGGTTTGTTAAATAGTGGTAACTTCATTCTTGGGAAATACTTATTCTAATGCCTTTTATCCCTTTTTCATATCATTCCTCATATTCAAAATTTCTTAATTTATAGTTTACATATTTTCCTCCATACTTGAATTTGGTAATATGTTTTCAGATAAATTATCACGGAATTGAGTCAATTTTAATCCATTTGGTCAAAGCTATTTCGACCTTAAACATTAGCCTTTTATGTCCGACATGCATTCCTTTAAAATTCCCAAAAAAGACAAGGGAACTCTGAAAAAAATTCAAGTCCCATCTCACTAAACATACACCGTGTATGATTTAGATAATATTGAGCAATAGAAAGATTCAAAGTTTCTAGGGTTGTTTATAATAATCCTAAAAATAATCAAACTATGCTTACAAGGCCCATTGGCTTAGGTAAAAATTTAATGTAGGTAGAGGAATAAAATGGATGAACAAATGATTGAAGATGAACGTGTTTTTAATTTGATGCAAAAAAGTTAGAAGGACATCCACAGACTGGAGTCTCTTCTCTTTTCCAAGAATTAAAAAAGGCTATCAGCATAAATCTTCATTTGATTTATAGCATCCTGAGCTTCATCAGAAACCACTTGAAGCTCATGGACTCGACCAACTTCACTCTTTTCAGCTTGATGGGGTGCTTTCATGGCATCTTCAATGGCTTTCATGCCATTCTTTTGAACTCCTTCCGATGAATTATTAAGCTGGTCAAGTTCCCCAGTAACAATAACTAACTGTTGCTGAAGGTGCATCTGCTGGATGACTTTCTCTTTGATCTTATGCTTTGTCTCCTTTAACATGGAAGCATGATCAGCCTCGGCTCAGGATACCACAACCTCAAATTCATTTATATTGGCTGATAGCCAAACCCTGGTCAAATCTTGATGGTACTTCTACTCTTGCTCCCTTCTTAAGATGACTTGTTTTACTGCGGCATGGATCTCTTGATATCCAAAACCTCCAAGTCCCAACATAATGAGCAGGGATTACAGTTAGGGGATCTTCGATGATATATCTTCTAGAGGCACTTCAGATATGATCTTCCATATGTTCTTCCATGCCTTGCATCATAAAAATTGGAGCGCCTTTTGTACTTCCGGTTTGGACTATTCATCACTGTCACATGGGGGAATATAATCCCGGATTAATGCACTTAGAGAAGTTCCCTGTTCTACTCCTCCCCCCTGACCCTTGTTGTTTTACTTTCTATTCCCGTTGGGGCGGAGGTTGAGGATTCACATACAGATCTAGCCACTAAAATTGATGGTCATGTATAGTCAATTGAAGGTTTTTGGTTAATTTAAAAAGATAAAAAAAGTTTATTGGTGACCAGCCACAAATATTGTTATCTATTACCCAACGTTAGATTAGCAACAGGAGAAGGCTCCTCCCCATCATTCCTAGTTTCAACAGGATCTTCAGGATGATTTTGAGGAAGCTCTACCGAGTTCAGCTTGACTTGAGCCAGTGTCTCTGCAATAGTAGTATTATCTGTACTCCCTTCAAGAATTGATGGTTCGGCAGCTTGTTCAGATGGAACTACACATTTGAACCAATCATGGCTAGAGATGTAATAAAAAGTTATTTTAACAAGATGAAGGATAGAACTCACGTCCAAAATATTCTAAATCACATTGTAATTTAACATGATCTAAAACATCTTCAAAAGATGCACCATGTTCCATCATTTCATCCAATGTTATCTGAGATTCCTAGTTAGTCTCACTAGTGGGAGCATTAGATATGTTTTCTTGGCGACCATCGTGTTGCGGCCGCTGATCCCGGATAGCGTCTTCAGATAAAATTGCAGCATCAATTGCAATGGCCGCCAAAAGTTCTATTACAGGGGTTAAACCTAATGTATCACAGAATGGAAGTAAGTCGATTTTCCATTTAACATCTTATTAAGCGTTGTTAATTTACCAGAAGTAGGCTCTTCTCTCCTTGCAACAGCAGCAAGACGGATACTGGGAACAGACACTGGCTCTTCTCTAGGAGCAGCCAAGTCAGCATGAACTTGTCATTGTTCACCAGCACCTTTTTTCATCCTCAAAGGAGGATCAGTCCTCTCCCTTAGAGGATAAATTGAAGAATCCCCTGCAATCCCACGAAGTATAAGCAATATTTTCATGGGTTAAAACTCATAATTATCCAAAGGACTTACCACTACTGATGAAACATTTAGCTGTGGACTTCCTCCTTTATTTCCATTTCTTCTTTGGCTTCCTACTAGTTTTGACATCATCATCTCCAAATACAAGAATTGTAGAATTAAAATCCATGTCTAACTCCTCCTACATGTCTTGATGGCCTAAAGATATCTCACTCGTCTCACGAGGAGATTCATTAGCCCTGATGGCAGAACCACTAGGACTATACTGTGGTGAATGAACCTCAACAGTTCCTTTATTTGCAAGTTGCAGGATGAAGAAAATAATTTCCTTGAGTAACAAAAATTTGACTGAAATTAAATTGCAAATAAAATAAGTAATGAAATTTACATCTTCAGGAGCCATGTAATCGTGACATTCCTCATATCCAGAACCACTAGTCCCCTTAGTGGCACCATGATCTATCATTTACTTCACCTTCTTGGTGACGGGAATGGATTCGTCAATGGCATATATGAGAATCTCTAGATCTCTGATGTAATCCCACACTTCATCGGGGTTATCCTTGAAACTGATATCTGTAGAAGATCGAAGATTCCCTGTTCCAGGAATTTGTAGCCCCTTGCATAGATCCAGTCAAGCTGTTTAAGCATCGCAATATAAACTTCACCATGTCTGGACAGCCATTGGTCGTAGATATTCAACATGTGTACCAAATGGCTGCGTGGAGGGTCCTAAAATCTTAGACTTTAGCTTCTTCCCATCTCCTACAACTATAGATAAAGGATAATAATATAAGACTTGTTGCTCTATAAAGTAATGATGATTAAATTTCCCCAATTAAGTAACTCACTGGGAGTTGATGGAGTTGTTCTCTTGATTCTGACAGGAGGATTATATCTGGAATGAGGCTACTTTGCTTCATATTGTGCCTCATCATCCCCATCTTGGGAATCTGATGAGTCAGACCTAGGTGAAGAACCTGGTGAATCAACTCTAGGTGGGGAAGCATCACCTTTCCGATGAAGAGTTTCTTTTTATACAGTTCTTTTCTTTTTCCTCACTTGATAAACCAGATGATTCAACACCCATTCAGGGTATGATGTTATTTAGTCCTTAGCATACCATGTAGTCAAGCTACTCACTACTTTATGAATTGGTATATCAAACACTTCTCTGTTCTTTTCCATAGATGTCAGCAACCATAGTTTTCAAGAAACCATTGGATGATGATCTGACCTGACATGCACTGGAGGGGATACAGTAGTCTGCTGCAGACACTTTAATTGATGTGAAAATTTATATGGAGCATAGGCCTTGCATATAATCTCTCCGTCAATCCTGGTGGCCAATTCACCATCTCTGAAAGCCGACATGTAGGACCTCAATTCCAAATCAGCAGTTCCATCATCAACGAACCGCCCGGTTGGAAGGTTTCTATAAGGAAAGAATTTGAATTCCTTGTACATGCTCAGACACACCTTCATATCATAGGGGTTAAGGGATAACAAAGCAATTCCAGAATATTCCAGCACTGATGGCCTGAAATATCTTCCTAAAACCTGTACTCTGTTCTTTACAGAAAATGTCCTAAAATGAGTAGCGATCAATCCCCACAAAACTTTTAATGGTACCACTAATCTCAAAGGATATTTACCCATAAAGAAATGGAGTAATCTCCTATGAATCTTTGCCAAAATGGGTATGGCCAACCCAACCATTCTCCTCTCAGCCAACTTGGATGCAACAACGAAGGTCCCTGGCCTGATGCCTCCCTTCGAATCCCTAACTGACAGAAGATAAAACTGAGCCACAAGATTAAGAAGCCCTCCAGAAGGGTCTTTTTTGGGATTCTTTTATTTACTTCATATCCCCACTTCTCAAATTTTCCTTCTTCCAGGGTCGGCCAGAACGTGCCAAAAGCACCCCTTTTCTCTGTTCGGGGACAAGTAGTAGGGAGAGTATAGGTGGGCCCCTTCTCCTTCGAACCCCTCTCCTCCTTCTTGGTAAGAAACATATTCATCCACTCCTCTGGATGAATATTTTTTCTAGAATGAGTTAGGGAGTCCTTTGAACTCTTGATCTTGTAGAAGATTTTCAATAACTCCCGACCCAAAGCCGGAGTTTTCTTAGAATCATTCCAAGTCACCTTGGAGGGGATAAATTCATCATACATGACGCCCAAAATTGGATCCCTCAAGATCTTGTAGACATCCCACAATCTTATTTCTACTTCTCTATGATTTAGATGGAAAGAATTGGTTTCTGGGATCTAGAGGCTGATTAGCTCTAGCACAAACTTATCATTTCTATAGACAGATGTATGCTTAACCCAGATGGATTCATACATCGCAACTCCTTTAAAATCCACAGAAACTCTGCACAGATTTCTCGCACCCAGTATGCCCACATCCAAGTTGTCTTCACACCTCCTCCAGGATGGAAGTCCCAACTCTTCTTTCGGCCTTTGGATTGATCCATCTGAGAACTTTGAAAGACTGAAGGATAACAATGTGGTTGCACCTCAAGCTTATGAGGTTTCAGATCTGGCGCATAGGGGCTATGATACATCATATAGGCCTTATCCACTATTCTAGTATTTAAAAATGCTCCCCCACTTGAGATATTTGCTAATGAAAAGTTGGTGTAATTCTGAAACCAAGAATTTGGGAGATAATTCTTTTCCTCTATAATGTTGACGTCTTGCAGATGACCATGGCCATACAGAGGCAAGAAAATGCTCTTTGGAGAGTCACAATGATACTTCTTCAAGTTCCTGGCCAAATCTGGAAGAGTGCTATTGCAGATATCATAGTAATCATGGCCTACAATGTTCATCATATCATAAATCTGCTTTCTCTCCAATTCATCATCAGTTCCAAGTCTTCTAGGACCCATTGAATCTGCACAAGGGTTGAATAATTAACTCCAAATAAGTTAATTTTTCATAAAATTTGTAATGAATGTGAAAAAAATGGCTAAGGCTTTAAGGCGCGCAAGTCCATTTTTGGTGCGCAAGTATAGTTGTGTCACGCATGTTTTGGGCGCGCAGGAATCACCGTGAAAGTGAAAAATACCTCTACAGAAGCGTGACACAAAGAAACCAGCGGAAAACAAGTAACATACACGGCGAAGTCATCTTGCGCGGTGAGAGCTAGAATGTTTGAAATCTAGGTGCCTTGTGCGAGAATGAGGTGCATATTTATAAGTAAGGTTGCACCCCTGCGCTCCGAATTCTTCGTGCCTCTTCTCTGCGCGCCGCTGTCTACGCGCCTCTCACCTACGCACCGCTATCTGTGTGCTCAACACTTTCATGCCACCCTTCCTTGGTCTTCCCCTTTACCTCAGAGTCACGTCCTCATTCCTTTCAGATCAAACTCTGAGAGGGGACTTTTTTTGGCGGTCCTTTCCGTCACAGATTCAAACGACTGAAAAAGGGGAAATACCTTAGCACAAAATGATTCATCCTTTTAAGAAACATAAAAATTTGACAAAGTCATGAATATGGATTTGTTTACACTTGGGTCGCGCAAGTTCCACCATGGCCGCGCAAGTATACTTGCACGCCACATATTGGGCACGCATGTGACTTAAAATCCCTAATTTATTTTCTCCCAAAGTCTTCAAAGGCCTATAAATACCCCTTGTGGGCCCCCCATTTCAAGAAAAAAAATCCAGAAACTTAGATTGGATCTCCTGGCGCCCTAGTCTATTCTCAAAGCCTTCCGAACACTTATAAGGTAATTTCTTACCAAGAATGGAAGGTCTAAAGAGAGGGAACAAGACCTAAGTGTTGAAATTCATCATCACCAACATGCCTAAGTGTCTAACCCTTCAGGGAATTTAAGACACTTGAGTTCCACGTTATCCCTTCAACAGAACTTGCGCACCACTCATTTAAAAGTCTTTAGGGATAACACTAAGGGCTTGAGCTAAGCATCAGCCATGTTTTACCCTATGGGTTGATCGTCGCGAAAGTACCTATGTGTCGCACAGGTATACCTGCGTGATGAGGAACTGCACGCCCAAACAGGACCTGCGCGCTTACCTTCTTTGGGGTGCCCCTTCTGTCAATTCATTTCTTTTCTTCAAATCCACCACTCCTCTTCAAGATTTAGCTTTCAGAATCTTCTTCAAAGCCATTTATGGAATGATTCCTTGGTTGGATTCCTTATCTGAAAATAATTTTGTGGAACATCTCTCAAAACCTAATGACTTACATATCTTTATGTCATTAAGGTTAGGGATTTCATTCATTAAACCTCGTCCTTTGAGATGAGAAGATTCTCTGGGCCTACATTTCGGGAGTAATCCCCAGTCTCCAAGTCCCCTATTCATGGGCCTCCTTTTTAAGAGTAAGCCCCAGTCTTCGAGTTTACTTAATTTTGGGCCTCCTTCTGAGGAGTATGTCCCAATCATAATTCCATAACCTGGTCCTCCTTTTCAGGAGTAAGTCCCAGTCTAAGTTCTTTAATTTTGGGAAACCTCCTTAGAAGTAAGCCCCAGTCATAATTCCCTTAACCTGGGCCTCCTTCTCAGGAGTAAGCCCCAATTCTCAAGTCCCTTTAATCTGGGACTCCTTCTTAGTAATAAGCCCCAGTCATAATTTCTCTTAACCAGTATTAACTTTTTTTATTTGGGCTTTTTTCTTAGGAATAAAACCCAATCACAAGTCCCCTTCTAATTTGGGCATCCTCTGCAAAAGTAAGCCCCAAGATCGAGTATCCAAATCTCCATAAAGCACATATACCGTTATGGACCTTGTTAATAGGCTTCTTCTCTAAAGTAACTCCTAATATTTATCTATTTGGGAAATCATAAATACAAAATCCCCACATCATTCTTTTTGACCGCATCTTTCGTGGCACAAATTTTCCGGTTTACTGATACCTATTGTTTCTCACACCAAGCATAACTCACATGATATTAGAGTATAAAAGTAACCACGACACATATATTTAGGCTGATAATCGTATGTAATCCCCACAATTCCCAATAGAACAACGTGGACATTGATCTATACCTTAAAAGTAGAGTACGTAGGAAGCCTTTCTGAGGTTCAAGCCCATCACCCATTAATTCTCATCTGCCCCATATGACGTTAAACTATATCTTAATTCCCGAACTACGTGGGTTCTGATTCCTTTTCTAACAATGATACGTAGGTAGCCCATTTGTAAGTACGATCCCAACTTTGAAATACCCCATGTACTTCTGAAGGACAATAAACTTCAAGTGCCCCGCTGAGTGGCTTTGAAACATGTATGGTTATCATAATCACCAAGATATCTTTATATAATGTGTTGAAGGATACCATTGACCAAGAATCCCTAACAAATACAGATGATTCTATATTGATTAATAACCTCAGATACATATAAAAGTTTCCCTAAATCCCATACATATTATTCATTAATTTTCAGATCTTAAGGAAAGCTCATTTTCATACTTGGTAGTGTAATAAGGATTCACGAACATAACATAAGTCTATAAAGAGAGTCTCGGAGTAGACAATATTTCCCCTCAAAAAAGGTGTGATGATTCCGACCTCCCTTCCTCTCGACCAATGCAAATTCTTATGTCTCATCGGTCCATAACTAATGAGCACCAACCTTTGGAAAGTAGGTGCAAATGGATATAGAATCATTGGATGTTTCTGGTTCTATGAATAAACCAATTAGAAACTGATTGGAATGTTTGAACCTTAAACAAACAAGGTCATCCCCATTTCCAGAGGAAACACGTACACATTAAAATTATGATTCCGGTCATATTTTTAATAAAAGTCAAAATAACCATATTTAGAAAATAAAAAATTTTAATTTTAAACTAATTTTAAAAATATTTAAAAAATGGTAAAAATGTCTTTAAAAATCATTGAGATCTAGGTAATAATATTTAATTATTATAAGAAAAATCAAAAAAATATGATATACAATGATATTGAAATATAAAATATTCACCACTCTGGTTATGATTGAATTGTATGACTTGTGAAATAAATATATATATGGGTATATAAATTAGTAAAATTTTGATACCAATCATTAAAATTTGAATTAATTGGTAGAATATACACCAAAAAAAATAGATAAGTGTTGAATATATAATATGTCGTACATATATAAAAGTGAGATGATAAACTCTATACCTTAAGCCTTAACATCCTTCACAAACATTCAAACCACATATATAATAAATATATTTTTATGATAAATATATTATAGAATAATAATCTTGTGTACCACACCATATATAATTAACCTATAAACTTTGGTACTTGTTTACTAATAATTCCATGTTATAATCATGTTTCGGGTAAAACATATGGTTTTATGTATGTCTTGGTTCATTATTTTCATTCCTTTTACATTAATAATGGTTCCATGATCTCCATAAAGTTAAAAATGTTATAATAATCTTTTATATCCAATATATATATATATATATTAATATATATAAAATTAAGATATAAGAAATGAACCACATCATTCATGGAGACGGTGGGTTGTACGTATGCATGAAAACTATTTTCATTTTCTTGACAAACAAGATGAAAGGAAGAAGAATAATAATATCACTATTCCAAATTCATTATTATGTCATATATAACCCATATAATAATTAAATTTTCCTTTATTAAATTCCATGTATATTGTATGTGAAAATGAATCACATCACATCATGAGGTGATAGTCCACCGCACACACGAGTAACATTGTTGCATTCCAATATATTGAATATTAAAAAGTAATAAGAGATATTATAATTACAAAAGTATAATTATGTAAAAAAATCATATCTATATACTATGCACATAATTATAACTATATATGATGGTTGGTTATGGAAAAGGAATTACATCAGTTTGTGGGGAGGTAGTCTATCATACATATGATCAATGGTTTCATTTCCCATGCAATGGAAGAGGATATAGATGTAATTCATGACATTAAAATAATAAAATATTAGTATATAGTATATACTAATGACATTATATCATCATGATTATATAATATTTTAAGTATATATTGTAATAAATAAAATGAAAATTCATCGTTAAAAATGAAACATGTTCTTTGGAGAACCCCTTTATGTTACACCAAAAGTATTCATATGAGATTTTCCTAATCAAACTAGTGAATCATGGTTTTGGAGTGGGAATAAGAGAAAACTATTTTTCCAGTTATTGGTTGGAAAAAATTCTTCTATATGTGTGAAGAGGGTATAAGTGGCAGTACCCTTTTATAAGTGTTGGAGAAGAAAAAATTTGAATTTTTGAAATAAAATGGTGTAGCCACAATTTTGACGTTATACAAGGCACTAAAATGGTTCATTATAGAATATTAAAATATATATAGTTGAAATATGGAAATCCAATAGGAATCATAAAACGTTTTCTGTAATTTAAAACCTTGTCATTTTATTATAAACCCCCAGCATCTCTATTTTAACAGTAACATTGATAATTATTTTTTAATATTTTTAGTATTCATTTTATAGAAAAATTAAGTTGAATATTTCACATAATATTAATTATACTAGATAAAAATATAGAATCCATGTTCCCAAATTCTATTCAAATAGGTAAAAGGGATTAATATAAAATTAATCATGTATACAGTATGAAAAACTATCTTTCGAAGAGAAAATTTTCATAAGTTGAGAATATTTTAATATCATATGTCAATATAAATTAATTAAAATAACCTAAATTGGATAAGTAGTAACATAATTGAAGTATTTTTATTTTTAATACATTTTTTTAAAATTATTGATCATTTTAAATTAGTAAAACAAAAAAATAATCTTCTAAAATTTAAGTATCAAGACTATTCACCAAAAAATTAATCTCTTTTATAAATTTATCCAAATTCAACCCTATAGAAACATTAAATTTTAATTAGTAGATTGATTTTATTTTTTTCAACTACATTTTCTATAATTTTAAAAAATTTATTTTATTATTTTTTTACAGAAATATAAAAAAATTAAATTTTTTTGAAAAGAAATTATTTTCAAAGAATATAGTGATTTTCCTAAAAATTCAGCACTAATTTAAAAAATTATTTTATTCATCTAAAACCATTGAATAAATTTTAATGTATGGTTATTCATATTCAACCCTCCAAATTTAACATCTAGGTCATAATGGTTATTAGTAAATAATAAAATTAATAGTGTGTCATGGTTCGTCAAAACATAGTTTTGCATGTAACATGAGCTATTAATAAAATTAAATTATTTGAAAATAATACTTGATAAAAACATAGGGTGATACCAATGTCAAAAAAAATATATCATAGAAAAACATAAATCAAATAATACTGGTTAGTAAATAGACCATTAATAGAAAAATTAATTAACTATGAAGAGAGATAGTAAGGGATATATAATAACCTACAAACACAATTTTCATTAAAGGGTAGCTAACTCATTTTACCGAGAGGATAGAACGTCGTGTTAAAATATTGTTATTAAAAATAACATATTCATAAATTTTTATTAATAATATATAGAGTTTCGTGCATGGATATATTTTTTTCATTTAATACATGTATAAAATATTAAACAAAATATATGATAAACTAATTATAATTTAAAAAACAACAAGAATCCTTCATTAACCCTCCTATAGTTCTATTAATCAATTGTTGATTTTAGAACCTAAAAAGTATACTCAAACACATCCATTTTCTATTTATATAGAAATAATAAATGTGTGAGTGGACCTATGTATGTTTTTACAAAATTATTTAATAAAAAACACATATAACTAATTTTTTTAAAAGCTATAATATTGTTAAAAGATCCATATAGTTGTTCTATTTAGACTGTGGATGATTCAAAAAAAAGGACAAGATCTCATGCTCTTGATTTTTTTTGTAAATTTGGGTTGTAATAACTATATAATTTAGAAACACTATTAAATATATAATTGTAGACCATGATTATTTCTTCTCATCCATCCCCTTTATTTTAAATTCACTTGGGTTTTACAATATTCCAGGAAATCATACATAAAAATGTTTTATTGGTATTTTTAATAGAGAATCCCAAAAATATCATTAATTAAATAAAATCACACCCACTTTATCAATTTTTTGTTTTGAGAAAAATAAATAAAATTATTAAATAAATTATGACCCTTTCTTCTCTTTTTGGTCAATAATAAATCTATCTAATCCCATTAGTTAAAACTGAAAAATATGAATGATTTCTCTAAAATTAATATATGGTTAGAAAAGAAACAACGATTAATTACTCTTAGTATACACTATTAATTCCTTCCATTTTTCTCTAAAAACATTTTTTTTCTTATTATGCATTTTCCCATCATCGGAAAAAGAAATTTTATTTCATATAAAACCAAGATCTATTTTGAAACAAACCGTGATGGAGTTTTTGTTTTTCATAAATATCATTATTCATTTTTTAATTATCATACTACAACCAACTCCATAAAATCCTCAGAATTCTGATTCTAAGAAAAATAAATACAAACAATCAATTATTTTTAATTTATAACATAAGAATAAATGTAATTGTATGATCCATATATGGGGTTAATTTTAAAAAAATAGGTCCAAATATTTTAATGTTTTTAGATTATTCTAATCCATACTATGAATAATATTACAATTTTGAATAAGTGTAATTAATGATTTCTTTACCCAGGTCATAAATCATCATTTTTAATCTTTAATATAAAAATTTATCTATCATAATAACTTTTATCCAAATTTCCTTGACTCTCTAATAAACAATCTCGAAATTTTTTCTCTTAAAGATAAATAGTGTTCTCTAATTTCCTATCAATCTAAAGATAATATTTTTTACCAAAACACCATTTTGTAACTAATTGTTTTGTAAGTTATTTCAAAAATATCTATTTAAACGATAATTTTTAATCATAAATTATAGAGATAGTAACTCCATATAAATGTTTACCTTTTTATCATATAACTATGAATAATTATTTCAAAACATGTTTTCTTACCTAGGATGAAAATTTATAGTTGTACTCATACTATCCAAAAGAAACTATACTAAAAAAATATTATTAATTATATTCATATATTTCATCAAAATATTTATAATTATATTCCCCCCACATATATTATATATTTGATAATGTTTAGATAAAACTATAAGATATTCTTGTTCATCATAAACATGTTGGAAAATTAAATATTTCATATTAAATTCAATTGTATATTTTTTAACTCTATACATTAAAAAAGTATTTAACAATATATATAAATAAATTCATGTTAAATTGATGAATAAAATATGGATAACTATGAGCCACACATAATAATTCTATTTGTATTTCTAATTATAAAATAACACATTACATCTATTAAAAAAATTACAGTTTTAACATCAATATTAAATTCATCAAATTTATTTCATTTATTAATTTTCTCTTCTCTATATTCCCATGATCATTTTTTATAAAAACATTATTTTCACTATATATGATATTTGTACCATAGCATGAAAAATTTATTAAATTCACTCCCTTTCTAGTTAATTATATATATAATCTTTTGATCTATAAAACTTTCCTAAAATTATATTAATAATAACCTTCTTATCAATTAAAACTATATATTTTATTGAAATTATTTTTACATTCCACTATTAAGAAAATGGAAATTTAGTGGGATTTCCAACTATAAGCTCTTTAATTATAATATGATTACAGGTTTATGTTTTCTTCAATAAAACTAAAATATTATAAATTGTCCAAAAAACATGATTCCTATTAAAATCTAAAAATGGTTTGAAAATAATTTTCAATAAAATTTACACTATATAAAAATTTCATTAAAAAAATATATAATAAATAATTAAGAATATTCTATCAAAATATCATTTAGAAGATTAATAAAGAGAACCAAATCATTTAATAACCCAATTAGAATAAATAAAATTGATAATCATTATATTATTTTCTATAAGTCATCTTTGTAATATCATCCTCAATTACAATTTCACAATGGTATAAGGAGTGAGAAACAACTAGTGAATAGAAATTATTTCCCAATATAGTATCTAATAAAATGATAATAATGATACATATTCATAATATTAAAGTTTTAATAATCTCTATAATTTTGTGAAATACACATGAAACCATTATTCATAATAAAAAACAACTCAACAGAAAAACCTGGTAATGTTCATGGAAGAACTAAACCCTTTTCAGGAATCTTTAATATTTTCACTATCATTTAAAATGGATATACTGGGGTAATTCAATAAAGAAGTTTAAATTTTTTATTTCTATTACCAACCATTTCCATTCTTAATTCTACCACTCGATCAATAGAGTAAGATCATAATTATCAACAAATAAAACTAAATGTTTTTTTACATATTACTCATCGTTATGTTCAACATCTTTATTCTTCATAATAATATGGAAAATACAAGTTTAATATCTATATTTTCTAAATTTCTAGGCCTCTTAATATAATATCACTATTATGAATGTATTTCTAAACACAAACATAAACTAAATTAGGAAATTAAATAAAAAACCACTTTTTCCATAACTTATTTCATCAAGATATCATAAAATATAATCCACACATAAATATAATTAAACTATAACCTATATTTTAAAACAATTTTTTATCTTAAAACTCCACAAATAATAATAATAATAATATGATAAGTTTTGTTTTCTATTAATACTTTCATGGGGAGTTTTCCCCCAAATGTTTTGAAAAATTGTTTTTGATGATTAAAACTTATTTCCAAAAAAAATATTAAAAGTTTACATATGATTATATCTAGAGTAAAATAAAATGTTTTTAAAATCGGGTTATCTTTATAAGGAACCAATCCCCACTTCAATTTATTGACCCGTATATTTGGAATTGAGGGAAACTAACTTTTCCAAACCTCTATGGTTAGGGTCATGTCACCTTACTGATTTATATTTAACATATAACACACACACACACACAGATATATATATATATATATATATTCATAATTACACTTCTCATTTAAATTAAATATTTCTCTTCTTAAAAATAACAATGATAAATTTTTCATTCACCATTTTCTAAATATTTGTTTTATCATTAAACATTTCATTGAAAATATTTACCATTATGATTCCTTTATAATAGGTTTTCCATTTCCTTCAAAAAAAATGTTATTGTCAATACTATTTTAAGATATATTAAATTCAAAACACTCTCACTCCATCTCAAGATATCACCAAATCTGTAAATAATTATTAAATAAACATGTTACCTATAACATCGTAACCCAAATCACTCGGGTGTGAGCCTGAATTCTAGATAACCTAAAGTGTGCCTCCTTATAATCTAGAGGTACCTGACTAGAAGAAAGGGTCTATGAAATACCATGATAAGACTATGACCTCAATCATTTTATACAATAATAAATAAATATTCTCACATTTAATCAATAAATAACCATTGTAAGAATAATACAAAAACATGCCATCAATTATGTTTAAATGTAGAAAAAATAGACTCAACTATTACAACTATAACTAAGTAACTTGTCACCCACTAGGTCTATCACATAAATTATAGAAAAAGAAAAAAAGAAAGATAGGCTATATTCCCACTCCATTCTATATCTCACCTTGATATCCAGAGTCATTTCGATCTATCCCAATGGATAACCATCCCTAGGCCTCAACCCACCCAATAACTAAAACACCGAAGGGATGCCAGTGTACCCATCAGATTTGGATGCTTATACAATGATTAAGTATAACATAGTAGGGTACCACCCACATAGTTTGGTATACAACCTTTTTAATTTATTTTACATTAAATGGTAATCTCTATAGAAATAAAACATGAGAGAAAAAAATTCATGAGTATATGATATAATCCTTAATGCACATGTAAGAAATAATCACCAATATGTGGAGTGATATTATCCTCACTAAGCCACAAAAAATCATATCCTTCCCTTATTTATCTCTATTATAGTAAAAATTTCAAACAAAATAAATACATTTACTCCTTTAGGGGATAATCCAAAAACATTTTTAATTCTTCTCCATGGACAGAGTAGTCCAATGCATTTTGACCTATCATCTAACACCTCTCTTTCAGGGTACAATCATCTTTGTTTATCCTGCACACTCAATTGTACAATATATGATAATAGAACATAAGGTAGTTGGTTAAAAATTAATATCAAGCATCACATAAAATCATTAAATTCAAATTCATTACAACCCACATGCATGAAATTTAAGCATAGTCTTAGGGATTCACACACACATCTAAGGTGATCAAGAATCATCCCAATGTATCATAACTACACATTCATACACATGTGATAACTAAATCAATGTGATCTCATAGGATACACACACACAATCAAAATGTATCCAACCAACCATAGGTCTCATGTGGATACACAAACATGTTGTATAATCAAACATCAACCTAGGTGTGGTAGTAAAATAATATAATCAAAACAAAACTAGTCAACCCTTACCCATCAACTACTAAAAAACAAGCCAACACATAATATCCAATATTGTTGTTTCAAAATTCTCTATTTTTTAGCATATTTGTATTAATTATTTATTATTTGGAATTCATTAAAAAACTTTGAATGGTACTATTAAAATCCATTTTATTTGTTAATTCAACTGATTAATGTTTATTTCAATTTATTCATCTAATAGCTATGAATTAATTATTCCTCCCCTATCATAGAATACCTTATATAATATGGAGATAAATATATTATAATACCAAAGTGTACATAAAACATGAAAACCTAACTCAAATGGATTCAAATATAAAAAAACCATTCTTTATTTTTATGCCATCGATGTCTGCTCATTCTCCTATGAATTAATCAATGGTTTTCAAAATATAAGGCATTTCAATTAATTAATTGTAAATAAATTTTATTTTCTTAATATACTCATAAATAAATTACATTTAAGGGTGATGATACATTATCTAAAATTCCAAATTGATATCACTATATATTTGGGACAACTACAAACCACATATAGAAGGTCCCCAACACACGTTTGACTTCATTGGTAGAAGAATAATTACTTACATGAAACAAGAAATATCCCATGTTTATTTTATTAAATTGGAAAACTTTTGAAGAATCCAACTAGGTGACACATCTTTGACTGGTCATCTTTCAAGGATGTTTGAGCCAAACTAGTTATAATCCCATATCTAAAAAACTTTAAAATCCCAAAATAAATTTCTTGATATGATGTCCAATTTAACATAAATACCAAAAAATCATTGAAATACTTATTAAAGTAAATATGATCATCACAATACACATCAATGACATATTTTTATCAACATGGGACTACCTTTTCCATACTAATCCAAAGCCTTTCCATTCCCAAAAAAAATCCACCAAAATGTTGTGGAATTTTCACCAAATTCAAGGTTAAGAATCTTCCCAAATATAAATTAATAACCTAGATTATTGAGAAGGTGGATTCTATTATGAATGAGACATAAAGGGATAAAAAGTTTTAGAATATACCTTAAGTATCATCAAGAAAAATGGGTCATTGATCTCCCTCAACAAAAAGAAGGTTGATAGTAAGATTGATAAAGAATGGGGGTTCTTACCCCTATTTTGCATCAATTTTTACCTATATATTCCCCATATTTTGATGATTACATGGAGGGAAGAGGGAAGATTTGAAAATAAAAATTCAACTATAAAATCCATTTTAGGTTAAATTCTAGATTACCCTGTAGTCAAAACATCAAAATAATCACCATTAATCCACCCCTAGCAAGAGAACCCCACTAGCTAGTCAGTGGCCCATCAGACACATATGGAAAGCTCCGTAAACAAATAGTGAATCCAAATATTTAGTATCTCCAATGTCTTCCCCACCATCTAGTTGGTGGTTATTGAATATTACCTAACTAGTTTGAGACTCCTCCACTAAATTTCTAAACAACGGGTTAACCTACAAGCCTATACTAAATTACAAATTCACCTATTATGATGTTCAATCTTGAAGAATATATTTCTAACACTTATTTATCTGAATGATCTATCCATCAGATGAGAAACTCAAATTCCATCAAAAATTTATAAATCATAATGATGTGATTCATCATAATCTTCTTACCATATCACATAACGTCCTCTATAAGTTATAGTATAACATGGTATATACCTACTATTCATCCATATTAACCAGATGAATGTTTTCTATACATTGTATCCCCACATAACAACTCACTACCTTAAGGCCTTATTCATTTATGCACACCCATCAACCCCATTTCATGTGACTTGAAAATGGTTAATAGAATAAAATCCAAAATCTCATTATTCTTCATAATTGAGGCCATGATCACCACATTTTTCAAAGTCATCATGCCACATTGTCTCTGATTCCTACTAAAGAATCATTGTGATCCACATCATAAATTGGGTATATAGAAAAAGAATTAAATATTATAATTATATATAATGGTTTGGATCATTAAATACCGACTCGATCAAAACAATACATGGGATAATTATTGATACCGAAACCATTTTACATGTTTTGGGATAAACTAATGTGTTTCCACAAACTAGTGAAAGAAAAAAAAGTTACTTTTCCAAAAACCCCTTAGATTATTCTAAACACCTCATCCATTTCTAACTCAATGATCATGATTTGGTTCAGACCCACAAAATTTAGGTTTAATCATAAACACGATAATTAAAATTTTTCACACCAGTAACAAAGTATCCTAATACATGAAGCCTTAGAGGATTTTTCAAATTACTCAAATATCCTAACAGAAGATTGACTTGAATTCTATTAAAATTTCTTAGTTGTATCACCAACTTTTTTCACCAGCCATAAGGCTCTTAACCTCGCCTCAATTCTCCAATAATATGACTACAAAAATAAAAGATCTAATTCTAACTCATGTCCAAATCCCATATATGGTAACTATCTAGTTCTACATGTAAATAAAATATCATAAAATCAACATGGAAGTAGATACTATCTAATCCACTACACATAAATCTCATAGAGTCACTATGATTGTTCATCAATTTGTCTTATACTAGACCACAACCCTTCCAAAAATTGTTGTTCCACCCATGACCATGTATATTCTCCCCACCATAGGTGTATACTTATTGTTTTATTCAATTAACACATTCGTAAACCCAGAATATAACTATCCACAACTGACTATGAGTATTAACCAAGAATATTCATTCAACTAATTTCTAAGTGATACACAAGGCACTGCACATGTTTTATTTCATAGAATACATTCCACCTCTTCAAATGATACGTTCTCGATGTGAATCGTGTTCATAAACCATGAGTAAAATATGAATCATGACCCTAAGAGGTATATTCTCAATATATAATCATCTATTTAAAATTATAACATTTAAATCAATGATACACTCATATGTTCCATAGAACATTACAATTATCTTTTTATGATGTCACCTTCCACTAAAAATAAAACTCTGTATGCATAAAAGACTATTCTAAAAAAACTGTACTTTCTTTATGATAACTGAGATGGTTGATATCTTCATGGGTGAATTATATCCAAATTAATCTATGACTTTATATCTTTATCACCTCCTAGTTCTTCCATTTTACTTGTATATTATTAGTGTTCATCTCACTACCCAACTTCCAATGATTCAACTAACCCCATACTTAACTATTTCATGAATTATCATTCATTTAGGCCTAAAAACAAGGAATATAAACATCAATCTTACTCCAAGTCATATTTATTTATCCCCAATGAGTCATATTACACCAATAAATACTCACTCACCATTACCACGTTTCATAAATTAATGCGATGGTATCACCAGACTCAATCACTCCCTATTTTTCTTTTTTTGAGAAAGAAATTCTATTCTACTATGTTTCACCATGAAATTCTAAAATCACTATGTCAGTTCGATCTAGAGATTTTATACCCACACTATAACCAATCTAGGTTAAACCACCAAGGATATTTACTTGATATCATAGGAGTTATTCATTAAGGATTTGGAGTTCACACATCCACTAGTCATTCCCTTAATGCCACAAGTAACCAAGAGCTCTAAAACCCAACCATGTATCAAGATTTCTTACAATTGAGGTGTTCTAAACTCCAAATTTTTATGAAAAAATAAAATTCAATTATTGTTTCCCTTTAATGGTTTCTCACCTGAATAGTGCATTTCTTCCAATGATAACTTCCTATAAGTCATTAACCTCAACTATCCCTTTACAAGGAATATTATAACTCAAGGCACTTCCAGGTGGTATAATACACCAACATGACTGTAACTAGTCACATATCTATGGAATAAATGTACTTAAAACCACCTAGATAAGGATTTATATGGGTTTAATTTTCATTAGACAACATATTAGAAAATCACTAAAGACAGGACTTTATAACATCATCAATAGAATAAAAACATAAATAAGAAATGGATTCCATGTTTGGATAAATAATATTTTATATGGTTATATATGAATAAATTTTCAAGAATATTGTTGGGAACATAATTAATCATAGAAGTACAAAGGATAATCATTTTATTTTCTTTAATATATTCATTTATACCCAACAGCAACCTAAAAATAGATGTTTCACAACCCATGCACAGAGGTGCCACGTTATCATGACTTTCATTGTCACTATTGGGTTTGGTGTCCTAGGAACAACTACTTTCACTTTGATTACATGTATATTAGATGTATTTAATATTAATATAACCACTTATTCCACATTTTTCATTGTTCTACATGACTCTAATTTCATAATTTTCTAGATTATATATCACATTATTAAGGTCATAGAATTTCCCTACTATGTTGTGAATATTCAGGTTCTATGATAATATTCTAAAATAATTTTCTATGGTTGTATAACATACTATGTTGAAAAATATAGTATTTAGACATTCAGATGTGAATACTTATTTGAAGATGAGGATACCTATCATGATTTTTTCACATAGAAATTCCATGATTGGAGATTATAAGGATAGAACCACCAGTAAGAATTCTATATATTTTGGTGTCATCATATATTCCTATCTGAGTGAATGTGTGATAGTCCTTATGTATTAATATTATTATTAATTCATGTTACAACTTTCATACATAGTTGTATTTCATAAACCATGACCAAAAACATTCATGGTGAAGTTTGATAGGTTGGGTGCGCCATGCGTAACATGTCATTAATGGAATAATCAATGAAGGATCTATCCCTTAATTATTTATGGAAGATGATATCTTAGACCTTTGATAATAATATAACCATCACATTAAATTCATGTTCTACTGTGCAATGAAATGTTTATTTTTTATAGTAAATAAAAGACATGTCGATCAAATAGGTTCGTTTCATGGATGTGCAACCTTCTTGATAAGATATTGAGATAAATGGATTATATTACACTGTGAACATTTATAATTTGTATTCATCGTTACAACATTTTGAATTTCCTCCTTGGTTCCTTGGCCCATTTCAATATATTAATATTGTACTTTTGGAAAGACCTACTAATTATAGTGAGAAAGATTCCTAGAGGCTCACACACTAAGTTTTTATGTTGATCTTGATTAAATTATATTTGAACATAATTATGGGAATAAATATTATTATCAAGACTAGGGAATAATTTTATTAAATCATATTTGACAGTTAACATTCATAAGGTATTAAATTATTAAAATATTATTAAGAAATAATTTATTTGATTACATGAATATATATATATAATATTTATTCTCTGGATTGTGAAAAAAATAATTAGTTTGATTATTCAATATATTAATAAATATTTATTCTCTAGATTGTGAATAAAATATTTATATATGAATAAAATATTAATTTTCTTGTTTGGTAAATTATATAGGAGTTTGAACGGATCAATAATGATTCTGGTGAAAAATATTAATTAATAATATTGTTACATGATATTTTTTATTGCTTAAGTTGGGGTGTCCCAAAGAGTAATAATAATGATATTATTATGATGTGGAATTGGGTTTATTAAAGGTTTAAAATTTTATTTAATGTTCAAAGTGAAATTAAAAAATATTTTAACGTAAACCATAAGTCTGTAAATAAACATATTTGTCTATTTCATATTGCATCCAAAAATTGTGAATAAAAATTTGTTGCACAGAAGGAATGCTCTCTCAACATCTCATTCCCCCTCCTCCTCAAGAATAAGATGTTTAATGGGTATATCTTCAACACTAGAGAACGATCAATCAAGAACAAACAATTCAAGGAATTTAATTTTCTGCACTAACACCCAATGATCAAGTGGTGTTTCTCTAAAATAATTGGAGAATGTATGGATCATAGCTAGAGAGATTCTATCCTTGGATTATCATAGTGCAACAAAATAAATCTAAAATTTACTTTTGGATTACCAAAAATCTTCAACGAATAAATTTCATATTACCATGTATTTATTTGATTAGATATTATGTGACGTCCTAACCCAGATGCCACATAAACATTTCCCTGGGCCGATGGGCCTCATAATCTCAAGTGAACCACCCCATATGATAAATCTTGTGGACTAGTAACGAGGGACTAGGGTGTCTTCATGTGAATACTATGCTCTATGTTTGGAGATGCACATTAGTGAAATATATAGATAAATAAATAGCATAAGAATATCAATAATAGAAAAATAGTAGAATCACATATAAACATCGGAGCACTGAATAATTATCAAAGTAATAATTTGAATCATCTAAAAAAGATGATGATCTCTCTAAATAAATAAGGAAAACATGTATAAATGGAAGTAGGTAGTAAATATAGTACATGATATATAAGAGAAACTAAAGGACCAAAATCTATCCAAGAATCTCAATCTCTATCCCTATCATCTTCCACCAAACTCACATCCTAAGTCATTCAAGAAGTCACACATCCATAAGTGGAAGTTTTTTTATATCTATAACTAAAATAATATAGTATGGTTGGGTACCATTGACATCTCAAATATGGTGTGATATATAATCAAAAAACCACCACAAACGACACTGATAAATATTCAATCAGGGAATATAATATGGTAGTTTGTAGGTAATAATGGATATAAATAAATACTTTACAAATGTGACAGTTCTAGTTCCAAAAGGACACTAGGGTGATAATACATGATTCATCCTAAGCCAGACAGTCTCTAACAAGAATCCAGATGTATACACATGTGTGGACTATTTATGACGTGACATCTACAACCGTATATGTGGCTACTGCTAGTATCCTAGTAATGAGGTGTAAAATAGAGAACCATAAGTTATATAATAAGTATCATAAGTATCAAGGGATGTCATTCCTAGTAACACATTAATAGGGGTCTCCATGCCTAGTGTCTTAGTAAGGGTTTTCATGCCCAATATTAGGACATATGGGATGTTATGCCCATATCCAAATAATAGGGTCTCCATGCCCATATCACATTTACAATGGGTCTTTGTGCCCATATCAATTTTATAAAGGGTATCCGTGAATGAATCACATTAAGAAAGGTTCTTCATGACCATATCACATTTATAATTGGTCTTTATGCTTGTATCATAGTTAAAAGTGACACGATTCTCATTCTAAATTCATAAATTGTATCCATGATCGTAACACATTTATAAAGGGTATCCATGCCCATATCAGAATTATTACATGAAAGAGGGTTGACATGCCCAATTATAAGTATACAACATGAATAAGGTTCATCATACCCATTGACTCTAATTAACCAGGCTGTCCATAACCTTACATTAATAGTGATAGGTAATCATTAAATTTAATATGATCCAATTGATAATTCATAACTCAATAACATTTAATTATCATAAAGGAGTAACCATTTCTCAAATGAATTTGGTGACCTGGTTGTCCAAATCACCTCTATTAAATTCATATTAAAATGATAAGTGTGTTTATCATGCTATACTACCACAATTATCCATTTCATTTATGTCATCACAACTTGGAATCCATTCCAAAACCATTTAAATGATTTTTCTATTATTGAATCATTTATAGCCACATTAGATAAGTTATCAATACACTAAAATGTGTATTCACAATTGAAGGGGACCAAATAAGGTCATAAGATTATCAATTAAGGAAACCATTTAATGGGGGATTAAATTTGGGGAAAACTCATGGTGAAACCGATGTGTGATATATAATAATATGTTATAAAACATCTATTCTTTTAGTGATAAAGACTATACAATCTAAATTATCCTTAAAAAGGATAAATATTCTAGTATCGACCTTTTTTTGTTCCATATTGGTAGAAAATGGAATGGCAATTGAACTCTCGAAGAAAAGGGAATATGACCACGGACCTAAATAAATATATTTATATAAAGATTAATGGTTAAAGGTGAAAGATGAATGAAAATATTACTAGTGTGTATCCAATTAGAAGAAAAGAGATAAAATTAGAGTCTGGTCAAAGAATTAATCATGGAACCTAGCTTATTCAAAGGCGGGACCTCAATTGGAGAAGAAACCCACACAAAAACTGGAAAATATAGGAAGAGAGAGGTGGGGTTTAGTTAAAATAGGTTTAAGGGAAAATGGTAGATTCACCCAAAAATATGAAGCGCTTGATTTGGTCCCGTTGTTGGAAAAATAGTGCACCAACCATGATCCTCCCACTTCCTAAGGAGGGATCCCATATAGCTTTGCTACAATGTGTTAGAAATAATACACAAACTATGTTATATGGATATGCTAAAACTGAAATTATTCTACAAAGGTGTGCTCCCCTATCATCATAGTTTCCTAAAACTATGTTATTTTGGATTGAGGCATGGGCCACCTTTCATGGTTCCACCAAACCGTGTAGCTTGGGTCACATAATTTCTTCCAACTGTGCATCCCAAATACCTTATCCATGATTTGGGCCTCTAGAATATGAATATGCCTTAGACCCACCAAAAAAATTATGACATCTATATATACCATATTGAAGTCAAAGATAAATAATTAGACCCAAATTTAAAAGGATTTAAACCTAATATAAAAATCATAGTTCATACAATCTTCCTAGTTCAAGGAATTTATCCCTAAATTTCCCATCAAGGGTGGTGAAACACTGTATGGGAACAACTATGGCCACTGAGCATTTACATCAGCCTGTTAATCCTATGTCACATATTGTACCTAGCCATGCTACTATAACACATGTACTAATGGTAAATACTAGCCTCAGAGATCCTTCATGCTTCGATCAATTATGTGTACATGATACTCTTAAAAATTAGCATAAACATCAAGCTCATCATCCTTAGGATCCCAAGTATATGACTAGACAACATGATAATGGTGAATCTATGAAACATGGGTGGTGTCATGTAAGTAAATGTACCTCAATGTTAATAGGAAATGATAGGTTGGTATCCCAAATCTCTCAAATATTTCAAAATCCTAGTCATAAAGAGGTGACAACTTATGTTGCCTCTATATCTGTCTATGCCCAAGCTAGGGTGATATTCATAACAAAACATGATCCCCGACCTTGAACACCAGAGGTCATTAAAGGAGATCATCATAAAATTTATATATATACTAATCTATATACATTGGTTTCCTAATTAGTTGAACCTACACTAAAGTCACCTAAAAGATACAAGGACCCAGTAACACTTCCACTCTTCCCTCTAACCCACATAGGGGTGAACATGACGACATACTATATTGGTCCTTATATGGATCCATATGAATCATCACCTAATTACAATTTTTGTAGGAAAAATAAATGATAGTAATATGCTTCTCTAAATAACTACTAAAATCAAGGATGCAAGTTGGGATCATTTCCTCCAGGAGATGTATCATCCATTCTAAGTATCCATCAGTCAGAGGTCGAAATTATATTCTAAGAAGAACCTTTCTACCCATAGATCTATGTAACTACTAAAAGAACCTCGATGTAAAAGAAGAATCACTATCTAAAATGATATTATGAGGGACCCCATATATCCATATAATCACAAGGACATACAATATTCCTAGCTTATCAACTATGATATTGTCCCAAATATAATGTAAGAGGGTTACTTTGTTTCTTATATCCATGACTACCCAAACATCATCGTTACCTTAAGGTTACCTTGGTAAGATGATGTCAATATCTATCTCAATATCATCCCATTAATATTCTGAGACTGGTAACATCTATAAAAATCAAGTTAGTCACTGGTGATCCACCTTCACCTACCGTCAAGTGGAAAACCTAGTTATAAAACCTGTTATCTAACATTTCAGCTCTGGAAAATAATATTGTTGGTGCATATCATGATACATCAAGGAGGTATATAGATGAACTTCCTATTAATAAGTTTATGAGTCACACATTTGCTTCAATATGATATCATTTGGAACCTAGATACTCCCATGTATACATATGATGTTATCATTATTGATAAACCAATCTGGATGTGGTTCCTTACAACAAATACTTTCACATGGGACCAAGTATTCATTATTAGAAAACAAAATCATCTTTGAAATCTCCAAAAGTGAATAATTCACTGATAGAAATGGAAATATAGACAATTTGTGTTGTTCATGCACCTCAATGTGCATCTCATAAAATATATCCATATGATTTAATTTTGTACTAGCCTAATGAATTGTGTATGTGTAATTTCTCCTTTTCGAAGCATTGGCAACAATATTTCCCCATGTAGGCTAGATTTATTTCAATATACTATTGATATTCAATTCATCTTTGATGTCTGAGATTTAAGTTATTATATGGGAAATATATACCGAGGGATTTTTTGGTTTTGTAATCAACACAAAACTCTCTCTTATAATGTAATGCCTCTATCAATGCAAGGTATGAAGAATAGCTACCAACTCGAGATCATTAATTTGGTAATTATGATCATGAGGCCTAATATAATGAGACTTGTGCATAATGAATTAGTGTTCCTAAAATATAAACACTCCTATCCTGGCACATGATGCATGAAAATATAAATTATAGATTCTACCTGGCTCTAGTAGAATCAGTATCAGTGCAGAATTAAATTTTCCATTAAACTTATTCAAAGGCCTTCTCATATTCTTATGACCTTATAAACATAACACCATTATTAGTCAATATCATATGAGGTTTTTCAAATAATGAGAAGTCGTGTTTAAAATTAATTTTGTAACCATCCATCCCCAACAAAAAAAATATTCCAATATTTTTCTGGGATTCTCCAATGTAAGCACAACTCTCACCTTCTCTGGATCCACTGAAACTACGACCAAAAAGACAATATAACCCATGAAGTGTACCTTATCAATCCATAAGTGACATTTAATGAGAATAGAATATATTTTTTTACTCTCTTAATGTATTCGAAATGATCTTCTTATGAGTTTTATGGTTTCTTCATGTACAAGAATATAGTAAGATATCATCTATGAAGACCACGACAATGAAGTCAAGATAGTGATGGAAAAATAAATTAATCAATTCCATCGAGATGGAAGGAATCATTGTATGATAGAACTACATAATGATATACTTATATAAGATGTAATGACTATGAACAATAGTCTATGGAATATATGAAGTCTTGAATAGAACATGATGATAACCCAGTTATAGTTTGACCATAGAGAATAGCCACATTACTCTAAGATGGTTGAAAATATCATCTATAAAAGGTATGCGATACATTTTTTTCCCTATAAGATTATTAAATTTCTTATAATTAACAAAATTATATAGGATTACATCATCCTTATTGGTGCAGGACTGGTGAACCCCATGGGGATGTATTGGACCATATAAAACCCTTGGACTCTAAATCCTCTAGTTACCTCTTGACCTTCTGCAACTTAATAGTAGCTAATCTGTAAGGAGAAATGGACACCAGTGTTTCTCCATGAACTTTAATAGTAAAATAAACCTATTTCTCAAGAGGTAGTATAGAATATTCAATTGAAAAAACATCCCTAAATTGGTCAACTACATGAGGGAACTCTACTTGATGTAGTCCCAGATTTTTCATAAAAAGGCAAAAAATCTGGGTGGTTACTCCACATAGCCCCAGATTCTCTGTTCTTTCTAAACCCACCTATAAATCCCACTTGCACATGTAAATATATTTACCTCCCTACAGAAATGTTAACAACACTCTATAGTGATAAAAATTAACATTGAAACTATAGGGAACCAAAAAATTCATTCTGACAGTGGCATCAAAGCACATCATCCCAAAGAAGAATATATCCCATACGAAATGATGGATTCCTACCTCTAGAGGATAGTCCCTGCATAGGTTCATATGTTTTAATCATAAACCCTAAGGGTTTTCAAGTTTCATAACATAGAAGGAATAATCAACAAGTTTCTCAAGGATCTCTATAAAATATAATGAGATAAAAGAGTATCATTCACCTATGTATAAAAACATAGATTCTCTAGTATAGGTCACTAGAATAGTACCTCAAACACAAATGGAATGGGATCCTACTCCTCTGGTATAAGCTTATGTAAAAAGATATATCCTAATACCAATACTATGTGAAACTTGGATACCTATTCTTGGTTTGTTCTACTGATGTTGTATATCAGAATCCTTGCTACCATGGCCATAACCTTCTTATCTGTATATAGAACAGGTTTTAGTCTAGAAACCTTCTAGGATAGATGCTACTAAACCTGCTACTAATTGTGGAGTTCATAAGGAAAATCTCCCACTCAAAACATTTGAGAATTTACTACAAAAATGTCGATGATTCCCCAATCCTATGTAACATGAACACTCGATGGGGTCTATGGTACCTGAGATATTCTTATTCCCAGATTTCCCACACTGGTGAAAAACAACATTAATATTATAGGGTTTTTCATGGATAACACTAGTTACATGAATAGTCTCAAAGTGTCTCGTTTGACCTCTAGTTAAACCACTGCCTTCTTTGGGATATGAACTACATTGTCTCCCACCTTATACTTCCCTTAGGTTATCCTCAGTTATAAGTGACTGGTTCACTGTATCACATTATTTAGTCAACTATAAAATATTCACTTGATAACAAATAGGATTCTTAATCCTATCCTTGACTTTTCTTTCGTGTGCTGGATCATCAACATAATTGCTGGGTTAAAAGTGATAAAGATTTGTTAAATGAGATAAATATTACATAAATATCCTAGAACCTTACTACAGGTTTAAGAATTCAATAGAATGATTCAACCTCGTGGTTTTAAGGAATAAAAAATCGAAAGAGATCAAGTAGAAATACCTTTAATGTGATTCCCAATACTAACCCTCCTCATTCAAAATATCCCACCGGTATTACCTCAATACCTCAATTAATATATGTAGATAATTTTACTCCATATCATGAGGTTTCAAAAGAATCATGATGTTATAAATAACCATCTTGATCCATATATATATATATAGTATGTGATCCTCTATCCCCTGAAAATGTGGGTTGATGATGCTTCCAAAACTATAGAGGCAACTCTCCCAAATAAGGGGTAGAGCATGAAGCTCCTTGTATAGTCTGGTTAAGCCGTACAAAAGCCTCTTTTCAATTGGGAATCATTGCCTACATCCAGATTTGGAAGAGGTAACATATGTGTCACTATGGTAGGTATCACTAGAAGATCAGGTCCCACCACCTCTAAATAATGATTTCCATCACCAACCTATGATACGACTAGATGGATTCATGATGGCATAGATCTATAATTTCAAAAATCACACCATAGAAAGAATTAAACATGAACAACAAAATAGACACACGAAAATAAGATATGTATATGCATTCTTATGTAATAGTAACAAACCGATTTTAGATTGAAGAAAATAATTTGGGTCATAAGAACATTTATATAAAACACAAGAGACACCAGATATGTCCCACTACTATGGTTGGGTTTGGGTCAAGCTCTATGTCTTACTATTTCAATTTTCTAAAAATTCATATTTTTATTACATTTATCATTGATTATTTCAACCAAATAGATCATCCCTTTTGATCTATAGGGGTCTACACACCTCATGAATTGAATTTTTTAATCCACCTAATCCATACCATAACACATTCTAGTCCATGCAACCAATGGTATGTGACTCAATGTCACGTAAATGAATTTTTTGAGTGTTTGATATATTTTATATAGGAAAACACTATTTATGTTTTGCTAAGCACTCTAAGAACCAAATATGTTTCTCAGCCCCCAATATAAAATGTTTTCCAATTAACATTTATATCACATAAGGCACATATAATAGGGTCATTTAGTCAGGTAATGCATCCTATATAACATGCATAATGAAATTGATGTGAATTGTAACATGTGGCTAAAATAATGTATGGTAGATGATTTCATGGCTGGACCTCTTTCGGCCAGGGATTAAAGGAAAACCTTGATCATAATAAGCATAACTATCACATAGCATGTGTGTCACCCAACTATGGAATCAAATCATATATAATAACCATAATACCAAAACAAATGTCCCATCCCTGGTAATTTGGTCTTTCCATGTAGATGGGTTAGCTATTATCAAGTTCAATTTATTACAAAATATCGATTCATTCCTAATCTCCAATAAAATGTTCCCATAAAATAACACAAAAGAAAAAAAGTGATCATTTGATACCACATTGTGAAATCATGAACTTGTTTCAACATAAACGGTGCCTTGATCTAGTAGTCTAGAAAGCCTCATTTGTGTATCCTCATACGGCAGAGGATTCTTGACTAGCAGTGAGGTATTGGGGCGTGTCTATGGGGAAATTTTTCCCTATGAATTGAGTAGAAAAGAAGTTAAATAGATAGATAAATAAAAGTCATAAACATATCAAAAAGATAAAATACAGCGAAATCAAGTATAAACATCCATGAACTAAATAAAAATCAAAATTCGTAATTTGAATCATATAAAAAAGTTGATTATATCTCTACAAAATTGGGAAACATTTATATAAGAAAGAAGTAATTCAATACATTACACAATAAACCAAAGGAACAAAAAGGAAAAAATATATATCAAATCATCTCGAGCTCCATCCTAGCCATACACTAACAAGATCCCATCCAAATTCATACAAGAAGTCACACACCCATAAGTGGATTTTTCCCCTTATCTACACCTACAAACATCTAGTCTACCTGAGTACCATCAATGGCTTAGATAGGTTGTGAGATAAAATCATTTTTCCAACACCAATGTCGTCTATAAATATATATTAGTGCATATAATATTGAAGTTCGTAGGTAATAATAAAATGTAATATATAAGTTGTAAAAGTGTCAGCCCATGTTCTAGAAGGACACCAACATGACAATAACATCTTCTACCTAAGTCTAAACGCATATAAGAAGTAACTAGATGTATAAATATATATGAAGAGTATACATTGTGATGTCTACAAACCTATATGTGTCTACTACCACTAGCATAGACCTGAGGAATCACCTAGACATGTGTAAGCTATAGCATAAATATCGCAAGTACCATGGGACTCCATGCCTAGTTTCACTATAGTAAGGGTCGACATTCTGAGTATCATAGTAAGGTTCATAATCACAGTATCATAACCTAAGGTATGTCCTACCCAGAACATAATCAAAGGGACTGTAGCAGATACTGTAGCGGTGGCGGTACTGTAGCAGGTACTGTAGCAGTGCGGGTACTGTAGCAGTACTGTTCACCGAGGGGTCCTTTGGGCCAAAAAAATGGGCTTTCAAGCCTTGTATTCAGTCCACTTGGCCTTGGGCCTTCGGGCTATGTAATGGGTCTCCCTCTACCCAGTCTAAAGAGGTCTTTGCTTTCAAATAATAAGTTGAGGCTTCGGCCCCAACCTTTTTTTAAAAAAAAAGGGTATCCATGAATGAATCACATTTATAAATGGTTTTTGTGCTCTTATCTCATTTATAATGGGTCGTCATGCATGGATCATATTTAGAATCGGTCTCCAAGATAGTATCACATTTATAAAGGGTCTCACTGCCTATATCACATTTATGAAGGGTATTCATGCATGTATCACATTTATAATGGTTCACCTTTCTTGTATCAAATATATAATGGGTATCGATTCCTGTATCACATTTATATCATATAGGAGGTCTGTTAAGACAATTTATAAGTATATAACATGCATAAGGGTCATCATACCCAGTTACCATAATTAATGAAATTAACTATTCACATACATCAATAGTGATTGATAATCATTGGATTTAATACTTTCGAATTGATAATTCACAAATCATTAAAATTTTATAATAACTAGGGAATTAAAAGATCTAAATTAAATTAGGTGATGTGGTTATACCACTCATGCCTATTCAATACATCTTAAAATGATAAGTGTGTCATCTATTCTATATCACAATGATTATCCAATTCATTTATGTCATCACAACATAGAATTTATTCCAAAACCATTTTGACAATGTTTTTTCCATTGGATCATTTATAAACATTGGAAATGTGATCGTCACACCTTAAGGGGTTCCATTATTGAATGGGACCCATGAATTCTATAAGTCTATCAATTACGTAAACCATTTAAAGTTGGATTAAATTCATGGGCAATGTATGGTCAAATAAGAAGGATGAAAAATGAAACATATTAAAAACATCTCAACATTTGAGGATAAAGACTAAACCATCTCCATTATTCCTCTAAAGAAGAAATCATCTAGTATAAACCTTTTTTTTCTCGATTTTGAGAAAATGAAAAATAAATGAATTCCATGAAAATAGGGCATATTAGGCTACTACTAAATAAATCCTTATATTGAAAGAAAAATGATGAGGGAATAAGCTGAATGAAATTCTTACCAGAATGCAACCAATGAGATGAATGGAGATTGAATTAGAGTATGGATGAAGAATTTTTCACTGAAAATAGATTATTCCATAGTTGGGGCTCAACAGGAGAAAAAAACCCTATACATTGGAAAATAGTAGAAGAAATATGTTGGGTGAGTGAAAATAGATTTTAAAGAAAAATAGAAAATTAACCCAAAATATTTGGGTCACATGGCTTGGCTGCACGATTGGCCAAGTTTTCTTACAACCATGTGCCTCCCAATACCAAAAGAGGGACCTCACAAGGTTTGTATGTAGGGTTAGAGAAATTGTGCAACCACCGTGTTATATGGATCTATGAAAAACTATAAAACCCCTGCATTTTCATGCACACCTATCTATATTGTTTCCTTAAACTGTGTGCTTCTTGAAAGAGTCAAGGACCATCTCACATGGTTCCACCAGAATGTGCTTCTTGGGTCACATGATTTCTTCTAACCATGGGTTATAGCTTTCTTTTCTGAAAACCAGGCTCCCCGGCTTTGAACAAGAATAAGATAATCCTGAAACATTGATGATCTCAATAGGTACCACATTAAGGTTAAAGGTAAATAATTAGACCTTAATTTAAAGGATCTATACATCAGAGAAAAATCAGGTCCTTATAAATTATCTAAATTAATTATAAATTTTACATACAAGATCATCTCTCATGTTTTCACACAATGAATATTAAAAATTTAATGTTTTTCACACCACCACATGATTATTATAAACTTTAAACAATTAATTATTATCATAAGGGTAATGGTTAAATTTATAAAAATTTATTGGTTTGTTGATCCATGCCCTATCATGGTTGAATTTTCAATTATTATAAATCACTCTTTAATCATATTTTAATTGACAAGCATTGACATATTAATAATATTTATTCAAATTTTTATTTTTGTAATGGTTTAAGAATAGATGATGAACAAAAATAGATTTCATTAGTAACTATCAAATTGTAAACCGATAAAACAGGGTTACATGGTGTGTCGCTAGAGTACACGGTGTGTAATCATGCACATTGTACCAAGATTCACCAAGCAGTTAATCACATGTGGTGCATTTATTGCACACCACATGTTGATCGGGCCAACCTACCACTCAGTAAGCGGATACATGGCATGCAACTTGCATTTATAATACATGTAGTCCGGATGAGTTAACATGCCAAATCCCTATGTGTGTGACTTTGTACATATGGAAATTAATGTACATGATGTGTGGATATACTCTACACACCATATAGTCTCCCATTAGAGGAATGAATTAAAAATTACATCAAATTGATAATTTCATCATTATAACCTAATTTTATTGATTGACCCACCTATGTGTGTTTGAAAATTTAATAATGATTTTAAATAATATTAAATTATCAATTATTTTATTGTAATTAATTTGGCATTATTGGTTCTACCGATTATTTTTCATGAATACCATAAATTTTTTATATCTTCAATTAGTATCAAATGATCATTAAGAAGAAGGGTAATTATTTAATTATATAATTAATTATTTAATGAAAAAATCTTTATCTTAATAATAAACATAAAATAAATAAATTATTACCAGAAATTTACTTTATCATATTTGTTTCATGTATTATTGATCATGAGCTTGAATCAGACCCATGTATACGTTGGAGTTTATTTATTCTAATTTACTTCATGGGTTTGTATTTATTTAACATTAAATTAAATGATGGAATTTTATTCATCTTTACCTACATTAATTTTTTAGGCAAGTATGTCCACAGATATTTATGTAATCCCCTTTAACCAATCCTTAGGTTTACCTTACCAATGTGTGAGTAATAAATAATTGCAATTATTAGAGCATCCTAAGGGGGTATAGAAGGTTCAAGAAAGAAAAATGATGATTCCCACTAAGTGATACATATATATACATGTGGAATGATATAAATCATTCTATGACCTGCTAATGTAGTTACCCCCTTAGTTTGAGGTTGATTTAATTTATGCTCATTAAATAAACTATTATACAAGATCATTATTAGTCCATTTACTTTATTTATTTATTCATGTCTATGATTTATTTATTTTATGTATGAAAGAGCATAGTCACATAAATGAGTGAATTAATATGAAAATATTTAAATAGAACAAATAAATTATGCATAAATATATTAATCAAATGTGGTTAATTAATTATATAAGATCCATTTAATATTAACAAGACATTAAAAGGTTAAACAAGGTAAACTTTATTTGTAAATTAATTAAAATTCCTCGAACATATATTTAGTCATACTATTCATTCCATTATAATATTGGGAGTGGAATAATATAATTATGTATAGTACCTGGCCTATGTTTGGACACTTACCTTTATCAGGGATTTCTCATGAGATTTTTGGGTACGCTTAACCAAACATGTATTGAGTTTAAAGAAAATAGTTTATTCAATTAAAAGTAGTAGGTAACTATTGAGGAAGTCCAAGTCAGGATTTAAGAAAAGTATAATCCACTCATTAGATCAAGGAGTTTCAAGCTTGTAGTTAGTGATATGACCTACCAAAATTAAATTCTTATGGTTTTCATGCCCAAAATATGGATCATTAAAAAATTAAATGGGGATCCATGCCACTATAGTTTCATAGAAACTATAATTTCCCAGTTCAATTATGAGGTAAATTGGGACTTGATAAAATAGTAGGAGATTAAATAAAATCAATTTATTTATTTATTATTTCATATATAATTTTTAATCAATAAAATGTACTAATAATCTACTCTTTTAGTTATAGAATAAAAGGGTAATCTCGTCATCCGTACTAGCCCTACAATCAATATTGAAGAAAGAAATCCTCCAAACTTATAGAAACATAAAATATTGGTTTAGTTTCTTTCAGGGTGTGATACACCATGAATGAAAATATTATATTCTAAAATCATTAATGCCTCATCCTTCTACTAAATAGGTGAGTCATCAAGAGTTACTCTTTTATAGAAAATATTTGAGTGACATGGTCTACATTCAATGTTTTATGCTTTCATCGATGACTATTGTAGTAATGATGTCTCAAAAAAATTGATGTGTATATCATGCTTGAGAACATCCAGGGTATTTACATAGAGAGATCTAGAATGGAATGGTTCTAGATTTCTATGGTGCTCATTTATAGAGATCTTGGAGAGGGTTCCCTAGATAGGGATCATGTATTCAATATCATTGGATAAATTTTGTGCTTATAGTTTATAGGATTTAAACACTGTGTATAACTGGGTACTCGTCTCATTATAGAATCACTCCCTCATAGATTCTCCAGATTTGTTGTGAATTTTAATATGAACAATATTTTTAAGACTCAACCAGATCTTATCACTCTTATTATCCAAGTTGAAAGGATACGATGCACAAAAATAATGCCATCCATATGGTGAACAAATGGAAATGGAAATAGAATATCTATAGCTCCATGAACTCTTCACTCCCATCCAAGAATAGGACGATCAAGGTGGGAACATGGTAACATGATGTTTTCTATTGTTCATGTGGCAAGAAGGTACACTGAAAGAAAAATTACACCCACCTAAAGAGGAAAAGGGAATATTTGGGTGTGATTGTTATTGATTTAAATTTATATGTTTCTATAAATTGTCTATTAGATAAAGCATGTGGTGACCACATATGTATTCAAATATAGGCACCAGGTAGATTTAGAAAGATTTTATAAGGGTATGTAGATCTAAACACATCCAATGAAGCTAAACTTAATATTATAGATATAAGGGACTACGTCCTCATGTTTCCGATTTGAATGATCTTGGTTTTAATGTTTTGTTATTATTTTCAATTAGTTACCAAAAACATTATTTCTATATCCAGACTAGATATGGACGTATTTATTTTCAAATTTGGGAATAAATGTTCCTTATTTTATAATGATTTAATTTTTTATGATAAGAAACATTTAAATAATGGTCTTTATTTTTTGGTTTACAGGATCCAAGTAATTTAAATTGATAATGAAGTTACATTACATGACTCATACAACACCAAATTTTGTAATCTATAGAAAGGTTATGTAAATGAAATAAACTTTTTAAAATTACCTTATAATTGATATTTAGATACTTTTAAACTAAAACCACATGGTTTATGTCAAGCGTGTTTTAATGGAAACTTTTCCAAAGCCCCGTTTACAGGGAATTGTTAAAGGGCTATAGAGGTTCATAAATTAGTTCATACTGATGTGTGGGACCCTTTCAAATTGAGGAAAGGGGTGGGTACTCATATATAATAACTTTTTTGTATTATTTTAGTAGATATGAAGATGTATACTTAATGAGGTATACATCATATTATTTTAGTAAATTCATAGAATTCCAAAATGAAATTGAGAACCATCTTGGTAAGAATATGAAGAAATTAAACTAAGGCCATGGTGGAGAATATATTAATCAAGACATTAATGATTATTTATGGGATTTTGGGATATAATCTAGAATTACACCTCCTTTTATGCCTTAGTGGAATGGTATAGGTGAAAGGAGGAGCCCCACATTTTTGTAAATGGTGAAATAAATGATGATTCATGAAAGTACTCCATTATCCTTTTAGGGATATGTATTAAAAATAGTATAATACATACTAAACTGAGTTCCAACTAAAGATATTTAAGTTATACCATAAAAATCATTGAATGGAAAGGAAATATTGTTATCTTCCTTACATGTGTGGGGTTGTGAATAATTTTTTAATTCCCCTTTAGGTAATAATATTGCACCCTAAGACACAAAGTGTATCTTTATACGATATCCCAATTAAAAAATGGGAAACTAGCTATATAGTCATTCATAAAAAAATGTCTTTCTTGATATATGTGCCACATGTTTTAGTAGGATCACATATTCAAAAGTGATAGTTGGTGTCAGATAGTCTTTTTATGAATTCCATGATCAAGATACTCAAGAATTGGAATTGTAAAAAATTCCACAAAGCCCCGTGGAATAATAAATTTTCCTAGAGACATAATTACTATGTAGGAGAACTAGAGATGTTAGAGAACAATAATGGTTTGGTTTTATTGTAACCAAGGATTGTGGCTCATTATTAGTTTATAATAATGAACATATTACATAAAAGGAAGCATTAAGTTTCTTAAATCTTTCCAAGGGTAAATATTCCATCATTTCTAAAATAGATTCCATGTACCAAAACTAAGTATGGATTTTGGTTAACCTACAAGTAGATATAAATCCTATTGGTTGAAAATGGGTATTCAAGAAGAAAATTGACATGGAAGGACATGTATGTACCTATAAGGTATAACTATTTTCAAAAGGGTTTAAACTGCATCAAGGCATTAAATAAGATGAAACCTTTTCACCAATTTAAATGTCGAAATCAATCTTAACTATAATTTACATTATGACTTTGCAAGATTACGAGATTTAGATAATGGATTTCAAAACAACCTTCCTTAATGGTAACCTTGAAGAAGTTTTATATATGAAACAAACTAAAGGTTTTGTAACTCCAAATGATGACTACAAGGAATGAAAGTTGTGAAAATCCATTTATTGATTAAAGAAAGAATCTAGGCCATGGAACATTAACATTGAGGAGGCTATAAAATAATTTTAATTAAAAAAGGATGAATTTTATCCATGTTTCTATAAATGGTTAAGTGGTAGTTCATTAGTTTTCATAATACTATATAGTTTTTGAAATATTACCCATTGAAAATGAAATACCAGTCTTATATTCTATTATTATATAGTTTAATAAATTATTCTCTATAAGACTTGGGTGGGTAAGAATATATTCTTGATATCATGATCCATTTTCATAGATCCTAGAGGTTATATGACCTATTTCTATGTACATAAATTGAAAAGATGATGAGAAGATTCATTATAGAACAATAAAATAAGATATTGTTTCTAGTGTCACATGGAATTCATCATTATAGGAAAATGTATCCTAAAAACATGAGGAATGAAATACAATTGTAAGGATTCTAGATTAATCAGAAATTGGGGTAGTCAAATGTGATGTGATATGTACTGGGATAGATTTCACCTAGGAATTATTTCCATTAAGAAGATATCAAGCTAATTCTCATGACTGTCATTAGATAACAGTCAATAATATCCTTAAGTATTTGAGTATTACTTGGGATATGTTCTTAGCTTATGGGAGAGATAATTAATTGGTCATTAGATGATATGTAGATACTAGTTTCTAAATTGATCAAGATGACATAAAGTTACTTATAATATACATATTCACTTTGAATGGAGTTTTTCATAGATGGAACAACTCAAAGAAGGTTCTGGTTGCATATTTTACAATAGATTACAAGTATATTGTGGCTTATGTGGTAGATAAATAAGTAGTACGAATGCACATATAATCTAAGATATTGATATTTTACATGGTATTAAATATCCTATCAAACTCAATTGGGATTATATTAGTGTCAGATCTTGAAAAAGATATATGGTTACATTAATGGATGAAGTAACTAATTTGGAAGTATCATCTCTTGATGGATTTTTCTCAGAGAGGTGATGCTGAAGTGAAAAATAATTCTTTATAATACAACTTATTAGACGCATTTAATAAATCCTTGAATCAATAGAAACATGAATATCATGTGATTTCTAATTGAATGAAGGTCTAAGTCTATTTTCTATAGTACAAGTGGAAATTTTTGGGAGTTTTTGTCTTAAGAACAACTATTTGTACTTTGATTACACATATGTTTGATGTATGAAATAGTTATACAACTTCTTAATACATATTTTTCATTATTCTATATGACTCTAATGTGATAAATTCGTAATGTATACACCACATTGATAAGTTCATTATAGTTCCACACAATGATGAGAGCATTGAAATTCTATGATGATATTCTTAAATATTATTTTTTGGTTGGATAATATACTATTATGGAACACATAGAACATACACTATCAGGTGATAGTACTCATAAGAATATGATTCTTCCTCTCATGAAGTTCTCACTTCTTAATCTCCAATGTGGAATAATATGATAATAGACCTACTGGTGTGAATTATACATATTTTAGTGTTGTTGGATATTTTTGTATTCGAGCATTTGTGGTGGTCTATAGATGTTAAGCTTGTTATTAATCCATGTTATAACTCATTTACATAGATGTATTTAATAAACCCCGATGATAGAAATTCATTTAAAATTTGGGTGTGTTGGGTTTGTCAGAAGTAATAAGTCATTAATGGATAAGTAGGGGAAGGATTTTTCCCTTCTATCTTTATGAAATCTAATATCTCATCCATTTTATTGGAATTGGTCCATCACATTAATTTCCATGGCCATGGTGTAATGCTATTTTTATATTAAAAATTCAAAGAAAGATGATTCATGTATATAGGTTGGTGATAATGATAAGAATATTTCATGACAAGATACTGAGAGAAAGGGTTTATATTACATAGTGAGAGTTCATATGTGGTTTTTATCATTGCGACATTATGTTCGTTATCTTAAGTGACATGACCATTTTCTAGACAGTTTTCATAGAAATTAGGCAAGCCCACCTAATTCTATAGAGAAATTATCCTAGAGAATCACACACTAATTGTATCCTTTGATATAGATTAAATTCTATTTGAATTTAATTATTGGAAGGAATATTATTCTCAAGGCTGCTGGATAATTTTATTCAAGTTTTATTGATCACTAATATTCACAAGTTAATAAATAATTATTTGTTTGTCAATAAATAATTTATTTAATTATGTGAATATATATAAAATATTTACTCACTTCATTGTGAAAAAATATTCATTTTATTTATTTACTATTTTAGTAAATATTTATTTGATAGATTGTGAATAAAATATTTATTTATTTATAAAATATTTATTTGGTTGTTCAATAAATTCTCGAGGAGTTCGAATAGACCATAACTGATTCTAGTGACAAATATTAATTAACAATAGCATATGTTCTATTGTGTAATTTGTGCACATCAAGAAATAAAAATAATGATATTATTATTATGTGGCATGGGGTTTATTAAAGTTTTTAAATGTTATTTAATGGATGAAATGAAATGAAATAATTTTTTAACCTAAACCCTAACTCTATAAATAGACGTTTATGTTTATTTTAAATTTAATTCAAAAATAGTTAATAGAGAATTTTTGCACACAATGAATTCTCACTCGAATCTTCATTCTCTCTCCCTTTCCAGAATGAGAAGTATAAGAGAGACTTATTCTAGACCGAAGAACAAGAGATCAATAATGAATATCAAAAGACATTTGATTCACCACGCTAGCACCTGATGATTGATGGATGTTTCTAACTAGTCATTAGAGATGTATGGATCATCACTAGAGGGATTCTATCCTTGGATATTCACAATGCACCAAAGGCAATCTGAATGGGTCTTTTCATATGACCAACAATCATCAACAACGAACGTTCTTAAGGCTAGGTATTTATTTCCTTAGATAGTAAATATATTAATTATAAATTTTATGGGAAAAATAATCACTCATTGTTTCATGAAATGATCATTAAAATAATATTTAATATATTGTGAACTATATCATTCTTTTGATATGCTCAGAACCATCAATCACAACCATCGTCATAACCATAGTGTACCACATTATAGACCCATGTGAAATTTTAATATATTATTTCAAAAATTGGGGTATAACTGAATAGAATTTCACTAAGAAATCATATGTGAAAACACCATATAAGATGTTTAACCTAAATAGATTAGTCTTCTATGATCAATATAATCAAACATGTTATTAATATATTTCATGTGAAGACAATTTTATGAATATGATGCATGAGACACCTCTAGATAACTTAAAAAATATTTAAATCCATATAAAATCATGATCCATAAAATTCATGTGCATCACATGAGGTAACATCATAAAAACATTAATAGCACAAACCAAGAACATAAATCTATTTCCCTTTTAACCAAGAATTTCATCAGAAAAGGTGTTTGTGATGATCCATATAGAGTTACGTCATATACAATGAAACATTCTAATGTCACATATATATTAATACCCCATTAAATAAAAAACAAGACAACTTGTGTTGTGACAACATTTGGGAGTATCCCGAACAAAATCACTATCTCCAAGCTGGAATTCCACATGACCTCGAGCATGTAACCCCCTAAGCCAGAGGTTGTCAACTAGAAGAGATTTTTTATGTTAAGTAAAGTTGAGACTATACCATATATTAGATTACAAACTAATAAATAAATAACAAATAAATGAATTATTAAATAATTCTAGTTTTTGGAATACAAATAACTTTCTATAAATAAAGTATGTATTTATAAACAAAAAACTCAATAGTCACAACTGAAAACAATTCAATGGTATACTACTCAGATAATAAAATAAATGATAGGAAATAAAAAAATATAAGAGGTTCAACTCCCACTTCAAACCACATCTCATCCTAGTCTCCAAACATATAGGTATATATCTCATTATACAATCAAACCTAGGGATCAAATCAACAAGTTCTTATAAAAACTAAGGGATTCTTAGGTAGAAATGTTCCATGGTCACCTGAGTAAGGTTTGAGTATAACATAATTGGGTACCACAAACATGGTACTCTAAAAAACATGTATAATTTCATGTTTGTTCATGTAACATGTTCAGAAGAATGTAATCATACAAAATATAACAATACAAGCATAAAATATAATGCCTATTAAAAAATTAATAAATAAACCACCATATAATGAGTGGTTGTGTGCTAAATTATCCTCTATATATCCCAACCATAAATTATTTGAATCCATTATAGAAGGAAAATCAAATGGATTCTTGAAAAATACCCCTTTATGGGATAGTATAAAAACATGTTAGACACGTCCCCTAGGATGGGATAGTATAATACACGTTGATCAATCATCCGACAGATTTGATTGGGGGATAGTCTATTATGCTCAACCTATACACTCAACATTATAAAATAGTAACACATAACATATGATGAATGATACCAATGAAATATCTATCATAACATTAAATTGATATTTTTTCAGTTATTGCATCCCACATGCATGTAATGTAAGCACAGGTCTAAGGGACACACAAGCACACCACATGTTATTAAGGACCAAACCTAGGTCTCATTGAAAAACATGAATAAAAATGTGAAAAAATAATAATTATGGTCTCACATTATACACACACAATTGACATGTATTAAATCATGAAAGGTCTTATGGGGATACACACACCATGTGATCAAACGTCAACCCAAGCTCTATAGAGAAATAAAATAAGAAATTTAATAAAAAACATCAAGGATCATCAATCAGTAGATAGGTAACAAGGTATATAATAGGGTCGATCATGCCTTTTAGAATTATCTCCATTTTTTATACATATTTCAATTTACTACTTAATATTGGTAATTCATTTCCAATTTATGTATGAAAATAGGTCACTCAATTTAATTGGTTTGGTTAATCAATTAAAGTGTAGTCTATTCTATTCATCTATGAATTATCAATTAATTATTTTTTACCCAAGGTGGAAAAGAAAATATCCAATGCCAGTAAATAGTATATAATACTAAAAATTAGAGTAGATAGTACCACGTACCTCAAATGTAGCCAACTCCTAACCAAGAATGTACCAATAAAAATTTAGAGTCATCTAAGTCCACTTGGCCTCTAATTATCACCAAAAATATGTTCCTAATATAAGGCATTAAAATTATTTAATTATAAATATTTTATAATTAATTAAATGATTAAATAATAAATTTAATTTAGGTTTAAAGTTGCATTATTAAAAAGGATTACTATATATCACTATGTAGGTTGAACCGTATCCAACTAATTTTGGATGGTGAAAACAGACATTTGATATCATTCCTGGAAAAATACTTATTTCATAGTACTAAGATAAATTCAATTTAAAATAATTCAATTGGAAAGTTTTAGATTAAACCATCTAATCTATGTACCCTAGACACAATGTCAAACAACAGGGCTTGAGATAATCCCAATGCACTCCCAGTTATAAGGGGATCAAAGTACCCAAATCAATTCCATAATATGATGGAAAATATAATCTAAATTGAAAAAACTATTGAATGAATTATAAATGGGGGTAATATCATCAAAATATTTTCAACATTTTTTGTTGATAATTATGGGACCTCATTTACCAATGTAAAAATAAAGCCCCTTTCATTCATATATAATTCCACACAGATATATTAGAACTTTCTTTGGATTCTCTATACAGAATCAAGAAAAAGGCAAATAAATAAACATGATCATCATGATTAAAGAGTATTTGAAGAGAAAATAGATAAAAAATAATTAAAGAGTAATAAATTACTATGTTGATCGTCCATGATGAATAACACAACAACCGTAACCAAACGTGGAACAAAGAGGAAGAGGATGATGGAAAACAGAGGATATTTTATAGATTCACCGTCAATCTAATGTTAGTTCCACCACTAATCACGAGGAACCCATTAAGGGACAATAAGATAGGTGAAAAGGTGAATTCTTCCAAAAAAAGGATACATGGTTGGAAATATTTTGGTGGATCTGATATTCAAGGGACTAAAACAATAATTATTAAACCCCTCACATAGAGCACCCAACCGGCTGGCTAGTTATGGTTAACTAGAGGTCTAGTGAATGATAGGATACCCGGTATAGGCTTTGTAGTTGGCCAGTGAGTCCAACATGGAAACATGACCACTACCCACCACACCATCTAGGATGTGTCTACAACAGAAAACATGAAAACTTAGAGACTCTTTTTCTGAATTCCTGAGCCTCATTTCAATCTCTCAGACTCCTTTTAAGCCCAAAAGAACCAAATTAATATATTCAAACATGAAGAATCTTTTTTAGATTCATGTTTCTTTGAATGATCCATCCATGAGTTGAGAAACTCAAATTCTCCCCAATGTTCATTACTAAACAAAATTCAAGTTGTCCCATACCTAGGTCCATTTATAAACTTGGTTTAAAAAAATATAAAATATATCCATTTTGAAATAATTAATTAAAAGAAATATTAGACCTTTCAAATAATGTAAATTTTTTATCCTATAAAACAACTAATCCTTCTTCTACTTACTCCAAGTAAAGAAATTTAAATGTAATTATATATCAGATTACTTTAGTAAAATATTTTGTAGATATTGAACATTAAATACCATTCATTTAGTTATATTAATCCATGTATTCTATATTGAATATTTTAATCAGAAATCTACACCAACCAACATCACCATTATAGTGATAATTCATAAGATTTATATTCTGATACAATAATGTAATGTCAAAGATTTGGTAACAAACTTTGTTGGATAATATTAACTTCCCCATATCCTTTGGTATAAATTATTTAATTGTAGAGGTTATTGAATAATTTCATAGGTCTTATAATATCACATTGAATGACATAAACGCTTATATCATAATACTAGATAATTATTATGTAATATACAAATTTATAAAGCATATAAGATGATCAAAATTATAAAAAATCATTGTATATGGATATCAATAAAAATAACAAAACCCCATAAAGTTCTTTGTGATATGCTAATATATCGAACAAGACATACATTAAATAGAGGTAACATATTTACTGATCAATATTCTATACCTATATGAAAAAATAACATCACTGCATGTACTTGAAAAATCCATAAAACTATATTTGTACCATTTTCAATCACATCCATCTCACTCACAATTTCTATGGCACACAAAAAAATAGAAATGAAAAATGTGTTGTGGTCATCCATAGAGATATATGATTAATTTTTTGTATAATACATAGTGGGATATAACTAATTATTTCCCTAATATAAACTATTATACTTTTCCATTAATGATTAGTGTTAATGAGAATTGTAAAAATTCATATTCACAACACTAGTCACACTCTATGTAGATTATGAATCCATCCTAATTTTGACTCCCAGATGATTCATAAAGTTTTAATATTTTATATTTTACTATTAGTTAGGATAATTTTTATTGACTTTACCAATATATTTCTAAAATATATTAGTTTCCTAGTATATATTCAAATAATACAAATAAATATTAAGAGTTTTGTGTTCATTCAATTTGATCCCATAATAATTAGGTTGCCAATATCTTTCCTGAGAAGTGTCATAAATATGGGTGGTAATTATCCAACCCATTTAGTTTCATATGATTTGGGTGGCCCATGTATATCATGATAACATTAATAATTATTGGGTGTCAGGAATTTAACATCTCATACTCTTAGATACTATTCATATATATCTACCTCGAAAAAAATATAGCGATGTATTACCAAACTCAATAATCACTCTAAAGGATATGTTGGACTGCATTTGGCTCATCCAACTCCCAAATGGAGATGTATTTTAATTTTATTATTTCTATTCATAATCCATATCATTAAACCATACATATCTTAATTGGTATTTAAATTCGTCAAATTGAAGTTATTAACTCCTAATTAATCCCTTATTTCAATCAACATGTCAATAAATACAAATTATTTCACATATCAGCCCAATCATGACAACTATACCAACCATTATAATTACATAATATCTTACCATGAAATAGGTGTCATGTGTAATCATTTTCCCCCTTGTTATCATTATGGTACAATAAAAAAACTAATGTTTGGGATTCCACAATACTCTACATAATAAGGTCTTCCCAATACCAACTCACAAATCACAATAATGACATCTTTTTATTGAGGTAGCCTATAAACACCAACTCTTTATTAAATTTCAAAATGTCACAAAGTGTCTTATCAATATCTAACCACATGGTACCCTACCATCCATAAGTTAACACCCATAATAATTTATAATCTCAAAAGTAATCATGTAATGGTGGTGGTTTCCATTTGTTGTTAATAATTATTGACATCCATTGGAAGTTTAACTGTTACTGTTCAAAGATAACATGAATTTTTTTTATGCATTGATTTGTTCAAGATATACTTTGATGTAGTTTAATGGATTTTTATTATGTTTTATAATTATATGTAATCATTATTTTCTCATAAAGATAATTCACCTATAAATATGGTTTATTTTTTGATGTCTTGTCTATAATTATGTTGGGTCTCATTGGATGAAGGGATACATCAGTATGAAGGTTCAATTAAGCATGATCCACCATAAGAATAAATGCACATAATAATGAACTCCCAAGAAATGATCCTTTTCCTATGGATGTATAGAGAACTTTAAATTCTATAAATAAATATTTTATTCGATTATATGAATTTTCAATACATAACATTATGATCCATTCTAGAACCATAAAAAATTTTGTCTTTTGAAAACTGTATACATAAACTAACTTTTCATGGGATATCTACATCATCTCCATCCATTCTCTTCATATAGGGAACCCTTCTTAGACATATCATACATAAAACATTTCTTCATAACTTTTATAAATGAAATGTTAAAAATGGTGAGCTTAGATTCTCAGTAAGGGTAAAAAAGTTAGCTATAAATGACCACTTAAACATAATATGAGTATAGGGGCATGTGAACAAGAGTATAAAATTTAGATACCATAACCTTCATACCATATATTATAATAATGAGTAATGAAATAATGTTTTTTGTTTCCTAATAAAATTAGCACAAATAATTAAAATAAGATGAACCATAAGATCATAACATTGGAAGACGACATAATATTGTATCATGTACATAATCAATGAAAATAATTTACATAATAAAGTGTGACATCCAATAATATATTATTTTACTTTTCCACTCCCAATTCAATAATATCATTATTCAAGGAAAATTTCAAATACTATCATAGTGGAAAAAGTTCCTTAGTGAATTGGGTTCTCTCCACATTCTAGTCCAAATAATCAAATGAGATATCAATATTTACCCAATTCATATGAGGGATATATAAATCTAGAACTACACATCACATAATCATAATACATTAATATGTGCACCAAATTATCATATATATTGAATCATATATAAAAACTCATGGAGAGAAAAAGTGTTTAATAATCTTTTAAATACTTTCAGAGCATAACCCATGGAAATAATGTGGGATTCATAAATATCTCGTTGTCAAAATCATAAACCTTATAGAAAAATAATAAAAATGTTTTCATTTGATAATAACCCCACTAAAGATTATGTAACATCTAAGGATGTCATCTTATATGAAATTTGTTTTCTAAGGATCACATGGAATATTTCTTTTAGAAAAACCCATTTTCACTTTGAAATCTGTTATATATATCAAAATATTTTAAAATATTATGGAGGTAATTCTATTTGAAAATAATATTAAAAACATGTAAAGGTGGAATTAAATCAAGGATCTGTCATGACTATGGAAAATTTTATTCATTCCATGTAAATTACAATAATGATTCCATTCACATTATCTATAAAAATTCAACAATTACTCATTTGAAAAATCACAAAAATATTTTTGTTATACAATTTTTTAAAAATTCATGAATTTGTTGAAATGAATTCTAAAAATTATTAGGTAATATTAAGAAACTTTTGGAAATCATGTTTAGAATTAATTGATATCGGAGAAATATGGCATTCTACTAAAAGTGAAATACAGTTTGTTTTCTATAAAATAATTCCATCTGAATATTGAGATCATAAAGAAATAGAAATGAATGGTAAACATATAATCTCATTAAATAACTATAAGATAAGATAATTCATGAGTTTCCATATATTTGGATCAAAAAAATCATCAAAAAAACATAATCACAATCAATCCTGATAAAAAATTATATTGTAACATAAATCCATTACCTAAAGTCCAACATTCATCAAAAGCTCTTTAACATGGTCTATGATAAATTCAAATTTATAATAATTATATTGAATATTTATTAAAATATTAATAAGATTATGGATAATCAAATTATAAAATTTCAAGTACCATTTATTAATCACTAACTAGTAAGAAAAGTCCTTTAACATCAGTATTTTGGGGTTTTAACGTGCTGTCTTCTGGGGAAATTTCATAAATATATTTTTCATTTTCATTTATTAAAACACAAATTAAAATAAATTTTGTAATGAAGAGTAGAGTTTTTTAGTGTATTTTATTTTCTTAACTAATGTCGATTGTGGCACTCAATAACTTTTAGCTTTGGTTTTTTCTATAATCCTGATCAAAATTGATACAAGATCACTTTTGATGTTATTTTTCTATTATAAAAATTGAAAAAACATGGTATTTTAATAAAATAAAATCTCACCATGCACATGGATGGAAATAAATGACTAGTTAAGTAAAACATTGTTGAAACAAAAGAAAATTTTGAAAATTTAAAATGAAACTTCAAATAACTGACTAAAAATAATTAAAATAACTAGGATAAAAATATTTTATTTTTTAGTTATATAATTTTTTAAACTAAATGAAATATTGAGAAATAATGTTAAATATTCAATTTAAAGTTGACGATTGATGTAGTTTCTATCACCTTAATTTTTAATAGAGGGTAGAATTGATAAGAAATTTTATATTTTGATATTTAGGGAATTTTAGACTCTGAACTATAGATCACAAGGATTATCATTTTACGTTTAACTAAATATAAATATGTATCTTTTATAAAAAATTATTCATCAAGCAAAAAATATATTGGTAAAACTAATCATAATTAAACCATTTAATTAAAATATATATATAAATTGTAGAACCCCTGGTTTGACATGTGTAACCCAAACTTGTGCGTTTTTATGTACATAATGTGGTTTGGTAAACATTGGGAAGGATTATGGATGTTTCTTGGGATTTTATAAAGGAACATGGTTTGAACATGGTTAGTGAAAATCGTGCAACACTTACAAAAAACCATGAAAGTTGGGGGAGAGACAAGGGTGTTGGAACACGGTTAAGGCCCACAATTTCCAAAATATGCAGCCTCCCCAGTAAAACTGTGAATCATGGGACTTTATTCTCTGGCATGGTGTCCAAATTGTTTGTCTAACCGTTCAATCCAACCAATCGAGGAAACTGTTATATAGTAGTAGGGGCACAACTAGCACACTGTTTGTCTAACTGTGTGAGCTAGCTATGTATGACATTAAAAATAATTTTTTTAAACGACCTCTTGATTTTTACCCCAAAACAATCAATTTCTCCTCTAAAATAAACCAAGCATGGGATTTGTTATCATCAAGGATTAAGGAGGCTCTCCCTTCTTCTTTGGAAGTGATTTTAAGGGTTTTCTTGGTGGTTTGAAGTCAGATCTTCTTTATTAAGTCTCTCTTCTTAGTAGTTTCTTGGTTTTCATTAGATATACTCTCCTCACTCTCCCAGTTTTATAGATATAGATCCATTTTAGATAGATCTAGGATTTTTGTTTCTAATAACGGTTATATTTTCGTTCTTGTTGTTAGGGGGAGGAATCTAGGCTATTTGTGGATTTTTCACCTAGATATAGTATGTGCTTGTGTTTTCAGTTATTTTCTCTAAAACCCTAAGGTAGGTGGCTTAACTCTTGAATTCTTTTTGATATAAGTTGAAGGATTAATTTCAAATAAATTGTTTCAACTGCTATTTTTTGTTAAATAAATTGTTAAATCTTATGTGTAAACTCTTTGGTGTAGATTTATGGGTTTTGGATAACATATGATAATGTTGTGAAAACTACATTGTTATTGGATTTTAATATGATGATATTAAAATTTGTTACATGTTTTATTTAGAAAAAGGGTTTTGAAAATATGTTTTAATAAAAAGAAATCCTTTATTGAAATATTGATATTCCTGAAGGGTTAATCCGGTTTAGAAATCATCATTTTGAATGATTTTTGATGTATGATATTTTGCATAAATGTTTTTATTGATTTTTAAGTATGAATTGGATGGAATGGTTTGTGGGTGTGAATTACCACCAAAAAAATGATTATAATAAGGTATCAAGTACCACAATAAAAGGGGGTTGGGTTGGTCATGAAGTTTAAATGTCAATAGTAACATCGAGCTCGTGTCGTAGAATTGTGTGCATGGTTGAAATATTCTTGCATCCATAGAAAATAAAATTGGTTATGCCATTGTGAAATGGGAGAAAGGTTTCTAACTATATCCACCCTAGTATCATGAGTAGGTAAGTCAATAGGGGAAGTATTACTGGTTATTATTACTCGCCCCCTACTTTGGTTCTTGGGTGCTTTTGCAGATGTTGTATTCCAATACACAAGTAAAAGAAAACAATCTCATTTATATAGTGGTAAATCATGATTCTTGGGAGGTTGTGGAGTTGGAGTCTGGAGGGGGTTATGGTATCTGATCTTGGTTTCTTGAGTAGTATTGTTTTAGTCTTCCTCTTAGTACTATAGTTTGGTATTTTTATGGTTTTTTAATATCGTTGTTGGTGAGTGGTTTTTTGTAGAAGGTTGTTGACATGAATCTTGTAGTTCTTTTTATATTGGTATGTTTGGTTGGTTGTTTTGTCTTTAAAGGGGAAAATTTTCCCCCGCCTTAAATGAATCCCTTAGAATTTATTTCTAGTCTTTGGTGTCTCAGAGATGTCGCTCAAGGCCAAGTAACACTTCCTCCTCAACTCAAGAAAATGAGAAGCGGTAATCTGTTACATAAAAACATATTCAAAATCACTAAATAATGAACATGAGGAATGATGATGATGATTAAAATAGTATATCATAAATCAATAAATGTGCAGATTGAAAACGTATAAAATAAATTGGAACTTTCTAACATGATTAAATAAATATAAGGCAATATAATAAATATAACGAAAATTTGAAAAAATAAAATCCCACTTTCAAATGATGTGAAAGATTTCATTTTTCAACTATTCTGTTTGAAACTCATGATAAAAAGTAAAAAAATAGTTTTAATTTTTAGGTTCATTAAATACTGATGTCAATTGATATATATATATATATATATATTAACATCATTATGAACAAAAATTGATCTCAAAAATTTAAAAAAACATATTTTTTACTAGATACTTACATCAAATGTAAAAAATATTTTTTATATAAGTATTAGTAAAAATAGACATTAAAATTTTTAAAATGAAATTATTGGTTGTGGGTTTTATAAACACCGATGTCAAAGGTAAATATTAATATTTTACATTGGTTTTTTGTAAAACTAATGGTTAATGTACCTCCATGTGAATTTAAAAGTTGGTTTAAAAAATGAAAATAAAATGTAACTTCGGAATTAAATTTTTCTACTATTGGATTATTAATAGAAGAATTGTTTCGAGATGATAACTATTTTTTCCAAAAGAATGTTTGTTCAATAGTTGATTTCCTTTTACATTTTTTATTATTTCATTATCCATAAAATATTATTCATCATGATAAATCTAATATATATTCAGTATATATATATATATATATACATTTAGACCCATTCATAAACAATAGAGACAAACCATTGATATACACTGTTCATGGAGAGGGCATGTTGTACATACGCCCGAAAGACGTTTATACTTTTCAACATATGGAATGATTAAAAATAATATAATAATTAACCTTTATAGAATCATTTTTATTTAATATATATTTTATATATTAATTACACATATCCTTATTTTCATCCGCGTAAACTGGAAATATAAAATGATTCACTTTTCTTTGTGGAAGAGGTAGTCCACAAAAACGCATGAGGGAAATTTTTATTTTCAAACTGATATAAAAGTAAATAGGTGTTCATAATATTATAAATACATAAAAAATATTGTTTTATTAATGTCTTATAAAAAAATTAAATCTATTATAATAATAACCCATGAAATATGGTGATGAAAAATATATTATATCACTATGTGGAGTCGATAGTCCAAACATACGCATGAGTGTTATATTCACTCACCAAATGACATGATAAGTTGTAGATATTGGTTTTTACCTAATCATAATTATATATTATTATATTGGGTATACTAAAAACATTATTTTATGATTAATATCACAGATTTTTTGAAGGTAAGAGATATAATAAATTGAATGATGATGGGTATGATGATTATATTCTGTTTAGTATGCCTACATTAGAACCATTATTAAAGACCTTTGGAAAGGATTTACCCAAAATAATAACTCAATTCTATTTAATTTGAAAAGATAATTTTTTATGTTCTATTTGAGCTATATAGTGATGTGAAATAGGGGGTATCCTTTTATAAAGGAGGGAAAGGATACACATAGAATTACAAAAAAAATATTCTTGGAACAAATTATTAAAAACATAAATATATAATAATAAATAAAGGATAATGTCTAAAAATCATATTCTAGATAAATTTACATAGGCTTTGGATTCATTACTAACATTATCATTTTGATTAGGCCCTTCGTAAACCCATTTTAAATTTAACTATGGTAACAAAATTTAAAATCATAAAGGGTTGTAATTTTACATATAAGAAACAAATTAACTCATACATGGAATAAGGATGAACTTAAAAAAAATCCTAATTTTCCTCTTGTAAGATTTTCAGGATTTTTAAAAAAATTAATAAAATATTATTTAATAAAAAATATCATTGAGATAATTTTTGAAATTGGTCATTTAATTTGACATTACATGTAGTACATTTTTTCAAATATAAATGTTTTGAAAGTTAATAATATGTTACACTAATAAAAAACAATTATGGTGATATATAACTCCCCCAAAAATATATTACATTTAGAGTTTTTAAAAGCATTTACATGATTTTTCTTAGCCTTTAGAATCATTATTTTAGTGTTATGTATGTATATTAGGTAATTATATCAAGATTAAAAATTCAAAAATTAATTACCTTACAAATATAAATTAATTTCTATTTCAAATAAACTATTATAACAAACTTTGTTATCAATTTATCCTGGTTATTTTTTTAGGAATATTATATTTAAGATAGTGACATTTTGGAAATACGTTTACTTAAAATAATATAAATTTTATTATCAAAGTAAAATGGAACCAAAATGGTTTTTATTATAATTTGGTATGTTTATTCTCACATTTATTACATAATATAAAATAATGGAATTTTTTGGGTTGATTTGGTGACTATATTGCATGGTTTTATCCCTATTTTACGAATTTTACCACTACTAATGTGGTAAATATTTAACATGGTTACAATTTAAAATTTCCAAAAATAAATGGTACAGGATTAAGAAATTTGAAAACAATTATTAAGAAAATTTTATATATTTTTCATGGTTTAATATCTAGAATTTGAAGAAAAAAAATTAATATAAATTCATAAAACCTTGTGATAAATATTTTAAAAAATGTGTTTTTAAGAAAAATATTGACTTATATAATTGTAATTAATATTTTTTTAAAATGTATTAAATTATATCATCCTAAATAATATTTAACATTTTTAACATTAATAAAAAATAAAAAAAGTAATGGTACTTTTAATTTAATTTATTTAATTAAAAGAAATGCATGTTTTTAAAAAATTGTTCTTTCACTATTCACTAGAAATTCTATCATTCTAGAAAAAAACCAAACTACACCCAAAAATAATATTGATATGATGAAATCCAAAATATTTTCATTTTATCAGATTAAATTTCTAAAATTGGCTAAAATTATTTTTAAATTTTACAAAAAATTATAGAAAATGACTTTTGATGAAAACGGATTTTTGAGGCATAAAATTATGTCCCTAAGAATTGAGTTCTTATTTCAAAAGCATTTATCAATAATTTATTAATGGTTGGTAAAATTATACATTTATTTCAAAATGTGTTTACTCAAATTCATACCTACTAACTAAATGGATAGTTTATAATAATAAAATTTAAATATTAACATTTTTATAATATATTAAAACATTACTAAGGCTCAATATTACATTTTCAGATATCTATCAAGATTATTATATTAAATTTAATTTTTAATACATCATACATTTCCTTGAGTAAATAAGTTACACACTAACAATATTATATCACTAATAAAAATATTGATATTTGAAAATACCACAATTGAAAACCCGTATGGTATGGAGGAATACTAGAATGTATTTTTAATAGGTAATGTAAAAAACAAAATGATATTATAAAATAATATATTTTTAGGTTATCTAATAAGTAAAAAAATGGTGGGATGTTAAAATTTAGACATTGATGAGAAAATTTGAATCCACGGAGTAATAGATAGTTATAGTGGACATGTTCATGATAAAGTTATCCACCAAAAAAACAATAAATAAATGATAAAGAATGTAACAACCAGAGATTTTATGAGAATTATTCTTTTTAATTTCATTTATGTCTTATGTTGTACGCTACACCAATATAAGCTTGCACTACACGCATCCCTGACTTGGCTTGCATTACACGCAATCACAACCTTCCTCGATAGCGTGTGTAGTACGCAATACCGGGTTTCACTAAACAATGATATATTGTTATAATATTATAATTAACTAGCCATTATAAATAGTATTAACTAAATTTTGAATTTTATAACATTATTATTCATCTTAAACATTTTCTAGAACATGGTATGAGAACAAAATAAATTTTTTGGGTAAAATAAGCATTTTTCAAAAAATATAGTTTTTCCACCTTTAGATGGCGCACCCACTTTAAATCTAGTATTTGACATGTTTATAAGTTCAATTTTACAAAATAAAATTCTTTTTTTGAATCAAGATATAAAAATTTACTTTGGATAAAATTTTCATATTATTCTGTTAACTTTAATTTTTAATGAATAGTAAAAACACGCTATATTTTAATTAATAACAACTTTCTTCATCAAAATAATTTATATGGTTAAATTATAATATTCAACGGTTTTAAAGTATAAATAGAATATATTTTTACCATTTAATATAATTTATTTCATTACCATTAATTTTATATTGAATTCATATGTAAAACCATATCAATATTTGGCAATGTTTTAACTTTTAAAACCTGTTTTCTTAACAACGGGATTAATTTTAAATAAATTACTGAAACTTCTATGTTTTGATTTTTGCAAAATGGATTCCATATTTTAATTCAGTGGGTCCAAATTATGTTAATAGGTAACTTTTTTTTTATTATGAATAGTAACTACGGTAATTTTTATTTACTGCAGTTAAAGGTAAATCTGTTAATTAAGGGTAAAAATAAGATTTTAAAATTACCCTAACACCTGCCAAAATTCTATTGGATGACTAAAAGTCGAACCATATCACATAAGGGTAGTAATAGATTCATTTTATGGACTTTTGACACTGAAAATAATTTAATTATTACTAAAACCAAAGAAAGTGACACCATGTCACTCTCTTAAATCTTCTAAGTATAATAATTTTAATTTAGTGATAAAGTTCTTGAAACTTCGAACATGAATAATTTCAAGAACTCTACTAAAACTATATACATCATGTAAATAAATTTATCATTTTTAGGGATTAAATAATTTTCATTAATTGTGACACAATAGTGATGCAGAAATTGGTTATTTAGTGAAAAATCAATAATATACTTTTTATTAAAATAATAATATCTATAAAAAGGACAAGAAACATAACCAAACATTATTTTCCGAGTATATATATATTCCCTAAGAATCCAATGGTCGAGTTTAGGACCATGTAGATCCTTATAAAACATATTAGGAGATTTATATTATTTTATTTGAAATGATGTCAAAAATGTCACCTTCATGATTTAATAAATACAACAATTTAAATGTTATTATTTTAAGATGATAAATTCGAGTAAAAATATTATTATGAAATTTATTATATTTATCTTTGTCATAGTATTTTATTTTTAATTTTTAGGCCACTAATAAGTATATTAAATGATTATACAAAAATGATGTGGTAATTGTTTTATTAAGAGAAATATCAAATAAATGGTTTTATAAATATTAAAATAAACATTAAATGAACTAATTAATGTTATCCACAAATTTTCTAGATTAATATGACATGTTAGGAATCTATTAAACCTTTTTGTTCTAATATATCCTCTGTGTGGATTTTATTTAAATTCAAATAAATGAATAGTGTCAAAATGAACACTATTGTTATTTTATAAAAATAACATATTATTAAATTGATTAGAAATCACATAAAAATTTAAAAAATTATAAATTGAAATTTATATGGACTAAAATGTCATAAATTACCCAATTATGGATATTCAAAACACATAAGTAATTATTTATAACAATTTAAAATCTAGAATATTATTACAACAAATAAGATGAAATAAATTAAATACATTTAAATCAAATTGACAAGGTTCAAAATAAATTCCCAACTTGTCTAAATTTTATTGGATGATGATATTAAAACATTATCTAATTTAAGATTCGGATTTGAGTAATTTTTGGATGTTTTTAATAGTGTTTTGATTTATTATAAATTAATATTTTTGAGGTTTCTAAAGGTTCCCCTCTCCTCCCTTATAAAAGGGCACCTCCTCCCTCTCCCATTTACACAAATTTGAGCCTTCAAGATCGAACAAACCCTACCCAATTCTCGTCTACACATCCCTAGAAACATTCTGGGGTTTTTTTTTACTCAAAAGACCAACTCTAGTGCCATAATAGGAAGCTTAAAAGAGGTGCGTCGAAGAAGAGGTAATCTCTTCTACCGATTCTTTCAAGTTTCTTTCTTCTTCAACTTCATCTTATTTAGTTTTTTAATTATAAAGTAATAGCAACAGTATCAATAATATACTGATATGTAATTATAAATATTAAACAACCCCATTTCACCTTCTATCCATCCAACAGAAAACAAAATCACCGCGCGTGCATACGTATAGAATATCGTCTCCACGTAGTGGCGTAATGAGTTTTTCCACCACCACCTTAAATTGATGGTTATGATGGTGTAAATAATAACTATATATGGTTATTATAACATCATACTGATTCTGAAGTATTATATCATCCACACAAATTCTATTCAATAATTATGCGAACGATATCATCGCTCATGCGTATGTACGGACTACCGTCTCCACGATCGCGATGAAATTCATTTTCCATTATAAACCATTAAAGTATGATTATAAAGTATTTATATAATAAATAATGATTAAAGATATTACATAATAATGATACTATGTACATATATTTTTCATTTACATAATTCCATTTAATTAAATAATGAAACGAAAATAGCATTGATGCGTACGTACGGTCTACCGTCTCCATGAACGGTATATTTCATTCCATTTATCGATCTATCATATATATATTTATATATAGAATATATATTATATATATGTCATGTTTTAAATTCTAGAATTAAGTAAATCAGGATATAATTAATAATATCAAGAACAAAAAATCGAAACACGTACGATAAATGAAACGATTTTACCCAAAACGCTGCTTTAACATGGAATTTACAAAATAATGGGTACTATAAAGTCATAAGTGAACCATATATGATATCATAACAATGAATATGATTTTGTAATAAGTCAATGACATTATTTAAATCATTATACAGGAGGTTCAGGTACATACAAAGCATATCAGACATAAGGTAAGGGATAACTTATCCAATCTCATTCTTATCCGAGATTGTTTATTCGTAAGTATTTACTAGGGTTATTGTTATCATCCATGTCCATGTTTTCTAAAAATGTTTTCTTGTATTTTTAAAGTCATTTTTACCCAGTTTTGACTTTTACCACATGTTATGGAAGGAATCCTTCTTTTTTTACCATACGAGGAACTTTTTGACTTTTTCTGGAAAAAGTACGAGAAGAATGTTTTCTTAACTTATACGGCATGAATAGATTTATACAGTTTCATAACGCCTTCTTTTCATGAAGCTTCCTCTACAAGATTTCATGATTATTTTCAACAAAAATAATTTTATTTAAATTGAATGGAATTTTTTAAAAATAAAATGATTTTGAAGAAGAAAGGATATTTTCTTCAAGAATTCATTTCAAGTGTTTTATCAAAACTATTTTCCATCTCAGATGACATTATTTAGTATGTTTATGTTTCAAGTATAATATATCTATTATTTACATGGTTTTATTCTTATGATGATGAAATGATATCCATTTGTTTCATATGGATAGAATAATTATGGGATGATGTTTATCCTTTGGGTTATGATGAATGATTTATGTTTATTTTGTGGTGCAAGTAAGAATGATTTCATTGTGAGATGGGTGGGACCTATATCTTCCTACAATACATTAGGGAAAGATTTATATCTCATGAGATAGACATGGATGGAACGATAAGTTAATCTAGTTCGGTGTTACAGGATTGGAAGGAGGATTGAACTGGATTTAGAAAGGGACTTTGTCCACTAAGAAGGTCTTGGCAGCAATTCCTTGGCTACCATAAAATCATATCATGTGCTTAATGATTTTCCACAATTAAATTTTTTATTCCCATGCTATTTTATCATGATTGATGTTCCATTATTATATATGCCTTATGTAATGCCATATTTTATGTCATTGCTCAAGATTTTAATGTTTATACATTATGTTCATGTTTTTAAGTTCAAATGTATATGGTTTGTTTATTCTCTCCATGCTTACCCTTACTAAGCATTTGAGCTCACCCTTTTTATGTTTTCTTTTCCCAGGATATAAAGAAAGGTTTTAGGTAATAAAAAAAGGTGAAGTCCATATGGGAGATGTTAAAAATCTTTCACCATGATAAGAAGATTATTTTTCTGAGTTTCCAAAGACATTAAACTATTACTATCCTTGAGTGTTGGTTTTTGTTATGTATTAAGTATTCCCTAAAAGTAATGTAATGTCCATGTACGTCAAGCTATGGGTCTCTACATTTATGAGAATTCTTCTATTTAATTTCATTGATTTATTGTGTTGTACACTACACCAAAATGATCTTGAACTAAACAAAACCCTGACTTCGCTTGCATTACACGCAATTGTGACCTTCTACGATAGCGTGTGTTATACGCAATACCGAGTTTCACTAAACAAGGATATGTTATTAAAATATTATATAAGCTAGCCATTATGAATAGTAATACCCACTTTTTGAAATTTTATAAATTTTATCTTTCAAAATGTACTTCATTTTTGGATTTGGAATATCGAAATAAGCCTAGGGTGAATTTTTGGTATTTTTCTGAAAACTTTCAATTTTTGATGAATAGTGAAAACAATGGGTTACTATTTGAAAATTGACTTTTTATAATTATTTATTTTATTTAAATTTATTTTAGGTCAAAATTGATATATAATTCCTATATAAGTTCAATTCAATTCATTGGATTCATTTTATAATAATTTTAGATATATAAAAATTTTATTGAACTTTTCACCGTCTTTTACCCACCTTCTAGGAGAATTTAAAAATTTACATAAAACATAATTTTACTGCTTTTGTGAAAGAATTTCTAAAATCTGAGAGACATGGTTAATATCAAGGAGTAAAATGTGGTTCAATAAGATAAAAATATTTTTTTCTGAATAGTAACTTTTTTACTTTTATTTACCACGGTTAAAAGTAAATAAGGTAACTAAGTGTAAAAATGAAATTATTATTACCCTAAAACATGTCATAATTCTATTGGATAAGTGTAATTCGACATAAAACAACCTTAATAATAAAATATTACCCTTTAGGTCCACTTGGATTAGATTAGGATAGTTATTATTATTTTATTTAAAAAAGAGTTAAAAGAGTTCAATTCAAAGTTTAATAACTAAATAATTTTTAATATATGGTTATACATAAGATAAATTAGAATAAATATTCATTATAAAGATAAAAATATTTCCTACATAATGTTATTTTATTTATAATTTTTAGACATTAAATAATTTAATTTATTTATGAAACAATGATGATGTAGTAATTACCTTATTAATGAAATATTAACATAATTGATGTTATAAATACCCAAATAAATGTAATTTGAGACTTTTTATGAATTAAACTAATTTTATAGGTTAATATGACATGTTATTATTTATTTATTTAATTTTTTTCGTACTAATCATGCTGGTATTATTTTCACAAAAAAACAATTACCAAATAGTGTCAAAATTGACATAAAATAGTTTCTAAAACAAATATTATATTATTAATTGTTATTATCTTACTAAAAATATATGGTTCAGCAAAATTACATAGATAAGTTTATATATATTAATAATTAACCCCTGGGGGTTCGTTTGGATTGTTATAGTATGCTTATTAACCATATAGTGTAAGAAAACAAGAAGACATGGTAAAAGTTAAATTATTTAACTTAGAGTTAAATCTAAATGATAAGTTTTCAATAGTAACCTAAACATGTCTAAAACCAATTGGTTGAGAGGGTTTAAATCCATCCCCACTTTATCTTCTAAATAAATTAGTTTGGAGCTATTATAAACCGAATATGACTTTATTATAAAATAATATTATAAGTTTTTCCTAAGGTTCCCCTCTCCTCCCTTATAAAAGGGAACCTCCTCCATCTCTTCTTCACAACACTTTTATCCTTCAAGATCTTCCTAACCCTTCCCATTTCTCTTCTCCACTTCCCTAGAATGATGTTGGAGGTTTTTTTCTTCTTCAAAGACCAACTCTAGTCCCTTAAGAGGAATCCTAAAGGAGGTGCGTCAAAGAAGAGGTAATCTCTTCTACCGATTCTTTCAAGTTTCTTTCTTCTTCAACTTCTTGTTATTTAGTTGTTTCATTATAAAGTAATAACATCAGTATCACTAATATACTGATATTTTATTATAAATATGAAACAACCCCATTTCACCTTCTATCCATCCTACAGAAAACAAAATCATCACGCGTTCTTAGGTACGGAATACCGTCTCCACGCCATGGTGTAATCTATTTTCCACCACCACCTTACTTGGATGGGTATAATGGTGTAAATAATAACTACATATGGTTATTATAAAATCATACTAATTTTGAGATATTATATCATCCACACTAACTCTATTCAATAATTATGGGAATGATATCATTGCTCGTGCGTACGTACGGATTACCATCTCTATGACGCGATGAGATTCATTCTCCATGTTAACCAATCAAGAGTGATTAAAAAGTATATATAATGAATAATAATGAAATATATGACATAATGAAGCAACTGGATTTATGTATATATATATATATTATCTACTTACTTCCTTTCAAGTCAATAAGGAAAGGAAAACAACGTTCATGCGTACGTACGACCTACCATCTCCATGAACGTTATATTTCATTTCATTCATCTATCTAATATATATATATATATATATTGATTATATATGATATATAAATCATTATTTAAATTCTAGAAGTAAGTAAAGCATTATATAAGTAATAATAATATCATGAACAACAAGGCCAAACACGTACGATAAATAAAACTATTTTACCCAAAACGCTGCTTTAACATGGAATTTACAAATGAACGGGTAATAAAAATTCATAATTGAACCATATATGATATCATAACAATGAATATAATTATTTAATAAGTAAATGAAATTATTTAAATCATTATACAGGAGTTTCGGATACGAACGAAGCATATCGGACTTATGGTAAGGGATAATTTTTCAATCTCATTTTTATTCGAGATTGCTTATACGTAAGTATTTACTGGGGTTATAATTTTCATCCATGTCCATAAAAATGTTTTTTCATAATGTGTTTAATATTCTTCTATGTATGTTTAAAGTCATTTTTACCCCTCTTTGACTTTTACATTGTGTTATGGAAGGAATCTTTCTTTTGTTTACCACATGAGGTACTTTTTGACTTTTCCGACAAAAGTACGAGGAGAATGTTTATTTAAGTTATACGGCATGAACAGATTATTACAGTTTCATAAAACCTTATTTTCATGATGCTTACTCTACAATATTTCAGGACTATTTTTAACAAAATCCTTTTCTTTTAAAATTGCATGGCATTTTGTGGAAAGAAAATAATTTTCAAGAACAAATTATATTTTCCTCAAGAATTAATTTCAAGTGTTTTATCAAAACTATTTTCCATACTAGATGACATTAGTTTATATGTGTATGTTCCATGTATAATGTCTCTATGATTTACGTGGTTCCACTTTTCTTGTAATGAAATGATATCCATTTGTTTTAAATGGATTATGTTATGATGGGATGATGTTTTTGAAACCCATTTTATTATTTGGGTTATGATGAATGATTTATGTTTATGTTGTGGCACACGTAAGAATGATTTCAATATGAGATGGGTGGGACCTATATCTCCCTCCAATGCATTGGGTAAAGGTTTATATCTCATTATATATACATGGTTGGAACGGTAAGTTAATCTGTTTCAGTGATACAGGACTGAAATGAGGAGTGAACTTGATTCAGAAAGGGACTTTGTCCACTAATATGGTCTTGGAAACAATTTCATGGATAATATGGAAATGATATCATGTTCTTTATAGTTTTACACAATTAAATGTTTCATTCCCATGCTACTTTATCAAGATTGATGTTCCTTTATGATCTATGCCTTACGTACTGCCAAGATTTATTTCACAACTCAGGATTTTGATGTTTAAACATTATGTTCATTTTTTGAAGTTCAAATGTATATGGTTTGTTTTATTTTCTATATACTTACCCTTACTGAGAATTTTATCTCACCCTTTATATGTTTTCTTTTCCCTAGGATATAAATAAAGGTTTTAGGTAAGAAAAAAAGGGAAGATCTGTATGGGAGATGTTGAAGATATTCCACCAAGATTAGAAGATTATGTTCCAAGTTTCAAAAGACACAAAACTATTACGGTCCTTTGGTGCCTATTTTTGTTATGTATTAAGTATTCCAAAAAATTAATGTAATTTCCATGTACGTCAAGTATGGGTGTCTACAGTTGGTATCAGAGGAAATCTTTAGTCAACCTTTGGAAACTGTGATGCGATAACTATAATGAGATCTCTAGAGATATTTCTAAGGTATGTCTAGGGATGTCCCTAAGGTTAAGTATAAGTATAGGTTATAGTCCTAGAATTATGGTAACGATATTAGAATTAAACCTAAGATTTTAGATATTGAAGTTACTCCAACTTTATTATGTTGTTTTCCTAGCATGATTTTTTCCTCTCACACTGTTGTTTTTGGGTTTTAGACGATGGCTAGAACCCGAAAGAACCGTGTTGATCAATGTAGTGTAAAGTGCAATGATTTTCCTCCCGAGCAACCAAATGTGATGGGAGATGGAGTAAAAAATATTATTGTTATACTTACACAACCTATGAATCATTCTGGATTTCCAAATGATCAAAGAAGGGAACAATATTCTATTGAGTCCTTCATGAGGCAATGTCCACCATCTTTTAATGGGTCTTCTGATCCACTTGTTGCTGAACAATGGATCAATACCATTGAAAAGATATTTTCCATACTTATCTATTTAGAACATAAAAAATTCATTTTAACTGTTTATAATTTAAAAGTTAAAGCAGACTAGTGGTGGACTCTAATTAATAATACAAGGCCCCAAGATGAAATTGAATCCATAGAATGGGATGAGTTCAAGAACTTGTCCTTCAATAAGTACATCCCTTGTATTCTTTGAACAAAGATGAAAAAGGAGTTCCTTGAGCTTAAGAAAAAGGATGATGAATCTGTTGGTACATACAAATTGAATTTTATAAGATTTTCAAGGTATGCATCTGTCTTTATCATCCAACCTGAAAGTAAAGTTGATTGATTTTTCAGTGGCTTAAAACCAAGTCTTCGAAGGGAATTAGCTATAAGAGACTTCAGTACCTATGAAGAAATTTTTTGTTGTGCTATCAAGGTAGAACTAGAAGTCGGTGTGACATATCCATCTCATGGTTTTGACAAGAAATGAAAGATGGAGTTCAAAGAAAAACATCAGAACAATGGTAACAATAAGGTGAATGTTTCTTTATGCTCAAAGTGTTGAAAGAAGCATGGTGTAGATTGTCTAAAAGGTACTAGAAAATGTTCCATGTGTGAAAAATAAGGACATCAAGCAGATGAGTGCCGAATTAATGGGAAAATGGTTTCCAATGACGTTAATAGAGAAAATACTAAAGAGAACGCTCCACCAACACTTCAATGCTTCAAGTGCAAGAAAACGGGGCATTATGCCAATCAATGCCCTAATCCATGGGTTAATGATGATCGATGTGAAAAAACTCTTAAGGAAAAGGAAAAAGTGAATTTACATGAGATCACTATTGGCAATGTTGAATATCACAACGATGTTGTGGAATGATTATGTGTTTATGTAATGAGATTCCAAAATAATGTTGTGGGATATTGGAATATCTATGTATTGGTTTATTATGGTTTTCAATAATTATATGGTACCGGTAACCATGAAAAGTAATTCAAATATTTTATAAAGTAGATGATATGCGCATAATGAAGGGATAAGGAGAAAATAATATTAATGAGATCATGACTGATATAAGGACAAAGTGATATCATGGTTTGAGTATATTTAAATTTTGGGATTTTGGTATGTGGAAAGAGTTACCTTTTGACAGCATTCATGTATTCACTATGGTTTTATGGTAATTCATGTTGAAATAGAATACAGGATTAAGTTATTCACATGTTTGTAATGCGATCAACAAGATATATCATATGATATATGGGGGGTAAATGATGGTATTCACATGATTGGTTAATGAAATTTCTAGTAATCGTTTTCTTTATACTATGAGATTGGACAGATGTATTCTGGATAAGTCTAAAGACTGGAATAAATTATTTCAAACATCGGATAGTATTGTTTAAGGCTAGAACTTTTTTCGATATTATTTTAGTAATGTTATAATAGTGAAGTTTTAGAGAGAAAAAAAAGACAACCTACAGGATGGGAGAAAACCCGTCGCGTCAGACAAGGATGCGGGAATTGAACCCACAACCGAAGTGGGACAGGCCTTTATTTCCTACCACTAGCCTAAAGGAAGTCCCTGGTTAGTAGAAACTAGTTATATTTTATTAATTGGTATGATAGATGAAGTATAAGTCCATTTTTGGAGTCATATACGATTAACCTCACCATAGATGGATTTATGTATATTTTCTAACTTTTGCTAACCATTTGTTTGAGACATGTGGAATGACCCATCATTCTATCACATGATCATCTAACACTTCATGAATGACAAATTCAACTTCATTTCTTTAAGAGATGAAGTGGAAATTGTTCAAGGCACAAACAACGGTGTGATTATACCGAAATAAAGTAAGTATTTCTTCTAATTCAAATTCTTCAACTTTAGGGAAATGATCTCGAAAACCAAAAATGTTGTCCTAGTGCCATGATATCTGATGAATCAGATGGTACCTTAGATCATCACAAATTTATGTCTTTTTGATTTTTGGCATTTTCATAGCCATGTTCTCTACCACTCTCCATCAGAACATGACAGTTAGGTTTCTCTTCCATATCCATATTTTCACCTATGTTCTCCTATGTGGTAACCCAGTAATTAGTTAATTTGGGTAACCGATATGTTTCAAACTTCACTTTTTAAAATTATGTTTTACTATTCCTTTTTACGATGTGGTTTTTTATAAAAGAAACTTTCAACTAGTAAACCATTTATAACCCTGACGAATTTCGAGGGCGAAATTCATTTTATGGGGGGTAGAATGTAACAACCCGAGATTTTATGATAATTATTCTTTTTAATTTCATTGATGTCTTGTGTTGTACGCTACACCAAAAGTATATTTCACTACACACAACCCTGACTTGGCTTGCATTACATGCAATCGTGACCTTCTATGATAGTGTGTGTTGTACGCAATACTGAGTTTCACTAAAAAGGATATGTTATAAAAATATTATATAAACTAGCCATTATGAATAGTACTACCCAATTTTTGAAATGTTATAAATTTTATGATTCAAAATGGACTTCATTTTTGGATTCGGAATATCAAAATTATCTTAGGGTGAATTTTTGATATTTTTCTGAAAACATTCAATTTTTAATGAATAGTGAAAACAATGGGTTACTATTTAAAAACCAACTTTTTATAATTATTTATTTTATTTAAATTTATTTTATGTAAAAAATTGATAATTAATTGCTATATAAGTTCATTGTAATTCATTGGAGTCATTTTATAATAATTTTAGATATATAAAAATTTTATTGAACTTTTCACCGTCTTTTACCCACTTCCTATGAGAATTTGAAAATTTACATAAAACATAATTATACCTCTTCTGTGAGTGTTATTCTGAAAATATAAGAGAAATGGTTAATATCAATTAGTAAAATGTGGTTCAATAAGATAAAAATGTTTTTTGCTGAATAGTAACTTTTTACCTTTATTTGCCTTGGTAAAAAGTAAATAGGGCAATTTAATGTAAAAAATGATATTATTATTACCCTAACACATGTCCTAATTCTATTGGATAAGTGTAATTCGACCAAAAACAACCTTAGGAATAAAATATTACCCTTTAGGTCAACTTGGATTAGATTAGGACACTTATTATTATTTTATTTAAAGAAGAGTTCAAAGAGTTAAAATCAAAGTTTAATAACTAAAACATATTTAATATAGGGTTATAATAAGATAAATTAGACTATAAATATTCATTAGAAAGATAAAAATATTTTCTACATAATGGTATTTTATTTATAATTTTTAGACTTTAAATAAATTAATTTATTTGTAACACAATGATGATGCAGTAATTACCTTATTAATGAAATATTAACATAATTGATGTTACAAATACCTAAATAAATGTAATTTGAGACTTTTTATGAATTACACTAATTTTATAGGTTAATATTACATGTTATTATTGATTTAATTAATTTTTTTCTAACTAATCATGCTGTTATTATTTTCACAAAAATCAATTACCAAATAGTGTCAAAATTGACATAAAATAGTTTTTTTAAAAAATATTATATTATTAATTGTTATTATTTTCCTAAAAATCTAAGGTTCCAAAAAATGACTTGGATAAGGTTATATATTTTAATTATGAACCAATTGGGGTTATTTTGTCTTGTTATATTAATTCTATTAACCATATAGTGTAAAAAAACAAAAAGACACAGTAAAAGTTAAATTATTTAACTTAGAGTTAAATTTAAATGATAAGATTAAAATAGTAACCTAAACTTTTATAAAACCTACTGGATGAGATTATTTCGACCCATCCCCACTATACCATATAAATAAATCAATTTTGAGCTATTATAAATCGAATATGACTTTATTATAAAATAATATTTTAAGTTTTTCCTAAGGTGCCCCTCTCCTCCCTTATAAAAGGGCACCTCCTCCCTCTCCTCTTCGCAACATTTTGAGCCTTCAAGATCAGACAAACTCTATCCATTTCTATTATACAATTCCCTAGAAACATTTTGAAGGTTTTGGTCTTCTTAAAAGACAATCTCTAGTCCCTTAAGAGGAAGCTTAAAAGAGGTGTGTCAAAGAAGAGGTAATATCTTCTACCGATTCTTTCAAGTTTCTTTCTTCTTCAACTTCTTCTTCTTTAGTTTTTTCATCATAAATTAATAACATCAGTATCACTAATATACTGATATGTTATTATAAATAAGAAACAAACCCATTTCACCTTCTATCCATCCTATGGAAAACAAAATCACTGCGTGTGCATACGTACGGAATGTCGTCTCCACGCCATGGTGTAATCTGTTTTTCAACCACCACCTTACTTGGATGGGTATAATGGTGTAAAGAAAAACTATATATAATTATTATAACATCATACTGATTCTTAGATATTATATCATCCACAATAATTCTATTCAATAATTATGGGAATGATATCCTCGCTCGTGCGTACGTACGGATTACCGTCTCCACGACGCGATGAGATTCATTCTCCATGTTAACCATTCAAGAATGATTAAAAAGTATATATAATGAATAATAATGAAATATATGACATAATTAAGAAACTGGATTTATGTATATATATATCTATATATATGTCATCTACTTACTTCCATTCAAGTAAATAAGGAAAGGAAAACAACGTTCATGAGTACGTACGGCCTACCGTCTCCATAAACGTTGTATTTCATTTCATTCATCTATCTATTATATATATATATATATTGAATATATATGATATATAAATCATGATTTAAATTCTAGAAGTAATTAAATCATGATATAAGTAATAATAATATCAAGAACAACAAGGTCAAATACGTATAATAAATAAAATGATTTTACCCAAAAACGCTGCTTTAACATGGAATTTACAAAAGAACGGGTAATATAAAGTCATAAGTGAACCATATATGATATAATAACAATGAATATGATTCTGTAATAAGTAAATTACATTATTTAAATCATTATACAAGACGTTCGGATACGAACGAAGCATATCGGACCTAAGGTAAGGGATAATTTTTCAATCTCATTTTTATTTGAGATTGCTTATATGTAAGTATTTACTGGGATTATATTTTTAATCCATGTCCATAAAAATGTTTTCTCATTAATTATTTACTATTATTCCATTATGTTTAAAGTCATGTTTTCCCTATTTTACTTTTACATTTTAATATGTATGGAATCTTTCTTTTGTTTACCATACGAGGAACTTTTTGACTTTTCTGACAAAAGTACGAGGAGAATGTTTTTTTAACATATATGGACTAAACAGATTTTTACGGTCTAATAACACCTTTTTTCATTAATATTACTCTACAATATTTCATGACTATTTTCAACAAAATCCTTTTCTTTTAAAATTTCATGGCATTTTGTGAAAAGAAAATGATTTTGAAGAAGAAAAGATATTTTCCTCATAATTAATTTCAAGTGTTATTTCAAAACCATTTTCCATACAAGATGACATTATTTCATATGTGTATGTTTCAAGTATAATGTCTCTATGATTTACATGGTTCCACTTTTCTTATGATGAAATGATATCAATTTGTTTTATATGGATTATGTTATGTTGGGTTGATGTTTATGAAACCCATTTTATTATTTGGGTTATGATGAATGATTTGTGTTTATGTTGTGGAACACGTAAGAATGGTTTCAATATGAGATGTGTGGGACCCATATCTCCCTCCAATTCATTGGGTAAATATTTATATATCATGAGATAGACATGGATGGAACAGTAAGTTAACTTGGTTCAGTGATACAGGACTGGAATGAGGAGTGAACTCGATTCAGAAAGGGACTTTGTCCATTAAGATAGTCTTGGCAGCAATGCCTTGGATACTATGGAAATAGTATCATGTGATTAATGGTTTTCCACAATTAATTATTTTATTCCCATTCTTTTTTATCATGATGGATGTTCCATTATGATCTATGCCTTACGTACTGCCAAGATTTATTTCACAACTCATGATTTTGATGTTTATACTTTATGTTCATGTTTTGAAATTCAAATGTATATGGTTTGTTTTATTTTCTCCATTATTACCCTTATAGAGCATTTTATCTCACCCTTTATATTTTTTGTTTTAACCAAGATATAAAGAAAGTTTTTAGGTAAGGAAAAAAGGGAAGATCTTTATGGGAGATGTTGAAAATATTTCACCAAGATTAGAAGATTATGTTCCATGTTTCCAAATACACTAAACTATTACCATCTTTTGGTGTATGTTTTTGTTATATATTAAGTATTATGTAAAAGTAATGTAATTTCCATGCACGCCAAGTATGGGTCTCTATAGTTTTTAAATAGTAACCTAGTGTTTTCACTATTCATCAATAAATGAAACTTTTCAAAAAAATACCAAAAATTCACCATTAACTACATTTTGAATTTTATAACATTATTATTTATCTTACATATTTTCTAGAATATTTTATGAGGATAAAATAAAATTTTCAGGTAAAATAAGTATTTTTCAAAAAATGCAGTTTTACCGTCTTTTGATGGCGCACCCACATTAAATCTATTTTTTGACATGTTTATAAGTTTAATTTGATAAAATTAAACTCTTCTTTGGAATCAGTATATAAAATTTTACTTTGGATAAATTGTTCATATTATTCTGATAACTTTCATATTTTAAGGAATAGTAAAAACACGCTATATTTTAATTAAAAACAACTTTTTCCATCATAATAATTTATATGGTTAAATTATAATATTGAATGGTTTTCAAGTATAAATAGAATATATTTTTACCATTTAATATAATTTATTTCATTGACATTAATTTTAAATTGAATTATTATGTAAAAACATTTCAATCTTTGGAAATATTTATCTTTTAAAACCTGTTTTCTTCACAACGAGATTAATTTTAAATTAATTACTAAAACTTCTGTGTTTTGAATTTTGAATAATGGATTCCATATTTGAATCTAGTGGGTCCAAATTATGTTAATAGGTTACTTTTATTTTTTGATATTATGAATAGTAACTATGGTAATTTTTATTTACTATAGGTAAAAGTAAATCAGGTAATTAAGGGTAAAAGTAAGATTATAAAATTACCCTAACACCTTCCAAAATTCTATTGGATGACTAAAAGTAGACCCATATCACCTAATGGTTGGAATAGATTAATTTTATGGTCTTTTTATAATGAAAATAATTTAATTATTATTAAAACCAAAGAAACTGAGAACATGTCACTCTCTTAAATCTTATAAGTATAATAATTTTAATTTAGTGATAAACTTTATGATACTTAGAACATTAATAGTATTATGAAATATAATAAAACTATCTACATCATGTGGATTTATTTATAATTTTTAGGTATTAAATAATTATCATTAAAGGTGACACAATATTGATGTTGAAATTATTTTATTGATTGAAATATCAAATAAATAGTTTTAAAAATATTAAAATAAATATTATATGAACTATTTAATGTTATTAACTAATTTTATAGATAAATATGACATGTTATGAATCTATTAAATCTTTTAGTTCGAACATATCTTTTGTGAGGATTTTATTTAATTCAAATAAATGAATAGTGTCAAAATTGACACTATTGTTATTTTATAAAAATAACATAATATAAAATTGTTTAAAAATTACACAAATATTTAAAAAATATAAATATAAATTTATATGTTCTAAAATTTCATAAAGTATCCAATTATGGAAAATCCACAACACATAAGTAATTATTTATAACAATTTAAAATTTTGAATCTTATTACCACAAATCAAATTAAATAGATTAAATAAGGATGAAACAAGTTTATAATGTTTCAAATAAATTCCCAACATGTCCAAATTTTATTGGATGATTATATTAATACCCTATATAATCTATGATTTATATTTTAGTCATTTTGGATGTTTTTATCTAGGGTTTGAATTTATTATAAATTAATATTTCTTATGTTTCCAAAGGTGCCCCTCTCCTCCCTTATAAAAGGGCACCTCCTCCCTCTACTCTTCACAATACTTTTAGGCTTAATTCGTGGCTAAACCCTGCCAATTTCTCTTCTCAACTTCCCTAGAAACATTCTTGAGGTTCTGGTCTTCTCGAAAGACCAACTCTAGTGCCTTAAAGGGATGCTTAAAAGAGGTGTGTCAAAGAAGAGGTAATCTCTTCTACAGATTCTTTCAAGTTTATTTCTTCTTCCACATATTCTTATTTAGTTTTTTAATTATAAAGTAACAACATCAGTATCAATAATATACTTATATGTCATTATAAATGGGAAAAATCCCCATTTCACCTTTTATCCATCCTATGGAAAATGAAATCACCGCGCGTGCGTACGTACGGAATATCATCTCCATGCAGTGGTGTAATCTGTTTTTCCACCACCACCTTACTTGGATGAGTATAATGGTGTAAAGAATAACTATATATATTTATTATAACGTCATACATATTCTGAGATATTATATCTTCATCTCCAATTCAATTCAATAATTATGGGAATGATATCATCGCCTGTGTGTACGTACGGATTACCGTCTCCACAACGCGATGAGATTAATTCTCCATGTTAACCATTAAAGAATGATTATAAAGTATATATAATGAATAATAATGAAATACATTACATGATAAATCTACTAGATTTATGTATATATATATATATATATATTTCATCTAATTACTTTTATTCAAGTCAATAAGGAAAGGAAAACATCGTTCAAGCGTACGTACAGCCTACCATCTCCATGAACGGTGTATTTCATTTCATTTATCTATCTATTATATATATATATATACTGAATATATATGATATATAAATCATGATTTTCATTCTTGAAATAAGTAAAATATGATATAAGTAATAATAATACCAAGAACAACAAGTTCAAACACGTACGATAAATAAAACAATTTTACCCAAAACGTTGCTTTAACATGGAATTTACAAAAGAATGGGTCATATAATGTCATTAGTGAAACATATATGACAACATAACAATGAATATGATTCTGTAATAATTAAATGACATTATTTAAATCATTATATAGGAGGTTTGGATATGTACGAATCATATCGGACCTAAGGTAAGGGATAATTTTTCAATCTCATTTTTATTCAAGATTGCTTATACGTAAGTATTTACTGGGGTTATATTTTTCATCCATGTCCATAAAAATGTTTTTTCATAAATTGTTTAATAATATTCCATGTATTTTTAAAGTCATTTTTACCCCACTTTGACTTTTACATTATGTTATGGAAGGAATCTTTCTTTTGTTTACCATATGAGGAACTTTTTTGACTTTTCTGACAAAAGTACGAGGAGAATGTTTTTTAACTTATACGACATGAACAGATTTTTACGGTTTCATAACACCATATTTTCATGAAGCTTACTCTACAATATCTCATGCCTATTTTCAAAAAAATCATTTTCTTTTAAAATTTCATGGCATTTTGTGAAAAGAAAATGATTTTGAAGAAGAAAAGATATTTTCCTCAAAAATTAATTTCAAGTGTTTTATCAAAACCATTTTCCATACAAGATGAAATTATTTCAAATGTGTATGTTTCAAGTATAAGGTCTCTATGATATACATGGTTCCACGGTTCTTATGATGAAATGATATCCATTTGTTTTATAAGGATTATTTTATGATAAGATGATCTTTATGAAACACGTTTGATTCTTTGTGTTATGATGAATGATTTATGTTTATCTTGAGGAACATATAAGAATGATTTCAATATGAAACACATTTTCTTCTTTGGTTCAGTGATACAGGAATGGAACCTGGAGTGAACTCGATTCAGAAAGGGACTTCGTCCACTAAGATGTTCTTGGCAGCAATGCCTTGGAAACAATGGAAATCATATCATGTGATTAATGGTTTTCCACAATTACATGTTTTATTCCCATTCTATTTTATCATGATTTATGTTCCATTATGGTATATGTCTTATGTACTCCCATGATTTATGTCTTTGCACAAGATTTCGATATTTAGAAATTATGTTCAATTTTTTTCATTAAAATGTATATGGATTTTTTATGTTCTCTACGGTTACCCTTACTGAGTATTTGTACTCACCCTTTTTATGTTTTCTTTTCCCCAAGATATAAAGAAAGGTTTTAGGTAAAAAAACAAAAGGGGGATATATTTATGGGAGATGTTGAAGATCTTTCACCATAATTAGAAGATTATTTTTCTAAGTTTCCAAAGACACTAAACTATTGTTGTCTTTATGTGTTTGTTTTTTTTATGTATTAAGTATTCCACAAAAGTAATGTAATGACCATGTACGTCAATCTTGGGTCTCTACCATTGGTATCAGAGGAAAGGTTTAGTTATCCTTTGGAATCTAGGATGCGAAAACTTTAGTGATATCTCTAGACATATTTTTAAGGTATGTCTAGAGATGTCCCTAAGGTTAAGTATAAGTGTAGGTTATAGTCCTAGAATTATGGTGAAGATATTAGAATTTAACATAAGATGATAGATATTGATAGTACTCCCCCTTGATTATGATATTTTTTCTCTCACTCTATTCTTTTTGGGTTTTATAAAAAGGCTGGAAACAGGAAGATTCACGATAATGGAGGATATGATGGACAATGGAATGATATTCTTCATGAGCAACCAAATGAAATGGGATTTGGAATTCTAAACATTGTTATTATGCCTAATCATAAATATCATAATATGATCAATAATCTCAACTTTGGTAAGTATCCTAACTCAGCTAAAAAGATAAAGATGGAGTTTCATGATGATCATAGAGGAAAGAAAGTTCAATTTCCCTCATGTAAATCATGTGGGAAGAGGCATCATGGAAAATGTTTCAATGGAACTGGAAGATACTTTGGGTGTGGAAAAGAAAGACACAAATCTAGTGATTACAAAGAAAAAGGTTTAGTTAACACCATGGATAAGGATAATGGTATTTCTATGACATCAATATTGATTAAATGTTTTAAATGGGGAATGTATGGTCATTATGCAAACCAATGCCCTAAGGGAAAATTTCTTGAAGAGAATCAGCATGGTCGTATGAGTATTATTTATGTTGATGATGATGAAGAAACTAAAAATGATATATGAGATGAAATAAGTGTTGAGGAATAAAATGATGATGATCGGTCAATGGTTTAAGAAGGTAGTGGAATGATTGTATGTTTACCAATAGTTATGTTAATGGTACTGTGGAATAAAGAAACATCTAAGGATTGTTACACTATTATTTTTCCTAAAGTATTTGAAAGTATATGTTGAATGGTACAGGTAACAATGAAAGGTTATTCAAATATTTTTAGAAGGTAGATGATATGTTCATAATGAAAGGATAATAAGATAATTAAATGTTTGATAGTATTAATGAGATCATGACTGGTATAACGACAAAGTGATATCATGGTTTGAGTATACAGAATTTTGGGATTTTGGTATGTGGAAATAGTTAATTTTTTACAACATTCATGTTTTCACTAAGGTTCAATGGGTACTAAAGTTTCAAGAGAATACATGATTAAGGAATTCACATGTTTGGAATGTGACCAATAAGATATGTATATCTTATGATATACGGGCGATAAATGATTGTATTCAATGCTTGGTAGATGACCCTTCTAGTAATCATTTTCATTATACTATGAGATTGGACAGAAGTATTTTGGATAAACCTAATCATTGGAATAGATTAAGTTAGACATCAGATAGTATTTTTTAATTCTAGAAAAAAAAATTATGTTATAATAGTATAGTTTTAGAAAATGGACAACTCGTAAGACGGGCGACAACCCATCGTTTCGGACAAGGCTGTGGTAATCAAACCCACAACCAAAGTGCAACAGGCCTTTATCACCTACCAATGGCCTACCGGAAGTCCCTGGTTAGTAGAAACTAGTTTTATTTTATTAATCAGTATGATAGATGAAGTATAAGTCCATTGTTGGAATCATATACAATTAATCTCACCATAGATGGACGTATGTATATAACTTTTTCTAACCTTATGTTTGAGATAGATGAAATGACCTATCATTCTATCGCTTGATCTGCTAACACTTTGCAAAATACAAATTCAACTTCATTTCTTTCAGAGGTGAAGTGGAAATTATTCAAGGCCCGAGCAACGGTAAGATTGTACCAAAATCAAGTAAGTATTTCTTTTAATTCAAAAATTCTTCGACTTTTGGGAAATGATCTTGAAACCCAAAATTTTTTTACTAGTGGCCTCATATCTGATGAATTAGATGGTACCTTAGATCATCACAAATTTATGGCTTTGTGATTGTTGGCTTTTTCATAGCCACGTTCTCTACCACTCTCTATCAGAACTTGACGGTTACATTTCTCTTCCATATCCATATTTTCACCTATATTCTCCTATGTGGAAACCCAGTGATGAGTTAATTTGGGTAACCATTACGTTTTATACATTAGTTTTTAAAATTAAGTTTTATTATTCCTTATTACGATGTGGGTTTCTATGAATGAAACTTTCAAGTAGTAAACCATTTATAACCCCGATGAATTTCGAGGGAAAAATTCATTTTAAGGGGGGGTAGAATGTAACAACCTGATATTTTATGAGAATTATTCACTTTAATTTCATTGATGTATTGTGTTGTAAAATAAACCAAGAGGATCTTGCACTACACGCATCCCAGACTTGGCTTGAATTACATGTAATCGCAACCTTCCTCAACAGTGTGTGTAGTACGTAATACCAGGTTTCACTAAAAAATGATATATTTTTATAATATTATTATGGACTAGCCGTTATGAATATTATTAACTACATTTTGAATTTTATAACATTATTATTCATCTTACACATTTTCTAGAACATGGTATAAGAACAAAATAAATTTTTCGGGTAAAATAAGTAATTTTTAAAAAATGTAGTTTTGTCCCCTTTTGATAGCCCACCCACTTTAAATATAGTTTTTTAAATGTTTATAAGTTCAATTTGAAAAAATAAAATTCTTCTTTGGAATTAGGATATAAAAAATTACTTCGGATAAATTTTTCATATTATTCTGATAAATTTCATATTTTAATGAATAGTAAAAACACGATATATTTTAATTAAAAACAACTTTTTCCATCGCAATAATTTATTTGGTTAAATTATAATATTTAATAGTTATAAAGTTTAAATAGAATATATTTTTACCATTTAATATAATTTATGTCATTAGAATTAATTTTACAATGAATTAATAGGTAAAAACATTTCAATCTTTGGCAATATTTTATCTTTTAAAACTCGTTTTCTTTACAACGGGATTAATTTTAAACTAATTACTACAACTTATGGGTTTTGAATTTTGAAAAATGGATTCCATATTTGAATCCATTGAGTCTAAATTATGTTAATAGGTTACTTTTTTTTGATATTATGAATAGTAACTATGGTAATTTTCATTTGCTACAGGTAAAGGTAAATTGGGTAATTAAGGGTAAAAATAAGATTATAAAATTACCCTAACACCTACCAAAATTATATTGGATGACTAAAAGTCAACCCATATCACCTAAGGGTCGGAATAGATTAATTTAATGGACTTTTTACAATGAAAATAATTTAATTATTATTAAAACCAAAGAAAGTGACAACATGCCACTCTCTTAAATCTTATAAGTATAATAATTTTAATTTAGTGATAAAATTCATGAAACATAGAACATGAATAGTCTTCAGAAATATAATAAAATTACCTACATCATTTTTATTTATTTATAATTTTTATGGATTAAATAATTATCATTAATGGTGACACAATATTGATGTGGAAATTATTTTATTGATTGAAATATCAAATAAATGGTTTTAAAAATACTAAAATAAATATTATATGAACTATTTAATGTGCTCCACTAATTTTCTAGATAAATATGATATGTTATGAATCTATATAATCTTTTAATTAAAACATATCTTCTGTGAGGATTTTATTTAAATTCAAATAAATGAATGGTATCAAAATTGACACTATTGTGATTTTATATAAATAACATAATATAAAATTGTTTAAAAATCACAAAAATATTTAAAAATTATAAATTAGTATTTATATGGTCGAAAATGTCATAAAGTATCCAATTATGGATAATTAACGACACATAAGTAATTATTTATAACAATTTAATATTTTGAATCTTATTACCATATATAAAATTAAATAGATTAAATAAGAATAAATCAAGTTGATAATGTTTAAAATAAATTCTCAACATGTCTAAATTTTATTGGTTGATGATATTACAACCATATCTCATCTAATCTTAGGATTTGAGTAATTTTTGATGTTTTTATGTAGGGATTGAATTTATTATAAATTAATATTTCTTATGTTTCCTAAGGTTCCCCTATCCTCCTTTATAAAAGGGCACCTCCTCCATATCCTCTTCACAACACTTTTAGCCTTAAAGATTGTCCAAACACTACCAATTTCTCTTTCCAACTTCCCTAGAAACATTCTTTAGGTTCTGTTCTTCTCTAAAGACCATCTCTAGTTCTATAAGAGAATGTTTAAAAGAGGTGCGTCGAAGAAGAGGTAATCTCTTCTACCGATTCTTTCAAGTTTTTTCTTCTTCAACTTCTTCTTCTTTAGTTGTTTCATTATAAAGTAATAACATCAGTATCAATAATATTTTTATATATTATTATAAATGTGAAAAAACCTCATTTCACCTTTTATCCATCCTATAGAAAACAAAATCACCTTGTGTGCGTATGTACGGAATACCGTCTCTACGTCGTGGTGTAATCTGTTTTTCCACAACCACCTTACTTGGATGGGTATAATGGTGTAACGAATAACTATATATAGTTATTATAAAATCATAATTTTAATGTCTTGGATTTTCCATGTGTTTTTTATATTATATAGAATTATTATGAGACCAGGCACAGAGATGGAACCTCATTCCGAGGCCCGAGGAGCTCAGGATGGTGGTTTGAAACTCTTTTTAAGTTAAGTGAGTCGGAACTCACGCGCGGTTGTGGAAGTTTCCAAACGGATGCCTGGATTAAAAATCTGAGGGCACTGTTGCGTCTGGGACGATGACTTTACCCAAGAGCAGGATTAACATCTGCCGGCGCGGGTCGAGGGAAATAGTTTATTTTCGGACGTTTTAGTAAAACAAAAATAAAATAAATATCTAAATGTTTATTTTATTTATGGAAACATCCGTTGCAGCACGGAGATGGATAATCTATTTCCATAGATAATGGTGCATCAAAATGGATCCAAAAAGGAAAGTTTTACTCATTAATACTACCACGTAATTAAGTGCCAAACACATTTCCCTTTTTATTGGGATAATCGAAAGTTCCTCATTTGCGACGTTTGAGAGGAACCTCTGGAGAATCCGTGCAGCGTTGCAGCAAACTCTCTGTGACGAACGATGATAGATCGAAGTCGAGAATCATTGCGCCAACGAAGTTCAAGGATCTCGACAATGACAGAAACGCAACAGCTTCATCAAGGATCAATCTTTTCTAAAGGTAGGGGTTTGTTATTTAGCTTCTCTTTTACCGTTCTTAATTTGAAACGATGAACGCGGATTAACCACAAACAAGTTGATCCACAGATTCGTACGTTATTGTCGGAGGGATTTCCTTTGGGATGATTCACGGAACTGATCCATGTTGATTTTGTTATTTTATCATTCTACTCCATTTAATCATATTAACGGGAGTGGATCAATTCCATGACGAATGACGGCGGAGGTTCACTCCTCAATTTGTTTATTGGATTTCTTCCTTCTTTCTTCTCGCACGTTCTTTGTGTTCTTCACTGGGAGGCAAACAATGGATCATTTCGCATCCGTTATGTGATGCAACGATCCCAAATTGAGGGTTCGACACCACAACAACCTCATAGAGGTGCGACGATGATTGCGGATAACGAATCGGACCGGATCGGAAAAGGGCGTTCTTCGAGCATTCTTCATGCGGGAAGAACAAAACATGTTTTCGAGGCCTATCGAAGGTCGGAAAACATCGGGAGAAGCTTCGTCGTGTCGGGGAATAAAAAACCTGAAAGTTTCGTGGCGATCAAAAGGTCGGATCGATGATCGAAGCAGCATGGGAGGCGCGCCGGCGAAGAGCGATGTTTCTTGAAATTTCCAGAATACACAGTGTGTACTTCGGATGAACACGTCGTGTAGTACTGGCGGTGGTGGATAGGTTTTCGGGGGGGTTAGAGAGGGATCACACGGTGTGTGACCCTAGTCACACGACGTGTTGGACTTTCGCCAAAGCTTGGCATGTACTTTGGAAAATACACTGTAACGAGCCGAAATTTTGAATAAATCTTGTTTCCTAATTTTGTGTGTTATTTTATTTTTTTATACTCAACAAAACTGTTTCATTTGATAACATGATTATAATTAAAATGAGATCGTTGGGTTTTGACTGTTATATGACCATTGGTCAATATAACCGCTGGAAACTAAACGTTTCGATTATTGTCCCTAAATACAAGTGATATGGTTAATTAATATAGAAAGAAGATTTGATGGCCTCACCCAGTAGTCTTGGACCGATCAAAGCCCATCTAACAGAACTTGGGAAGGAGGTAGCACCACTAGGCTTTTCTCTAGACCAAACCAAAGCAGAACTTCATAGTGTGAAGCTATAACGGAATCGCCTTTGCGAAAATTTCTAACTAATAGAGATTACTACTCGTGCGATGTTGGCCGAGCCACCCTCTGATTCTCTCACCTTAGCAAACCATACACTTAGATACTATGTTGGGGTTATAAGGGGATATGTAAGGAGACCGTAACTGCCTTGTGTAAACCTTTGATTTAAATAAAAATTGTGATTTCTCCTTATGATGAAGGATGTGAATTTTCTAAATGTTCGGATAAATATAGTATGCATTTTTCTTAATGAATTCTAGAAAAAGGATATTTTAACATATTTTGGTAAACCTTAAATAATTAATAATGTGTAATGATTTTCGAAAAACAGTCTTCTGCAAATGTGTTCAGTATGCAATTTAGAGTCTAATAAGATCATCTTATTTTTTGATGAATAGTAAATTATGAATAGTGTTTTTACGCCTAGGATAAGTAATGTGACGACATGTATTAGTAATCTCACTTAAAAAAAGTATTAATATAATCTAGGCACCTTGATTAAGTAATGAGATTCAATAAAATAGGTAAATAACTGTTTCAGAAATTATTAGTCAAGTATTAGTTTTTTCCTGTGAATAGTATTTTTTAATTAAAAATTAAATTAAAATTATTTATAAAATTATTTTTATAAAATGGATTTCATTTTTGAACTCAGATCATCGATATTATGTTAAGGTAATTTTTGAGGATTTTTCTGAAAAAAAATGAATTTTCGGTGAATAAAGTATTTATTTAAAAATTAAATTAAAATTATTTAGAAAATTATTTTTATATAATGGAGTTAATTTTTGAAATAAAAGCATTGATATTTGATTATGGTGAAATTTTGGGAGTTTTCAGAAAAAGTTGAATTTTTAGTGAATAGTAAAAATACAGTTTTAGGGTTTCGGTATGTTTAATGACATCATGACTGCATCATGATGATGTCATGAGATATTTTAAGGGATGGTCGACTAAAGGGGATGAATTATTGTATGAGGTGTCCCAAGTGGCCAATACCATGGTCAAATACCATGGGCAAGCCCATGGCTTTGCCAATACCACCAATGAGGTGTCCATTGGCCATTAATGCCTTGTCCCCTCACTTTCCCTATAAATACCCACCCTTTCTTCCATTATTTTTCACTCCCAACTCTTCCCCAATGAAGCTCTGGTCTCATTACCTCCCAAGGAGTCCTCCCAAGGTTCCCCCAATCCCTCAAGGTCCCAACCTTTGAGTTTTAAGAGTTACGTTTTAAGGTAAGGGATCCAAACTCTCTCTTTCTTTTCAAACACTCTATTTTAAGTCATTTCCTTGATGCTCCATTTTATTATGTTGTAGGATGTTCTTTTATATTTATCATACTGACCTTTTTCTGTTCATATTATGAGAGACCCTATTTGAACTCTTCAATTGATTTTTTTGATGTTTAAGTGACGCCGTTAGGATGCCAAATTTTTAAGTGGTACTTTCACCCTTCTCTTTTTCAAGATCTATTTTCATGTCAATTATTTCAAGTTCCTTTTTATTATGTTTTGTTATGATCTCTACATCTTTCATACTGATCTTTTTTGTACATATGATGAGAGACCCCATTTGATCTCATAAATTCATTTTTCTAAAGTTTTAAGTGACGCCGTTAGGCTGCCGAGAGTTTTGTAACGAATTCTTTCACCCTTCTCATTTTCAAGTTATATTTTCCTGTCAAGTATTTCAAGTTCCTTTTTATGTTGGGGTATGATCTATACATCTTTCATACTGATCTTTTATGTTCATATTATGATATACCCCATTTGATCTCATCAATTCATTTTTTTGAAGTTTAAGTGGCTTTGTTAGGCTGCTGAATTTTTAAGGGATTCGTTGACCCTTCTCATTTTCAAGTTATATTTTCTGGTCAAGTATTTATAGTTCCTTTTTATTATGTTGGGGTATTATCTATATATCTATCATACTGATCATTTATTTTCATTTGATGAGAGACCCTATTCGATCTCATCAATCCATTTTTGGAAGTTTTAACTGACGTCGTTAGGCTGACGAATTCTCATAAGAGAAATCTTATTTTTTTGTCTTCCTTTCATGTTCCTAGTTTCATATGGTATATCATTAAAATTTCATTACCATGTTCTTAAATACTTTATATTTTGTTCCCCTACTGTTTTATGTATAATTTATGAGTGGGTGACCCATGTCCCTTCTCTTTTAAATGTTTTCTAAAACCCTATAACATAGCCGTTATGCTGCAGAATTTTCATCTCAAAATTACCCTCTCTTTTTCTCAAATTATTTTATGTTATTAATTTAATACTCAAATATATTTCTTCTATAGGGTTATTCACATATATATCAAAATGTTCTATTTTAAATTCTGGGATTTACATACATGAAACCCGTTTTCCTTTTCTGTGGGTTTAAAGTGACATAAAGATCTTGTCTTTAAAACAGTTTTTAAAACGTTATGATTATGAAATGAAAACCATTTATTTTATGCTATATGGGTTGTTTATGAAATGATTTATGATGATATATGTGGCTCACATTAAAATAAATACAAATTAAGTGTGTGCCCTGATAGCGCTCCAATGCATTGGGTAAAGACTTAATCTCTATAGATGACCATTTTTAACGACGCCTTGGTGAATAACCTTGGTAATTTTTAATGACGCCTTGGGGATGGACCTTGGTGAAACGGAAGTGATTGTCAATATTAAATGTTGTATCCACATCTTCAAGTTATGAAATATGTTATTTTTATTATGATATGCTTCATTATTTCTTTCTCATGCCTTAAAGTTCTTTTTCATGACATTGTTGATGTATCTCAAGTTCACATGTTAAATTTTTTCCCTTATTTCCCTTATTGGGCCCTCTGCTCACACATTCTTTTGATGTATGTCCCCAGGTTATGGGCTGCAGTAATGAACCTAGGATGAACCTAAGTATAAGCCTTTCAAGTGATTAAAAAGAATGTTTTATGTTTTCATGTTTTATGTTCCTGGTTTCCAAGACACTAAACCTTAAAGATCCTCGGTTTTGTAAAATGTAATGAAAGATTATGTGATAAAAAGGAGGGATGCTATAGTTAGTATCAAAGGATGGTTTAGTTATTTGTGGAAATTATGATATGAAAAATTTAGGAAGAACCCTATAGAAAAGTTTAAATATATGAAATTTTCCTGGTATTTTGGTGAGTAATGAGTAAGGGGTTTCCAAGCAAATACATCCTTGTTTGGATATGAGCTGGTAGAGGTGGCTCTGGCACAGATGTACATAGGGGTAAAACCCAAAAACACCTCTTTGAGCTAGACTCGAATGGGAACTGGTCCACGACAATGGGCCTTTTTGCACTATTGGTTACGACACTCCTGGGGGATATGCTTTGGTAAATTCCTAAGCTTAGTATGAACCATTATTAAAGGAACAAAGATAAAATAAAATAAAGATTCACATAAGAATATGTGATCATGGATAACCTAGATTGAGACCCAGGGGATCACAAGTTAGGGTATACTTTTCTTCTAAAAGTTTATCCTTTTATTCTTTAAGTTTCCTTTTCATGATTAGTGACTAAATATTTAAGCCCCCCTAATTATACGTTCTTTTCTTAGGTAATGGAGGGAAATGGAAGAGCATGTCCCAATGACTAATGTGATAGGAAATGTGAAAATTTCCCTATTAATGTGACAGAGATGACGAAAGATCAAGTTGACCATATTGTGATTATGCCAAACTAGTTATCAAAAATAACAATTAATAATTGGTACCTAGTTTAATTCCCAAATTAATCAAGGAAGAATAAGACAAAGTCTCAAGGATGTTCATCTGATAAAGTTGATAAGGGAAAGAAGACCCAATTTTTTTTTTACAAAAAGTGTGGGAAGAGGCACCAAGGAGAATTTCACAATGGAACCGGAAGATGTTTTAAGTGTGGGAAGATAGGGCATAAAGTATCCAATTGCTTTAAAAAATTGATAATGTGATGAATGGAGATAAGGTTCGATCTAATGTACCTTATACATTTCGATGTCGTAAATTTGGAGATGTTAGACATTATCCAACGCAATTATCTCTTGGAATGGATGAGAAGCATGATGAGCATCAACAATCTTCGAGGACAAGGGAACATCTAAGTCCTATGCTAAGATGGATCATGATGACTGAAGTACATGTAACTTCTTCGCAATAATTGTCTATGTCATGTTGTATTTTAGTTCGTGCTCTATGATCAAATCTTTTATGTTTTCTAAGATCATCGAGTCACTACCTAAGATGATTCTATATCATTAAGGATAAAATCTATTGTAATGTACTATATGTTGATGTAGTTAAGGTGTTCTTCTTAAAAAATGGGTGATTAGGGGATTAAAAGATGATTATTATTTTGGAAGACGTGCACTATTTTGGGAACCCTATATGACCGAGGTAAATAGATTACTACAGTATTTTCTTTGAGGAGTAAAATTTGACTCATATTTTGAAGAATCGATGAATTTAAAGCAAACTTATGGTAATTTAGGTTACTTATGGAAATGATTAACCTATCTTGGGGAAAATGTTATTAGGTTAGTTACTTTTGTTGTATAACGTTAAGAGCGGTCGATGTTGTTTGGAGATGAATGATAAAGTTTAACTTGGAAGACTATGTTATCAAATCCTTCTTGTATTTGGGTTTCAATCTTAGTTTGGTTTATTTTGAGGAATTTTAAGTATAGTTATTTATGGAATGGTCTATGATGATCTTTGGGAAGTACCATGGAACTTTGAAGATTTAAAAGTAGTTTCCCTTCCTATGGGATTCTTTATTTTTGAAGAGTTGTTTTATCTTACCCTTTCTATTTTTGGGATGATGTTTAAAGATAGAAGAAATTGATAGTTAATATTTTGTGGATTATGTGACTCTCAAGATTATGATTCTTGTGTTTTGATGAGACCAAGTGTTTTTGAATGCTCGTCGTTTGGAGAAAAGATTAGTTTTGGTAGAAACATATTAAAGGGTGAAACTATACTTGAAGGTGTGTATATTTCCTTATGTTTTTGTTCTATGTAGTAAATGAATTCCTCAAAATTATGAAAAGGAACGTAAAAAAAACGTTGTTGGTTTAATTTTCCTACTAGGTAATCAAATACCATTTACACACATCATAAGTTTGAGATTTTCTCGTGGTTAACTTTCTCTTAATCATGTTTTCTATCACTCTCCCTCAAAACTTGACCCTTTGTTTTCTACTCCATGTCCATGTTTTCCTACATGGAATCCTAGTGTGGGTTAACTCGGGTGACCTTTGTACTTCCCTTTCTTTCTTTGAAAGTAATAGTTTTACTGACTCCTTTTCTGGTGTGGTACTTTCAATGAAATATCAAAACCCAATTTTAAAAATTGTGAGGACGCAATTTCTTAAGGGGGAAGATTTTAACGACCCGAAATTTTGAATAAATCTTGTTTCTGAATTTTGTATGTTATTTTATTTTTTTATACTCAACAAAACTGTTTCATTTCATAACATGAGTATAATTCAAATGAGACTGTTGGGTTTTGACTGTTATATGACCATTGTTCAATATGAACACTGGAAACTAAACGTTTCGATTAATGTCTCTAAATACAAGTGATCTTGGTTAATTAATATAGAAAGAAGATTTGATGGCATCACCCAGTAGTCTTGGACCGATCAAAGCCCATCTAACAGAACTTGGGAAGGAGGTAGAACCACTGGGCTTTGCTCTGGACCAAACCTAAGCCTAACTTCATCGTGTGAAGCTAGAACAGAATCGCCTTCGCGAGAAGTTCAAAATAATAGAGATTATTACTCGTGCAATGTTGGCTGAGCCTCCCTCTGATTCTCTCACCTTAGCACACCTTACACTTAGGTCATATGATAGGGTTTTAAGGGGCTATGTAAGGAGACCGTAATTGCCTTGTGTGAACCTTTGATTTAAATAAAAATTGTGATTTCTCCTTATGATGATGTATGTGAATTTTCCAAATGTTCGGATAAATATAGTATGCATTTTTTTAATGAATTCTAGAAAAAGGATATTTTAAATTATTTTTGTAAACCTTAAATAATTAATAACGTGTAATGATTTTCAAAAAATGGTCTTTTGGAAATGTGTTCAATATGAAATTTGGAGTCTAATAAGATCAACTTATTTTTTTATGAATAGTAAATTATGAATAGTGATTTTACGCTTAGGATTAGTAATGTGACCAAATGTATTAGTAATCTCACTTAAAGAAAGTATTAATATAATCTTGGCACCTTGATTAAGTAATGAGATTCAATAAAATAGGTAAATAACTGTTTCAGAAATTATTAGTCAAGTATTAGTTTTTTCATGTGAATAGTGTGTTTTAATTAAAAATTAAATTAAAATTATTTATAAAATTATTTTTATAAAATGGATTTCATTTTTGAACTCAGAGCATCGATATTATGTTATGGTAATTTTTGGGGATTTTTCTGAAAAAAATGAATTTTCGGTGAATAGTGTATTTATTTAAAAATTAAATTAAAAATATTTAGAAAATTATTTTTATAAAATGGAGTTCATTTTTGAAATCAGAGCATTGATATTTGGTTAAGGTGAAATTTTGGGAGTTTTTAGAAAAAGTTGAATTTTTAGTGAATAGTAAAAATACAGTTTTAGGGTTTCGGTATGTTTAATGACATCATGACTGCATCATGATGATGTCATGAGATATTTTAAGTGATGGTCGAATAAAGGGGATGAATTATTTTATGAGTTGTCCCAAGTGGCCAATATCATGATCAAATACCATGGGAAAGCCCATGGTTTTTCCAATACCACCAATGAGGTGTCCCTTGGCCATTAATGTCCTGTCCCCTCACTTTCCCTATAAATACCCACCATTTCCTCCTTTAGTTTTCACTCCCAACTCTTCCCCAACAAAGATCTGGTCTCATTACCTCCCAAAGAGTACTCCCAAGGTTCCCCCAAGCCCTCAAGGTCCCAACCTTTGAGTTTTAAGAGTTACGTTTTAAGGTAAGGGATCCAAACTCTCTCTTTCTTTTCAAATACTCTCTTTTAAGTCATTTATTTTATGCTCCATTTTCATGTTTTGGAGGATGTTATTTTATATTCCTCTTACTTCCCTTTTTATGTTCATGTGATGAGAGACCCTGTTTGATCTCTTCAATTGATTTTTTTTATGTTTAAGTGAAGTCGTTAGGCTGCCGAATTTTTAAGTGGTTCTTTCACCCTTCTCGTTTTCAAGATCTATTTTCATGTCAAGTATTTAAATTTCCTTTTTATTATGTTGGGGTATGATCTCTAAATCTATCATACTGATATTTTATGTTCATATTATTATAGACCCCATTTGATCTCGTCAATTCATTTTTTTTGAAGTTTTAAGTGACGTCGTTAGGCTGCTAAAATTTTTGTAACGAATTCTTTCACCCTTCTCATTTTCGAGTTCTATTTTCATGTCAAGGCTTTCAAGTTCTTTTTTATGTTGTGGTATGATATCTACATCTATCATACTGATCTTTTATGTTCATATGATGAGAGACCCCATTTGATCTCGTCAATTCGTTTTTTTTTTGAAGTTTAAGTGGCGTCGTTAGGCTGCCGAATTTTTAAGGGATTCGTTCACCCTTCTCATTTTCAAGTTATATTTTCTGGTCAAGTATTTCAAGTTCCTTTTTATTATGTTGCGGTATTATCTCTATATTTATCATACTGATCATTTATCTTCATATTATGAGAGACCCTATTTGATCTCGTCAATCCATTTTTGAAAGTTTTATGTGACACCGTTAGGCTGCTAAATTCTCATAAGAGAAATATTATTTTTTTGGCTTCCTTTAAAGTTCTTCGTTTCATATGATATATCATTCAAATTTCATTACCGTGTTCTTAAATCCTTTATATTCTATTCCCCTACTATTTTATGTTTTATTTATGAGTGGGTGACCCATTTCCCATCTCTTTTCAATGTTTTCTAAAACCCTATAACATAGTCGGTATGCTGGAGAATTTTCGTCTCAAAATGACTCTCTCTTTTTCTCAAATTATTTTATGTAATTAAGTGAATACTCAAATCACATTATCCTACATGGTTATTCACATATATATCAAAATGTTCTATTTCAAATTCTATTATTTATATACGTGAAACTTGTTTTCCTTTTCCGTGGGTCTAAAGTGACATTAAGATCTTGTCTTTAAAGCAGTTTTTAAAAAGTTATGATTATGAAATGAAACCCATTTCATTTATGATATATGGTTTGTTTATGAAATGATTGATGATTATATATGTTGATCACATGATAATAAAGGCAAATTAAGGGTGCGCCCTGATATCCCTCTAATGCATTGGGTAAAGACTTAATCTCTAGAGATGACCATTTTTAACAACGCCTTGGTGAATAACCTTGGTAATTTTTAATGACACCTTGTGGATGGACCTTGGTGAAATGGAAATGATTGTCAATATTAAATGTTGTATCTACATATTCATGTTATGAAATATGTTATTTTTATTTTGATATGCTTCATGATTTCTTTCTCATGCCTTAAAGTTTTTTTTCATGACATTGTTCATGTATCTCAAGTTCACATGTTAAATGTTTCCCCTTATTTACCTTACTGGGCCTTTTGCTCACCCTTTCGTTTGATGTATGTCCCCAGGTTATGAGATGCAGTAATGAACCTAGAATGAACCTAAGGAGAAGCCTTTCAAGTTTTTAAGAAGAATGTTTTATGTTTTCATGTTTTAAGTTCCTGGTTTCCAACACACTAAATCTTAAAGATCCTCAGTTTTGTAAAATGTAATGAAAGTTTATGTGATAAAAATGTGGGATTCTATATACACGAACACGGGATGATCTACACGACTTCAGGCGGCATGGCGTGTACATCATGTTAGTAGCGGCTACGTGGGACTCGGTGTGTATCCTGTGGATACACAGACACGGGTTGAAACACACTGGTTGAAGACCGTGTATGGGCACGTGGATAGGGTACACAGATACAACCCCAGTCACTCAGACACAGCGTGTACACCATACTACACGTCATGTACTCAGTTTTTTCTATGCAACCAGCTATACGACATGAGCTGTTGTACACGGGCAGTACCTGGGGTCAGACCACATTGCGTGTAACCTTTCTACACGCAGTGTACTTTTTGGAAAAAGACATCGTCCTCTTGTTCATCATATTTCGGACATCTTTCGTTTGGGTAAGTACCCCTTCTTCTCATTCCCCTAAAGGTCAGGGATCATTTCCTCACACAATAGTATGATCCCTTCAGCAGTAATTTCTGTGATAGAGTCAGGCATCTATCCAAGAGGCCCAGATCGAGATCCTCTATCCTTTCTTGACCCTCGGTAGAGTCATCCATCAACGTGACCAACTCTACCGGGTGCTGATCCTCTACCTAGCTGGTGTGTCACCTAGTTGGTGAATCCGGATGAGTCGTGGTATCTGCCATGGCCCTGGCAGTGATCCTCTTCTGTGTATCGTGATCTTTCCCACTCAGGAGTGCGTCTCCCATAATGAGTGCATCTACCTATCATTATATTTCCACTCAAGAGTGTGTCTCCCATAATGAGTGTGACTACATCTCGTGACGGTTCTTGATGCATGGTACTTCTTAGAGAGACGTCATTAGAACTGTAAGACTCGTGGAGTGTGTGCTCCCGGAACGAGTGCTTCGTGGAATCTTCACACTGAACTCCTAGTTGGGGGTATACAGTTGTGAGATTTGTCTCTAGACCATGGATCTGGGTTTTGGGTATATCTGGTTTGTTATATACGTTCTAGCAGTCCTAGCACCTTTTGTGTTCACAGGTTGGACTTTGTAGTTCTCAGACTCTTGTTTTTGGTGGGCTTGTATTCTGGCCCAGTTTACTTTTTGTAATCTACCTTTTATCGTACTCTATTGGTTGGGTCTAATTGTATGCATTCATATTGTTCCTTAGTGTTTTAATTTTCCTCATTTGTGGGCTTGGAAATGTGTGTGTGTGTACAGGTACTTAGGTAATGCCTCCCATGTTAGTAATATTCCTACTCAGTGCTAGTTGCCAGCCCTGGCCTATTGGAGGCAGGCTTAGGGAGTCACGGTGCAAGCCCCACTAGGATGGGTCGTGACAGAGTTTTAACAAAGGAATGGTCGGTTCTACCTTAGGACCAAGAGTCTGGGAGTTTGGTTTGGGGAAATAGTGTTAAGTGTTTCTGGTTCGGCTTTCAGGCCATAGACTCCAGTGCTGGTAGGCGGCCGACGTATCCATACACCAGGATTCTGATAACCTTTTTTTCGACTCGCTACACGAAAACACTGGTTTCAGGGAAATAAAAGGTACATGCATCATATAGGAATGGGTGGTTTTTTCCATGACCGTTGTGTCAGCAATCTAGATATACTAATTTACCATGGTACATCTTGTTTCCTTAAAGGATGCCTCCACGATGCATACTCGCTAGGATTCAGAAGCACGATCATGAGGATGACCCCCTCAGCAACGAGGCTTCGATATGGGGACCAGTTCCCCAGGTGTTTCCACTAGGTGGTCCATGAGTTATACCGCCACTAGTGGGGCAGCCAGTGGTACCTGCAGTACCGACCTACGAGGAGCGTAGGCTTAGCACACTCCAGGAGTTTTAGAGACAAATACCCCTCAGGATCCAAGGCGAGTCCAGCCCTCAGGCGGCTAAGGACTGGTTTGAGGCGGTGATAAGAGTTTTTCATCCAGTGAGGACACCAGCAGACCAGATGGTGATCCTAAGAGCGAGCCTTCTTCAGGGTTCGGTGGGAGGACGGTGGAGTCTGACCACAAAGACTAATGAAAAGGAGACCCTTTCGTATACAGAGTTTGAGAGACTCTTCAGTGAGGAGTTCTATCTGGTTACGCTGAGAGTTGTGCGCATCCAGTATCTTCTTCAGCTCCATCAGGGAAGTATGACAGTAGCTGACTATTCATTGAGGTTCACCAACCTCACCCGGTACTTGATGGATATGGTCAGGGATTAGTAATTCAGAGCTCAGACCTTTGAGCGAGGTCTAAAATGAAACATCTGAGCTAGTGTCTTGCCTCTAGGAATATCGACTTATGCTGGAGTGCTCGAGCGGGCCTTGGTTATCGAGAGCTTCTTGGGGAAGCAGAGACAACTGCCGGCAGTCAGTAGCAGGCAGACAGGTGCGAATACCCCGGCAGTAGGGATCCGACATCAGGCCCAGGGATCTGGATGTGGAAAATGTCATAGGAGGACCCAGGATAGGGGATTGACAGTCCTGGGCTCTCAGTCTAGATCCAGTTAGCTTAGGGAGAAGTGATGCAACGCATGCGACGATAGGGGACATCTCGATAGAGATTGCCCGACCCGTCGAGCTGCTGAAAGGGAAGTGGTGGATGGACCACCGAGGTAGAGGCAGATGATGGAACAAGAAGACCCGCCTGGTGGTGGACATGGCAGAGGAGAAGGGAGAGTTGCAGGTGGTGGCAGACGCTTTGACTTACTTCCACCACAACCCCCATGAGGTCCGCACCAGGTTCAGGGAGTTGGGGGACAGGGGTGGGGACAGCTGCATGCGGTCGAGGAGTACAACCCAGGGTCTCTAGGGATGATTTGAGATACGATCTGTGTCTTTTCTCCCATATATTCCATACTCATAGACACAGGTTCCAGTCATTCCTTTATAGCCACATGTCTTGTACAAAACCTCGAGATTCCGGTAGAACCGTTGACTCGATCCTTACGCTTGGAGACACCTATGGGAGGATACTCGACGATCATGAACCTTTGTAGATTGTGTGATCTTACCCTTGGAGGTGAGAGTTTCAGTTGGAACCTCTTGGTGGTAACGTCGAGGCCTTACGACTTCATTCTCGGTATGGATTGGTTATCTTCGGTCCATGCCCAGATTGACTGTTTTAGGCGAAGGGTGTGGTGTGTCCACTGTGATGGAATGAGGTTTTCCTTTATGGGATAATGGGAAACCCAGGCAGTACAGAATGGTCTTATACATAGGAGGATGTAGCCAATCACTAATGAGATGGCTATCCTTACCCTCGGAGTAGTAGATGTTGTGAGCTCCCAGTTCCCAGAAGTAGTGGCGGAGTACGAGGATGTCTTTCCCGAAGATGTTCCAGGAATACCTCCCCATCAGGAAATAAAATTATGCATCGACTTACAGCCCAGGATGGCACCAATCTTCTGATTGGCATATTGGATGGCTCCCACAGAGCTTCGCAAGCTGAGGGTGCGGTTGGAGGATTTGCAGAGCAAGGGTTTCGTAAGACCAGTGTTTCACCCTGGGCGGCCCCAATCTTGTTTTCCATGAAGGCAGACGGGAGTCTGAGGCTGTGCGTGGATTATCAGCACCTGAACCAGGTAACGGGAAGGAACAAATATCCACTTCCAAGGATCTATGACCTATTCTATCAGTTAAGCGGGGCACAGTAGTTCTCGAAGGATGACCTTCAATCAGGCTATCACCAGTTATGAGTACGGGATGAGGATATACCGAAGATGACTTTTCGATGACTCTACTGTCACAATGAGTACTTGGTGATGCCTTTCGGCGTGAAAACTTCCCTCACAGTGTTCATGGGACTGAGGAACTGGATTTTCCAGCCATACATGGACTGTTTCGTAGTGGTCGACATCGACGACATTCTTGTGTACTCGGCGTCAGAAGAGGACCATGTGAGATACATGCGGATGGTTCTAGATGTACTCCGGGAGCACCAACTTTATGGGAAGCTCTTGAAGTTCCATTTCTAGATTCAAGAAGTCCACTTTCTAGGACATGTCATCTCAGTAGATGGAGTAGTTGTGGACCCAGCAAAGGTGGAGTCTGTGTTATCATGGGAGCCCCCTCGGAGTGTGACGAAGGTATGAAGCTTCCTTGGGTTGGAAAGATATTACCGGAGATTAATTCCTAACTTCTCCCAAATATCATCACCGATGACGGCCATGACCAGGAAGGGGAAACCCTTAATTTGGATGGAGAAGTGCTAGTAGGATTTCGAGCGGTTGAGACAGAGTTTGACGAGCGCCCCGGTCTTGAGATTTCCGGAGGAGGGTGTGGAGTACATAGTTTTCTGTGATGCATTAGGGATCAGGCGTGGTTGTGTCCTAATGCAGAGGCAGGAAATAATTGCTTATGGTTCGCTCCAGCTTAGGCCACATGATCATAACTATGCAACCCATGATCTAGAGTTGGCAGCGGTAGACTTCACATTGAAGACGTGGCGACACTACCTCATGGGCGAGCGTTTTATCATCTACTCTGACCACAATAGCCTCAAGTACATCTTCTCATAGAAAGATCTGAATCTGAGGTAGAGGCGTTGGCTATAGTTCCTCCAAGATTATTATTTCGAGATCGTCTATACTCCTAGAAAGGGGAACAAGGTGGCGGATGCTTTGAGTGGAAGGTCGAGCTCACAGCTGTTGAGTGAGACGACAAAGCAGTTAGCCACGTTGCAGTTTTCCTTAGTGGATGAAGAAGATGTAGCCTATCTACAGTCGATGGTTTTCACCCCTCCACTCTTACAGTGAGTTCGGGAAGCACAGCTTGGGGATGTCGACTGTGAGTCCTTGTGTGCTCAGTTATCCACAGGACATACTCCTGATGGATATTCTCAAGGTGGGGAGAATGTACTTCTTTTCAGAGGATGCACTGTTGTACGAGTGACATTGTAGGAGGATGTCCTGAGGGAGTTTAATACATCCCCATTGGCGGTACATCTTCTTTTCAGAGGACGCACTGTTGTACCACTGGTGGAGTTTGCATACAACAACAGATACCACTCCACCATTGGTATGTCACCATTCGAGGCCTAGTGTGGAAGACCCTGTCGGTCACCGCTTTGATGGACCGATCCTGGAGAGTCGGCACTCATGGGTCCAGAATTGATACAAACTACCATAGAGAAGGTGCAGACTATCCAGGAGCGAATGAAGACTACACAGAGTCGGCAGAAGTCTTATGCTGATAGACGACGGAGACCTCAAGAGTTCGAAGAGGGAGACCAGGTCTTTCTTTGGGTCTCACCTTGATGTGGGTTGCAGAGATTTGGTCGGGGTGGAAAGCTATCTTTGAGGTTCATCGGACCCTTTCAGATATTGTGAAACGTTGGAGAGGTGGCGTACCACTGCAGTTGCATAGGGTACATGATGTCTTCCACGTGTCATTGCTGAGGAGGAACATGCACGACCCGTCGCACGTCGTCGACTGGGGTGAGATGGACATCGAGGATGGAGAGACCTTTGCTGAGTACCCAGTGGAGATCGAGGATCGGCAGGAGAGGATCCTTTGTGGGTAATTGATTCCCTTAGTGTGCTTCCGGTGGCATCACGGGAATCTTCAGGATAGCACGTGGGAGCGGGAGGCCCAGATCCATGCCTAGTACCCACATCTTTTTTAGTAGCCTTTGTTTTAGATTTTCAGGGATATAAAGCCCCAAGGTGGGGAGAATGTAATGTCTCATATTTTTTGTGTATTTTTTTATATTATATGGAATTATTACGAGGCCAGGCATAGAGACGGCACCTCATTCTAAGGCCCGGTGAGCTTTGGATGATGGTTTGAAAATCTTTTTAAGTTAAGTGAGTTGGCACTCGCGTGCAGTTGTGGCTGTTTCCAAACGGATACCCGGATTAAAAATCTGAGGGCATTGTTGCGTCTAGGACGATGACTTTACCGAAGAGAAGGCTTAACCTCGGCCAGCGCGGGTTGAGGGAAAAGGTTTATTTTCGGACGTTTTAGTAAAATAAATAAAAATATCTAAATGTTTATTTTATTTATGGAAACATCCACTGCAACGCGGTGACGAGAAAATATGTTTCCATAGTTAATGGCACGTTATAATGGCATAAAAATGGCAAGTTGGACTCATTAATACCACCACATAATTAAGTACCAAACATGTTTCCCTTTTTATTGGGATAATTTAATGTTTCTCGTTGGCGGCGTTTGAGAGAAACCTCTGGAGAATCCGCGTGGCGTTGGAGCAATCTCTCGGCGACGAACGACGACGGATCGAAGTCGAGAATTGTTGCACCAATAAAGTCCAAGGATCTCGACGATGACGGTAGTGCAACACCTTCTTCAATGATCGATCCTTTCTAAAGGTAGGGGTTTGTTATTTAGTTACTCTTTTCCAATTCTTAATTTGAAGCGAAGAACGTGGATCAACCAAAAATAGGTTGATCCGAGGATTCGTACGTTCTTGCAGGAGGGATTTTAATTGGGATGATTCGGGGAATTGATCCATGTTGAATTTTTTATTGTTTAATTCTACTCCATTTAAGCCTAATAATGAGAGCGGATCAACGCCGTGAGGAATGACGGTGGAGGTTCATTCCTCAATTTGTTTATTGGATTTCTTCCTTCTTTCTTCTCGTTCGTTCTTCACATTCTTCGAAGGGTGAAGAACAATGGATCATTGCGCATCCATTCTATAACTCAATGATCCCAAATTGAGGTTTCGACACCACAATGACCTCGTAGAGGTGAGATGATGATGGCAGGTGACGAATAGGACTAGATCAGAAAAGGGTGTTCTTAGAGCGTTATTCATGCGGGAAGATCAAAACACGTTTTCAGGGCAACTCGAAGGTTCGAAAACGTCGGGAGCAGCTTCGTGGTGTCGGGGCGACCAAAACCTGAAAATTTTGTGGAGATCAGACGGCCAAATCGACGATCGGAGTAGCACAGGAGGCGCCTCGGCAAAAAGCGACATTTCTGGAAATTTCCAGAATACACGGCGTGTACTTCCGAAGAACACGCAGTGTAGTACTGGCGGCGGAGGCTAGGGTTTTCGGGGGTCAGAGAGGGATCACACGGCATGTGACCCTGGTCACATGGCATGTTGGAATTTCCCCAAATCTCAGCGTGTACTTTGGGAAATACACAAATATGGGATGATCTACACTTTTCCAGGAGGCACAGCATGTATATCATGTCATAAGCGGCTACGCGGGACTTGGCGTGTATCCCGGGGATACACAGACATGGGTTGAAACACACGGGTTGAAGACCATGTACGGTCACATGGCCAGGGTACAGGGAGCCAACCCCAGTCACTCAGACACGACATGTACACCGTACTACACACCATGTACTCGGTTTTTTCTACACGACCAGCTTTACGACACAGGTCGTTGTACGCGGGCAGTACCCAGGGTCAAACCACACGGCGTGTAACCTTTATACACGCCGTGTACTTTTTGGAAAACATCATGGTCCTCATGTTCATCATATTTCAGACATATTTCATTTGTGTAAGTGCCCCTTCTTCTCATTCCCCTAAAGGTCAGGCATCATTTCCTCACACAGGAGTATGATCCCTTCAGCAGTACTATCTGTGATAGAGTCAGGCATCCATCCGAGAGGCCCAGATCGAGATCCTCTATCCTTTCCTGACCCTAGGTAGAGTTAGGAATCGACGTGACTAACTCTACCGGGAATTAATCCTCTACCTATCTAGTGTGTCACCTAGTTGGTGAATCCGGATGAGTCGCGGTATCCTCCATGGCCCTGGCAGTGATCCTCATCTGTGTATCGTGATCTTTCCCACTCATGAGTCTGTCTCCCTTAATGATTGCATCTACCAATCGGAATCTTTCCACTCTAGAGTGTGTCTCCCGTAATGAGTGTGACTACCTCTCATGATGGTTCCCGATGAATGGTACTTCTCGGATAGACGTCATCAGAACTGTAAGACTCGTGGAGTGTGTGCTCCCGGAACGAGTGCTTCGTGGAATCTTCACACTGAAATCCTAGCTGGGGGTATGTGGTTTTGCGATTTGTCTCTAGACCAAGGGTCTAGGTTTTGGGTATATCTGGTTTGTTATATACGTTCTAGATGATTGTACCTTTACTTATGTACTGCTGTGTGGTTTTCGGGGTCCTCTGCTGAGTGTTGTTATACTCACCCCTGCACGGGCCTTGCCCGCACGTCTGGTGTATTGTGCAGATGAGAAACCTTTTCACAGAGTCCAGGTTGGACTAGGACAGAACTAATATTTCTGAGTTCCCTATAGGCCGAGGCATTCCTATGGCTACGAGCAGCAGTCCCCGCACCTTTTTTGTTCGCAGGTTGGGCTTTGCAGTTTTCAGACTCTTGTTTTTGGTGGGCTTGTATTCTGGCCCAGTTTACTTTTTGTACTCTAACTTTCATCATAATCTATTGGTTGGGTCTAGTTGTATGAATGCATATTGTTCCTTAGTGTTTTACTTTTCAGAATTTGTGGGATTGGAAATGTGTGCGTCTGTACAGGTACTTAGGCAATGCCTCCCATGTCAGTAATTTGTCTTCTCGGTGCTAGTCGCCAGCCCCTGGCCTATTGGAGGTGGGTTTGGGGAGTCACGGGGCGGGCCCCACTGGGAAGGGTCTTGACAATACTAATTCTGAGATATTATATCATTCTCTATAATTCAATTCAATATTTATGGTAATGATATCATCGCTCATGCGTACGTACGGATTACCGTCTCCATGACGCGATTAGATTCATTCTCCATGTTAACCATTTAAGAATGATTATAAAGTATATATAATGAATAATAATGAAATATATGACATAATAATTCTACTGTATTTATGTATATATATATTTCATCTATTTACTTCCATTCAAGTCAATAAGGAAAGGAAAACAACGTTCATGCGTACGTACAGCCTACCGTCTCCATGAACGGTGTATTTCATTTCATTTATCTATCTATTATATATATATACTCAATATATATGATATATAAATCATGATTTACATTCTTGAAGTAAGTAAAACATGATATAAGTAATAATAATACCATGAACAATAACTCCAAACATGTACGATAAATAAAACGATTTTTTCCAAAATGTTGCTTTAATATGGAATTTATAAAAGAACGGGTAATATAAAGTCATAAGTGAAACATATATAATATCATAACAATGAATATGATTCTATGATAAGTAAATGACATTATTTAAATCATTATACAGGAGGTTCAGATACATACGAAGCATATCGGACCTAAGGTAAGGGATAATTTTTTAATCTCATTTTTATTCGAGATTGCTTATACATAAGTATTTACTGGGGTTATATTTTTCATCCAGGTCCATAAAAATGATTTTTCATAAAGTGTTTAATATTATTCCATGTATTTTTAAAGTCATGTTTACCCCTATTTGACTTTTACATTGTGTTATGGAAGGAATCTTTCTATTGTTTACCATACAAGGAACTTTTTGACTATTCTGACAAAAGTACGAGGAGAATGTTTTTTTAACTTATACGGTATGAACAGATTTTTACGGTTTCATAACACCCTATTTTCATGAAGCTCCATCTACAAGATTTCATGACTATTTTCAACAAAATCATTTTCTTTTAAAATTTTATGGCATTTTGTGAAAAGAAAATGATTTTGAAGAAGAAAAGAAATTTTCCTCAAGAATTAATTTCAAGTGTTTTATCAAAACCATTTTCCATACAAGATTACATTATATCATATGTTTATGTTTCAATTATAATGTCTTTATGATTTACATGGTTCCAATTTTCTTATGATGAAATGATATCCATTTGTTTTATATGGATTATGTTATGATGGGATGATGTTTATGAAACCCATTTTATTCTTTGGGTTATGATTAATGATTTATGTTTATGTTGTGGCACATGTAAGAATGATTTCAATATGAGATGGGTGGGACATATATCACCCTCCAATTAATTGTTTAAAGATTTATATCTCATGATATAGACATGGCTGGAATGATAAGCTAATCTGGTTCAGTGATACATGATTGGAATGAGGAGTTAACTCGATTCATAAAGGGACTTTGTCCACTAAGATGGTCTTAGTAGCAATGTCTTGGCTACTATGGAAATCATATCATGTTCTTAATGGTTTTCCACAATTACATGTTTTATTCCTTTGATTTTTTATCATGATTGATGTTCCTTTATGATATATTCCTTACGTACTTCCAAGATTTATGTCTTTGCTCAAGATTTTGATGTTTAGATATTATGTTCAAGTTTTTGTATTCAAATGTTTTTGGATTGTTTTATATTCTCTATGTTTACACTTACTAAGAATTTGAGCTCACCCTTTTTATGTTTTCTTTTCCCCAGGATATAAAGAAAGGTTTAAAGTAAGAAGAAAAAGGGGAAGATCTTTATGGGAGATGTTGAAGATATTTCAACATAATTAGAAGATTATATTTCCTAGTTTCCAAAGACACTAAACTATTACGGTCCTTGTGTGTTTGTTTTTGTTATGTATTATGTATTCCGCAAAAGTAATGTAATGTCCATGTACGTCAAACTTGGGTCTCTACTGTAATGTAACAACCCGAGATTTTATGAGAGTTATTCTTTTTAATTTTATTTATGTCTTGTGTTGTAAGATACACCAATAGGATCATGCACTACATGCATCCCTGACTTGGCTTGCATTACACGCAATCGTAACCTTCCTCGATAGCGTGTGTAGTACGCAATACTGGGTTTCACTAAACAACGATATATTGTTATAATATTATTATGGACTAGACGTTACGAATAGTATTAACAACATTTTGATTTTTATAACATTATTATTCATCTTACACATTTTCTTGAAGATGGTATGAGAACAAAATAAATTTTTCGGTTAAAATAAGTATTTTTCAAAAAATGCAGTTTTCCCCCTTTTAATGGCGCACCCACTTTAAATATAGTTTTTGACACGTTTATAAGTTCAATTTGACAAAATAAAATTCTTATTTGGAATCAGGATATAAAAATTTACTTTGGATAACGTTTTCATATTATTCTGATAACATTCATATTTTAATGAATAGTAAAAACACACTATATTTTAATTAAAAACATCTTTTTCCATCGCAATAATTTATATGGTTAAATTATAATGTTGAATGGTTTTAAATTATAAATAGAATATATTTTTACCATTTGATATAATTTTTGTCATTAAAATTAATTTTACATTGAATTCATAGGTAAAAACATTTCAATCATTGGCAATATTTTAACTTTTAAAACCAGTTTTCTTTACAACGGGATTAATTTTAAATTAATTACTGCAACTTCTATGTTTTGAATATTAAAAAATGGATTCCATATTTAAATCCAGTGGGTCGTAATTATGTTAATAGGTTACTTTTATTTTTTTTTGATATTATGAATAGTAACTACGGTAATTTTTATTTACTACAGGTAAAGGTAAATCGAGTAATTAAGGGTAAAAAAAAGATTATAAAATTACTCTAACACCTGATAAAATTATATTGGATGACTAAAAGTATAACCATATCACATAAGGTTCATAATAGATTAATTTTATGGACTTTTGACCATGAAAATAATTTAATTATTATTAAAACCAAAGAAAGTGACAACATGTCACTCTCTTAAATCTTATAAGTATAATAATTTTAATTTAGTGATAAACTTAATGAAACTTAGAACATGAATAGTCTTCAGAAAAGATAATTAAATTATATAAATCATGTGGATTTATTTAGAATTTTTCGGGATTAAATAATTATCATTAAAGGTAACACAATATTGATGTTGAAATTATTTTATTGATTGAAATATCAAATAAATGGCTTTAAAAATATTAAAATAATTATTATATGAACTATTTAATGTGCTCCAATAATTTTATAGAAAAATATGACTTTTTATGAATCTATTAAAGCTTTTAGTTCGAACATATCTTCTGTTAGGATTGTAGTTAAATTCAAATAAATGAATATGTCAAAATTGACACTATTGTTATTTTATAAAAATAAAAAAATATAAAATTGTTTAAAAATCACAAAAATATTTAAAAATTATAAGTTAAAATTTATATGGTCTAAAATTTCAAAAATTATCCAATTATGGAAAATTCACAACACATAAGTAATTATTTATAACAATTTAAAATTTAGAATCTTATTAACACAAATAAAATTAAACAGATTAAATAAGGAAAAATCAAGTTGATAATGTTTAAAATATTTTCCCAACATGTCTAAATTTTATTGGTTGATGATATTACAACCCTATCTCATCTAAGATTTTGATTTGAGTCATTTTGGAAGTTTTTATGTGGGTCTGTATTTATTATAAATTAATATTTCTTATGTTTCCAAAGGTTCCCCTCTCCTCCCTTATAAAAGGGCACCTCCTCCCTCTCCTCTTAACAACACTTTGAGCCTTCAACCTCATCCAACCCCAGAAAATTTTTCTTCTCAACTTTCCTAGAAACATTCTTGAGGTTCTGGTCTCCTCAAAAGACCAACTCTAGTGCCTTAAGTGGAAGCTTAAAAGATTTGCATTGAAAAAGAGGTAATATCTTCTACCGATTCTTTCATGTTTCTTTCTTCTTCAACATATTCTTCTATAGTTGTTTCATTATAAATTAATAACATCAGTATCACTAATATAATTATATGTTATTATAAATTTGAAACATCCCCATTTCACCTTCTATCCATCCTACGGAAAACAAAATCACCTCGTGTGTGTACGTACGGAATACTGTCTCCACGCCATGGTGTAATCTGTTTTTCGACCACCACCTTACGTGGATGGGTATAATGGTGTAAATAATAACTATATATAGTTATTATAACATCATACAGATTCTAGTATATTATATCATCCACTCCACTTAAATTCAATAATTATGGGAATGATATAATCACTCGTGCGTACGTTCGGATTACCGTCTACATGACACGATGAGATTCATTCTCCATGTTAACCATTCAAGAATGATTATAAAGTATATATAATGAATAATAATGAAATATATGATATTATAATGCTAATATATTTATGTATATATATATATAAATTTCATCCACTTACTTCCATTCAAGTCAATAAGGAAAGGAAAACATCGTTCATGCATACGTACGGCCTACCGTCTCCATGAATGGGGTATTTCATTTTATTCATCTATCTCTTATATATATATATACTAAGTATATATGATATATAAATCATGATTTAAATTCTGGATGAAATTAAATCATTATAAAATTAATAATAATATCAATAACAACAAGTCCAAACACATACGATAAATAAAATAATTTTACCCAAAACATTGCTTTAAAATGGAATTTACAAAAGAACAGGTAATATAAAGTCATAAGTAAAACATATATGATAAAATAATAATGAATATAATTCTGTAATAAGTAAATGACATTATTTAAATCATTATATAGGAGGTTTGGATACATATGAAGCATATCGGGCCTAAGGTAAGGGATAACTTTTCCAATCTCGTTTTTATCCGAGATTGTTTATTCGTAAGTTTTTACTAGGGTTATTGTTATCATCCATGTCTGTGTTTTATAAAAAAAAATCATGTATATTTAAAGTCCTTTTTACCAATTTTTGAAATTTACCACATGTTATGAAAGGAATCTTACTTTTTTTACCACATGAGGAACTTTTTGACTTTTCTGACAAAAGTACGAGGAGAATGTTTTTTTAACTTATATGGCGTGAATGGATTTTAATGGTTTCAAAATGACTAATTTTCATGAATATACCTCTACAAGATTTCATGACTATTTTCAAAAAAATACTTTTCTTTTAAAATTGCATGGCATTTTGTGAAAAGAAAATGATTTTAAAGAAGAAAGGATATTTTCATCAAGAATTCATTTCAAGTGTTTTATCAAAACTATTTTCCATCTAAGATGAAATTATTTATCATGTTTATGTTTCAAGTATAATGTATCTGTTATTTACATGGTGTGATTTTTCTTATGATGAAATGATATCTATTTTTTTTATATGGATTATGTGATGATGGGATGATGCTTATGAAACCCATTTTATTCTTTGGTTTGTGATGAATGATTTATGTTTATTTTGTTTCACAAGTAAGAATGATTACATTATGAGATGAGTGGGACATATATCTCCCTCTAATTCATTGGTTAAATATTTATATCCCATGAGATAGACATGGCTAGAATGGTAAGTTAATCTGGTTCAGTAATACAGGACTGGAATGAGGAGTGAACTCGATTCAGAAAGGAACTTTGTCCACTAAAATGGTCTTGGCAAAAATTCCCCAGCTACTATGGAAATAATATCATGTGATTAATGGTTTTCCACAATTACATGTTTTATTACCATGATATTTTATCATTATTGATGTTCCTTTATGATATATGCCTTGTGTAATTCCAAGATTTATGTCTTTTCCCAAGATTTTGATGTTTAGATATTATGTTCAAGTTTTTGCATTCAAATGTTTATGGATAGTTTTATATTCTCTATGTTCACCCTTACTGAGCATTTGAGCTCACCCTTTTTATGTTTTCTTTTCCCTAGGATATAAATAAATTTTTTAGGTAAGAAAACAAAAGGGGGAGATCTTTATGGGAGATGTTGAAGATCTTTCACCATTATTAGAAGATTATTTTTCTAAGTTTCCAAAGACACTAAACTATTACGATCCTTGTGTGTTTTATTTTTGTTATGTATTAAGTATCCCACAAAAGTAATGTAATGTCCATGTATGTCATGCTTCAGGTCTCTATAGAGAAAATATAGTCAATTAATCAATAATGATGGTATAATAATAAAATTATTATTTCAAGAAACTCTTAGAAATTTCAAGGGTTTATTTTCTATATGTACTAACCCAAAATTTCAATGTAATTTTACTAATTAAATGTGAATTTTATAAGTCTGCGAAAATTGACGTCACATGATTCCAGGGCCCGGTGTGCCCAAAATCAATTTTTGAAGTTTTTTTCGGGTACATTCAGTGAAAGTTTGATCGGGTTTTTAAAACTTTTGAACCAGTTCTTGGAATTGAAATCTGAGGACAACGTTGAACTCTCAGTTCTTGTATTTTATTAAGAAGATTGTCACCTCGACGACAGTTGGTTGAGGGTGGAAGTTAGTTTTTGAGTTTTATGTGGAAATAATAAAATAAAATAAGCTCATATTTTATTTTATTTTGTTGAAACCACCCATGTGGGAGTTGAAGTGTGGGGAGCACCTGACCTTAACCTCCCATGGGATGTTATTGTGGTGGGGCCCACCCGAACCTAACCTCCCAGAAGTAGTTATGGTGGTGGGGACCACCCGAGACAAAACCCCCCATTTAAATGAGAGAAACTCTCAACTCCCCTCATTAATGAGGGAGAGCCTCTTGACCTCCTCTACCTTTATTTGTGTCAACCCCTCCCATAATGGTGTCACCACCTCCCTTAATTTATTATGCCCCCACCTTAATTAATTAGTCTTTTTGAATTCTATCCAACAAAATAATAGATGATTTAATATATTATTTTGGCACACCATTCATATTGGGTGGAATTTGGGGAGAGGAGGAGCTCGTGGGAGAATGTTTCTCCAACGAATAATGAAGAACATACTCCAAGAAGAACATCAGAGAGGAGCGTTGCCACGACCCGACCCTACCCGTGCTCAAGCTGCAACTACCCTGAGCCCGCCTCTATAGGCCAGGGGCTGGAGACCTGCGTCGAAGGCACAATAACTCAGGGAGGCCTTTTCCTAAGTACCTGTACACACACACACAACCCACTCAATGTAGAAGTGCAGAGTAAAAGAAAAGACAAGTAATGTAAAGTGCAACTGCTATATATAAACCAAAAAAGTGCAGTGACCTCTAATAGTACAAAGCAGGTGTTGAAAGTAAACTGAAAAGAAAAGGGAAAAAACACGCACCCAACCAGAAAAGTGCCACACCCCAGCAACACGTGAACAAAAGTAAACAGCAGGAAGGGTCACCCACGTGGAACCTGACTACGTCCACCGCACGCGGTCCAAGCTCCCAATATCCTAATCTCCTCTGATGTCACGACCAACCTTTCCATCATCTGCAAGGGCACACCATGTACGGGCAAAGCCCAAGCAGGGGTGAGTACAAAAAAACTCACTAGGATACCCCAAAGGCTCAAGGGAGCAATAAAGGAGGTATCGAAGGGTGAGCAGTAGATCAAACATGGGAAAGTAAAGGAGTAAACCAAGAGTACAGTAAAGAGTACAACAAAGAGTGTAGTAGAGTAATAGTAGAGAGTCCAGCTCAATCCAACAAGAGAAAGGAGGTAGACTCATCCAGAAACATGGATATGGAAATGGTGACAAGATGAACATTCTCGTCGAGTCTTCGCTACCTATAGCAGGAGAGTAGACTCATCCAACCACATGAATCTAGACATGGAAAGCACATTGCATACCTTGTGTGTCTTCACCTCTCTTGGAAGGATAGTAACCAAAACCCAAGAAGTGAAACAGTAACATGGTATATACATATCCATATTCTCAATCAAGAATCTCAAACAAGATCGTAAGGGGATCTTCATCCCGTAACTCATTCCAAGAATGTGAGTAGCCAATAGTCCCAGAAGTAAACACCATCGATGCCTAGCATCCCACACATCTACCCCGAACTGCAAGTCGAGAGGCTTAAATCACCGCACCTTGACACTATCTGCTTTGGGCGGCACTGACTCTCCCGCATGGTTTTAGGTCATGTCACAAGGATGTGTCTCGGTGAGGAATGTGCCCCTCGTACTTGAGAGTTCTGGGGTAACTTCAAGACGCACCTCGTCACTACACCTGCAGTCGAGATGTCTCCTCAAAGTCGACAGGTGACCCCTTGCCCAGACCCTTTGGAGGGTAATCCTTGGAAGTCGACGGGTTCCCACTGGAGGGAGACCCGACAAGAGTCGATGGGTGCCACACTGCCCAGTCCCGTAAAAGGGTAATGCACTGGAGGGAGACCAGAATAAAGTCATTGATGAGTCCCAATGACCAGTCCCGTAAAAGGGCACTCCAATGGATGGAGGCTCGGAACCATCATCGGTGACCAATTCCTAGCCCAGCTGGAGGTAAACCCGACATCGGGGACCACTTCCCAACCCAGCTGGTGGTAAGCCCGGCATCGGGGACCACTTCCCAGCCCTGCTAGAGGTAAACCCGGAACCGCTCTGGCCATCCCTGCTGGATGGTACTGCTCGGTGAACACTGATATACTGGTCATCCCTACTGGATGGTACCCCACTAACTATCCCTTTTGGATGGTACCTCACTGGTCATCCCTATTGGATAGTACCTCACCGGCCAACCCTGTTGGAAACAAACTCCTGGCCAACCCTGCTGGAAACAACCTCCTGGATAGAGGATCGGCGCCCGCGTAATGTGTTGGTCACACCGAATCCACAAGAACTCTGCAAGGGAACACGAAGAAACTCAACCAGCCAAACCATCGAGAACAGAACCAGGGGAAAACCACTCAACCCTACTGGTCGAAACCATCGTGAATATGACCAGGGGAAAACCCACTCAACCCTGCTGGTCAAACAAACGAATACAGAACTAGGGGAAACTCAGCCTTGTAGGTCAACAAACGAGAACACAACCAGGGGGAAACTCAACCCTTTCTGTTCAAACAAACAAGAACAGAGGGACCCACTACGTCGCGAGAGGTCAAGGGTATGCAAATTAGAGCACGACACGCACATGGGGCCCACACGATGTGTGGCCCCAAGTCAACTCCAACCAAGCTCATAAATGTTCTCAGGTACAAACAACCACACGTACCTCCAAGTGTTCCCGTATACTCCCAGAGTATACCACATTACCAACCCAAAGGCTATCGTGCACATGGCACCCAATGTCAATACGAAGGGAGTAAATGTAACAACTCCAACTTTCCACCTCATCGGCCCAGGCACAACCAACTACATCTCTTCAAGCATTACTTCACTCTCACAGGAGTGCATGCGATCACACGCCAAGGGTCTGCTACAAACACAGTAGGAAAAACCACCACGGGAGCACCTTACGTGCTTCCTCGTTTAAATGAGTTCTCTAAGGAGTCTCTGTAAGTCCAAACGGATCATACCATTGTTATCCTCACGGGAAAGCATGTGATATTGACTACTTACTTGCCTCCGATGGATATCCGACGTAAAAGTCATCTGAAACTGCTTCACGCTCGGACGACGTCCCGTGGTCCCGAGCCTCGGCCCCGAAAACAGTCAGGCGCATCGCACCATTATGATCCCCTAGGGAAAACACATCAAAAGGACTGCTCACTTGAGTGCAACAGATATCCAGATAAATAGATGCATTCTGCCACACAGCACACGAGCGGTGCTTCATGAGACCCGCATCCCAGTCCTGAATCACAATGAACAGATCGGACCATTGCGATCCTCTCGAAAAAGTAAAAAGATGGACTATTCACTTGTCCAAAATGGACAACCGGTGATAAAGCTGCAAATCACCGCCAACTCCCAAGACGGCCCTCACAGGGCCCACACCAGTGTGATGAATTAAAGCGGGAAGATTGCACAAATGCAATGCCCTTGGAAAAACACTCAGGATTGACTACTCGCACACCCCGAACAGACTTCCAATGAAAAAGTGGTAAAGCGATGCACGCAGCTCGAAAGGCGGGTTGTGGGGCCCACACCTCAACTCCGGCTTCAACGCCCAAAACCACACTGTAAATCTCTGTCTCAATGACAGGTTTACTACTCCATTGACAGTGCACAAAATGGACATCGGATGTATCTGCGCCACCCAAAAAAAACCCTGAGAAAAGCACTCGTCCACTTCATGTCGTGTCGCGCCACCAAACCTCTTGTCTCGGGAATTAAAAATTACCGAAACTATCTTAAAAAGTTCTCCTTGACGTCTGGATTACACTTCCACAGACATCATGCAAAACAGACGCCCGTAGCGGAAATTACGGGTGTCCAAGTCGAGGGGGCAATGCCCCTTGGGCTGGACCGGCCCAGCCGACCGGTCCGCCCGGCCTGGGCCGGCCCGCGACTCAGCCGCACGGTCCGGCGCTGACCAGTGGTCCACCGCAGACCGGACCTCAAGGAGCCGGTCATCCCGCCATGTGAAGACTCGCGAGATGCGGGTCTTTGTCCCCCATGGGGTCGCGCGCCGCGACCCCTGCCGTCGCGCCCCAGCGCTTGCAGTTGGAGCCCCTCGCCGCCTGCGCTCGACCCCGACACCGCGACTGCCTGCCGCCTGCTCCGCTTGACCGTGATCCCCAGCCGCCAGCTGCCTCACCTCACCTAGAGCCACCTCCTACTTCCGAAGACCCGCCGTGCACTGCCTCCTCTTTCCAGCGCCACCACTCGAGATCTCGTCGGACCGCCACCGGAGGCCATATCTGGCTGAATAACCTCAAAACCCCACAGATTTCGGTGGACTACTTCAATTGCCTCGTTACTTGGATTTTCAATCCGAATAGTGTGATGGAAAGCCCAAGAGATAATATTTGAAACTATGTAATTTTCTAGAAGATCAAATAGAAATTATATGCAATGAATCAAGCTAAAATTAGGTGCGGGAAATTAAAAACAAAAATCACGAACCTACCTTGTTGGGCGTGGCCCGGAGCTTCGTCGTCGATCCGCACCCGCCGCTCGATGCCGGATTGATCGAGGAGGAAGGAGGAGGAGGAGAGTTTGAGGCTGATGGGAGGTTTCTCCAGGGGATTCAAAGGTATGGGAGGAGGAGAAGGGAAAAGATATGGGTTATATAAAAAATTAATTAAAACAATTAATTAATTTAAACCCTCCAAAATGACCCGCATCTGAAACCACTAGTGCGGTCAAGATTAAGCATCTACTAGGGTGAACACCTCCTCCTGAGAACAATGGCGGTCTTGGAATTTTAATCTGAGGCCCCGTTCAAAAGTTATAAGAATTAACCTCTAATGCCGCTAAATTACAAAAACACCTCTGGCAGCATTTTTCACAGAAGGCCCATGCCCGTGAAAGTTACACCCCTCCTAGGGTAAACGGCATGTTTTGGTTTTTCCATCTAAGAAACCGTTTGAGAGACACCTGAGTTTAACCCATAAACGAATAAATTAATTATTTAATTTCTCCATTTCACATTCCGATTGCGAGCGAGGGGTCCAAACTCCCCGTGTTGACATGTTTTATGTCGTTCCTAGGGTAACCACCCCATTTCGGACCCATCCATACACTCATATTTCTTATATGGATCACCCTTTATGAGTTATCCTATTAATTTGGCATTCCCAGTGTGAACGCACTAAGAATATAATTACGGCTACACTGGAGCTAAGAATCGCACGCCGTCTAAAGGTACTGCTATGGAATAACATCAAGAATATTCCAATGTCTTTTATAAAAAAAATAGTTCTTAAAAGGGACTTAGAATTATTCTTCAAAAGAACCTGTGGAGGAAACCAACGTGGGACTTCTTCAACCACCGAACTTCCCTCCTCATCATCATCAATGAACCGACGCACGAGCTCGGGATTGGATGTGTGTAGCAGACGCGACAAATGAAGACATCTCTATATTCTTCCCCAAAACTCCGTCGACAAAAAATGAAAAAGGTAGGTATTTTTTTGTGATTGATTTTATATTCCCGTGATTCATTCATTGTAGAACAAAGAAAACAGATCAAATTATAACTAGTTGATCCGCATATGGTTTTCTGTTGTGGGTTTTGGGATTAATCATTTTGAGAGGGGTTTTTGTGCTTCCTTCTTGTAAGACAAATGCTACCACCTTAAATGTGGAGGGTGCAGAACAAACCAACATGGCCCGACCCCTCCGCCATTCTCTTTTGCGGTGTTCCTAGAAATGGAGTAAGGCGATAACGACGATGAAGGCTATTAAGTAAACAACCGCACCACCCGCAACCTCCGCAACCCGCCCTCCAATGTGATGTTTCGTGCCGCCATCGGATGAACCAGACACTCCCCCTCATGGAACCCCAGCCGAACCTCCCCCACGGTCCCCGCCCTTCCAGCTGGGCCCCCCAGGAAGGGCCAAGCCGCCCTGGTTGTGACGTCCTCCGGCCAACCCCCCCCCCCCCCCCGCCTCTTTGCCGAACAGAATCTCGGCCATGCCAAACTCCCAAGATGCCCTGACCCTGCACCACCAACGGCCGCGTCGCGGCCTGGCCGCGCTACCCCGGCCTGCTGGCTTCTTGAGCCCCTACCTAAACTGGCCCCGGTCGCGCCACCCTGGCCCAAGTGCTGAGACACCCCAATCTGGCCCCTCACGGCACCCTCTAGGCCGACTGGCCCTATTGGCGCCCCCGGTCTGAGCCGCCCTCACGCCGACCAGCGACCGGTCCACGCCCTCGCGACCGTTTCGCACCCTTGCGGCCCTCCATGACTCATCGCGGCCTGCTGGGTTGGGCCCAGTAGACTGGGATGAACCTAATGAGATGGCCTACGTAACAGGTTATGCCAGACCTAATGCATTAGGCTAGGTTGACCCGAACCAGGTCGGAACGGACCCAGGCCCACTACGACTCTTTATTTTTTTTGGTCATATCATTGGAATCATACGTCCATTTAATGAATCATCAGTGGACCAAGTAATCTTGGAGCATGAAATTCCCATTCAGTATACCCCACTGGAGTTTGGGGTATAGTTGAGATACGGTCAGGTTGGATCGTGCACGAATCCAACTAGGACCCTGAGACTAAAAGGCTAATAACTAAGAGACCGGGTGTCCGATTGACGCATCTTCTATTGAGTTGAGACCCCTATGAAGTGGCAGACATTTGAGATACTTCATCCTGGGACTTCATGATAGTTGGAGTATCGACCAGTAACTCATGGAGTGGATCCTTCCAGTGACGAGTGTGTAGAGTGCGGATAACTAGTAGCTGAAGGAGATCTGACGATTGATGACCGTTTGACTCATAGGTACTCTACTAGCCAAATGGGGAGTGCCTGGCTGTGGCGGAAGACCAACGGTGGAGGACCACTCCTGGTGATGCGGTAGACCCACGGTACTCAACAGGAGGAGTACCTCAGTAGGCTACGAGGGGGAGCGTCTGGGTTTGGTGGCAGACCCGCGGTGGGTAGCACCATTGTGTGACGTAAAAGACCCACAGTACTTGACAGGAGGAGTACCTGAGCAATCCAAGGTTAGTGGGAAGTGCGCTTGGTGCCACGGTAGGCCCACTATACTCGATAGAGTAGGAGTTCTCCAACAGCCAAGGTTTCGATAATGTGTTGGGGATGTTACTTGATACTACCCCTAGAATAAAATCCTGGTTGAGCTGAGTCAATATTTTTGTCTTTTCCTCTTGATTGAGACAGATTACTTATAAACATAGGAATTTGTTTGGGCATATACCTAAGTAAGGTTATTGGTTGATTTATTTACTTTATGGTTTATCCTTGGTGGATTCGTGAGATCTTGAGGGTCTCAGGGTCCCTACTGAGTATCATTATACTCACCCCTGCACGAGCTATGCCCACACCTTGTTGTGTTGGATGCAGATGAAGAACAGCGCTGACTAAGGCTGAGAGTACCCGGAGTGGACGGTACCCAGAGGTGGACATTACGATGAGTCGGTACATGGTGGAGACTGACAGACATGGAGTGCTGAGGAGGCTATTTGTACCTACCATTCTGGTTTGAATCTTATAGGACAACCCAACATCTGTTTTTCATTTCTTTAGTTCTACTTGTACTTCCAATTCCTTGTAATTTACAGTTGGACTTGTATTTCCGGCCCCTTTTACTTTTCAGAACTCTTTTGTTATACAGTTTACTTGGTGTTTCATCCAATTGTGCACTTTCTTGGGTGTGTGTTAAAGGTTATAAAGGAAATGCCTTCCCAATTTTATGGAATTAATCCTTTCGTTCTAGTCACCAGCCACTGGCCTATGGAAGGCGGGCTTGGGGTAGTCACAGAATGGGCCCCAGGGGATTGGTCATGATAAATTGGTATCAATGGAGTCGGTTTTACCTTAGAACTGAAGACTCTGATCTTTTTGGTGAAGGTATTGTGTTAAGTGTAGTGAGTGTGGTTTTCAGTTCAGTGTGTCAAGTGTTTGTGCGGCGACTGATGTATCCATACACCAGGACCCTAACTTCTGATTTCTGACACAGTGCACAAAAACATTGATTGCGTGTGTGGTTTAAATTTTTTTAAGTCAAATCACCAGGTCAGCTCACCAGGTATACCTGTTTAACCATAGCACACCTGTTTCCTTTCCGGATGCCTCCACATAGACAACCGGCTAGACTTCTGAGAGTCGAATGTACTGATATCCCACCGAGTGATGAGGCCTCGGTGCTGGGCCCTCTTCCAGTAGATACACCAGCGGAGGCACCAGTGGTACCATTACCCATTGGTCCACTTATACCACCATCCCCAGTAGTAGACATTTCACGCCTCTTGAGCGTGTTTCATGAGTTCCCACGCAAGAGGCCACCCAGGTTTGGGGGAGAGAGAGACCCACAAGCAGCTATGGATTGGCTTTAGGCTATGGTGAGAGTCATCTGACTGGTACGAACACCGGCTGACCTCATGGTGATACTTGCGGCCAACCTTATATAAGCAGTGGTGGGAAGATGGTGGAGCTTGATGCTCCAAGTCCACAGCGATTTGATGCTTCTTTGGGTATAATTTGAGATCCTCTTTTAGGCAGAGTTTGTCCCAACGACTCTTCGTGATGTGCGCATATAGGAGCAACTTCATCTGTAGTAGGGAAGCATGAGTATAGCTCCGAACTCTGTGAGATTCACAGACCTATAATGCTACTCGACTTATATGGTGTGTGACCCATTCTTTAGGGCCCGAACCTTCAAGAAGGGACTCAGGCTGGAGATCAGGGCTTTGGGATCTCACTCAGCATCCCGAAGCAGGCTGGAGTGTTAGAGAGAGCACTCCTAGTGGATAGTTTCCTTGCTGAGAAGTCCGCTATAGTGAGATACACCACCAGTCAACAAGTAGTGGAGTCTTATAATGTTTGCAGTAGACAGATATAGCAGAGGTACAAGAGGACCAGACCTACATGTGGACGACCACATGACTCAGGATCGGTTGTGTAGGGCACCTGAAGCAGAGATAGACGTTCCCGGAGCCAGTAGTGTTACTCATGTAGTGGGAAGGGTCACATGGATTGTGACTGCTCAACCCACCGTTTGGATGTTCAGAAGACGGTTAAAGGACCACCCAAGCAGAGACAATGATTTGATCGAGGTGGTCCATAAGGAGCATGCTGACGTAGCAGAGGAGCTGTCCATGCAGCTGGCGGTGGATGAGGATTCAAGGAGTTACCACCACCACCACCAGGAGGTTCCCCCAAACCATAGGGGGAAAGTGGACATGGGAGATCTCAGCTCTAGGAAACTAAGGCATACGATCATGGCTCTCTAAAGATTATTCAAGGTACGATCTGTGTCTACTCTACTATAGCTTTAGTACTTATAGACACAAGTTCCAATCACACTTTCATTGCCACTTACCTCATTCAGAGCATGAAGATTCCGACAGAGCCATTGGCATGATCTTTACGGCTAGAGACTCCAATGGGAGCAGATTCGATGATTACACACTAGTACCGGTAGTGTGAGCTTACTCGAGTAGGCGTGAGTTTTAGATGGGATCTCCTAGTAGCGGTGTCAAGGCTTTACGATGTCATATTGAGTATGGACTAGTTATCTACAGTCCATGCTCAGATTGACTGTATTAGGCACAAATTGTGGTGTGTCTTCATGGATGGGACTAGGTTTACCTTCACCGGTGAGAAGGGAGCCTTTTCAGAATAGGATGGAATTACTTGGAGGAGAGTGCAACCGACCACTCATTAGTTGGCTAGCCTTACCCTTGAAGTAGTTGATGTAGAGAGTCCAAGCTATCCTTTAGTGGTGGACCAGTATGCGTATATCTTCCCTAATGATGTTACAGGTCTACCCCCTCATAGAGAGGTAGAATTTTATATTGAATTTCACCCTAGGAAGGTACCGATATCTACACCACCATATCGGATGGCTCTGGCAAAGCTTCACGAGATGCGGGTACAACTAGAGGACTTGCAGGGGAAGGGATTCATCCGGCCCTTTTTTTCTCCCTGGGTAGCCCCGATTCTATTCTCCATGAAGAAATATAAGATCTTGAGGCTTTGTGTTGACTATTAGTTCTTGAACTAGGTGACCATGAAGAACAAGTTCCCACTCCCGAGGATTGATGACATATTTGATCAGTTGAAGGGAGAACGATGATTCTCAAAGATAGACCTCAGATCAGGTTATCACCAACTCAGAGTTCATGATGAGGATGTGAAAAATATGGCCTTCAGATGTCGGTATGGCCACTATGAGTTATTGGTTATGCCATTTGGTGTATCCAACACTCCAGCAGGGTTCATGGGACTCATAAACAGGATATTTTCACCATACCTCGATCACTTTTTCATAGTCTTCATCAACGACATTCTGATCTTCTCGACTACTGAGGAGGAGCATGCATATCATTTGCAGGTAGTACTGGATAGACTCTGAGAGCGCCAGCTTTATGGTAAGCACTCGAAGTTACAGTTCTGGATCCAAGAGTTGAACCTTCTATGACATGTCATCTCGAATGCTGGAGTTGTAGTGGATCCAGTGAAGATTGAGGCGATACTTGCTTGGGAGCCACCTAAGAGTGTGATGGAGGTACGTAGTTTCTTGGGTTTTGTTGGTTATTACCGGAGGCTTGTACCAAACTTCTCCAGAGTTGCAGCACCACTATCATCCTTGACGAAGAAGGGTCAAGCCTTTGTGTGGTCGGAGAGATGCCAGCAGAGCTTTCATGAGCTAAGGCAGAGGATGATTAGTGCCCCCATCTCAAGGATTCCAGAGTAAGGTGTAGGGTACGTAGTCTACTGTGATGCATCAGGGACTGGGCTCAGATGTGTCCTAATGTAGGAGTGAGCAGTGGTCAAATATTGTTCACGACAGCTAAGACAACATGAACAGAACTATGCTACCCATTACCTGGAGTTAGCAGTAGTGGTCTTCACCTTGATAATGTGGCGACACTATATGATGGGAGAGCATTTGTTCGTGTACTCTGATTACAAGAGTCTCAGGTATATCTTCTCTCAGAAGGACCTAAAACTGAGACAATGAAATTGGCTTGAGTTCCACTAGGACTATGACTTCAAGATAGTCTATACTCCTATGAAGGGGAATGTTGTTGCAGATGAACTCAGAATAAGATCTTGTATACATCTGCTCGGAGAGGCGATGGAGAAACTGGTTTCTTTATAGATATCCTTTGTTTATAGAGATGGAGCAGCCTTCCTTTAGTCTCTTACAGCCACTCCCCCACTTCTTCAATGAGTTAGGGAGGCACAACATGGGGATGTTGACTATGAGACAGGATGTGCTCAGATATCCATAGGGCAGGCACCTGATAGATTTTCTAAAGGTGAGGAGCATGTCATCCTCTGCAGAGGACGTACTATGGTACCAGTGTCACATCAAGAAGAAGTGTTGATGGAATTCCACACATCCCCTCTAGCGTTATATCCAGGAGTGGAAAATAATTACCAGGATCTCCGACGACAACACTGGTGGCTGAGAATGAAGAAGGCAGTTGCAGAGTTTGTCTCTCTGTGTCGCACTTGTTATCAAGTGAAGGCGGAGCACCAGGTAGCAGCAGGCTTGGTTTATCCTTTAGAGGTTCCAATGTGGAAGTGGGATGGGATGTCCATAGACTTCGTGACAGGAATTCCACGTAAATAAAAGAGACATTACTCTATTGGGGTGATTGTCGATCGACTCACCAAGTCAGCTCACTTCATATCGATCAGAGAGCAGGGTTTAGTAGAGAGCATGTGATTCCTCCATGTTCAGAAGATTGTGCGGCTACATGGAGTAACTTTGACGATTTTCTATGATCATGATACACATTTCACTTACCATCTATGGAAGGGGTTGTAGGAGGCTTTCGGAATGCAGCTTCATTTGAGCACCGCTTCCATCCTTAGACAGATAGTCAGACTGAGCGGACCATTTAGACCCTTGAGGACTTGTTGTGTTCTTGTGTCTTCGACTTCGGTCACAGCTGGGAGGATCACTTACCTTTGGTGGAGTTTTCATACAACATCAGCTATCACTCTACCATTGGTATGGCACCTATTGAGGTGATATACGGGCAAACATGTAGATCACCATTGTGTTGGACTGGCCTAGGGGATTCAGCACTAGTGGAACTAGAGATGGTATGGGCTACCATAGAGAAGGTTTAGATCATCCACGAGTAGATGAGGACTGCATAGAGAAAGCAGAAGTCGTATGATGACAGGAGACAGAGGCCTCTAGTGTTCGAAGATGGCGACCACGTCTTTCTACTGGTCTCATCCCGATGAGGTCTACGGAGATTTGGCCGAGGAAGAAAGTTTTCTCCGAGATTCATCAAACCTTTTCAGGTCATCATCATAATTGGGAAGGTGTCTTACCACTTATCTCTTCCACCTTAGTTTCACTGGGTGCACGACGTCTTCCTCGTATCCTAGATGAGGAAATACATGCATGACCATTCTCACATCATCGACCATGGTGAGATGGACATTGATAAATGGGAGAATTTTATAGAGGTTCCAGTAGAGATTGAGGATCAACAATAGCGGGTCCTTCGTGGTTGTTTGATACCTATGGTGCACATTTGTTGGAAGAACACGAACCTCTAGGAGAGAACATGGGAGCAGGAGGCTTAGATATGTCCTCATTACCATCACTTGTTCCCTTATTTTGAATTGTAGCATACGGGAACATAAATCCCTGAGGTGGGGAGAATGTAAAGACCTAGAATTTCCATGTAATTTTTTTTATTAAATGGGAATTTTACGAGTCCGCAAATATTAACGGTGCGTGATTCTAATTCCTGGGGTGCCCAAAATCAATTTCTTAAGTTTTGTTAGGGTACTTTCAGTGAAAGTTCAAGCAGATTTTTAAAACTTTTGAACTGGTGCTCGAAATTGAAATATGAGGACACCATTGAACTCACAGCGTCGGTATTCGCTTAAGAAGACTTTCAACTCGATAGCAGTTGGTCGAGGTTGGAAGTTAGTTTTTTGGGTTTTACGTGGAAATAATAAAATAAAATAAGCTCAAATTTTATTTTATTTTTTTGTAACCACCCATGTGGGAGTGGAAGTGTGGGGACCACCCGACCTTAACCTCCCATGGGAGGTTATAGTGGTGGGGCCCACATGAACCTTACCTCCGACGAGAGGTTATGGTGGTGGGGACCATTCGGGACTAAACCCCCCATTTAATTGAGAGAAATTCGCAACTGCCCTCATTAATGAGGGAGAGCCTCTTGACCTCCTCTACTTTTATTTGTGCCAACCCCCCTCTTAAGGGTGCCACTTCCTCCCTTAATTTATTACGCCATCCACCTTAATTAATTAGGATTTTTGAATTCTTACCAACAAAATAATAGATTGTTTAATCTATTATTTTGGCACACCTTTCATATTGGGTGGAATTTGGGGAGAGTAGGAGCTCTTGGGAGAATGTTTCTCCAACAAAGAACGAAGAAATTCCTCCACGAAGAATACTGGCGAGGAGTTTCTTTGACTTCTACCTCGGAATCACCTTGTAGAGGCAACCAACGTGGGATGTATTCGATGACCGAACTTCCCTCCTCATCGTCATCTACAAACCGACACACGAGCTCTGAATTGGAGTTTTGTGGTAGACGTGACGAAGGACGAAAAATCTGTCTTCTTCCCCATGACTCCATCGAGGAACAAAGAACAAGGTAGGAAATTTTTTGGGATAGATTTTATTTTCCCGTGATTCATTCCTTCTAAAACAGAGAATGCTGATCAACTTCTAACTAGTTGATATGCATATGTTTTCCTTTTATGGGTTTTGGGATTAATCATTACGGGATGGTTTGTTGTGCTTCGTTCTTGTGAGCCAAATGCTACCACCTTAAACATGGAGGGTGCGGACCAAACCAACATGGCTTGACCCCTACGTCGTTCTCTTTTGTGGTTTTCTTTGAAACGGAGGAAGGAACCAATAGTGATGAAGGAGACAAAGGCAATGGTCATGCCACCCATGGCCTCTGTGACCCGTGCTGCCACTGGTCGAACCTGCCGCACCCCCTAGTAGGGCCCCGATCGAACTGACCCAGCAGTCTCCGCTCTTCTGGTCGTGCCGCCCCGAGTCGTGCTGAGCCGCCCCAGCCGCGCCATCCACCGGCCGAACCAGCCCCAACCACCCTGGCCTCCTGGCCAAACTGGCACCCAGCCACGCTAGCCTCCCGATCCTCCTCGGTATCGTGTCGCCGCCGGCCGAACCGGCCCCGGCCGCACCGCGCCCTGGCTACGACACCAAGGCCCGCCGGCTTCCCGAGCCCCCAGTAGAACAGGCCTCGGCCGCGCCAGCCCGGCCCTGGGCCGAGCCCCCCTGAGCCAGCCCCTTGGGGTTCCCCCCGGGCCGATCTTCCCTCATGGCGCCCTCCGAGCTGAGCCACCCTCGCACCGAACCATGATTGTTTCAGTCCCTCGCAACTGGTATGTGCCCTTGTGTCCTACTAGGCCGATCCTAACGGGCTGGCCTGCCCAACGGGCTAGGCCAGACCCAACGGGTTAGGCTGCGTCGACCCGAACTAGGTCGGCCCAGACTGGGTCAGGCTGGGTCAGACTGGACCTGGGCCCACTACGACTCTTTATTTTTCTTTTGGCCATATCATTAGCACCGAACGTCCGTTCGATGAACCGTCAGCGGACCTGGTAATCTTAGAGCATGACGGTCCCTTTGAGTATACGCCACTAGTGTTTTCGGTATTTTTGAGATACAGTCAGGTTGGATCGGGCATGAATCCAACCGGGCCCCCATGACTAAAAGGCTAATAACTCATAGACTGGGCATCTGATTGAAGTTTCGTCTGTTGTGTTGAGACGCCTATGACGTGGCGGACCTTTGAGATAATTCTTCATGGGACTTCATGATAGTTGGAGTATCGACCAGTAGCTCGTGGAGAGGATCCTTTCAGTGACGAGCGAGCACAGTGAGGAGACCTAGTAGTTGGCTGAGACCTGACAATTGCTGACTATTTGATTCAGAGTGACTCTACTAGCCTAGTGGGGAGCGTCTGTTTGTGGCGGTACACCCACGGTGGAAGAATGCACTTGTTGACGCAGAAGACCCACGGTGATTGACAGGAGGAGTACCTCAGCAGGCTATGAGGGTGAGCACCTGGGTGTGGTGGCAGACCCGCAGTAGGGAGTGCCTCTGTGTTATGCAACAGACCACTGGTACTCGATAAGAGGAGTACCTTAGTAGTCCAAGGTTAGTAGGATGCGCGCTTGATTTCACGGCAGGCCCACTGTACTCGATAAAGGGGGATTTCTCCAGCAGCTGAGGTTTTGATAATGTATTGGGGATGTTACTTGATACTAACCCTAGAATAAAATCCTGGTGGAGCTGAGTCAGTACTTTTTTGTTTTCCTCATGATTGAGACATATTACTTAATAACTCTTGTATATGTATGTGGATATACCAAAGTAGGGTTATCTTTTGATTTCCTTTATTTGTGGTTTATCCTTGGTGGATTTGTGAGACCTTGATGGTCTTGGGGTCCCTACTGAGTATCATTATACTCACCCCTATATGGGTTATGCCCGCACCTTGTTGTGTTGGATGCAGATGACAGACAGTGCTAACTAAGGTTCAGAGTACTAGGACTGGATGGTACCCAGAGGTGGACCTTACGATGAGTCGGAACACAGATGAGACTTATAAACGTGGAGTGCTGAGGAGGATATTTGTACCTACCCTTTAGGTAGGACTCCCAGAGGATGACTCAACAACTATTTTTCCTTTCTTCAGTTTTACTTGTACTTCTGGTTCCTTGTACTTTACAGTTGGTCTTGTATTTCCGGCCCCTTTTACTTTTCAGCAATCTTTTTTTATGCAGTTTACTTGGTGTTTCGTCCAGTTGTGTGCTTTCTTGTGTGTGTGTTACATGTAAAAAAGGAAACGCCTTCCTAGTTTTAGTAAACTACACCTTTTGTGCTATTCTCCAGCTACTGTCCTATGGAAGGCGGGCTTGGGGTTGTCACAGCACGGGCACCGGGGGACGGGTCGTGACACTATAAATATAATAACAAGTAAATATACAATTACTTGGTATCTTTTTTTTACTTTATAAACATAATTTTATAATATGGTTTTCATTCATTAATTTTTAATTCATCAATTTCTCCAAAAGATGAATATTTGGTATGATGTTTAATACATTATGCACTAGAATTAATATTTAATGGATCATAGAACCAAATATGAATGAAAATACATTTCATATTATTCTAAATTTTTAACAAAACCAAAACGGTTAGAATAATTTATCAAATGGATAAATACAATACATTTATATAAATAACATAAAAACAAACCCAAAATTTTAACATAATTAGTTACATAAATAGCTAATGATATGACTCCTCTAGAATATGTCTGATAAAATTAAAAACCCAAAAATTATAAATATTTGATGATTTTTTTAATATCCACAATAACATTTTTCCCCAAAAATCATAAGGTAACTCACTATGTCATTTACCAAACATGTGAATACCATGATCATATATTATTTTAGAATATACTAATAACTCGATCCAAAATTAAACCTCAATAAAAAGATATATATATACTTGAATAGACAAAATCCTTATCCCTCAAATAAAATGAGGTATTAATGAATATATCCCATAAATCAAAAAATGTTATAATGCCTATCAAATATGAACTAAATAAAATTTTCATCAAATCACTAATAAATTTTAAGGTCACCAATGTAACCAAATTTACTTCATAAATGTCAACAATAACATTATCATAAATAAAAATTATTAACATATTATAATTCACATAATGAGGGTTATCTTTTCATATATCATATGTTCTCGAGAAAAATAAATTTACCAAAAAAAATCTTTTCTTGGTTATTTTTACCATTCAAAAAATGTCTCAAAAAACATAATGACAAATTACTGCTGGAAAATATATAGAATATCCATGATTCATATAACCAAAATATCATTGATATTACTCTTCTACAACATGTGTCTTGAATCCCAATGTATAAATAGTTTAATCATTTAACTTAAATGACTATAATAGCATAATAAATTTCTTATTCAAGGAGTAAACCATTTTATTTGAGAACTAACTTGGATAATTCTCATGTTCCCCACACATAATTCAATGAATTAATCAAAAAATGATTTCACTATGTCCATTATTAACACATTGAAAACATATTCCCTTTCATTTGAGGCATTGTCCTTTTTTATCCTTCCCACATTCATTTTCTGAAGAACATTAATCTTTTACCCAATTATGTTCGTAACCAAATTATCCTTCAAAAAAGTCAATATCTCATTTACTTGATTTATTTATAAACTCAAAGATGTTTACAATCAAAATAATATATCAATATATATAATTATGAATAATCTCATGGTTTAACCTTATAGAACTAATTTCATTTAGTTTCCCATGTGGTTAATTATTCAATTTTCCATCACATTCTCTGTTAACATGAATCATCCTTCTTCAACCTTTTTTTTAAATGAAAAAATCATAGTTTATGATAAAATAGTCATAGTGAGAAACCATGTAATCATGAAAATTAATTTATTGGTTTTCTAATTCAGGATGAAATACTTTGAACCTAAGACACCTTGGGTTTAACCTAGGATAACCATTGTTGTAATATATTCAAATCCTTCATAATTGTTTATAATGAGAATGTAAATTCACCAATTCTTATCTCATGGGAGTGACATAATTGGTGCATGGTAAGGTAAAAATCACCGTAGACCATAATTACGATTAATATATACTCATCAACCTATTTTTGGGGATTATTACCCCTTAATTAACATATCAAAAAACTGATTCCACTTTTAGTATCCAGATAGAGATTTTTTTCTAAAAAAAATCCTTTATTAACATAACAAATAATGTTCTACTATACAACGTATTTTACTAAGGCTTTGGAAAAAAAAATTCATCCATGTTTCCAAAAATAAATTAAAACTTCTCTTATACCAAATAAAGTTACCCATTTTATTCTTATATAAATTTTACATCTTATTATACTAAAACTCAATAAATAACATTATAACACATTCTAAATCCGTATATGTTCAATTCCATTGAAATCATTGATTCATAAACATTTTTCACAATATATTTGCTTCATCCCCAACAAAAATTGTTATTATTATCACCCTTCATAGACATATCACACATAAAAACAGTCTTTATAATATGTAAAAAGAAAATATAAGAAAGGATTATACCATATTCTTATCAAGGGTAAATAAGGGAGATATTGATGATCACATAAAAATAACATGAGAAAAATTTTATGAAAACATGATCTTAAATTTTAAAAACCATACCATTATAAAATTATGTAATGTTATTGGGTCCTGGAATAAAGCATGATAGTTCATAAGGCATAAATAATTGAGGAATTAATGAAAATGAGTCATGAGAGAAAAACATTGGTTTATAATATATGTTTTCACATAAATATAATCATTTAAAATCATTTCCTTTCATTGGGATCATTTCCAAGATTATCATAATGGATTGGGTTCATTACACTTTCAACTTTATCATTTGTTAAGTTTCAATCCTAAGACTATCATAGTGGACATAGTTCCTTAATGAATAGGGATCACTCCACATTCTAGTCCTTATTATCTCATGAAATATCTATAATTATATAATGAAGTATAGGGATATATAATTATTGTTCCACATTTCACGTAATCATAATCCATTCATATATGTAGAATAAAATCATAAATCATTCATCATATGTCATAACTCAGACAATGGAAACATGTTTGATAAACATTTAAACATTTCTCCATAAAAAACCCAATGGAAAATTTAGGAGTTCAATAAACATATCATAATCATAATCATAAACTATATATAAAAAAAATAATTTTATCAATGGAAAATATTTCCAGTAAATAGAATCTAGCATCAAATGATGTAATATTAGATGAAAAAGACTTGAATATATCAATTAGAATACAACATTTTGAAAATACTCTTTTTGATTTGAAATAAATTCATTAGAATATGAAAATTTTCAAAATATTACGGAGAAAAAATTCATTGAATAAAACCTTGGAAAATTTTAATGGAATCATCCAAGTAGTGAGTAGTCTTGATAGTGGGAAATTATGTTCATGTCGTTCATGTAAAAATAAATAATACTATCACTTTTCGGGTAAATAATTAGAATTTAATTATACAAAAAAAATATTAATTTGAGGTCACTCCAAAAAAATTAAAAATGGGTAAAAATTAATTTATAAAATCATAGGATGGTAGTAAAACATTCAGGAATTTTTTATTTAAAACCAAAGATATATAAGATAAATGTTTCTCAACTAAAGAGAAAAATAAAGTCAATTTTCGAAATAACATTATTTCTGTCTCATGAGATCATAAATTGTGGAAAATTAAATGAAAACATATAATATATAGGTAATAAAATTTAATCATCTGAAACATAATCATAATCAATCCTGAAAAAGAATTAGATTGTAACATAAATCTCATATATAAAAAATGTAATACATTTAAACACCATTTTATTAAATATTACTTATTGGAATCATTGTTTCTTGGTGTTAAATATTACATTTTTCTTGAGAATGACGTTTTTTTGTTCTAGTAATGCTACATTGATTATTGTTACATTTTAATTATAATGTTATTCATGATATAAATATCACTTGTATTCATAATATATATATATCCCTACATAATAGATACATATATAAAAATGAATTACACTATTCATGGAAACGATAAATAATACGTACACATGAATGTTGTTTTTAGTTTTTGATTGATGGGAAGAGGGAATGATAAATTATAATTTTAATTTAAAGAATCACTATTATATTATATAAATAAAATATATGAATTAAAACTATAATTACTTCCCTTTATCTAAAGTGGAAATGAAAAATTAATCATATCTCTTCATGGAGGTGGTAGTCCACACATACACATTAGAGACGTTACCATTTTCCATCGGATAGAAGGTAAAAATGTAGATATAAGGTTATAATTTTATAAGAATATTTATGTCATAAATATAATATATGAACTTTAAAAATATCATAATAACCATCAATGATAGATGGTAGTGAAAGGTAAATTATATCTCTATGTGGAGGTGGTAGTCCACACGTAAACACAACTGATAAATTCACATATCATTTCATTGGATAGATGGTGTATATTTGTTATCACACAATAAAAATTAAATATAATAATATTTTTTATACTAAATGTATTATTTAATGAATAGTTCCTCGGATTTATTGGAGGTGGATAAAAAAAATAAAATAATTCTTGTAGGATTATTAGATACACTTGAGTAAGCTTCCATTAAATCCTTTCTTAAAGACCATTGGAATAATATTTTAATAATATGAGAACCAATAATTCATAGAAATATATTTCTAGATGATAATTTGGTTGGGTTAAGTTGATTTGATGGATCCAAGTGTTATAATGAAGAGAATTAAGATGTGCCCTTTTATAAAAGAGGGAAAAGGCACACATGGAATTACTTAAATGATTAATGTATATTTAAGTAATTATCAACAAAAATCCTTTAAAATGGGCCTATATTCGATGAAAAATATAATATGGTTGAAATATAATAATTAAATAAAATATGGACTCATTTAGGTGTCATTTTAAATCTCATTTTCTTTTTTAATTCCATCGTTAACTGATTTTATCCTTAACAATAGTAATATTTTTTTAATCATAATAGGTTTTAATTGTTTATATAAGCAAATAATTAGATCAAAAATGGATATGTAAAAACAATATTTGACCATTTTAAGAAATCTTGAACTATTTTTTGAATTTTCATATTTTGAACTAATAAAATAAATATTATTTACCATAAACATCACATTAACATCAATTTAAACATTATTAATTTAATTTTACATTAAATACACGAAGATAGTAATTTATTTTAAATATAAACATTTATAATTTTTATAATATTTTATATCCATTTAATAAATTCGTGGTTCATATAAATTGACCAAAATAGTATAACTTTTAGAGTTTTTAAAAACATTTACATGATATATCTATGGATTTCACACTCAGAGTGTCAAAGTTGTGTATGACATTAATGTAATTCTTTAAAAATTATAATTAAAATTAAATTACCCTAAAAATAATAATTATTTTATCAAAGATATATTTACAACCATGATTATCCTCTATGTATCCGTATGTAAAAAATTATAGATGTTAAATTAAAGAGTTTCATTTTAGAATTTTCATTACATAAAATAATATAAATATTATTATCCACTAAAAAAGGAAAAAAATGAAATATGTTATAATGTTTGATATAATTGGTCTAAATTTTCTATATAATTTAATAAATAAAACTTTTGGGTTGGTTTTAAGACATTATTTCTAAATTTTAATCATATATTTCCAATTTTACCCTTATCAAGGTGACAAATATTTATAAACCATTCTATTCATAATGAAAAAAATAAAATGACCCTATTATCAAAATATCATTATCCTGATTCAAAATAATGTATAAATTTTAAAATATTCTATTTTAATAAGTGGATGAAATGAATTTTAATATAAATGCACAAAACACATTTAAAATAGTTTTTAGAATAATTCTTTTTTCGCATTATAATTAACATTAATAAAATAGAAGAATATTTCGAATTCAAATGAATTAAAATAGATTATTATAAATAAAATGGTTCATATTTCACATTAATATATAATCTAATAGATAAAGGTACTTTTAAATTACATTATTTAATGAAAATAAATGATAATATTTGAAAATCAATTTTTTCACTATTCATTAAGAAGACATTTATTTAAGAAAAATCACAAAATATCACCCAATGTTAATTAACATACACCACTTTAATTATTGGTTTTAATTTTTTTGATAATATTTCCAAATATGATAGAAATTAATTTTAATTTCCCAATAAAAAATTTAATAAAAATAAATTTTCAAGAAAATGAATTTTTGATGCATGAAATTATATTTTGAAAAATGAGTTCTTGTGTCCTAAGAATTAATCCATATTTTACAATTTATTGGGGACTTTACCAATTTATTTCATAATTCATTAACTCATATTAATAACTTATAATTAAATGGATAGGATATAATTGTCACAATTATATAATAATATTTTTATAATATATCTCAACAAGGTTAAAGATCAATGTTTCGTTTTAACTAAGATATCAAGCACATTATTATAATTTTGGTGATGTTATAGGATCATCTATTGGTATGGATCCATATAAATATTAGCACTGTGTAATATAGACTAGTATAAATATACTTTTTCTAATGTGTAAGAATAAATCAGTCCAGGCATGTATCATTTTATCCATGTAAGTATAAACACATAAATAATACCTAAAGTGTCATCCGACTAAAAATTTTAATGATCCATAATTTGAATATGCTGAAGAAAAAAATAATGATGATTTTAAATTTGATTATAAAAGATTAAAAAACTAAATTTATCATTTGATCCCAGATAATTCATGTGAGTATTCCAAAAGTGTATTGTTTGGAAAAAATTATTTTTTATGTGACATTTTAAAAAAATAAATCAGAGTATTAAAAGTGTGGATATCCTTAATGAATTTCATTAATCATTTCTATATCATTAATTTTAATAATAATTATTTTCTTGATTTTAAAATTTTCACATTCATTTGGCTTTGTAGTGATTCATGTTTTTTCCATAACAATATAATTTTTATGATTAAATTTATGTTTTGAAGAGTGGTTATATGATTATAATTGATGAAGAAGATGAGTTCAATATAGATTATTAAGAAGAAGATTATAGTTATTTCATGAAATTAAAAGGTTAATTAATTATTAAGTTCTTTCAAAATAATAGATAAATTGAACTACACATGATGTTTTTTTATTTCTAGTTAATTAAGAAGGAAGAAAATAAGGGAATAAGTTTCTTTATCTTGGAAACATATAGTTAATAAAAATCAACAATATTTCAATATCATGGGTCATGTACCTGGGGATAATTATATGAGGAAATATAATGTATCATCATTTGTGTTTATATTTAGTGATAATTTAGAATTTTGAGCCATAATTGAAATTATGGAATTAATTTAAATTCAATATTTTTCAGTTTCCTACAAAGCTGAAATAGGTCAATAAGCCTCTATATGAATGGAATTTGGTCATATATTGAAATATTATAATACTTTTATTTCATGATTCATAATGTCAAAAAATGACCATTTAAATAAATTATATTTCAAAAATACATTGAATCTCATTTCATGTTAACAATCAAGAAGTAGATCAATATAAAATTTGGTAAAAACAATGATCAAGCCATTAATGAACATTATTGAGGCTCTAGGATATATAAGGTGATTTTATTTTTATAAAGAAATTAAGTGTTAAAATAATAGTTTCTCATTTTATAAAAATAAATATGTGTTACTATGGAGAGTATTTATTTCTTTATGTGACTCTAAAAATTCCTATTATGATGTTATGATTTCTTTGAAGCATATATTTCATTATCCTTATAGTGAAAAATATATACTGAGGTTGTATAACCATCCATAGAAACGAATTAGTTTCCCATTCAAGGGATCAATCCTTATATAAATTAACTTTTTTCATTACTCATTAATTTCATTCACATGTGATTGGGGATGAGAATTAAAAAAAATTGAATTCGTACATTAATATTCTATAAAGATTGATTTATTCTAGATGATATTTTAAAAATAGATCCTCATTTTTTCACCCACTCCCACACACAAAAATTCATAGTGGAAATACAAGATCCTAATCACATAAAATAGAAATGTCCCCATTATATTGTATTACTTTTTGAAAATATATAATTTGAATTATATTAATATTAGGGTAGTTTATATATTTGATGTAAATAACTACCATTTTTATTTTAATATAATGTGAACATAAATTATTTCACTCTAATTAGAGTATAATTATGTTGTAGTTTTTCGTTCCCAACATATTTAGAATCATGAGAAAAATTCCATCACTAATTAAATGAATATGTTTGTTGATAATAAGGTATAAAATTTTATTTTAGTGAATTCATTATAAAACAATCTCACATAGTTGAACATAAATTAATCAACCAATGAAATGTTGGAATAGATGGAAAAAATCAACGAAATAAGTATTAATGTAAATGCTCCTAAATTAAAAAGAATATCTATTTTTTAATGTTGATGTATAATTTACAAGTGTTTTCTAATTTTCATGAAAGATCTATGGATTTGGTGAAAATCATGAATATTTTACATTTTTAAAAAGGATATTTATGGAAATTACTAGATAGTAATGACCCTAAGATCTAATATTTTGAACATTGAAAGAACAATCACTTGATTAAGTGTATAGTATTCTTATAGAGCATGTGATATGAAAAATTATTCTTTTAATAAAATGGTTAATTATTAAATTTATTTCATTCTCTTAATGAAGTTGAAAATTAAAAAAAAATGATGATGAATATTAAAGTTAATATATAATGAATAGGTCATTTAAATATATCAATTAATCATTTCTAATATTTTAAAAGTTGTTCTAGAAGTATGATAAAATGAATAAAATACCTTTTCATCTATATTCTAAAACTGTAATTGAATTGATTATTTTTACATTAACATCCCTTTTAGGGAGGATGTATATTTCACATCAAAATTTGATTCAAATCCTCAATTTAATGAATTGTATAAAATATAAAAATAGTTATCTAAAGAAGGAAGGAGAATCAGTTCATTTTCCTGAATAAAAATAATACATTTAATAATATGTAATAAAAAGGATAATATTTTATTAAGAAGTTAATATAGTGAGTAATTTATGAGTTTCATAGTACATATTGAAAAACTAATTTTAATAACAAGTATTAATGGTGGTGATTCAAAACTAAAAAGTTTTTTAAAAAGGAAAAATATTAAAATCAATTTTATCTTGAGGATAATTACAATCCTACAAAATAAATAAAATATATTATAATGGAAAAAATGGTGAATTAAGATAACAATAAAACATTCTAGAAAATATCATTATACACAGATGGAATATAGATGTTAATGTTAAAAAATCACATGAAACAATTGTAAAGGGTAATGAGGAAATACTTTCATTGAAATATGATGAGTTATCAATGACTTAATCAATGTTACATGATATTGAAAATTCATAGGATATGGTTGTATAGAACTTAAAAATCACTTTTTAAATGAATAAAAAATCCATTAATGTGGAAAAGGGATCAAGATATAAAAGTTTTTTTAAATTATTCCTCAAATAATTTTAATTTAAATATATTATTACTTATTGTAAAGATCCAGTCACCAAATTTGGGAAATTTTAGACAATGAAAAATGGTGAAAAAAATCCAATATAAAAAGGTAAAAAGGGAATCTATAGATTATAATTAACTCCCAAATGAAATAATATTTAGACATATATCATATAAAAAGTATAGAAATTGATTTCTTATTTCATGAAGATTTTTTTTATCATAGAATATTTAGATTATCGAGCTATTTCTAGATTTTTACGGTTTTATGGTATTTGATGAACCCATACTACTAAAAGATGTTAATAGATAGAAACATAAAGGATATTAGTGGGATTTATTTATATGGAATGATAATAAGTAAAGAGATGATATGACAAACAAATATTTTCAATTTTCCATCCCATAATATATTTGTGATTCTTGAGGATAGTTATGTCATGTGAGCCAAACAGGGTCCTACTGTAGAGAAGTGTATCACAAATTTTATATAATGGGTTTTATATTATTTGAAACTAAATGAAATTTTTAATACGCATGTTTAAAAATAATATCTATTGGAATTTTAATTTAAATTTAGAAAAAGAACTAGGATAAGGGTTTTTTTATAGTTGGAGTTCAGCCCACATGACTGGTGATCTAAATATTAAAAAAAAATATAGACAATCTTAATCGATATGTTGTTTCCTATATTAATGGTTTCACACTAAAAATTATTAGGACTCTCCCAAATAAAATTAATTCTAAGAATATTAAATAAAATTATTTTTTATGTGGGAGAGCTATATCACATTTTATTGTGTCTATGCAATCTATGTGATGATGAAAAATGATTTTTTAGGGATCATGTATCATAAAATGTTTATATGATTGTAGGATCTTTACATAAGTAAAATTAAAATATCCAAGATTATTATGTTTATAATAAAATATATTAATGTGTTTATAATAAAATATATTAACGTGTTTACAGTACAATAGAAATTTATCTGAACTCTTAATTATTAAAATCCTGTTTACATTCATTCTATAAGACAAATTGAACTCAAACAACCTAATCTATGAGTTACCAATAAGAACAATACTAAAAGATGTGGTTTTAATCCATCACTTTTTAATAATGATTGCTCTTAAACTACCAATATGATTTTATTTAAGAAAAGTAAAAACATTATCATGAACCATATTCTAATCATTTCCATTTCCCTTTAAAATATAAAATTGCATCACATTTAGTAGTATAGTATTATATAAATCACATGAAAAAACATAATGAAAACTATAAATATTTTATTATATTGAATTTAACTTTAAATATAGAGAATAAATATATCCATATAAATTTAAAGTTTTACAATGGAAAAAAAAGGTAATATCAGATGAAAATAATAATAATAGGAAAACCAGGATATACTCGATCCCTAAGAATAATTACACACAAGGATAATATTATATACATGAAGTGGAATGTTAGTCATGAAATATGGAATTGGATCATAAATAATATATTTCCTTGGGAGATAAAAGATTTTAATTAATAATTAATAAAATATGATTTTTTATAGAATGTAGTGATCCCATATGATCGTTAAAAATTTGATTGTTGAAATAGTAATCTAACCATAGAAATATTAACCCGACTATTTGAATAGTAAACTGGCTGTTCAGAATAGTATCATGATAGTTGAAACATAATCAACACCAATGGATATGTAAAATATAATTTAGGTATCTTATAAAATAAAAATATTTAATTTTTATTTCATAAATTAGATAAATAATATTTAAAAAAATTGATAAAAATAATGGTGTTATTTTTTAAAAATATTTACTTATTATTTTTTTATAATATTTATATATATTTAAAATAATATTTATTTTTATAAAATTGGTCTATAAATTAATATCATGTTATATTATATATGTTATACTTTATAAATTCCTAAATTAATTTTCAATGATTTTGAAAATATATAATAATATGAAAAATGGTATTTTTTTAAATAAATGAGTAATTTATTTAAAAATTAAAATTTCTATATTATGAAAATTATTTTCATAAAATGGATATTATGTTTGTAATAAAACATCAAAAATGGTTAGGGTGAAATTGTTTTGATTTTTTAAAATGTTTTATTCTTATGAATAGTGAAATATTGTGAAATATAGTTTTTAACAATATAAACTAAATATATTAATTTTATAGTCATGGATGATATAATCACCCATTGTTTAATACTCACATGAACCATTTACAATATATAGTTTCAAGAATATATAATATTTTTAGTCTTCATCCAAAATAAAAAATTGATGATTATAATATTCTAAAACTCTCATCTACTCCCTCTATAAATACCAAACCTCTCAAAACCATCTCATAAAAACCACTATGCCTTGGATATTTTCATATTTTTATTAAATTTTATTCATAATCCTAGCCCCCACGTCCTAGTGCTTCTCATATGACCAAATCACCATACCATGTTTCCCTCCGTGGAAGCCCAAGATGAAACATTAAAAGGAGAAGGAAATTCCCTCGACAAATTCTTTTAATTTTTCTTCCTCCTCTCACTCTAAAAAAATTTCCAACAAAACTGATATAATAAATATATTATATTATAAGTGATATATTTTTATTATATTAATGTTATATCTACTATTCATTCTATTCCCTTTCCCTAAACAGATCCAAAAATGTAAACATTGTTGACAATATGGACGGGTTACCACCTCCATGACCAACATACTTTTTTTCACCATAATTGAGAATGACCATAAAAACATTATTAGTTTCAAATAGGATTATATTATTTATCTTAAAACTTATTTAATATTATTCAAGGTCTGAATAATAATTTAATTAAATAAAATGAATCTAGTTTTGAAGGACGTTAAAAAGACCGAAATGAGTTAACCAAAAAAATTACATTTTTATATAGTTAATAATCAATACGGTAGAAAAGATATAGGTATTTAAGAATGTTTCAATTAATGTAAATAAATTTATTAAATTTAATTTAACTTCTATATTTATAATTATTTTTTAAAATAACATCAATAATTAACCACAAGTGATCAAACATTGGGAAAATGAAACGAACACTCTCAGAAAACCATATTAAACATCATATCTCATTGGAATGGTTATAAATGAACATAATAAAATAATAATAAATAATATTTATATGGAAACTTTTCTTAATTTTTTAATTAATTAATTTATTTTAATTATTCAAGACATGAAGTGCATGTGCAGAACAGTTCTGGAATATGAGGTAAGGGATCTCTCAAACAAACCATGTTCTTTGTGTTATGAGATTTCTCTCTCTAATTAACCTTGTATCTTTATTTGGTGACAAAAAATTCTCCTAAAATTGTTATATATGTATCTTAAAAATATAACTAGATTTTTCTCCCTTTATTTTATTGGTTAATACGTTTATTAAGTTCATTTCTCAGATTATTTCACTAAAATCAAACCAACCAAAGGGGAACTATTCTATCCCATATTATTTTTATGTAACTATCATATAAATAATTTAGCCCCATTACCGATTTTATTAAATTATTTAATGTTTTAGGTATAACTATTCTTAATTATATCTAGTTTTTAATGAAAATTTCATACATTATCCCTCTATGAAAGTCTCTAACTGATTCCATAAAACAAACATTTGAAGTTTCATTTATATAAAAAAAATTCTATAATTTATCATTATTTTCTTCAAAATGAAAATATTATTTTCTCAAATATGCTCAAGTAATCAGAACTGAATGTCCCAAATATTGAATTCATTTTTCACGTTGTAATTATATGAAATATCTTTTGATAATGATATGAGAAGAAACATTTCAATCTATTTCATTAAAAGATAATTAATTATGTTAAATAATTATGATTTATTTCCATTTATGGCACACATAATCATGTAAATGTAAATATTGGTGTTCCAATATACTTCTTCAATGCATTGGGTAATGGAATAGTTTCATGAGACGTTTTGTATGAGATTAGGTTGTAAACCTAAAACGTAATAAGGCATGGTAAACTATGTGATGTTGTCTTTGTAGTTATACCTGTCATATTTTTTTTTCAAGTTCTATATTATTTCCAAATTCCAATGATTCAACGATCTTATAATTTATTTTTTTACAACATATAATTATTCTTGATAATAGTAATATTTTATATCATTTTCCATATTTTAACTCACATATTATGCATTATTATCATCATTATTTTCTTATGGAGATGTTTAGATCACCCCAATAGTTTATGAATCCCCCTAGTAATCCTATGTATTTTTAGGACTTCAATGGGATTTATTGTATCAATAAGTAGTCTAAAAATAAGATATTATGTTTTAAATTCATTTTAATGCATTATGAACCTATTCTTCCTTTTACAATAGGAATTATGTTCATTGGGATGTCTTTATCAGATGTTTACATATAAAATCATGTAATAATATGTGTAGATGGATTTGTTCACTATATATGGTATCAAAGAAAAGGTTTAGTAATTTTTTTGGATTATGAATAGAATAATTTGTGGATAAAATTAGAGATAATACTATGAATATGATATTATCTTTAAATTTTTTAGAATTATTGATGTTCCCGTGCATGTTGTTTAATTCACGCAGGCTATGGTCGGATTTTCTTTATTGTTCCCAAACTACACTTTCTACTACAGCATTATAAGGCGATAGTTCTAGGTCGATCCCATCGAGATATGGAATGACTGGAAGGAACTGAAGCTTAGAACCCTTTGGGTAGGAGTCCTCACAAGATAATAAATCTTGGGAAAATGACTAAATATAAGGGAATTGTGGATTAAAATAATATATAAATAAGGTATTGTGATCAATTTGGTGGTTCGGGATAAAGGATTATCTTAATTACAACTCAGTGTGGTCCTACGGTCTAGGTTTTAAAACAAGAAGATTTCACTAGTTGGATAAGGTCAAGACAACCAGATCTACCAAAGAGATAACTATTCCTTGGTATGGAGATAGCTGCAACTAGGATGCATTAATTATGGCATCGAAATCAAAAAGTATCATAGGCTATTGTTCATATCCTATTCCACTCCAATCAGGTCTGGGTTGTTCATTCAAATTCCCCATGGTCAAGGTCACCTAAAATAATTGGATTAACAATTTTTATTTAACCTGTTTACTATTCCTTAAGATTAAAAAGTAAAAAATTAATTGTTAATTAGATTTAACCCCCTACTCTCAATCCCTACCATTAGTGGTTTATATAATCATAGAAGAATTGATTAAAAATAGATAAATAATTGAAAACATGATTAACACACCAATGAAATTTGATATTTAACAATTGAAAATCATCAAAATTTTGAAACTGATCAATTAATCAAACATTAAATCATTAAAGAAAAAATTAATTCTGAAATCAATCAAATCTCCAATCAAATGCTTCCTTGAAATAAGAACAATAACAAGCACAACACAGGTTCAACGAAAATTGGAAATCTAAAAGTTGATTGCACGTAGTTTTGCGGTGTTAATGAAAAAATAATGAAGAACATGTTTTTAATCAATCCACAATTCTTGAATAATCTTAAAATATTGAAAATTCATGAAACAAACGGATTTAGAAAGGAAATTTAGAAGAAATCAAAGAGATAAACTGAGGGAAATTTAAATAAGTTCATCACGATTCTATCTACAGTGTGCCTGCTATAAGTAAATATCAGAATATTACATGAATTGTATTGTGTATTCACGTTTTTAAACTCCAATCCAAGTTTTCTACACTAATATTGAATATATATGAATCTCACAAGAATCTAATTTGAAATCTTCGAACACAAAAGTTGACTTCTCTCACAGCATTGATCTTAGCATCATGATGTGTATCTTCCTTTAGTTTGGGTCTTGAAAGAAGAAATTGAGTTTGAAGGTTACATGAGGTGCATTGGTGAATCACGTCATGTAATTTCTTCATGGTTTGAAATTATTTCAAGACATTATTAACAACTCTTCATATGCTATGAAAGGGGACTACACATCGTTTAATGGAGTATCACAATGTGTAATGGTAAATTTTAGTTATTTTCCCGAGATTTTGATTTGAAACCTTGAAAACCTATTTTTTGCAATAATAAAAACATACCAACTGCATTATCAAGTAAAAACAAGGATAATATTTAATAAAATGATATAAAATGTATATATAATCCATATTATCAAAATCTCTCACACCTAAATAATATCTTGTCCTTAAAAAAATTATCTCAACAGGACTTTCAAAAGTTTAAGTAATTTTTAAAATAGGAAACATTCATTATATCGAGGAAAATAAAACTAAGTAAACATAGAAAAAAAAGTCTCTAGAATCATCCTAGCATAGAAAATCAGTCATTCCTCAAATATAAATTCTTTAAACAAATTCTTAATCTTTTAGTTATAATTTATTAATTGTTCCTTGAATTCTATATCCATTCACAATTTACCCCATAATGAATTTTCTCTCATCACTCAGTGTGAAATGAAACTAGAGTTATGGTTATTCCCTGAGTACATGTTCCTAACCATCAGATTACATTGGTTTAATCATCTCCACTCATAAAGAAAAATACAAAATCAATCATGGGGGATTCATCAATAATGTTTAAATGACTCTTAGGATATGGGAAGGTGGGTAAATAGTGAAAAACTCTCAAAGGGAGGTTAATATCTAAATTTTAATGAATATTTATCGTGAAAAGTGTAATTAAATGACTCCTCCATAACTAATGAAGTCTATGCTCCCAAAAAATCAAGTTGGATACATAAATATATCAAATTATTGGAGAATTTATTCTATTATTTTCTTTTTCTTTTTCTTTTTTTATTTTTATTTTATGAAAGTCATGTCTAGTCCAGACCTCACATCCATCCCTTAACTATGTATGATCCTTCAGGGGATTCATCAGTCTAGAAATGGTTATTTTTTACCTTCATAATACACAACAGAATCAACTTTTTCTTTTTTATTTTTCAAATGAATATGATAGATTTGAAATACCATAAATTACATATGGATCATAGTCTAATAGGCTAGTGAGTATCATAATACATCTCCTCAGTAAAATCATCATGTGTCTACTGGCTGAAAACCTTACCCCCCATATGTTCTACGTAAAGTTGTGAATTATAAAACTAGTAGGGTCTGAAGGGATATACGACCTAGAATATAAACATCCTATTAAGGTCATTCATGAAAACTACGGGCTTAATGATGGAAAATTTTATAGTGGTTATTAGGAAAAATTAGCTCAACAAAGATGACCTCAATTGTTTTTAAATTTTATTTTTTTGTCATAGCCACAATAATACCTCAATGAATGTTTTGATATGTTTACATGTCACATGTATCACTCAATAAATATAATTAGAAAATAATATGCAATTTTAGGCTCATAATCCTCTTAGGAATGGTAGTAAATAAAGAAAACATGAAATCACTTAGTGTATAAAATCAAATACTAGGTCAATTAAAATTAATTACAAAGATTTGAATTTGAATTAAATTAATAAACTCAGAAATCATTCTAAAAATCTAGATAGAAGGAAAACATGGAATTATAATAATTTCTATGTTAACAATTTCTTTTATTTAAATGATTATAATGAGTTTCTATTTTAAAGAATGGTTATGAATGAAAAATTTATCCAAGATAATTGAAATCTAGAAAAAGTTCAATAATATTGAAATTGGAACTCAAGAGAAACTCCCCCACACTTAGAATGAGATAGTGTTTGCACTGTATGTGGATGTAATATGGTAGGGTTAGGATAGATAAATCTTATATTATTGCAATAGAAATTTTAAAATGAAATTCGAAGGATTTTATATCTCCCTATATAGAGTGGAATACCATGGGGTAATTCGAGTGGTGTGGAATTTTTGAATTTGGGCTACCTGAACAATTGATGATAAACAAAAATCCTACACAAGATAAAACATTAGTCCATAGGGTTGAAGTATTTTATATGCTATAAAATAGGTAGGTTCAAAACATGAATGGAAATCAAATACATTTTATATAAACACATGTATTTGTATAAAATAAGACTCAATGTGACTCATGAATAAAAAGAGAAATCTATAAAAGGACGACTGTGAAAAAATTTAACTACAAAAATTGAAAAAAAAAACATATTAAATATGGGTTGAATCTCGTGATGAACTAAATATGAATTCATCAACCAGATGGATAAACCATATTACTAGTTTCTATCATCCATCGGTTCAACTATCCTCTATATTCTAAAACTATCGGTTGAAGTATCCTCTAGTTCTCATGGTCATTTGGTATGAATGATCACATCTGCAACATACTAAGCCTGAATCTGATTTGGAAGGAAATGTATCTGTGATCAAGGTGGTGGATGCTAAGCATGTATCTTAAGTGATAGTTAATGATGCTGGTGCTCAACCTTAGCCATACACTGAGTTATTATTCAAACAAGGTAATATAGTGGCACAAACCCATCGATGACCATGGAAAAAACAGATGATCTATACATGGATACTATAACAATGTAATTAATTGTAAAAAAATCTAAGAATATAAGAAAAATATTATCCCATATATATAAAGTGTAATGATACAATTATTTAAGGGAACTAAATTAGTACAAAAATGATCATCACTTAGAAATAATATAAAAATCAATGGATGGGACTGGGGTAAACTATAAAAATTCAATGTTAGCAATGATATCATCTACATTCTTCTCCCAAACAGTTTGTGGTTACTAATTTCACACCTTGTCAATGGATGTAATGGTAGAAGGGGATGGATGGTTAGCTTTGGAGGGTGGTGTCATGGTTCGAGCAGCTATCTGAGTGGTGGGTGGTGTGGAGGTACTGATATAGAGTGTGGAAATGGGTATGGTAGTTCAATTGATGAAAGGAACCTATGTGGGTGGGGTGGATACTAGTCCCTTTCCCCTCTAGGGATACTCTATCATTCGTTTATATAATGTAGCATAGTCTTTCACCTCGATTGGTAAGTCATCCTAGGTGGTGTAACGGGTTGGAGTCGTAGATGATGAGGGGCCAATAGGGGTAGGTGGTGGTGAGGAAGGGGTAGTGAGCTGGGAGAACTCGATGAAAGGAAAAAAGAGGTACTAGGAGATCCATCATAGATTATCCAGTATTTAAAGGTTGATATCCCAATGATCTACTGAATATAATGGGGTGTTAGGGGGAGTAGGGTAGGTGGTGGTGTATTTTGGAAAATATGGAGGGTCGGGGGAGAAAATTGAAGACGTTGGTGATGGTATGGAGGTGGTGGATGTAAATGTTTAAGAGTATGTAGCATGATATCCTAGGTCTTCTTCAGGAGCCCTAACTACCCCTGGTTCCCACTGGTAAGTGTCACCATCTTTGGTCATAAGCTATATCTTGTGCAGCAACAAAAAATCAATAGATTCCATCAGACATAGGGAAGTGAGTGGAAGGGTGGAGACAAAAATTATGAGATAATGGGACAAATGTATAGTTAAAGATCCCCATTAGTTTGAATCTCGCCCTATGTGTATGGGATCTGTAATAAAATTTGTACTGATATCCCCATTAGTTTGAATCTTTCCATATGAATAACAAAGTTATGAAACGTGGCTTCGGCAGACCAGACATATGTCATGGATCTTGAAAGGATACAAAGATTAGGTTCTTAGAGTTAGGTGTATTTGGTAATACTAGGATCATTATCATCATGGGAACATTGTGAAATCCTCCACCAAACCCTCTTTGAATCAGACTTTGATGGATCAAGCTACAGGGTAGAGAATGCCTTGGATGTGGAAAAAACTTCAGTGTTAATCCCAAGGATAATGATGAATTCCATGAATGAAAGATCGTGAGGTCTTCCACCTAGTCTGAAGTAGAGGATATCAACAACAACTTGAAATGTAGAAAGAAACTCAAAAAATAGATCATGTGTGTCTCATCACATACCTCTATAATGGATTAATTATGTAGGTTCTCAAAGAGTAGGAGGACCTCCTGGATGACATACAGGCAAGCAAGGATGGCCATACCAATGGTTGTTTTGGCCCTTATGGGCCTTTTTTACAATATTATGAGTTATACATAGAGTGTTTAGTATGAACACTGGAGGGTATGGTTCATATGGGGGTGTTCATCTTTATATGAATCATTAGATATTGAGTAGTCCTCCTCTGGGATAGTGAGTTATTTAGAGTCTACAATGTAGGTTTAGGTGGAATCCACCTGTGTTGTTGGGGAAGCACCTCCTCACCGACATTTTACAAGTGTCGAAACACCTCTTTCTATCCTGAGATTGATAGTCAGAGTTTGGATGTTTTTTTCAGTACATTTTCAGATGCATGGTTAGATTATGTGAGTGGCAGAAAGAGTGGAATGAGGAAATGTGGGGTTTGAGGAATGGAAAAGTAGGGAGGTATGGGAGGATGGTAGTGCGTGAGCATGAGTGGTGGGGAAGGAGGGGGTCAGATATCGAGCAGAAGGTTTTTGGGTCGTAAATTGAAGGTTCACTATAGTTTTTGAAAATTGAATTGGGGAAATACACATCATGTAATAGGTTTTCACATCATTTATCTAGGAATTTTATTAAAATTTAATTCCTGGAAAATACACCTCTTCACTTATGAGTATATGAAATGTAATTTTTTATTTTTTATCAGATTTATATTAAAACCTTGTCCTTTTCACCCAGCATTCCCTATGATATTGTTAGATTATTCTGAATTATTCTAGCTTATGGTGACCTAACCTAGGTTTCCTCCTAGTTCATACATTATTTAACAATGAGAGCCTGACACTTTGATTCTCATATAAATTTCAAACTAATGACACACCCATCCTAGAAGGTTTTTTAAGGATTTTTTTACCTCTAACCATTGAATTTGAATGGAGGTGTGCCTTTTCTTAATTTTGATCATCCCATAATGAAATACATGAGTGACAAAAAAAATTGTCCTAACCATTTGGATTTGATCTTCCCTGGAAAAAATTTTATTCTTGAGTTAGATAAAAAATGTTATTCCCTATAAAAAGATGGTGACTCGCAATGTGTGGATCATTCCATTTTTTTTATTTACAAATCATGGAATTTTCATACACATTATTTATTATTTCTTATAAATCATTAATTGTAGCATCTTTTCTTCTCCAGATTTTTGAAAATATAGATTGATCTTTCTAATTTCCCAATTCGAGCAATCCTCTGGTCCTATAAGAAAATGACATGCTTTCCCATATATAAATTGAAAGGGTGTGGTTACAATGAGTGTTTTGTACCCAATGTGGTATTCCAAAAATAAATCATCTAATTTCATACTTCAATTTCATTTAATTTTTCTTTTTAGTATTTTCTATGATTTTTATGATTTCTCTATTTTACAGTTCAACTTTCCTGATTGTTTTCAGGTGGTAGGAAGTTATTGTGTAATAGTGAATTCCCTATTTTGTAACCAATCCTATGAAAAAAATTATTAGTAAAATGTTTTCCTTGAACAGTAATGATTATTCTGGGAAACATGAATCATGAAAACATATTTTTCTTTAAGAAATTGATGACCACATTTGTAGTATCATGAGTTCTACCTTCACCTTCTACCCATTTGGAAATTAATTCAATGCTAAGAAGGATGTAAGACTTTCCATGTGAATTGGGAAATATTACCATGGAATATATCCACCATACATTGAAGATTTCGACTTCCATGATTGGGTTTTGGGGAATTTTGTTCCTTTTTTCAATGTTTCCAGTCTGTTGGCACTGTACATGATTTTGAAAAAAAAAACATCTTGAATCTTGGTGGAGTGTTGTCCAGAAAACTCCACCTTGTATGATTTTTGACATTATGCATTCTAGTCAACGATTTCCTCTAGTTGGTGATGCATGAAACATTTCTAAAAAAAAATTGTATTGTATCCTCTATAATACAGTGATGTAACAAACCATCATCTCTTTATTTGAAAAGTAGGGGTTCATCTCAATAGTAGTGTGAATATTGAACAAAAAATATTCTCATTTTCTTGTATGAGAGGTTTGTGTATAAATATCTTATAGAAATAAAATTTTCAATTTCATTAAACCATGTTCGTGCATCTTTATTTATGCTAAAAAAAATTTATCAAGGAAGTATAATTTAATATAGATATCATCATCATATTTTATAAGGGATAGTAAAAGTTGGGATATATTACCAGTGAAAAAATTTATTGTTCCCCTGGTATCTTCGATGACAATGTCAAATTCTTGTAGAAATAGAATCCAGCACATAAGTCTTGGCTTTTCAAATATTTTGTTGATCAAATATTTTAGTAAAATAGAATCAGTGTGTACAATCACTTTTGAAAAAACTAGATAAGAGAAAATTTTATTAAAAGAAAAACACTAATAATAGAACCTTATCTAGGGTTGTGTATTTCACCTATGCTTCATTATGTGTGTGGATGGAATATTATATTGGAAAAATATGTTCCCAATTGGCTATCCTAAAATAGTGCCCATAAAAAAGTCGGTGGAATCACACATCAACTTAAATACATTTTTCTTAATCTAGTGATGTGATTATATGAGAAGATATATGAAATTTATTTAAAGTGTTGAATTTATAATGACATTCTTCAATTAATTAAAATGGAGTTTCCTTTTATAATAGGTGTGTTATAGGGTGGGAAAATTTTGTAAAATCTTTTATGAATCGTTGATAGAATCCATCATGTCCTAGAAAGCCCCATATGAATTTGACTGTTATGGGTTCAAGAAAATATTTGATCACATTTATCATTATAGTATAAACATCTATGCCATCCTTAGAAATTTTTTGTCTGAGTAATATGCCTCCTTAATCTATATAGTGGCATTTTTCTTAGCTTAATACCATTCACTTCTCTTCACAACACTTCAGTAATACCTCAAGATTTCTTCGGAAGACCTTGAGAGATCTTCCTTACACTAAAAAGTAATCCATGAAAATTCCTAATAATTACTCTTCCTTATAATGGAATACATGTTTAATTCATATTTGAAAGGTATCTACTAAATTACACATACTAAATGGCATGTCCCTATAGTTGAAGGTACCGGTGTACATGTGAATGTTGTTTTAGAATAATCTTATGGCTTGAATACAATCTAATTATATCCTGAATATATTTCTAAAAAATATTTTAATTCATATCATATTAGTCTCTCAAAAAAATTCCACGAATGGTAAGGGGAAATGTACTTTAAATTTTTCCACATTTAGATTTATTTACTTCATGCACACTCATTATCCAGTGATGTTGTGAGTTGAGATTAATTTTTCTTATTCATTGTTTTCCGTTGTGAGTACACCGTTCTTGGGAACTACCTATAGCGGGATCAGCCACTTTATATTAGATATTTAAAATATAATTATAACATATAGAATTTTTATTAATTATTTTTTAACAACTTCATTCATTGGTGGTTTGATTATCCTCTATAGTTGATGTTTGAGTTTTGCACCATCACCAACTATAATATTGTGGGTTCATAAAGCATTATTCATTCCATTGATGTTACCCAATCCCCAAGAAATTGAATGATTATTTATTTTCAAGACTTCAATAAATTTTTCCTATTGAAAATATGGCTGTTCATAATTAATTACAATTGGAAGTGTAGTATTAGTTTCTATAAAGGGATACTTTAGCGCACTAGGGAGGGGATTCAGTTCCATTTTCAGTGGATGAATGATTGATGGTATGAAATGTAGGATTATATCCTTTATAAAAGGTTTTATGTAGTTTACTTCCTCAATTTCATATTACTCATCCTCATCAAGGATAATTTAATCAATATCCTCCTCAAATTGTATATATCCTTACTTTTCATTCGTTAAAATGATAGCTTGCAAGTCAAATAAAGCTACTATTGTTTTTCTACATATGTTATTTCAAACAAGTGTTTTTCATAACCTTATTAGAATATGAGTATTCAGTGATTTAAATTGATTGATTCCTTCCTAGTTTCAAGGAATGGTTATCCTAACATGATTAGAACATCTCCTTCCTCTTCCATGTCTAGAATGATGAATTCCTCATAAAAAAATGAACATGCTGATATTAACTAAAACATCTTTAAGAATTCTTCAAGGTTATTTTATTTATTGGACATCCAATTAAAGTTAAACTCTAGTGGTTTTGAGTTATTTAATACCTATCTTATATAATACACTCATCAACATGAGGTTGATGTATGATCCAAAGTCGTACAAGGCTCATCCGAAGTTACTTTCTCTTATTGTGCATGGGATTGCAGAACTCATTGGGTCTCTCATTGTTTGTGGAATTTTCTACTAAACAAAAATAGGACACACTTTATTTAGTGAGATGACTCCTAGGTCCTATATTTTTATATTGTTAGAAATGAGTTCTTTAAAAAAAATTCCAGAAGTTGTCATTTGAGTAACTGCCTTAGTAAAAAAATGTTGTTGTGTAGTTCCTTGAATATCTAGAAAAATATGTTGTATTTCCCTTTAATAATTCACTACTTTTCTCTTTCTAGAAAATTAAGATTTTTATTATAAGGTTTTGTAGAAATATATACTTATTGCTTGATTTTATATTTTATTAGGGATTTTATAGGAGGTGGTACTTCTTGTGGTGTCACTTGAGCAGTTGCATTTTATTTTTTATTATTTTATTCTTCTTATGACTTTTGTCTGCTTTCTGGGTTCCTCACTTTTCATTCTTTCTCCTCTACAAGGTTTATAAAAATCCATATCCTTTACACTCCTTAAAACCACTTTTTTTCATCTTCTCTCAGGTATGTCTCTATGTTATGAGGCAGAGTACATGAAAATATCTCTAAAAATGTCTTTGAGATCTGACCCATTTGAAGCTCAAGCTTATTCAGTGCAACCCTTTGGTTTTATATTTTCATCTTTTTTTTCATCCTCTGGTCTACCTTTTAAACAAAGGCTGATAGCATATTTTCCATTTTTTATTGCAGAGGTAAGGCTATTTGTGATGTTCTTGGTAGAGTTGGTTGAAATTATTTTGGACTCTAGGAGGGAAGAGTTATTGGGTTTCTTATTATGATGGTAGAGGAGTAGGATTCAGTGGCGGATGTTCTGGAGGTCCTTTACTTTTGAACGGTTCCTAAACACTTCTTTTTTGGTAGTATCATTGATTGTTTTTTTATTGTTGGACTGGCCTTTATTGAAAGTATTGTAATAGTTTCTGAAATTGTTGACTTTTTAGATTGTAAATAATTTACATTCAATCTGGTATTGTTTTTTCAAACATTATTGATAGAGGTCTGTCCACCACACATTTCACATTACTAAAATTTCATGATTGGAGTAGGAGGGGGATGTGATTTATCTTTTAGTTTGAATGATTCCAACTTCTTTTTCAAAGCCTCAAATTGTGATTCTAGTTGAGTATTCTCTATAACATGATTGATCCCACGCTAGGGAGGTATATGATCATTTTTTCACAAACTAGCTTTATGGTAGACCTTTTCTAGAATTTCATGGCTGTCCACATGTGTTTTGATCATTAACCATCCAGTTTCTGCTGCATCAACGATAACGCGAGTAACTAGTTGGAGGCCTTGATAAAATTTATAGAACTGAATCGATATATTAATTCCATGATGTAGTCATTTTTGGGTAAGTTCTATAAAATGGTCTCATGCTTCACATGATAACTCTCCATATTCATGAGTGAAATATTGTATGTTATTTTACAATTTCCATGTTTGAATTTTTGGGAAGTACTTATCTATAATTTTCTTTGATAAATCATCCCATGTGGTGATGAACTTAAGAACATGACTTTTCATCCTATCCCTAGCTCTGTCTCACGGGATAAAGGAAATAATCAAAGTCTAATATAATCATAATATAGACCCTAATTTTGAAAGGCATCTCAAACTTTTAGGAAGTTCTGGAAATGCTCATGGGGGTCATCACATTAAATCCCACTGAATGGGCCCATATTCTGGATCATATGGATGATTCTAACTTTGATTTCAAATGTATGGTCCTATATAAGAAGACATATGATACTATTTTTTACCATTGATTGATGGAAATACATAATCTATGGTGGTGTGCCATTTCTGCACTTGAAACTCTCCATGTATTGCAGGTTTCATGTTTAGTGGGTCGGGCTGATTTGGACTAATAGGATTGCTACAATCATCCATTTTTGAATGGTGGTGTATAGAGATATACCATTCAAATTCAAGTTAAAAAAGAATTATGTTCTTTTGTTTCAAGTCTCTTTGAATGATTCAAATAGACATCATGCTTTCACAAAGATGAAAAAAGAAAGACACAATGGTTTTCAAAATAAAAAAACAAGAAGAAATAATAGGGGAACATGTGATGTAATCACATGTTCTTTGTTGAAGGGAATCATAACTTAGCATAGTCTTTTTCATTTATAGAAATTGTGTTAAAATTTTATGTTCCCACACATTTCCTTCAATTCATGCGGTTTATGATCAAATTAGAATTATTTTTCCCAAAATACACTTGCTACGAGGGCATTGTAAAGTAGTAGTATAGAGTCAGTCCGACATGGATTTATATTGGATGGGAGAAACTAAATCTTAGAACCCTTTGGGTAGAAGACCTAAAAATATGGTTGATCTAGAGAAAATGACTAAATTTGAGGGATTTATGGATTAAAATGATAGATAAACAAGGGATTGAGATCAACATCATGGTTTTAGAGAAAGGATGATCCTAAATTAAACATAGTATATTACTATGGTCAAGGCTGCAAAGTAAACAGAGGTCACTAGTTTTCTATGGTCAAGCAAATAGATCAATCCAAGAGGCAGCTACTCCATGGTCTAGAGATAGCTACAACTGGGATGCATTTATCCAGACATCAAAAGAATAAAGTATTATAGGCTATTGGTTATAGCCTATTATACTCTAATCAAGGCAGGGTCATTCATTCAAACTCCCTATGGTTAGCATCTTCCAAAATAATTGTATTAACAGATTTTATTTAACCTAATTACAACTATTTAAGATTAAAAATTTTATAATTAGATATTAATTAGATTTAAACACCCCTACTCTCAATCCCTTCTCTAATAATATTATCTACAAATGGTATAATTGATAAAAAATAGACAGATAATTAAAAACATACGTAACACACCCATGAAATTTGAGATTAAGAAATTAAAAATCACGCAAGGATTGAAATTGATCAATTAATAAAACATAAAAAACCATAATTATAAATTTAATCCTTGAATAAAACAAAATTCTAAAAAAATTATTGCTTAAAATAAGAATAACCACAAGTGAAACATAGTTTCGTTGAAGATTGACAATTCTAAAAGAGAATTCACATAGGTTGGCATTTTTGATGAAAAAATAATGAAGAACTCATCTCAAATAGATCCATAGGGCTTGAATAATCTTAAAATAATGAAAATAAATCAAACAAATAGAGATAGAGAGGAAAGTTATAAGAAATTCTATAGAGAAATTGAGAGAAAATAAAAGAAATTTTTCATTGTTCTATCTTTGGTGTTCCTGTTTTAGGTAAATATAGGGATATTACATGAAATTTAATGGGTATTCCCCTAATGTAATTCTGATCCAAGTTTTCCTATGAAAATTTTGAATCTTTGTGACTCTCATTCAAATATCATCTAAAATCAACGAACATGGAAGTTGACTCTTTTTATGATGTGTATCTCAGCTTCACAACATGTATCTTCATTTGATATGTATCTTGAAAGAAAGAATTGAGTTTGAAGGTTACATGATGTGTATTGGTGAATCATATCATGTAATTGATTTATAGCTTGAAATTATTTCATGACATGATTCATGACTTTTCATATGTTGTGAAAGGTGACTATATTCAATGTGATGGAGTTTCCGGATGTTTAATGGGTATTTCTAGATAGTTTATCTAGCTTTTTATTTGAACCCCTGAAAACATGTTTTCTGCAATAATCAACACATACCTAGTGTATTATCAAGTAAAGGCATCTAAAATCTTTAATAAAATGACCAAAAATATATATGTAATTTTATATTATCAATTATAGAGTTATTTGTTTCCAAAAACATACATCCATTATTAGATACTACATGTAGATATTTATCTCGAACTGTTTTACCTGGGATTAATAAACTTACAAATAGATCATTTTTTATTAACGCAATTGGCAATTGGTTCATGAAAAAGAGTTTTTTTTCAAACCTAATTTTAAATGTTAGGGGGTATGATTTGGAAAATTCACATACTCTTTCTGAACCATTATGAACAACAAGAATATATTATTAGGTTATAAAACCTAAATAGAATCGTTAACATGTATTACCTTAATTAAAATCTAGGGAATCATCAAATAAGATTTATATTTTAATTACATTTCATTCCTTCTATATTTAAAGTTTCACTTTTTAAATAATTCTCTAGAGTAAGTACTATCATCTATTCGTTAAAACATTAGTTAACAGTGGGAAATATTTGGAATTGTGATAATAACCAACATGATAGGCAATGTAATGATTCCCCCAATGATATGCCTAACCTTTTCCAAGTGGGAGTTATGAACTACATTTTTGTATTGAATCAGCTAACATGACTATTAATAATAACACAAATAGTGTGGAACACCCTCCTTCTCCAAATAAAGTATAATTTTTTGTTATGTACTTTATGTGATAAAGGCATCCAAAATTTTGTGCATCATATGATCCAATCATCCTGGAATAATGGATTAATTCCATTATGAATATATTGTTTTTCCTCCACTACTTAGAATAAGATAAATTCATGTTGTCTACCTTTCATCTTGATGGGGAATCTGATCAGTGGTGGACAATGATCAATAAAAAAACTCTATATAGGAAATTAATTCAACATAAATGGAAGGATTCATAAAAATATTGTTAAATAAAATAATCAAAAAACTCTTTATGTTAAAATAGAGAGGGGGCTTCTTATACTGATGAAAAAGGACTATTATTTAATTAGTTCATATGAATAAACCATAACAAGTATTTTATAGTACAACTCCAACATTTTCATCAACATTGAATGTAATTTTTTACATTTACTTAGTGGTTAAAAGACGAGTCTATAAAAATCATTAGTGATTTGGGATATTGAAAACAATGAAGAAGTTTTCTATTATTCTGTTATGGTTTAGATCGATATTTTCTAATATAAGTGTTCTTAAGGGGATAGAGATAAAAATCATAAAAATAAATATAATTTAGGTGGATATATGGATAGATTTCAATGTTAAAAAACCCCCAAGTTTCTAATTTTCAAATGTGTGGTAAGAAAAATCCTATAAAATGACTAATGGTAACCAAGACAATCATTATGTGTTAAATAGTGGGGAACTAGGCTAATCACTACTGAAGGGATATGAAGAAGCCTAATAATTTTAAAGGGAAAAACAATGGATAAAGAGAAATTCAACCAGTGGTATATTATTTAAAATGCAAGGAACACATATATTATGTGATCCAATTCCCTATAGAAATTATAGTTAGATATAATAATCAATAATAACATATAAGTGATATAAATAAAATAATTAAATATTTTATCCCTAATGCTAATGCAATTCTATAAAATTATGTTGTGACATGTATATTGTTCATTTATACGAGAATAGAGAATATTATATTTTATTCGATTTTTACACATTATATCATATAATGAGACATTAATATAACTATTCAAATAAAAACTCAAAATATGTATGTTAAATTATCAATGGGAATATAAAATAGAAAGATTATTGCTTCCCAGGTATATGATTCCTTATTTAATGTTTTTGGACCAAATATTCAATCTAATCTTTTCAAATTTCCATTAGAGGAGTTTGATGATATATTGGGATTGAATTTTATATCCTTATATAATTACAAATTCTACTATTAGTATATTATGATTACTCTAGACATCCCGATTCATCCTATAATTTCGAACAAGTATAAGAAATAGGATAAATCTCATATGGAATATTTATCTCAAATGTGGATACTATAGCCTTATGAGTGAGAATATATTTCTCAAAGGATTGATAAAATAGATAAAATAATTCTTAAAGAGATTTTAATTGTGAAGTACTATACTAATTTATTCCACCAAGAGTTTCATATTATTCCTCTGGACCAAGAGGTTGAGTTTTAAATTGAAATAATAATTTGATCTCCACCCGTATCAAAGAATCATAATAGAATATCCATCATTAATTCAAAATAAAAAATATGTAATTAAAAGATAATGTGGACATTGGTTCTATACACCTGATTTCTTCACCAAGGGCTGTTCTAATACTCTTTATCATGAAAAATTAGGGTTCAATTATCCTATAAGGACATAGCCTTAAACATTACATAATCTGGTTAATTCAACTAGAATACACTTATTACATTCCAAAGGATCTTTTCAGTTGAGATGTTTATAGAGTAAGGATAATATATATAAATCCACAAGAATATAAATATGATACCACTAAAAAATTATCCATTTCTACCATAATAATTTTTTTAAAGAAACAAGAATTCTTCATAACCTTCAACTTTGCTTCATTTTTTCTCTTACCCATCCTTAAACCCTGGGAAAAAAATTAAAACTTAGGATGAGAAAAAAATGTTCTGTAAATTATATAAAAATAAAGTGAGAAACTATTAGTCTATAAATAATTATAAACATATAAAATCATTTTTAAAAAGACATACTTCTCAACAATATCTATCAAATAGGTACTTTGTGAAAACATGATATTTCTATAAAACAAAGAAAAAATAAATCATAAATTTAGATAAATTTGGAAATTAATTACATAATAATATAATCCTTGTATCTACCATATGATTTGTAACCCTCAATTATACCATAAAATTTAACCCTCATGGCTACCTTATGATGTAACCCTCATAGCTACCTTATGGTGTAACCACCACAGTTACATTTGGAATAACTGTTACATTTGACCTCCAAAATAAACTTACCCAATACATTGGAGTGATATATAGGTCTCACTATTCATTATAAACAATTTTAAAGAACCATTACCTAATCATATAAACAATAATAATTGCATAAAAATATTTCTTTTGAATTTTGTAAAAATTAAAATTTTAAAGAGGACATTTAAAGAAAAGTATCTTACCTTGTGTTCATATTACTTAAAACGAGTTCTAAAATCCCGAATAATGACTTAAAAATGTTATTAATTTACAAAAAAATTGTACCCATGTTTATACAACCTTATATGACCATATTATAACAACATTACACCAATTTATTAACAATATTTTGATACTTCTAGTTTTTTAGGTGCGTTCTTTTCATGGTTTCCATGGACGGTTCGTTGTGGGTTTTCATTTTGAATGGATGAAAACCCCCATAAGTGTAAATAAATAGTATTAGTATGTTTCAATAATTTTGAAAGTTACCAAATTTCAATTTTTCTAATCTAAGGATGAATAATTAGAAATAAACATCAATGAAAATGATTTATTTTATTTTGGTAGTTTTTACTGCCATCGTGATCTTATATCATATTATTTAACTTACTATTCATATATTGGTTTGGGAATGATATTTAACTTATAATATTTATTAAAAAATCTTAGTTAACCATAATAATGGTTTTATGACCATCCTTGAAGAAGTAAATGGAAAATGAAAGTGTATCATCCATGATAGTTGTAAATCGACACATCACAAAAGATGTTCTCATTTTTTTTAAAGGAGAGGAGACTAAGTTGGATGATAAATTTTTTCATAAACATAAGACAATTACAATATATATACAATATGAAATTATTAATTCAACTATTGATATGGGTAGTTCAATAGAGAATAATAAAATAAATGAAATTATAAATAAAATAAAATGAAATGGAAGAGGATTTACCTCTTGAATTATTTTCTTTGAGAACCACTTTAAGGCACTTGGTTTTGGACTTTTGGATACAAAAATAGGTCTTGGACATGGGGAAGTGTCTTGGGAATAAAATCCTGATGTAATTAAACAATATATAAGGATTTTAGGTGAGAGGAGAAGAGGTGTTGAGTGATGGTATTTATAGTGAAGGAGAGGAGTGTTTTTTGATTATTTCTTCATTACAGTATTATGTTGGATCAAGACTATGAATAGCTTTAGTATTATCACTAAATATATTAAACTAATTATGTATAGTTTGATATTATGGGATTAAATCATCCATAAATCATTCATTACTCAATAATTCATTTATTTAGCTTATACTGTAAATTATAGTATTTCACTATTCATAAAAAAATCAAGTATTTTATAAAAATCCAAAAAATTCACTCTAACTATTTTTCAAAGTGTAGAATTAAAAAATAAACTCTATTTAAAAATAATAATTTTCTAAATATAAGAACATTAATTTTTGATTTAAATCACAATTTATTCAAAAATACCAATTTTAAAAGTAAAATATATATTACGAAACTTTGAAAAGTTAATTAAGGTATCATAAAAATATATTATAATCATAATACAATAAAATATTAATTTATTAATCTATGTTATGAAAATAAATTATCTTTTAAATAATTAAATTAATTTTAAAATTATAAATAAACTTTTATATTTTATAAAAATACCAACACTTAATTTATCATTTTCAAAACATTTATGTGTTCACTCTATGATATAAATATATCATATTTTCACTTATTCGATACATAAATATTATTTATACTTTCATAGGTTAGCTTACTATTCTATTGACTAGAGTAATATTCCAAATGGTCATGTTACTATTCCTAAGGTCAACTTACTATTTTATCAGTATTAATTACTTAATTTCCATAAATTACACACATTTCACAATAAATTTATAATGAGTTTATCTATTTATTTCCAGCATGAAAAAAATTATTTTATAAGTACATCGGTTGTTGCATCCCCCCCCTCTAGAAATTGCATCCTTACAATTTTTTATTTTATTTTTAAACATTTGAGGATACCTTTACCACATAGAGTTTTAAGATTCCTTTATTACTTCTTCAACTAAGTGTATTCTCCCCATAACCTTAACCTATTGAATTACCTTATTCTAAAATACTTTCTCTCTATGATCAAGAATATGAAAATAATTTTCTTTATAAGAAAATTTCTCTTCCATATAAATTAATTCTAGGATAAAAACATGAGATACATCTAGAACATATTATCTCAATATCGAAATATTGAAAACATTGTGTACCTAAGCTAAACATAGAGGTAAAGCAACCATGTAGGAAAATGGTTCAACTTTTCCAAGGATTTGAAAAGGTCCATTGAAATGTGGACTCAATTATCCCTTATTTAAAAAATGCATCATACTTTTTCATGGAGAAACTCTGAGAAAGGCATGATCACCTACCTCAAAAGAAATATCGGGCATCTAGTTATCTGTATAGCGTTTTGGCCTACTATGAGATGTCTGCATAGGTTTCAAGATAATATTAACTTTTTCATTCTCTTCCTCTACTAATTAAGGTCCCATTAACTTACTTTCCATGACTTCATCCCAAAATTATAAAATTCAAAACTGCTTTATATAAAATTCCTAAAAAGGTTTCATCTGTATACTGGATTGAAAATTATTATTATAAGAAATAACAAAAAAATAAATATGTTTAGACAAACTTCCCTTGTAATATATTGAATAATCTCAAATAATATCCTCCAAAATTTGAAAAATTCTCTCTGATTGTCCATCATATTGATGATGAAAGGTTATCTAAAATTTAAATCAGTCCCCAACAACTTTTGAAGGCCTTTCCAAAACTTATAAGTGAAACAAGAATCACAGTTAGATACAATGGATAGAGGAAAACCAGGTAACCTGAAAATATTTTTGAGGTACATTCAACAAAGTTTATATAAAGACATATTATCTCAAATAAAAAGAAAATTTTTAGATTTAGACGGTCGATGAAGAATAACTAAAATCTCATTATTACCTCAATAATTATTTGGTTGTCCCACCACAAAGCCTATGGATATATTGTCTCATTTCCACTATGGCACTATGAAAGGATGAAACACACCCTTTGGTATTTTTCACCATTCATTAACTTGTTTACACGTCAATCATTTCATGGTAAAATTATAAATATCTTTCTTTATTCCATCCCACCACTAATACTCCCAGAGTTCCCTATATATATTAGTGTTTCCAAGATGAACTAAACATAATGAACAATGATCTTAACTTAATAAATTTTTATTCAAATTTTAATAACAAGGCACACATAATCTCTTTCCAAATCAAAAAATTCAATATTTATCAATGTTAAATTCTAGAAACATACCATTATTCACCAATTCTATATTTTTATATAACTCATATTCTTCCTTCTATGCCTTCTTAATTATGTCTGAGAGAAATGAATTCACTGACACCAGAAACAAAACAAATAAATTTCTTTCACCAACAACTTCCAATAAAAAATTTAGTAAATCAATAACTAAGGGTTCATGTTCTATATGTAACATGGTTAATGTAGCATGATGTTTTCCACTCAAGGAATCTCCCATTTTTTTTCTTTTCTAGGATGGTAATTAAGCATAAAAATATAATACTTTATTAGTTACAACCATATTCTCTACCTCATTTTCAATTCCTTATGAATAAATATATATTTAAAAATTGTATGGTCAATATATATTCCACATTTTCATATATATAAATGATCTATCCAAATTTTTAAAGAAAACCAACTACAACTAATTCCATGTCAAGGGTGGGATAATTTAACTAATGATTTTTCAATTGTCTTGATGCATAAAAAATTACATTATCATTATTCATAAAAACAAAACCAAGTCCCTTCAATAAATAATAAGTGGAGATGAAAAAATCATTATTTTTATAGGGATTGTCCAAAACTGGATCATTCAACAATCTCGTCTTCAGATATAGAAAAAAACATCATATTTTTCTATCTAAATTAATTTAACCCCTTTTCATGTTAACTTAGTTAGTGGTCTAGATAACCATGCAATGTTCTTAAAAAACCATTAGTAGTAGCATAATATTCCAAGAAAACTACAAACAATATATAAAATTTCTTGGTATTGTCCATTTATCAACCACTTTTTTTAGATCAACTGTAAATCCATCTTTATTAACAAATTTTCCTTAAAAATAAGTCTATTGCAACCAAAAATCACATTTTCTAAATTTCCTACATAATTTATTTTATTTAAGTGTTTGTAGAACAATCCTTTGATATTTTTTATGATCCTCATAAGTTTTTAAAAACAAAACAATATAATCAATTAAAAGAAACAAAAAACTTATCCAAATATTCATAGAATATTCTATTCATAAGATCTATAAATATAAAACAGGAATTTTTCAAACCAAAGGTAGTAAAAACAGACTCATAATTACCATATCTAGTTAGAAACACTATTTCAGTAATGTCATCCTCTTACATGTTCAACAGATGGTACCCGGATCTCAATCCAATAATGAGAAATATTGAGCTACCACGAGCTGATCAAACAAGTCATAAACATGAGGAAAGGGATACTTATTATTAACAATAATGTTATTAAAAGCTCTATAATCAATGAAAATCCTCAAGGAATCATATTTCTTTTTAACAAATAAAATATAATCACCCCATGAGGAAGTGTTATGATGAATGAAAACTTAATCAATAAACTCTTGTAGCTACTTTTTCAGTTCTAGAAGTTCCACTTAAGCCATTCAGTAAGGGTGTTTATAAATTTACATATCATCAGGAACTAATTAAATGGTAAATTAACCATCCAAATCAGGCATTATAATGGGAAATTAATCCTGAAAACATCTTGGTATTCATTTACCACTCGCACATCATTAATCAGAATAGTTCCCTTTTTTCATCAATAAGGAATGATAACTTTCATTTTCCTCTTTTAACAGTTTCTTAGCTTCCTGATATGTTATCAATGGTATAGGTTAATTTTTTATACAAAATAAAATTATTTCAAAATAAAAATCTTTGGATCTAAAATCAATCCTATCATAATAAAAATAAATCAATTTCATACCCAGAATAACATAAAATTCTATTAACGGTAAAGCAATAAGGTTGTTAGATAATGTATTTCTAAAGGAAATAATAGGAAGATTGTTATAATGTTGTTTTGACTTAATATTTCCCTCTGTAGACTAGGATATAATATCTTGTTTCATTTCATGAGGTAAAATTTCTAATTTTCTAGAAAATTATTCAGAAATAATTGAATGTTTAGACCTCATATCAAACAGAATATTAGAAAATTCTGAGTAAAATAAAATAAAATGATACCACTTAATTATATGGCTCATCATCTACTAAAGTAGTCATAAAGTATTTCACTACACCTTTTTTCTTATAATATGGTTTCTTCCCATCATTTAGATCTATTTTTGGGAGGTATTTGTATAATTATTGATCTTACCACGTTAAAAACTCTTTACATTTTTCTTATAATAATTAAACATACAATCCCCATGTTCATTTTCAATGCAATATCAGGACATATGTCAAAACTTAACACATTTTAAACACATCCCATATATGTTAAATAATTACCTAGGATAATTTTTATCCCACTTTTGAAAAATTGGAAACTAGATTTTCTTACTTTCAGATTTCATTAATTGACTGTAACCCATATATTTCCATCTGGACCTCTTCTTTTGATTTTTTATTATAAGTACATATGATCATTATAAAACTCTATTTTTACCCTCTTAACACATTTAATTGGTTTCTCATAACCTAGGAATTCACAGGAGGCCAAATCCCTTTGTTATTTTAGGTGTAATCTTAAGTATAAATGATTGATTTTACTATCAAGCTCCTAAATAATATTTTGAGCATACTTTTCCAATCATGTGAAGTATGCTTCATACATAGCCATTGAATCATCCTTATTTTATTTCAATTAAATTAATTTCTTTTATATAGTAATTTTAAAAACCTTACGAAATTATTTTTCAAGTAAAAGATTCTTAAATTCATCCAATTTCATGGCATCAATCTCCTAAGTAACTCTGATATTCATGAACATTTCCCACCACTGGCCAGCTTCACCTTTAATATAATAAATAGAAAGACTAAAATTTTGATTATCTGGACACCCCCATAACATAAATTATATTTTCAAGGTCATTAATACACCCTTCGACCACCATTGGGTCATAAGATCCACTAATATAAGTAGGGTGTTACCTTGTAAAATTTTCAACTATCATCATGTTACTTTGTGGTAACACTAGTTGTTCTCTAGCAAGGATGTAGTCACCATTTTTATCTTGAATAAACTAATCCATGACTGTTAGTAACTTCTCAACTCCAATTCCCATCATTACGGGTTGTAGATTCAGAAAGATATGATCCTCTTAGTGCCTTCCAACTTCAGCTTCTATATATATTCAACAGAAAACAATTGTGAGAAAAAATATCCTAGAAGAAAACACATGATAATATTCAAATTATATATCATTTATAATTAAAAATAGAGTAAAAATATTTATGGTATTTTATTGACATCATCTTAACCTTTAAATTTATTTGAACTATACTTTGGTACCAACTATAAGGATCTGACCCTAAATGTTACATAATCTAGTTAATTCAACTAAAATACACTTATTAAATCCCCAATGATCTTTTATATTTAGTGTTTTAGATAATTATAACATAGTACATATAAATCCTCAAGAATACAAATTATATACTATAAAAACAATATAAATTTCCTCCATAATAATTTTTTTCATAAAACATGAATTCTTCACAACATTAATCTTTTATTCTTATTTTCTCTTACCTATCCATAAACCCTATGAAAAATAATTTAAAACCTGAAATGATAAAAAAATTACCTATAAAGTACATAAAAATAAAGATATTAACCATTATTTCATGAATAATTATAAACATATAAAATCATTTTCACAAAGATATTCATTTTAAAAATAAGTATCATATAGTTACTTGGTGAAAATAGGATATTTACAAAAAAACATAGAAAAACATAAACAAAATATTTACGAAACTTGGGAAATTAATTACATAATATTGTAACCTTCATTGATACCATATGATTTGTAACTCCTATGGATACCTTACAATGTAACCCTCATGGCTACCTTATGATGTAACCCTCGTAGCTACCTTATGGTGTAACCATCACCGTTACACTTCGAGTAACCATTACAGTCAACCTCCAACATAAAAATACCCAATTAATTGGAGGGAGACTTATATCTAACCCACCATCATAAAAAATTACAATGAACCATAAAATAATCTTAAAATTAGAATAAATTCAAAAAGGTTTCAATTGAATTTAGTAAAAATAGAAATTTAAAAGAGGGTTTTTAACAAAAAGTCCCTTACCTCGGGTTAACCTTACATAAAATGAGTTCACAACTCCTCTATAATGATTTAAAGAGTGTTATTAATTTATTATAGACCAATAACCATGTATATAATACCTTATATGACCATATTATAACAACTTTCCACACATTTATTTATAATATTTTTTTATTTCCATTGTTTTGGGTGCGTTCTTTTCATGGCTTCCATAATCGGTTCGGTATGGATTTTATTTTCAAAAAGAAGAAAAACTCTAGAAGTGTAAATAAAAGGTATTAAAATGTTTCTATAATTTTAAATTATACCTTATATAATTTTGTCATCATATGAGGATTAATCATTATATAATACAATAATGAAAATGATTTAGTTTATTTGGTCGATTTTTACGACCATCTTAATCTTATATCATTTGATTTAATATCATGTTTATATATTGGTTCTAGAACATTATATAACTTATAATATGTAAAAAAATTATTTGACCATAATAATGTTTTATGACTATCCACGAAAGAGGTAATGTAAAATGAAACTGTATCGTCCACGATGGCGGTAAATCGACACATCACGGACAATTCTCTAATTTTTTTAATAAAAGGGAGAGGATAAGGACTTTGATAATGCATTTTTCCATATACATTATAAAATTATATTATATATAATATAATATAGTTTTCATTCCACTAGGATAAGTTTAGGATAATATATAATCAGAAAATAAAAGAAAATGAAAGAGGATTTCACCTCCTGAATTATTCTCCATGAGAACCTCCTTAAAGAACTTGGTTTGGGAATTTTGGTGAGGCCAGATAGTATTTTACATGGGTTAGAGGATTTATAATAGAATTGGGATGAAATTAATGAATATAATAGGCTTTCATGTGTGAGGAGAATAGAGGGTGAGGGCAGTATTTATAGTGGAGGAGAGTAGTGTCTTTTTATTATTTTATACATTTTTTTATACTTTTGACTCATGAAAATGAATATAATGATAATTATCACTAAATTTAGTATAATAATGAAATAAATTTTGATATTATAGGCTTAAATTGGACATAAATCATCCATGACTCAATAATTCATGTATTTAACTTATACTATAAACTACTGTATTTTACTTTTCATAAAAAAATCAAGTATTTTTCAGAAATCAAAAAAAAATTAAGCCTAACCATTTTAAGAAATCTAGAAATCAAAAATGTAATCAATTTTATGAAAATAATTTTCTAAATATTCTAAAGTAAATTTTATATTAAAATCATAATTTATTTAAAAACTAATAATATTAAAACTATAAATGATATTTTAAGACAATGAAAATTTTATTAAGGTCTCATAAAATTATATTATAATCATAATACAATAAAATATTAAGTTATGAATCTATTTTATGATAATAAAATTTATTTTAAATAATTAAATTAATTATATAACTATAAATAAACATTTGTGTTTTACAAAAAACAGCAACACTGAATTTATCATATTAAAAAAAAATTATTTATTCATATAAAGATATAAATATATCATATCTTCACCTATAATATATATAATTTTTACATATACTTTCATTGGTGAGGTTACTATTCTACTGGCTAGATTACTTTTCCTAGTGGTCATGTTACTATTCCTAAGGTCATGTTACTATTCCATCAATATAAATTACATAATTTCTATAAATGGTACTTAATTCATTATATATTTATAATGAATTTGAATCTTTAATTCTAGAATGAAAAAAATTTATTTTATAAGTACCTAGTTTGTTACATATCTTCTAAATTGATTATCATGAACTTAAGAAAATAGTGGTAATGAATATGTATCTCCTTCCACTGATTGATGACTTTTTTGATCAGCTACATGGGGATCTAAATTTTTCTATGATGGACCATTAGTTGAGATATAATCAATTAATTATAATGGAGGAATAAAATCCAAAAAATACTTTTCAAACAAAGTATATAATCTTGGAGATATTATTGGTATGCTTTACACTCACTAAATCTCCAGCAGTCTATTTATAATTAATTAAAAGATGCATGATATATTACCTCAAAAAATGGTAGTAATTATAAATGATATTTTTTGTATACTTCTATAGAAAAGATAACCATGAGTTGAATTTAAATTATATTTTAATAACATTGGAAAATGTGAAGTTATATAAAAAGTATATTAAATGTGAGTTCTAGATAGAGATTGTATCATTTTGAGGCATGTTATCACCATAAAAGGAAAAATATGTTCACTTTTCTAAAACAAATTAAATTAAATAGTTTCCTATATAAAAATATATATTGTAGACCCATAGTTTCCCAAGAATATATGGTTATTTTTTATGATTTGTTAGAAAATTGTCTTGATTTTCAAGGCCACTAACCAAGATGAATCAGAGGGAAGAAATGTCTTTCTAGACAGATGAATATGAAGAGATGGATATAGATATGAAATGGAGTCTTATGAGGACATAGGGACTCACACTTTTCTCAAGTGGGGAAATTATTTAGGTTTACACTAATGCAACAAATAATATATTTCCATTTTTAATAATACATAATGATATTGTGATAGCCTATTCCTCAACATGGTTGAATTTCATGAGCATAACTAGCTAATGAATTATCCAGAGTTGGCTATAGTGATATTTGCATTGAAAATATAGCATCATTATATTTATAGGGAAAATTTTGAGATATATATCAATCATAAGATCCTAAAATATATATTTAGAGAGAAGGATCTTAATATATTCCTATAAAGATGGTTATATCTGAAGAATTAATTTTACTACTCAATCAAATACCCTCAAATGAAAGTAAATAAATTATAAGATTCTCTATATAGAAAGGATCACGTAAACTAATTAATGATGATAATTTATAAATATCCAATCATCATCTACATTAAATAGATGGACATTCTGTAGAGTAAAGTAAGGAAATATTCGCTTCATTCAAAAATGATTTCCCAAAAATCCATTATAGAGATTATAAAGGATACTCAGATAGATGATAGAAATAAAAAATATGGAAAACATTTTAAGTAAATCTAAATCATATAATATAAAAATTCAAGAATAAGGAGTTGTATGTTTTGTTTCGTGACTATTAATATCGTCTAATACTTTTAAAAATAAATATTTATTAAGTGATTAACATAGTTCGACCTTCCCCATCGCCAAAGGAAGAATAAATATGTGTTAATATCTCTAATAGAACTATTAGTTCCAAAATATGAAGATTATGTACATGGAATATATATCAAAGTTCATATAATGTAAGAAAGTGAAGGTTGAATGAAAAAAAATGGGTGATACAACCATTACACATACCAACATGAAAATAGGTTAACATACCAATGGACTTGGTCACTTGTTTTTTTAAGACTTCAATAAGAAATTATGTGATATGGGTCATGGTGGACTTCCTTATAATGACTAACCATTTCATTGAAATTAATGTGGACATATCAAATGCTCAACATTAAAGGATATACATCAAATAAGTGGTGAGGATATATAGAAAAACACTATCATTTATTTCTGATCATAGTCATAAATTCATGATATTTGGGAATAATTTTAAGTTATGTCTAATGTACGTCAACCCCTTTGAGATCCTCAATTGTATTAGAGTTTTGGTCTATCAAATAGTACTCCCAATAACCCTTCCTCTTTTACATGACATATTCCATTTATCCCTATTGAGGATATCTATATTAAATCCCTCACATGTAATAAATTCATAGGCCATATACGTATAACATTTTCTATCTTATGCAGATAAGGTAAAGAAGATATTGGACCCTCGAAAAAATGTTCTATGCAATAATACATCTAGTCAATGAGATATAGGGAAACCATATCTATGAGGAGGTGAACTTGGAAATGAAGGAAGCCATAAAGATGATATACCTTCACCCATTTTTGATAATGTTTTTAGAAATAAATTTCATGGTAAAATTTTATTAAGGGAGAACATTTAATTATTGTTGGGAATTTTCCCTCAAGATTATTTTTCAGTGTTTTTTGGATGATTTTTATTTTCCATAAAGAATATTGAAAGTTATAGTTGTAGAGATAAAATGTTAGTTTTTAAACAGTATGTTTAAAAATATCCATGGTAAAAGTATGGATACTCTATAAGTGGTATATAATATTACATGTAAAAGGTCACACCATTTCCTAGTGTTTTCAACCATTTTGTGGTTCATAATTTAGAAGATGTAACAAGTTTCATAAAAGTTGGATTTCCAGGTATGCCTCATGAAAATAATGAAAAGGCATGGAATTAAAAAATGATTGGTGTTTAATGAAATTTTAGTAATTCAATAAGGATTGTATATTTGAGAAATTATGTTGATTTTTTTAAAAAAATATGGTAGGTTACATTATTTTGAAAAGATTCAAGAAAAGAAAATATCCCTGATGTTTTAAAATGAAAGGGGGTTATAAGAATAGGTATTAAGTGATTCATGAAAAGAAGTTTTAAATCTTGTATGATTCCTGATGTGAAGGAAATGTCTTATATAGGTGTATACCACACTCATTGGTATAGAGGAAGCCTTAAGGAAAATAAAAAGGTTTTTAATTCATGATATTGTATGATGAATGATATTTATTACACATATTTTTTTATAATACCATAAATCTTATGAATAATTTATATTCCATGAAAGTAATTTAATATTCATGAAATCTTTTAGATTGTTTAAAGTAGATAGTTTCCTAAAATTTTTAAAAGGGGCTTCATGAAAGTGAAATATATGTGAATTAGTCATTATTTACAACTAATTCTATGGTAACTTTTTTTCATCAAGTTGATGAATGTGGATCAAAATGATGCACCAAATTATTTTTAAAACATGTTTATAAGAGTTATAAAATGAAGACTCTTCTAAAAGAAAATGATTATAATCCCAAAATTTTAAAATGTATTGTTATTTAGTGAATTTCGTATAGAGGAACATTTCATTTTCATGCTCTATAGAAATAGAACAGTGTGGGTAAACCAAGTAAATTTTCCCTATCTCATGCTTGCTTTAATTTATTTTCATCCATAAATATAGGAATGGGACATAATATTGTTTTTTTAACGATGAAACAAGATTAGAGTGGTAATTTTTCTTAATATATCATTCTTTGATCCATACCCAACTAATTGTATTTAACATAGTTTAGAAAAAAAATTGACAAAGGTAAAGGTTAAAATCAGTGTTTCTCTCTTTGTGGTTTCAACAATGTTTTTTAAACACAAAGGTATTACAATATTAGATGGAAACAATATTTATTTGTGGAATAATTTAATTATATGCAACTTTAGATCATTTTTCATAGATAACTTTATAGTTTCAATGTATGTTATTTCTACAAGTGTGGAAAATGGAGTTAAATTATAAAAATACTTAAGGGTATTCATAAAGACCCAGACCCCAGTCGCCCAGATCCAGTGCCTTCCTTTATTACATTGGTACTATGAACCAAGAAGACACATCCCAAAGGATATAATAGTTTAGTATATTTTCAAAACTATATACATACATAAGTTTTAATTTACGTCTTGAAATTAAATACCACAAAGAAACTCCTTTGTAAATATCTATAAACTCCTAGATTATCCCTAAAAGTCATTCATAATACACATATTCACATCTTGGGGAAAATATAAAATATGAAAGGGGTGAGAAAATATTATCATCAAGGGTAAGTAATATATTTTAATCTAATATAAATAAATGAGGCATGGTGAATGACTAAAAACACATGCCATTAGAACATAATATTGAGCATAATATACAAGGAGTAAAACTGAATAAATAATGTCATAAATAATCAAATAATACTAAAATAATCACATGTCGATTACACTATTCAAATAATCACATGGATTTAAAATTATTAATATCGTAATTAGTAAATTCATAATGCCAAACAACATAAACATTCCATCAAAGACTAATCCAAGACATCTCAAAATAAATGGTCAAGTCCTCATCAAAATAAATTTTTGTTTTCTCTCATGAGACCTATCAATACATCGTGGGGCTATAGAGGGCCCCACCCATAACTTACAAACTCTAGTTAATTACTCATATGAGGGGGATGAAACATGAACAACATATATATATATATATATATATATATAATTTTAATAACATTCTCTAATCTGTAAATATAATCACTAACCATTCTGTGTAGTATGGTGAATGGTGTCAAGATAAAACATCCATAGTCAAACTGATCCTAAACTGATGTTCTAATTTGGAAACCATCTCTTAATGGCTTCTTCTCTAGTAGGGACGATTACAAGATCATGTGTGGCAATCCAACTAGTATAACTTCATGGGTGGAGGCTGTCCACAAGCCATATATTTTCCCAAATAATTCCACACTCATGTGGAGAATTTGGAAACATCAGTTTCCTAAACAACCTTCTTTTCGGCGTGCAGGTATCACTTTTTCTCCGGTCTGTTTCCTCTGCAAGAAGGGTGATGAATCCCTTATGCACTTGTTCATTCAATTTAAGTTTGATGATTGCTTACAGAGTTACCTGCAAGCATAATTTCAATGTTTTATCAATTTCTCCTTAATTGAATCCATGTTCTGCTCTGTACTTCAGTCTGCTTTTAGTGATCAGTTGAGAGAGAAATACCCTTTTTACTTTACAAAGAATAGTTCTTTTTGAAAAATCATTTGTATTTGTAAAAATTGTTTGTACAAAACCAGAAATGAAAAAATATATAATTTCATGAAAAAATTATTGATTTTAAAAAAATAATTTTGTTTTAAAACATATTATTTATTGTAGTTGAAAATGGTTATGAAATCAAGAAGTTCCCTTTAATCATCCTTGCATATTAGGAAGAATTGAGAAAGGAACCTTGTAAAAGATGTATTTACCCATAAAATAAATATTATATGATCTAGATACATGAGTTTGGAAAATATACACAGAATTTAGAAGATTAATATAAAAACATTTAATAATTAAATTAGGTTGAAAAGAGAGAAACAGTAACTCCAATGAAAAATAGAGGTTTTCGAAGAAACCCATACATTATGTCTGCAAGTGTTCTACACTTGTACATAAAATCATGGATAATGAAATTAGATAAATTAATAAATTAATTAAGAACCTATTAAATATTAATTTTTTTATTATAATTTTATTAAATAAATTTATGGCCTTTTTAATGATTTATGATGTTCAATTTCATCGTTCGAGAGTGATTGTTTCCTTGATTTTCAGGATTGATTAACTTTTATACATGTATAAAAGATCATGTAAAATGAGAATAATTCTTTAGAATTGAAATTTTATGTTATTAATGAACATATAGAAGATTTAATTGTCTTATATATTATTTTTTCTTAGATATTATGATGATTTGTTAGATAAAACATTAATGATAATCGTTTAGATTATTTTGGCTATTTTTCAATCATCACAAACTAGACTTGGGTTATTAATTAACTTCATGTATATATATTGGTTATGGAACACTAAGTAACTTATAATATGTATAATAAAATATTATTTAACCATAATTATCATTTTATAACCATACTTGAAGTAGGTAATTGAAAATGAAGTCGCACCATCCATGATGGCGGTAAATCGGCACATCACGAACGATGCTTTTATTTTTAGATTAAAACGGGGGATGATAAGGGGTTTGATTATAGATCTTAAATTAACATAATAAAATTAAAATATATATAGGATAATGGAGATATAATTCATGTTGTTATAGAAGAGGTGAGGATATGATAAGAAGAAAACAAATTAAATGAAATTGAAAGATAACAAAAAAGGATTTGCTTCTTGAATTAATATCCTTGAGAACTTCCTTAAGACACTTTGAAATGGTATTTTGGTGAGAAAATAAAGATCAAAAAGTAGGGAATAGTTTTGGGAGAGTAAATGGGTAGAATATAATCAAGATTCATGGCTTTGGAAGTGTGATTAAAATTGGTGGCGAGGGGTGGTATTTATAGTGGACGAGAGGGGTGTTTTTTTATTATATTAAGCATTTGTTTATTATTTTGTTTCAAGAAAATGATTAGTTGGATCATTATCACTAAATTAATTAAATAATGAAGATATTATCAAGGCTATAGTGATTAAATAATTAATGATTCAATGAATATTGTATTTATCTTATAATTTATATGTACCGTAAATTACTATATTTCACTATTCACTAAAATAAAACTATTCTAAAAAAATCCAAAAAATTCACCATAACCATTTTTCAATATATCTAATTCAAAAATTAAATTTATAATTTGAAAATAAATTTATAAATATGATAAATTTAATTTTAATTTATAATAATTATTTATTCGAAAAATATAAATTCAAAAATTGTAACTGATTTTATGACACTTAAGAAAATTAATTATGGTCTCATAATATTATATTATAATCCTAAGAAAGAAAAATATTAATTTATGAATATATTTTATGAAAATAAATTTTCTTTTAAATTATTATATTAATTATAAACTTGTAAAAAAATTATGTACCAACACTTAATTTATCATTTTAAAAACATTTAATTAATTATACCATGATATAGACATACAATATTTTCATTTATAAGACACCAAGATTTAAGTTATACTATCATCTATTAGTTTACTATTATATTGGTCATATTACTATTCTTAATGGTCACATTACTATTCCAATGGCCATATTTAATAGTATATTACAGTTTTAAACAGTGTGTTTCATGAAGCATAATCTATCAAATATATTAAATTTTAAGAGTCATACCCCCAAATATTAGGGTGTTGAATTCTACCATCCTTTCAAAAAATTCCTCAAAATTTCTAGAATTTTCCCTCATAAAATTATTTGGGTATTTATTCATCAAAAATTCTTCTTTTTCCTACATCACCTCTTCAATTTTATGATTTTCACAAAGTAAATTTAGCAAGTGAGTGGTCTGATTCCTCACCAACTACACTTTACTGTCCAAAATTCGGATACGCTCTTCATTGTAAGATAAATCTGGTTCCAATTCTATTTCTTCATAAGTGAGTACCTATTTTTGGTCTGGCACATAATTTCTTAACAAATATATTTATAAAACCTTATATACTTTAGAAAGGATATGTGGCGTAGCCAAATGATAAGACACATCTCCAATTCTCTCTAGAATATCAAAAGATCCAATATACCTGGTGATTATTGTCAATTTATTTCACAATCTTATAACACCCTTCCATAGATATAATTTCAAAAAAAAACATGATCTCCCATTTGAATATAAAAATCCATTATTCGGTTATCAATATATATTTTTGTCTACTTTGAGCTACTTTGATATGGGTTTGAACAGTATCTACCTTTTCTATTGTTTCCCCCACAAGTTCTCGTCCTACAACCTTCCTTTCACTAACCTCATCCCAAAAAGTTTGTGTCCAACATCTATTTCCATACAATGCTTCATATGGTTCCATTTTAATTCTTGAATGGAGACTATTGTTGTATGAAAACTATAATGAAGGTAAATACTGATCCCACATAACATTAAAGTCAAGTGATTATGATATCAATATGTCTTCTAATGTTTGAAAGGTCCTTTCAGACTTTATATCAGTTCGAGGGTGATAAGTTGTACTCAAATTAATCTCAGTGTCTAAAGATTTATGAGGAATTTCCCATAATTTAGATGTAAATCATGGATCATAATCATCAAAAATTGAAATAGGTGATACATGAAGTCTTTCAACTTCATTAATACAGATCTGTGTAAGGAAATCTAGTTGTAAACCCTCCCTTATAGAAATATTAATATTTGGTAATTTGATCAATAATTAACTATATTTCTTCATTATTTGTTGGAGTTTTTGGTAATCCAGTGAAAACATACAAATTAACTTCATCCCATTTCCATTTTCGTATAGGAATAGGTTTCACAAAACCTCTAGGATGTTGTATGTGATCCTTCACCTATTGAAAGACTAAACATCCTGAAACATAATCATAAAATTCGTGCTTAATATTATCCAACTAAAAATGTTCCTTCAAACCTTTATACATGTTAGTTATACTATGGTGTATAGAGAAATATTAGCTATGGGAATCAGCCAATAATTCCCAATTTATCTAGGTTGTAGAGGGAACACAAAGTCTCTTCACAAATTTCATAATTCCATTCTTATACACGAAGTATTTTAACTTCCCATTATTCACTGCTTCAATTTTCCTTTGAAAATTCTCTTCATCCATTTGATAACATTTATTAATTTTTACTAAATATGGCCAGACAATCAATTGAAAAAGTAATGATTTTTCACATTCTTTGATAATTAACATATCAATATTTTCTAGATCCATGTACACAAGGTCCTTTTTAATCCTCTTCTTGTTTATTACTCCATGATCCTTTATGATAAATGCATCTGCTGCCTTATTCACCTTCCCTGGGTGGTAGTGTATTGAACAATCATAATCCTTGAGTAGCTCAATCCCTCACCCTTTCCTTGCATTTATTTCTTTCAATGAGAATATATTTTTCAAACACTTGTGATATATATATATATATATATCTCACATCTGTCACAATAGATTTAGAGTCTTCATATCATTAGAGAAAATGTTACACTTTATAACTCAAGATCTTGATATGGATAGTTATATTCATGATTTTTTAATAGCCTTGATGTAGAGGCAATAACTCTTTCATTCATAATAAGGAAAACCAACTTCTTTCTTTAACAAATCACTATAGATAAAAAATCAACATCTTCCTGATGGTAGTGTCAAGATCAGAGAATTCACTAATATCTTATTCAATTCTATGAAACATTCTTTACATTATTTTTTACATAAGAACTTAAACCCTTTACAAGTATAATTTGTTAATAGGTTAGATAACCATGAAAAATTCTGAACGAAATTCTGATAGTAACCTGCTATCCAATGAAACTATATACCTCGGTTATGTTTGTTGGTGCAGGCCATTCCTAGACTACATTTGTTATCATAAGATCAAATAAAATTCAACCCTTATAGAAAATATGGCCTAGATAAGAAACTATTTGTATTCATAATTCACACTTTCACAACTAGAGATTTGACCAACACCAATAGTTTTAGACAAACCATTAGTATAGGTCACTTATTAAGACATATACCAACTGTTTGGCCAAAACATTTGGTATAGGTCACTTTTATGGACCTATACCAACAGTTAGAAAAAAACCATTGGTATAGGCACACTAATTTGGACCCATACCAATGTTTTTGGAATTAATATTTGTATAGGTCCACTCTATGCCAGTGGTTACACCAAAATCATTCGTATTGCTCAAAAAAACAAAGAACTGCTGGTATAGTTAAACATATAATTTATGGAATATTTTGTAAAATAACATTAAATTTATCAAAATTTAAAATTCTTATGAATATACACATATATATATTTATTAAATTATGTTCACAAAAGCCATGTTAGGTTATTGGTTCAGTCGTTGGATTATAAACGGGATGTACTAGGATTAAAACCGTGCTTGGATTTTTTTTAATTTCCAACACCAATGGTTTTATGAAACAGTTTGTATAGGTTTATACCAATGGTTTTTTCAGAACCGTTGGTATAGACATATCTCAACACCAAACCAACCAATGGTCATCCAAACCATTAGTATAGGCTACACCAATGGTATGTAGACCTATACCAATGGTTCCAAACCATTAGTATAGTGTATTTTTATATTAGTGTTTCTAAACATTCCATATAACTCTTTTCTTATAAGAGTCTCTAGAACAACCTGTAAAGGGTTTTTAAGGTCCTCATATCTTTTGAAATATTTCCAGATATCATCAATAAATACAAAAAAAATCATCAAGATATTCCATGAACAATATTTTCAATAGATCTATAAAAACATATGGTGCATTATTTAGTCCAAATGGAATTACTATAAACTCATATTGTTCATACCTGGTTCAAAATTCTATATTTGGAATATCATCCTTCCTCATATGAAATATATAACATCTCAATCGATGGTAAATCTTTGAAAAATATTAAGCTCCATGAAGTTGATCAACTAAATCATCAAGTAGAGACTGATAATACTTATTCTTTACTGAAAATGCATTGATTTCTCTATATTCAATGCACAACCACATGGATCCATCTTTCTTCTGGACAAAGATAATAGGGGCTCCCCATTGAATAACACTAGGGAATATGAATCCCTTATATCTCAATTAATATATTTTCTTCCTCAGATCCACTAAATCTAAGGTGTTCATTCAATAAGGATTATTTTAAATATGTCTTGAACCAGAAATTAAATCAATAGAAAACTCAACTTCCCACTCCAAAGGATATCTAAGTAAATCCAATGGAAATACATCAATTTATTCCTACCTAATAGGTATATTTTCAATTTTATGATTTCTTTCCTCACCCATAAGTGATATTTTATCTTCTATCCCATGAATTGAATTTATAAGATTTACCAAAGGTGGATACAGATATGACTCACATAATGAGTTCCCCCCCTAATGATGAGAAATTATATTCCTTCATCATGAATCATAATTTCATTCCCTTTGCAATAATTTTTCATTATATTCTGAAAGCCAGTTCATACCAAGTATTATATCAAAATCAACCATAGTTATAATGATAAAATCAAAAATTAAATCAAATTAATGTGTCATAATAATAAACATGTGACATGTCTTTGTTGCAATACGGTATACCTTAAGCTTCTTTACTGAAAACTCCATTGTTATGTTGAATTGAAGTATATAATTTCTAATTCAAACTGGGAAGATATAAAGGAATGAGATGATCCAGAATCAAATAAATATTTATTTAAATTTGAGGAGATAATTAAAGTACCTACCACCACATCATTAAGAACTTCATCCTCACTAGTTTTGATCAAATAAACTTGGCCTCGATCCCTTGGCTTTTTCTTGAGAAATTTTCCAGGGAGCTTAAGACAATCATTTGTGTAATTCCCTATATTTTTACAATTATTTAATTGAACATTTATTACTTATTTCTTTCCCTTATAATCATGGTCTTGGTGTAATTTTTATACGAACTTGTAACAAAATCATTTTCCTATTAAATAGGCACTAGGGTGTCTCTTTCCACAAGTATGACATGTTGGAAAATTCCCTTAATTATTCTTAACATTATCCATTTTATTCTCTTCCACCATATTATTCTCTTGTTATCCCCTAAATTTTTAATAATTATATAATTATTTTTCTATCTTGACAGCACATGAGACTATATCTACATACGATGTGAAATTCTGGGAGACCAGTTCCCTTCATAGGAATGGTTTTAAACCATTAAAAAATTGACCAATCTTTCTTCTAGTATTAAGTATGTAGTATAAGGAATCCCTTTATCACCCTGTAAAGTTGGATTCATATTTGAAAACATTTTAATCCTCTTATTGTTTCTGAATAAATAAATTCCTTTCTATGTCAACTCATTGTTTGTGAGGGAAATATTTTTCTATGATGATCTCCTTAAATTACTTCCATTCTATATTTTTAATTTATTCCTCATCCTTTGTATTTTTAATTAATAACCACCATTTATTTTCATCTTCTGATTGATGATAAACTTCCATGATAACCTTATCACTTTCATTATATCCCAAAGTGAAAAATATCTTCTCTAGGGAACTAAACCACTACTCAACTGCAAATGGGTTTGCAGTCCCATTGAATGATAGAGGTTGTTGTTGAAAAATGTGATCTAATATTGATCCTCTGTATTGTGGATCATGGTGCTCCATATGGGTAAGGTTATTATTCATAACATTATTTATTTGTCCCAGTATAGTTATAAGTTTCTTAACTCTAGTTGTTCTCCTACTCTAATATTATTATCTTGTATAGGCCGGAAATTTCTAAATGGGATACATATATTTATATAGTTTCTATTTCATAAATTGTGAAAAATATCTAACCAATGGAAAACACTAAATTAATTTATAATTCATAATTTATATCTATAAAAACTCTTGACATAAATTTAAAATTTATGCATATATAATCTCACAATAATAAACATGTTTTATCTAGGGACATATTTACTTTAAAATCATTTATAACGCTTCTTAAAGAAAATATGTATTATCCTATGAATAACAAGTAAGATTGTCAACCCTGGTGTACCGTAAGTCTCATTATCATGTACCAGGTTATGCTGATTCAGGCTTGACACACCTTGTAAGAGCTTATACCCCTAACTACATCTGTTCTAGAACCACATCCACATTTAGTATCCCAAAATGTATGTATTAATAGGAAGACCCACATAATCTCAACCTTACCAAAATTCTTGGATTTTCTTATATTATTATACTAAAAGTCTATATTGGGTTTATTTTCCCTAATATATGTTTTATAAATCTAGTTTACAAGGTTTCTACTAATCATGTTCTAATACCAACAATAAAGACCCCAACCCCAGTAGCCCGGAGACGGTGCCTTCCTTTATTACATTAGTACTATGAATAATGAGGACACATCCAAAAGGAATAAATAGTTTAGTATATTTGGAAAACCATATTCATAGATATGTTTTACAATAAAACTTGAAATGAATTAAAATATATAAATTCCTTTAAAAATACCTATAAACTCTTAGATTATCCTTATAAGGCATTCATAACACACATATTAGTATGTTGTGGAAAAAGAAAACATAAGAAAGGGGTGATCTCATATTCTCAGTACGGGTAAGTAATATGGTGGAAGCTAATATAAAAAAAATACATGGTGAATGACTAAAAATACTTTTCATTAGAATGAAATATTGATCATGATATGCCTAGAATAAAAGATGAATAAATAATTCAATATAAATAATCAAATGGGAATGAAACATAACCTTGTATATTGTAATATTATAATAAACACATGGATTATAATCTATTAATATCATAATAATAGAATATATAATGATTGAAACCATAAGAAAAACTTTGAGGCTTCATCCAACACATATGGAAATAAATGGTTAAGGCTTCATCAAAATCCATTTCAATTTTGTCTCATGAGACCAATTGATGCATCGAGGGGCTATAAAGGGACACGACCATCACTTAATAAGTCAAATTAGTTCCTCGTTTGAATGGGGGTGAAACATGAAAAACATATACATAATAAATGTAAATAACATTCCTTAATATGTAAACATAGTCATAAACCATTCTGAGTAATATGGTGAATGGTATCAAGATAGCATATCCATAGGAAAATTTATCATAAACATTTAATAAAATATGTAGATTAAAATAATAATAGATTAATATTAATAAATTATAACAATAAAAATGGTGTGGAAAAATATGAAAATACTTTAATAAAATCATCGATGAGTTCTTGAGATAAATTCCCTTTTTTACTTTTTAATGAAGAGTTCTTTTGGAAAAATCATTTTAATTTTTCATAATTGTTTTAAAAACCCATAAATGAAAAAAACAGTTTTTCATGAAAATATTAGTTATTTATTGAAAAAACATTTTGTCTTAAAATCTATTATGGATGGTACTTGAAAATGGGTAATAAATTGAGAAATTCCCTTTAAACAGGCTTGCATATCTGGAATAATTTTGAAGGGAACCTTGTAAAACTTGTTTTTCTCCATAAAATAAATATAAAATGATATGGATACATGAGTTTTGAAAATATACTCATAATTCAGAATAATTATATAAAAATAATTAATAATTAAATTTGGGTAAAGAGAGATAAAGGGAAACACGAATGATAAATGGATGTTTGGGAAGAAACCCTTACCATATGTCTGAAAGTTTCTTTAACTTGTACATAAAATCATGTATAATGAAATTATATTAATTAAAAAAATAATTAATAACCTACTAAAAATTTATTTGATTTATTATAATTTTCTTAAGTTCATTTTTGGTCATTCTGAAGTGTTATAATATTTAATTTATTGTTCATGAGAGTTTGTTTCCTTGATTTTCATGTTTGATTCACTTGTATACATGTATAAAAGATCATGTAAAATGGAAATAATTCTAAATAATTGAAATAATATTTTATTAATAAAAATCATAAAAATTTAATGGTCTTATAAATTATTTTACAGATATGAGGATGTTAATTTGATAGAACATTAATGATAATTGTTTAGATTATTTTGGCAGTTTTTCGATTTTCATTTACTAGTTTTGTCTTATTAATTAATATAAAGTTAAATGTAGTGGTTATAGAACACTAAATAACTTATAATATTTTTATAACCTTACTTGAAGGTGGTAATTGAAAATGAAGTCGTGGCGTTCATAATGGTGGTAAATCGGCATATCATGGAAGTTGTTTTCATTTTTAGAATAAAAAGGGGGTGGTGAAGGTTTTTGAGGATGTATCTTCCTTTAACCTAATTAAATTATAGTATATAAAATATATTTTTGTTTTCATGAATTTTTAGATAGAATAGATATGGGTACAATAAGAATAAAATAAATTAAAAGTAATTGAAAGAGAAAAAAAAGTATTTCCCTCTTGAATTCTTCTCATAGAGAACCTCCTTAAGGAACATTCAAATGATCTCTCGGTGAGACCAAAAATACCATAATGTGGGGTATGTTTTTTTAATGAAATGGGTAAAATATAACGAATATTAAATGCTTGGGAATTGTGAGGAGAAGAGGTGGATAGGGGTGGTATTTATAGTGGAGATGGGTGTTCTTTTATTTTTTTTAATCATTTGTTTATTATTATGGATCAAGACTATGAATAGTTTTATTATTATCACTAAATAAATTATATAATGAAGTTGTGTTCTATATTATGGAAATTATGTCATTCATGACTCAAGGAATAGTGTATTTTTCTTATAATGTGCATATACCGTAAATTACCGTATTTCACAACTCAACAAAAATACTACTATTTCAAAAAAATCCCAAAAATTCACCATAACCATTTTTTATGGGTATAATTAAAAAATTGAACTCCATTTTTGAAAATAATTTTCTTAATATGATAAATTTAATTTTTAATTAAAATGATTATTTATTCCAAAAAATAAAAATTTAAAATTTATAACCGATTATGCGACACAAATAAAAATTAATTAAGGTCTCATAAAAAAATGTATATTCACAAGAAAAAAAATATTAATTTATGAATCTATTTTATCAAAATAAATTTTATTTTAAATTATTATATTAATTATAAAATTTTAAATAAATTTCTATATTTTACAAAAATTCCAACACTTAATTTATCATTTTTATAACATTTATTTACTTATTCCATGATATAAATATTCCATATTTTCATTTATAAGATACGTAAATTTTATTTACACTTTGATAGGTGATTTTACCAATCTATTGGTCATATTACTATTCCTAGTGGTCACATAACTATTAAAATGATCATGTTTAATATTATATTATGGTTCTAAACTTGATGTTACATAAAGCATAAACTATAGAAGATATTAAATTTTTAATGAGGGATACCATAAAATCTTGGGGTGTTACAACATTGTATGCTGATGTTAAATGAATCAATTATATATGGGGGTTTATCTAACACAATCCACATGAAGGTGATTTCATGTATTTTCACCCATTATAAGTTGGGAAAGATGTTAAATATCTATGAAGGCGACTCGATAGTTGAAGAAGAAAATATAAAGGATATATAGAGAAAATATGAGTACCTGATAATGCACCCAAATGAGTTTGTAGATAAATTATTTTACTAGGTGAATATTTTTTTGGAAGACATGTGTGGTCTCTAAGAAATCCTTGAATATGTGATAATTTTTAAGCTCCTATTAGGTATACTTACACCTCATTTCAATCCAAAAGCTTCTATACTAGAAGATAATAATCCAAAGGATATTAAATTGGATAGTTTTTATAGTGTTGTTGTCATATATGATATGAGAACTGAAGATAATGAGTCTGTAGAAAAAAAATTAATTATAAAGAGGTGGAATTAAAGGTCATGAAGAAGCTCAATATTAAAGACACTAGGACGAAGAAAAGACAAATTAATTAATGTCATTCCTATTATAAAATATACAAAGAGGAAAGTGATAGTTCAAAGGGAAAACTCAAACAATCTTTCTATTAATATGGAATAGTTAGAAATCATGTATAAAGTTTCCCTGATAATTTCCAAGATGATGATGAAGATTAAGTAAAAATTACAATGAAAAAGCCTTCTACCTATGTGAAAGGTATGAAAATTTTAAAGAGAAAATTCTTCAAAAATTTGAATCTAATTTCACAAGATAATGATATTTCAAAACAATATAAGGATGAATAAATGTATAAATACAAGGATCATGCAGAAAATGATATGGTGGAAGTTCTATATAACTCTCTCACAAGGGAGTAAAGAGAGAATCGTGGGGATTTTAAAAGGAATGGTTGATCTTCAAGCTAAATTAGAAGCCACTGTTGAGGAGATAGATGTTTGGAGAGACAAAGTGAATAGAAAAAATATATTGGTTCATGATGAAAAAATCTATATGATATATCAATAGGAAAGGAATACTGGTATGAAGGAAGAAATTAAAATGATAAACTCTTCCATTCTAAAGAACTCATAAAAGAAAATTTACTAGAAGATCAAAGTTGAATAAAAAAAAGTGTGATCGATGGTTATAATACCATATAAAAATACCAAATAAAACATATCAAATTTATTGAGGAGGACTCTCTCTATATATATAGAAAATTATAGGATTATGGAGACTCATTATTCCTTGTTAGACATTAGGAATTAAAATATCCCAGGTGATAAAAAAGATAGAATATTAGCATATGGTTCTAGAAAAACTAAACCAATATTCATATCTAAATAACTATAAAGGTATGTGGTATTATCACAAAGAAAAGAGTTTGATGATTTTTTTAGACCACAAGCACCCACTTTGAGTTTGTAAATTTTTTTTGGTACTAATCAGATTTAGAGGATTTAGAGAAGCTAAGGACTAAGAAGTCTTATAATAATGACTCACTATAATTCGCCTTGTAATATGTCTTATTATTGTGGAAGGATATAAAATTGCCAAATTCATTATTCCATATCCAAATGGTATCAAAGGGGATATGATAATAAAATAAAGGCACATATATTTTAATATTACAAGAATTATTTTTTTATCATTATCATTATTTTCTAAGATACAGACACATACCAAGATATTTTTTATCAAAAATAAAAAGGAATTTGCTGAAGAAAACCAAAATTGGTCAAAAGATGCATCCCAAAGAATCACCAAATGGTATAAAATTGAAAAATATATTTTCAACTCTAGAAAATTATCTTGGTCCAATATACCCTGAGGAAGATCAGTAATATCTGTTAGGTCCACAAGGCTGAATACCCTGAAGGGGGGGTGAATCAGGGTATGACTAATTTAAAATTAATTCCCGTTCTGATCTTGTTTCGTTGTTGAGCAAAACTCTCTTCTCTATTTTTCCTGTTGCACAAAGTAAATAGAAAGCGAAGTATGCACAGGACACAGCAATTTTACTTGGTTCACCACAAAGGGCTACATCCAAGGAGCATACGCCGACAAGTTTCTGGTCGTACCAAATTCCACTAATATTCACTAGCTGTGGATTACAAGGTTCGGGCTAGATCACTTCTAAGACCAGGCTCACTGCCTTTACAAGTTTAGGGTCATCTCACTGCTTTCCCAAGGGTCACTCCCTATTCCTCTCTCTCTGGCTCACTTCTGGTGGAGAGGATCGCCTTCTTCCTCTTCCTAAGCTCACTGCTCTTGGAAGGAATCCACTCACAGTTTATAGATCTGTAGGTCTCTTCATTTTCATGAATTAATGCATCTTCCTTTGTGCGTAGATGCTCTGTTGAAGTACAAATTTCACCCATAGATGAATATCTCTTTGCACAGAAGGTATCGGGCAACGTACCATCTTCCGCGCAGTCCGAGAAGCACCACTAGAAAAAAAACATTACTTGGTGCGCAAGCCAATCTCGGCGCGCAAGTATCGGCGTGCAAGTCACAACGGGCGTGCAAGTCCTCCTCAGACACTTGCGCGACTCAAGATTCCTCAACTCCAAACATGCACGACTCTCTTCCTTTTACGACCAAACCAATATTGGCGCGTAACTTCCAACCGGCGCGCAATTTCTAACACCGGCGCACAACTTCAACTACTGGCGCGCAAATTCACCTGTGCGACCCACACTCACCACCTGCGCGACCACCACACCTGCGCGACGGGAGCTCTGATTTCTCAAAGTGTTGAACTCCATTGAAAATGAGGAGGGTTAGTCCAGTATTTATAGGCAATCTGACCACCCTACGCGACGGTGCACAAGTAACCTGCGCGACCCAGTTTCGGCGCGCAAGTCCCCTGTCATTTTAGAAACTTGCGCGACCAACTCCCAAACTTGCGCGAACCTCTTTACTTTTCCATATTTTGATCTTATGATCTTGAAAAACATATGGCAAGCAAGTTTCCTATACTCCAAGTCCTCGGCACGCAAGTCCTTTTTCCAAAAACACTTTTCTTCATTTGCCGATTTTCAGGCCCTAACATTTGGAAAACACTGGAAAACGGCGCCACCTTGTATCTTTTCTTTTGTACCGCCTCCAGATCATCCATTCCTTTTATCGAAGTTCTTGAATCAAACATGGATCGTTGACCTCAGCTCTTGAACTCGACATTCCACCATGAAATCCTCTTTGTCAACAAATTTTTATGTCATTGTTTTTCTTTGTCAACAATAACTACTCAGATGTCCACTTTGTCAACAAACACAATCACCTCAAAAATGCTTCAATGATACTTTGATGGATTTTTTCCCAACAATATCATTCCACAAAAATAATGGAGACAAATACATGGATCAAAACGAAAAGAGTTGAGTAGTAGTGGATAAAAATATTCCACTTAAAGAATCATCCCATGGTGGTTATTGGATCCTTGATAATGGATGAACATACCATATGATGATAAATTAGGATCTTATTATAGGCATCAAATATATAATAGAATGTGTTTTTAAATTTGGAAATGATGAAGGCCTCAAGGGTATTACCGTAGGAAAATCCATATTTCGGGGAAAAGATATGATACATGCTAATTTCATAATAGTTGAAGGTATTAGTAACAACTTGATAATTTTTAGTAAATTGAGTCACTTGTTTAATAGTACAAAAATCACCAAGAAGTTCTGAATTTTCAATGGAAAATATGATAATGATGTTGTATAGGTAAATCACGCCATGTGGAATCTTTTACTTGTAAGTGGATAATTAGATATGTTCTTTCTATCCAAATAGGAAAGAGATATGTTGTTTTATAAATAGATTGGATATATATTCCATCCATCCCTAGAATATCTGGTAAAATTTGATGAATCTAGATATCTCCCCAAGATATCTCATGATCATAATAATATTTGTGATTCATATCAATAATGGAAGATTATGAGAAAGATGTACAAGGATACTGAACAAAAGTCAACCAGAGTTCCTGAATTGGTGAATTCTGAGGTGTTTGGACCAATTTCCCCAAGATCAATTAATTGAAAGAGGTATTATGTTCTTTTCATGGATTATTTTATCTATATGGAATGAATATTTCTCATTGACCACATGTATAATGTGTTTATTTTCCTAACACAATATCAGAGGGAAGCTAAAAGGATTATTGGATATAATATTATGAAGTTTCAAACTGATAATGGTAATTTAAAAATATCCAAGTGGAGGATTATATTGGGAATCATAGGTTAATAAACTGTGTTTTAGAAGTGATAACTGCTCAAAAAAATAGAGTAGTTAAGAGGGGAATACATATTATAAAGATCTTGTCTAGAAAAATTAATATTGAAAACAACCTACCAAAGGAGTTATGGATGGAATAAGTCATGACCTAAATCTAGATATCTAATAAGTATTTTTTGTGTTCAAAATATGAAAAGACTATTTATAAATAGTGGTACAAAAATAATTCATCATTTATATACTTTATAATATTTGGAGGAAAGTTTTTTATTCTCAATAATGAGAAATAAATATATTTTGAGCTATATAGTGACGAGGGGAAATTTATTAGCTACCCAGGAAAAATAAAAGTATATTAATGTTTCAACAAGTGACTAGGAAAATTGGTTGAAAGGAATGATTTAAATGTTTTGGGGATTAAACAGAATATTCAAAAACATATTGAATAGTTCACTTATTATAGTAATGAGTAAGTATAAACCTTAGGGAGAGAAGAAGTAGAAGATTCTTATTCAGAAGAAGATATTGATGTTGAGCATGAGGAAGTGAAAATTTTATCAACACAAAATCCAAAGGTTTGAAATTAAATTTATGGGAGAAACATCATTGGTGATTAGGTATCACCATTTCAAACATGGAGAATGAAGTCATGATAGCAGTAATCCTTCTTATCTGAGGTAGAACCTAATTTTTTTGATTAAGTAGCTATATTTTATTACTGGGTTAAGGCTATAGTAGATGTCATTGACCAAATTTATAAAATTCAGACCTGGGATATTATTTTGAGCTTGGAGGATAAGAATTTCATCTAGTCTAAATAGGAATACTTTAACAAACTAAATTAATATTGATTGAAAATATGAAACAAGGAATGAACAGTTTGCAAGGGATACTCCCATATTTATGGAATCAATATTGTGGTTAAATTTTATATTTTTATTAGGATTGAGAGTATTAACTTAATCTTGGGCATATCAGTGTAATGGAAATTCAAATTTTTCTAGAAGGATGTTATATCAGAAATATTGAATGGGGTTATGAAAGAAGGTGTGTTAATACGATAAAACGATGGGTTTCCTTCCATTGAAGATGAAAACAAATTTTATTGACTAAATATTGCTTTTTATTAATTAATACAACAAACAAGAACATGGTATTCCATAATTTCTCAATTTTTGGAGAAACTCATTTTTCAGCTTGGTGGAGTTGACTACAATATCTATGTCAATTGTGACAGTAATCAAAAGATGATAGTTCCAGTGTATACAGACAACATAATATTAGGTGGGTCAGATAAATAACATTACCAAAATATTTTAGAATTCCTGAAAATTGTGTTTTAAAATTTAAATTATTATTAAACTAACATTTTTACATTTTTTACAAGTGATTAATGTATTAAATGGAACATTCATTTATCCCTAAAAATATTTCATGGAGGTTATGAGAAGATTTGGAATGGATAATACCATGTAAATGAAAACATGGTGGATACCTAGATTAAACTATCAGGAGATGATGAAGGAAGAGTGGTTAATGTCATAAAATATATAAATGTTATTGGTTGTCTAATTTTATTAATAGTGAAATGAACTGATATTGTTTTGTCTGCATGCCAATAAGTGTAGTATCAAATAAATCCCAAGGAAAGTTACTTACTTAAAATAAAAAAATAATACCTCAGTATATAAATGGAATGGTGGATTTCAGTTTACTTTAAAATGACAAATATCAACAAGGGAAATTCAGAAATATAGATATGAAATGGGCTAGATTAGTATATGATACAAAATAATCATCATATGGTTCATTTTATCTTTACAAGTTGTATATTTATTTGCTAAGAAATAAATTACATTACATTTCTTTGAGCTCTATAGAAGATCAATATATTACAGATACTCAATCGTTCACATAGTTATTGGGGATAGAGTACCTACTAGATGATATGGGAGTTGAAATGAAATATCTGATTGAAATCTGTTGTGATAATTCATGTTTTTTGAATCTTGTCAAAAATATAGTTAATAATTCACTGATAATGTTTATTAAAATAAAGTTTCATCTTATAAAAGAGATGTTGGAGCTTGGGATTGTGAATATTGAGTATGTGACTATAAAATTAAATATTTTATATATCATAATAAAGTAGATAACTAAAGAAGCATTTGATAAATATGGGATGGCTCTTGGAGTTTAGTCGACTTCCCAAACATGAACAATTATGGAAGTGGAAATCCCTCTCCCCGAGGTATGTTGTGTTTTTATATCATGCACTTATATGTGTTCTTTATAATTTTTCATACGTAATGGAGTACCATTTGGGTCCATCCACAAAGGGGGAGGAATTATCTTAATTACTAAAGGATGATAGGATGATAGTGGGATAAACAATGTTGGGGGACTTTTAAATATGATACTGCTAATGAAAATTGATAAAAGTTTATATAACACAATAGTTGGGATTTTTATGAAATAAGTATATCGTTTTGAGAATGAATTGACTTATTAGTGACATCTACATGCTAATCTTGTTCTCAAGATGATCATGCATTATGTCATGTTAGAGTTTGTGTTGAGTAATTTCTTTGATCGGAATCTAAAATCTAACGAAAAGAATTTTTATATAAAATAGAAGAAGCTTCAAATTGGTATCATATGGTGAATATCTATCAACAAACCATAAGGGGGTATTTTTAGGGAAAAATACCTCAAGGTAAATTTTTAGTGTTTTTTGTTGATCTTTTTTGTTGAGAAATAAGGGTGATAGTGTTAGTTGTAAAGATCCTAAGTGGTTATTGAAATGTTATGTTATCAAAGATCATTTTTAGAGGTATAGAGTCTTTGTATGTGTATAGAAGATTACATGTATAAGGTGGTGTCCTTTCCAAGTGATTGCCAAAATTTTGGGGTAAAAAATTAGTATGATGGAAGAAGTTTCATGAATATTAGATTTCAAGGGCTTCCTCAAGAAAATATAGAAAATTAATTGAATTAATTATAGGTTTTCTTCATTAATGTTTGATGATTCATGATTGTTTTGAGATTGACGAAATATGAAAGAGTCAAAATTGAAATACAATAAGTTTCATGATTATGAGAAGTTTTATAAATGGAAAATTTCCATGATTCTCATAAAGACAGTGAGTTTCATGAAAATAAATTAATTATTTAATGAAAATGAGGTGGAGTTCTTAGATTTTTCATTATGGGGGGTTTAAATAGACATATATCACACTTATTTGAACAAATAAACCCTTAAAAATCTATAGGCTCTAAATTAATGGAATTTTTTAATAATATATATTTCATGCATGAATGCTTTCCAATTTCACCGAGATGAGCCCGTAAGGGGCTCTAAGCGGCGATTCTCCTCCTGTCGTCGCCTTCCTCTCCCCACAGAGTGATGGCTTTGATTTCCTTTGTTTCGCTCCTCTGCGGCTAGGTCAAGCTCGCTCCTCCTCTAGGCCCCGTGTTTTCGCGATGCATTCGGATCTGGACCCATGAACCTAAGACCGGGTTGCGACGAGGTTGCTAGAAGTTCCGACTTACGCCACGAGCGATTTTGTGGGTTCGTGGTCCTCGCGCTGTGGAGCCGGCCCTAGTTTTGGGGTTGCAGCTTAGATCTGGGGTGGATGCGTGTTATTTGGGGGTTTTCAAGGTCTTCTCCAGAAAGGCTGAAGGTGGCGACGGGTTCTGATGTTTTTTATTTTTAGTTTTCTGTTTTGCGTTTTGTGGTTGGGTCTGTTGTTCTGTGTCGAGGGTTTCTTCGTTGATAATAGTGACGACTGTTTCTGCCTCGTGGAAATCGGTGAAGGGATCGACCGGCGGTGATGGGTTTTTTCTCGTCGCCGGCGCGGGTAAGTGCGTGAGGTTGGGCGTCGTTGAAGCTCACCGGCGTTCTGGTTTTTGGAAGACTTTTGAATGGTGTTGGTCTGTTGACGGTCGCCGTTGATGATTTTTCTGCCTGAATGGTGCTGATCCTTCGTTTTCGACGGCGTCGATGGAGGCAGTTGGCTCCCCAGCGACATGGAGGAAGGTTTGTTTGGTGATTTACCAGGGGAGACTTCGAGGTCGCCGGTGACGACGTCGACGGGAGCCGGTGCATCTCATCGGCGTTCTGGTGAATGGTGGATCGATTTGCGTGACGACTTATGGATTGACGTACGGTGCGCGGCGCGAGGTGTCAGTGCTATCGCGGGAGTGGTTGACAGGCGTGTAGACCGTGGGCGCGTGTTGATTCGGGTTCGGTGTTTGAGGAGGCTAGCGGTGAACTGTTTTGAATTTTGAATTTTGGTTTGTTATTCGGATGTGATGATGTAGTTGAAGACTGTAGGGGTACCTGCAACCCCTTAAACCGGCTTCAGAAAATGAAAAAAATGATTTCTGGGCATGCATGAATGTTTTCATAATAATAATTATTAAGGATTAAATTATTATTCACAATTATTCTGTAAGATTCTATGATGTAATTATTTTCATGAAAGTTATGAGTTTTGTGAATGTTGAGAAAGGTGATTCACGAAAGTGAAGTTTACTATAAGTAGAAGGGATTTCCTAGTAATTATATCATAAATTGTATTCATCAATTATATGAAATTGAAATTTAATAATTAACCAAATGATTTGTACACCATATTTATTCAAGTGATCAATATAAGAATCATCTAATAGAGTCGTGCTCACATTTCAATTGAGAGATTGGTTATATTTCAAATTGTGACTGGTTGTAAACCAGTAGGGGCATTGATTCCTCTCTTAACATTTTAAATACATGCGTGAATTACTAGATTAGGAAAATATAAAGATTTTTATTTTAGGCTCCTTGTATATATCTTAAATCAGTTTATCCAATTAAATTTTTTTACTTGTGTATTCTCTCTTTTCTCCCCATACACTGCTACAGGAAATGGAAATAAGAGTGTTTTGTTCAAAAAAAATATCTAAAGGGAAATTTGTAATAATATAACTTACCCTAATTCAACCCCTTCCCCATCTCAGGTTATATTATATAGTTGGTTTAATAATGACCATAGATCCTATCAATGTAATTTCCCTTCTAAATATATTATTTTGTTATATTTACTTATGTAGTATCATATAAAGCACATGAAAAATATAATGAAAAGTAGAAACATTTTTATTTTGTATTGACATGGAAATTAAATTTAGGGAATAAATATATCAACAAGAATAAAGTTTATTATAGTTGGAGGAAAATATAAAAATATATAATCATAATTGGAGAATTTTTATTTTCTTGATCTGTAAGAACAACTGCACTCAGGAACAACACTGTAGAAATGTAGATAATTGATAGGAATGAAATATAAATATTATATCGTAAAATATATAAAATTGATAAATAAATTAAATTAAATTAATAAGTAATCAAATATGGTGTACATATATAAATTATGAATCCCATATGACAATTAAAAATCTGACTCTTAAAATAGTAATCTAATAGTTAGAATAGTAACCAGTCCATTGGAATAGTAATCTACCCATTATAAATTGTAACTTACCTATTAGAAATGTATTCTCACATTTTTATGTGTAAAATATTATCTAGTTTACTTATAAAAAATATTACATATTTATATCACTGTACATGAAAATAAATTTTTAAAAAATGATAAAATAAATGTTTAAATTTTTTGTAAAAAAATATATTTTTTATTTGAATTTTAATGAAAAACATAATTATTTAAAAAGACTAAATTTTCATGAAATGCTCTACAAATTAATAACATGTTGTATTATTAGGATAATATAATTTAATTAGACGTTATGTAATGATTCAGAGGGTCGGAAAATTGATAATAATATTAAAATTGGTATTTTTCAAATAAGTGAGGATTTTATAAAAAAATTAAATTTAAATTATTTAAAAAATAGTTTAATCTAATTTGAATTAATTTTTTGAATTTAAACATCGAAAAATATTTTGGAAGAAATTTTAGAAATATTCTAAAATAGTTTAGTTTTTGGTAATTAGTGAAATACACTAAAATATGGTATTTGACATTATATGTTAAGTACATGAATTTTGAAGTCATAAATGTTGTATGAAGCCATTATATCGAACTAAAAAACACTATATACATAATATAGTAACTGGAATTGATACTATTGATTGTCTTGAGCCAAAATAAAAAATTAATGACTGCAATATTCCAAAACAGCCCTTTCCACCTCATAAAAATACAACCCCTCAAAACCCATTCTCCTAAAAACATTTAAAAATTTGAGAATTAAAAATTTAGGCTAAATTAATATTAAAATACACTCCCTAACATATTATTTCTTCTATTCTAACCAAAATACAATTTCAAGGTGCCTTATGTGGAATCCAAAGATGATACATTCAAATGGGAAGGTAATTCCCTCAACCAATCCATTTTATTTCTCACCCTCATAATTATCCAAAAAACATAAAACAATGAAAAATATCTATAGTCTCACATATATAATATAATTTTTTTTTTAATTTAATATATATTATTAATATTCTATTCATTCCCTCAATTGATTCTCAAATTAAAATTTTGTTTACATTGTGGATAGTTCATTGCCTCCAGGGATAGTGTAATTAATTATTCACTAATGCCTTCATGGATGGTTATAATGATATTTTATTATTAAATAATATTATAATAAGTATTTTATACATTATTTCATATTCTATAATGTTTTAATAATAATTTAATTAAATAAATTTAATCTAGTTCTTAATAGTCAGTAAAACAACCTTAATTAATTAGCCACATAATATTAACATTTTCACTAAATTAAACATACCTAGTATTGAACAATATGGGTATTTTATACAATATAAATTTCTAAAAGTATATTAATATAATTTCAAATCACTTTCTTAGTTATATTCATGTTTGACCCGAATATCAATAATTATCCCCAACTTATCTTACCTTGGAACTATGAAATGAATACTCTTAAAAGAGAAAAATTAATATTTAATTATCATTAAAATTATTATAAATTAACATAATAAAAACAAAGTAACTAATATATTGATGAATATAAATATTAATTAAAAAATTAATGAATTAATTTTTTTTTGATGAAATGACATTCAAGTATATAATTATTTAGGAACATAAGCTAAGGGGTCTATTTGAACCAACCTTCTTCTTTGGGTTATAACCTTTATCCCTACAAATTATTTTATATATCTTTTTAATGTCTTTTAATTCTTCTAACTACTATATATATATTTATTTAACATATATAAATATTTTCTTCTACCTTACTATACCAGGGTAATACATTCCTTAATTTCATTTCTCTAATGTATTCTTGAAAATCAATCACCATTAAGTAGATAGTTTCTATCACTTAATCCTTTTATGTAATAGTTTTATAATAAATTTATTCCAATTAATGGTTTAATTATGTATTATAATATTTTAGGAACAAATATTCTTGTTTCTATCTGGTTTTCAATGAAAATTCCACTCTTACTCCTCAAAAATACATCTAACGATTCCTTAAAATATTTTTTTGAATGTTCATTTCCATACATATTTCACTATGATTTCTCATGAATTTTTTCCAAAAAAACATTATATTTTGAGACATATTATTATGTTCCAAAATATGAATTCCAAAAATAATGAATTACAGATTCTATTTGTATTTTCTATAAAATATCCATTGAATATGATATGACACATGATTATGATATTACTTTCATTCTAGGGGTAATTCTTATGTTTATGTCATATTATTCATCTCCATTTATGGGACCAATAAAAATGACATGTTATGATGGGTGAACCCATTGAGTTATCTAAGAAATTAGGTAATTTTTTTAGTCTCGTAAGACCTTATCTATGGGATAAAGGAGTAAACCAAATACATAATGTGGCATTATCCACCACGTAATGATGTCTTGGCAGTTTTCCTAGACTTATGATTATGTCATGTTTCATGCTGTTTACACATTCATATGATTCCATTATACTATTATTCCTTATTATTTATGTTATGCCTCTATATAATTATTCATTATCATTTAGTTTTATTATACCAGGTTCTCCCTTTTTATTCACATGTAATGTTTCATTATCATGGTTCCTCATTTACTGGTATTTTTAGCTCGCCCATTGTTTTATCTATTCCACAGAATATCTAACGTGTTCTTAAGAGATAAATTGGATTTAGGAGCTCATTTATTACGAAAAATAAGGATGTGATGATTTAGTGTCATTTCAATGTACTATTACCAAGTTTTCTAAAGACAGCAAGCCTCATCATATTTGGGTTTTTTATCCATTTTTGTTTTTGAAATCATTTAACAATATGCCTAAAATTCTTGAGTTTCTATAAAATCCATTCAGATGTTTATAATTTTTAGGAGAAAATTTAAAAATATAATAGGATTAACTATGGTGGAATTGAAACTAGATAATGAAATGTATAATATATGTGATTAAATTTAAATATATCATTAGAAACATGGAATCAATAATCATTATAGAACATATTAACCAAGAAATAATGGTGTTTTGGAAATTATAAAAAGAATTATTATGTCCTTGGGAAGAAGAAACTTATCCATCTATAAAATTATAAAATATATTTTTACAGAAGATATGGTTACTAGTGTGCGATGTCAAAATTGATGTCTTTTGAGAATTGAGACACATTTTACATTCTTTTTAGAAAGTTGGTTTCTTTTTCAAAAAGAATAAAGATAATTTTTTAAAAGTTTTATAACAAGAAACAAAATTAAATGCACATAAAAGTATTTTAAATACTAGTGTTTGTAATTATTAATGAGAATATATTGGGAAATATTTAAGAAAAATAAAATAAAGGGAAATTTAAGGGATAATTATCTGCTAGAAAGGAGTAAATATCATGAATAAGAAATCACATAATGTTATCAAATGTATTGTTTTTAAATATAATGAATATTAATTAAAAATTGAGGTGATTATTGAGGATGAATATTAGATAACACAAGCTTGTAGTAAGAATAATTTTGAATAATAGATTATAGAACTAGTTTTATTTTATATGAATATAGTTGTAGTTGGATCTTATTGTAAATCCAATAATGGTTCTAGAGTAAAATATGGTTTATGAACCAATATGTTGTAAAATAATGTTGATACGTAAAATATTATAGTTAAAGAGGATGCAATAGTCCAAATCACAAGGTAATAGATAATGGAAATCTAAATAACTCATATATCATAGGATAAAGAACATTTTATCTATAAATTCATTCAATAATAAGAGTATTTTCTGGAAATAAATTAATTGTTTAATCATATTGAGAAAAATTACACTTAGTAGTTTTTATTAAGGCAAGATGATAAAAATTTCATTAGAAATGTGTGGTTGTTTTAAAATGACATTAGTAAGAAAGGTAAAGTGATAAGAAACATGGAATAGTTGGATTTTATGTGATATTCTTAAATGTATGGAATTGACTATGAATATACAATTTTTCTTATTGAGAGATTGGGAAAAATATGAACTTTTTGGGAGTGGTTTCTCATAAAAAAATTAAAATCTACAAAAAGGATTTGAAATTAGACTTTGTGAATAGTAAACTTGTAGGTGTTTTATTTTTTAAAAAACTAGTGGGTCTCATCTTTGATGCTTGTGTTACCATGGGGACTATATTAAAAAAGAAAAATTATGGCCTAAAACAAAAACTATTTCACGGAATTCAAAAATGATGGCTGGCCAATTTATGAAATGTTTTTAGAAGTGTAGAGTCGTATATTAGATTAGCCACTAAGATATAGGCCAATCAGTGGTTTGATTTTTCTGAATTCATTCATTTGAATATATTATCTATAAAAATATAAGGTTCTCATACTAATAATTGATATCTTATATTATAAACTCATATAGAAAAATTATAATATATAGAACAACATGGGTTACTTACAAGGTTCAATAAAATGACATTTTTCTTGCTATGACAGTCAACCCCCCAATATGGAATCTTCTCCATAATTATTTTTAAATTACAATTGGAAATACAGAGTCACATTGTATCCTAACATTTGAGTATACACATGAGTATCATTATAATGACTCACATAGTTACACTATAGTAAACACTATCCTTTAAACTATTAATTCAAAAAAGAGGATCTCCAAACTCCTCCTCAAAGGTACTTTATGCATGAAGTATATAGGATTCTCAATGTAATAAACCCTAGCCCATGAAAATATTAATCTTATTATTTTAGGTAACCTATAAATTAATTAATTCATTTCAATATTTATTTTATGTGTTTCATGTTTTTTCATGATCATCTAACCATGAATATATTCTTCTGGATATTCATACAATCATGCATAATTAGTATTATGTATCAAGTTATCATCAAGCAGTACTTGGTATGAATCAAGAATCAAGAATGTGTAAAATAGTTCATGACCTTGAGATATTAATTTTTAAATCAAAGTGATTCTTATAATATCTCATGTATGTAGGATATTATTCTTTTTGAAAATGTAAGCGTCAAAAATCCTCCCATTCATGAAGCTAATGAATTCTATGAAACTTGGGATGATATTCATGTAATATTGCAAACCAAATCTATATCCTTTAATTTTTGTAACCCAAATGTCTTATAGAAGTAACCACCATAACATGAAATAGTAATGTGGATCTTCTCTTTGTGAAGAAAATGTTTTACAGTTCTATGTTTCTCTCTAGAAAATGGGATCCACAAATAATGGAAGAAGACACACATGTCAGTGTTTAATTATTTATAGGAAATGCACTAGCACCTTTTCACCGTCATTGACTCTAGTAAATTACCCACATAAAAGAGTATCATTAAAGTGATTAAAATCTTGGTTTATCTAAATATTTTGAACCCTAAATATTCTTAATGTTTATGCTTTTCATGACATATTTTACATAAAATATTTTTTTTATCTCATCTTAAGTGAGAACTATTTTTCTCCTCATGGTGAAGTACTCGTGTGCATTCCATCATGCTCACATGTGTTTACACATGAAACCATCATGCCATAGATAGTCTTAATATTGATATCTTTATTCAGTAGTGTATCATGCTATTAATGAAGGACTTCATGAACATCATGACATTTATTCATGAGTATCTTGCACATATTTATTTTAAGATCCCAATCATAAATCAATCTCATGTTCTGCTCCAGTTGTGGAGTGGTATGAAAAACTCTAGATCACATACATCCATTTAGAATCAAGATGTTGATGATGGAATCCATAGAGGATCAAGTAGCCTAAATCAACCACATAACAAGGTATGTTTTTTATCTATATTTTTTTATATAGATGAACCCAGTTTTTTAACCCATATCCCACATCGTTTCTTTCTGTGGTCAAGATCTAACTTATACTGCATTACATTCCTTTGATGTCACTATTCATATAGGCTATGGTCTTCTTCTATAACCATAAATCTTACACAACAAAAAAATTATCATGACACCCCACATGGTGAAACTTCTTCTCTACTCTGGTGTGCCTTTATATGCACACCCACCTTCCCATACTAGCACTCACACCCATGATGTCATATAGTATTCTTAATATGTCTCTCCATTATGGTTGATCTTACTCAAATAATAAGGTAGATTAAGATAGATAATGTGGTTTATGTGGTTTCCCATTATTTTTTTAAGGATCACTAAACATTACATAGAATAATGATAATCATATAATATAATTTCAAGTAATTTCCTCACTAATAATCATGAAAAATAATATTTTTCTGGCCTTTATATTCCTTTAAACAACTATTATTTATTCTTATAAATTCATCAAAATGTTATAAAAAAATTTCTCACACAAAATTACTTAACCACCTGTTACATAAATTATAAACAACAAACCAAAAGCCATAATTTTATAAATTATAGAAATTTACAAGATTCTTCACTTCATCTATTCTTATAATATCTAAAACATAGTGACCCTTTATTATAGAAAATTACTCTAAAATTCCATTAGGTACAAAAATATCCCCCTTTGGATTTATTGTCAATATACTTTCACTAATTAAATATGTTAATTTCCTTCCATTTCCATCTCCCCCTTATTTAAAATAAATTCATATGTGTATTTAAGGGTTTTCATCTAATCACCTCATTATTTCTTCATATATTTATTCTTTTCTCAGCATAATGAATGGAACCATATAATTTCTTAATGAATTGATATTTTAGTTATTCAACTCAAAGTATATGTGGGTAAACTATTGTAAATAAAGTGTTACTTTACCAATGCATCAAAGATTATGAAAAAGAATAATAATTTGTGACACCATACTCAATATGATTCAAAATCATCATTTTAGGTGATATATGGGCATGGTTGTCAAGAGATATCTGACACGCATATTAATGAAAATATCAAAACATTTAAAGTACAAAAAATATTACTCCCTTAGTAACTCATATTATTAATAATACATCACTCCCCCTATGGATAATGTATGACTTGATCAAGGTGTATTTTAATGGGTGTTGTACATACCATAGCATCATTGTTATTCCTTCTGAAGTGATACAGTTCCTTCAACATCTTGGAAATCTATTAACTCTATGATAATAATCAATTCTCCTTCAATTATATTAATTTTATATACGGTAAATAAGTGTTATAGAATATGGAGGGACCTCAAATTTTTATTGCACATATAGAGGATGAATGTTTCCTATCATCATTCCTTTTTTCTTCCTTTCATATTCAATATTTGAAGATCCTTCTTCCATAGATTTTTTATAATGTATGTTATTTATATTTTAGTGGGTTGGTATTTTATATCAAATTATCTTATATTCTTCACTTAAAAGTTCCTCATGATTTATGTTATCTTACATCTTTTCAACATTCTTTATATATGTGGACAATTTTGATTGATCTAGCCTAATAGTTTGAAATTACTTCCTAACAAAATTTTTCTTACTATAGTTTTAATATGATGTCTTCTTATATTTATTGTAGTATCTTTTAAGAAACTTCTTGTAATATTCTTATAGAATTAATTCAATAAATCCAATCTACTAATTTATTTATTAAATGTTATATTTAATTTATTTTAGTATGTCTCAATTAATTCCAAATTTCATGGAATTTGTTTAGTGATAAATGGTGTAGCCATTCCTTCCATTGTATAAGAATATTTTCATGGTTTGTGTGATATTGTTTTCTATTTTTATTATACACATATTTAAAGTAATGTGTTCAACCTTTATCTTCTATTGTACACATCCCAAGTGTGACTTAACTTTGAAATGTATTGATGTCTTTGTTTTATAGATAATCATTCACAATATAATTTAGGCCTTATATATTAATTATCATAAAAAAATTATGAAAATATTGTTATTTAGATATCCAGATTTTCTATAATACTAAAAAAATCTAAAAAATTCAGGTTTTCTTTTCTATACATTATTCTAGCTACAATTGACACCTTTCTAATTTTGGAAAATATAATTCTTCTTTAATGATGTTGTTCTGTAACAAGAGTTCTTTTATTTCCTTACATACACCTTTGATGGTATGGTTGGATTTTCATTTGTTTATTCCTCTCATACTTTTCCTATTTTCAATTTGTATCCAGAACATGTAGATGAAACTATATTTATACAAATAGATTTAAATTAAAAATTTATTAACATTTTCCAGGATTGTGATACAGATGCTTCACCACATGACCTCATACTTCTTTTCCATAAAAGTGAATTTTCCTAGATTCATGAACATCATTAATTATTTTGGAATCAGTATCCTACTTTTCAACTGTTTGGTGTTTAACATAAAATATTGTTTATAATTCATTAAATCATAAATTTGTTTCAATATATTTCATTTTGAATGAATTTATCCCCATTTATATTGATCCCAAACTCTCTTACCAATCATTCTTCAACATTCTGATATGGTATTCATAATTATTACTTTTATTTTAAATTTAACTATCACACTATTAATCTTCCTTTTGTATATTAGTAGTTCAATTTCTTAACAATAATAGAGGGTTAATAATTCATCAACTATGAATGGATAACTTGAAAAGGTAATGTTTATATCACATCCTTATCACTCAAACTTACTTAAATTTAATTTTAAATATGTGGATTTTTTTTTGCAAAGTGTCACAAATTTTATTTTTATTCATCATCCAGGATTAATAACTATTCTTAAAGCATTTGTTTAATCCTCTTATTTCAATTTCTTGATGAGTGAATTAAAATTTTCAAACTTCTTGGATACATTTATTAAAATTTTGGAAAACTATAAATACAGCACACAATGGTGCAATGAAAACTCTATATAAACTATTGGCATAGGGACTTGACCCCATAACCGTGCCCCAAACATGTCTATCTCATGAGATATAAATCTTTATCCAATTAATTGGAGGGATATATAGGTCCCACCCATCTCATAATGAAATCATTCTTACTTGTGCCACAACATAAACATAAATCATTCATCATAACCCAAAGAATAAAATGGGTTTCATAAACATCATCCCATCATAACATAATCCATATAAAAAATGGATATCATTTCATCATAATAAAATTAAAACCATGTAAATCATAGAGAAATTATACATGAAACATACACATATGAAATAATGTTATCTTATATGGAAAATGGTTTTGATAAAACACCTGAAATGAATTCTTGAGGAAAATATCCTTTCTTATTCAAAATAATTTTCTTTTTAAAAAATTCCATGTAATTTTAAAATAAAAGGATTTTGTGGAAAATATTCATGAAATCTTGTATAGTAAGCTTCATGAAAATAAAGCGTTTTGAAAATCGTAAAAATATGTTCATGTTCTCCTCGTACTTTTTTCGAAAAAGTCAAAAAGTTCAACGTATGGTAAACAAAAGAAAGATTCCTTCCATTCATTATACTAAAAGTCAAAAAGGGGTAAAATAGACTTTAAAAATATATGTAATAATAGTAAACATTTTAAGAAAACATTTTGAGAAAACGTGGACATGGATGATAAATATAACCCTAGTAAATACTTACGAATAAACAATTTCGGATAAGAATGAAATTGGAATAATTATCTCTTAACTTAGGTCTGATATGCTTCGTATATATATGAACCTCCTGTATAATGATTTAAATAATGTCATTTACTTATTATAGAGTCTTATTCATTGTTATTATATCATATATGGTTCACCTATGACTTTATACTACCCGTTATTTTGTAAATTCCATGTTAAAGTGGTGTTTTGGGTGAAATCGTTTTATTTATCGTACTTGTTTGGACTTCTTGTTCTTGATATTATAATTACTTATATAATGATTTAGTTACTTAAAGAATTTAAATCATGATTTATATATCATATATATTCAATGTATATATATATATATAATATATAAATGAATGAAATGAAATACACCGTTCATGGAGACGGTAGGCCGTACGTACACAGGAATACTGTTTTCCTTGCCTTATTAATTTGAATGGAAGTAAGTAGATGAAATATATATTTATATATAAATAAATTAAGTAGATTAATTATGTCATATATTTCATTATTATTCATTATATATACTTTATAATCATTCTTGAATGGTTACTATGGAGAATGAATCTCATCGCGTTGTGGAGACGGTAATCCGTACGTACGCACGAGCGACGATATCATTCCCATAATTATTGAATGAAATTAGAGTGCATGATATAGTACCTCATAATAATTATGATGTTATAATAACCATATATAGTTATTTTTTACACCATTATACCCATCCAAGTAAGGTGGTGGTGGAAACATTGATTACACCACGGCGTGGAGATGGTATTCTGTACGTACGCACGAGCGGTGATTTCATTTTCCGTAGGATGGATAGAAGGTGAAATGGGGTTGTTTCATATTTATAATAAAATATAATTATATTATTTATACTGATGTTATTACTTTATAATGAAACAAATAAATAATTATAGGTTTAAGAAGAAAGAAAACTTGAAAGAATCAGTAGAAGAGATTACCTCTTCCTCGACGCACCTCCTTTAAACTTCTTATTAGGGTACTAGAGTTGGTATTTTAAGGATACCAGAACCTATATGATATAACTAGAGAGTTTTAGACGAGTAATTGTCAGGTTTTGGACGAGCTTCAATGATAAAAAGGGTGTGAAGAGAAGAGGGAAGGGGTTCCCATTTTATAATGGAGGAGAGGGGCACCTTAGGAAAACTTAAAATATTATTTTATAATAAAGTCAAATTCGGTTTTTAATAGCTCCAAATTGATTTATTTCAAAGATATGGTGGGTTTGTTTCTAAATAATCTCAACCAATAGGTTTTAGACAAGTTTACGTTACTATTTTATCCTTATCATTTAGATTTAACTCTAAGTTAAATAATTTAAGTTTTACCGTGTCTTTTTGTTTTCTTACACTATATGGTTAATAAACTTACTATAACAAGACAAAAAACCTCAAGTGGTTCATTATTAATATATATATATATATATATCCTTATCTAAGTCATTTGGCTGAAAATTAGATTTTTAGGAATAAAATAACAATTAATAATATAATATTTGTTTTAAAAACTATTTTATGTCAATTTTGACACTATTTGGTACTTGTTTTTTTGTGAAAATAATAACAACATGATTAGTTTGAAAAAATTTAATTAAATCAATACTAACATGTAATATTAACGTATAAAATTAGTGTAATTCATAAAAAGTCTAAAATTACATTTATTTGGGTATTTATAACATCAATTATGTTAATATTTCATTAATAAGGTAATTATTGTGTCATCATTGTGTCATAAATAAATTAAATTATTTAATGTCTAAAAATTATAAATAAAATACCATTATGTATGAAATCTTTTTATATTTATAATGAATATTTATAGTCGAATTTACCTTATTTATAACCCTATATTAAAAATGTTTTAGTTATTAAACTTTGATTTAAACTATTTTAATTCTTTTTTAAATAAATTAATAACAAATGTCCTAATCTAATCCAAGTGGACCTAAAGGGTAATATTTTATCCCTAAGTTTTTTTTTGGTCTAACGAAACTTATCCAAAAGAATTAGGACATGTGTTAGGGAAAAAATAATATCATTTTTACCCTTAATTACCCTATTTACTTTTAACCGTGGTAAATAAAAGTAAAATGTTACTATACACCAAAAATTATTTTTATCTTATTGAACCACATTTTACTCCTTAATATTAACTGTGTCTCTTGGATTTTTGAAATTCTACTTACAGAAGCGGTAAAATTAAGTTTTATGTAAATTTTCAAACTCTCCTAGGAGGTGGGTAAAAGACGGTGAAAAGTTCAATAAAATTTTTATATGCCTAAAATTATTAAAAATGATTCCAATGAATTAAATTGAACTTATATAGGTATTATGTATCAATTTGGACCTAAAATTAATTTAAATAAAAATAATTATTTATTTATATAAAAAGACGGTTTTTAAGTAGTAACCCAGTGTTTTCAATAGTCATCAAAAATTGAATGTTTTTAGAAAAATACCAAAAATTCACCCTAGGCTAATTTTGATATTATGAATTCAAAAATGAAGTCCATTTTGAAAAATAAAATTTATAAAATTTCAAAAATTGGGTATTACTATTCATAACGGCTAGTTCATAATAATATTATAATAATATATCATTTAGTGAAACTCGGTATTGCGTACTACACACGCTATCGAGTAAGGTCTTGATTATGTGTAATGCAAGCCATGTCATGGATGCATGTAGTGAAAGCTTCGTTTGGTGTTTCGTATAACATAATCAAAACATATTTCATTTATACATTAAACAAAATCAATACTTAATGTTGCGTAAAATAATTTCCACAAAACAAACTTGAAATTGTGTGTAACACGAGCCAAGAATAGTGTTGTGTATACTGTAAGATAATACGGTGTTGCGTATAGTGCAAGCTACTTTTGGTGTAGCGTACAACACAAGACATCAATGAAATTAAAAAAAATTCTCATAAAATCTCGGGTTGTTACATTCTACCCCCCTTAGAATGAATTTCGCCCTCGAAATTCGTCTGGGTTATAAATGGTTTACTATTTGAAAGTTTCTTTTATAGAAACCCACATTGTAAAAAGAAATACCAAAACTAAACTTTAAAAACTAAATTACGAAACATAACGGTTATCCAAATTAACTAATCACTGTGTTTCCACATAGGCGAACATAGGTGAAAATATGGATATGGAAGAAAAATCTAACCATCATGTTCAGATTAAGAGTGGTAGAGGACATGGCTATGAAAAATCCAACAATCACAAAGCCATAAATTTGTGATAATTTAAGGCACCATCTTATTCATCAAATATAAGGGCACTAGGACAACATTTTTGGTTTTCAAGATGATTTCCCTAAAGTTGAATAATTTGAATTAGAAGAAATACTTACTTTATTTTGGTATAATATCACTGTTGTTCATGCCTTGAACAATTTCCATTTCATCTCTTAAAGAAATGAAGTTGAATTATTCAATGGTGAAGTGTTAGCAGATCATGTGATAGAATTATTGGTCATTCCATATGTTTCAAACAAAAGGTTAGCAAAAGTTATCAAATATATATAAGTCCATCTGTGGTGAGGTTAATCGTATATGATTTCAAAAATGGACTTATACTTCATCTATCATATTGCTTAATAAAACTAGTTTCTACTAACCAGGGACTTACTGTAGGCCGGTGGTATAAATAAAGGCAATTTGCACTTCGGTTGTGGGTTCGATTCCCACAGCCTTGTCTGACGCGACGGGTTGTCGCCCGTCCTGCAGGTTGTCCCTTTTTTTGAAACTACATTATAATAACATTCCTCCAATAAAATAGAAAAATGTTCTAGACTTAAACAATACTATCTTATTCCTAACTTAATTCATTCCAATATTTAGGCTTATTCAAAAAACTTATGTCCAAGTTCATAGTATAAAGAAAACAATTACTAGAAATGTCATCTACCGAGAATGTGAATACCATCATTTATCCCCCATATATCATACGATATATCTTGTTGGTCACATTCCAAACATGTGAATACCTTAATCATGTATTCTCTCGAACCATAGTAAAAACATGAATGTTGTCACAAGGTAACTCTTCCATATCCCAAAAATTCTATATACTCAAACCATGATATCACTTTTTCCTTATATTAGTCATGAGATCATTAATACTATCAAACATTTCATTATCTCCTTATCCCTTCTTCATACGCATATTAGGTGCTTTACAAAAATATTTTAATAACCTTTCATGGTTACCAGTACCATTCAACATATACTTTCAAAACTCAAGAAAAGGAAACAGTGTAACAATCGTTAGATTTTTCTTTATTCCCTAGTACCATACATTATTCTTGATAAACATACAATCATTACACAACCTTCATAAACCACTGACTGAGCTTCATGATTTCTTCCATCTCATATATCATTTGTAGTCTTTTCATCATCATATATATAAATACTACCCATATGAACACACTGATTCTCTTTATGAGATTTTCCCTTATGTCATTAGTTTGCATAATGCCCATACATTCCACATTAAAAACACTTAACCATTGTTGATGTCTTAGCAATACTATTATCCTTGTCCATGGTGTTAACTGAACCTTTTCCTTTACAATTACTTGCTTTGTGTCCTTATTTTTCACACCCAAAGCATATTCCAGTTCCTTTGAAACATTCTCTCTGATGCCTCTTCCCACATGATTTACATGAGGTAAATTGAACTTTATTTCCTCTATGATCATCATGAAACTCCATATTTCTCTTATTAGATGTGTCGGGAAACATACCAGGGTTGATATTATTGATCATATTATGAGATTTATGATTAGGAATAATAACGATATGTGGACTTCCAGATCCAATTTCATTTGGTTTCTCATTATGAATATCATTCCATTGTCCATCATATCCTCCGTTATCGTGAATCTTCCTGTTTCCAGCAATTTTCTAAAACCCAAAAAGAATAGTGTGAGAGGAAAAATCATAATTAAGGGGGAGTAATTCAATATCTAACATCTTATTTTTAATTCTAATATCGTTACTGTAATTATAGGACTATAACCTATAATTATACATAACCTTAGAGACATCCCTAGACATACTTTAGAAATATCTCTATGGATCTCACTAAATTTCCCGCATCCTAGTTTCCAAAGGTTGACTAAACCGAACCTCTGATACTAACTGTAGAGACCCAAATCTTTATGTACATGGAAATTACATTTATTTTTTGGAATACTTAATACATAACAAAAACAAACACAGAAGGATCGTAATAGTTTAGTGTCCTTGGAAACTCGAAACATAATCTTCTAAACGTGGTGAAAGATCTTCAACATCTCCCATAATGGTCTTCCCCTTTTGTTTTCTTTCCTAAAACCCTTATTTATATCCTAGGGAAAATAAAACATATAAAGGGTGATCTCAAATGCTCAGTAAGGTTAAGCATAGAGAAAATAAAACAAACCATATATATTTGAACATAAAAACATGAACATAATGTTTAAACATCTAAATATTGAGCAATGACATAAAACATGGCAGTACGTAAGGCATAGATCATAATGGAACATCAGTAATGATAAAATAGATTGGAAATAAAACTTCTAATTGTGGAAAAATATTAATCACATTATATGATTTCCATAGTATCCAAGGCATTGCTACCAAGACCATCTTAGTAGACAAAGTCCCTTTCTGAATTGTGTTCACTCCTCGTTTCAGTCATGTAACACTGAGCAGGATTAACTTACCATTACAGTCATGTCTATATCATGATATATAAATCTTTACCCAATGCATTGGAGAAAGATATAGGTCCCACCCATCTCATAATGAAATCATTCTTACTTGTTCCACAACATAAACATAAATCATTCATCATAACCCAAAGAATAAAATGGGTTTCATAAAGATCATCCCATCATAACATAATCCATATTAAACAAATGGATATCATTTCATCATAATAAAGTGAAACCATGTAAATCATAGAGACATTATACATTAAACACACACATATGAAATAATGTTATCTTATATGGAAAATGGTTTTGATAAAACACTTGAAATGAATTCTGGAGGAAAATATTCTTTCTTATTCAATATCATTTTCTTTTTACAAAATGCCATGAAATTTTAAAATAAAAGGATTTTGTTAAAAATAGTCATGAAATCATGTATAGTAAGCTTCATGAAAATAAGGTGTTATGAAAACCGTAAAAATCCGTTCATGTTCTCCTCGTACTTTTGTCGGAAAAGTCAAAAAGTTCATCGTATGGTAAACAAAAGAAAGATTCCTTCCATTCATTGTAGTAAAAGTAAAAAAGGGATAAAAATGACTTAAAACATATATGTAAGAATAGTAAACATTTTAAGTAATAATTCTGACAAAACATGGACATGGATTATACATATAACCCCAGTAAATACTTGCGAATAAACAATCTCAAATAAGAATGAGATTGGAATAATTATCCCTTACCATAGGTTCGATATGTTCCGTACGTATCCAAACCTCTTGTATAAAGATTTAAATAATGTCATTTAATTATTATAGAATCATATTCATTGTTATTATATCATATATGGTTCACTTATGACTTTATATTACCTGTTCCTTTGTAAATTCCATGTTAAAGCATCGTTTTGGGTAAAATTGTTTTATTTATCGTACTTGTTTGGACTTGTTATTCTTGATATTATTATTAATTATATCATGATTTACTTACATAAATAATTTAAATCATGATTTATATATCATATATATTCAGTATATATATATATAATAGATAGATGAATAAAATGAAATACACCGTTCATGGAGGCGGTAGGCCGTACGTACGCATGAATGCTGTTTTCCTTTCCTTATTGAGTTGAATAGAAGTAAGTATATGACACACAAATATATATATATACATAAATAATGAGCTTAAATAGGTCATATATTTCATTATTTTTCATTATATATACTTTATAATCATTCTTGAATGGTTAACATGGAGAATGAATCTCATCGTGTTGTGGAGACAGTAATCTGTACGTACGCACGACCGATGATATCGTTCCCATAATTATTGAATGAAATTGGAGTGGATTATATAATACCTCATAATTATTATGATGTTATAATAACCATATATAGTTATTCTTTACACCATTATACCCATCCAAGTAAGGTGGTGGTTGAAAAACTGATTACACCACGGCGTGGAGACGGTATTCCGTATGTACGCACGCGCAGTGATTTCATTTTCCATAGGATAGATAGAAGGTGAAATGGGGTTGTTTCATATTTATAATAACATATAAGTATATTATTTATACTTATGTTATTAATTTATAATGAAAAAACTAAAGAAGAAGAAGTTTAAGAAGAAAGAAAACGTGAAAGAATCGGTAGAAGAGATTACCACTTCCTCGACGCACCTCCTTTAAACTTCATATTAAGGCACTAGAGTTGGTCTTTTGAGAATACCATAACCTCTATTATATAACTGGAGAGGTTTATAAGAGGAATTTTCAGGTTTTGGATGAGCTTCAAGGCTCTAAAGGGTGTGAAGAGAAGAGGGAAGTGGTGCCCTTTTTATAAGGGAGGAGAGGGGCACCTTAGGAAAACTTAAAATATTATTTCATAATAAAGTCATATTCGGTTTTTAATAGCTCTAAATTGATTTATTTAAAATCTAAAGTGGTAATGTGTCGAAATACTCTCAACCAATAGGTTTTATACAAGTTTAGGTTACTATTTTGTCCTTATAATTTAGATTTAACTCTAAGTTAAATAATTTAACTTTTACAATGTCTTTTTGTTTTCTTACACTATATGGTTAATAAACTTACAATAACAAGCCAAACGAACCTCAAGTGGTTCCTTATTAATATATATATCCTTATATATCTCATTTGGTCGATCCTTATATTTTTAGGAATAAAATGACAATTAATAATATAATATTTGTTTTAAAAACTATTTTATGTTAATTTTGACACTATTTGGTACTTGATTTTTGTAAAAATCATAACATCATGATTTGTTCTAAAAAATTTAATTAAATCAATAATAATGTGTCATATTTACCTATAAAATTAGTGTAATTCATAAAAAGTCTAAAATTACATTTATTTGGGTATTTATAACATCAATTATGTTAATATTTCATTAATAAGGTAATTACTGCATCATCATTGTGTCATAAATAAATTAAATTATTTAATGTATAAAAATTATAAATAAAATACCATTATGTAGGAAATATTTTTATATTTCTAATGAATATTTATAGTTTAATTTATCTTATATATAACCCTATATTAAAAATGTTTTAGTTATTAAACTTTGATTCAAACTATTTTAATTCTTCTTTAAATAAAATAATAATAAATGTCCTAATCTAATCCAAGTGGACCTAAAGGGTAATATTTTATCCCTAAGGTTGTTTTTGGTCAAACTACACTTATTAAATTTAATTAGGACATGTATTAGGGTAATAATAATATCATTTTTACCCTTAATTACCTTATTTACTTTTAACTGTGGTAAATAAAAGTAAAAAGTTACTATTCACCAAAAATTATATTTATCTTATTGAACCACATTTTACTCCTTGATATTAACCGTGTCTAGCAGATTTTCAAAATTCTACTCACAGAAGTGGTAAAATTCAGTTTTATGTAAATTTTTAAACTCTCCTAGGAGGAGGGTAAAAGACGGTGAAAAGTTCAATAAACTTTTTATATGTCTAAAATTATTATAAAATGACTCTAATGAATTAAATTGAAATTACATAGGTATTATGTATCAATTTTGACCTAAAATAAATTTAAATAAAAATAAATAATTATTTATATAAAAATTCGGTTTTTAAATAGTAACCCAGTGTTTTCACTATTCATCAAAAATTGAAAGTTTTCTGAAAAAATACCAAAAAATCACCCTAGGATAATTTCGATATTCCGAATCCAAAAATGAAGTCCATTTTGAAAAATAAAATTTATAAAATTTCAAAAAGTGGATATTACTATTCATAATGGCTAGTTCATAATAATATTATAATAATATATCATTTAGTGAAACTCGGTATTGTGCAGTACACACTTTATCGGGGAAGGTCTTGATTGTGTGTAATGCAAGCCAAGTCAGGGATGTGTGTAGTGAAAGCTATGTTTGGTGTTGCGTATAACATAATCAAAACATATTTCATTTATACATTAAACAAAATCTATACTTAATGTTGCATAAAATAATTTCCACAAAATGAATTTGAAATTGTGTGTAACACGAGCCAAGAATAGTGTTGCGTATACTGCAAGAAAATACGTTGTTGCGTATAGTGCAAGCTAATTTTTGTGTAGCATACAACACAAGGCATCAATGAAATTAAAAAGAATAATTCTCATAAATTCTCAGGTTGTTACATTCTACCCCTCTTAAAATGAATTTCGTCATCAAAATTCGTCTGGGTTATAAATGGTTTACTACTTGAAAGTTTCTTTCATAGAAACTGACATTGTAAAAAGGAATACCAAAACTGAACTTTAAAAACTAAATTATGTAACGTAATGGATACCCAAATTAACTAATCACTGGGTTTCCACATAGGATGTCATAGTGGAAAATATGGATATGGAAGAAAATTCTAACCATCATGTTCAGATGAAGAGTGGTAGAGGACATGGCTATGAAAAAGACAACAATCCCAAAGCCATAAATTTGTGATGATCTAAGGTGACATCTGATTAATTAGATATAAGGGCACTAGGACAACATTTTTGGCTTTCAAGATGATTTCCCTAAAGTTGAAGAATTTTAAATTAGAAGAAATTGTTACTTTATTTCGGTATAATCTCACCATTTTTCGTGCCTTGAACAATTGAAACTTCATATCTTAAATAAATGAAGTTGAATTTTTCATTTGTGAAGTGTTAGCATATCAAGTGATAGAATGATGGGTCATTCCATATGTCTCAAACAAAAGGCTACCAAAATTTATCAAATATACATAACTCCATCTATGGTGAGGTTAATCGTATATGATTCCAAAAATGAACTTATACTTCATCTATCATACTGCTTAATAAAACTAGTTTCTACTTACCAGGGACTTCCTATAGGCCAGTTGCACTTCGGTTGTGGGTTCGATTCCCATAGCCTTGTCCGACGCGATGGGTTGTCGCCCGTCCTGCAGGTTGTCCCTTTTTCTAAAAATACATTATATTAAAATTCCTCTAATAAAATAGAAAAACGTTCTAGTCATAAAAAATACTATCTTATGTCTAACTTAATTCATTTCAATCTTTAGGCTTATCCAAAATACTTATGTCCAAGCTCATAGTATAAATAAAACAATTACTAGAAATGTCATCTACCGAGCATGTGAATACCATCATTTATCCCCCATATATCATACGATATTTCTTGTTGGTCACACTCCAAACATGTGAATACCTTAATCATGTATTCTCTTAACCCATAGTGAAAACATGAATGCTGTCACAAGGTAACTCTTTCCATATCCCAAAAATTCTATATACTCAAACCACGATGTCACTTTTTTCTTATATTATTCAAGATCTCATTAATAATATCAAACATTTCATTATCTCATTATCCCTTTTTTATACGCATATTAGGTGTTTTCCAAAAATATTTGAATAACCTTTCATGGTTACCGGTACCATTCAACATATACTTTAAAAACTCAAGCAAAGGAAACAGTGTAAAAATCCTTATATTTTTCTTTATTCCATAGTACCATTCATTATTCTTGATAAACATACAATCATTACACTACCTTCTTAAACCACTGACTGAGCTTCATCATTTCTTCCATATCAAATATCATTTGTAGTCTCTTCATCATCATCTACATAAATACTACCCATAAGACCATGATGATTCTATTTATGAGATTTTCCCTTAGGGCATTGGTTTGCATAATGCCCGTACATTCCACATTAAAAACACTTAACCGTTGTTGATGTCTTAGAAATAAAATTATCATTGTCCATGGTGTTAACTGAACCTTTTCCTTTACAATTAATAGCTTTGGGTCCTTCTTTTCCACACCCAAATCATCCTCCAGTTCCTTTGAAACATTCTCCATGATGCCTCTTCCCCCATGATTTACAAGAGGTAAATTGAACATTCTTTCCTCTATGATCATCATGAAACTCCATATTTCTCTTATTAGATGAGTCGGGAAACTTACCAATGTTGAGATTATTGATCATATTATGAGATTTCTGATTAGGAATAATAACAATATGTGGACTTCCAGATCCAATTTCATTTGGTTTCTCATGAAGAATATCATTCCAGTGTCCATCATATCCTTCATTATCATGAATCTTCCTGTTTCCAGCCATTTTCTAAAACCCAAAAAGAAAAGTGTGAGAGGACAAAATCATAATAAAGGGGGATCAAATTCAATATCTAACATCTTAGTTTTAATTATAATATTGTTACCGTAATTATAGGACTATAACCTATACTTATACTTAACCTTAGGGACATCCCTAGATATACCTTAGAAATATCTCTAGGGATCTCACTAAAGTTCTCGCATCCTAGTTTCCAAAGGTTGACTAAACCGAACCTCTGATACCAACTATAGAGAACCAAATCTTAATGTACATGGAAATTCCTTTAATTTTGTAGAATACATAATACATAATAAAAACAATCATTGAAGGACCATAATATTTTAGTGTCTTTGGAAACTAGGAACATAATTTTTTAATTGTGGTGAAACATCTTCAACATCTACCATAAAGATCTTCCCCTTTTGTTTTCTTACCTAAAACCTTTCTTTATATCCTGGGGAAAAGTTAACATATAAAGGGTGAGATCAAATGCTTAGTAAGGGTAAGCATGGAGAAAATAAAACAAACCATATACATTTGAACATAAAAACATGTACATAATGTTTAAACATCGAAATCTTGAGAAATGACATAAAACATGGTAGTACGTAAGGCATAGATCGTAATGTAACATCAATCATGATAAAATAGCTTGGAAATAAAACTTTTAATTGTGGGAAAACATTAAGCACATGATATGATTTCCATAGTAGCCAAGGCATTGCTTCCAAGACCATCTTAGTGGACAAAGTACCTTTCTGAATCGAGTTCACTCCTCCTTTCAGTCTTGTAACACTGAACGTGATTAACTTACCGTTGGACTACAGATTATGTATCATTCTACTATATATTATGGAATTTATTTTTAATTATTTAAATAGCCTTTATATTACAGGAAATATAAAATTAGTTTAGGGATCTATGTTTAAATTCATTTTTGGATTAATGTATTGAAAACATAAGTCAAGTAACTAATTTGTGAAGAAAACATTTCTGAAATTAGAGACTATATAGAACATCATATTCTTAAATATATTAAATTTGTAAAATAAAATGGAAATACAATATGAATATTAGAATTTTAATTATTTAATGATCTTAAATTTATAAAAACTCATTTCAAACACATCATTTAGAGATATATTAATTTCAAAGTAACATAAAAATAATATATTTACGTAGTTAAGAAAAAAGTTATTATCATTTATATAAATTAATTAGAGTAATATATTTCTTGGATAAAAATTTAATATATATGATTTTTAAACATGATAATGTGGGAATATATTGATATAACAATTTTTTTCATCACATTACATGACAATTTATAAGATGTGAGTAATGAAATGCATATAACATTTATGTTAAGTTAGAGATATATTAAGTGTCATGTTATTTCATTTAAATTATTTTAGATTTAAAAAGACCTAATAACTGTGTTCTTTACTTAAATATAGCCTTATAAAAATATATTTATAACCAGGAATTGGAATAGGTAAACTTTGTCTGGATTTTAATAGCATCCCTTTATTTTGTTATAATTTTGATTAAGAAAGGGAATGAATAAAATGAATAATCTAATTAAATCTATAGAGATCTAATCTATTTTGTTTTGGAGATTATGCAAGTATCATAATACACTTAAATCATCTTCAATAGAACCCATGTACTATAGAAATTATATTCAAGGGATTTGAGATCTTGTGTAGATGATTATAGTGACCCATAATTTTCATAAATAGATATTAAATATTAATATTTGAATATTTAGCACATAAAATTTTGTTCACCACCAAAATATTTTAGGACTATTATATTTGGAATCTTGGAAACACAAACCCCTAATTCATAAAATATATAAATCATCTATGTCTTACTTATTGATAACAAGAAACTATCCTAGACCTATCACATTTAATATTATTCCTCATAACCTAGGGAAAGGAAACAAAAGGAAAGGGTGAGATATGAAGCTCAGTATGGGTGAAAAAGGGATATATCCATGATCAGATAAGCAAAGCATGAGAATAGAGATATAAAAACACAATATTAACATTTGAAAACCATAACTGTCATATAAATGATCATAATCTTATGTCATGACATAAATCATGGAAGGTCATAGGACATGAATTGAAATGGAATCAATAAACATTAACCATGAGATCATAATATTGGTATAAGGTCTGGAATAGTGGTATACAAATAATAATAGAAAATAATTTCCTTAGTAGTTAAGGTGCATTTCCAATACTATTATAGTGGAAAGGGTTCACTCCCCAAACCATCATAGTAGTCAAGGTTCACTCAAAATATTATCCTAACAGACAGAGTCTCTTACTAAACTGCTTTCACTCCCCATTCTTGAGTTATTTATCTTATGAGATATTAATAATTACCCAAATCATTGGAGGGATATATAGGTCCCACCCATAAAATACTAAAAATCTTACATATGTGTACCATAATATCATAAATCATTTATCACATGAGAAAATTTAAAAATAAATGTGTTTCATAAAGATTTCAACGTAACATAACACATGGAAACTAAATGTGTTTCATAAACATTTCATCTTTTCATCATAAACAAAAACCGTATAGATAAAGAAAAAAATATGAAATACTTGGATCAAATCTCAATTAAATTATAAATAACAATATATAATATAATAATAAATTGAAAATGATTCTGAATGATCATTTGGGAATATTCTTGGGGATAATAACCTTTCCATTTTGAAATTATTTCATTTAAAAAATTGGAAATTATAAAAGAGGTATTTTTATAAAAAAACAAATTTTTAAACAAATAAATTAGTATTCAATGAAATGTTTTTTCATGATGGTGGTAAAAACAATTATTTTTTTATAGATTAAAAAAATTCTACATTTTTTAAGAAGTTACAAAGAACCATGTTTGTAAAATGAAAACAAATATACCTTTAAAACAATTTTGTTAGAGGTAAAACAGGGATAAAAATAAAGCTAAAAATAATTATAGAATGGAAAAAAATTCTAAAAAATGGAAACATGGATATGGAAGATAAATTTTCCCAAGTGGAGACATAAACTTAAAAAATATCTAATATTGATGGGATTGTGAAATTAACCATTACCTTGAGTTCAAATTGCTTCAAAATAACTCTATAATTTAGTATAATAAATTTATATTTGTTATGATTCTACACAAAATTCATGTTCCTCATTATAATATCATATATTATCCATTTATAACATTTCAAACCCCATTTTGGAAACGTCTCCTTAATAAAAAAATTATTTCTAGATATTAACTGTTTCGTTTATCATGAGCATGTTAGTTCAATTGATCTCACCCCTATACATTTATTTTGGATAAATCGTCTCTAAAATATTTATAATAATATAAAAATAATATATATTCATTATATGAATATTTAGAGTCATCAAGAAAAGTTATATATAGAAAAAATGAATTACACTGTTCAGGGAGACGGTGTTCCATACAAACGCATGAATTCCATTTTAATTTTTCCATGTATTGAACCAAATAAAGTTATATATTAATTAAAATTTTAAATTTCATTATTATACCATTATATATATATATATATTAATCAAATTCATCTTCAATAACTTCAAATTAAAATATAAATTAAAAACATGTCACATCACTCCTTTTTGTGGTAGTCCATACAAACACATGAGCGACATTATCGTTTCTCATAGGATCAAATGGAATGAATATAGGCATGATATTATAATTAAAGAAATATAATTTTTTCATTGATATCATATATAAACATAAACCCATCATAAAAACCATCTATAATAGGATTTGATGAAAAATAAGTTGTATTCTTATGTGGTGATGGTAAGTTATATGTTCTCAACAGCGTTGCTTTCACTTCTCATTTGGTGGGAAACTGGTTTTATATTGGTGTTTTCATACTAATAATAACATTTATACATATTTATCATATGTATGATGTTATTTTATGAGACATACTTTTTAATTAGATGAGGTAAGAAGATTACAATAAAATGTTATCGGGTAAGGTTATCACATATTCTCTATGGACATTATATTTGGAAGACAAGAACCTCAAAATGTGGATAAGAAATTTTTCTAATGTTCTATGTTTTAAACCAGATGAGAAAACATATGAAATAAAATTGTTCCATTAACTAGGAAGATCGGTTTAAAAACCGTGCGTCAGAACTTTTTTTTTATGATAGTTGACACTGCGATGTGTCTTTTATATAAATTTTACTAAAATAATTAGATTAAAGTTAAATTAGTAACAAAAAATTATGGTTAAAACCCTTATTAAAACTTTGGAATATTCTATGTAATATTTTTAGAGTTAAACATTGTGTCGGTGTGGGGTTCTGAGACCCGCAGACTCTCGTCATTGATAAAATGAAAATATTAAATTTATTTTATTCATATGCATGTGTGTTTTTTCTGGAAATTAATTAACTATAAAATGGTGTGTCGTATGAGAAATCTGACACCCCATTTAGGTCTGTAATTCCATTTTTACCCTTGGTAGGGTATAACATTGATGTGTATCGGGTGTTTGGAATCCTCACACATGATAATACCTTTCTTTTTTTATTAATTTATTATTCAGTTTTTTAATAATAAATAATTATTTTCTCAAAAATGGTGTGTTGAATGAGAAATATGAGACCATCGATAGTTCTAGGATGTGGGATTTATCATAGTCAGGGTATAACTTTTGTAAGGATTGACCATTTTGTTAGATCACACCTGAAAATAATTTATTTGAGTTCTAAATATTTTATTGGATGGTTAGAAATAATAATAATAATTTTATTATAATTATTGTTATTTTCATTGATGACAAAAAATAAAAATGAACTTCCACGATTAATAAATTGTGTCATAGTGTAAATAATAATTGAGTAATATAATAAATGTTATATTATTAATTTTTTGAATTTAATAAAAATTCCTAATAAATATTTATTTAATAACTATTATCTTTTTTATGGTTGTTATCATTAAAATATTAGTGGTGTCTTTTATGGGTTGTATTAAATTATTATTATTATTATTATTATTATTATTATTATTATTATTATTATTTTGGAATGAAATAAATAATGCATATATATATAACATGTATCTATATATACATGGGGATTAAATATATATATATATATACACATGTGTGAATGTATATCTATAAATATAAATATGGGTATAAATATATAACACGTATATACATGGATGGATATTTATTGTTGGGATAGATAAAATATTATTATCTACCTACATAAATTCATTTAACAATCAACTTAAATAAAGCTACATACCATTTATGTTTTTGTTGTCTAAATCCTTAAAGCGGCCTAGGGCGCATGCTTGCGCACCCTATTGCGGGTCCTAGGTAGCTATTTAATTAATTAAATAGTTTCTAGATATTTATGTAAAATTTTTACATCATTCCCTTGTGATGTGTTTGGGCTAAAAATAATTTAAAACAGTTGAAAGAGAATAAAAAGATAGTAAAACAAATTAAAGGAATTTAAATAGGGATAAAAATGAATAATAAAATAAATACGGTTGGAGATAAATTAAATATAATTAAAATGGGGTAAATAAATTATAATTATTTATTTAATTTCTTCCACCATTTTATTTTTATTATTTTATTTATTTATTTGCATTTTATTTTTTTTATTTTTTCTTTTCCATTTTTTCTATTTTCTTTCTTTCTTTCTTTCTCTCCTCTCCTCCTCCTCTCATGTGCGTGGTGGACCCCCTCTCCCTAGGTGGCCCACCATCCTTCTTCCACCTTCGTAAGATCACCGTTCCAATGTTCGTCATCCGTTTTATTCACCGTGAGGTGTGCTATAAACCTTAATGTAATTCTAATCATGTGTATTTCGAATCATAGAGTTTCATTGAGTATCCTTTGCGCACATCGCCATGGAAAGATGTTACCCTATTTTGGGGTTTCTCTAAAATCAATTATTTTCTTCCATTTTAGATCAAATAAAGTCCTACTACAAATCATAGAATCGTCTAAGACTATAAGGTTGGGAATCTACTCTCTTTCCCTCTGTTTCGTTGCGATTTACAAAAACACATGATTGTGTCATTCGTCTGTGCCTACCGGCGTTGTGCAATTTCACCCAATCATTTCAATTTGATTATTCCTCTTAATTTTTATAGCACTAATTATCATAAATTAAACTATTTAAATTTTTTCAACATGGTTGGACACCCCTTTGGGTGTGACTAGGTGGTCGGTATAAATTCCATTAGCCCAGATATTTAATTTATTTAACAGCATGTGTTGCGCATCACATTTTTGTTTTGTTTAATTTGAATAATTTTGTTGGAATAATTATGAACCTTTAATTGTTGGGTCTTTGGTAGTTTTGGTGTTGAATTATATGTTTATTTAAATTTTCATGTCAGGGAATTTAATTTAATTAACTGCATGTGTTGCGCTGCCTATTTTTGTTATGTTTAATTTAAATAATTATTTTAGAATAATTATGAACCTTGAATTATTGGATCTTTGGTAGTTGTTTATAATGATTTATTAATTTATTAAAAATTGCATTTATCTGCTTTTGTTGATATGGTATCTTTCCTTGTTAATTTTTTACGCAGCAAAATTATATTCATACCTTGTGTTCCATGGGTGTATCTTCTTAGATTTCAAACTGCGATTATATATTCAAGATATGTCACATATGCTACTTTTAAATATTAATAAAATTCAGGAAGGGTAAATAAGGTGGGTCTCAGATTAAGTTTCATGCTTAGACCCTCTATTCCGGACTTGTTACCACTACACTTCAGGGGGCAGTGTTTTTGTCTTTGCTAGACCGAGACTTCCCCAGGATTTCAAATAATTATAAGTGATACTAGTTCCAAAAGGCCCCATTAGGGATGGATCTATGGTAAATGTGTCTAAGATAGGCTCGGCTGATGCTTGGCCCCTTTTTGTGATATTGGGATATAATCAGGTTAAATCCATGGCTCAAACGATATTTGGTCTTTTGAAAGATTTCCTTTGATGGGCTCAGTGGTATTGGATTATTTGAACGATGTTCTATAGTGATACCTTCAGGACGGGCTCAGACTCCAAATCTCTACTTGAACCTTAATAATGATGCACTGAAGGTTTATATTAATGTCGTTTTGAGCCTCTTGATATTTGTGATACTTTTCTGGTTTGTTTAAGCACACCTGGTTGACACCTGACATAGACCCCATGTTAAAGAACAAGCTTGGGGGTATTCCTCTTCCTTGTTTTACCTTTCTTTTCCATGTTTTTTATATATTCATATGTGTATTCTTCTTACAGGTACTCCTTTTAGACTTCCATTGTAGGCCAAAGCAGGTGATTAGGGATGGGTGCCATTGGGAACACAGGACGAGTTATTTATTTCATTGAACTTAATTAATTTTCTGAAATTGTAATATAATGGTACACTGCATTTTATTATTTCATGAAATGGAATGTTTTTGACACTGTGGGTACCAGCATACTGGGATTTTATCTCACACATAGCTTGGGTTTCTTTAACACCCGAGTAGATTACATTCTTGTGGGTATTGACAATGGGAAGTGGGTGATTCTGATGATTGATTGTTTCTTGCTACTTATGATAGAGTCTGGGGAAGAGGATTGAGCCTTTATCATGATGCATTTGTTGCTTTGTGTATTTTCTTTTATTTCATGGTATGCTTGAGTTTCTATTTTCCTTACTTTCAGTTTAGAAAAACATCATAGCATGACATCATTTTGTGAGCTTCCTCACTTGAATATTATTCAGTTGGATTATTTTATTTCTTCTGTTGTAGTTTATTAGTTTATATGCTTTCACTATTTATTATTTAATTGTTTTTACATCCACTATGATATTACCTATTAAATATGGGGGAATATTCTCCAACACAAAAACGAAAAAGGCCCTCGTTGCTAGTCAGTAGCCTCTGGTATTTGGGGAGATGCAGTTGAGGTCATGTAACCCACCCGTATGGCCACCATCTTAGAGGTGATCCGGGACTGGGCATTACAAATTGGTATTATATGTGGTATTTTTTTCTTTATATTATTGTTTTTGGTTGGTAGACCGGAGACTAGGAATGTGTCAGTGCTTGGATAATAATCGTGCTTGGGACTGATCACCCCATGTATGGGAAATAGCCAAGCAGCCAGGGTTGGGAATTGATGTTCATGATTTTCGGTATTATAGTTGATATGATTTCAGCTGGAGTGATTGGTTTAATTTTCTCTGATTAGGATTTGTAAGCCTTATATTATTTTACCCTTTTCTTGTTAAGGTAAGGATGAATCATTGCATGCATCATAATAGACACATAGGAATTCACATGCCATGCATAGTGTCATTCCATGTAGTGTGATTTTAGGATTCTTGATGATTAAAATAATATTCCTCGAAGGTATTCCATGTCTTGTAATTATTTATCATGCCTTTTTAGAAACCATGTTTCAGTGATATATTTATCATTCTAGACAATTTACTTGCTCCCTGTTTAATGCCATGTTTTCCTTATATCATGATTATGTGCCTATTATCGTGCCTTTGTGATTAAAATGTTATGCTTCTGTGATTACTACATGTCGCTCTCTATTAGATTCTTGTAGTGACCTAATAGATTATTTCTTATGTAATTGGTTACTTTGCTAAAATTTAGTGGTTTCCTACGAAAGGGATAAAAATTCCAAAAACTATAAAGTTTATAGTCTCTTGTTATGTTGATAGCCACCCATATATCTAGGCTGATATGTGCTTGAGCATGTTATAATTTCAACAGAATTTATTAACTACCTAAAGGAATAACTAGGACCAATTAGGATAGTTCATTCATGTTCCTAATGAGATAACCTGGTATTGGTGTTGTCACTCTTAACAATTAAAATACATTTTTTCTGGGTTTCATTCAAATTAACCCAGGTCGGCTTAGTGGAACCCTTGTAGGTCACCTTATCTTCTAAAAAGGAATTTATGTGATAAAAATCTTAATTAAGGATGGGATGTAAATTAATGTAAATGTTTTAAAGTGGTGTTATATAAATATAGCCTATTTTTCTCTTGAGGTATTGGTTAAGATCAAGTACCTTGTGTTTTATTTAAAAAATAGTGCTTTATGTTTTGATCAAATATTTTGATGATTATAGATTAAATGTAATTAAATATAAATGGATTTGATATGAAACCTATAGTGATGTCCTTTATTTAATCCCCTGTTATAGGGGTAGTTTGAATTTCTCTTTGTTTTGCTTTGGAACAAAACCATTCACATATCATTGACCCTAGTCAGACCCCCTTGATAAAAATGAAACCCTTGTTTGGACGGGTGTTCATGCTTTCAATGAAATTTTTTTCGGTCTTGAGCATCACGTAATTATCATTATATCTGGTTTGGAAAGCCTTAGGAAAGTTCAGTTTCTTCATAGGTCATTAAACCTTATCTTCTTTATAGTGATGGATGATTCAGTACATTGTACTTTAAGTTAAAAGTCATCATGGTTTTTTATCACCTCCGGGTAGTATGAATTCGTGTACACAGTGCTATTGATTTCTTAATGTTGTGATGAACTACTTGAGTTCGGTGTAATCATCAATTCCTGCGCCGTAAAATAATTTCTGGTTCATCTCTATAGTATAGTGACTTCTATGTTAATGTAATCAAGTTTATCTCAATGCTCAGGATGACTTCTATAGACTTGGTGTTTTGACACACTAGCTAGTTTGGTTGGGATTTAATACCAATTGTTTAAACATTTTCCTTCTGGTAATATCCAAATCCTCTTAGCGTACTCTTCCTTAATTGATGAGCATGTTCTATATCTTTCATTCATCCTTGATGCACTAAGATAGCATCAGTCTTATGCCATGCTAAATCTTGAAAGTTGTCGGTCTTGTTTAGGGTGGTTTTATTAGTGTTTTATATTAATGAGTCATTCTTATTGAGGCATTGGTTAGTCTTGAGTGACCCTCTTATTTCCATGTATAAATTCCTGATGAAATCTTGTACACTAGTCGTTTCATCTAACTTGACCACCAGGACGATGCCGCTTTGGGATCTTTCAAAGTTTTGATATGGGAAAATTTCCCTTGTACCAACGTCTCACTCATAAACATGGAGTATGGACGACCATTCATTATTTACTTTTACTCCTTTTTTTCCAATCTGAGGTTACCCTAGACTTATTGTCAGGCTCAGTGATTCCTCAATCAAGGAATGTCAGCGGAGGTCCAGTATGAACTTCGGTGGACGTGTTCGCAGTAAATGTGTGATACCATTGAAGAAGGCATCATAGTTCATTTCATAAATAATTGTCCATATAAGCCCAGTTTTTTAATAAATGGTCGGTCAGAGTGTCTTGACTATTTCTTTCTCTTATTCAATAAATTTGTTAGTGAAGGAATTTTTTCAGGCACATCTTCAGGTTAGACGAGTGTTGTTTGGGTTATCCAAGTCTTTTCATGAAAATATGTCTTGACATGGTATTTCAGGTCAATGAGAATCGACCATTTTATCTGTTTCAGAAATCAAGTGAGAAGCATTGCTAGAACTCTTATGGGCATGTATTGCTGGAAATTCTAATGGTGGAAGGTTTCATGACTTGGAATTTTCCACTTTCTAACTTTAAAACCTAATGTGGGAAGAAACTTTGGACAGAAGTTAATGAGACAACGACATGGTCATGTCTCTAGTTGAATGTGTTTAGATAGGTTCTGTCTTGGTGTTTCAGTTAGAAAATGAGTGTTGTCTCAGATCTTAATAGATTGTGTGCCACTTTCCTAACCAATATGTGAACGTTTATGGAGCATTTGGAGATGAAACGCGACCTTTTGTATGAGACATCATGACCTTATAGATCAAATTGACAATTGTGTTGTTCTTGAAGGCTTCTTAGGGATGAGAAGTTCTAAGGTGGGAAGGTTGTAACGTTCCGTGTTTTTCACTAGATGAAAAAATGCATGAAATAAAATTTTTCAATTAACTCGACAAGTTTTTTTTAAAACCGATCATGAGAACTTTTTATTTATAATTATTGACACTGCAATGTACCCTTTAAGTAAATCTTATTAAATTAATTAGTTTAAATTTAAAATAAAAACAATTTAAATAAAGTGTAAAATCCTTATTAAAACTTTGGAAAATTCTATGTAATATTTTCATAGTTAAACAATGTGTCAGCATGGGGTTCTGAGACCCAAACACTTTCGACGTTGGTAGAATAAAAATATTAAATTTATTTTATTCTTCTGTATGTTCTTTTTTAGAAATGAAATAACTATTAAATGGTGCATCTTATGTGAAATCTGAGCACACTTTTAGGTCCAAAATTCTGGTTTTACCCAAGGTATGGTATAACCTTGATGTTCATTTGGTGTTTGGAACCCTCACACATGATAATATCATCCTTTTTTATTAATATATTATTCCGTTTTTTTATAATAAATAATTATTTTCTCAAAAACGGTGTGTCGAATGAGAAATATAAGACCACTGATAGTTCCAGGACATGAGGTTTACCAAGGGAAGGGTATAACTTTTGTAAATATTGAACTTTTTGTTAGATCTCACCTGAAACTAATTATATATTTAGGCTATGTGATATCTATTGCAAGATTAAATTAATACCATGTGTTGAACATGTGTATCTGCTTAGATTTCAAACTATAATTATATATTCATGCTATGTCATATATAATTCTATGAAACGTTAATTAAATTCAGGGTGGGGATAGAATGTGGGTTCTGTATTAAGGGTCATGCTTAGTCCCCATGTTCCTGACTAGTTACCACTATGTGTTGGGGGCAATGTCTTTGGCTTTTCTAGAACAAGACTTCCACAAGATTTCTAATACTTATGAGTGATATCGGTTCCAAAAGGTCCCATCAAGGATGGATCTATTGAAAATGTGGTTAGCCAGCCATAGATGATGTTCGACCCCTTTTTACGAGATCGGGATGGACTCAAGGTAAAGAAATTCCTCAAACAATATTTGGTCTTTCGAAATATTACCTTAGATGGGCTCAGTGGTATTAGATAATTTCAAGGAAGTTATGTAGTGATACCTTTTGTATGGGCTCAGACTCCAACTCTAAACTTGAACCTTAATAATGATGCACCAAAGGATTATATTAATGCCTCTTTGTGCCTCTTAAGATTGGTGATACTTTTTTGGTTTGTTGAACCAGACCTGATTGAAACATAAATTAGACCCCAAGTTAAAGAAAAAGCTTGGGGGAATGCATCTTCCTTGTTTTACTTTTATTTTCTAGGATTTGTATATTTGGAAATGTGTATTCTTCTTACAAGTACTCTTTTCAGACTTCCACATTAGGCTAAAACTGGTAATTAGGGACGGGTTCCATTAGGAACCCAGACCGAGTTATTTATTTCATTTCAATTAATTAATTTTCTGAAATTGTTATATAATGGCTCACTACATTTTATTATTGCAAGAAATGAAAAGTTTTAGTCACCATGGGTGTTGGCCAACTTGGATTTTATCTCACACCCTGCTCGAGCGCCGTTGACACCTGAGTAGATTACATGCTTGCAGGTATTGAAAATTCAAAGTGGTCTACTTCAGATGCTTGATTGTTTCTTTCTCCTTAGGATAGAGACTAGGGAAGAGGACCAACCCTTTCTCGTGTTGTAGTTCTTTCTTTATGTCTTTTATTTTAGTTGATAGTATGCTTGAGTTTTTTTTCTCGTACATTCAATTTAGACAAACATCATGGCATGTCATCGTTTTATGAGCTTTCGCACTTGAGTATTATTCATTTGGATTATTTATATTTCTTGTGTTGTAGTTTATTCATTTATATGCTTCTGATATTTAATATTTAATTTTTTTACTTCTCTTATGATATTACCTATTACCTATGAGGGCATAGTCTCCCTCACAGACATGAAAAAGGCCATCACTGCTAGTCGGCAGCCTCTGGTGTTAGGGGAGATGTGCTTGAGGTCATTTAACCCACCGGTCTGTCCATGAATATAGAGGTGAGCTGGGTCGGGGCATTACAATTTTTATACTAAATTATTATAGGTTTTTCAATCTATAAGGATCTAAGTGGTGTGAAAAAATTTACGAAGTAGGTTCACTTTTATAATTGATTTGACGGGTAATTTTGGAATTTATCAAAAGATTAAATTATAACAAATTCATTCTCAATTCCAATGCCTCTAAAAGACATGGATTCAAAGATAAGGTAGAGTAGAGTTTTAATCCTTAGAAATATAATTTAGACAAGTTTTGCTATAATTTTAAACCAAATCATTTTGATTAGACCTTAGATAAAGAATTTTAATTTTAACTATGATAATAGATTTTTTAATAGTAAAGGGTTTTATTTTTTACATATGTGGTTACAATCATACTATAAATGGTCCTTTTTTAAAAAAATTGGACATTTCAAACCACCATACCTCCTATCATGATTTTTATTATTTTTAAATAAATTTGGTAATGTATTATTTTGATAAAATATCATTATTCAAAGTTGTGAAAATATTCTTATAATTTAACATTAAATACATCAAGAAAAAGGTGGAGTTCAAATATAATAATTTTATACCTCTATAATATATCCTATAAATATTTAAAATTTTCTAAAAAAATATCTTATTATAATTTTATCACTTTTAATAACATTAAAATCATTTATTATATTTTTATTAAATAAAGACGTATTATATTGGTGTTGTATAAGAATTTAAGGGCACTATATAAATAATAAAAATTAGAAAAAATATATCATGAGACTAATTTTATAAATCCCAACATAAACACCCATATTCATTATTAACTTACTTTTTTTATATTTGGACACATAAATGATATTAAAAACAAATACAGTGAAATTTTTGTAAATTTAATTGATTTAATTAATATATATATGTGTGTGTGTGTGTGTGTGTAATTCTCATCGAAAAATGTCCATTAAAAACTATCTTTTGGTAATAATGTTTCCTTGTCGTATAGTTTTAGTCTAGAATAACCTGACTTACACATTATAGAGATGATAAATCTTATCATGGTTAATATTCAAATTGAAAAAAAGGGTCCTTCATAAAAAATTGTAACCTAGAGATTCTAAATATCTGACTCATTTCATCAAATTAAAAAATTATATAATTCATTAAAAAGTTAAATAAATTTTAAAAAAATTGACAAAAATTGTTTGTTAGATGAAATTAAATTTTTAAGCATAAAAGTGGATTTATTCTTATCATTTTCCAAAAAAAAATTATTGATTTTCTAAAACAACTGATCAATTAAATACTATATAAATTTCATTAAAATCATCCACCAATCTGTAAAAATTTAACTTATTAAGATAAAAATAAATTATGTTCATAAAAATGGTTTCTTCATAGTTTTTTTCTTTCAATAAAGTTTTATTTTCATTTATTATTAATTGACAATTAATAAATTAATTTCATGCATATATAATCATGAATTTTTAATAATTCAATTAGTCCTACATATAACTTCAAAACCATTAGATATGTGATAACGTACATTGTAAATAATAATTTTTTAATAATATATTGTGTTTCTTTAAACTTGGTGTTTAGATATTATAAGATATCAAATAAATCAATTTATATATTGAGATATATTTCACTAAATTCAAGGGGTATTACATGCAACCCCTATTAAAATGAATTTTTTCCTCAAAATCTATCACAATGATATAAAATTTTGAGGATACTTCTACCTCATTGAATCCTTGAGTTCCCAAGTAGTTTCTACAAATTAGGGGTTTCACTAAAAAACCTTGACCAAGTGAGTGGACTTGTTTTGTGAAAAATTATCTATACGGTTGATAGTCTCTATTGGTTGTTCATAATAAGATAGATCTTTCTCTAGTGGTATTATCTTTATGATCAATACATGTGAAATAGTAGGTATTTAATTTCTCAAGAGATAAATATTAAACACATTGTGAAATTCAATTGATTTGGTGGAAGTGCCAATAAATAATCTATAGTCATGAAATGATCATGAATTTATAAAAGTCCAATATACAAAGGTCTCAGTTTCCAATTATTTAAAAATATCCTCACCCTCCTACAAGGATATATTCATATGAATACCTTATTACCAACCTCCAAATCTAGATCATTTCAATTATTTTAAGTGTAATTTTTTTCATCTCAAAGATTCTATTACATTATTTTCAATGACTCTAACCTTCCTGACAATTTTCTTAGCTAGATTATATCCCAATTTTATTAATTCTCTTTCTTTAATCCATCATGTTGGATTTATTCACTTCTTTCCATAGAGTGATTCATATGGATCCATATGAATAATGGAAGGAATGATATTATTGCCAAAAAAATTACACCAAATGATGGCGTTGATCCCAACAACCTAATAAAACCATAGAAGCTGTTATCAATATATCTTCTAGAGTTTCAATGTTCCTCTCAAACTTACCATCTTCCCTAGGATGAGAGGCAGTGTTGAAACTCAAATATGTATCCAAATCCTACTGATGACATCTCTAAAACATCAAGGTAAACCTATAATCCCTATTAGATAAAATAGATTGTGGTATACAATGAAATACTAACACTTAATTAGTGAATAAATGAGGATTTTTATCAAGAGAGAAATATTATCTGATAGTTATGAAGTTTATTGAATTAGTAATATGACCGATTACAACCAATATAAAATTATTCCTTTTATTTTTTTTGTGGAGTCAAATGATAAAACCCATGGTGATGTTTTCCCATTTCCATTCTGGTATGGGTAATGTCTGTAACAACCCCTTAAAAATCTAACTCACAACCATATCTTTCTCTCAAACCATTCACTAACAAACATACTGTGCATTACCTCTCTTCATTCCATCCCACTAGAAATACTCATTCAACTATCTATAAATATTCATATATCTAGGATAAATAGAAAATAAATAACTATGATTTCAATTCATCATCTCATTTTTCGTATTTGGATACTAAGGTTCTCAAACATGGTTCATAAACCTTAATATTCCCTCAAAATCTATTTTGTACTCAGGAAAATTTCTCACGTTATTCTGAATCTCTAAATATTCCTTATTACCCACTTTAATAATGATGTGGATAGATGGTTGATCACAAATTGTAGAAATCTAATATTTATCCCTTTAAACATTTAAAGATCAATAGTTTTCATGTATAGTAATATTAGATCTTTTCTAATCCTCATCAAAGATAAACTAACATGATCCATTCAATATAGAGTATCTTTTACCTTGTTCAATTTCAAAGGGTGGTAATTTATGGAGAATCCATAAACTTTAATTTTCTCTAACCACATTATTTGGGGAATTATCAGCTATTTATGAGTGAAAATATACTTTAAAACATTGTAGTTAGGATATATGTCACACTTTTCTTTGTATATAAAATTCTTCTATATCATTAATGAAACAAATATTTTAGCTAACTAAAAATAATAAGTTTGGTAGTTTTTATCTGGATCATTCAAGATTTAAGAGTCATGAGATGTTACTACATCATTCTATATGATGAAAACTACAATTCCCATATTTGATGAATTACTATATTTTACAAATAGTTCTCTATTTCTAGGAAGTGTAAGAATAGGTGTGATGACTATGATTATCTTGAGTTCTTTAAAACATTTATCACATTCATGCTTCCAAATTAACTTAGATCCATTCCAAGTTAACAAGGTTATTAGATTCAATATCTTTGAAAAATTCTAGACAAATAGTTGATAATATAAAACAATGTCTACAAAACTATGGATCTCAATCACAATTGTTAGTCTCGGCTAATTTTCAATAACTTAAATCTTTGAATGATTAAAAAAGATACCCATGTGTGAGATTATATAACCTAATAATTACACTTTGCAAATAAAGAATCCACACTTGGTAAATTTCTCATAATTTTTCTCCATCTTTAGGTTATTTTGCGCAATCTTCAAGTGATCTTCATAATCCTCCTTGGTCTTTGAATATATAAGAAGATTGCCTATAAAGGCTACCAAAAAAATTCAAGGTAATCTAAAAAGACTCTATTCATTAAATGAATGAAGATAGTGGGGGGATTTGAAAGACTAATTGGAATTACAATAAATTCATAATGATCGTACCTCGTACAGAATGTCGTCTTTGGTATTTCTTCTATCTTGACCCTTAATTGATGATATATAGAGTGAATATCAATTATAGAAATATATTTATCTCTATGTTATTGATCTAAAAAATAAAAAATATGGGGTAGATGATACTTATTCTTTACAGTGATCTTGGTATGTTCATCATAATAAATGCAGAGTATCATTGAACCATATTTCTTGTTAAAAAAACTAAATAGTTATTCCCAAAGTTGACGCACTTATACATATAAAACCCTGGTAAAAAATCTCTAAGAGTTTCCTCTTCAATTATTTATACTCAATTAGGGCCATTCTGTATAGATTCCTTAATATTGGTGTAACACTTTGTTTGAGTTCATTTGAAGACTCAACATCATTATTTAGTGGATGTCCAGGAAACTCTTTTGAAAATGTTTCATTAAACTTCACACAGTAGGTATATCATTGATGCTCAGTTTCATCCAAACCATCTAAGATTAATTCCCCTACTGTATGGAAATCATGACCAAAATAATGGAGTTAATTTCTATAGAATTTTCATTTCGGTCATCACACTGATTTGAGATCAATGGTTAGATCTAAATAAAAAATGTAACATCTCTTACTCAAAAATTGTTGTTGGATTTATGTAAATAATTGCAATCCATTCCCAAAAATACATCGAATTTAATTAGAGGACTAATGAAAATATTTTTATGAAACACACTGCCACAACTACAATCTGAGAAGAATCATAGAACTTGGATGTGATCATCATACAGTTACGTGTTTTTACTGTTGACTCGACATATAATTGTTGAGGTGGTACAGTGATTCCATTAAAAAAGTAATTAGATATAAAATAGTGGGTAGATCCATAATCAAAAAAGACATTAAAATTTTTTATGTTGATGGTAGATGTACCTTTCACCACATAATTATCATACCACTCACCTGAAATAATGATCACATGATATTTTCCTTTTTCTTTGGCTTAAAAAAGTTTTTAACATCAATCATCATCATTTATCTTCGGATTTGGGCGCTAGTAATCATAATTCCCATACTCATTTCATTTAAAACATTTTAGTGTGGGTGGTATATTTTGTGGATATTTTAATCTATTCACATCATTACATTAATTATTCTCATCACTTCATTATTTTATTTCTAGATAACCTTCCTTTCCACATATTAAACTTTTACCAACACCCTCAAGATAATTTCACCCATGTTTCTATAAACATTATTAATATAAATTAATGATCAACTTCTTTTATCAATGGTTTTTAGAATTTAATTTAATTTCATTTTTCTTTTCTTGTAAAAATCATAATACTTAAGGGTGACTTCAATATCCATCTCTTCCTTGATAGCACATCTTACGATTTCTTCATCTCTATTGAATTCCCATGTGGATAATTACACATAGAGACTTTTTTTAAGCCACTAAATAATTGATAAAACATAATTTTATATTACATGAGAATACCATAATAATACCTCACAAGTCATGTGAAATTTTACGTAAAATTACTAATATATTCATCCTCCATATACTTTAAGAAAATTAATTCTTTCTCTATTTGTTTATTTATAATACAAGGAATATACTTTTCAAAAAATGTGATTTTAAATTTTCCACAATATATTGGTTCAATTTCTAATTATTTTCTCATGTTCTAGATAAGATTCGACCAAATTTCAACTTCCCCATCCAATTAATAAATATCTATGTTAAAATGTTCATGTTCTAAACCATGAAGAATATAATAAATCATTTCTGTGTTACTGACCCATTTCTTAGCAACTCATGGATATGAATACCCACTAAAAAATATTTTTTTAATTATAAAGGACTCAATGTAATGATTTTATCTCTATTTATCAGTTTTAAGATTAGTGTGGTTCATATCTTGAGAACATTGAGTGATCATAGCATCATGATGTCGCATTCTAACTCCAATAACATTCAACTTCTTTGGAGGAATATAATCTCATTGTCCGGTATATTATGCATTAACATGATTTATTCTTGTTCTATTCATTTACTAAAACCAAAAGAATAGTTTGAGTAATAATTATCATTAAAAGAAACCATATATTCATGTAAATTATTTTATTTGATGCTTAAATCATGACACCTTATTCTTTGACACCTTAGGTTTAAACTAATTCATTCTTGATCATTACTAAAACATTATTATTTTTTCCTATACCTTGGTTCATCCCTTGTGTTATTAATAAAGTTTTATCATTCTATTTTATAGTGGTTAACTAAACCTTTCTTTGAAACCTCATATATATATATATATATATATATATATTAAAACACAATTTATGAATATTCATTACATAACATTTAGATCCCCATAAAAATCATTTAGGACTAGTCTCTTTGGATACTTTAAAACATAAAAAATAGTTTCATAAATTATCTACATCATCTCCCACTTATTTTGTCCTAACAGGAAACCTTCTTGGACATATCATAAAAAATACCATTCCTATTAAATTGGGGAGAGGGAAAATAAGATATTTTTGAGATTAAATGATTAGTATGGGTAAGAAATAGAGATATCAAATGACCACAAAAGAATAAAATTATAATAAGGGTATAAAAACATGATCCTTATGTTTTAAAATAATAACCTATATATTGTATATAATAATTTAAATATGAAATAAATACTGGCAGTTAACAAGACATGAATCACAAAATAATCAAAGAACATAATCCATGAGATCATAATTTAGTCATAACGCATGGAATTTTGGCATACACATAAACAAAGAAAAATATTTCCTTAGTAGTCAAGGATAATTCTCAAGTATATCATAGATGAAGGGGTACAGTCCCCAAACCACCATAGTAGTTAAAGCTCATCCCCCATGAATATCATAGTGAACAGAATCCTTTACCAAATTGGGCTCACTCTGTATTCTAGTACAATTAATCTAATGTGATATCAATAATTACCCAATTAATTGGAGGGAGATATATGTCCCACCCATTTCATGATGAAATATATACATATATGGGCCACAATATTATAAATCATCATATTATATCTCATTACGTTAAATGGTTTTCATAATCATTTCATCATAATATAACCCACGGAAAATAAATGGTCTTAATAAAAAAATTATTTTTTCATCATAAAGGTAATCTATATAGAGAAATAATAAATATAGAGTCTTTTGATCATATCCGATATAAAGCATAGTTAAAAAATAATAATTTAATCTTTGATGGAAAATGATTTTGAAATACCACAGGGATTAACTCTTTAGAAAAATAACCTTTTTATTTCAAAATCATTTGATTTTAAAAATATCACCAATTATAAAGGAAAAACATTTCATTATAAAGAACAATGTATACTTTCAAAGTAATAATCAAATAAAAATTTTGTGATGATGTCTATAAAATCTATTCACTCCATATAATTTTTTTAAAAAAATTATTTCATATTTTTTTCAAAAAGTTATAAAGTACTTTTTTGGGAAAAAAATATAAATATTCCTTTAACGCCACTATAAAAAATGTCAATTATGGTTAAAAATTACTCTAAACAATCATATATGAATGTTAAAAATAGTTCTAAAAACATTTTTAGAAATCATAAATATTGAAGATGAAAATTTTATTCTATAAAGATAAAGATAAAAAAACTTGAATATTACTGACATTGTAAAATAACCCTTGACTTGAGTTCTCCCTTCTTCGAAGGCACTCCAACCACTTGAAAAATTGGGATTTAAAATATCACAATATATTATTAATATTTATATTTATATGTGACGGTTATAACGTATCCATTAAAATTAGTGATATGAATAGTAATAAATAATATTGAAAAATTAATTATAATGGATTTATAGAAGTAAAACATATTTATAAAACTTTACATAATTTTTTGATAGTCTTTTTACTTTTCAATAGTAATATTTTCTCATAAAAAGGACTTTATGAAAAATAATAAAATTAATTTTTGAATGTTTTAGTAAATTAATTTTATAATGTTAAATTAATTTTTTAAATCATCATGTCAAAAAATATCTTAAGTTTATTTTTTGGGTTTTATTGGAAAAAAATAAATGTTCAGTGATCTTTCAAAAATAGTAGTTTTTATTAAAAATTTCATTTTGTTTTAAATAATTTATAAGGACACATTTTTAAAAAAAAATTTAAAAGTAAAATAAATTAATTTATATATAATTTATTCTAGTTTGGTACATTTATTTATTTTTCATAATGAATTTTGATGTAAAAACTTTTTAAAAATTTGAACATTTTCTATAGGTAAAATCGCTTTCTTATAGTGTCTATAAAATTAATTTTAAATTACATATTTTATAACCTATGAATATAATACAGAAAAATGGATTCCATATTTTTTATGGGAATAGTTTATATTATACAATAACTTTAATATAATTTTTTTTCATAATGAATAATGAAAATAGTAAAAATTATTTTCTGCGATTATGTTAAAAATTGGTTTACCAGTTGTTTAACTAAAAAGATAAGGGTTAAAATGATCCAAATATTTTTAAACACATATCATATAGAAATATTTAGACATTATATATTATATTATCTATAATGTACCATTTTGGTTACTTTTTTCATAAGAAAAACGTATCTTCACCATTTTCTTTTCAAAATTTAGAAGTGTGCCACTCCCCTCACTTTTAAAAGGCCACCCCTTCTCCTCCCCTGTTCACACTTAAAAAAATATTTTTTCCTTCTTGGACTATAAAAAATCACTTCTTTTATTCCCCATGACCATATTATAAGACTTATATTGGTCATATCACCAACCTAGTTTTCCTTTTTGGGGAAACCAAAAGTAGTTTTCTAAAGAAGAGGTAGCACCCCTAAACGAGACTTTTATCTTATTTCATACACAACCACATTAAATTATTACTAAAACACAATTTTATAATAACTTATGTATCTTCCATATACTGATATTTGTTTCTTTAAGTTCATGACCCAGAATTATCTTCTCTTACATCAAATGGGATATGTAATCCTCTTTCTGTATATAGAGGACTACCGCCTCGCGAACCACAGTCATTTGTTTCCATCACCACCTATCATGGATAGAAATAATGATAACTTAAATTTTTCTATATGATATTTATGGTATTATTATACTTATTTAATTATTAAATTACATGTAACATCATACTTTTTAATCTTTTGGGATACGATAATGTCGCTCTAGTGTATAGCGGACTACTGCCTCACAAAGCGACGTGATTCATTCATACTTTACATAGAATGTAATAATTATTGGTTTAATGAAAATATTTTATATATATGACATAAAAATAATTCAATAATTTAAATATAATATTTACTATAATTTCTTTCAATCTTTTTAGAAAATAGAATTAGTGTTTATCTGTAAGTACGACCTACCATATCCATGAATGATGTATTTCAAATCATGTCCCTGAATCTTAAGGATTACTATAAAAACGTATATGATTAATATATATGATATATATATATATATATAATTTCAAATATTATTGATATTATTTAACAATTATCATATTAAGAGGTCTAAAAATAAGAAATCAAAACATACATGAAAAACAAATCATTGATTGATTGAAATGTGACTTTAACAAGGAAATGTTAACAGAAATGAAATAAAATGTCATAAGAAAAACATATATTGTATTATATATATAATTAAGATTTTTTAATATATGTACAATAAACATTTATTTATTATAAGTGAGGTTTGAACATGTATGACGGAAGTTGAGACTTTTGGTAAGGGATTTTCATCTCACTTTTTACTTATATGAGACACATGCCATATTCATCTCCTATTTACTTATGGTGTATATAATAAACAAGAATCTTTGTATTCTTATATTTTAATTATTGGTATTTAAAAATAATTTTATGTGTCCCTCTTTCAGGGGATTACGGTTCAAATGTTACCATAGTAGTAGAGGAATTTTGTCTCAATTTTCCTTCCTTGAGACATATGTCGGGTTATACACATATCTTATTTTATGAGGTGTATATACAAATAATTTTACATGAAATATCACAAATTTATTTATTCTCATGATATTTAATGTTTCATTTAATTTTATTCATTCGTGGTCTTTACGATTTGAAGATACAAAGTGGTAAATATTTCATTTTAAAATATTGTCATCTATCATGATTCTTTATGATTATGATTGTAATAATAAAATTTTATGATCCATCTCTAAAATAACTAATTACTATTCTTATCTTCCATTTTTTCATGTGAATACATTTTTCCCAACATTTTCCTCTCTTTATGTACTCACGAGATTAAAAACAATATTTTTAGAAAATTAATCTTAATCTACCACCTCAGTCTAATAATAATTTTTTATATAAAACCATTTTTTCAAGTGTTGTTTTCAAAAAAAATAAAAAAAAAATTAAAATGATTTAATAAGGGCATTTTAACCCATTTTTGAATTTTTTTAAAAAATTTTGACTAGAATCTTAATTTACATTTTCCAAATAATGACCATTTTTTACTAAAAATGTGAAAGGAATATTTGTTTTAATGTGTGCAGAATGGAAGGAATTATCCATAATTATGAATAATCATTTCTATTAAAACTAATTTATAATATTCTATGTTTATTTTTATTGAAAAGTATTTTGATATTTTTATGTTTTAAAAATTATTTTTCAATGTGGAAGGATATTTTCCTCAAGAAATGTTTTTATTTATCATACAAAATCATTTCATATGTATTAGGAAATCAGTTGATATTAATTATACATTATTAGGGATATATTCTAAGGATACCATTCTTAATATTTAGCTTAATGTTTTATATTTATTATGGAATGAGGTTTATGAAAAAAATTATCTTCCATGGGTTATACCTTGAGGATATGATAATGAAACCCACATCGTTTCATGGATAATGATATGATGAAATGATGAAATGATTATGAAACTTATCTATTTTCTATAGTTTATGATATGAGGAAATGTTTATAAAACCAATTTCATTCAATGGGTTATGATATGATAGAATGTTTTATAATCATGTGAACTCATATGTATGATTTTCATTATATTATTTGGGGGACCTTAATATCCCTCCAATGAATTCAATAAAGATTTATATATCCTGAGATACAGAGGTCTGGAATATGGATCGAGCCTGGTTTAGTAATGAAATTTATCCATAATGATGGTCTTAAAAGTGAACCTCAAATATTATAATGGTTTGGTGACTGAGCCCATTATACTATAATAAACATGTATGTTAGCCATGCATGATTTTCTATGCTTACGTGTATTCAAAAATTCTATGTATTATTCCAATATTATGATCTAATGGATCATGTTCATTAATTTCCTTATGATTAACAACTTATGAACTACAAATATTTATGTAATGACAAAGGATTATAATATTTGATATGCCAGGTATGGTTTTCAAATTTTCTTCTCATGTTCTCATACCCTTATGTTCATATTATGCTTCTTTATCACCATTAATCAATCATACTGAGCATCTAAGATCACTATCTATCATGTTTCATTTCCAAGGGTTATGAATAAATGTATTATGTATGATTTTTAAAATAAGGGTTCTTGTTTTTTTGAACATAGTGGGAGATGATGTAGTTCACCTACGAATTTTTTGTTTATTTTTTTTAATTTTCCAATGCCACTACACATTTATGATCCTCCAGCATGTGTTTTTATAATTTAATGAATGTTTATCAAAAATTAAATAAATTCTGTGTATGAAAATCCTAGGATACTATACTTACTATCAGAAGATAGGTTTAGTTATCCTTTGGAAACTAGTATGAAAAAACTTTAGTTATATCCCTAAGGATTTGTCTACGGATATATATAAGGATGATTCATATATATGAAAATGTCTGGAAATTTAGTTCAAGGATAGGGATAGTGGTTTTCATGAAATTACATATTTGTATAGATACTTAAAATAGACATGGATCTGGCACAGAGGTACCTAGGGGTAATAAATTTGAAAAGGTTGCACTAAGATAGACTCGATCATCACTTTTATCTTGAAAAGGGGCCTTGTAGCACATTAGGAGGGACAGTGCCAAGGGATAAAATTATGAAATTCACAAACATGTTATGAACCACCATAAAGAATTAAAATATATAATGACTATGAATGACCAAGGATAAACCTATGGTTTCATCTAATAAAATTATGGTTCCAGGATTTAGACATCCAATAAGTGATATTTCATTATTATATGGTTCCCCAGTATGATTATATTTTATAAAACTATGATTTATGTTTTTTATCAATGGCTGGATCCTGAAGGAACCATGTTAATGTTTAGTGTGATTGACATTAAAATGATTGACCTCCTATGAATCTAAATTTTATGGTATATGGAATAGAAAATACCATTCCTGAAGGTGTAAAAGGATATTTTTATTACATTTAAATCTCAATGTTTTGAGAAGAAGATAAAAATAAAATTCAAAGGAAAATATAAAAATCATAAAGATAGGGTGGTGACCTTTCTGTTACGATCATAGTGTGTAAATAAAAATTGAGTAAATTTTATTAAGGGGACTAGTAATATTTATAGGTGTGTAAGGGAAGTTCATCAGGTAATCAAATATTGAATTGGTGGGAAGAAGTTATCTAATATTGCAAATACAGATAAATCTATATAGAATTCACAACCCACACTATAGTGTTTCAAATTATTATATTATGGTAATTATGTTTATTAATGTTGAAATCTACAGTTTAATGATTTTGATTAACATTAGTAACATTTTAAGCTAAAAGACAAATGGAAATCTCATTCGATTATTATATCTGATAAGGGGTACAATAATGATGTAGAGAAAGGTACACTTAACATAAAATCTAGAACTAATAATGTCTTATTTGAATCTTTATATACCCATTCATTCATATTTTAAGAACATTCTAAGGTTATAAATATTTCACTCAAATTAATAGTTTTAGATTTATCTCCGAAACCCCCTTATGGTATTATATATGCATCTAAAGTATATATTTCCTAAATGGTTGATATTTCTGGTAATTTTATTCCTAAAAATCATGTAATTATTCCTCTCATTCTATTTTATGTTATCTTAAGCATGGATTGTATTTTAATACATAAATACCACATCATTTTCCAAATAATGGAAGTTGTGTTTGATATTCCAAAACATACTTGGATAATAGATCAATGTGATGATTTGTATGATATTCTGAATGATATCACAAAACTTTTATGGGTCTTCATTTTCATTCAAAAGGGGTGTTTATCTCAAATTATTAGAGACTATCTTGAAATAAATGATTTTCCTATTCTGTAGGAATTTATTGATGTATTTCTAGAAGATTTTCCTAATCTTTTACCATATCAAGAAGTTCAATTTTTAATGAAACTTATAATTGTTCCAACACTAATTTCAAAGTATCCCTATATAATGACCCAAATTTAGTTGTAAAAATTAATGATGAAAATCCAAAATAACCTTTGAAATGGATTTATTTTTCCATGTTTGTCTCCTTGTGGTTCACTTATTACTATTTTTAAATGGATATATGGATCAATGTTACTATGTATTTGTTATCAAAAGTTGAAAAATATCACATACATGAACAAGTTTCATCTAACCCATGTTAATTAAATTTTTAATCAATTGTGCAGATCTCAATACTTTTCCAAGATTAACCTTCATTCTATATATCATCAATTGAAGGTTAATATGGAGATTATACCCAAGACAATATTCCAAAAATTGTAAACTCTATATGAATATATAGTGATTCTATTTAGTCTTACTAATTCTCTATATATATTCATGGATTCAATGAATACATTCTTCAGATATTACTTCAATTGGTTTTTGGTAGTCTTAATAGATGACATTCTAATAATTTTAATGATAAATGAATATTATTTTGATTAATTAAGAATTTTACTAAGTCCCATAGGAAGGAGAAACTATATGAGGGTTTCCCAAAGTTTTATTTTTAGCTAAAAATGTTTTATTTTTGGGTTATAAAATCACCAAAGAGGGTATAACCATAGATCCATAAAATAAGGTGTCTATTGACTTTGGACCATACCAACCATGTTGAATAAGGTCAACAATATTCATAATTTATCAAGATATTATCAAAAGATTCTGGATAATTTCTCAAAAAAAATATAATCCACTAAAAATGTTAACTTGGAAGGGATCTAAGTTCTTCTACAAAGATAAATAAGAGAAATATTTCAAGAAACTAAAGAGTATATTAGTTGGCGCACCTTTTTTGAATTACCCATTAGTATAAAAGGGTTTTTAATCTATATAGATGCATCCAAGAATGGATTTATATGTGATATTATATAAAGTGAGATATTTATAGCTTATTCCTCCTTAAAATTGATAGTTCATGGGAAAAAATACCCAACTTATCATTTGGAGATAATTGTGGTAATTTTTAAATTAAAGATATAGAGGTATTATCTTTATAGGTAAGTGTGATACATATACCAATAATAAAAGTTTCAAGTATATATTCACATTAAAGGAGTTTACTATGCACCATAGAAATTATTAGAGATAATTGAATATTGTGACTACTCAATACATTACCACCATGGGAAATTGAAAAAAGTGGTCGATTCTTTGAGTAAAAAGGATCATGCTAACGTATCCATGAAAAGAATAAGAAATATCTAATATTTCAGGATTTATAAATCATATATATGAAAATATTAAAGTGAAGAAATTATATCTTTCTCAACTGAATGTTCAACCATATATCCTTGTGAATAAAAGAGTGGTGCATAAGGAATATATTGAGCTGGAAAAGTAATTTCAAAATATTCCTAATTTAAACCTAGATCCTGATGGAATTATAAGTTTTAGGAACCATGTTTTTTTCAATCCATACTATATTTTACAAATTATTTGTTAGAGGAAGCTCATATTTTAGCATTCTCTATTAATCATGGATTTATAAGAATGTATAAGAGTTTGAATGATTATTTCATGTGGGATGAATGAAGATATATATCATAGAGTTTTTATCTAAATTATTGGTATATATGTATGTTATGGCTAGGAGAGAAAAATATTTTTGGATGTTACATCCATTAATAATTCTGAAATGGAAGTGGGAAAACATCACCATGGATTTTTTCATAAGAGTCCCCAAAACAACTAAAGGTTAGAAATCCATATTGGTATTAGTCTATCACTTTAAAAATTTTGCACACTTCATCCCCATTATAGAATACTTTTTTCTTGACTACCTTTCTAGAATATTCATCAAGTAAGTGGTATGGTTGCATTGAGTACAACATTAAATTTCATATTATTGGGATACAAGGTTTAACTCAAAGATCTATAGAAGCCTTTAACAAGATCTTAATACAGAGATGAGTTATAGAACTGAATAGTAGACTTAGATTAATGGTTAGTCTGGGATTCAAATTAAAACCACATATATTATGTTGAGGTCTTTTTCTTTGGATTTCAATGGTGGTTATGATCAACACCATCATCTATATGAGTTTTCATACAACAATAGCTTCAAAATGAGTATTCTAAAGGAACTTTGTGAATCCATATATAGAAATAAGTATATAGATCCAAAATACTCTATAATTGTTAGTGAATTAAAACTATTATGACCAAATATATCAGACAAAATTGTATATAATTTTAGAGCCATTCAGAAATATATCAAGGAAGTTAAGATTCGGGATAAATGTTTTTCTAACAATCAGTAGCAAGATCTATAACTTGATTTTAGTGATAAGGTGTTTCAATGAATTTATCCATGGAATACGGGTTTGATATTTGAAAACAAAGGTAAACTAATCCCTAGGTATATTGGTCCATCATAAATTCTTGATCATATCGGGACGGTAGCCTATCAGTTATAAATTCTACCAAACCTTACTCAAGATCATCATGTGTTCCGTGTATCTCTCTTAAGGAAGTATAAACCTAATATTTATCATGTACTCAACATAGAGTCAATACCACTAGACTAGGATCATTATTATGGGGAACATCTACTGAATATTATGGATTGTTCAAAGAAAGTTATATGAAAAATGACCACTCAACTGGTCAATGTTTTGTGTTGAAACCACCATTTTTAGGAAGTCACATAGGAAATTGAGGAAACTATTTTTAACAGTGTTATAATGTCACACTGTGAGTTTTTATAATTTAGTAATTTTTTAATAAATCAGATTTCATTGATATATTCTATTACAAGAAACTCAATGTTTATCATGCATTACATGCAACAACAAGTTTTAAAAACCCATGATATATTTTTAAAATTACTATTTAAATGCAACCATTATAACCTAACTATTAAACATCATGATATGAATAGGAATAAATACTTTAAAAAATTATATTGAATGGATTAAAAATTAAGGAATCAAAGTGATTAAAACAGAACAAATTTTTTTATAAAGTCATTAAATATTTCCAAAATACTATCCAAAAGGTCTATGAGCCAGGTGAACACACTCCTAACAAAACAAATTAATCAAAATAAAATTCATTACATCACAAAAATGGTTTACAAAGCCATGTATAAAGGGTACCACGTGCATATGCCTCAGCAAAGTGTGAGAAAGACTCCAGTTCCAAAAAAAGCCATCATGAGCCTCATTCTCTAATGGTATTCTTTGAAAAAGAATCAAAAACCTTATTATCCTCCCTATAAACATGTGTCACGCAATGATTGATACCACTAGTGAGTTGAATACATTCAATCCAGGGTGATGACATTTTCCATGGGAAATTTTTGGACTATTTCTTAGGGATGTCAACTGCCACTGTCGAGTTAGATTCTATCCAAAGAGAGCTCCATCAACAGTGGACAAAATATTTGATGTCATTAATCATGGACCAAATCTTATCTTCAATGGAACATACATATTAAATGTATTGATTGTAATATCTTTTAACAAATTCTAGATAGGTATGGAAGACACCATCATAATATAAAGGTATAGGTGCACCTGAAACCACCCCATCCACATTAACATTTTCCAAGAAAGAATTGGGGGATCCACCTAATCGAATTAAACACTATAGGGTTTCTAATCCAATCAGGGAAACAAAAAACTATCAAAATAATGAGGTAATTCAAGTCATTATTCATACATAATGTTTCATTTTTTGATGGAGTGATGAAATCCTTGTGTATCACCCTTACTCCTGCATGAAAGGTTCTTACTTTATTGTCAAATTCTAGGAAATTTCATTCTCTCCAGACATAATCGAAGGTTGAAGAAGTTCTAACTAACAAGATGCATTTAATTTTGAAATTTCAAGAATCAGTGGTATTGTATTTCAGAATTTCCTCAGTTCTATGAATTAGAAGTAGGCATCCAAGAATGGAATGCATGTAATTCCATAACCTGCAAGTGAAATTACAATTAAAAAACATGATTAATTATTTCCATAGTTTCAAGATAAGGGAGGAAGGTTGAAACATTTTCCAGTATAGTTCTTTTCATAAGGTTGTTCACAGGAAGCCTCCTCTTTCAGAACATCTAGAGAAGTATGAAGGCTAAAGGTTGAATATTGGACTTCCTAAAATTCATCATCCATCAAGGATTAGTATTATGACCAACAAACATGTTTCTATACCAAGATTTAATGTTGAGGAGGCTAGTGGAGGGTGACTTCCATATAAGAGTATCCCTACTAATAAATTAAAATATTTTCATTTCATTATAAATCTATACATTAATAAATCCATATGAATTAATTCCATCATCTTATAGATTAGTAATATAAGTTTACATTAGTGCTAAGAGAACATAGATGGCCTTGTCAAAAGGCATGTTCAACAAGGGAGTGCTCCAGGAATTCAGATCGGACTACCTGCATAAAACCGATTTTGATTAATGTATGATATTGTTGTAGGTAGATTTAATGGCTATCCAAATCAAGGAGGGTAAATAGACGGAATATATAGCTTGAATTTTTGTTGTGAATCGAGCTGAAATAAACACTATTGAGTATCCATTGGACGTGAGGAGACTCTAGGTGAATTTGTTCATCAGATATTCATTGATGATTCTCATATATTTTATACCTAAACGTCCCATATAAATGGAATTGATAAAATCGTTAAAATTAACTTTGATAATATTTTTCTCAAGACTTGATTTGTTCCATATAAAGTTCCTGACTAGACCCTCAGCTCTCTGACAAGGGGATTAAGGAATTTGTAGATAGAGAAAACATAAACAAATATGGTCATGATCACCAAGTTGACAAGGAAAATACTTCCAAATTCAGACTTGGATTTCCCCTTTCAGGTTGACAATTGACTAATAATATGGAATAACTATTTTCAAGTTATCACTTTTTAACATTACCCAAAAAGAGTGGAACCCCGAAATAGTTAAACTAAAGAGTGCATATCTTCACCCCAAGAGACCAAACCACTATATTCAACTTAGTGATGGGAACTCCATCCCCAAATAGCATGAAATATTTCTCCTAGCTAATGGATTAACTAGCCACAACTTCTAAATTCCCAAATATGGATTTAATAAAATAAATAGGCATCATAACGTCTTACACAAACAAGATTATATCATTAACATAAAACATATGTGTATGGGTATGAATCCCCCTCCCATCATTGATATGATTTAATAAACCATATTGGAAATATCACTAGGACCTAGGCTCAAATAGTCTTCAATCCGTGAAAACAAAAGGCAGGGAGGGGGTCACCTTTCCGTACTATCCGAGAGAGTTGAAAGAATCCCCTTAGAGTTCTGTTAACAAGGATTGAAAATAAATCAATCTTAAGGTTTGTATGGATAAGGCTGATAAAATTATTGGAGATGCCATGCTCGTTAATAATATAACAGATAAACCTCCATTTCATAGATTCAAATGTTGTAGATATGTTAATCTTTAGAGTAAGGTTCCCTTGTTTCATATTTTTCTTCGTGACATTGATGCATTCAGAGGTAGTGATAATGAATGTATAAATATTCCTTCCATGGAAAAATCCAAATTTACTCAGAGTTATGATATAATTGTAAATATTTCAGTCTTATAACAATGACCTCCCTGATTATTTTTGGTATAGTGTTTCCAATTGCAACCGGTTAGAGTTCCCTGATGTCCACAACATTGTCCTTTTTCATTATAAGGGAAATGAAATTAGAATTAACACCATAAGTCCAGGAATATAGTTTAAATAATACCCTCACTAAATTTTTTACACCATCATTAACAACTTCCCAGTTGAACATGAAGAACTTATTGGTGAAACCATCTGAACCCGCCACACTATCAATATTTAGGGAGAATTGGGAAACTTTTATCAATTTCTCCCTATAGACCTCATATAATTTTCTATATTTATGGTAATAAATGCTAATAATGATGTTATTAATTTTCTTGTGAGTATTTTCAACCCCCTTTTCTGAATACAGATCTACAAAATAAATAGTCACGGCATTGGAGATTTCATTCTGTGGTAAACAAGAATCCATTAACGTTAATGGTAGTGAATCCCCTCTTGATTTTATTTTGTTTTTAGAGATGATGAAATAATTTGGAGTTTATATCCTCTTAATTCATCTATATTACATTTAATTGGGACCTATCCAAATTCTTATTGATATTTATCAATTCACAAAGCTTAGAGAGGGATTGAATTTCTCAAAAAAATAATTTTTTTAAAAAAATAAAATTAATTTTTGAAACTTATACAAAAGGAATAGGATAAAATAAACATTATTTTTTAAATCATAATTTATAAATTATATTATTGTTATTTTATTTGATATTTTTCTGAAAATATTAATTTTTCATGGAATAGTAAAAAAATACTAGTTTTTATAAAAAACCGTATTTTCTTTTAAATAATTTAAAAAAATAATAATTTTTAAGTGTTACAACTAAAATTAAATCATTTATATATCAATTAATCCAATTTAGTTAATTTTAATTATTTTCATATTTAATTTTAATTAAAAAACATTTGAACATTTGAACATTATCTCTTTTGAAAACTACTTTCTCATCACATTTATGGTATTAATATAAATTAAAATTTCTATATATGTGAATAAAATTTGGTAAAATGAACTCTATATTTTTAATAAGAATATATTATTAAATATAACTTTTTATGATTTATTTTTTATAATAATGAATTGTACAAATAGTGAAAATTATTTGTTACGGTTAAGGTATATATTAGTGTACCGAGGGTAATCTAAAATGATAATTGTTAAAAATGACCTAAAACATATAAAAAATCCATTAAATAAAACTATTTTTACTTTATCACATATATTATCTATAATTTTCTATTTGGGATCCTTTTGGAAAGAGAAAAAACATGGGTAAATGTTTTTCTTTTAAAATATTTTATGTTTTCCACTCACATCACTTATAAAAGGACAACCCATATCATCTCATATTCACCCTTATAAAACCATTTTAATACCCCAATAACTTCCCAAATAACTTCCTTACTTCCCTAATCCCATATAATAAGCATTATTTTTTTCATAGAGACTTCCTAAGTATCCTTTTGGTGCAAACCAAAAGAAGTTGTCTAAAGAAGAGATAACACCCATAACCAAGTACTTAAAATTATTTCTTCCTCCAACTCCTCCAATTGTTATTAAAATATAATAATAAAATAAACTTAGTTTTTTGAATATACTGATATTTTTTTCTATTAAGGTAAGGACCCAAAACCGTATCCTCTTCTATCAAATTTTATACATATTCATCATTCATGTTATGAAAGATTATTTCCTTGCAAACCAATGTTATTTGATTTCCATCATCTCCATTAAAGGTAGGATATAATGATGTATTAAATATTTTTTATATAATATTCCTGATATTATTATAATTTTTTATTATTTATAACACTCGTACCTTTATATATTCCACTCTATGGGAATACAACAATGTTTCTTATGTGTACGGTGGACAACCACCTCGGGAATCAATGTGATTCATTCACACATTACATTGATTGTAATATGTATGGGTTTGATGAAAATATGAGATATATATGACATAAATATTATTATTTAATGGTAATATATTATTTTCCTTTATTTCTATCAATCCTTTAAGAAAATGAAAATAGTTTTCATGCGTATGTATGGCCTGATGTCCCCATTAACTTTGTATATCATTTTCAATATCTAAATATTTTAGATTATTATAAAAACTTTATTTGAATACAAATGATACTTATGTCTTGATTAATATTTTTTGAGATTATGGAACCATGGTAAAATTAAGAGGACTAAAAATAACAAATCAAAACCAAAAACAAAGTAAGTATTTCTAGAATTTGACATTAATGTCGAATTGTTAATAAATGGGTTATAGAAGGTCATAAGAAAATAATATATGTTATGATATATATTTAAGGTTATATAATATTTGTTGGAAGTATTTTGGAAGCCCCATGTCCCCAGCTAGATCAAAATAAATGTGGATGGTGCCTCAAAAGGAAACCCTAGCCTCGTAGGATATGGGGTTGTTTGCAGGAATCACAATGGGCATATTTTGGGATTCTAAAATGACACATGTGGTCATTCATCCTTCTTAGAAGATGAAGTATATAGAATCACTATTTCTATCAGTCTCGTTAAGAGAAAAAGATGGAATAACATTTTGATTGAAAGTGACTCCACTATCATCGTTCAAGGTCTTCGACATGGGGTGGTTTACATGGTGTGGCCCCTCACAGCAAGATGGATGGTCTTCCTACAACATCTAAATGAGGTAAATCATATTATCAGACATGATTAATACAAGGAACATAGGGTGGAAGATGGTCTTGCAAGAAAATGTGTTAACAACGATATTTCGTGGATAGATGGCCTTCCAATAGTTCTCATCCCGATTCAAGAAAATTATTGTAATAAATTTCCTTCATTCATAATTTTGTAATATTGTTTTACAACATTATATATTTTTGTGCTTTAGTATTTTGACCTAGAAATAATCTTTATATATATGTGTGTGTTTGTGTGTGTGTGTGTGTCTAGTAAAATTATATTTATTATACATGATTTTTGAATGTGTATGACATAACTGAATAATTATGGTAAAGTATTTTTGTCTCACTTTTTTTCTTATGTGTGATGTATGTCATATTCCCCACAAATTTATTTTATGTGGTGAATATACTACCCAGTGATGTATTTTATTGTGTTTATATTATCCAATTATCTTATTTTATGTGGTGTATATACAAACCCTTTAAAATTTAACATCAAGAATTTATTTATTCTCATTAAATTTTATGTTTTTTTTAATTTTATTCCTTCATGGGGATTACAATTCAATGTTAGTAAAGTGGAAAAGATTTTATGTTACAATATGATTGTTTATTACAATTTTTTATGATTTTGTATATGATGAAAAAATATTACGATACATCTCCCAAGAAACTAATGAATTTTATTATAATATATTTATGTTATGATAACAAATGTTTCCCTCAATTTCACTCTCATTATGTACATAAGATTTCAGATGATTTTTTTTAAGAAAAAGTCTTCATTGTCTCTTTGTTCTATCGAAAACTCATTTATATTCAAAACCCCTATTTTCTAAATTTTTTTCCAATATTTCTTAACAATATCCAAATTATTTATTAAAATAAATTTAAACAATGTTATACATTTTTACAAAAAAAAAATTGAATGTAATCTTCAAGTCAATTTTTAATCAACGCCCATTTTTAGCTTACTTAAAATGTGAAAGGTGTATTTTTTTAATGAGTAAGGTATTAATGGAATTAATTTTCATCATAAAGACTAATTTATTTGAATATTTCATTGAAATATCAAAATCTTGTTTCAAATAAAATTATTTCTATTTTTTCAATTTTTAAAGGTGTTTTTCAAAGTAAAAAGGGTATTTTCATCAATAAAAGTTTTAAATAATCTTTCAAATAATTTTCTATATTATATTTCACCTGTTGATTATAAATATTCTTTAATGATGATATCATCCAAGGATACCATTATTATTCATTATTTTAATGGATTTGGTTTAGGATTGAATGATTTTTATGAAACCTATTTATTTAACAAAGATTACTCTATAAGGAAATACTTATGAAACCCATTTCTATTCATGGGTTATTCTAAGATTAGTTGATGAAATGATTATGAAACATATATATTTTCCATATGTTATTATATGAAGAAATTTTTATTGAAACCATTTCATTTTATAGGTTATGATATGATGAATTGTTTAGGATCTCATGGAAAACTTATGTATGACATTCATTATGAGATGGGTGTAACCCATATCTATATCCAATATATTGGGCTAATATTTACATATAATGATATATAAAGGACTGGAATGAGGATTGAACCCATTTCAATAAGGAACTTTGTTCTTTATGATGTCCTTGGGAGTTAAAATTTTCTACTATGATGGTTTTCAGAGTGAACCAATTCTATTATGATTTCCTTCCCAGTGAGCAAGGTATATTATGGAAATAATTTTATATGTTTAGGTGTATTCCATTATTCTATGTCATATTCTTATATTATTTCCTCATGGAAAATGTTCATTTATTTCCTTATAATTAATTTTTTATGAACTTCTATTAATTATTCCATGATTCAATATTATGATCATTGATATGCAGGGTATGGTTTAAAAATGTTACTCCCATGTTCATATACCATTATGTTCATTTTATGATTATGTATCCCCCTTGTTTTCCCTTGCTGGTCATCTAAGCTCACCATTTCCTATTTTTCATTTCATATGTTTATTAATAAATTTATTGTGTACGATTTCTCTATTAAGGGTTCTATTTATAAAAAAAATAATGGGATATGATGTAGTTCACATATGAAGTATTTGTTTATGTTTATGTGTTTCCAAATGCATTATACCTCTACGATCCTTATGTGTGAATTTTTATAATTTATTGAATATTAATATTTAAATATTTAATATCTAAATATGAAAATTATGGGTCTCTATATTTATAACATTTTGGGACCCCCTTTTTCTATAATTACTTATTAAAATTGATAATTTATGATGTTAATAGTTTTTTTATCATGTGTATATCAGTTCACTAGTTCTGATACATTTAAATTTATCATAGTTATACAATATAATAAATATTTATCATGATATAAGTATCCTATATATTCATTATATAAATATTTATAGTCATCCATAAAAGTTAGATATAGTAAAATGAATTATATCGTTCATAGAGATGGTACATCGTACGTATTCATGAATGTTGCTTTCATTTTTCAAAATATTGAATAAAAGTAAGTTAAATATTATTTCTAATTTTCAAGTTTATTATTAAATAATATATATCATATATAATAATATGGTTCTTCTAAATTACCTTCAAAGTATAATATAAATGAAAAAAATTACAATACTTCATGGAGGTGCTAATCCACACATATCCACAAGTGAAGTTATCATTTCTCAATGGATTGGATGGTAGGATGTTAGATGTTATATTATTAATATTATAAAATTATAATTATTTTATTAAAAAAGATATATAAACATTAGACCCATCACAAATCCCATAAAAAATATTAGGATGAAAAATGAATTGTATCTCTACTTGGGGACGGTAAGTAGAACGTACACATGAGTGATACCTTCACATATTGTTTGATGGGAATTAGGATGTATAATTGTTATTTTATACTAAAAATAACATTTAATAATATTGATGATACATAATAAATTATTTTATGATAAATAACATATATTTATAGGAGTTATAAAAAATAGTATAAAAATTGATCGGGTAGGACGATCATCTTCTCTTTGAAACGACTCTGTTAGATCTCGGCTAAAGTGTTATATGGTGTCACAACTCATCCTCGGGGCTCGTGCCGTGACTAGCCCAAGCCCGCCTTCCATAGGCCAGGGGCTGGCGACTAGCACCAAAGGTGTAAAATCCCAATAACTGGGAAGGCATTGCCTTTATAAAAGAAAACAAGCACCACAGAGTACAAGCGAAAGCAAAACACTAAGTACAAAAGAAATGTTGAAAATTAAATGGGCCAGAATAAAAACCCAAAAGAAAGTACGACTACAATTGAACAAGGTACAACAGCAAAAAGACAAACAGCTGGATGAAGGAAGCAGCTCCTGGGTCGTCCTCCTCGGATCCTACCTGAAGGGTAGGTACAGATATCGCAGCTCCTGGTCATCCACCACGGATCCTACCTGAAGGGTAGGTACAGATAGCCTCATCCACGCTCTCGTCCGTCAACCTCCTCTGTGAGTCGTCACGTCGTGTAGTCCACCTCCGGGTACCGTCCAGTCCTCGAACACTCGGCCTCCGTCAGCACTGCCCGTCGTCTACAACCAACACAACGAGGTGCGGGCATAGCCCATGTAGGGGTGAGTATAACGATACTCAGTAGAGACCCTGAGACCCTCAAGGTCTCACTAAAACCAACAAGGATAACCACAAAGAAGATCTCAACAGATAACCTCTACTTAGGTATATGCCCATACATATACCTAAGTTATCAAGTAACCCATATCAATCATGAGGAAACACAAGGATTGTGAAATCAACGGAAAACCACTACCCAGGTATATGCCCATACATATACCTAAGTTATCAAGTGACCCATCTCAAACATGAGGTAAACACAAGGTCAAAAGTCTCAGCTCAAACAAGGATTTTCATTATCGAAACCGTAACTGCTGAAGAGCTCCGTCTCTGGAGTGTACAGTGGTCCTGTCACGACTCCGAGGTACTGTCCACTAACCTAAGACTGCTGAAGTACTCCTCCTGTCGAGTACCGCGGGTCAGCCACCCAGACACAGTAGTGCTTCCCGCCGAGGTATGTCACCCATACACAGTAGTGCACACCCCCTAGTAGCCTGCTGAGGTACTCTCCGGACGAGTATCGCGGGTCTGCACTGTCACACAGGTAGTGCTCCGTCCGCCATGGGTCTGCACCTCAGAAATTAGTGCTCCGTCCACTGGGCTAGTCGACTCACTCCAAGTCGAGTCGGTCAAGCAGTCGTCAGGTCTCATCCAGTTACACGGTCTCCGTACTCCGCACGCTCGTCACTGGGAGGGTCCACTCCACGAGCTACAGGTCGATACTCCAAGTATCTCAAAGTCCCACGAAGAAGTATCTCAAAGGACCGCCTCTTCATAGGGGTCTCAACACAACAAACGGCGCGTCAATCGGATGCCCGGTCTGTGAGTTATTAGCCTTTTCGTCCCAGGGGCCCGGTTGGTTTCGTGAGCGAACCAAACCCGTTCATATCTCAACTGTACCCCGAACTCTCATAGGGTATACTCATAGAGACCGTTTCTCAACGAGATCACCCACGCCGCTGACGGTTCGTCAAACGGACGTTCTGTCAGAAAGGTATCAGCTTTTCCGTTCCAGGGGCCCGATTGGATTTCGGTGCGATCCAACCCAGCCACTATCCATCTGCATCCAATTCTCGGGTGGAGGATGCCAAAAGTTCCGTATCGTCAAGAGGAACTCAACTCAATAGACGGCGCGTCAATCGGACGCCCGGTTTGAGAGTTATTGGCTTTTTCGTTCCAGGGGCCCGGTTGGTTTTTAAGGCAAAACCAACCCGACTGTACTCCACCTGCGTCCAAACCTTGAGCGGAGTATGCCAAAAGATCTGTCTCACTAAGAGGAACTCAACAAAGCTGACAGCACGTCAATCGGACGTCCGTAGCTCAAAATATGAGTGTTTCCGCTCCGAGGACCCGGTTGGTTACGTGTACGAACCAACCCGGCCGAACTCAAAGTAATCCGAAACCTTGAATGCGATATACCGAAACGACCGTCTCGATCCAAGGATCGCATCGCCGCAGACTGCGCATCGTTTGGAAGTCTGTAGCCCGAGTTATGGGCATTTGAATCCAAAACGCTCGGTAACGGGGGCGTCGGGCCTGGGCCGTCCCGGCCCGAGACCCCCCGGTTGGCCCGAGCCGGGTCGACCCGCCCCAGGACAGGGTCGACCCGGCCCGGAACGGCCCGGCCCGGCGTGGGCCGACCCGGCCTGGCCTGGCGGACCGGCCAGGCGCGCCGGTTCGGCGCAAGGGAGCGCGCTGGGCGCGCTGCCAGCTCGGCCGAAGGCCGAGCTGTTTGGAAAAACGGGGGGACGCCTGCCCCCCTTTGTGAAACCGGCCCCCCTCATAATGGGGGGCCATTAAGGCTGGCCGGGGGAAATTATTTCCCCCGGTTTTCTCCCTTCCGGCCAGCCCGACCTGGCCAGCCGGTTCTTCCTCAACGGGACCAGCAAAGGCCGGTCCCCCTTCCGGCTTCCGACACCGGTAGCCCGGCTGACCGCCGGTCTTCTCGTGCCGCCGCGGCCTTCTTTGTCCGGCGCGGCGCTATGGCGTCGCGCCCTTCCTCCGCGGCCCCGCTCCGGCCGCGGTGTCTCCGACTTTCTTCGACGCGGCGCGACGGCGTCGCGTCCTTGCATTATTTTACGACGCGGCGCGACGGCGCCGGGTGTTCCTTGCCGTATGATCCTGCGCGGTGCGTTGGCACCGCGCCACAACCATTTAAAACCACAACAGAATTAACATGAAAAAGGAGGAGGGCCGGCCGTGTTCGTGCGGTTCGGCCCCCTCGCGTTATTTGCTAACAATTGGACAAATTTCATGAAGAAATAACATGGGTATAATCACGAACAAAAGAATAATAAAAAATAAACCCCTACCTCGGCTTCAAGAACGGAGTTCTTCAATGACCCGCGGAAGACAAGCGTCGCGGAGGTCGGGAGTTGTTCCGTCTAGGTTGGTGGGAGAAGAGCTTGGTGAAGTCGAGCCAAGACGTCACCCTCTGTATACTTTGTAGGCGGCGGTGCTTCCCTTCCTTACTCCGGTTGAAGATGGTCGGAGGTGTTGCTTCACGTTCTTCGGAAACGTGGAACGTTCTTCCTCGAGAGGTTGGTGATATTCTAAGAGTTCTTCTCCTCTCCGTAGTTCTCCCCACAAGGTTTATGCCAACCCAAAAAGAAGAATATAATCTCTCTTTTTAATGTTGGAAAAATGAATTCAAAATAATTCAAACACTCAAATTAATTAATTAAGTTGGTTCAATTAATTAAATGCAAGGAGTTGGCAAGAAACTCAAAGGTCACATTAAGAGGGAAGTTAAAAAGTTAGGTCTCGTGTGGGCCCCACCACACTTAATCCTATCAAGGGAGGTTATGTGGATGTGGGTCCTAACTCTAACTCCCTTTGGGAGGAGTTAACCAACAAGTTAAAAATAAAATTGTGTTCCACAATTGTATTTACCTTTTTCTAATTTTTTTCCCAAAACTAACTTTCATTCTACATAAAACGCAACCATGGAAAAGGTCTCCTTAAGCGAATATCGGCGCTTAGAGTTCATCGGTGTCCTTGGATTTCAATTCCGAGCACCGGATCAAAAGATAGAAATTCCTGCTCGCTCATTCACTGAACGTACCCGAGCCAAACTTCGGAAATTAATTCTGGGCACACCAGGCCTTGGAATCAGGCGCCGTCAGAAACTGCGTTCTTGTAAAATTCCAAAGAAAATTAAGAAAAAAATTTCCTTGATATTTCCGGGTCTTTACATTACTCCCACCTCATGGATTTACGTCCCCGTAAAGCTTCAACACAAACTAGGGTCACAAAAGCGGTATAGAGCACGCATCTGAGCCTTCCGCTTCCATGTGCTTACCTGGAGGTTCCGTACTGCCAAAGAAAGTGCACCCGAGGAATCGATCATCCTCATAGGATCTACTCCTATCGATCCTCAATCCCCACTGGAACTTCCATAAAGGACACCCCATCGCCATCGTCCAGCTCCTCATGGTCGATGATACGCGAAGGATCAAGCACGTATCTCCTCAGTTGAGATACGTGGAAGTCATCGTGCACCTAGTGCAATTACAGTGAATGGGTCAAGCGGTAAACCACCCTGTCTACCCAGCTGAGGACCTAAGAAGGTCCGATAAACCTCGGAGATAACTTTCCTCCTTGGCCACTTCTCCGTAAACCTCGTCGACGTGAGACCCGTATAAGGACGTGATCGTCATCCTCGAACTCCAGAGGTCTCCATTTTCTATTAGAACTGGAACTCGAAACGACTTCTGCTACGAGGGTAAGGTTGACCGACTCAAGAGTGAACTTGGTACATATGTGAATACCCCAATAAAATATAGAGCTTTTAGTATTCACTTAATAAAACAAAAGAACTTTAGAAAAATAGAGAGACATTTTGAGACGAAAATTCTACAGCATAACAGCAATGTTTCAGGGTTTTAGAAAACATTGAAAAGAGAGAGGACATGGGTAAAACATTCACAAATGACCCATAAAACAGTAGAGGGACAGAATATGAAGGATATATGAATATGGTAATGAAATTTTAAGGACATACCATTTGAAATGAAAACCATGGAAGGAAGACAAAAATTAGATTTCTCTTATTAAAATTCGGCAGCCTAACGACGTCACTTAAACTTCAACAAAAATGAATTGATGAGATCAAATAGGGTCTCTCATTATATGAACATAAAAGTTCAGTATGATAGATATAGAGATCATACCCCAACATAATAAAAAGTAACTTGAAAGACTTTACATGAAAGTAGAACTTTGAAAAATGAGAAAGGTGAAAGAATCCCTTAAAAATTTGACAGCCTAACGGCGCCACTTAAACATTATTAAAACGAATTGATGAGAGCAAGAGGGGGTCTCTCATCCTATGAACATGAAAAGGGCAGTAAGAGGAATATAAAATAACATCCTCCAACATAAGATCATGGAGCATAAAAGAAATGACATAAAAGAGATTACTTGAAAAGAAAGATAGAGGTAGGATTCCTTACCTTAAAACGTAACTCTTAAAACTCAATGGTTTGGACCTTGAGGGCTTGTGGGAACCTTGGGATGACTCCTTGGAAGGTAATGAGACCAGATCATAGTTGGTGGAGAGTTGGGAGTGAAAACTAATGGAGTAAAGGGTGGGTATTTATAGGGAAGGTGAGGTGATACTATAATAATTTCAAGGGACACCTCACAAGTGGTTTTCTGAAAACCATGGGCTCTCCCATGGTATTTTCCATGGAGTTAGGCCACATGGGGAACCCAATACAATAATTCATCACCTTTGGTAGGCTAACCCTTAAAATATCTCATTACATCATCATGACACAGTTATGATGTCATTAAACATACTGAAACCCTAAAACTGCATTTTTACTATTCACAGAAAATTCATCTTTCTCAGAAAAATCCCAAAATTTTACCTTAACCAAATATCGATGCTCTGATTAAAAATATAAACTCCATTTTATAAAAATAATTTTCTAAATATTTTTAATTTAATTTTTAAATAAAAACACTATTTAGTAAGAATTCATTTTTTCAGAAAAATCCCCAAAAATTACCATAACATAATATCGATGCTCTGAGTTCAAAAATAAAGTCCATTTTAAAAAAATAATTTTCTAAATATTTTTAATTTAATTTTTAATTAAAAAACACTATTCACCCAAAAAAAACTTATACTTGACTAATAATTTATGAAACCATTATTTACCCATTTTATTGAATCACATTACTTAATCAAGGTGTCTAAATTATATTAAAACTTTCTTTAAGTGAGATTACTAATCCATTTGGTCACATTACTAATCCTAAGCGTAAAATCACTATTCATAATTTACTATTCTTCAAAAATTTAGTTGATCTTATTAGACTCCAAATTCCATACTGAACACTTTTGCAGAAAACCATTTTTTGAAAATCATTACACATCATTAATTATTTAAGGTTTACATAAATATTTTAAAATATCCTTTTTTTCAAAATTCATCAATAAAATACGTCCTAAAATTATCTGGACATTTGAAATTTCACAAACATCACAAAAGGAATAAATCTCAATTTATTCATCCCAAAGGATTATACAAAGAAGCTATAGTCTCATCACATAGCCCCTTATAACACCAGCATATGACCTAAGTGTAAGGTGTGCTATGGTGAGAGAATTTGAGGGAGGCTCAGATAACATTGCCCTAGTAGTAATCTCTACTAACTTGAACTTCTCCTGCAGGCATTTCTGTTCAAGGTTTACATGCTGGAGTTCGGCCTGTGCTTGGTCCAAAGCGAAGCCCAAAGATACCACCTCCTTCCCAAGCTCTGATAGGTGGGCTTCATAAGGTTTGAGTCTACCGGATGAAGCCATCAACTCCTCTTTCCGCATTAACCATTAACATATCTTTTAAATCGCTAAGATTAAGTTAATATACTATTCAAAAAGTTTGGGTCATTACATTTGATGTATTATATAATGATTCTTTAAATATTAATGATATTTAATGTTTCACTTTATGTTTCCCATTTCAAGGTGTTTTTACTCAAATTTTAACAACATAATAAGTGTTTAATTTAAAATTTTCATTTTATGTGACATATTTTGTCTTCTGCACCTACATTTTTTTATTCTTCATATGTCACTTATTAGACATTTTGTTTCTTTATTTCCTTTTTATTCATGTAATTCGGTTCTTTATTTCATGTACACTCTTTTAAGGTTTTTTTCATTTATTTCAACATCATTTTACATTCTTTTTGTTACACATGGGATATTTCGCATTATATTTTCAGGTTTATTTTTTTCTAGATTGATTATATTTCTCTATCCCATTTATTGAATGAGAAATTATTAAATTTACATATATATTTTTCTCAATAATAATGTTAATTTATTCCTATGCAATATTTTATTTTTAAATTTTTGAAACAAACATCATTATGAGAGAAAATTCATTAGACTTAATGAAGTTATGGGTTATTAATAGTATTATGTATCCCCTTGATGCATCAGTTGGTCACATGAGAATTTTTTTTTTTGCATATTTATTTTATTCTTACCCAATTATGGAATGACATTCCAGTTTAATCTACAAAGTAATAAATGATGTGAATTTTTTTACGAGACCCCAATTTTGTTTTCTTGTATGTGGCATATATAAAAATAATATTATCTGTGATGATACCTTGATAGGAGAAATGAAGATATTCAGAATAGTATATTCTATCATGATGAATTCAGTTTCTGTTTTCAGTGTAAATCCATTTATTGATTTATACAGAATTCTTTGGAAAATATTTTTCCCAACCATATAATTCCTTCTAGGACAACATAGTCTACAAACAGTCCCTTATTGGGCATTTGATTTCATCATTCATATTTTTCATTTCTCCTAGTTATGAATAAATATATTATACAATATATTTCAAGATGAGTAGCATGTATGTAGAAATTTTAGGAGACATTGATGATTTACTATAAATTAATTGGTTTTTTATTCAGTAAGAAAAAATTTCATTGTATATAAGAGACATCAACTTTTAAAATTACTTAGTTATCATAATTATCTTAAGACCTAAACAAAAAATTCATTTTAATATATATAATGATATATTTTATTTATTTCATGTAATTATGTGATGCTTATGTCAAGGGCGATGTGGTTACTATCAGATCAGGTATTTTATGTCTTTACAGATTAGGTTATTATCAGATGACTATAACATAAATTATATGAATTTCATCAAGGGTTGATAAATAATTATTTATCATAGTTTAAAAGGTATTGATAAAAATTTATATTGTTTGAGGTAATATTTGATATTTTATTTTGTTTAGGGATTCATATAATATAACATCAGTGAAAAACCTAGTGATAATTCAATGGGAATTTTTATTATCAGTATAACATACATATATTTTTGTAATGTACATATTTTTTTGTTTTATTATAAATTACATCAATATTTTGATAGTAGAAAGTGAAATTGGACATCAAAGAGATTACCAAAGGGGTAATCACCTTGACAAAAGAATATTGTGTATTAAACAATCTTCAGTATAATGCATGATGAGGGGGTATAAGAATACACATTGTGTTATATACTCCTGAAATATTTTATTTGGTTAAAGACATTACCTTTACTATAAATTACGAATAATTTATTATTTAATAAAATTAGGTTATTGAATATGAAGGAACTTGTCCTAATTAATTTTAGATTGAATCATGATTATTTTGGTTAATGTGAAATCTATTGAAATGATTTCAAAGACAAAGAAATTTGAGGTTGAAATTTTTAAACAATAATTCTTATAAGGGGTTAATTGTTCAACAATAATGATTAAATCCTTTTGGCTGTAGTAATCGTTACATCTTGATGGAATAAGATAATAATGGAAACCTTGGACAATGAAGAAACATTATCAAGGATAAACATAATAGGGTAAGATATGGAGTGATATATAATGTGGTTATTCTTATTTAGCTATTATGAATTATTATTATGGATGTGAACATAGTTGAGTTTCTAGACAAAAAAAAGAACAGAATGATTCAGTTTCATCGGTGTTTAAATGATGAGGATAATAAGGTGAAGAATACTCAATTTCATTCATGTCAAAATTGTGGTAAAATATTCCATAGTTAATATGTCAACATAACTAGGATATTTGTTATGTACGGAAAAAGAAGTAATATAGAAAAAAGTTAAATAAATATGAAGTAATATGTGAACATAATGATGGAAAAGTTTTATTTCTTACTCATATAAATGATATTATTATATGGAACTAATTTGATATTATATCATTAGTAATGAATAACATTTATATACTCATATAGAATTTTTTTAGTAAGTGGTAATTAAATTTTGAGGAAATAATTTCTTTATGTGGGGGAAAAATTTTCATCCCAATACATTTAATTATATTTCAATTTAAATCAAATTGGGTTTGAAATATTTATTAACACACAACACTAAAAGAAAATGATTCATTGAATATTATATATTTGTTGAAATTCAGTCATGGAATTTGTATGTAGAAATGGAGCTAACTAATTTTTCTTTAAATAAGTTTAAATAAAATAAACCCCATTATTTATACAAAATCAGTAGTAAAATAACATTTCATGGAGGTAGAGCCAAAGTCCATGTGGATGATAGAGAATGATTTTTCATGGGGAATGGGTCTTTCACATGCCTAGGTTAGTGTAGTCTGGGTTAGGTTAAGTGCATTTATGGTCCAATTTTGGTTGGTTTGTTGGGAAATTAGGCTTAGGCCTTCGGGCTATCTTCTCGGTCTATGGGTCGTGCATACTATGAACCATGTAATGGCCCTTTGGTCCTTGTTTCTCTTTAGAATTTTTTTCTTTGGGCTTATGGGCCATGTAACGAGTCTTCCTATACCTATTATGAAATATATATACCATTTTTTCTTAATAAAAAAGTGACTTTCGCCCCAAATTTTAAAAATTATTTTAGAATGATATTTTCTTATAAAAAGTGTTTTCATTATATTTTTTTGAAATTTTAATTCCTAAATTCAAGATTTTGAATTCAAAATAATGAAATTAATTTTTTTTATTTATCATTTAAATATTTTCATAAAATTAATTCTTTGTATTTTCCAAAAATAGTTGATTTTTGGGTGAATAGTGAAAAATAATGTTTTTAATAAAATAATAGAAATTATGAATCCATTGAGATTTAAGCATATCGTAAATAATTATAAAATATTTTTTATTAATAAAAAATTATTTATGGAATGAAATGATTTATGTCAAAATAATATGATGAATTTAAAAAACACATCATTAACATAATGAAAATAAAGACGTATTTTTCTAATAAAAACTATTTTTATTCACCTGTAATAATTATAAATTTTCATTAATTTTTATAAATTAAATTAAGAAAAATATTCCATAATTTATACCAACATTTAAATATAATTTAATAATATGAATTTTATTTTTAGTCCTAAATGTATTATTAACAATAGGTTTTTGAACAGTTGAGATAATAGTGAATGGGTTGTTTTAAAAGAAATTTTTTATTAACATTATATAATTTCTATCTAATAAATTAAATTGATATATTTGATATAATTAACCTGATATGATGGTTACACATATATAATAATATATTATCACTCATTTAATTATAAATTAATTTCATATAATAATAATAACACGTGATGATAAAAACATCATTTTTATAAAAGATACATTTTTGATATATTAAATTCTGAAATACAAAAGTTAATATCAAATTTTTCAGAAATTGAACTAGATTATGGGGGCATAAAATACTTTTTATAAAATAAATTTTTTAGAAAATTCAGAAAAATACTTTAAATTACTTGAGTAAAAACTAGTTACTAATCAAAAAAATAAAATTTTAATGTTTAAGATTATAATTAAAAAAGATTGGAAAAAAGTTTAAAACATGTGATAATATTACTTTAATTATATTTATTTGGTATAAATAACATAATATTAAATTATTTTCTAATTTTACATCCTTCTACCTATGAAAAAATACATACCATTTTTTGGAATGTAATGGGTCCTTCCAAAATTACCCTTCACCTTACAAATAAATGGGGGTCACTTCAACCATTTATTTCTACACCAATCCCTTATAATTCCATACTAAAAATATTCCATTTATCTCCTCCAATAATCTTTTATAATTTTTATAATCATCTGTGTAAAGACCCGTAAAATTCAATGGAAATTTTTTCTTAATTTTCTTTGGGATTTTACAAGAACGTGGTTTCTGACGGCACTTGATTCCGAGGCCCGGTGTGCCCGGAATTTTTATCCGAAGTTTAGCTCGGGTACGTTCAGTGAACGAACAAGCGGGATTTTATAACTTTTGGATCGGTGCTTGGAATAAAATTCTGAGGGCGCTGATGGAACCGCAGTGTCGGTAATTACTTAGGAACACCTTTTCCGGAGTTGTGTTTACACTGCAGAAGTTCTTAAAAATTGTGGAAGTTAAAAATAAAATTGAGCTACAAATTTTATTTTTTACTAATTGGTTAACCTTTGGGTGGAAGTTGGGTAACCACCCAAGTGTGTTTATGAGGGCTTTGGGGCCCACACGAACCCCACCACATTATTTACCCTAACCTTCCATAACCCTCCATTTATTAAAACAACTTGAGTCAATTAATTAAGTGGTTTAATTCAAATTTTTTTTGAATTTCAAACTGAAGTCATGAGTAATAAAATAAGTGAGGCACTTATTTTATTTTTGGTTGGATCTTGTTGTGTTGAGAGTGGATTGAGAGAAAAAGTGGAGTCTTGAAGTTCTTCTTCTTCATCGAAGAACGCGAAGAACGCGAAGAACGCACCGATCTCCGACAAAGAACGCCGAATCCTCGGAGATTGACTACGCGACGCCATGTACCGCGACACCAACGACCCTCTCCTTCCGTGACGCCTTCTTCCGCGACGATAAATTCCGAGATGAACCCTCGCTCAATGAATTCGACGAGGTAGGGGATTTAATTATTGTTTTTATTCATGAATTCTTCCGTCATCATTCCTCATTTCAAATTGGACTACTTGCTATCAATTAACGGGTGGGGGCCGGACCGCACAAACATGGCCGACCATCCTCCCTTAACTCTGTTGTCTTCCTTGTAGTGTTTTGGAACGGGGATGGCGCGGTGTCGTCGAACCCCGCGGGATCATGCGGCAAGGATGCGTGGCGCTGTCGTGTCGCGCCGTTGAAATCGAACAAAGGCGCGGCGCCATCGCGCCGCGCCGGAGAACCCCGAAGGCACCGCGGCCGGAATGGGGCCGCAGAGAAGTAGGGAGCGGCGGCCGGTTTCCAGCCGCCGGCGTTGGAGCAGGGGGACGGGACCAGCCGGTGGTCCCGTGGCGGCAGCAGCCGGCCGACCGGAGCGGGCCGGCCGGTCAGGGGAGGAGCCGGGGGTTCGTAACCCCCAGCTGGCCGGACAGTAGCAGCCCCCCACATGGGGGCCGCGGTTACACAACAGGGGGGCAGCGTACCCCCCCCCCCCCCAAATCGCTCGGCCGTTTCGGTCGAGCCACCGGGCCGCGCCGCGCCACGCCCAGGTCGGACCGGGCCGAGCCAACCGGGTCGGGCCGCGCAGGCCGTGTCGGGCCACCCCAGCCGGGCCGGGCCGCACAGGCCGGGATGGGATGCACCAGCTGGTTCGGGCTGCGCCCAAGCAGGCCGGACCCATTTCGGGTCGACCTGCTTCGTTCTGACCCAGGGGGTCTCGGGCCGAGTCGATCCGGGCCCAAAACCCCCACTTCTGGACGTCTTTCGGTCTTCTTCCCATAACTTGGGCTACGGACCTCCGATCGACACACCGTTTGCTGAAATGTGATCCTTGGATCGAGGCGGTCATTTTGATATATCACACTCAAGGTTTCAGAGTACTTTGGGTTTGGCCGGGTTGGTTCGAACACGAAACCAACCGGGCCCTCGGAGCGGAAACGCTTATAACTTGAGCTTCAGATGTCCGATTGACGTTTCGTCGACTTTTTTGGATTCCTCTTAGTGAGATAGACCTTTTGGCTTACTACTCTTGAGGTTTGGACATAGTTGGAGTACGGTCGGGTTGGTTTTGACTTAAAAATCAACCGGCCCCCTGGGACGAAAAAGCCAAAAACTCTCAGACTTGGTGTCCGATTGACGCGCCATCTATGACGATGAGTTACTGTTGATGATACGGAACTTTTGGATACATCAACTTCGAACTTCGTGTCAGTTGATGTATCAGCCTTTCGGCTCGTGAAGAGGACCCTCCCGAACGAGTTTGCTGTGTGCGGGAACCCTAGAGCTGGCTGTGACTACAACGATGATGACGACTGTACAGAAATCCTCCATGGATTCGACGACGATGACTACAATACTCAGTGATCCTACGTGGATCAGTGCTACCGATCCTGTGTGGGTCAGATCCTGTATGGGTCAGCGCTCAGTGGTCCTGTGTGGGCCAACACCTACTGATCCTCTGTGGGTCAGATCATGTCTGGGTCATTGCGGGGGTTAGTACCTATCGATCCTTTGTGGGTCATTGCTGGGGTTAGTACCTATCGATCCTGTGTGGGTCCTACGGCTTAGATGAATTGGTGGCTACATCTGATCATATCTATCGTCTTACGAAGAAGTATACATGTGTGAGATGAGTCTTGAATTTCAATCCTTATCTTCGATAAGATTGACTTGATATCCTCTGTGGATTACGTTATGCTTTCCTGTGTGGATTGGGTTGTGTTTTCCTGTGTGGACTAGGTTGTACTTGGGATCAGATGTTGGTTGCAGACGGCGGACAGGGCTTATCGTGGTTGAGGCTTACGGAGCAGGTTGGTACCTGGAGGTGGACCAATGGGCGGGACGTACTCGGAGCGGACGGAGGGACCCGTGGAGCTGTGGAGACTATCTGTACCCACCCTTCAGGTGGGACTTCCAGTGGACGGCTCGACGGTGCGGCTTTACTTTCAGTTTATGGTTTTCCTTTTGAGTTGTAGTTTACATTCAGTTTGGGTTTTTATACTGAACCACTTACTTTTCCCGCACTTACTATTGTACCCAGTTTTTACTTAGTGTTTACGTTTTCTTTCTTACTATGTGTGTTTGTTTACTTTACAAAGGCAATGCCTTCCCTTTTTATCAGGAATTACGCCTTGGTTCTAGTCGCCAGCCCCTGGCCTATAGAAGGTGGGCTTGGGGTAGTCACGACATGGGCCCCGAGGATGGGTAGTGACAAATTGGTATTAGAGGATTTCGGTTCTACCGCAGAACTCAGGACTCTGGACATTTTTTTTCTATGTGAAGTAATAATGTTAAGATTATTGAGTGTGGTTATCAGTCCAGGGAGTTCAATATTAGTGCGGCGGCCGACGTATCCGTAAACCAGGAACCTGACTTCTAATTTCCAACTTAGTGCACGAAAACATTTATTGCATGTGTGTTTCAAGTTTCCTTTGTGATTACTTTGTGTCAGCTCACCAGGTATATTGTTTGACCGTGGCGCACCCGTCTCTTTTCAGGATGGCCCCACGACGGCAGCCAGCTAGGGTTCTGAGTTTTTTATGTGACGACAGCCCACCGAGCGACGAGGCCTCGGTGCAGGGCCCTATTACTGTAGAGACACTGGTGGTACCTCTACCCGATTAGCCACCGATGCCACCAGCCCCAGCCACTGAGAGTGCACATCGCCTTAGTGCACTGCATGAGTTCCAGCATCAGCGACCACCCAGGTTCCGCGGGGAGAAGGACCCCCACGCAGCCGAGGATTGGCTGGAGGCAGTTGTACGAGTTTTCTGTTTGGTAGGGATACCAACAGACCTCATTGTGATCCTTGTAGTAAGTCTCCTGCACGCGGTAGTAGGGAGATGGTGGAGCTTGATGCTCCAGGTGCACGACGAGGCATCACTCCTCTGGACGGACTTTGAAGCCTCTTCTGCTCGGAGTTCGTCCCGGACACCCTCCGTGCGGTGCGCATCCAGGAGCTACTACAGCTGCGGCAGGGCAGCTTGGCAGTCTCCCAGTACTGGGTGAGTTTACTGATCTCTCACGCTACTCGAAGGACATGGTATGTGACCCATTCTTCTGGGCCCGGACCTTTGAGCAGGGATTGAGGCATGAGATTTGGGAATCTTTGATCTCCCTCAGCATTCCGACACAGGCAGGGGTACTGGATTGAGCCCTTATGATTGAGAGATTTCTTGCTGATCCTACACCAGCAGTGAGACCTACCGCAGGGCAGAACGTAGCAGAGTCTTCTACAGCAGGCAATCGACGGATGACACATGGGTCCAGGTAGACCAGACCCTCAGAAAGACGACCTCAGGACACTGGCTTAGAGGTGCAGGGCACTCAGCGCGGAGCCAGTCTTTCGAGAGGCAGACAGTGCTACGCATGCGGCGGGTAGGGCCACATGGATCGTGACTGCCCGACCCGCCGTGCGAAGGAGCAGCAGACAGTTGAGGGACCACCCAGGCAGAGGCAGAGGGTCGACCGTGGCGGTCCACAGGGAGCGGGCAGATGAGGTAGAGGAGCTGGCCGAGGAGCAGGTGGTGGGTGACGCTTTGAGGCTTTACCACCACCACCACCAGGAGGCCCACCCCGACCACAGGGAGCTGGCGGGCAGAGGCAGGCACAGCTTCAGGCAGTGGAGGCCTACGACCACGGCGCGCCTGAGATGATTCGAGGTACGATCTATGTCTCCTCCACCTTTGTTGCAGTTCTTATAGACACAGGTGTGAGTCATTCCTTTATTTCCTCTGCCCTTGTTCGGAGCTTGGAGATTCTGACAGATCCGTTGGCTCGATCCTTACGTCTAGAGACTCCTACATAAGCAGACTCGACAATTATGCACTGGTTCCGGTAGTGTGAGCTTACTCTAGGATGCGAGAGCTTCGGCTGGGATCTTCTTATAGCGGCGTCGAGGCCTTACGACGTCATCTTGGGCATGGATTGGTTATCTACAGCCCATGCTCAGATTGACTTCATTAGGCACAAGGTGCGGTGTGTATGCACCGATGGGAGCAGGTTCACCTTCACCGGCGAGAAGGGAGCCTTTGCAGCACAAGATGGACTCACGCAGAGGAGATGACAGCTCATCACTCATTAGTTGGCTAGCCTCATCCTAGGAGCAGTTGACATGCGGAGTCCGAGCTTACCTGTAGTGGTGGATCAGTATACGGACGTTTTTACCGACGATGTTCCAGGATTACCTCCTCACATAGAGGTAGACTTTTATATTGACCTGTACCCCGGGACAGCCACGATATCCACCCCAGAATATCGGATGGCTCTCACCGAGCTTCGAGAGCTACGGGTACAGCTGGAGGACTTGCAGGGCAAGGGGTTCATCTGACCCAGTGTTTCACCCTGGGCTTCCCCGATATTGTTCGCCAAAAAGGCAGACGGGAGTGTGCGACTGTTTTTCGACTATCGTCGCCTGAACCAGGTGACCGTGAGGAACAAGTATCTGATACCGAGGATTGATGACCTCTTCGATCAGCTCAAGGGAGCACGGTGATTCTCGATGATAGACCTCAGGTCAGGCTATCATCATCCTAGAGTTCGGGAGGAGGACATGCAGAAGATAGACTTCAGGTGTCGGTATGGCCACTATGAGTTCTTGGTTATGCCATTCTACGTAACCAATGCTCTATCAGTGTTCATGGCACTCAAGAACAGGATCTTTCGGCCATACCTCGATTGATTTGTCGTGGTCTCCATCGACGACATTTTGATATACTCGACGACAGAGGAGGAGCACGCCTACCACTTGCGGGTTGTACTAGATATACTTTGAGAGAACAAGCTTTATGGAAATATCTCGAAGTATCAGTTCTAGTTATGTGAGGTCCACTTCTTGGGACACTTCATCTCTAAGGCAGGAGTTGCGATGGATCCTGCGAATATCGAGGCAGTGCTATCTTGGGAGCCACCCAGGAGGGTGACAGAGGTGCAGAGTTTCTTGGGGATAGCTGGATACTACCGGAGATTCGTACCAGACTTTTCCAGAGTTGCAGAACCACTATCGGATTTGACAAAGAAGGTTAAACCCTTCGTGTGGTTAGATAGATGTCAGCAGAGCTTCCAGGAGCTGAGACAGAGATTGACCAGCACACCTATCTTGAGGCTACTAGAGGAGGGAGTAGGGTATGTAGTCTACTACAATGAATCAGGGACCGAACTCGGATGTGTCCTGATGCAGGAGCGGGCAGTGATCGCCTATGGATCACGTCAGTTGAGGCAGCATGAGCAGAACTACGCTACCCATGACCTGGATTTGGTAGCAGTGGTCTTCGCACTGAAGATGTGGTGACACTATCTGATGGGCAAGCGCTTTACAGTCTTTTCTGACCACCAGAGTCTCAAGTACATCTTCTCGCAGAAGGAAATGAACCTGAGACAGTGGCGATGGCTTGAATTCCTCCAGGATTATGACTTTGAGATAGTCTATACTCCTGGAAAGGGGAACGTAGTAGCTGATTCCCTCAGCAGAAGGAAGGGCATTCAGCTACTTGGGGAGGTGACAGTGAAGGGAGCCACTTTATAGATATCCTTCGTGGATAGTGATGGAGCAGCCTTTCTACAGTCACTAACAGTCACTCCTCCACTTCTGCAGTGGGTCAGAGAGGCACAGTGTGGGGATGCCGACTATGAGATGCGACGTGTGCAGATATCCTCAGGATAGGCACCTGATGGATTCTCTTTAGGAGGAGATCACGTCGTCCTTTTCATAGGACGTACCATGGTACCAGCTGCTTTACAGGAGGAGGTGCTGCGGGAGTTTCACACTTTTCTGTTAGCGGTACATCCAATATTGGAGAAGATAGACCAGGACCTCAAAACGAAATCACTGGTGGCTGGGTATGAAGAAGGTTGTGGAAGAGTCTGTTTCTCGATGCCTCACCTGTCAGCAGGTGAAGGTGGAGCACCAGGTACCAGCAGGCTTGGTACAGCCCTTGGAGGTCCCGGAGTAGAAGTGGGATGGGATATCTATGGACTTCGTGACTGGACTTGCACGCTCTTCCAGAGGTCACGACTCTATTTGGGTGATTGTCGGCCAACTCACCAAGTCAGCACACATCTTACCAATCAGAGAGCAGGGTTTAGTGGAGAGCTTGGGACACCTCTACGTTCAGGAGATTTTACGATTACATGGTGTACCATCATCCATCGTCTCTGATCGAGATGCTCTCTTTACTTCACGGCTTTGGAAGGGGTTGCAGGAGGCATTCGGGACGCAGCTACGTCTGAGCACCGCCTTTCACCCTTAGACAGATGGTCAGACGGAGAGGACCATTCAGACTCTCTAGGACATGCTCTGTGCATGTGTCCTCAACTTTGGTCATAGCTGGGAGGATCACCTACCCTTGGTGGAGTTCGCGTACAACAACAGCTACCACTCCACCATCGGGATGGCACAATATGAGGCGTTGTACGGCCAACCTTGCAGATCACCTCTGTGCTGGACAGACCCTGGGGAGTCAGCACCTGTGGGACCGGAGATGGTCCAGGCCATGACAGAGAAGGTCCGGGTCATCCAGGAGCGGATGATGATAGCTCAGAGCCGACAGAAGTCTTATGCTTATAGGAGGCGGAGGCCACTAGAGTTCAAAGATAGAGACCACGTCTTCTTGCGGGTCTCACCTCGACGTGGATTACAGAGATTTGGCTGAGGTGGAAAGTTATCTTCGCACTTCATCGGACCATTCCAGGTTCTTAGTAGGATTGGCGAGGTGGCTTATCGCCTGGCTCTACCACCTCAGTTGCACCGGGTGCACGACGTCTTCCACGTATCTCAGCTGAGGAGATACGTGCACGACCCGACGCATATCATTGACCATGGGGAGCTGGACATAGACGATGGGGCGACTTTTGTGGAGGTCCCAGTGGAGATCGAGGATCGACAGGAGCAGGGCCTACGTGGATGGTAGATTCCTTTAGTGCGCATCAGATGGCAACATGGGAACCTCTAGGAGAGCACTTGGGTGCGGGAGGCTCAGATGCGTGCACAGTACCAACATTTGCACCCCTAGTTCATGATGTATCTTTACAGGGACGTGAAGCCCTGAGGTTGGAGTAATGTAAAGACCCGTAAAATTAAAGGGAAATTTTTTTCTTAATTTTCTTTGGAATTTTACAAGAACGTGGTTTCTGACGGCACTTGATTCTGAGGATGGTGTGCCCGGAATTTTTATCCGAAGTTTAGCACGGGTACGTTCAATGAACGAACGAGCGGGATTTTCTATCTTTTGGACCGGTGCTCAGAATAAAATTATGAGGGAGCTGATGGAAGTGCAGCACCGGTAATTACTTAGGAACACCTTTTCTGGAGTTGCGTTTACACGGGAGAAGTTGTTAAAAATTGTGGAAGTTAAAAATAAAATTGAGCTACAAATTTTATTTTTTACTAAGTGGTTAACCTTTGGGTGGAAGTTGGGTAACCACCCAAGTGTGGTTATAAGGGCGGTGGGGCCCACACAAACCCCACCCCTTCATTTCCCCTAACCATCCATAACCCTCCATTTATTAAGACAACTTGAGTTAATTAATTAAGTGTTTTAATTCAATTTTTTTTGAATTTCAAACTTAAGTCATGAGTAATAAAATAAGTGAAGCACTTATTTTATTTTTGGTTGGAGCTTGTTGTGTTGAGAGTGGATTGGGAGAAAAAGGGGAGTCTTGAAGTTCTTATTCTTCATCGAATAACGCGAAGAATGTGAATAACACACCGATCTCCGACGAAGAATGTTGAATCCTCGGAGATCGACTACGCGACATCGTGTACTGTGACGCCAACGACCCTCTCCTTCTGCGACGCCTTCTTCCGCGACGATAAATTCCGTGACGAACCCTCGCTCAATGAATTCAACGAGGTAGGAGATTTATTTATTGTTATTATTTGTGAATTTTTCTTGCATCGTTCCTCATTTCAAATTGGACCGCTTGCTATCAATTAATGGGAGGGGGTCGGACCACACAAACACGGCTGACCCTCCTCCCTTAATTATGTTTTCTACCTTGTATTGGTTTGTAACGGGGATGGCACAGTGCCATCGCACCGCCTGGGATCAAGTGGAAAGGATGTGTGGCGCCGTCGCGCCGCGCCGGACGGACCAAGGCCACGGCCTTAGGCCGCAGCGGAGTAGGGAGCAGTGGCCGGTTTCCGGCAGCCGGCATCGGAGCAGGTGGACGGGACCAGCCGGTCTCGTGGCGGCAGCAGCCAGCCGGTAGGAGCATGCTGGCTGGTCAGGGGAGGATCCGGGGGTTCGTAACCCCCGGATGGCCGGACAGTAGTGGCCCCCCACATGGGGTCGCAGTGACGCAACAGGGGGCAGCGCACCCCCCCCCCAACCGCTCAGTCGTTTCAGTCGAGGCACCCGGTCGTGCCAGCACGCCGGGCTAGGCCACCCAGGCCGGGCCGGGCCTCACCCAGACCGGGCCGGGCCAGACCCGGACCCGGTTCGGGCCGACCCAGGGGGTCTCGGGCCGGGTCAGTCCGGGCCCAAAACCCCCACTTTCGGACCTCTTTCGGTCTTTTGTCCATAACTTGGGCTACGGACCTCCGATCGATGCACCGTCAGCTGCGATGCGATACTTGGATCGAGACGGTCATTTTTATGTATCACACTCAAGGTTTCAGAGTACTTTGGGTTCATCCGGGTTGGCTCGAACACGAAACCAACCGGGCCCTCGGAGCGAAAACGCTTATAACTTGAGCTCCGGACGTCCGATTGACGTGTCATCGACTTTGTTGGATTCCTCTTAGTGAGATGGACCTTTTGGCTTACTCCTCTCAAGGTTTGGACATAGTTGGTGTACGATCGGGTTTTTTTTTAACTTAAAAATCAACTCGGCCCCTAGGACGAAAAGACCAATAACTCTCAGATCGGGCGTCCGATTGACGCGTCGTCTGTGACGTTGAGTTCCTGTTGACGATACGGAAATTTTGGATACATCAAATCCGGATGTCATGTCAGTTGATGTATCAGCCCCTCGGCTCATGGAGAGGACCCTCCCGAACGAGCTTGCTGTGTGCGGGAACCCTAGAGCTGGCTACGACTGCAACGATGATGACGACTGTACAGAAATTTTCCGTGGATTCGACGACGATGACTACAACACTTAGCGATCCTACGTGGATTAGTGATACCGATCCTGTGTGGGTCAGATCCTGTGTGGCTCAGTGCTCAGTAGTTTTGTATGGGCCAGCGCCTACCGATCCTGTGTGGGTCAGATTCTGTGTGGGTCATTGTGGGGGTTAGTACCTATCGATCCTTTGTGGGTAATTGCGGGGGTTAGTACCTATCGATCATGTGTGGGTCTGACGGCTTAGATGAATCAGTGGCTACATCTGATCATCTCTATCGTCTTACGAAGAAATACACCTGTGTGAGCTGAGTCTTGACTTTCAATCTTTATCTTCAATAAGATTGACTTGATATCCTGTGTGGATTAAGTTATGCTTTCCTGTGTGGATTGGGTTGTGTTTTCCTGTGTGGACTGGGTTGTACTTGGGCTCGGATGTTGGAGCCGAACGAGAATTGATGACTTAGGTATATGTATGGGAATATACCTAATTAGTACCAAATGTTACTTTGTGATTGTATATTTCCTTTGTGGATTATCCTTTGTGGATAATGGGAGACCTTCGGGGGTCTCAGGGTCCCTACTGAGTAGCTTATACTCACCCATGCACGGGCTTTGCCCGCACTACATTGTGTTGGTTGTAGAGGACGAACATCGCTGATTGTGGTTGAGGCTTGCAGAGCTGGTTGGTACCTGGAGGTGGACCACTGGGCGGGACGTACTCGGAGCGGACGGCTGGACCCGTGGAGCTGTGGAGATTATTTGTACCCACCCTTCAGGTGGGACATCCAGTGGACGGCTCGACGATGCGGCTTTACTTTCAGTTGTTGTTTTTTTCTTTTGAGTTGTACTTTACTTTCAGTTTGGGTTTGTATACTGGCCCACTTACTTTTCTAGCACTTACTATTGTACCCAGTTTTTACATAGTGTTTACTTCTGCTTTCTTACTTTGTGTGTTTGTTTACTTTACAAAGGAAATGACTTACCTTTTTATCATGAATTACGCCTTGGTGCTAGTCGCCAGCCTCTGGATTATGGAAGGAGGGCTTGGGGTAGTCACGGCATAGGCCCCGAGGACGGGTCTTGACAATCTGGCCTCAATTAAATATTTTAAAGCCTCTATTTCCAAGGGAATTTTCAAAAGAAATCATATGTGATGATTTTTAAATCATGAATGATTTTGGAATGTTATATAATGGTAACATAATATAATAATAATGTATTTAATATTTTATAATGATTGAAAATTTTTGTTCTTGATATTCAATATATTTATCAATATATCTCATTTAAATTGATAAACATGACATAACTATTTAATAAAAAACACATTTTTCACACAAAAAATCTATCATTCCCCAAGTAAAAATATGACATGATAAATCATTAAAAAAAATTGATCAAATTACCTTGTATTATTTAGAAATGATTTAAATTTTTTGATGAATGAATAAAAACATCTATAGTACAAAATTAATTCCAAATAATCAAGAATACTCACACCCAATATAGAAAATAGATAATCGTGAACTAGAATACATAATGAAACTAATTATAAATGAATTATATAATATTATATATATGTAAATAACTATATAAATTGGTTATTAAGAAACTTTTTATTGTTGTAGATATTAAATTTACTTACTCAAAGTGATGAATAAAGTAAAGTGGTTCTTGTATGAAATTTAATTTCATGTGATATATTTCATGTTGTTTGGAAAAAATATAAATGGTGAATTTGTGATATTTTTTAGTCGATTATGTGTGTTGAAAAAAATGAATGATGATGTTTTTGTGATGTTTTATCATGTTTATTGTTAGATTATGTTTAAAATTCTCCATTCTAGAAGTAATGGAGCTTTGAAGGTTTTTAATGGATTTGTTCATATTAGGTGGCAGCATTTCTAATTATTTTAAAAATAATTGGGATCTAAAATCTAAAAGAAGATGAAACCTTTTTTTATAAAATAGATTATTTTTATGAAAACTAAAATGGTGCATGAAATGGTGTAGAATTTTCAATAAGTTTTTCATAAGTGAATATTCAAGGCTTTATCAAAAGATTCCAACTAAGGAATTTGTTTTTGGAATATTCTAAAGTTTCACCCAAGTTTGAGTTATGATATAAATATAGAGTTTCATGAATACATGAAATAGTACTAGACCTACATGATATAATTGAGTTGCATGATAAAGTAATAAGTAATTTTTTAGAGTTGATTGATTAAGGAAAGTTGTGTTCCATGACATTGTGTTCAATTTTGTTTCATAAAGGGTCATCTAAATTTATAAATTGGTTGTTACACCCCTATTTTAGCATCCCAACACTTATATTTGTTTTTCTCTGAATCATGTAAACATTGTTTGATGTGGTTTCTTATGTGATGCAGTGACTCAAACATCATTCACAAACTAAAATTGAGTTGTTTATTTAGAACCAAGTTGGTTGAAAAATGAACATAATATTTTGAGAATGTTTTGAGTTCCCTGAAAAACTAAAAGTTTCATGAAATTTCATTGTAACAAGAAAAGGTAAAAATTTTCATGAAATTTGGATTTTGATGAAAAAACATAAACATTTAATGAATGATTTTTAATATGTGTGAAAGTCATGAAAGTGTTGTAAAAAATTTATTATCACATTAATGTATAAATAATTTCTTATATATCATATGATAAACAAAAAATCAACATTTAGATGATAGAATAAATTCATAACATGCCAAATGATGTGTAAATAATACCGATTCAATTGAAAAAGAGAATAATTTTCTAAAGGTTTATTACAAAGATATTATTTTAGAGATTATAGAGCATTTAAAGTATGATTCGTACTAAACTATGTTGAATAGTGACTCAACTCCAAATGTTGTAGTAGAAGTTATCTTTAGTGGATTTGGTACATCATAAAACTGCCTTTTTATATACCTTAGGGTGTCCAAGTTATTGGTTAACCATGTAATTTTACTATGCCTCATGTATATTTTCATTTATACTCATAAATTATTATAATAAGGGGAGAGAAGTGTATTTTATATAATGTGAATGAAGATCCATATGCAGGAGAATTTAATCTATCATACACTGATTCACCCCCCCCCCCCACCTCATGGTATTTATCTTAGTAGATACAACAATCAGTATCAATAGAAAACGTTAAAATAAGTCTATCTCTTAGTTTATTCTATAGATGATGTTAATCAAAAATTAATGATGATCTCAAATGGAAAAAGTAATCAATTATAGAAGAATAAAATGTATCACTACATAGAATCATTAGGTATGTATTTATTTATAGCTACAATACATGGTATTTAATAGAGTATGGACAATTGATATTTATCATAGTTAGACCAATGGGAATTGGATGATTACTATAGAGGGATAAATAATTTTAGGGAAGTATGGTCTAATATAATCTATATGAAGCATATGTCATGTTTGTCATCTCATTCCAAGTGATAAATGATTCTAAATACCAATTAGTGTGTATAAAAAGTCATATAACATAAATTATATATTTGGTGAAACAATAATAAGGACCTACAAGTGTAAAATATTGATTTTGTTGTTGCAATAATTTTCTACATGAATTTTGTAGTAAAGGATATGTATGGTCTCAGATCAGTCCATGATTTTGCAATGATCAGAAAGCACATATTGAGAAAACTTTCACCTTGGTTTAATATAAAAGTCTCTGCAAGGGAGTTTAAAGATATAAAGGATCCAACATTTGGTATTTTACAAATCAAGCATTTTACATATGAGAGAATATATAATGATTATGAGGTTATATAGGAAAGGATATCCAAACAGGTGGAATTCAAGTCCATGAATATGCTCACCTTATAGAACGAAAAGGATAAAAAGGAGGTAGTCAGAGTCATGTAATTATTAAAATATGTAAAGATGAAATGTAACAATAAAATTGAAATATCCAATTTCATGATTTTGATTTGGAAATGTTATAAATCATGGGACATAGTTCCTGTAATGTTTCAAGAGAATAATGAGGATGATGATGAAATTCCCCTGAAGAATTATTCAACCAATGTTGATGAAGGGAAAAACACTATAAAAAAATTCATTAATAAAAAGATCCTTCTATATAAATAGAATTATTATTCTGAATATACTAAGGTATAATATATTTAATACTATAGTGATCGTAAAGAAAATTATAGTGTGTATAAGTGAGAAATTTGAAAACCAAGGAAGAGAGTGATAATCTGGAAGGATGATTAGAAGGAATTTTTGATCTCCCTAAAGAATTTGATGATTTTATAGAGTGTATATATAGTTATAGATCCAAAAAAGTAAATAAAATAGAGTGGTTCATGATGAAAAATTATATATTAAATAGTTATAAGAATAGAATTATGATATAAAGGTACAAATTGAAAATATTAACTCTTCAATACCATATAACTCAGATATGGTCATTGAGAATTTGACATATATAAAGAATAGATTAGGTTGATTGATGGCTTGACTAAAAAAATAGATGATATCATCAAACATATTTAATTGTTGTAAAAATATTTATTATACTACAAAAAAAGAATAACATTATGAGAGACTCATTATACTTTGTATGAAATTGGTAAAGAAGATAAAAATTGTGAAAAAAAAGTGATATTAGAGCATAGAGGATAACAAAAAATAATCTATCAATTTTCAAGAGAATCATAAGGCATGTTAGAGTGACAAAGCTAGTATGGGTATAGATTGAAAACAAAAAGTTATGATTAACACTAGATCACAAGCACCACTCCTAGGATTAAAATTGATTTGTGTAAAAATGAAAATCAAATGTTTCCATGACAATAAATAATAGTCAATCGCATAGAAATAAAAAATAGGGATGCACCTTGTATCTAGTTTCATTGACTTTGAATGAAGGGACATTCCTAAAATGTTTTTCCATATAAAATACGTATTATGTGGGAAAATAGTAACAAAGGTAGCCATATATAGTTTAGTATTCCTATAATTCCATTAATGTCAACTACTTCTAGTGTAGAGTATTTTGACACATGGATAGATAATTCTCATCATCAACACATAGGAATTCGTCAAAGTAGTCCCAAAGTGGTTATAAGACAGAGATCAAGGAATAATTTAATGAAGTAAAAATTAAAAATTGATTTAAAGATTTTTAAGATAAATTTTGATCCATCATACTCTAGTGAAGAAAAAATATACCAATAACCATCATGTATAAATCCCAAGAAAAAGATGACCAATCAAATACTTAAGTATATTGTGGTTTTTGAGATTTCATTTAAAGCATAAAATCATACTGGAATATGGATCGTTGATAGTGGACTCACTTCCCATATGATGGGAAATATGCACCAACTATTAGGAATCATATACGAAAATGAACTAATCATCGTACTTTTAAATGATGAAGGCCTAAATATTACTTTCATTAGAAAAAAACAATTATAGGCAATGGTATGAGACATGATTATGTCTAGGGTTTCAAATGTCTCAAACACAACTTAATAAGCATATATCAACTATGTCACTCAGGGAATTCTATAAACATTACAAAGATGTTTTGTATCATCAAACTAAAATAAGGTGTAGTTCTATTATAGGTAATGATAATGAATGGAAATACCTTCCATTTAAGTTGACCGCTTTCATTGGATATCATCAGAGCCTCTAAAACTATTGTCACCAGCATATATTAGCACTATAAATCAATTCACATTATCCATTTTGATATAGTGGTTATGATAAACTCCAACTCTATATAAAAGTTTACTCATTAGGAATTGATCTAACCTGGAATGAAATTTTCATGGTTCTTTATTAAGGTCGTAAAAATCCATATTTTGTTGACACATTGTTCCTTTATCTTCATTAATAAGAAAACACCAGGGTTTCCGAATGTAAACATCTACATCATGGATTCAATTTTATAAGGCCAATTTGAAATCCATTTTTTATAAATATAATACTTTATTAAACTCCAAATTTTTATACATCCAAATAATTTAAAGTCGTTCTAGGGGATAAAATGTCTCATCGATATCAATTCCTTCAATTTGGGAATACACATTACACTAAAAAATTATTTTATTTATATCACTCTTCCATCATAATTATGTTTATTTTAGAACCCATAATTTTTTTCAATTTTATTCTTTTCGCATGTCCTTGTAAGAACTTCCAATGTATCATTTTCTACATTTGGTCAAACTCCTCCTTCATAAACATGTCCAAAATTTTATTATTTTCATCCTTTATGAATTATTATTATTCTACCAAAAATAATAAAGATACCTTCTTCTAATCATTCATTCATCTATTTTCAACTCGGTTTTATGAGCTTTTAACAATGTTTCTTTAAGTCACTTCATCCATACTTCTCTATCATCATAAAAATTATGAAATTAATTTACATTCATAACAATTTGATTATTTTCCAGATTTTTCCCCATTCTTTATCACCCCCTAGAACCCTATGCTTCTTCACCACATTAAAATTTAGAAACTAATTGTTTGTCATAGAAAATAACTTCATATAAATCTATCATTTTACCAACATTAAACCACCACAAAATCATTTTTCTTAATATTCATTTGTAGTCTCTTTTTGTGAAATGAGTAAGATTTGTTATTTGATGATTATACATGAAATATTCTTTTATCTCCCAGATATTCATATTTTCTTCTCTACTCATTATTAAGAATAAAACATTTATATCTAAACTCTCATAAATAATTTAGTATGGGAATCCATCCAATAAATATTTTATATAGTATTCTCTATTCATTTAAACATAGAAAATATATATTTCAAATTTACATCATTTTAAGGAAAAACACTTTCTAGTATCCTCCCGTAATGGATTTTTTAGTCGACATTGTTCTACACATGTCATTGGTAATTTCACTTATTCCATCCACTAACCCATTTTTCTAGGATGTTCTAACAGTCAAAACATGATCATTAATATCATGATTTTGAAAATATTCATCAAAAAGAATATTTTTAAATTTTTAACATTACAAGTTAATAATTCCTGAATCTTTAGCTATGAAACTTGTTTTTATCACCTGTGAATAGTGGGGAACATCTGAAAACCTTGATCTTGTGTGTAATATGCACAATTGATGCCATTTTTCTAAAAAATTCAATATATAATTCATAACACCTCACTCCATCTATCACATTGAGTGATATCAACCCAAAAATAACTATATTCACAAGATAAATAAAGCTTGATGCCTTCATCTTATTTGGGCTATAAGAAAATATAATAATCACCCCCTATTGAAAAGAATCACATATTTGTGTATGGTCAAACATGAGTAGAGTAATTAAAGTCATCCGTTAAATTTGTGCAACATATCTAGTGATGTTTAGCTCAAATGGTCACGCCACCTATTCCATATCATATTCTCATACTCTTTTGATAGTATATAGAAATGTTCCACTATAGAAGTTTATAAATTTCCCTTACTTCTACTTCCCAATAGAGTATGTGGACCATATTTTTCTTTGATGGAACAAAAAATTTCATTTAAATATTCCACATTCCCTTGTTGACATAATTGGGTGACACGTTAAATATTATAACTTATACCACCAAAAATATAACATTAGTTTTCCTAATATATTTTAATACAATATTTTCTTTTCTAAAACCAACAATCTTACGACACTAATAATTCCAAAAAAGAATGAAACCATATTTATTGTGATTGAAATGTTTAGTGAGTTTTTTATTTTCTTTCATAAGTGATGTGATTCTTATATCCAATATCCCGGATCTTGAATTTTTCTTTTCCTCCATAGAAATATCATCATCATTATACTTCTATGAAATCCATTTAGTCACCCATTTTTGTGACGTTTGTTCCCCCACTACGGGAAAAACAAACTTTTGCGACGGGCTATTTGCGAAGGGAAATAGTCCCATCGCAAATAGTCTAGTCCAGAGATTATTTGTGATTGGGGGTTGTCCCGTTGCAAAAAGTAATGCACGGTTTGGGGCGGTTTGTGCGCCAAACCGCGGGAAGGTTATTTGCGACGGGAGGAATATTCCCGTCTTAATTAGTTCGTCGCTCGGAGGTATTTGCGACAGGACCTGTAGCAAAAACCCAGAGGTGATAAAATCGGTTTTTTGGAAGGGAAGGTTATTTGCGACGGGGGAATTCCCCCGTCGCAAATAGTTCGTCGCTCGGAGGGTATTTGTGACGGGACCCGTCGCAAATACCCAGTGGCGGTAAATGGGTTTTTTCGACGGGATGTTCCCCGTCGCAAAACATGTGTCGGCAGGTTCCTTTTGGGATGGGGCACGTCGCAAATACTCTTTTAACCGCCGACAGCAATTAATGTGGGCAAAGGTATTTGTGATGGGCCATGTCGCAACAAAGACATGTTGTGACGGTATTCCCATCGTAAAAGGTCATGTCGAAACTAATCTAACCTATATATACCCCCCATCCGTTTTTTCAAATCCTCCTTTCAATTCTCACTTTCTCTCTCTCTCTCAACAATTTTTTCAGAGTGAAAACTTTTTTGATTTAGTTTTTTTTGAAGAAAAAGTTTTGAAGCCATCTACATGAATAGAAGATCAAGTTTAAAGGTATTTATATTTTATTTAGTTTAATATTTATTTCATTTTTTATCTTCATTTTATTTATTTCTTTTTAGTTTTAATTTATTTAGATTTAAATTGTTTTGTTAACAATATTTATTTGTAAAAATAAATTAAAATTATTGGTACTAATTTTTAATATATATGAATAATTAGTAAATAATATGAATAATTAGTAATAAATAGGAATAATTAGTAATAAATAGGAATAATTAGTAATAATTGGGAATAATTAGTAATAAATAGGAATAATTAGTAATTATTAGAAACATATATTTATAATTAGAAATAAATAAGAATAATTAGAAATAAATAGGTATAATTAGCAATAAATAGTAATAATTTGCAATAAATAGGAATAATTAGAAATAAATAGTAATAATAGGAAATAATTAGAAATAAATAGTAGTAATTCATAATAATTCGAAATAATTAGAAATAAATAGTAATAAATATGAATAAATAGTTATAAATAGGAATAAATTAAAATAAGTAGAAATAAGTAGTAATAAATAGGAGTAATTAGTAATAAATAGGAATAATTAGTAATAAATAGGAATAGTTAATAATAAATTGGAATAAATAATAATAAATAGGAATAAATAATAATATATATTAATAAAAAGGAATAAATAATAATAAATACTAATAAATAGGACTAATTAGTAATTAATAGGAATAAATTGAAATAAATAGGAATAAATGGTAATTAATAGGAATCAATAGTAATAAATAGGAATAATTAGGAATAATTAGTAATAAACAGTAATAATTAAGAATAATTAGTAATAAATTGGAATAATTAGGAATAATTAGTAATAAATAATAATAATTATGAATAATTAGTACTAATTAGGAAAAATTAGTAATAATTGGTAGTATTCAGTAATAATTAGTAGTAATTAGTAATATTTAGTTGTATTTAGAAGTATTTATTAGTATTTATTAGTATTAAGTAGTAATTAGTAGTAATTAGTAGTAATTAGTAGTAATTAATATTAATTAGTAGTAATTAATAGTAATTAGGACTAAATAGTAATAAATAGTAATAAATAGGACTACATAGTAATAAATACAAATAAATAGTAATAAATACTAATAATTAGAAATAAATAGTAATAAATATGGATAATTAGTAATAAATAGGAATAATTAGTAATAAATCGGAAAAAATTAGTAATAAATAAGAATAATTAATAATAAATAGGGATAATTAATAATAAATAGGAATAATTAGTAATAAATAGGAATAATTAGTAATAAATAGGAATATTTAGTAATAAATAGGAATAATTAGTAATAAATAAGAATAATTATTAATAAATAAGAATAGTTAGTAATAAATATGAATAATTAGTAATAAATAGGAATAATTAGTAATAAATAGAAATAATTAGTAATAAATAGGAATAATTAGTAATAAATATGAATAATTAGTACTAAATAAGAATAATTAGTAATAAATAGGAATAATAAGTAATAAATAGGAATAATTTGAAATAAATATGAATAATGATTAATAAATAAGAATAATTAGTAATAAATAAGAATAATTAGTAATAAATAGAAATAATTAGCAATAAATATGAATAATTACTAATAATATGGAATAATTTGAAATAATTTTTAATAATTAGGAATAATTAGGAATAATTAGGAATAATTAGGAATAATTAGTAATAATTAAGAATAGATATATATAATTAGCAACAAATATGAATAATTATAAATAATTTGTAATAATTAGAAATAAATAGTAACAGATAGAAATAATTTGTAATAAATAGGAATTAATAAAAATAAATACTAATAAAGAGGAATAATTAGTAATAAATATGACTAATTAGGAATAAATAGTAATAATTAATAATAATTAGTAATAAATAGGAATAATTAGCAATAAATTGGAATAATTAGCAATAAATGGTAATAAATAGGAATAATTAGTAATAAATAGGAATAAATAGTAATAAATAGAAATAATTAATAATAAATAGGAATAATTAATAACAAATAAGAATAATTAGTAATAAATAGGAATAATTAGAAATAATTAGAAATAAATAAGAATAATTAGCAATAATTAGCAATAAATAGTAATAAATAGGAATAATTTTTAATAGATAGGAATAAATAGAAATAAATTGAAATAACTAATAATAAATTGGAATAATAAATAATAAATTGGAATAAATAAGAATAATTAGGAATAAATAATAATAATTAGAAATAAAAAAAGAATAATTAGAAATAATTAGTAATAATTAGTAATAATTAGTAATAACTAGGAATAATTAGTAATAAATAGGAATAATTAGAAATATATAGTAATAAATAGTAATAATTAGTAATAAATAAGAATAATTAGAAATAAATATTAATAATTAGCTATAAATAGTAACAAAAATGAATAATTAGCAATAAATAAGAATAAATAGTAATAAAAAGAAATAATTAATAATAAATAGAAATAATTAATAATAATTAGGAATAATTAGGAGTAAACATGAGTAATTGGGAGTAAAAAATAGTAATTAAGAGTAAAAAATAGTAATTAAGAGTAAACATGAGTAATTAGGAGTTTACAGAAGTAATTTGGAGTTAATAGAAGTAATTAGGTGTTGACAGGAGTAATTAGGAGTTAACAGGAGTAATTAGGAGTTAACATGAGTAATTAGGAGTAAATTTGAGTGATTAGGAGTTAATAGGAGTAATAAAGAGTTAAAAAGAGTAATTAACAGTTAACAGGAGTAATAAGGAGTTAACATGAGTAATTAGAAGTTAACAATATTAGTTAGGAGTTAACAGGAGTAATTAGGGGTTAACAAGAGTAATTAGGAGTTAACCCAAGTAATTAGGAGTTAATAATAGTTTTGGGAGTGAGCATGAGTAATTAGGAGTTAACATGAGTAATTAGGAGTTAACAGGAGTAATTAAGAGTTAAATGGTGTAATTAGGAGTTAATAGGAGTAATTAAGAATAAATAAAACTAAATAGGAATAAATTCTAATAACTTGTAATAGCTTGGCACAATTTCTAGTGGATTAACGACGCTCCTTTTGCTTGAGGACTCTTCTGCTTTCAACTTTCACCAACTCAAAACATTATGAAAATTATGCTTCTATGTATGCATATTCAATCTCATATGCACGAGTTTGAATATGAATTCATAGGACCACATTTTTTATAATGTTTTCAAATGGTGATAATTGCAAGAAGATGATTCATCAACAAAATGGGGCTCTTTTATCTGACGGCTAATTTACTTGCATCTTTCTCACACTGAAATCACAATGAAGAAACTGCTCAAGGGTACGCTTATACATTCTCGTATGCACGAGAATGAATAAGCGTACCTGTGAGCATATTTTTTATTGTGATTTTATTGTGAGAAAGATTCAAGTAAATGAGACGTGGGACAAAAGATTAGCCGTAAATCCACTCGAAATTGTGTCACCTAACTTTAATGGTAATTATTACGAAGTAGTTGTAATTATTTATCTTATTTTTTCAAATAGAGTTTTTATAATTTTAAATTATTTAAAAATAGTGATGATTTATATTTTGTAGAAAAATTTAGAACAATGAAGTTGACATCAGTCAATATTAAATGATCATGGTTTGATAAATCAGTGCAGAAATATTAATAGTTCTAGTTTAAATCTTGTATATATTGAGGGTGTTAATGATTTCTTATCATTTGCATAATCAAAACCAGAATATGTTTCAGAATGAACAATTAATTTTTCTTGTAAAAAATGTGCCCCCAGAACATTTAACACATTTGGCAAGGTTGGGGGACATCTCTTGCGGTTTGTTTTTCAACCATATTATGTTTTTTGTATCAACACGGCAAACGCAGTTCTAGAAAAGATACTAATAACTTGATTTTGGATCCATCAATGTTTCAAAATTTGGTACATGATGTTGCACATACATCTGTTCAATAAACTGAAACTCAAGATTATAGTGATTTAACTCTTGAGTTGGCACCATCTGAATTTTATGAGTTGTTGAGGTCTGATGAGGATGCATTATATCCTGGTTGGAAGATAAACAAATTATAAGCAGTTACAAAATTTATGGCTATTAAATTAGATAATTCAATGTCAAACAACTGTTTTGATCAGATATTTTCTTTGGTTAAAACACTTTTACTAGAAGGACATGTGTTTCCTGCAAATTACAATGAGTGCAAGAGGCTGGTTTGTAATCTAGGCCTTAGTTATCAGAATACTCATGCATGTCCAAATGATTGCATCTTATATTCTAGTGAAAATGATTCGTTAGATAGTTGTCTCACATATGGACAATCAAGGTATAAAGAAGCTCAACTATGGAAGTCTGGATCGATTCCAGTAAAACAGTTGAGATATTTCTCCCTTACACCTAAGTTGCAGCATTTATTTATGTCTCAGAACACAGTGTCAATGTTGTCATGGCACAAAACCAATATTTCAACTGATAAAATCTTGAATAATCCATTTGATGGTGATTCATGGAAACATTTTGACCGTCTGCATTCGTCTTTTGATTTAGAAGCCTGAAACGTGCGATTGAGTTTTTCTACTGACTGTTTCTGTCCGTTTGGTTCTTATAGTAGTAAGTATTCAGGTTGGCCTGTCTTTATAACTCTATACAGTTTACCTCTATGGATGTTGATGAAGGAGTCCTATATCTTTTTGACTCTATTAATCCTAGGACATCTGAAAAAGAACATTGATGTTTATTTGATTCCATTGATTGATGAGTTAATTACATTGTGGAGTGATGGTCTTAGTACAAATGATGTTGCTACGAAACAAAATTTCATATTAAAATCTCCATTGATGTGGATGATTAGTGACTTTCTGGCATATGGAATGTTATCTGGATGGAGTACACAAGGTCTGAAATCATGTCTTTACTGTATAAAAGACAACAATGCTTTTATGGTCATCAATGGAAAAAACCTTGCTATTATGACTATCAGTGCAGATTTCTTCCAACCGATCATCCTTTTAGGAGAAACGAATCTCATTTCAGAAAAGGTACAATTGAAAGGGATGAACCTCCAAAGACGATCTCAGGTATAGAGTTAAAATCAGTTGTATTTTCATTACCTCCCATCACATTTGGGTCAACAGTAAACCAACAGAAAAATTGATGGCTTTGGGAAAGAACATAATTGGATAAAATGAAGAATTTTTTGGGATCTTCTATATTGGTCTGATTTGTTGGTTCGCCACATGTTGGATTTCATGCATATTGAGAAGAAATATTTTGATAATTTATTTCATACGGTTTTGGATACACCAGGTAAGACCAAAGATATTGTAAAGGCACGATTAGATATTTCCCAAATTTACAGGTGACCAGAACTTGAACTATTTAAAAATGTCAGACCGTATAGGTTAATGAATCCAAAAGTATCTTATACACTGTACAAAGAGATTTACTTATTATTTTGTCAGTGGATTGTAGATTTGAGACTTCCAGATGGTTGTGCTTCCAATTTTGGAAGATGTGTTAATAATGGTTATACACTATCACGTTTGGGATGGATTATGTTTACACTACTTGGGTGGTGGATTTCAGAGGAGATTTTCAGTGGGACGGCAGAATTGGGGGAGATAAGAGGTGGCACATTGAGTTGGTATTCATACATTCAGTACGCATAGAGAACATCTGGTAAGTATATTTTTTAAATATTTTATATAACTTAAAATATAAACTGTCTTTTTTATATTTCGGTTGGCAGTCGAGCATCCCTATATTATAGAGTTTGACATTTTTCGGAGGATGTATAGTGATCCAACCACTATAGAGATTAGAGGTGATCGCCAGTATCAGATTGTGGTTAGTATTATTTTTTTCAGTTTGACAATTAACTTCATATAATATTTTCACCATTTTAATTTCAACTTTGAATTGAAGGAGTCATATGAGGCCGCAACCTCTCAGACACAGGCTAAGATTCAGGAGGAGATGACTGAGCAGACAAGTTTCCACCATTTTTATGAGTCGGCATGGATGCAGGAGACTTGATATGGCTTTGAGAAGGGCCAAGTAGTTGGTATAGGCTCTCATTTGACTCCTGGTACTTATTATGGTACTATTGTGATGTCAGCGTCCAGCTCAAGAGGAGCTTGTAGAGAGAAATCATCTTATGACTCACAGTATCAGGAGCAATTGTGAACTCTTGATGAGCTTATAGAGAGTTTGTAGAAGAAGCATGAAAAGATGTGTCAGTGGAAACAGCAGCAGCAGCAGCACGAGGAGGATATGCGTTGATGGAGCAGCAGCGGTAGCAGCAGCATCACGAGTAGATGGAGTATATGCGTCGTCTGACTCATAGTTTAAGGATGGAGCTTCCGCAACCACCACCTCCACCTCCTCCAGAAGGCGACCCCCTAGTGATTTTGTTTATATTAAAAACATTTGAATTCAAGATTTGTTGTAATACGAACTATTTACAGTATCAGTCTTTTATATTGGTGCAAATATTGTATAATTTAATTTTGTTTTATTTTTAATACATTATTATTTATTAATAGTATTATATTTTTTAATATTTGTTTATTTTACTACTGATAATAATAATTTATTATTTTTTTATATTTTTTTGTAAATATTGATATTTTTAATAATTTTTTATTTTTTTATCATTTTAATATTATTAATATTAATTTTTTATTAATCATAATTTTATTAAATAAATTTTTTTAGTGTTATATTTGTTAATGTTTTTTTATTTTACTAATAATAGTATTTTTTATTTTTTTAATATTTTAATAATAATAATATAATTTTTTCATTATTTATAATTTTATTAAATTTTTTTATTATGTTTAGTATTTGTGATGGGACCTTTTGTGACGGGATCCTGTTGAAAATAATATTATTATAATTTTTTTATTATTAGTATTTCCGACAGGACGGTGGGGCCGTCAAAAATACTATTGGCGACAGACCCGTCACAAAATGTTTATATATATATAATGTATATAATCAAACGGTTATTTGCGATGGGTATGTTTCTCATCGAAAATAGTATTTTTGATGGGCTCGTCGCAAAAGGTTGATTGATATATAATGTATATAATCGGAGGCTTATTTGTGATGAAAATGTTTCCCATTGCAAATACAATTTTTTGTGATGGGTCTGTCGTAAAAAAATGTATTTGCGACGCCATTTTCTGTAACGGGCTATTTGCGACGGGTCCCCATCGCTAAAGCCTATTTGCGACGGGATCCCGTCACAAATAGGCTATTAAAAATATCTATAATTCTAGTATTTCTCCCTAATATATGGATCTATAAATTATTCTTCTTCTAGAAAAACTGAAAATATATTCTGATTTTGAAAGAATACGGTTGAATCTTAAGACATTTACATTCTTCCAATTTTAGGAACCCTCAAGGATATTTATTGAATCCTTAATGCCCATTTGATTTATTATTGGCCAAAGCGTAAACAACATAAACCATATTCATTAAATTAAAATGAATGATTTGATATTATTTTTCCCTATTTTAGTTGGAATTTCTCTTAGAATGATCTCATTGAAATATAACACATATAGTATTTAGGCCCTACATTATTCAAAAAAAATTAACTTGTGATGAAATATTATTTTCATTTTCCATATAATGTTTTTCCTTTATACTTTCAAGGTGGTATATCTTCATTCAATAATTTAGTGTTTCTGGTTTCAAAAAAACCATATATCTTTTAGTATCTTAGAAATGATTCATAATAGATTTTTCTTTATCATTTTACCACAGATCATGAGAAATATGTGTATGATATTCCTCATCAATTCCTTTTTCTGGACATGAAAATGATTCATTTGAATTCAATGTCACGATATATGGTGTCAAAATTCGTTCATGTTCACCACACATGTGATTCCAATTTATTACATCATCTTCCATATCATAAATTCCATTAATTATTTTTTTTTATTTTTCTCAAACCCATCAATGATTTAGGATTTTTATTATGCATTGAGTTTCAGTATGAATATTCTTTTTTTTTATATTGATATCATGGAATCATGACCCCCACATTGCCCTTCTAAGTTCCTTCTCCCCAAAAATCATATTCTTCATGGACTAACTAATGTTATATATATTAATATACCCTTCCAAAAATTAATTCATTCTTATAATCACTATTATAAACTATTGTATTTTTTGAAATATAAATCAATACCAAATTGATCCTTAATGTTTTCAAATTCATCAACTTTACTTCCTTTAGAAAAATAGTCTTCTCTTGATATAAAATTTTTCATTTTTTATGACTTAGACTTTGAAATCTATGTTCCTTCCTTTATCATATTATTTGGTTGATTATATTCATCATCACATTATGGAATGGTTTTTATAAATTTTCTAACATGATGTCCCACCATACAACATCTAAAGTAAACATGAGGAATCATGCCATAAAACCATCATCTTCATCTCTTAATATTAGTGTAAAGAAATTAAATAACCACATTAAAATAATCAAATTATGGATTATCCATAATTGAGAGACTATTTAGGGAATTAAAATCCACAACCTATGTACATTCCTTAATTATTTACTCCTTATTTATGATTCTCATCTTATTTTGAAATTTTGTACTACGAAGACTATGGAAGGAGATTTCCATTTGATTATTTTCTTCTAGAACAAACTATTTTTCATCCAAAAGTGAGTGTTTTCTCGGGATCCTCTCTAAAAAAATCTCATCATTAAATCATTTCCAAGACCATTTATATCTTCAACAAAAACATTTGGAAAATAAAAATGTCATCAACTATATCATATGAATTCATCCTAAAACCATCATATTTTTTCCACAGAATTGGTATACTTTCCTCCCAATCCTTTAAATATCCTTCATAAATATTAATAACATTTTCCCAAATAACATGAATTTTTTTAAATAAAAGTACCTTTATAAAAATTATATTGGTAGGATAACATCCCTTCGAATTTATGGCATTAGAATATACAGCCAATTCACTATGATCTCTACCCATCAAGGATATACTTTTAATATTACTAATGATTCTATAAAATATAATTGGGTAAACATCTATTCTTAAGGATATGAAATAATTATTTATCTATATTTTCCATAGTATAAAATAGTTGTATTAAAATATGAGGATACCTTTATGGTTGGTAATCATTTCAATGATTCCATGATAAAAAAATACAAAAAACCATTGATTCCACTTCTAAAGTCCCTAGAGAGGATGACATCATGAGAGGGTAGGTGAATTAAGGTTTTGATATTTAAAATAATTCTCCATTGAGTAAGGATCTTATTCTATCCCACTAATAAACACTATGATTTATCTCCACCTTTCCCCTAATAGGGATATCAAAAAAAATATAAACACTATAAATTTTATATGGTTCACTAACACTGGGCTAGTCCAAATAGCCTGAAAAATAATCTACCTATGCACTAAATTTAAATAAAATCCCACTACATTATAAGGAAAAATTGGAATGGTCTCAATAACTCTCCCATTTCACATCTATGAGAAATTAGAAAACCCACTAATTCCAATCAACAAGGAACTCAATACTCTATTTGTTTAATCATTCCTTCATCATAAAAAGATGATGCGAATATACATTGGTGATAGTGTTTCACTTAAAAATATAAAATTTCAATTCCCAGTGATAATATGAATCTAAGAATAACACCTAATACAACTATAAACCTTTTAAATTAAATAGGGAATCACCCACAGAAATTATGCTCCTTAAATTCATCATGTTTCTTTTTATAAAAAAAATAATAATCTCCCTTTTTTATATCAATATGATTTTTAGGATTAACACTTCACTATATGGGATAGGTCCATGTTTCCACTACAATAAATAGGGTCATAATGAAAATTTTAATTCAAATTAATCATCCTTATATTTCTAGCTATAACTCAAATTATTTCAATCTCATAATAAAACTTCTAGAATAGTCAAAATACCTAAATATGGAATGTTCATATCTTATACAACGTAGTGATACCAATTTTTACAGTTGTGGACACCTTTTCTATGGTCCAAAAATCAATTCATCAGTTCTCCCAATGGTGTTACAAATTTAACTATAACATGTGATATTATAGTTGATAAGATCCACTTATACCAAAGCAGTAGTTCCTCCACTAACCCATACCCAATCTCTAGAATGATCTCCCCTAGAAACTTATCACATGGAATCAACTACATCATGGACACATCATTATAGCATGAGATTTTATACAATTTAGGATTTTTAATTGTTTATTCCTCTTAAATTATTGTCATCCATGATGCAAGGTGTAGAAATAGTGTGGAAAACATTCATGGAAAAGTGACTGTGACATAGGATTTTTTTTTATGGAATAGACATATCAAAAGCTATAGTTGATCCAAAACTTATCAAACTGGGTATTTTGTAATATTGTACCTGTATACAGTGTGGAAATATAATTATCTGTCCCACATCGGACTTACATCATAATATTCATTATAATATAATCCACTTCGTACCTTGAACATATAAGATACAATTAATGGGTTTTTATCCTATACTCTTCTACACTTCCACTGAGTGGAACAGACCATTGGTCCATTACGCATGTCATCACACATTTTCACTCGCCTATATATGAAACTATGTGGCATCTTTATTTACACAAACTATTCAAAGAAGAATGATTTCATATGTTTCACATGGTCTTAGCCACCATATTATCTGCAGGATGGTTAGGACATGCCTTTTAGGGATATCAGTTATGTTTTTCACCCTCTGAAACAATATTGTAGCATAGTGATGGTGACTTTGGCTTGGAAATACTTTAATGTATCCAACTGTGTATCTAAATAAAAGTAAAAAAAATTCTATCATAGATAATGAGTGGTATCATTGTATTTTTGAATTATACATAACACCTCGTCAAATTCATTTTTTATTCACATTGTCACCGAGAACATCCCATAAAAATGTCTACTAGTATTTTTTTCAATATTTTCCATAAGTGTTATTTGTCTGTATTTTTTCCTTAAAACATGATTCATAATGTGAAACATGATTCTATTTATAGTTTAATAACTTTTTATTTGATTTATTATATCATGATTATTTTTTACTAATTAAATTAATTGTTTAAATTTATTTTTCTTATTTTATGGGGTTTTTTTCAAAATATATGATAGTCATAAGGGTTTCAACCCAAAATATACTTTATTTAGAAATTTTTTAGTTTTTTACCAGCCATTTTTTATATGGTTTATCTACCAATTTAACAAACTAAATCCTGAATCATTATTTGTATGGGTTTTTTTAACTATTTCAACATCCTTTGATAAACCTTTCATTACAATGAGAAAATTTGGGGTTTATATATCTAACTACTTTATCTGGAATTCTTTTGTTCTTTTTATACCATTTATTTACTATAAAAATATTGAAATGTCATATATTATAATCTAAATACTAATATTTATTGAATGTAAAGGAATTTTCGTTGTACATTGTATAAAAATTGATATCTTTTATATGGTTAATTTATTAGACTAAATGATATAATGTGTGGGGCCCAATATCAAATATCTCATTGATATATCATTTTCTATCATGAGAGAAAGAGTTTGGTTATTTTGGTTTATTCCTACACAACTCACAAGTGATGTATTTATAGTAACTTTAATGTAGAGAATTATGTCTTGGTTTTGACAATGATTTCTTGAATAATTTCATTGTATGTGAATTAATGGACTGAATAATGTCTTGGATAAGGCCTTAATTGCAAAGAAGAAGCTGTCCGGAATTATACATTAAATCTCCATAAATTTATTTACTATTATCAATGTAATTTTCAATATTTTAATTTCATATATTGAATTATTTCCATCAAATGTATTATTTTATTGGTTATTATTTGAATTTTAATTCTTTTGGACATATTATTCTTAGGATGATAGATTCTAGTAAATTTTTTACCATACTCAGTATTATTTCATACTATTCTTATGTTTCCAATTCCAAAGGTAATGAAGTAATGTATTTCAGATGATATTTCTAGATGAGTATACTTTTTAGAGAATTTATGGCAGTTGTTAATGACTGGTGATGGAATAATTAGTTTCTTATTTAGTCAAAAAAATCCTATTGGAGGAGAAGGACATGGGCTATGTTAGATACTGAGTTATTTATGTTCTATAATTATCTATTCCTAAATGGTAATTTTAACATACTTAATGTAATGTTTTTTGATTTCATGTCACTATATGATAGTTAGATATTGGTTTTTATTGGTTTTCATTATTCATTTTACATTATTTACTATGACTTCCCTTATATAATTTAGCTTTTTATTTATATTTATGAATGGATACATATGGTTTTGAAGAAAAGAGGTTTTTTTCTTCAAGTTTTTATTTAAAATTATGAAGGAACGTTTCAATTTTTATTTTCAAAATAAATTATTTGAAATTTGTAAGTAAAGTGTTTATTTTGAAACCATTAATGTTAAATTAAAAAAAATTCAATTAATTTTTTTCAATTTATTGGATATGTTTTACTTTATGTAATAATTCAAATTCACTAGTGGTGTTATCATACTATCCATTGACTCAAAATATACATACACACATTGGTGGGAATATTAACTTTATGTCAATTAAAGTTTATCAATTATAAGAATTTCTATTTTATTGGTTTGGTGACAATATATTTGGTTATAAGATTAATGTTTTATTGGTATATTTTCTTTATTAGTGAAATAGTTATTATGTTTTGTATCATTTAGATATATTTTACTAGTAGGATCTTTTTGTGTATCAGCCTCCTCGACCACTTTCTATGCTTCACATATTCTTTAATTAAATATACATGCTTTGTAAAAATTGTTTTTTCTAATTTTAAATTTCATGTGAAAATATTATATTTATAAGTTATCATTACGTATTATTTGGTTTGATTTTTTTTATTTCATTTAATTATTTATTTTTTCATGTTTTCTAATGCCTTGATACCTCATGTAGTGTTCCTAGTTGTAATACATTGTCTATATTTTTATTTTTATTAGTGAAATCATTTGTGTTTCCTCACATTTGATAATCTAGTGATTGTCTCCAACTCGAGGTTATTGTGAATGATCTTTGTGCATTATAGATATTTGATTCATATGGAAAATTAGGTGGTTGAATGGGATATATTGTTATAAATAGGTATCAATGATTTTTTAATTTTAGGGTTTATGGTAAAAAAGAGGTAGGATCGATGGTGTGCATGTGTAGGGGTGGATATGTTCCTGTCCTACTCAATATCGTACAATACATTGAGTTACCAATGGTGGTAAATATAATTAATTTGAATATGGGTTTCCTGGTTATTTATATATGAGATATTTTAATGATGTTTATTACTATTCTATGTGTAACAAAACCATAGTATATTTTATGGAAAATTATTATTATTTTAGTTAAATAGTAAAAAATCCATGAATGCACAATAAAGTAAAATGTTCTATGAACCCATGGGAATATCATGTGGATCATTTTTTAAAACATCCAATGGAACTCGCACGATTAGTGATGGGTACAACCAGTCATACAGTCAAGTAATTTGTAATGGATACTGGTTTTAAATTTTATATATTTCTATCAATTATTGAATTTAACTTCTCATATGATGGATGGTGTTTTTATGAGTATTTTGGACTAATATTATAGATTTTTTAGGTTTTTATTTTGATTTAAATAAATTCTATAATCTGTGGTGTTTGTGTTTTCTTGAACAGTATTATTTTAGTGAGATTTATATTTCATTTTTGAAAATTATTTAATTTTAAAAAATGATTTAACATATATAAATTGTTTATGGGGTTATGTTATTTTCTAATAAATGAAAAAATTTATAAAAAAAAATTATTGTGTAGACTGATGTTAATTATTGTTTTAGTGATGAAAATTTCATCAATTCTATGTTTTAAATGTCTTATGTAATTATTAAATACATCACTCTAGGTGGTTTGGTGATTTTTATTTTCTTCGTTATGTTCTATTTGAGTGTCAAAATTGAAAGTGTTTCAATTTGATTACATTTTCTTAAATATATAATTGTTTTAATTTAAATTTATTTGATTGATCAATTTCAGTTGTAATATTTTAGAATGAAACCCCCTAAATATAATATAAAAGTTATGAATGTAATGATATGGGTGGGGGTCTTGGATATCAATGGGAATTCAATCCATTATCTGTCTCTTACCAGAATGACATAGAGTGTTAGGTATATGTTCTTCCAGACTCATCGATCATGCTTGAGAATTTCTGAATATATCTTCTATAGACCGTTTTTGTGACTAAGAATACCATTGTGTAAATGAGTGTGTAAATATGGTTGATTTTATATTTTATACTCTAAAGTATATTTTAAACTCTAGGGAGGGTGTACCACTCTTTTCTCGTAAGAATAGTTATGGATTGTTGAAAGGATTCTCTCCATGCCCAATCAATTGACATTTTACAATTGGGGAATATACAGTCCACCATAAATAAATGATTATAAATCGAGGAGGTAATAATTTTATTTTTTGGTGGAATATTTTCGATGTTTAGTTCGACGACTAGTCAATAAAATATTATTCTTGATTATATAAATAGCCTAGTGTCGTACCTAATAGAGTTGTTTTCTGGGTAATTGATAGAGACATGGTTCTATTCTAGAGGCCATTTTCTATACAATCATTCATAATTGTTTCATTCAGGCTTGACTATATACATTTTTGTGGTCTATAAGGATTTAATTTTTTATGTAATCATAGTAGTGAGACCTATAAAATGTGATGCATGGATCTCAGCTGGTGTTAGTGAGGGTAACCCAACTAGTAAGGAATAGAATCAGGAGGGTGATGAAGATATAATTTTTTTCTCCTTAACTAATTGTACCTATTTTATTAAAGTTCAAGATGTCAGTGTGCTTTCATTATATGGAGTTCAGTCATATCAAGAATTCATTTCTAATAGCTCGAATGAATTTTCATCAATGGGGATAGCTCGGTCACCTTTAATGAGTTTTTAAGTTAAATATGAATCAATTAATGATGTTTTTAACCCAATTAGGATTTAGACAGTATTAATGAGTGTTTATTATATTTGGGAGTCAGAATAAAAGTAGTGTTTTTTGGAAATATGAACTTCTTTAATATTTAGAATTTACATGGAAATTATATCATCACTTTTTACCCAGTATTTCCTGAAACATTATGTTGGACAATAATTTGGGTTTTAATGATATTTTTATTTCAAGTTTCCTTATGTGTTTTATGTTTCATTGAAGAATTTTTGGGCTTGGATTTGGAGGTATCTAAGTGATTTATTCATTCATTATCTTTTTTTTACATAGATATAATGTGTCATAAAGGTTTTGTGATCTAGTAATTTTTATCCATATAGTTCACTTTTTATTAATATAATTATAAATTATAGGGATATTGGTTCCTGAAAACCAAGTGTTTCTTAATTTATTTCTATTTCTACTTCAAGATTATACAAGTTGGTATTTACTATAGATTCTTTCTTCGATCACCTTAAATACTCTCGGGGGTGTTTTTTTCTATTATTCTAATTTTAGATTTATAAGTATATATTTAGAGTTTATGCGTGTTAATATTCTTGGATTCTAGAAGATAAAAGTATGGTTCATCCAAATATCTTGTTATATTAATTCCCTTGATTCCCTTATCTTAGGAATCTTCCATTTTGGTTTCCTAGTTTTTTTCCAATGAACCTCGAGTGGGTTTTGAGAGGTTCTCCCTAGGTGTGATCTTTTCGTGTACCATGTCCTTGGTTTTAGGTAAGGGATATTGGGAAGTTTTTTAAGTCTTCTTATATGTTATTTTGTTTCATATTTCTATGAGTATTAAGAGGTTTAATAAATTCTAGGTGTTTAATGTGTCATTGGGGAGGAGTAATTTCACCCCATTTAAATCACATATGTATATATTCTTAGTCCTTAGTTTAGATCAATGAGTCTTTGTTTATGTTATTGAGGATCAATATAAAATCTTGTTACTATTTTTAGGTGCTCCGCAACCCCTATTTTTATCATTCTTTGATTGGGTTTCATTTAGAAGTGCTTCAGGTGAAATTTTGGAAGTTTTTAAGGGTTTTTGGATTTTTTTTGGTAGGCACATGGTTTTCTAAAAACATGTTCCCTGGTAGTTAAAAACATAAAACCACAGGCAGTTAAGGATTGCACGGTTGGGGAATGGTTTTAAAAACTACATGACCACAAAGAGGAAATGTTGAAACCCCTCTAGTAGGATTACATGGTTTGACAAACCGTACGGACCTTCCTATATAAATTTGTGTACAAATTTTGATTATTCCAAAAAAAATTAGGTAAAATTTATCAAACCCCTATTTCTCACCCTCTTCAAATGTAACTCACCCTACTACATTTTCAATTGTTTATAGTACTCTCAATAACCTATTTTGGCTCCTCCAAACCCCTTCCTAGGTTGATCGAAGCTAGGATATATTTGTTTAGTCATTTCCAAGAAAGTTCACCCTCCCCATTACTTATCCACCACTCTCTTCTCATATCTTCCTTAGGGTTTGTTACATCTCAATGTTGTTGGAGTTTATAATCAAAGTAGTTTTAGATCTTGAATCTAGGTTTGATTCTTGGATCTTCATTGCTGAAGATATTTATTGGAGTTTTCTATTTAGGGATTTATGATTTCTGATCCCATGATCCTGAGGTAGGTGGTTCCATTAAATATTGTCTACTTGATTAAACCAAAATTGAAAATTTTAAATTAAATATCTTGATATAAATTTAATTTCTTTCAATTGGTTTGTCAAAAAACCCAATTCCCTTGAATTGAGGACTTGAATCATATTTGGAAGGAAAATGGGAAATATCATGAATTACATTGAATTGGGGTGTGATTTTTATTTGATGGAAAATTTTGGAAATTTAAATTTTGAAATTGAACTGTAAAAGTAACTTGTAGAATTGATTTTAATTTTATTTTGTAAAAAATGGATGGAATTAGTTTCATAGAAACCCAGTGGTTTTATCCTAAAAAAGAAATTATTTGATTAAAAAATAGTTTTGGTTTTTAATTGAAAAATTTCTTATTGAATTTGAAAAATTGGTTGAATCAAATTTTAAATAATTTTTAAATAAATTTCCCATTATTTAATGTTATTTTAGATCCTGAAATCATATGTAGTAAGTGAGTTCTTTAAGACAAACACGCTATGTTGGAATATCCCTATCAATGGATTAATGCGTTATAACTCTAACATAAAATTATAGGAATATGTTATCCCCAATGGAATATTGGTTAGTATTATTTAGAAGTTTTAGAGGGATGTGTGTGCACATTTTCATTATCATCATATGAGGGTGTGAGGATCCATAACCTGAGACTATCGTACCTCTTTGTAGATGACTATGTTGCTCGTTGTTAATGATTTGATATATATATTCCATTATTGTGAACTATTTTACACATTCCTTATAAATTTAAATAAATCATTTTAGATAAAAATTTATTAAGACATTTGATTAAAGTATTTCCCTCATTTTAAAGGTCATGCATGATTTTTATTAAATATGCTTTTGAAATTCCATTCATGTTAATTTAAAATTAGAATATTTATCTGGTTAATTATGTTGGAATCTTATTAAGGATTCTTTGGTGAGACTCTATTAAGATTTTAACTCAGGCCATACATGTGCCTTTGGGTGTTTATATATTTCCTCCTTATATGTTCGAACAAGTGGAAAGAAGAACATAGAGTTGGTAGTTGTGGTAAATATTTTGGATTTGAGTTGTTGTATCTATTAGAAGTTAGGTTTTTATCCTTTTTTCTGGTACATTGATGATGTACATTGGGTTATTTACACATATTTGACTTCTGGAATAGTTCTACCATTATAATTTTTCTTTTATACATACTAACATGTACCTATTTCTTCTGTTGTGTTTGTGGTAAATTCCTTTCCACTTTTATATTGTGTGATTCTAGGTGTTAGTCGCCAACAAATGGGGATCAGGACCGCCCTTCGGGATATGTCATAATTTTCTTGGTTATCAGGGTACTGGGGTAACTGGGATGGATCTTGATAAATTTGTATCAAAGGTTCATGTTAAGAATATTTCCTTGATTTAAGTATGTGGTCTGTGAAATATTTTTCAGGACTTTGGTGGTATTCAGTATTGAGTGCCAAGCTATCTCTCACTACAATGAACCTTAAGCCTCCAAGGATGGTTTGGGAAAGACATCTTGGGGATTGGTTCTAGTATTTTGTTTATTTTAATTTGGATATATTTAAATCCAAATCTTATTTGTCTATCTTTTTGGATTAATTTCCCTTCATTCCCTATTTGAGTGTTAATATGATTTCTTTAATGTTTTCTACTAATTTGGTTTAGCATCATGCCTCTGAGAAGGCATGAAAATTATATCTATGAAAAATTTGATGATGAAACTCATTGATATAATCTTCTCATGGACCAAAATATGGTTGAGAATATTGTGCTTGTTTTCCATACCCTATGATAGGAACCTTCACCCATTCTAATTCAGGCTCCAACTATGGAACCTCAAAAGATTTTTTTATAGATTCCTTCTTGAGATTTCCCTCAAAATAATCCTTTGAAGATCTAAGGCTCAAACAATCCACAAAAGGATGATGATTGGTTGAGCGATATCATGATTCTGTTTGAGTTCTTGGAGACACCAGATTAAATCAAGTTGTAATCTTTCACTATCAAGATAGAGGGACCTAATATTAAATAGTGGGAAACTATACTGATGAAGAAGAATAATGAATGATTATATTGGAAATAAATAAAATTTCTTCTCACCAAATAGTTTTATCTAGATTCTATGGTGTTGGATGAGGCTTCAGATTTCTTAAATCTTGAGTAGGATGATAGAACCATGACATATTATGAAAAATGTTTTAATGATTTTGTGCATTTTGAATCATAGATTATAATGAATGAAAAGATGAAGACTAAACGATTTGATATGGGACTTCAATTTGATATTTATTATCAGGTTTTCTTTATGAATCTTCCGTCTTATGATGAAGGGTTTTATAGAGTGTTGATAGTTGAAATGGACCTGGCTGGAAAGCCCGGGTTGACAGAAATACTTTTTTCTCTCAGTGGTGGTTCTTTGAATTCCTCTAAAAGGAATATTAAATTGGATGATTTTGATGGTGTTTCTCGATTGAAGGTTTTTTATAGATCTACTAATGTTCCTAGAAGATTCCCTTTGATATGTTACTAGTGTTGAAACAATGGGAACTCAAAAACGGTTATCATTGTAGAACCCAAGACATGTAGTTCCTTCGGATGCTCAGGTCACTTAAAATAGTTCTTCAATGTCTATTACACTTTTCATAGTGTCATAGGATCATAAGTGACTTCTCAAACTATGGTGAGATCATATGCTTCAATAAAAGATGAGTTTAATCCATAGGCATCTATAAATAAACCTTTTTATATAGTGTATGAGTCTCCAGAAGAAGCGGATATAGGTTGATTGACTGTGAGAGGTACCATCAGTATATATTCATTATTAGTGACTGCTTTATTTGTTACTGGTAAATTTAATTCATTTATTTCAACCTATATGATTAATATTTTTAATCTTTCAACGAATATTTTATCTTATGTGATTTATATTACTACACCCCATAGAAAAAGTGAGATTAGTGTCCCTATAGTCCTTATTGTGTTTCTCATTATCAAATATTGAGATGATTGGGATTTTCTAGTTCTCAAAATGAAACCTCTTCCTATCATTTTCAATGTGGATTGGAATTCTTCATTAAATCCCAGATTAATTATTATCTTAGATGGTTCTACTTCACTACACCAGATGGGATGTTCTATGTCTTTTAAAGAGAATGTGACCGAAGGTCAAGTTGAGTCAGACCATCTTATCCAGAATTGGGGAAAGTAATATTATTGTTCTCTTTTGATCATGAGAAGGAATATTTTATTGGTGATATCCCTTCAATTTTCATCATGTTTCCTGATATTTATTCTTATGAGTTATCTAGTTTTCCACCAGTAAGGGAAGTATAGTTTTCTATTAATTTAGGGTATCTTACTCAACCAGAATTTATTTATTCTTACCACATGAATCTAGTTGAAATGAAAGGGGTGAAGAAACTGTTGGATGATCTGTTAGAGAAATGATTTATATTCCCAAGTGTGTAACCTTGGGTGACTTTTAATATCTTTGCTAATAAATTTTATATCTTACTTCTCCTTTGTATTGATTATTGAAAAATTGATATAGTCATGATAAATAAAAAGTATTTGTTTCTATATATTGATAATTCGGTTGAATATTTAAAAGGGGATTAGTGGTTTCCAAATAAGGATCTTCAATCGGGTTACCATCAGTTAAGAATAAAATTATATGATGTTCATAAAACTACCTTTTGGGTTAGGTATATCTATTAGGAGTACCTTGTCAGGTCATTCGGTCTAACCAGTTATCATACAATATTTATGTTTTTAATGAGTAGTATATTCCATGAGTATTTATATACTTTTGGGTGGTCTTTGTGGATAATATCCCTATTTAGTCTATGTCAATAGAGGATCATGTTCATCATCTGAGGGAAGTTCAGTAATTGTTGATAATTCATGGACTTTATGCCAAGCTACTGAAATGTAATTTTTAGATTCGGGAAGTGTAGTTCATGGGACATGTGGTGTTATAATATATCATATTGGTTGATCCTGGGAAGATTAAAGATGTTATATCATTGGAAAAACCACATAATGTTTTTGAGATTTGTAGTTTCTTGGGTTTGGCTGGATACTATCATCGGTTTTTAAAGGACTTATCAAAGTTAGCTTCTTAGATGACTGCTCTAACTTATAAGGGAGTAAATTTTTCTTGGGATGAGAAATGGAAAAATTATTTTATTGAGATGAAACATCTACCAACTATTGATTTGATTTTGAATCTTCTAGAGGTCGGGTAGGGATTTGTGATCTTCTATGATACATTAAGTTTAGGATTGGGATACGTTCGTATGTAGGGTGATAATGTCGTTTTTTATGGATCTCAATCTATGAGGTCACACAAGAAGAATTATCCAAACCATTAAATTGAACTCAAAGCTTGATACATTCACTTAAGAGTGGGTGGAATTACCTTTATGGAGAAAGGTATACCATGTATTCTGACCATGATATATTGAGTTACATATTATCCCAATAATATTTGAATCACCTCTAGAGTATTTGGAAAGAATACCTACAATATTTTGAATTTGATATCACCTATACCTCTGGAAAGGAAATGTCATTGTGGATTATTTAATTAGGAAAATTCTAACCCATTTTGTGAAAGAATCATCAGAAGAATGGAAGATTATGGATCTTTTTTCACAGTTTCATAATAGAGTTAGGGAATCAATGGATGAGGTTGTTTTTTCCAATTTTTAGCTAAACTCCACTCTTCTCAAGTTTATTCTTCATAAACAACATCTCGATGATGAGTTTAGTAGTATTAGATACTCTCTTAATGGTGGGGGACTATTTCTAACTGGTCATTCTCTACAAAGATCATTATATGTTATCAGAATCATTTTTTATTCTGTTAGTGGTAAGGAAAGATACTGTGGGTTATTTTTATTACTCCCAATGGGATGTTTACCTAGGAATAATGAATATGTTACATGAAAAGTGGAAAATATTCAGGTGTCCATGTATGATAAGGGGCATAACTAAATTTTTCATTCATTTTTATATGTTCTAATAGGTCATGGCCGAGAAAGAGAGACCTTTAGGTTTTATTCAGTAACATATTATTCCTACTTGGATGTGGGATGATATATTTATAGACATTGTGGTTAGGTTACCACATACCCAAAGAAAGGAGAATTCAATATTGGTTGTGATATATTGTATGACTAAACCAGGTCAATTTATTCCCATTCATGATAAAACCAATGTAGATGAGTTGGAAAATCACTATGTGAAAGGTATTGTTCATTTTCATAGATTCCCATATACTATATTCATGGATATATATCATCATTTTACTTCTTGTTTTTTTATATTCTTTTAAGAGGCAATGGGATATCAGGTTCATTTGAGTACGGCATACCATCTATAGTCAGATTGCTGGGAAAGGATAGCTATATAAATTCTTGAGGATATGGTTCGACCCAATATTCTTAAATTTTTTGGAGCATGGGATGATCATATTGTGATGGTTGAGTTTTCATACAACAATAGGTACTAGTCATGATCAAAATGTCACTTCTGAGGCCTTGTATGGTTTGCCTTATAAGTTTCCATTGTGGTGGTCGGAGATTGGTGAGAGTTTCTGAGTTAAATATAGCTTGGTTCAAGAGATGATAGTAAATATTTAGTTGGTTCATCAGATAATATTAATGGCATATTAAAGGCATTATTCTTATGATGATCGTCATCATAGACCATTGAAACTTTAATTTAGGGACCTGGTATTCTTGAAATTTTCGCATTGGTTAGGTCATCGATATCTTGGGATAAAAGGGAAACTTGATCCTTATTTTATAGGACCATTTGAGGATGTTGATCATGTGGAAAAAGTGAATTACCATTTATCACTTCCTCCATAGATAACATCGATACACAATATTTTTTATGTATCTCTCCTATGAAAATATCTTTATGATCCATATTATGTGCTGAGCTGGATTAATCTTGATATTGAAAAAAATTTATCAATGACTGGGCATCAGGTTAGGATAAATGATTCTTAAACAAAGTTAGTTCATTCCAGTATGAAACAATTGGTTAGAGTGTTATGGTATCACAGTTATAATACTCATGATATATGTGAGATAAAGGTACTAGTGAGAGAGTAGTGGCCTCATCCTTTTCACATGGAATCTTCTCAACATGATTTATGGGGATATAAAGTTTCTATGGTGGAGAGTTTGTGACATATTGTTACTATTTTTAAGTACTCTTCAACCCCCTATATTGATCATGTATTTCTTGGGTTTCATTTAAGGGTTCTTGAAAAGAAATTTTTTATATTTTGAAGGGGTTTTTGGTTGTTTACGGTTGTTGCAGGGTTTTCCCAAACCATGCGCCCAGCTAGCACAAACCGTGAAAAAACATGTAGTGATGGTCTTCCCAGTTGGTGCATGTTTTGAAAAAATACGTACCTATAAAATAGAAACCATACAAACCCATTGTCGTGGGTTCATTGTTAAGTCACTTGGTTTTACCAATTGTGTGGCCCTCCCCTACTAACCATGTTCACAACTTTTAATTAGTCATAAAATTTTCTAAAAATTTCGCAAGCCCATAATTCTTCCCCTGATCGACCCTAACTCACCCTATTACATTTTCTAGGGTTTATATTTCCTTCAAAAACTAATTTTTAATCCTCCAAACCCCTTTTAATTCAGATTAAAGCAAGTTGATCTCTATTCAGTCCTTTCCTTATGAGATTCTTCTCCTTGTTCCTTATCTCCCACTCTCTTCTCCTCTCTTCCCAAGGGTTTTTTATATCTCTATGTTGTTTGAGGTTCTAATATATGTTGTTTTAGATCTTGAATCTAGGTTTTATTCCTAAATTTTTGTTTCCGACATTCTTTGTTGGGGTTTCAAGTTTAGGCCTTTGTGATTCGTTATCCCATAATCCTGAGGTAGGTAGTTCCATCTAAAATTTTCTATTTTATTAACCATAAATTTCTTGATTTAAATTAAATTACTTTATTTAAATTTAATATATTGAAACTGGTTTGTTAAAAAACCTAATTTTCATAAAATGGGGACTCGAATCAGATTTGGCATGAAATTAGGGAAAACCCCCAATTCCATTGAATTGGGGTGTGATTTGTATTTAACATAAAATTATGTAAAATTAAATTATGGAATTTAAAATGTGAAAATGAAATGTGAAATTGAATTTTAAAATTCAATTCAATTTTTATTATAGAAAAATGGATTAAATTTTTTTGATAGAAACCTGGTGATTTTATCCTGGAAAAAGGCATGATTTGATTAGAAACTCATTTGGGGTTTTAAATGAAAATATTCATTTTTAAATGGAAAATCAGTTTATCATTTTTTTAAAAAAATTAAATAAATTTTCCATTATAGAATTTTATTTGATAACATGAAAGCCTACATAGTTAGTAAGTTATTTGGGACAAACACGCTAGGTTAGAATTTTCTTAGCAATGGATTAAAACATTATCACTCTACCCTAAAATTATAGGTAGATATTATCCCCAGTGAGATATTAGTTATTTTTCTTTGGATAATGGAAGATGTACATGTCTTCACATGGTTGTTATCAACATACGAGTGTGTGAGGATACCATAACCAAGAACGATCGCACCTCTTGGAAAATGATGATGTTTCTCCTGGTTAATGATTTGATATATATGGAATTATTATAAAATATTTCACACATGTCGTAAGAATTTATATAAAGTATTTTATATAAAATGTTTATCAAGACTTTTTTATTAAATTATTTACATTATTTGAAATGTAAAACAGTATTTTATTTAATTATGGTTTTAAAATGTCATGACTACTTATTTTAAATTGAAACCATTCGCTGGTTAATTATGTTGGCATCTTATTATGGAATCATTCATGAGACCATACTTGGATTTTAGCTGACACACTATCTTTGACTTTGTGCATTTTTAGATTTCCTCCATCTAGGTTTGTGTAAGGGTAAAACCCACTTGGAGGTGGTAGTTGTTGTTGATTTTTGGGCTCTCTTTACTGTGTCTATTGGGACATGGGTTGTTGTCTTATTTTTTAGTAAACTAATGATTTACATTATGTTGTTTACACCTGTTTGAATTCATATACATTTCTCCCTGTGGAGTTCTTCATGTATACATACTGAATTGTATCTCTTTCTTCCATTTTGTTTGTGGTAACTACGTTCCCACATTCATATTATGTGACATTGGGTGATAGTTTCCAACCAGTGGAAATTGGAAATTCCCTTTGGGCTATGTTAGGATCATCTTGGTTATTAGGGTACTAGGGTATTCAGTTTGGTTTTCAAAAAACTAAAATTTTTCTTAAAATTTTCAAGATCCACATAATTAGAATCCTAGTTTTGAGAAATGGTTCTAGGGAAACCATTCAACCAGGGAAGCCCTAGACCAAATCCAATAAATGTCCACTAAACAGATTTCTATACCATTAAAGTAAACCATATGACCGATTAAATTTTTAGTATTTTTTTTCATTTCATGATCTTTTTATTTGAGGATACTCCCAACACATACCCATTCAAACTCCACCAACTTTGGTGTTACCCAAGTGCCTTTCTCCTCTTTTTAAGATATTTTATGGTGGATTCATGATGATTCTTGGTATTATATTAGTAGATTTAATATTTAAGGATCCTTATTTCTTTAACCTTTTTTCCTTCTATTTTAACTTCTTACTCTAACATTATTTTCTATTTTTTACTAATTTTTATATCTAGGTTTACACAAAAATAAGGCGTTATGGCTTCTAGAATTTTAGGACAACCGTGGGAGACCAAATATAGTCGTTTTAATTGAAAGATACATGGTATATAAATTTAATTTAAGTAATTACATGAGTTTTACTTGGTTGATTTAGGTTTTAAATTTAGTTTTGTACTAATGTAATGATTTGTATGTTAACTATAATTTTATTTTTCACAGTTTTCTATTTTTTTTGTTTCCCATTTGATAATTTTTTTAAACTTGGTATTTCAAGGGATATTAAATTATAAAGGGTATTTTATGCATTAACTTGAATGATAAAATTACAATGATGGTCCTTCTGGTTAAAAATTCATGTTTGTTATGTTTTTCATAGAAATTGATATATATTATTATAATCTATTTTGTTAATAAGGTATTTACATATTACTGTGATTTAAATTTGAATGTTAAAACTAATTAATAGTTTCTATGATTATTCATGATTATGTTTGGAAGTTTTTTTAGTTCACTTGGTTTTTTTTCAAATGATATTAAAAACAAATTTCAAATCCATATATTTTTTAGTATAAATCAATTTCCTCATATGAACTTCATGAAATTTTTTCTTATTAATTTATTGGTTTTACTATTATTTATCCCCATTTTACTTATTTTTAAGGTATTTGTATATCCATGTGAAAATTCAATGAATTGTGTTTCATCCTTGTGAGTATGTGTCATGTATCTTGGTACATGGGTTTTTAGCAGTGAGAATGATAAGATTGGGATGCAAGTCTTGGGATTAGATTTTCCATATAATTGAAAATAGAATATAAGTGACCAACCTCCGTTATCTATTAAATGAGGAACCTTATGATAATATGAGGGGAATATAAAGACCATATATTTACTATTTAAATATTTTTCTTTTATAGGGTCCCATATTTCATATTCGACTGGTTATATGATATGTCTCTGAAGAATCTAGTTGAGAGTGATTCAGGTAATGTGTATCGAAATGTATAATGTGTAGGAAATGGGTTCCCCATATATACATTGAGTATAGTCCAATTAGTCCCTATGTTTCTTCCTTATAATATTTTCTATATGTTATGATTTATTTATTTATTATTTATCATGTGATTTTCTTAACTATGGATTTGTGCTTACTTTTATGTAATGGTAATTTGGTTCTCTGTTATTTGTTTTCATTATCCCATTGAGTTTCTATTGAATTTAATCTCTTTTGGGTTTTACATATTCTTATTTGTTGATGATGGTTTAGTAACCATTTTAATGAAAATTGGTGAGTTGTTTACTAATGGTTTATTAAGTGTTATCTGTTTTCAATCCATTAATTTTAAATGAAAAACCTTTTATTTTCATTATTTTTAAAACTAATGGGTTGTTTTATTTTATATAAATTATTAGTTATACTTCTTATGGTATCCCACTATTATCTATCTCATAGCTATATACTCACATTAGTGGGTATGTACTCTTTATGTCCTCTATGGGTTATCAGGTGTCAGTATCCATGTTTAGTTTGTTCAGTGGAACTCTCCTTGGGAGGTTGATGGATTATTGGTTCCAATAGAAAAATCAAGACTGATATGGTGGTAGTATTATTGGTATCTTTGGCATGTTGGACCTATAGGTTCTTATTTTGCATCAAACTCCTCAAACCCATCAATTAATTTTCATTTTAAACTTTTAAATGAAAAAAGTTATAAAATAGTTTTGTCTAATTATAATTCATTTGGTAAAATATTTTGGTCATTATTAATCATTATTAATTTTTTGTTTGATACAATTTGTTACATGTTATTATTTGTTTTAGTAATATTTATAATTCCTCGATACTTCATGAAGGGTTCCCATTTGGAACCCATTATTTTTTTTTGGAGGGTGATATCATTTCAAAATATTCACTTGTGATACACTAATTTTATCTCCATGAAAGAGTGAACTAAACACACATTGTTCCCTATAGATGGCCGACATGGGTGTCAGGTGTGGTTTTTTCTTAGGCTAGCTCATTAAAACAATTATTGTGTAATTCATATTCCTCAAACATCATTAATATCTTATTCATATTTATAATTTATTGGGAAACCACAACACCATGTGTGGTCATTGGTTTACAATGAATTGTCCAAATATCGCATAAAATGAGTTTTTATTCCATAAAAAACCAAATAAACAACTAAATTATAAAAAATTATTGTAAATTAATTTTTAAATATAAAGAATTACTCAAACTAAAAAAAGTAAAATCAGATATATTAAATTTTAGATAAAATTATTTTATTTATAGTCATAATTATTTAAATATCCTTAGGAATATTTTAAATTAAATTTAATTTAATATCCACCACCCCATGACTAGGTCATTCAAGATTCCTTTATTCCCCCTCTCACTGATCAAGTTGTGAGATATACATGGAGGTACAATCTTCTTTATATTCTAAAATCATTGCATTTATTTTTCTCTAAAATAAAAAATAAAATTAATATATTAGTATTTATAGTTCACAATGAAATATATATATATATATTAACTCAACCTGATTTATGAATGAAAATCATATTTTTGGTTTGTAAGTTTATTTAATTTTAATTAGTTCGCTGTTTATGAATTTTAAAAAATCAATTTTGAATTTTTTCAGATCATATTTGAATTGTCCCATATTTCCAAGTTGTATATCTGTACACATGAAAATTTATGTTTTAAAAGAACTACCATCATATCTTGAGTTCCCATTTCCTACTTTTGAGTATTCAATAGTGATAATTAAGTCACTATGATAATGTTGATTTAGGATAGAACTTCCATGAGACAAAAAAGATAATATAAACTATGGAATAAGGATATTGAAACTTTATATGGTGTGTGACTCAAACGATTCATCTTTAGACATGGTTAGTAAATCATCATCTTGAGGGATAGTTCATTATTATAAATATAATGATTATATTAGTTTTTTATTTTTCCCATTCATTTTTAATTAATAAGTAATATTTGGTGAAATGTGACCACATAGTGTAGTTAATAAATATGAAAGAATATAGAAATGAATTATCCAGTGATAGATTTTTTCTATTTATTTTTAAATGTAATTACATATAATAAAATAAGGAATATATGAAATAAAATATGAATTCATTTACAGATAAATAAAATAATCATAAATCCCTCAAAGTAGTATTATATCACTAAAACATTTCATCACTTGATTATAGATAAAATAACTAATATAATTTCACAAAAACCATATTTGAGGATTCCTATATCAATGAGGGAGTCATAAATAGAGTGGTAAATTAACATGAATAAAGAAAAATCAAATAATTTTTCATAGATTTCAAACATTATTTTCAAAGTCATAAATGGACTATATATAGGAATAAGAATTGAAAGCCTTGGGAATCCTCACATTAGATCACTATTCTATGAGTCAATTAATTTTTCTAAAAAAATTATATCATAAACTCCTTATGTAGTGTAATATTCATTGAATGGAAAACTAAAAAATGGTTAATAATCTTTTTCTTAGAGAATATTCATTGAACTAAATATTTATAATAAAAAATTTGAAAGCTATATAGCTATTTTTAAAAATTGGGAGATATTAAATGATATAAAATAGATAATATCTATACTATTAGAAAGAAATGTATTTATTCTAAACTATTACATTTTAGTGTTTATAAAATTAAATGTTATGCTTCATTTTCACTTCCATTAATTTAGGAATATAAAAATTCCCACAAAAATATAAATTTGAATGTGTTTAATATGATATTTAATATAATACAATGAAATGATAAAAATATTTATGTTTTGGTGTTCCATTTACCTAATTAGATTTCACAATAAACATGTGAGGAAGATATGTATCACTACATAAAAAATCATGGATAATTATTTAGATTTCTAAATCATCAAATTAACATCATTTTCAATAGAGTTTTGAATGAAATAGATGGAAAAGGATGGTTCGAACAATTTTACCAATCTATAAGAACATTTATAATATGATTTTGTTAAATAATATAATGGAAAAATCAATAAAATATAAAAATATTAATTTAATATGAAATTTACGATAGTACCTATATACTCAATATGATTGAGTAAATTGATTTATTAGTGAAATTAATAATAAATTTGAATAATAAACCTTCGAAAAATTAAATTTTGAGTATCCTTATCACCCAAACATCCTAGTTTAATTGAATATTAAAAGTTGAATACTATGCATACATCACATAAATAACCATTAGGTAATTATTCAAAAGTTCATTACAACATAAATTTATATAAAACATTACTTACAATAATTAATAAATAAAATGTAATGAGAAATAGGATACATCCATGAAAAACATAAATGAACCATTAAAATTTCATTTTGTGAATCCTATGATTAAGGTAGATATAATTTAATTTGAGGATATATTTTTTCATGTGTTAAGAAAAGATACTAGAAAAAAAAAATTAATGTTTTAATTAAGAAGAAGAAAAATGCTTCTACAAGAAATATATTAATCATTGAATATAATAAATTTGTTATTAGTCATGAGAATTTGATATAATATACGGATTATACATTTTTTATCCATATATATCATAAATTTATAGTTAATATAATTATATATTGAAATTGATAATTAAGTTACTGATGGATAATGTCTATTACATAATCTATATAAGATCATTTTCTCCCATTGTATAGCATCCAACCCCTCACCCATTGGATTGGAAAGAGCTATAGGTTCCACTATCCTTATATGACATCCCCATAACACCAAAGGTTGGTAAAAAAAATTGAGGGCTAAAAAGATTCTTGGGGGATGGTTTTCCATGAAGAATGAAAAAAACTATAAAAACTATAAATAACCAAAAAAAATATTGGACGCATGAGTAACTAGAATATAACTCAAAATATAACTCAATAAAGAGAAACGTTATAGTAGAAGTGATATGAAAATAAAATATTACACAAAGAATCCAATGTACATCCAATGTTTTACTGCCTATGTAGAATCATTCTTATGACAACATGATATATATCTATGATCATAATACTAACTGAGTATGAAGCTTTAGGATTCATCAGTAGAGAAATGTGACTCTTTTACCTTTCCTGTTTGTTGGTTTAAAATATATGAAATTGAATCATTGTGCTAAAGGAGGGGTGAGTATAAACTTATTATTTAACTACTAATGACTTTCCAATGCGTACCACTATGAAAAGAACATGTTTTCAGGTTTTATATCAAACAGAAGAGAATAAAATAAATAGTTTATTACAGTGTTATAAATAATATAAATGCCTGAAAAATGGTAGAGAATCTATCATTGACTCAAGAGTTTAAAACTCTATAGAATATAACATAGATCCTTCTGGATTTAGTATCACAATACAGTTACTTAAAAATATCCAACAATATCTCATAAATATTTAATTTATTGTGTCCCTCCCCTATTTCCACTAAATAGTGCCCCAAGATGGTATGACACAAGATCTCAAGTATGCCTCCATGAATTCCAGAGGTTTTCGACTAATAGTGAACACTAAGGGTGTGTCTATGGGGACACTATTCCACATTAGATCTGAGTGAGTACAACAACAAATGATAGATTATAAATTCTAGAATCATAAATAATAAATTGAAAACAACAAAAAATAATTGAATAAATAAAGAAATATAAGTAAACAATAATAATATGATGAAAATAAGATATCAAATGTTAATGATGATCATGATGATATAAAAAATAACAGTACACAGACAACAAGGTATATAGTCATATGTTACATGCTATACAAAAATGCCAAAAAGACCCCAAAACTACCACCACTAGCATATTGAGCATAGGATCAGTCCTATTCACCATACTCCATCCTAGAACAATAAATAAATAATCGAAATCAAGTTGTTTCACATTATCAATACCTTTTAGCATAAAGTCTTTATGGGTACCGTAGGTGGCCTTAGAAAGGTGCGATATACAATTTTAGTAGGTCACCATCCATGGTGTTGAGGCCAATCCATTTTGTGAAATAATTATTAATGTAGGTAATTTAATAAATAAATAAATAAACCCATGGATTTAGGTTTTTAAATGGACAGCCAACCGATACCACCTTCTTTGGCCAAATACGGATGTTTGAACCATGGTACCTGTAAAAGTGATATGATAAATATATAGGCGATCATGAATAAAGTAACAAGGTGGGAAAAGACCATGATTGTACTTTATTTTGGAAGTCTCATCCATGTGACATCATACAAGAATTCTCATATTATAAATAAGAAACACTAGATATGACACGAGAAAGAAATCCGTCAAATCCATGGATGGAAAATTGATCCCATCCAAGGCAATTTGAAAATAATCCCAAGGGTCTCTATTGGAATCATGGATATAACCAATTCCACAAAGTCAATCCAAAGAAACTATAAAGGCTTACCTTGTAACACTCCTGTCATGAAGACTCTCTATCCATACAAAGTATCTCACATAAAGGACTGAGCATCGCCCAAGGCATGATGTAGCCATCTTGCCAACGATTATATCCATAGTTTCTCTCATAGGGAACCAGTGTCACTCACGAGTATAAATAGTCCTCCATAGATCCCGTACAAGTAAATATAAGTTTATTTCCTAGTGCATCAAGTATATCTAAACCAAACATGGTTAGTCCATCCATGGAATCCTTAATTCAGTACTTGTGTTCTCTCCTATCCTGTTGTAGGTGAAGCATTGCAGCCAAGGCCTATATCAGAAGGCATAGCATATGAAATCACATATCAACCATAATAATCTCAAAATATATTGCTAACAAGTAGTCCAAGTCAATCAATTCATTCCGTTTAACATGTCATAAGTCATTTTTTAAAAGAAAATAAGATTAATAATATTTTGTAAGTAACTAGGAATAACTCATATTGATAAGGCAATGGCATAGGGCTCAAGAATAAGGGATGAAATACAAGGAATACAGAATCAAATGAGAGACATAAATCATAAGATCAAATTCAAGTATAAGATATAGGGAATCAATCTCAAAGGATTTTCTGATGGAAAACCATTTAACATGTTTCAATTCATTAGTTATGAAATTAGTCACAAGTTTACATACACACACACTTGGTGGTTATCTTCCCAAGAATGGTAAAATAGAACATTGAAGTTGGGATCACCAAAAGGGGTGGAAAATGAATATGAGCACAACATGTGGATAGATTAAACTTTGAGTTAAGGTCACAAATGACATGAGGAAACCATTAAATTAATTTACAAAACACATTTGAGGCACCTTCAGAAGGTTCTGGCACATAGCACAACAACTCATCGTTTAAACATAGAAGAAAGTATCATGAAATACCTAGATCACCTACCTCAATGTAATATCACTCCAATCATCCATTTTCAAATATTGAATCAATATATAATGGAATAAATCAACGAAATCACCCAATCCCATGAAAATTCAGAAAAAGAAGTCTCACATAAATAGTGCAACAGATCATGGAAGAAATTATAAATATAATGTACAGGATCATATATCTTACCTCTCACTTTTCATTTATTCAATCTTTGGGAGATTTTTTTATTGGATTAAGGATATATCAAAGTATTTAGGAGGATAGGATGAGGTCTCACATGTGAATAAAGGGGAGAAAACTCACTAGAAAAGAAGGGAGAAATAAGAGGGTAGATTAAAACATTCATTAATAGAAAATTTTGAATTTAACCCTCATAATAAGGGGCACATAATTTGGATGCATGGTTGATAAAATTATACAACAAGTACTTCTTCAAATGGGAATCCCACATGACTAGGTGTACGGTTTTCCAAACCATGCATTATCATGAAAAACCACTCTGTCTCAGGGGCCTCCAACTATATACATCTATACGACTATGGAACATGGTTTCAGATAAACCATGTGGCCCCCAATATCCCACTTTTAGAAACCACATAGTTATAGAAAACAATATAGGTTGGGCTTCATGCTTTTTACTAACTATGTAACCAATTCTGCAACTTCCAAAATTGGGGCTATGGGATTCAAACAATCTCCGGATACCCCTAATACCTTCTTGACTCCATTAGAAAAACTTATAAGGGTCCCAAAATAAATTTAAACCAAAAATAATGTGATTTACCTTGGAGAAAATATGGTACATCACAAACACCCCTTCTTAAGAAAACACATCCACAAGTTGCCCTTTCAATGGTGGAAAAACGTTGTCTGAGAAACTTTCCTGCCACTGTGCACGTACATCATCATGTCGCTCCCAGGTCTCATCTTATATGCATCTGTGGTGTCATGAAAAATCAAAGTGGGGCTTGTTTTGTGACTTCCTGTGCCCACCTCCAATAGGCTCGGGGAAAGTGACTAGAATCGAGTAGGCATATCACCAATATGGGAGGCATTTCTCAAGTACTTATCTACACACAAACATTTATAATCCCAAAAAAATGATGAAATATAAAAATAACTAAACAACCAATGCATGAATACATATATATCCCACATCCAAAGTATGTTAGGATGTAAAGTAAAGTAAAAAATTTACAAATATAATCCCTCCACAATGAAGTTTGTAACACGAGTCCAACTAGTAAGTAAAACATACCAGGACTACTGTCCAAAATCCACTGAACACACCTATGTCATTCTGATCTCAATATATACCATCTGGTCCTAGTCCTCCTAGGAATATATCAAAAGATCAATTTTATGCACAATACATGACACTTGTGGGAAAATCCCATGTAGGGGTGAGTATAACAATACTCATTTGGACACATCGAAACCAAAAAGAAATACAATAAAGGAAATTATAGTAAGTTATACACTTGTATATGTCTAAAACACATATAACAGGAATATATAGATATACTCACTCTAGGACACACTGTCTAAATGTAAGATACAACCATAATATAACTTACCTAGGATTTTAGTTAAAAGATTCCACATAGCACTCATCTTGGATAACACACTCTTGAGTTCAATAGCACTGGTGACATCCATCCAAGTGGTGTTGCTTGTTAGGTTTCACCATTAGAAAGATACACTAATAGTCCTAAGATAATATGATACATAAATAAATATCATATATACGGCCTTGGGGTGATACCAATAACTCAATCTGTATTAACCCTCTAAGTATAGGATCGTCGCCTGTGTAGTGGTGGTCACATCAATATCAAGATCTCCACCTATGGAATGAAGATTAATAGAGGATCCCACTCTGGGCCTCCTGGGGGTAATTCCAACAACTCTATCTAGGAATTCCTGTTGAAGTGATCGTAATCCTCAAAGTATGAAATGATTCATACCAACCTTCATGGAAATGATAAAGGTAGTGATCCCTAAAAAAATTCCCAATATACGGAGGACAATAGAATCCATCCATGTAGAAAGAGGTACACAGAATGTAGTACGGGAACATATTGTGTCTTTTAACCCTGAGTATTGCCTATGTAGTTCATCCCTTTCTATTCAAACCATGTCATGTAAAATGGTAATACATGGCATGTGGAAGGGTTAAACACCATGTTATTTCATTACGGGTCTGCCAATGTGCTCCAGTCATGTTCCAGTACACAAATCCCACCTTCCCATGTACCATAACTTGGGTATCCCATGTACCTAGTCTAACCTAATCCATGTGGAGGAGTTCATTCCATATAGACAACACATATACTCAACCCTGTGTCTATTTACCCCTTCAGGTAGATGCTAATTTCATCCAAGGGGACTACACATCATATAGTCAAGGACTACACATCTTTTGTATCGGTTATTTATAAAACCCAACTTCTTCCTCCCGCTCACATTTTTCGATCTTCCAGATTCTGTTTCGGTGAACAATTTTCCATGAAAATCCATATCTATGGTCATTCTGTCATGCCATCAATGAATCAGTGAGATTGCATCCTTCAATCAGCTCAGAAAACTAGATCATTATTGTTCTTCATTACACATTTAAGAAAATAAAATTGGAACCAACCATCACTTGATCTACTTCTAAAACAACTTTCTCACCTCTGTCGAGTCATAAAAATTTAGGATCTAGGATTTTGGATAGTTGTGACAAGAATACAAGGTGTAATGATCGATTACTCAATGGTTTTTCAAACCGTGGGGAAGACCAAAGAATGTGATGAAGAATGTGTGAATTAGGGGAGAAAATCACAACAACAAAAAGAGTGATGAACTTTGTTTAATGATCATTTAGATCATGGTTCATCACCATTAATATGATAATGAATCCAAGGAATTTCAAGATCAAACTCATGATAAATCCTGAAAACTAACCCATCCGGCATAATGATCAATCTGCAAGCCAATCTGTTTGTGGATTAGTCTGAGTTCATTGTAGGTATCAAGAACAGGTAATTAAAACCCAAAATAAAAAATCCAACCTCGTTTTGGATTGGTCACTAATGAAGAATTACCAATTCATCGTTGTCATTCGTGAGATCCATTAAGATCAGTGTGCGTTGATCTTATATTTTTTCATCGTTCATCGGGAAGAATTCTCCATAGGTTCTCTCTAAAAAACCTCTAGAGATTTATAGGTTATGAGGATAACCCTGGATTTTTGAAAAAAGACAAATTTGAAGATCCCTCATGTTACGTCGATGATTTTAAATAATATAATTTTCTCAAATTATTTTATTCATTTAAGAGTTCGGGACGACCTTTCCACAATTGCCCCGCGCCGAATAATGTTTGGTCATTCCTAGTGTAAAGCCTCCATTATAAAATTGAAGGTGCCCTTGGATTTATAATATAGTCACCCATTTATAATTTCTTCCACTTTTTTACGATAACGGAATGTGTGTGTGCTATTTAATATTTTAATATATTTAAAACAATTGTTCCGAGAACATTGGGTCTTAGAATCACATGTTTTCTTAGTTCCTACTCTTAAAATTAATCCATATAATATTTAAAAATAATACATATAAAATCTAGGATATTAAATTCTCCAAACCTTGGGACTTTACATCCCTAGTGATCCAAAACAAAGGCTACTCATAAATATGTGGTTACTAAGTATGAATATGAGCCTACCGCTCACAAGTTCTCTGCTGGATATTCTCGTGTTGCCATCGAACATGCACAAAAGGAATTGTTCTCCCATAAATGATCCTATCATACCAATCTTTGATCTCAAATGGGTTCTCATACCAATTTTCTCTATTATAAATGTCAAGATCTCCCCAATTGATGACGTTTGATGGTTCATGCATATACCTCCTTAGTTGTGACACTTGGAAGATGTTGTGTACCCAGTCTAACTACAGGGGCAGAGCTAAGTGGTACGTCACCTTTCCAACTCTACGCAGACTCTAGAAAGGTTCTATAAAACAAAGAGATAACTTGTCACCTTAGCCAAATATCTATAATCCTCATTGAGGTGAATCTCATAGGAACACATGGGCGCAGACTCCCTGGGGTTAGTCCAATATAGTGGTGCCCTGCAAGGTCACCTGTACAAAGCCTAGAATGGTTCCATACTAATGGAGGAATGTTAGATGTTGTTGTATGCAAAATTCTCCAGTGGTAGGGTGTCCTCCCAACTATAGAAAAAAACAAACAAGAAAGCTTGCAGTATATCCTCCAAAAACGGAATAGTCTGTTATGTCTGACTGTCAGTCTGAAGGTGAAATGGTGTGCTCAAGAAAAACTGGGTCACAAACTCCCCCTTTAATCCCTTCCATGACCAATATTTAAAGATAAGATCACTATCTAAAATAATCATTGATTAATCTCCATGGATTCAAACTATCTCCTAAACATAGGGGCGTCTCAAGATCTTTACTTAACTCTCCTCTTGGATAGCTAGGAATTTGGACAACTTGGTGAGTCAATCAATGATCACCCAGATGGAATCGTGTCCACTATACTTACATAGTAAGACCACATTGAAGTCCATATATATCCCATCCCACTTCCATTCAAGCACTTCAATGGGTTGAGCTAAACCCACTAGAACTTTGTTCCCAACCTTCACTTGCTGACAAGTAAGGAATCAAGAGACAAACGTTTCAACTCATTTCTTCATCCCTGCCCACTAAAACTAACATTTTAGGTCCTGGTACATCTTTTCCACACCTAGATGTACCTTTAAAGGGTAATTATAAAAACTAACTCAGAACCTCCTCCCACAAAATCACTATTACAATCATGCATTCTATGAAGAGAATGACATTTTCCCCACCTTTAGAAAATCTACCAGGAGAATGCCCTATAGATACCTAAGAACATAGGGTCTCATAGTCAGTATCCTCAAGTTGGACATCCCTAAATAATTGTAACAATGGAGGGGTTATAACCATTGACTGGAGATAAGTTTCTCTCTCTTCATCCACAAAAGATAACCATAATGAGTCCAATTACTCTAACACCTCATTCACCAACTACAAACTAGATCTCCTATTGAGACCATCTTCCACCAAATCCCCCTTCCCAATAGTATATAAAGTATCAAAGTCATAGTCCTAGAGGAACTCTATCCATAGCCTCAGTCTCAAGTTAATATCCTTCTGAGAGAAGATATACATGAGACTCTTTTGATTGGAGTAGTAAATAAACCACTCACCCATCAGGTAGTGTCTCCACATTTTCAATGTGAAGACTACCACTGCTAGCTCAATATCAGGGGTCAGGTTGTTCTGATCATGTGGTCTCAACTAGAATGAACCATAAAAAATCATTGCTCGCCTCTGAATTAGAACAAAAAGAATACCGATTTCTGATGCATCACAGAACACTACGTACTCGACACCTTCCATCGATAATCTCAATATGGGAGTACTAGTAAAACTCAAAATAAACTATTAAAAAGTCTATTGTAACCTTTCTATCCACACGAGGCATCCTTTTTCAAGTAAATTTTGTCATGGGTGCTGATATCCTGGAGGAATCATGTGTGAATATCTGATAATATCCATAAAAACTAAGGAAGTTTCACACCTCTATCACACTCTTAGGTGGATCCCATGTTAACACGGCCTCAACCATGGATAGGTCCACATCCACTCCATCTGCTGATATAACATGTCCCATAATATGGACCACCTAAATCTAGAACTGGCACTTTGAGAGATTTCCATAAATATGGTTCTCTCATAGTACATCCTGAATAATCCTTAAGTATCTTGCGTTCTTTTCCTCGGATGATGAGTACACAAGGATATCTTTAATAAATACTACCATGAAGTGGTCTATATAAGGATGAAATATCTTGTTCAAGAGTCTCATGAACACAAATGGAGCATTCATCATGCCAATGGGCATCACCAATTACTCATAATGACTATAACAACATCTGAAGATCGTCTTTGGTATATCCTCATCATGTACATGAAGTTGGTGATATCTTGATCTTAGGTAAACCTTTGAAAACCATTGGTCCCCTCTCAAATGATCAAATTGGTCCCTGATCCTCAGTAGTGGATACTTTTTCTTCACTATCACCTAGTTTAAGCGCTGGTAGTGCATAAAACTGGGATGCTTTCCTACTAGAACTAAATAAGCTATTGGATACGCACATCCCATGTCAAAATTAGAGATAAATCCTCTATAAAGAGTCACTCTAACTCTTCACATGAATGAGTCATCTCATCGTGAGTCTGGGTAACCAAACTCCACCATCTTTTTATTGTGATGTAAAGAAGGCTCGCCACCAATACCACTATATAATCTCTGGGTCTCATGACTAGATGAAAAACATGGGTCACCACCTCAATCCAGTCCTCAACCGACTATAGTACATACTCACCTCATAACTTGAAAGGTCTCTACCATTGAAACTCATGAAGTACGTTAATATTGTGCACTTCATCTATTGGTACTATGGGTAACACGTTTTTCTCTACAGGTGGAGATATGGATGGTGTACCACCTAAATGTAACAACTCAAGAACTAGTCCCTGTATCGAAGCTTAATCACTAAGGGGCATCCTCATTTCCATGCTACTAAATTCTAACTAGCGCACATTGAGGAGGTATCCTGAAAGTAAACAAGATGTACCAAGATCAATGAGTATATCTAGAGAGCTGAATCAAGAAGGACATGAAACCACAACCCTTTCCTATATGATGTATGTACTATTCCTTTCCCTACAACTAGAATTCTCATGTATTGAGTCGAAAATAATGTGATCAGAGTCCTGATGTTTGTATATTTTGGTCATTGCACTATCACTAGCGTCATTGGCCTAAAATCTAAACTCAAAACATGTAACATCATTGCCCCAAACCAATATTAGAGACTCCCAGTCCTAATGTAGAATCAACTCCTCTAATACCAGCCTATCATGACCCATCCCAATTAATCAAATGTCGTGACTCCCCAATCCCAACTCCAATGGGACAGTGGCTAGTGCCTAGCACTGAGTAGGCATATCACTAACATGGGAGGCATTACCTATGTACATGTTCACTCGGACACATCTTTAATCCCACTAAAATGATGAAATGTAAAAACAACTAGACAACCAATGGATTTATATTTCTAATTCCCATAACCAGAGTATGGTTGGAAGTAAAGTAAAATAGTTCCAAATACATTCCCACCACAAATAAGTCTATAACACAAGTCCAATCTGTAAGTAAAAGGTATTGGGAATACTATCTGAAAGCCACAGGAGCACACCTCATCTTTTCTGGTCTGACTAAGCACCATCTAGTCCAGGTCCACCTTTGACTCCATCAAAATTCTGTTCCATTACACAAGAGATGATATGTGCTGGAAAATCCCTTGCTAGGGTGAGTATAACAATACTCAGTAAGAAACCCTAAGATCACAAATAAATTCAACAAAGGAAAGTATTGTCATATCTATATAGGTTTATTTCTAGAGCAAAAATAACAAAAAAATCCAAATATACTCAACCCAAGACATATAGCCTAGAGGTACGTTATGACCATATTATACTAGACCTAGAATTTTTGTTCAAATATTCCACAGAGCACTCATCAGCTAGAACACACTCTTGAGCTCAATATCACTAGTGACGTCCTTCTAAAAAGTGTTCTTCAATGGGTCTCTCCATGAAAAAAATATATTGATAGTCCAAAGATAATATGATAAATAGATTTTTGAAATAGTGGCTTCCCTAGACCCAACTATGTGGTGCTTTTGATTACCATTATAGTGTAGATATTTTTACATCCATTATTTAATGGTAATTTCCAAAGATTAAATGTCGTATCAAAAGGTTATAGAAGATCCTAGGATATAATGATAACCTCTAGATACTATGAATTTTATTCTAAACAAAGGTCATACAATATAAATACATCTTACTAACTAGACATAGTAGATGTTTTACTATCAGGTGCTAGAAACTCAAAAGAATTGAGGCTTCTTCTCATGAAGTTTGCAATTGGTGATCTATATTAATGAGATCTCGATGATAGACCCACCAATAGAAACACCAAATGTTTTGGGTGTCATTGGATGTTCTAATATTCGATCATCTGTAATGGTCTTTTGACTTAATATCATTGTCAATGTTTTCCATTTGATCGTGTACTTTGATGCACGGTGAAAACCATGATATTGAAATTATGGTGAGGTAGTTTGTGTTGGGAGATTAATTGGTGGCATGACATTGGTTGAATGGTCAAGAAAGGTTTTTTCACTTCTAGTTTTAAGGAATCTATATATATCTCAGGCCATGTTGGTCAGGATGGTAGTGCCTTGATAATTCCAAGTCCATGGTTGTACAATATAAATCTGTCTTGTTAGATCAACAAATAATAAAGCAAGAAAAGGGTGATGAAATGGGTGTGCGTCCTGCTTTATGTGATTTTTAAAAGACAAAGAGATTATATTAAGAAGTTCTTCTTTGTAGGTTGGTTGTCGCTATTGTGACAATCCTTATCAATTTAGCGACCATGATGGGTTCCAAGATCCTGCTCTTGTTTTGTGAATGTCATTCAGTGCTATCAAGATAATGTCCTAGAGGCTCACACACAAAAGTGTATTCAAGAATCTTCCCTATTCAGTTGAATATGAGTTTTAGACATGGTGGGCCCCACCACTGGGGTTCATGTTTTTTTCAAGGAGATATGATCACCATTGCAATAAATAAATTCATATTATTCAAGTTATGGACAATGGGTATTTAATTTATTTATTAAATTTATTTCCAAGTATTAAAGTAAATAAATTAAAAATATTAATTAAACGAATATTAATATATTCAAGGTTCAATTAATTTTTATGGTAATGAAGAGTCGAGTTAATGACTCGTTTATTATTATGTAATATTTTTATTTTATTACAAGAAAGTGATAATATTATTTATGACTCATTTCAGAAGTCATCACATGTTGTTTATAAAGCGTTAAGTATTTGGGGCCGGATAAGGAATTCCAGGTAATTTAATTACACATTATATATAGAAGAGGAGAGCCTCCCACCAGGTACTATTCATTGGATTTCTCTCTCTTATCCTCTATTTCATGTTCTAGAGAGAGAGGCTCTAGATCCAAGGACCTCGGATCGAGATCTCTCTATCTCTAGCATCACAAGCAGAGAGATGCAGTGATTGTCAGAACATTGAAGGAGTCGTCAGATCTCCGTGCTAGCACCTTAATTTTAACAATCAGTGCTCCCATAGTTTCTTGAGGTGATTTTGGACAATCTAGAGGAATGTAGCCTCAGATTCTTTGAGTAGCGATCACCAACAATGAGCAGATGTCATGTACGACTTTAGATATAACCTAGGTACTTTACAGTTTTTATTTTGTGGTTAAAACTCTTTATATCAGATCCTCAAAATAAACCGGGTAGCAATTCCTTGATGATGAAATGTTCATGTCGTTCGTCGAGGAAAAATTTTGAAATTCCACTTTGGGTCTTCAGCTACATTCCCTTAACCTTCAATTTGTATCAGAGCGATGTGTGTATAATTTAAGCTAAAAAACTAAATTTTCATTAAGTTTAAAAGTGAATGTATTCACGATCCTAATGCCATAGAAAAGATTCCAATCTGACCATAGATGACCAAGTTATGTCCATCCAACGTTTTAAATATGGATTGAAAAATCGATTGGTGGGTTAATTATAAGAATACATATTTTTACAATATGTATGTAATAATTACCTGAAGAATATACTAATGAAGTGGATCACCAACTAGACTGCACATCACTGGAATAGTTATTTCTAATGAGGTTTGATAATTATTTTTATTATAATAAATTTAATTATAATAATGATAGTTTTATTATAATATTATATTTTTATTATAATTTTTTTATTTTTATAATTTTTTGATATTTCTACTCTATCAGGAGAGATTTTGAAAAAAGAACTAGTTATAAATCATATATATTTTTGGTGGTGGTTGTGGAATATTACCCAAGTGGATGATGCTTTAAACAAAAATATAGTGTGGGGTGGCTTATCCTACAAGCCAAGGAAAATAATAAAAATACTATTTTTCGAAAAGGGGAGGGTGTCGCCCCCTATCTCCCCTTGATGTATGTACCGCCCGCACCAGGCCGCCACACCGGTGCATCTCCTTCCTGCTCATGACCACCATCCACGGGGCACAGTAGACCCCAGTGCCCCTCAGCTTCTTTGGTCCGGTGCACCCTGGCCTGCCCCGTCATCGTCCCACAGGTGGGACCACCGGATCTTTCCGCCCAAGCTGGACCTCTATTCGTCTCCAGCTTGTCCCGATCCATGGCCTCCTCTACCAACCAGTACTGGCGGACACTTTTTGCCATCCCTCACATCACCAAGGATCAGCACCACCGCCCAGATCTAGCAGTGGTGGTTCCTTGCTTTTCTTGAACCTGGCCTGTCCAGGCCGCAACCCACCTCCATCCACCACTTGGAACTACAGTGCTCTACTACCTGAGCGATCCTACCCTTATGATCTAGTAGGCATGCAGTAATGAAGCCTCCAGTGGTCCTTGCCAATAGGATCTGACCAAGGTACCCTCAGACCAAATCCATCCCAAAATGTGCGCGGGTGGGTCGGCTCTTCCTAAAATTGGTGTGGGTGGGCATGCCTAGCCCATAATTCCCTTGCCTAGGGTTTATGGGGCCTGAGTAATTTTAATTTAATAAAAAATTAATTAAAATAATTTTTTTACTTTTGATTGTAAATTAAATTAATTAAATATTAATTTTTGGTTTAAAAACTAATGCGTCGGAAATTAATTTAATTCTGTGTTTAATTAAATTAATTAATTTATTTATTTTTTTGTTTCAAAATTAAATTAATTTATTGGGACCAAACAATGTACATATATTGAATTAAAAATTAGAGTTAAATTTTTAATTCAATTAAATTCCCTCAAGTATATTTTAATGGAAGTTTAATTTAATTCTGAATTTTATTTTAAATACGCAAGTTTAAGGCGTATTATACTGGTCATGAGTCGTGGACCGACCATTGCATATTTGGTGCATCTTTCATTTAATTAATTTATGGTAATTGTTTTGTAATAATTAGTTTAATTAAAAGGGGGATATGTGAGTTTTCTTCATGTCATTATATGTATAAGGACTTGTGTGTCCACTTTAGAGTCGCATTTTATGCTCCCCAGTTCCCATTTCATGTGTGTGAGTATAGTTATATAATGACAAGATGGGTAGAGATTCATTTCTAGCCAAGTTATGGATACACACCAGAGAGAATATTATGCATTGGATGGGAAGACACTACAATTCGAGTCACAAGCGATGTGACTCAAGGTATATCCCCTATGGTCTAGGTTGGTCCATTATTAACTCAATGGATCAACCCATTATAATTTTCTCATGATCATGTCTGCATTTTATTTTTTCATGGTTTATTTTTTTTTTGTATGTGTAGTAAACGCACAACCAGATAGAGTAATAACAAAAAACATGCCAAGATAAAAGGAACATGTAACACGATAGATTTTTCTATTTTATGCATGGTCAGTTGTGAGTGTGATAACATATTACATGCTAATAAAAATATAAAATTATTTCTTTCATCACATTAATAACACAAAAACCCCTCAACTAAATATTAAGCCTAAATCTCCTTCTCTCATTAGACTTTGAACAAAACAAACTATTTGGGGTTTTGGTCATGCCAAACCTGAGGGTGCCTCTTACTACCAAGGAGTTATTATGATAGTGGAGGGTTGAATTAACTAAAACTACAATAAAGAAATATTCAAATCTATCTTTTTTTAATTTTAGAGGAAAGCATTTAGTAAATAATGTTTTGATTTAAGAAGTTAGGACTTCACTCAATAGATTAAGGAACTGTGAGTTAAAGTAGTTTGCTAGACAAAATCCAACCTTGAACCTTCCATGTAGTGGAATATCCAGAGATTTTAGAATATGAGGGGTGGTTCAGGGATCCTTTCCACTAGAATACTCATGCAATAGAGAATTTTGATTCTACCACAGTAGGTTCCTAGAATCTGATAAAATAGTGGGAGACAATAAATTTTTTAATTAATTATTCGATAATGTCAAAAAAGGTAATATTGATAGAAGATCTAATCTGTTAAAATTTACTTTTTTAGAAAAATTTCATGTTATACCACAATAAATAAACTATTATAAATATGGGACAATGTAAATGTACACACCAACACAAGTATCCTAGAATAGTATGCGCACTTCCGTATTGTACTCTGATATAGGAAAATCGATGTTTCAATATCCCCAACACCTATTAAGTAACCTCGGGAAGAGAGGTTGAAAGTGATTATAAGAGAATAATGTACAAATCATATGATAGTTATGTCATTATTATTTCATCAACATCTGGTGTTAGTTGTGGTCACTACATCATGACATGGATGATATAACACAAAGTCTCATCTCTGAGTTGTTTGCAAGGAGAAATCGAAGCAATGATATGAATATGTGAAGGTTACACCGGATTGTGTAAATTAAAATATAGATCATGATCTTTAAATGGATATCTATCTCATATCATTTTCACCCCTTTACTCAAGTATCATTTTAAGTTAAAAAAACATACATGAATTGAGTAAACACTTCATCACCTATTTTGGTAAGGATTTCTGAGTAAATAAGAATATCAAAGATTGTTTCATCTTCAATTATTATGGTGCATAAATTGAAATAAATTGAAAAAAGGATAAAATAAATTAATGAAAATGGCACATTCGCAACATCCTTCAATGAAAGAGGTGTTAACAGTAGGTTATTTTCTTTTCATATCGTAAAATAAAACAAGAGAAGTTTAAATGCAATAAATTTAATTAAAGAATCAAATTATTGCTCCTTCTTCAGGAATATTCATCAATGTAATGTTTTAGTTTACTTTTTGGGTATTGAATACAATATTCTAAAAAAAATATGTGTATTTAAATAAAATAACCGTGAAAGTATAGAAATGTTACTAAGATGTTAGGTGTATTCTCCAAGTATCTGAGAAAGGGTGATTTCTAAATCAGTGATGAGAAGCAAGCTACATTTATATTTTCAAGTGATTGATTCTTGTAAGGATTTTATTGATTATTACCAAAACATTTATCTCAAGTTCACATTATACAGGGATAAATTATTATAGGTTGTGAAATGAATTTTTTATTGGTTATCTAATACTCAATCAACAGTTCAATGATACATGAATCATAAGTAATACGTGATGAATATAAAAATTGTAAGACTTATACCAATTTGTTGAAAGATAATTATTTTTCAAGAAACACTAAAAGTGTACTTCAAGTTTATACCATTTCTGGTATTTATGATTAGAAAATCTAAACACCATTGGTATTATTTACATATTTAGTTTGGACAAAGAAACATTTATAAATAAAGTTATACCACAAAGCTTTTGGAATAAGTTCAGCAACAGAGCATGAACTATTCCTTGTATAATATAGAGGTATATATACTAAATAAAATTATATTATGTGATTAATTAATGTTAAAGTGACGTATGTTCCTAGTTAGAAGATATTACTTTCTTTGATATGACAGGCTAAAGAATATCTTAACTATGAAATCATCGATCATCATAATGAATCGTGGAGTGATTCCAAAACATAAATCACCTTATCTACATCAATACATTGATGTTAATGAGAAGCATTGATGATTGAGAGTTACATATTAACATTGATCAACATAATATAGCAGAGAGAATTCCAAAATGTACATTTTATACATCAATGTTTTGATTTAAGGTGTACCAATGTTAAAACATGCAGTAACATCCATAATATTTCATGACATGCTTCGAAAATAATGATGATATCCCATAACCTTATTCCAACTATACAATGAAAATTTTACATCATACGAGTCATAGTATGATGTAAATACCTTATCTCACAAGGATATGTGTTTGGTTGCAAGTATTTTTTTAGGAAATAAACAAACTTGATTTAGGAACAAACACATTGTGAATCTACTGTAATTATCTGAATGATTTCTTATGATATTACATAAATCCCTAAGATAGAAAAGTTAAAATCAAGTTATAGACTAAAGTTCTATAAGATGGTCCACATCACTTTTGAGGAAGTGGGAGATAGATTGACTCAATTATAGTCAATTTTAGAGATGCACATGTAGTTGGAATAGGAACTATTTCCACAAGCGCATGTGAGACATAGAATCTTCCAGAGACACATACTGCATAGTAAGGTTTAAATCATGGTGATGAATTTTGTATTCACTGCATCTGGTGATATATTATTCTTTATGAATAATATTTCCTACAAGTAAGAAGTATATAAAAAATAGGTAATATTGACAAGACTAATAAAAATACAAAAAAATTATTCCATTTATCAAAGAGAAAACGAGGCTAATTATAATGAATACTTTCATGGGTATTCAAGTGAAACGATACATGTATGGTTCAAGCATAGTAGTAATAAGGATCAATTGGTTATAGTAAGTCAGCAAGCCTAAATCCATTAGAATTTTACATGTCATAGATAATTTAGATGATCATATTATTAGCCATTGGATGACATAACTATCAATCATGGAAGGAGTTTATATGATGCAACCAAAAAGGTATGGTCATGTCACTAAATATGAATAATCGTTGTGAGTTATTAATATCTGGTTTAGTATTTATTTAAGTAATGAGATCATAGAATATACATTTGAAATAAATGTTTTCCATGTGTCTATAGTAGGTTAGTGGGGGATCCCATGTCTTCTAAGTAAAATATGCTCTGTAACTTATGGAAAATAGATATTGGTCTTTAAGTTCTTTAAGACCAAGATGAAATTAATTCTATAGTGATTGAATTAAAGTATCACCCTGAGTTTTAGGGAACAAGATCTACTAAGGTGGATATCGATGTTGATTGGACCTAGTCAATCATATATATATATAGATACCTTGTATTGAAAAATACAAGCGGGAATAATTCATGAGTTAATTGCTACCAATGTCACATGGAAAAATTTATCCTGGTTGACATGTCCGGGACATGGGAATAGATTAAAAAAGGTAAATTTAATTCTATATGCTTTAGTGATGTATCAATCTTGTATGCCATGATATGTACAAGAACTTATATTTATATTGAATACTTTATAGTAGGAAAAAATAGTTGTATCTTGGTGAACTACAAGTCAAGCAGTCTAAACTATCTAATTTTACTTTGGAAAGTAAGAAAGATATGTACCTGGTAAGTGGAAAATAAATAACACTAGTTTTGAGCGGACACAAACGAGTCTTCCTTAGATTAAAGTTATCTAATATCATAGTTAAGAAAAGGTGATAATCAAAAAAATCTCATATAATCCAGTGATATCCATACATACAAAGACTGATTATGTTGTAGCTTTTAAGGTAGCTAAGAAGCTGTTAAATTCAATGATGTTTTCCAGTTCTTGGAATCACTTCTAGTAAGAATAGGATTATCATTATTTAAATTATGATATTCATACTAACCAAGATTCCATTTTATGATAGTGTACAATAGGCATATACTCTGGGAAGCCATTTCATGAGAAGTGTTACTTAAGGAGATGAGGTCACAAATAGTAGATTTGTCATGTGGCAGAATCATGGAAGTCCTGGCAGCTAAAGTCGTTACTCAGTAGAAACATGATCTTGATCATGTGAGTAGCTAACAAGTTTGGTTAGCAAGTTGTCACTAGTGTAAGTGGGAGTATTGAAATTGTGGATTCCTTAGACCAACTATGTGGTTCTTATGATTATCATATCATGTATACTATTAGTTATACATGATATATTCTTAAAATTATAGTGTATATATTTTTGTATCCACTATTTAATTGTAATTTCCAAGTATTAATTGATGTATTAAAAGTTTATAACAGATCCCAAGCTATAATTAGAACCTCAAGATAAAATGTAATTAATCTTAAACAAATGTCTTATGGTCTAGATGCATCTTAACAACTATAAATAGTAATTGTTTGACTATCAGGTGATGAGGGATCATAAGAATGGAGACTTCTTCTCATGAATTTTTCACGTAGTGATCTCTGGTAGTGAGATCTTTAGGAAAGACCCGCCAATAGGAACACCACATGTTTTGGGTGTCATTGGATGTTCCTATCTATGATCATGTATAATGGTCTCTAGACTTGAGATCATTGTAAATATATCTAATTCAATCATCTACTTTGATGCTAGATGAAAAAAACGATATTGAAATTGTGACAAGGTAGTTTTTTTGTGCGTCATTGGTGGAGTGACATTGGTTGAATGGTCAAGAAAGGATTTGTCACTTCTAGGTTTAAGGAATTTAGATATATCTTAGGACATAATGATCATGATGGTAATACCTTGATAAATCCATGGCCACGGTCCTCCAAAGTAAATCTGTCTAATTATATCAAGAAATAGTAAAGCAATAAAAGGACGATGACATGGGTGTGCATCCTATTTTATGAGATATTTAAAAGAAAAAATAGATAATATTACATAGTGATTTTTTGTAGGTTGGTTTACACTACTATGACAATCCATATCTCTTCAGGGATCATGATGGGTTTCTATATCCTACTCTTGGTCTATAAATTCTATTCCCTACTATCGAGATAATGGACTAGAGGGTTACACACAAAATCATATTCAATAATCTTCCCTTTTAGTTGAATAAGAGTTTTGGACATGATGGGCCCCACCAATGGGGTTTGGGTTTTGTCTATAGAGATACGATCACCAATGAAATAAATAAATTTATATTATTCAATTTATGAACAATGGGTATTTAATTTATTTCTTATATTTATTTTCAAGTATTAAAGAAAATACATGAAAAATATTAATTGAACGAATATTAATATATTCAAGGTTCAATTAATTTTTATGGGGATGATGAGACAAGTTAATGAATCGTTTATTATCACATAATATATTTTATTTTTCACAAGAAAGTGATAATAATATTTATGAATCAAATCAGTAGTCATAATACGTTGTTTATAGTGTGTTAAATATTTAGGGTTTGAAGAGAAAATTCCAAGTAATTTAATTACAAACTATATATAAATGGGGAGACCCTCCCACCAGGGAAAATTCATGTGATTTATCTCTCTTCTCCTCTCTCCAATTTTCTAGAGACAGAGGATCTAGATCCAAGGAGCTCGTATTGAGCTCTATCACTAGCATCTTAAGTATAGAAATGTGGTGATTTTCAGAGCATCGAAGGCATCATTAGATCTCTACGCTAGCACCCAGATTATAAATATTAGTGATTCCATAGTTTCTTGAAGCATGTGGGGACGATCTTGATGAATTCGGCCTCGGATTCTTCTAGAAGTAGTTTACAAAAGCGAGATGACATCGAGCATGGATTCTGATCTAAAATAGTTATTTTATAGTTTTTATTTAGTGTTCAAAACTCTTCCCACAAGATCCTTAGAATAAACCTGAGCAGCGATTCATTGATATTGACATGTTCATGTCATTCATCAATGAAAAATTATAAAATTACACTTTTTGGGCTTTCAATGCCTACTCGGTACCTTTATAGAAAAGGATCATAGTCAGGGCCATGGGGTGATACTGATAACTCAATCTTTCTTAAACTTATAAGTATATGATTAGAGCCCTTGTAATGTTGGTCACAACGATACCAAGAACTCCACCAAGGGAACAAAGATGAATAGAGGATCGTACTTTGGGCCTCTTGGGGGCGAGGAGATTCCAACAACTCTATACAAGAATTCATTTTGAAGGGATCGTAGTCTTAGGAGTAGGAAATGATTCATACTAACCTTCAGGTAAATAATAAAGGGAACAAACCCTAATGAAACATTCCCAAGATATAGAGTAGAAGAGAACCTAGAAATATAGAAAGGGGTACACAACTTGTTGTAGGGGAGCATGACATGTCCCCTCACGCTAGTTACTACCCATGTATAACGGCCATCATCATTCAATCCATGTCATGAAAAATAAAAATAAATGGCATGTAAAAGGATTACACACCATGTCTTTACATCCTGGGTCTACCTATGTACTCTGGTCGTCTTCCAGTACATGGAATCCACCTGTGTGTCCCTTCTCGTATACCAGTTCATGGGGTAGCCTATGTACTTAGTCCAGGCCAAGCCATGTGCGGGAGTACACATTATTTAGGTAACATGTATACTTCAACCAGTGTCTATGTAATCCTTTTAGTACATGCTGAGACCATTCAAGGGGACAACATGTTGTGTTGTCAAGGACTACATGTCATGCATATCGGGTTTTTCCAGAACCCATCTTCTTTCACCCGATCGCACTGGTCAATCTTGTAGATTAAATTCTGGTGTTTGGATTTCCATAAAACTCTATATCTAAGGTTTTTCAGTCATTCCATCACCAGATCGATAAGATTCATTCCTTTAATCAGCACGGAAAATGTGATCGTCGCCCTTCATCATTATGCTTCGAAGAACAATAAATTGGCCTCGACTGTCATTAGATCCACTACTAAACCCACCTTTTCACTTCTTTCATTTGTACTGATATTGGATCTATTATTGGGAATCTTTGGTCCAATAATCCAAGGCCCAACGATTGATTGTTCAAAGGTTTTTAGAACTAAGGGGATAATGAAGAACACGACGAAGAATGCATGAATCTGGGGAGAAAATCACAAAAAAAAAGAGTTGAACTTTGATCAATTTTCATTTTGATATTGGTTATTCACTGATTTTATCATAATGAATCCATAGAAATTCAAGATAAACTCTCAATAAATCTAGAAAAATATCCCATCCCTCATAATTATCAATCAGAGGGACAATCTATTCATGCATTGGTCCACATTCATCGTAGAAATCAAGAAAGGGGAATAGAAAACCAAAATAACACATCCTACCTCATGTTGGATTGGTTGTTGATGAATAAAAATCAATGTGCCATCGTCGTTGGAAATATACATTAAGATAAGTGTGTTTCGATCATCGATTTGATATTTCATTGTCGTTCATTGGGATGGATTCTCCATAGGTTCTCCCCCTAATGCCTCCAAGGATTTCTAAGTTAGGAGGCTAACCCTGAATTTATGATAAAAAAGTCCCATTTAAATATCCCCCTATCTGCATTGATGATTTGAAATAAAATAATTTTATTTAATAAGTTGATCCATTTAAGTGTATTTAATGTCCTTTCCATAGTTGACTTCCATCGATTAAAGTTAGGTCATGCCTAGGGTAAATTCATCATTCTTAACTCAGTAGTGCCCTCGTATTTCTGATCCAAGAACCTGTTTAAAAGTTATTTCACTTTTTTCAAGATAACTATATGCATGCGTGGTATTTTATATTTTAATATATTTTAAATTTTTGTTCTTGGCACACCATTCTCAGAATTGCATGCCATCTCAACACTAGGTCTTGAAATTAATCCATAAAATATTTAAAAATGATACAAAGAATATCTATGATATTACACATGCTTCCATAGAACTTGGACCCGATGAAATGACCAGGATTGGAGAGCCTTCGTGCTCTGATCAATTATATGTATTGTATTATCCTTGAAGGATTCATCTGCCTCCATCTTATTATCCTCAGGGTAAAATAAATGAGACGGGTCGAGATGATTTCATCGAAGTTGCATATGTGGAAGTCATTAGGCATGGAACAATACCTATATGGTAGTTGAAGCCAATAGGATACCATCCTGACTCTCTCCACAATCTTGAAAGGTCCCACATATTGAGGTAATAAATTTCTTTGTCTTTGAATTCATATGTGACCCAACATAAATGATAAACTTAAAAAGACCTGATGTCCCAGCAAAAACTCTAGAGGTAAATGATGATGGTCGATATAGGACTTATGCCTATACTGAGATATATCCATATGTTTTTGAATTAGATGGAATTTCTCTTAAGTATCCATAATGAGACAAGGACCTAATAAAGTTACCTCACCTACCTTTAACAATCATAGTGTTGAATGGAACAACCTATCGTAAAGGGCCTCTTACACATCAATCTGAATCATTTCCTGAAAATTGTTATTATGGGAAAACTCAACCATGAGAATTTGTTATTCCCATGAACCTCCAAAATCAAGTATGAAACGATAAATCATATCCTTTAACACATGTATTATCTTATTGGAATTCCCATCAGTTTGAGGTTGACATTCTATGATCATGATCACCTATCAACCAATTTCCTTTTTCAACCCTTGACATAATCGTGAAGTGAAATGGGAATATTGGTCTGAAATGATATAATAGGGTTCACCATGAGGTCACACTATCTCCTAGATATAAAGACTTCTTAACTCATTAATATTGAAGGTTTCCCAGATAGGTAATAAGTGTGAAACCTTGGTCAACCTATCAACAATCACCCATACTACATCACTTCTTTAGTGCGCTCTCGAAAATCCAATCACGAAATACATGGTGGAATTGTTCCATTTACAGTCAGGAATAGAGATGTGTTTTATAAGTCCTATAGGAAACTGGTACTCTACCTTTACCTACTAATAGGTGGCACACCAGGTGGTAAAACATTCTACATTCCTCTTCAAACCTATCCACTAGTACTAACGATGTATATCTTGGTACATCTTGGTAATACCAGGGTAAACTTCCCAAATATATGCATGATATTACCTCATCAACTCTTCTCATATATTATATGGAACTCAAACACTCTCATGGAAGATCAGGGTCTCACTTACATTAATAACCCAACCAGGACTCGAGTTCTCTCCTATAACGCTCTCCCTCAAGAAAAGGCTCTCAGAATTAGACAGTTCCCTCATCCAGAACCACTCCAGAAGTGAAGATTTCACTATTAGATATTCTGATACTGGTTTCCCATATTGTTCCTTAACCTCAAGATGCATCTCAAAGAACAAATCCATCAATAACCAATAACAGCTATCCTCTATGATAGCTTGCATCTAAGTCTTCTGGCTCAAGGAATTTACTACATCATTTCCCTTTCTGAGTGTGTAATCAAGATCAAAGTCAAAATATTATAGGTATTCTACCCAAAAATGATGTCTTAAATTCAAATCCCATTTTTTAGATATTTATTTGAGAATTTTTTTATATGTGTAAACAATTAACCACTCACCCAAAAAATAGTTCTTATAATAGCTTAAATCTTGAACCACAATAGCTAGCTCGAGGTGTTCGTAGGATAGTTATGCTCATGGGGTCTCAACTGGAAGGACAAATATGCAAAAATATGATCACCCTACATCATAACTTTCTATAGCCTCATTTAGGAAGCATCATAGTAGAAATTATATCATATTCCAAACATAGGAAGAATCAAGATTATTGATGAAGTGAATCTCACCTTTATCTCTTAAAAAAAGTCTCTTAAGCTTCATTCCATTAAAAAATCACACCCTTTTTGGTCAATCCCATAAGAGGCTCTTCTAGGCATGAGAATTCCTAGATGAAGCACCACTAATATCCTACTATCAAAAAGTCGTTTCATATATAAAACATATTCTTGGGATACTCCCACTAAACCACGATTCTCACCTTCTCTAGGTCAGCAGATACACCTATCTCAGATATGATATGACCCAATAAGTCAACCTTACTGATCCAAAAGTATAATTTTCTAAGATTCACATATATCTAGTTACCACTTAGTGTACTCTACAAGATCTCAAGATCATTGTCAGGGTAATTTCGAGTGCTCGAATACAATAAGATTTCATCTAAGAATATCACCACAATAGAATCATGATACAAGTGGAAAACATGATCCATTATTGACAAGAATACTTTTTGGATGTTTGTTAGACCAAACATCATGAGCAGATACTCATACAATTTGTACCTTCTCTAGAATGTTGTACGTGGTATGTCTGATGGAATCACATGCACCTGATGGTAACATAAACTCAAATCAATCTTGGAGAAAATAGTTGCTGCTCAGATCTGGCCGAAGAGGTTATTGTAGCGAGGTAGTGGATACCAATTATTCATTATAATTTATTCAATCGATGATAATCCATGAAAAATCTCAGGGTGTCTCCCACCTTCTTGGAGAAAAGGACCGGTGAACCCCATGGTGATGTATTGGGTCCAATAAAACCCTTATCCAATAGATATTCAAGCTGATTCTGAGTTCCTAGAGCTCTGTAGGTGTCATCCTATAGGGAGGAATGAATTGACAACAGTGCTCCACTAAGAACTAGCTCAATGGTGAACTCAACATCTCTCGCATGTGGTAAGACAGTGAGATCATCAAGTAAGATATCCCTAAAATGATCCATAATGAGAGTGAATTATATTAATGATATTCCCCAATCGCTCATAAAGTGACTACCCATCTGGGATATCACTCTTTATAGATTTGTATGTTGGGGTCCAGATCAACTTTCCTAGATATCCCATTCTCCCTTATGAATATATGTGATTCCCTTGGGTGAGGATAAAGACACTCTGTAGTGATATAGAATTCACATGGACATAATAAGTCACAAGGCAGCCCATATTGATAATAACATCAAACCGAGTCATCTAGAGGACAAAAAAACTCCATTGAAAATGGTTCTCTCTTATTTCATGGGGTCACTCATTAAACTAGTGTATTCTCACTATTCTTACCCTTAATGAAATGTCGATATACATAACATCACAGAAGTACTCAATTACATGGATAAGACTTTCCCCAATCACAACATATACAAAAGAGTGTGATAAACCTATATCAAAAAGAAAGAAATGAAAATAGAGGATACCAAAATAGTACCTATAACTATATATGGCCCTAGAATCTACTACTTAGGTGCATGTTTCACTACATAAATATGGACCGAGCAACATTCCTAAGATGAAACCTAACTAGCATTAGTAGGTTCACAATGCTGATGTTGAAACTTTGAAGCCTAACTTCCTTAGCCATGACTACTACCACCTCATCTTGATTGTCACTGGTCAGAGAAGGAGAAAAAAGAAAAAACTTGGTAAAGTGATCATATTACTCAAGCGTATTCACAATTACCTAATAGAAATTCATGAAATCTTTAGTTTAGTACTCTCTCAGATTCTCTGCAAATAAGTGATCATAAAAGGATGTCTGGAAGTCCTACCCGACCATACCCCAATAAAACTTAACCTGGGAGTTTATTTCCCACCAATTCTTGGAGAAATCATGTAAAATGAATGTATTGAGCATAAAACTCTACTCTACAGTAGTCTCAATATGGTTAAAGTTAGATTCCATGGCCTCATGTCATGACTCAGTAACATAAGGTCTTCTATACCTAGAGAAGGTAGGAGGATCTTACTATTCAATGTCTTGAGTCAGCTCTTTCATAGCTAGGTTTGGCTAGACGAACCTGGAACAGAATACATGATCAGAAGAAAATTTTCATATAACTGAGTATCGGTTCCCAGTGGAAGATTAGAAGGAGGTTCCTCAGGTGGCACTACATGAGGTAGCATGATTGTCTAGGGTCCCACCACCTCTAGAGTGTGATCATAGCCACTCTTTTAGCATACATCACAAGGATGTCACAGTGGAATATCTCTAAAATTTCTAAGTTAACTCATTTAATAGGATTTATAATAGATATAAAAATAGATAAATAAATGTAATGTAATGTCCCGGTCCCGGAAGCCACCCAGAGGCACCCCATACCCAGTTGGTCACATGGCCTCAAGCACATTTCCCCTAATTCCAGAGGCCGTCGTCTAGTAGTGAGGGCATTGGATGTGATAGTGTGGAAACTATGCCCTCATTGGAAGAGTAACATAGGGGAATAGAAATAGATAACAATATCGGAAGTAGTAATAATGGCATACAATAGTAAACAGTGAAATACTGAAATAAATAAGCATCTGGAGCACATATATAATGATGCATGATACATATGTCTATGAAAATATCCAAATGAGTCACAATGTGGAAATATAGTACTAATCAAAAGTTCAAGGAAAATAGTAAATATTTCTACGACATTATAATCCAAATCATGGTCCCATGCTCACCAGCTCCAATGCAGTAAAGTACCTGAGGTAGAAGGGAGCTTTCCCTTATCTATAGCTGCAACAATATAATCTGTTTGGGCCCAAACAGGGTGTGAGACTAAATCCAAGTAGGAAACCACCAAGTTATCTATGCCTAATAGTTAGTGAATATATATGGCAGGAAATAAACAAAATAAGCAGTAAACAAGGAAGTACTCAACCGTAACAATTCCACAGTTTCAAAGCATTCAGTTCCACATAGAAAGTAAACAGATAAACACAAACAGTTAACCCTCTGGGATGTACTCACAGCCTAATCCCCTCTGGTCCTACTTAGCAAAAACAAGAAACCCTCTGGGAATTACACACAGTATAACCCCTCTTGTTTATATTTAGTATAGACTCTCTAGGGAAGAACTCACCGTCAATTCCATCTATAGTCTTGTATCGGTAACTAAAATGCACTCTTAGGAAGCACTTACGTCACATTCCCCCTATGGCCCAAGTCGAGGAACTACAAACACTCTGAGGAAGCACTTATGTCAATTCACCCTATGGTATCTCATCATAACAATAATAATGAACACTCTAGAGAAGCCCTTACATATATTCTCCCTATGGTCCACTACACAAGGTTCTCACGGCCCTTTGTAAGTCAAACAAGCATAGAAAAGAAAAGAGGCCAAATAAAAGCTCAAGAACGACTTGGCTAACCAGTCTATAGCATAACAGCAAGAAATATAAGAATCAATCCATCCTACAATATTAGGCATGGAAATTAAATAGTTTCCTAACAGGAAAAGCAAGACCAACGGTCGAAACAAGAAAAAATTCATGGGAAAAACACTTCCAAAGCATAAAAATTTACCCTATTAACATTAAATTAACCTATAATCAAGAAAACAAGCATAACAGACAATTAACAGGGATAAAACCGTAATCACGCAATACCCTGATCAAGGGTATTGGTCCAATTGCACATATAACTCATATAATTTCAATAGAATGGCACAAACAACATACCTCAGTGTTGTAGGAATGATATACGCGAATATAAACCCTTGAATCTGCCAAGAACACCATAGATCTACAATAACGTCTAAAACGTTCAACTGAAGATAACTCTTTAAAGAGGAGGAAACAGGAAACGAAGCTCTAGAACAAGGAAGATATTACTATGGCGATCTCAATGTAATTTATGATAGTCGATTCAGAGAACGAATTCTTGATCGGGGGCTCGGGGAAGAAACACGTCCATACAGATTCTCTCGGATGAACTAGGTCAAGAAGGAGGTGTTTCTGTCCATCAAACGTGACCCCGTTATGTTTAAAAGAAAAAAATAAAGTACAGATCATGTACTTTAGAAGTACAAGGCATGTACATTCCCTTATCGGCACCCGCATTAGGTGGTATCCGAGTCACCACACAAATCTATGTGCTCGACCATTTCACGGCCAACACACGGCTTCGTGCGACAAAGGAGTACACGGCGTGTACATATAAGTACACAACATGTACTTCAAAAATTTCTAGAAATTACTCTTTTCCTCAAACACACTAGAAAAAGGAAATCATGGATTAAAAGAAGATCTGAGTTCTTACAAGCATCCCCCCTTAAAAAAATCCATCCTTCAATTTCCCTAGTAAGGCAACATAGAAGAAGTATCCCTGAACAGCTCTGGCAACTGCGATCGTATATCGGCCTCCCTCTCCCAAGTCTCATCCTGTACTAACCCATGCTGCCATAGCACTCATACCAGAGGAATAGACCAGCCATGGAGAACCTTCGTACTTCAATAAAAAATCTGGATTGGATGCTCATAAAAAGATGCATCCACCTATAGCTCAACTTCCTTGGGTTGAAAAGCAAGAGACGGGTCTGGGAAGTAACGTCGAAACTGAGAAATGTGGAAGACATCATGCATATCCTGGTACCTCGGAGGTAACTACAACTGATAGGAAACTAGCCCGACTCTCTCCAAAACTTCAAACAGCATGACGTACCTCGGTGAAAGCTTACCCAGTCTCCTAATCCTCTTGTTCCCCAAACTCGGTGTGACATGTAGTAAAACCTGATCCATGGCCTCGAAATCTAGTGGTTGTCTCTACTGATCATCATAAGACTTCTTTCGAGACTGTGCAACATCCATCCTCTTCCTAATCAACTTGGTTTGTTCTATGGTCTCCTGGACAAGACGGGGTCCTTGCATAGCTACCTCTCCTCTATCTGGACTACATAAGGGTGATCGGAATGGCCTACCGTACAAATCCTCATAAGGTGTCATCTAAATATTTTCTTGAAAACTATTATTCTAGGAAAATTCCTCAAGAGGTATGTGCTTCTCCCAAGTACCTCTAAGATCAATGATGCATGCTTGCAGCATGTCCTCAAGCACCTAAATTGTATGCTCAGACTGGCCATATGTCTAGGGATGGTAAGCTGTACTCAAAAGTAACTTTGTACCCAAATCCTTCTATAGCCCCTGCCAGACCCAAGAAGTAAAATGGGCATCCCTATCTGAAACAATGGAGTGTGAAACTCCATGTAGAGGTACAATCTCACAGATGTACAATCGTCCCAGATCATCAACATTGATGGTATCTTTGATTGGCAGGAAGTGAGAAACCTTCGTGATTCTGTCAATGACAACCCATACAGCATCATTCCCTTGCGGAAACCTCAGCAAACCTCTCACAAAATCCATCATGACATTATTCCACTTCTACTAGGGAATGGGTAACTACTGCAAAAGCCTTGTTGGTTGCTGATGCTCTGCCTTCACCTGATAACCGGTGGAACACCTCATGATGAACATAGAAACATCTTTCTTCATACCTGACCCCCAATACTGACGGTGTAGATCACGATACATCTTGGTGACACCAGGATGAACTTCCCGAATAAAGGAATGAAAGTCCCATATCAGCTCCTCGTGTATGTATACTGACACCCATATGTTCCCATGAAAATGAAAGATCTCATCCTATTCTATAGTCCATCTAGTAATAGGGTCATCTCCTGACACACATTCCTGTAGGACTAGGCCTTCAAAATCTAATAGCTGCCTCATTCTCACTTGATCAAGAATAGTAGAGGTAACAGCTACATAAGAAAGAAAATTATGCCACTGTATGTCATGCAGCTCCAAATGCATCTCAGAGAACAGAGCCATAGGTTTCCACTCACTGATGGCCTCCTGAACTGAATGTATCTAAGTCCTCCTACTCAGTACATCATCCATAGTGTTGCCTTTACCATGCATGTAGGCAAGCTTGAAGTCAAAAGACTGAAGGTACTCAACCCTCCTTCGCTATCTCAAATTCAGATCACGCTGAGTGAAGATATACTTGAGACTTTTTTGGTCGGTGAAAACCAAAAAATTCTCTCTTAGAAGATAATGTCTCTAATAGGGTAAAGCATGAAAAGCTTCTGCCAACTCAAGATCGTGCATCGGGTAATTACTTTCATGTGGCCTCAATTGCTGAGAACCGTACACAACGACTCCTTCCCCTTGCATAAGCACAACCCCCAGACTGATACCTGAAGCATCATAGTAAATAGTATAGCTCTTACCTAGCTCTGGAAATACTAGTTTTAGTGCTGAAGTCAACCTCTCTTTCATCTCCTGAAATGCTGACTCGTAAGAATCTGACCACAAAAACTTTTCACCCTTCTTAGTCTGACCCGTTAATGATGATTCTAAACATGAAAAGTATTGTATGAATCATCTATAGTATCCATCTATCCCTAGTAATCTTCATACCTCAAATATTTTCTTCAGATACTCCCAAGAAACTACTGCTCTCACTTTCTCTGGTTCTACTGATACTCTAGTCTCTGACATAACATGACCCAACAAGTGAATTTGGTCCATCCAAAAGTGGCATTTTGAGAGATTAGCATATAACTGGTGCTCTCTCAGTGTACTCAAAACAATATCAAGATTTTTATCATGGTTGTGTCGAGGGTGATAGTACACCAAGATATCATACACGAATACTACCATGAAAGAATCCAAGTATGGATGGAACACTCGATTCATCTATGCCATGAAAACTGCAGGTGCATTCATGAGATCGAAAGGCATAACCATATACTCATGTAGACCATACCTACTCCTAAAGGATGTAAGAGGTATATCTGATGGTCTAACGTGAAAATGATGGTATCCAGATCTCAAATCAATCTTTGAGAACACACAGGCTTCTCAAAGCTGATCAAAGAGATCATCAATCCTTGACAAGGGATATGGGTTCTTGACCATCAACTAGTTCAACTACTTCTTCAGCTCCTGTAACTCTAGTGCATCCATCCTATAAGGAGGAATGGACACTGGTTCTACTCTTGGAACAAGATAAATAGAAAATTATACCTCACGCTAATGATTCAAAACTGAAAAGTCCTCTGGAAAGACATATTTAAAACAATCCACCGCTAGAGGAAAGTCCATATGTGTAGTACCCTAGTCATCCAGATAAAGACTAGATATCTGGGCTATAACTCCTCCCAACCCAAGATTCTCGAGTCCTTCTCTGCTTTCCTGGACATCCCATTCTCCCTTGTGAAGAAATGATATGCCCTCTATTGATGTGAAACTCACCCTACGACGAAAGAAATCAACAACAACCTAGAAGGAAACTAGTTAGTCCAACCTATGAATAATTTAATATCCTGTCATCTCTAGGAAATAGATGTCCCATAAGAAGTGACACCCACCAACCTCAAGATGGAACTCATTACACAAATTTACACTAGCAGTTATTGTCCCAAACGGTTTGTCTTGCATCAAGATATCAGTAGAAGAAAAGATATAGATCCCAAGTCTCTCCACAACAGCAACAGATATAAAGATATGAGAATCCCTCATATCCAAAAGAGCATAAACTAAAACTAAGGCCACAAGGATCGTACCTCGAACTGTGTAGGGTTCGGGATTCACCTCATACTAGTTCTACTCTACTGCAAAAGTACGACTTGCAACATGGCTCTATGACCCTACCTGGAAACATTGAGTTGATCCACCCTGTTGTTGCTTAAATATTGGTGATTGACTACCACAGCCACGACCTCCACCTCGTCCTGAACGGCCGGAATAACTCCAGTTCCCAGACTGGTGAGAAACTGGTGGCACTACTCCTGAACGAGGAGTCATAGAAGAATCCCTATCACCAAATGGTAGAGAAAATATCTGATAGAAATGCTAAAGATGACACATCTTACTGAAAGATCGACACTCCACTGGGTCTCTTGAGTAATGTGGCCTCGTATTCCCTCTCTTTCCACATTGGTAGCACACCACCTGACTAATATAGGGAATTTCTTCCCTCCTTGGATCACCGTGTGAATACCCCCTATAGTGCTTCCTACTATCAGTAGGAGGGATAATAACTCTAGATGTTGAACTGCCCTGGCTCACAACTCCATAATCCCTCAAGATTCACTCCATGATCAGCGCCTGGTTGATGATATAAGTGATGGAAGTTCGTCTGAAGATGTTCACCTACGATCGGATGTCGTGACTTATACCATCCTCAAATTTCCTTTCCAGGAATAACTCATCACCTCCTGGAATAGGTATGAAGCATTGTAGCTCTGTGAAGAGAGAATAATACTCCATAATAGAAAGAGTACCCTTCTCTAGATTCATGAACTCTTGGGCTCGATCGGCCCTCAAAGTCTCTGGGTAGAAGTAGTCATAGAAGGCACGTTGGAACTCAACCCATGCCATAACCTGCTGGCGTCCCTCCTATGAGATCACATCCCACCATCTCTTGGTAGAATCCCGAAGCATGTACGTAGCAAGCTTGACCCTCCTCTCTGGAGGCGTCTCCATATGATCGAAGATAGAAAGCATGGATTCAATCCATGACTCTGTGGCCTGAGGTCCTCCTTCTCTTGTGAAGGTGGGAGGATGCTGCTGCTGGAAAACCCATGTCAACTCAGCCATAGAAGGGGTCGGATGCAGTACTCATTGGAAGGTTTGCATGAACCTCATAAATCCCTCTCAGAACTTTTCATCATCACCTATGTCCAGAATGATGGTTGGTGCCAAGACTAACACAATTGGAGGATCTGTATGTAGTCCCTGATCAGTCATGTCTAGTGTCTGATCGTTGCCCTATAACTGGCGTACAAGTAGAGGACGTCTCGGTGGCATGAATCTGCAAGGTCAAATTCACACCTTTGATCATGATTATCAAGGACTGAAATCTAGAGGGGTAAGAAGGGAATATGAGAAGGAAAGAATTAATGTTTTACAAAACATGGATACACGACGTGTATACTTAACTACACAGTGTGTTCCCTTAAACCTTTTACATGGGCATGTACTCCTACTAAAACTGGTTGTGTAACACCCCAAAGACACTGCGTGTTGTCCAAACACACGGTGTGTATTTGAATCCTCTTCCCCTACTCGAGTTCACTTACACAGCTAAGCCACACGGTTCTCCTAGAACAAGACTAAATGATGTGTTAGTTCTAGACACGACGTAGACTATATGAGTTTCACCGACCAGTATTGTTAGTGACATGGATCACACTACACGTCATGTGATAGGAAAATTTTTCTGGCTCCTGTTGTTCATTACACAACCGGGTACTTGGGTTACACTACATGGCATATTCCAGATAGACACGGCGTGTACTAGAAATGACTCAATCGACCCATGTTGTTAGTGACACGGCTGGTTACACGGTTCTAAAACACAGTGTGTACATCCGGTACACGGTGTGTCCTACCAAAGATTCCAAATCTCGTGTCCCCACCCACATAGTCTAAGACATGGTTAGCGACTACACGGTATGTACATACAGTACATGGTGTGTAATTAATAAAAACATTTTCTTCCCAAACAAAAGAACACATGGAATGTATTCATCATTACACATTGTGTATTATGGGTTTTTCCATACAGTAAGCCTCAGAAACTACTCTAAAATCCAGAAAAAAACATTGAAATGAACATTAAAGTGCCAAGTTCCGATCTGTGAGGGTCCATACTCCCTATGAATCAAATCTTGGCATCTTATACATGTCATATACAAGGAAAAAAGTCAATGATCCACCAAATTATGATTCATGATGGCCCATAACACCTCAAGAACCAATGTTTGGTGTTCATTCAAACAAAACATTACACAAATCAATACCCTATCAAAAGCAGGTATTCTATCAGGGAATCTATCACAACATTATACATATCTAGCACAACATATATCACAACAACATACAATCGCTAATGCACCCTAAGTGGCATGGAAAGAATGCATGACATGTGATATCTAGAAAGTTCCTATATGATGCATGAGATGGTATAACCTCATCTCATTGGGTTGCAACAGAAAAATAACCTCATTAACATCAACAATAACAGCACAAAACATGTGAATCACCCAACGGTGAAATAAAATCAATAGTAAATTTGCAAAACTATAACATTTTTAATAATGAGGTAGATTGGATTTTACCTATACACGGGTTAGCTACTCCCACGAATAGCTTATTACCAAGTACCTCTTCCATCCTATCTTGGGCCATAGGCTCCAAATATTAAGTCAAGAGAAAATAATTCCTCTGATACCACTTTGTAACATCCTTATTCCGGAAGCTGTCCAGAGGCACGCCATACCCAGTTGGTCACATGGCCTCAATCGCATTTCCCCTAACTCCAGAGGCTGACAACTAGTAGTGAGGGCCTTGGATGTGATAGTGGTAAAACTATGCCATCATTGGTAGAGTAACATAGTGAAAGAGAAATAGACAAAAATAACAGAAGCAGTAGTAATGGCATATAACATAAAACAGCGAAAGACTAAAAGAAATAAGCAGTTGGAGCATAAATATAATGATGCATGATACATATGTCTTGGAAAATAACCAAACCAATCACATTTCTGAAATACAGTACTAAACCAAATTACAAGAAAAATAGTAAACAGTTCCACAACATTGCAAGCCGAAGACTCGTCCCATGCTCTCCAGCTCCAACACAATCAAGTACCTAAGGTAGAAGGGCGCTTTCCCTTATCTATACCTAAAACAATATAATATGTTTGGGCCCAAAATCATGGCCCAAACAGGGTGTGACACTAAATCTTAGTAGTAAACCACCAAGATATCTATGCCTAACAGTCAGTGAATATATATGGCAGACAATAAACAAAAGAAGCAGTAAACAAAGAAGTAATCAACAGTAACAATTCTACAGTTTCAAAGTATTCAGTTCCACAAATAAAGTAAATAGATAAGCACCAATAGGTAACCCTCTGGGATATACTAACAGACTAATCCCTTCTGGGGATACCTGGAAAACACAACCAACCCTCTGGGAAGTACACACAGTTTAACCCCTCTGGTTCAGTTTTAGTATAGACTCTCTGGGGAATCACTCACTGTCAATTCCCCCTATAGTCTCATATCGGTAACTAAAAGGTGCTTTGGGGAATCACTGACGTAGAATTCCCCCTATGTCCCACATTGAGGAACTAAAGACACTCTAAGGAATCCCTTACGTCAATTCCCTCTATGGTATTTCATCGTAAGAAATAATAATGAACACTCTGGAGAATCCATTACATATATTCGCCATATGGTCCACTACACCAGGTTCTCACTGTCCAGTGTAAGTCAAAAAAACATAGAAAAGTAAAAAAGACAAAGTAAACCTCAAGAACTACTTATATAACCAGTCTACATCATAACAACAAGACAGATAATAATCACTCCATCCTACAATACTAGGCATGGAAAGTAAACAGCAGCCTAACAGGAAAAGCTAGACCAACGGTCAAAACAAACAAACATTCATGGGAAAAAAATTCCAAATTATAGCAATTAACCCTTTTCACATTCAATTAACCTCTACTTAGTAATACAAGCATAGCAGGAAATTAACAGGGTTAAAACCGTAATCACACAACACCCCAATCAAGGGTATTGGTCCAATTGCACATATAACTAAAAGTCATTCAACAGAAAGGCACAAACCACCTACCTCGGTGTTGTAGGAACGATATACGTGAACCTCAAGCCTTGAATATCCCAAGAACACTGTAGACATACAAAAACATGTAAAAATTTCAACCGGATATAACTCATGAAAGAGGTAGAAATAGGAAACAAAGCTCTAGAAGAAGGAAAATCTTATCGTGGTGATCCCAACGCAATCGACAGCGGTCGATTCTGATAACAGATGCTCAATCAGGGGATCATGTAAGAATAGTGGTTGTACAGATGCTCTCAGACAAACTGGGTCAAGAAGGAGGTGCTTCTGTCTATCAAACACAACCCTGGCGTGTTTAATGAAAAAAAGAAAGTACAAGGCGTGTACTTTATAAGTACACTATGGGTACTTGCCCTTGTCAGCCACCGCATTAGGCGGTCTCCAGGTCACCACACAATACTGTGTGATCTACCATTACATGGTCAAAACATGGATTCGTGCGGCAATGGAGGACACAGAATGTACATATAAGTGCACAACGTGTGCTTCAAAAATTTCCAGAAACTCCTCTTTTCCTCAAAAACACTAGAAAAAGGAAAACATACCTACAAAGAAGATCTGGGTTCTTACATGATAGTTATAGGACCCACATATGAACACATTAAAACCACTATCCTTCTTCAAGATCAAGGTCTGGGTGACGACAAAAGGTCACAGAAGGGTCTCAAGATACACGACCTACTACCGACTACTAAGGTCGGGTCAGCGTCATGGTCTCACATTAAACATATAAGTGACTATTTATTTTTAAAGATGGTATTCATTTTAAATCGTTTTTATATTTGAATACCTTTTTAAAAGTTTGAATTACATGGATCACTGTTTTCAATTTAAAAGGAACCACACACCTTATAAATTAAAATGTGATGTCCACTTAACCCTAACAATAACACATCCCATCACATGTGATAGATGGTTCATCAATCAATGACTGATAACCAACTACTTACAGTATCTTCTTTAACCTGTTTAGGAAAACACTATTAGATTATGGTAGGAACTTTAAGTTCCAATTATTTTTGCCAACCCTATAAGAAAAGTTGGCATATTCTATATGTAAAAGTCAAAGCATTTCAAAAATTGCATGCAGGGTAGGAAATACATGCTAAAAGTAGATATGGCCTGGAATGATGCATGACATTTTAATCATATGGTACCTAGTATGACTCATGATTTGAAATGTACTCATATCATCAGTCTATGGTAAAATAAATCCCATAATTTTAACAATTTTATCAGAAATATTAGAAGGATAAATAAAGTGTGTCCCATAATTATGAAATCTGTAAAACTTTAATAGTGCAAGAATAATATCATTTAACGATCCTAAGAAATTCGGGTTTCCCCTATAGTTGGGAAAGATAATCCCAGGCATAGGATCATTACTAAATTTCAATGTCCTAATATATGGTCTAAACCCAAATGACAACAAAAAAAAGGAAAAAGAACCTATGATACCACTTTGTAGCATCATTTCACGGTTTCCACTCAAAAGTGACCCGAGACAGTGGGCCACAGGTCCTCAAGCATGCATCCCCATATTCAATAGGCATCCAACTAGCAGTGAGGGTCTATGGTGTGTCCATATAGAGACTATTACCTTGGATATCAGAGTGATCACAGAAGTAAATGGTAGATTATAAATAGAGAAAACATAAATAAAAATAAACAAAAGTGGAAAATAATGTAATAGATAAAGAGATATAAGTAAAGAGGAAGCTTAACAAAATCATATATCAAATGACGATGATGATCATGATTCAATAAAAAAATAAGATTTCATGGAGAACATGGGATAAAGACATATATTAAATACTATACAAAATTCCAAAAGACTGAAAAAATGTTGTCACCAGTATCTCGAGTGTGGGCTCAATCCTCTACCCCATACTCTATCCTAAAATTGTAAATAAATCCATGAAATTTGGTTTCTTTCCTTTATCAATACCTAAGATCATAATGTCTTCTTGGGCACCATAGGTTCCCCATGTAGGGTGTGAGATGAAATATTATAATGAAGCCACCGACGGTGTCTAGGACAATCCATTTCATTGAAGAATTAAATGGAATTTGTTCCATAATTATAAATGAAGGTTGTTTAATAAATAAATAAATAATTCCTTTGATTCGGGTTCTTAAATGGACACTCAACGGATACCACCTACATTTTCTTAATCTGGATATCTAAACCAAGGTATATGTATAAGTTATATAATAAACACATAACCCATCGTGAATAAAGAAACGAGGTATTCAAACCCCAAGATTATGTTTTGGATTGGAAGTCTCATCCATAGGACATCATGTAATAATTCTCATCATATAAATTAGAAACATCATATATGACACAAGCAAACAATCCATCAAATCCATGGATAAAGACCTGATCCCATCCAAGGAAATCTGAAAAGAGTCCCAAGGGTCACTATAAGAATCTACGATATAAACAATCCCACCAAGTCCATCCAAGGAAAACCATAAAAGATCCATTGTATCCCTCATGTCATTGTGACTCAGAGTCTATACCAATTATCTCATGTAGAGGGATGGGTGTCACTTAAGTCATGGATTACCCATCTTTCCATCAAGTCTTTCTATAGATTCTCCCCTAGGTAAATGGTATCACTCAAAAGTATAAATAATCCACCTGAAGATCTTGTATAAGTAAATCCAAAGTATCACTCCTTGCGCATCAAGTAGATCTAAACCGAACACGGAGAGTCCATCCATGGAATCCTTAAGTCGGGAGCTAAGTTCTCTCTTGGATCATAACAGGTTAAGCATAGCAACCAAGGAACATATCAGAAGGCATAGTATATGAAATCACATATTATCCATAGTCATCTCAATATATATTTTTAACAAGCTAGAAAAATCATTCAATTTCAATCCATCAAACCTAGAATAAGTCATTTTTCATAGGTCACTAATCATAAGAATGTTTTTCAAGAAAGGAGGCATATTTTATACACATAAGGAAATGGAAAAAGGCTCAAGTATAAGGAATGAAATATAATTCATGTGGTATCTAATTGAAAACAACAAGAATAATAATTCCAATATAATTTATGGGGCATCAAACTCAGAGGCCTATTTCATGGACAACAATTTATCTTATATCAATTCATTTGATATGGAACTAATCACAAGTGTACACACACACACACATGGTGGTTATCATCCCAATCATGGGAAAATAGGCTATTGAAGGTGGTCACACCCAAAGGGGTGTCCAATGATGATTCAAACATCCCATAAAAGTTTTTTTATGAGTTAAGGTCACACAAGACTTGAGAAACCCATTAAATTAGTTTTTTAAACACATTTGAGGCATCACGAGAAGGTTTTGGCACATGGCACAATGATGTGTAATTTAAAAATAGATGAAAATATTGGGAAATACCTAGACCACATACCTTAATGTATTATCACCCAAATCATCCTTTTCAAATCTTGAATCAATATACAATGTAAGAAATTGAATAAATTTCCAAACACCCTAAAAATAGGGCAAAAGTATTCACACCTAAATTTCACAACATATTATAGATTCAAGGATAAATATAAGGGATAAGATCATAGAGCTTACCAATAACTTTTTGTCTCTTCTGATGATGAGATATTTGGTTTCAAGATGAAGAAAATATCAAAGGACCTAGGAGTAGAGGAAGAAGGACCATGTGTAAAGGAGGAGAAATACTTTTACCAGAGAAGGGAGGAAAAATATGGTGCACTAAAACATTTATTGAGTGAAAATTTGTTATTTCACCATTGAATTAAGGGGTTCATGGTTTTTTGACAAAGTTATCCAAACTTTTCACTAATTATGCACTAGGTTTATACTTCAAAGGAGCACACCTCATGATTAGGAGCAAGGTTTTCATAACTGTTTGCATCCCATGAAATATTGATCTATCTTGGTGGCCTCAAATCATTCATTTTCATGAACCTGGGGTCCTAAAATTGTAGAAAAACTATGTTCCCCCTATCACCCCACTTTATATAATCGCACAGTTAGAGAAAATCGTTCAGGATGGGGGCACGGTTTCTACAAACTTTATCGCCTAGTCTAACACTTCCAAAATTGGGGCTTCGAGCTTCAAACAATCCATAGACACCCCCAAGAACTCCTTGAATACCTTAGGAAAATTTATAACAGAAAAAAAAACTAATTTAAGTCTAAAAAATCCATACCTTGGAGAAAATATGATACGTTACATAATTCAGGGATCATAGATCTATCAATATTGGGTTAGATCAAATGATCTAGGTTAGAGGAGATGATCGTATCTACAGATAAAGGGTTTGAATAAAGATTTATATATGATTCCATAGATCTAGAAAATGTATATTTTTAAACTAACTTTTTGATATAATTGTAATCATTGTGAGGGAATAAGAGAGGATATTATTTAATTATCCTAGAATAATAAGAGATAAATGGGAGTTCCTCACCTTAATCTATGTTAAATATTAATTTTCTAATCTTTAAAATCACATAAAATGGTTAGTCTATATTTTTGGTAAAACTATACATCAAACATTTCCATGATATTGGAAATCCCCAAATAATTATCTCAATTGTAACAAATGGTTTGGAAAACTGTTCGCAAACCCTATAGTGATCTTATCTCAAGGATAATGCCTGATATGATTGTATCACATTTTTCAAATCAAATGCACCAAAAATTATTCTACTTCAATGCCTAAACACATGGTTTCCCAGAAAATTTCTATGATTTTCATGAAATTTATTATAACGAAGTTCCTACCCAGTGAATCCTATCCTCACCCAACCCAGTTTCTTAGAGATTTTTTACAGTTTCCCTTAACCATGCTAAAACTTTTCACCTCCTAAAACTATTCTAGAACACTATAAAAACATATTAAAGATACAAAATCTTAGACAAGGTATTATATAACATCAAAATACAAAATAATATGGTCAAATACCTGAAAATGAGTGTTCAAAATTCTCTCCGATTTTGGTTTTCTTGTCCTTGGAATGTGGGAGACCACGATGTATTTGAAAGATTTCGGGCTACTACTCTTTCATTTTCTTCTCATGATCCAATATATACTCCTAAATCAAACCATGTTTCTATGATACCTATACATAGCTGATGTTTTTATAATAAAAAATATATTTTTTGGTAAATACACAATACATATAAATACATGTATCAATATAGCATATGGATCAAAATCACATGTTCCAATCAAATAACATTATCTTAATCATGTACATATATCTTTAATTGGGATACATTAAACTGATTGTGTATATAACTAAATCTAAATGGTAATGCTAAAAGATAATCCACATCTCCATGTTGTTAAAGTCATTAAAAATAGAAAATTTACCATGGAAACAATATTCCTTTATTAAAAAAATGATGATGATATTTCCTTGGAGTTATTATCAACATAATATGATCAGCCACATTAAATGAAAATGGTTAATGAAGATGATCTTTATATGATTTATGAAAACAGTTATCTATCACCATCCTCTTCCAGAACATCTGTGTCTTCTCTTCCATTTAATGTAAAATTATAGGTTTGATTACTGAAGTATCACCAATTAAAAGTCGATAATGGAAAGATCAACCATGAAATACATAAAAAACATTGAGGGGAGTCATATATATTGAGAACTAATAGAATTGTTGAATGATAACTCTTCTAATGGTATATACCTTTCCCATGATTCTCTAAAATCTGTCATAGAATCTCTAAGAATTTCTTTTAATGTTTGTAGTTTCTCCAAAAACTAACCATCCATTTAAGGAGGATAAGCTATTCTCGTGCCCAAAAGGGTTCTATGGGATTACTACAAGGACTTCCAAAATAATAATGTGAAACATGGGTCCCAATTAGACATAAATAAAACTGTTATGTTTTTCGACTTTACCATTTTCCAAATATTGATTTTTGACATCTCATCCACCATATTGGAACCGTAAATAGAGATAAAATGAGCTAACTTTGAGATCCAATCCATAATCACCCATATATAATCATGTTTTCAAACCATTATTTGTACAAAAAATGAAATAATACATAGCTATATTTTCCAATTTCTAAATGGGTATGGGTAAATATTATAACATACCAATTGTTCATTAGTGCTCCTCCTTGATCTACTAGTTTGTAAAGCATTTAAAGACTAATTCAACTAGACTCATCTTAATGTTAGAGAAAAAATATTCTCTCTCATAGCCATATAAAACCTCAAAATATCTAGTGTGTACGAAATGGTGGAAGTCAAAATGATTTTATTCATGGTCTGTCAGAGGAATCATAATAAGATATCTAAAACAATACATAGATATTTCATCTAGCATCAATACCTAAATGGTATACTCACCATTGAGTTTTGAACTCATGGATGGAAAATATGGATTAGATGTTTGAGAATATTTAACTTTATCAACAAAATCAGGATCAAGATAAATAGAATCGAAAATTTCAACATCTCCTTGCTCAACACAATCCATAAACACATCAGTTATGATGGGAATTAGCTACCACATATCTGAAGTCTATTTATCGAGATAAATATTGTAAGTATTACTCAATGCATCAGTCTCATAATTTCCATTAACAGGTTTATATATCAAACCAAATTCAAACATAGTAATTAATTCAATCCATATTTATTGAAATAATTTTAAATCAATTTTGTGAAAAAAATTGTGTTTCAAGCATTTTTTATCATTGAACACTATTAATTTCTCAGAAAACAAAATCAATAACACTATGTTTTCAGAGGATGAACCACTACATTTAATTCCATATCATGTGTTACATAATTACTCTTAGTCAATCATAAAAAATATGATCCATAATCTATAACATGATCTATATTCTTGAGAATACCTCCAAAACTAGATCCAAATACATCACATTAGACCACATAGCCTTCTCTTGACTCTGGTGATGCAAGTACAGTTGCATATATAAGGCAATCCATAATCTCATGAAAAGATTTATAGATATCCTCACCTTTATTGGGATGAAATCATTTCCTTTTCATTATTTACATATATGATAAAATTACTAAAAAATCACAAATAAGGATTCAGTAATATCTTGAAATCTCAAGGAAACTATGCATCTAAAAACAATTATTGGGTGGTTTCATTGAGATAATAGATTCTAACATATAGAATCTATTAAGAATCCTATTTTCAATGTTATGTGTCCAAGGAAATTTACTACATGTATTAATAAATCACACTTTTAATGATTATCATTCAGACAAAGTTTCTACAAGATACCTCATAGTGTGTCCAAGTGTTTTCCATGATCATCCTTATTTCTAAAATATAGAAAAATATCATCAATGAACACCACTAAAAAATTTTAAGATACCTATGAGTGATTTAATTCTTCAATTAAATAAAAACTATTTGTGAATTAATAAGAATAAATGGGATTAATCACATATTAATAATAATAAAAATTAAAAATGAAATTGTCTTTGGAATTTTCTCTTTTTGAACTCATATTTGGTTATTTCCTAATCATAAATAAATCTTACAGAACCATGTGTCTCCCATCATTTTATTAAATAGATAATAATTATTTTATGAGGATATAATTTCTTTATCATAACCTAGATGATGTTATGACAATCCAAGAAAACCCTGTGTGTTTTATTCTCTTTCTTTACAAAAATATAAAGTTCTCCACAAATAGATATACTAGTCTGAATGAAGACTTTTCATTATAACTCTTACAAATTCATATTAAATTCCTTTAATTTAGATGGTTCCATATGATACGACAAAAGTGAAATTGGATTGTTCGATGGTATTAGATCAATAAAAAATTCTCTTTAACTTCCTGACGGTAACGTAGGTAAATTTTTAACAAATGTGTCCTCAAATTGATCCATTATAGTTGGAAAAAATATTTTTTCAATTTCATTAATAGAAGATCAAACTGATAATATGTTGTACAAAATATCAGTACTAAATTTCTTAATATACTTCAAATAAAATCCCTATATCCTTTAAATATATTCTTAATATCTTCAGGAGAAGTAAATCTAAAAAACTATGAATAATAGTGCATGTGGGCCTTCAAGGATATCAACTAGTCTCTTACCAAAATCATGTTAAAAATATATGTATTAGTAATAATGAGACCCCAATGAAACTCGGTCACATCAATATTTATAAAGCAATATTCACACTTAATGTATTGACACTCAAATTTTTTGAGAGGTGTTTTGTGTTTCAAGTCACAAGGAATCATTTCCACATGTATTTCCATAAAATTGAAAACTTGAGAAGAAGAAAAAAAGAGTGGGAAATTCCCATATCAAAAATGCTATAATAACCGTATAATTTAATATAATAGTACCTAGAACCATATAAGGATATTATTGATCATCCAAAATCATTTTTTTATCCATATATTCTCTTACACACTCTCTATTTATTTCTGATTCCTTAATAAGATTGCATTACTTGAGGTAACTTGGTTTTACTAGAATCACCAAAGCTTAGATGAATTTATGGATGAGAGATTCTCTAGTGTCATAATATGGTCAAATTATAATATGTATTAGAAACATTAAAGTATTTAAAACCTAATAAAATGGAGTTTTATGATCATAACATTCGATATTTCCCATTTGATTATAGCTAACACATGTTCAAGTTGTTTTGATATGACTAGAAGATGATGATAAATCATATGGGTATGATCAAATTAAAAAATTATTTTTATCCTAAACAAAAATAACTAAAATTGAGTTATAAAGTGGAAGTATGGGGTCAGACATACAAAGAGTGGTGAACATGGATGATAATACATGACCAAAGTATGGGTTACTCTAATTTTAGTTGATTTTATTAAAATGATTTATTGACAAAAAAATAAATAAACAATATGAATAAATAAAGAAAATAAGGGATAATATTCCATTTCAGGGTATAGGTTGAATATAATACTAAATATATCTTGGAATATTCTTATAGATTTGGCATTGAAGAATTGAAATGATTACCAATTGGTTTTAGTCAAACCAATTGGATCAACCTACACTATAACTATACCTTCGTTTGAGTATAGATAACAACCTAGATTCATTATGCATAGTGTCTATGTAGAATGTTTCACAGGTTAATGGTCATAGAATCTTCAACACAAATTAGTCCATGTTCATTCAAATGAACCTCCCACGATCAATGTTGTGTAATTGAATGTGATAGACAATTTTTTTAACCAAATTACTACCCAGATGGTTACCAAATTTTTATTTATAGATTCGTTAAGATTAATCGCACCCATACTTTTGAACTACATCCCTAATTAGTTTATACAAGTAATATTGAATTGATTAATGGATGAAAAACATATGTAATTCTATAAATAATTATTAAATTATTCAACAGTAATGAAATACATAATTGAAACAATGAAAAAATTATTAAAAAATAACTTGAAAAATAAAACAATGAATACCATAGATATGTTTGAATGAATGAGAAATGAAATGAAGAAAAAAAGATATTGGAAAAAAAAGAAATATCATTCAATGTTTATAGTAAAAGATAAAATAACCAACCAGAAATAAAAAACTATCTATAAAGAACAATGGGTCAGAACCCTATGGAAGCCTCCTGGTGGTCATGCCACTTGCTTAGAATAGAATCCTCGAATCTCTTGAATAAACCCCATATATATAAGTCATGATGTCGTCAATGGGTTTCTATAGCACAACGATGGCCTCAATGGTCCAATACAGTCAAAATATGTAGGACCTTCATTGAAGATATGCTGAAAATTGGTATTTTATTGTTGTGTCGCAAACAGTCACATTAGGTAAAGTTTACAGTATGTATAATAATCGATCCTTGAATGTTTCACATAATTATACATATCAGTAAATATTTTTGAAAATTCATGTCATGTATCATTGCATGAACCTATGTTTCATGACATGATGCAGGTAGTATACACTACAAGATTCTTTAACCATGAACCTCAACTTCTTCATAATTTTCAGTTTTCATGTAATGCCTTTATGTTCTTCAATTTCCACATCTTCCTTCATATTTCTCCAAATTTTGGTCCTTCATAATATTCCATAATACATAAATATCATCCATGAAACTCAAATTTAAACACATAATATTCAGTGAATTAACAAATAAAAACACTTCAATATATAGATAAAAATAGAGTAATCAAATACTCCCAGTCAAGTCTTTTCTCATATTCAAGAGAAATCATAACATTAAAACACAAAATATCCATACATCAATAAGGGAATTTTCATGTTATGATTCTTATAAAATAAGTTAAAAATAAACATTTTAAAAGTACAACACATACCATGTAAATAATCTCAAAAATTAAGCCTCATTTTTAATGTCAAATTCAAGATATTTCCCTTATTTCAATAATATTTTTTAACTTTTCATCAACACACATTCCATTTATGATTTACCTCACAATTTATTCTTCCAATCATCACACAAGGTAAAAAACTTAATTACTCATAACTCGTATACATTATCCCATCCATAGGATTTCATTTAATCTATATTATCTATTCCATAAAGATAATATCAAAATTAATTATGAAGTCTTTTTAATTATGATAAAATGTTTCTGAGGTTTTGGGTAAATGGGTATAAATTTTTAAAACATAAAATAATAAAAAAAGAGGATAAAATAGATCATAAAAATCATGATAATCAAAATAAAATATCATTGAAATACTCCTCACAAAAATAATTCCATCTCACACACCCCTAAATAAATGTAAAGGCTCAAAGATGATATAATCATAATGAGAAATGACCCACTATTATAGATTTTTTTTTAAATTCATGATTGTAATAAACCTCACGTCCACTTCCTAACCACATATTATAAAAATCATCTGTTTGATAATTGATATTTTTTACTCTTCTAATTCAAAATCATTTTTTATTTTTTTATTCTTTTTCATTGATTTTTTTTTTGACAATTAGAGGGATATATAATATAATATAATTAATACAAACATAATCTAACCCCAAAATCACTTTTAAACACTATAAAATCTCCTATCAAGATATAACATCTCATATCCACCATGAAGAACCCATCCCCCTCACTCATTCAATTGAATATAATGAAAAATAAAAATTAATGGGTAGGAAAGGAAATAATGGAATTTAACATGGGTCAATATTAATAAGGTTGACCGTGTATTATATAAGATAAATATGGATAAATTTTAAGGTGGGTCTTAGGAAAAATGAATCTTTAATAAAATACCTCAAATATTTTAGAAGTGAATTTGTTCATTCATGGCATTGATAAGATAACAATGAAAATTCTCATAGGATTACGTGACCCATGTTTCAATCAAGAAATATTCAAAAAAAAAGGAAATGTTTGGTCTAGATTCCTCTTAGTAATGGGAATAGAATATATATTAATAGGTTAACGACATGAAAATCAATAATCAATTTACTCATTACATGCTTATATGAATCAATGTCAAGAAATCCAATTATATCTGCAATTGAACTAAAAAATAAAAATTTAAATAAGAATGTAACTCTTATATTTTATATTTACATATTTTACATTTATTAGAATTATGTCTCATAAATAAATGATTACACGACAAAAAAATCAGATATTTTTTTGGGTAAATATAATTCAATTATGTTTATAAAACAATTTGATTCATTTTTTTCTTTTATATTTTTTTTCCAAATCATTTCATTGAAAAAACTATGGGGTATAAATAATTAAAAATTACAATCCTTCCATTTATACTTTTCAATCCTTCCTAAAACACTTCATTTTCTTACTACTTGTTGCATCCATGTCTATAGAAAATAAAATAATCTAGTGAAAGAACAAAACCATATAAAATTTAAAGTATGTGGATAAAAAAGAAAAATATGTCAACTATAGGGAGAGTTATTAAACTAAGAAAATAAAATAAATTTTAATACAATAAATAATTTTTAATATTTTATTTTCCTCTAAATAAAAGATCTTTTTATGGTTGTTTAGCTAGATCATAACCTTTATTAGGTAATTAGAACATGTAAAAATCTAACCATATTGGATTTACAAAATTATTACAGTATTATGAATATGGGGTGGCTCATCTATTTAGCCCCTATCAATTAATCAAGATTGGTACTTTCTATTGGCTATATATTGAGGAAAATTTTGAACAAAATACAATGAAATTTTAATCATACCAGATTTTGTATTTCACTTCCTCCACTATAAAATCTTCATTTTCTTTAGTAGGTTCACATTTATCAATGACTTCTTTTGTTGGTACCTATTTTTTCTCCACGTAATCTTGAATTCTAATAAGGGAGTCCCATTATTATTCGGTCTTTATAACTCTAGTAAAGTGGGTTTATATCTGATCAATATCCTCTTCCTTTACATTTGTGGATTGTTCCCCTAATTCCTTGTATTGTACCACTTCAACCTCCTTAACCTCCTTATCCCCATACATCCAATAAATAATATCCATCATGTTTCTTTATACATTCTTAACTTTCTTAACCACTTCTTGATCTTCTTCATCTTTAGACCATTAAATATCTATATTAGAAATATAATGTATATTATAAACAATAGAATATAAATTTTAAATTATGTGAGAAATTTGAGTGTACAATTCTCTATATTCTCTCATTTGTGCCTCATTCTCATCCATCCTCTTATATAATACTGAAATTTACACTGTGATAATTGTGTCTAGTCTATCATCTGAATTATTCTCATAAAATTTTTGGAAGTTGTGGTTTTCTTGAATATTTTACTCTTGGCGTTCCCTTATGAAAAAAACTCAAACATCCTTTTCTTCTTTAATTTCATCAAATTTTAACTAAATTTTATCTACATTAGAAACTGTTGGTAGGATAATAAGGATAGAATTTAAATTATAAATGATTTGAGAAATGTGAGTAGTTAATTATCCCTACTTCCTGAGTTCGGCCTCAAGATATTCCATCCTTTTTCATCACTTCAATGTACATTTTCAGTATCATAATCAGTATAGCTTCTGATTGAGGTTCTTGAGGTTGCTTGAGTTATGTGACTTCATAGTTTTACTTATCTGTCATAGATTCTCCATATTAGTCTTTAAAATATGGTTCTACTCTATATGGTCGATAGTAGGTGTCACTCATATGATAATTTTGGAGTTTATCATGTTTAAACAAATATAAATGATCCTATATTGTTACATAAAACGACCACACTCCTAAATTAATTAATTTCCATGCAGTCATATATTCCTGAAATTCATTGTACTCTATTGGTGGTGTGACATAATATTGATGAGGTGTGTATTCCATCCAAAAAACAAGAAAATATACCAAATGTGTAATATAATACCAATATTAAATATTAAATAAAAACAATTATCTGAAAAAGTAAACAAAAATTGGTTGAGAAAATTATTTAATCTTGGTAATCAGTTTCGAGTCATCTACAACGCTCCACTACTCCCTAAAAACGATTCCAAAATTTTATTTTCCCATAATGAATCATTAATTAATATGCGAATTATCAAATTAGGGATCTTTTTATGCCTAAAAACACTAACTAAAATTTCATAGTAAAGTGAAAGTATGGGATCGAACCCATAGAGGGAGGGGAATGTGGCAGAAAATTATTGACCAACGATTGTGTAACTCCAATTTCAATTGATTTTATTAAACTAATTAAATGTAAAAATTAAAAAAATAATTTTAATAAAGAAATATATAAATAGATTAGCTCTAATTTTGGGTTATTAAAAAAAGAAAATCTAAAATCTAGATTGGAATAGTCATGTGGCTTAGGTTGTGAAGGAGGGAAGGGTTGGAAATTGGTTTTGGTCAAACCAATTGGATCTACCTATGCTAAAATTATCCCTTGGTCTCGGTATAGCTGACAATCTGGATACATTAATCTTATATTCTAGGAAGAAATAATCAAAGGCTGCCTTTCATATCCTGCTCAACTCTAATTATTTATGGTTCATTCAATTTCACCTCCCACGGTCTAGTATGTTCAGGAGAATGTGATGAAAAAAAATTAACTTAATTACTAGACATGGGGTTAATAAGGTTTGATTTATAGATTTATTAAGATTAATCACAACCCTACTCCCAACCACAAGACCTAATAGTTTTAGATACAGACGACAGAATTGATTAATTATTGAAAAATAGATTATATACTTTAAATAATTAATAGATGATTCAAAATAGGGAAATCCATAATTAAATAATTAAAAAAGAATTAAAAACTATATTGAACAATGAAAAAATTAAGAACATAGTAATAGAATAATAAATGAGAAAGTGAATGAAGAAAGAAATGTTATTGGAATAAAACTAAATATCATGAATTATTTACAGTTGAAGAGAAAATAACCAACCAAAAATAAAAAACTTTTCAATGATGAATGGTGGGTTAGAACCCTAAAAAATCCTCCCAGCGTTCAAACCACATGCATGGAATGGAATCCTAAAATTTATTCTACAAAACATATATTTAAAATCATTTATTTCATAAATAGGTTTATACATGTCAATGATGTCCTTAAATGGTCGATCAGGTCAAAATATATAGGTCCTCCATTAAGGATGTGATAAAATTAGTGTTTTTCTACTCTAAATAACACTTTCACATCTTGAAATGTTTACACGACACTTAGTATTTGGGATTCTAAAGTTTCACATAATTCTACAGATCATGAAAATATCTCTATAAATTTATATCTTGTGTCAAAATGTGACATAATGTGTCGCATGCATTCTGTACACCAGACTACTTTTCTTCTTCTGAGGACATGTAATAGTTCACAACATTAATATTTACACATCATTTTTTAATTACAGGAATTGTATATTCATCTTCCAAAATTTGATTCTCCATTTCTTCTTGCGTTATTAGTTTTGTGCCTATGAAACCTCTCTTGTTCTATTTTTCATCAACCATCAACCTCAACTTCTTTATCATTTTTCATTGTTGAATCATTCTATTTTATATAACGCTGTGAAGTTCCTTTTTATTCCTCAATTTCTAAATTTTCCATCATATTTCTCTAAATGTTATTCCTTTACAACAATACACAATACATCAATATCTTTCATTAAATCGGACAATAGTAAAATAATATTCAATAAATTAACATATAAAAACTCATTAATTTATAGATAATAATAGAGTGATCATGGTTCTAAAAAATATCATCTTATGTGAGTAAAATAACTTAACTAGAATCAACTAGGATGGATATAATGATTTTTATAAATGATAAATGATTTAGAAGTCTTAGTTTTAGGTGTTCCACCTCCTTCAGAATATTTTTCCCACTTATGCGGGATCCCAATGTTTTAGTTTCATCCTATTCTCATTGAAACAAATATAATTCCACCCGCAATATTCCCAACAGAATCCCTTCCAACACAATTTCCAAGTTACTCGTCTCTGTATATTCAATAATTAAAAGTATATCTATTTGAGAATTAATTTCTAGTCTTCATCCCAATTCAATGAATAGTTAAATAAATTATGTAATATCAGTTACCTCTAGAGTAAAACAAATAAGGTTTATAAACATAGTCACATACTCTATAAATAATATATTCTCATTCTTTAGGATAATAAAATCACTTTTTGAATGTGTGAGGATATAATTTTTTGTTAAAAAATTATTTAATATACTTTAAAAAAAGAACCTGGTATATTTAATATTGTAATACCAAATATGAAAATTTGAATGCAATATCCTCCAACATATACATAGATTATTTAAACATTAGCTCAGTCAGTGTACCATAGATACTAAATATTGTGTTCATTATATTATATCTCACCTCGAAATTTTTAGAAACTAAACCCCCTCAAATAATGACTGATTTTTTTTTTGAAACTTTACAGAATGATCAAAAATCGACATTATTTTTAAAAATTTTCTTTAATAAAATATTTAATAGCATAAAAGAAGATCTGGTTAATTTTTTTATACACCTATTGATCTGGTGAAAAAACATTTTCCATCACATCTTTATACTAATTTCTATGACATCTACCAAGGGCCAATCTCAATAACCGAGAAACAAAATATTTTAATCATCACTCATTATAAACTAAAGTATTAGAGAATTAAAAAAGTGACATATAATAAGAATTATAAACTTCATTTTAAAATTCACTCATTATTTCCATTTTTAGAAATCATAAAATATGTTACAAACAATGCATTACTCATGGTTTGTCAAACTATAATTTCATGATATGTAATACTCAACGGTAAAACCCATGATGATCCTTTGAAAGACACATACATATTTTCTTAGAATAATTTTAATACCATGACAACCCAAGTAACATGAATATTATCATATCAAGGTTATCTATATCTTTTAATTCTATAAATTTAATGTTATTACATTTTTATCTCCTTTTTTACATCCCATTATTGAAAACAAGACAAACAAGTCTCGCAATATTTGTAATATCCTACCCCCACCCATTAGCATGGGAATAAGTGATGGTGAAACTAAAAATATGTGATATCCCCATGACACCAAAGACCAAAAATAAATTTTAAGTGCGTTGAAGAAATTGAGGATATGATTTTCCATGAATAAATAAAACAACCAAATAAGAAAAAAAAAATAAAAACAACAAAATCAACCATATGGTGTCTTGGTCATAACAATACTCCTCAAAATAAAACAAAATGAACAAATATATCAGATTAATAGAAATAATGTTATAGAATTTTTCAAATAGAAACTAAAGTACATCCAATTCAGTAACAATGATGTGGTTTCACTATGAATACAATATGATATATCTACAAGATTGAAACACTAATTGTGGATAAAGAATCATGATCTACCACTAGGGAAATGAGACACAGTTACCTTACCTGTATCTTTTTAGACAATATATGAAAGTGCACCAAAGTTACCAAACATGGAGTGAGTATAAGATTAGTAGGTAATACCAGAAGACATCCAAACACATCCCAAAATGATAATAACAAGTTATAAAATTTTATATAAAATAGAATATATTTCGATAAAATATTTCTTATAAATTCAGAGAAATAGTCCATGTATGAAAAACATTAAATATAGTATCATCACCATTTCATCATATATGGAATAATCATCCAATTTTTACTATCACAAACAATCCCACACACATATGAACAAAATTTTAGACTTCCCAATACTCACAATATTTGAGTCATCCTTTCACCAATTCATCTATTGGTGAACCGATTTGATAGTGGAACATCTATCCATGATCCATTCCTTGTTTTCTTTATTGATAGTGGCACTAATGGATCTAATCCATCCCAAATTCACATGAAAACACACAACCATGTATTATTTATTCTCATATAAAACTATACTAAATATGACATATATTTTGAAAACTAATATATTTCATGAATATCATTAAATTCTTTATTAGTATAACTTTACAACATTGCATTTATTTTATAAAATTAATAGAGATTTCAAAATAATCATATATAAAATAATTTAATCACCAAGACTTCATGTTATATAATAAGTGGTGTAACACCAAAAGATTTAGTAAAATATATTTTTTCAAATTAATTTTATCTTTTTGATATTTTTTATTTCACACAACATTGAATATAGTTTTCTTAATATTAAATCAATACTTTTCATTACATGCACTACACAAAAGACTTAGATTAGCTTGTGATATATACAACACCAAATTGGATTGTGTTACTAATAGAGATAACATTTTCAATATATTTATTTGAGTTTAAATAATTTAAACCCTTCCAATTTTAAATTTTATGATAAATTGTACATTTTTGGAATTTTGATATGTTCTGATATGAATTATGAAAATTCCTAAATTCTGAAATTTTATTAGTTTTTCACCAGTTTTTTGTTTTGGGAAAATTTTTTTTATAATGATCCAATTTTTGATATATTTCTACAAGAAATGTGTACCTATGTGATTCAACTTTTGTAACTGTTCCAAGTGATGAATCGACCATTTGTTGGCCCAAAACAATAATTCAAATTGTAATATTAGTTTTTAGACAGAATTGAATATCCTTCAAAAAATGAGGTATAACGTGTCGCATTGGTGTTCAAATGAGATGATTACACATGAAAAATATAGATAACTAAAATACTCATCTCCATGATGAATATCATGCTTAAATTATGTTCTTATGATGGTCTTTGTGTATGTGAAATTAATGTAATTTGAATTTTTATTTTAGACAGAAGAAGTTCACCTTAGTAATTAAAACTTAACATTTACTCCAAGTGTCCAAATATTGAGATTTTTTGTAGTATAAATGATTGGTATAATTATAAAAACATTTATTAATAAATCACATCTTTATTCATCTGGTAAGAGTTAAAAATTCAAGAAAACTTTTGGGATACACATTTTATATAGCACCCTAGCCACCCCCTTTTCCATTATATTTTCAACTTCACTTTTATTTATAGGATGGTTGAACTGAGGTAATGAGATATGATGGAGAATATATTCTTGAGGAGAGTAATTTTTCATTAAAGATAATGAATCCATTAAGTTCTAGAATCTAATTGGTTGTTTCAATGGATATCTGAAGATTCTTCGATTTTGATTTTGGTACTTCATTGTATTCTTATTATAATTTTCTGGAAAAAGGTTTCATGATTGAAGGAGGTATATTTCATTTATTGAATTAAATTTATTATATTTTCTTTTATACTATTTATCAACTTATGAATGTCAAATAATTTACTTTTTATTTAAATTTATTTGAGATATGTCTCCACATTGATCACAATAAGTTCAATTAGTTTCTATTGCTCAGAGATCATTGGGAAATAAAATCACATTCATATGAGGATAAAAACCCATATTTGAGGTCTTGATATGGTGTCTAGGAAATAATTGTGTTCACATGGTGGTATTTGAGTGATAATTGAGAAATATAATATGATAATTCAATGAAACAAGGATAAAGGGGGTGTCTTAGGATCAATTTTTGGCCATCATTTCCTTCTTTAGATCATTTTTATCTAGTCTGGTTTTCTTCTGATTTCTAATCACTAACATAGATTTATTATCTAATTCTGATTTTTTTTAATTTAACAGAGTTTAAATGATTTATTTCCCAATTTATAATTCTTAAATTTGACAAAAACAATTTAACAAATTGATAGTTTGACATATTAGATCGCAACTTCCTCATGAGACAACCCTATGGTCACCATTGTACTACATTTTAAAGGAAAAAATTATTATATAGGTAAATATTACTAAAATCTGTATCATCAATTTGATTTCATTTATGGGGTGGTTTCCCAAGTATTTTTATTTTTTTTCAATTTCTAGTATTTTAACATCTAATTTAGAGTCTTAAAAACCAAAAAATGGACTTTCATAGTGATTAATTTTACGCTTGGAATGATTACGAACCATATGAGGAGCCTAGTCATGATGAATTTTTTAAATTTAAATTAAAAAATAATAATATTGAAATGAAAAAAATTAATTTCTTTATTCAATAAAATATTCAATAAGTAATAAAACAAATAGTAATTATTTCCAATGAATAATAATAATTGACATAACTAAAAGCATAAAAAAATATTAAAGAAATGGAAAATCTAGTCCCACTAACTTTTAAGGTTGAGGAACCTTTTATGGATGAGTTAAAACTTATTTATAATCTCCTTTTAAAAATTTTAAGGAATAAATCATCACTGATTCAAAAATTGATGTGTCCCTAGAAAATAAAATTTCATTGGAAAATTATGGTGCTAAAATTGTTGTAAATGAAATTTCATGTTAATACCCACATTTTGAAATTGAAAATTCAGAACCTTTGTGTGATAATTTGGCCACCAAACAAGATAAAACTGATCCATTCATTTTTTATTATCATATAGAGGTACCTAAGTTGATGAAAACTTTCAATTCAACTGTTTTTTAATCCCATATAGTGCTCGAACCAAAGAATCCACAGAGAGATGTCTCAAATCTTGATCCAATTTTTCCTGATTATTTTGATAATAATTTGATAACTGTTTATCCCTGTCCATATTTAATTTATATTTCTTCTGAGTGGATTTCATTTTTTTATAATAAGGTTGTTAGGGATTAAATTGAATAAATAGTTTTATTCCCTTTTGATTATGTTGAAACACATGAGGATGCAAGTATAGATTTTATTTTCCAAGAAGAAATAAAATTTTAAGATGAAATTGATGATAAACCACTTCTTATAATTACCCTTCACAAACTAGAATAGGTTTTTTGTGAGGATAAATTGTTAGAACATGGATTTCATATTTTTTCTCTCTTAAAATATATTATTTTAATATCAAATTCTTCAAGGGTAATATAAATAAATTTTATTTTTTGGATTTTTTACAATTTTTGTGATCTAAACAAAATTTCTAAAATATATTTCTTTTTTTGGTGCATGAGTAAAAAACTACAAGCACCATCATATTGGGGATGATCATATAGAAATTATTGACTAGGGGAAGTGAATTCATATCACCCAATTGGGGGATTATACCAAGTCTCTTTTCCATTATATTTTTTTATTTTTCTTAACTTGTTTTTTTATTAAATTACTATTCTTTTTTTTGTTTCCTATAGGTCTCGAAGTTGGATAATCTAAGAGGATTGATCAAGGACTTTTCGACTCAATAAAAACCTAGTTGTATTTTTACTCTCCACTTACTTTTTCAATGTCTTATATTTTTTATTTTTATTAATAATATAATCTATGCATAATGAGGACATTGTAGAAAATAAGTGAAGGTGGGGAACAAACTGGGTATGTTAGGACTTTGTGTGTTTTGAATTTTGTGTGTTTTCTTTTCTGTTTTGTGTGTTTTATTTCCAATTTTTTTTTAAAAAAATTGTGATCTTATAAGTAATATCCTGTGTTAATTGAAAAAAAAAATTTGAAAGAAAAAACTTGATTCATGGAAATGAACATAAATAATTGCCGATATGTTCTTTATTAGGATTCAAACTGTGTAGATTCATGAAAATACCATGAATACTGAATTTCATGGCATCAATTTTTTTCAATAATGAAAATCATTGTCCTGTGAGGATTATGAACCATTTTTTCAGCTTTATAAAATTCTCCTCACTTCTTTCGTGTACAAAAGAATGATTATTTTAAAAATAACTTACCTTTTTTTCTATCAAAACCAGTGAGCTTTAAAGAAGTTGTGTTCAAAATGATTTAGGAAATTCATTTGTGACTGAAAGTACCCTTTTCCTGATAAACCATTTTTATTCCCTAACCTATACATTTTATTTTTAAATCCCTTATTATCCATGTATTAATGTCTATATATCCACAATAAAATCCATTCTCCCTATCCAACCCACTCCTGAAGTACATTGCATGATTTTAGTAATGCTTAAGTGTGAGGGAGCTGACTTGTGGGGTGAAACATCATTTTGTGCTAATTTAGAGGGAAATTAATATTTTAAAGATATTTTATTCATTATTAAAGTATTTAATATATTTTATTGACCATCTATATATTTTATAGAAAAGGGAGTTTTTCCCTACTAGATCTCCCAAATAAATAAAGCTATTCTTGTCTAAAGCTTAAAAACTGAAGTTTTTAGAAGAAATTAGTGTGGCATTGCATATAAATTTTTTATGTTGTGGGATAATAATGAAATAAATTTTGAAGTTATTTTGGAGCTAATTTTATTCCATGAATAAATATAAGAAGATCATGCTTGATTACAGACTAAAATCATGCAATTTTGTTTCAACAAAGAGCCAAGCCATTTCTTTCTACCTCATACCTTTTCACATTAAAAAACCCAACAACCCTAAGAAATACAGTAACCCTTTCTAATTTCTCATTATGGATAAAATTATTTGACTTCATTAGGTGGATATTTATATATTTTTCAATCCAATGGTGACCCTTTCATTTATTTGGATGTAAAAATAATTTCTCAAAATCAAAATCATGTATAGAGAGAAAGAAACAAATTGTGGTAGGAATAATAATTCATAGATGAATGAATTAAAGGGGAATATAATTAAATAACACAATGAATAATTTTTAATTGAATATATTTAAGAGTCGTGATGAGTTGGGTGCCTTGGTTTTGAGTTTGATATTTTTCTTGACATGTTTTGAATTTTCATTGGCAATTTATTTTGAGTGCTCAATTGTTCAGGAGTCCAAGTACTAAGTGTGGGGGAATTGATAGATATCACATTTATCAATATATTTTATTATTATTTAAATTATTTAAACCCCACTAGTTTTCAATTTTATGTGAAATTGATCATTTTTTTTAATTTTGAGTTGTTTTGAGCTAAATTGTGGAAATTCCCAAATTTTGGAATTTTAACAGTTTTTCACTAGTTTGTTGTTCTTGGAATATCTTTTTTATAATGATCCAATTTTCTAATTATTTTTTTGTAGTAACATTTTACCTATTTGATTCAACTTTTATAAGGGGTTCATGTGAGTAATCGGCCAATTGGAATCCCAAAAAAATAATTTAAATTGTAATATCAGTTTTTGGACAAAATTGGACATCCTTCACTATATGAGTTATAATTCATCTAAAAGGTGTCCACATGAGATTATTAAATAGATAAAAGATATATTAATATAATATTAATCTCCATGATAAATTCTAGTAATAAATTTAGTATATATAATGGTTTATATGTACATGAAAGTATAGAAAGTTGAAGAGTCACTTTGGAAAGTATAAGTTAACCTCAGTAATTAAATCATAAATTTTTTTCAACATGTCAAAATATTCTTATATTTTTTAAGTGGAATGTATAAAATCTTAATAATAACATTTATGAAGACAACTCTACATGATTCAGCTGCAAAGAGTTCCAAATTTGAGAAAAATATTAGGATGCACATTCTGGACAGCACCCTAGCCACCACCTTTTCCTTTATATTTTCTAATTCACATTCATTTCAAGGATGTTTGGATTGACGGATTAAGATATTATAGAGAAGATGTGTTAGAGGAGAGGAATTTCTCATTAATATAATGAATTTAGGAAGTTATAGAGTACAAATGGTGGTGGAACCAGAGATCCAAAGATTCTTCACTTTTATGTTTGGAACCTCAAGGCATTCTAATTATATTTTTCTAGAAATGATTTTCATGATAGAAGGAGGTATATTTTATTTATATAATTAAATTTATTTTATTATTTTTATATAATTTTTATCAACTTATGAATGTAAAATAATTTCCTTATTGTTTAAGTTTCTTTGGGCATGGTCTACCCATTGAGAACAATAAGTTCAATTAGTTTTGGTTTCTCGAAGGCCTATGAGAAATTAAATCACTTTCATAAGAGGATAGACACCTATATTTGAGGTATTGATATGGTTTCTAGGTAATATAGGTGTTCACTAGGAGTTCATTGAGTGATCATTGGGAAATATAATTTGATAATTCAATTAAACAAGGATAAAGGGAGTGTTTGAGGATCAATGTTTTTCCACTATGTTTTTCTTTAATTTGTTTTTATCTAGTCTAGTTTGCTTCTAATTTCTACTCAATAATCTATATTTCTTTTTACATACTGATTTTTTTGTAATTTAACATAGTTTAAATCATTTTTATCCCCATTTCTAATTCTGAAATTTAACAAAAAAAATTAACAAAGTGACAGTTTGATAACTTATCCCAAAACCTCCCTGTGATAAAACCCCATGGTAATCCTTATACTTATTTTATAGGTGAAAATTTATTTAATTGAGATTTTTGATAAAATTTGGAGTGTCATTTACATGCAACACTAAGTTTCTTTGAAACATCATTTTATTATTATAATTATTTAATGAGATAGTTATTTCCTATCCGTTAAACATAGTAATGTAAATAGAAATAACTAAGTTTTAAATATTATTTATAATGATTTCATATAAATGAAACAAATTTATAACAAAACATGTAATATTTGCAAAGTCTTTATATGTTTAAATATATTATTTTTTCAAATAAACTGATTTTTATGTCCTTCTATGAAAATTAATAAATTTAATTTTAGAAACTTTTTGTAATTTAATTTGATAAAAATTAAGTTATTTTTGAATTCATAATATCAAAATTATATTAGATATAATTTATGGTATTTTTCTAAGAAACTACATTTTGGGATGAATAGTGAAAAATACTGAATTTTAATTAAAAACTAATTTTCATCTGATTTATTTACTTAGTTAAATGATATTTTAAATTGGTTTTAAAGTAAAAAATAGATCACTTATATATCTATTAATCCAATAAATTTCATTTTACTCATTTTTATATTGAATTTAGAGATAAAATCATAATGAACATTTTAACATTCTCATTTTAAAAACCTTCTTTCTCACCACGTCTATGAGATTAGCATTAAAATTAATTTTTTTCTTCTTGGAATTGAATTTTGAAAAATGATAATAGATAGTTGTAATTATGAAGATATTTATAGTACAATAAGATCAACCTAATGTTTTATCAAAAAGTTAGTGAAGGGGATTAAAATTAATTATATCGATTAATGTAAAATTTGGATTAAGAAAAGAATGAACCTTGATCTTAAGACGGAAAATGACCTATAAACTTGTTCAAAACATATTTATGGACATATTTAGTCCATTAAACCTATAATTTTCCATAATTATCCATTTGGAAACTTTTTTAATAATTAATACTGGGGTAACATGCAATTATTTTAAAAAATGTCAAGGGTGTCATTTCCCTCCCCTATAAAAGGAAATAGACACTCCCCGTTGTCCAATCCTATAAATCCACTAAAGATCATCCAATATCTACTAAATTAACTTTCCATCATCCCTCCATTTCTCCTTGAATAATTCCTTTGTTTGGAAATCTAACCAACTAATCCCTTTGGTGAACACCGAAAAGAGTTACTCAAAGAAGAGTTAACATCCTTCTTCAAGCTCCTTTCCATTATTTTCTTTCTCCATCACATAATCATTCTTATTACATGATCATATAAAAACACCAGTATTATAAATATATTGATAATTTTTTATTCTATGTTTTCTACCTTAACTTACACATACATCCATCTAATGGGTACCAAACTTATCGTTCTTGTGTACGGTGAACTACCGCCTCACAAAATGATATTCTTCATTTTACCATTAACACCCCTCATGGTTGGGAATTATGATGGAAAATATATTTTTATATCATATATATGGTATTTATTATGAATTTATAATTCATTAATTATTATATAAATCCTACCTCCATGCTGTCAATTTTGTGTAAATATGATAATTTCGTTTGTAGAAATGTACACTACGACCCCCTCAAAGCGATGTGATTCATACACACACTACTTAGAATTTATTAAGTATGGGTTTAGTGAAATGATATGATAAATATGAAATAATTATTATACTATAAAGATATTATATATATATATATATATCATTTACTTTCTTTCCCTGAATATAAAAAGAAAACGGAAATTGTGTTCATGCGTACGTACGGTCTACAGTCTCCATGAATGGTGTATTCAATTTTCATATTTATATATAATATATATTATTATAAATAAATATATACTTATTATTCATGAAATTTATATCTTTTTTTAAAATCTAGAAATCATTATATAAGTATGAGAACCAAAAATATAACAAATTAAGACACATGAGAAAAACAAAGCAGATATTACCTGAAGAAAAACATTAACTTGGAATTGTAAATAAGATGGTAATATAAAGTCATAATAAAATAATATATGGTATTATATATAAGAATATGTTTCTGTAAAATAATAAAAATAAACTTATATTTATTATATAGGAGTTATGTATAAGTGATAAGAGAGTCAAGACATAAAGCAACGGAATTCCAAGTTCCTTTTTATGTTCATGTGATTCGTGACTTAGGCGCCACTCATTTCTTTTTTTTATATACAATTACCATGGATATATTTTATGATTATTGTACTTAATTTTATGGGTATTTAAATATATATTTGACGAACTTACTTTCATGGTTTTTATGTTTAAAAAGATACCAAATCAGTAAAGTAATTTTGTCTCAATTTGCCTTCTTTGAGACACATGCCATGTTATGCACCTATACTTTTCTATGAGGTGTTTATACTACCTTTAACATGTTATATAATGAATCTAATTGTTTTAATTATATTTAAAGAATTATTTAATGTTATTATTTCCATTGTGTTATGATTCAAAGTTACTAAATTTGTAACAGTTTATAGCTACAATCTCACATCACTTCAAATCTTGTATTGATTACATTACTTTTAATGTTTTCATGAGGTGTAATATTTACATGATGTGTGATGTCAATTACCAATACTGGAATCCTATTTTTCTATGTTTTTATAGTTTTGAGCCTTTAGAACATCATGTAATCACCCAACATCATGGAAAACCTTCCGTCAGTGGGTGTCTTTTTCCATTTGGCTTCACTAATCAATTTTAGCTTCATCATGTTTCTTTCTTCATGTTTCACCACTTCATTACATTGCACGAAGTCAATATTTCCATTAAATTGTTCCAAATGTTGGTCCTGGATTGAAAATCCCCAAAGCACGACATGAAACCTCCCATCAAGCCTTCAATATCACCGTCTATCAAGATTTTTTATGATTATGCTCCCATTGATGAAATAGTATGATCTATCTATCAAAATATCTCAGGAGTTTTCTTAACCTCTATTTATTCATGTTATAACCAAGTAATGGTACCATTTTCCACAATTCGGTATATAATATGATCAAGAATGTTTTTTAAGCAAGTATGCCTTTACCTCTCTCTTCGGTCAGAAATATGTATTTTTTCAAAAAAAAATTCCAAAAAATATTCTACAAATCTAAAATGATCTTTAAAATACATTTTTACCCATATTTTACCCTTTCATAAAAAAGGTTTTTATAAAGGAATCATATTGTATTTTTTTAGTCAAGTCACTTTTCTAAAAATTTTACAATATAAAATGAATGGTTGGAATGTATATATTTACCCACCATTATGACTATCACTCCCTAGAAAATTAACTTAAAATATTAAAAAGTTATTTTAAAATAATAAAAAAACTTAATATTCCAGAAATTCTTTGGTTTTTAAAGTGGTTTTCAATAAAAAAATGTTTTAAAAAATGTTTTATGTTTAAACAGTTTTTAAGTGGTTTTGAAAACATCCTTTATAAATTTTCAAAAGGTTGTTTTCAAAGAACAAGATTTCAATAATTTCAAAAATTCTTTCAAAACTTTTCAAACTATTTTCAAATAAAAATGTTTTTAGAATCTGTTTGAGATTTTTCTATAACTTTTCAACTCTAAAGGTTTTAAAAATGATTTCATGATTTCTTTTTAAGTTATCAATGTGTTTTCTATGAAAATGGTTTTCAAAAGGATATATGTTATAAAGATCCTTTTTTAAATAATTAGGTATTATTTCTTTAATAAATATTTTTAAAAGATATTTTGAAAATTATTTTCAATTTACGATGACATCTGTTGATGTTATGAATTCCGTTCTAGGAAATTATCCAAAGGTTCTATTCATATTCTTTCTTTAATGGTTTATGTTTTGATAGAATGATGCTTTTGACACCTATTTCTTTTCCATGTCTTATATGATTTTAATATTGTCTTCATTACATGGGTTATGATTTAATGAAATGTTTAGTAAACCTATCAATTTTCCATAGGTTATGATGTGATGAAATTTTAATGATACCCATTTCATTTCATGGGTTATGATGTGATGTTTATAAAACCTTTATTTTTTCATGGGTCATGAATTAATGAATGTTTTTTTCTCTTGTGGCACATGTATGTAAGATTTTATTACGTGATGGGTGGGACCTATATCTACCTTTAATACATTAGGTAACAATAAATGTTTTATGAGCTCAAGAGGGTACATAGGAGGGCATCCCAAGACTGAAACAAGAGGTCATACTAAGCCCTAAATAAGAGGGTAAATAGGAGTCCATACCAAGCTCAAAATAAGAAGGTACACAAGAGGGCATCCCAAGCCAAAAATAAGATGGTACACGAGAGAGAATCCCAAGCATGAAATAAAAGGGTACAAGGAAATGAATATCAAGAAAAAAATAAGAGGGTACATGATAGGGCATCTCAAACCCAAAATAAGAGGGTACGAGGGAGGGAATCCAAATCGTAAAAGAAGAGGTTACACAGGAGTACATCCTAAGCCCAAAGCAGTTACACAGGTTATTATCCAAAGCCTAACATGATATGAAGGTCTTGGTAGGTTTCCTTGACATTGTATTTTATATGTTTAGGTGTATGTGATGAGTTCCATGTCTTATTATATCATGGATCATTCTCTTGTCTCCCTTATGATTCGTAACTTATGACCTACTAATATTTATGCCAAGATTTATTTTTATGATATTTGATATACAAGGTATGATCAACTTATTTTATGATTATGTTCTCATACACTTAGGATCATGTTTGTTCCTATATATCTCAAATTTTTACTCTTACAAATCATATGAGATAAACTCTTTTATGTTTACTTCCTCAGGTTATATAGATATATTTTATGTTTGATATATCTAGTAAGGGTTCTAGTCTTGGAGAACCTAGTGAGAGATAATGTAGCTCCCTAGTGTACCAGTGTTTATGTTTCCATGTTTCAAAAGGAACTAAACTAATATGATATTTGGGAATGCGTTTGTTTTATGTTTTATGTATTATTTAAAAGTGATTTAATTTCCATGTACGTTATGACTGGGTTTTTATAAGTAGAATGTGATAAAATCCAGAAACCTATCAATGGTTGAGGATAATGAAGGATGGAACAAGGAAAAATATAGTTTTAGGATTAAAAAACAATAATTCAATTGATCATATATTATATTATCACTATATACATAAAATAATATAGATCTATCCATGATGGATTAGATATAGTGTTATGACTGAGAGGATATGAGAGGATTTAAGGATAAAGGGAATAAATGGGGACTTACAGTTGATTCAAGAGATCTAATGGAGTTTGATTTTTCAAAAATCTATTTTCGAGATATATTGAATCACTAGGGTGCCTAAAGGAAGAGAGGAGTTAAATTGAATTTATTAATAGGGGAATAATGAGGGTTTTAAGGTCCTTATCCTAGTTAATGATTAATTTTTGAAGAATTAAATTCACATCGCGCTATCAGGAGGAACAATTTTTTAAATGATATGAAAATTGTGAACACACTATTATAAATCACTCATGAATATCTAGGGTTTTAGAACATATTTTGGAAAACTATGTTCTAATAATGTGGTGCTACTTTCTCAGGCCCCCCTATACACAATTGGCTCATAAGTATTCATATAATATGTATCAAGTGTGCATCTCCCACTATCTTCAAATTTATAGTTTCTATGATCATGTGCATGGATTGAAAAAACCAAATTCCAACATTTCACCTACATAGTGACTCCAATTATCACCTAACACAGTTTTTGATAGATATTTAATTGTTGCACTTAACTATTCTAAAAAAATGCACCTCTAGATATACTTCCAAACCATTTATTAGTTACCAAAACAAAACGAATGTATTATATAACATTATAATTCAAAATAAAAGGGTAAAATACCTTAAAATTAGGGTTTTACATATATATAGTTGAATGATTCATGAATATGGAGAGTATATACCAATATTATGTGTCCCCATTATCATAATCTAAATGTAAAATTTTTTACATTTTTTTATTTTGTTTCACATTTATAAATTAAATATTTCATGTTATACTATAATTAAAGAACAGTTCATATATGTTATATAATAATTGTTATCATATTTTTATAATCAATAGTTAAGATAAAATAAAAAAATTATACTCATTTATGGAAGATTAAAATGTACTTAAGTAAAACTTTGATAAAATGAATACATTATACCAAGATTTATGATTAAACTCTTTTTTGGTAATAAATATTTTATATTTTTCATGAAATATGGTATGTAACAATAACTAACATACTATATGGAATTAAAATATAAAGTGGAGAGAAATTTCTATAATTAGTTCACAAAGATACATATACACCATTTCTCATAGAAACTAGTAGAATACATCATTTATTAAGATGATATCATTAGAAGTTATTGAATTATCTAACTAATAAATTAAAAAATAAACTTATTTATGGAATTTTATATAATATAATTTATTTAAGAGAATGAGCTTGGTTTGAAAATTTACAATGGTATAATTGGACTAAGTCCTAGAATATCTGAACTATTTAGTAATTAATCACTAATATTATAGTCGCTATTTTTTCAAATCTCATGTATCTTTTAAAATAAAATTTTAATAGTTATTAAAAGATGAAATTACACAATAATTTTTATGTTTTGAGCAATGATGTGTCTTTTATTATTATATTCAAGTTTGGGACATGATTTGAAAATCAAATCCCTGATAATTAAAATGATTCTATCTAAAATGTTTTATGTAATCTCATATGAGTTATAATATAAATTTTAACATTTTATATCATATTTTAAGGTATAATATTGAAATATATTTGTTCTATTTATTTCATATAACAAAAAAACTACAAGCAACACAAGAGGTGTCTCTATATATAACCATAATGTTAAAATATAGTATTATAAATTATACAAAAGTGAAAATGTTATATTCAAGTTAAAGAAAAATTTTTATAATATTAAATACAACTATAATTGATATTGTACGATAAAGGTCGAATTTGATAATTTTAGGCCTCAATATTCTCATTAATCTTGAATATAGATGAGTTCTACAAGACTTCATGGAAATTAAAAGTTTAATGACACATGTACCTTGTGTGATAGTTAGAAAACCAAATATGTATCATGTTCTCATCGCCAAGTCATTCATGAAGAATAAATAAATCCTTATCCAATATGAAAGAATTAAATTGAAATTATTCTTATAAAATTATTTTAGTTTTGAATTTTCAACAGATTCAGTATAGAAATAATAATTTTTTATTTTAGATGAACTTAAAACATATATAAGCTTAATTTCTGTTAAATGGATATTCAAAAAAGATATGAAAATAGAATGTATTGAGAATTCATATAAATTATTATTAGTAGCTAAATTTTTTATGATATTACATGATATTTTATAATGATGAAATATTTTGACAAATAGAGATACTAATATTCATTGGAATTATCATTAACATAGTGGCATACGTTGATCATTATCTAAATTGGAACATATATATTTTTAAATTAGTGTAGGGATAGAACATAAAGATTTTTTTCTTTATGAATGTATTCCATGTGTATAAAATATGTGAGAATAAGTATTATATTTTCTCAAATGATATATATTGATAGAATATTGAAAATATGTATTGAAATTATAGTTTTTTAAAAGAATATGGAGTAAATATTATTCCATGAACAATGTAATATAGTATACTAAGCTATAAGTATGTACATTAACCAATAATGATCTACAATGTTTCATGGAAAATTTAAAATGTATATTAATACTTCTCATTAAAAATATAAAAGATAGAAAAAATTAATAGAGGAATGTTTCCCAATGTCACATGAAATTAATCACCAAAAATTTATTTTTTAAAGAACATCATTACTTTGATTAAATGAGTAGGGTTTTCTTTTTTCAGTGGTAGTATATATTAGATATTCTATGTAATAGACTAGGTTTAATGTTTAATTAAATTATGTCATACTTATAAAAAATATATAAAAATATATGAATGTTAAATAAGGTAGTAATAAAAACAAATTGGAAGTACATGAGTTGTATATGTGATATGTTACTTGTATTTGCAGTGGTTTTAAATCTACTTAATAAGTTTCTAAAAAATTATTTTATAAAAAATAAATACAACAGCATATAATAGTTAATAACCCGAAATTGAGAAAGAGGGGCTCATAGTATCTTTTGGTAGAAAGTTTTATATAATAATATATTGTTTTATTTTATGATTAAGAAATATATAAATATTTGGATGGAATAAAAAACATAGATAAATAATCTAAAAGACATGAGGACTTATTTTTTACAATGGTCCCTCTCTATAATCACAAAAATATTTGAATGAAATATTAAAAGACTAAATTTTTGTATTATTATGTGAAATTGAAAAATATATACCAATTTATATTATGAAAGTATCACAACAATTTTACATTAAATTAAATCTATGATATTATAGAGGAAAAAATTATATACGTTGGATATGTGATCAATAATGTGATTTTATTCAAATAGGTGAATCCATAATAAGAATCATATCTATAGAGGATAACAAGTAATTCCTAATGTCAACAACCAAATACCACTAAAATTATGTTTTTATGTGAGTGAAAATAATTTTATAAAAGTTAGAAATTTCCAGTTAAATTTAGCTCAAATTGAAAACACATTGAAAATTGGGGATTTTGAAGAGTCCTATTGATTTTTTTTTACTAAGAAATAGGTTAGAATGCCCCAAAAGAGACATAGTCAATATATATTTATATTTACATCCATGTCTAAAGAATACTAAAAACATTTATTTTACCCAATAGAATAAGGTCTACATGAACCTAGAATTGGGATCACGCTATAAAATATTTCTTAATAGGATTGTGTTTTAGATTTATAGTTGTTTTCATATTGTATTTATTATCACCATTATAATAGGTTTATATAATAACACATAATAGTAAATGATATTAATAGGAATAATTTTTTTATGTGGAGGTAAATAATTTTGGGGGTTCCCACAAAAATATTTCATGGAAAATATATTAGAAAATAACCAATGAAAAGTTAATGGAAAATGATTGATTGGATGTTCATATTATTTTATCATCTAGACTGATTGACATGAGGAAACTATACATGACAATGATATTCACCACTCTATTTTGTAATGGTATTAAAATAAAAATATATTAAAAGAAAATGGTTATAAAAAAATAAATTAAGAGCCACAGTTATTTTAGAAAATAGCTTCTCCCAAAAAGATAAGCTACTAAAATTAAAGGAGTGATGTTACAAAAGTCTGATATAAGGAATTTTATAATAATATCTTTGAGAAAGAGGTAACAATTCTCCAAGAAACAAATTAGATAACACAAAACCTTCCCAATCGACCCCTTTATTTACAAGACCATCTATGAGATCATTTTCTTCTAGGAAAAAATGATTGATGAAATAATTTATATTTTAAAGAGTTTCCATACATTTTATCCTTTGGTTCTTCACCTTCCATGGTAAGTGATACTCACCACATATAACTTCTTGTATAATATTAGTGGATTCACACTCAACCTATAAGATATTCCATCTTTGTTTTCCTTCCATATCCACTTCCTTGATCAATTATATCATTTTATCCTCAATAGATGTTGAAAATATATAGGTTTAAAAAAGACAATTTATGACATTGACATTGTTATCTATATAATCTACATTGATTCTGGTAAGAATTGGGTTCCCACTTAAGAAACCATCTGAGTTGAATTTGATCCATCTAATAGGTGGCGAGTTCCTAATAACATCCAGAGTTCCTCAAAGAGGAAAAATTTTATCTACAATATCAAATATTTTAGTAAATAAAAATCATGAATATATTAGTCACAATACCCATTCTGAATGGTGTTCACCTCTTTCATCACCACTAAAATTTGAGTGGTGGAAATCTATATGTTGATTTTCTATTGATCATTTATGCATCAATTTTTGTCGTAAAATTTTACATCAACCAGTTTGGAACTTGTTGACATGAGGATGTTCCTAATCTATCATGAGATAGAAAGTCTACAATAATAATGGATTAACACCAAAATAGAACCGAATTGTGTAAATAGAACTTCAAACATGTCAAAAAAATCCTTCCAAAGATATTATGTTATGTTTAATCCTAGAAATAAATTATTGAAACCCAACTTATATTGATTGGAAAAAATTACATTTATAGAATAGAGAAGTTCAAACCGATTGAAGGTAGGAATCAATGGGTAGCTTAAAATGAATAAATATCTAGATTAGAGTGAATATGGAAGGCTGAATCCATTTTTTGTACAAATAGTCAATCTAGGTGTACACCTTTACAAGAGTATTATTTTTGTAGAATAATTTTTTAGGAAAGAATATCATTCATAGAATGTTCCCAGATTTTAAAATTTCATAGAATGCACTGGTTATGTGGTTTGTAAAAACTGTTCAAGCCTATTCACATGGCTTCTCTAACCATGCAAGGGTTGAACAAAGGGGTGAAACATAGCACACATATTATCCAAACCATGATCCCAGGGCTGCACACTCATGGGAGGACCTTTAAAACATTTAGTCGTGGGGTCTCATGGGTATAGAATGGTTTGTAAAATAGTGCTACCCCAATTGTGTTGGGTCCTTATTCAAACAAAGAGGGGAGAAAAGTTGGCGCATGGTTTTACTAACCATGTTTTGTAACCATGTGCACTTATTTTTTTGTGTCAAATGACTAAAATTTTCTTTTATTCTTTTTAACCTCAACCTTATACTATTTTCCTCTTTTTCCAGTGATAAGAGGCCTCCATTCTAACATTTGAGCTCACAAAGTGTTCTTCTAGTTTTTGATCTTATTATTTTATTCGGTGTCTGATCAAAGCTATGTTGGTCTCATTAGATTCTTATAGGTAAGGTACTTAATCCTTTAGTTCAGTTCATAATTCTTATTTTCATTGAATATGCTATTTTTATACAGGCTCAAATTCCACATTTTTAGGGTGTTGATCTATTCATCATATTTCATATAATCTGGGACAAACGAAAGGCCAATATGAGATGATGAGATAGTTTTAGGGTCAAGTTATGTGGCCTATGATTCGTCCCTAAATTCTCTCCATTTTATAAATAGTTTTCATTATGTGAATTCTGATTTCATCAGGAATTTCTTATTAAATTTATATTCCATGCATATAATTATCATGTTCATTTTATAGAGCCCTTACAATATTATATCTTCACATCAATGGAGTTTGAGACCAAAACACTTTCCACCCCAAGTAGGTTGTTTCCATAATTATTCCTCGGTGGTCCATGTGGGTGTATTTGCGCCACTGTTCATGTGTGAATTTGAATTGGCCTTCATAAAGGTACGTGTTATAATTAAATTAATTAATTACTAATGGATAGTATATTATATATCAATTGACCCTCCTGAGTTAATTTCATAAAATTAATCAATTAACCTTTTGTTGGTTAAATTCCAAGTATATATATATATACCACTTGTCATAGTTAATTGTAATTAATTGGCATTGGTTTAATTTCTTTAGACCACCTTGTTATAATTATAAAGGGTAAAGGCATGAACCTAATAAATGAAATGTAATTAAAGTAATAAAGGGTTTCATATCCTATTTATCCTTTCCACTTAGTATAGATGTTAATGGAATGAAATAATTGAATTATTAAAAGGCATGTGTTTTACATGGAAAAATTTAATAAATGATTTAAGTATAAAGTTCCTATTGCATATGGACCTTTTCATCTTTTATAGGAGTGGTTAGAATTGATCGATACTTGGATTCTTAAGGGAATTACTTGAGAACTAAAAGGACACCATTAAAATTTGAGGATATGGTTTCCCAGGAAGATACCCACCATAGAACATCTTCCCTATCTACTATTGGATGCCATGTATGGTGCAGTAGGATCCCTTAATAATCTTCTAAATATTAGGATTCCTTGGATGCACTCCTTAGATCTATCTTGATGTCTTGGTACATATGATTCCAAATATACTCCCCATTAGTCCCAGTCTAGATTAGCACTTTGTATCAGATCCTTGGGCTATGTTTGAACTATTATAGTATAATGACTTGGGAAATTCCCCTTGTATTACACTCAATTCCCTTATAGACAAGCTGCATGTTATTACTGGGTTGGCTCAAACCCTAAGGTTAAGGATTCCTTGGTTATTAACTTGGATCATTTTTACTATTATCATCATTATAGGATTCCTTGTTATATCTAGAAAACTTTATTATTATTATTATTATTATGTTACATTTTTTGGGATTATCACACATCACATGACTTTTCTATAAAAAAATGAACATAAATGATCTAATTAAATGATTACTTATTCAAAGACATTTCTTATTGAGAATTAAGCAGTTAAAGGTTTCTTTATAGTACTACTTTTCATTTATATATATACCTATACACTATTTCAATTTATATTTCATGGACTGGGTGGTATAGACATTGTTGTTGGTAGCCTACTAAGATCTATCTCACACCCTATCTGGTCTGTTGATGGTACCCAGTAAGATTATATGAATGTCAATGTTGATAAGGGGAATTTTATCTAATTGGACACTTGATTTTGATTGGTCTCATTAGGAGAGATCTTGGTGGCAGATAACCAAGCCAGTTCGTGGGATTCTTTGACAGTTTTTTGGTTCTTTTAGATTCATTTGTATAACATGTATTTCATGTTTCCATTTATACCTATTTTTCAATTTTTTAGAGACATGACATACATTATCATCAAATTTTTTATATGATTAAGTTTCCATCTTAGAGTAATATTATTGGTTTCTTGGGTTGTTATTCATTTCTATACTACTTTTGCTACTGTAGGAAATTGGTCCAGTTTTTTATTGTATGGTTCTATTGTTCCATCTGTTTACATATGATTAATCTATTTACCTGTTATAGTTGTAATCTGATTTGCTTCACTCTGACATGAGGTCATAGTCTCCCTACTAACACATCCTATTTTCTCACTACTATTCAGCATCCTCTAACATAAATTGATGTGCTCTTGTGGTCATGTTTCAAACTAGGACCAAGGAAATTTTCAGTGGAATCTAAGTCTAGGATGTCACAATGTGGTGTTAGAGTAGTTCCTTTATTTATTTTCTATTTTCAAAAAATATATAGGATATAAGGATTTCTTTTGAACTTGGTTATAAGTATTGATTGGGAATAGATAACCAAGATTCAGGTTAAACAATGAGTTTCCTAAAATTAAAATTTGTTGTTCAGTATTTTTCTTATTACAGTTGATATCCTTTCACCATTGGGTGGTGCACATGTTATGGGATGGGTATTATTATAATTATGATTGAGGATTTCATTTAATCCTTTTCCCAATGAGATGATGGAGAGTAAGAATCAATCACGCTTCATTATAAGCACTTAGAAATTAGATTCCATGCATATGAAAGGACATATAGGTGAATTTTATATCTTTCATTTCTTAGGTTTCTGAGGATTGTTAAGTGATCCATTATTTTTATATATGTCTGTTCTACTAATATTTTATTACAATGTGAGTATTTTGTTGTTTAAAGTTTTATTATCAATCTAATAGTGTTTTTCTAAATAAGTTTATTGTGGCATATTAAATGGATTTTCTCTACCCTTTTCAGTTATGTACCTCTGGTTACATCAACTGATCTTTGGTTATGATTAAGTGATTTCTAGTTCCAATTAATGAGGTGTATGTTCCCTCTTAGATTATAATGTGTATTTTACTGATTTGATCCATTATATATTACCTGTTACACTCTGAGACTAAATTTAGATAGGTTTGAATGAAATTTAATGGGTTTGGATTTCAGTGATAAGGAGTATGGGCTCTTATTCATTGGTAATGGGGATTTATTTAAATCAAACATTGATATATCTATATAATAAAATGAAAATTATTAAAGTAAACATGACATATAAAATAAAATAGTTGCCTATAAATGAATATTAAAGGTATATTTTACCCTTCACATACTCTAACCCATGTAATTTAAACTTTAACACCTACCAATACTGTCACGAACCAGCCCAAGTCGACACTGAACCTGTCACCTAGTCCAACCCACGACAAGTCCCGAGAGGCATTCTCGATCCTCCCAGGATGGTGACAAGCACCGAGGGAATCAATAGAGTACACAAGAGAATGATTTCACCCAAATATAAACAATAAAACAAACAGTGGAAAGAATAGGACAGCCCAAAATACATTTACATAAAAATTTAACTGAACAACATTCATAAAAGAAACTGGAGGTATAACTAAACCAACAACTCAAATGACCATACCTAATAACAAACTAACTCCATGTGACCCATATGGTCTCTATACAATACAATGATCACATGTTTCCCAAGGAGATCGAACTCAATCTGAAACCTGCACAAGGGCTAAAAACCGAAGAAGATTATAGGCATGAGTATTAAAACTCATTAGGTTAGCCCGATATTCTATTTCAAATCCACATCCTTTAAAATAAAAGAAACATAAATTTAAAGTTTTAAATGCAAGATATAAAGGTATGATTTTCAAATGAGTTCCCATGCTATATAAAAAATTTACCAGACAAAATCTTGCAGGTTTTATAAAGAAGAACGCTATAAACAATTTTCAAAGAGGTGCAACTTTAAAATGAAAATAGTTTTCAAGAGGGATACTTTAAATAATTTACACTTTTAAATAAATCACACACACTACTGAATTTACCAACCAAACACACTATATTTCGACGGTGAGTACAAAATATACAATGAGCACAAGTCATGGAAATTCCCCTAGGTACTAGTTAGTTGTGAGCCCCAGGTACCTCATATCTCGGTGAAAGTAACCATAATAAATATTAGTTCTCATACACATGAGACACTATTAGAGATAATAATCATAACCTAGTGGTCCCCCAACATCATCATCATCATAGTTTAGTTATTTTTGTCATCGTTAAACTTGCTACGTGAAATAGGGGTCAAACCCCACGGAATCACTAGCATACAAATACACGTCTGCCCACCTAGATACCCAGCATTACCTACATAAAAAAATCCATTACCAAACCAAAAACACAGAAACATCCCACAAAAATGCTTCACATTTCCTTCATGAATCAATAAACCACTAAAAATATTCGTAAAACAATTTCAAGGAGTATAACAAGTACTTGCACATAAAATCCATTCAAAATTGTTATTTTAAGGTCACAAACCCATTAATAACATAAAAAACCATATTTTTCAGCCCCAAAAACAATTATTAAATCATTTCCTTGGAACATTAAAATTTCATCAAAATATAGAACATTAAATACACAAGGAATCCATTTTTACAAAAAACAAATGCCAAATGGGCCTTTAATCCTTTTTCAAAACTATCATTTGATCAGGGTATGAATTTAAATTTTATTGAGGAGATTTATAAACACCATTTACAGAATAAAAACACATTCATAAATCCCTTAAAACATTCAGTTTACATATTTAAAACACAACCATTTTCATAAGGATGTGAAACGGGCCATTTTCCGGCAACTCGGGCCAAAACATATTGTAAACCAAAACCCATTTGTTTGTAAAACCAAATAAAAATTGGAAACCCATATAAGGGAACAAAAATAATATTTTTCATTCTTACAATGCATTTATAAATCCAAAAAAATAATTTTTAAATCAAACATAACACATAAAATCCAACCGGGAAATTTACCAAACACATGACATGCCCTTTCAAACAAAACAATTTATTTTAAGCACTTGAAAATGAATAAAAAACCAATTGAATGAAATATTTTATAAAATATACTGGAACATATTAAAAATACCATAAACCAAGTTCTAAACCTCAAAAAAAAATAGTTGCGAAAGATAGTGGAACATTTAAAAAAACACTTGGTGTGCGCTTTTATAACAAAACAACACTACCTTTCATAAAACAAGGACTAAAAATCATTTTGCACACCAAGAAATTTATCCAAAGGATGAATGATAATAATATAAATATATATCTGATTCAATAAATAATAAAATGATGAAACTTAAATGATAAAGTCATGTGCAAGGGATATCCTACATCAAATCTTTGGCGCAATGGAAACACACACCCAATATCACCATCTGAGGGTTTGCGAACCCTAAACCTATGATGGCCAGACCCAAAAAAACAAAACCCCCATAAAAATCATGGGATAACATAACCATAGGTCTATCATAACTAGGGGGATTATAAAAACAAGAAATAATGAAAGGAGTAAGAAGACGGAGGATAAAGGAGAAAGAATCTCACCTTTTCAACTAGAAAACTTTTCATGTTCCCTTAGATATACAACCTTAGTGAAAAGGGAATAGGCTGGAAATTCATGTAGTGGTTCATAAGGTCTGTAAAAACCTAGTAATAAATATTTGTTGGGAAAAGATCACTAATTGAATGAGTTAAGTATGAATCAATTTAACTTTTCAATTATGGATGATTTGAGGAAAACTGAGAACTTTCGCATAATATGAGATTCCAATGAGCTCCAAATAGGTAAAATAGATAATGAGGGTGAGGTTAGGTATTTTTTTCTTTGAGTTAGAGGTATAATCACCAAAAAATATTAAAAATTTAAAAATATATAAAATAAAAAAATTATTTTTTTTAAAACTAGAAATGGGCCCTTGGGTTGTCCCATTACCTAAATAAGTAACCCAAATTCACCATGATTATGAATTATTAAGGGGTAAAAAAGGATATGGTGGTTTTAAAATTTCGTTGTATGAAATTTATGAAGTGGAATGGGTGAGGAAGGTTGAAAAACAATGGAGTTATCAAAGAAATAAATTTGGTTTTTAAAACTGGAAATGAGCTCATGGTTGGGCCAAATCATGGAGTAACCTCCATTTCTCCAAAAACTCCTAAACAAGAAATGTTGAACCAAAATTAGGGTGATTAGACATATATGGTAGTTAAAAACTCAAAATTAATCTCACCCAACACCCAATAAAAGAATCCGTATTTTCAATGAACTGAATCAAAACCATGACATGAAAAGAAAATAAACCAGGTGTGACAAATACCCTAGCCTTCTTAGTGGGTAGTTAGGGTAGTATACCTTGTTTATTAAGCCCTTATTCTTATGATATACTTCCTTTAGTGTATATATATATTCTAAATCATTATATAATTTTTATTTTTAATTTTTATATATTTTTCATCATTAAGGCCTTGTGTCATGCTCTATGAGGGTAAGGATAACCATGTTGCAGAGATAGTGAGCCCTAGTAGACAAGTGATCCCTCCTATAGTGCCACTTGAGACCCCGCATATTATACATAATCTGGTAACTAATTCTCAACTACATAATTGTTTTATACATCTAATTTTTTCCAATTATGGAGCTCCATGACATCCAACTATGATGGTTGATCTGACACATGAGTTCCATCAACAACATCCCCCATATTTTTAGGGTAAGGAGGTCCACAGGATACTGAGTTTTGGATGGATGCCACTCATTCTATGTTCAAGCTTATGAAGATTCCACTAGGGAGTAGGGTCATACTTTTCACCTATATGATTCATGATTCGGTCAAGTACTGGTGGGATGTAATTACCCATACCGTTCGTCATCAGGGAAAGGTATGGGAGAACTTTTAGAGAACCTTCTATGATCACATCTTTACTCATATGTTGAGAGCTCACCGAACCAAATATTTCATGCACATAGAAAAGTCTTCTATGTCATTCATGTATAATTCAGCATTTTACAAAGAGTTGTGGTACTTTTAACTGATCATATGCAGTGATGATTCATCCTGTTCCAAAATCTTCAAGGATGGGATTAGGAATGTGATTCATACTTAGGTGATTTTCTTTCACCAACATACTTTCTAGGATATTTATAATCAGTCTATTATCAATGAGCACAACTATAGGGAAGGTGATGGTACCAATAAAAGAGTGTTAGTTCCAAGGCAGGACAATAGTTCTTCCAATATTAGGAATCGTGATCTAGAGGTTTCTCGTCAGAGTAATGGAGGACATACTATCCACACTATTGGATCTATTATATTACATAAGTTTGGATATAAGGTTAATCTAAAGCATCATCGTGGTAGGGAACTGATGGATTTTCATGCTGGTGGATGTATGTGTAATCTTCTAAGATTCTATCATAACTTTTCATCTACTTCTAGTGGAAGAGGGTCCAAATTAGCTCCACCTTTAAGGGTAGTATATTTTATGCCACGTCAAGAAGGGAGTTGGAGTAGTACTAGAAGGATTTTCCAAGGGTGATTCCATGTTCATGGTATCTAGAATCATGATTAGTAACACCATCATAGCATTCATACTCAGGGTAGTCCAACTTTATCATAGGGAAGTGGATCAGACTAGTTACATGAATTACAGCTGATACCCAAGGATCATAGTACAGATCCATCTATAGAACAAGGTATTATTCTATTTACCTTGAATATTGTATCTTATTTGTTCTATATTGGTGCATCACAATTCTTTATCTCTTTATATATTGTGGAAAGTCTCAGTCTTAAAATCTGGTATTATTGTGTTGTGATGAACCTGGATACACCATTGGGAGTCCAGTCAAAGGGAATAATCCAATGTAGGGAATTATACCTTGAGGTTGTTTATTTTGGGACATATTCTTCATCATGATGATAGGATTCAATTTCATTGTCGAGATGGATTGGCTAGCTTCATATCATTCCATTATGAAGTATTATTGTCACAAGGTGTTGTTTACATCACCAAAGTCTAGAAGTTATCTACAAAAGGGTGAGTGGAATGTCTAAGTTAGTAGAGTTATACCATAGCATCATAGAATAGTTTCAGTGACCACCCATATTGGTATTCTCTTTATGTAGAAACATGGATTTCCTTATATTTATTTTCCTCAAGTACTGGATCATTTCAGGAATGTATTTCCTAACAATTTTATAGAATACCTCCTGAAAGAGAGGTATAGTTTATGATTGATAATGTTCTAGTAGAAGCTCTATTTTTCATTCCTTCATACAGGAAGGTACCTAATAAGCTCCAGGAGTTCAAGAAATAGTTGTAGGATTTAGAGGTAAAGGGTTTTATTCGACCCAAAACTTCTTTATGGGGTTCACCAGTGCTTTTATTCATGAAGGTGGATGGGACCCTCTGTTTATGTGTGGATTACTGATGGTTTAAATATCATATGGTTAAAAACTAGTATACATTCACTCAGATAGATGATATCTTTAACCAACTCTTAGGATCTAGGTTATTCTCAAAGATTGACCTGAAATTAGACTATCATCAGGTGAGTGTTAGGTATTCATGCATAACTCATACAGCTTTTGTATCATGTATAGTTTGTATGAGTATCCTGTTATTCTATTTGGTTTTATAAATTCCCAGAAAATTTTCAAATCATTGATGAATAAGTATTTCTAACCCCATATGGATTATTTTTTCATCGTATGTTTTGATGAAATATCGGTGTATTCTCACACTCATAGCTACCAAGCTAGACACATTGAGGTAATTTTCAATACACTGATAGAGGATCATTATTATTATAATCTTTCTAAGTTTCACTTGTGTATTGATAAAGTAAACTTATTGGGTAATATTATCTTAAAATCAAGAGTACCAATTGACCTATAGATTGTGAGCGTTGTGTATTCTTTAGAGAATCCCAAGAACATGTTTGATATATAGAGTTTCTTAGGTATGTATGGATATTACAAGAATTTCATACAGCACTTCCCATCACATTACTCACCTCTTATGAGTCTTACATTCCTTTTTATTATGATCTTATGGTCACAAGCATGCGAAAAATCCTTTTAGGAGCTGAAAGGTAGTATTTTTTATCATTGATTATTATTCTCATGATCCAAGAAGAGGATATACATTTTTCTGTTATGCATATGAAATTGGGTTGAGAGTAGTGATGATTCAGAAGGATATATTCATTGTTTACTGATCTCGATAGTTGAGGCCTCATGAGAGGAATTACCCAATGCACAACCTTGAGCTATCATTTGTTTTACATGCTTTATATTGCTGGAGACACTATCTAATGGGTGAGTGATTTTTGGTGTATACGGGCCCCAAGATCCTAAAATATATCTTTTCACAGTGTTTACTAAATCTCATATAGTGAAGATGGGTCTAATATCTTTAGTAATTAAACTTTGAGATTTTTTATACACCTATAAAGGGTAATGCAGTGGCAGATGTGTTGAGTCAGAAAACTCAAGCACATTCTATACCTGAATCTATTAATGAATAAAAATTAATTTCCCTATTCTATGAGTGATATGGAGTTTCATGGTTGTCATAGATAGTATTATCTTTCATCCTTATCAATTAACTCTTCCCTCTTTGATGAGTCAAATAAAAGAAAATTTTCAGATCCCAAAGTCTTACTTCATCGAGAGAGTATTTTTGGTGAGGACCCACTGCAAGATTTGTCTATGGATGGAGATGATATCCTCTGTGTACAGGAGCATATATGAGTTCCTATAGATATGAGAGAAAAACTAATGTAAGTTTCTCATTCTTCTTAGTGGTTAGTTCATCCAGGAATCTCCAAGATGTATCGAGATATGCGGCAACAGCATTTGTGGTATGGGTTGAAACATTAGATAGAAGGTTTAATCACTAGGTGTTCCACCTTTCAATAGGTGATGGCAGTGAACTAGTGAACTGTATGCTTGTTATAGCTACTTCGAGTCCCAAAATGGAAATTTAAAGATTTTTTATGGATTTTTGTATTCATCTTATCAAGGTCTCCTTGAATTAGTAATGAAAATTGGGTAGTCATGGATCAAATTACGAAATTATCCCACTTACTTACTATCCATGAGACTTTCTCAGTTGATGATATTATAAAACTATATGTATGGGATATCATATGGCCTCATAGGGTCTACCATACTATCGTTTTAGATAGGTAATCTTCTTTCACATCACGGTTCTAGGTGGGGTTGCATAAATTTATGGGTTCATATTTTCTCCTAAGCATAGCTTTTCACCCCCAGACTAATGGCCAGCCAGAATGGATGATACATGTGTTAGAGGACACGCTCTGATCTTGTGTACATGATTTTAGCAGTTCTTGGGGAAATAAATTCCCTCTTGTCATCTTCACCTGTAATAATATTTTTTATGAGATGAATCATATCGATCTATATGAGGTATGTATTCTAGGAAATGTCATTCACCCCCATACTGGTTATAGACAGGAGCAGTAGCACTTCCAAGTCCTCATCTTGTTCAGGATACTTCAAATTAGGTTCATCTGATCTGGAAACATGTGTTTGTTTCTTAGTCTAGATGGAAATATTATGTCTATTACCATTGATGGGCTCTAGTGTTTTATTTTGGGGATCATGTTTTCTTACTGGTATCATCTAGGATTGGAAATAGACTAATTCAAGGGAAAGGAAAGTTCTCGCATTATTATGCTTTTCTGTTTAAGATTATAAATATAGTCAGGCCAATAACCTATCAGTTTCTATTAACTCATAATTACCATTACATGCATCATGTCTTCCAGGTTTCAAAGCTTCTCCATCATCATTTTGAACCATCTCAAACTTTTGATCTTCAGGAGTTTGATTAAGATGATGGTTCTTTTTTTAGGAGTATCCTATATGATCTGTTGACTGGGGCATAAAGGCTATTCGAGTTTAGTATGTCCCTTTAGTATGACTGTTATGGAAACATGGTAGTGTATAGTATGAGACCTAGGAGTGAGAGGCTGACATATGTGCTTAGTGGATAGAGTTGTTCTCAGATGAATTTTTTCGGCCCATGTAATGTGAACACGGTTATGAGTTCCATTAAGGTGGAAAGAATATAATAAACTAGTTTTTATTTTTGGTATGGAACCTTTTGATTTTGGTATAATTCATTTTTTATGAACCTAATATGGATTGCTAATGAGATTATGGGGGTAATAGGGGTGTTTGGGAATTTTTAAAGGTTAGAACCCCAACCAGTGTGAAAAATTCACTGGACACATGGTTAGTAGAAACAATGCAATCTATTCCATATAGTTTATCTAAATGTGTGAGGATAGGACAGAGGGGTGAATTAGGGAAAATGGTTTTATCAAACCATGCACTCATGGATGAATGCCCATACGGGGACCTCTATAAATTTTAGAAGAGATGGTCACATGGGTAGTGAATGGTTTGGAAAACCATACTCCCCTAACCATGCAAGGTCCCTCTTCAAAGAGTTATAGGTTTACGGTTTGCACATAGTTTTCCTAATCATGGGCTGAAACTATGTGCCCCGATTTTTTGGGGGTGAAAAGACCAAAATTACATTAATTCTATTTCAACCATGCCGCTTTCCTATTTCCCTCATTTTCTATTGATAGGATGCCTCCATTCTTACATTGGATTTCCTAAAGTATCCTTATTCTATTTTTTTATCATGTTCCTTCATTCATTATCTGATCAAAGCATTGTTGGTCTCATTGGATTCCTCCAGGTAATCTCATTGATCCTTCTCCTTGGTTCATCATTCTTCATTACATTGATGATGGTAATTTGATATAGAATCATATGATCTATCATTAGGACATTACCCCATTCTTCATATTTCTTTTGATCTAGGTATAAAAAAAAGTCTGATATAGGATGAGGATAGTGTTATAGGTTGAGGTAGGTGGTCTATGTTTTATCCCTCATGTCTCTCTGTTTTATAAACCACAATTGTTTTGTGTACAAAAATTTCATCATAAATTTACTATTTAATTCCTATTTCATTCTTATATTAACCATGCTCATACTCAATACCTCTTCCTATATTGGATCATCATATCATTGGAGGTTGATACCAGAACACCTTTCACCCTATGTTGGGTGTTTTCATAATTATTATTTGGTGGCCCACATGGGTCTATCTGCACCACTATTTGGGTGTACATTTAACTTGGCCTTAATAAGTGTAAGTGTTATCATTAAACAAATTAATTGATAATGTTCATTAAATTATATATCACATGAACCTTCTATGGTAATTACTTCAGATTAATCAATGCACGTTTTATTGGTAAAATGAAAAATATATTTAAATATGTCACTTTCCTGAGTTATTTATAATTTATTATCATTAGTTCCAATTCCTTAGCCCACCTTTTTATGATTATAAATGGTAAAGGAAAGAACCTGATAAATAAAATGTAATTAAAGTAATAAGGGGTTGAATATCTTATTTATCCTCGCCACTTAGTATGGAAGGTAATGGAATGAACCAATTTGATTATTAAAAGACATGCATATTAAATGAACTAAATTAATTAATGGTTTATGTATAAGGTGACAATTGCATATGGACCTTTTCAACTTTTATAGGACTATTAATGGTTGATCTAGCCTTGGATTCCAAAGGGAATTCTTTGAGTACCCATAGAATGCCATTCTGATTTTTGGATCTAGTTTCCATAGAAGATACCTATAATTCCCCAGCGTTAAACCTTACTTAATCTTGAGTTATTACAAGATTACACATTGAGGATCTTTTCGGGTTTAGAGTTTTAGAGAATTAGATCATAAAACTTGCATTACATTCCACATATAAACAAAGTGGTTACATAAAGATAGTCTTCTTGTTTCCCATCAATGGAAACATATTTAAAATAAAACATGGATTCTTTCTTAAAACTTCCTTGAAACTATCATCATATCATGTACCTTTCCCTTGACCTGTGAAAAACATTTCAAAAAACAATGGATGAGCATAAAAAGCTCAGTAAGGGATATAAAAATATGGAAAGGAAACATGGGTATATATATACATAAGAATGAAATCATACTTTACCCATAAAACATAATCACTTTAACATACCTCATCAAATCATGAATAAATCATAGAAATCATAAGACATAAAGGTAACTTGAGGCATTCATTACATTCTTACGTAGGGAGTAACCCTCTTGGTTACGTTTGGAATACCCATCACAGTATATTCCCTAAATCTCTTCGGAGAAACCTTAACATTTCACTCCTTCGCGTTACCCAATGCATTGGAGAGCTACATCGAGCTCACCCACCCTTATTTTATCACAGAACCACCTGTCTTCATAGTAATGCCCAAGAACCTCAAAATAATCGTATCACATAAAACATGCATAAAGGAAACATAACATTTCCACCTTTCAATCACAAGATATCAATACAACATATTGATATAAAAACATTATGAAAACCATTTTAAATACCAAAATAAAAGAAAAGTAAAACATGGTATTTATTTTTCTTTTAAAAAAAGTATGGCTTCTAGAGGAAGCCGAAACTCAAATAATTGTCATGGCGGCGGAGAAGTCGTTGTCGCCGCATACGTACGACAAAAACATTCCATTTTTTCATTTAGTAAATGCTTCGTATAAAAAGATTCCTTTTGAATAAACATAAAAGTAAAAGGGGTTTATACACCGTATAAAAGAAGGCTGTGTATACAACAAAATATGCCTCAATGAAAGGAGATTGGGACGAAGTCCCATACCTCAGGTCCGACTTGACTCGGTCGTTCTTTAATATACTGAATAATAAACTTGAGTTAATTTCTACTTATTTAAGAACATTTTTCAAGTTCATTATTCCTTTTATATCACTTATTGTCATGTCATGAACACTATGTAATTATTTAAGTTAATAACGGTCGTTTTAACGATCATTGATACTTGAGTCAAAAATAAACCCTTTATAATTACAACTTGTTCATGTATCCATTATATCCAGAATTATAATCATGATGTATATATCATATATATCCAGTATATACATTCATTTATAATATTACATAATCATTTAGAGGTAATAAATGAAATGCACCGTTAATGGAGACGGTAAGCCGTACGTACGCATGAACGCTACTTTCATTTCTATTTCATATTTTATAGAATGGAATCATAATGATATAAAGGTATATTATAATTCCAGTATAATATCATATATAATATCATAGTTCCATCCTTTATACGTCCCACATATGGTAATTAACGAATCAAATCACTTTGAGGGGGCGGTAGTCCGCACTTCCTTAAATGAAGATATCGCGTTTACCCATAATGGAAACCATAAAGGTATGACCAAAATGAAAAATACAGATGATTAATGAAAACATAAACATATTATATATCATATATAGTGACATATTAATGGCCACCTTTGAAGGTGTTAAAATAATGTTGAACAATCATCGTTTCGGGAGGCATAAATTCACCATCCATGAAAATAGTATGTCCTTTAACCATTAGATGTAGGTGTGTGTAAGTGTAGCTCGAATCCTTCTTATAAAAAAATCCTAGTATATTGAAGATAATGGAGTTGTTACAAAATAAATGAATAAAAAGAGTTTAGGGGGTTAGAGAAGCAAAATAAAACAAAAGGACTCAAGTGAAGACATTACCTTAAAATCGGGTAACTCCTTTTGGTTTGAGCTCAAAGGCTTCCTTGGGAGGACTTCTGCCCAAAGTGAGGCTTCAAGGAGTAAGAGAGGGATGTGGAGAGACAAAATGGGAAGAGGTTGGCTGAGCAAAAGGCTTTGGGAGTGTGGGTAAGGTGGTAGAGGTGGGGGCCTTTTATAAGAGGAGAGGAGGGGCACTCTTGTAAAGTTACAAAATGTTACTTTATTTTCAAAAGAGTTTCGGATTTTAAAGGTCCCACATTGATTTATTTCGAGGATAAGGTGATGAGGGTTCGAAATCCACTCATACAATAGGTTTTGGACAGGTGTAGGTCTTATATTTTACATTATCTTTTCATTTTTTTTAAATCCTTTATTAATGAGGTAATCGCTGCATCATCATGATTTCATAAATAATTTAATTTATTTAATGTCTAAAAATTATAAAAAAAATATCATGATGTAGGAAATCCATTTAGATTACTAATGAATATTTATAGTCAAATATCTGACTTGTATAACCCCATGTAAAAATTGTTTTAGTAAAACACTTCATGTTTGTGTCATTTTTACTTTAACATTAAATAAAAGGTATTTATATCATTTCCCAACCAAAGTGGCTCCATGGGGTCCCCAAGTTGACCCATGGATTTTCTTGGTCGGCCATGACACATCCAATGATGGTAGGACATGTTTCAAGCTCATCTCATATTATTTAAACATTATTTTTACCTTAAACAACACTAATTACCTCTAATCGCGATTAAGAACTTAAAAGTTACTATTCACCAAAAAATTATTTTAATCTCATTGAACCCCATTTTAATTCTTAATGAAAACCATGTATGTCGGATTTTTGAAATTCAAAACACAGAAGTGGTAAAATTTCATTTAAATGAAAAATCAGTTTTTATAAGTACCACTTAGTGGTTTCACTATTCATCAAAAATTGAAGTTTTCCAGAAAAATACCAAAAATTCACCCTAAGATATATTTGATATTCCAAATTCAAAAATGAATTCTATTTTAAAAAATTCAAAACATATAAGTCACATTAATTAATTTAATAATTAATTCCCACTGTCATTACAAATAGCGTGTTTTTATGAAATAATAAGTATCAAAAGATTGACACTAGTTTAAGTCCGATTTCAAAGTGAAATTAATTCTAACGACCACTATTGGATTTAATGGTAAAAATATTTTCTAATTTCACTTTAAAACCAATTCACATTATAATCTAATCATATAAATAAATTAGATTAAAAAGAGGTTTTGAATTAAAATGCAGTATTTTTCACTATTCATTAAAAAAATGAACATTGTCTGAAAAATACCAAAAATTCACAAAAAGTAAATTTTGATGTCCCAATAATAAATAATAAGTTTATTTTAAAAAACATATCTTATAAAATTGTCAAAAGATAGATTTAAAAATGGTTTTCCATCAAAACGCAGTAAAACAATCTTTTAAAAAATATTACTGTATTCCATGCTTAAGATTGGATTTATTTTCATTTTAAGCCTCTAAAATACTATCTAATTAATTAATAGACATAGATAAAAATATATATTATTCATTACTTACTTGGGATGTTACATCCATCCCCCCTTTAGAAAATTGCATCCCCGCAATTTATTTACTTATCGAATAAATGGGGGAACTTATCCCTCATTGCATTTTCAGATTCCCATGTTGCCTCTTCCATCATGTGGTTTTTTCACAAAACCTTTTCCTGATTAATCACCTTATTTCGTAACACTTTCTCCATGAGGTCAAGAATCTGGACCGGTTGTTCCTCATAAGATAGGTTCTCTTCCAACTGAACTACCTCTGGACTCAAAACATGAGATGGATCTGGCATATACTTTCTCAACATCGAAACGTGAAAAACATTGTGTACCTGAGATAAACTCGGAGATAAAGCCACCCGGTATGCAACTGATCCAACTCTATCCAGAATTTCATATGGTCCAATGAACCTTGGACTCATCTTTCCTATCTTACCAAATCTCATCACACTTTTCAATGGCGAGACTTTGAGAAAAACATGATCACCTACCTCAAAAGTTAGATCCTTCCTCCTGTTGTCTACATAACTCTTCTGCCTACTCTGAGCTGTTCTCATGTGTTTCTGAATCAGCTAAAATTTTTCTGCCATCTCTTCTACCAATTCTGGTCCCATCAACTTCCTTTCACCCACTTCATCCTAGAAAGCTGGAGTTCGACACCGCTTCCCATATAACGCCTCAAATGGTTCCATCTGTATACTGGAATGAAAACTCTTATTATATGAAAATTCAACCAAAGAATGATGTTGGTCCCAACTTCCCTGATACTCCATTGAACAAGCTTGTAGCATATCCTCCAAGGTCTGAATTGTTCGTTCTTACTGCCCATCTGATTGAGGATGAAATGTTATACTAAAATTTAATTCAGTACCCAACAACTTCTGAAGTCCTTTCCAAAAGTTAGAAGTGAACCTGAGATCATGATTAGATACAATGGAGAGAGGAACTCCATGTAACCTGACTATCTCTTTAAGATAAAAACGGGAAAGTTGATCTAGGGAAAAAGTATCTCGTATAGCAAGGAAATGAGCAGATTTAGTCAAGCGATCAACAATAACCCAGATTGCATTATTACCTCGAGATGTCTTCAGTAATCCCACAACAAAGTCCATGGATATATTCTCTCATTTCCACTATGGAACTGGTAAAGGTTGAAGCATCCCTTTCGGTAACTTCCTCTCTGCTTTAACCTGTTGACATGTCAAACACTTTACATTAAAATCAGCAATATCTCTTTTCATTCCATCCCACCAGTAAATCTCCCGCAGATCTCTTTACATCTTAGTACTGCCAGGATGAACTGAAAACGGAGAACTATGAGCTTTACATAACAACTCTCTCTTCAATTGTGAATCACAAGGCACACACAATATCTTCCCAAATCTCAAAACACAATCATTATCAATGTTGAATTCAGGCAACTTACCTTTCTGAACCAGCTCTACCTTTTTCTGCAACTCACTGTCTTGCTTCTGTGCTTGCTTGATTCTATCTGATAGAGATGATCTCACTGATACCTGAAACAAAACAAAAGAACTACTTGCACCAACAACTTCTATGCCAAAGTTCATCAAATACTTAACCAAAGGATCACGTTCCAAACGCAACATTGCTAATGAAGCATTACTTTTTCGACTCAAAGCATCAGCCACTTTATTTGCTTTTCCCGGATGGTAATGAATTGTACAGTCATAATCCTTGATTAATTCCAGCCATCTCCTATGTCTCATGTTTAACTCTTTCTGAGTGAATATATACTTTAAACTTTTGTGATCAGTATATATTTCACACTTTACTCCATACAAATGATGCCTCTAAATTTTTAAAGCAAAAACAACAGCAGCTAATTCCAAATCATGTGTAGGGTAATTTACCTCATGAGTTTTCAACTGTCGTGAAGCATAAGCAATTACCAGATCATTCTGCATTAGGACGCAACCAATTCCTTTCAATGAAGCATCATTGTATATAACAAACTCACCATTCCTGGAAGGTAGTGCCAAAACTGGAGCATTCACCAATCTTCTTTTCAGTTCCTGAAAACAATCATCACATTCTTTTGTCCAGATAAACTTAACACCCTTCCGAGTTAACTTAGTCATTTGACTAGATAACCGTGAAAAATTTCTAAAAAACCTTTGGTAATAGCCTGCCAAACCAAGGAAGATACTAATCTCAGTTACATTTGTGGGTCTTGGCCAATCTTCCACAACTTTTGTTTTTTCAGGATCAACAGTTATTCCATCTTTAGAAACAATGTGACCAAGGAAAGAAATTTGTTGCAACCAAAACTCACACTTGCTGAATTTTCCATACAGTTTCTTTTCTTTTAAGGTTTTCAAGATAACCCTTAAATGTCTTTCATGCTCCTCTTTACTTTTAGAAAACACCAAAATATCATCAATGAAAACCACCACAAACTTATCCAAGAACTCATAGAAAATTCTATTCATTAAGTCCATGAATACAGCAGGTGCATTGGTTAGCCCAAAAGGCGTTACTACAAATTCATAATGGCCATATCTTGTACGGAACGTGGTCTTTGGAACATCTGATTCCTTTACCTTCAGCTGATGGTACCCCGATGTTAAGTCAATCTTTGAAAAATACTGAGCTCCCTGGAGCTGAACAAACAAATCATCGATATGAGGAAAAGGATATTTGTTCTTAACAGTGATGTTATTCAAGGCTCTATAATCAATGCAAAGTCTCATTGAACCATCTTTCTTTTTAACAAATAAAACAAGAGCACCCCATGGTGATGTGCTAGGTCGAATGAAACCTTTCTCTAATAAATCTTGCAATTTCTCCTTCAACTCTAAAAGTTCAATTTGAGAAATTTGATAAGGGGGTTTTGAAATTGGCTTAGCATCAGGAACTAAGTCAACAGTAAACTCAACTTCCCAATCTGGTATTATTCCAGGTAACTCATCAGGAAAAACACCAGGATACTCATTTACCACTGGCACATCATTAATCTGAACAGTTCCCTTGTTTTCAACAATGTGTGCAAGGTAACATTCATTTCCATCTTTTACAAGTTTCTTGGCCTCTTGATAAGTTATCAATAGTAAGGGTACATTCTTGTACACAAACTGAAATACTTTCTGAAAAGAAACTTCTTTAGCTCTACAGTCAATCATAGCATGGTAAATAGAGATCCAATCCATACCCAGGATAACATTAAACTCTACTAGAGGTATAACAATAAAGTTTTCAAGTAGGTTCTTTCCACAGATAAGGATAGGAAGATTCTTATAAATTCTTTTTGCCTCAACATTTCCCCCATGTGTTTTTACCAAAAGTTCAAAAGTCATTTCTTGAGATGGTATTCCCATTTTACTAGAAAAGTTTTCAGAGATGAAAGAATGTGTAGACCCCGAATCAAACAACACACTGGCATAATCTGAAAAAATAAAAAAAGTACCTGATACAACTTCATTTGATGGCCTAACATCTGCTGAAGTAGTTGCAAAGGATTTCACCACCCCTTTCTGCTTGTAGTCTAACTGCTTTCCATCACTCAAGCTCTTTGTCGGACACTCGTTTGCATAGTGACCCATCTCATTGCACTTAAAACATTTCATTAACTGTAAATCAAATTTGGTCTTACCTTCACCTTGATCTTTTTCAGTGCAATCACGAGCCTTATGTCTCATCTTACCACATCGGTAGCACTTTCCATAATTCAGAAGACATTCCCCAGCATGCCTTTTTCCACATTTATCACAAACTAGAAACATAGATTTCTTACCATCAGACTTTTTGAAGAATTATTCCCTTTCTCCTGCCACCTTGGTCTCTTTTTCTGGTGGTTGTTATAGAACACTTGATCATCGACAAAATCCATTTCCACCTTCTCAGCACATCGAACAAGCTTTTCATAACTTTTAAACTCACGAGAAGCTAATGCCCTTCGATATTTTGGCTTTAATCCTGAGTAAAAACGATTGATTTTACTATCAAGGTCTCGGATAAAATTTGGAGCATACCTTGCCAATCGAGTGAACCTTTCTTCATAGGTATCCACTGAGTCTTCCTCTTGCCTCAATTCCAAGAATTTTTTTTCCATCCTAATTCAAACAGCCTTAGGAAAATACTTTTCAAGAAACATACCTTTGAATTCATCCCAGTCGAGAGCATCAATCTCATCAGCGTCCCTGATATTTTTAACCATCGACCACCACTGATCTGCTTCACCCTCCAAACGGTAAATAGCAAGACTAACCTTTTGATTGTTTGAGCACCCCATGACATCGAAAATCTTCTCCAGTGCTTTAATCCACCCTTCAGCTAGCACATGGTCAGATGATCCTCTGAATGATGGGGGATGTTGCCTCATGAAATGTTCCACCACTGACATGTTCCTCTGCGGTTGATCTGGCTGATCTCGTGTATGGATACCACCGCCATTTATCTCTTGAGTCAACTGCGCCATTACTGCAACAAACTGTTCAGTTCCAATTCTGACCATCTCAGGATGCTGATTCGGAAGGTTATTTCCTTCTGCATGCCTTCCTAGCACTGCTTCCCTGTTTCCTCTGCGGAAAACCATTCTGAACAAACATGACTTAGATGAAGAAACATGGTAATATTCAAATACTATATCACTTCAATTTGACCATAAAAAAATATTTTTGGATAATCATTTAATAGAATTCTAACTCCTAAAGTTGTCTAAACCGACCTCTGATACCAACTATAAGGCCTCAGCCTTAAAACCTTACTTAATCTTGAGTTATTACAAGATTACACATTGAGGATCTTTTCAGGATTAGAGTTTTAGAGAATTAGATCATAAAACTTGCATTACATTCCACATATAAACAAATTGGTTACATAAAGATAGTATTCTACTTTCCCATCAATGGAAACATATTTAAAATTAAACATGGATTCTTTCTTGACACTTCCTTGACACTATCATCATATCATGTACCTTTCCCTTGACCTGTGAAAAACATTTCAAAAAACTTGGGATGAGCATAAAAAGCTCAGTAAAGGATATAAAAATATGGAAAGGAAACATGGGTACATATATACATAAGAATGAAATCATACTTTACCCATAAAACATAAGCACTTTAACATACCTCATGAAATCATGAATAAATCATAGAAATCATAAGACATAAAGGTAACTTGAGGCATTCATAACATTCTTACGTACGGAGTAACCCTCTTGGTTACGTTTGGAATACCCATCACAGTATATTCCCTAAATCTCTTCGGAGAAACCTTAATGTTTCACTCCTTCGCGTTACCTAATGCATTGGAGAGCTATATCGGGCTCACCCACCCTTAGTTTATCACGGAACCACCCGTCTTCCTAATAATGCCCAAGAACCTCAAAATAATCGTATCACATCAAACATGCATAAAGGAAACATAACATTTTCACCTTTAAATCACAAGATATCAATACAACATATTGATATAAAAACATTATGAAAACCATTTTGAATACCAAAATAGAAGAAAAGTAAAACATGGTATTTATTTTTCTTTTAAAAAAAAGTATGGCTTGTAGAGGAAGCCAAAACTCAAATAATGGTCACGGCGGTGGAGAAGTCGTTGTCACCGCATACGTACGACAAAAACATTCACTTTTGTCGTTTAGTAAACGCTTCGTATAAAAAGATTCCTTTTGAATAAACGTAAAAGTCAAAGGGGTTTATACACCGTATAAAAGAAGGTTGTGTATAAAACAAAATATGCCACAATGAAAGGAGATTGAGATGAAGTCCCATACCTCATGTCCGACTTGACTCGGTCTTTCTTTAATCTCCTGAATAATAAAATTGAGTTAATTTCTACTTGTTTAAGAACCTTTTTCAAGTTCATTATTCCTTTTATATCACTTATTTTCATGTCATGAACACTATGTAATTATTTAAGTTAATAACGGTCGTTTTAACGATCATTGGTACTTGAGTCAAAAATAAACCCTTTATAATTACAAGTTGTTCATGTATCCATTATATCCAGAATTATAATCATGATGTATATATCATATATATCCAGTATATACATGCATTTATAATATTACATAATCATTTAGAGGTAATAAATGAAATGCACCGTTCATGGAGACGGTAAGCCGTACGTACGCATGAACGCTACTTTCATTTCTATTTTGTATTTTATAGAATGGAATCATAATGATATAAAGGTATATTATAATTCCAGTATAATATCATATATTATATCATAGTTCCATCCTTTATACGTCCCACATATGGTATTTAACGAATCAAATCACTTTGAGGGGGCGGTAGTCCGCACTTCCTTAAATGAAGATATCGCGTTTACCCATAATGGAAACCATAAAGGTATGCCCAAAATGAAAAATACAGAAGCTTAAGGAAAAAATAAACATATTATATATCATATATAGTGACATTTTAATGGACACCTTTGAAGGTGTTAAAAGAATGTTGAACAATCATCGTTTCGGGAGGCATAAATTCACCATCCACGGAAACAGTATGTCCTTTAACCATTAGATGTAGGTGTGTGTAAGTGTAGCTCGAATCATTCTTATAACAAAATCCTAGTATATTTAAGATACTGGAGTGTTTACCAAATAAATGAATAAAAAGAGTTTAGGGGGTTGGAGAAGCAAAATAAAACAAAAGGACTTAAGTGAAGACATTACCTTAAAATCGGGTAACTCCCTTTGGCTTGAGCTCAAAGGCTTCCTTGGGAAGACTTCTGCCCAAAGTGAGGCTTCAAGGAGTAAGAGAGGGATGTGTAGAGACAAAATAGGAAGAGTGTGGCTGAGCCAAAGGATTTGGGAGTGTGGGTAAGGTGGTAGAGGTGGGGTCCTTTTATAAGAGGAGAGGAGGGGCACTCTTGTAAAGTTACAAAATGTTACTTTATTTTCAAAAGCGTTTTGGATTTTAAAGGTCCCACATTGATGTATTCCGAGTATAAGGTGATGAGGGTTCGAAATACACTCATCCAATAGGATTTGGTCATGTGTAGGTCTTAGATTTTACATTATCTTTCCATTTTATTTAAATCCTTTATTAATGAGGTAATCGCTGCATCATCATGGTGTCATAAATAATTTAATTTATTTAATGTCTAAAAATTATAAAAAGAATATCATGATGTAGGAAATATTTTTAGATTTATAATGAATATTTATAGTCAAAAATCTGACTTGTATAATCCCATGTAAAAATTGTTTTAGTAAAACATCTCATGTTTGTGTCATTTTTACTTTAACATTAAATAAAAGGTATTTATGTCATTTCCCAACCAAAGTGGTTACATGGGGTCCCCAAGTTGACCCATGGATTGTATTGGTCATCCATGACACATCCAATGAGGGTAGGACATGTGTCAAGCTCATCTCATATTATTTAAACATTATTTTTACCTTAAACTATACTAATTACCTCTAATCGTGATTAAGAACTTAAAAGTTACTATTCACCAAAAATTATTTTAATCTCATTGAACCACATTTTACTTCTTAATGACAACCATTTATGTCCGATTTTTTAAATTCAAAACACAGAAGTGGAAAATTTTCATTTAAACGAAAAATCAGTTTTTATAAGTACCACTTAGTGGTTTCACTATTCATCAAAAATTGAAGTTTTCCAGAAAAATACCAAAAATTCACCCTAAGCTATATTTGATATTTCAAATTCAAAAATAAAGTCTATTTTACAAAATTCAAAACATATAACTCACATTAATTAATTTAATAATTAATTCCCGCTGTCATGACAAATAGCGTGTTTTTATGAAACAATAAGTATCAAAAGATTGACATTAGTTTAAGTCTGATTTCATAGTGAAATTAATTCCAACGACCACTATTGGATTTAATGGAAAAAATATTTTGTAATTTCACTTTAAAACCAATTCAAATGATAATCTAATCATATAAATAAATTAGATTAAAAATAGGTTTTGAATTAAAATGCAGTATTTTTCACTATTCATTAAAAAAATGAACATTTTTAGGAAAATACCAAAAAATCACACAAAGTAAATTTTGATGTCCCAATAATAAATAATAAGTTTATTTTGACAAACATATCTTATAAAATTGTCAAAAGATAGATTTAAAAATGGTTTTCCATCAAAAGGCAGTAAAACAATCTTTTAAAAAATATTAGTGTATTCCATGCTTAAGATTGGATTTATTTTCATTTTAAGCCTCTAAAACACTATCTAATTCATTAATAGACATAGATAAAAATATCTATTATTCATTACTTACTTGGGATGTTACAATACCCACCTTGGAACATGGTATTTTTCTACTAGTGGATTCCTATCATGAGTTTTTAGGATCCCTTCACTATATTCCAAATATTAACATGCCTTGGATACACTCCTTGGATCCATATTGATGTATTTGGATATGTGGTGGCATGGATACACCCCATTGGGCCTAGTCTTGGTTGGCTTGTTTCCCTTGGACAAGATCATTTGTCTTGTTTATAACTACTACAGTAGAATTATTTTGGTGATTCCCCTTTGATTACACTCATACACCTTACAGTCATGCTTCACATTATTTCTACATTAGATTAACTCCTTAGTTCAAGGATTACTTGGTTATTACCTTGGATTTTTTTTACTATTATCATCAGTATAAGATGTATTGTTATATCTTGGATCCTTTAATATTATTATTTTGTTACATTGATAGTGAATCTTACACCTCATGGGACTTATCTATTAAAACTAAACATAAATGAATTGATTAAATGATTATTTATTCTGAGACATTTCTATCTTAGGCTGAAGTACGTGTTGGTTATCCATATAGCATTGTTTTACATTTATATATATAATTGTACACTATTTTAGTTTATATTTCACAGAATTTATAGTATAGACACTATTGGTGGTGGCCTACTAAGATTTATCTCATACCCTATCTGGGATGTCAATGGTACCTAGATAGATTATATGTATGCAAGTGTTAATTATGGGAATAAACCCACTTTGAACACCTAATATTGATTTCTTGCATTAACAGGGAGTGCAATAGATGATGATTGGGATAGCGATCAAGATTCATGGATAGTTTTTGGATTCTTATTGATTCTTTTGTGTAGTATGAATTACCTGCTACCATGTATACCAGTTTTCCAGTTTTGTAGAAACATGATATATATTATCATCATCTTTTGTATATGATTCAGTTCCCATACTTGATTATTATGATCTATTTCTTGAGTTATTGTTTAGTTTGATACTACTTCCTCTATGGAGGGTTAATGGTCCAGTGATTATAGTTTATAGTTCTTTTGTTCCATATATTTATATATTATTTTTATATTTACATGTTATAGTTCTTATCTATTCTACTACCCTCTAAAATGAGGGCATAGTCTTCCCACTGACGCGCCCTAGGCCCTCCCTAATAGTTAGTATCTTCTAGCATACATAGAGGTGTGCTTGAGGCCATATGGACAACTGGGCTTGGGGAAATATTCAGTGGAATCCAAGTCTGAGGCATCACAATAAAAAATAAAAACGTGGAATTTCTATATAATTCCCAAGCCAAAATTTCTGAGAGGATTCTCCAATAACCATCCATTGTGCATTCAAGGATATGATATAAAAACCTTTTTGAAGGTTTTCCAAACTGAAGATATAACATAATTCATGTTTCCAAATTTTATGTTTCTTATAAATATCAATCTAAGAAAACTAATATAACTTGAATTTCCATTTATCAGTCTCTAGACAAAATGGGCTTGCAGATATTTATTGAAATTGCTCAGATTATTTATTCCAAGATTGTTAATTTTTTTGATCATATTAATAGGTTATTCATACACCATAAAAGAATAAATAATTTTAGAAATAATGAAATTCTTCAAAATAAAAAACTCTCCCATCCATAGAGAAATATTTTCCATTAAAATATGTGTGAAGTCTCCTAACATGACCAAAATAAATAATCAAATGATATTCACTTGATTTTACCTAGAATAAAGGAACTCTTCTATAGGTGAGCGGTAAGGATCCATCTATGATTCCCTGTTTATTTGTAATGCTCACTTTTTTAGATCCTAAAATTTTATTTCCTATGTAAACAAAAGGATTATTCCAGCAGATCACCTAAACCAAAACACATTCATAATGCATAATAGAATTTATATGTTTCTAATATTACTTTTTCAATTTAGTGAAAAGTATAATTTCATAATCAAAAAATATATGAGAAGGAGAGGTGAGTCCTCTTACAGTTCCAATGGTTTCAAAATTACCATTATTAACAATAGATAAAAACATTATGCACAGATAATCATCCACAATAGAAAAATATGATGGTGAAAATAGGGTTACCTTTTTTAAAACCTATATATAAAGTAAAATATCCTTCAAGATGGCCATTCATGATAATGAATATCTTTGTTAATCTTAAAAATATTTTTACCCAATGTAAAAATACTTTATCAAATCCAAAACTAGAGAGTACCATACTTATGAAGCCCCAATCAATTATGTCAAAGGATTTACATACATCAAGATTCAAATCAATGTTTCCACCCCTACCATATTTCCAAATAATATTAACAAACTCATAGGTAGTGATGTGTAATTATTGTATTTTCTTTCATTTAAAAAATCCAAATTGACTGTAGGAGACAAGTTTTATAGGAACCCTGGAAATCCTATTTGTAATAAATCATCCTATAATTTTGTGTACGGTGTTGATAAGTGAAATTTTCCTCAAATCACAAATATAATTAAAATTCTCTATTTTTTGGAATAATTACATGAAATTGGGAATTAAAACTATTCCAAAAATATCCACCTCTATAAAACTAAATGACTAATTTATGAATATCATTTTGATTAATTTTTTAATAAGATTAGAATAAAAAATTAGGGAAACCATTAGAACCAAGATATCTCCAATAATTAATCACAAATAAAACATCTTAAATGTAAAAATCAAGAGGATTTGAAATATGAAATATGTTGTAAATATCATTAATTAAACTAGGTATGATACCTTACAATATATTAGAGTTTGCAGCAAGGCTATTAGAAAGAGATGTAAATAAGAAGACCACATAAATAGTAATAGCTCTCATGTCCTCCAAAATTTTATCACCATTTTTTTGGAGTGATAAGTACCAATTTACCCTTATTTCACTTTGAATAGAGTTAAAAACTTTGTGTTCCTATCAACATCATTTAGACACATAGTTTTACAAATTTCTTTTTGAATACTCTCATTCTGGTTTAACAAGATATTAATTCTAATTGAAGCCTCAAATTCAATATCCAGATCTCTAGATAATTCCATCATAATTTAACCCACTTGTATGAGTTTTAAATTTTATTAAAGAGAGGCAAAGTGTATGTTACAATAACAAAAACAGGACCTGATCCATTCTTTCATCCATATTCTGAATATTTCCATCTTTAAGATGTTGGATAAGGCACTGTTTCTGGATTCCACTGATCCCCAAACATATTTATCATTTTTCCTACAATTTGGGTAAAGATCCCATTAATTGTTAAATTTGAAAGGAAGAGAGAGACTCACCTAATTTAAAAGGAATATCATTAAGATGGGATGATGATCCAGATAGAATTTTTCTAATGAGGGATCTGAAATGGTCTAAGGAGGAATAAATGAAAAAATTCTTATCTATTTTACTATCCACCGTTATATTAAGAACTCTCTTATACCAGGTGTACTTAGATCCCACAAGGTTAACCTATAATTGATTTATATTTTAAATAAAATATCTTAACTCCATTGAGGAAATTAAATTAAATAGGTTTTCTAGTTTTTCATTAGGATTGAGAATAGAATTAAAATATCTAAGTAATGGCCATAGAGAATCAATCACCTTAGATAGGGAAACAATTTCCATCTATTTATCACTTCTGATTTGGTTACAATTAGAGGAAAAAATAACTTAGAAAAATGATGGTTATTATCTGGATTAGAGGAGTATATAGTGATATGATCATTGAAACTAAAAAATATATTTCATCAAGCCTCTCATAAGCCAAAACCCATAATCTATTAAACTCATCAAGAGACTAATTCATACCTAGAAGGTGATACCCCCAAAAATCCAAAGAAGAAAATTTGATGGTAAATGATCTTTTGGTTTTAGACAAACCAATAAAAACATGTTTATGAATCTAAATAAATATACTCAAGGTAATAAAAGTATCAGGGTTGGATTATCCCTAACAGTTCCAGTAAAAATAGTCATTTCAATATATATTTTCAGGTGAAATCCCCCATGTTTAACCCATACTAATTTTTTAATCTTTATGATTTTATAGTACCTTCCATAATCATAGAAATAGACATATATCCATTAATATCATACCTTTCTATAATTTCATCCATATTTTTATTATATTATATCACCTATATGATCGTAGCAGATTTTATTTCTTTATCATAAAAATTGGTGTCCTATGGATCTATATTAATAGCATCTTATTAAATCATTTGACCTTAGTTTTTGAGATCCCATTCATCATTATTTTTTGTTTCCATTAGAAGTTAATTTATCATTTATGGTGTAATTAGTATGATGCATATCGTTATTTTAAGCATGTGGACCATCATTCTAAAAATCTTTAGAATACTTAGACGCAACCATATTACTGATTTATTTAGATAATTATAGTGATAAATTCATGTCATTCTCATCTATCTGATGGTTATATACATTCCTATATTCGTGTGTCATGTTATCATTTATACATGTATAGTTTTCATTATCTTTATGTTCAACTATATCACCCTAGGATCTTCTAAGATGAAATTTTGTGGCTTAAACCTTAACCCATTTTCTATATTCATTTCTCCTTAGAGTTTTGATATTTTCATGCATAGTCACTTTCCTATTCATATTATTTTTATCCTATTTCCCATATTTTATATCAATATTAGTCTTTATTTTCTTCTTAACCACTCGAAATTTAGTAAATGTATATACAATGGAATTACATACCTCACAGAATAGTGGCACAAATTCTGGTTCAACTTAAACCTCAATTTTCCTATCATTGATAAGAATATTGATCGAATTAAGTGGGGTTAGAATCCAAGTTAACATCAATAATAAATCTAGTATACATACATATATCTCCATTTATAGTATAATGATCCAATTTCTATGGATAGACAATGTATGAAGCCAAGTCATTGAGAATTTGTGTATGTAAGAATATCCCAGGAATCCCATGAAGTCTAAACTAAACGTGAGCCATAGGTTTCCTTTAGGTGAAGTGGTTGAATTTCATATCCCATTCATATATTTTTATGAATCCTGGATTCAAATTAATGTTTATTGTTCTCCAATTGGTGTCAAAATTTTTTTTCCCCTCAAAAATGATATGAAAGTATCCCTTTCCTAATCAGGATCAATCTACAATTACAAAAATTCAAAAATCATGGGATTATAAGCATTAACTTTGGAATGAAACAAGGTTTTCACCATACAAATAAGTAGTGTATCTAATAACATATAAAATTTGTAGATTTAATCTTTGATTCATATCATTCAAATCAACCACTATATAAATTGCACCATTATTTCATTTTTTATCTTTGTAGTGGAGTCAATTCCATCTTCATTAAGAGTTGATTTAGTCCACACATCTGTAAATGAGATTCTATTTCCTCTAACATTGTTTTAATGGCTCAGAGTTAAAGCTCCCAAAGCTACATTACACTTTCAAATGATTCGCACATTTTATCCTTGAAGGATCTCTCACACTCTATATCAAATGAATCCATAATATCACAATCGTTCTAAAAATATGAAGATTTATCTTCAAAATTATGAAATGAAGGCTTTATTGCTCACTCCATCTTCCATAAAGAGCCTTATTACTTTTATGATGAAAAAACACCCTTTACCTAATAAAAAATCATAGTTGATCAAAAATTATAGCTTTAATCATCATGCTTTGAATATTTTTAATTTAAACTTTTCTCATGATAAATCCACATATTTATCAATATTTCAATTTCCTATTATAAGTTAATTATATAATAAAGGATGTAAAATAGAATATTTGATTTGTGGAGGTTTATATATAACTATCCATGATTTATTCATCCAATTTTAACTAGACACACCATATTATCAAGTATATAAGAAAAACTATATTTAATCAAACAAAATTTATGTGAAACTTGTCTTATTTAGATGTGTGTGGATATATTATTATATCTAGTGTAATCACCATATTATTGTTTTTATATAATTTTATCTTGGTTTGATATGATGATAAAATGATTATAAAGAATCTTTACATGGTGAATTTTAGAGATGATCTATTAATATTAGGCTTTTTGTTTTTTATTTTTCTTAATTTCAACATCAAGATATCATTCCTACTCTATTCCACAATTCCTTATTGATGATAATATTTTGAAATGGGAATTCTAATTGAATCAATATATAAAAATGGATTATCCACTAAATGAAAAAATAATTATTAAATAATATAAAAAGTTTCTATGTCATTTGATTTCTTACTCTCTATAAAACTCTTATCATCGTATAACACTTCATTTCAACTTTTGATCCAACCTTTTATCTAGAGTAGGAATAACTATTTCAAATTTTTATTTTTGGTTTCCACATATTCACAAACCTTTATTTTGAAAGTATTTAATATTATATCCAATAAATTTTTATCAATTTTTAGGAAACCATAGTAAATCATTCATCATGGTGGATTTATAGTTGTTGTTTTGGTTATTTTCATGGATTGGTTTTCAATAATAATTACCCATAAAATTTAGTTTATGAATTCAATGGAGTGTTTAAATTTATCCAATAATAATGGTACTCCAATAATATTATAAAATAATTTATTCTATGGAAAGGGATAAAATGATTCCTTTTCTTATATCAAATTGATTCAATATTCATGGCATCACAGAGAGTGGTATATATATTTCCAAAGTTGGGACAACCTTTATAAATTAGGACATGAAGGATATTCAGGATATGAGATGGCTTATAATAAATTACATGTATCCCACCATGAGAATAAGTTTTCAAGATTTATGGGTTCCAAATCAGAGAACACAATTTAGAGAATACATCAGGACTATTAGGATAATAATAACGTGGTTATGGTGTAATGACTAAATAACTACCATGATCATATTGAGGATACTAATTTTATAAAAGTTAACTTTTTGTAAATATAATCTATGCTATGAAGAAAATTTATCTCTAAATATAGAGATTCATTAAGGATCTAGAAAGGATATATATTTTTTAATTAAATTGATAAAAATTCAAGTAAAGATGTTTCATTATAAAATCTCATCAAAATTTTATTGAAACCTGGATATTTTTTCTAAAATATATATATATATATAACATCTTTATTAAATAGGATAGGTGATAGGGGTGAGCCTTAAATTAATATGGAAAATAAGAATGTAATATTGTTTTTAAATCTTCTAAAATATTAATGAAAAATAAATAAATAATGTCTCATGAAGGGGTATTAAATAAGATTAATTTTTTCAAAAATATAAATAATTTGACATGTATATAATTAGTAAAAGATATATATAATGTATAAATACCATTTTATTGTTTAATTGAGGAATGATTGTAAAATATTTAGGTAAGTAAACTATAAATAATTAATAAGAGAAAGATAATGATAAATCTAAACGATCATTTAGAAGAAAAAATGAAAGAGTCCTTTTGAGTTAATGAAATTATTAAAATAAAAAAAACTTTATAAATAGATATTATTTTTACCTTAAATTTGTTTTGTTATCTAATGATGAATAGAGTTGAAAAGTTGATGAAGTCCTATAATATGATGTAACACATTATTTTATAGATTATAATATCATCTTCATGAACTATCAATATAGGTTGATATATTTATAAATGACTATATTTATTTATAAACAATAATTTATTTTTAATTATATATTATAGGTTTTTCTTAAAGGAAAACATAAATTGTGCAAGGGAGAGAAAAGCTTGAAAAAAGATAATGAATCTCTATAAAAATCCATTAATGCATAGAACATAAATGAATATATTTAGATGAAACATATACATAAAAGTATGATTTAATATGAAAGGGACATTATTAATGAGAAATATATTATATCTAATAATTCAGAAGTAAATTTTATTTTTATTATTGTGTATTCTATTATTGTTGTGTCAATCCAAATTGGAACTTATTATTTTCAGAAAATATTTCATTATGAGATAAAAACATCACCTAAGGTGGATTTAAAAACATTTAATATTAATAATAATGTTTTTATGACCACATATTTTATTATTTTTTATCCTTATAATTTAAAAAAAATATAGTAATGTAATTAATTGAAAGAAGGTAGCAGTTTCACCATATAATAATGAAGAAATGATTAATAAATCATATGATGGATGGGAAAATCAAAACTCCAATGGGATATGGAGGGAAAACTTTTTTTATGTTGACCCAAAGGGAAAATACAACTTGATAGAGAGTATTATTTTGAATGTGGTAGTTGTAGAAGAGGATAAACATTAAAATCGGATGAATAACATACAAGATAATTTTAAGGAAATTTATTATAAAAATATATATTTTAGTTTGATGGAGGATGATAGTACTACAAAATAAAGTAATTATTATCAAAAAAATTATGTAATTTATCCTACCATTTATCAAATAGATGATATGAATTTAACGGAAGGTAAATGGGGTAAATGACTGTAAAACTAAGAAATAATTAAAGATTAAATGTAATTTTTGTAAACTATATTTTTACATTTATGTAATATTATTGTATAAGTTATCAACCATGATATACCACCAATATATGTCTTAAAAAATTACTTCAACAGTAAAACAAGTTCTCAAAATCATAGTAAATATTTAGGACGAGTAACCAAATAAATTTTAGAGAATATTAGGATGAATAAAAATTATTAAAACATAAAAATAAATGTATTTAAAATAATGGTTACTCACTATAAATGAAAATTAATAAAAAACACTTTTAGTGTATCCATAGGTTTGGTATAGGATAATTCACTTATAGAGACTATGGATCATTAAATGTGAATATTGTGGGATGTACTAAAACTGGTTAAAATATTTTCAATTAAATTATACTCTCTATTATGATAGTTTGGTACAAAATATATGAATAATTTTTCAACATTGTGATAGTTAGAATGAGGTGATTTAGAAGGATAATTTGTGTATCCTTAGAAGGATTATGGATGAAATAATCACCAAGAATTAATACTATATGAGATCTAATATATTCCTAATTTACAATTATAAATAATCTTAGTACATGAATTTTAATGAAAATATTAACTTAATAATAGAAAATTTAATTACTATTAAATGAAAATACATAAATTAATTGTAAATTATGGTCTGAGATATCAATAAAATATAAATTGTGATAGAATCAATTTTTTTTATATATTATAGAATCAAATATAGTGAAAATGATCCAAAATATTAATGAAATAAAAAAATACACTTGAATTGATACACTGGGATTTGTGTTGAATATTGAACTGAAAATTAACAAATAGATATTATTATTATATCATATTTTAGGGTGATTTTACTCATCTAACATATTTATATTTTGGCATGAGTTATGGTTGAGTGGTACTCACCACTAAAATCCACATCCAAAAGGACATGGTTCGAATAATTATATCCCCATAGAGGAATTATGATGTCAGTGGTTATATAAGCACTAACATATGAAAGTAGTGACATTGGAGGTTATACAATTTGGTGATGCAGGATTGGTACGTGTAGAGGTGGAGACCCACATAATAACCTCCAGGTCACTAAGCCTTCATGAATATCAATGTAATGCGATTTTTATAGAGTGTGTTAACCCTTGCATGGGTTGTGGGTTTTCCTTACAGGATTAGGGGTGTACATGTTGTATCCTTTTATTATAACCTCTAGTACCATATATAATTAATGTTTTTATTACATTCACTTATATACTATAGAAAAGAAGGTATTTTATCAAAAGGATTCAGTTTTTAAATTCATCTGAACAATTAAATCAATACCTTTAGTGTTATCCTAATAATAATTGTGTATCTCAAGACTCTAGTGATTCATACACACCCTGATGAAATTACATAGAAGATAAGAAGAAATCAAATTTGGTGTAAATGGGTAGAATTGTGATATTGAAGCATGAAACATCAAAATATTATTTGTGACTAGACTTAATAGTGAATATCTATATTTTTAGTTAATTTATAATTAAACAATTTTTCTTCAACATACCTTATAATATTTTGTTTCTGATGAAGGAAATTTTAATGAATATGAAGGTATTTAGTATCCTATGTTATATTAAAATAAAAACTAAAATACTTTTAAAATTTTTATGAGTGGGTTGAATAAAGAAAATTTATTATAAAAACATATAATTTAAGGGGTTATTAATGTTAAAAATCACTAAGAAAAATTTTTATCATCATTTATATAACAGTCCTAGAGGATAAATGCTTCTCAAAAATATCATTTCCTATGTATAAGGTATTTAACGAATCTCAAGGATATTTTGATAGAATATAAGTCATATGTTCTAGTATAATAGAAGGTTTTCAATATTACCATAATGTATTGGTAGTATCTAGTGATTTAGAAAATAATAAATGTAAATTTTCAGAGATCCATACTTATAAAAACCTATGGAGTATGAAATCATGCTTGGTGATATGATTATGGGAGTTGAAACCTAAATCAGTTCGTAAAATTCAAATAATAATACATTTCATTCAAAATTTGAACTAAAGAGTTTAAAATGTTCCTTAGAACAGGGTTATAGGGTTAAAATGATAAAATAATAAAAAATAATATTTATATGTTTTATATTTGTGAATTGTTGTCACTTTCTAAAAAAACAATATTATATGGATAAAATGAGGGCATTCAAAAATAATTTCAATTTAAAAGAAATGTTTAGTCACAAACTATTAGTAAAAACTTTGATTATATTCTTTCCATATTAAAATGGATTGAATCTTTTAGCCTCGGAGCGGCCTCTCCTTTATCTCCCACGGCTCCTAGGGTTTCTCCTCGGTTCTTCCGTTTCTTCCCTCCCTGGCTCTCTCGTCCCGTTTCTCCTCACTTTGAATCGTCCTTCCAGCTTGGCCGGCTCGGCTTGTCGATGTCTCCGTTTGTGAGACTTGATCGACAGGGCCTGGTTTTTTCGGAGGTGACTTTTTTTCATTGTGGTTGACGACAGATCTGGAGTGGTCTAAGGAGGGGGGTTTTGTTTCTTGTTTTCTTTATGTTGTTTTTCAGTTTTGAAGGTTTTCGCTTAGAGGTTTACGCTTGAAGCTGGTTGCACTTGGGTTCTCGCCGCTGCCTCTTCCCTCTGGGGAACTTTCTTCGGAGGTCTCGGGTGCTCTCTGCGACGGTCTCATGGCGTTCTCTTCTTGTTGTTGCGTTGTGCATGGACTTATTTGTCTCCGACGGTCTGATCCAAGGGCGTAAGATCGGATTCACCGGCACACTCTACGGAGCATCCAAGGGTTTTCCCTTGGTGATGAGTTGTTGTGCTGTGGCATTTTATCAACTGGTGGATGTCGTTGTCTGAGCTGCGGAGGTGGAGTGCGATTGAGGTTTTCTGGGGGTTTTATTCGGTGGTTAGGGTGGATGTTGTGGGGTTTCCCTTTTATGTTTGGATTTTTGATGATCTGTGGAATGCGTGATGTTTGCGGTCCTTTGATTCTGTGAAGGAGAGGACGGGTTCTCACCGGCGTTACTACGGATGGTTTTTTGTTCAGTGGCAGGTCCGATGTGTCTCGCCGGAGACCTGGCCGGAGGTGACATTGGGATTCACGAAGTCTCGCATCTCGAGTTCGATATGGATAGGAACGTGACGCGTCTGATCGGAGACGCATCAATAGAGTGACTTCAGTTTTTGAGTTCGGCGCGTGATATGCCGCGTGTTGGGGCTCGTGGCTCAAGGTGATGATGGAGGTGGAGGGGCAATTTGAAATTTGAATTTGAAGTTGAATGTTTTAAGCTTGGATTTTGAGGTTCTGTATGGTTACCGGTTTTCCTTAAACCGGATTTGATAAAAAAAATATTTGCAGGAGGATTGAATCATTTAATATTAAATTTATAATTTCTCATTAATGGAATTATAATTTATTTCAAATAGATGTGTTTTTAGCCTTCATAAATAGTAAATACGAGGTGCCTTACATTATAAAACATTGTGTATATTCAAAGTATGGCTACTTTTATCAAGTATAAATGAAGAATAATGACTTATATAGTCCTAAATAAGAACAATATGAATTTCATACTTAATTATATAATAACATGAAAAGAATTATTTCCATGAAAATAAAGGTGAATAATAATATTTTTATCATGAGAGATGAAAATACACACTATATGTGGTTTTTTTATATCAATTATCTTATTTTAACTAAGAATTGAGTAAAGTATTGTTAAGAAATTGATTTTAAAATTAATATAATTTAAAGAATATCTATTATTAGATAAATGATATTATTTTTGTTTACTCAGTAACACAAAAAAATTATATTTCCCTCACACAACAAACTATACTGGTAATTTTTCAATGAGGTGTGTAATGGATTAATTGAGAGTGGTCACATCTCCTATATCACTTGTGAATTTTTTTTATCATATTATAAATGATGTATTCTTGAGGAAAATAAGAATCGGTGGATAAATAATAGTGTAATCCACATAATAGTGAAAATATTTAATATCATGTATACCATTATAGATTGTGAAAAAAATTAATGCAACCAAATGGAATCACATTATATTGAATTAAAATTAATCTTATGATATATTTAAGGAATAATAAAATAATTTCTATATTTTTAAAAATAAATATCGTTATCAATTTATGGTTTCTGTATTATTGTTGTGGATGTTAATTTAGGTATCAAAAGTCAACTTATAAATGGTATTTTTTATTTTTTGTATAATCCATTTCTTATAAATTCATGAGAAAAAACAGAGTAATATTAAAAATAATATAATACATTTATGATCCTATATTTAAATATAAAACTTAAGTTATCTGGTTAATGCAATATCTTGTTGACTTGTGGGTGAATGATTTAAAATCAATAATGATTTGGTTTGGCAATCTAAGTGGTATAAATTTTTCAGTGATTCTAGAAAAAACTCAATATTGATGAATATTAATAGTATGAACTTCTAAATTATGTAGAATGTGGAATCAAGATTGTAGGACCCCAAGTCACCCTGAGAGGGGAGGGGTGAATCAGGGTGTAAAAATTTTCTTTTAATGTGATTGATCATGTTCCCACGTTGGTAGGAACTCTTTAGCCTTTTATGATGGATATGATCAGCAATAAAATATTCAATGAAAAGAGACTACAAAACACTTTTACTTGGTTCACCACTAAGGGATACATCTGAGGAGCATACTCCAACAGTGTGTTGGTCATACCAAAATACAAAAATCTTCACTAGATGTGGAATATAGAGGTTCGGTCATAGTTACTTTGTGCTAGACTCATTACCTTTATAAGATTTCATGGATAGCTCACTGTGTCCCTCGAAACAATTCCCTCAACTCCCCCTATCTCACTCCCTAGGGAGAAGTCTTACTCATTTTATCGACATGAAGGTCTCTTCAGTTGATTTAAATTGTATTATTTTTCTCTATCCATCATGATAATCTACTTATATCAAAACCCTAAGTTGATACACTTTAAAAACCCTATCTACTAAAATCTGATATTCAAAACTGCCTTTTCACAATGCTCCTCTGTGAAGCTCCTTCACAAAGATCACTACTTTTCATAGTTCACTCCTATTCAATTCTCACTACTTTGAAAATACCACTACTTCACGAAGCCCCTTCACCTTTTCATAACAACCTTCAAACACAGAGCACACTTCCTTTACCGAACAACCTTCATTCATGAAGCTCCTTGAGACAACACAAAAAAACCCATATTCATGATGCACTCAATAGTTAGAAGCATTGACTTTGGTCAAGACTAGAATAGTCTTTTCACGAAGCTCAAGATCTCAGAGAATCTTAGTTTTGAGTTGTACCCCTTTCCTTCATGAAAATAGAGCGATTCTAGGTTTTCTCTAAAAAAATTTGTAACCAACTAAGAGGAGTAACCTCTTATTTATAGGAACAGCCAATCGCGAAGCTCCACCACCTCTAACACAATTTCAAGATCAGTCAAAAACGTCTTCATAGTGCTCTCAATTTGAAAATAACCACTGAAATTTTACATTTTCCTGATGCTCTTCGTCAAACCCTATGCACCGCCACAATGCACCAAATCTCATAGTCATAGAGATCATTGTCACCAATCACAATGCTCCAATTATCAGTTGTTCACAATTCTCATAGTAACCGCAGAGAACACCATCAGAATTCTTTAATACTTTTCAAAACACAATTCGTGAAGCCCATATTCAAAAATATGATATATTTTCCATATTTTTTATAAAGCCTTCAAGAAGAAAAACTTTTCAGAATTCTTTCCATTCTCTAAATTTTGGACACTAAAAATTTGGAAAACACTAGGAAACAATGTCTCCTTCAATAATGCTTATGTGTTGAACTGTATAATCCCATTAATTGCAATATCCTTAATCATATATGAGAGTATTGAAAAAAAACAAAAACTATACTCCATTTTTTTCAAAGAACATACTTGTTTCCAATAATCTCCCTTTTTTCATTTTTTGGAAATCTGCAAATAAATTCAATAGAGCACCAGGCACTATCAAAACCTGATATGAAATAATCAACTCAACAAACACTCCAAGTCAATGTGAGCAATGCTCGAGGTATAAAACAAGAAGTGAAGCATCAATTGGGTTCTTGTGTTTTGGAAATCTTAACTGATTCCTCATACCACCGAATTGTTTTCTCAAAGTTCATTTTATCCCTTTGAAACTCATTATTCTCCCCCATTGTATCATGTTTGACGTTATCTATTCTACATATTTCATATAAACAGAAAAACATTCCATTATCCTCCTTTAAGACACTGAATTTATCCATACCCCCCCCATTGTCAATAAACCCAAACATCCTAATCTAGACTTGTAGGTCTCATAAGACACTCCCATTGGATCTTATCTCCCCCATAAACAAGCATCACTTCCACAAATAGATTAAAACAATTAACCAAACTAGGGAGAGGGGAATTTAAATACCTCCTTATGCATTAGGAGGTGGCTGAGCATTGAGATTCTACCGATATTTCTCAAACAAAGCCACTTCCTGTGGCTTGGTAAGAATATAAACCACTCGCTCATCAGTTCCTACATGATCCATTTTAATCACTCCTTATTTATCCTTTTCCATGATAAAGGGATATATGATTTAAATGATTTTTGTGTGATAATGTTGAATAAGATTCTTCATAAGATCAATTGCACACTTGTTATCACAGTGAATCACCATTTTTTTCACTTCATCACCAATATCCATCATTTGTTCCTTTAACCATAGTAGTAGAGTGCATTCCTTAATGGAGGAGATATACTCAACTTCTGAAATACTAAGAGAATTGATTTCATATTTCTTTCTCAACCAGCCTACACATTTCTTACCAATATAGAATGCTCCACCACTGGTGGACTTTCTATCCACTATATTTTCAGCCCAGTCAGCATTAGAAAAGGTTGATAGTTTACTATCTCTTCCGAAAACAAAGTATAACCCATAATTATAAGTACCTTGAATGTACCTCAATATTCCTTTAACTACTTCCATATGTTCTTATTTTGGATTAATTTGAAAGTGGGACACTAAGAATATTGAAAATACAATATTTTTTTTGTCGTAGTCCTGTATAATAAGCTTCCAATGATTTTCTTGTATAATGTGTGATCTATAGATGTCCCAAGCTCATGCTTTCACAGTTTAGTTCCAACCACAATCATATTAAACATTGGTTTGGAGTCACACATATTGAATTTATTCAAAAACTCTCTTGCATACTTTTCTTGAGAGATAAAAGTGAAGTATTTACATTGAATCACTTGCAGCCCTTCAAAATATGTGAGTTCACCAATCATGGATATTTCAAATTCTTCTCTCAAGTGATTCAAAAATTCTTCCATTGATCCCTTCATGCTTCCACCTAAAATAATATCATCACCATAAAACAGTACCATGAAATAGTCTTTTTGAGAATTCTTGACATATTGATTATGATCAACTCCTACTCCTTTTAATTCAAGATTTTTCATATAAGAATCTATCTCAAAGTACCATGCATGTGGTTCCTACTTCAATGAATAGATATCTTTCTTTAGTTCTTAGACCTTTATTTCATCATTTCCAAGAATAAAATCCAATGGTTATTCTATATAAACTTCTTCTTTAAGAACACCATTTAAGAAATCAGTTTTAAAAAACATTTGATACACTTTGTATCCTATTTTAATTTCCATGGAAAGAAAAATTCTCATTGACTCTAATATAGCCATAGGAGAAAATGCCTCTTCAACATCCACACCTTCAGTTTTTTAATATAATTTACACACCAACCATGTATTATTTCTGATCACATTACCATTATCACAATATTTGTTCTTAAAAATTCACTTTGTACCAATCACATTATGACCTTCAGGTCACTGGACTAGATCCCATGTATAGTTCTTTTCGATCTGGTCTAACTCTTCAGTCATTGATTTAAAAGATGATTCATCATTTTTAGCTTCATCAAATGAGAATGGTTCTATAACTAAAAGAATGAAAATTGTGCATTATTCTTTACTCTCTTTATTTGTGTGGGTGTAATCCAATCCCCAATGATATTGGATTGATCAATTTCTACTCTTAGATTTCTCCTTTGAGGTTCAGGAGTATTTTTTTCAGCCACAACTTCTTCTTTCGATTCTTCATCTGAATCCACATCATTTTGTGACCTCTGAATTTTTTTCACACCTTCTTATACTTCTTCATTTGAATCTGTTCCATGTCCCATGTCTTCTGCTTATTCAACCACATCAGCATAAAATCCCCTACTGGTATTTTTGATCTTATCTTCAACTATATTAACATCACTACTCTCCATAATTTTTTTTAGATGCTTATTGAAACACTTGTATGATTCACTATTCATTGAATATCTGAGGAATATTGATTCATCAACCACATCTCCATATCTTCCCTAATTTCTCTCTTTTTTTCTGATAAAACATTTACTTTTGAAAACACAAAAATCCTTTAAAGATGGATTCCTTTCATGACACAACTCTTACAGCGTCTTGGTTTCTCCCATGTAAATCTCTATTCAATATTGAATATATACCACAGCTTGAACAACCTCTTTCCATTAATGCTTATGGATAAGACTCTAAATCAGCATGCTTCTGGCCATATTGTTTACCTATCAATTCATGAACTCAAAAACTCCATTTTTTGTGGGGTTCTCATAGAATCCACCTCATGTTTTATTTCATGCTTCTCCAAGTAATTCACAAACTCAATGGATGTAAATTCCCCTCGGGGTTTCGCTCGGGGTTCCGCTCTGGCTTCGTGGCAGCAACGACCATCGCGTCGGCACCTCATCCCTAGGCCGGGGAGGGGCCTTCGTTTTCTTCCAAGGTTGCGGATCCCTTTTTCTCCCCTTTCTCCAATCCCAACTTCCTCCCTCATTTTCCCCCATCTTATCTTTACCCTAAGGTTCCGAATTTGTTTAACGAGTGCCCTAACTTACCGTGTTAAATTGTGGAGTTCAATGATGCTTCAACGCTCCTCAATTAGATTCTGATAGCTCGTTTTTCGAAGCGACGACCTTCAGTGGATTCTTTCGATCGATTTGTGTTTGCCTCATTGGATTTATAGGAATGAGCTACCATGTAGTTACTTGATATGAAGAGTATTATGATTCATTTTGCATCGAAAGAGTATGTGATAAAAGCCTGGGCCTTAACTCCTCGTAGCTGCAATGGGTCCTGATTTTTCCTTTTCAGATGGACTTACGAGTTTCACATGAAGTGTGATTCCCCCTCGATGCCGATTTAGGTGAGCTTTCCTAAAATTATTCTTCTTTTTCATAATACTTCTATATTTTAGATTATTGGGAACCTATTTGGTAGGTTTTTGTGTGCAGACAGTCGAACTAATGTGCTGTTTCACCCGATTAATCCTCATGATTGTGTGGAGATTGATGGTTCAAGAATCCCTCCGGATTTTCTCTGGATAACAGTATGAGAAGAATTCAGGTATAAGCAACCAGTTGTCTATGAATCCTGGGTGGATTTCTACTCAGTTTTTATGAGAATGGGTCATTCTCCGGAGGTTTGTAGGCGCGGTTCTCGAAAGCCGGAGATACAGGGTGCTTCGGATGTTGTAAGCGAGGATCCTGAGATCAATGGAGGCATCGATGGTCAGGCACCTGTGGAAGCAGAGAAGGTGGTAGGGGTCGTTCAAAGGGATCAACTGGATGGAAATACTTTGGTTATTGGTATTTTCAGTCAGCTGAGGAAGGATCTGGAGGAGGCTCAGGCCGGTGTTGCATAGTGCATGTCAAGTGTTTGTGTTGTGGATCATTTACCTTTCGATTCTTCAACTAAGGTGAATGATAGTAGACTTAGGCCAGCAGTGGGTGCAAGAATTGAGGAGGCTGAAGCTAAAGCCTCTAAGTCTGCTTCGTATGTCAATGTTGTGCTTACTGGGCTGGGTTCCTCTGGAAAGGAGCTTCCTCAGGGGACTGAGGATATGAATATACCATGACTGAGGAGCGGGTCTTCATCCATTAAGCTGGGTAACCGTTTTACGGGGTTGGTGGTTGAAGTATCTGATCAATATGTTGATTTTCCCAGGGAAGTTTCTAATGATGAGTCATCGAATAAATTTGCTGAAGATAATGATTCAGAAGTTCATGTTCATGATATCTGCAACCAGCGGATGAGAAAGGGGTGGTAAGGCAGTAAGAAAGGCCGAAAAGATTACTCCCATCTACCTTTACCTATGGCGACTCGATCTTCTATAAAAGTAAAACCAAAGGAGAAATAAAATGTTTCCATTTCTACTAGAATTTCGACTAGTGTGGAGAAGGGGGATTGTGGGGCATGCCTTCTTAGGGGAGACCAGGTGGTGTTTCCTTTGGAGATATTATTGCATTCCATAGAGGATATGTTTGAAGACTCTCTCGTGATAAATTCCTTGGCAGAGGATGCTGAGAAGATGATGGGAAGGCCTATTTGGTTGGAGACTAACAATGAATAGGGTGAGTGGATAGACAAACAGAATCTGATTTTAGTAATAGGCTTCAATGATAAGGAGATCACTCAGGAGGAGTACATGAAAGTGTGGGACCAGATGGCATCTCACTTTGAAGACCTGCTTGATGCTGCTCCAGAAACATGGGTAACTTATCTTTCCTGGAAAATATTTAGGGATAAGAATGTTGATATGGTCAACTTCCATTTCAATAGCTATGTTTTCTCTTTTGGTGCATGTCCTGGGTGAACTTGGGGTTTCTCACTTTTCCCATAAAAGTGTTTTGATAATAAAAAATTTATTTTTCATTCAGTCATTCTCAGAGTTTTGGCGATAAGTTTTCATGAAGTCAAGCACTTCTCATTTGATGTATATAACCATCACACAGGTCGTTCTACTATAATCAACAATGAAAAGAACAGATTACCTTTCTCCATGCATTCCAGAAACATTTATTGGGCTACATACATCTTTTTGGATGAGATCAAGAATATTTGATACCTTTTCATTCTTTGGCTGATATGAACTACAAACCAACTTTCATTGTATGTAAAAATCACATGTCTTTTCATGTTCACATTTCATATTGGGGATATCCATGACTATCTTTAGCTTAGATGTCATTTCCATGTCCTAATGATTAATGTACCCCAACCTTTAGTGCCACAATTCATTTTCTTCTTCAATAGTTAGATAGAAAATATTCTCTATGTCATCAACCTGGTACAAGTTTTCATCTTTTCTACAACCTTTCATGAAAAAATTCCATATATTTCCCTTTATAGTGCATTATTTTTTATTGAAATTAACTATAATTTATGTGTCATAGAGTTGAATCGCACTAAGGATATTGTGATGTAAACCACCCACATAAAGAAATTCAGTTTTCTTCAACTCTACATTAGTTAGCTCAGTACTTCCACTTCCTTTTATCTTCACAACACCATAATTATTGAACCTTACTATTCTATAAACCTTTTTATTAACATTTTTTAACATATCTATATTTTCCATCGTGTGGGATGAGCACCCACTATTAATAATTCAAGTGTTGTTGTTCTTTGTAGCCTTGAGAGATACTTTTTCAAGTTTTGAATTTTCATTTTTCTTCTTTTCCTTACTGAAATATTAGATTGAGAAGAGGATAGGGATGTCCTTTAATATATCATGTCCTCAGGCATGGTTTATTCACATTCACACTCTTCTTCTAAAGTATGACAACTATCTGAAATATAAATGTTGTCTGGTTGGTCAATATTGACATGTATCTGAGTTATGAATGAATTTATCATATCATTCCTCTACCTACAGTACACATTTTTATGGTCAATGTTTTAACAACAAAAATAATATCCATTGAAATTATTCCTTATATAAGAAGTAGAATATGAATTCATTCTACTTTTTTACTTCTAATATAATCCACATTTAAATAGATCCTTGCCTCTTCGTAGTAAGACATGGTATGGCCCAAACAACCAAAGAATTGACATTTCATAAGTGTATTTGTCTTCTCATTTCTATTCATCCTCATGTATCCTTATTTAGGAAAATATTTTGGCTAGAAATAATTTCTGGAGGCCTGAGAATAGTTTTCAGTTCTCCTTTTAGTTTGAATAGAGGGTTCCTCTTTCATCACTTCAACTAACTTTTTGACATGTAAAAATTTAATCTTGCCTTTATTTTAGATCACTTTATTTCTAAAATTTTATGTCTTGGTATCCTAATTGATTCCACGATTGTCCATTAGCATAGGTCTTTGACCATTAAAAATTTTCTCAACATCATCAGAACCACAATTAGGGCTTTCCAGCAACTCAATATCTGAGAATTTTCCAAATTTTATTTTCTTCTTTTCTTATTTTAAATTTGATTCACTTTTGAGTTTACTCTTAAGAGTAAAAACTTCTTCTTCAAGTACCTCAATAGTCTTGGACGTATCTTCTATTTTTGAGGTAAGGTCATTGATTAACTTTTCATGTTCGTCAATAATTATCTTTAGTACCACTACATCCTCTACGATTTCAAGGATTGATGACTTTACTTTCACAAGTTCATCCAATCATTCAATTTTATATTCAATATGATCAACATATTCTAATGATTCTTACAAAACATTCTTCTACTTTTTTCATCTCTTACTTTGATTCTCAATATTACCAAGATAATTCTTAAGTTGAAACTTGTGATCAGCATCAGTTTTTAGCTGATTATCTCTAGTTTTATCACCCAATGATTCTGCTTTTTCAACAGTATCCATCATGGAAGCATGGGTTCCAGATTTAAATTTTGATTCTTCTTCCTTAGGAATGCCTTATCTTCATATTCCTCTTCATAAAAATAACTCTTCCTCTATACTTTATTTCCAAATTTTAATTATCCCATTTTGAAAAACAAAATTGAGGCTTTTCCATATTTCTATCTTCACTCCATTCATCATCAAACTTTCTTGATCACGGAGAGGTAATGTACCCAAATCTACCACAAAAAAAAGACAGAGGTAACTTACATTTCAATTTTCATTTTCCCTTCAGTAATTTCTTGTTAATGATAGAAAGAAGTTCATTTCCCTTGTTATCTTTATCATAACTATCTTTTGAAATTTCAAGTTTGTCCACGGATTTTAATTCCATTTCCATACTCAAGTCATTGCATCTTCTGGTTTGACTCTAATCTCATATGCCACCAGGATGCTCAAAAGATCAACCATAGAAAGTTTTGAAGAATCAATTTCCTCAATAGGTAACACCTTTTCATTATAAAGAGGTGTAATTTTTATCAAGGTTTTTTTTAAATATCAATGTCTTTGATCTCTTCTCCCGGACCTCTAATTGCTCCTACAACTTCTATAATTTGATTAAAGAAGGAATCTTCATTTTCACCAGGGTGCATCTTCAAACCATCAAACCTATTATGAAAAAGTTTTAATTTATCATATTTCACTTTATTGTCTCTTTCAAAAATATTTTTTAGTTTTTACCACATAGACTTTGCTGAGGCGCATCTCATTACCTTTACATAAATCTGATTATAAAGTGTTGTAGTGATAGAATTTTGTGGTTTAGTGTCAGCATCAAGAATTTTTCTACCTATACCAGTCATTGAGATCCTTGTTGGATCAGTGACTTGTATTCCTTGCACAATAAAAAAGGTCTTCCATTCTAAGAGATCTTATACAAAATCTAATCTAGTTCTTCCAAATCTAAAAGTTACTTCCATTGAAGAGGGGGAATATTTTAACATTTATTGAATTATCCAGGAAATAAAAGGACAGATTTAACACTAAAAACCTTTACACTATGGTACCACTTGTAGTACTCTGAGACACCCTGAGAGGGGAGGGGTGAATTGGGGTGTCAACTTTTTCTTTTAATGTTATGGATCTTGTTCCCATATTTGTAGGAACTCATTAAACCTGTATGATGGATATGATTAGTAATAAAAAATTCACATACAAAGATATGACACAACACTTTTACATGGTTCAACACTAAGGGATACGTTCAAGGATCATATGTTGATAGTGTGTAGGTCATAGATAAATCCACTAATCTTTACAAGTTATGGAATACAGAGCTTTTGTCACATTTTCCATATGTCAGTCTCACTTCCTTTCCAAGATTTCAAGGATAGCTCACTACATCCCTCGGAACACTTATGTTGACTCCCACTAGCTCACTACCTTGGGAGAGGTATTACTCAGTTTATCAACTTGAAGGTCTCTTCAATTTATTCTCATTAATGTCTTTTTCTCTGTCCAGTATGAGACTATTCTTGCTTCTAAATCTTGTGCTGATGCACTCTGAAAACCATGTCTATTAAAATATGATATTCAAAACTACCTTTTTGAAAAGATTCTACTCGAAACTCCTTCGTGAAGCTCACTACTTTGCAGATCTCACTTCTTCGCAATGATCACTAATTCGCAAAGCCCACTACTTCACTAATCTTTTTCACCTTTCTGGAACAACATGTTGTTGTGGATCACACTTTCATCACGAAAAAAACTTCCTTCACGAACCTCACTGATCCAAAGCGGAACAACCCATATTCTTGAAGCACTCAATACTTAGAATAATTGACTTTAGTTAAGACTAGAATATACTTTTCTAGAAGCACAATCTTGTATTGAATCATAGTTTCATGGATCACCCCTTTCTTCATGAAAACAAAGTGATTCTCAATTTTCTATGAAAATTTTTATAATAAACGAAGAGGTGTATCCTATTATTTTTTGGCACGGCCGATCGTGAAGCTCCAATGCCTCCATCACATTTTCCAGATCAGTCAAAAATGACTTCGTGGAACTCCTACCTTTGTAAAGATCAACTGAAATTTGACGTTTTTTCGATGTTTTTTGTCAAACCATTCATGATGTCACAATGCTCCAAATCTCGTAGTCGCAGCGATCACTGTCACTGATCATGATGCTCCAATTCTATGTCATTCGCAATTCTAGTCATAACCATAGATCACACCATTAGAATTCTTTACTTCTTTGTGAAACACAATTCATGAAGACCATCTTTGAAAAAATCATGCCTTTTACATATTTTCATAAGGCATTCAAGAAGAAACACTTTTCTCAATGCTTTCTATTCTCCAAATTTTGGATCCCAAAAATTTGGCAAACACTAGGAAACGACACCACCTTCAATACTACTTATTTATTGAACTATATGATCCCTTTCCTTGCAATCTACTTTATCATCCATGAGAGGATTGACAACAAACACAAACCATACTACATTTTTTTCAAAGAACAGCCTTGGTTCCAACAAATATTGGGTTTTACAATAATTATTGGGTTTGGCAATAATGATTAGGTTTGAAAATCAAATTGATATAAATTTTCAAATTATTCTAGAAAAAAACTCAATATTAATTAATATTAATAGTATAAATTACTAAATTATATATAATTTGGAATCAAGAGTGTGTAATTTATAATAATTCTCAAAAATGGAGCATGTTGAATATATATTAAAAAATCCCCTAGATATTCCTTCAAACACATGAGTGTGTTTTTTAGAGTACATGTTTTTAAAAAATAAATTTCATTACATTGAATTTATTTCACTCTAAAAATATATTTCATTTATTGAAAATTCATGGGAATAGTTTCTCTATCATCATAAAAAAGAGAGACTCTATTAAATTTAGGAGTTGACAAATGAGGAGACGAGGAAATTTTTTTCCATAAAGTGGAGAGATGAGTTATTAAAACATGGAATGGTTCAATTAAATTAAATTTAAACATTGTATATACATGTAATAGAGTGTTTAATATTGGGTATTTTAAATTATTTTTTAAATAGAATCAAAATATTTAAACTAAAATGTCATGAAACATGTTGTGGTAATTCCTCTAAAACATTGTTGATAGAGAATTTCAAAAATTCAATATTGTTGATGATTTTTCATAAATGGTTCCTCATAGTTCTAATAAAACAAGACAATAAAGGCCCCAAAATATATCTAATGATGAATAATATAACTTATGTAATCAAATTTTTAGAAAATTGGTTTGATATTTAATAAAAATTATTTGATACAATTGAAATTTAAAAATAAAAATTCCCTTAAATGTTGTGTCTTACTATCAAATAAAGATGATTTATGATATGTATATATGAAATGAAATAATAGAAGACTGGTTATAAATAATTTCATAAAGAGATTATAGAATAAAAAGTAATATGAGAATAAAAATAATAATAATAATAATAATAATATGAAGAATAATAATTAAAACACTATGTAAATCTATTATTGGTACATGATCAATTTTCATTAATATTTCACTCTATATATCATCAATTTTATTATATAATATCGCACAAGTAGAGAGGCACATGGTGTATAATTATATTAAGTATAATATATTATCCTTTTTATTTGATGAGTCTTGTCTAGTGGACTATGCGATCATGAGTTATATTATATAATTGTAGGGATGTATCTTGTCATTTTGAGTAATGAAGCTTATAAAAATATATTATTTATAGTATTCTTATTCATTAGAGTGTCTACTATTTATATAAAAGTATATTTTAATTCCTCTCAAATTATTGTGAAATATTTTTATGGAGAGATGTAAACTAATATTAATTCGTATATTCATCCCCACTAGTCCCTTTTAGTAAATCTCACAATTCAAGAGTGAATTTTTTTGAATTTTTATTATTCTATAAAGGATCATATTAAAGTTGATTTATTATTTGTATTTATTTAATAATATATATTCAATTATATTTAATGTTCTATGTTGTGAATTTTTTATTATTGACAGATCAAATAAATCAATGAACAACATGGTGAATCCAACATTTGAAGAGAAAAAAAATATTTTTGGGATTGATAGATTTCTCGATATCCATTGTTAATCAATATAGATATGTTGGATAATGATACCAATTTTTGTACACATCATTCAAATAGATATTTAATGATATATTTTTATAGAATTATTTTATTGAATGATGTTCATGCATAAAATTCAATATTGTAATCCATTTCAGAAAGGTTTTCCTCAAATTTTAAGGTAATATGATTTAAATTTGTATTTTTATAAAATAGAAAATATTTATGAAGAAAATTTTAACATGATTCATACCAATGGATGATATTTTAGGATTAATAATGATTCTCTAAAGAATAATTATGATGAAACAATTCATGACTTATCTACCTAATTTGATGAAAATTTCAACACCATCTGATGTTATGGTTGATGCTAATAGCCTCAATTATTTTTAAAATTATATTTCATAACATTATATATATATATTATTCAAATTATTTTACACTATAAACAATTATCATGGTAAACTTCAATAATATGACATTAATATCATTTTAATTACTTGTGAAATTAGTAAAGAGATAACACAAACGAAAAATTGAATGGATTATAAAAAAATATCCTTTAAATCATTGAAATAACACAAGAGTGTGAATAAAGTTCCTTTGTATGAAAAGGTTTATTGTGAAGAATAAGGTAAATAAATTCAATTTTAATAACTCATGTATTTATTTTTAATAATTTTTAAATGTCTTGAGGGACAGTATCAGAAAAACTACCACTAAAAAGAATAAATTTGGGAGATATTTTAAATTTCCCAATATATTGACATATATTAAACTAATATGATGATTTGGATGAAAAGGATGAGAATCCATGGATATACTTAAATAATAATGATTTGAAATTTTATAATTTATTTTTTATTTTGAAATTTAACGCATAAGAATTTTTCAAAACCCAAAAGTTGAAATTCATTATTTATGTTTAAAGATAATGGAAATCAAAATATTGATGAGGAAGTTGATACTTCTATGGAGGTTGGTGGAAATTTATGAATTTAAATATTGAATAAATTTGTGATTATAAGTGAGTAAAATATATAACTATTGAATTTATTAAAAAACTCAAAATATGATTCTACTCTAGTAGGATCATAGTGTGATTAATTTAATGATTTAAAAATTGGAGATTAATAATAAGATACTACCAAATTATTATCAGTAAAAAATTTATTATGAAAACATATATACTCCAAATATTAGTCTGGAGGTAGGTTCCTTCTATTTTGACCAAGGGTTGATCAGAGGTGTAGTGTTCTCCTACTTCAATTACTTTCTTTGTAACTCTAACCTGAACATATAGGAAGGATTCCCAAATGTCTTATTGGAGTTCATCAATTCCATCCCTTGGGTGGTCTCTCACAATGACAATAGTTTTTTAGAGGACATACCGTACAAGGAGGAGGTGTGGGAAATAATTCAAACACTTAACCATAAGAGATCGCCTGGACCGAATGGATTCCCATGGTCATTTTATGTCAATTCTAATACAATCATCATGAATGACCCAGTTGAGGTTATTCAGGACTTTTTTCATGGTGTTTCTATAACCTGGTTTTTAAAGGCCACTTATATAATCCTGATAACTAAAGTTAAAGACACCACTTCTATCAGACAATTTAGACCGATAAGAATATGTAGTTTATATTAAAATTCCTAGCTTCCATCATCAATAGAAAAATCTCTAAATTCATCCCTAACTGGGTCATGGAGGAGAATCATTCCTTCATCAATGAAAGGCCCACTCAAGGAGCTATAGGTATAGCTCTAAAAACTTTGGGTGAAATCAACAGGAAGGTTGTAGACTCCACTATCATTATTAAAGTGGATATAAAAAAGTATTATGTTTGGATTAAGTGTAATTTTATCCTATGGGTAATGAAGTTCATGGGTTTCTCAGAGTGGGTGAGATATTTTCTTTTCCACTTCTAAATCTCTACCTAGTTCAATATCCATTTCATGGGGTGTAATTATAGGTATCTAGAATCTTTAAAGGGATCGAGACATGGAAACCCTTTATCTCCCAGTATTCTTATTATGTTCAAGGACGCCCTTAGAAGATATGTCAATTAATGCATGCACAGTGGACCTGTCATCCCATTTCACTACAGATCCCATTAATGTGGGGTGTATCACTTTATTTTTTTTAAGGATATGGTCTTCTTTATCAATTTACACAGTTATTCAGTCATGGGATTCAACAATTTCCTGGAATATTAATCTATATGGATTTGGAAAATTATCAATCGGGATAAAATATGTTTTTTATTACCCCCTCCATGCTTGGATATAAAAAGACACAATATTGAATCCATTATATACATAAAAAGGATGATCTTCCCCATGGGATATTTGATATCACCTCTGGGTCTTAGAAGGGTTCTGATCAGACGTTTTGATTGGATGGTTGATAAGATAAACATCTAAAGAAACTATTTTTTTGTTTGGTGGGAAGATCACACTCTTAAATTATGTGTTTTATTATATTCCCATGAATATAATTTTAGTGCTAAATGTTACTAGATAGATTGTTAGATAGATTGAGAACCTATTATGTTCCTTTATCTGGGATTCCCAATGGGAGGGAAAATATCATTGGGCCTCCCGGTATAGTCTAGCCAGAACTGTTGATAATGGGGTATCAATGTGAGAAAATTGATGAAGGTTATGTATTATATCCAAAAATATTATTGTGGGAAGTGACTGATGGAGTAATATATATAAAACATTTATCTAAAACATGTATGGAAATGTTTTGTGCACTATTAATGGACATTCCTCCCCCATATGGAATTCTCTTCAATGGAATATATCGGTTATTCAACTACATTTCTAGCAGGTACATGGATGTGTAGATATAAATTTTTGGAACTATATCAGGGTGGGTTAGGTATTATACTATCTAATATTCCCCACTCCATATTTTACCTTCAAATAGACTAGTCTTAACCCTTATTTTATACATACAATCCTGAATCCCACACAGAAAAATGTTTTTAATGACATAAAAATAGAGGATGTCCCTAATTAATAAAAGTTTGTTAGCTATTATATTGGTACCTTCTCAGAGAAGGCCTATAAAGAGGTGATTCTTTCACCCAAGGGTAGTGATATGTGGGGAGGAATTATCTAGTGTAAATTTATTCCTATTAAACTCAACATTCTGATTTGGATAATCTGGAATCATGTGCCCCCAACTGACATGGAGGTTAAAGGTAAGGGTAATCATTTAGCTTCTAAATGTTCCTACTATTTGGTCACTATGGAGGAAACTATAGTGAATATTTTCAGTAATAGTGAGTGTAAGGATGTATTTTGGAGTTCCCTGGGTGATTTTTCTATTTCTTTACAAGTGATGGTGTCTATTTAAGGCTTTATTCAATAATGGTTCATTGTTTTCAACCAAAACAATTGGAGGAGACGGACTAGGCAATTCTTCTGGTGGCTAGTTTCTAGTGTATTTTTGAGTCTAAGAACCAATATCTCTATGATGGTCCCTATTTATTCAATCAAGAATTGGTAATTATAGCTATAATTCACATCATGGACCTTATTCACCTTATAAGTCATCTTGATAAGGAACCATTTCTTGGGCACTATATTGTTAGATGTATCCCCTAAAATGTGTCCAAACCTCTGTAGATGGGAAATTATGTGATATAGACCCCTCCCCCCAGGGATTCAAACTCAATGTTGGTGTATCTTATATCCAGGGATACATACAGGGTGGAGGAGTTTTTCATGACTCCATAGGTTCAGTTGTTTTTCTCATCAATTATTTTTATGGGACTCGTGACTTTATCAAGATAGAAGGTAAATCCATGCACCATGGGAATGAATTATCCATCTCCAATATTATCTCCTTGTATATTGTGGATACATATTCAAATATCGTCTTGAACTCTATTAAAGGCATCTCTACCACCCCTTTGAAAATCATCTACTTGATTCTCAATTTCATGGCCCTCATAAAAAATGGGAATGAGGTCCTCAATACATGGTGTTATGGAAATATTGTGTAAGGCTTCATGACTTCAAAGGAAAATTTTATGTCCCCCCTCATGGTATTCTCTAGTACCAGTTAACTCCCCCAGGTGGTGTTGATATTTTATTCGAGATTCCCTTGGGATTCTATTTTATAGGCCACCATTATATGTTATTTCTGGCCTATACTCTTTTATTTAATAAAATTAATTGATTTTTTGGATTTTTAATGAAACTTATATAATCAAAAAGAGTGAACATTTATCAGTTAAATTGATAGCTTAAATAAGTTTCTCTTTGAGGAAAAGAAGCTGAATAATGTAATGTAAGACAAGGCTAATGAAAATAAAAATCAGTATGAATTTATTCAACAAAATTTATAGAAGTTCAGTGGTAATAATAAAGGTATAATTCTAAAATTAATTATTCTATAAAATAAGTTTTATTATGTTAATATAGAAAAAATATTTATGTGGAAAATTTAATGATAAAAATGGAAAATTTCAAACATTTGGAAAAAAAAATTCTCTTTGAAATATAGAAATTATGCAAATGAAAACATTAAATATATATTGAAATATGTGGTAATATGAATAATTTAGGAATTACTAAATAAATTAAGAATAAAATTTTAGGATACAACCATAACATTGGTATAAAAATTTAATCATGAATTAAGGTTAAAACGTGGATGAACAGAAAATGAATAGATTTGGATAAAAGGTACTATTAAATTCAATATATTCTTTTAGTGGAAATATTTGGTATTTTTTAGGCTTTAAAAATACGGAATCAAGATGTTATATTAATTAGAAATATTTCTACAATCATATATGACTTTAGAGGTATAAATTAAGGTAGATTTAACCCACTCAAATAATTATTGATTCCAAAAAATATAAGCATTATAGACTAATGATTAGAAACATGTTTCAACCATTAAAATAAGTTTTATAAAGTTGTTAAAAATAGGGTTACAATAATAATTATTGTCTTAGTATTCTACCAACCTATTTAAGTTTGAATCATAATACTCATATTTCATAGAATAATAATGTCAAATGAAAGGTGAAGACATTAGTTATTGAAGTGGAACTCAAATCATCACAAAAATAATATCCATGGATTTTTGATAGTGGATTCCCTTCTCATATGAAAATATAATTGAATCTATTAATTGTTATTGATATCTTAAATGAAGGATATATTACATTAGAATTAATGTTTCACTCATGGTAATAGGATTCTTGATGCACACCTGTCATGGGGAATGGTAAAATAATAATAAATGTTTTCCTAGTGCATCACAGAGGCTGACCAGGTTCCTATCACATAAAGAACGTATCATTTTATTCACCCATTTATTATAATTCACCTAAACTATTTCTTTTTATTTTTATTATTATTTAATGAAATTAATAGGAAAATGATTGGGTTTTTTATTTTATTAGATAAATAAAGGACATGAAATATGAAAATATAAACTTAACTAGTATAAAAGGATAAATATAATGTTATTAGAAAAAAATAATTTAGTCTTAGGTTCAGTTTTGGGTTCATTTATTATTCTCCTTTATTTTTTTTAATTTAGTTTGATAATTCAATCATGAAATTTCATAATGAATTACTATCTTTTTATTTAAAAATTTAGAAATTATGAATACCTAGAGAAATCTAAATTTCATATCCTCTTGTAATAAAGGTTAATGGCACACCTTAGTTGAAGGTGTTCTATCTTCTAGGACCCGAATCAATCAAATTTCATTTTATCCATTGATTGGATCAACTCCATTGTGGGAAGATATAAACAATGAATATAGGGAAAATAAATTAAACAAAATATTATAAAGATATTTGTGTTTCATGTCATGGAGGAAAATTTCCATTTCCATGCTTGCCACTCATATCTACCACAAATTTAAATTAAACATTCAGAAAGAAATTGAGAACACATTGACCTCCCCCGAGCCAATCCTTGGTTTAGACACTAATTGTAGGTAGAAAGAGATCAAAATGGAATAAATAGGGAAGAGAATATAAATTCATAAAATAAAGAAATAGGAGAGAGGTATAGAGAAGTGGAATAATAATAAAATAGAATAGAATAAGAAGAGATAAAGGTATGGAGAAAATAAAATAGATTAAAATAATAAAACAGTTAATTATAAAATGAAAAGAATAAGAAAAATAATGAGAATAATAAGAAGTTTAAGAAGAATAAGATAAAGAAGAGTGAAATGGATGAAAGAAAATAAAAAAAATAAAAGAACAATGAATGGATGAATTTATTTAATAAAATAAATATAAAATTACAATTAAAATAAAACAAAAAATAAAATAAAAAGGAAATAAAAAGGAAAAAAAGGAAATAATGGGAGAAGCATATCAAGACCTCAGTCTCTATCATGGAATCCTCTTCATTGTTTCTAACTCCTCTCATGGTCGATTCATCTCTTCTTTTTATAGGATTCGAGGAGTGGATCCCCCAGCCTCCTTTAAATCTTCAACGGAGATATTTATTTAAACCCCTCTGAGACCCACATGATATAATTAAAAACACCCTAGGATCTAAGGTGTTTCCATTTGGAATGTAAGAAATCATCTCGGGTTATGTGGAGGTAGTCTACAGTACATGGGATACATGGAATGAACTATTCATGGAGGCATGTGATGTAGAAGCAGATATGGTGGCATTAATGTGCAACAGTAGTCGAGGATGTGGTTGTGTTAACCCTCCTTCATTTAGCCTTCAAGGTGGTCAGATGAACCTTGAAATATTCTTAATTGAGTTCATACAAGGGTGAATATGTGATCTATGGTGTCTGGGCTCTTCTAAAATAGATATGGTGGATCTCAGGTGTCACAAATTCTGGCCTAAAACTTTGAGTAGTTGACAGAGTTGGAGGAGGGAAGAGGGATCTATCTGAGGTATCAGGTAATGGAAAATAGTGGGATGCCATCATTCCACTTAATAAATAAATAGTATTTAGATATCTAGTGTCCCACATCAGAATGAATCTTGGGGAGGTGTGATCTTATAATCCAAAGTGTGGCATCTTGTGACCAGAATTCCACACTAGGGGTTACTCTTATTGACACATTCACACACATACCTAGGTCGACAACCCTCCCTAGGGCACACAGGCCTTCAAAACTACTATTATCCCCCATAGATTGACTCCCCAGAGGCCACTTATAATGGCCTGATGAGCCCGTGTAGCCTCCAGCTTTTTGGCCTTCCTAGCGGGTGGCTTGGTCGATCGGACACTTTTTGGGCTGGCTAGGTGGCTGGCTATCCCTGGTTTAGGGTTATCTGGTCTATTGAAAATATATTTTATTAAAAAATTGAAAATTTATATGAAAAAAATATAAGTTTTATTCATTTTAAAATAAAATCTTATAATATCATAAAATAAGTTTTAATTGGAAACTATCATTTAAATTTAATTTCATTATTTATCACTAAAATCCCAAAACTAAATAAAATAATCAATTACTTTGGAATTATTTATAAAATTCCTTCAAAAATCCTTAATTTATGCTAAAAATATTCATGAAATATCAATTTCTCAAATATGCTCACACTTAAACCATTTCATTCCATAAGCATAAAATCTAAATAAGGAATTAAGAGGGAACCAATGCTACCAAAATTCAAATTCCAAAGGAATAAAATTAAAAAAAATTCAATTTAAAAAAATTCAAATGTCAAGTAAAATATCAATTCAATTTATCATTTCTTATAGAAACACTCAACTCAAGTATTTTACATTTTCCTAATTGAAAATTATGGTATTTATCTTCTATTTTATTAAATTTATTTAATCCATTATTATTAAACATGAAAAATCAAGATCTACTAATATCTTGAACATTTTCTCTCATAACTCATGATATTAATTCATGTAGAGTTATGATCTTGACATGAATATATTATCCTTATCCATAAGCTTGTAAAGGAACTAATTTCTCCACTTTGTAATAAAAAAAGTTACATAAAATCATGAGGACTTTCAAATTACGGTTCTAATAAATCCAAATATTAAGGTTGGTAGGAAATGATGTTTAAACAATTTAGTCTCAAAAGGAGGTTTTTCTATTAAATTATAAAGTATGATATCAAAAGTAATAGTGTCGTGAAATTATTCCCTTAAAAAATAACAACTCCCACTTTTTATTAAAATTTAAAGTAAAGTTTATGATCAAAATAAAGCATAATGAATGATTTTTTCTCCTTGAATTTTTCACTAATTTTATAATTTTTTTCTTTTTTAAAGGACTTTTTCATTTTTATTTTATTTTTTGAAATTTATGCTTATAAAAAACTCGAATCCACCAGCTAAGATCATGTGATAAAAATCATTAGTTTAGTGATGGTGATTTTTTATTCTTCTAATTCACAACCCATTCCTATTTTTTCAAGAAGGGAAAATAGTGAAAGTACAATTTATGAATAAAATAACCATTATCATTACCCAAAGTAGCACACCATTCTTTTTTCTTAAAATTAATTTCATCCCTAATACCATGAATCCCTTAACTTCTTCATATCAACATTAAAATATAATGAAAATGATAAGAGGAGGGTAGGAATGGATAAAAATGGCTTGAAACATGCCTTATTCATAACAATGGAATTCATGGTCTATATGGGATAAACAAGGATTTTTGTAAAGGTAGTATTTTAAAGATAAGATCTTTTCAAATGATGTATCTGTCATTTTAAATATGTGTTTTTACAGTCATATCTTTGAAAAGTTCAAACAAAAGTTTTGGTAGGTGACATGCCCTAAGATCCCTTAGGAAATATGATCAATATAAAATTAGAAGTACTTGGTCAAGAAATCCTCCCCATCAATGGCACTAGTTTTGATTCCCACCTATCACAGGGTTTGGAAAAATAAAATTTATAAATATTTTCTCAGTGTATCATAGTGGATAACCAGGGTTGTCACACTTTATGAGATTCTCAGTTTTTTTACCTATTTATTCTAATTCACCTAAACTATTTCATTTTTTTGTTTTTATTATTTAATGAATGTAATGGGAAATTTTTTGGTTTTGTTTATTTTTTAATATAATTAAATTACATGAAATATGAAAATTTAATCTAAACTAGAATGCAAGGCTAAAAATACGGTGATTAAAGAGAAAGAACTTGGTCTTAGGTTCAGTTTTGGGTTCAATAATTTTTATCCTTTATTTTTTTAAAATTTAGTTTTATAATCCAATCATTAAATATCAGGATTAATTACTCTCATTTTATTTATAAATTTTGAAATATCTAATTCCCCATGAAATATAAATTCCAACTCCTCATATAATCAAGGTTCATGAAACACCCTAGTTGAGGTTGTGGCATCTTCAAGGATAAGGGTCTATCAAATGATGTTTCATCCATTGATTGCCTCAACTCCATCATGTAAAGATCTAACCAATAAAGATAGGGAAAATAAATTAAAAAAAGAATAGAAAAAGATTTTAGTTTCATAACATGGTGGATGATCTTTATTCCCATGCATTCCACTAAAATATACCACAAAAGTGAATTAAATTTTAAGAAAGAATTTAAGAACACATTGACCCCCCCCCCAAGTTAAGCCTTAGGTTAGTCACCCATTATTGGGAGTAAGAGATCACAATGGTGGAAAGGGGGAATATAATAGAAAAGAATAAAATAAAAATAATAGAATATAGGGAGAGAGAAATTGAAAAATAATACAATAAAATATAATAAGAAGATAGAGAGGGGAGTAAAATTAAATAATGTAGAAAAATAAATTAAAATAATTAAATAGTTAAAAATAAAATTAAAACAAGAATAATGAGTAGAATAAAAAGAAGAAGAAGAAGAAGAAGAAGAGCAAAATGGGTGTAATAAGACATAATAATTAAAAGAAAAATGCATGGATGAACTTATTTAATAAAATAAAATTAAAATTAAAATCAAAATAAGACAAATATGAGATGAAAATAAATTCAATAGGAAAATATGGTGAAATATGGGAGTATCAGCCCGATCCCTCGGCCTCCATCATCAAATCTTCCTCTATGTGTTGAAATCCTATCAAGGTCAATCCTTCCCTTATTTTTATAGGCAGTGAGTAGTGGATCCCTCAAACTCTTTCAAATAATCAAGATATATAATTCTTTAAACCCTTAAGATACCTGAATGATCAAGATTAGAAACACCTAAGGATCTTGAGTTTTTTCATTTGGCATGGAAGAAATCCAATCGGGCTGCATGGTAGTTCTATAATGTTCATAGGATGTGTGGTTCTTTCCATACATGGAGGAAGGTAACATGGAAATGGATATGGTTTCTTTAAGGTGTGGAAATAGTCAAGGATATGACAGTGTGCACCCTCCTTTATTCATCCTTATAAATGGATAGATAAACCTAAAAATATGCGTAATAGAGTTCATCTGAGGGTGAATAGGTGATCTGTGGGGGTCCAAAGTAGTGATAGTAGAGAATGGTCTTGATATGAGCTCTCTCTATGTGGAAATGGTAGATATTAGGTTTCATAGATGGTGTCAAATACATCGAGTAGTGAAGAGTAACGGAGGAGCGAGGAGGGATAAGTATAAGTTGTGGGGTCATAGAAAATAGTGGGATGGAATCGTTCCTCTTAAAAAATGAATAGTATCCAAATATCTAGTGTCTTGTATTGAAACAGATCTTAGGGAGGAATTGTATTTTAAGAAAATGTGTGGAATTCAGTGGCCAAAATCCCACACTAGGGTGGGATCCCAGTCACACATGCACCCAAATACTTGGTTCGAACCACACAAATCGTCCAACACAGGCCTTCAGGCCTATTATGCCCCCCAACTGCTTGACTCCTCACAATCCATGTGTATGGGCCTGATGCCCCTATACATATATTAGATTTTGATTCCCTTCCCAATAGTGGCTTGTCTAACCGACCCCTATTAGGGATAGAAAGGTGGCTAGCTTCCCTTATTTGAGGGTTGGACAACCTATTGGAAATATTTTTTTATTAAACTCCTGAAAAAAACAAGAAAAAAAATTATAAGATTCAAAAAATTGAAAATAACATCTTAGAATTTCATAAAATAATTTTTAATTAATAACCTATAATTTAAATTTAATTTCATTATTTATCACCAAATTCCCAAAAGATAATAAAACAATAAATTTCTATGAAATTATTCATTAAATTCCTTCAAAAACCATTAATTTATGTTAAAATTTATGAACGAAATATCAATTTTCTAAGTGATTTCTTTAGTATTTAAATATAAGAATAAGAAATTAAAGAACAATTTATTTATTAATGGTTGAAAGCGCAATATACTAATGATATATTAATAATGATTAAGTTAGTAATGTGTTTTTATTAATATATAAAGGTTTGGGGAAAAGGGTAATGTATTGATGCATATTTATGAGATAAAAATAGACACATGACCACTTTATTTAAGTTGGTGATGATTAAAATACATGAAACATAGTCTTAATGAATGAAAATTATTTATTACATTAATTACATGAACACATTGACCAAATGAATATGTTAATTTTTTCCCAAATAATGAATTTTCATAATGCACCTTTGATATTGTGATGAATAATATAGTGAAAAAAATTACAAGTATATTGCATCATTTTTTAGATAAATAAAAATATATTAATATATTCTCTGATCCAAAAGGTTTAGTATTATTGGAAAATCAGGTTTATACATCACCTATACATAATAAAAAATATTATTTAACCCCATATTCATTTTCTACTTAATTCTCTAATGTTCTCCTAATAACATTTAGTAACTTGAGGATATACATCAAATAAAGGGGGTTAGATAAAATCCAAAAAAGGGTAGTAATAACATGGGAGGAATAAAGGACATGAATCAACAATACATGAGAGATAATAATCATAAACTTCATATCATAAGCATAGAATCATCATTAGAATTATAAGGAAAAATTGTAAAATCTATGGAATGTTACATATTCATAATAATGAAACATAATAACATAGTGGTTGAATACCATATATTATTTTGAACAAATACATCATCATGTTCACACATAAAATATGTGTATAATTATAGCATCAAAATTTGGAGAAAATATTGAATCATGTGCATTCATAATATAACTAATATCATTAGATATAACACTTTAACCAATTCATGATAAGGATATATAATTATTATCCCACCTATAATATCATACAATTCCCATAATCATGTTTTCCACATGAAATGGGAATATATAAAAATCCTAGTCATAAAATAAATTCATGTAAAGGAATGATATTCATAATATTATCATAAATCATACATTACAGAATACCCATTGGGGTTACAAAATCCATATGGGATATCATATTTTTTAAATAAAATACCATTGTTCTTTGAAAAATAAACATCTCATGTGGTGTCAATATTATGTTTTTAATGTAAAGTCTCTTTGATAAAATCATTGAAATTTTATTACAAATCATTTAGACAAGGTAGAAATAAGTATTTAAATATATTGGAAGGAAATTTTAAATAAATCAGAGGTTCATCCATGCTAAAAAATGGAAAATACGTGATAACTAAAAAATAATGAGTTTGGTTTGGTAAACCACTCACATTAATTGTTTAAATGTTTCATCTCATCTATACCTCCAGTATAACAAACATATGATTGTTAAAACATGATACGGATATGAATAATATTCATTTATGTCATTATTTATCCATTATTCATATTTGACTCTATAATATAATATTGTTTATTAATGGTGAATTATTTTAATATTGTATTTTCTCTAAAATACCATGTCCTTATTCGATTTCATTATTTTTATTCAAGGTTACTTGTAAACAAGTAAAGAAATAGTAGCTTAAAATAAATTTAATTATATATATAGATATTATATATATTTCATTCTAAACATCCATGAAAGTTATGATAAGAATTTAGTTGGCAATGTCTCTATAGGCAGTTAATTTTCCATTAATGGGGTGTTATCAAAAGAGGATTAAAGATAATAACAATATTCAATATGTCATAAATGTAATCATTACAGTAGTTTAACATAATTATCAAAAAAAATTAAATAAAAATTAATTAAATTTATATTTTATTCTTTTGAAATCAAAATATAAATTGAGGTAGGGAAGAGAAAAATTAGAGAAAAATTTGGTGAAACTTTAGTATTTTCTCAGTGTTTCTTCTTTTCTACAACACTAAACTCCTTGAATTCTTGGTGTTAGTGAATCCAAAACTTCCCTAAAAATTATATTTGGATTAAAAGATGGAATTTGGTTAGATAATCATATTTGGTAGGTGATAGAGATTTCTTTATTTAAGGTAAGGGTAAGGGGTTATTCATACATAAGGAGAGGGATGTTTTAGAATAAAATATTGAATAAAATATAAAATTCATGTTAACCCTTATGTTGGTGATATTGTTGAAATTCTATGACATATTTGAATGAAAAATTATGAATCTATTACATTTAAATATTTAAAAAAATAAAATTTTATTTTATTAAAATTTAAAGCGGAATAATAAAAAATTATTATTTTATTGGAATAAATTATAATTTTAGAATTTTGAAACAATTTACTATTTTAGAATTGGTTTTTATTAGGTTTCAATGAATTATTTATCAAATTAAATTATTATTTGGTTCATCCAAAAATTTATATAATTTTTTTATTTCATTTTAACATCTTGTATGATCTAAATAAGATACATTGGTTAGGTAAAAATAGTATATTTATAATTCACTAATTTTTTTTAAGTATTTTAGAAAAATATAAAAAAACATAAATATAAAATTTCAATGTAATGATTATAAAATTTATCTTAATTTTATGAAAATAATTTTATAATAATGGTTATTAAAATTATTAATATAAAATTTAGTATTTATATGAAATAAATTAAAATATGGTTTATTCAAATCCTGATCATTATTTATTTGAGTTTTTTTCTTGTTTTTTATTTTCAATAATTTTAAAAAATATATTTTCAAAATTTAAAATTGACAATTATTATTTAAATGAATCTTTAGTTAAATACCTCAACCCTTTTTGCTCAAAGATGGTGGTTATATTATTATATAAGTTTTAGATATAAGTGATCACATCCCAATTGACCAAATACTTTATACATATTATAATACTAAATAAATAATTAAGTTTGAAATTACATTTGAAGAAATATTAAAACATAGTATTCTCTTTGAGATAATCATTATTCTGTCAATAATATCTTGGAATATCAATAAAAATATAGTTCCTAACGTCATGTAGAATGGAAACATAAGAAATGAGTGAGCTCATATGCTCATTAATGGTATCCATATAATAGAATCTCGCAAAGAATAAATTTTGAATTAATAATATGGAAATTATAAATGATGATCAAATAATTATAAATTAAAAACCATATGATATAGAAAAATATTCATCGATATCATGAATTTTGGAATAATCACATGAACATCAATAACTAATTTCATAATTATGGAATGTATAATGTTTTCCACATTAATATTACCATTGAGGAATTATACTGAGACATCTACACAAATGGGTAAGGCCTTATCCAAATACACAACCTTTTTTCCTCAATATTCAAACTTATGAATTGATGGTATATTTAATTATTTTTCCCACCCAATACTTTAAAATTCCAACTCAGTCGTCATATGAATAAAAATAAAAACTTAACTAGCATTCCTTAAAAATAAATAATTGTCCCTATTCGAGGAAATGGAGTAAAGAATGTCGGTACATTCCCTAATAAAATATATCATAAATAATCCATTGTAATATAGTGGATTATAGAATTAATTTATATATTTGTTAATGTATTTGATTCATCAAATAATGATGAGATAATTGAAAATATATTAATAATATCACTATAAATTTTCTTCAGGAAAATACATTGTTCACATCGAACCAACTTATTAAAAATCTAAATATTTAACAAATTTTAAGGAAAATATTTTATTTTAAAAGGGCCTTTGATACATATAAAGGAGTCTTAAAATAAATTTTATTTCATGAAGATGTGAAATTCAGTTTATGATGTGTATGTTGAATCTCTGATTCCTTTCACATTATTTGTAAAAGTTAAAAGTAACATGTTTGGAAAATAAAAAAAAGATGGATTTAAAAATGAAAAGTAAAAAATGGATAAAATTAATTTACTAAATCATTTTAGAATATTAAAAACTTTATTTATAAAATTTTAAGGAAAATATTAACATTATAGAAAATAATTCTTGACCTTGTATAAAAATATATTTGATCTAACTTTAAAAAATTATTTCGGTATATTTTAGTACTTATAAAGAAGAAGATGAAATGAAAAAATGAAAATTTGAAAGAAATGGGAAGGTGAAGAAAATGTATTGGTTTTAATATGAAGATAAAAAAATAATTCCACTAACAGAGTCTTAATCATAATCAATCTTGAATATTGATTAAACGTTTCAAAAATCCCTTAAAAAGATCATATCATTTAAGTGAGAATTAATCAATGAAGTGATTATGTGAAAAACATGAAAATCCAAACCAAATATATGTAAATATAACATAATAGAATCATATTTAATATAAAATGCAAGCCTTACATAATATAGTTAGTTAATTATAAGTATAACCATATCAATTGAAATTTAGTTAAGAAACCCTTTACCTAATGTCTACCTTCATTCGTATGTGTTCGAAACTCATGTATAGTAAATTTAGAATTATTATAAATATATTATATAATAGTAATTATTTATATAATACCATATACTATTTACCAATAACCTTTTATCACCCTTTTATTAATAATTCTTTATTAATAAAATTGTTCTCTGTAATAACAGCTTTGTTATTCATTTACATTTTTGTTATGTAGTTTTGGTCCTTATATATTGGTCATGGTTCCATGAACTAGATAATTTTAATCATGATATAATTATCATATTATATATATATATATATTCATTCCTCTATAAAAAAATACCGATAGAGAAAATGAATTACATAATTCATGGAGACAATAGGTTGTACATAAGCTTGAAAGGTGTTTTAGCTTTTTGACGGGTGGAATGATATAAAGGTAAATAATATTTAACATTTAAAAAACTTTAAAATATCATATATATTTAATAAATTTTTATTTATTAAAATCCATGTAAATAATAAATGATAAATGAATCACATTGCATCATTGTGGTGGTAGTCCCCACGTACGCATGATCAACGTTATCATATTTCAACTGATGGGAAGGTAAAAAATTAAATAGAATATTATGGTTTTGGAAGAATAATTATGTCATAAAAATTAAATTTAAACATTAAATCCATCCTAATAATCATCCATGAATGATGGTGATAGAAAATAGATTTTATCGCTACATGGATGTAGTAGTCCTCATGTACTCATGAGCGATAATTTAACTTCCCAATTAATAAACAAGAGGGTGTATAATGGTGTTTTAATGATAAAAATAAAACTTTATTATATTTATTATAATAAATATATTATAGTATGAGAAATACCATATATTTAGATAAGGTGAAAATGAATTAAAAAATAAAGTGATTTGTTAATGTGATTACAACTTCTTTGAAATATATCCTTTATATCCTCACTTAAGATACCAAGGTTTAGAATTTTGAGAAAACTATCACCAGTAGAATGTGGATAAGGATATTTGAAGGGATTTTGGTGTGGTTTTCGATATATAGGGCTCAATGTGGTGTAAATAAATGGTAGAATGGATTTCCATTTATAATTAAGGGAAAGGATATAATTGTAATTACAAAAAAAATATTAAAATATAACTAAGTGATTCTCAATCCAAATGGTTCCAAATTGACATAAATTCAGATAAAATGATTATAGATTCAATATATCATCGTAAAATAAAATTTATAAAGGTTTTTTTTCATTTTAATACTTATCTTTATTGTTTAACATCATAATAAACTAATTTTAATCTTAATTGTAGTAACAATAATTTATTATTAAAGGGTTATAATTTTACTTATGATATAAAAATTAGATAATAAATTACCAAGATATTAACTATTCTAAAATTTATGATCTTATTTTTCCTCTTTCAAAATTTCTATGATTTTTAAATATTTTCATAAAATATATTTATCATAAAATTTGTTTAACATATTTTTAATAATAGTTCACATAATTTAACTTTGAAAGCATCATTATATCAATAGAAATAAAATATAAAACTTTTAAATTTCAATTATATGTCATTTATTTCTAAATAATTTTTGTATTACAATAATTCAACCAAATTGTATTACTTTTAAATTCTTTAAAGTAATTTATTTAATTTTTCTTTTAATTTAATAAATATTATATCGGTGTTTCATAAGAATTTAAGGAAATTATATATTTACTAAATCATAAATATTAATTACGATGATAATAAATAAAAATTTGTCTTTAAAATAAATATATATAACATAACATATCCCCTTTTTATCCTTATATAAAAAATTAGTGTCTTAAAATTCAAGAGAGGTACATTTTGTATTTATTCTTTACTTAAATTTATATAAAGGTCATAATCAAATAAAAACAAAAAATTGTGGACATATATTTGAGACATGGATTTAAATTTCCAAACCATGCTGATAAAATTGGATAAATATAAGTGTTAGGTTTGTAACAACCCGAAATTTTGAATAAATCTTGTTTCCTAATTTTATGTGTTATTTTATTTTTATACTCAACAAAAATGTTTCATTTGATAACATGAGTATAATTAAAATGATACTGTTGGTTTTTGACTTTTATATGACCATTGGTCAATATGACCACTGGAAACTAAACGTTTTGATTATTGTCTCTAAATACAAGTAATATTGGTTAATTAATATAGAAAGAAGATTAGATGGCCTCACCGAGTAGTCTTGGACCAATCGAAGCCCATCTAACAGAACTTGGGAAGGAGGTAGCACCACTGGGCTTTTCTATTGACCAAACCCAAGCTGAACTTCATCGTATAAAGCTAGAACGGGATCGCCTTCGCGAGAAGTTCAAACTGATAGAAATTACTACTTGTGTGATGTTGGCCGAGCCTCCCTAGGATTCTCTCACCTTAGCACACCTTACACTTAGTTCCTATGCTGGTGTGATAAGGGGCTATGTAGGGAGACCGTAACTGCCTTGTGTAATCCTTTGTTTTAAATAAAAATTGGGATTTCTTCTTATGATGAAGTTTATGAATTTTCAAATGACCGGATAAATATAGTATGCATATTTTTGATGAATTTTAGAAAAAGGATATTTTAAAAATGGTTGTGTAAACCTTAAATAATTAAAAATGTTTAATGATTTTCGAAAAATGGTCTTCTACAATTATGTTCAGTACGAAATTTAGAGTCTAATAAGATCAACTAAATTTTTGATGAATAGTAATTTGTGAATAGTGATTTTATGATTAGGATTAGTAATGTGTCCAAATGGATTAGTAATCTCACTTAAAGAAAGTATTAATATAATCTAGGCACCTTGATTAAGTAATGTGATTCAATAAAATGGTTAAATAACGGTTTCATAAATTATTATTCAAGTATTAGTTTTTTTGGGTGAATAGTGTTTTTTAATAAAAATTTTAATTAAAAATATTTAGATAATTATTTTTATAAAACGGATTTAATTTTTGAACTCAGAGCACCGATATTATGCTATGGTAATTTTTGGGGTTTTTTCTGAAAAAAATAAATTTTCGATGAATAGTGTTTTTATTTAAAAATTAAATTAAAAATATTTATAAAATTATTTTTATAAAATGGAGTTCATATTTGTAATCAGAGCGTTGATATTTGGTTAAGGTGAGATTTTGGGATTATTCTCAGAATTTGAATTTTCGATGAATAGTGAAAAAACAGTTTTTAAGTTACGGGTGTTTAATGACATCATTAAATGATGTATTAAGTTTGTAATCAATATGTTAGAATTATGAATAGTGAGATAAGGTATGAGGTGTCCCAAGTGGCCAATACCATGGGAAAATACCATGGTCAAGCCCATGGTTTTTCCAAAACCACTAATGAGGTGTCCCTTTGCCATTAATGCCTTGTCCCCTCACTTTCCCTATAAATACCAAGCCATCCTCTCATCCATTCGACTCCCCACTCTCCCACAACGAAGTTTTGGTCCCATTACCTCCCAAGGATTCCTCCCATGGTGCCCCCATGCCCTCAAGATCCCAAACTTTGAGTTTTAAGAGTTATGTTTTAAGGTAAGGGATTCGACCTCTCTCTTTCATTTCAAGTAATCTCTTTTATGTCATTCCTTTTATGCTCCATGTTCTTATGTTGAAGGATGTTCTTTTATAATCCTCTTACTTCCCTTTTCATGTTCATATAATGAGAGATCCCCTCTTTCTCTCATTATTTCGTTTTATGAAGTTTTAAGTGGCGTCGTTAGGCTGCCGAAATTTTTGTAACGGATTCTTTCCCCCTTCTCATTTTTCAAGATCTATTTTCATGTAAAGTATTTCAAGTTCCTTTTTATTATGTTGGGGTATGATCTCTAAATTTTTCAAACTGATATTTTATGATCATATGATGAGAGACCCCATTTGATCTCTTCAATTCAGTATTTTGAAGTTTTAAGTGGCGCCGTTAGGCTGCCAAATTTTTAAGTGGTTCTTCACCCATCTCGTTTTGAAGTTCTACTTTCATGTCAATTCTTTCAAGTTCCTTTTTTTATGTTGGGGTATGATCTCTATATCTATCATACTGTACTCTTATGTTCATATGATTAGAGACCCCATTTGATCTCTTCAATTCAGTATTTTGAAGTTTTAAGTGGCGTCGTTAGGCTGCCGAATTTTTAAGTGGTTCTTCACCCTTCTCATTTTGAAGTTCTACTTTCATGTCAATTCTTTCAAGTTCCTTTTTGTTATTTTGGGGTATGATATCTATATCTATCATACTGGACTCTTATGTTCATATGATGAGATACCCCATTTTATCTCTTCAATTCAGTATTTTGAAGTTTTAAGTGGCGCCGTTAGGCTGCCGAATTTTTAAGTGGTTCTTCACCCTTCTCGTTTTGAAGTTCTACTTTCATGTCAATTCATTCAAATTCATTTTTGTTATATTGGGGAATTATCTCTATATCTATCATACTGAACTCTTATTTTCACATGATGAGAAACCCTATTTTATCTTTTCAAATCATTTTTGTTGAAGTTTAAGTAACGCCGTTAGGCTGCCGAACTTTCATAAGAGAAATCTAATTTTTGTCTTCCGTCCATGTTTTTCATTTCAAATGGTATGTCCTTGAAATTTCATTACCATGATCATGTATCCTTCTTATTCTGTCCATATACTATTTTATGGGTCATTTATGAATGTTTGACCCATTTTACCTCTCTTTTTAATGTCTTCTAAAACCTCGTAACATAGCCGTTATGCTGCAGAATTTCCGTCTCAAAATGTCTCTCTCTTTTTCTAAAGTTATTTTATATTATTAAGTGAATACTCAAAGATCTTTCTTCTAAAGGGGTATTCACATATATACCAAAATGTTCAATTTTAAATTCTGGGATTTACATACATGAGACCCACCTTCCTTTTCTGTGGGTTTTAAAGTGATGTAAAGATCATGTCTTTAAAGCAGTTTTTAAAACGTTATGATTATGAAATGAAACCCATTTATTTTATGCTATATGGGTTATTTATGAAATGTTTGATGATGATATATGTGGCTAACATGATAATAAAGGAAAATTTAAGGGTGCACCCTGATAGCGCTCCAATGCGTTGGGTAATGATGTAACCACTAGAGATTACAATTTTCACGATACCTTGGTGAATAACCTTGGTAATTTTCAATTGACACCTTGGAGATGGACCTTGGTGATATGTTCATGATTGTCTATGTTAAATGATGTAGCCACTTTTTCAAGTTATGAAAAATGTTATTTTTATTATGATATGCCTCCTTATTTCATTCTCATGCCTTAAAGTTATTTTTCATGACCTTATTGAAGTATCTCAAGTTCACATGTGAAATGTTTCTCTTGTTTTCCTTACTGGGCTTTTTGCTCACCCTTTCTTTTGATGTATGCTCCCAGGTTATGTGATACAGTAATGAACCTAGGATGAACATGAGGAGAAGACTTTCAAGTGTTTTAAAAGAATGTTTTATGTTTTCATGTTTAAAGTTCCTGATTTCCAAGACACTAAACCTTAAAGATCCTCGGTTTTGTAAAATGTAATGAAAGTTTAGGTGATAAAGAGGCGGGATTCTATAGTTGGTATCAAAGGATGGTTTAGTTATTTGTGGAAATTAGGATATGAAAAATCTAGGAAGAATCCTATAGAAAAGTGTTAAATATAGGAAATCTTCCTGGTATTTTGGTGAGTATTGAGTAAGGGGTTTCCAAGCAAATACATCCCTGTCTGGATACGAGCAGGTAGAGGTGGCTATGGCACAGATGTACATAGGGTTAAAACCTGAAAACACCTCTTTGAGCTAGACTCGAACGGGAACTGGTACACGACAACGGGCATTGCAGCACTCTTGGTTACGACACTCCCGGGGGATATGATTTGGTAAATTCATAAGCTTAGTATGAACCATTATTAAAGGAACAAGGATAAAACAAAATAAATATTCACATAAGAATATATGATCATGGATAACCTAGATTGGAACCTAGGGGATCACAAGTTAGGATATACTTTTATTCTACATGTTTATCCTTTTATTCTTAGTTTCCTTTTCATGATTATTAGCTAAGTAAATAAGCCCCTAATTATAGTTTCTTTTCTTAGTTAATGGCGGGAAATGGAAGAACATGTCCCAAAAACCAATGTGATATGAAATGCGACGATTGTCGTATTAATACGACAGAGGTGATTAGGGGATTAAAAGATGGTTATTATTTTGGAATACGTTCACTATTTTAGGGACCCTATATGATCGAGGTAAATAGATTACTACGGTATTTTCATTGAGGAGTAAGGTTGACTTATATTTTGAAGAATCGATGAATTTATGGTGGAATTATAGTAATTTTGGTTACTTATGGGAATGATTAACCTATCTTGGGTAAAATATGTTTAGTTTAGATAATTTTGTTATAAGATGTTAGGAGTGGTTGATGTTGTTTGGAGATGAACAATGAAGTTTATTTTGGAAGACTATGTTATCAAATCCTTCTTGTATTTGGGTTTCAATCTTAGTTTGGTTTATTTTGAGGAATTTTAAGGACCGTTATTTATGGGATGGTCTATGATGAACTTTGGGTATTACCATGGAACATTGAAGATTTAAAATTAGTTTCCATTCCTGTGGGATTCTTCCTTTTTGAAGAGTTGATTAACCTTACCCTTTCTATTTTTCGGATAATGTTTAAAGATAGAAGAAATAGATAGTTAATATTTTGTGGATTATGTGATTCTCTAGAAGATGATTCTTGTGTTTTGATGAGACCAAGTAGTTTTAAATGCTCATCGTTAGGGAGAAAAGATTAGTTTTGCTAGAAACTTATTAAAGGGTGAAACTCTACATGAAGGTAGATATATTTCCTTCTGTTTTTGTTCTATGTTGTAAATGAATTCCTCAAAATTATGAAAAGGAACGTAAAACAAAAACATTGTTGGTTTACGTTTCCTACTAGGTAATCAAAGATCGTTTACACACATCATAAGTTTGGGATTTTCTTATGGTTAACTTTATCCTAATCATGTTCTCTTTCACTCTCCCTCAAAACATGACCCTTTGTTTTCTCCTCCATGTCCATGTTTTCCAACATGGAATCCTAGTGTGGGCTAACTCGGGTGACATTCTCACTTCCCTTTCTTTCTTTTAAAGTAATAGTTTTACTGACTCCTTTTCCGATGTGGGACTTTCAATGAAATTTCAAAACCTAATTTTAAAAAATTGCGAGGACGCAATTTCTTAAGGGGGAAGATTGTAACAACCCGAAATTTTGAATAAATCGTGTTTCCTAATTTTATGTGTTATTTTATTTTTATACTCAAAAAAAATGTTTCATTTGATAACATGAGTATAATTAAAATGATACTGTTGGTTTTTGACTGTTATATGACCATTGGTCAATATGACCACTGGAAACTAAACCTTTTGATTATTGTCTCTAAATACAAGTAATCTTGGTTAATTAATATAGAAAGAAGATTAGATGGCCTCACCGAGTAGTCTTGGACCAATCGAAGCCCATCTAACAGAACTTGGGAAGAAGGTAGCACCACTGGGCTTTGATATGGACCAAACCCAAGCTGAACTTCATCGTATAAAGCTAGAACGGGATCGCCTTCGTGAGAAGTTCAAACTGATAGAAATTACTACTCGTGTGATGTTGGCCGAGCCTCCCTTGGATTCTCTCACCTTAGAACACCTTATACTTAGTTCATATGCTGGTGTGATAAGGGGCTATGTAGGGAGACCGTAACTGCATTGTGTAATCCTTTGTTTTAAATAAAAATTGGGATTTCTTCTTATGATGAAGTTTATGAATTTTCAAATGACCGGATAAATATAGTATGCATATTTTTTATGAATTTTAGAAAAAGGATATTTTAAAAATGGTTGTGTAAACCTTAAATAATTAAAAATGTGTAATGATTTTCGAAAAAGGGTCTTCTACAATTATGTTCAGTACGAAATTTAGAGTCTAATAAGATCAACTTAATTTTTGATGAATAGTAATTTGTGAATAGTGATTTTATGATTAGGATTAGTAATATGTCCAAATGGATTAGTAATCTCACTTAAAGAAAGTATTAATATAATCTAGGCACCTTGATTAAGTAATGTGATTCAATCAAATGGTTAAATAACGGTTTCATAAATTATTATTCAAGTATTAGTTTTTTCGGGTGAATAGTGTTTTTTAATTAAAAATTTAATTAAAAATATTTAGATAATTATTTTTATAAAACGGATTTCATTTTTGAACTCAGAGCACCGATATTATGCTATGGTAATTTTTGGGGTTTTTTCTGAAAAAAATGAATTTTAAGTGAATAGTGTTTTTATTTCAAAATTAAATTAAAAATATTTAGAAAATTATTTTTATAAAATGGAGTTCATATTTGTAATCAGAGCGTTGATATTTGGTTAAGGTGAAATTTTGGGATTATTCTGAGAAAGTTGAATTTTCGATGAATAGTGAAAATACAGTTTTTAAGTTACGTGTGTTTAATGACATCATTAAATGATGTATTAAGTTTGTAATAAATATTTTAGAATTATGAATAGTGAGATAAGGTATGAGGTGTCCCAAGTGGCCAATACCATGGGAAAATACCATGGTCAAGCCCATGGTTTTTCCAAAACCACTAATGAGGTGTCCCTTTGCCATTAATGCCTTGTCCCCTCACTTTCCCTATAAATACCAAGCCATCCTATCATTCATTCGACTCCCCACTCTCCCCCAACGAAGTTCTGGTCCCATTACCTCCCAAGGAGTCCTCCCATGGTTCCCCCAAGCCCTCAAGGTCCCAACCTTTGAGTTTTAAGAGTTATGTTTTAAGGTAAGGGATCTGACCTCTCTCTTTCATTTCAAGTAATCTCTTTTATGACATTCCTTTTATGCTCCATGTTCTTATGTTGGAGGATGTTCTTTTATACTCCTCTTACTTCCCTTTTCATGTTCATATAATGATAGATCCCCTCTTTCTCTCATTATTTCGTTTTATGAGGTTTTAAGTGACGCCGTTAGGCTGCCGAAATTTTTGTAACGGATTCTTTCCCCCTTCTCATTTTTCAAGATCTATTTTCATGTAAAGTATTTCAAGTTCCTTTTTATTATGTTGGGGTATGATCTAAAAATTTTTCAAACTGATATTTTATGATAATATGATTAGAGACCCCATTTGATCTCTTCAATTCAGTATTTTGAAGTTTTAAGTGGCGCCGTTAGGCTGCCAAATTTTTAAGTGGTTCTTCACCCTTCTCGTTTTGAAGTTCTACTTTCATGTCAATTCTTTCAAGTTCCTTTTTTTTATGTTGGGGTATGATCTCTATATCTATCATACTGGACTCTTATGTTCATATGATGAGAGACCCTATTTGATCTCTTCAATTCAGTATTTTGAAGTTTTAAGTGGCGCCGTTAGGCTGCCGAATTTTTAAGTGGTTCTTCACCCTTCTCGTTTAGAAGTTCTACTTTCATGTCAATTCTTTCAAGTTCATTTTTGTTATGTTGGGGTATTATCTCTATATCTATCATACTAAACTCTTATTTTCATATGATGAGAGACCCCATTTTATCTCTTCAATTCATTATTTTGAAGTTTTAAGTGGCGCCGTTAGGCTGCCGAATTTTTAAGTGGTTCTTCACCCTTCTCGTTTTGAAGTTCTACTTTCATGTCAATTCATTCAAGTTAATTTTTGTTATGTTGGGGAATTATCTCTATATCTATCATACTGAACTCTTATGTTCACATGATTAGAAATCCTATTTGATCTTTTCAAATCATTTTTGTTGAATTTTAAGTAACGTCGTTAGGCTGCCGAACTTTCATAAGAGAAATCTCATTTTTTTCTTCCGTCCATGTTTTTCATTTCAAATGGTATGTCCTTTACATTTCATTACCATGATCATGTATCCTTCTTATTCTGTCAATATACTATTTTATGGGTCATTTATGAATGTTTGACCCATTTTACCTCTCTTTTTAATGTCTTCTAAAACCTCGTAACATAGCCGTTATGCTGCAGAATTTCCGTCTCAAAATGTCTCTCTCTTTTTCTAAAGTTCTTTTATATTATTAAGTGAATACTCAAAGCTCTTTCTTCTAAAGGGGTATTCACATATATACCAAAATGTTCAATTTTAAATTCTGGGATTTACATACATGAGACCCACCTTCCTTTTCTGTGGGTTTTAAAGTGATGTAAAGATCATGTCTTTAAAGCAGTTTTTAAAACGTTATGATTATGAAATGAAACCCATTTATTTTATGCTATATGGGTTATTTATGAAATTTTTTATGATGATATATGTGGCTCACATGATAATAAAGGCAAATTTAAGGGTGCACCCTGATAGCGCTCCAATGCATTGGGTAATGATGTAACCACTAGAGATTACAATTTTCACGATACCTTGGTGAATAACCTTGGTAATTTTCAATTGACACCTTGGGGATTGACCTTGGTGATATGTTCATGATTGTCTATGTTAAATGATGTAGCCACATTTTCAAGTTATGAAAAATGTTATTTTTATTATGATATGCCTCCTTATTTCATTCTCATGCCTTAAAGTTATTTTTCATGACCTTATTGAAGTATCTCAAGTTCACATGTAAAATGTTTCTCTTGTTTTCCTTACTGGGCTTTTTGCTCACCCTTTCTTTTGATGTATGCTCCCAGGTTATGTGATACGGTAATGAACCTAGGATGAACATGAGGATAAGACTTTCAAGTGTTTTAGAAGAATGTTTTATGTTTTCATGTTTAAAGTTCCTGGTTTCCAAGACACTAAACCTTAAAGATCCTCGGTTTTGTAAAATGTAATGAAAGTTTAGGTGATAAAGAGGCGTGATGCTATAGTTGGTATCAAAGGATGGTTTAGTTATTTGTGGAAATTAGGATATGAAAAATCTAGGAAGAAACCTATAGAAAAGTGTTAAAAATAGGAAATCTTCCTGGTATTTTGGTGAGTATTGAGTAAGGGGTTTCCAAGCAAATACATCCCTGTCTGGATACGAGCAGGTAGAGGTGGCTCTGGCACAGATGTACATAGGGGTAAAACCTGAAAACACCGCTTTGAGCTAGACTTGAACGGGAACTGGTACACGACAACGGGCCTTGCTGCACTCTTGTTTACGACACTCCCGGGGGATATGATTTGGTAAATTCATAAGCTTAGTATGAACCATTATTAAAGGAACAAGGATAAAACAAAATAAATATTCACATAAGAATATATGATCATGGATAACCTAGATTGGAACCTAGGCGATCACAAGTTAGGATATACTTTTATTCTACATGTTTATCCTTTTATGCTTAGTTTCCTTTTCATGATTATTAGCTAAGTAAATAAGCCCCTAATTATAGTTTCTTTTCTTAGTTAATGGCGGGAAATGGAAGAACATGTCCCAAAAACCAATGTGATAGGAAATGCGACGATTGTCGTATTAATACGACAGAGGTGATTAGGGGATTAAAAGATGATTATTATTTTGGAATACGTTCACTATTTTAGAGACCCTATATGATCGAGGTAAATAGATTACTACGGTATTTTCATTGAGGAGTAAGGTTGACTTATATTTTGAAGAATCGATGAATTTATGGTGGATTTATAGTAATTTAGGTTACTTATGAGAATGATTAACCTATCTTGGGTAAAATATGTTTAGTTTAGATAATTTTGTTATAAGATGTTAGGAGTGGTTGATGTTGTTTGGAGATGAACAATGAAGTTTATTTTGGAAGACTATGTTATCAAATCCTTCTTGTATTTGGGTTTCAATCTTAGTTTGGTTTATTTTAAGGAATTTTAAGGACCGTTATTTATGGGATGGTCTATGATGAACTTTGGGTATTACCATGGAACATTGAAGATTTAAAATTAGTTTCCATTCCTATGGGATTCTTCCTTTTTGATGAGTTGTTTAACCTTACCCTTTCTATTTTTCGGATAATGATTAAAGATAGAAGAAATAGATGGTTAATATTTTGTGGATTATGTGATTCTCTAGAAGATGATTCTTGTGTTTTGATGAGACCAAGTAGTTTTGAATGCTCATCGTTATGGAGAAAAGATTAGTTTTTCTAGAAACTTATTAAAGGGTGAAACTCTACATGAAGGTAGATATATTTCCTTCTGTTTTTGTTCTATGTTGTAAATGAATTCCTCAAAATTATGAAAAGGAACGTAAAACAAAAACATTGTTGGTTTACGTTTCCGACTAGGTAATCAAAGATCGTTTACACACATCATAAGATTGGGATTTTCTTATGGTTAACTTTCTCCTAATCATGTTCTCTATCACTCTCACTCAAAACATGACCCTTTGTTTTCTCCTCCATGTCCATGTTTTCCTACATGGAATCCTAGTGTGGGCTAACTCGGGTGACCTTCGTACTTCCCTTTCTTTCTTTTAAAGTAATAGTTTTACTGACTCCTTTTCCGATGTGGGACTTTCAATGAAATTTCAAAACCTAATTTTAAAAAATTGCGAGGATGCAATTTCTTAAGGGGGAAGATTGTAACAACCCGAAATTTTGAATAAATCGTGTTTCCTAATTTTATGTGTTATTTTATTTTTATACTCAACAAAAATGTTTCATTTGATAACATGAGTATAATTAAAATGATACTATTGGTTTTTGACTGTTATATGACCATTGGTCAATATGACCACTAGAAACTAAACGTTTTGATTATTGTCTCTAAATACAAGTAATCTTGGTTAATTAATATAGAAAGAAGATTAGATGGCCTCACCGAGTAGTCTTGGACCAATCGAAGCCCATCTAACAGAACTTGGGAAGGAGGTAGCACCACTGTGCTTTGTTATGGACCAAACCCAAGCTGAACTTCATCGTATAAAGCTAGAACGGGATCGCCTTCGTGAGAAGTTCAAACTGATAGAAATTACTACTCGTGTGATGTTGGCCGAGCCTCCCTTGGATTCTCTCACCTTAGCACACCTTACACTTAGGTCCTATGCTGGTGTGATAAGGGGCTATGTAGGGAGACCGTAACTGGCTTGTGTAATCCTTTGTTTTAAATAAAAATTGGGATTTCTTCTTATGATGAAGTTTATGAATTTTCAAATGACCGGATAAATATAGTTTGCATATTTTTGATGAATTTTATAAAAACGATATTTTAAAAATGGTTGTGTAAACCTTAAATAATTAAAAATGTGTAATGATTTTCGAAAAAGGGTCTTGTACAATTATGTTCAGTACGAAATTTAGAGTCTAATAAGATCAACTTAATTTTTGATGAATAGTAATTTGTGAATAGTGATTTTATGATTAGGATTAGTAATGTGTCCAAATGGATTAGTAATCTCACTTAAAGAAAGTATTAATATAATCTAGGCACCTTGATTAAGTAATGTGATTCAATAAAATGGTTAAATAACGGTTTCATAAATTATTATTCAAGTATTAGTTTTTTCGGGTGAATAGTGTTTTTTAATTAAAAATTTAATTAAAAATATTTAGATAATTATTTTTATAAAATGGATTTCATTTTTGAACTCAGAGCACCGATATTATGATATGGTAATTTTTGGGGTTTTTTTCTGAAAAAAATGAATTTTCGGTGAAAAGTGTTTTTATTTAAAAATTAAATTAAAAATGTTTAGAAAATTATTTTTATAAAATGGAGTTCATATTTGTAATCAGAGCGTTGATATTTGGTTAAGGTGAAATTTTGGGATTATTCTGAGAAAGTTGAATTTTCGATGAATAGTGAAAATACAGTTTTTAAGTTACGTGTGTTTAATGACATCATTAAATGATGTATTAAGTTTGTAATCAATATTTTAGAATTATGAATAGTGAGATAAGGTATGAGGTGTCCCAAGTGGCCAATACCATGGGCAAATACCATGGTCAAGCCCATGGTTTTTCCAAAACCACTAATGAGGTGTCCCTTTGCCATTAATGCCTTGTCCCCTCACTTTCCCTATAAATACCAAGCCATCCTCTCATCCATTCGACTCCCCACTCTCCCCCAACGAAGTTCTGGTCTCAATACCTCCCAAGGAGTCCTCCCATGGTGCCCCCAAGCCCTCAAGGTCCCAACCTTTGAGTTTTAAGAGTTATGTTTTAAGGTAAGGGATCCGACCTCTCTCTTTCATTTCAAGTAATCTCTTTTATGACATTCCTTTTATGCTCCATGTTCTTATGTTGGAGTATGTTCTTTTATATTCCTCTTACTTCCCTTTTCATGTTCATATAATGAGAGATCCCCTCTTTCTCTCATTATTTCGTTTTATGAGGTTTTAAGTGGCGCCGTTAGGCTGCCGAAATTTTTGTAACGGATTCTTTCCCCCTTCTCATTTTTCAAGATCTATTATCATGTAAAGTATTTCAAGTTCCTTTTTATTATGTTGGGGTATGATCTATAAATTTTTCAAACTGATCTTTTATGATAATATGATTAGAGACCCCATTTGATCTCTTCAATTCAGTATTTTGAAGTTTTAAGTGGTGCCGTTAGGCTGCCAAATTTTTAAGTGGTTCTTCACCCTTCTCGTTTTGAAGTTCTACTTTCATGTCAATTCTTTCAAGTTCCTTTTTTTTATGTTGGGGTATTATCTCTATACCTATCATACTGGACTCTTATGTTCATATGATGAGATACCCCATTTGATCTCTTCAATTCAGTATTTTTATGTTTTAAGTGGCGCCGTTAGGCTGCCGAATTTTTAAGTGGTTCTTCACCCTTCTCGTTTAGAAGTTCTACTTTCATGTCAATTCTTTCAAGTTCCTTTTTGTTATGTTGGGGTATGATCTCTATATCTATCATACTAGACTCTTATGTTCATATGATGAGAGACCCCATTTTATCTCTTCAATTCAGTATTTTGAAGTTTTAAGTGGCGCCGTTAGGCTGCCGAATTTTTAAGTGGTTCTTCACCCTTCTCGTTTTGAAGTTCTACTTTCATGTCAATTCATTCAAGTTAATTTTTGTTATGTTGGGGAATTATCTCTATATCTATCATAATGAACTCTTATGTTCACATGATGAGAAATCCTATTTGATCTTTTCAAATCATTTTTGTTGAAGTTTAAGTAACGTCGTTAGGCTGCCGAACTTTCATAAGAGAAATCTAATTTTTTTCTTCCGTCCATGTTTTTCATTTCAAATGGTATGTCCTTTACATTTCATTACCATGATCATGTATCCTTCTTATTCTGTCAATATACTATTTTATGGGTCATTTATGAATGTTTGACCCATTTTATCTCTCTTTTTAATGTCTTCTAAAACCTCGTAACATAGCCGTTATGCTGCAGAATTTCCGTCTCAAAATGTCTCTCTCTTTTTCTAAAGTTCTTTTATATTATTAAGTGAATACTCAAAGCTCTTTCTTCTAAAGGGGTATTCACATATATACCAAAATGTTCAATTTTAAATTCTGGGATTTACATACATCTGACCCACCTTCCTTTTCTGTGGGTTTTAAAGTGATGTAAAGATCATGTCTTTAAAGCAGTTTTTAAAACATTATGATTATGAAATGAAACCCATTTATTTTATGCTATATGGGTTATTTATGAAATTTTTGATGATGATATATGTGGCTCACATGATAATAAAGGCAAATTTAAGGGTGCACCGTGATAGCACTCCAATGCATTGGGTAATGATGTAACCACTAGAGATTACAATTTTCACGATACCTTGGTGAATAACCTTGGTAATTTTCAATTGACACCTTGGGGATTGACCTTGGTGATATGTTCATGATTGTCTATGTTAAATGATGTAGCCACATTTTCAAGTTATGAAAAATGTTATTTTTATTATGATATGCCTCCTTATTTCATTCTCATGCCTTAAAGTTATTTTTCATGACCTTATTGAAGTATCTCAAGTTCACATGTAAAATGTTTCTCTTGTTTTCCTTACTGGGCTTTTTGCTCACCCTTTCTTTTAATGTATGCTCCCAGGTTATGTGATACAGTAATGAACATAGGATGAACATGAGGAGAATACTTTCAAGTGTTTTAGAAGAATGTTTTATGTTTTCATGTTTAAAGTTCTTGGTTTCCAAGACACTAAACCTTAAAGATCCTCGGTTTTGTAAAATGTAATGAAAGTTTAGGTGATAAAGAGGCGGGATGCTATAGTTGGTATCAAAGGATGGTTTAGTTATTTGTGGAAATTAGGATATGAAAAATCTAGGAAGAACCCTATAGAAAAGTGTTAAATATAGGAAATCTTCCTGGTATTTTGGTGAGTATTGAGTAAGGGGTTTCCAAGCAAATACATCCCTGTCTGGATACGAGCAGGTAGAGGTGGCTCTGGCACAGATGTACATAGGGGTAAAACCTGAAAACACCGCTTTGAGCTAGACTCGAACGGGAACTGGTACACGACAACGGGCCTTGCTGCACTCTTGTTTACGACACTCCTGGGGGATATGATTTGGTAAATTCATAAGCTTAGTATGAACCATTGTTAAAGGAACAAGGATAAAACAAAATAAAGATTCACATAAGAATATATGATCATGGATAACCTAGATTGGAACCTAGGGGATCACAAATTAGGATATACTTTTATTCTACATGTTTATCCTTTTATGCTTAGTTTCCTTTTCATGATTATTAGCTAAGTAAATAAGCCCCTAATTATAGTTTCTTTTCTTAGTTAATGGAGGGAAATGGAAGAACATGTCCCAAAAACCAATGTGATAGGAAATGCGACGATTGTCGTATTAATACGACAGAGGTGATTAGGGGATTAAAAGATGATTATTATTTTGGAATACGTTCACTATTTTAGGGACCCTATATGATCGAGGTAAATAGATTACTACGGTATTTTCATTGAGGAGTAAGGTTGAATTATATTTTGAAGAATCGATGAATTTATGGTGGACTTATAGTAATTTAGGTTACTTATGGGAATGATTAACCTATCTTGGGTAAAATATGTTTAGTTTAGATAATTTTGTTATAAGATGTTAGGAGTGGTTGATGTTGTTTGGAGATGAACAATGAAGTTTATTTTGGAATACTATGTTATCAAATCCTTCTTGTATTTGGGTTTCAATCTTAGTTTGGTTTATTTTGAGGAATTTTAAGGACCGTTATTTATGGGATGGTTTATGATGAACTTTGGGTATTACCATGGAACATTGAAGATTTAAAATTAGTTTCCATTCCTATGGGATTCTTCCTTTTTGAAGAGTTGTTTAACCTTACCCTTTCTATTTTTCGGATAATGTTTAAAGATAGAAGAAATAGATAGTTAATATTTTGTGGATTATGTGATTCTCTATAAGATGATTCTTGTGTTTTGATGAGACCAAGTAGTTTTGAATGCTCATCGTTAAGGAGAAAAGATTAGTTTTTCTAGAAACTTGTTAAAGGGTGAAACTCTACATGAAGGTAGATATATTTCCTTCTGTTTTTGTTCTATGTTGTAAATGAATTCCTCAAAATTATGAAAAGGAACGTAAAACAAAAACATTGTTGGTTTACGTTTCCGACTAGGTAATCAAATATCGTTTACACACATCATAAGTTTGGGATTTTCTTATGGTTAACTTTCTCCTAATCATGTTCTCTGTCACTCTCACTCAAAACATGACCCTTTGTTTTCTCCTCCATGTCCATGTTTTCCTACATGGAATCCTAGTGTGGACTAACTCGGGTGACCTTCGTACTTCCCTTTCTTTCTTTTAAAGTAATAGTTTTACTGACTCCTTTTCCGATGTGGGACTTTCAATGAAATTTCAAAACCTAATTTTAAAAAATTGCGAGGACGCAATTTCTTAAGGGGGAAGATTGTAACAACCCGAAATTTTGAATAAATCTTGTTTCCTAATTTTATGTGTTATTTTATTTTTATACTCAACAAAAATGTTTCATTTGATAACATGAGTATAATTAAAATGATACTGTTGGTTTTTGACTGTTATATGACCATTGGTCAATATGACCACTGGAAACTAAACGTTTTGATTATTGTCTCTAAATACAAGTAATCTTGGTTAATTAATATAGAAAGAAGATTAGATGGCCTCACCGAGTAGTCTTGGACCAATCGAAGCCCATCTAACAGAACTTGGGAAGGAGGTAGCACCACTGGGCTTTGTTATGGACCAAACCCAAGCTGAAATTCATTGTATAAAGCTAGAACGGGATCGCCTTCGTGAGAAGTTCAAACTGATAGAAATTACTACTCGTGTGATGTTGGACGAGCCTCCCTTGGATTCTCTCACCTTAGCACACCTTACACTTAGTTCCTATGCTGGTGTGATAAGGGGCTATGTTGGGAGACCGTAACTGCCTTGTGTAATCCTTTGTTTTAAATAAAAATTGGGATTTCTTCTTAAGATGAAGTTTATGAATTTTCAAATGACCGGATAAATATAGTATGCATATTTTTGATGAATTTTAGAAAAAGGATATTTTAAAAATGGTTGTGTAAACCTTAAATAATTAAAAATGTGTAATGATTTTCGAAAAAGGGTCTTCTAAAATTATGTTCAGTACGAAATTTAGAGTCTAATAAGATCAACTTAATTTTTGATGAATAGTAATTTGTGAATAGTGATTTTATGTTTAGGATTAGTAATGTGTCCAAATGGATTAGTAATCTCACTTAAAGAAAGTATTAATATAATCTAGGCACCTTGATTAAGTAATGTGATTCAATAAAATGGTTAAATAACGGTTTCATAAATTATTATTCAAGTATTAGTTTTTTCGGGTGAATAGTGTTTTTTAATTAAAAATTTAATTAAAAATATTTAGATAATTATTTTTATAAAACGGATTTCATTTTTGAACTCAGAGCACCGATATTATGCTATGGTAATTTTTGGAGTTTTTTCTGAAAAAAAATGAATTTTCGGTGAATAGTGTTTTTATTTAAAAATTAAATTAAAAATATTTAGAAAATTATTTTTATAAAATGGAGTTCATATTTGTAATCAGAGTGTTGATATTTGGTTAAGGTGAAATTTTGGGATTATTCTGAGAAAGTTGAATTTTCGATGAATAGTGAAAATACAGTTTTTAAGTTATGTGTGTTTAATGACATTATTAAATGATGTATTAAGTTTGTAATCAATATTTTAGAATTATGAATAGTGAGATAAGGTATGAGGTGTCCCAAGTGGCCAATACCATGGGCAAATACCATGGTCAAGCCCATGGTTTTTCCAAAACCACTAATGAGGTGTCCCTTTGCCATTAATGCCTTGTCCCCTCACTTTCCCTATAAATACCAAGCCATCCTCTCATCCATTCGACTCCCCACTCTCCCCCAACGAAGTTCTGGTCTCATTACCTCCCGAGGAGTCCTCCCATGGTGCCCCCAAGCCCTCAAGGTCCCAACCTTTGAGTTTTAAGAGTTATGTTTTAAGGTAAGGGATCTGACCTCTCTCTTTCATTTCAAGTAATCTCTTTTATGTCATTCCTTTTATGCTCCATGTTCTTATGTTGGAGGATGTTCTTTTATACTCCTCTTACTTCCCTTTTCATGTTCATATAATGAGAGATCCCCTCTTGCTCTCATTATTTCGTTTTATGAGGTTTTAAGTGGCGTCGTTAGGCTGCCTAAATTTTTGTAACGGATTCTTTCCCCCTTCTCATTTTTCAAGATCTATTTTCATGTAAAGTATTTCAAGTTCCTTTTTATTATGTTGGGGTATGATCTCTAAATTTTTCAAACTGATCTTTTATGATAATATGATTAGAGACCCCATTTGATCTCTTCAATTCAGTATTTTGAAGTTTTAAGTGGTGCCGTTAGGCTGCCAAATTTTTAAGTGGTTCTTCACCCTTCTCGTTTTGAAGTTCTACTTTCATGTCAATTCTTTCAAGTTCCTTTTTTTTATGTTTGGTTATGATCTCTATATCTATCATACTGGACTCTTATGTTCATATGATGAGAGACCCCATTTGATCTCTTCAATTCAGTATTTTGAAATTTTAAGTGGCGCCGTTAGGCTGCCGAATTTTTAAGTGGTTCTTCACCCTTCTCGTTTTGAAGTTCTACTTTCATGTAAATTCTTTCAAGTTCCTTTTTGTTATGTTTGGGTATGATCTATATATCTATCATACTAGACTCTTATGTTCATATGATGAGAGACCCCATTTGATCTCTTCAATTCAGTATTTTGAATTTTTAAGTGGCGCCATCAGGCTGCCGAATTTTTAAGTGGTTCTTCACCCTTCTCGTTTTGAAGTTCTACTTTCATGTCAATTCATTCAAGTTCATTTTTGTTATGTTGGGGAATTATCTCTATATCTATAATACTGAACTCTTATGTTCACATGATGAGAAATCCTATTTGATCTTTTCAAATCATTTTTTTTTTGAAGTTTAAGTAACGTCGTTAGGCTGCCGAACTTTCATAAGAGAAATCTAATTTTTGTCTTCCGTCCATGTTTTTCATTTCAAATTGTATGATCTTTACATTTCATTACCATGATCATGTATCCTTCTTATTCTGTCAATATACTATTTTATGTGTCATTTATGAATGTTTGACCCATTTTACCTCTCTTTTTAATGTCTTCTAAAACCTCGTAACATAGCCGTTATGCTGCAGAATTTCCGTCTCAAAATGTCTCTCTCTTTTTCTAAAGTTATTTTATATTATTAAGTGAATACTCAAAGCTCTTTATTCTAAAGGGGTATTCACATATATACCAAAATGTTCAATTTTAAATTCTCGGATTTACATACATGAGACCCACCTTCCTTTTCTGTGGTTTTTAAAGTGATGTAAAGATCATGTCTTTAAAGCAGTTTTTAAAACATTATGATTATGAAATGAAACCCATTTATTTTATGATATATGGGTTATTTATGAAATGTTTGATGATGATATATGTGGCTCACATGATAATAAAGGCAAATTTAAGGGTGCGCCCTGATAGCGCTCCAATGCATTGGGTAATGATGTAACCACTAGAGATTACAATTTTCATGATACCTTGGTGAATAACCTTGGTAATTTTCAATTGAAACCTTGGGGATTGACCTTGGTGATATGTTCATGATTTTCTATGTTAAATGATGTAGCCACATTTTCAAGTTATGAAAAATGTTATTTTTATTATGATATGCCTCCTTATTTCATTCTCATGCCTTAAAGTTATTTTTCATGACTTTATTGAAGTATCTCAAGTTCACATGTAAAATGTTTCTCTTGTTTTCCTTACTGGGATTTTTGCTCACCCTTTCTTTTGATGTATTCTCCCAGGTTATGTGATACAGTAATGAACCTAGGATGAACATGAGGAGAAGACTTTCAAGTGTTTTAGAAGAATGTTTTATGTTTTCATGTTTAAAGTTCCTGGTTTCCAAGACACTAAACCTTAAAGATCCTCAATTTTGTAAAATGTAATGAAAGTTTATGTGATAAAGAGGCGGGATGCTATAAGGTTTATTTTTAGACCATAACTCATGGGGTTAACACTATTTTACATAGTTAACCCTTACTAAGGGGACAAATATTCACCAATATTGTTATTAATAATGGCTAAAAATAACAGGGTCCTATTTTCCAAATTAGATCCTTATAAATATAAATTATAAGGCCCCAGCCTTAAACCTTATTTAATCTTGAGTTATTACAAGATTACACATTGAGGATCTTTTCAGGTTTAGAGTTTTAGAGAATTAGATCATGAAACATGCATTACATTCCACATTTAAACAAAGTGGTTACATAAAAGATAGTATTCATTCTTCCCATCAACAGAAACATATTTAAAATAAAACATGGATTCTTTATTGACACATCCTTGACACTATCATCACATCATTTACCCTTCCTTTGACCTATGAAAAACATTTCAAAAACTTGGGATGAGCATAAAAAGCTCAGTAAGGGATATAAAAATATGGAAAGGAAACATGAGTACATGTATACATAAGAATGAAATCATACTTTACCCATAAAACATGAGAACTTTAACATACCTCATAAAATCATGAATAAATCATAGAAATCGTAAGACATAAAAGGTAACTTGAGGAATTCATAACATTCTTATGTAGGGAGTAACCCTCTTGGTTACGTTTGGAATACCCATCACAGTATATTCCCTAAATCTCTTCGGAGAAACATTAATGTTTCACTCCTTCGCGTTACCCAATGCATTGGAGAGCTATATCGGGCTCACCCGCCCTTAGTTTATCACGGAACCACCCGTCTTCATAACAATGCCCAAGAACCATAACATAATCTTATCACATAAAACATGCACAAAGGAAACATAACCTTTCCACCTTTCAATAACAAGATATCAATACAACACATTGATATAAATACATTATGAAAACCATTTTCAATACCAAAATAAAAGAAAATTAAAACATGGTATTTATTTTTCTTTTAAAAAGAAGGTATGGCTTGTAGAAGAAGCCAAAACTCAAATGATGGTCACGGCGGCGGAGAAGTCGTTGTCGCCGCATACGTACGACAAAAACATTCCCTTTTTTCGTTTAGTAAAACACTTCGTATAAAAATATTCATTTTGAATAAACGTAAATGTCAAAGGGGTTTATACACCGTATAAAAGAAGGTTGTGTATAAAACAGAATATGCCTCAATGAAAGGAGATTGAGACGAAGTCCCTTACAAAGACGGTATCCTTGGTTTAAGGATAAATCAATTACATAATTATGTGTGACAAACGAATACACCAAATATAAGTGGATATTAAGTGTAAAATAATCAAAGGTCATTCACACATATTCAAAGGATGACATATTCAATAACTACATGTTGAACCCAAAGAAATCGAAATTGGGTTAAGAAGTTCCCTTGACAGCCTCACGGCGTCACATAAAAATGAGTTGATGAGAAATAAAAAGTGTATCTCATCACTTGGATATAAAATTTACATCAATAAGGATATATGAGAACATATCCCAACATAACAATATGTAAATTAAAAGACCCAACAAAATAAGTCTTTTAAAAAAAGAGGAGGGTGAAAGGTTCCCTTACCGACTTGGGTATCTTTCAAAACATACACCCCATGAAAGAAGGACAATAAATAATTGATGTAAATACTCATAAACGAAAGTATATTACACAAAGAGTAGAATAATGGTCAGTAAAAACACCACTCAAAGGAAATTGTGGAAAATGTAGCATAAATCTCACGGGAATAAAAGTGAGATGAAAAATCCCTTACGAAAACTCGGCAGCCTAACGGCGCCACATAAAACTTACAAAAATGGATTGATGAGATAAAATAGGTTATCTCATCATATTAACTTAAAGTTTATATAAAGTGTAATATAAAAGAACATACCCCCAACATAACAAAGAGGGGCTTAAAAGAAGTGACATAAAGGAGAGTACTTAAAAAGAAAGAGAGAGGTTAGATCTCTTATGGAAATTCGGCAGCCTAATGGCGCCACTCAAAACTTACAAAATGAATTGATGAGAGAGAATAGGGTCTATCATCACATGAACATAAAAATTATAGTAAGTTTAATATAAAATAACATCCCAATAACAAGAAATATGAGCTTTAGAGGGAAATGACATAAAAGAGTGTACTTAAAAAGAAAGAGAGGAGTAAGATCCCTTACCTCGTATCCGACTTGACCCGACCGTTCTTTAATCTCCTGAATAATAAACTTGAGTTAATCTATACTTTCTTAAGAAAATTTTTCAAGTTCATTATTCCTTTTATACCATGTTATGAACATCATGTAATCATTTAAGTTAATAATGTTCATTTTGTCGGTATTTGGTTCTTAAGTCAAAAATAGACTTCTTACACTTACATGTTGTTAATTTGGTCAAAGGTTCGTTATATCCAGAATGATATTAATGATTTGGATAACATATATATCATATATATTAATCATATACATGTATTTATAATATTATATCACATTTAGAGGTAAGAAATGAAATGCACCGTTCATGGAGACGGTAAGTCGTACGTACGCATGAAGGCTACTTCCATTTCTCTTTCGTATTTTCTAGAATGGAATCATAATGATATAAGAGTATATTATAATCCCAGTATAAGAACATATATAATATCATTAACTTTATCCTTTACACATCCCACATATGGTATTAACGAATCAAATCACTTTCAGGGGGCGGTAGTCTGCACTTCCTAAAATGAAGATATTGTGTTTACCCATAATGGAAACAATAATGGTATGCCATAAATGAAAAATACAGAAGCTTAAGGAAATAATGAACGTATTATATATCATATATAAAAATAGTGACATCATAATGGCCACCTTTTAAGGTGTTAAATGAGTATTGAACAATCATCGTTTCGGGAGGCAGAATTTCGCCATCCACGGAAACCATATGTTCTTTAACCATTTGATGTAGTTGTGTGAGAGTGTAGCTCGAATAAATCTTATAACAACATACTAGTATATTGAAGATACTGGTTTTGTTACAAAAGAAGTAAATAAAAAGAGTTTATGGGGTTGGAGAAGCAAAATAAAACAAATGAACATGAGAGAATGAATTACCTTTAAAAGTGTAACTCCTTTTGATTTGAGTCTAAAGTCTTCCTTTGGAAGGCTTCTGCCCAAAGGGAATCCTCTAGGATGAGGATAGGGATGTGGAGAGAGTAAATGTTCAGGGGATGGCCGAGCCAAAGGCTTGAGGAGTGTGTGAAATGAGGTAGAGGTGGGGGCCTTTTATAAGAGGAGAGGAGGGGCACTTTTGGAAATCATAAAACTATTATTTTATTTTCAAAAGTGTTTCGAATTTCTAAGGTCCCACATTGATATATTTCGAAGATAAGATGATAAGGCTTAGAAATATTCCCATAAAATAGTTTTTGGACAAGTTTAGGTCATAGATTTTATATTATCGTTTCATTTTATTTAAACTGTTCATAAATGAGGTCATCGTTGCATCATCATGATGTCATAATTAAATTAATTTATTTAATGTATAAAATTATAAAAAAACTATACTGATGTAGGAAATCTTTTTATCTTTCCAAATAGTATTTATAGTAAAAATTATGATTAGTATAACCCCTTCTAAAAATTGTTTTAGTAAAACAATTTATGTTATTGTCATTTTCACCTTTATTTTAAAAAAAAGGCATTAAAGTCATTATCTCACCCAAGAGGCTCCATAGGGTCCCCTAAATCGACCCATGGGTTGTCTTGGTCGGCCATGACTCATCCAATAGGTTTAGGACAAGTGTCATGGTGTTTTCACATTTTTATAATATCATTTTTACCTTAAATTACACTAATTACCTCTAATCGCGATTAATGAAAAAAAGTTACTATTCACCAAAAAATTATTTTCATCCCATTGAACCACATTTTACATAATAATGACAACCATGTATGTTGGATTTTAAAAATTCAATACACATTAGTGGTAAACTTTCATTTAACTGAAAAATCAGTTTGCTTGATTACCACTTAGTGGTTTCACTATTCATTAAAAATTGGAGTTTTTTAGAAAATTACCAAAAATTCACTCTAAGCTATATTCGATATTCTGAATTCAAAAATTATGTTTATATTACCTAATTCAAATAATATAAGTAGAATTGATTAATTTAATAATTAACTCCCGCTGTCAAAACAAATAGCGTGTTTTTAAGAAACAATATATATCAAAAGATTGACACCAGTTTAAGTCTAATTTCAAAGTGAAATTGATTCCAATGACCACCATTGGATTAAATGGTAAAAATATATTCAGATTACACATTAATACCAATTCAAAAGATAATCTAATCATATAAATAAATTAGATTAAAAATAGGTTTTGAATTAAAATACAACATTTTACACTATTCATTAAAAAAATGAACTTTATCGGAAAGATACCAAAAATTTACACAAAGTAAATTTTGATGTCCCAATTATTAAGAAGAGTTTTATTTGGTCCAATAGAATTTATAAGAGTGAAAAAACTATATTTAATGACGGTTCGCCATCAAAAGGCGATAAGTGAACCTTTAGTGAAAACTAGGGCATATACGCCTAAAATTGAATTCTTTCCGTATTTATGCCTTTATCTTTTATTGGATAAATGTAAAAACATTTAAAAACATATAATCATATTTTAGTTATTTATATCCATTCCCTCCAATACAACGGCTACATGTTAACTACCATTTAAAATAATATTATTTTATTATTAGAGTGCAACGTGAGATTCCCAAGAAACTCGTTGTTGCGTGTTGGGTACGCCATCGAGCATAGCGTCCCCTTTAAAGTCATATTAATATTTTATTCACAAATATGGATAAATATGAAAATTTCATATTCTTTATTTGTCTGGGGTGTTACATCCTTCCCCCCTTTTGGGAATTGCGTCCTCGCAATTTTTAAAATTGAGCTTGGAAACATCCTTGAAAGTCCCACATCGGAACAGGAGTCGGTAAAACAATAACTTTAAAATAAAGGAAGATAAGTACATAGGTCACCCAATTTAACCCATATGTAGAAAAACATGGACATGGAAGAAAAATCAAAGGGTCATGATCTTGAGGGAGAGTGATGTAAACATGTCTAGGAGAATGTTAACCATAAGAAAATCACAAACTTGTGATGGGTTGAACGGTACTCGATTCCCCAGTAGGAAAAGTCAATAGACAACATTTTTGTTTTAAGTTACTTTTTATTGAGGAATTTATTCATAAGGAAACATAATCACTTATCATGTTGACTTTCAACTTTTACTATATTCCTTAATCAAACTCATATTTTTTTCCAAAAGACTAGTATTTAGGGAGACTTGTTCGCATTAAGAGTACTATAATAAACTTCTAGAGAATCACCTAATCCACCAAATAGAACTATATACATCCCATGTAGTTAGGATTTAACCAAAACCAAAACCAAAAAGGTTAGTACAAGGTCAGATAATCCAGAAAAGGATAACCCAAAAGGAAATCTATGCTTAATCTCCAAAATTTGTCCAACAAAACCCAAAGTTCAACGAGGACCATCCGATAAACAAATTGTCCATAAAATTCTTCAAAGTAAACCAATATAAGATTGAAACCCAAATATTTTAAGGATTTAGTCACATAGTATTCCAAGTTAAATCGTAACATTTATCTCCAAACAACATTAGTTGCTCCTAAAGTCTCGTATTGAAAAGTAATTAACCTAATCACATATCCTCTATGATAGGTTAATGATTTTCATAAATAACCCAAAATCAACTTACTCTTAATTCATAAAATCACATAACTAAAAAGAATCAGTAAAACTAACCAGGGACTTCACGTAGTCCAGTGGTAGGCGATAAATACCAGTCGCACTTTGGTTGTGGGTTCGATTCCCGCAGCTTTGTCCGACGCGACGGGTAGTCACACGGTCTGCGTGTTTTCCTTTTTCCAAAACTACATAATTCTCAAATCATTACCCAAAAAGGGATAAAATCATCAAAAATAACCATAACATAATTTAACCTCAATTTTATCTCATGCCTTTCACTTCAATCATAACATATAGTAACCCATAATTACCTCAAAAGTAAGGATCATATAAACCCAAATGGTTCTTTATAACTATGTCCACAAAAGAAAAGATAACTATTCCTTGAATAAAATTTTCATATATTAAACATCAGGGTTACACATAATATAAAAAGTCTTCTAATGTAACCCCACCATCAAAAGAGACTTAATACTCTTAAGAATTTCACCATAACTCTTGAAGCCCTTATATGTTGACATCTTACTCATTCAACATTCTTCATGATCCATTAACCATTCCTTTCCAACTTATTCCGAAATACCTCTTTCCTACAAACAAAATAATGAATCATATCCTAAGATTCCAAAATAGGAAAACAATAGTCATGAAATAATACATACCTTTGATTGGTCATTGTCAGTTTCTTCATCCTCAATCGGAATGGCATTAGGTATTGGTAAACGAACATTTGTATGCTCTTGGTGATCCCATTCACGAAACTTCTTCATAGGACATGTGTTTGCATAATGACCATGCACACCACATTTAAAACATTCAATTGATCCCTCAGAAAGAACTTCTTTCCCTTTCCTCGAGTCAACTGGATGCTTCCTTTTTCCATGGCAGGTTCTAGCTTTATGACCTTCATTTCCACATCTATAGCATATTTCTGTCCCTTTGAAACATTTTCCTAGGTGTTTCTTTCCACATCTTTGAAACATAGGTTTTTGAACACACTTACCTTTATGAGTATTACCTGTACTTCCGTAGGGATTTGTTTCTCACATATATGATGCCTTAGGTAAATCACCAAGGTTTAGGTGGTCAATCATGACTCCAGATAGTTGGTTGAGGATAATCACAAGAGTTCTCATTGAAGCTCCCATATCATTCAGTTGCTTGCTCAAAAAACTGTCACAGTTTCCTTCACATCCACTGTTACTTTGGTGCCTGCAAGATCCAGACATTTACTAAAACCAAAAAGGTCAGTGTGAGTATATCAACAAAAACATCATGTACTAATGAGGAAGATAAACACTAAGATATACTTACTCATTCACTTTATCTAAAACTAGGACTCTTTCTGAAATCTTAACCATTATGGGAATGTCACTTATGCTTAAAGAATAACCTAACCTCTAAATTTATCTAAACCGACCATTGATACCAACTATAAGGCCCCAGCCTTAAACCTTATTTAATCTTGAGTTATTACAAGATTACACATTGAGGATCTTTTCAGGTTTAGAGTTTTAGAGAATTAGATAATGAAACTTGCATTACATTCCACATTTAAACAAAGTGGTTACATAAAATATAGTATTCATTCTTCCCATCAACAGAAACATATTTAAAATAAAACATGGATTCTTTCTTGACACATCCTTGACACTATCATCACATCATGTACCCTTCCCTTCACCTGTGAAAAACATTTCAAAAACTTGGGATGAGCATAAAAAGCTCAGTAAGGGATATAAAAATATGGAAAAGAAACATGAGTACATGTATACATAAGAATGAAATCATACTTTACCCATAAAACATGAGTACTTTAACATACCTCATAAAATCATGAATAAATCATTGAAATCGTAAGACATAAAAGGTAACTTGAGGCATTCATAACATTCTTACGTAGGGAGTAACCCTATTGGTTACGTTTGGAATACCCATCACAGTATATTCCCTAAATCTCTTCGGAGAAACATTAATGTTTCACTCCTTCGCGTTACCCAATGCATTGGAGAGCTATATCAGGCTCACTCGCCCTTAGTTTATCACGGAACCACCCATCTTCATAACAATTCCCAAGAACCATAACATAATCTTATCACATAAAACATGCATAAAGGAAACATAACCTTTCCACCTTTCAATAACAAGATATCAATACAACACATTAATATAAATACATTATGAAAACCATTTTCAATACCAAAATAAAAGAAAAGTAAAACATGGTATTTATTTTTCTTTTAAAAAGAAGGTATGGCTTGTAGAAGAAGCCAAAACTCAAATGATGGTCACGGTGGCGGAGAAGTCGTTGTCGCTGCATACGTACGACAAAAACATTCCCTTTTGTTGTTTAGTAAAATGCTTCATATAAAAATATTCCTTTTGAATAAACGTAAATGTCAAAGGGGTTTATACACCGTATAAAAGAAGGTTGTGTATAAAACAGAATATGCCTCAATGAAAGGAGATTGAGACGAAGTCCCTTACAAAGACGGTATCCTTGGTTTAAGGATAAATCAATTACATAATTATGTGTGACAAACGAATACACCAAATATAAGTGGATATTAAGTGTAAAATAATCAAAGGTCATTCACACATATTCAAAGGATGACATATTCAATAACTACATGTTGAACCCAAAGAAATCGAAATTGGGTTAAGAAGTTCCCTTGACAGCCTAACGGCGTCACATAAAAATGAGTTGATAATAAATAAAAAGTGTATCTCATCACTTGGACATAAAATTTACATCAATAAGGATATATGAGAACATATCCCAACATAAAAATATGTAAATTAAAAGACCCAACAAAAGAAGTCTTTTAAAAAAAGAGGAGGGTGAAAGGTTCCCTTACCGACTTGGGTATCTTTCAAAACATACACCCCATGAAAGAAGGACAATAAATCATTGATGTAAATACTCATAAACGAAAGTATATTACACAAAGAGTAGAATAATGTTCAGTACATACACCACTCAAAGGAAATTGTGACAAAGGTAGCATAAATCTCACGGGAATAAAAGTGAGATGAAAAATCCCTTACGAAAACTCGGCAGCCTAATGGCGCCACATAAAAATTACAAAAATGGATTGATGAGATCAAATTAGGTATATCATCATATTAACTTAAAGTTTATATAAAGAGGAATATAAAATAACATCCCCCCAACATAACAAAGAGGATCTTAAAAGAAGTGACATAAAGGAGAGTACTTAAAAAGAAAGAGAGAGGTTAGATCTCTTACGAAAATTCGGCAGCCTAACGGCGCCACTCAAAACTTCCAAAATGGATTGATGAGAGAGAATAGGGTCTCTAATCACATGAACATAAAAATTACAGTAAGTGTAATATAAAATAACATCCCAATAACAAGAAAGATGAGCTTTAGAGGGAAATGACATAAAAGAGTGTACTTAAAAAGAAAGAGAGGAGTAAGATCCCTTACCTCGTATCCGACTTGACCCGACCGTTCTTTAATATCCTGAATAATAAACTTGAGTTAATATATACTTTCTTAAGAACCTTTTTCAAGTTCATTATTCTTTTTATACCATGTTATGAACATCATGTAATCATTTAAGTTAATAATTTTCATTTTGTCGGTATTTGCTTCTTAAGTCAAAAATAGACTTCTTACACTTACATGTTGTTAATTTGGTCAAAGGTTCGTTATATCCAGAATGATATTAATGATTTAGATAACATATATATCATATATATTCATCATATACATGTATTTATAATATTACATCACATTTAGAGGTAAGAAATGAAATGCACCATTCATGGAGACGGTAAGTCGTACGTACGCATGAACGCTACTTCCATTTCTATTTCGTATTTTCTGGAATGGAATCATAATTATATAAGAGTATATTATAATTCCAGTATAATAACATATATAATATCATTAACTTTATCCTTTACACATCCCACATATGGTATTAACGAATCAAATCACTTTCAGGGGGCGGTAGTCCGCACTTCCTAAAATGAAGATATCGTGTTTACCCATAATGGAAACAATAATGGTATGACATAAATGAAAAATACAGAAGATTAAGGAAAGAATAAAAATATTATATATCATATATAAAAATAGTGACATCATAATGGCCACCTTTGAAGGTGTTAAATGAGTATTGAACAATCATCGTTTCGGGAGGCAGAATTTCGCCATCCACAGAAACCGTATGTTATTTAACCATTTTATGTAGTTGTGTGAAAGTGTAGCTCGAATAAATCTTATAAAAACATCCAATTATATTGAATATAATGTTTTTGTTACAAAATAAGTAAATAAAAAGAGTTTAGGGGGTTGGAGAAGCAAAATAAAACAAATGAACATGAGAGAATGAATTACCTTTAAAAGTGTAAATCCTTTTGATTTGAGTCTAAAGTCTTCCTTTGGAAGGCTTCTGCCCAAAGGGAATCCTCTAGGATGAGGATAGGGATGTGGAGAGAGTAAATGTTCAGGGGATGGCCGAGCCAAAGGCTTTAGGAGTGTGTGAAATGATGTAGAGGTGGGGGCCTTTTATAAGAGGAGAGGAGGGGCACTTTTGGAAATCATAAAACTATTATTTTATTTTCAAAAGTGTTTCGAATTTCTAAGGTCCCACATTGATATATTTCGAAGATAAGATGATAAGGCTTAGAACTATTCCCATACAATAGTTTTTGGACAAGTTTAGGTCATAGATTTTATATTATCGTTTCATTTTATTTAAACTGTTCATTAATGAGGTCATCATTGCATCATCATGATGTCATAATTAAATTAATTTATTTAATGTATAAAAATTATAAAAAAAATATACTGATGTAGGAAATCGTTTTATCTTTCCAAATAGTATTTATAGTAAAAATTATGATTAGTATAACCCCTTCTAAAAATTGTTTTAGTAAAACAATTTATGTTATTGTCATTTTCACCTTTATTTTAAAAAAAAGGCATTAAAGTCATTATCTCACCCAAGAGGCTCCATAGGGTCCCCTAAATCGACCCATGGGTTGTCTTGGTCGGCCATGACTCATCCAATAGGGGTAGGACAAGTGTCATGGTGTTTTCACATTTTTATAATATCATTTTTACCTTAAATTACACTAATTACCTCTAATCGCGATTAATGAAAAAAAGTTACTATTCACCAAAAAATTATTTTCATCCCATTGAACCACATTTTACATACTAATTACAACCATGTTTGTCGTATTTTCAAAATTCAATACACATTAGTGGTAAACTTTTATTTAACTGAAAAATCAGTTTGCTTGATTACCACTTAGTGGTTTCATATTCATTAAAAATTGGAGTTTTTCAGAAAATTACCAAAAATTCACTCTAAGATATATTCGATATTACGAATTCAAAAATTATGTTTATATTACCTAATTCAAAGAATATAATTATAATTAATTAATTTAATAATTAACTCCCGCTGTCAAAACAAATAGCGTGTTTTTAAGAAACAATATATATCAAAAGATGGACACCAGTTTAAGTCTAATTTCAAAGTGAAATTGATTTCAATGACCACCATTGGATTAAATGGTAAAAATATATTTAGATTACACATTAAGACCAATTAAAAATATAATCTAATCATATAAATAAATTAGATTAAAAAGAGGTTTTGAATTAAAATACAACATTTTACACTATTCATTAAAAAAATGAACTTTATCGGAAAGATACCAAAAATTTACACAAAGTAAATTTTGATGTCCCAATTCTTAAGAAGAGTTTTATTTGGTCCAATAATATGTATAAGAGTGAACAAAACTATATTTAATGACGGTTCGCCATCAAAAGGCGATAAGTGAACCTTTAGTGAAAACTAGGGCATATACGCCTAAAATTGAATTCTTTCCGTATTTATGCCTTTATCTTTTATTGGATAAATGTAAAAAAATTTAAAAACATATATAAACATATTTTAGTTATTTCTGTCCATTCCCGCCAATACAACGGCTACATGTTAACTACCATTTAAAATAATATTATTTTATTATTAGAGTGCAACGTGAGATTCCCAAGAAACTCGTTGTTGCGTGTTGGGTACGCCATCGAGCATAGTGTCCCCTTTAAAGTCATATTAATATTTTATTCACAAATATGGATAAATATGAAAATGTCATATTCTTTATTTACCTGGGGTGTTACATAAATAATGAAACCATTTTCTATTATTCAATTCATTATTATGGGAGAATGTATTTTAATATTGAGTATACAAAACCTGATGAAAGGATTATTTCTAAAAAAATATCAGGTTCTATGGGTTTTATACCAAAGTAAAACATAAAATTAATTATAATTACTTTAATTTGATTATTAATAATATTAATGAACTGATGTTACTTTTAAAATAATTTAAAACAAAATAAAACATTGTAATTTTCTAAATGAAAAAAAATGTTTTCAATATAAATCATTATTTTTAACTATTCATGGAAAAAATAATATTTTCATAAGATTTATCAAAACAGCCATCTAATATAAATGTGACTTAACGATTTCAAAAATAAATTTCATTTTTAAAAATATATTTTTTTAAAGAGAAATAAATTAATTATATTATTTTCTCACAAAAATAAGTAAATACTATTTTTGATAAAATATATATATATATATATATATTTCATATAATTACATTAATAAAAATCTGTTACTTATTTAAAAATATTTTTTATTTATCTAAAACCATTATTACTACTTTTCAAAAAAAACATGTTCATTTCACAAATTTAACGGCTATGTTGTGACGGTATACACTATTTCTTATTGGGGTGGTGCCTAAGTGGTAAACCTCATAATACTGTATCACATGGGGAAGGTCTTGAAACTTTTAAATCCCCTTAAGGGATTTATAATGAATGAATTGACACAAGTACTAACATAGGTGGCGGTAACATACGCATGACGCTGGTAGGCAGTGATGCATGCATGATGTTGGCAAGGGGTGTAGACCAACAGACGTGCTAATACAAGTAGAGAATTTGTGACATAAACAAAAATAGACCTTCAATCCATCCAATTTTTGACAAACAAGATTTTTATATATGAATAAATAAGTATGGGTTGGTGGGTTATACCTTGGGGGAAATGAATTTTCTTTTTTTCCTATGTGTGTGCGGTGTGTGCATGTGTTTTGTAATGTAATTATACCCCCGAGTTGTTAATATATATATATATATATATAACAATATACTATATTATTGTTCATTTATACAAGTGGTTTCATGTATCACAAGTTATTTAAGAATTTAATGTCATTTAAAGATAAATATATCATAAAATATTATGTTGTTATATTTTACTACATTGATATCAATTTACTATTCTAATCATCTTTTTATTATTCCTAACACTTAGTTTACTATTAAAAATAGTTATGTTACATTTATAATGGTAAAATAAATATTCTAATAGTCTTATCACTTACAATAAATACCACATCATTCTTTCATTCATCTTTCACCTCATTTCCTCCATATATTCTATATTATACTTTTATAAATTATGGATTGGATTTCTAATCTATTTTATTTTTTTTATAATGTTGTTCATCGATGTGATGATTCTAATTGATCAAGATCATGAAAATTTTCATATTGCTGAAATTTTATTTTCCCCAAATTTTCCCCCAATATAATATTTTAAATTATAATTTCTATATGTATTCTATAAACATAATTTTCTCATCTAATTCAATATATATTCATGTGTTTCATGTATTTAAACAATATTATATACCTAAATTTGAAAAAAAAAAAGCATTTATTAGAGAGGAAAATTAAATATATATTAACTTTGGGAATTTACATTCATCCCCAATTATAAATTTCATCCTTGAAATTTCAACTCATATACATGGATGAAAATAGAAGTGGGTACTTATATTTCACTTCCTCCTCTAGTTCCAATGTTGCCTCTCTATACATCTATTTTTACCAAAGAAAATTAATGGGGTGAGTTTCCATTCTATATATATATATAACAACCCTGATATGTTATTACAAAATTAAACATAATTTATTACATAAAATTCACTTGATACAATATAGAAGATTGATAGGTCTAGTGTCTTTGAGACTTAGGGTCATTACATAACAATTTAAAACAACAAATACAACATCTTTATTTAAAACTTCCTTTACATGACAACTACATTCCCTCGTACTTAGCATTGCATGGGATTACATGAGGACATGCATAACAAAAGGGTGAGCTATAAATACCAGTAAGGGAATAATCATGGAATAAAATGAGGAATACAATACATGTTAGTCAATAGTCATATCAATAGATCGCAAGAGAAACATAAACATAAAGTCATGATAAAGCATGATAATCATAACATGGAAATGTGGCAACAACACTTAACATGGAATTAGCATGAGCCAAGGTGCATTAAACATGGAGCATGAGTAAATCCTCATTGTACATGAAGCACGAGTAAAACATCATTTCACTTGAATTAGCATTATTAAACACACATTTCAAATGACGTATCATGATACTATACTTTACCCAATGCATTGGAGCGCTATAAGGGCGCACCCTTCTTAAACATTTCATTTCATGCATAAGTGTGCCACATGGATCATAAAAAATGAATCATTCAACATAATCATTTATTCCACGGTAAAAAAATATGGAATACATAAATGAAACTCTTTAAACAATAAGTAAATGTGCATAAATTTTAATATCATTGATAGAGAAATGGGCAAGGTATTTACTACACAATAACTTTGGCTTAGAAAAGCACGGTGCAATTTCGGCAGCATAACGGCGTGACATAAGAACTCAAAAAAATAGTTGATGAGAGAGAAATGGGTGTCTCATCATATTTACATGACATGGAAAGTAAGGGGTTCAGATAGATACATCTCCCAACTAATGTAATGGAATTTATATTCATGATACAAAATAATTTCCTAAATGTAAATGAGGAGAGAGAAATTCTTTTCGGAATTTCAGCATAGTAACGGGTGTACATGGGAGGAATTTAATGAAATAAAAAGGTGTCTACCATCATTAAAACATAAATATGGTAGTATGAGGGAGTTTATAAACCGTACCAAAACATTTATAATTGAAATTAAAAGGGCATAACAATTTAAAGAATATTAGACAAAAATTAGAAAGAAAGAAAAACTCTTACTTCGAAGTGTGCTTCCAAAGGCTTGAGAGAGGATTGATAGAGGCTTCTTGGGAGCTTGGAGAACCATGGGAAGATTTTACAGAGATTATGGAATATTTTGGACGAAATATAAAGGCTTTGAGTGAGGAGGAAGTGGGAGCTTGGGTGGTTTTATAAAGGAAAGGTGGGAGAATTCTTTATTATTTAGGTTTGGGACACCTCACGTTAAACTAATCCAAAAAACAAACCATCCCATGGTTTTTGCCCAGGTTTTTTGGAAAAGGGAAGTGGAAAGCAATATTTTATAAGGCCAAAGTCCTAACTTCTTAAAATAATGGGGTTTCTTAAGTGTAGGTGAGTCACACTCCCAAGGAAAACAATTTAAAAAGACAAGATGTTTAATAAGTCATGAAGGGACCATTAATGCTTTGTAAAATAAGTCAACCAAACCAAACATCACATTATTTTAATGGTAAAACATATATTGGCCAAATATGATTCTTATAGTATTTTATTACATCACTATTGTGTCATTATGATGTCATAAAACACATTATATAATTAAACAGTATTTAATTTTTACCCAAAAATTTGATTGTCTTCAAAAATTATAAACAATCCACCATTGGATAATTTCGACATCCTGATTCCAAAAATAATATTTATTTTATCTAAATAATTTTATAAATATGTTAATTTTTACTTTTAAAATAAAAACCAATATTTATCAAAAATTCACAGGTTTTGACAAAAATGGCCTTCAAACCTTAATAAAAATAACAATTGCATTCATAAAATTATATGATCATTTATATTTAATAAAAATTAATTTAATAATAATAATAATATTTTATTAAAATATTATTTAAATTAAAAATACATTAATTCATCAAAATAGATTTATTAGATGAACTTTAACTAAAAATACTATTTGAGCTTTAATAACTATTTACAAGGTAACAATAATAAAATGAAAGTATATTCATTATTATATACAAAAATAATGTATATAACCGTAGTGCTAAGGTCTTGTTACATAACCCCTTAAAACACCCGTATAAGACCGAAGAGTAAGGTGTGCGATAGTGACATACTCTTGGGGTGGCTCGGATAACATTGCTCGGGTGGTAATCTCTATCGACTTCCACTTCTCTCGTAGCCGGTCCCGCTCCAGCTTAACATATTCAAGCTTGGATTGGGCTTGGTCAAGAGATAATCCCAATGACTCCACATCCTTTCTGAGCTCAGACAAATGGGCTTCATATGGGGCACATTTACTGGATGAGGTCATTGCTTCCTTTGTCGGAGTAAATTGGATTTATTAAAGCCCTATATTTATACTAATTAGGTGATCACTGTCCAAAGACTATATTAGAAACGATCACAATTCATAACATAAAACCAAATAATTTTACATTTTATATAAACATTTTACAATAAAATACATTTAATTAGATCAACAGGGATTTCCATTATTGAATGTTTGGGTTGTTATAACAGAAAAGTATCTCTATGATCAAAAAACATCACTGACTACTCCTTATAAGAGAGTTCCTACTTCAATTTTACCACCAATATATTCAATACATTTTAGAGATCAAATATGTACTTTCTATGGAGAGATACATTGAAAACATCATGAACATGATCCATGTTTTGTGGAAGTGCTAGTTGGGAGGGAATGTCTTATATGTGGTCAATGATATGAAGGGGGTAAATGTATCTAGGGTTGAGATTTCCCTTATTTCCAAACTACATGTATCTCTTATATGGTTATATATAAAGGAAAACGTCTTCTCCAACATCAAAATCTAGGTACCTTCAACGGTTTTCACAATAACTTTTTTTCTGAATATGGGAAACTTTTATATATTTTTGGTATAGTATAGAACTAATATGTAATCTCTTTCACATGTTCATTCCCAAGTATCATTCATTCATTAAATTCATACCAATATATAGGAATTTTGTATTTTGTTCTACATAAAACATAATATAGGGACATTTTAATACTCAAGTGTAAGTTTTTTTATTCGAGAGATCAACTAATGTGCGATGCTGAACCTATCCTCCTTTAAATTAAATTCAGTAATATTTAAATATGTCCTTAATTATATGGATAATACTTTTATATTTTCCATTGTTTTGGGGGTGATATTAAGCCTTGAAATTCATTTCACAATTCAGATAAATTTGTTGACTTCTCCAAAATTTATTGGTAAACTATAGATCAAGATTTGAGACAATTGAATGTAGTTCATTGGGAAACCTAAACACTAACTTTAAGTATATCTTCTCAAATTGTTAAAGAAAATAATCTTCCAAAATATATATTAATTATGTGATCAGTCATGGTGATTTTTTCCACTGTAACCCATTTCACATTTTTTTTCCTTTGGATTTCATCAAGGGACCAATTATAATGTTCAATGTGATATTATCCAATTTATATGTGGGTATAAGAAATGGTTACAACATCCGATTATGAATCTTTATTATGTGTCTTCATAGTAGAATCTTTTTTAAATCCTTAGTACATCTTATTACTTCAAGGATTAATAGTGAAAGATACAATATTTGATAAATCAAATATCTTTTTCATTATCTCATGTGATAAATCCACACAATATCTTATTAAAATCTGAATGGAACTATCCTTATCGATGTTAAATTCATGAATCCTACATTCAATTATTGTTATCACCATATTTTAATGTTCTAAAACATCCCTTTGTTCCTCCTTGATCTACTATTGGATAGACGTTTTGGAAATCAATTAGGAAATCTCAGATGTATTGACCACTATTCTGATTTCCATATCAGTCCTTTATATATTGATACTGATCAGGTCTTTCTAAACCCATATCATTAACAATGTAGAAAGTTCATTTCTATTAATATAATCATATACCTTATTCACCTTTCTATGGTCATAGTGAACAGAGAAATAATAGTCCTTGATCATCTCTAATAATCATCACTGATGCATGTTGAGAACCTTTATTATGAATATATACATTAGAATCTTGTGATAAATATATTTTTCAAACTTATAAACATATAGGTAGTGTCTCAAAACAATAAATGTATGGATTATTATAACCATATCTAGTTTCTATTTCATGTATTTTTTCTTATAGATATTAATTTATCATAAGGCATAGGCTATCAATTTATTATTCTTTATGAGTACACAACCAAATCCTTTATTTAAGTATCATAGTACATCAAAAACTATTCTCCACATGAGTGTAGTTTGAGTAGAAGTGTTTTGATTATACTCTTATTTCCATCCATAATGTGTGCCTCGCATTCTTCTCCCCATACATACATTACCCATTTCTTTGTTAATATGGTTAATGGGATAGAGAATCTTGGTAAATATATCAAAAATAGTTTTGATTAATTTATTATATAAGATATCTATAGATCTCTGTGACACTAGTGGGTCTAGGAAATTCTTTAATTATAACCATCATGGATGGGTCAAGAAACTTTCCATCAATTCTGATCACATGCCTCAAGTATGTGACATTATATATCTAAAAGTCACCTTTTATAAACATATCCTAGAAATTATATGTTTGTAATTAATCTATAACAATAATTATATTCTATTATAGTTCCTACTTTGTCTTTGAAAAAAAACCATCAATAGATACTAATAAAAAATCAAGGTAGTGTATTAATACACTATTAATTAATGATTGTAGAAGAAATATTATGTCAAAAGGGAATCACAATGCATTCATACAATTAATACCTTGTACCAATGGCTATCTTTTTATTATCTTCCTTCTTCACCATAATCCAATGATATCTAGAATAAATATCCACCATTTACATGTAATAAGAGCCTAAAATTTGATCGAATAAGTGATCAATCCATAGAAGGAGATTTCGGTTCATTATGGGGATCTTGTTTAGTTCCTAATAAATTATTAACATCCACATTGTTCCATCATTTTTTTATAAAAAATAGAACTAGTGCACCCTCAATAGATTCACAAGGGAATATGAATCTTTTTCCCAAATAATATTGTAGCATCTTTCTTAACCCCTTTATTTTTATCATGGAAATAATAAAGGGTATTTTGGCGATGATATTGGCTATGTATATGTTCTCTATTGATACATATAATTTTTTATCTAGTAGAAGGATGAGAGACTAAAAAGGAAATAAATCATCATATTCCCACAAAATTGGAATTACCTCAATGATTATGAATTCTATTGAAATAGATTTTTGGGAATGGTATGTCTCTTCACTATGTACCAACACCCATGCCATTGTAGTATTTTACAAAAGAGATTTTATATAATCTATACATTTCTACTAGAGAATGGGATGGTTTAGAATATAAAAATATATTTCCATTCCAAATATTTTATGTGATCCCAATATAACTATATCGAATCCATTCCTAGAATACCATCAAATTCCTCCAAGGGAAGGATTATGAGTTTTACATAATGATTCCTCTAAAGAAGAATAACAGGATAGGGGTCAAAAACATGGGTTACAATAATCTTAAAACTATATATTTATATAGATATCTCATATTAAATGTATCGATGATATTATTAAATGGTTCAATAAAACATGAATGATATAAAAGAATTCATTGAACCATAATAAAATAAAAGTGTTTTTCTTTCCTGAGTGAATATTAAGTGTGCTTTATGGGGCTTCATTTTCATATCCCACCACAGTAGTTGTGATGGAAAAATCATTCCCTTTCTGTTTGCCTTTTTTTGTTTATTGAAATTTATTACCCTTGATGACCATGGTTTATTGTAATGGGTATTATAATTCCCTTTCTACTTAGTGTTGATGAATTGCACCATGGGAGTGTAATTGTGAGGTTTCTTCCTTCTGTCTATCATGTTGGTCAGCATCTTCATGTACCTTTATCATTTATGAGCTAAGTAGCCTTATCACCATCATTTAATGTATTTATGTTTCTTATTTAGTAAAATTATGTAATTATTCATCCACACTATTGGAAAGTGGTTAGTTATATTTTTTTTCATTCTTTTCCATTTGACCCCTGCTTAAAACTCCATTCATAACTTTTTATCTCCATAACTATGGGATCATTATTTAAAATCTATCTCTATATTGAGAGAACATCAAATGATATATTCCTAACATTGTAAGTCAGGTTTAGTTAGATCTTTTTGATGTTGTGGTTTTAAATAACTAAAGAATAAATATATTTTTCTGTCATTTCTCATAATAAACCTGACAAACATCTTGTAATCCTAGTGAAATTTTCCTCATAAGCCATAATAGATTAAATATGTATGTTATTATTCTCTTAAAACTCTAGATATATTTTTTCTTAAAGAGTTTGATATAAATAATTATTAATAAATATCTTCTTAATGACTTCCCACCCTATTTCTTCCATTTCATATTTCTGCTTTGTAATATTTACCAACTTCAATCATTAATAAACTTCTCCATCTAAAAAAATGACCATAGTCACATTCTCATTCTAAAAATAATGGTTCATTTAAATTATCATTTACACTGAGTTAACCAATTATTACATGAAATTTTCATTAGAATATCCATTAAATTTTGGTGATTGTTTCTATATAATGGACTCAATTTAAAGTTTCTCCTTATTAAATGAATGAAAATGATACACATTATACAAGTTATTATTCATATCTTGAGATAGATTAGTAATTGATACCATGAATTTTTAAACTCCACCTATTTTTGAATTTTGAATTTCATTTTCATAGTCATTTCATTGTCCCTCGTAATGGGGGTTTGTCTAGTATCACATAATTCAAATCATTTTCTAAAATAATAATGGTTTTAAGCAAACATATTTAAATAAATAATGAATAAATAATATAATTCTATGAAAATGTCAATTATAAAGTCATGTCTTATGGGATCCTTATTATTATCATATCCTTCTTCTCAAATGATTCTTTTAGAATTATTTACATTGATCATTTCAATATTAAAAGAGAAATTATTATATTAGATATATATCTATAATAATTTTTTACATATCATATGACTAATAGAAACATATCCTATAGGAGTGTGATACTATGTGTTAATATAAACCTCTTTTTCATTCACTAGGTATAAGATGAATCAGTACACCATGATCCATTTTGGGGTCATTACCCTTAGTTATATTTGTACAAAAACCACATCCACTTATATTCTCTATACAAGTACTTAATAACTCATAAACCAAAAAATATTATACTTTAACAAATATTCAGAATGATTCTATTAAAACATAAAATTATCCCTAGGGTTTTTCCTAACATTTTCATACATGACTATGAAATCATTTTTCTAGATAAATAATATAATATAAATACATTCCATAATCAAATGGTTTAGTATCGTGTGAAAATTTGGTTTATACAAAACATTTAAATAAAATAACATTATCACTTGTTCTTCGTTGTCCTCCTAAATATATAATTGTATCCTTATAAAATGTAATAACCTAAGAATATACATCAAATAAAGGGGTAATAAGAATAATAATAATGGGATAAAAATAGGAGAAATAGGGATATGAATCAATAGTGCATGGGTAAGCATAATCATCGTCATCATATCATAAGCATAGGATCATCATCATGATCATGAGGAAATAAATAGAAAACTAATATAATGTGTCATATAAATAATAATGAAATATCGTAACATAGTTGTTTAATACTACACATAATTGTAAACAAGTCTAGCATCATGTCCATACATAACATCTGTATAAATTGCATAATCAAAGTTTGGAATAAATTTAGATTAATATTAATTAATAATAATATAATATCATGAGATATATCAAATTTTAAAAAAAAATACTACTATATTATTTTTTTTCCCACTTATAAAATTATAAAACCCTCATAGTCAGGCATTCAACTTGGAAATAGAAAAAATCACAATCATAGTAAGGAAATAAACCAACCTAAAATAATTTATTTTATAAGTATTTGATAAATAATAAATCATGTAATAGCATTTGGGGTTCCCAGAATAATTTTGTAGATCGTATTTTCCCATAAAAATCACTGTTCATTCAAGAAGAAACAACTCAATAGGAGTCAATGCTTTGTTTTCTGAAAATAAAATTCCTTTGAAATGTTTTTTAAAATTGGAATTAAAATATATTCTACAAGGTAGAAATATTTATATCTTAAGAAATAAAATTTAAATAAAATAGGATTAATATTTTATGGACATTGGAGGAAAATCAATACTCAAAATAATGTGAAAGTGGAGATAACCCAAAAATAAAGTGTTGGGATTGATAATCTACTTTCCTTATATCCTATTATGTTTCATCTCGTTTACACATCATATATAATAACATTATTTATTTATCACATAAAAAATTGAATTATATTCATTTATTTTACTATTAATACATTATGAATATTTTATTCTATTTTATAATACTAATTTTTAATGATAAAATGTTTTGATATTATAATTTCTGTAAAATACCTTGTCTTTCTTTAATGTCATTATTATTTATTGAAGGTGATTTATATGTGGGAAAAAATAATTCTAGAAGTTTAAATTACATGTAATTATTAATTTATATATTATATTTAATTCATAATAATCATCCATTAAGGTAGTTATATGAAAACTGTTTGAAATTTCCTTATAGGAGGTTAATCGACTATTAAAGGGGCATTGTCAAAAGAGGAAAAAAGAGAAATTACGAAATTGAATATATCAAAAATATATTAATTATAGTAGGTTAACATTTTTATTATAATTTTTACAAAATACCTAATTAATTTTAGAAGTATTTTATTTGAAAGGAAAGATAAAATGAGCAATTGACGAGTAAAATGAGAGAAAAAGATGATGAATCGTTTCCCATTTCTCGGTTTTTCTTCTTTTTTATGGAGATAAAATATTTGAAATCATAGTGTTGAGTGACTCCTAAATAGTACATTAGATGATATGGATGTTGATAGAGGGAATTTTGAAGATATTTTTCTTTGTTTTGTAAGTCAGATGCGGTTTTCCAAGGGGTTGGAGAGGGGGTATTTGAACTTTAGGAGATGGGTGCTTCTTGGATAAAATATTGATTACACTATAAATTTATAGGTAGAAGTTTTAAAAGATATTTTCATGAAATTTTAAATCATATTTTAATAATATAAAATAATTTTGAGAAATTTAATTCTTTTAAAACCCGAATTGATTAGTTTATTAAAAAGAAAAATTTTAAATTGACAACATTATATTTTAATTAAATAATTTATCATTTTATACCTTTGAAAACCTTTTGTTGGTTTAGAATCTATTTGTATTATTTTTTAGTGAATCATTTAAATTATTAAATGTGTTTTTGTTCAATACACAAGTTATATAATTTTTTATATCATTATTAAAACTTAGATGATGTAATTAAAAACACTTGTTATTTAAAAAATATTTTTTTTCTATTCCCATAAAAATTTAATTATATCATAAATTTACAAAAAAATAATTTGGAAAATTTCAAAGTGAATATTAAAAAAAATATTAATTTTATCAAAATAGTTTCTATCATGGGTGATTTTAGTTGTTAACAAAACAATTATGTTTTTTATGAAATATAGTATAATATGATTTATTTAAAATTTATAGACAGTTTTCTGGAGTTTTTATTCATGATATTTACATTATGGAATAAAAATATTTATATTTTCTAAAATTAATAATGATAAATATTATATAAAGTACATTTTATTATTTTGAGGTCAATTTAATCTTCTAAAAGTCATGTTATTATTCTTGGTAGTCGGGTTTCAAATATTAGTGTTTAGGTTACTATTCCATTTTTTATATTACTATTACAATGGTTATATTATATCCTATAAATACCAATTAATTTTGTCAATAATTATTCACCTGAATTCTTCACATTGTTATAAATTTTATTTATTTAAAATGTCAATTGGGTTATTTATGTTTTATATTTTATTTACATTTTTTTCACCGTAATTATGCTAGAGGATCAAGATTATACCAATTTTATTTTTCTTGAAAATGAAATTATTTGTATTTACCAACTAAAATATTTTATATTCACATGGTTACAGTTATAAATTAAACACAATGTTATAAATTAATAAAATTATTAATTTTATGGTGCATGTTTTTAAACTATATTATATACCAAATTAGTATAATATTTAATTATTCAGAAGTAAAATTCAATTTATATAAATGTTTCTGATGTTGTAAAGAAACTAGATGTGATCTAAATTCAAACAGGGGAATACTGCAAATATTCCCTAGTATAAAGTGACTATTAAAAAATCTCACACATTGAAAATCATTCATTCAGATTTTTAGCCTACAATGAACAAATAAAATAACTGAGATAGTTATTTTCTTACTTTTACTAATCAGTTCACTCTTATTACATGCATAATTTTCACTAATCCAATATTAGAGGAATTGATGACATTTTAGATTTTCGAATAAAGTATATTTAAGGAGTTTATTTTCCCTATAATGATATTTCAAATAGAAAATAAAATTAATTACCCAAGTAGAAAATATAAAGTATATCATGGATATGATGGTGTATTTAATGGTTTTAATAGGCTATTTATCATTAAAGGTTTATTGTTTCTGAAGAAAAAAACATGGGATAATTTAAAATATTTAATAACATTTTGAAATATTATAGTTTATCTAGATTATTATAAAAATATAGAATTACTACAATTATTTGTATTCAATAATATATTTTATAACAATTTTATTATGATGTAAGAAGTATAAAACTTGTAGTTGTTTATGAAAAGGGGTGATTAAGGTATATTTAGTGGTTATATTAGCATAGTGGAACAATCATCTTATGCATCAAGATCTATGTTTAAAACATAAAAATGATAAAGTAAAATATATTTATATGTATAATGGAATTTATAAAAAAAATTAATTCAAAAGTTGAATAGTTTATTATTTATAATTATTCCATTTCTAGTAATAAGGAATGACTATTTATAACACATCAAAGACTGATAAATTTTTCATAAGACCATATTATTTTTTGAAATAAATAATAGATTAGAATTACTCATTCATTGAGGATAACAATGCATACAATATGGATTTTATAGTCTAATCCATGAGATGTGAATAAATCTTTTATAAATTAATAGTTGATTAATTATATGAATGATGATTTAGATATAATATAGAAAATGATACATTTATGTACCCAAACTAATGAATATAAATATTATTGAGAAGGTGTGAGTGTTTTTAAATTAATTAAAAAGGCTAGATAATAATAAGTAAGGATATAGATATGTGCTAATACTATTCAAATATTAAAAGAACTAATTTTTGGTTTGGAATGTTTCCTATTTTATAGGATTGAAATAATCAGGATATTCCTTGTTATCATTATAAAAGGTCAATATATGATCTTATAAATGTTTGTTAAGTCATAATTCCTCAATGGATATTAATAAAAGGAACTTCACATTGAGGAATTCTGAGGATTCATTCATTCATAAGATTATGGATTTGTTTTAACATTGGTAAAGGCTATACATTGGTTAAAAATGTGTGGATAATGTTATTTGACAAAATAAAGTTTCATAAATTCATAAAGTAAAGAATGTATAAGTGAAAAACATACTCTACATCAAAGAATATAAATATGAATTTTTAATTATTTCTATATATATAATTAATATTATCTTTACTACAAACATTTTATCTTTTTTCAAGGAGTTTTAATTTGATATGAATTGGATGTTTAGAACATCCTTTCCTGTATATCAAGAGAAACTCATATGCTTTCAAATTTTTTAATAAAAGGATATCATTTTCCATTTTATGGAGAATTATTCCTTGTAAATTTTAACATATTATAGAATAAATAATTAAATGATATTTGTATACCAGTTTAAGTGGGTAAAAATCAATCAAAGAATTAATAGGGGATGGTATTTAATTTTTTATTGTTTATAAAATTTGTATGGATTTTACTCTACATGACTCCATCATGAATTAATATTGTGTGAGTTATTGAATTTTATAATTTATTTCAATATACACCAAATGAATCAAATTTATTAAAAAAATGATTAATAGATATATCAATGGAATAAATTATGATCTTTTTGAATGTGACATAAAGGTATTGATTAGTAACTTTTGATGTGTAATTATGGATTGGGAAAGAAATATGGATGATATAAGATAAAAATATTTTTTGGGATATTATATCTTCAAGTGAATTGTATGATTATGAACCAAATAGAGTTTAATTTCCTTTGGTAATATCATGATGTAGTATGTTATTGTAACTCAAGAAATAACCAAATTTATGTCGATAAAAACATAATCAGAATATCTCACGATGGAAGTGAATATTTCTCTACTCAAGGTATGTGATGATCACTGATAAATAAATATGTTGTTGAATATTTATTATAATTACCAATAAAAGTACATTCATATCAAGTTCCCCTTTTTAGGTAGCTCATGGTGTAATTTTTTATGAAGCATGATTTTTTGTAAATAAAATTGGAAATAGAGAATTCATTTACTAAACTCCTATTAGAGGATTCCCATTATAAAATAAGTATTATTATTTGAATTAAATCTCAATTAATTCAAGGATATTATATATTTATTATTCCCTATATATTTGTTTACTATTATTTACAATTTGAGAGTATAATAAAAAATATGAAATATGTTTTTCCTTAAGGGGAAGAATATATTTAGTTATAGTTTTTAAGAGTAGAAATCTGTCAAGTAAGTTTAAAGGTTTGTGTATGTTGAAGGCTTCAATTACTGTAAGAATATTTATAATAAATTCATAAGAATGTGTGTATGATTTTTTCATTTGGAAAATTAATGAACTATTTTCATCTATTTTTTGGGGAATGAAAATTTAAAATAATTGTTTAAATTTATTTTGAAGGAGGATGTATGTAATCATAATTGAAAAAATTTATATTCTTATTCACGATCCATGTTTCATACATTTAATTCTCTCCTAGTGGAATAGAATATTTTAATGATGATTAATTTATAATGTTTAAAGGGTGATTATGTTGTATGTTTAGGTTGTATTAGTTGAAAATAATATCTTAAGGGGGAGATTTATGAGAGAAAGGGAAGTTCAGGGAGATCATCCAGACTAGAAATTATTGATTTAATAAGGTTTCCCTAAAATAATTGTTTGTAAAATGTGGATCATGGTGATCTGAAATTCATAAGATGTGATTCAACTTATTTATAATGGTTTTTTGTTAAAATATTTCTTCCAAAGTAAAAAATATTTAATATAATTTCATTCATATTGTTTCTTGGGAGTTAAATTTAAATTTAATGTATAAATTTTATTATATGATACAAGATTTTATTTTAATAATATTCAATGTGTTTAGAGATTATTTAATTTAACATGGACTTCACCACACCCAAAATAGTATCAAAATGGTTATACTTCTTTTCACAAAAAAAATTGTATAAGCACTAAAATGGGATCTTTAAAAGGTGTTATGATTTTTAAATAGATATAAAATGGGGATTTTCTTATATGATGTATAGTAGAAGGTATGTCTTATAAAATAACACATTAATATTATATAATAAAATTATGAATGTAATGTGGTGGTTCACTAGAAGGAAAATTAGGAGATAAGAATTAAAACAGTTTTTACACAAGCTATTTCACTTTAAAAAAATTAAGCAAAAAAGGTTTGGATCAAACATTTCATTACCTATATCTTGTTTTGTGACAAACCTAGATAGGGTACTATCTCAAAATAGCACCTGAAGTAAATTTTCACATACCCAAAGGGCATTCCCAATCCCCACGGGCTTACGAATAGCACCCATGCATCAACAAGAATCAGAGGGAACAATTTCCCCCAACCTAATGAAAACAACATGAAATATCTATATACATTATGGGAAGAAATAGTGTAAGAAAAAAAAGAAATATATATCATATAAAAAAGGAAAAAGTAGAAGAAAAATAGCTGAAAAGTATCTAAATAATCTCAAATAGACAAGTCCAATGGAAAAGAACGACAAAAACCAAAATAATTAATCTATAAAATATAATGGGAAAATCCCTATATCTCACCACTAAAAAGGACATATATCTGACCAAAACCTAACTACATCTATGTGGCACATTTCATTTCCTTGTATCAGAATACATAACAAGGTTTATGCACAGCCAAAGGGGTCTGTCTGGTGTGATATAAACAAGGTTTATAGGATCACACATAGGTGTTTCATATGAAGTCCTTGTACAACCATTTGAATATGATTAAATTTAATTAAAACAAGGAAAGAATAATGGTTAAATAGGTTTTAGGATAAAATAATAGAAAAACATTTGATGTCCCTTTTTCTGCATTTTTAAAATAATCCATGTGAAACTATTTCAACGAATTTCATATAAATCAAAGCATTAAAATACACTACAAGAAAACTGTCGTTTAGCGGCGGTTTTTTTGCGGTGGTTTTTAAAACCGCCGCGAAACGCATTTTCGGGCAGTCATTTCGAGGCGGTTTTAAGAACCGCCACGAAAAAACCGCCGCTAAATGGCAAAAAAAAAATTATTTATTTATTTAATTTTTTTGAATTTTTTTAAATTTTATTTGAGGATTAGCAGCGGTTTTTTAAAAAACTGCCGCAAAATAGCGGCGGTTTCGGTAAAACCTCCGCTAAATGAAATGAAAAAAAACGTGAGAAACCCCGAAATCACTAAAACGACCATAACTTTTGATCCGGGCATCCGCTGAAGCGCCACGACTAGTCAAATCGAAGCTCATGAAGAGATCTAGAGGCACATATAATTGATTCAATTTCTAATGATGATAAATGAATATTTGTTAGAACTATACATTAAACATCCACTTTTTCATCGAGTTCAAACTGAGTAATGATCCCCATAAGGTTCCACACTTACTTCAATTCCAGGATATCTTATTATGTTATTTTACTTTAAAGATCATTGGAAATTACATTCCCCTTTCCTAAGGTGTTAGTGATATTTAATTCAAAATTATAAAGTTATTTCACTCACCTTAATTTTATGTGATTCGTGTATTTTTCAGAAAAGATATTGGTATATCTTTTATAGTTATAAAAGTCTATGAAACTCTTAAAAAATATAGCATATTCTACACTTAAGTACATGAATAACCATGGAAATACCTAAATCATGAGTGGGTTAATTCTTATCTTGTGATATAATATGTAGAGATTCTTAATCCATCACATGTTGATTCTTAATAATTACGCAACCCAAAATAGAACAAGAAGCATCATAAAAAACTACTTAACCCTTATCGGGCTCAGTAAGATCAACATAGGAGGTGATGTTAGAAGTTATTTTAGCTTAATGAAATAAGACTAAAACTTTTCATCCCATATAAACATAACCCCTTTCCTGGTAAGAACATTCAAAGGTGATTACAATTTTGATAAATCATTGATTAAGATTCGATAATATCCAACAAGACCAATGAAGATCTAAATATCAATGATGCTTCATGCCTCTTCCCAAGAAAAAATAGTCCTCACCTTCTTAAGATCAATAGATAAGTCATTCATAGAAATAATGTTCCCCAATAACATAACCTCTTGGATCTAAAAATTGAATTTTTAAATACTTACAATAAATTGGTGATTCCTCGGTATTTCTAGAACCAAACTAAAATAGTGCTCATGCTCATAATATGATCTCAAATAAACCAAAATATCATCAAATAAATCTACCACAAAAGTGTAGACATGCTCATGGAATATTCATTTCATTGAAGACATGAAAAATTAAATAGCATTAGTTAGAACAAATAGCATAACAATATATTCATAATTTCAATACATTCTCTTGAAATCCATATTCAATATACCGTGATCATAAAATTGGAGTTGATGGTTACCTAACCCAAGTTCAATATTCAAAAACCACATTAAACATAAATTGGGCACACAAATCATCTACATAGAGGAAATGATGCTTATTATTAATTTTTATCAGGTTTAACATCTGATAGTATATACAAAATCAATGTAGAAAAATATTCCCTCTTGTAAAAAATCATGGGGTATGCCCAAGGAAAAACACTGGGGTAAAAAAACTATCTTTATCAGTTAATCAAACTGAATCTTTATCTCTTTCAACAAGTCTAGTTCCGTATGATAAGAAGGTATATAAATCAGCTGCGTACCTAGAACTAGATCAATTGTAATCTCTATCACCCTCTCCAGATGAAGACTATAAAAACATTCTTAAAAAAGGTTAGGAAAATACTAAATAACTATGGGAAAATTTAAAATGGAAGAAACATTATCTAGTTCAACTTCCATAGAAGTCAAAAAAACCTAAGCAGTGAGAGGGAGGGCCCAGCCCGATCTGGCCTCAAATACTACTCTCTCTAAAACACCTCAGATATCCAATCGGCCGAAAGAAGTGATACATGTTTATGATAAAAAACAAAACAAAACATGGTGAACAATAAGACAATAAATCTCAATAATTACATCAAACAAATCCAAATCGAGAACAAGGAAATCCCATACTAACTCTACATCAATTTTTGATAGTGAACAAAAATGAAACTGAATACCCTTCCCTTTCCTCCTCCCAAGAGGTGTCACCAACTCTATAAAAAATGATCTCTATTGGATTTTTCAGATTATAAAAAAATATACAGATATAAATGAGTAGAAAGAACCTATATCAAATAAAGAAATCCCTATAGAAGATGTAATAAAGATGGTACCTCTCACTATCACTAGACCCAAAATTACCTCTCCCAAAAACTCATATACAGCATGATTTTTCTTTACTCATAAGGTTTATGGATGAAGCCCTATATTATTTCAATCATCTGATGACATCATAGTATCCTTTAGAGTTGATAATCCCTAACTAGAATGAGGCGTAGGAATATCCTAAAAGAAACATTATAGATCACCATTACATACAAAACCATTTCACATTATCACTGTTGAAGAACAAGAACATCGGGTCTTCTCATACTTTCCATAATATTTTCAAGTCATGGGCACACAAATATCTGTAACTAAAAGTGTATAGGATACCTAGTATTAGGAACCACCTCCACAACTCATGAAATGATCTTTCAACTTCCTCTTTTTCCCTTTCACACCACTGAAGCTTCTACTAAGTTCATGATAAAATGAATAATAATTAACCTTGCATGTTATATTCATCTTTTCCATTATTTCCATGTCTACCATCTCTGCATAGGTCAAATGACTTGGCATAAATAAAAGTGATCATATATCTGGTCTCAAATCATGTAGGTACATCTGAGAATTCATCTTGTTATTTTTTACTACCTTTGGAGAAAAATGAACTAGATAAGAAAATCAGTTAGTGCATGTTGATGTTGAATGATCTCTCTACTACAAGGAGAGGAACTAAAGATACTTCTCCATCGTTAGAAAATCTAGATAGAAATACTGGAATAAGAGAGTCTTGAATCCATTCTAGTCAAAGTGCACATGCATATCCTCATGTACTATGGAATCCCACCATCACATGTTTGAACTATAACAACCTAGGTAATTATAAAATAATTTCTTTATATTCTCGAACTAAGTAGTCAAATTCATTATAAATTTACAATGAAATATGTTGTATTTATAGAAATTATGGAATTTATACTGACGGAATAGTAACATGACTTAGGAATAGTAATTTGGAATATAGAATAGTAACCAAACTTATAAAACCAAAAATAAAATTCATGTATCCTAAACTTTCAAATATTTTATATTTATATCATGGAATAAGTAAATAAATGTTTTGAAAGTGATAAATTAAGTGTTGGTATTCTGGTGATCTGTAAATATTTAATTCCAATTTTATAATTATAATAATGAATTAAAAAATATATATTTTCATAATATATATTCATAAATTAAAATTTTCATCTCATATTATTATAAGATATATTTATGAGACCTTGATTTGTTTTTCAAGGTGTTATAAAATCCGTTATAGTTTTAAATTTAGTTTTTTTCAAATTAATTAAGATTTTAAATAAAAATTAAATTTCTAATTTTTAGAAAATTATTTTCATAAAATGTAGTTTATTTTTTAATTCTACACATCTAAAAATGGTTGGGGTGTATTTTTGGTAATTTTCTGAAATACTTGATTTTTTGTGAATAGTAAAATATGGTAATTTACGGTAATTAAAAAATACATGATTTATTGAGTCATAGATTATGTAAGGGTAATTTAAGCCCAAAATATAGAAATATAATTTATTATTTTAATATATTTAGTGATATTTCTAAAACTGTTTATAGTCTTGAGCCAAAATAATAAACCAATGGATGTAATAATGAGAAAGTACCCCTCTCGTCCACTATAAATACCACCCCTCACCACCACTCCTCCTTAGACCTCAAATTCTTGTATCTTGTTTAATTTCTACCCATTTCCTATCTTAGGCCTCTTCCCAATGTCCAAGACCTACTGGTCTCACCAAAAGGCCAAAACCAGTGGCCTTAAGGAGGTTCTTAAGGAGGATAATACAAGAGGTAAAAACCTCTTTCTTTTTCTTTTATTTTCTTTTCATTTTATTTTCTTCTTTTATAGTCTCTTAATATGAAATTATCCAAGTGGAATAAAAAAATATAGTATCTTATATATAATTTAATTTTTATCATGTTGATGCAAAATTCATCATCAAACTCCTTCCTCTCTCCCTTTTATTCTAAAAATAAAAACATCATCTTTGGTGTTTCGATTTACCGACATTGTGGATGATGTGTTTTCAATTTCCATTACCTCCTTCCTGGAAGGTCATAAAACCATTAATATGGTTAAATAATATTTTATTATACATATTATAATATATTTAATTTTCTAGAACTATTATATAAACATGATGTTAAAAAAATTATTTAAGTTTGTGATGGTCATAAAAAGTGCCAAAATAGACTAATTCATTATCAATAATGTTTTATCTAATGATTCATCCACATGTTATAAAAAAATGATATATGGTATCATTTAAAATTATTGAAACATGTTAACACCATTTCATTCCACTTTTTTATTTTTTATTCCATTTGTTAAGAAAATCCATAATGAACAAACCTTAGAAAACCATGAAATAAATGCACCTTAAACAATGAAAATAACAAAATATTATTAATAAATGGGTATAAAGAAGTTATAATAATATCATATAAGTAATTATAAATATTAATATGTTTTCTTAATATATTAATAACACTCTTTAAACTGTTATACAAGAGTTTTTAACATGTTTTAAGTCATACGAACCAAAGGTAAGAGAATTATTAACCCAATTTCCATTATTTGGGTCATCCATATACTTTATTGACAATGTGGTGATAATATTATTTGTAAAATTAATTTTAATTATATTATGTTTCATTATGTTTATATATAGTGTATGAACACATTCCATTATTTTTATCGATTCTCAATTCAAATATATGATATTTATAAGGTAATTTTCTTTAAAAATCCACTTTTGATTTTTTTTAGGGAATGATTTATATGATATAAGTATTATTATTTTATAACTATGTTCTAGTTATTGGGAATTGTTAATGATTAATTATAGTATCTATATATCTCTCTAATTATTTGTTTGTGTTTATGTTGTAGGTCGACCGTATGGTTACTCCAAGTGTTACTGCGATGGTTACACCATAAGGTGCCCATGAGGGTTACATTTTAAGGTATCTGCAGGGGTTACATTGTAAGCTATCTGTGAGGGTTATAAATCATATGGTATCTATTAGGGTAAAAAATTTAAGTAAGTAATTCCCCAAGTTAACTTTATGGTATAATTTATGTTTTCTATGTTTTATATAAATCACTTGTTTTTACAATGTAAGTATATGATGGTTTATACGTGAAAAGTATATCTTGTGACAATGTTTTTATATGTGTATAATTATTCATGAAATAACATTTTCTTTTATTTTTTTATATCCCAAACTAATCTTTTTATGCTCGTCCAATGTTTTTTAAAAAATCACATGGATTATAGAAGGGTAAGAGAAAATATGATCCAAAGCTGAATGTTGTGAAGAATTCATGTTTTATTAAAAACTTTTTTATTATAGAAGAAATGGATACTATTTTTGTTGTTCTCACTTTTTATGATTATGGGTTGATATGTATGGATAATTTACAAATTTTATAAAACTCTAAACCAAAAAGGTAATTGGGAATGTAATAAGTGCTTCCTAGTTGAATCAACTAGATTATGTAGTGTCTAAGGATATGTCCATATAGTCGGTATCAGAGTATGGTATATGTAACTTTAGGGGTTTTTATGATGTTAATAGAATAAAATAAAGTATTTATGCCTTATTTTATATTGAAATGATATAGCATTTGAATATTACCATGTTTTTTCATCTAAGATACATCTTTTCAGAATGGTTTTCCCCAAAAGAAATAGGGAAGTTGATGTAGGAAGTTACTAAGAGGATGATATCTCTCTAAATCCACAACCTGGAATAGTCGGAATTGGAACCAAACAGTTTTACATAGTAATGGATCAGTTGATATAGGCTACAAATGGAGATAGAATCCATGTAAGAGAACAATGAAAGCTAACACAAAGGAACATGATGATAGTGAAACATTTTATGAGGCAACACCCTTCTGCTTTTAGTGGATCATCTAACCTAGTAGTGGCTAAAGGCTGGATTAAATCCCTTGACAAGATATTTGATTTTATTCAGTGATTATATAATCAAAAGTTTATTATTTCAATTTATCATTTTGAAGTTGAAGCTGACAAATAGTGGTCAATGGTCAATAATATTAAGGATAGTGAGGAGATTGATGCCTGGGAATGGGATTAATTTAAAAATCTATTCCTTAAAAAATATTTTCCTAAGGAGGTTATACTTAGGATGGAAAATAAATTACTTAAATTGATACAAAAGAAGGAGGATTCGGTGGTTGTGTATGAATAAAACTTTACCCAATTTTGATGGTACACTCCAAATCTTATTCAGGATCTTGACAGTAAAATCAATCATTATTACTAAGGATTTAATCCAATATATCAAAGGGAATTCGCCTCCCATGAATTCAAAAGTTATGAGAAATTTTTTTGATGTGCTGAGTGGGTAGAAATAGAGTTTTCTAATGATCATGTGTACTTTAACAATAAGCATAAGAAGAGGAATATATGGAAAGTGATGGGTAATAATCAATCAAACTAATATGAACGTATGAAAGTTCAGTTTCCAGTTTGTGAAGAGTGTAGTTAAAAGAACCATAGTGAATTCCTTAACAAAATTGGGAATTGTTTTCTATATTGTATGTTTGTACATATGGCCTGATATTATAATGAAAATGATATTAATGTTAATTCTAATAAGAAAATTATAATGTATCTTAAATGTGGTGAGATGGGCCATAATGTAAATATCTGCCTAAAGAAAGATTTTAATAATGTAAATTAACCATATTATAATAAGAAAAGGTTCAGTGAGATCCTTTTTGACTACATCAGTAGATATTGAGTCATCCAATTAAGTGGTATCAGCTTCTTTTTATATAAACTCATATTTTTATAATGTCTTTTTTGATATGGAGTCAAAAAATTACTTTATTTCTATGAAAGTTTCTGGTAAATTTGAAATTCCACCTTAATAAATGAAACCAGAAATATTAGTTAAAAAACGAGGGGAAAATATTACAGAAAAAAAGGAATTATAAGAATCTTCTTATTGTTTTCTATGGAAATAAATTACCTACAAAACTTATTGTTTTTCCCTTACTAAAGTTTGATATTATTCTGGGTAAGGGTTGGATTTCTATTTATAATACTAATATTAACTATAGAGATAAATAAGTTTTTTTAAAAGAGTTTTAGTTTATATACAAGAATGAACCTATACAATTGATAATATATAAGGAAGCTGAGAAACTATTAAAATATGAAAATGAAAATTATCTTGCTCATATTTTTGGAAACGAGAGAACTATTCAGATTAATGATGTGCCAGTGGTAAATAAATACCTGGATGTTTTTTAATGAGTTTACCAGTGTTATACCTGATCAGGAAGATGAATTTACTATTGACTTGGTTATTGATTCCAATCCAATTTCAAAACCCCCTTATCAAATGGATCAAGTGGAACTTCTTGAATTGAAAAATCAGTTAGAGGAGTTCATTCATCCTAGCACTTCAGCATGGGGTGCTCATTTTTTTCATTAAAAAGAAATATAGTTCCATGATACTTTTAATTTCTTATAGAGCATTGAATAACATTACTATTAAGAATAAGTATCTATTTCCACATATCAAGGACTTTTTAGATCAGCTCTAGGTAGCTCAGAATTTTCCAATATTGTATTGAGATCTGGGTACCATCATATGAAGGTGAAGTTTGATGACATCCTGAAAACATAATTCCGTAATAGATATAGGGATTATGAGTTTGTTGTTATTCTTTTTGGGTTTACAAATACCCCTGATGTATTCTTGAATATTATGAATAGAATATTCTGTGAATATTTGGATAAGATTTTTCTTGTTTTTATTGATGATATGCTGGCATTTTTAAAAAGATATGAGTATCATGAAAAACATATAAGGATTTTATTTCAAAATTTCAATTAAAATAAGTTAAATGGGAAATTTAGAAAATGTGTTTTTTGGTTGCAATAGATTTTTTTTCTTCGGAAAATTGTAAATAATAATGGAATAATAGTTGATCCTACCAAAACAAAAGTTGTTTATGAATGACCAAGACTTAAAAATGTTATAGAGATTTTTAGTTTTCTGGGATTAGTAGGTTATTATCGATGTTTTGTTGAAAACATTTCATGGTTATCTACACCGATAACTAAGTTAACATGAAAAGTGATTGAATTTATTTTGACAGAAGAATGTGATGCTTGTTTTTAGTAACTAAATAATAGATTGGCGAATTCTCTAGTTTTGTCCATCCATTACAGAAATTGTTAATTTCTCATCTATAATGTCACTTCATCGAAGGGACTTAGTTGTGTTCTAATGTAAAATGATAAAGTAATGATTATGATTCAAGACAATTGAAACCACATGAGTAAAATTATCCCAAACATAATTTGGAATTAGTAGCTATGGTTTTCTCTAAGAAAATTTGGAGACATTATTTATATGGATCCAAATTTTAAATATATATTAACCATAAAATTATAAAGTATATATTCACTCAAAAGGAATTAAACATGTTGCATAGAAGATGGATTAAGGTGAGAGAGGATCATGATTTCACGATCAATTACCATCCTGGAAAAGAAAATAATGTGTTTTATACCTTTTGTTGAAAATATCATGCATCATTAACCATGCTAAATTTGTAATAAGACTCCTTGATTAATGATTTGATGAATTTTGGTTTGGAAGTTGTTGGTGGAGTAAATTCCTCTATTGTGTTTCATATGTTAGTGTTGTCATTTCTCTCAGATTGAGTTAAGAAAGTAAAGAAGAAAGACCATGATTTATAGAAAAATTTAGAACTGGTGAAAAAGGGTAAGTTTCCATAATTTAATGTTGATAAAGATTGTGTTTTAAGATTTTAGACGAGATTATGCATGCCTTGTGATTCCCAGATGAAGAATGAATTGTTGTGTGAAGATCCTAGTTATCTGTTTTTAGTTCATCCAGGTAGCACAAATATGTACAAAACCTTCTAATTTATTATTAGTGGGATGTAATGGAAATAGATGTAGATTTCACTATGAAATGTTCAACATTTCAATAAGTTAAGGCAAAGTGACAATTATCAAAGAGGATTCTTCGGCCTTTTCCAGTTCCATAGTAGAAATGGAAAAATATATCTATAGACTGTGGTGGGACTACCAAATACTTCTTGAGTAACAATTCTATTTGGGTTATTATTGACTGACTGACTAAATCTAAACATTTTCTTCATATTCAAGATACTATGTCTTTGGATCATCTTTATCGACTGTACCACAAGGATATTTTTAGGTTATATGGAGTTCCAATTTTCATTATATATAACTATGATCCAAGGTTTACTTATAACTTTTACAAAGGACTTTAGATTTTGTTGGGCACAAAATTAAAATTCAGTACTTCTTTTCATCCTTAATCTGATGGACAGACTGAGTGAACAATTCAGACATTGGAGTATATGCTTCGAGCATTATCAATGGAATACCAATGATGTTAGGATCAATATCTTTTTTTAGTTGAGTTCTCTTATAATAATAGTGTTCATTCTAGTATACATATGGAAACTTTTGATGAGTTATATGGAAAACAGTGTTCAACTCCATTATTTTGGGATGAATTCAGTGAAAGGAAGTTGATGGGACCATAATTAGTAGAGGAAGTGGCTGAGAAAGTGAATATGATCTAGAAACACATGAGGAAATCTCAGAGTAGGCAAAAAATTTATGCAGATAATATGAGGAAAGACTTTTATTTTGAGGTTGTTGATAATGTTTTTCTTAGAATATCACCATGGAAAAGTGTTATTCATTTTGTTAATAAAGCAAAGTCATGTCCGTAGTTCATTGGACCCTAGGAAATCCTAGATAAAGTTTTACCAGTCGCCTACTTAGTATATTTTCCTTTGATATTAACTCAGGTACACAATGTTTTTCAGGTATCGATGTTGAGAAAGTATGTGTCAGATTCATCCCATGTGTTGATCCCTGAAATGGTTCAGCCGGAAGATACCCTTTCTTATGAAGAGAAACTTATTCATATTCTTGATTTTAGAGATAAAATATTTGAAAATACTATAATTCACGAGGTTATGGTTTTGGGGAGAAACCACATGTTTGAAGAATCGATATGGGAATCTAAAAAGGCTATGAAGAAAAGGTACCCTCACTTGTTTAATAAGTAAATAAAAATTGTGAGGAAATAATTACCAGAAGGTGGGGAGAATGTAACAACCTAGTTACTTATAAAATAATTTATTTTCATTCCATAAGTAAATAGTAAAATTGATTATAATTGTATAATTAAATAAGTGTTATTTAAAGAAATTAAGGAATTTATACTCATGGAATAGTAACTTGACATTAGGAATAGTAATCTGTCCAATAGAATAGTAACCACACCTGTGAAACGATAAATAAAAATCATGTATCTTAAAAGTGAAAATATGATATATTTATATCGTGGAATAAGTAAATAAATGTTTTGAAAGTGATAAATTAAGTGCCAGTATTTTTTTAATCATAAATATTTAATTATAATTTTATAATTGACATAATTATTTAAAAGAAAATATATTTTCATAAAATAGATTCATAAATAAATATTTTATTGTCTTATGATTATAAGATAAATTTATGAGACCTTGATTAGTTTTTCAAGGTGTTATAAAATTAGTTATAGTTTTAAAATTTCTTTTTTACAAAAAAAAAAAGATGATTTTCATTAAAAATAAAATATCTCATTTTTATAAAATTTATTTCATAAAATTTATTTCACTTTTTAATTTGTACACATTTAAAAATGGTTGGGGTAAATGTTTTGGATTTTTCTAAAATACTTGAATTTTTTCATGAATAGTAAAATACGGTATTTAAAAAATACACGATTTATTCAGTCATAGACAATGTGAGGATGATGTAAGCCCAAAATATAAAAATATTCTTAACTATTTTAATATATTTATTGATAATTTTTAAACTATTCATAGTCTTGATCAAAAATAATAAACTAATGAATATAATAATGAGAAAATAACCCCCCTCCACTATAAATACCACCCCTCACCACTTCTTCTCCACACACCTTAAAGTCTTTTAGATTGCTTAATTTCTTAAAAATTACCTTCCCAAGAATATTCCCCACATCCAAGTCCTTATGGTCTCTCCAAAAGGGAAAAATCAAGTGCCTTAAGGAGGTTCTCAAGGAGGATAGTTCAAGAGGTAAAATCCTCTTTCTTTTTCTTTTATTTTTCTTTCATTTTCTTTTCATTTCTTATACTCTTTTCATATCCCCTTATAAAAGTGAAATTAATACTCCATTAGCTTATATATACTGTAATTATATTATTTTTATGGAAAAATTCATCATAAAACTCCATCTTCTGTCTATTTTATTCTAAAAATAAAAACATCTCCCGTGATGTGTTGATTTACTGACCTCATGGATAATGTGTTTTAAATTTCCATTATCACCTTCAAGGCTGGTCATAAAATAATTAATATGGTTAAATTGGATTTTATTATACATGTTATAATTTATGTGATTTTAGGGAACCATTATATAAACATGATATTAAATAAAATGATTTAAGTTCGTGATGGTCGTAAAAACCACCAAAATAAAAAAAATTCATTCTCATTAATGTTTTATCTAATGACTCACTATACAATTAAAAAAAATTATATATGGTGTCATTTAAAATTTTTGAAAAATTTTAATACCATTTAATTCCACTTCTGGAGTTTTTCTTCCACTCAACAAAAAAATCCATAAGGAACCAACCATGGAAACCATGGAATAAATGCACCTAAAACAATGAAAATAACAAAATATTATTAATAAATGGGTGGAAAATGTTTTAATAATATAATATAAATAATTATAAATATAAATATTTTTATTTAATATATAAATAACACTCTTTAAACCATTATACATGATATTTGAACACATTTTAAGTAAGAAGAACCTGAGGTAATGGGATTCTTAACCCAAATTCTATTCTTTGGGTTAACCTTCTTCTTTATTGACTATGTGGTACTAATATTATTTTTGAAATTAATTTCAATTATATTATTTTTTATTATGTTCATTTATAGTTTTTACACATATTCCATTCTTTTTATCAATTCTCACTTCAAATGTATTATATTTGAAAGGGACTTTTCTTTAAAAATCACCTTTTCATTTTTTTTTAAGGGAATGATTTATATGATGTAAGTATTATTTTTTTATGATTATGTTCTGGTTCATGGTAATTTTCTATAATAAAGGGTGGTACCTATATCTCCTTATAATGAATTGGGTATGTTTATTTTGGAGGTTGAAAGTATGCTTACTTTAAGTGTAACTATGATGGTTACACCATATGGTAGCTGTGAAGGTTACATTTTAAGTGTAACGACCCAAAGTTTTATCAATGGAAATTTCCTTATTATAATTAGGTAACATAAAATAATATTAGGAAACATAATGCCACTTCATGCATAAATGAACTACTAAATACTTTGTAACCTTTATATCCTAGACATTAAAAATAATTTTCCCACTTCTGTGATTTGAATTTAGAAAATATGACTTACACAGTTGTGACCAGTAAGATATTTAGAGTCTTATAGGACTAACATAATTTTTTGTGAATAGTAACTTACACTTATGAATAGTATTGTTACCCTTATAAATAGTAAAATGACTCTTATGATTAGTAAATCAGCCATGTGAATAGTAACCTTGCCAATGAATTTATAAGAAAAATTCATCCATCTTATAAAAGAGGATATGATATAATTATATCATAGTATAAGTAAATAAATATTTTAAAAATTATAAATAAAGTGTTTGTATTCTATAGGTCATAAATATTTAATTACAATTTTATGATTAATTTAATAATTTTAAAGTAAATGTATTTTCATTAAATTTATTCATAAATTAATATTTTTTTGTCTTATGGTTTTAAGATAATTTTTGGAGACCTTAAGTAATTTTTCAAAACTGTTATAAAATCAGTTATAATTTTAAAATATGTATTTCCCAAGTAAATGACAGTTTTAATTAAAAAATAAATTACTCATATTTAGAAAAATTATTTTCATAAAATGTAGTTCATTTTTGAATTCTACATGCTGAAAAATGGTAGGGGTGGATTTTTGGGATTTTTTTGAAATACTTGAATTTTTATGAATAGTAAAATACGATAATTTACGATAAATGCTAAAAACCTAAATTTTGTAGTCATTATTGAGTAATGTGCGATATAAGTGACCATTGTTTAGAACTCAAAAGCACTAATTATTGTATTTAGTCTTAATAATCCTCATTATTTCTTATTTTGAGAAAAATAATAAACTAACGATTAAAATAATGAGAAAATACCCCTCCCCTCCACTATAAATACCACCCCTCATGCCCTCTTCCCCTCACACCTCTTAGCTTTGATCCTTACCTATGTTCTTCCAAATACTCTTCCTTAGTCCCTCCCCCGCATCTTGGATCTTTTGGCCTCATAAAAATATCAATCTTAGGTGCCTTGAGAAGGATCCTAAGAGGATAATTCAATAGGTAAATCCTCTCTCTCTTTTAATTTTTTTTCAATTTTTTTTCTTTTTTTTTCTTATTATCTCCTAACCTGCCTTAATCCAAATGGAATGATAACTCCATTACCTTACATATACTATAATTATGTCAAGTACATGAAAAATACAACCATAAACTCCTCCCTCTCCCTCTTTTATTTTAAAAATGAAATCGACGTCCATGATGTGTCAATTTACTGACATCATGGGAGATGCACATTCATTTTCCTTAAACATGTTCAAGGATATTAATAATACCATTAAATGTTTTAAAAAATAATTTAAATTTTATTTTATTACAATTTTTCTGTTTTGGAAATAACTTATACTCATAATAGTAAATGATAAAATAAAACAAGTCCATTGTGATTGAAAAACCACCAAAATTAACCAAAAACGATCATCATTAACTTTTATCAGATGAATCATCCTCATGGTATATAAAAAATACTTTTAAGATAATTTAATTTTTTGTAGTATCATTAATAACATGTGATAACAATTCTGGATATTCATCCTCATTTTAAACAAACATCCATTCATGCATACAATCAAACCGCTCATGAAAACTATGGAAATGGATGTTATTGAGTGATGAAATTAAACATTATAACTTGTAAAAAGACCTATAAAAGAAAATAATAAAAAAATAATGAATCATATTCATGTATAAAGGGTTCTATAATTTTTAATTAACGAATATAATGTGATTATACAAGATATTAAAGTGAATAAAGCATTCAAACACAAGGTAAGAGAAATTCTTGAACCCAACTCTCTTTCATTGTGATTTCCCTCTTTCATACCATTTTTAGTATGGTTATTCCTTAAAAATAATTCATTCATCATTATCTTATATTTTCCAGGATATACATGTTTTCTACTATAGTTTATGACAAACAAAATGTTTTCCAAAAGAACTCTTCTTTAAAAACACGCCTTTTACTTCTAACTCAAGGTTGACGATTCTTATATCAAGTATGTTATTCCCTCTTTAATTTGGGATCATGAAGTTTGGGAATTTATTATTTATGAAATGAAACCAATTCCTTTACATGGGTTATTTTATTTCCAAGACTCACATATATTCTATGTGGAATGCATGATAATGAAAATGTTATGATGTGATGGTTGTTCTCGGAATAATATAGTGCTCAAATGCATTGGGTAATGTGAATAACCTCATGAGTAAAGTTAAAAATGAATGAACATGATGTTATCTTTGTTCACAACTATGTGTGGTAGTTTACCACAAAGACATTATGTTTCATTTTTATGCATTTCTATATTCCATGCCTTTATCTAATGCTTCCACTCATGATTATGATGATGACGTTATGAATATTTGCACCCCATGTTATATTGTTTCATGTTGTTATCTATCCTATTACTGGGATTTTATCTCACCCATTTTTAATGTATGACTTCAGGTAACTACTTGTACTAAGTATAATCCAAGGGCCAATAAGAATCTATAGAAGAAAGAATTAAATAAATCTTTATGATTTATATTGTAAAAGTTATGTATGGTCCTAGATTTTCCAAGGCACTAAGACTTTGGATCCTCATTGTGTAATGTTTTTATGTTATTAACTATTAAAATGATGTAATATTAATTTAATAAAAATTAGGGTCACTATAGTTGGTATCATAGGATGTTTTAGTTAATTTGGGAATTATGATTATAGAACCTTAGTGAAAAACATAATATGAGATTAAGTGTATGTAAGCACACAAGAATATTTTATAAACATAGGGATTCCATAAGATATGACTTTAGAGTTAATTTTAAAATGTGATGGATTATTTATGACTTGTTTACTTATATTTTTTATAACCTTTTCTATTTTAGAAAATGGCGGGAACCAAGAGAAACCATGCCAATAACCAGTGCTCGGAACAGTGCAGCGGTTTTCCGAATGACATCCCCAGTTCTTTGGAAGGCGGAGTTCAAAATTTCATGGCGATGGATACCCATATATATCAGGTTATGAACAATAACCTAAATAATGTGGAATTACCTTCTTCACAAAAGAGGAAGAAACTTACTAATGGGAATTTTATGCGACAACGACCGCTGATATTTATTGGATCTTCTGATCCACTAGTAGTGGAATAGTGGGTCAGTTCAATGAATAAGATCTTTTCTATTCATCATTGTTCTGATATGGAAAAGGTGAATCTTGTTGTTTATCGTCTAGATGGAGAGTCTGATCAATGGTATGATTTGATTAATAACACCAAGTTGAGGGATGAAATTTAATAGATGGATTGGGAAGACATTAAGATAATGTTTCTTAACAAGTATTTCCTTTAAACTCTTGAAAATAATATAGAGAGAGAATTCATATAGCTGAAGAAAAAAGAAGTATAATATCTCAAATCCTATGAAGAAAATTTCATAGGCATTGAAAGGTGCGCTTTAGGTTTTGTTATAAAAAATTATAGCCAAATTTATAGATTATTTAGTGTTTTAAAACCAAAACTTCAAAAGGCTCTTGAAATTAGAGACTTTGGGAGTTATGAAGAAGTTTTTCAATGTGATATCAAATTAAATATTGAGTTTAGAGAATGGTCTCATGGCTATGGTGATAAAAAATGAAATATGGAGTTTCAAGCTATAAGATCTAATGATAAAGGTGGAAAGAAAACCCAACCACCCACTTGTCAAAAATTTGGGAAGAAGCATCATGGGAACTAACTTAAAGGTATAGAGAGATTCTTTAATTGTGGGATAGAAGGTCACCAATATCATGAATATAAAAAAAGACATGAAAAGGTAGTACAATATGGAAGAGGAAAGGAAACCACCACCCATGGTCCAATGTTATAACTGTAGGGAGGAGGGGTACTGTGAAAGGAAATGCACTAAACCTCGAGTCCTCAAGGGTAATAAGCATTATCATCCACCAAAACTGAAGGATAAAGTGAAGGCTTATGCCATCACTACTACAAAAGTGGAGAAATAAAAATAATTCATGCAAGTTACACTTCTTATTCACTCAAGAATGGAAAAGGTGTTATTTTATTCTATTTATACACATTATTTTATATCATGCAAGATTTCTAGAACTATTCAATCAAAGCCCCAAAACGTTGAGGTAGAGATATCCATAAAAACACCTAGTAGGGAAATCATTGCAACCCAAGTGTAGGAATCTTCCCCTATTGGCATATTTGGGAAGATACTTCCATCAAATCCCATGATACTTACCTTGGTGGAATTTGACGCTATACTAGTAATGGATTAGATCTCGTTATATAGAGAACATATAGAATATTAGGAAAAGGAAATATCTTTTCATATTCAGAATCGTCCCATGCTCCTCTAAAAATACAAGGAAGATCATGAATATCCTTTGAAAAATACTTCAATGGTGTTGGTTTTTATTCCCTATGAAGAAGAATACCTCACTCAAATGGTTTAGTAATAGGAAGGTATCAACCTAGGGAAAATTCCCATCATGAGGGAATACAGTGATGTATTTTTTGAAGACTTACACGGACTACCCCCAGATTAAGAGGCATAGTTCTCAATAGAACTCATACCTAGAGCTATTCTTATCTCAAAGTGTCCCTATAGATGGAACCTATCGAACTGGAGGAGTTAAAGAAGTAACTGTAACAGAACTTCGATAAAGGGTGAATACACCCTAGTGTGTCACCTTGGGTACACTGGTGCTATTTTTAAAGAAGAAGGATGGAACGATGTGCCTATGTATCGATTATCGAGAACTCAACAAGATCGCCATAAAGAAAAAGTATTCTCTTTTGAGGATTGACGACTTGTTTGATCAGTTGAGAGGAGCTTAGTACTTCTTGATATTGGATCTCCTTTCTGGATATCATTAGATAAAGGTGAATAAGGATGATATTTCTAAGACTACATTCCATATAAGGTATGGGTACTATGAGTTTTTGGTGATTCCCTTCAGACATACTAATGCCCCTACAATCTCTATAGATTTGATGAATAGAGTCTTTATAAATTACCTCAAAAAAATTGGTAGTGTTTATAAATGATATTCTCATTTACTCCAGGAGCAAGGAGGAACTTCAAAAAAATATAAGACTTGTGTTGGATACATTGAGCAAAGAGAAGTTGTACACCAAGTTCATAAAGTGTGACTTTTTGGATTCATCAAGTCATGTTCTTGAGACATGAGATCACAAGTAAGAGAATTTATATGGACCCATCAAAAACCAAGGAAATTTAGGAATGTCCCAGAACCTATAGTTTCATAGAAATCCATAGTTTTCTTGGCTTAGCAGGGTACTATTGAAATTTTGTGAGAAATCTCTCATGATTTTCAATCCTGATAACTAAGATAACAAGGAAAGGGGTAAAGTATGTTGAGATTAAAGATCATGAGGAAAGCTTTAAAGATCTAAAGAGAAGTCTTATTACTGCATATGTACTCATATTACCAAAAAGTGGATATATTTTTGTGATATACAATGATGCTTCCAAGAAAGGCTAGGATTTTTTTAATCATTCAAGATGATAATGTGATAGCCTAAACCTCATGGTAGTTGAAGATCCATGAGCAGAACAACCTGATGCATGATCTGGAGCTAGTAACTATGATCATTACCTTGAAAATATAGCAACACTACCTTTATGGTGAGAAGTTTGATATATATACCGATCACAAGATCCCAAAGTATATATTCACAAAAAAAGAGCTCAACATGTGTCAAAGAAGATAGTTCGAGATTATCAAAGACTATGATTTCTCTATTCACAATCATCTTGGCAAAGTAAACAAGGTAGGTGATACTTTAAGAAGAAAATAACATGTTACTATATCCATGTTGCGGATTGAGAAAGACCCTATCTTTATGAATATGAAAATTATAGATTTTTAAATCATAACTGTAGTGAAAACTTTCTACCTTTCCCAAATTATCTCCCAACTATCAACCCAATAAAAGATTAAGAATACCCAAAGGGATGATCCGGAGTTTCAAAAGAAGGTGAATGCTGTAAAGGAAGGGAAACTGCAATAGTTCCATATAGATGATGATGGCGTGATTTGGTTTGGAAAGAGGCTATGTGTGTCTTCTTCACCTGGGATAAAGAAGGAGCTATTGGACAATTCACATAGCTCAACATTCTCTTTCCGTTATAGTTTCACCAAGAAGTATCATGATCTCTGAGAACACTTCTTGTGGGACAACATGAAGAAGGAGATTGCATAATATATCTCAAGGTGTTTGATATGTTAGTAAGTTAAATCAAAACAACATAATTCCAAAGGTGTGATGAAACCATTTTTTATACCCATATAGAAATTGAACAATGTCACCATAGACTTTGTCACAGGTCTCCTGAAGACATCCAATGTAAATAATGTGATATGGGTTGTAGTGGACTGACTCACCAATATTTCCCACCTTATCGCTATTCGGGAAAATATTTCTCTTGAAAACCCTCCAAAGATATATGTGAAGGAAGTGGTGAAACTGCATGGGGTTCCACTCTTGATTTTCTCTGATCATGATCTAAGGTTCACATCTAAATTCTGGAGGAGTCTTCAACAAGATTTGAGTGCTGAAATGAATTTTAGTATGGACTATCAGCCCCAAACTGATGGTCAATCTGAAAGGACTATTCAAACACTCGACGATATGCTAAGATCCTCCTCTTTAGAATTCAAGTTTTTATGGGATCAACATCTCCCATTGGTTAAGTTTTCATACAACAATTTCTTCCACTCGAGTATTCAGATGGCTCCATATGAAGCTCTATATGGAAATAAATGTAGAACTCAATCCTATTGGGATGAAGTTGGACAAAGAAAGCTACTTGGACCTGATCTTATACAAGAGATGACAGTGAAGGTTCAATCCATCCAGTAGCATATCAAAGCTTCTCAAATTTGAAAAATATCTATGTTGACAATCGTCGAAGGGAATTGGAGTTCAATGTTGGAGATAAATTTTTCCTTCAAATATCACCATGGAATAGGTTCATATCATTTTGAAAGAAAGGTAAGATAATTCCAAGGTGCATTGGCCCATTTTAGATCCTTGATCTCATAGGAGTTATGGCCTATCATCTTGAACTTCCATCGAATATGGCTCAAGTTCATGGTGTGTTCCACATATCACTCTTGAGGAAGTACATACTAGATCCATCGCATGTACTAAACTCAGAGGTGGTACAGTTGGAATATGATCTCTCTTATGAGGATCATCCAATAAAGATTTTAGAACAAAGAGATGAGGATCCATGAAACAACAAAACACACCTTGTCAAAGTGTTTTGGAGAAACAAAAAGTATAAATAAGCAACTTGGGAACCAGAAGAGGCGATGAAGGAGAAGTACCTTCACCTGTTTTTGTAAAACAAAATTTCAAAGGGGGAGAGGAATGTAACAACCCATTGTTTTATAAATGAAAATTCCTTTATTATAAATTTTTCACATAAAATAACATTAGCAAACATAAAGCCACATCATGCTTAAATGAACTACAAAATACTGTGTGACCTTTATAGTGTTGGAACCGGGCGTGCAGTGGAAACCCCAAATAGGTGGGTTTTCAAAATTTCCCGCCGACGATGGACGTAAACTTGTTGACATCCGTGCAATAGCATCCCGATTAAAAATGAGGATCTCGCGTGAAGGGTTTCAAGCAAAAATATAAACCGTAAAAATACCTAGTTTAATTCTGAAGTCAAGCATGATGCCTGCTCGTCATTGGCGATCGTTGTTCGAAGAATCCGAAGTTGAATTCCACTAGATCGTCCACACATGCTTCAAGGAATCTGTGGGAGCACCATTCATTGTAATCCAGGTGCTAGCACAGAATTTCAACGATGCCTTCGACGCTCCAACGATCATTGCATCGCTTCGCTAGAAATTCCTGAGAGAGAGCTCCATCTGACCTCCTTGGATCCAAAGCATCTCTCTCTAGATTATGGGAGAGAGGAGACGAGAGAGAAGCTCCATGAATAGTATTCAGCAAAATACCTTTCTCTTCTATTTATAGTGCATAATTATATACCCGGTATAGCCTCACCGGCCCGGATACTTAACGCACTATCAAAGATATTTTATGGCTACTAATCTAAGTTATAAATATTATTATCATTCACTTGTAATATATTAGAATGTATTATGTGATAATAACTAAGTAATTAACTTGACTCATCCCTCACATAAATATTAATTGAACCTTGAATAACTTAATATTCGTCAATTAATATTTTACATGTAGTTATTAAAACTTTTAAATACATTTAATAAATAAATTCAAAACCCATTATTCTAAACTTGAAAAATATGAATTTATTTACTGAATTGGGGATCGTTTATCTTTGGACAATTCCCGAATCCCTATGGTGGGGCCCATTATGACCAATACTCATATTCAACTGAATCGAGAAGATTCTTGAATACGCTATTGTATGTGACCATCTAGGTCCTTATTTCAACATCAGTGAATAGTACTCATAGACCAAGAGTAGGATCTAGCAACCTATCATGGCCCCTGAAGAAATAAGGATTGTCACAGCAACAACAACTAACCTGCGAACATGCACTGTATAATATAATCTCTTTGTCTGTAATATCTCATAAAGCAGGATGCACTCACGTGTCATCGCCCTTTTTATTTCTTTATAGTTTTTTGATTTAACTGGACGGATTTACCCTTGACTACCATGGCCATAGTCTTATAAAGGTACTTCCATCCCTATCAACATGGCCTGAGATATATTACTTCCATAACTCGGAAGCGACAAATCCTTTATTGAACATTCAACCAATGCCATTCCACCAACGATGCACCCGACACAAACTACCCCGCCACAGCTTCATTGCCATGGTTTTCGTCTTACATCAAAGTATGCAATCAAATGACATACATTGGTAATGATCTCAAGTCAGGAGAAAATTACACGTTATCATAGATAGGAACACCCAATGACACCTGAAACATGTGGTGTTCCTATTGGCGGGTCATTCCTCATGATCTCACTACTAGAGATCACCAAGTGTGAACTTCATGAGAATAAGTATCAATTCTTATGAGCCCCCAGCACCTAATAATCAAACATCTACTATGTAAATCAGTAATATGTATCTAGAATATAGAACATATATTTAAGATTAATGTCATAGTATCTAGAGGTTCTCATTATAGGCTGGGAACTACTATAACCTTTCGATACGGCAATTAATCTTTAGAAATTACCATTTCAATAGTGGATGCAGAAAAGTCTACATAGTAATGGTAAGATGAAATAATTCATAGCTTACTTTATATGTGATATGGTAATCAAAAGCACTGAATATTTTGGTCTAGGGTACCCACTATTTCAACACTCCCACATGCACTAGATCCAACTTGCTAACCAAACTTGCTTGCCACTCACATGATGAACATCATGTTTCTGCTGAGTAACAGCTTTAGCTACTGGGTCTGCCATGGTTACGTCGTGTGGCTATCTTGCTATAGAGACCTCATCTCTTTAAGTTAAACTACTCAAGAGATGGTATCCGGAGTATATATCACTTTTGTACACTGTCATAGCTTGACATCTTGGATAGTAAGAATATCATAATTTAGATTATAATATTACTTTTTTTACCAGGTTGGATTCCCAGAACTGGAAAAGATTGTTGCATATCTGCTTCTTAGCTACCTTAGAAGCTGCAACGTACTCAGTCTCTATAGATATGGCTACCACTGGATTATATGATCTTGTCTTACTCATCGTCTCTAACTAAAATAGTAGATCTCTTGATCTATGGAAGGCTAGTTTATATCCCCAACAACTAGTATCCTTTCTTCTCCACTTACCAGGTACATATCTTTTGTACTTGATGAAGTACAATTAGATAGTTTTGACTACATCCCTTGCAGTTCTCCTAGATATAACTGATATTTTCATATTGTAAAATATACCTTGGCAATATCAGTTATTGTACATATCATGGAAGACATGATTGATCCATCGCTTTAACTATCATGACCAGACCCAACGGGGCTCAAGCCGTGACTAGCCAAGCCCGCCTCTAAAAGGCCAGGGGTTGGCCACTAGCACCAAGTAGGCTATCACATACATGGGAGGCATTAGCCTAAGGTACCTGTACACACGCACCCACATACACCTCCATACAATAGTGCAAAGATATATGAAACTGAATAGTAAATGCATGCATACAACTATCCCAAACCAGAGTGCAATAGAAGTACAAAAGGTAAAAACAGGGACCACCAAAGGAAAACCACGAAAATTTCCAACCTGCTTGGAAGAAGGGGTATGCTTCCAAAAGCACAACCGGAAAGCTCCTCGGCACATCTCCAGTAAGACTCCACGGTCAGTCCCACTCACTCATCTCCGCCTACTTCAGGTCCTCCTAGGACACCATCGAAAGGATTGTGGTCTGCACAAGACACAAACATGTGCAAGCAATGCCCATGCAGGGGTGATTATAACAATACTCAGTAGGCACCCCAAAAACACAAAACAAAAGAGAGCAACTGAAAGGCAATAGTCCGCTAATCCCAGTCATAGGGAATCCAGACAAGAGAAAAACTCAATCTCATGACCATCCTCAGCTAAACACAACTAGTCAGCTCAATTTAGGTGTATACCCATACATACACCTTGAACATTCACTCAGGTATACACCCATACATATATCATGAACATTCGCTCAGGTATACGCCCATACATATATCAGAAGCATCTGCACAGATATACATCACCACATATACCATGACCATCCAGATATACTCGATACACACACCAATCCAAAAGAGGTACCGACCACATCACCAGAAATGGTTCACAACCAGGAGAACACACTCCATGACCACTGTCATCTAGATGACAGCCGTCCGAGAGATACACTCCATCGGGTCCCACACAAACATCCCAGATGCTCACCCGATAGATCACACTCGTCAGATATCATCACTGAGAAAATCACGCTGAAACAGCAAAAACACTAAACTCCATGGATAGGGGATCACTCTTAGGGTCTGCTAGGACATGTCAGAACCCACACCGGTATTCAAAGATCTCACAGATAGGGGATCACTCCTAGGATCCACTGGGGGACACCAAAACCTGATCTGGTGCTCGTCAGAAACACGTCACTCAGATATAGGATCGCCACCCATGTCACGACGGTCAAGACGATACCAAAACCCTATCTGGTATATCTCACATTTTAGGGGATCGAACTGACGATGTTGCAACCCTACAGAAACCACACGTTGAGTAGGGGATCGTATAACCAACGATACAGCAACCCTAATACAATCCTCATGCTGAGTAGGGGATAGTATACCCGACGATGCCACAACCCTACTGAGAACAGCCCACTGAGAAGGGGGTCATATTATATGTGATTCCAAAAACCCTATAGGGTTAACCTATTAGATAGGGGATCACCGCCCGTGGATAAGCGGTCACAGCGATACCAAGAACCCGATCTAGGGAAACGATGCTAGAGGATCTCGCTCCATGCCCACCAGAGGGATGCCACAACTCTAACAGATTAAACATCCCATCGAGAATATCACAAACTTATACTAAGGTTGTGATTCCACGTGAACCCTCGTAGGAACGAACCAAGGGAGTACCCTCAACCACTGCTGGTCCAAACGTCGCTAACCCGAGTGACCCGCCACAACGCCACATCGCGCACCTCCAAGGCCAATACCGAGGCCACCATCACGATCCACGTAGAAAAACACGCAGGATAGGTTGTTTACTCACTTGAAATAGACAACCGATTAAAAAGGAACTATTCACCGTAGGTAGCCTGTGTGGGGCCCACACTATGATCCTGAAACTCATCAAATGGACCATACCACTATGATCCCCTCAAAAAACACACAGGATCAACTACTTAATCATTCCAAACGGAAACCCGGTAAAAAATGTACTATTCACTTAAGCCAGCCTAGGTGGGGCCCACACCACACTCCCAAAAAACTTCATGTAGATCACCCTATTGTGAGCCCCTCGGAAAACCACATGGGATCAACTACTCCTTCGTCAAAAACGGACACAGGGCGGAAAAGTTTCCTTTCTCCGAAAATGCCAAAACTCGGCCTCATGGGGGCAACATCTTGATCTCCGGTCAGAACACTCTAAAACCATCAAAAAAGCATGTCGTACCATCAGGGTCTCAATGCCACTAATGGTATGTCAATCGGACACTTCGGGTAGATGATACAATAGCATGAAGTCGAATAATAATAAAATATCATTATTTTATTCGACGTTTCTAGCACCCGGGCCACAATCTCGAACTTTGAAACCCTCGAACCCACGCCGAAGGGTTCGCCTCATCTCCCGGGTCATGTCGCCTTAGACGGAACGCGATTCTGACCTTTCAGGAGCAAGATAAGGGGACAGCTCCAGCCAGCGGACCGCTCCTCCGTGGCGCGGTGCGCCTGGTCAACCCCCTCCCCCCCCCCTCGCGGGGGGGGGGGGTGCTTGACAGTGGATAGCTACGCTGCGGTGGTTCCGGTTGACTCCCACGGCCCGCTGCCACCGCGCCGGAGCTGCGCCGGCAGACCTTCCGAGGTCATCTGGGGGCACCCCGGGGGTCCCAACTCGATTCTGAAGCCATATGCGCGCCCCCCAGGACCGAATCTACGCATCTGTAGGCTCAAATAGAGAGAAACCAAACCAAACGGGATTTGGGAATTCAAAACTCAAAACGCCTACCTGTTGGCGGATCACCGAAGCTTCGGGTGGAGAACGACGCCCGCGATGCCCTGAAACTCGATCCGCTGATGATTGGCACCAAAAACAGACGTCTAATGCTCGATTTCGTGAGGAAAAGAGGTAGGGGGAAGGGTTTTGTCGCATTTGGGAGGAGGGATATGGGAGGGGTCTTGACTGATTATTATTATTATTATTATTATAAATAAAAACTTCATCTTAACTCCCCGCCAACACGCCTCCGACCCAGCACCTGGCGCCGATTAAAATTATGTCGCACCTAGGGTAAACACGACATTCTGAATGCAACAGCGCACTCAAAATTATGATCTGAGACTCTGTTCAGGAGTTATTCGAGCCAACGCTCATAAAGAAACTTTTCCATTTAATTACGAAAACCCCCCTGGTGGCTTTTCTCACAGTTGGCCCGCGTCCGCAAGGTTTACACCTCGCCTAGGGTAAACGGAATGCTCCAGACGCAACCATTACCTAAGATTCCCATTTTGAGCTACTGTTTAAGATATAACACACCCCCACCACATGCATAGTATAAAAATACTTAATAGTTTTATAAAAAAATTTCCAAGCACACCGGGCCTCAGAATTGCATGTCGTCTTTGCGCCTAACTCTGGAAGAATTCATAGGAATATTCCAAAGTCTGAAAGGGCCAAAACCTGAGTGGATACATCCTCCCCACCTTAGAAATTTTCTTCCCTGAAAACCCATAAGAACAAGGAAAGCAACTGGACTCTCAATTGGGTCTCCCATGCCAGCGAGTTCGCCAACAAACACCCCTACCCGAACACATAAGTCAGAGGGACTCATCCACCACACTCAACACTATCTTCTTTGGGCGGCACTGACTCGCCCGAAATGTTTTAATCTCGTCAAAAAACGTGTCTTGGTGGGGGAAGGATCCCTCTTCCTCACGCATTTCAAGTATGTTGAACAACACCAACACAAGGTCATACCAACGCCCTAAACAAAACTCGAGAAAGCATCGGAAAGGTAAGAGTACTGCTAAACATTGTCTATCAAACTATAGCAGAAAGTAGAAAGGACATAAGGCATACCTCTATCCATCTGTGGATCCTCTGGGTCAACAGCCTCTAGGGAATGCAGCTGACCTCTCCCTCACCCTCTAGCCCCCTGAGCTCAGTGTGGACCACCTGGGGGTGGTGGTGGTGGTGGCATCTGATACTGCTTACCACCTCCTACTACTACACTAGCTTTATCACCACATTTTTCGCCCTGCGGACCTCCAAACTCAAGATGTTATCACTGTCAAGGCGGCCTATCGACCGGCTCCCTCTCAAAAACACAATGGGTCGGACAATCTCTAGAAAGATGTCCTCGACCGTCGCAAGTGTAACACCACCTCTCTTGCAGCTAACCAAAACTGTTCTGTGAGATCTGTGAGCCCTTAGCCTTAGATCCTCCATCCTGGGGTCACCTCCTGAAACGCCGATCACATCCAGACCCTTGAGACTGCCACCGGCTACCAGTTGCTGACGTCTCAGCTGCCACGAGCCAAACACTAACGGGCTGAATCTGCTCAGCCAGAAATATCTCCACCACCAAGGCTCACTCCAGCACTCTAGCATAGGTGGGAAGAAAAAAGGAAACCACACCTGCCTAGATGTCTCTGTGTTGGCCCTACTTTAAGGTCTGATCCCTAAAGAATGGGTCTTGAACCATATCTAGGGAGTATCGCGAGAAATCTGTGAACCTCGCTGAGTACTCTAACACAGTCATGCCCTCCTACCGAAGCTGCAGAAGCTCCTGAATCTGCACTAACTTCAGCGTCACCGGATAGAACTCTTCCATGAAGAGATGCTCAAACTCTGCCCATGTGAAATTCTCCTCATCGAGGGACTACGTCACCAAACTCCACTATCTCTCGGCTGAACCATTCAGAAGGCTTTCCGCTAGGACCACCATCTGGTCTGGGGGTGTCCTCACTAGGCGGAAAACTCGGGTGACTGCTTCAAGCCAGTCATCAGCTGCCTGAGGGTCTGGATCACCCCAGAACCTCAGAGGTCACTACCTCTGGAACTCGTGTAGCGCACTCAGCCTGAACGCAACCTCATCCTGCACTACCAGCACAACCAGCTGCTCGACAGGTGGTGGCTCAACTGGCAGACCACCTGGAGGTCCAGCCTCAGAACCTGCACCCTGGTCCACAGCCTCTACACAAAGAGGATTGTCACCACAATCCCGCTGCGTAACCATCACTAGTTGTCGTCGTGGAGGCAGCCTGAAATACAATCAACACGCTCCATATCCAAAGAGTATATCGGGAGAGCTAACTCAAGAAGAACAAGGGAAGACCAAAAACCCAGTCCTATATGATGCATGTACCATTATGTCCCTGTGACTAGTGTCCAAATGTCCTGAGTCAAAAGGCGGGTTATCAGAGTCCTAGTGAATGGATACGTCGGCCACCGCCCCAACACTGGAGTCCCTAGCCTAAAAGACGAACTCGAAACATCTTGACATTGCTGCTATGAAACCCAAACCAAACTCATAGCTAGACCAACTATGCTCTATGATCTCAAATGTGGAACCTCCTCTGATACCACTCTATCACGACCTGACCAAACGGGGCTCGAGCCGCGACTCCCCAAGCCCGCCTCCAATAGGCCATGGGCTGGAGACTAGCACCGAGTAGGCTATCACACACATAGGAGGCATTATCCTAACATACCAGTACACCCACACCCACATACACCTTCATGAAACAACGCATAGATATATAAAACTGAATAGTAAATGCATGCATACAAATATCCCAAACTAGAGTGCAATAGAAGTACAAAAGGAAAAAATAGGGCCCACCAAAGGAAAACCACAAAAACGTACAACCTACTTGGAAGAAGGTGTACGCTGCCAAAAGCACCACCAGAAAGCTCCTCAGCACAGCTGTGGTAAGACTCCATGGTTAGTCCCGCTCACTCAGCTCCGCCTGCTCCGGGTCCTCCTGGGACACCATCGAAAGGCATGCGATCTAAAAAACACACAAACATGTGTGGGAAAAGCCTATAAATGGGTGAGTATAACAATACTCAGTAAGAAACCCAAAAACCCAAAACAAAAGAGAGCAACTGAAAGGCAACAGTCCGCTCATCCCAACCAGAGGGAACCCAGATGACAGAGAAACTCCATCTCGTGACCATCCTTAGCTAAACACAACTAGTCAGCTCAATTTAGGTGCATGACCATACAAACACCTGAACATCCTCTCAGGTATACACCCATACATATATCATGAACATTTGCTCAGGTATACACCCATACATATACCAGAAGCATCTGTGCAGATATATGTCCACACATATACCATGAACATCTAGATATACTCGATACACACACCAAGCCATAAGAGGTGTCGACGTCATCACCAAAAACTAATCACAGCCAGGATAACACACTCCACGAGCACTGTCATCCAGATGATAGTCATCCAAGAGATACACTCCATCGGGTCCCAAAAAAACATCCTAGATGCTCACCTAGGTTATCACGCTCGTCGGATATCATCACTGAGAAAGTCACGCTGAAACAGAAAAAACACTAAACTCCATGGATATGGGATCACTTCTAGGTTCTGCTAGGGGATTCCAAAACCCACACTAATATTAGATCTCACAGATAGGGGATCACTCCCAGGATCCGCTGTGGGATACCACAACCTGATCTGACACTCATCAGAAACACGTCACTCAGATAGAGGATTGTCACCCATGTCACGATGGTCACAACGATACTGAAACCCTATCCAGTACATCTCGTGTTGTAGGGGATCGAACTGAAAATGCAGCAAGCCTATAGAAACCATGCGCTGAGTAGAGGATCATATAACCAACGATACTACAAACCTACTACAATCCTCATGCAGAGTAAGGGATCGTATACCCGACGTTTCCACAACCCTATTGAGCACAGCCCACTGCATAGGGGATCATATTCTTGATGATGCCACAAACCCTACGGGGTTAACCTTATAGATAGGGGATCGATGCCCTTGGATAAGTGGTCACAGTGATACCAAGAACCTGATCTAGGTAAACGATACTAGAGGATAGCCCTCCAGGCCCACCAGAGAGATTCCACAACTCTAACAGATTAAACATCCCATTGAGAGGATCACAAACCTATACTAATTTGTGATGCCCCGCAAACCCTCGTAAAAATGAACCAAGGGAGTACCCTCAACCACTGTTGGTCAAAACGTCGCTAACCCAAGTGACCCGCCACAACGCTACACCGCACACCTCCAAGGCCAATACCGAGGCCACCATCGCGATCCACGTGAAACAACACGAAGGATAGGCTGTTTACTCTCCTGAAACGGACAACCGGTGAAAAAGGAACTATTCAACATAGCTAGACCATGTGGGGCTCACACTACAATCATGAAACTCATCAAGAGGATCATACCACTGTGATCCCCTCAAAAAGCACATTGGATCGACTACTTGATCGTCCAAAACAGAAACCTAGTGAAAAAGGTACTATTCACCGAAGCCAGCCCAGGTGGAGCCCACAAAACACTCCTAAAACTCATCAAGAAGATCCCACCAATGCGATCCCCTCAGAAAACCACACGGGATCAACTACTCATTCATCCAAAATGAACACCCGGTGGAAAAGTTGTGTCTCTCTGAAAACGCCAAAAGCCAACCTCGAGGGGGCCACATCTTGATCTCCGGTCAAAACTCCCTAAAACCATAAATAAAATTCTTTCGAACCATCAAGGTCTCAATGCCACTAATGGCACATCAATCAGACACTCTGGGTAGAAGATACAATGGCTAGAACTCGAATAATAATAAAATATCATTATTTTATTCGACATTTCTAGCACTCGGGCCACAATCCCAAACTTCAAAACCCTCGAACCCACACTGAAGGGTTCGCCTCGTCGCCAGGGTCACATATCCACAGATGGCACGCAACTATGACCTCCTGGGAGCAAGATATAGAGGTTTTAAAACTCCCATATACCAGAAGAGGGCCGGATCGGCCGACCCGGCCGCCGCCGCCGTCGGCCGCTCCGGCCAGCGGACCGTGCCGCCGCGTTGCAGTGCGCGCATGGCCAACCCCCCCCCCCCCCCCCCCCCCCCATGCATGGGGGGTCACCAGTGATTGACGTTGGACTATCACGGTGCGGCGGTCCCGTTTGACTCTCACAGCCTGCCGCCGTGCCAGAGCTGCGCCGGCAAACCTTCTAAGGTCCGTTGTGGGCACCCCAGGGGTCCAAACGCGATTCTGAAGCCATCCGTCCCCCCCCCCCGGATCAGATCTATTCATTTGAAGGCTAAAAATGGATAAAAACAAAACCAAATGGGATCCTGGATTTCAAAACTCAAAACGCCTACCTGCTGGCGGATCGCCGAAGCTTTGGGTACAGAACGACGCCTGCGACGCCCTGAAGCTCGATCTGCTGACGATCGGCACCAAAAACGGATGTCTACAGCTCGATTTGGAAAATAACGGAGGTAGGGGGAAGGGTTTCGTCACATATGGGAGGAGGGAGATGGGAGGGGGCTTGATTTATTTTTATTATTTTTTTTTAATAAAAACTTCATCTTAACTCCCCACCAACACGCCTCGGACCCAGCACCTGTCGCTGACTAAAATTATGTCACGCCTAGGGTAAACACGGTGTTCTGAACGCAACGACGCACTCAAAAATGTGATTTGAGGCTCTGTTCAGGAGTTATTCGAGCTGACGGTCATAAATAAACTTTTCCATTTATTTACGAAAATGCCCCTGGTGGCTTTTCTCACAGTAGGTCCACGCCCACAAGGTTTACACCCCGCCTAGGATAAACAGCATTCTCCAGACGCAACAGTGCCCTCAGATTCCTATTTTGAGCTACCGTTTAGGAGATAACACACCCTTTCCACCTGCATAGTATAAAAATAATTAATATTTTTCAACACAATGTCACTATATGTACGGTTGATTTGGACCAAGCAACCTATAGATCAACCTTAGTATATCATGTTCCCTATAACATAGGTTGCTACTTTAAGTCAATCATTAGAGAGTAAATTTCATTTTGGTCTTAACTAACTGTGGGACAAATGTCTATTTTCCATATGTTATCGAACATATTTTGTTTAGAAAACATTGATGCTCCCACTAACCTCATTTAGACACATGGAAATTTTTTTTGCAAATGTATTTCAATGATCATGTTGCTTACTTTAATCCTAAACCAAATTTTAGTAACATGAAAACTTTATTAGCATTCTGTGACGTGACCATATCTTTATGGTTGTGTCGTATAGACACCATCCATGATTTTTGGTCATGACATCCAATGCTAAATAAATTGATCATAGATATTAGCTATGATAAGTAAAATTCTAACGGATTTAGGCTTAATGACTTGGTCAAATCAGTCAAGCCTTATTGGTGCCAAGCTCGTACCATCCATGTATCAACTCACTTGAATAACCACCGCAGTATTCAAAATAATATCCCCTTTTCACTTTGATACATGGAATCCATTAATTTAATTTTTGTTGGTCTTATCAATTTTAGATAATTTCCATATACTGCTTAATTGTAGTAAATATTATTCACATTGAATAATAGATCACTGACCATCATGAATATAAAAACCATCACCATGGATTTATCCTTCCTACACAGTATGTGTCTCTGGAACATACTTTGTTCCACATGTGCTTGTGGAACTAGTTCCTATGCCAACTATTTTATGCATCTTGAGCATTGACTAAACACAAGTCAATATAGATCCCACTATCTCTAATAGAGGTGTGCACCCTTATATAGATATGTAGTCCCTTACTTGACTACAACTTTTATATATTAATGATTTATGTAATATCCTAAGTAATCATTAGGATAAGTACCTTAAATTCACAATGTGTTTATCTTGATACAAGTTTGTTTGTATCCAAACCAACTATTTGCATCCAAACAGATGTCCTTATCACATAATAGATTTCTATCATACTACGACTCATATGATATCCATTTTTCATTATAGTTGGAATATGGTTGTGGGATATCACCGTTAATTGCAAAGAACATCATAAAATATAATGGAATTTTCTGCTAGTTGCAACATTTATATTACTTACATCAATGTTTTGATGTATAAAATGTGCGTTTAGGAATTACTCCACGCTACATTTTGTAGATCAATATTGATATGTAAGACTTCATCATCAATCCTCCCCATTAACATCAATATAGTGATGTCGATAAGTTAATGTGCGTTTAGGAATTTCTCCATGCTACATTATCATGATTGATGAATGCTTGATCGAGATATTATTTGGAATCCCAACCCGAAGCAACTCATATCTCCAGACCGTGCAAATAATTCACTTTATTGTTCCTTAATTGCTTAAAGGAATCCTATGAATCATATATACCTCTAGCTTATACTTGGGATAGTTCATGCTAACTTGTTGAACTATATCTGAAATATTTGTTACATACCTTTATTTATAGAGGATCCTTTGTCCAAACTAAAGACGTTGATAAAACCAAAAGTATTTAGCTATGCCGAGCCTAAATACCATACTTGGTATATTCATGACATCCATTTTTAATATTACTTGACAAATAATTATTCTGTCACAATTGGGTATAAGTCTTACATTTATATTCATCACTAATTGCCTATAATTCATATATTACTGAACTAGTGATTGAGTTTACCAAAAACAACATTCATTCCAAAAACTGAAAGAATGTATCATTGCATCCAAGGACACATGAGATTAATGTTTGTGGTTATACTCAATAATAGTTCAACACAAATCTTTCATTTTGAAATTAAGAAGTCGTGTACTTCTCCCCACTGGCCTAGGTATCACCCTTTCACAGCCACTTGGAGAATACACCTGACTTCTAGTAATGTTTCTATAAATACTTGGTAACTATATTTAAATACACATATGTAAAAACATATAGTATTAAATATCCAAGCAGTAAAAGGAAACATTACATTGATGAATATTCCTAATGTAGAAGTAGAAAATTTCTTCTTTATATCAGGTTATTGCTTTTAAACTTCCATAGTATTATTTTATAATATGAAATATAAAAAATCTTTTTTGATACCTCATTAATTGAAGGACATAGTGAATGTTTCATTGGAATTGAATGCCTTTGACCTTTCCACATTTTCTTTAAATTTAATCTCCATAAGAATTAATGATAAAACTATCTTTGAATTCTTATTCACTTGGCACACCTTACCTAGAATGGTAATGAAGCATTTACTCAATACTTGTTCATTTTTTGACTTAAAATGAAACTTCAGTAATGTGGTGAACATGATAGTTAAAGATCATGACCAATCTTTCAATTTACACATGCCGGTGTAAACATCGCCTTATTCATATCATTGCTTCACTTTCTCCTTGCAAACTTCTTTGAGATGAGAATTTATGTTATATCATCTATGTCCGGGTGTAGCGACCGCAAATGACACCAGACATTGATGAAAGCATAATGATATAACTTTCATATGCTTTGTACATTAGTCTCTTATAAGCATTTTTCACCCTCGCTTCTTGAGGTAGTTTAACAGTTTTGGGGACACTGACACCTTGAGTTTTCTATATCATAGTATTATGCGCACGTGCTGGTATTATTCATGGATACTCATGTTAGTGTGGACATTTACTTTGTCCATTATAATAATGAAGTTTTAATCTTGTGGTATAACATTCCATTATTCTATAAAAATAAATTTTATCATATGAGTACCTTTTATCTAGATTACCAGTTTATACATTTTTTATTAATTACTTAAATCATTTAATGTCTCCCATTATTTTATAGGATTCTAAGAACCCTCTGTACTTGAATCAAAATACTCTGTCGCTTGAGTATTCTAGTGGAAAGGATCCTAGAACCACCCCTTATATTCTAAAAGCTATGGCTACACCACTACTTGGAGGGTTCTAGGTAGGATTTTGACTGGCCAACCGCTTTAACTTGCAGCTCCTCGATCTGTTGAGTGAAGTCCCATTTTCTTAAAATCATAACTTCATTTACTCAATGCTTACCTCTAAAATTACAACAAGATAGCTATGAATATTTCATTGCTGAAATTTTAGTTAACTCAACCCATCATTATTATAAGGACTCCCCAATATTAAGAGGCACCCTCAGCTATGGCATGACCGACACCTCAAATAGCTGGTTTTCTCCAAAATTGAATGATGGAAGACGATTATGAATTAATATATTTTTGAGGGTTTTATTGTTTTTAATGTGAAAAATGAAATCAGTTTCTATTTTTATAAGCATGTACTATGTGATCACACTCACAACTGATCGTGCAAGAAATAGAAATTTCATCGCATCACATGTTCATTTTATCTTGCATGCTTGTTTATTGTTATACTATGTGATTGCACAATAAATTACACATGCACAAAAATAATAAACCATGAAAAAAATAAAATGAACACTTGATCATGAGCCGGTACTATTGGTTGATCTGTCGAGTAAATAACGGACCAACTGAAACCCTAGGGGTAAGTACCTTTTAGTTGTGTGTCTTGCAGCTTTAATAGTAACGTCTACTCATCCAATGCAACCAACTCTTGTCTGGTACGTCGCCATCACTTGGCTCAGAGTTTATCATGCCTCGTCTCGTCATTATACAACAGTACTCTCACGCAGGTGAGGGGGTCTTGAGGTATAAAATGTACAAATATGAGAATGGGCGCGCAAGACCTTATACATATAACGACTTTGAGATGATACGCAGATCACCTTTAATTTAATTAAACTAATTATTAAAATATGATGAAATAATTAAATAAATAATTAAATAAATAATTAAATAAATAAACCACCAGACATGCATTGGTCGGACACCATCTCATGATCATCCATATATGCATAGAAACTGTGTATATTAAAATAAATGTGGAATAAAATTAAACTTTCATTAAATAATTTTTTAGGGAATTTAATGGAATTAAAAACTCCACTCTTGTTTTTAATTCAATTTTAACGTCGTTCAGTCCTGATTAATTAATTTAATTTTAAAAACTAAAAATTAAATTAATTAATTAATTTAATTATTCTCCCAATTAAATTAATTATTCCATAACAACCAAAAATTAATATATAATTAATTTAATTATCAACTGTAATTAAATAAATAGTTTTAATTAATTTTTTATTAAAATAAAATTACCTGAGTCCCTGAAATCCCTGGCAGGGCCAATGCGAGTCAGGGCGAACCTGCATAGGTCCACTCCGGGTTGTACCAACTTGTATCTAGAGAAGTCCGGAAGTCTGGTGTGGCTAGTCTGTGGTGGGTAGTGCGCAGCTGAAAGGGGTGGTGCTCTGAATCAGGCATGGGAAAGTTCTCAAGGCGTGGTGGGACTGGCGCACCTATGCGGAGGCGGATGCCTGACTGACACGAAGCTGGGATACCAGGAGGTGCGGGCCAAGGGTCTTGAGGTAGGCTGCTGGTGTGGCGTCACCAACCCGGTGCACCTTGCCTCATCGGGGAAGGCGAAGACCAGAGAACGACATCCCTGGTGTGTCATTGTTCAAAGGAGACGAGCGGCTTATTCTAGCAGGGTATTGTGGACGACAGAGGAGGCTGAAGGAGCCGGGGCCCTAGAGCAGGTAGGGAGGTAGAAGCTCTAGCGAGGGAGAAGACCTGGGACTTGGTGTGCAGCAGCACAGCGAGAAGAGGGGAGGGAGACCCAGGCCAGCATGCACAGGACACTTCTAGGACAATTAGCGATGTCGATCTAGGGAGGAGGCCACCTGTGTGGTGTGTCTCTTCTACGGGAAGACCAAGTAGTTGCCTTGCATTGGTTGGGGTTTCCCGTTCAGCCTCTACATAAGGGAGGAGGTGGACCAATAGGGCGTGGGGCAGTGAACCGGCCGGGCTGGGGTGGTGAAGCGGCATGGCAAGGAGCATCCGCTACAAGGGGCGGTGGGCCGGATCTGGCACAGGGAAGGATGGAGGTCGGGATGTCGGGATGATCTAGGGTGCCACGTAACATTTCACGGTAAGAGGATATGTAGCCCAAGACTGGGCGGGGCCTTCTTGGTGTGGGAGGAGGTAGCTATACCAGCTGGTCTAGAGCGGAGATGAGTGCAGAGGAGGTCTGGAAGGAGAGGTGTTCGTCACCACCTCTGATGCTCCGGTGAGCCGCGTAATGAATAGGGGGGCCAATCGTCACCTCTCCACCTTTACTCCATTTTTTTATTTCTTTTATTTTAAAACTTAACCCACTTGGTTCAAGGTCACCATTTTTTTATCTAAATCCTAAGACTTACTTTGAATTATTTTCTCTCCCCTTTTAATATTTTTTCTAAATCCTATATTAAGATTTGGAAAACTAATATTATTATTATAATATTATTATTATTATAACAATATCAATATTATTATTATAATAAAACCAAATAATTTTATTATTATAATAATAATACAATTAATTTTAACAAATTAATATAAAAAAAATTGATTTTCCAGTGAGTATTCCGTACTATAAATCAACCTCGAATCTAAATTCAAAACTTCAGATGGCTGCAGACTGGCCATCCGATGTCTGGTTCGGATTTCTTTTACGGCATTGGGACTCGAATGATGCCCTCTTCATTAATTAATGCAAATTTAATTTATTTTGTTTAAAATCGACACGTGTCCCTCTAATACCACTTGTTGGAACCAGGCGTGTAGCGGAAGCCCCAAATAGGTGGGTTTTAAATTTTTTCCACCGACGATCGACGTAAACTTGTCGACGTCGGTGCTATAGAAACTCGATTAAAACTGGTGATCTCGCGTGAAGGGTTTTAAGCACAAATATAAACCATAAAAATATCTATTTTAATTCTGAATTCGTGCACGAAATCTTCTCGTCATTGGATATTTCTACTCGAAGAATCCAAAGTTGAATTCCTCTAGATCGTCCACACATGCTTCAAGGAATCTATAGGATCGTTATTCGTCGTAATCCGGGTGCTAGCGTGGAATTGCAACGACGCCTTCAACGCTTCAATGATCACTACATCGCTTCGCTAGCAATGTCCGAGAGAGAGCTAAAACTGATCTCCTTGGATCCAGAGCATCTCTCTCTAGATTATGGGAGAGAGGAGAGAGAAGCTCCATGAATAGTATTTAGCAAAAGACCCTCCTATTCTATTAATAGTGCTTAATTAAAATACCGGGTATAGCCTCTCCGGCCACAGATACTTAACGCACTATCAATGAAATTTTATGACTACTAATATGAGTCATAAATATTATTATCATTCACTTGTAATATATTAGAATATATTACGTGTTAATAATTGAGTCATTAACTCGACTCATCACTCCCATAAATATTAATTTAACCTTGAATAACTTAATATTCATCAATTAATATTTCTCATGTATTTATTAAAACATGTAAATTCATTTAATAAATAAATTCAAAACTCATTATTATAAACTTGAATAATATGAATTTATTTATTCCATTGGTGATCGTTTAACTTTGGACAATTCTCGGACCCCTGTGGCAGGGTCCACTATGTCCAATACTCATATTCCACTGAATAGGGAAGATTCTTGAATACGCTATTGTGTGTGACCCTCTAGGCCCTTATTTCTACAGTAGTGAATACTATTCACAGACCAAGAGCGGGATCTAGAAACACATCATGGGCCATGAAGAAATAAGGATTGTCACAATAGAGAAAACCAACCTACAAACACACATTGTATAATATAATCTCTTTGTCAGTAATATCTCATAAAGCAGGATGCACTCACGTGTCATCGCCCTTTTTATTTCTATATAGTTTGTTGATTTAACTGGATGGATTTACCCTTGACTACCATGTCCATGGTCTTATAAAGGTATTGCCATCCATATCAACATGGCCTGAGATATATTACTTCCATAACTCGAAAGTGACAAATCCTTTCTTGAACATTCAACCAATGTCATGCCACCAACGACGCACCCGACACAAACTACCTCACCACAGCTTCATTGCCATGGATTTTTTCTTACATCAAAGTATGCAATCAAATGAAATACATTGGTAATGATCTCAGGTCAGGAGACCATTACACATGATTGTAGATAGGAACATCCAATGACACTTAAAACATGTGTTGTTCCTATTGGCAGGTCAGTCCTCATGATCTCACTACTAGAGATCACCAAGTGCAAACTTCATGAGAAGAAGTCTCAATGCTTATGATCCCCCAACACCTGATAGTCAAACATCTACTGTGTCCAATCAGTAAGATGTATCTAGAATATAGAAAATATATTTAAGATTAATGTCATAGTATCTAGAGGTTCTCATTATAGCCTGGGAACTACTATAAACTTTCGATATGATAATTAATATTTGGACATTACCATTTCAATAGTGGACACAAAAAAGTCTACACAGTAATTGTAAGATGACCTCATGCATAGCTTACTATATACACGATATGGTAATCAAAAGCACTGAATATTTGGGTCTAGGGCACCCACTATTTCAACATATAGCCTAGCCATTAAACATAATTGTTCCACTTCAGTGTTTTGAATCTTGAAAATATAACTTACAGAGTTGCGATCAGTAATATATTTAAAGACTAATAGGAAAATTTTAATTTTTTATGAATAGTAACTTACCCTTATTAATAGTAATGTTACCCTTATGAATAGTAATATGACCCTTATGAATAATAAATTGGCCAAGTGAATAATAACCTTACCAATGAAAGTAAAAGTAAAATTTTCCATCTTATAAAAGACAATATGATATAATTATATCATAGTATAAGTAAATAAACTTTTAAAAAAGGATTGATTAAGTGTTAGTATTTTATAAGTCATAAATATTTAATTAAAATTTTATGATTAATTTAATAATTTGAAAGAAAATTTATTTTCATAAAATTAATTCATTAATTAATATTGTCGTGTATTATGGTTTTAATATAACTTTATGACACCTTAAGTAATTTTTCAAAGTGTTATAAAATCAGTTATAATTTTAAATTTTGTATTTTTGAAGAAAATGATGATTTTAATTAAAAATTAAATTGATCATATTTACAAAATTGTTTTCATAAAATGGATTTCGTTTTTTAATTATACATTTGGAAAACAATTGGGTGATTTTAGGGGATTTTTCTGAAATACTTGAATATTTGTGACTGGTAAAATATGATAATTTATGATAAATGCTAAAAACCTGAATTTTTTATTTATGATTGAGTCATAAATTATGTAAGTGGTCATTATTTAGAACTCACATGCTCTAATTACTATATTTATTCACAAAAATCCTCACTATTTCTTTTCTAGAGAAAAATAATTAACTAATGATTAAAATAATGAGAAAATGCCCCTCTCATCCACTATAAATACCACCCCTCAAACCCTCTTCCTATCACACCTCTAAAGATTTTATCATTTCCTATATTCTTCCCAATAATCTTCTATATTCCTTCCCCTAAATCTAGGATCTATTTTCCTTATCAAAATACCAATCTGAGGTCTCTCTAGGGGAATCTCAATAGGAGAATTCAAGAGGTAAATCCTCTCTCTTTTTCTTTTAATTTATTTTCAGTTTAATTTATTATTCTATCCTAACCTTCATTAATAAAAATGGAATGATAAATCCAGTACCTTAAATATACTATAAATATATCATGTTAATGGAGGATCCAACATGAAGCTCCTCCCTCCCTCTCTTCTATCTTAAACATAAAATCGTCGCCTTTGATGTGTCAATTTACCGACATCGTGGGTGATGAAATTTTATTTTCCTTAAAAATATTCAAGGATATTAATAAGAATATTAAATGGTTTAAAAATAATTTAAATTTTATTTTATAACCCTTTTTATTTTCTATAAATAACTTACACTTATAATACTAAATGAAAAAACAAAATGAGTTCATTGTGATCAAAAAAACGCCAAAATTAACCTAAAACGATCTTCATTAACATTTATCTAATGAATAATCCTCATGGTATATAACCAAAACCTTTTAAGGTAATTTAATATTCTTTAGGATCATTAACAACATATAATAACAATTCTGTATATTCATATTCATTTTAAAAATACTTTCATTCATGTATACAAACGAACCGATCATGAAAACCATGAAAATGAATGCTACTGAACAATGAAATTAAACTCTATAACTCATCCAAAGCCCTATAAAAAATAATAAAATAATAATTAATCATATTCATCTATAAAAGGTTCTTTAATTGTTAATTAATGAATCTAATTTTATGATTAAAAATATAAAAGTGAATAAATCATTTGGACACAAGGTAAGAGGAATTATTCAACCCAACTCTATTTCTTTGGGTCTTACCAATTTCACCCCATTTTCAGTATGGTTATTCCTTAAAAATAATTTCTTAATCATTATATTATATTTTCTGGGATATACATGTTCTCTACTGAAGTTTATGACAAACACGATATTTTCTAAAATAACTCTTCTTTCAAAACACACCTTTTACTTCTAACTCAAGGTTGATGATTCTTATATCAAGTATCTTATTCCCTATTTCATTTAGGATCCCAAAGTTTGTGAAGTTCTGATTTATGAAATTAAAATCACTCCTTTACATGGGTTATTTTATGTCTGATATTGATATATGTTCTATGTGCCATGCATGATAATGTAAATGTTATGATGTGACGGATGCGCTCGGAATTATATAGTGCAATGAAAATGTTATGATTTGAAAGGTGCACCCAGAATTATATAGAGCTCCAATGCATTGGATAATATGATGAATCTCATGAGTAAAGGTAAATATTCATGAACATGATTCTATATTTTTTCACAACTATGTGTGGTGGTTGACCACTAAGACACGATGTTTCATTTTTATGCATTTCCACATTTCATGCATTTATCTAATTCTTCCTATCATGATTATGATGATGATGTTATGAATACACTCACACCATGTTATATTGTTCAATGTTCTTATCTATCCTCTTACTAGGATTTTATCTGACCCCTTTTTAATGTATATCCTTAGGTGACTACTTGTACTAAAGAGAATTCAAGGACCAATAAGAAGTTAGAGAAGAAATAATTAAATAAATGTTTACGATTTATGTTGTAAAAATTATGTATAGTCATAGTTTTCCCAAGACACTAAACATTTGGATCCTCGTTGCGTAGTTTTTTTATGTTATTTACCATTAAAACGGTGTAATAGTAATGTAGAAAAAGCAGGTCTCTATAGTAGGGTAGTTGTGATGGTTACATTGTAATCTAGTAGTGAAGGTTACAAATCATATAGTAGTTGTGAGGGTTACAATATTATATTAGTAATTCCTCAAGTTACCTTTATGGTATTATTTATTTTTTCTATGATTTATGGAAATCACTTGTTTTCACAATGTAAGTATATGATACTTTATTCTTTATGATTATATCTTATTAAAATGTTTTCATTTGTGTATAAGTATTGATGAACTAATGTTTTATTTCCTTCTTTATATATCCCTTACTAAGATTTTTGTGATCATCCCATGTTTTTAAAATGTCTTTCATAAGAATTAAGGATGTGTAATAGAAAATAAAAATAAAACTTTAATGTTGTGAATAATTCATCATGATACTCTCATTTGTATCCTAGAAGTAAAATATATAACTAATATTTTATATCCAGTAATGTGTCTATTTATGTTGATTTATACCTTTATAGGATTGTGGTTTTAGAATTAATAACTCCACTATTCAATCCATTTCTCATCCATCTCCTCATTGTACCTCAAAAACTGTGTTCTAGACTTGCGGTACATTTTTTTCGACAACAACTACCCACATGATAGCCTCAATGTGATTATGATTTATAGGTAAATTCCCTTTAGTATAATCAACTACACACTCCAAAAAAACCCATGGACATTGTATTTAAGGAATAAAACTACACACCAAAACATAAAAAATGGTCAAACAATAAGATAAACTTAGTTAAAACTAGAATACCATAATAAAAAAATGATATTATGACAAAAAACTCAAAATTGGAGACACAAATCCCAATATCACATGTTAACATGAGTATCATAATGGCAAGAGCAGCCCAGAAACTCACCACAACCTACCTCTCATATTTTAACAATCATGTCTCTAGTCTACTAAACAACCCAAGACATGGACTCTTGAGGATAAACCTCCCACTGATACCAAACTATGACGAACCTTCCCTGAATACCCTCTCAAACTGGTAACCAATCCCATTTTCTAAATACCCAAAGTATAACACCTCAAGATTTTACAATAGGTATATTCTTCAATAAATTCAATTTATTCGATATCTTACATTTCATGCAACATTGAGCTTAAAAGAACCATAATATACCATTAAATATTAACAAGATCATTGGAATGGTAATGAGACCATTAGGAATAGTAATGAGTCTATTAGAATAATAACTAATTCTTTGAAATTATAAATAAAATTTATGAATCTCTAAAATGAAAATATGATATATTTATATCATGGAATAAATAAATAAATGTTTTAGAATGATAAATTAAGTGTTGAAATTTTTGTGAAATGTACATGTTTATTTAAAATATTTTAATTAATATAATGATTAAAAATAAAATTTATTTTCAAAAAATAGGTTCATAAATTAATTTTTTATCTATTATGGTAATAATATAATTTTATGAGACCATATTTAAATTTTCAAAGTGTCATATAATCAGTTATAATATTAAAATCTGTCTTTTTAAAATAAATAATGATTTCAATTAGAAATTAAATTTATCATATTTAGAAAATTATTTTTATAAAATGGTGTCCATATTTTAAATCAACGCATCTAAATATGGTTAGGGTGAATTTTTGGTATTTTTCTGAACTATTTGAATTTTTGGTGTATAGTGAAATACAATAATTTACAGTATTTAACATTTTAAGAAAATTACGTAAATTTTTTATTCATGGATTTTGTAATAAACCATTATTTCAAACTCAAATTAACTATTTACTTTACATAGTAACAAGAATCAACACTATTTATAGTCTTGATCCAAAATAATAAATAAATGAATAAAATTATCAAAAACACCCCTCTCCTCCCACTATAAATACCACCATCACCACTCATTATCCTCAAACCTTATAACCCTTGAATATTGTATAAATTCTAACCAAATTCCTTCTTAATCCTCTTCCCCACATCTAATATCTTCTGGTGTTACAAAAATACCAAGTCCAAGTGTCTTTGGGAGATTCCCAAGGAGAGGGTATTTGAGATGTAAAATCCTTCTTCTTTCTCTTTTAATTTATTTTATTTTATTCTACCCTCCTCAAACCCCTATCCAAAGTGTAATGGTATCTCCAGTATGATATATATAAACTAATTTTATTATGTCATTTTAATATCCATCATCAAGTATCTTCTATTCACCTTTTATTCTAAAAATGAAATCATCATTCGTGAGATGTCAATTCACTACCTTCATGGACGATGAGTTTTTATTTTTCATTAACTCCTTCAAGACTAGTCATAAAACCATTTTTATGGTTGTAAAATATTATAATATGTGTATTTCAACTTATTTAATTTTATTTAACCAGTATATTAACATAATATAATATAAAACGATACTAGTTCATGGTTGTAAGAAACCACCAAAATAAATTGATCATTTTTCATTGTTGTTTTATCTAATGAATCATCTTTATACCATATAACCAAGTTATATATGAGTAACATTTAAAATAATATAATTATATTAATATAATTCCATTCTAATTATGTATTTTTTCCTCTATTTGATAAGAAATGTCATAATTATCCAAAAGGCTACCAACCATAAAACCATGAAACGAACGCTCCCAGAACAATAAAATTAGACATTATAACTTATAATAATTTCCATAAATGAACTTAATAAAATTATAATAAATAAAATATATATTTAATAGGTTTTTATATAGTAATTAATGAGTCTAATCTGATTATCCAGGACATTCTGTATAAGTGCAGAATGCTTTCAGACATAAGGTAAGGGGTTTCTCATCTCTCTTTTATTTCTATTAGATATTCCTTATTCACCACTTATTTCATGGATGTGGTGTATGTATACTGACCTTTGATATATCGTATCATGAATCTCTTTATCTTGATGGTAATAAATGTTTCATTTTATGATCATTAATTTTATGGGGCATATGATTCAATTGATTACAAGTGGTAAGGTTTTCTGTCTCACTTTAATTTTTGTGGGATATATGCCATATTCAACACTTATTACCATTGTGTATTGATAATTTTATTTATGATCATCAATAATTTAATATTTAAATAAATATCCATATTTCTTGTATCATGTATATGATTATTGTCTAAGCAGTAAACCATTTTTACATGCAGTGTTTACTTTGAATATTGTTTTAATTGGGGAAATATTGATTAATCTGTATCATCTACTCAATATAGATATTTTGATAAGGAATATTTTTCATGAATTAAATATATATATGAAGAATTATTTAGACTATTTTTGATAGGTGGGTCTTGGAATTATATATCCCCTCAATACCTCAACATGTCTCACAAGAAAAAATAGTTGGTGACAAACCAATCACACTTGTTACCAGGAAGAATCAAACGAGTTTCTACCCACAAACTTAAATTTTCTTGTGAAAGGTCTTAACAATAGTGTTTCATATTCTAGATAAATTACATATAAAAATTAAAAATTTACTTAATTAATATTCTAGTCGTTACTATCTATGATATTTTTACTATGAAAAAATATATGGATGCATTTTCATTCTCATTTTATTGATTAAATGGAATGTGTTTTTCAGTCATTTACCTTTCCAGTTTGATTTATGAATTATTGATTAATTTTTATATATTACTAATTCATGTTTATACTATATATAACCCTTACGGAGAATTTTATTTCACCCCTTTTATTTGTTTTTCTTCCTCAGGTTATGAAGATGAGATCTTTGAATAAGTGTCAAGGAATCAATTTATTTTTTCTTTTTATATTATAAGTTTATTTACCTATGTAATAATGGAACCATGAATGTATCTAGTAATTTAACACTATGAAACTGATCAATTATTGGTGATGTGATCTCTTATATCTATTCCATTGTAATAAAATAACCACCAACTCTGGGATAATGGGTCTAGGGTTGTTACAGTTGGTATCATAGAATTTTTAGTAAAAACCTTATGAACTAGATGTTAAATATACATAAGAATTATTATAATTAATTATAGTGAATTATTTTCACAATTATCGTGATGATTATGAGCTAACTCAATGTGTTCCATTACTTAGTGATGTTTCCTAATGGAAGAAATGGAATCAATACCGACAAACAATGTAAGGATTTCCCTATTGAGAAAGTCAACATAGTTAGTGTTGGAGCTGATCAGATCACGACCATATTAGGACAACTTACTTATGTTATGATGAATAACTATACTACACCAATGTTGTATCATTTCATGCATAATAATCCCCATTATTTTAGTGGGACTACTAATCTAGTGGTAGCTGAGAAATGGATCAATTCTCTTGAAAAATATTTCTGGATTTAGGATGCGATGAAAGGGAAAAGGTAGTTCTATTGGTATATTTCATCAAGGAATATGTTGATCAATGTTGATCGTTGGTCTAGAATAATAAGGAGGAATATAAAAGAGATTACTTGGAATGTATAACTTTTAAAGAAACATTCTTAAAAATTATATCTCCCTTGTAATCAACGAACTAAAGTGAAGAGAAAATTACTTAGATTAATGAAAAAGGAAGAAGTGATTGTTGTAGAGTATGAGGATACCTTCACAATACTAGACAGGTATTCTATATATTACATATATGATTTAGAAAACAATATTGATCATTTATTGGAAATTATAAAGACAAGTCACCAAAGTTGTAACACCCTGACCCCAGAAGCCTAGAGTCGGTGAATTATTTTAATACTTTGGCATGATCACAAGGATCAAATCCCAAAAGACCGATCAGTTTATTAGCCTTGGAAGTACTAGATACATACATAAGATTTATATTACATTATAAAATGAAAAACAACAACAACAACATTTTACCCATGGACCACATTCATATCCCTTATACTATCCTTGCAGGTCATTCATAACATACTTCTTCGCATCCGGGGAAAAATAGAACATAAAAAGGGGTGAGCTCAGATTCTTAGTAAGGATAACAATATAGAGGAAACTTTCATAAATAAGTAGAAACATTTAAGTCAATGTATAAGACTAAAACAGAAGCCTTTTAAACTTAAACTTCAGCATAATATGGAAAATATAAATCAAATAATGCCATTTACTTATTCATCTGGATATTCTACTAGTCAAATAATCACATGCAATATCAATAGCCAATTTCATAATGATGGAATACATAATGACAAACTTCATAAACACATAGTCAAAGATTTGTTCCAAGACTACAAATAAGGTTTTTTCAAGGCCTTCTTCCAAGACACGAGTTTGCTTCATGAGACCTACCGATGCATCGAGGATCTATAGTGGGATCCACCCATCACTTACTAAGTCCAATGCATTCCTCGTATCAAAGGTTGAAACAAAAAATAAACATTCATATTAAAACTAGAATATTAAATGTTAATACTTTAATCATAAACCATGAATGGTATAAAAATAACACATCCATAGTCAAACATATCACAAAACCTTCAATACAATATGGATGATTTGTATCATAATGAATCAACTTCAAATAAGTGTAAAATCCATAAAAGGATATTGACATAGATGAAATCAAAACTATTTGAGAGAAATATCTTTTTTTAATAATTTAAAGTCAGATAATTTAGAAATAAATACATTTAAAGACATTTTTGAATCAAAGAGTCTCATACCACTTTGAAACATTGAAAGTAATTAACATTTTAAAACAATGATGTCCATATAAATAAATCCATAAAATCATTTTAAAAACATGGACATTAATTAAAAATATTTAGAGAAATAAATATTTAAAATATTTAAAATGATGATATAGTTAAATATACCCTTCCATAAAACCTTAAAAGATTCCTTTTGAAAACATTTTTATGAAATATGGAAATTAATGATAAATATTTCCAAGTAAATACTTACTCATGAAAAATCTCAGATAATAATGAGATTGAGGAATTAACCTTTACCTTGTACTTTTTCTCAGACGAGGGTACATTAACCTCCTGTATAATATTTAAATAATTGTTATTAAATTATACAAGAACCACATACATAAATATGATATCATATATGATCTTCTAATATTGCTTTGTTAATAATATTTTAGTGGTATCATCGTCTTCGGTGTTAACTGATCCGTTTTCCTTTATATGATTGGTTATGTAAACCATGTTTGTTATGGATAGGATGTATTTTAGTCCTATCCATAATTATATTAAGTTCTTAAACATTATTTTTAATCATAAAATGAAAATTATTCTTGAACGATTATTATGGGGAATGAATCTCATTGCGTTCGTGGAGACGGTAATCCGTGCGTACGCACGAGCAACAATATCATTATATTGATGGTGAAATCACATGTAATTGGATGGTATATAATATATACAGAATCATTAACATGCTATATTTATTATTTACATCATTTATACTCATTATTATACCCATCCAAATAATGAAGTGTTTGAATAACAAACTACATAACGACGTGGAGACGGTAATCCGTATCTACGCACGTATGGTGACTTTGTCATTTACAGGACGGATAGAATAATGAATATGGTTGTACCATATTTATAATAACATCATAGTATTTATTAGGTAATGGAGTTATTATTTTGGTATGGAAACAACAAATAAATAGGAAGTGTAAGAAGAAAAGAACTTGAAAGAGGGTGGTGAAATTATTAGCTCTTCTTCGGGTGTTTCCTTTTGAGTTGATCAAAAGGGCTCCTTAGGTTGGATTTCTGATCAAATTAAGGACTCTAGGATTATTTTAGGGAATTTTATAGGATATTTGGGTAGGTATTGGCCGATCCAAATGGCTTTGGAGGTGTGATTGTGAGAGAAGGGGAAGTGCCCTTTTATAAGAGGGGTGAGGGTCACTTTAGGATAAGATTAAAATATTAATTTATTATACAATCATATTCAGTTTATAATGGATTAAAATGAATTTATTTAGATCCTTAGTGGGTTATGGGTCGAAATAATATCAACCAATAGGGTTTGGAAAAGTTTAGGTTACATTTTAACCTTATCTTTTATATTTAACTCTTAGTTAAATAGTTTAACTTTTACTTTGTCTTCTTGTATTCTTACACTATATGGTTAATAAACTTACTCTAAACTTCCGAGAGAACCTATAGTGGTTCATTAATGACATATATAATATTATTTAATCCCTTTTTCTAATCCTTGTATTTTTAGGAATATTATATCAACCAATAATATAGTATTTGTTTTAAAAACTAATTTATGTCAACTTTGACACTATTTGGTATTTTGTTTCAGTGAAAGTCATGAAAACATTATCACTTCGACATAAATTTATCTAATCAACCCTAACATGTAATATTAAACTATAAAATTATTATAATTCATAAAAATCTCAAATTATATTTATTTGGATATTTATAATATCAATTATTTAAATATTTCATTAGGAAGGTAATTACTACATCATCATTGTGTCATAAATAAATTTAATTATTTAATCTCTAAAAATTATAAATAAAAAACCATTATTTATTAAATCTTTTTATCTTTCTAATGAATATTTATAGTCTAATTTATCTTATGTATAACCCTAGGTTAAAATGGTTTAGTTAATAAACATTGAATTTAACACTTTTAACTCTTCTTTAAATAAACAAATAATAAATGTCCTAATCTAATCCAAGTGGACCTAAAGGATCTTATTTTATTACTAACGTTGTTTTTGGTCGAATTAAACTTATAAAATAGAATTAGGACACGTGTTAGTGTAATTATAATAACATTTTTACCTTTAATTACCCTATTTACTTTCAATTGTGGTAAATAAAAGTCAAAAGTTACTATTCACCAAAAATTATTTTCATCTTATTGAATCACATTTTACTTAATTATGTCAATTTTTTCTCTCTAATTTTTGAAATTTAACTCATAGAAGTAGTAAAATTAATTTTGATGCAAATTTTTTAACGTGCCTAGAAGGTGGGTAAAAGACGTTAAAAAATTCAATAATATTTTATACATCAAATTTTATTATAAAATGACTCGAATTAATTACATTGAACTAATATAGGTATTATTTATCTATTTTTACATTATATAAATTTAAATAAAATAAATAATTATTTAAATAAAAAGTCAATTTTAAACAAAAACGCAGTGTTTTTCACTATTCATCAAAAAATTGAAAGTTTTCAGAAAAATACCAAAAATTAACCCTAATCTAATTTTGATATTCCAAATTTAAAAAATTAAGTCTATTTTACCCAATTCAAAATATAAAATTTTCATTTATTTATTTAAAATTAATTCCCATTGTCAAAACTAAAAAGCGGTTTTCTTAAAAAGTAAAAACTGTCAAAAGATTGACATGTGTTTATATCAAATTTAAATATAAAATTACTTATAATGACCTAAATTGTATTAAATGATAAAAATATAATCTAATTATACTTCAAAACCATTCAAATGTTTAATTTAACACTATAAATTATTTTGATTAAAAAATTTCTTTTCAATTAAAATTTAGCATCGTTCACTATTCATCAAAATATGAAATTTATTAGAAAAACACCAAAAATTTATCCAAACTAAATTTTTATGTCCCAATTCTAAATAATAAGTTCATTTTTGTCAAATTTAATATAAAAGTGTCAAACATTTTATTTAAAAAAAACTCACCATTAGTAGGCGGTAAAATTGCATTTTTGAAAAATACTTCCTTTATTTGAAAAATTGAATTTGTTCTTATATTATGTCTAGGAAACAAATAATATGGGTGTTAAAATTATATAGAGTATATAAGATTCAAAATGCAGTTAATACTATTCATAACATCTTTTTGATTGGCTAGTTTGGTATGTTGTGGTGTGCTCGAACTCAGTGTTGCATGTAGCCCAAGCTATTGAATTACTTTATTGAAATAACGTACTATGAAATATTGGGGTGTTACATTCTCCCCTAATTCAATAAATTTCGTACTCATAATTTTAAATTTTTCTTTGAAAATAAGTGTTTAAAAATAGAAAAATACCTTTGTGGAAAACTCACATCGAAAATTGGGTTAATAAAATTTAGTCTTAATAAGATGGAAAGGGAAATGAAAAATTCATCTCCAAATTATGATCTCAATTAAGAGAGAATTGGTGGTAATTAGAGACACATAATTGGAGAAAAAATGTAAAAAATTATAGGGAGTGATTGAGGTCTTCAATCACAAACAAGGGTAAAATTGAGGGCCTCAAAGCCATCAATCTAAGATGATGCAAAATATCATCGGTTCAACAAAACATATGGTATTACGATAACACATTTTTTGTTTTAAGATCCCTTACCTAAAGTTTAAGAATTCATTTATTCATAGAATAAGAGGAAATATATATATATATATATACATATATATACTTGACAAGTTGAGTATCATCCTTCAAATAATTCCTACCAAAAAATCATCTTTCACTCCAAAAGATAATAGAATTCAAAAATATTCTATTTATCAGAATCATATAGGGTTACAAAAAAATGAATTTATAATTTATCTGTCATACCATTTAAAAAAACAACATTATACAAAATAGGACATCACGTAGGCCAGTGGTAGGTGATGCACCCTTATCGCTCTTCGGTTGCGGGTTCAAGTCTCACGGCCTTGCCGAACACGATGGGTTATCGCCCGACCTCCGAGTTTTCCTTTTTATGACAATCCAAAAATAATCTCAAGAAATGATTTAACCTTAACAAAAGTATCCAATTTCAAACTTAATTGATTCCAACCTTTAGACTTATCCAAAATACATTTGTCCAAACTCACAGTCCAAAATTTATTAGGAAGTTAAACACAATGAAGATAATTTTTTCCATGTAATAACATCTGAATACCTTAATCATGTATTATTTTAAAACATTGTAACACCCTAAATTTCCATAAAACCTTATTGATTACATTCATTCTCCCTTATTCTTTATAGAATACTGAATATACTCCTTCTATCTAAAAATATTGTAAACTCCAACAATGATGGAATATACAAATCATTAATCAGTTTCAAGGTAGTCAAGAATATCCAATATAATTCATGCAAATCAATCATATAATATTCCAAAATCACTACCTCGGTATCAGAACAATATTATGGTTTATCTTTCTCTCAACCATAAATTTTCCAAAAAATATAACCTACTATTGGGTCACTTCTCTTGGTTCCACACAATCTAAAGTTCTTTATGAAATAGTATTATAGTACAATCTTTATATACTCTATAATTCTTATAACATGTACATCGTTAATACAATACTCAAATGACATAATAATTTAATTAAAACATAAGAACTCTACTCATTACTCTTCATCTTTGGTAGTATTATAACTTGATTATTATCCAATAGCAGCATTTGGGTTATACTCTGATGATTTAGACATTGATTCACGTAGTGTCCCAGCTCCTTTTATATGAATCATTGTACATTTGAAACCTTTTTCTTAACCTTGGAATCATGTACTTGGTGTCTTTTTTCTCCACACTTATAACAAACTCTCATTCCCTCCAAGAATTTACTAAGGTGATTCTTTCCACAGTTATCACATATGGGGAAATCCTTCTTTCCCCTCTTCCCTTTATCCATCTTTCTCTCTTCCATCCTTTTCTTCTAATGCTTCCCTTCAAAGACATAAGACTCAGATAATTATTTACTTATCTTATTAACACATGATATTATTTCTTCATATGATGAGAATACATGGGAGACTATTTCCCTTTTAAATGTTGGCTTAAAACCATGAAATATATGATTTTTCTTAATCTTTTAATCATGCATATTGTTGTAATTATCATTCCTTCTACTAGGTGCCATTTCTAAACAATGGCATACACGAGGTTAGTTTATTAATCGCAATGCATAATTCCAAACTTGTAAAATACCTAACATAAATTGAAAAGATTATGCATATAATCTATAATCATAATATGTTTTCTTTGAGGAATTATTTACTCCTAAATCCTTCAAAATGTATTTTAATGAAAATGTGAATTATCCTAAGCATATCCCCTAGGAGTGTCGTAACCCAGAGTGAAGCAAGGCCTATTGTCATGTACCAGGATACCTCGGGTCAAGCCCGAAACTCCTTGTTAAAGATTTCACTCTTAGGTACATCTCTTCCAGAGCCGCCTCTACGTGCTCGTATCAAGACAGGGATGTATTTCTTGGAAAATACACAAAATCTTTACATTACAAAAATTATAGGAAGTTCTTCTATACTAATCCTCAAAGTCTATCTTAAGGTAATGTTCACTAATCATATTTTTTATAAATCTAGTTTATAAGGTATGTACTAAACTTCCTCTGATTCCAACTGTCATTCCCCGACCCCAGAAGCTCAAAGTCGGTGCATTATCTTAATACATTGGCATGATCACAAGGGATTAAATCCCAAAAGACCGATCAGTTTAGTAGCCTTGGAAGTACTAGATACATACATAAGTTTTACATTACATTATAAAATTAAAAACAATAACAACATTGTCTCCATTGACCACATTCATATCCCTTAGACTATCCCTACAGGTCAGTCATAATATACTTCTTTGTATCCTGGGAAAAATAAAACATAGAAAGGGGTGAGCTCAGATTCTCAGTAAGGATAATAATATATATGAAACTTTTATAAATAAACATAAACTATAAGAACACAGTTTTTTCAATAAAATACTTTGGAATATTCTTGATGTTATTACAGAGAAGCGCCTTCATACGGCGTGCGATTCTGATCTCCGGTGTGGCCGGATTTAAATTTTTAGTGCGTTCACACTAGGAATCCCAATAAATGGGATAACTCCAAAACAGAGCTTCTGATCAGAAATATGAGTGTATGGATGGGTCTGAAATGGGGTTTTTATCCTAGGAACGATGTAAAGCATGTCGGCACGGGACGTTTGGACCCCTCTCCTGTTAATGGAATGTTAAACGGATAATTAAAATAATTAATTTTTTTTTAATGGTTAAACTCATGTATCTCTTAAACGGTAGATCTAATTGAAAAAATGATGGCACCGTTGAGTCTGAAACATGTCATTTACCCTAGGAGGGGTGTAATTTTCACGGGCGCGGGTCTCCTGTGAAAAATGCCACCAGGGGCATTTTCGTAATTTGGCGACCTTGGGCGTTGAGTTTAATAACTTTTGAACAGGGCCTCAGATTAAAATTCTTAGACTTCCGTTGTGCTCGGGAGGTGGTTTTTACCCTAGGGGAGGCTTAACCTCGCCCCCGTAGGGAGTTTCGGATGTGGGACTTTTTGTTGGTTTTAAATTAATTAAAATGTTAATTAATTTATTTAAACCTAATCCACCCCCTCCCTCTCCTTTGTTTTCCTGGAGGAAGGAGCTCAACTAAGGAGAAGCTCCTCACCTCTCCTCCACCTCTCCGGCGAGGCGTGGAAACTCCGGTGGACGTGCGGCGAAGCTCCGGGTAATGACCAACAAGGTAGGATCGTGCGTTTTATTTTCTTTCCCGCACCTACTTTGAGCTTACTTAATCACGTCAAATTGTTGCTATTTCTTCAAGAAAATCCCATAACCCTCCTGATCTATCTGACACACTTTTCAGATTTGGAATCCGAGTTTGGAGGAGGACGCAGTCGTTCGTCGAAGTTTGCGGGTTTTGGGTGTTTTCCGGTGGTTTTGGAGGTTCTCCGGCCGGCTTTGGGGGTTCCGGCAGCGGGTGGCACGGGCGAGCGCGGTGGCCAGGCAGCAGGCGGTGCGAGCGAGCATGGTGGCCAGGCAGGGGGGTCGAGGGTGCCGGCGCGAGGCGGTGCTGACCGGCGTGAGGCGGTACTGGCTGGCCGAGGTGGCGGCTCCAGGCGGCGAGGCCGAGCCGCTGGGGCGCGCGACCGCAGGGTCGCGGCGGGTGACAAAGACCCGCGTCCCGCGGGTCTTCACGCGGCAGAACGACTGGCCCTCGTGGCCAGTCTATGGTAGACCGCGGGTCAGCGTCGGGCCACGCGGCTGAGCCGCGGGAGGGCGCTACAAGTCGGGCCGGCTGGTGCGGGCTGGCCCAGGTCTGGCGGACCGGCCGGTCCAGGCCGGTCCAGCCCATGAGGGATTCGTTCCCCCTCTTCGGACGCTCGAAATTTTCATTACAGGAGTCTGTTTTGTATTTCGTCAGCGGAAGTGCCTTCCTGGCATCGAGACGAGTATTTTTAGATGGTCTCTGGAATTTTTAATTCTCGAAATGAGGGGCCACGGAGGCGCGACACGCCTTTAAGTAGATTGACGTTTTTTCCGGGGGATCTTGTTTTGAACGGTGCGGATACGTCTGATGTCCGTTTTGAGCGCCGTCAGGGGTGTTGCAACCCTGGCGTTGATCTGGAGTTTTTCAGTGTGGTTTTGTGTATCGAAACCGGAGTTGTGTCGTGGGCCCCACGGCCCGTCTTTTAAGCTGCGAGCAGCGTTTTGTAACTTCTTCATCGGGCATCCATTTGGGGTGTGCGAGTAGTCGATCTTGGGTTTTTTCACAGGGAATTTCAATGACACAATCCACCCGCTTTAATTCCGCATAGTGTTGTGGGCCCCGCGAGGGCCGTTTTGGGAGTTGGTGGTGATTTCCAGCTTTTTCACTGGGTGTTCGTTTTGCACAAGTGAATAGTCAATCTTGTGTACTTTTTCGAGAGGATCGCAACAGTGCGATCCGTTCGTTGTGCTTCGGGACTGGGGTGTGGGTCACACGTAGAACCGCTCGTGCGTGGTTTGAAGAAATGCATCTTTTTCTCCGGATATTTGTTCCACTCAAGTGAGCAGTCCTTTTTGACTTGTTTTCCCAAGGGGATCGCAATGGTGTGATGCGCGCGACTGTTTTCGGGGCTGAGACTCAGGACCACGGGACACCATTCGGGCGTAAAGCGGTGTTGGACGACTTTTATGTCAGATATCCATTAGAGGTGAATAAGTAGTCGATCCCGCATGTTTTTCCATGAGGATTAAAATGGTGTAATCTGTTCAGGTGAGTGGAGCCTCTTACGCGATCTTATTAAATGTGGAAATATGAAAGCTGCTCCGGTGGTGGTTCATCATACTGTGTTTGTAGAGGACCCTTGGCGTGTGATCGCATGCACTCTCGTGTGAGTGAAGTAATTATTGAAGAGATGTAGTTGGTCGTGCCTAGGTCGATGAGGTGGAAAGTTGAAGTTGTTACGTTTATGCCTTCGCGTTGACGTTGGGTGTCATGTGCATGTTAGCCTTTGGGTTTGAGACATGGCATACTTTGGGAGTATGTGAGAACGCTTGGAGGTACATGTGGATGTTTGTACCTGATAATGTTTGTGTGCTTCGTTGGAGTTGAATTGGGGTCACCCGTCGTGTGGGACCCATGTGTGTGTCGTGTTCTACTTTGTGTACCCCTGACCTCTTGCGATGTAGAGGGTCCCATTGTTCTCAATTGTTGACCAGCGGGGTTGAGTTTTCTCCTGGTTCTGTTCTCGCTTGTTGACCAGCAGGGTTGAGTTTTCCCCTGGTTTTGTTCTCGTTTGTTTGGCCAGCAGGTTTGAGTGGTTTTCCCCCTGGTCCTGTTCACGATGGTTTCGACCAGCAGGGTTGAGTGGTTTCCCCTAGTTTTGTTCTCGATGGTTTGGTCGGTAGGGTTGCTTCGTGTTCCCTGGTAGAGTCCTTGTGGATTTGGTGTGACCAACACTTTATGCGGGCACCGATCCTCTACCCAGGAGGTTGTTTCCAGCAGGGCTGGCCAGAAGGTTGTTTCCAAAAGGGCTGTCCAGGAGTTTGTTTCCAGTAGGGATGGCCAGAGTAGTACCATCTAGCAGGGATGGCCAGTGGGTTACCATCCAGCAGGGATGGCCAGTACAATGGTGTTCACCGAGCAGTACCATCCAGTAGGGATGGCCAGAGCAGTTCCAGGTTTACCTCCAGCGAGGCGGGGAAGTGGTCCCCAATGCTGGGTTTACCTCGATCTAGGCTGGGAAGTGGTCCTCGATGCAGGGTTTACCTCCAGCTGGGCTAGGAAGTGGTCCCCAATGATGGTTCCGAGCCTCCCTCCAGTGGAGTACCCTTTTACGGCACAGGTTATTGGGACTCGTCGACGACTTTAGCAAGGTCTCCATCTAGTGGATTACCCTTTTTCAGGACTGGGAAGTATGGCACTCGTCGACTCTTTCCTGGTCTCCCTCTAGTGGGAACCCATCGACTTCCAAGGATTACCCTCTAGCGGGGCTTGGCAGGGGGTCGCCTATCGACTTTGAGTAGACCTCTCAACTGCGGGGAAGTGACGAGGTGTGGCTTGAAGTTACCCTAGAACTCTCAAGTACGAGGGGCACTTTCCCCATCGAGACGTGTCATTGTGACGTGACCTAAAACCGTGATTTAGATTCAGTGCAGCCCAAAGCGGATAGTGTCAAGGTGTGGTGATTTGAGCCCCTTGACTTGCAGTTCAGGGCAGATGTGTAGGATGTTGGGCATCGACGGTGTTTACTTCTTAGACTGTTGGTGACTCACTTTCTTGGGCTGAGCTACAGGATGGAGATCCCCTTACAATCTTGTTTGGGTTTATTGACTATGCACATATATATATATATATACCTTGTTTCAGTACCCACTTCCTTGGTCTTGGTTACTCTCCTTCCAGGAGAGTCGAAGATGCACAGGGTATGCCACATGCTTTCTTTTTCTAGCTTCTCGTGGTTGGACAAGTCTACTCTCCTACTATAGGTATCGAAGACTCGACGAGAAGTTCATCTTCTCATCATTTCCAGCTCCTTGTGTTTGGACGAGTCTACCTTCTTTCTCTTGTTGGGTTGAGCTGGACTCTCTACTATTATTCTACTACACTCTCAGTTGTACTCATTTACTTTTCCCTATTCGATCTATTGATCACCCTTCGGTACCTCCTTTGTTTCTCCCTCAAGACTTTGGGGTATCCTATTGAGTATTTTTATACTCACCCCTACTTGGGCTTTTCCCGCACTTGATGTGCCCTTGTAGACGACAGAAAAGTGTGTCATGACTTCAGCGAAGCTTAGGAGTTCAGGAGCTTGGACAGCGTGCGGTGGTCGTAGTCGGGTTCTAGGTGTGGAACTCTCCCAACAGTTTACTTTTGTTCACCTATTGCCGGTACTACAGGAAAATAGGTCTATACCCATGGTTTTTCAAAAAACCATGGGTATAGGGATAGTATGTGAACTTATACCCACGGTTTCCCATAACCGTGGGTATAGGACACTTATACCCACGGTTGTTCCAAAAACCATGGGTATAGTTTTCTTTTAAGACCTATACCCACAGTTTTGGAGAAAACCATGGGTATAGGGTATTTTTCGTAGACCTATACCGAAGGTTCATCAAAACCATGGGTATTGGGGTTTTTTTTGAAGACCTATACCCACGGTTCTCCAGAACCGTGGGTATAGCTTTCCGCGTTATGGTAGGAAAATAAAATTATGCGGGACACGGGAAAAATTTGGCGGGGAGGAATTTATTCACAGTTTAGATTAATATATTTACGTAAATCTAAATATATAATATCAAAAACTCAGTAGCTCGGTTGGTAAACCGTTCTCCGCGTCTACTGTAATTCGCCGGTTCAAATCCCTCCAGCCACATTTTTTGAATTTAAATACCCACGTGGATTAAATTTATATATATACGGAGATGTATGTATATATAACAAATATAAGTCATAGCTCGGTTGGTTGGTTGTTGGGGTGTGGTCGCGAGACTCTACATGAAATATGGGTTCAAAACTCGCCCGATGTTTTTTTGGAATTTTAATACCGTATATTAATATATATTAGCATATGCATGTATATATAACAAATTGAATTCATAGCTTGAGTGGTCTGTTGGTTGGGCGTGTTCTCCAGTCGCAGCGTGAGGCCAGGGTTCGAAACCCCCTGGCGGCTTTTTTGAAGATTAAATCCCCCATGGTTTGAGAACCATGGGGTCAAAGTTGTGCTAGCGTGGCCATGCACCTGCCACGATGTGGCAATCCTATCCCCATAGTTTCTCCAAACCGTGGGTATGGCCCGACCCCCCTATCCCGACGTCGTTCCATCCCACGGTTCCCAAAACCGTGGGTATATCCTATACCCATGGTTTTGGAAGCTATACCCACGGTTTTAAACCGTGGGTATAGGGCAGTTTTCTAGTAGTGCGGGTTGTGGCACTTTTCTGGTTGGGCGCGTGTTTTGCCCTTTTATTTTCAGTTTACCTTAAACACATGCTTTGTACTGTTAGAGGTCAATGCACTTTGTGGTTTATTTATAGAAGTTGTCACTTTACTTGTCTTCCCTTTTACTCTGCACTTTTTCATTGAGTGTGTTGCGTGTGTGTGTGTACAGGTACTTAGGAAGAGGCCTCCTTGAGTTGTTTAGCCTTCGGCGCTGGTTGCCAGCCCCTGGCCTATGGAGGCGGACTTGGGGTAGTTGTGGATCGAGCCCGGGTAGGGTCGGTTCGTGACATAAACATTTAATGAAATGTATAAGACTAAAATATAAGCCTTTTAAACTTAAACATCAGTATAATATGGAAAATATAAATCAAAAAATTACATTTACTTATTCACAAGGATATTCTACTAGTCGAATAATCACAAGCAATATCAATAACTAATTTCATAATGATGGAATACATAAAGCCAGACTTTTTAACCACATAATCAAGGCCTTGTTCGAAGACTAAAAATAATATTTTGTCAAGGCCTTATTTCAAGACACTAGTTTGTCTCGTGATACCTACCGATGCATCGACGAGTAATATCGGGCTCCACCCGTCACTTACTAAGTCCAATGCATTCCTCATATGAAAGGTTGAAACATAACATAAAAATTCATATTAAAATTAACATACGAAATGTTAATACTTTAACCATAAACCATGAATGGTATAAAAATAACACATTCACAGTCAAACATACCGCAAAACCTTCAATACAATATGAAATATTTGTATCATAATGAATCAACTTCAAACAAGTGTAAAATCCATCAAAGGATGTTGACATAGATGAAATCTAAACTATTTGAAAGAAAAAAACTATTTTTTTAAATAATTTAAAAGTCACGTAATTTAGAAAGGAATAAATTTAAATACATTTTTGAATCAAATTTTCCCATAACACTTTGAAACTTTGATAGGAATTAAAATTTTAAAACAATGATGTCCATATAAATAAATCCTTAAAACCATTTTGAAAACATGGAAATTAATTAAAAAGATTTAGAAAAATAAATATTAAAAACATTTAAAATGATGATATAGTTAAATATACCCTTCCATAAAACCTTAAAATATTCCTTTTGAAAACAATTTTATGAAATATGGACATTGATGATAAATATGTCCCGGTAAATACTTACTCATAAACAATCTCGAATAATAATGAGATTGAGGAATTAACCCTTACCTTGTACTTTTCCTTGGTAGAGGGTATGTTAACTTCATGAATAATAGTTAAATCATTGTTATTAAATTTTACAAGAACCACATACATAAATATGATATCATATATGATCTTTTAATATTGCTTTGTTAATAATATTTTAGTGGTATCATCATTTCGGGTGTTAACAGATCAGTTTTCCTTTATATTCTTGGTTGTGTATGCCATGTTTTTTATGGATAGAATGTATTTGATTCATATCCATAATGATATTAAGTCCTTAAATTTTATTTTTAATCATAAAATTAAAATTATTCTTGAACGATTATGAGGGTGAATGAATCTCGTCACGTTCGTGGAGACGGTAATCCATACGTACGCTTGAGCGACAATATCATTATATTGATGGTAAAATAAAATATAATTGGCTAGTATATCATATATAAATAATAATTTACATGTTATAGTTATTTTTTACATCATTTATACTCATTATTATACTCATCCAAATTATGAAGTGTTTGAATAACAAACTGCACCACGACGTGGAGGTGGTAAGCTGTACGTATGCATGTATGGTGACTTTGTCATTTATAGGATGGATAGAATAATTAATATTGAAGTAAAATATTTATAATCACATCATAGTATCTAGTAGGTACTGGATTTATTATTTTGGTATGGAAAAAATGAAGAAATAGGAAGTGAAAGAAGAAAAGAACTTGAAAGAGGGTGGTGAAATTATCACCTCTTCTTCGAGTGTTTCCTTTTGAGTTGATCAAAAGGGATCCTCAGGTTGGATTTCTGGTAAAATTAAGTACTATAGTTTGATGTGATAGAATTTGGTATGATGTTTGGGTAGGGTTTGGCCGAGCCAAATGGCTTTGGAGAAGTGACTTTGAGAGAAGTAAAAGTTCCCTTTTATAAGAGGGGTGAGGTTCACTTTAGGAAAAGATTAAACTATTAATTTATTATACAATCATATTCGGTTTATAATGGCTCTAAATGAATTTATTTAGATACTTAGGTTGTTATGGGTCGAAATAATATCAACCAATAGGTTTTAGAAAAGTTTAAGTAACCATTTTAACCTTATCTTTTAGATTTAACTCTTAGTTAAATAGTTTAACTTTTACCATGTCTTCCTGTATTCTTACACTATATGGTTAATAAAATTAATCTAAACTTCCAAGAGAACATAAAGTGGTTCATTAATGACATATATAATATTATTTAATCCCTTTGGATAAACTTTATATTTTTAAGAATATTATATCAACCAATAATATAGTATTTGTTTAAAAAACCAGTTAATGTCAATTTTGACACTATTTGGTATTTTGTTTTTGTGAAAGTCATAAAAACCTTATCACTTCGAACCAATTTTAGATAATCAACACTAACATTTCATATTAACCTATAAAATTAGTGGAATGCAAAAAAAGTCTCAAATTATATTTATTTGGATATTTATAATATCAATTATTTTAATATTTCATTAAGAAGGTAATTACTACATCATCATTGTGTCATAAATAAATTTAATTATTTAATCTTAAAAAATTATAAATAAAATACCAATATGTATTAAGTATTTTTATATTTCTAATAAATATTTATAGTTGAATTTATCTTATTTATTACCCTATATTAAAAATGTTTTTGTTAATAAACATTGAATTCAACACTTTTAACTCTTCTTTAAATAAAATAATAATTAATGTCCTGATCTAATCCCAGTGGATATAAAGGACTTTATTTTATTACTAATGTTATTTTGTCAAATAAAACTTATCCAATAGAATTAGGACATGTGTTAGGGTAATTATAATATCATTTTTACCTTTAATTACCCAATTTACTTTTAACTATGGTAAATAAAAGTCAAAAGTTACTATTCACCAAAAATTATTTTCATCTTATTGAATCACATTTTACTTATTAATTTCAACCCTGTCTATTGGATTTTTTAAATTCAACTCCCAAAAGTGGTAAAATTTAGTTTTATGCAAATTTGCTAGCATGCCTAGAAGGTGGATAAAAGACGTTAAAAAATTCAATAAAATTTTATACATATAATTTTATTATAAAATTACTCCAATTGATTACATTGAACCAATCTAGGTATTATTTGTCTATTTTTACTTTAAATAAATTTAAAATAAAATAAATAATTATTTAAATGAAAAGTCGATTTTAAACAAAAACGCAGTGTTTTTCACTATTCATCAAAAAATTGAAAGTTTTCAGAAAAAGACGAAAAATTAACCCTAAGATAATTTTGATATTCCTAATTCAAAAACTAAGTCTATTTTACCAGATTTAAAACATAGAAGTTGAATTTATTAATTTAAAATTAATTCCCATTGTCAAAACCAAAAGGCAGGTTTTTAAAAAAATAAAAACTATCAAAAGATTGACTTGTGTTTATGTTAAATTTAAATGTAAAATTACTTATAATGACCTACATTGTATTGAATGATAAAAATATAATATAATTATAGTTTAAACCATTCAAATTTATAATTTAACACTATAAATTATTTTGATTAAAAAAAGTTGTTTTCAATTAAAATTTAGCATCTTTCACTATTCATCAAAATATGAAAGTTATCAGGAAAACAAAAAAAAATTATCCAAACTAAATTTTTATGTCTCACTTCTAAATAAGAAGTTTATTTTGTCAAATTTAAAATAAAAGTTTTAGATATTTCATTTAAAAAAATTCACCATTAGTAGGCGGTAAAATTGCATTTTTTAAAAATACATCATTTATCTGAAAAATTAAATTTGTTCTTATATTATGTCTAACACATAATATGAGTGTTAAAATTATATATATTATATAAGATTCAAAATTCAGTTAATATTATTCATAACTGCTTTTTGAATGGCTAGTTTGGTAAGTTGTGGTGCGCTCGAACTCGGTGTTGCGTGTAGTGAAAGCTATTGAATTACTTAAATGAGATGACCTAAAATGAAATATTGGGGTGTTAAAAAAGTTCATTATCTTCTCAAAAAATTTCATCATATGATGAAATATTATTAACTTCCATCAAAATAGATAAATAATTTTCTAGATCCTATATGTTCAAGGTATATCAAGAGAAGAATAGGTCTTTTGATAACCATGAAAAAGATAAATCATCAAAGAATAATAGGGGGACAAAGTAATTTTAATTATTTGAAAATTTTACAAAGAATCATCCGAGTAAATTCTTGAAAGGAATGGGTGTTTCTGAAAAGTGTGGATAAAAGGGTCATCGAGCTAATGAATTCAAGTGGAATTATTCAAATCAATGTCATAAGAGCCATGGGAATCTACCACAGTAGAGGCGAGGGGATACGGCCAAGATTATGCAATCACTACAGATGAGGTAGAAGTTCCCCATGATGTAGTAGTAGGTAAATTAATCCTATCAAAAAATTTATCCAATGATTTATTTGATTTTGGATCATCACACTATTTTATATCTACCCAGTTTTCCAAGAAAATTAGATATTTCCCTTTTGATATAATAATGGAGTTTTCAGTCAAAACTCCTAAGGGGAGTCTCATTACAATAAAGATATGTCGAGTAGTCCCCATTATAAAATATAAACATGATTTATTTTCTGAACATATCATCATACATATGGTTGAAATTGATATAATCCTTGGTATATATAGGCATTCAAAATATGAAGTGGAAATTTATTATAAGAATAATGAAATTAAAATTTGAGAGGAAGATATAGAATTTTTTATCATTAGAGAAGCGACTTCATAATCTAAATCTCATCTAGATCCACCCCTAGTAGCTCTACTGGATGAAATTAATGGAGAGGATGATCAAACAACATCTAGGGATGAAAAATTTAATCTTCAAATTGAGGATGTACCAATTTTATTGGAAAACATTGATGTATTTATTGAGTAATTACTTAAACACCCCCCCAAGCCTGAAGTTGAATTTGTAATTTATTTAAACCCTGATGAATGACCAATATTAAATACTCCCTATAGAATGGACATTGTGGAATTAGTGGAGTTGAAGAAAAAAATAGGGGAGTTGAGTAATAAGGGATTTATTTTCCCAAGTGTTTCTCCATGGGGATCTCGTATTCTATTTGTTAAGAAGAAAGATGGATCCATGAAATTTTTCATTAATTATTGAGAAATCAATACAATTATGATAAATAACAAGTATCAAGTACATCACATTGATGATTTATTTGATCAAATTCACGAATCTAAATATTTTTATAATATTGGAATTTGTTCTCGATATCATAAATTATGATTAAAGAAGGAAGAAATTATAAAGATATTTTTTCAAAAGAGGTATGGATATTATGAGTTTATAGTAATGCAATTTGGATTGACAAATTACCCTCATTTTTTATGGATCTGATGAAAATAATATTCAAGTAATATATTGAATATTGTTTTGTGATACTCATTAATGATAATCTAGTATATTCTAAAACCTATGAATATCATGATAATCACTTGAGGGTTATTCTTAATGCTCACCATAGTAAAGGGTTATATGGTAAATTTATCAAGTGTCAAATATGGCTTCAAGAAATTTCTTTCCTTTTCCATATTGTCTCTTAGGATGGAATATCATTTTTCCTATAAAGATAAAGGCCATCCAAGAATGAATTACAATAACAAACATAACCGAGGCACATAGATTCAATGGTTTAGCAGGTTACTATTTATATTTCGTTCATAATTTTTCTTAATCGAATAACTCATTAATCAAGATCATACATAAAGGTGTTAAGTTTCTATGGAAAAAAGAATGTGCAGAATGTTTTGATGAATTGAAGAGAAGATTTATCAATGCTCTAATTTTGACTCTACCATCAAGAAATTATGGCTTTTTGATATATAGAGATGTATCAAATAAATTATTGGGTTGTGTACTTATGAAAAACGATAAAGTTATTCTATATGCATCAAGGAAGTTGAATATTCATGAAAAAAATTATCCAACTCAAGATCTTAAGTTTGCATCTGTAATATTTTCTCTGAAGATATGCAGACACTATCTGTATGGTGAAAGATATGAGATAATATAGATCATAAGATTTTTAAATACATATTTACATAGAAATAACTCAATATTAAGAAAATATAATGGATTAGGTTACTCAAATATTATTATTATTTAATACACTACCCACCAAAAAAAGAAAATAAAGTAGTTGATGTATTAAGTAGGAAATATCATTAATTTATGACCAAGATGAGTATTGATAGAGATAAAGATTTTTTAATTAAAGATATGGGAATTATTAAGGAAGGATTGATAGAGCGCTTTCGTGGGCGCCCTCAAATGATTAATGTGATTTTGGGGTTCTTAGGTGCAGCAGAGTGGCTGACCAAGCTCGTCTCTCAAAGGAGGAAGTGAATTTAACAACTTATTAAAGGTATTCTAAAACAAATAAAATAGAATATAATAAAAACACTACTTTAATGGATGGGTTTTGGTTATAGTTTATGAATCTAGAATAATTTTTCTCGAAGAAGATTGTATTTTTTTTTGTTTTTAGTTTTGAAATGAAGTTCGATTAAAATGACACAACCAAAAGATGTTTTTTTAGACAATATTTAAAAGGCGTAATAGATCTAACTCTACCTCTTCAATTATTTATTAATCATTATCATCTAAATTAATATTCACTTAATTATGATCCCTTAATTTGTTAAATCCCAAACCCTACGAGAATTAACTTTACCATGAAGATTGAAGTGAATTTAACCTTAGGCTAACTTCGGAACATGCAATCGCAACACCCTGCTTTGATTGATGTTCTAAAATTAGATTATGGTCAGTGGTAAATTAAGGCACATAACCACTCTATAAATGAGGATTAATTGAGTTTAGGGATTATATTTGAACTCTACAAATTGATCCTGTGTGGTTTTGAATTACCGGTTAATGTTGCGCTCTCACAGTTTACACAATTCCCGACCTCGTGTGTTTTGTGTTAACTATTCAATTTCTTTCTTAGTTTCATTTAAATTAAAAACTCAATTAATATATCATAATATGTGAATTACAGTATCTCATTGATTCAAAATAAATGAATGAGTAAGGATATAGGTCGATCGATTACTAAAAATAACTACTCTTCCATGGGTGGCGTAATCATCGTAGAAGCGTTTTGCATGTGCAAAGGTTTATAATGGGTATAACCCAATAACGTTTCTACTCAAGAATTCCAGCCCAAAGAATAATATTAAGAGAAGAAATTTAAATAAAACATAAGAAAAGAGAAGAAATAAAATAAGAACAACGAAGTTTATTACACAAACAAAATTATTACAACATAAAGGAGAAGAAGAAGGCTTCGTCGAAGGGATCCATGCTTCAAGAGCTACCCTTATTTAAATGGTTGGAGAATTGGAGTGGATCCACTTATCCTCTTCCCTAAACTTCTCAATGCACGTCCCAACCCCAAAAAATGATAAAACCACCAATTTATAGAGTGGTGGGGAGGCTAGGTTCAAAGTGGTTTCAAGTGTGAATGGGGAATCTCGGCCAAATATTTTATTCCAACATTCACAGCCCATTTGACCACAAAAACGCATGAATTGGCCGGCCTTCCAGAAGTATCAAATGTGAGGATATGTTTATGCTATCTCCTATCCAAATTTAGGCTCAATCCAGGCCTAGATGAAGGAGTTATGGCCGAAATAAAGAAGCTTCTCCATTCTGGCAAGTCCAGCCCAACTTTGATTTTATGGCCCATTTTCAACAAACAAACGCACTCTTTAGCTCTATTGTCCTGAATAAAAGTTGTAGATAATTAAGTTAGGAACACTTATAAAACATATAAAATTCAAATAATAAATATAAAAATATTTATCTTCGAAATACTACAGTAAACTATAAAGGGTAAAACTGGAATTTTCATCAAATATTCAAATGAATGATCTAATCCCAAATACTTTCTAATTAAACATATTTAACACAATGTGAGGAAATTATATCATTTATTATCAATAAAATATTCAATAAAATAGTGTTTTATCAACTCCCCCACACTTACCCTTTTTCACTCCTGGGAAAAACGTCATATCAAGTAAACAACAATATCAAATCAAAACAAATTTTAAAACACATATCCTTGAGATCAATAAATTTCACACCAAGAATAAAAAGATATCATTCCTAATAAAAAACCTTATTTCAAGTTCTCAATTTATATCATTCAATATATTTCCACTTCATTTATCCTCCCATGCACAAAACACTTACCCCGCTTGAATTTTCTCCCATCACTCAAATATCAATTTTTTTGCAATGTCTTTCTCATCCAAACTCATACAAGGGTCACCATAGGCTTGATATATTCCTACATCACTACCCGATGTGATTCAAGGACATATTTTTATCATGAGGACTTTTTAGGGTTTTTCTGTGGCTTTCTGTTGGTAGGATTTAGATGTGAAAAATTCTGAGGCTGAAGAAGGAGGGCTTGACTCTTTTTGAAGCAAAATTGCATTAATCTAATTTTCACTTAAATATGGTCTCCTAATTAATACCCATAGTATCAATTCAGCTCCATAATCATGAAAAGTCATGAAACATTTACACCATTCTTCATTTTAGCATCAAAAATTGTCAATCTTCTCAAACATGATTTTCTTGAAAGCTCCAGATAGGCACAGCTTTCCACCTCAATTAGAAGCTCCAGAAAAGGCACAGCTTCACTTATCATGAAAGCTCCAGAAAAGGCACAGCTTTCAATATAATGACTTTCTTCAGTAGCAAACACATCTCTTCAGAATTTAATTTTCCATCCAAAGTATCACAAAATGTGGTAGCAAAACACAAGACAGCTTCCCCCACACTTAAACTCAACTAGATTATGCAATTTAACTTCAAGAGTTGGTTGGATAGGGAAAATTGGTTTGTAATGTGGCTAACCTAACAGGATGTTCATGGCTTCTAAGGGCTAAAAGGATTTAATATTCAAGGTAGGCCATTATAAAAAAGGATTCTTTGAAATAGGGTATTTAATACCAAACAAATTCCTCAATCATTTAAACATAAGTACCTCAAACCCTCAAGTTTTGACAGGAATAGATCAAATTCTGGTTAAATAAAGCATGGTTTGGTTATCTCAAGAAGTGAGGTGAATGTAAAGAATATGAAAATAATGGTTTAGAAGCCTCACAGGAAAGTGATTTCAAATATAAAGACAGTGAGATGTGGAATGGGATTCAAAATTCAGTGTACTTTTCATGAAATTACTAAACATTTGAACTTGAAACAAAGTTATTTCAGCATTCATTTAAGATTAGTTTCAAGGTATAAATTGTTTCACTCATTGATATGCATTTCAAAATTGTGATGAGAATCATTTCAGCTCAAAAATTTCAAAAACACAAAGAAAATTGAAAAATGAACACACAAAATTTGAAAAGCACACAATAAATTTTTTGGTTTTTTTAATAGGAAAACAATTTAAATTACTAAACTAAAAGGTTCCCTCCCCCACATTTAAAATATTGAATTGTCCTAAATGTGAACCCATGAGATGATATATGCAAATGAAATTCAGAATTTTTAAATAGGAAAAATAATATAAAATTGAAAGGGTTGGGAAGAGCCTGATGTGCTCAAGTGATGATGGGGTCATGCAGTGTGATAAAATCCACTGCATTCATAGGAAGTCCCTCAATGTATCTCTTAAAACGTTGCCCATTGACTGTAAAGCTCCTTCCATTGTCCTCTTGTGTGATCTCCACTGCACCATAAGGAAAAACATTAGATACAATATAAGGACCTAACCATCTGGAACGCAACTTACCAGGCATTAGCTTCAATCGTGAACTGTAGAGAAGGACTTTCTCTCCAACATGAAAATCCCTTTGTTGGATCATTTTGTCATGAGCTGCTTTTGATCTTTCCTTATAGAGCCTTGAGTTCTCATATGATGAAAGTAGAATCTCTTCAAGCTCTTGAATTTGCAACTTCCTTTGAATTCCAGCTTGGGCCAATTCCATGTTGCATTTCTTTATATCCCAATATTCCTGATGCTTGACTTCCACTAGGAGATTACATTCTTTCCCAAACACAATCCAAAATGGGGACATACCAATGGGGGTCTTGTATGTTGTCATATAAGCCCACAATTCATCATCCAAGCGCTTGCTCCAATCCTTTCTATTTGGCTGTACAGTTTTCTCCAAAATTTGTTTCAACTCACGATTTGAAACCTCAGCCTGGCCATTTGTTTTGGGGTGGTATGGTGTTGATATTTTGTGTGTCACCCCATACTTTCGAAGAAGGGAAGAAAAATTCCTATTGCAAAAGTGTGTCCCTTGGTCACTGATGATGGCCATTGGTACTCCAAACCTGCAAAAAATATGTGCTTTGACAAAGTCCACAACCACATGAGAATCATCAGTCCTAGTGGCCTTAGCCTCCACCCATTTACTCACATAATCAACAGCAACCAAAATGTACAAAAATCCAAATGAACTAGAAAAAGACCCATAAAATCAATGCCCCATACATCAAAAATAGCACAGAATAGTATGGGTTGTTGGGGCATCTCATATCTCCTAGAATTATTCCCAGTGTATTGGCAACGAGATCATGACTTACAAAACACATGGGCATCATGGAACAAGCTAGGCCAATATAATCCAGAGTCCAAAACCTTCCTAGCTGTCCGTTCGGGTCAAAAGTGTCCACCACAAGCAATTGTATGACAGAAATGCAAAACAGACTCAAACTCATGATCGGGAACACACCTCCTAATGACTTGGTCACTACACATGCGCCAGAGGTAAGGATCACCCCACACATAAAACCTAGACTCACTTTTTAATTTTTGGACTTGATGTTTCCTTAAATTTGCATGGATTTCAGAGGAAACAATGTAGTTAACTAAATCTGTATACCAAGGATGCGTACCTAAGATGGAATAAAAATGCTCATCAGAGAAAGTGTCCCGAAGTGGTACCTGGTCCAAGGTGTCATCCTCTAGTGTGTGAGTAAGCCTACTCATGTGGTCTGCCAAAAAATTCTCTGAACCCTTCTTGTCCTTTATCTCAATATCAAATTCCTGTAGAAGGATCATCCATCGAATCAGCCTGGGCTTTGCATCTGGCTTCTTTATGAGGTACCTCAAAGCTACATGGTCAGAAAAAACAACTACTTTAGAGCCCAATAAATATGAATGGAATTTATCTAAAGCAAATATGACTGCAAGAAACTCCTTTTCCATGGTAGTGTAGTTTTATTGGGCTGAATCCAGTGTCCTCGATGCATAGGCGATCACATGTGAACGTCCCTCCACCCTCTGAGATAAGACATCTCCAACCGCGAAGTTGGAGGCGTCACACATAAGCTCAAAAGGAAGGTCCCACCGTGGGGGCTGTATGATCGGTGGAGTGGTCAGACACTTATTTAGATCATCAAATGATACCCTTCATGAATCATCAAAATTGAAGTCAATATCTTTTTGAAGCAATCGAGATAAGGGTAGAGCGATCTTACTAAAATCTTTGATGAAGCGTCGATAAAATCCAGCATGTCCAAGGAATGATCGAACCTCACACACACATGTAGGATATGGGAGGGATGAAATAATGTCTACCTTAGATTTATCAACTTCAATGCCACGTTGTGAGACTATATGACCTAAGACAATTCCATTTTCAACCATGAAATGACATTTTTCAAAATTTAAGACCAGATTCTTCTCAATACAACGATGCAACACATCACCCAAACTAGAGAGACATTCATCAAATGAGGATCCATAAACTGTAAAATCATCAATAAATACCTTCATGTAGGTCTCAATGAAATCTGAGAAAATACTCACCTTGCATCTCTGGAAGGTACCTGGGCATTGCAAAGTCCAACTGGCATCCTTCGATAAGCAAAGGTACCGAATGGGCAGGTGAATGTCGTCTTCTCTTGGTCGTCTACTGCAATGGGAACCTAAAAATAGCCAGAGAAACCATCCAAGAAGCAATAATGTGTCCTACCTGCAAGTCTCTCAAGCATCTGGTCAATGAATGGAAGTTGGAAATGGTCCTTACGAGTGTATTGATTCAGTTTCCTATAATCAATACACACTCGCCAACTGTTTTGAACTCTCACAGGAACTAACTCATCATTTTCATTTTTTAAAACAGTGAAACCAGTTTTCTTAGGCACAACCTGAATTGGACTTACCCACTGAGAATCTGAAATAGGATATATTATACCTGGCTCGAGAAATTTTTCAACTTCTTTTTTAACAACCTCCAAAAGTGTTGGATTGAGTCTCCTTTGTGGTTGCCTCACCGGTTTAGCCCCATCCTCCAAGAGAATCCTATGCATGCAAATGGAGGGGCTAATACCTGATATGTCTGGAAATGTCCAACCAATTGCCCTAATATTTTCTCTCAATATATTCAAAAAAATTTCTTCATGTTCAAAAGAGAGATTGTTAGAAATGATAACAGGTAATCTATCACCACTCAGCAAGTATGCATATTTAAGATTTGGGGGCAAAGGCTTGAGTTCCAATGTAGGGGGTGATGTATGGATGGAGAAATTGATGCAACAGACATATTTTCACAATGAATATCAGTATCAGAATAAAAATCATCATAATCAGAGAATAAAGTACCAAATCCATCAGCATACTCAATAGCCATTTCATAATCAAAGTTCACATGATCAAAATCAGAATATGATTCCATTTCAAAATCTAATCTTAGAGAGTCTTTTTCCTTAAAAATGGGTGTAGAAGTACTCTTAGACATCAAACTAGAACCAATACTCATAATCTACCTAAGTATAGGACAATCCAATTCCATGGTGTTTTTACTTAGTGGTTCAAAATGGGAGATAACAAAAGAAGAATGGTCCTCTAAGAGGTACTTCATGGAGTCTATAACATTAAATATCACAACTTCATCCCCAAATTCCATGGAAATTGTACCCTCATTGACATTTATGATAGTTTTTGCAGTTTTGAGGAAGGGTCTACCTAAGATAATGGGGGAATGAGAACTTACCTGATCGTCCTCCATGTTAAAAATGTAGAAATCTGCTGGGAAGATCATGTCTCTTACCCGGACAAGTACATCCTCAAGGACTCCCACTGGATATGTTGTAGCTCTATTTTCCAACTGCACCACTACTCTTGTTGACTTCAACTCACCAACCTGCAAGGAAGATAATATAGAGTGAGGCATCACATTTATGGAAGCTCTCAAATCACAAAGAGAATCAGAGAAGTGCAACTACCCTATGGTACATGGGATGGTGAATGTCCCGGGATCCTTGCACTTTGTTGGCATTGCTAGAGTTGGTGTAATGAGTGTCGAGACATTCCTTCCAAGGTTTATCCTCTCATTTCCCTTGAGCCCTCTTCGATTGGTGCAGAGTTCTTTTAAGAATTTGGAATACCTTGGGATTTGCTTAATGGCTTCAAGTAGAGGAATATTGATCTCCACACACTTGAATGTGTCCAAAACCTCCTTTTTCATTGCTTCTTCAGCCATATTCTTGGTTTGAACAACCCTGTTTGGAAAAGGAAGGGGTTTAGGAGGAACATCATAAATCTTTTTCTTACCTTTATCTTTCTCCTTGGATTGCTCATTAGTTGGTATGGAATGCGTCTTCTCTGGATTTGAGGTGAATCCCGGTGGAATGGTAGGTACATATTTATCGTTCATTTGCTTCCCACTTCTCAATGTGATGGCACTAACATTACCCTTTGGATTTGGAGTGGGTTGGGAAGGTAGATTTCCAGAATTCTTACTTACAAGTTCATGGAGGGCGGTGGAAATCTGGATCATTTGAGTCTTTAACTCCCTCAGCTCCGAACCTTGACTCTTTAGCTCATTCTTTTGATTAAGAATAATTTGTTTCAAAAGATCATCAGTGTTAGAGTCTACCTTGTGTTGGAGATTCCCCTGTTGCTGACTCGTTGATGTTTGAGATTTGAATCTCCTTTGGGGTTGTTGGAAACCCTGTTGGTAAGGTGGAGGCTGCTGGAAGTTTGGTTGAAAAGGGGGCCTTTGTTGTTGTCCAGAGCCATACCTCATGTCCAACTGATCTTTCCACCCTTGTTTATATGATGGATCAAACTTCTTTTGGGGATATGGTTATTATTGTTGCTACTGATATGGTCTCCCAGGGAACAATGCTGCACAATCTTCTATTTCTTGGAGTTGTGGGCAACAGTCGGTTGGGTGGATTGTCTCAGTGCAAATACCACAAGGTCTTGAAGGAGGGGGTAGAGATTTCTTTTGTGACAAAGAAATTTGCCTCACCATAGTGGTAAATTATTCCAACTTAGTATCAATAAAATGAATTTCAAGAGAAGAAGGACTTACCTGATGTACTCCCCTGACATGTGGTGTACCTCTATAACCAAATTGTTGGGAGTTTTGGGCCATCTTGTCGATTAACGCACGTGCAGCTAATGGTGTCTTGTCCACCAATGCTCCTCCAGCCACAGAATCTACCATACTTCTCTCCATAGGTGTGAGTCCTTCATAGAAGTATTGGATGAATAATTGATCACTGATTTGGTGATGTGGGAAGCTTGCACACAACTTCTTGAATCGCTCCCAGTACTCATACATTGACTACCCGTGGGCTTGCTTGATCCCCGATATCTCCTTTTGAATGGATGTTGTCCTTGATGCTAGAAAAAATCTTTGCAAGAAAAGATATTTCAAATCATTCCAACATGTTACATCTTCAGGTTTCAAATAATACATCCAATCTTTTGCAGCTCCATCAAGTGAGAATGGGAATGCTCTTAATTTAATTTGATCTTCAGAAACATTTCTTGGTTTTAAATTTGAGCAAACCACATTAAATTCCTTAAGGTGTTTTTTGGGATCCTCACAAGATAATCCATTAAACTTTGGAAGAAGGTGAACTAATCCAGATTTCAATTCAAAGTCTGATTCGAGATTTGGGTATGCAATACAATTTGGTTGATAGTTAATATCTGGTGCAGCCAATTCTTGAATGGTTCTATTAAGTTAATTTCCATTATTTCTATACATTGGTTCCTCTTTTATGTTTGAATTTTAATTTCTTCCAATTTCAATGTTTCCAGAAGAGAGGAATTCACCAACTGGTTGAATATTGAAACTTCCCGTAGATTGAGAATGTCTGATTTGTTCCCTAAGGCTGCGTTCAATCTCAGGGTCAAGATCTAAGAGATCTTCGAGATTAGTTCGTGTCATAAATAAAATAAAAATGAAAAGAAATAAAGTGGACCATAGTAAAATAAAAATGAGAAGTTTGAGTTGATGTTCCAAAAAGAAGTAGAATAAAATAAAAGAAGAAGAAGAAAAATCAGATTGGGTAAAGAAGGAAGAAAGAAGAGAGGAAGAGAATAAAATGTAAAATAAAATAAATACCTCTAATTGGTTGAAATAATTACTTGCCTCCCCAGAAATGGTTCCAATTTGATAGGGCGCTGTCATGGGCGCCCTCAAATGATTAATGTGATTTTGGGGTTCTTAGGTGCAGTAGAGTGGCTGACCAAGTTCATCTCTCAAAGGAGGAAATGAATTTAACAAATTATTAAAGGTATTATAAAACAAATAAAATATAATATAATAAAAACAATACTTGAATGGATGGGGGTTGGTTATAGTTTATGAATCTAGAAGAAGTTTGCTGGAAGAATATTGTATTTTTTTGTTTTTAGTTTTGAAATGAAGTTCGATTAAAATGACACCACAAAAAGATGTTTTTTTAGACTATATTTAAAAGGTGTAATCGATCTAACTCTACCTCTTCAATCATTTATTAATCATTATAATTTAAATTAATATTAACTTAATTATTATCCCTTAATTTTTTAAATCTCGAACCCAACGAGAATTAACTTTACCACGAAGATTGAAGTGAATTTAACCTTAGGCTAACTTCGGAACATGCAATCGCAACACCCTACTTTGATTGATGTTCTAAAATTAGATTATGGTCAGTGGTAAATTAAGGCACATAACCACTCTGTAAATGAGGATTAATTGAGTTTATAGATTATATTTTAACTCTACAAATTGATCTCGTGTGGTTTGGAATTACCGGTTAAGGTTGCGCTCTCACAGTTCACACAATTCCCAACCTCGCGTGTTTTGGGTTAACTATTCAATTACTTTATTAGTTTCATGTAAATTAAAAAGTCAATTACTAGATCATAATATGTGAATTACAATAGCTCATTGATTCAAAATAAATTAATTAATAAGGATAGAGGTCGATCGATTACTAAAAAGAACTACACTTCCATGGGTGGCGTAATCATCGTAGAAGCGTTTTGCATGTGCAAAGGTTTATAATGGGTATAACCCAATAACGCTTCTACTCAAGAATTCCAGCCAAAATAGGAAGCTTAAGAGAATAAATTTAAACAAAACATAAGAAAATAGAAGAAATAAAAGAAGAACAACGAAGTTTATTACACAAACAAAATCATTACAACATGAAGGAGAAGAAGAAGGCTTCGTTGAAGGGATCCTTGCTTCAAGAGCTACCCTTATTGAAATGGTTAGAGAATTGGAGTGGATACACTTCTCCTCTTCCCTAAACTTCCCAATGAAAGTCCCAATCCCACCAAATGAGAAAAACAGCAATTTATAGAGTGGTGGGGAGGCTAGGTTCAAAGTGGTTTCAAGTGTGAATGGGGAATCTCGGACAAATATTTTATGCCAACTTACACCGCCCATTTGACCACTAAAACGCGTGAATTGGCCGGCCTTCCAGAAGGATCAAATGTGCGGATATCGGTCCTATATCTCCTATCCAAATTCGGGCTCAATATAGGCCCATATGGAGGCATTATAGCCGAAATAAAAAAGTTGTTCCATTCTGGAGAGTCTAGCCCAACTTTGACTTCATGGCCCATTTTCAACAACCAAATGCACTCTTTATCTCTAGTGTCATGAATAAAACTTGTAGATAATTAAGTTAGGAACACTATTAAAAAATTTAAAATTAAAATAATAAATATAAAAATATTTATCTTCGAAATACTATAGTAAACTATAAAGGGTAAAACTGGAATTTTCATCAAATATTCAAATGAATGATCTAATCCCAAATACTTTCTAATTAAACATATTTAACACAATGTGAGGAAATTAGATCATTTATTATCAATAAAATATTCAATAAAATAGTGTTTTATCAAGGATAAATGTCAATCTTTTTTAAAATGATTTCTAAACCATATTTATCGGATAATATAAAAAGTTCTCAATCTGATGATGATAATTTTCAAAAGAAAATTAAAGTCGTTGAGGATGAAAAGGTAGAAGACTTAATGTATGAGGATGGAATTCTAAAATTTTAAAAGAGGTTATGTGTTCCATCAATACCTAAGCTAAAAAGGGAACTGTTAGATAAAGCTCACAGCTTAAATTCCCCTATAAACCCTATTAGTACCAAAATGTATATAGATATTATGGAAACAATTTGGTCGCGTAATATAAAGTGGAAAATTACTGACTATATGTAAAGATGCCTATTTTTTTAAAAAGTGAAGGTTGAGATACAACATCCAAGGGGATTCATGCAACCTTTACTTATTCTTATATGGAACTGGGATGACATTACGATGGAATTTGTGATAGGACTATAAAGGACACCTAGATGAAATGATGTGATATGGGTTATTATTGATCATCTTACAAACTTGGCACATTTTGTTGCCATAAAATAAGTTTTACGATTGAGTTCCTAACAAGGCTTTATATTAATGAAGTTGTAATACTTAATAGGAAACCTCTATCGATTCTTTCTGATCAAGATATCTATTTTACATCAAATTTTTAAAATATTCTTTAGAAAGATCTAGATACTGAAATTCATTTGAGCAATGCCTACCATCCTTATACCGACAAACAGTCTAAAAGGACTATTAAAACATTTAAAGACATGTTGATATCATTATCACTTGACTTTCAAGGTATTTGGGATTATTATTTACATTTGGTAGGGTTTTCCTACAATAATAGTTTCCATTCAAGTATTCAAATGGAACCATATGAAGCATTATATGGAAAGAAATGTCATACTCTAACTTATTGGGATATATTTGGTGAAAGTAAACTTATATAACGAGAAATTATTGAATAAACAACGATAAAGATAAAGACTATTCAAAATCATATTAAAGAAGTTCAAAGTTGGAAAAAGAGTTATTCTGACAACTGAAGAAATGATTTAGAATTTTAAGTGGGAGATCATGTCATTGTGAAGGTATCTCCATGGAAGGGTGTCACAAGGTTTAGTAATAAATGGAAACTGATCCCTAGGTACATCAAACCATTCGAATTTCGGGAAATAATTGAATTTGTTGCTTTCAGATTAGAAATCCCACCATTTCTCTCCAAAGTTCCTGATGTGTTCCACATATCATCGTTAAGGAAGTACATACCAAACACAGCGCATGTACTCAACTATGAAGAAATTGAACTGGAACCTAAATTGCCTTACTATTAAGATCCTATTGATATTCTTTACACTAGAGATAATGTATGGAGAAATTGGATGACTCAACTAGTAAAGGTTCTTTGGAGAAACCCAGAAATGGAAGAAGCAATGTGGGAACCTCAGGATGCAATGAAGAAGAACCACAATCATCTGGTTAGTAGGATATATAAATGAAAAATTTTGAGGATGAAATTTTATAAGTAGGGAAGAATATAACTTTCCATTATGTTACGATATGTATATTATTTAATAAATACAATTTATTCAATAGCTTACATTTCACGTAACACCAAACTTAAACAAACAGTGATATACCATTAAATATTAACATGGTTGTTGGAATATTAATGAGACCATTAGTAATAGTGATGTTTCCATTAGAATAATGACCTTACCTATGAAAGTATAATTAAAAATTTTGTATCTCATAAATGAAACATAGAATGGAATAAGTAAATAAATTCTTTAAAATGATAAATTAAGTGTTACTATTTTTGTGAAATGTATATGTTTATTTATGATTTTATAATCAATATAATGATTTAAAACAAAATTTATTTTCATAAAATATTTTCATAAATTAATATTTTGTTTTGTTATAATTATAATATAATTTTATGAGACCATGTTTAATTTTTCAAAGTGACGTAAAATCGTTTTTAACATTAAAATTTGTATTTTTAGAATAAATGATTATTTTAATTAGAAGTTAATTTTCCCATTTTAATAAAATTATATTCATAAAATAGAGTTCCTATTTTTAATTATATATTTAAAAAATGGTTAGGGTGAATTTTTGGTATTTTTCTGAAATAGTTGAATTTTTGTGGGTAGTGAAATACGGTAATTTACAATATTTAACATTTAAAGAAAAATACATGAATTTTTGAGTCATGGATGATGTAAGAAACCATTATTTAAAACTAAAAATAACTATTTAATATACTTATTCACAATAATAAATACTATTGATGGTCTTGATCCAAAATAATAAGCAAATGAATAAAATAATCAAAAACACCCCTCTCCTCCCACTATAAATACCACCCCTTCTCCTCAAACCTTATAAGACTTTAATATTAACTAAATTATTCCCATCTCCCTTACCAATCCTCTTCCCCAAGTCCATTACCTACTTTTCTTACCAAAATACTTAATACAAGTGTCTTAAGGATGTTCCCAAGGAGACTTTATTCGAGAGGTAAAATCCTCATTTCTCTTTTAATTTATTTTCTTTTATTATCCTATCCTAACCTAACCTATCCAAAGTAGAATGTTAAATAAATTATTATGTATATACTATAATTTTTTTATATTATTTGAATATCCATAATCAAGTCTCTTATCCTCTCATTTTATTCTAAAAATGAAAACGTTGTCTGTGAGGTGTCGATTCACCGCCTTTAGGTACAATGAGTTTTTCTTTTCCATTACCGCCTTCATGGGTGGTAACAAGAAAAAATTATGGTTAAACCATATTATAATATTTTTACTTCATCTTATTTAATTTTATATAACATGTATATAAAAAAATATTAAATAAAATGATACTATTTTGTGATGGTCATAAAAACCGCCAAAAAAACTAATCATTTTTCATTAATGTTTAATCCAATGAATCATCTTAAAGCCATATAAAAAATGATATATTAAGAAAATTTAAAATCATGTAATTATATTAATATCATTCCATTTGACTTCTAATTTTTTTCTTCCATTTGAAAAGAACTCCCATAATTATACATAAGGGAACCAACCAAAAAACCATAAAACAAATAGTCCTTAAATAATGAAATTAAACATTATAACTCATACAAATGACCATAAATGAACTTAATAAAATTAAAACAAATCAAATATATTTTGAATATTTATTTATTAAGTTATTAATGATTAAATATTGATTCTTTGTGAAATTAAGTATAAGTGCATAACGATTTCGTACATAAGGTAAGGGGTTTCTCATCTCACTTTTATTTCTCTGAGATATGCCTTATTCACCACATATTTCTTTTTTGTGGAGTATTTACACTACCCTTTGATATATCATATCTTGAATATATTTAAATTCATGGTATTAAATGTTTCATTTTATGATCATTAATTTTATATGGCATACCATTTGATTGATTACAAGTGGTAAGGGTTTTTTGTCTCATGTTAATTTTTGTTAGACATATGTCATATTCATCACCTATTAAATTTGTGAACTGCCCATTTTAGTTATGATTATTAATCATTGAATATTTCATTAAATATATATATTTATTGTATCATGGATATGATTTTTGTGTAATTTTTATACTACTTTTACAAATAGTGTTTTCTTTTAATGTTATTTTAACTGGGGAAATATTGATAAATATGTATCCTCTAATCAATACAGTTATTTTGATAACGAATATTGTTCGTGAATAAAATTTATGTATGAAGAATGAATTGGAATTGTATTTGAGGTTCGTTCATATCATTATATATACCCTCGATTCATCTACAAGTCTCATTAGATACAATAGTTGGTGATAAACCCTTTGGATTTGTTTCCAAGAAAAATCAAACGAGTTTCCACCCATAGACTAAGAGCTTCTTATGAAAGGTATTGAAATTAGTGGTTCATGTTCCATACACATGAAATACAATAATTAATTATTTACTTTAATAATATTTTTATCCTTACTATCCATGAGAGTTTTACTTTGACAAAATCTAGGGATGCATTTTTATTCTTGGTTTATTGATTAAGAGGCATGTGTTTTATTTCATTTACCTTTCCATTTTTATTATGTCTTATTGATTATTATTAACTTATTATTGATTCATAGTTCTATTGTATGTAACCCTTACCGAGTATTTCAGCCGACCCCTTTTATTTTTTTTCCTTCCCCAGTTTAAGAAGATGAAATCTTAAAATAAGTTTCTAGGAAGTAGTTTATTTTCCTTTTTATGTTATATGTTTAATTACCAATATAATAAGGGAACCATGTATGTATCTAGTTCTTCCTAATTAATAAATTAATTGATCCTTGGTGATGTGATCTCTAGTATCTATTCCATTTTAATAAAATAACAACGAACTCTAGGCTATGCGGGTCAGGGCTATTACACAAAGGGCATTTATTCTCCCCATGGGATGGCGACTAGCACCCGAGCATCAACAACAGCCATAGGGAACGATTTCTCCCAACCTAAAGTAGAAAAAATACATATATACATATATATATATATATATTAAGGGAAAGTAATTCATAATAATAAATCATAAATATATGTCATATCAAAAATGAAACATCAAAATCCAAAAAAAACTCAAATGTATATAAAGAATCTCAAAGAGACAAGTCCAACATCAATGGATGACAAAAAAACAGAATAGCTACTCGATGTGATTACATGGGAAAACTCCCAAAATATCACCACTATCTAACCAAACACATTTAACTGAAAACTTGAAACCTCACTATGTTTCCTTTCTATTCCCTATATCAAAATTCATAATAAGGTTTATGCACCGCCGATGGGGTGTGTATAGTGTGAGGTAAACAAGATTAGGAGGATCCCACAAAGGTTTTCCATATCAATTATCTCTATAGAAATCTATAAATCCTATTGTTTAATGAACACTAAGAATGAATAATATTTAAATAGTTTTTATTTAAAAATCATTATAAAACATTTTATTTCCCCCTTTACGTAATCCAGGTAAAATAGTTTCAAATCATTTTATATACATCAAAGCAGTCAGATCAAATCAAAGAATGTATCACATGTCATATCAAACCCATTGTAGTATAATCTAGAATAGTATAATCCAAAGCACAAGTAACATCACACAACGGATCACTAATGGTAAGGCTAGCTAGTGCACTCGTACCCAAACATAGACAATAGTATGCATCATGTACCTATATATATGCATCAAATCAGAGATCCTAGGAAACCCCTAGAAAATGATCCTCGAAAAAATTCCATCAAGTTCCTAGATAAAGAAAACCACGGATCATAGTAACACACCATGTGAGAACCCCCCCGCCCCCCAATAATATCAATGGATGAGGTCTCTTACTAAACCTTCCACCTAAGTACCCAATTCTTCTCATGTGATCTATTTTCAAAACTATTTCACTAATACCTTTATTTGAAAACCATTTCATACATAAATTTAAAAATTCTTTTAATATACTCTTTATTTTACCAAAAACAAGGAGAAAACAATATTTTCTCAAAAACCCATTTCCACACACACCCAAATCAATAAATAAATAATTTTTCTTCATTTAAAAATAAACTTATCATAACCAGATAAATATTATTCATCAAACAAAGGCTTGATATGGAACCATATATGTCAAATTTGGGTCATACATGTATGCAATGAGATCCACTAATTAATAGGGAAGACAAGGTCAACAAATGAGGCCCTAAGATGGATTCTCATGACTTAGAACCACATCCCACAAACAAAGTCGATTACGGATATGGTAGATCCTAAAAAACCTCATATAACACGCACCCACTATACTGTATCTAAAAATGGATCAACACCTAGAAGAATATCACACAATGGATATCTAAGTAACAACACCATAATATCAATGGATAATATGACATAACGCAATAGTGTTGCTATGATCCTAGGAAATAATGAAACAGGAAGATCACTTACCCTGTGAGACGCAGAACAACAACCCTGATCATCAATTGTCAAAAGAATCAATCCAAAAGTATTATATTTTCCCAAAATTCCATGGGAGATCTCCCAGTTCAATATAGAAGAGTATTGTGGTAAAATGAAAATAAATTTTACATACATCACACTAAAAAGAATAAACTGTGATAATTACACAACCTGAAATCCCATTTCAAGTCATATAATCCCCGTAACACAAAAATGATGAAAAATACATCACAACGCATCATAAAACCCAATTTTACCTTTTTAAGATGTGAAACATATTCATGTAAAGTAATCCTTTCATGCCTTTTACCGCTTCATGACATCTTCCTATAAAAAATAAAAGATGTAAACACCTTTTCACGATGTGTAAAATTATCATGGTGTGTGAGTTTTTTACACTCTAAACCAAAGTCATGAAATATTCATCATGAATAATGCATGATGTCTAAATGGTTTATGAAATATATTTCTCTTGAATATTGTGAATATTCTGCATTCTTCAGAAAACCCAAACCAACATCAGTGTTCTCCAAACTCAGGGAGAACCCCTCAAAGCCTTTAACAGGTTTATACATGGAATCCATTTATTCAGAAAAATATATACATCCCCAAAGTTTAGTTCATTTTCCCTATAAAATTATCTTTTTCCCTGGGAGTCATAAAAAATTCCCAAATAAATAGGGAAATGAATAGAGAGAAGAGAAATACGTAAAAGTGGGTAAAGGTATGTTACATGGCGCTGTGAAAAAGAACCCCATGATATATAAGATTTAATCTAGAAAATGATAAAAGATACCATGATAGAGAAACAATCCCTTAAAATGAGAAGTTAGATTCTTTGGTAAAAAAATATCATTTACTATGTCATGGATAAACTAACATAAAAATGGTAAAACAAAACTGAAAAAGGATAAGGCATTTACCCAATCAGGTTAAAAACTTATTAAAGAATAATATGTGTTAGCAAATATAAAATGGGTAAGAATATGTCTGATCACAAGACATGGTTCTCAAGATTTAAACTAGAATCACATCTATACATATTATACTGATTTTGATGTGGGTATTTTGAAGAATTATCCAATGTATTTTATAATGGATGACATAAAATGTCATGGAGTATGTTGTGGTGATGCATCTCAAGATGTGCAATGAATAAATTACATTAATCAACTATATTAATGATGTGTCTCTATTAGTTCCATATATACCTAGTTAAAATTAACCTTAAAGTGCCTAAACCATTTATTATTTTTTAAAATATATCTTATATGATAAAATGTAATGAATAAATCAAGTAGAGTTTGTGGAAGTTATCATTTGAAATATAATTTTTAAATTCAACATTTATTAAAATGTGGTCATTTTTTGTTATTCATGTAAGAGATCGAGTTTGTATAAAAATAAAATTTGAAAATAAAAAATAATAGTTTTTTTTGTTTTTGGTGAATAATTATTAGATAATTAAGTGAGTAGGTTGAAGAACAATAGGATAATGGGGAATAAGAATAGTAAAAACATAATGGAAGTCTATGTTTAGGGAAAACTATATTATTTTTTCTATTTATATGTATCCTTCATTAATTATGTGGTAGACTATTACCGAAGTCATGAGATACAATATTTATCATGAGTTAAAGGATTATCAATGATCCTTTGTAATCTATATAGTGATTAAATTGGAATGTCTGATTATAGAATTTAATGGATCGTGTTATTGATATAGATCCTTATTTTGAGTAGTTAACCTTGTATATTTTTTCATGCTCTATTTGTGAGTTCGATAATTTTTATTCTATATAAAAAGATATTTTTATTTATATTATCTTGTTTCAAAGGTGTTTTGATGGACAATGTTAAAAGTAATTGATTTTACTAATTCAACCCCAACCCACCCCCTTAGTGAATTCTAGTTATTCGAGTTGACACTTTTTAGATAAGTATAACATTGAGATATGTTTTTTTTTCTTATGATGAATTTTTTTGATTTATTTGGAATTATGATTTTATATTTATTATACTCGTGATTATAGATTTAATTAAGCATATTTTCTGTTGAATGAACTACAAATTAATGATGAATATATTTTGAGAAACAAACAATGTCGATGAGAAAACAAAAAAATAGTTATTTTAATTATATTGAATGGTTTACTATATAGAGATTATATAATTATACTATTTTTAGTTTCATGGTCATGTGAAGGTATAGATTATGGCTATAAATTATATAAAAATGGGCATGGTATTCACCATTGTCATATTTTTAGTTGAAAACTCTCATGACTGATATTATTGTGGTCTTAGAGAACTGAATGAATGACATGTAATATTAAAATAATCAATAAAAATGATGAAATTTTCCTATAAAATGTTGTTGTTAAGTATGAATTTATGTTCCCATCGTCATGGAAGAAATAACATCGTTCATGAAGTGTCTCATGTGGAAACTTTGACATGATAGATCACACCATATCATGGTGAAAGTAAAATATACAATCGATGAAAGAAAAAAAAACTCTAATTATTGTAGTGTGTTATTGATATCAAACTACAATTTTCAATAATAGGTTTTTTTTTAAATTCACTATGTTGTTGTCTAAAGTGAACATGCCATTATTATGAAAATGTAATTTATATGTTTTGTCTAATTTCAATTAATTTGATATCATATTGATATAGATTTCTAAAAATTCAAAGGATCATGTTAAGATAATTTTTGTCATGTTAGAGAAAAAATATGATGGTTAACATTTCATAAATACTTGGTGGTACTCAAGTAGGATTATAGATGTTAAAAAGTGGGATTATATAAGATCAATGTTTTTTATGATTTTTTATCTTTATTTTATATTAATTATGAACCTACATCCTATATCATTTCCCTGGTCATTTGTAGTAATAATATAAGGATGTGTGAAGTAGGTTACTGAATAATTGATGTTATAGTTTTTCTTCTTGAAATAAGTCTTAGTTTACCTTCTAAAAATTACATTATTCATGTTCATTATTATTCACTATATTTCTATAATAATAATTTATTTATTGGTTTATATTTTTGATCTTATTCTTTAATTAGTATGATAAATATTATTTAGAATTTTAAAATTATTGGTTAACATTAATTCAACCACTCTTTGTGTTTGTGAATCCTTTACATCAATCATTTTGAAAGTGTTGAGGGATTGCATTCTTTAGACTAAAAATTGATAATATATATCATGATTATCACAAAATTTGTAAAAAATATATATATCGATGATTTAAAAATACAAGGACGGTAACATAACTTCTTTTTGTACAATACATTATGATGAATGATTATTATATATCATATCAATAGACTAATTATTTCTAGTTATAATCATATCCACATGAAATTATGATAATAATTATAAATATATATAATGCGTTATAAATACATCAATATGATGGGAAAAGGATAATGTTTTACAATAAACTACTAGGTTATCAGAAATACATAGACATCTTATCAGTAAGATTCACATGATTATCTCAGTTATAGGTTATCATAGGGACTGATCAACTAATAGAAATGCCACATGTTATAGGTATCATTAGATATTCCTACCTATAAGAATCTATATCAGTCTCTTGATATTAAATTTTTTTCATTTTATATCATTGATCACATAATTTTGTTCATAATGAAAATGATGATAGTTTATATTTTAGGGAAATCGGATTGATTCTTGTGTGTAATTAGTTTTATGTCATTGACCATATGATCAAGAAAGGTTTTATCAATTTTTGAATAAGAATAATTAACTTGGGACATTTGACATAGAAGGTAGTTCCATGATTAAATTCATCTCCATGGTTTTAAAATGTATGATTAACTAATACATTAAATGAAAGATAGATAAATAAGAAATGATTTTAAAAAAATGAACTCATGTAATTTTAAAAGATATTTATATTGAAAGATATTATATTTCAAAATTACTAAAAATAGATGGTTTTCAATGTTAGGACACATCCTTATATCATTAGGGTCCAATATTTATTATATGATAAAATTTTTATTATGTGACAATGACTGATTACTATTTTTAAATGAACCTATAGGTTTATACAAATTATTTATAAATAAATTCAACATATTTAAAATAATCATGAATTAGTATAATATAGTCCTCGTATTATTTTCATGGTATTTATATGAGCATAAATGATGACATTTTGATAAATAAATAAATTCAATTATAAGTTAGTATGGATTTTAAGAATATGAATTGAATTTATTTCTAATATTATTCACATATAATTTCAATTTAAATAAAGCCATAGGTGAAAAAAAATTGGAAGAAAACTTAATATTATGGGTTTATTAAGCATGTTAAATAGGGATTTATCCATGTTAATGGTTTTAATTTCATCACATAACGTGTGAAAGCTTTATATTTAACTACAAAATTGTATCTTCTTTTAATAGTAAGTTTAATATGTCAACATTATCGTTTGGTAATTTTTATACATGTATATAGAGGAAATTAATAAATCATAAACCTACATATATAAAAATATATAGAACTATTAAAATTATGGGGAATCGATTCCATAAATATTTTTTCTTCCTTTTATTCACACATGTTTAATAGAGTGAATGTTAAAAACCAACATGAACTATCTGATTTGTTTCTTATGAATAAATTTTTTTATGTTTTCTCCATTACACAGGAATCATGGTAAAATTAAATCTCTCATGATTTCATATAGATGTTTTTATAATGAACTGGGGAAAATAAAATTTTGTTTGGATGGTCTGTATGATTTTATTCATTAATTATTTATGTCTTAATGACCTAATATCTGATAGAGAATACTAAGATTTCACTATAAGTCAAAGGCATGATTTATTTTTTTATCATGATTATAAAATTTAATATATGTTATATTTATAATGCATATACCAATTTGTTGTATAATTTTTTTAAAATATAAATCCATTCAATAAACATAAAACTACTAGATTCTTAAAACTTATGTTGCACCCAAGTTCTAAAAAATCCATAAAATGTGTTATTTACATGTATAATTGATGTTGTGATCCCAACCATATGATTTACCTTATCATTTTTCAAGGACTATAACTTATCCAAATTTCATCATCATTTGAAAAACCCATTGTTTAAAACTCTCATTTAATACATATAGATTTGTCCTATTAGCCTCAAACATTGGCCAAAAAACTAAAATTGTATTTTATGTCCTCAATTTTATATTTCAATCGATCTATGACACCAAAACACCAAATATATACACCACAATAATATTAAACTTTCTCTTTATCAAATTTTTATCAAATTTATATCTATAATAGACTATAAATGGACCCTTAGGTAAATAAATTTCATCAGTACCCAGTTTCAATTTTTTGGCACTCTCTAGATTAATTTATTAACTATGTCAAGACACTTGGTGCCATATTATTTCCCAGAATCCGCAATAATTCTCACCATCCTATGAATTAGTTAAGATTTATCATTATATTACACATATGATCTGACCAACATAACTAAAACATTCCATTTATGACCCCATGGTCAATTCACAACCTCATGAATGAGATCTCATCGTATGCACTAGTTATGTTATGATATAAAAATTTTCATGGAATAGTCTTGCATTGACATTCTTTAGAGAACCTCCTACTCTAAATCACACCCATCGTACTTATAATGTGATAGAAATATCATCAATTTATAATTCAAAATTTGATATATCACAACATTAAATGGATCCTATTATACTCAATGACACAAAATTGGTGATCATTCATGTATATATCTATATTTCAAGGACATAACTTTATGTGGTGCACAAAATACTAAGTCCTTGGATATATAAATAAACACTATCACCATTTTCTATACAACACCCTATATGTTTTTCATGGGATATAATGCATATCAAGATCTTCTAATCAAATTTGATGGAAGCTCTAATATGTAATCATCAAATATCAGGAATCATCATCATAGAAAATAATTTAAAATAATGTCACCCATTTCTCAAACCCACTATTTTATAGATTTCATAAATCCTACAATTGAATTGTCCAATGTGTCACCCTTGATAGTTTTAACATATTAACCTATTTTAATGTTTTTCAAGATAAATGTGTTTTTATTATTTTTGAATTTTATTATAATGAATTGCAATATGGGAATGGAAATTTAGTTTGTATCATTAACTAAAACCTATATACCTAGACCCTATCTAAGTGGTAGTGGTATCAGTGTAGGCTACATATTGTGTATAAGGACATAGCATGTGAGTGACGTAGATTTTTCTATAAATTTTCAATATTAGTGGTGTTTGGATAAAGTCTAAAGGTTGTTCGGATGACTTTAAGAATTTGGAAGAAATATAGAGATATTTTATAATTTATATATATTTTTGGGATGAAGGATAATTACTCATACATAAAGGTCACCAAGGGATATATATATATATATATGGGTACCCTAGATTTGTATGTGTTCTCAAAGGGATGTAAAATTTTACAATGTATTAGAGTCTCCCTAAAAAACATAATGGTTACCTATAGTTTTCATTAGAATCAATAATACCTGATAAATAAGTTTTTAAAGTTCACCTTGTGATACAGTATGTTTACCAGGGTTAGGATAGAAAAATTATAAGGTTTGATAAATAATATTATCCGAAATTACCCTTATGATACTAAAGTTTTACGCTGATGTGTAAGGATATAGAAAATAGTAAATTATATAATATATAATGGTAGCCTCTTGAAAATATTTAAGGGTATATAATTTATGAAAAAATGTAGGATACATATGGTTTGTCTCTATGTCATATGTAATGGATGATATGATAATATTGTGATACATAAAGGTTGGTCTTGTTAAATATATGAATTTAATAATAATTTTCAAAAAATTATTCATGATGATAATTTTTTCTAGTTTTTTTTAAATAATTTGAATTAATTAAATATAAAAGGATTTCATTAGTCAGTTCAACTAGAAAACATACTAGTATTATCTATTTATCATTTGTCTCATATTTTTCCTTTCCCTCTTGAGATATCTTCATTGATTATTTTCCATTATTCATGTCTTTCATCATAGGGAGTACTTGTGTATAAGGATATAATTACATTAGAATATATTCCTCTATTTATCTAATCATTATATAGACTTACATTACATATATCTTTTTATTCTTATTTTCATTACATTATCTGACCATCTTAATTCTATCCAATTGTGGATAAATCATCCTATTATATTCCATGTGAATCATTTTATGAACATATGGTATGTGTTCTATATTTCCTTTGGTCTAATATTGTTTCTATATTTTTGTGATGTTCATTCATACTGAACTAATGTTTTCTTCACTAAAAAATTATATAATTGGTTTTTATTTTTAATTTATGTGGGAATAAACTTATTCAACAGTTGAGTTTTTTTATTGAAATGTGTAAAGCCTGCTCCATTTAATTCAATGTGAGGTGTCCCTTGATAAAATAAAATGGTGAGTGTTATAGACAACCAAATGGGTACCCAGATTATAACTGAGATTTAATATTATAAATTTGGAGACTATAGCACGATCCATATTATATATTTTTATTGAAAATATAAACTAGCATAGTGATAATCCTAGGATTATATGATTTTTGGCTTAGTCAGTTGTGTATAAAAAATTAATTGATACCCAGTCATGTGATTTATCGTATAGAGTCATAAACCTTGAGAACTAAAATGATCTTCTTTGAATTAATATTTTTTGGAAGATAATAGACTCTAGGAGATGTATAACATGAATACATTTATATTTAAAAAAACAATTGGTATATGTTACTTAAATTTGAGGAGAACTATTTATAATTCAAATTACTTTATGGTGTGAACTAGTATTTTCATTTATTTTTCTATATAATAGTATCTAGGTGGGTTATAATCCTCCTGATGGTTTTGATATATTATGGTATATGAGGTGGTACCTACTCCCTATGATAATTATGTTACATGATTGCAACTAGGGAGTGGGATAATCACTGTGTTGATTATATTATAGTATTGTATCATGGGTGGATGTTATACCCCCAATAGGGATGCAATGTGATGGTAGATTAGGTGGACACTAATCCACTCAATTATCATTTAAAATTTATGAAATTATTGGTAGGATATTATCTAATCCATTGTTTAAGTTATGAGTCATGTTATGAGAAATTTTACACTAGTTAAAGCTATTATGATCGATATTTTTTATCACCAGATAACATAAGGATCGACCATGGTTTACTTTACTGTGTTTTAGTTATTTTCTTTTACATAATTTCATGCAATTTATTTAGACTATACATATTTTTGTGCACAATTGGATGTGTCTTATTCTATATACTCACACCATTATCAAGTGTTGAGTGTAACCATGAAGAACTCATTGTTTTTTTTCATGATAAGGGAAAATTCCATATTCTTGATATTTTATCATGTTAGTCGAGGTAGAGGTAGGGGACAGGACTAGTCCAAGACAAAGTATATGTTATAAGTATGTATCATGTTTTGTTTGGTTTTTAGTTTATTTTTTGTCCTAATATATATAATCCAAACATAGGGGATCCTGATTATGTATGTATCCCAAGAATAAAATGTATAGTTTTTATATTATTATATTAAGTCTTATATATTTTCCATGTGGCATGTAGATATGATTTTGGTTCATTCTCATTCCAATTGAATTATTTTTATTATAATTAAATCCATTATTATTAATATTTACATGATACATGGGGAACTGTATCACTATGTTTCTATTAAACCCCTTCCAACAATCTAAATCCTCTAGTTTATAGGGAGTTTCACTTTCATTCTACAAGATCTCTAACAAAGTTGTTGTAGTGTGAGAAGGGATCATATGTTTCATTATATCAGAACCTTTTAATTTTTTTATTTTACTATCTTGTAAATGTATATATGATATAGAATATTGTTAAATCTAGTTAAGTATATTTTTCCTAGGGTTAGTTAACCAGATTACGAGGGAAGTACACATTACTATAAATTTACCAATTGTTATTATATTTCAATTTTTTGGTTGGGTTACCATAATAAATTTTAATCACATTGACATTGTCATATTATTTTCATGATTTAATTCATGGATCAAGGTGAAAAAATCCATGCATACATGCATCATATTTGACAGATAGGATTTACATGAAATTTTTTTGCTTAGTTATGATTTTACACCCTAGATATGATACAATTATTAATTTTTTAAGTTTCAATAATAATGAATATAATTTTTTTATAGAAAGGTTTATGGTGGAACCATAGATAACTGATTACTCGAATGGTTTCTTTTTTATTATCTATGATTAGTTTTTATTTTATATGTTTTATTAGTAAAATAAAATGTTTTTTCTAACTTATAGTATTTCATACTATAAAAAATTGTAATGAGAATATTATTTTAATAAAAAATGTTATAATTTTATTATTATTAAAAAATAGAGGAAAGAAATAAAATAATTTAGATATGGTATATATTTTTATTCTATAATGGGTGTTCATTGGGTTTGAGAGAGGACTTGGATTCTAAGATCATTATAATTTTGTTATTATATGTAATGTATTGGTATGTTATGTCTATTTCTACCTACTCTAAGATGAGATATAAATAATTATAATAGAAAAGTGATTTGAGGCCAGTGTTTGGTATTTTAGAGACATGAAACCTTGTGTACCTTTAATAGATATCTATGATTATATAGATGAGTCTTCCTTATTTTAAATTGACATGAAAACCACTAAACCTATAGAAAAGACAATATATGATCATCTTTGGGGGAGTCTGTTAAAGGTTATTAAGTCAATTGGTAGAGGGACCCCATAAATAGGAACATCAATATCTGATCTATTATGGAATTTTAGATTGATAATTTTATTTATAATATTTAAAGAAGGTCCTTATGATGAAAAACTTTGATTGGAGTTCATATGGACAATATTTGGTTATATTTAGACACCCCATATGTGGATAGAGTAATTGACAGTCTATATATTATGAGGGGAAGTTGTATAATGTTTAGATATTATCATATATGCGAACCAAAATGATGGGTTATCCTAGAGATATTTTCCCATTTTATTTTAGGATAATTTCTTCCTAGAGTCCATGATAGTGGATAGGGACCAACTCTTAATGTGTATTTCATAGATTTGGATCTAGTTTATAAAATATTTAACATTATTTTTATATTATTAACATTTTCCCTGAATATTGACTATAGATGAGGCATTTAGAACAAGATATTTTTAGAATTCGTGGATTTTTTATTAATGGACATGTTAATATCATTATAATTCCATCTTTCCCAATGCATTTAATTAGTAACACATGTATAAGAGGAACAAAAATGGTGTTATAGATATTGGTCAGTTATTCTCTTCTAAGGGGCCTAAATTAGATCCATGGGAAGGAGGAACAAAAGTTATGATGGTTTTTTCTAAGAAGAAAACGGTGGAGAATCCATGACAGTGATTCGTCTTATCCACCTAGGAGTTGAGTATTTTTTTTGAATCACTATATTATGGTATTCCCAGTAATGTTTCATATGTGTACATACAACTCTATTTGAGTCTTTATTGTGTGTAAATATGGGGCAATAGTAATGATATTTTTTTATCTCTTATAATTCAACTAGTTTTATGGAATTTAGATAGATGCAGGTTTTAGCTGTTGGTTTGAGTATCCTATAGAGGAGTGTCATAAAGAGTTCAATGGGATACATAGTTCATAGTGGGGTACATCATTCCTTTGGTTAATAGAACCAACAATATAAAAGAGGTTCTTTTATTGGGAATCATGGAGGAGTTCGGGACTAAGCTCTCATCCAATTGCTTTCCTATAAGGTAACTCATGCTTCTTGTGATGTTGGACCATTTATAATTTAAGGTATGGCTTATGTGGCTTCCACTATGTAATCATCATTAATTAATTCCACTATATCGCATTCCATTATATACAGTAAATTTATTCATGTAATAAAAATATACCTAGAGTGTATGTATGGGTTAATGTTGATACAAATTCCTTTAGGGACACAATTTAATGGTATTTAGAGATATTATTAGTGTTCTATAGTGATTGGTGGTAATAGATTTCATTGGGATTTATTTATTCTAGAGATGAAAAGTTTCAATAAGACTTTTTGAATGGATTCTATATATTAATAATGATCTCATATCCTCAATTATCATCAAAACATATTTTTCATATTTGTTAAGGGAGATTATTACATCTATGGTAGTTAAGGGACATGTATATAGGATGTTTTGGAAGAAAAATATTATCTAGATTGTATAATGACTCATTTTTGTAGTGTTATTTTTTATTATGGGATGATGTATTAGAAAGAACATACTTCCATAGACTACATGTTACAAGGAATTATTCCTAAGTATTCTTGGGGTTTCTACCTAAGAGTGAGTGATTCATGATTATGAATTTTCATATCATAAATACCATATATTTTCCTTCATATAGGATGCTTCACTTAGTGATTAAATACTTGGAGACTCAAAAAGATGATTTAGAGGAAAAATTAGTCAATACTGTAACATCCCAACTTAGGTTCCAAGGTCTGGTGCCCTGAGCCGAAGTGCTACATGACCTTAGTCGTGCCTCCCCATACACTAGAGGTTGTGGACTAGAAAAGAGTGTCTGATATATCAGTCATGGGGAGACTATATCCTCTTTTTTAGAGTAATACACTAGTGGAAACTAAGAAACAATAAATGAATAACATATAACCAGAAATAAAATAGTACCAGTATAACAAGATGACCGGAATTGGAATTACAGAATCAAAACTAAACAAACAAATATGTCATGAAAATGTACGTGTCAAGTGTCAAAAATGAAAACCCAAAATAAGAACACTGAAAACACCCCCAAGTGGGTCTTTAATCATGTTGGGTTCCCTCATCCATGATCCATCTCAAATTATCAATCTAACATAGGGTCGTTGTATTTTTCCTGTCTAGAAAACAAAAAGTATATTTGGGTACTGATCTAGCAGCCTGAGTAGGGTGCGAGTACAACTTAGTAGGCCACCACCAATGGCATATAAACCAATATCCAGTCAATAACAGTTTATTTAGTTTTATAAAGAATATAATAAAAATAATTAAGTAAAAAAAAGTATTCAACTAATCATTATTTAACGACATTACACTCGGGTTACCGAAGACACCCAAACTCTCAATACCTACTTTAGATCATGCTAGAGTCTAAAATACCCCCAAGAGAAAATAATATATCTAAATTCCATTATTACTATTCATTTTCACAATTCATATCTGAATAAAATGCATAAAACGTTTAAATAATTCTGGCATGAGTAATGCCACCTTGGTCTCAAACCTCAAGGGTCTAAAGTGAGTGAGACTAAACGAAGAAAAATAAATTTATAGGAAAATTGGGAAAGATATAATGGTATTTTCCCTCGACGAACTGCAAGAGCTCTTATAGTTCATTGGAAATAAAAATAGAATCTCTCATGGCCTTATTATCTCAAGGCTCTCATAGCCATTTTGCAATCTAAATAAAAGCTCTCATAGTCTTCATCCCTGAAGCCTCTCACAGTCCTTTGGTAATCCCTCACTCACACCATGTTTAAACCATGTGATAATCCATTCCAACATAATCACAACCAAGTAACAAAAAACCAATATAAATTTCACAATCATTCCATTAATTAATTCAACAATTAATTAGTCAAACCCATTTCCATTAATTAACCCAACAATTAATTAATCATACCATTTTCGTTAAATAATCCAATGATTAATTACTAACATCAATTTTATTAATTAATTAAACAATTAATTAATCACATCAATTACATTAATTAACCCAATTATTAATTAATTAAATCAATACATTTAATTAATTCAACAATTAATTAATATAATCCAACAATCTCAATATCCCAAAATTAATTCAATAATTAATTATTCTAATTTACGATTCAACATTCAATAATTAGTTCAACAAATAATTATTATAATTAATGATTCAAAATTCAATAATTAATTAAATAATTAATTATTCCAATTCATGGTTCAATATTCATTAATTAATTCAGTAATTAATTATTCCCCAAAACCAACAATTTTAATATCTTGATCTTTTAATTAATTATTTTTCCAAATTAATTAATTCAATTTGGAACTTCAATCGCTAAAAACCCTATAAATTCTATAATTACATACATGTAATTGAAATCATGACTATGTTATTGATTAATGGACCACATACCTCGATTCTTGGATGAAAAGTTTCCCAACTAAAACACCAAAAATTCAACAGAGTGATGGCGTAGAATGAAATCTAGATTTATTACTTAAATCAAGATTTAACAATTCAAGATCTTTTAAATCTAGGTCTAGATATAAAATCACATATCTATAACCAAAAAACTACATATATATTTAACCAAATCTAAGAATAAATTCCCTTAAATAAATATAGAATAAAGGAGGGGGAATGGGAAAACATTCGGGATGAGATCCACTTATCAGGAGGGGTTCATATCTTCAATTTGTGCTTCGAATCACCAAAATTAGAGGTCATTTAGGATTGGAATCTATCTAGGAGGCTCCAAAATCATGAAAGAGTTATTAGGGTCGAATGGGGGCAATTTTTGGATTAAAATGGGGGGTTTGTGGATTTTTTAAACTAATCTCGGGTTAATTTAATTCTTTCTCATGGTTTGTTGGGCAAGGGTGCACGGTTTCCCCTAATTGTACTCCTAAACTATGTGCCTATTTCATAGGGGTGAATGGTTACTCTATTTTTGTGAAAAGTTTAACAAACCATGTGCCAACCATGTAATTACCCTCTATCCAAGGTTACACGGTTTTCTGGGCTAGGGAGCATGGTTATGGAAAACCATTCATCACCCATGCACTACCCTTTTTCTTCCATTTTTCTCAAATTCCCACCAAAACACACCCCAAGGTAAAACACAAATTAAAGGTACTCAACACAAGGAAAAAATAGTACCTATAATTGAGCCCAAGAGAACTCCAGAAAAGTTAGGATCTTACAATCTTCCCACCTTATAACAGATCATACTCAAACTGCACTCCCAAGCATCTCTAAGATTCTGAGTCCAAAAGATCGGGCCACTGAGCCCTCATATCTACTTCCCTTTACCATATTTCCTCCTACACACACCCATATTTACACAATACACAAACTATTGGTATGGTCTTTCCCTACAAAAACTATGTCACTTTGATCCAACACACATATCGGATGCAATTCAAAGGATGCATCTATCTCAAGCTCAGCATCATCCACCTCGATCATATGAGAAGGGTTGGGGAGATATAATAAATGTTTTGATATATGGAAAATGTCATGCATAGCACTATATTTATATGGAAGATCCAATCAGCATGACATTGGCCCAATTCTCTCCACAACCTCAAATTGTCCAATGAACCTGGGCACTAACTTGCCTTATCTTTGTATCCTACAGTGACCCAACCTAGGCGACACCCAATGAAATACATGATCACCCTCTATAAAATCTAGGGTTCATCGATGACTATCAGCATATGGCTTATGTCTACTCTGATCTATATCCATACATTTCCGAATTAGCTGAACCACTTCCTATATCTCTTGCACGAGACTCAATCCCAACAATTCTGACTCACCTACCTCCATCCAGCATAGAGGATATCTGCATGGACTACCATAAAGTGCCTCATATGGTTACATATGTATCATTTCCTAATAACTATTTTTATAGGAAAACTCTACCAAATCTAGGTGTTTCTCCTAAGATACTCCAAATTCTAGGACGCATGTTCACATCATATCCTCAAGCACTTGTATAGTACGCTCCAACTGCGCATTTTTCTGTGGGAGAAAGGTAATACTCAATAAAACCTATATACCAAGTGCCTTATGTATGACCTTCCAGAAGCATAAATTAAAGTGTGAGTCATGATATGAAACTATAGTCTATAGAACCTTGTGCAAATGTACTATCTCCTGAACATAAAAAACTCCCAGATGCTCCACTAATAAAGTCTCCCATATAGGTAAGAAATGTGATACTTCCATTTGTCTATCCAAAACAACCAAAAATCGCCATTCTTGTAAGGAATCCTCAGGATATCTACCAAAAATTCCATTTTCATGTCATCACACTTCTATTATGGAATGGGAAATGGCTGTAGTAAACTTTTAGTTCATTGATACTTCAACTTCACCTTGTTATAGGTGTAGCATCATGTCATAAACCCTGATATTTCCTTTTTCATGCCTGACCACCAAAATTATCGTTGGAGGTAATAAAATATTTTGGTCATGCCTGGATATACCACCCACTTCAAGGCATGAAATTCCATAATCAACTCATCTCAAATGATTTTATGCACAATAACCTTATTCCTAACATATATTATCTCATCCTCATCTATGTTTAAATATGAAGGTGAATCCCCAACTTCAAGGCTTTACCTAAAGGTCAAGAACTCTGAATCCTCATACTCTTTGTATCTAATCTGAATCAAACGTGTAGACACCATTGAAACTGATATGAGATTTGTTTTCTCTAGAATCTCCTGATCCACCATAAGCATCTCCACTAGTATAGACATTATTTTCCACTCAACACAAGACTCTTTAATGGACTGAGTCAGAGTTTTCCTATACAGAGAGTCATCCACACTATTTCTTTTCCCATACATATATTCTAGTTCAAAATAAAATGACTACATATACTAAACCCATATCTTCTATCATATGTTCAAAATCTCACTAAGAGAATATATAATTTAATCTCTTGTGATTAGTATACACAGTAAACTCCTCACCCAGTAGATAATGTTTCCAACATTTAAAAGCATAAAAAATTGTAGTTAACTCAAGGTCATCTGTAGGCTAGTTCTATTCATGTGGCCTCAGCTATTGAGAACCATACACCACAACTCGATCTCCCTATATCAACATGGCTCTGATTCCAATCCCAGAAGAATCACAATACACTATATACTCTTCTCCGGACTCAGTTACGATCAAAATCGATGTAGATTTCAAATGCTTCTTTAACTCCTAGAAATCCCTCTTTCATGATTCTGACCATTAAAACTTTATCTCTTCTTTTTCAAGACTATAATCAGAAAAACCAATCAGGAAAAGTTATAGATGGACCTATGATAATATTCGTAAAAACCCAGAAATCTTATCAAAAATATTCTTGGGATTCTCCTAAGAAACCACTGACTCTACTTTCTCTTGGTCCATAGGCACACATTCTTTTGAGATGATCTGACCCAAGAAGTGTACTTGTTCAATCCAAAACTGAAACTTAGATATCTTGGTGAATTCATCAACCAAAGTAGCATTACAAAAAAAATCATATAGGTTATACCTGATTTTGAAATCATTCCTTAGTATATCATAAGTTTTAACTCTCAGCTGATGATACCCTGATCTCAATTTGATCTTGGAAAATACATGAGCTTCCCTCAACTAGTCAAACAGATTAATGATACACAGAAGTGGATACTAGTTTTTCAATATCATATGGTTTAACATTTGGTAATTGACACATATGACCAATGATCATTAGCCTTATTAGCAAGCAACATTGGTGAACCCCAAGGCGAAGTACTCAAATATATAAATACCTTATCATATAACTCTTCCAGCTGATTCTTGAGCTCTTGAAACTCTCTATGTTCCATTCTATATAGTGTGTTTGAAATTGGCCAGCCCCTAGCATGATCTAAATAGTGAATTACATATCTCTCTCAGGTGTAAACCATGATTAGTTGTTAGGAACCACATCCTGAAACCTATCCACTGTGGTTGGAAAGATATCTTACTTCCCACCTTCATCATCTAGTAATAGACTAGAACCCTAGGCTATGAGCTCTCCCAATTGCTGGGTAATTGGCCCTACTCAGCCTAGCTAGATATCCCACTCTCTATGGTGAAAGTAATGGTCACCCTTAGGAGACATAAAATTCACCCACCTCTAGTAACAATCAATATGGTCTCATTAAGCTACTAATCAATCGATACCCAAAATTATGTCAAATCCAGGCATATCAAAAATATAGATATTCTAGAGAAAATGGTACACTCTGATCTTGAGAGAACACCCCTTGCATAAACAGATGTCTCTAGACTCTACTCCTAATGGTGTATCAATCATCATAACCCCAATTATGAACTCCATCTCCAGGATCAAACCATTTAAAAGTTTTTTAGATATAAAGGAATGATAGGTACTAGTATCAAACAAGGAACTAGAAAATATAGAAGCAACAAGAATAGTACCTCTTACTATCGATGGTCCTGACTCACTATCCCCAAGTATAGGTTGAATGCCATGTAACTTTAATTTATTTATTCCTTGTGACATAGTCTGACTCCCCTAATCTAAACCACTCTAATGATATGGAAACTCTTTCCTATAAGCACCACATCTACTACCTCTACTGCCTCATCAAATATAACTCAAGAATCCAGATTGATATGGTGTAGAAGACCCCCTTCCCGCACTCTGGTTCTATCTATCTCCTCAAACACTAACTGTCTTCCATGTGTTCCTGCATAACCTTATTTTTTCCCATATTTTCACATCCTTGGTACTGCACTGGTGGTTAGGTATAATGTTTTCGGGAGTGTCCCGACCTACCACACTGGTGGAAAAGTACTTGGGTAAGATCTCATGTAACTAATCTATTTGTATGGACACTATTCTTCCCACTGCTTTGGATAAGTTTTTCATAACAAATATTCATTCTCTTGGAATATGTACCATAAAATCATCCAAAATAAGCCACTTTTCCGTCATTGTAATTCTCCTTCATGTTCCCCTTAGAGATGAGAGCCTAATTCACCACTTCTAAAAACTTCTTCAACCTGAAGATGTTCACCTGTGAATTAATTTCATATTTAATCCCATACTAAAACTATTTGTCCACAGTATCCTCATCTCCTGAAAATTTGGGGGAAAATCATTTCAAGTCTATAAAGTGTCCATCATAATCCATTATGGACATGCTCCCCTGATTTAACCGTATTAACTTGGTTTCTCTCTTCTAACTAATCATTTATGGATAAAAGTGCTCCAGGAACTTCTCTTGAAATTATTTCCACTCCATTTATTCTAGATGTCCATTCTGAGTCTGGATTCCCCTCCATCACTTCACCTAACCACGTAACATATAAGTAGCAAATTTGGATCTCTTCTAAATAGGAGTCTCAAATTGGTCGAGTATAGTCTGGATAGAATCAATCCAGAACTCATCTCCCTCAAGTCCACCCTCTCCAGTACAAGTAAGAGAGTATTGAAACTGAAAATTTCTCATCATATTTGACATACTTCACAACCATCCTTGGGTATCTTTCCATTAATTTTATAAATTGAGCAAAGTTCTATCGAAACTGCTCCCCTATATCCTCAATTGGCTCTATCAGTGCCTCAGGTTCCACTAATGGCGGAGCATCTCCAGCCATATCCTCCTACCATCCTCTTAATAAGAATCATCATGGAGGAATATCTCTACAATTCCAAAAACACTTCTTAGGACTCATAACACAACTTTATCAATTTTACATAAGAGGAAAATTGTAGAAATTCTTTTCCCCAAATCTCACCATGCGGTCAAAACTGAGGCACTATCTCTACCCTTAACCATCCTACACCTAGGTCTCAGTTAACAAGGGAAAACACATTATCATTATTCACATTCCATTATGCACCCATTTATTCACATTTTTCATCATTTTAAAAATTATAATTTCATATTAATCACCATTTTCAGTTCAATTTTACAAGAAAGTAAAAACAACACAAGTTCAACAACATACCCAAAACCCATTTTCCCATGCATGCCTAAAATGATGCATGTCACAAAATAATTCTAAGTGCCTATAATGATTCATGCATAATCAACTCTCATGCCTTATCAGGCCATGATTCAAAACATATAAAATGTCAAAAAAATATCTGAAACAATAATCACATCACACAACAAGTGCATCGCCTAAGGTGAGATAATATCCAACTATAACAACACACATCAATAATAGCATTCCCACCCTAGGTACTTGGATTTTTCCCTATAAATGGGTTTTAAACTCCCATTAACGAGATAATTTATAAGTCCTAACTCTTTAAAGTCTCATTTATACCTTTCTTAAATAATAATACAAAAGAAAAAAAAGGAAAATCCTCTAATACCACTTTAAAGCATCCTTGACTGGGTGACACACCTAGGTTCCCCAAGCTAGATTGCCACATGTCCTCAAGTGTGCCTCCTTATATGCCATAGGCTATCAACTAGCAATAAGGGTCTAATATATTAGTGATGGGGATATTATACCCTCTTTTTCGAAGTAATACACTAGTAGGAAAATAAGAAACAATAATCGAATGACATATAACTAGAAATATAATAGTACCGTTATCACAAGATGAGCAAAACTAGAAATACATAATCAAAACTAAAGAGGAAAATATGTCATGTCAATGTAAGTGTCAAGTGTCTAAAATGAAAACCCAAAATAAAGACACTAAAATCTCTACCAAGAGGGTCTTGAATTGTGTATGGTCCTTCATCCATACTTTATCCCAAATCATCCATCTAATATAGGGTATTTTCCTTTTTCTTGTCTATAAAATATAAGGTGTATTCGGGTGCCGATCAAGAAACCTGAGTAGGGTGTGAGTACAACTTAGAAGGCCACCACCAATGGTGTCTAAAACAATATCCAGTCAATAATGGTGTATGAAGTTGTATAATTAATAAAATACTATCAATAAAGTAAATATTTTATATTTTTTCAATTAATATTTATTTAATCAAAAAACACCCAGGTTCTTGAGGAATCCTGAACGCTCAATTCCTACTTCGTCTCATGATGGAGTCTGAAATACCCCCAAGGTAAAATCATATATCTAAATTCCATTGTTAATATTAATTATCATAATTAATATCTGAATAAAATTCATAAATCATGTAAATCAGTCTGGCATGAGTAATGTGCACATAGGGCTCTAGCATCAAGGGTCTAATGTGAGTGATATTAAACGAAGCATATTAGATTTCTAGGGAAAGGGTAAATTTTTTCATGGTCTTATCATTGGAAAAACTCCACTATCTCTCACAGTCCCTTGGAAATAAAAATAGAATCTCTAATAGTCTTTTTCCCTAAAGGCTCTCACCATCCTTTGGCAGTCAAAATAGAAGCTCTCATAGTCTTCCTCCCCGAAGGCTCTCACTGTCCTTTGGAAATCCCTCGCTCACACCTCGGTTAACCCATGTGCTACTCCATTCCAAAATAATCACAACTAAGTGACATGCAACCAATATCCCTTTCACAATCATTCCATTAATTAATTCAACAATTAATTAATCATACCCATTTCCATTAATTAATCCAATGATTAATTAATCATACCATTTCTATTAATTAATCTAAGGATTATTTAATCACATCAATTTCATTAATTAATTGAACAATTAATTAATCACCCCAATTCAATTAATTAACCCAAGGATTAATTGATCACATCAATAACTTTAATTAATTCAAAAATTAATTAATACAATCTAAAAATCTCAATATCCCATAATTAATTCAACAATTATTTATTCCAATTTACAATTCGACATTCAATAATTAATTCAACAATTAATTATTCCAATTCATGATTCAACATTAAGTAATAAATTCAATAATTAATTATTCCAATTCATGATTCAACATTCAATAATTAATCCAAAAATTAATTTTTCCCCAAAACCCATAATTTCAATATCTCGATCTATTAATTAATTAATTCACGAAATTAATTAATTCAATTTGTAACTTCAATTGTTAAACAAAATATAAAAATTATATAGTTACATACAATTAATTTAAATCAAGACTGTCTTATTTAAATAATATACTGCCTGCCTTAGTTCTTTGATGAACAATCGCCCAAAATAAATCTCCAAAATTCAGCGGAGTAACGGTGTAGAAGGAGATTTGGATCTATTACCTAAATCAAGAATGAACAATTCAAGATATATTAATTTTAGATCTATATATAAAATTCTATATCTAGATACATAAAACTAGGTATATATCTAACTAAAACATTGAATAACTCCCTTAGATAGATAGAGAGAGAATAAAGGAGGAGGAATGGGAAAACAATCGGGATGAGATCCTCTTACCGGGAAGGGTGCAGATCTTTGATCCAGGATTTGAATCACCAAGAATGGATGTCGGTAAGGGTTGGAATATGTTTAGGGGGATCCAAATTATGAGAGTAATTAGGGTTGAATGGAGGTCTATTTGGGATTAAAATGGTGGTTCTGGAATTTTTAAAACTAATTTTTAGGTTAATTTAATTCCCACGCACGGTTTTCTAGGCAGGGGCACATAGTTTCCCCTAACCATGCACCTTATCCCTACACCAATTTCATAGGGGTGCAAAGTTACCCCTAAGAGGGTGAATAGTTTTACAAACCTTGTTTCAACCATACAATTCCCCTCAATCTAGGGTTTCATGGTTTTTTGGGCTAGGGCACACATTTAGGGAAAACCAGGTTCCAACCATGAACTACCATTTTTCTTCAACTTTTTATCAAATTTCTACCTAAACACACCCCAAGGTAAACCACAAATGAAAGGTACTCAAATAATGAAATTATTGCCTATAAATGAGCCTGATACAACTCCATAAAAGGTCTATATCTTACAAATATGGCTGAGTACATCATCATGGGGTCACCCATTATTGTTCCTTAAGGAGGTTTATAGTTATTTGAGACTATGCATGGATTAATAAAAGTTAAAAATGGTGGTGGTTCAGAACTGGTATTTGGTGCATTATTTCAATGATTTATTTTACTTATTGAGAGGGTATAAAGTTTTATACAGGATTAACTTGAGATAAAGATATCATCTATTACAAGTGAGATCCTCTAATATACCATATTTTATATTTAAAAGCATGTATTCCCAAAATAAATACCATATGATATATTTTGGTTTGAAAAACACATAGATTTTTTTTTGGTACTGATAAATAACATATTTTATAACTTTAAGGACTCTTTTTTATACATTTTTAGGTATAATATCCTCTTTTAATTTATACTTAGGAAGTAAAATTCTCTAAACTTTTGGAATGTATTTAGTGTACTAAGAGGTAACTGACTATATTCAATGCTCACAATGTGTTAGTTTTTGGTTAGTGAAATATGAATCTAAAATAACATGACATCATTTGTTGGTATACCATTATAACAGAATAAGTTAAATGATATGAAATACTAGGAACATCCCAGAGATATTTTTGTGATATGTAGATTCTTATTATTGGAAATTTACCACTAGAGTCTCAAACCTACCCATTCTCGATTTTTATCACTGATGGAATCCATAACCAACACCGGGGTAAAGTTAATCTAGTAAAATTATCCTTAGGATTCCATTCAAGAACCTAAAATAGAGTTTTATGATTGCAATAATCCTAATCTTACCTAACACATGAATAGTGTATACACAATATTGTGATTCATCATGAATTGTTCTTAGAGTTGTTCAATCATGGGATTATTATGTAGTTATTAAACTTTCCTAGTAGTTTAAACCACATAAATTTATTACCTAATTTATATTCTTTAGTTGGGAACAATTTTTCATTCCCTGAGTTTTTAAAATTGATAAATTCTTGTTGTGAGGCTTGTGGAATATGTAGATCATAATTTCATTATATATATTTTCTATCAGCATAACATGAAACTTTTTTAGTGAAGGTTAGTCAAGTACCTATTATATTTTTATTTTGAGGTTTTGTAGACACATAAAATTGGAATAGTCACTTTGGATAAGCTAATCTAAAATACTCAAGAAAATGTTGTATAGAAGTCGAGTAGGAAGTGGTAAGGGAACTTTTAAATGAGTTATTTCTTAATGTTCATAATTATCTACACTAAGGGACATTTTAATATTTTATTATCTTCTCCATACTCTTTATAAGTATGAAATATACTTAGTAATAACATGCATACTATTTTAGGGTTAGGTATTGTCTATATGGTGACGAGCAACAACCAAATTGGTATTTTGATGTGTATGTGGACCTTAATGTATCAGTTCATTTTATAGTCCATATGAGATTGTGTGGATAGATGATGATGAAATTACAAGACTTGAGATTGGTTATTCACCCATTTTTGACCAAGATATGCCATGATATTCATTATATGGATTTTTTATTAATAGTGTGTTAATTTCAAAATACACATGTTGCGACAATGGTTGAATATGGAATGATTGGTTAAGAGTGAGTCCAAGGAAAAATGGTCCAAAATCCCTCTATAGAATATAATTTGTGAATCCAAGTTCTATAATTAATGGAAGTGTCTCATGAATAACCCTAACTGGTAATTTCCTTCATGAATGTGTTAGGGTGTGATGGTAAACCTTCGTGTAGTGAGTTTCGGAGTCATGGAGCACTTCACAAATGCGCGAACATATGATGGTGTCTTCATAAGTCTGATAGACACACACCCATTTTTTAAACCCACCATATCATTTTAAATTCTTCCAATATTTGTGAAACCTCATTCTTATAAATACCCCTTCAATCCAAAATTTTATGGACACATACCTGACTGATCAGCTTTAAAGTCGCTCCCTATTCATAAACCTCCTAAGCATCATAAACCAAAGATAAATTGATCATCAAAGGTATTATAGCTTAATTAAACCACCTCCCATGTGTTCTTGAGAGCATTCACCAAGGTCAGGATTCCTTTCACGAAGTCCCACACCCTTCATAAATAAATAAAGCCCTATATGGTATATGAGGATTCATGAATCATTCATCCTTCATGAAGAACTCCTATCTTGAATAAGGACTTCCCTCTAAGGTAGGTTCAACTTGCTTTGTGAATCCTATTCCTTAGAGAGTCTCCTAACCTATATGAAGCACCTGATCTCAACAAAGAACCTATAAGCGAGGCTCTGGGCTTTATGAAACCTCTATCTTAGGCCTCTTCATGGTGCCTCCCATCTATTGGCCCTGATTCATGATGATTTAGTGTCCAGGGCACCCACACCAGTCCACGACTAGTTCAACCTCAACTCAAGTCCCCATGTGACTTATTCCACCCACTACTGTGTCCACTCAATTCACTCCACGTGTGGCCCAAACCTTCCACTTACCTATTTCTTCTTAAAAAAGGTACCTTAATTCTGATTTTCATATGAATAAGAATCCTAATGTGGACCTCATGACTAGACACTCCTCCTTAGAAGTTCCAAATCCATGCCCTACTCAAAGGCGCATGGGTATTGGTCATGTAATCCCTGGGGGTATAGAGGGATTTCACCCATGTCTAAGATTCATGATGTAAAACTACCTAGATCCATGTCCTAGTTGTATGATATTAAACCGCATGATAATGTCCTCAGCACATTACGTAAAATGGTAGCCTTACCCTACACATCAGGTGAAGGATTCCTCATGTATGATTGACATGGGATGACCCCACCTACTATCTCATGTGACAAGCATGGGATTCCCCATGTACAATAATCATGGGATTCCACCCTCTCTCCCACTTCTACACAAAAACCTTTCATAAGGGGAATATAACATGAAAAATCCCCACCTCCTTCCCTAAAGTGTAATCCTCTTGTATAGGGGAGCCTCAGAATAATCCCCACTCACCCTATGTGTCAAGAATATGATTATGTGTGTATGGGTGTCATGGGATAACTACCAATAGGATGTCCCATGTACCACTCATAAGGAATGAGATCCTCCTCGGGCAGTTTCCACATGCAAACCCCACCCAGATCATTATTACTCTTAGAAGAACCCTAGTATTTGTCCACTAGTGGAAAAATTGGATTATATGATCTTTATATCTATTGATTCCTATTATTTCTCACACTAATCATGAATCATGTGGTCTTAGAGGTTAGTGATGATCATGACATCCACATGATCCCAAAACTTCAAATGGCCCTCCTATTCAGTGTAAGACCCAATCCATTCTGAACAACTTGATCTTTAATTCCTAACTAAATGGGATATGTAGGAAGCCTCTCTATAGTCCAAAAACAACATTCAAATTCTCAATGAAATTATCTAGTACACACTCTTAGTAATATCATTCCCCTCACCTAGGAAATCATGTCTTCTCTAGGCCCCTCGAGCATATTCCACATGTAAGCCCCATACCATATCTCATCGAAGATCTTTTCATGACATGAGTGTCCTTACTACATGATGTTAAACTGCATGAATCGATCTTTTCACATGACCTAAAACCACAACATCAATCTACATGGGTTTTTATCCATGTCTTCTAAACAAGGTATGTAGGAAGACTCCCTGAGGTTTAATCCTAATCAATGGTAAACCTTGGTGCTCCCTCCTCGGGACATACCTCCTAGATTCTCCTTAAGGGATGTTATAATCCATCAATTCTAGATCTTATTAAAGGGATTTTTTGATCTATCAATCCTATATCCTCCTCTATATGGAGTTTTTATCCATTGGTAAACTTTCTAGTGTTCATTCATAGGGATACACCTCCTTGATCTGCCTCCATTGGGCATTCTGATCAATCTCATCCTGTCTCCACAAGACATTAAACCCATACCCCGATCCGTCTCAATCAGGCATTCTGATATGTCTCTACAGGATGTAGAACTTGTGATATAACCTAAATTACATTCCCTATGCATAATCATGGGATGCCTAAGGTGAAATACTGGGATGATATATACCCATAGCATCAAATACCTCATGAAAAATATGATATGCCTATGGTGAATGCCTCAAAATAATTACACCTATAGAATTGTTACCTCGTGATTGACACGGGATGACTTAGGTTCCAAGACTAATATGCCTCACATGATATTCCCTACCAAGAAGAAGAATATGGCTAACCAATGCTCCTAGCATTCATACATTCACAATGATTCCCAATGTGTCTACTCTCCTAAATGAATGTTGTTTCCCTATCAAGATGGAATAAGAATTTTCATATATAAGAAATTTCATTAATGACAATCCAAAAAGAGATGGAACCAAGAATGATTTCCAAAAACATGACTTAACTCTATATTAGAGACCTGGTCTAGGTGATGAGTTCCAAGGAGGAATCCATGGAAGGAAGAAAAAATATCCCATCATCCCATTTTAATCATAGAGAAGACATCACCATTGAATGTGATGAAATTCACCTACCTTTGTAAAGTGAGAAATAGGGGAAATAAATCAACTAGCATGTGTAATATGTATGTGAAAATGAAACATGTGAACCCCAGAGAAATTTTCATAAACATAAATGGTGAACCTAATGTGAAAATATTTTCCTAAACATGGGGAATAGTATCATTTGAGATATAAAAGGATTACCGTGTTACCATATTCAAATATTTAGCACCAGGCCCCCCCAAGAAAAATGTGGGTCTGGTTTGTAACTCTCCATAAATTTAGGTAGGTATAAATTAGGCATTCTTGTTCTGTGACATTGTTAGCATGGATCCTCTCCATCTTCATAACACTGAATGACATTGGGGAATTGGACATTGATTTCCTTATACATGTATTGACAGTTGAATCAACCTATGTTGTAGGACCCTAGCCATAAGAAATCAACTTCCCAATGCTAGTAGGTGAAGGGGAAGGAGAAATGTTAATACAGAAAACTCACACAACACCACCTCTTTAAGGAATTTAACCATTACCTCAGCTATCAGGTGCACATTCCCCATATCACCCAATGAAGTTATCCATAGGAGGGTGATGGACACACTCGTATACCGGCATAATTAGGAGGGGGTCATTCCCACATGGGATATGGCTCTCTAAGACCTAGAGGCTTAATCACCTCACCAACATCACTGCCCCCAATCACTGCGTAGGGAGAAACCACTCCTCATTCCAACAGCGAACCGCTTTGGGAGTTTCTCCCCATATTGATCCTATAACTTGTTCCCCTATGATGAGAAGCTGGGGGATGCTTGAGTCGCCCCATCCATGACTACTATTTGGTACCCTCCAAGGAGGGCTCCCCCCAGGCCCCGTTGTTCCATAAAAAACCAATCATTTAGGCCGAAGAATAGGTGTACTTTACCCCTACTACACTGGCCCCAGTCCGAACCACCTAATTCCAATGTTAAGGGTTGGCCTATGAGACTTCCCAATAAGGGGTATCATCTTACATGACTCCATTTTCCCTTTACACCACTAGTATATCTCTCCATATACCTATGACGAACAAGCAGGGATCTATCATTTCCCGATTGGGATTAAGACCTCAGCCACCAACATGTAGGATGGGTTGGATCTGTCAATCGATGGCACCACCGAAAACCATTATGGACTAACCCATGATGATGAGTTTCAGTAAAAAGGTCCCCCCACCCTCGCACCACCACCAACTCAGGAGGAGGTCATCCCCTCTCCATTACCAATCAAAGATGGGGTCCTCCCCACTCTTACAGTCAGCATTAAGGTCCTCCTCATGCCATTCCCAGCTCAATAAAAGGTCATAAATACTCCATAATCGATAAAATAAGAGGTCCTCCCTACTTCATCTACAAACACAGAGGTCCTCCTTGTGTCACATCCAATCAGAGTGTAGGTCCTCTCTACTCCTTCAATGGCCATAATGGTAGTTCTCCCCATGTTTCCTCCAATAAAAGCAGATGTCTTCACCGTTATTTTAATAACTACTATGGTGTTAATCTCTATATACCTACTCTACAACATTGAGGTCCTCCCTGTGTCCATTTCAACCACCATAAAGGTCCTCCTCATTCTCAAACCAACCAATATGGAGTTTATCCTTGTTCTATTACTATAGGTCAAGATGGAGGTACTTCTTATTTCATTTTTTATTAAAGTAGAGGTCCTCCCCACTTCAACACTAACCAGTGACGAGTTACTCATCATGCGAAAGACATGTCCAGCCCTGAAGAACCGTCTTGAGGAAGAAGGGTGAAAAACCTCTATCGGAGGAAAAATTCTAGGAAATGTTTGGTTTTCATCAACCTCATCAATATTTCAAATTATGCAGACATATAAAAATTGGTATTGGTGTTTCTACCTCAGATGTTAGAGTCTATGGTGATAACTCAATATGTAAAGTTCTCCATCCCATAAGTTGAAATCCACATGATCCTCATATCCCTCCATAGGTACATGCAAGTGGAGGAAGTTCTGGCTCCCTTCTAGGGGCTCATAGTGTAGCCATCTCCATCATCATCAGTCTCCCTCTCTATAACTACCTATGATAATGGAGAGTTGTTCGAGTCTAGGATGACTCCTTCAAATAGTAATCTACTTTAAGATTCATTGATAAGTGTCTCTACCCTTTCACATGAGGTAGTGGTGAACACCCATTCTTATAAGGATGTGATAATGTGGTTGGTACCACCATCAATAGATAACCCATCATGCAGCAATCATTTGAATCCCACGGTGGATACTTTACTGAACTACCATCCATAGAACCAATCCTTATCAGTTCTACCACACATCTCTCTACCAGCACTAACTAGATATCGGAATAACCCAGTTCAGGGACCTACCTTCAAGAAAGAAATCATGTGGTAGACTCTAGTTGTTGATCAATTTTCAATGGTGTTTTGGCCAAATGTGACTCCCAACATCGACATCCCAAAATCTCTCTCTAAGGTTCAGGCCTTTTGTTTTTGAAAAACTATCTGGGTGATGCTTTATTTCCTATTTGATCACAAGTTGTCTTACCTAGGAATCCAGGGTAACTTTTACAACATCGATCAATAGTTCTAAATAGTTGAGTTGACGAGACTCTCGGTGGCTCAGTACCCTAGATATCTCAGATACTAACAAACCCTCTAACATAGATGTGTTTATAACCACACGGTTCTCTTCCAAATTATGGAAGATGAATCTCTAAATTTTCTAATTAGGGGCTTGGGATAGTACGACTCCCTCCACTTCATCCATATCCTATGAAATCTTGAATTACCATTCAATGATGAATACTCTACTCTAGGTATTTTCCTAGTGAACATGGTTTTCGAAAAGTTTTCCAATGATAGGGACACAAAAATAGGTATTGAAGAGGAAATTTTTTCCCCCTAGGGAAACATAGTACTATAGAAACCCTCATACAAGTGTCTTCACCCATTAGAAAAGGTGGGTTCTCATCCTTAGGGATTCGTCCAATGAAGCATTGCTTCCCCATCAGAATTCTAACAAAGTTAAAGAAAAGATTGATCCATACTATCCATCCAAGGATGTGTTGAAAATTGAGTAGGATCCCATTATAAACTTCTTACATTAGAAGCTAGAAGAACACAATAATATCCTCACTAATTTCATTTCCATTTGGTGTGCGGATTATGGTGCAGCTCAATGGGATCCCATTTCTCCCCTAGTGGGGTAGAAACAAGTCCTCCTTGTCCATTTTCCCCTAGTATAGCTCAATAATACTACATATCCATATATATTATATGAGATATTTCATGGAAAGTGACCAATATATGAGTCTTAGAACCCTCCTGAGCAGCGTGATCACCCTATTCGGGATCCAGTTCATGCCTCTCCATAACCTATTAAGCCCACCTACTAAGTTTCTGAGCCTATAAATGCATTGATGGTTAGTAAACCTTTTCAAGATAAGGACCCTCACCATGATGATTTGATATCCTCTCTCACCACTCATCTCTAAGCCTTAGAGATGAGATTGGTGGAAATCCCACCTGTCATAAAGTCATACCTGGCATTGGTTGACGTTATGTGAGAGCCCCTATATTTTGGAAACCCCAACATCACCCCATTCAATGTGATGGGTGACTTATTCTAGTATTTTTTTCACTTTATCTCACATTTCAAGCCTATGTTGGGAACCCGAAAGTAGTAGGAAGCTTCCAAGAACTGATATTTTTTCCACGTAATGGAAGGTCATAGTGAATGTCTAGTATAGCCAGCTACCTATAGGTTCTATCACTAGTTAGTAAGATATCCACATAAAGTTCCTCTACCAATTTAGCTCCACTACAAGAAAGATAATCATTGATAACCTCTTCATGTGAAAACAAAGTCCTGATGAGTTAGTTGTATACTTTTAACCATATGGAAAGGACTCACTTACTCTCTCTTCATGTCATTGACTGAAGGGTATATTAAAATAATGTATTTGGGGAATTTCACGATGGAGATAGACCCTACCCTCTTCACTTGGAATTTACCAGGTGGGTTTTGGGATTTATTTAACAATTCCAACACCTAAAAAATACTATAGAAATCCAATCCAACTTCTATGAGAAGAGACTATAGAGTATAAAATGTCACCACCATAAATGTAGAGGCCCCTAAACCACTGGATTTGTTGGAACCTCTTCAAAAATATCCTCACCGAGTGTACCCTCACCAGGCACAACCTCACCCAGTGCAGAACCACCAGGAACCTCCTTTCCAAGCATAGCTAACTAGACAATAGAATGTGACTCTAACCCATTATCAAGATCTATACCCTTGTTCGGGTTAGGCTCCTCAAGTTCCATTTCTAGAAAGAATGAGCATAACCTATTCTTTTAAGGATCCACAGGACCCAAGTTATTTCAACAATGCTCTAGAGTATGGTATTCTAAAGCTTCTAGAGTGAAAGAGGCCCTATAAAGATATACACAATGATCACCGTGATCATTTACATTTCCATATGATCCATGTAGATACCATATTGGATTTATATGTGTTCAAGGAATGGATCCAGGACCAAGTATATAATATTTTATTCAATTTGTGAATTGTCTTGGCATAGGTGGAACATATCTACATCGACCCTGATAGTGATGGTGAGATTTCCAAGGAATGGAAATATATTTACAACCATGGGACCCATAGATATAATGACTCGATGGCACGCAGGGCAGTCTCTCACACCCATGGTGTCATTTGGGCCCACTTAGTCTGGCCCAAACCTCTTAAAGTCACCGAACCTTCCATGGATGCTTCTTTATCTACATCACAGCCCACCAAATCTGATAAGAGTAGGACCTGATGGTGCAAGGGGAAACCAAAGTCCCCCAACAGTTCCAAATTCACCCCATACCTTCGGTGATTTCATGCCTCTATTATTCAGAGCAGTTTCCATGGCTTGTCCAGCCCCATATGATTTCACCGATGATGTGAAGAATTATGCCTCTATGAATTTCATCGAGTTATTGGACCTCTTCACACTCACCAATGATGAGGGATTCTAAGAACCCCCCCCCCCCCCCCCTCCCCCATAGAATGCATATGTCTGACACCATCAATGGAATGGTCTAAGACATGAAAGCTTCCAGAATTTTCATACCAGTGCCTCAAATAGAGATATGCATGTTACTAAGACCCGGTAGTAGGTTTTGCATAGATCTTAGTAGGTACAATCCTATTGTCCTCCTCTGTTAGATATTCCTCCATAGTTGACCATGTGAACTGACCAGGAATACCAACCATGACCACACCATGATCATCCACATCTAGCCCGAGATAAGCCTTAATCAACCAAAATTCAGCTGATGGTGGTTATGGTCAAGCTATATGGTCAGCAGCATGATATTTATAGCACTATCTAGGACCCAGTAGTAGATCCTATAACACCCATTGTGCCCCAAATTGAAGAGCACCCCCTATGGGTATAAATGTGCTTCTAGATCAGATGTTTGATGTGATAATGTAATTCTCCATCATACCTACAAGTATTGTGATCCTTGAGGACCTCTACTTATCTACATAAATGTATGAGGCCCTTGTAGAATACTTGAAGATCCCCCTCTAGTTTGAATAAGAGTTATCTTCTGCAGAAACTTACTATAAAGGAGAGTTCAATAAAGAAGAATTCCAAGTAATTGTCTCTCCTATAAAGAGTATGAAGGTGCTCTCATGTAGAGGAACATTATCCCATTGTAAATCACAAGACGTCTCAATGGTGTGAAGATCCAACACTTCCTGGTGGATATAGGTTCTGGGATTAATCTCATCTTAAACTGGATGCTCCGTACATTGTGGATGACCAAAGCAAACATGACTCCTTCTAATATGAATATTCAGGGTTATGAAAGAACCAAGAAAAGAATGTGTGGTAGGATTTGGTTAAAGACCCATTTCATAGATTTGATATCAAGTTCCTAATTCATGGTAGTCTCACAGGATACTTCCAACAATGCCCTACTGGATAGGCCTTGGCTTTATCTACATGTGGAAGTCCCATACTCAAATCATAAGTTCCTAAAATACTCTCTCAATAGTTGAGTAGGGGTACTTCGAGGTGATGTTTCCTCCTTTGACTCCTATGATGTCAACTATCTAGATGTCAGCTATTACAAGAGGGACAGAAAATAGGTTTATACCAATGAGGTTGAAAACACAACTATCACATCCAGTTTGTGGGTAGACTTGGATGATTCTTTCTTCATCCCTATTCATTGACTGGAACCTACAATACCGGATCTGGGAAGTTTTTTTATCTTTGAGAAGAAAGGATATCATATCTCTAATGAGAGGACCAGTTTGGGATATACCTAACACTGAGAGGGGGGTGAATCAGTGTTGGGGACTTTTAAAACCAATTTCAACTTTTATCCCTATACCTCTTGACCTATTAGGATCTTGATTCTATTATTCTCTTTTCTCTGTCACATGCAATAATAGAAAGTGGTGAAAATATGCACACGATATTTTTACAAGTTTCACCACTCAATAATAGCAGCTACGTCCTTTCCATGCATGGGGATGACTAGTGCATGGATTCTCCACTATAATGTGATATGTTGTTACAATGGAGTGGCTAGGAAAACAATCCTCTAGCCAGTGTGAGTCCCTACACTTTAGAGGGGGGGTGGGAAACAATCATCTTCCCTTGACTGGTGATGACCTAGCCCAACTTGAAGCATCTAGCTGGTTCTTTATACTACCTATGGAGACAGTCTTCTTCCTTCTTCAAAAGGTAGGTTCTTCTCTTGATCTATTTCAGTGCTCTTCACTTGATTACTTGCAAAGCAGTGGGCAAGCAATTCTTCTTGTCTTCTTCTTTTCTTTTTCACTAGTGAAAAACCAACTGCACTAGGACTTATTCTTTTTCTTTAGTGAAATAACAAAATGCACTAACACTTCTTCTTCTTTCTTAGCATGAATCACATATACCAATGTGATTATTCAGAAACTGAGGATCATCTCACAAAGCATCATCTGAATTAAATTTACTACAGATTAGTAGGCTTTACTTGGGAATACTCTATTATTATTTTTTTTCTTCTTCTTTTTTCTTTATGCAGCAAACCTGTGGGTTTCACACTCTTCTTCTGCTGCTGCTTCTTTAATGAAAAACCAACTACACTGAAACCTACTCTTCTTCACATGTTCTCTCTCAGTTAAAAAACATCTGTACTAAGATCTTCTTCTTCTTCTTCTTGCTAGAATCACAGGTTCTCTTTGTGATTGTAAAAATAATGAAGTTTAGATCAACTTAGCATCATCACAATTGAACAAAAGCTGGTAATAACTTCTAGAATAACTCACAGCTTGCGTTCCAATCCTTACTTGTGCGCCACCCGGCTTGCGTGCCTCCCTACTTATGTGCCACCCAACTTGCACGCCACCTGCTTGCGCGCCACTCACTACTTGCACGCCAATATTGTGCATAGCTCACAACTTGCGCGCCACCTTTGGCTTATACACACTTCCTTCTTGTGCACCTCTGGAATCTTTCACGACAAAACTTTCACGGCAAAACTTGCACATCAAAACTTGCACGGCACCCAGCTTGCATGCCTTATAAATAACCCTTAGATTGCGTGCCACTTCAGTTTGCGCGCCACTTCCACTACTTGCGCGATCAGAGCTCAAATTTTCTCTTAATTTTTGAGCCTTAAAAAATGAGGAGGCTAGTCGTCTATTTATAGGCATTTTGGTGACTTGCGCACCACATACACTTGCGTGCCAATACTTGCGCGCCGCTTTATCACTTGTGCGCTGCTTCATCACTTGTGCTCCCTTCCATCACTAGAGCGACACTTTATTTCCTTTTTAATATTTTTATATGATGATGTTGTAATATGACTTGCGTGAAACATGCACTTCTGCGCCAAGACTTTCACGCCAATACTTGCACGACACTCTTGAATTGCGCGACACTTTCCAACTTGCACGCCACTTTATTTCCTTTGTCATATTTTGATTGGATGATCTTTTAAATATGACTAGCATGCCACTTATACTTGCACGCCAATACTTTTACACCAATAATTGCGTGCCAAAACTTTCATACCACTCTTGACTTGTGCGCTACTTTCTTTCCTTTTCCAAAATCACTTCTTTACATTTTCTGATTTTTAGGCCCAAAAATTTGGCAAACACTAGAAAATGGCGCCACCTTAAACTATTCTTTTGTGCCACCTCTAGATGGTCTCTTCCTTTTTCATTTCTCTCTTCACTGCTTCCCATAACCATTCCTCATATTTCATCATGAACTCTCTTATCGTGATATATATCCTTTGATAGATCAGTATTAGCATCGTCAGAGTTACAATGGGAAGTACTAAAACTTCCTTATCTTCCAGCACCATCATTCCTTCCAATAAAAACTGTATATGACTGGAATCATCATTTGTCCCCCTTTCCTTTATAAGGCTTGCATCAAAATTTCTCCTAACTTATGATATTTGTGAAATATATATCAGAAAAGCATCGTCTGGTTTCATCCATTATTTTTGGAATATGAATTTCAAAGTAATTCTTTCATCCTCACTTCAAATCCTCAATTCCTTTTGGAGTGTTAATTCCAAAGAACTCCATTTATCTCTATTCTTCCAAAAGTAGAGGCTTAAGGATTATTAAAACACCTTCAATGTTGCGGACAATGTATCACCTTTGATACATGTATTTGGAACTTTAAAGAACAGTGCAACAATCATCTGCTTTCAAGGCAATGTGTAATTCATGACCTTCTTAGAATGACAAGTCCTTCCACACTCTCTCTTCATCTTCAGCCATCATTCTCTACTTCATTCAAATCATATGATTCTTTTCTTCAAGTATTCTCTTTCATGGTTCTCATGAAATCATGAAGCATTGCATTGTCTTCTTCAAATACTCATTCTTCTTCAACCATCCTTAAATAGATGATACTTCACCATTCTGCTCCAATCATCCTCAATTGGATGATACTTCTCCATTCTTCATTGTTGTAAAAAATGTGTCACCTTTGACACAAGTTATTTGAACTTAGGATCAGTTCAATAATCGTCTGAATTGATCTTCTTAGAGAATTTCTCAAGTATTAAATCCAATTCTATGATTCCATAACAATTCTCCAGGAAACCTCACTTCAGCCAATCTCCATTAACTTTTTAGTCCTTCTTCATCTCCTTCTTCATTTTGACGAGTATTGACAACTGTTGACAACAAATACAATCTTCAAACAAAAAGTGTTCCCAACATCTAAAAGGGAGGAATGTTTAAATATTACCTCATACTCCTTTATAGGATAGGCTCGGGTGATGTTAGAAGCCCCTTCTCCTATAAGGTACCAAGTGGTTTTCCCAATAGCCACCATTTCATGGTATTCCCTCCTATTTCTTGGGCAGGATTGGATCATTGGAAACCAAGTCACCACTATTGCTTTGACATCAAGCATGGAACATGTAGTTGAAGGACTGATGGAATTGGCTTGATAACCTATGTCTCCATGGATTCAAAAATGTAGAAGTTCCCTATAGGATATTTTATATCCACCCAAGCAGACACCATTGTTCCCCCTGAGTTAGCTTTCTTGGATGAACCTCCTCCCAGTAACTCTCACACCTCATATTATAAAGAGGATTTGGAAGATTCTCCTCTTGTGTTTGAAGATGGAATATACACTACCATCGATTATTTGGTAGAGTTGAACCTTGTTACATAGGAAGATCGGATGCCAACTATGATTAGTGAAACTATGCCCTCAAAGGAGCAGCATTAGTAAGTGGATTTACTAAAGTAGCACCATGAAGTATTTTCCTGAAGTTACGATGAGATACCAAGACTAGAATCTAAGGTATTAATCTACCATCTTGGTCTCCTAGTAATACATCATGGATTTAAGCATCCTCCCAAGAAAATTCATCCCTCTCATGGTTCCATGGTCACAGTTGAGGATGATAAGATTATCAATGAATAATTCATCAGGGAAGACCAATACCCCAAGTGGCTATCCAACATCGTGCTTGTTAGGAAAATAAAGGGTGGATCATAGTATATATTAACTTTTGGGATCTCAACCACCATTGCTTGAAGGATTATTTTCCCCTTCTCGTGAGAGAGTTGTTGATCAATGTTGCAACTATATTCTAGGCCATATTTTTTATGGATGGATACTCCGAGTATAATAATTTATGAATGGACCCTGAGGATGATGATCCTACCACCTTTAGAGAACTGTAATGGACCATTTTTTACTAGGTGATTCCCTTCATCTTAAAGAATTCGAGAGCCACTTATCAGTGGAAAATGCACCACATCTTCAAACCAATACTTAGAAAACTGGTGTAATGCTATGTGGATGACTTGGGGGGTCAAATGCTATCATTTTTAGGACCATCAAAAATACCTTGATATGGTTTTAGTCATCCAATTATCCCATCATTTGAAGATGAATCGCTTGAAGTTCATATTTGGGGTTATGTATGGAAAGTTTCTCGGCTTCATCTTCATATAAAGAGGTATCGAGATTGGCCCAGACAAAATCAAGGCCATTAGCTAGATTCAACCCCTGAGAAACCTCTATAAGCCTTGAGGCCTCTAAGGACACTTATCTTACAAGAAAAAATTAATTTTGAATCTAGATGGCATGGTCAAGAACTTTTCCAAGCTCATGAAGAAAGGTGCATCCTACTAGTGGGATGAAGAGTCCCAGACTGCCTTCGAAGAAATCAAGGAATATCTACTACTACTATTGGTTCTGGTGACACTCATTTCTGGGAAGCCTCTAGTCCTCTATATAACCACCCTAGAATGATCCATCAATTACATTCTCACTCATAAGTATAATGAGGTTAGAGAGAACAATTTATACTATCACAGTCGTATGCTCCTCGATACAGAGACTAGATACTCCCATATCAAGAAGAGATGCCTCATTCTATTTTTTAAAATGCATAAGTTATGTTAGTATCTGAAACATCATGAGATACAAATGTAGTCCCATGTGGACCCACAAATGTATATCCTGAATCGCCCTATGTTGATGGGACAACTGGAACATAGGGTAGTGATCCTTCAGTAATTTAGTATCAGGTTCATTCTATAGAAAGTTGGTAAAGGTCAAGCATTGGATGACTTCCTAGACACCCATTTGTCCCCTAAAGAGTGTTCCCCGGGATATTTCTTTCCCAAATAAGGTCATCCCCTAAATGGACATGGATATTCCATGTTGGAATATCCACTTAGATGGTACCTCCTGAAGTCCAATCGGTATAAATATCAACAATCCCAAGATCATTATAGTAGTCCTAGAGTTTGTCTTCATCACCCTAGCATAGGTTTTTCTTCCATAATCTTTACTATTGTTAGAAGGTTTCACTATCAATGGGGTATAGTATCATGCTCTCATTACTAGTCTCGATTTTTACCTCAAGATTGATGTCCCCCACCTGCATGAGAAGTTAGACTTTGATTTGATCATCAAATAGGTTAATGGTGACTACATCATAAGAAATCCAGAGCTTGTACCATATTTAGAGAACACTCATCATCTTATTTCCTATTTCCCTTCTCAATTTAAAATGAATCATGTCCCTCAGTACTAGAATGGTCGAGCTGAAGCCTTGTCCAATTTATCCACCTATCTTTTATAACCTGACCACGATGACCTATTAATTCATGTTTCACATTGAAGAGTCATCACTTTCACCATTCCATATGATGATGATGACCGCAAACTGGTAGACCAGCTGGTTATTGATACTTATATGTCTGGACCTCCAAGTCACCCCATGGAGGAAGAAACCTAGGACTGGAAAAATCCTTTCACATAGTAACTCCAACATGGTATCCTCTAGTTAGACTGAGACAAACATGAGTGAATTTGTGGGTGTGTGGTGCAGTTCACCCTCCAGAGTGGTCCAAACCTTGAGAAAACTCTCTATATACATGGGTTTGAATAAATTTTCCTTTATTATATTCAATGATATGATATTCTCTATATTATGTAGGAATTTCATGATGGTTCTTATGTTGATCATCAATCAGGATTCAACCTCTCCCACCAAAATCAAAGGATGGGAAATTTTTTGCCCACTATGGTCCATGACTGCATCAAGTATGCCAATATGTGTCACGCATATCAGATCCATGCCAATTTTTTTATATCAACCATCTGATCCCCTCTACAATGAAAAGTATTCCTGGACCTTTTCAATATGGGGACTTAATTTCATAGGCCCATAACCACCCGTAACATTTTTCCAGTGTTTTTTCATTAGGACCGCGATGGAATTATTCTCTCAGGGGTCATAAGTGATTCCCCTCAAGTAATTAAAGTCCTGATATGTGATTGAATTCATGATCTCCCTTAAAATTCACTGATTTGGAGTCCCTTATGTTGTTATCATCGATAATAGTACCATACTTTGGGTTCTCTAGTTGAATAGATTATATGCCAAGTACAATATATGGTCAATCCATACTTTTCGATTCCATGAACAAGAAAATGGAAATATCGATGTGTTTAACAAAACCCTCTCTAACATTTTTTGGAATGTGGTGGTCCAGAATAAAAAAATGGCTATAAAATCTCCCCTGTGACCTCTAGTACTATCAGACGATGACCCGAAATTCCACCTAGGTCACTCCATAATCCCCAGTGTATAGAAATGAGGTAGTCCTTCCCATTTAGGTTTAGTTACTATTGGGAAAAATCCCTCAAGGCATCATTTAAGCATTTTTGAGGTGATTGTGTTTGTTGAAAAATTGGACAACTGTGATGTGATTGTTGACAAAGAAAACCATGGCATACAAATTTGTTGACAAAGGGGATTTCATGGTGGAATGTCAAGTTCAAGAGTTGTGGTTAATGATCCATGTTTGATCCAAGAACATTGACAAAGGAATGGATGATCTAGAGGCGGTATAAAAATAACAGATACAAGGTGGCTCCGTTTTCCAGTGTTTTCCAAATTTTTGGGCCTGAAAATCGACAAAAGGAGAAAAGTGGTTTTGGAAAAGAGACTTGCACGCCCTATACTTGAAGGAGAGGGAACTTGCGCGCCTAATGTTTTTCAGGATCAGAAGGTCAAAATATGGCAAAGGAAAGTGGGTCATGTAGGTATTGGGTTGGTCGTGCAGGTGACTTGCGAGACGAGAAAGGACTTGCATGTCGGTGCCTAGGAGGATTGGAAACTTGCACGCTTGTTGTTTTTCAAGATCAGAAGATCAAAATAAGGAAAAGGAAAGAGTTTCACGTAGGTATTTGGTTTGGTCGTTCAAGTGACTTGCAGGGGAAGCAACCTGCGCGCCGAGACTTGTTTTTCGAGGGGTGAATTGCACGCCGCCATGTAGGGTGAAAAAATGCCTATAAATACAGGACCACCCCTCCTCATTTTCCATGGAGTTCAACACTTAGAAAAATCAGAGCTCCCGTCGCATAGGTGTGGTGGTCGCGCAAGTGGTGTGTGGTCGCGTAGGTGGACTTGCGCGCTAGTGTTGGAAGTTGTGTTCCAAGTGTTAGTTGTGTGCTTGTGGTGGTTTGGGTGAGGAAGGAAGTGAGTCACGCAGGTTTGGAGTTGTAGAAGATTGTGTCGCGCAGGTGTTTGAAGTGATTTTCACACAATTTGTGACTTGCATGCCGATAATTGCATGCCAGATTAGAATTGAACACCAAGTAAGGTTGATTCCCCGGCAGTGTTTTCGAGCTGCGTGGAAGCTAGAAGTTTTCTCAATACCTTCGGTGCAAAAAGAGATTCATCTACGGGTGAAAGTTGGACTTCAACATAGCATCTACATACAGAGGAAGATGCATTTCTTCATGAAAATGAAGAGACCTATAGGTCTATAAACTGTGAGTGGATCCTTTCTGGAGCAGTGAGAAAAGGAAGAGAAAGAAGGTGATCCTCTCCACCGGCAGTGATCCAAAGATAGAGAAATAGGGAGTGAACCTTGGGAAAGCAGTGAGCTGACCCTAAACCTTGTAAAGGAAGTGAGCCTAGGACAGAGTGATTATGCCTGAACCTTGTAATCCACAACTAGTGAAGTTTAGTGGAATTTGGTGCGACCGAAAACCTGTCGGTGTATTCTCCTTAGACGTAGCCCTTAGCGGTGAACCAAGTAAAAATTGTTGTGTCTTGTGCTTGCTTTACTTTCTGATTATATCGTGCAAAATGAAAAGAGATAAGAGTGTTTTTCTTAACAGCGAAACAAGATCAGAATGGGATTTAATTTTAAATTAGTCATACCTTGATTCACCCCCCCCCCCACTCAGGGTATTCAGCCTTGTGGACCTAACAATTGGTATCATAGGGAGAGGTTGATATTTGTTCTTCTCTCAATGGTGGTCACTAATCATAAAGGGATTCCAATTTTCGACGGATGTAATTTTTAAATATGGAAGAATCGAATGCAACACTATTTCCAATCTTTGGGAATGGATGTGTTTTTTGTAGCTTTGCATGGTATCACAGCTGATATTAATAGTGGTGCATTATCAGAAGCTGAGCATAGAGAGTTGGATGTTGATGCCAAAGCAATCAATGCCTTAGGGGGATCCCTTTACAATCCCATCTATACGAAGGTGATGTCATGAAAAACGTCACATGCCATGTGGGAAAAGCTATTGAATATATATGAAGGATATAAAAAGGTCAAAGAGGCAAAGTTGCAAGTGTTGTGGAATAAGTATGAAGATCTGAAGATGAACCCGAATGAGTCTATTGATGCATTCTTTGACAGGGTAAATATTTTTGTGGAAGATATATGAGGAATTGGTGAATTAATTGAAGACATAAAGATCATAAAGCGCGTCTTGAGGAAGCTTCCACCTCGGTTCAATCCGAAAGTTTCAGTACAAGAAGATAAAGATCCCAAAGAGCTGACACTGGACAATTTTCACAGTACCTTGGTTGCATATGAAATGAGGAACGATGATAACGAGGCTGTGGAAAAAGGGAAATCCAAAGAGATGGCATTTAAGGCCATGAAGAAGCTCACCATTGAAGATTCTCAGGAAGAAGAAGAGACAGATGAGGTTATGTCATTCCTTTCCTCAAATCTTCAAAGAGGAAAATGAAAGTTCAAAGGGAAACTTCCACTTGCTTGCTTTAGATGTGGAAAAGTTGGTCATCTTGCTGCAAGATGCCCCAAAAAGTTTCAAGAAGAAAATGATGAAGATGAAGTTGAAAATCCCAAGAAGAAATCTTCAGGCTATGTGAAAGGGAAGAAGCAGTTATGGAGAAATTTCTTCAAGAAGAAGAATCTTTTTTCACAAGAAATAGACAGTTTAGATGAGTCTGAGGGTGAAGAGGTTGAGGAGTTTGAAAATTGTAAATATCATGGACAAAAATTCAATGGTGGTTGTTGTCGGTAGTGATCAAGAAAAGGAAGAAACTGATGTTGATAAAGAAGAATAATAAATTGAAGGGAGAGTTGACATGGAAGCTGGATTAGAAGCAGTACTTGAAGAGATAGATATTTGGAGAGAAAAAACAAAGAAATCCAACAAGGTGGTATATGATTCCAAACTCTATATGAAACAATAGGAAGAAGAGAAGTCTGAGCTAGTAAAATAAATAGAAAACATTAAGTCTTCAAGGCTAGGGAGCACAGAAAAGGTTGATGAGCATAAGCTCCAGATTGAAGAACAGAAAAGGGAGATCGATGGATTGAATGGAAAATTGAAAGATCACGTCAAGCGTATCGAAGAGAATGAAGAGGAAGTTATCAGCCTGTGGAGAAAATTCAAAGACCAGGAAAAACCTTTGATTACTAAAACATTCTTAAAAAATCAGTTTATTATGAAGACTGAAAAGATGAAAGAGGAGCCCAGTAGTTCAACAGGGAAGAAGAAGCAATTGAGCTCATACATTAAGGTTGTTTCAGGGCTTAATTAGAAAAAAAATTGTGACAATTGAAGTCAGACCGCAAGCACCAGTCCCAAGATTGAAGGTTGATTTAGGCACAAAGCAGAATCAAAATATTCAAAGACTCCAAGGGGAAACTCATAGTGCTGAAGTACCATGAAGGAATGCACCATATATCAGGTGTTATTGTTGCAGGAAGATGGGACATTCACAGTATGTGTGTTCCATAGCCAAGAGATATCAAACGGAACAAGAACAAAGGTGGCAGTCAAATAGAGAGTTGTGCTCCAGAACATACTTTGAAGGACACTGTTTTTGGTGCGGAGGATTTGGGCACATAGCTAGATATTGCACATCATTTATACAAAGGAATGTTCCAGGGAAAAACTCAATAATTCGTAAGCAACAAGTTAGGGAATTTTCAAGTGAGCTGAAAACAAAAAATCGATTTGCAGATCTACAGGAAAAATATGGTCCATCATACTCTAAGAAAGAAAAAAAGTATCAATCCATGTCGAGTGTGAAGACAAAAGTATGGACCAAGAAGAAGAAAAATGAGAAGGATGTGGAGGAAGAAATTTCCCTTAAGGCATCAGATCGCTCTGGTGTATGGATCATTGATAGTGGTTGCACATCTCACATGACAGTTAATAAGGATCTTGTTACAGGCATAAAATATGACAAAGAAGGAGTTGTCAAATTTGGAAACGATGAAGGCCTGAAGATTGTTGGCTCAGGAAAAGCCAAGTTTAGGGGAAAAGAAATGAGACATGCTGATGTCTTGGTAGTAGAGGGTCTTAGTCATAACTTGCTCAGTGTTAGTCAACTATGTGACTCTGGGCACTCTATCCGATTTACCAAGAAGATGTGTGTTGTGAAAGAAAAATATGGAACAGTTGTTATACAGGGAAAAGGGACAAAGGGAAATCTTTACCTTGTAAGTGGGGAAGAAGATATGTGCCTTTTATCCAGAGAGGAAGAAAACCAGCTGTGGAATAAGCGACTTGGTCACCTATTCCAACCATCCATGGAAGATCTGGTAAAATGTGATGCTGCTAGAGATCTTCCCAAACTATCATGTGATCGTACTCATACATGCGATGCTTGTAAACAAGGGAAGATCATCAGAAAGACATATAGGCCAAAGGAACAGAAATCAACCAGAGTGTTTGAATTGGTGCATGCTGATGTATGTGGACCTATCTCACCATGATCCATAAATGGGAAAAGGTACTATGTCCTTTTCAATGATGATTATATCAGAATGGCTTGGGTATTTTTCGTTACCCATAAGACAGAAGTTTTCATTTGTATCAAGCAGTATATGAGGGAATCAGAAAGGATTCTTGGGCAAATAAATTTGAAGTTTCATTCAGATAATGGTACAAAATTCACAAACAGCCAAGTGGAATACTATCTCAAGAAACACGGGATAAGGCATCAGGTTTCATCAATGAGAAATCCCCAACATAATGGATTTTTTGAAAGGAGAAATCGGATCATCAACAACATGGCCAGAACAATGATTATTGAAAAGGACCTACCAGAGAAATTTTGGAAGGAAGCAATTTTGACATCGGTCTACATTTCGAATAGGTCTTTATTGTGTCCGAAGCAAGGGAAGACTCCGTATGAAATGTGGTATGGAAAGAATCCAACGTTGAAATACTTTTGAATTGTTGGAATTAAGTGTTTCATTCTCAACAAAGAAAATCATAGGAAGTTTGAGTCATGAGGAGATGAAGGAAAATTCCTTGGATACTCAAGAAAAAGAAAAGCATATAAATGCTTCAACAAAAGGCTGGGAAAATTGTTGAGAGAAATGATGTCACTATAGTTGAAAATGAACAGAATACTCAACAACCTAGTGGCCAGTTTCTGGATGAAAGTGATGAGGAGGTAAGAAATACAGGGGGAGTAGAAGTGACAGAAGCTGACTCAGAAGAAGATATTGATGATGAGCAAGAGGAAACAAAGTCTTTGTCTCCAAGGAAGCCAAAGAGTTGAGCTAAAATTGATAAGAAGAATATCATTGGTGGTCAGATAGCTCCAGTTAAGACAAGAAGAATAAATTCACTGCAGTAGACATCTTTCCTATCTCAGGTAGAGCTGAAATGTTTTTTTTATGCAGCTGAAGATAAAAACTGGGTTCAGGCTATGAATGAAGAGCTTGATCAGATTGAGAAGAACCAGACGTGGGATATTGTTTCGAGACCAGCAGATAAGAATTTCATTAGGACTAAATGGTTCTATCACAACAAGATGAATAAAGATGGTGCAGTGGTTCGAAAAAAATCATGAATAGTGTGCAAAGGGTACTCCCAGATAGAGGTAATTGATGTTGATTAGACATTTTCACTAGTTGCAAGGCTGGAGACAATCCGAATATTTTTAGCCATAGTAGTGCAAAGAAAGTTCAAAGTTTTCCAGATAGATGTCAAATCTGCATTCTTGAATGGGGTTCTGGAGGAGGAAGTGTATATTGAGCATCTAGATGGTTTTCTCATTCATGAGGATGAGAACAAGGTTTGTAGACTGAAGAAGGTGTTGTATGGGCTGAAACAAGAACCAAGGGAATGGTACTCAAGGTTTGATCAGTACTTGAAAAATCTTGGTTTCCAACGTGGAGGAGTTGATTACAATCTCTATTTCAGCAATGACAATAATCAAAGGATGATGGTGTTGGTGTATATTGATGACATTATTTTTGGAAGATCAGATGAAGCTCAGTGCAGACAGTTTTCCGAATTCATGAAAAGTGAGTTTGAAATGTCAATGATTGGAGAGATAACATTTTTCCTTGGTCTACAGGTGACACGAGGAACGAATGGAACGTTCATTTCTCAATCTAAATATTCCAAGGAGGTTCTGAGAAGGTTTGGAATAGATAATTCCAAGGAAATGAAGACTCTGGTTGCTACCCGGATGAAATTATCAAAATATGAGAATGGCAAGGCAGTTAATAACACAAAATACAGGAAAATTATTGGAAGTTTGTTGTACTTGACCGCAACAAGGCCTGATATTGTTTTCGCCACATGCCAAGCAGTGAGATATCAGATTAATCCTAAGGAAATACACATGATTGAAGTGAAAATAATACTTCGGTATATCAAAGGCACCATGAATTTTGGTCTGATGTATAATGACAAATCTCAGTCAGTGTTATTGGGTTACACAGATGCAGATTGGGCTGGATCAGCAGATGACATAAAATCAACATTAGGAGGTGCATTCTATCTTGGTGGATTGTGTATTTCTCGGCTAAGCAAGAAGCAAGATTGCATTTCATTGAGCACCGTGGAGGATGAGTATATTACAGCCACTCAAGCATGCACACATTTATTGTGGATGAAGCAGAAACTTGAAGATATGGGAGTTGAAGTGAAGTCTCCTATCAGAATCCAGTGTGATAACTCAAGTGCTATAAATCTCAGCAAAAATCTCGCCCATCACTCAAGGACAAAGCAGATTGAGATAAAGTATCATTTTATCAAGGAGAAATTTGATCAGAGAATCGTGAAGTTGGAGTATGTGCCTACAGAGCTACAGGTTACAGACATTCTGACAAAGGCCTTACCCAAGGAAGCATTTTAAAGGCATCGACTAGCTCTGGGAGTTCAGTCGACTCCCCGCACTTGAAATAGTGTGCATGTGGAACCACCCCCTCTCCCCGAGGTATTATGTCTGTTTTCCCTAATGCACTGATATGTGTTCTATACTCTGTTACTGACTGCAAAAGAGTGACCTTTGGGTTTTTTGACAAAGGGGGGGAAAATAGTGATTGCTCAAGGGGTAGACAGTGTGGAAATTTGATAAATCATGAATGATATGAGGAGAAGCTGACAGGTTGAGTAGCGAGACAGGGGGAGAGCAATGAGAATGGGGGAGCGTATCAAATTTTACAATGCTAGAAGTGATCGATCAAAAGATAGATATCACGACAGCTGAGGATCATGATAAAAGCAGAAGAGTGGTGTTGGAATATGATAAGAACAGTTCCAAAAATTGGTATCAGTTTGGTAAAACTTGGTATCAGTTTGGTGTCAACAGTGGGTGTCATAGTTGAATTGATTCATTGATGAACTTTTCAATTACTCTTGTTTCTCATGTCGAGCATTGCTCATGTGGTCTTAGAGTATGTGTTGAGTAAATCCTTGATCGCTATCAGAATCGCAAAAATAGAATGGTGGATGAAGAGTTAACGATGTATCTTTTTATGGAAGAGTTGTAAATAAACCCAAAGGGGGAGATTGTTGGGCAAAAATCCCTCAAGGCATCATTGAAGCATTTTTGAGGTGATTTTGTTTGTTGAAAAAGTGGACAACTGTGTTGTGATTGTTGATAAAGAAAAATATGGAATATAAATTTGTTGAAAAAGGGGGTTTCATGGTGGAATGTTGAGTTCAAGATCTGTGGTCAATGATCCATGTTTGATCCAAGAATGTCAACAAAGGAATGGATGATCTAAAGGATGTATAAAAAGAACAGATACAAGGTGGATCCATTTTCCAGTGTTTGCCAAATTTTTGGGCCTAAAAATCAAAAAAAGGAGAAAAATGGTTTTGGCAAAGAGACTTGTGTTCCCTGTACTTGAAGGAGAGGAAACATGCGCGCCTAATATTTTTCAGGGTCAGAAGGTCAAAATATGGCAGAGGAAAGTGGGTCGCGCAGGTATTGGGTTGGTCGCGCTAGTGACTTGCGCACCGAGAAAGGACTTGCGCACCGGTGCCTATGAAGATTGGAAACTTGCGTGCCAGTTGTTTTTCAAGATCAAAAGATCAAAATATGGAAAAGTAAAGAGTGTCACGCAGGTATTTGGTTTGGTCGCACAAGTGACTTGTAGGGGAAGAGACCTGCGCGTCGAGAATTGCGCACTGAGGGGTGACTTGCGCGCCGCTGTGCAGGGTGACCAAATGCCTATAAATACAGGACCACCCCTCCTCATTTTCCACGGATTTCAACACTTAGAAAAATCAGAGCTCCCATCGCACAGGTGTGGTGGTCGCGCAAGTTGTGTGTGGTCGTGTAGGTGGACTTGCGCGCCAGTGTTGGAAGTTGCGCGCTAAGTGTTAATTGTGCACCTGAGGTGGTTTGGGAGAGGAAGAAAGTGAGTCGCGTAGGTTTGGAGTTGCAGAATATTGTGTCGTGCAAGTGTTTGAAGTGACTTGCGCGCCAGTTGTGACTTACATGCCGATACTTGCTCGTCGGATTAGACTTGAACGCCAAATAAGGTTGATTCCCCGATAGTGTTTTTGAGCTGCATGGAAGCTGGAAGTTTTCCTGATACCTTCAGTGCAAAGAGAGATTCATCTACATGTGAAAGTTGGACTTCAACAGAGCATCTACATACAGAGGAAGATGCATTTCTTCATACAAATGAACAGACCAACAGGTCTATAAACTATGATTGGATCCTTTATGGAGCAGTGAGCAAAGGAAGAGGAAGAAGATGATCCTATCCACCGACAGTGAGCCAGAGAGAGAGAAATAGGGAGTGACCCTTGGGAAAATAGTGAGCTAACCCTAAACCTTATAAAGGCAGTGATCCTGGGACAAAGTGACTGTTCCCGAACCTTGTAATCCACAACTAGTGAAGTTTAGTGGGATTTGGTATGACCGAAAACCTATCGATGTATGCTCCTTGGACGTAGCCCTTAGCGGTGAACCAAGTAAAAATTGTTGTGTCCTGTGCTTGTTTTACTTTCTGATTATATCTTGAAATAGGAAAGAGAGAGAAGAGTGTTTTTCTTAACAGCGAAACAAGATCAGAACAGGCTTTAATTTTAAATTAGTCATACCCTGATTCACCCCCCCTCTCAGGGTATTCAGCCTTGTGAACCTAACAGTTACCATCACTCTAAATAGATGTATATTACCAAAAGACACCAAAAATAATAGTATAAGTCCATTTTTCTAAGAAGGAATCCCTTGAAGAGAATAGGCTCTTGGGATTGCCTAATCTAGAGAGGCACCTGAACAGGATAGCGAGAGAATTTAGCATGAAGGTTTTCCTCTTCTCCTTCCTCCAGGGTAATACGATACTGGATCTCAAAACACTAATGATACCTGGAAGGAATCTTCCAAAGTTAGAGTCTGATTGGGAAGGATCTTATATCATTCATAAGGTCTATTTAAATGTTGCATGCTCTTTAATCACTATAGATGGAGAGCATATCACACCTCCAACCAATGACTTATTTCTAAATAAGTACATCATGTAAGGATCCATTCTCATCCAAGTTGTATGATGTTAAACTACACAACTACCCTCATCCTCACCATATGATGCTAAATTGTGTGTCTACATCCCGATCACATGATGTTAAGCTATGTGATTGGTCTGAACTTTATGACCTTAAACTGTGATTCTAAGTCCAAGAAGCACAACATTAAACTATGTAAAAGTCTCTTTAGTAGTATATGGTATAGTTTTGGGCATCCTTGGTCATCATTCACATTGGGTTATACCTATTTTTCCATGCACATCTCTTTTGGATAACTTCCCCCCATGGTCTGAGCTTAATAACCTTAAACTGGAAGCAACCCTACTATCTAAGAATCATGACTTTATACTATATCCAAATCCTCCTTATAGTATATTGTGTGGTGTTGTACCTCCTTTTTCCTCATTCACGTCTATCCTTCCATCTCTCCATACCACACATGTCTTCATGGGATGTTTAGCATCCTAATTGTATGACATTAAATTGCGGTCTTACACCGAGAAAGGCCAAGATGCCTCTTAATGAGAGATGATTTCACCTCAACTCAAATTGGGATGCCTTGTGTAAAAAACATGGGATGAACTAACTTTAACATCCCAATAGTACAATGTTAAATTGTAGTCTTACCCTGGGTAAGTCCGAGATGCCTCTTAATGAGAGATGATTTTATCTCAACTCAAATTGGGATGGTCTGTGTAAAAAAAATGGGACGAATGAACATTAACATCCTCAAAACAATACTTTAAAATATAGTATTAACCCAATAAAGTCTAATATTCCTCTTAATGATATATTATTAAACCTTGAATCTAATTGGTAAGCCCCATGTAACAAATGTGGTATGAAAAAACTTTAATTTCCTCAGCACACGATATTAAACTATGGTCTTTCTCTGGGAAATTTCGGGATACCTCTTAATGATAGATGAGTGTACCTCAACTAGAATGGGAATGAACCATGTAAAAATGTGGGGTGAACAAACTTTAACATCCTCAGTGCATGATGTTAAACTTTAGCCTTACACTAGGAAATTCTGAGATGACTCTTAATGATTGATTATTTTACCTCAACTTGAATTAGGATTCCGTGCATGACAAGTGTGGGATGAACGAACATTAATGTCCTTAAATCTTGATGTTAAACTGTTGTCTTACCCTATTTTAAATTGGATTCCTTTGAATAAGTGAGGAACATTACCTCATGCCCTAAACATGGGATGCCCCATGATAACCATGGGATGCCTCAAATTCCCTCACCAAAGAGTATTTCCCCCACTGATGTTGGTCTCTTATCACACCATGTTTCTATAACTATGTGTGTCTTGATTACCATCCTCATGGGATACGTAGGGTTTCTTGTACTTATTTTCTTTAGGCCCAAACACAAAATTATCAACCCTTTGGACCTTTAGCATTAATGATGGTCCAAGTATTATGACCCTAAATTTTGGTTCATATGTTTCCAAGTACTTGTGTGCTATATGATCCTCCTTATCTCCATTCACATTGGGTATTACCACTTTCATACCACACATTTACCCTTGGGACAAACATTTCTCCCCTTAGTCCAAGTAACATTAATTTAAATTATTTTCCATGGTCCTAACCATATGCCCTTAAAATCTGTGTGAGACTTCTCATGAATGTGTTGGGTATCAATAGTCCTCTATGGTCCTCATTCATGGCAGGTTATTCATGGCACCATGCTACACATATCCATTTTAGAGGATCAAGTAAATTATAAACTCTATGACCTTAAACTAGGAGTTCATGGTCTGAGCTTTAAGACCATAAACTGATATCCACCCTATGTTCCATGCGATATTACCTTAAAATATCTGCAATGCTTGGGTTTTCTACCCAAGGTCCATATGGGTCCTTATTCCACCTCATAAACCCCATTCTTGATAATGAGTTTTAATTCCACCTTCTAATATGCCTCATTAGCATGAGTCAATGTGTTTTGGTGTGGAACCAAAATTATTGAATTCTATATGGAAATTTCGTTAATCTATTTTCACACTTTAGGTATTTCTTTATTTTTATTTTAATCATCTTTCAAATACAAATGGACCCCCTAATGGAAGGGTGTCTAGGAAAGGCTTACCTCCCATCATATGCCAACATCCTGATGGATCATGGTAGTAAAAAATGGATCTTATGTTTTGAATTTGATCTGTAGTTGATCCTATATTTTCTCACCCCATTTTTGACTAGTACGGTTGTGGTATCTATGTTATGAACAAGGTAAATAGTTTATACACAAATATTATTTTTCCCTTATCCAAATCTCCAAATTCTCAAATTACTACCTTTTCCACCTCTATATATTTAGGTGGAATTCCAACACCCATTGTGTCACCACTCCATGCATCTACACGTGTCAAGTAGGTGAGTTAATTTCATTGGTAAACCATCAAATCAGTATCTCCTTGTCCTTGTTGTGCACTTTCACATGTTAGGAAACTCTATTACCATTCCTTGTTTCCTAGACTGAGCATGACTCATGTGGTCTTAGGATCTTTGATAATATATGTACTGATGTTGTCAAGCTACACAAAAGGGCTATGGTCCAAACCCTAATACCTTATACAAGGATCCCACATCCAATAATAGTGACTTTAAACTATGTGAAATTCTATTTAGAACTGTTTGGTGTGGAGTTGGGCCTCCTTGGTCCTCATTCATGTCAGTTCCATCATTTTTTAATGATACATATTTCCATTTTAGAAGATCCTAGAGTCCGAAATCTATGACCTTAAACTATGAGTAGAGCCCAAATCCAAGCATCGTGACTTTAAACCCTTTGCCTTATAGCCTTGTTACAAACATTATGAACTCAAATTATGTGATTTTTTCTTGCTAGTACTTGTGTCTAATTGGGCCTCCTTGGCTACATTCACATTGGGTCTTACCTTTCACATGACACACATACACCCTTAGGGAAAACATTTCCCCTGTTTAGTCTAAGCGACATGACTCTAAACTATTTGACAAGCTCCAGACCATATGAACTTAAACTATGTGCATATACCTCAAGAACTTTTTATGGATTGATTCCAATTTTCATGGGATATATATTAATGCCTAGACTTTATATCTACAGGCCCATATGTAGATTCACTACAGAACTATTTGTTAGCTAAAGTAAAATCACCCCAAAATACCCTATGGGCCTCCTTCTAGGTATAAGACCCATTTAAATACCTTGATCCATCAGTGGTATTGGATTCCCTTATAACCTAATATGAGTAAGTAATGTCCTCATAACATAACTTTAAATTACATCCTAACCCCAAAAAAGTTTAGGATGCCTTCAGATAGATATTATTATAACCTTCATCCAACTATGAATCCATGTGAAGAATACAAGATGAAAAAATACTAACATCCTTATCCCACAATGTTAATCTTTAGCCTTACCCCGTATAAATTTAGGATTCCTCGTATCCAAGTATGGGAAGATTCCATACACTCGCTCGAGAGGGCATCCCATTAATTGCAGCGGTCTTCTACTGCATTGTGTTTTAAGTCTAAGACTCGCAAATTTAAATTATATGTGAACCCACCTAGGAATATGTGTTATGGAATTAGGCCTCCTTAGCTCTCATTCACATTGGGTTTGTTATCTCTCCATACCACACATGTCCATTTGGAACACCCAATGTTCCAAACTCTATGACTTTAAACTAATAATGAAGCCCAAGTACAAACATCATGACTTTAAACTTTGTGTTGTTTATCTCAAGGATGTTTTATAAAAAATCAGGTGTCCTCCTAGTAACCTTTATTTATTCTGGGTAAAATTCCTTCAATTTCATATACACTCCTTTGAGACGCTCTCCTCATGGTCTATGAAGCACTACCCTAAACCATTTGCGACTCGGCCCAGATTCTATTTCTCAGTGTGGGGTCTCCCATCATAATACCCTCCTCCACCCTTATTCTTTCAGTTGGATGGTTATCATTCATGTCAGTTCTCTATATCCTCATTTCACAATGTTAAACCGCAACCTTACCTTATGTAGTAAACATATGATGCCCTCTTGACTAGAAATGAGTATCAAATGGTGGGTTTCTCGGTAAATAATCCTTATACACTCCATTTCTTGGTCACATGATGTTAAACTATGGGATGCTTCTTAATCACACAATGTTAAAACTATTCCATGCCCCATCCTCACCATAAAACATTAAAATGTGTTTCCAACATCTTCATTGCAAGAAATAAAACTACAAGTCATCTTAGTCCCTCACCCAAAAATCCCTTTACTACTATGTTGGTCATCTACTGTATCGTTGATTAGACTTTTTCCTGACCTCTGAGATAGTGCTACCCCTAGAAGATGGTTTAAACTATATTTAGACAGATAAACCCTCAAAAATGTTCTTTAATCCATAGTGGCAGAATTTTAAGAGTGTTGGAATCCATTCAAACATTCCATCACTTAATCTATAGGCTTCATGTGCCCCACATTTGGATCCTTATCCTCCTACACATCTAAAGGTACCCCCTAATGGCATGGTTTCTGGCCAAGGATCACCTACCATCCTGGATCAATGACTCATATGACATTAGATGACATTCCGGGAGAGGTTATGTTCAGCAGTCAACCCTCATTTGTTTTTCATCGTTCCCAACTAAGCAATATGGATGATATGTTTCAAACATGGTAAATAGTTATCCTATATCATGACATCACCTCTTTTGTTCCAAATTTTGGGCATCGTAGCTCACTCTCTATTCCCTTTTGTTTGGTTAGAATTCAACACCCCAAGAATTTTCGTATTTGTGTGCTATAGCATATTGAAAAAGAAATTCGACTATTTTGAGAGCCCTAATATATAGTTTTAGCCTCTCTCACATCCCTAACACTATAATATAGATGTACCATCACATATTCATCCCACGTTTCTCACACCAAGTATGACTCACCTAAGATTAGGGATTGATTTTTTATTATCTTAGAAATATGATCAAAGTGCAGTAATTGAATGCGATGAATGATATATTCAAGCATGAAAATTAAAAAAGAAAATTTTTAATAGGTCCATCCACATATATAAGCGTCTCCTTTGAAAAATATTTCCTATACAGCTCTGCCTCAGTGATCGAGTTCTCGAGATTATCCAACCTTTGTTAAGTGGCCTCAAGGACCTACTATAGTTCTATCAACTCTTCTTTCACCAAATTATATTTGTTGAGGAAATATTCATCTCTAATCAACTGTTATTTCTATTCAACCCATCACTCATCTACCAAGGATGTTTCCTCTTCCATCTTGGCCTCATCTACCCCCTACTGGGTTATAAGGATTTTTACAACCTCGTTTTGGGTAGTAGTGACTGTTTCATGCTCTTATTCCAACACCTCCAGTTGAGAAATATCTTCCTTAGCCTCCTAAAGTTCCGGGGAGCCCTCATATTTGTGCTTCATCTAGGATAGATTGAGCTCCTGCAATACCGAACATTCCCAATCAATGAGAAAATACAATTCCAATGTGTAATGGTTGTTGGAGTTCACCCCACTGGTCCCCATGATAACCAACCAATGGTGAAGGGATACAAACCATTATGGAAGTTTAGCTATATGGGTGCAGGTGATGAAATTCTACAAATACCTTCACACCTTTCAGTGCATAATCAGGTTCTCCTCAACAACCTCTGGGATGGAATTTTCAAAATCTCCAGGCGGTTCAGTCTCATAAAGAGGAAATATAGTCAGTATATTATTATATGTATCCTCCTAGAATAGGTCCTCATACATGAGTGGTTGGAAAATTATTCCATCTTTGGGTATGAGGGGTAGGAGAACTATCCTAGGTACCAATTCCCTACTATCCTCTTCATCACTAATATAACCCTCTGTTTTTCCTTGTAGCACTACTGAGGTGGACGTAAATGCCTAAACGCCTTTGTAGGCCCCTGTTGGCGGCATACCATCAGCTTCTGGTCCTGTGATTTTCACCATTGGAGATTCTAAGAAAGTCACATCCAATTCAACCTCCCTAGCCACTCTAGATTCCGGAACAATTTATGCCTCCTACATCACAACTCTAGATCCAACATCTACCTCCAACGGTGCCTCTATGATCGGTTCATCCACCACAGATCCTTCATCCAGCTCTATCATGGGCATTACCTCAACCCCCTCTACAGAGGTAACATTCTAAGAAGTCCCCTCTAATGGAACCTTCATGGTTGACCCAATATCCCTGGAATCCATGGCCATATCCATTGGTATAGAATCATATGTCATTTTTATTTCAGCCCTATGCATGGTTAACTCAAGTATTGGTGCTGATGTTTGAGCCCCAAGTGCCATCTAAATTTCCATTTAGAAAAGATTCAGTCAAGCATAAGAATACAAGGAAAAGGGAATACGGTATAGAAAGGTTAGTGACTCTCGTTCATGTTGTAACCCAGTGAGGAGTTCTAGGAGATTCATGGAAAATTCTCCTAGTGAGGGTGTTCCCTCATTAATGGTCACCTCAGTCACAAGTTCCGTTTTGATTGATGATTGGATACCCACAAACATATCATCAAGTGGGAAGGAAGGGACCCCATGCTTTACCCTTGAAGGGTTGAGGTCCCAACACCTTCTTTTTTAATTCCATCTTGGACCTCCCCCTTCTTCATACTTGACTCTTGCGCTATTGGAAAATGGTTTAGGCAATAGTTCAAGTACGAGTTATATTTTTGTTATATTAGATCCATATATTTACTGAGTTGACAAAAGAACTTCCTCCCATAGGAGATCCTCAGTAAGCATATCTACTCCAATAATAATTCAACTCCTCAGGAAATGGAGTACACACATCCTACTCAGCCACCAAAAATTTTGGGGGAGAGTTCATGTTTTACAGCAGCTTCATCCATTTAGTTAGTGGACGTGAAGTTACCTGAGAATAGAATAGGTCCCCCAAATCTATGACATATCTCTCGACCTTTTCCTGAGTAATATGGAAGTCAGTTTTGGCATGACCAATCCAAAGGTGCATCCCATCCCTATTGAGATACTACCACATCCCATAAATACTAGATAACTACATATAGACTTACCAGTTGTCCCAAGATTCGAGGGAGACAGGGTCTTTGGGAATGTCCATGTAGATAAACCGTATCCTGAGAGCTTGAAAAAATGTCCTTTGGACAACCCCATAATCCTTCCCTTCTCCCTGTGTCCTTCTACTCAAGAGTGTTGAGCATGATACTATTTAACCTCTCCATACACCTCTTTCTTGTTAGGGAATCTAAACTATTGAACACACTATTTCTTCTCTACCTAATGGTCCAGTTCTGTCACCACAGTTCCCTCTAAACACCACTTGATCATGGCCTCATAGTTGAAGGGCCACCCATTCATTATCTCAAACGGCCTTCCATCTCATCATATCCCAAGGATATGCTATTTCCCAACTTTTCACACAATCATGGGTAAGACCATATGTAGGGGTAGGTGGAATCATTTTTTTTCACATCTTTCCATCCTCACATGTAAACATGCACCAAATATACCACAACACCAAAGGATGGAATTCATGCCTCAACACTAAGTATAACTTTGATGTTAGACTTTTTAGACACATGAACTTTCTCACAAAATAGTGTGGATTGTATGATTCACATATTGGATCACAGTCAACTTTGGCCACTAATATCCTGCCTCGAAAGGCCAAGAGGTATGGTATCTTCTCTACATTCCATGTTTCATCATCTTTCACCACTTATTTTGGCTGATGGAATGTGTGAAATATGAAATTCTTCACTAGCCCAACCTTCTACAACACGTCCATCAAATTCAACTTGAATGGACGACTCCCCATAATATTCAATAATTTTGGCTAAAAATTTGTTGTAAGAGGGGGAATATGGTTCCAATACTCATAAACACCCATATATATAGCCACCAAACTATACAGGAAATGAAGAGTCCCACTCACATGAAGTGGTGTCTTTGCTTCACTGATGTGTAGGAGTACTTTGTTCGATTTCCCTAGTTCCATGAAATCCAAATTCATGTGTTTCCCCGTCACCAGCATCGCCTCCATTATGAATGTGCTCAGCCACTCCCCCATGTGCAGATCCCTCATTATAATCATCCAACCAAAAAATTGATTTGTGACATATCATGCTAGCCTGAATATGGGTTGATCCTTATTCTTGATGATTTATTCCCACAACATCCATTGGGTTGCCTCCAGAATCCACCAATAGGATCCCTCCTTTCTCTGTTGGTATCCCCTGATACATTTTTGTGAAATATTTAGAAACTTCTATGATGGATCCTCTTTCTACTGGCCCTACTGAAGGTTCATTCAAAAAGTAGTCAAAGAATCTCATGAAAGGGATATCCCTCGTTCATGGATTCTCTTTGTTGGTGCCCCTCATCAGATCTAGTAACGCCTTCACTAAGGCTGAAAATTATTTTATCAACCCACAAATTATACATGGAGAGGAACTCATCTTAAATTTCTACCAAAATTAAGATTCTAGTGATATGATGAAGGTCCCAAAGTCTGATGTTGAATTCCCCATGGTGTAGATGAAAAGTGTAGGTCCCTAATGACCATATTCTTAGCAACTCAAGCATGATATCATGTAGGCAGTAGACATGGAACTATGCAGCCCATGTTGCTTCATAGAGACCTACTTGAATCACCTCCCCTTAAAACTCAACACATGATGTGTATGCCCAGTAGAAATAGACCTACTCATCTGTGAAGTTGTTTCCCTAGCGTAAATATCATTTGACATTCTATACTTTGAGAAAATACACCAGAACCACCTTGATGATTGTCTAATTCTGCGATAGAGATAAATTATCTTTTGGATTCTCCCCATCAATATTGTTTATGTGGTTGTAAATACGGTATGTTATAAGTGTCTTTTGTTATTTCTAGATGTGGCATGCATCATCCCTGTGCCACTGGTATCTCCCCAGTATACCTCTGAACTAGTAGGTCGATTCATATCTTCTCACTATCGAAATAAAGAACTCATCTCTTAGTATGAATCATTAAATCATAAATATCTTACAAAGATAGTATTCCTTATGAACCTATCTCAGTATTCCAAGTATTTATTCAGGGTCCAATTAACATCAGATTCTCTCCCTAATATTGATGTTGTCCTCCATTTCTTCCAACCGAGTAGCATCACCATTGACTCCCTGACCGTCCATTTGATTCTGTATATAGTTGTTTTTTTATCCTGGTTCACAAATTTTTATCATGAAGTTAATTCATGGAGTGTGTTAAAGGGTCCCTAGTTCAAAGATATTTCTTTGCGAAGGTCAAGTTTACGATGTTTAGTTCATGGAGAATCATTCATGGAGTAAAGGTCCAAAAGTTTGGTTTGATAAGGGTTCTCAGAGTGCAGTTCATATAGGTCATGAGATTAGCATAAAGAGACAAAATTAATTTTCTTATTGAGGAATTTTAGTGCCTTTTAGGGTACCCATCCAATTTTTATAGGTGTACATCTATCCTGGATTCATGATTCCCTCATCAGAGTACCCAATCACGAATGGGCTACATGAATAAGCTTCATGTGTGAACTTCACGAAAAGGAGTTGATTACCAATTTTCAGTGATTATCCCGTATAATCTAAACCTCCATTTCTTTGTCAGGTCCCATTATGAGGGAGTGATTTTTTTTATGCCAAAATAAACATGTCATGGTAATATTTGAGTAAGGTACATTTGGTTCTAAGTGAATCCAATCCAAAATGGTACAAAATCCCTCAAAGGAGTCTACTTCGTGAAGCCTAGTTCCTTCTCGAAGAGATGAAGCACACGAAGCTCCTTGGTTGAGTGTTTCCTTCATAAAAATGCAAGGTCATGATAGTAAACCTCTACATAGTGGGTTTCTAAGTCACGAAGTGCTTCAAGAATTCACGAATGACTGATGGTGTCTTTATGATTCTGATAAAGTTGCACCCATTTGCGAAGCCCACAAAATCTTCACAAAATGCCTCCAATATTCATGAAAACCCATTCCTATAAATACCCCCATTGGTCTGACATTTTACATATGGTTACCCAACCTTTAGGATTCCAAAAATATCTTAGTTCGTGAACCTCTTTATAATCATGAACTAAAATAAAATGGATCATCCAAGGTATCCTAGATTTGTGAAACCAACTCCCATGTGTTCTGGAAATCATCCACCAATGTGGGGATGCCTTTCACAGAGGCATACACCCTTCAGGAAGGAAGAAGGCCCTATATAGTACTTTAGGCTTTGTGAATCATTTAGCCTTCAAAATGCACTCCTCTCATAAACAAGGACTTTCCTCTAAGGCAGGGTCACCCTGAATCATAAAGTTGATTCATTCGCGAAGCCCTAGACCTCTGTGAAGAACCTAAGATTTGTGAATCACCTCTCTTAGAGGCCCCAGGCTTCACAAAACCTCTCTCTTAGGCCACTTCATGGTTCATCCATTATTCTAACCCTACTTTGTTAATGTTTAGTGCCTATGGTCCCCACACCCATCCAGGACCAATTCAGCTGCATTGTGAGTCCCCATGTGACTTGTGCCACCCACTCCTATGTCCACCCACTTCACTCCAAGTGTGGAATTATCCTTCCACATGTATGTTTCTTATAAGAATTAGAAACATAATCTCGATTAATTCTAATAACATGAACCCTAACAGATACCTTATGAATGGACACTCCTCCATGGAAGTGCTAAATCCATGCCCCACCCAAAGGCACATTAGCGAAGGTCACACAATACCTGGGGGTATGGAGTGAGTCCACCCACGTCTGAGATACATGACGTAAAACTTCCTAGATCTAGGTCATATTCATATGATGTTAAACTACATGAAAATTTCCTCAATACAGATTTAAAACTATATCCTTACACTATTCATCAAGCACAGAATGCCTCATGTACAATTAATATGGGATGACCCCACATCCTACCTCATGCAACAAGCACATGATGATCTATGTATGATCATCATAGGATGACACCCTCTCTCCCAATACGACACACATTCCTTCCATATGGGGCAGCTAACATGTGTAATCCCCACCTCCTTCCCTAATGAGTATTCCTATTATGAAGGGCATCCTTGACATAAGCCCCACTTACCCTACATGTAAATAGTGGGATGCTTCATGTATGGGTAGCATGGATGACCTCCAATAGGATTTTCCATGTACCAATCACATGGAATGAGATCCTCCTAGATCATCATCCACACATAAGACCCACCCACATCGTTGTTTCTACTAGTAGAACACCATCATCTTTCCACTTGCAGGCAAAGTGGATCTTGTGATATTCATATTTATTGATTCCTATTGTCTCTCGCACTAAGAATGAATCAGGTGGGCATTGAGGTTAGTGATGATCATGACATCTTCATGATACCAAACCATTAAATAAACCTCTTATTCAGTGTAAGACCCAACTGATCTTGAACTACGTGGACTTTGATTCCCAACTAACTAGAATATGTATGAAGCCTCCCTAAGGTCCAACCCCAACATACAAATTCACTCTTATGTTCTCCAGGACACACCCCCAGTAATATCATTCCATAAACTTTGAGACCAGGTTTTCTCTAGGCCCCTCAAGTAGATTCCATGTGTATTCCTCATACCATCTCTCATCAATGCTCCATTCACAACACGAGTGTCCTTATCGTATGATGTTAAACTACATGGACCGGTCCTATCACATGACCTTAAACAGAAGCATTTAAATACATAGATTTTGATCCTTGTCTTATAAATAGGGTATATATGAAGCCTCTCTGAGGTTCAATCATACCCAATGGTAAATCTATGTGCTCCCATATAGGGGCATACCTCTTGGATCCTACTCAAAGGGTGGTCTGATCCATCAATATTGGATCCGCCTCAAGGGTTGTTCTGATCCATCAATATAGAATCTACCTCCATGGGTTGTTTTGATCCATTGGTAAACCCTCTAGTGTTACCTCATAGGGATACACCTCCTTGGTCTTCCTTTATGGGGAATTCTGATCAATTTCATCCCATCTCCACAAGACATTAAACCCATACCCCGATCTACCTCAAGCAGATGTTTCGATCCATCTCCATAGGACTTAGAATGTGTGATATAACCTAAATTACATAAACTATAAATAATAATGGGATGTTTGAGGTGAAATACTTGGAAGATATATACCCCTGGTGTTAGTTACCTCATGAAAAACATGAGATTCCTAAGCTGAAAGACTCAGAAGGCTAAGGCCTCTAGTGTTGTTACCTCATGATTGACATGGAATGCCTTGGGTTCAATGCCTAATATTCCTCACATGATATTCACTCACAAGAAGAAAAATATAGATGACCAATGTTCCCAACATCTAGACAAGCACAGTAATTCCCAACGTGTCTACTCTCCTGACCAAATTTTGCTACCGTATTAAGATGGAATTAGAATGTCCAAAGAAAAGCAGTGTAATTAACCAATGTCCACAAATATATGGAACTTGTAATGAGTTCCACTAAAATTCTCTTTGAGGGAGACCCGGACTAGGTGACGAGTTCCAAGGAGAAATCCAAGGAAGGAAGAACTGAAATTCCATCATCCCATTTCAATCAATGAGTATACATTGTCGTTAAAAGTTATGAAAGTCTACCACCATTGGAATGTGGGAAAGTGGTGAAAAAAATAATCTAATGTGTACATTATGTATGTGTGTACAACGTGCAAGTGCCCAGCAAAAGTGACAGAAACAAATAGAGGAAGGATATAATTTATGTAATTGAATGGTGCTTCACCTTTCACCTACTGAAGACAAAACATACACATCCCATGGGAATTCTATAGTTGTTAATCATTCCCAAAGTAGAAGTGAGGAAATATGATTGTAGATTTTATGATGGGTTTTATGAGTATCCCCTAAGTCTTAGATGTAATTTGGGATACTTTTGACTAGTTGACTAAGGATTCCCACTTTATACCAATCTAAGGTTCTTTTTTTATGATCTCGGAATGTTATATGATGGAGATATAATTATTCTATAATGGGTGGAAATGAAAATCATGTTTGACTATGAATTGAGTTATAATTTTAAATTAATGTTTTAGACAAAGAAGTGTCCTAAAATATAGTTGTATCTATTCGCTACATATCATAATTAGATGGATGGGAAATATAATCCTTCTATTAAAATATTAGATGGAATGATGGATGAATTTTTAATGGATTTTAGTTATTTTTTATAGAATAATTTAATTCTTTATTAGTATTCCTACATCAACAGCTATTGAGATTTTAGGATTATGGATACTTTTTTAGACTTTTATGGTAGTTGTGATGATTGTCGTTTATTATATTGACATTATATAGTTTGAAATATTATGTAGAGTATTCCATTTGAGACATAAAAATATATATAATAGATCTAGAAGTTTATAGAAACCACTCATAGTAGAATGGGGTCGTATGGTGTCAAGTGATTTCACCCTAAAGAATTTGATTGGGAAAATTGGGTTTTATTATGAGTGTCTCCTTGATTGGGAAATCATAAAACTCAGATGGAGGGGATATTGATTCTTAGGTAAGTGGGTAAATTTGAGATCCTATAGAGGATCATCATATCAGCATAAAATTATCTATAAATTTGTATTTTTGTAATATGTTTGAAATTTTTCATGAAATATAGTTGGTAAATATTATCCTAACCTTTTCAATGAGATCAACACTACTAAAATCAAGATCTTGGTTGTTTTATTTATTGAGGATAATATGATTTTTATATAATATTTGAGTGAGATGAATCTATGGTAGAAGATAATCCCTCTAGTGTGAGTAAATTTGTATCATCTATGTATCTCAGAGGACATTTGGGAGTGGGTGTCTAACATGTGGGTACAATGGATAGATATTTTCACTGATGTGGATTAATGAATTTTAAGAATGAATCCTAGGAAAATGTAGTTATTTTAAAAGAATTTTGTAACACCCTAAACCATGTAATGTTATGAACATGATTTAATTATTTATATAAACCTTGTATTTTTAGGGTTTTTGAATTATATTATAATTACTGGGTATAAAAGAGTTAAATTTTTTGACAAATCAGGTATAAAAAATGTGTAGATATATCTAATCAAGGATTTAGTGGTGTCAAAGTATTCCATGGACTGAGTCTCAAGATTTTTCATAGGCATGGGTCATTTTTTGGAATGAATTTATATAGAAATTGGTGTTTGAAACTAATATTATCATTTTTTTTATGTTTTTAGTATCATGGAATAATTATGGATATTTTTCTTTTGTAATAGATCTCTAGGACTATTAAAAAGTAATTTTATGAAATTTTAAATCGTTATATGTAAGGTTACCCAATATTCATAGGGGTTCATAAAAGATATTGATGTTTGAAAATGTATCAAAGTTTTTCAGATATATTTATTTATTTCAATAATGTAACGCCCCGACCCCAGTTACCCAGAGTCGGTGCATTATTGCATAACATTGGCATGATCAAAAAAGATCAAGTCTCAAAAGACCGATTAGTTTAGTAGCCTTGGAAACACTAGATACGTTCATAAATGTTACATTACATCATAAAGTGAAAAACTACAATAACAAAGTCCCCATAGTCCACACTCATATCCCCTTCAGGCTATCCCTGCAGTTCATTCCTAAAATACTTCTTCACATCCTGGAAAATATTAAAACATTGAAAGGGGTGAGCTCAGATGCTCAGTAAGGATAACAATATTGCGGAAGCTTTCATAAATAAACACTAACATTTAAGGCAATGTATAACTAAAACAAAAGCCTTTTTAAACTTGAACTTTAGCATAATATGGCAAAAATAAAATTAAATAATGCCATTTACTTACTCACATGGATATTCTACTAGTAGAATAATCCCATACAATATCAATAACCACTTTCATAATGATGGAATGCATAATGCTAGACTATCATAACCATGTATCCAAGGCCTCATGCCAAGACCACAAATAAGATTTTGTCAAGGCCTCGTGCCAAGACACTAGTTTGTCTCATGAGACCTACCGATGCATCGAGGAGAGGTAGCGGGCTCCACCCGTCACTTATTAAGTCCAATTCATTCCTCATATGAATAGGTTTAAACATATCATAAACCATAACATAATCGTATCACATAAAACATGCATAAAGGAAACATAACATTTCCACATTTCAATCACAAGATATTAATACAACACATTGATATAATAAAAACACTTTCAAAACCATTTTCAATACAAAAATAAAAGAAAGCTAAAACTTTGTATTTATTTTTCACTAAAAAAATGTATGGCTTGTAGAGGAAGCTGAAACTCAAATAATGGTCACGGCGGCGGAGAAGTCGTTGTCGCCGCATATGTACGGTAATAAAAACATTCCCTTTTTGTCGTTTAGTAAAACGCTTCGTATAAAAAAGATTCCTTTTGAATAAACGTAAAATTCAAAGGGGTTTATACACCGTATAAAAGAAATTTGTGTATAAAACAAAATATGCCTCAATGAATGGAGATTGAGACGAAGTCCCTTAAAATATCATTTTTTTAAATAAAATAGATCTATTATGTGTATTAACTATATTATGACATAAAGAAAGTATAAATACAATATGGGACATAATAATATCATGACATAATTTTAAAGTAGGAGATTAACCCAAAGAATGGAAATTGGGTTAAGAAGTTCCCTTACCTCATGTCCGACTTGACTCGATCATTATTTAACCTCCTGAATAATAAACTAGAGTTAATTTATATTTTCTTAAGAACCTTTTTCATGTTCATTATTCCTTTTATATCACTTATTACCATGTTATGAACATTATGTAATTATTTAAGTTAATAATGGTCATTTTGTCGATCTTTGGTACTTGAGTCAAAAGTAAACTTCTTATAATTACAAGTTGTTCATGTGGTGAAATATCCATTATATCCATAATTATATTCATGATGTAGATATCATATATAACATATATATCCAGTATATACAAGCATTTATAATATTACATAACATTTAGAGGTAAGAAATGAAATCCACCGTTCATGGAGACGGTAAGCTGTACGTACGCATGAACGCTACTTTCATTTCTTTTTCATATTTTAATGGAATGAAACATAATTATATACAGGTATAATATAATTCCAGTATAATATAATGTATAATACCATTTAATCTATCCTTTATACATCCCACATATGGTATTAACGATTCAAATCACTTTGAGGGGGCGGTAGTCTGCACTTCCTAAAATGAAAATATGGTGTTTACCCATAATGGAACCCATAAAGGTATGCCATAAATGAAAAATACATAAGCTTAAGTAAAACATAAATATATTATATATCATATATAAATATAGTGACATCTTAATGGCCACCTTTGAAGGTGTTATATGAGTGTTGAACAATCATCGTTTCGTGAGGCAGAAATTCGTCATCCATAGAAACAGTATGTTCTTTAACCATTAGATGTAGGTGTGTGTAAGTGTAGCTCGAATACTTATTATAAAAACATACTAGTATATTGATTATACTGTTGTTGTTACAAAATAAATGGATAAAAAGAGTTTAGGGAGTTGGAGAAGAAAAATAAAACAAAATAACATAAGAGAAGACATTACCTTAGAATCGGGTAACTCTTTTTTGATTTGAGCCAAAGGCTTCTTTGGGAAGAATTATTCCCAAAGTTAGGCTTCTATGAGTAAGAGAGGGAATTTTGGAGAGTATTTGGGTAGAGGTTGGCTGAGCCAAATGGCTTGAAGGTGTGAATAAGGTGGGAGTGGTGGGGGCCTTTTATAAGAGGAGAGGAGGGGCACTCTTGGAAAGATTGAAATGTTACTTTATTATGAAATGCTTTTCGGATTATAAAGGTCCCACAATGATATATTTCTAGGATAAGGTGATAAGGGCTTGAAAGCTACTCATCCAATAGGTTTTTTACAAGTTTAAGTCTTATATTTTACATTATCTTTTCATTTTATTTAAATCGTTAATTAATGAGGTAATCGCTGCATCATCATGGTGTCATAAATAATTTAATTTAGTTAATGTCTAAAAATTATAAAAAAAAATATCATGATGTATTAAATCTTTTTATCTTTCTAATGAATATTTATAGTCAAAAATATGACTTGTATAACCCCATTTAAAAATTGTTGTAGTAAAACAACTCATGTTTGTGACATTTTTATTTTAACATTAAATAAAAAGTTTTTAATGTCATTTTCCTACCAAAGTGGATCCATGGGGTCCCCAAGTTGACTCATGGATTGTCTTGGTCGGACATGACTCATCAAATAGTAATAGGACAAGTTTAAAGGTATTTTCATATTTTTATAACATCATTTTTACCTTAAATTTCACTAATTACCTTTAATCGCGATTAATTAAACTTAAAAGTTACTATTCACCAAAAAATTATTTTAATCCCATTGAACCACATTTTAATTCCTAATGAAAACCATGTATGTCAGATTTTTGAAAATCAAATCGCATAAGTTGTAATGATTCATTTAAACAAAAAATCAGTTTTTTAACTACCACTTAGTGGTTTCACTATTCATCAAAAATTGAAGTTTTTGAGAACAATGCCAAAATTTTACCCTAAGATATAATTGATATTCTGAATTAAAAAATGATGTCTATTTTACAAAATTCCAAACATATAAGTTGTATTAATTAATTTCATAATTAATTCCCGCTGTCACAACAAATAGCGTGTTTTTAAGAAACAATATATATCAAAAGATTGAAAATTGTTTATGTCCAATTTCAAAGTGAAATTAATTCTAATGAACACCATTGGATAAAATTGTAAAAATATATTCTAATTATACTTTAAAATCACTCAATAGTATAATTTATCACTATATATTATTTTAATTTAAAAAGTTGTTTTTAAGTATTTTTCACTATTCATAGAAAATTGGAAGTTCTCAGAAAATTACAAAAAATTCAAATTAGGATAATTTCGATATTACGAATACAAAAATGAAGTCCATTTTGAAATATAAAATTTCTATAATTTTAAAAAGTGGGTACTACTATTCATAACGGCTACTTTGATTAGTCGTAGTGTGTTAGAATCTCGAACTTGTGTACAATACAAGCTATTGCATTATTGAAAGAGAAGCATATCGTGAAAGCTCGGGGTGTTACATTCTTCTCTCCTTCAATAAATTGCATCCTCAAAATTTAAAAATGTTCTTCAAAAATAAAAGGTTGAAAATAGAAAATACCTTTGTGGAAAACCCACATCGGAAATAGGGTTAATAAGAATATAACATTAAAAGAAAGAAAGAGAAGTACAAAGGTCACCTGAGATAGCCCATACTAGGATTCTATGAAAATATGGATATGGAAGGAAAAAAACCCATCAAGGTCTGATGGAGAGTTGTAGAAAATAGTATTAGGAGAAAGTTAACCATAAGAAAATCACAAACTTGTGATTGGTTAAACGGTCATTGAATCCCCAGTTGGAAAAGTTAACCGACAACGTTTTTGTTTTAAGTTACCTTTCGTAAGGAAATATACTTACTTGTCATGTAGACTTTCATTCTTTAATAAATTTTTACCACAAACCCATCTTTCAATCCAAATGGTAACAGAACTCAAAAATATTCTATTTATCCTAATTGTATAAGGTTCTAAATATTACCACATACCATTTAGATTAGGAAAACTATTTTGTAATAACCAGGGACTTCCTGTAGGCTAGTGGTAGGTAATAAAGGCCTGTCGCACTATGGTTGTGGGTTCGATTCCTGCAGCTTGGTCCGACGCGACGGGTTATGCCCCACCCTACAGGTTATCCTTTTCCTAAAACTATAGTATTATAATATTCCAAAAATAATCTTCAGAAATGTTTTAACCTTAAAAAATACTATCCAAAGTTCAACTTAATTCATTCCAACCATTCTAGTTATCCAAAATACCTCTGTCCAGAATTTCTCTAAAAGGTCTCTAAATTCTAAAATCAATTGCATCATCAGATTCCTCAAACAAAGTAAAGTTCATCTTATTGTCAGATACTAAAATATGATGACCTTCATCATAGTAAAACCTTAATGAAAACAACAAGTACTGCAGTACAATCCTTATATATCACATTATTATTATAACCATAATATAATCCTTGATTCCAAAAACAAAAATATATTAATTATTCAACTTCATCTGTAGCAACAACATAAGTTTGGCCTTGATCCCTTGGCCTTTTCTGAGGTAATTTACCTTGGTTCTTAGGACAATAATTTTCATAATGCCCCATTTCCCTACAATTGTAGCATTCAACATTGATAGCCTCTTTCTTTCCCTTGCAATCACGAGCCTGGTGACCTTTTTCCCCACATTTATAACAAACTCCCATTCCTTTTAGGCAAGTACCAGGGTGATTCTTCCAACAATTATCACATAATGGAAAATTCTTCTTTCCCTTTTTCCCTTTATCTGTCTCTTGTTCCACCATTCTCTTTTTCTATTGCTTTACTTTATTGTCATAAGATTTAGAGAATTCCTTTTCTATCTTGATAGCACATGAGACAATATCTTCGTATGACAAGAAGGATTGTGAGACTAAGGCTCGATGGAGAAACGGTTTTAACCCATCAAAGAAACGATCGATCTTACTTCTTGGGTTATGTATATAATCTGTAACATGCCTCGCTAACCTTGTAAAGTTAGCCTCATACTTTGCGACATTCTCATCCTCCTTTTGTCTCAGACTCGGAAATTGCCTTTCCATATCTGCTCGATGGTCATGTGGAAAGTATTTTTCTAAGAAAAGATCTTTGAACTCTCTCCATTCCATATTTGATACTTATTCATCTTCCTTTGTGTTTTGAATCAGCGACCACCATTGATCGACATCTCCAGTGAGGCGGTAGACTGACATAACAACCTTTTCCCTTTCACTACTCCCCAAGGAGTGGAATATTTTCTCTAAGGAGTTTATCCATTGCTCAGATACTAATGGATTTGTACCCCCATTAAATGTTGGTGGTTGTTGCCTCATGAAACGATCTAACATTGATCCTCCACGTTGCGGATCAGGGTGCTCCATACGAGTAAGGTTATTATTCATAACCTGAGTGAGTTGTCCCGGTATGGTAATAAGTTGATCAGAACCAGTTGTATCTCCAGCTCCATAATAATTATCTTGAGCAGGAGGGAAATCCCTACACGGAGTGCGTGTATTGATACGGTTTCCATTCCTTCCACTAGGCGTCATTTATAAACAATGGCATAAACTAGATTAGTTTATGAATCAAAATACATAATTCCATACTTGTAAAATACTTAACATAAATTGAACTATTTATGGATATAATCCATAATCATAAAAATGTTTTCTTTGAGGAAGTATATTCTCATAACCCTTTATAGTGGTTTGTAAAGAAAATGAGAATTATCCTAAGCATATCCCCCGGGAGTGTCGTAACCAAGAGTGCAGCAAGGCCCGTTGTCGTGCACTAGTTCCCGTTCAAGTCTAGCTCAAAGCGGTGTTTTCGGGTTTTACCCCTAGGTACATCTGTGCCAGAGCTACCTCTACCTTCTCGTATCCAGACAGGGATGTATTGCTCGGAAAACTCACAAAATATCTATAATACCAAAATTCTAGGAATTTCTTCTATACTAATCCTCAAAGTCTATCTTCGGGCTATGTGCTCTAATCAGAGTTTATCTAAATCTAGCTTCCAAGGTTAGTACTAAACTGTCTCTGATACCAACTGTAACGCCCGGACCCCAGTTACCCAGAGTTGGTGCATTATTGCGTAACATTGGCATGATCACAAAAGATCAAGTCTCAAAAGACCGATTAGTTTAGTAGCCTTGGAAACACTAGATACGTTCATAAATGTTACATTACATCATAAAGTGAAAAAATACAATAACAAAGTCCCCATAGTCCACACTCATATCCCCTTTAGACTATCCCTACAGGTCATTCCTAAAATACTTCTTCACATACTGAAAAATATTAAAACATTGAAAGGGGTGAGCTCAGATGCTCAGTAAGGATAACAATATTGCGGAAGCTTTCATAAATAAACACTAACATTTAAGGCAATGTATAACTAAAACAAAATCCTTTTTAAACTTTAACTTCATCATAATATGGAAAAAATAAAATTAAATAATACCATTTACTTACTCACATGGATATTCTACTAGTCGAATAATCCCATGCAATATCAATAACCACTTTCATAATGATGGAATTCATAATGTCAGACAATCATAACCGCGTAGCCAAGGCCTCGTGCTAAGACCACAAATAAGATTTTGTTAAGGCCTCATACCAAGACACTAGTTTGTCTCATTAGACCTACCGATGCATCGAGGAGCTATAGCGGGCTCCACCCGTCACTTATTAAATCCAATGCATTCCTCATATGAAAAGGTTTAAACATATCATAAACCATAACATAATCGTATCACATAAAACATGCATAAAGGAAACATAACATCTCCACATTTCAATCACAAGATATCAATAAAATACATTGATATAATAAAAACACTTTCAAAACCATTTTCAATACCAAAATAAAAGAAAGTTAAAACTTTGTATTTATTTTTCATTAAAAAAAGTTATGGCTTGTAGAGGAAGCCGAAACTCAAATAATGGTCACGGCGGCGGAGAAGTCGTTGTCACCGCATATGTACGGCAAGAAAAAAATTCCCTTTTTGTCATTTAGTAAAACTCTTCGTATAAAAAAGATTCCTTTTGAATAAACATAAAAGTCAAAGGGGTTTATACACCGTATAAAAGAAATTTGTGTATAAAACAAAATATGCCTCAATGAATGGAGATTGAGACGAAGACCCTTACAAATATCATTTTTTTAAATAAAATAGATCTATTATGTTTATTCACTATATTCCGACATAAAGAAAGTATAAATACAATATGGGACATAATAATATCATGACATAATTTTAAAGTAGGAGATTAACCCAAAGAATGGAAATTGGGTTAAGAAGTTCCCTTACCTCGTGTCCGACTTGACTTGATCGTTCTTTAACCTCCTGAATAATAAACTAGAGTTAATTTCTATTTTATTAGGAACATTTTTCATGTTCATTATTCCTTTTATATCACTTATTACCATGTTATGAACATTATGTAATTATTTAAGTTAATAACGGTCATTTTGTCGATCTTTGGAACTTGAGTCAAAAGTAAACTTCTTATAATTACAAGTTGTTCATGTGGTGAAATATCCATTATATCCATAATTATATTCATGAATTAGATATCATATATAAAATATATATCTAGTATATACATGCATTTATAATATTACATAACATTTATAGGTAAGAAATGAAATGCACCGTTCATGGAGACGGTAAGCCGTACGTACGCATGAACGCTACTTTCATTTCTATTTCATATTTTAATGGAATTAAACATAATGATATAAAGGTATAATATAATTACAGTATAATATAATTTATAATACCATTTACTCCATCCTTTATACATCCCACATATGGTATTAACGATTCAAATCACTTTGAGGGGGCGGTTTTCCGCACTTCCTAAAATGAAAATATCGTGTTTACCCATAATGGAACCCATAAAGGTATGACATAAATTAAAAATACAGAAGCTTAAGTAAAACATAAACATATTATATATCATATATAAATATAGTGACATCTTAATGGCCACCTTTGAAGGTGTTATATGAGTGTTGAACAATCATCGTTTCGTGAGGCAGAAATTCGCCATCCACAGAAACAGTATGTTCTTTAACCATTAGATGTAGGTGTGTGTAAGTTTAGCTCAAATACTTCTTATAACAACATCCTAGTATATTGAGGATACTGGTTTTGTTACAAAAGAAATGGATAAAAAGAGTTTAGGGGGTTGGAGAAGCAAAATAAAACAAAATAACATAAGAGAAGACATTACCTTAGAATCGGGTAACTCTTTTTTGATTTGAGACAAAGGCTTCTTTGGGAATTATTCTGCCCAAAGTGAGGCTTCTAGGAGTAATAGAGGGAAGTTGGGAGAGTATTTGGGCAGAGGTTGGCCGATCCAAATGTCTTGAAGGTGTGAATAAGGTGGGAGTGGTGGGGGACTTTTATAAGAGGAGAGGAGGGGCACTCTTGGAAAGATTGAAATGTTACTTTATTATGAAATGATTTTCGGATTCTAAAGGTCCCACAATGATATATTTAGATTATAAGGTGATAAGGGTTCGAAATATACTCATCCAATAGGTTTTTGACAAGTGTAAGTCTTAGATTTTACATTATCTTTTCATTTTATTTAAATCATTAATTAATGAGGTAATCGCTGCATCATCATGGTGTCATAAATAATTTAATTTAGTTAATGTCTAAAAATTATAAAAAAATATCATGATGTAGTAAATCTTTTTATATTTCTAATGAATATTTATAGTCAAAAATATGACTTGTATAACCCCATTTAAAAATTGTTTTAGTAAAACAACTCATGTTTGTGACATTTTTATTTTAACATTGAATAAAAAGTTTTTGATGTCATTTGCCTACCAAAGTGGGTCCATGGGGTCCCCAAGTTGACCCATGGATTTTCTTGGTCGTCCATTACTCGTCCAATAGGGTTAGGACAACTGTAAAGGTATTTTCATATTTTTATAATATCATTTTTACCTTAAATTTCACTAATTACCTTTAATCGCGATTAATTAAACTTAAAAGTTACTATTCACCAAAAAAATTATTTTAATCCCATTGAACCACATTTTACTTCCTAATGAAAACCATGTATGTCGGATTTTTGAAAATCAAATCACAGAAGTGGTAATGTTTCATTTAAACGAAAAATCAGTTTTTTAACTACCACTTAGTGGTTTCACTATCCATCAAAAATTGAAGTTTTTCAGAACAATGCCAAAATTTTACCATAAGCTATAATTGATATTCCGAATTCAAAAATTATGTCTATTTTACAAAATTCCAACCATATAAGTTGCATTAATTAATTTCATAATTAATTCTCGTTGTCACAACAAATAGCGTGTTTTTAAGAAACAATATATATCAAAAGATTGACAATTATTTACGTCCAATTTCAAAGTGAAATTAATTCTAATGAACACCATTGGATAAAACTGTAAAAATATATTCTAATTATAATTTAAAATCACTCAATAGTATAATTTATCACTATATATTATTTTGATTAAAAAAGTTGTTTTTAAGTATTTTTCACTATTCATAGAAAATTGGAAGTTCTCATAAAATTACAAAAAATTAAACTTACGATAATTTCGATATTACAAATACAAAAATGAAGTCCATTTTGAAATATAAAATTTCTATAATTTTAAAAAGTGGGTATTACTATTCATAACGGCTACTTTGATTAGTCGCGATGTGTTAGAATCTCGAACTTGCGTATAATGCAAGCTATTGCATTATTGAAAGAGAAGCGTATCGTGAAAGCTCGGGGTGTTACAAATAATTTTCCCTATGATTATTATGAGTTGATATATAAGGGTTTATGGGTTACTCTATGATGTATTGGTATTAGCACGTGATATAAAAGGGTTACCAAATTTGGGTCTGAAAATGGAAAAGTATGAGACATATGATTAACCAAAATTTCCCATCTCTTACATAAGGGTTTCTATAAGGTATATATGTTATAAGAAATAGTTTTGTATATGATATATAATGGATATCAATGGGTGATATGTAATGGACCCTAAAAACATAAAAATTTGATGATTTTTAAGAAATGGCGACATAAGTTTTGATCTAACCATTTGTTGTTATACAGGTGATAATTTAGAGATATATAATGGTTTTTAATGTCCATAGTAATAATTTAATATGATTATAATTTTGGATATTATCACTAAATGAATTAATTAAGTTGATTAATTAAATATAAAAGGAGGATTTATTACATTTTTTCTAGATGAATATTGGTTATACCCAAATTCTATTCTTTGTTTCTTACTTATTTACCTCATGAATTTTATTCTTTTATTATTATCCTTTCATCATAAAATTTTACATAAGTAATATATATTATTAAGGTTATCTATGAATGAGTATCTATTCCTCAATTTCTCCCACTTATTATTTGATTTATAATGGTTCTTTTATCGTGTTTGGTGACAGAATATCTATTAGAAAATAAATAGGATCATTAGAATAATTGGAGTGAAAAGGGGATCCCTTCCCTTCAACTATAATGGTGTTCCATTGTTTTGGGGGTAAAGTGAAGTGACAATTTATTTTAGGAGTAAGCTTTGGCCTCATCAATCAACTGTCTATATGGAAATGTAAATTCATGTCCCAATTTGGGAGGTTATTCCATGTCAACTCTGTTATTACACATAAATTATTCTACTCCTTTTCTATTTAAAGGTGTGCAAGAAGTCTCATAAACAAGCTATAATGTATGATCAGAAATTTTATTTGGACTGGGTCAATGTGTAAAATGAAACTGATCGCTATCTCAGGGAAAAATGCATCAAACCTATTGAAATGGGGGGACTTGGAGTTAAAGACCTCAATATCTTGAATGATGGTCTTATTTTTAAATTCACATGGAACCTATCAACTAATAATGATTCTTCTTGTGATTTTTTATCAATAAGGTTCAAAAAAAGGACACTAGATGGGTAGTTGCTCTATCTTGGGTCATCAGTTTGGCCTTGAGTTAAGTATTCCTTCAATGATATCATGAAAAATATTAAATGGTTGATTAGTGGTCAATCTGACCTCAATTATTGGAACACCTATTGGCTTGATCAACCACACAAATAAAACTTTATTATTCCACTTAAAAGATTAAAGATGACCATAAAGAATTTTATGACTCATTAAAACATCCTTAATTTTTTTCCCTTGTAGGATGTATTAGAGATCAAAAATTATGAATTAATTGACACTGATAAACTGGTATGGAAGCCCAACAGTAATGGGAAGTTCAATTTCAATAAAATATAACAATATGGAAAGTGAGAGATCCACTATTATTACATTATGGCTATCTAAATTTAAGGTACATTTCATAAAACCCTTGAGATTTTATCATCTCTGTAGAATCTGTAAAAATTCGGTTTCCCACACATGATTAATTAAAGAGGGTTGTACAAAACATAGTTTCATCTTGTCACTTATGATTGAGTGAAAAAGAAAATGTATAGCATATCTTTATTAGATTTGAATACACATGAGAGCTATGGAAATATTCAGATCACTTGTTTGTATTTGATACAAATTCAAGTTGGAAACTAGAAGAGAACATTGTATTCATCAGAAAAACTGAAAAAAAATTGAAGAAGTTTAGCATCTTCTTTTGGTAGAAGTGGCCTCTATTTTCGCTTCTATCTCGAGGGAATGAAATGAAAAAATATTTGATGATGAAGCGCCCTCCATTCATAATATAACATTATCCATTCATAGGGAGGTTCATGCTGACACAAAGGTGAAGTTGGGAGCAAGGCATAATATCATTGGTGATTTGAAAATTTTGAGGATTATGGGAGATGCAGGCTGGCTAAAACAGCCTCTAGTTCTCAAATCTGTAAGTTGGATTCATATAATTAATACTTAGATAAAGTTTAATATTAATGGTGTGACCTATGACATTACAGGACCTTCGGGTTGTGGAGGTATTTTCTGAAACCATCATGGATTTTTCAAAGGTTATTTTTATCATTATAACATAATTGGAATTGCATATAAATATGAGTGTGGGGAGATGATATTTTCAATAAAACATGCAGTTCTACATAAGTGGAATTCTCTAAAACCCATAATTCTATCAATGAGATTTTCCTTATTTTATTTATTTTATATTGTATAGATCACAAAAAATCACTTATAGAACACAATAAAAACATTTTAATGAAAAATAAATGAAGTAAGAGATATTTCTAGAAGTTAAGGAACCTATACTGATGAAATAGTAACATGAAATTAGGAATAGTAATGTGAACCTTACGAATAGTGAACTGGCCAATATAATAGTAACCACACCAAGGAAATTATGAATAAAATTTTTCCATCCTATAAATAAATATATGATATAATTATATCATAGTATAAGTAAATAAATATTTTAAAAATTACTAATTAAGTGTTGGTATTTTGGTGAGTCATAACTATTTAATTACAGTATTATAATTAATAAAATGATTTAAAAGAAATTTTAGGTTCATAAAATTTATTCATAAATTAATATTTAGTTATCTAATGATTTTAGGATAATTTCATGAGACCTTAATTAATTTTTTAGAGTGTTATAAAATCAATTATAATTTTAAAAAATGTATTTTTTTAGTAAATAATGATTTTAATTAAAAATTTTATTTATCATATTTAGAAAATTATTTTCATAAAATGGAGTTCATTTTTGAATTCTACAAATAGAAAAATGGTTAATGTGAATTTTTGGGATTTTTCTAAAATACTTGAATTTTTTTGAATAGTAAAATACATTAATTTATGCTATAAATACATTATAAGTTAAATACACTATTACTTGAGTCATCGCTGATGTAAGAACCATAATCTAGAACTACCTTTAATTATTTTAATATATTTTATGATAATGATCAAACTATTCATAGACTTAATTCAAAATAATAAACAAATAATAAAATGTTCAAAAATCCCTCCTCTCCTCCACTATAAATACCACCCCTCACCACCCCTTATTCTTACACCTTCCGATCTTTGATACTTATCAAATTTCTACCCAATCCTCTCATCAAGAATCTTCCTCATGTCTAGGATCTGTTGGTCTTAACAAAAGGCCAAAAGCAATCCTCTTAAGGAGGTTCTTAAGGAAGAGTATTCAAGAGGTAAAATCCTCTTCCTTTTCCTTTTAATTTATTTTCAAGTTATTTTATTTTATTATTCTCTCCTCGCCTCTCCTATCCAAAAGTACATGATAACTAAATTATCATTTATATACTATAATTCTATCATGTTAATTGAATATCCTTCATAAAACTTCTTTCTCACTCCCTTTTATTTTAAAAATGATATCATCATCTATGAGGTGCTGATTTACAACCTTTGTGGACGATGGATTTTAGTTCTTAAATTTCTCCTACAATGATGGTGATGAAACCAGTATTATGGTTAAAATAGAATATAATATATTTATTTAAACCTTTCTTATGTTCTGGAAGTAACATATTTACATAATACTAAATGATAAAACAAAATGAGTTCGTTGTAATAATCTAAATGATTATCACTAAATGTATTATCTAATGATTACTCATAATACTATATAACCAAATGATATATATAAACATTTACACTTATTTATGTTTATTAATATCATATAAATCTAATACTATAGGATTATACCCATTCCACATGAACTTCCATACTCATATACAAGTATACTGATCGTGAAAACTAAGGAAATGAATGCTCCCGAGCGATAAAACTGTATCTTATAACTCCTCAAAAGGGCCTTAAATGAACTTAATAAAAATATAATAAATAAAATAAATGTTTAAAAGGTTATTAATTAATTAATTAATGGATTTAATTTGATTATACATTACATTAAGGTCAAGTTCAGAACACATTCGTACATAAGGTAAGGATTTCTTCCCAAACCTCTAATTTCATACCGGTTATTCTTTATCCCTATATAAACCTACGTAATTCTTCATTATTTTTATATTTTTCTTATAAATTATATGTATAAATTTCAAACTCATGTATCCATATTAGTGCATATTTTTTATGAGTAATACTTTTTTTACAAGGTTCCCTCTTCAATTATTCCCGATACGTAAGCCCTAATTAAGGGAACAACTTGAATTATTACCTATTTTAAAGTGAACTATATAATATATTTTAAGCCAATATTATTTTTCTAAAATCACTAATTTTATTATGGAAAAACTATCTTATCTAACTTCTGGTTTTATAAAAATACTTTTTCAAAAGAACTCTTCTTTGCAAAATAAAAGTGTATTTCTCTCAAGAATTCCTAGATGATTTTATAAGAGTATTTTCATCTATTTAAACACCCTTGTTGATTCTTATGTTTAATTTGGATTAATATTTTATGATATCATCTACCATATTTTATTTAATGTTTTATGATTAGTTTTACTATGGATGTGGTATCTTGATATCATTCACCATATTACTCTGAATGGTTAGAAATTATGTTTACTGATTGGGGAAAGTTATTTACATTTCATATATTATTCTAAATATGAATATATATGGTGATTATGTTTCACCCCTTTAATATGATAAATTCATTGGGCTTAGTAAGTGTCAAGTGGGACCCTCTATATCCCCTCGGTGCATCGGTAGGTCTCATGAGAAAAAACTAGTTTGGGTATGGCCTAACGTCTTACCTGATTGTGTGTGGTGTATTGGTTGAAGCCATGATGGTATATTTATGATGTACTACATTATGCATTCTCTCATTATTAGATTAATATTTGAAATTCCATGTGATTATTCAACTATTATAATATATAGGATTAAGTATCATTTTCATGTGAATATTTATATGGTATTATTTATTTAGTTTTTATTCCTACCATATTATGCTCATGTTTTTGTTTTAATAAAAAGTGTTTTTAGTTATTCGCATTGAATTATGGTTTATTTTTTTAGATTCAACTAAATTATTACCCTTACTGAGAATTATGGCTCACCCCTTTTTATGTTCATTTTCCCCAGGATTCCAAGATGAATTTTATAAATGACATGCAAAGATAATATAGAAGAATAAGAGAGTTTCCAAAGGAGACTCTATGATGTATTTCATTTCAAGTTGTAATGTTGAACTTATATATGTATCTTAATTTCCAAATATACTAAACATTTGGTCCTTCAAGATGCATATTCATTATTTATATGTCAATTTAATAAAGTAAGCCACCAGCTCCGAGCTACTAGGGTCAGGGTATTTACTGTTAGTATCAAAGGAAGTTTAGTAGAAACCTTGGAAACTAGACTTAGAGATCATATATTAGTGAACATAACCCTAATATAGAATTTGAGGATAAGAATAGAGGAACATCCTAGAATTTTGTTAAGGTATAGATTGTGTGGATCTTCCTAGCAATACATCCTTGTTTGGATACTACAAGTGGATGTGGTTCTAGAACAGATGTACCTAGGGGTAACAACTCTAACAAGGTGTGTCAGGTCTGACTTTAGGTAACCTATTACATGAAAATGGGTCTTACTGCATACCTAGTTTGAAAATCCCAAGGGATATTCTTAGGATAAGTCACATTTTCTTTAAAAACTATTATGAAGGAATTAAAAGTAAATGTGCACCCAAAGAAACCATGTTTATGATTATGAGAATAACTATTCATAGAATTTTGATTTATGTTAAGTGTTTTTCTAGTTTGAGATTATACATTACGACTCATAACCTAATATATTGTATGAAATTATTTAAAAATGGATCCTAGTATAATGAATAGAAATTGTATCAACACACATATCCCATAGAGGGATTTCCCTCCTATGTAAGATAATGATGTCACTATTGGAGCTATAACTGATGATGATAAACTTATAACTAAAATGGGGAAGTTGACTCAGGTTATGAACAATAAACATTCCAATACAGATCATCCTGAACCACAATGTGGAGGAGCAATGTTAAACTACTTTATGTGATAACAACCTACATCATTCAATGGGACTATGAACCCATTTGTAGTAGAGTAGTGGATAAGTTCCTTAGAGAATATATTTATCACTTTGGGAAGTAACAAAATGGAGAAGGTTGTCATGGAAGTTTATCATCTATCAGAATATATGAATCAATGGTGGTCACTAATCCAAAAAAAAAAGGAGGAGTAAGAAATCGAAAATATGGAATGGATGGGTTTTAATGAAATTTTCCTAAAAAACTATTTTCGTCACGAATAGAAACCAGATATGGAGAGGAAATTCTTGAGTCTAAGATATAAAGAGGATGAAAATGTTTCCAAGTATGAATACAACTTTACAAGGTTAGAAAGGCATGTCGTAGACTACATATGTAATCCAAGGAGCTATATTGATTGATTATTTGATCGTTTAAAACCATTCCTATAAACGGAACTGGTCTCCCAAAATTTCACATCATATAAAGATATTTTCTCATATAATATCAAGATAGAAAAATAATTCTCTAATTTATATGAGTTAAAAATAAATAAAGAGAAGAAGAAGGTTATTTAACACTCTAGAAAAGGAAATAAGGAAATTGTTAATATGGGAAGAGTTAACATTACACCCTTCAGTAACTGTGGTAAGAAACACCCTAGTACCTATCAGAAGAGAATGGGAGTCTATTTCAAGTGTAGAGAAAAATTCCACTAATCCCATGATTTCAAGGAAAATAAATAATATTTCAATGTTCAATGCTATAATTGTAAAAATATGGGACATTATGAACATGATTTTCCTAGACATCAAGGAAACTTTACCCAAAGAAGGAAAAGGGACAAAGTTCAAGATTATGTGGTCACAAATACTGAGGTTTAAGTCACTAATGATGTGGTGGTAGGTACTTTAATAATTTCCTCAAACATAGCCAATGATTTATTTGATTATAGAACATTGCATTCTTTTATATCTTTCCAATTTTCTAAGAAAATTATTCATTTTATGTTTGATTTAATAAAGTATTTCTTAGTAAAAACTCTTAAGGGAAGTATCATTGCAAAAAAGATGTGTCAATCAAGCCCCATTATGACATATAAACATGCTTTAGTTACTAACATTTTAATCATAAATATGATTGAATTTGATATAATTCTTTTTATGGATTGGATTTCAAATTATGATGTGAAAATATATTAAAAGAATAATTATGTTAAAATTTTTGAGAATGATGTAGAATTAATTATCTTTAGAGAAGAAACCTCATCATTTGACTATTATCTAGATCCATCCTTTGTATATCTACTAAATTAAATTATTTGGGAATAAGAGAACACAATATATATGGGTGAGGAAAAAAAATTCAAATTTAGGATGTACGTATTGTGCAAGAATACGTTGATGTATTTCTAGAGGATTTACCAAGACATCCTCCGGAGTAGGAAATTGAGTTTTCTATAGATTTAATTCATGGTATAAGGCCAATATCAAAGAATCTTTATAGAATGGTGATAGTGTAATTAGTGGAGCTGAAAAAATATCTAGAGGAATTGAGTGATAAAGTATTTATTCACCCTAGTGTTTCTCGATGGGGAGACCCTATTCTCTTCATCGAGAAGAAAGATGGATCCATGAGGCTGTGTATTGACTATGGAGAAATCAATTCTATTAAGATAAAGAAAAAGTATCCACTTCCTAACATTGATGATTTATTTGATAAACTTCATAGATCCCAATATTTTTTGAAGATTGAACTTCGATCTAGATATCATCACTTTCATGTGAGGATGGACTATATTCCAAATATATCATTTAAAACTAGGTATGGGCATTACGAGTTTACAATAATGCCTTTTGAACTGACTAATGAACCCTCTATTTTCATGGATCTAATGAATAGAGTTTTAAAGTAATATCTTGATGACTTTTTTATAGAATTTATTTATGATATATTTTTATTCTCTAAAATCTATGAAGATCATGAAAATCACTTGATGGTTGTTCTGAAGACTCTTTAAAGAAATGAATTATATGGGCAGTTTAAAAAGTGTGAATTTTGGATTCAACCAGCTTCTTTTCTCGGTCATATTGTCTTAAAGGATGGAATCTCAGTTGATCCTATGTAGACAAAGATAGTTCAGGAATGGCCTACACCAAAAATCATATTAGAGGTATGTATTTTTATTGGTTTAGAGGGTTATTATTGGCGTTTCCTTCAAAACTTCACCTGATTAGCTAACTCATTAACCAAGCTTATTCGTAAATGGGTTAAGTTCATATGTAAAAAATAATACGAATAATTGAATAGGATATTGGTGAACGCTCCGATCTTGACTCTCTAATCAAGAAATTGTGGATTTCTTATTTATAGTGATGCGTCAAAGAAAAAAATCAGGTGTGTCCTTATGCAGAATGATAGAGTTGTCACCTATGTATCAAGGTAATTAAAAACTCATGAACAAAACTATCCAACTCATGATCTTTAGTTAGAAGATATAATCTTTTCTCTGAAGATATGGAGACATTGTCTCTATGGTGAAAGATATGAGATATATATAGATCATAAGATTTTGAAATATATCTTCTCACAAAAAGAACTAAATATGAGGCAAAGATGATGGTTGGATATTCTCAAGGATTACGGTTGTTCAATACACTACCACCCAGGGAAGGTGAATAAGATAGCATATGCATTAAGAAGGAAGGATCATGGGGTTCTAAACAAAATGAGGATTGAAAAGGATCATCTGTACATGGATTTAGTAAGGATGGATATGAAAATTATCAAGGTAGGGGAAGCATCACTACTTTTTCAAATGGTTATCAAACCATATTTATAGGAAAGGATTAGAAATTATCAGTCTAATGATGAGAATATTCAAAATAAAATTAATTTTTTAAATGATGGGAATTTGGAAGACTTTGTGTGTGAGGATGTAATTCTGAAATTTGGGAGGATTCTATGTGTTCCCACTATCCTTTAGCTAAAAAGAGAGTTATAATATGATTCCCATAGATTGAATTTCTCTATACACCCTGGTAGCACTAAGATGTATAGAGATTTGAAGGAACATCTTTTGTGGGATAACATGAAGCGGGAAATTTCCAATTATGTAGCAAGATGTTTAGTTTATCAACAGGTGAAGGATGAAAGACAAAATCCTAGAGTATTCTTTTAACTTCTTTCTATTCCTACATGGAAATGAGATGACATCACTATGTTTTTTTCATTGGATTACCAAAAACTCCAAGAAATAATGATGTAGTATGGTTAATTTTTGATCGACTTATAAAATATTCACATTTCCTTACTATAAGGGGATATTTTTTACTAGATCGTCTTGCATGACTCTATATAAATGAAGTTTTAAGACTTCATGGAGAACCTCTCTCAATTGTGTCTTATCATGATCCATGATTTATAAAAAAAATTTCAAAAGTATTCAAAAATAATTGGATACTGAGCTTTACTTGAGTACTTATTATCACCCTCAAACTAATAGTTAATCAGAAAGGATGATCCAAACTTTATAAGACATGTTGAGATCATGATCACTTAACTTTCAAGGTCTATAGGATCATTATTTACCTTTGGTGGAGTTTTCCTAGAATAATAATTTCCATTATAGTATTCAAATGGCTTCATATGAAGCATTTTATGGAAAGAGATGCCGCACACCAACTTGTTGGGATGAGTTTGGTGAGAGGAAGTCTATAGGCCCAGAGCTTGTGGAGGAAACAATAGTGAAGGTAAAGATTATTCAAACCCATATTAAAGCAACTCAAAGTAATAAAAAATGATATGCTGATAATCAAAGGAAGGACTTGGAATTTCAATAGGTGGATCATGTTTTCTTAAAAGTATCTCCATGGAAGGGTGTAAAAAGATTTGGGAAGAAAGGAAAACTAAGCCCTAAGTACATTAGACCTTTTGAAATCTTTGAGAGAGTTGGAGTTGTGGCTTATCGTTTAGTTATTCCACCTAGCCTTTATAAAGTACATGATGTGTTTCACATCTCATTATTGAGAAAATACATGCTAGACCCAAAGCATGTCCTCACTTTAGAAGGAATAGATCTGGAACCTGATTTATATTTCTGTGAAGATTCTATCTGGATTCTGGACACTAAATATCAGGTGTTGAGGAATTGGATGATTCAGCTAGTAAAGGTACTTTGGAAAAGTAATAAAATTGAAGAGGTGATGTGAGATACTGAGGAACTTATGATGAATAACAATCAAAATCTTTTTATGAGGTAACATTCTGGAAATTTTGAGGATGAAATTTTTATTGGAGTGGAGAATGTAATGACTATAAATTCAATCAATGAGATTTTCCTTATTATGTTTATTTCATATAGTATAGATCACTCAAAATCACTTATATTCATAATAAAAACTTTATAAATGAATAATTAATGAATTAAGAGGTATTTTTAGAAGTTAAGAAACTTGTACCGATGAAATAGTAACCTGACCTTAGGAATAGTAATATGACCCTTATGAATAGTAAACTGGCCAATAGAATAGTAACCTCACTAATGAAATTATAAATAAAATTTATCCATCTTATAAATGAAAATATGATATAATTATATCATAGTATAAGTAAATAAATATTTAAAAAAAATACTAATTAAGTGTTGGTATTTTCACTACTATAAATATGGCTTTTATCAGTGCTAAAAATGGCCATTAACAGCGCTAAAAAATCACTATTAATGCCAGTGAAGATAAAGGGGGGTCCCCTTTATCAGCGCTCCAAAAAGCACTGATAAAGACCCCTTTTATCAGCGCTAAAAAAAGTGCTGATAAAAGGGGTCTTTTATCAGCGCTAAAATGAAGCGCTGATAAAAGGGTCTTTTATCAGCGCTTTCTTTTTATCGCTGATAAAAGACCCCTTTTATCAGTTCTTTTTTTAGCGCTGATAAAAATAAAAAAAATTAAAAAAAATAAAAAAAATACTGCCAATCTCGGGGGGGCTTTTTATAGCGCTTGATCCCCCCTTTATCAATGCTTTCCCGCACCTCCAACACCCGCCTGAACCACCTACACCCTTTATCAGTGCTATCCCTATAAATCAACCTTGTGTGTGCACCCGTGCCTCCACCCGGATTTGATCTCGAGACCTCCCCCCTGCGCACCTAAAGCCTTTGCCACTACCCTGTATTGATTTTTTCTCTTATTCATGATATATCTATTTTTATATATATATATTTAGTTATATTTATTCATATAGTAATATATATTTATATTAATATATATAGTTATATTAATATATATATATAGTTATATTAATATGTATATATAGTTATATTAATATATACATATAGTTATATTAATATATATATATAGTTATATTAATATATGTATAGTTATATTAATATATAGTAGTTATATAAATATTCATATATTGGTATTTTAAATAAAATAGATATTAGTTTTTATTTAGATAAAGCTAATATATTTTATATGTAAATAGGTTTAATTATTTATTTAAAAAATTTAATTTTTAGGTGTGAATATATAAAAAATATGTACATATAGTTAAATATTTGATTATAAATAGCAGTGAATTATAAAAAATGATGGAATTTAAAAGACATAATATCAATATGAATGTAATACCTTGTAATAAATTCAGTCCCCACCAAAAAAATCCAATAATACCCCCTTAAACGAGGCTGAAAATCCACAAAATGTTAAAAAATCTGGGTACCCCGACTAAAAACTCAATTTTAGAGGTCTTATGGGCCTCTTTTGGCCTCTAAAAATGCTTGACTGGGGTACCCTCATGTAATAGCGACGTAGAGCTCGTCACGGGATTCGATTTGATATGTGGTAGAGCTCAAACAGACACCCGGATCAAAAGTTATGGTCGTTTGAAGTTCGAGTTGCGTTTTCAACATATTTTGGATCTTTTTTTAATTTTTTTAATTTTTTTAGTCTTTAAATTGTTATTAAATGACTATTACTCCATAATAATTATCAAATTATTAATTAAAAATATTTTTTAAATTTTTTAAGAAGCCATTTTCACTAAATATCTTATATATTAAGTATAATAAGTGTAAATGTACATTAATACTTATCTAAAATATATTTAAAAATTATATATTATATTTATATCAATATAACTATATAACTATATTTATATATTAAAAAAATTAAATTTTTTTTTGAAGTCGACCCTTTATCTGCGCTTTTAAAAAAAGCACTGATAAAGGCCCCCCCTTTATCAGCGCTACTAAACAAGCACTGATAAAGGGGTTCCCTTTATCAGCCCTAAAAAAAGCGCTGATAAAGGGGTGGCGTTGGCCTTGCCCAGTTTTGTGGTAGTGTTTTGTGAGTCACAAATATTTAATTACAATTATATAATTAATAAAATTATTTAAAATAAAAAATATATTCATAAAATTTATTCATAAATTTATATTTGGTTATATTATGATTTTAGGATAATTTTATGTGACTATAGTTAATTTTTCAGAGTTTTATAAAATCAATTATAATTTTAAAAACTATATTTTTTGATTAAATAATTATTTTAATTAAAAATTAAATTTCTCATATTTATAAAATTAGTTTCGTAAAATGGAATTCATTTTTTATTTCTGCATTTTGAAAAATGGTTAGAGTGAATTTTTGGGAATTTTTAAAAATACTTGAATTTTTTGTGAGTAGTAAAATACAGTAATTTATCGTATAAATACATTATAAGTTAAATAAACTATTACTTGAGTCATTTTTGAAGTAAGAACAATAATCTCAAACTTCCCTTCATTATTTTAATATATTTTATGATAATTCTCAAACTATTCACAGTCTTCATCCAAAATAATATACAAATGAATAAAATATTCAAAAAACACCCCTCTCCTCCACTATAAATATCACCCCTCACCACCCCTTATCCTCGCACCTTCCACGATTTGAGCCTTGAAAATTTTATGCCCAATCTTCTCCCCAAGACTCTTACCCATGTCTATGAGCTCTTTGTCTTAACAAAAGACCAAAACCAATCTCATTAAGGAGGTTTTAAAGGAGGGGTATTTAAGAGGTAAAATTATCTTCCTTTCCCTTTTAATTTCTTTTCAAGTTATTTTATTTTATTATTCTCTCCTCACCTCCCCTTTACAAATAGAAATGATAACTCTAGTATCATTTATATACTGGAATTAAATCATGTTAATGGAATATACTTCATCAAACTCCTTTCTCACTCTCTTTTATTTTAAAAATGAAATCATCCTCTCAAAGGTGCCGATTTACAACCTTCATGAACAGCAGATTTTCGTTCTTCAATTTATCATTAAAGGTTGGTAATGAAACCATTTTTATGGTTAAAAAAATATAATATATTTATTTTAACCTTTAATATGTTTTGGAATGTAACATATTTACATAATACTAAATGATAAAACAAAATGAGTTCTTTCTAATAATCTAAACAATTATCACTAAATGTATTATTTAATTATTCATCCTCTGACTATATAACCAAATGATATATATAAGAATTTACACTTTCATATGTTCATTAATATTATATAAATTCAATTCTGGAGAATTATACTCACTCCACATGAAATTCCATACTCATATATAAGTATACCGATTGTAAAAACCAAGGAAACAGATGCTCCTGAGCGATAAAATTGTATCATGTAACTCATCAAAAAGGACATAAATGAACTTAATAAAATTATAATAAATAAAATAAATTTATAAAAGGTTCTTAATTAATTAATTAATGTATTTAATTTTATTATCCAGGACATTAAGGTCAAGTGTAGAACACATTCAGACATAAGGTAAGGGTTACTTCCTAAACCTCCAATTTCATACGGGTTATACATTATCCATCTATACACCTATGTAATTATCCATTATTTTTAAATAATTCTTATAAATCCTGTGTATACATTATAAAATTATGTATCTAGATTAGAATATCTTTTTATATGGGTAATACTTGTTTCACAAGGTTCCCTTTTCAATTCTTCCTGATACGCAAGCCTTAATGAAGGGAATGACTCGAATTCTTACCTATTTTCAAGTATACTATATAATTGGTTTTAATTCACCATTATTTTTCTAAAATCACTAATTTTATAATGTAAAAACTATCTTATTTAACTTCTGGTTTTATACAAATATTTTTCCAAAAGAACTCTTCTTTTCAAAATAAAAGAGTATTTCTCTCAAGAATTCCTTGATGATTTTATAAGAGTATTTTCATATATTTCAACACCCTTGTTGATTATTATGTTTAATTTGGATTTATATTTTATGATATCATATAAATTATTTTATTTAATGTTTTATGATTAGTTTGATTGCATATGTGCTATCTTGACACCATTCACCATATTATTCTGAATAGTTAGAAATTATGTTTACTGATTGGGGAAAGTTATTTGAATTTCATATGTTAGTTTCAATATGAATGTATATATTGATTATGTTTCACAACTTTAATATGATTAATACATTATACTAAGTAATTGTCGGTTGGGGCCCTCTATAGCCCCTCGGTGCATCGGTAGGTCTCATGAGACAAACTAGTTTTGGTATGGGCTAACATCTTACCCGATTATGTATGGTGTCTTGGATGATGGTATATGTCGCATAAAAGACATATTTTAAAGGTATTTTTCATTTAATTTACATCCTTACTTTGTTTTGGGGGTTTCCCTAGGTTTTAGGGAGGAATAGATGAGTATTCATGTATTGGGCCAAACCGTGAGCTCAATTCTAGATTAAAAAATAAATTTTGTATCTTTTATAACTTTTTCATTTTTCAACATTTTTCATCCATTAAAATTCCTAATTGACCTCCCCTAATCTATAAAAACCAAAAAGGTAATTTGGAGCTTTTATAAATCCATAACCAGGGCTTATTTGGGTTTTTATCTAAGGGGTTGGGCCTACCAGAAAGCCCAATTCCTATTTTAAAAAATAAATTTGGATTATGTTATAACTTATTCAATTTTTGAGATTTTTCGGTGATTCCAAGTCTCACCCAAGACCAATTAACCCAGACGCGCGTGTGAACTCTCTCCCCCCTTTTTGGAGCTCTGGTTAATCGTGATTTGGTGTCAAACTTCATAGTCTTCCTCAAATCTCCCAGATTTGAAGAGGTAGATTATTTCTTTTATAAATCTCTCAATTCTCAATATTTTTCAACTATTCATGTTCCTAAATTACCTAATACATATTTTTCGAACGAACCCTAAATTTTGGATCTTTTAAATTTCATATACTAGGGTTTTGAAGTGATTACTTCAAGATACTTCAAGTAAATGAACCCTTTTCTTTCCTCTTTCAAATTACTTTGGGTTTAACTCATTGTTCTTATGGTTTCTTCAGTTATAATTGAGTTTAATAATGTCCAGAAACTGGATTTTCTAACCTAGGGTTTAACTTTGGGCTTTCTTGTCCAATTTATGTGGTTCTAGGTCTGATCTAGTTCTCTCTTGGTGTGGTGGGGGTGCGATTTGATTTTCGCACGGAGATTCAAGGGTTTTTGTTACTTTGGTAGGTGATTCCATTGTGTGTGAAATTTTTGTGAATTATCTTGCTGTTTTCATGGTACCTTAATGTTTGTTTCACTTGAATGTTTCTGTAAAAATTGGTTTTAGTTTCATTTATAATGCAAATGAATTTTAAGTTCCAATTTTTTGTGAAATTGGGGGTTTTTCATTCAAATCTTTTATTGGTTCATTTTGGGATGACCTATAATTACTTAGTTGATTTTATTGAACTGTATTAGAAATTAAAATCATGTTTTGAATGTTTATTATTTTTTGTTGTTGCTGTGGAAGTTTGTTTAAATGGTGTTTGGGAAGCAAATGGGCTTTAAGTGCCATGTTTGTGTGAAAATGGTGTTTTTAAAAGATATAACTTCTTGGTTCACATTGGGATACCCCATAGCTGAATTGTTGGTTTAATTAAAGGGTATTGAACTAAAATTTTGTTTCAATGACTTAAAAGTGTTCACATAGTGTGCAAAGTGGATATCTTAAAGAGCTTTGGGTGCAAAACAATGTGATGTTTTGAGAGGTTGTTTTATTGAAAATAAAATTATTTTATTGTGTGTTGGTATAAAATGTGTGTAGCTACTGTAAAATTTGTTTGTGACCAGTAGTGATATTTTATATGAAAAAGGATTTGTTTTGTTTACTGAAATTGTTTGAGCACAAAAAGGTGAAGCTCGGGTACCTAGGTGGGGCGGATTTGTACTAGTACGGCTAGTGGATCGGATGGGTTTTGTCCCTGTTCCACTTAGAATTTGGATAACGACAACTCTAACTAAACTATGTGGATGATGATTTGGGACCACTAGGTTATGGGTATGTTCCCTACTAGTGTCTCATGCATGAGAACGGATTTTTCTATGGTTACTCTACACCGAGGTACGAGGTACATAGGGCCCGAGACAACCTAGTGCTTAGGGGTGTTCCCGATTTTGATGCTCATTGGATTTGTGGTATTTACCCTTGTTGTGGTGTGTTTTTGGCATTAATTTACAGTATCTCACATGTCTAGTTAATTTGATAACATTCTGAAATTCTTGGATCGAAAACTGTTTTCATTTGAAAGTTGCATTTCTTTGAATTTTAACACGGTTTCATCTTGTGTATTAAAATTGCTTGTTTTGTTCACATTGTATTGCATGCTCTTTGGAATCATATGGTGGTATCCTATCGGGCTTAGGCTCACACCCTACTTACACCCCTTGGGTGTAAGTAGACCTGCTTATGCTTGACTCAGGTAAAGGGAAGGCTAAGGGTGATGGCGGTTCAGGGTGTTAGTCCCCATTGTTGGGGCGGAGTTACGGAGAAGTCTTGCGGGTGATGATCCCCTTGTCGTGTGGAGTCCATGGGGATGTCTTTATGTTGTAATTATTTGTTTTTATACCACTTTTAGTGTCTTTAAACATATTTATTCAGATCTGGTTTTGTTAAGAATTGTTTAGCATGAAAATTTCAGATTCTAATAATTGATTGTTTTTTTATGATTTATGCTTTCATACTCGGGTAAATCATTCCCAAACTAGATTTGTTTGATACCCGGGCACTTGTACCAGCCCGTGGGGATAGGGAACACCCTTAGGGTCTTTCCATGAGCCGGGTTTGGTGCCGGTTTGATGGCGACCAGATTTGGTTCGTGACAAAATGGTATCAGAGGAGGTTAAAGTTTTTGGGTTATATTGTTATTTTGGGATGAGTCGGGATAGACAGGAGCTAGGACTGTCGGGGCTCGTGGTTTTGGTTGTGAGTAGGGTGTCTGGACCGCACCTCTCATGGAAGACCTTGAGTCACTAGGGGATGTTGGAATTTACAGATTGACTTCACTTCTAGGTGAGACGTGTGGGCTGCAGACCACATGTGGACATCAGGTGGATGTGGAGTAGTTGTTTATTTTTTTACTGAAATGTGTTTAGATTATTTATATTTGATGTATTTGATTAAAAATTTCAGAATTGTGGTATTGATTGTTGTTTTGTGACTGTTGCATTTTGTAGCAACATGCCTCCCCGGAAAGCTCTCTCGCACCCACAGGAGGAAGTCGGAGAGAGTTCTCCCACACTAATTGATCAGAGGCTAGTCAAGGTCGTGGTCCGGGCTGTCCAAACTCTAGGATATGGACCATATCCAGTTCCATCTCCTGTTAGAGAGGATGAGACTGGTCCTAGAAAGGACAAGGCCTAGGAGTTCTTGAAAAATAAGCCTCCAACCTTCCGAGGCGTCTCAAAACCCCAAGAAGCAGAGGAATGGCTCGAGAAGATCGAGCATATGTTTGAGTTCCTGGAAACACCCGAGGAGCTCAAGGTGAAGTGTGCCTCCTTTATGTTGGAGGGTCCCAGCCGTAAATGGTGGGAGTCAGTGCTTCAGGCTGGGAAGAATGAACAGATGCGCTGGGGAGATTTCAAGGCTATCTTCAATGAACAGTACTGCCCTGAGGTGTTGGCTTATGCCAGGTCTAGAGAGTTCGTGGAACTTGTTCAGGGAAATCTATCTATGATGGAGTATGCCAACCGTTTCGCTGATTTGGTTTGGTATGCTCCAGAAATTGTCTCTAATGAGCAAGCGAAGGCCCAGAGGTTTGAGAAAGGCTTGAGACCAGAGATATACTCCTAGGTGTTCTTATTTAAGTTGAGGACCTATACTGAGGTCGTTGATCAGGAATGCATGGTGGATATTGATAGAAAAGGTAGGGCTGGTTTCTATGGTTCATTATCAGCAGTGGGAAGTGGAAGCTCCTCAGAGAAGAAAAGGAAGCGGGAGGATCATGTGAAGAAAGGAGGAGGCAGTTCAAGGAAATCTTCAAGGAAGTTTTCATCAACGGCTTCTGATGCGAGATCGGTCGTGTGCAACCAGTGTGGGAAGCCCGGGCACATTCATCCATCATGACCTCATCCTCCAAAGACCTGTTTCCAGTGTGGAGGTATGGGACACATGAAACGCTTTTGCGGGATAGCGCGTCCAATTCAAAGTGGGGTAGGATCCATGGCTCCCAGAGGAGTGCCAGCACAGTCTGAGCCGTCAAGGACTGGGGGATCTTGACTTGGAATCCGTGGTGGTAGGGTTGGGTCCTCTTTTGGGCAGAGACAGTTCAGGGCACATCCACAGACTAGCGGTCGTCTTCAGGAAGAGACTGGACATCTCCATGCGGTGGATCAGGCACCAGCAGGATCAGAGGCGGGACCGTCGACTGTTCGAGGTACCGTTTTGATTTCATCTTCTATAGCTGCTACTCTTTTTGATATTGGTGCCTCCGTTTCATTCATTTCTGACCGTTTTGTGGACATTCTGAATTTGCCAACTGATTTGATGTCCTTCGTAATGGAGTTGGTGACACCGCTGGGAAAGAAGAAGGAGTAGGGTCTCAGGTGCCCATCATGTGCGCTTTCTGTGGCAGGGGTCGAGATGGAGTGGGACCTCTTGGTCTTAGATATGAACCTTTTTTATGTCATACTCAGGATGGATTGGCTAGTACACTTCCAGGCACACATCGATTGCTACAGAAGGCGTGTGAGTTTCATGGCACCTGATGGGAGTCGTCAGGTTTTTCATGGAGAATGGGATCCTCGGTCAGGTCGCGCAGGGCCTCCACTCCCAGAGTTGGGAAGTGTTATCTTACATTTATCTTCTCTCATGCTAGAGGATGGTCTTTCCCCTGAAGGTTCACTACCTCATGTAGTGAATGAGTTTCCGGAGGTATTCCCAGATGATTTTTCAGGCTTACCCCCGGATCGGGATGTGGAGTTTTCGATTGATCTGGCGTCGGGAACACAGCCGATGTCTCTTCCCTCTTATTGCATGGCCCCCACCGAGATGAGGGAATTAAATATACAGCTGGAAAACTTAGAATCCAAAGGATTAATTTTCCCGAGCATCTCTCCTTGGGCCGCTCCTGTGTTGTTTGTAAAAAAGGCTGATGGATCCCTCCGGTTGTGCATTGACTACCGGAAGCTGAATAAGGTAACAATTAAAAACAAATACCCTTTGCCCAGAATAGATGATTTATTTGATCAGTTGAAGGGGGAAAAGTGGTTCTCAATGATATACCTACGTTCAGGGTATCATCAACTCAGGGTGAAGGAGTCAGATATCCCTAAGACAGCCTTCCGAAGCAGGTACGGCCACTTTGAGTATTTGGTCATGCCCTTCGGATTGACCAATGCTTCAGTGGTATTTATGGCACTTATGAATAGGGTGTTCCATCAGTATCTCGATTCCTTTTTTGTAGTGTTCATGGATGACATTATGGTATACTCTTGCTCTGAGGAGGAACACGAACATCACTTGAGGATTGTTTTGGGTACATTACGAGATCATTGCCTCTATGAAAAGTTGTCAAATTGCACTTTCTAGATCAGGGAGGTGAGATTTCTTGGGCATGTGATCTCAGAGCACAGATTTTCAAGGGAACCTGAGAAGATTAGTGCGGTTATGTCATGGGATCAGCCGAAGAATGTGTTCAAGATCAGGAGTTTCCTTGGCCTGGCTGGTTATTATAGGCGATTCGTTCGGGATTTCTCTCAGTTTGCTTCACCGATGACTTCCCTCACCTGAAAAGGGGTGAAGTTTGTATGGGGTCCAGAATGTCAGGCATCGTTCGAGGAGCAGAAGAGGTGGCTGAATACCACCCCCGTGTTGATTTTTCCAGAGGCTGGAAAGGGATATGTGGTTTATTGTGATGCTTCAGGTATGGGTCTTGGGTTCATGCTTATGCAGGATGATCATGTGGTTGCGTATGGCTCTCGCCAACTCCGGCCACACGAAAAGAACTACCCAACCCATGACTTGGAGTTGGCAGCAGTGATGCATGCTTTGAAGACATGGCGTCACTACCTCTTTGGGGACAAGTTTGTGGTCTATTCTGATCACAAAAGATTGGCTTATATCTTCTCATAGAAGGACCTCAACTTGAGGAAGAATTGCTGGATAGAGTACTTGAAGGGGTTTGACTTTGACATTATCTATACCCAAGGTAAGGGTAATGTAGTGGCTGACTCCTTGAGCAGAAGGGTTCCAGTGAAGGCTTTGAGGAAGTCAAGTGATGAGTGGACATTGATGGGGATCTTTTCTTAGATGCATGTGGAGGCCAAGGAACACAGTGGAGGTGCATTCTTGGCGAGCGTCTAGTTGAATCCTTCTCTATTGGAGTTGATTCAATAAGAACAGTCCAGTGATGATCTTTTTCAGCGGTCGAAGCAGTTCCTTCATGGTGGGGAGACATCCTCTGATTGGTCGTCGTCTCCCGAGGGCATTTTGTGCTTCAAGGGCTGTTCAGTAGTGCCATTATCTCTACGGAAGGTGGTGGTGCAAGATAGCCACCAGTCTCAGTGGGATGTCTATCTGGGTGCCACTAAGATGTATTATGATGTTCGTCGGCAGTTTTGGTGGCCTGGTATGAGACGGGACATAGCAGACTTTGTTTCGAGATGCTACACATGTCAGCAGGAGAAAACAGAGCACCAAAGGCCATCCGGTTTGCTCCAACCACTACCCATTCCTACCTGGAAGTGGGAAGAGGTTTCCATGGACTTCATTGTTGTCTTACCTTGTACACCTCGGGGTAAGAATGATATTTGGGTGGTGATTGATCGTCTGACCAAATCATCCCACTTCATTCCGATAAAAGATACAACTAAAGTAGATGAGTTGGGAAATTTGTATCTTCAGAAAGTGGTGAGACTCCATGGTGTACCATCAGCTGTTGTCTTAGATATAGACCCCCGATTCACTTCTCGATTTTGGGAAGGCCTTCATAAGGCCTTGGGGTCTCAGATTAAGATGAGCACGGCATACCACCCTTATACGGATGGTCAGACAGAGCGGGCAAATCAGATTTTGGAGGACATGCTTTGTGCATGTGTCCTATACTTTGGAGGTTCTTGGGATATCCATTTGGGATTGTTTGAGTTTTCTTATAATAATAGTTACCAATCCACTATTCGAATGGCCCCTTTTGAGGCGCTCTATGGTCGGCCTTGTCAGTCCCCCCTAGGTTGGGCTGAGGTAGGAGAGACTTCATTATTGGGGTCGAGCCTTGTGCAGGAGACTTCTGAGAAGGTCAAGTTGATCAGGCAGCGCTTATTGATAGCTCAGAGTCGTCATAAATCTTATGCTTACCGGAGGTGTCGAGACCTAGAGTTTTCTACGGGTGACAGGGTATTCTTAAAAGTGACCCCTCGTCTGGGCCATCGTCGATTGGGGAAGTAAGGTAAGTTGATGCCATGGTATGTCGGGACCTTTGAGATCACCGAGCATATTGGAAATGTGGAATACAGGTTGGCCTTACCTTCTCAGTTGACGTCCATCCATGATGTCTTCCATGTTTCTCAGTTGAAGAAATACTACTCGGATCCATCCCATGTGTTGAGTTGGGAAGAACTGGAGATAGAGCCTAACTTGTCTATTGTTGAGAGGCCAGTAAAAATAGTGGACTCCCAAGAGAAGATACTTCTAGGGAAGTCTATTCCTTTAGTCTGGGTTTTATGGCAGCATGGGAATGATACACATGAGACATGGGAGCGAAAGTCATGGGTCGAGGAAGAGTACCCATTCTTGTTTTCCAACCAAGATTCATGTTGACTTTCCGGTGTGGAAAGTCCTTAATGGTTGGGAGAATTGTAACATACAAGACATATTTTAAAGGTATTTTTCATTTAATTTACATCCTTGCTTTGTTTTGGGGTTTCCCTAGGTTTTAGGGAGGAATAGATGAGTATTCATGAATTAGGCCAAACCGTGAGCCCAATTCCAGATTAAAAAATAAATTTTGTATCTTTTATAACTTTTTCATTTTTCAACATTTTTCATCCATTAAAATTCCTACTTCACCTAACCTAACCTATTAACACCACCAAGATAATTTGGAGCTTTTAGAAATCCATAACCAGGGTTTATTTGGGTTTTTATCTAAGGGGTTGGGCCTACCCGAAAGTCCAATTCCAATTTTAAAAATAAAATTTTATTATGTTATAACTTATTCAAATTTTGGGATTTTTCGGTAATTCCAAGTCTCACCCAAGACCAATTAACCAATCCGCACGTCTGAACTCTCTCCCCCATCTTTGGAGCTCTGGTTAATCTCGATTTGGTGCTGAACTTCATAGGATTCCTCAAATCTCCCAGATTTGAAGAGGTAAAGTCTTTCTTTCATAACTCTCTCAATTCTCAATATTTTTCATCCATTCCTATTCCTAAATGACCTAATACATCTTGTTCGAAATAACCCTAAATTTTGGCTCTTTTAAATTTCAGCTACTGGTGTTTTTGAGTGATTACTTCAAGATACTTCAAGTAAATGAGCCCTTTTCTTTCCTCTTTCAAATTACTTTGGGTTTAACTCATTGTTCTTAGGGTTTCTTCGGTTATAATTGAGTTTAATAATGTCCAGAAACTAGGGTTTCTAAACTAGGGTTTAACTTTGGGCTTTCTTGGCCAATTTATGTGGTTCTAGGTTTGATCTAGTTCTCTCTTGGTGCGGTGGGGGTGCGATTTGATTTTCGCACGGAGATTCAAGGGGTTTTTTTTACTTTGGTAGGTGATTCCATTGTGTGTGAAATTTTTGTGAACTAGCTTGCTATTTTCATGTTACCTTAATGTTTATTTCACTTGAATGTTTCTGTAAAAATTAGTTTTAGTTTCATTTATAATGCAAATGAATTTTAAGTTCCAATTTTTGGTGAAATTGGGGGTTTTCATTCAAATCTTTTATTGGTTCATTTTGGGCTGACCTATAATTACTTAGTTGATTTTATTGAACTGTATTAGGACTGAAAATAATTTTTTGAATGTTTATTCTTTTTTTTGTTGCTGTGAAAGTTTGTTTAAATGGTTTTTGGGAAGCAAATGGGCTTTAAGTGCCATGTTTGTGTGAAAATGGTGTTTTTAAAAGATATAACTTCTTGGTTCACATTGGGCTGCCTCATAGCTGAATTGTTGGTTTAATTAAAGGGTATTGAACTGAAATTTTGTTTTAATGACTTAAAAGTGTCCACATAGTGTGCAAAGTGGATATCTTAAAGATCTTTGGGTGCAAAATAATGTGATGTTTTGAGAGGTTGTTTTATTGAAAATAAAATTATTTTACTGTGTAATTTAAATGGTATAAAATGTGTGTAGATAATGTAAAATTTTTTTGTGAACATTAGTGATATTTTATATGCAAAAGGATGTGTGTTGTTTTCTGAAATTGTTTGAGCACAAAAAGGGGAAGCTCGGGTACCTAGGTGGGGCGGATTTGTACTAGTATGGCTAGTGGATCGGATGGGTTTTGTCCCTATTCCACTTAGCATTTGGATAACAACAACTCTAACTAAACTATGTGGATGATTATTGGGGACCACTAGGTTATGGTTATGTTCCCTACTAGTGGCTCGTGCATGAGAAATGATTTTTCTATGGTTACTCTACACCGAGGTACGAGGTACATAGGGCCCGAGACAACCTAGTGCTTAGGGGTGTTCCCAATTTTGATGCTCATTGGATTTGTGGTATTTACCCTTGTTGTGGGGTGTTTTTGGAAGTACTTTACAGTAGCTCACATGTCTAGTTAATGTGATAACATTCTGAAATTCTCGGATCGAAAACTGTTTTCATTTGAAAGTTGCATTTCTTTGAATTTTAACATTGTTTCACCTTGTGTATTAAAATTGCTTGTTTTGTTCACATTGTATTGAATGCTCTTTGGAATAATCTGGTGGTATCCTATAGGGCTTAGGCTCACACCCTAATTACACCTCTTGGGTGTAAGTAGACCTTCTGATGCTTGACTTAGGTAAAGGGAAGGCTAAGGGTGATGGCGGTTCAAGGTGTTAGTCCCCATCGTTGGGGCGGAGTTGCAGAGAAGTCTTGCGGGTGATGATCCCCTTGTCGTGTGGAATCCATGGGGATGTATTTATGTTGTCATTATTTGTTTTTAGACCACTTTTAGTGTCTTTAAACATATTTATTCATATCTGGTTTTGTTAAGAATTGTTTAGCATGAAAATTTTAGATTTTAATAATTGATTTTTTTTTATGATTTATGATTCATACTCGGGTAAATCGTTCCCAAAACATATTTGTTTGATACCCGGGCACTTGTTCCAGCCCGTGGGGATAGGGAACACCCTTCGGGTCTTTCCATGAGCTGGGTTTGGTGCTGGTTTGATGACGACCAGATTCAGTTCGTGACAGTATATTTATGATGCCCCCCATTATTCATTCCCTCATTATGAAATTAGTATTTGACATTCCATGTGATTATTTGACTATTAGATTATCCATGGGTAATTATCATTTTCATTTTATTATTTATATGGTATTATTTATTCAGTTTTTATTCCTGCCATATCATGCTCAAGTTTTCATTTAAATAGAAAGTGTTTTTAGTTATTCACCTTTCCTTATGGTTTATTTTTTTTATCTTCTGATGAATTATTACCCTTACTGATCATTAGATCTCACCCCTTTCTTATGTTTATTTTCCCCAAGATTCCAAGGTGAAGTTTATAAATGACATGCAAAGATAATCTAAAAGAATAAGAGTGTTTCCAAAGGAGTCTCTATGATGTATTTCATTTCAAGTTGTAATGTTGAACTTATGTATGTATCTTTTTTTCCAAAGCTACTAAATAATTTGGTCCTTAGGGATGCTTTTTCCTTATTTATATGATAATGTAATTAAGTATGGCACAGGATCCGGGCTACTGGGGTCAAGGTCTTTACAACATTCTCGTGGATCGAATCTGATTCTAAAACTACTATCAAGGCTCTAGAGGTGAGAACTAGGAATGTACCATGGGAACTTATACCTTATTGTATTGATTTTATTAATCATGAAAATAAACTTAATTTTATTTTTTCACATGCCTATAGAGAATCCAATTAGGTGGTAGATGTGTTGTCAAAGTGGGTAATAATGGAAATGAGTTCAATGTGGCCTTTTAGAGCATTGGATTATTGTGAATCTTTAGTGAATGATGATATGTAAGGGGTGGTTCACTCGTGTATTTGTAAAATCTATTGTAATTATTAATCTGGTCTATTTAATTTTTATTAAAAAAAATTAGGACAAGCTTTTCCTAGATCCTGGATCTTCTTTGTAGTATAATGGTTATTTTTTATTTATGCCAATTTAATGAACTTTTAATGATCATTTTGATTATGAGAATTTATGATCCAATAAACTAATAATATTCAATGAAAATATTCTAACATACATACTATATGTGTTCTAAATTATATCTTTAAGTTATAATCTTGTTTCTACATTCATATGATGTGTGGTTGACCTGACCAAATGTGTGCTTGATCTAAAACATAAATAAGGGTTCTGTTTTTTTAGTTCAAATGTAATCACCTTTTTTGTTATGTGTGTAGTATGTTGATGGTTATAGAGCCTAAATAAATGTTTTCCATGTGAGGTGTACCACTATAAAATGAAAAATTGGATGTTTAAGGATTAAATAGAGGTTCCAAAATATGAACAAATATTTAATAGACTAAATTCATATTCCATAGGTTAATCCCCATAATGTGATTATGTCACAAATGGGGTCTATCATATAAGTAATATTGGGTGAAAATGTGTTGGGTCTTGGTGAAGTGTGTAAAACAAATTAATTGAGACCTATTCATGTGATATAATTGGTTGCCTTCCAAGCATTAAAAATATAATTTTTTTAAAAACATCCATGTATTAAAAAATTAATTTTTTTCTACAAATTAATATATTTTGGCATGATAATATACTATTACAGATATATAAATTTGTATGTTTAATTTTGTAATTTTTTATCTTTTAATTAATTTTGTATATTTATCTATATATTTTTTAGATGGTTCATGTGTTGTTCCTAATCCCCCCAATTATTTTATAATAAGATGAAATTTGGTGTGGGTGTTAATCCCATTGGGGAATATCATAAACGATACTAATGGGAGTGTGTGTGTGTGTGTCTATCCACCTAGTGATTATTTTATATGATGGTATCCATTATGTGTGTGAATCCCCCATATGAATATGTAAAATAATGTTACTCTAGGGGAGAATTAATCCCACAGATGACGATGTTATATAATTGTTTGAATGGTGGTCACTAAAACACCTGATGATTTGTTACATATGAAAAAACTATGGGAAGGAAGTTATATAACCCTTGTTATTAGTTATTCATCGTGTTTAGGGACATCTGGTATTGAACAATTGAGTGATATTTGATCTTGGGTGTTACTATAGATCCCAAGGATTTATGATGATTTATTTTATTATCATAATCCATTATTTTTCACACATCAACATACACTATTTTTAGAATACATATATTGTGGGACTTGGTCGGTGGTTTCCTACTAAGTTCTACTAGAATACTACTCGATCATCCTAGATAACCAAGAATAATTTATGGTTTCTAATAAGGAAAATGGAAAATTCCATGTGATTTATGGATGATCTAGCTAATAGAGGTGGATATGGGAGATAGAACTGATAGAGGACTCGAGACTATATTTGGTAATGCTTTAATTTTTTCTCATTGGGATTTGATTTGGGTCTTCATGCATATGATCCTCCAAAGGGTGGTCAAAATTATGTATACATACCATATATAAAATGTAATAATAATAATATTATATCTTTAATTATGATTTTTACTTATTTCATGTATTTTGTAATCGTATTAATTCTCGTTTTCCATGGATTATTGTTATTGTTGTTATATCCAGTATTATTTATGATTACTAGATCCTCAGGAATAGTCTAAAAATGTTATTATCTTTCACATAAAACTAGTTGGATTCCTCTGTTATATAAGGAAGTCTACCTGAGGACAATTGGAACTCTGATCTAGTTACGGTAGAGGGAGTTAGGTTATGACATTACATACTAATTTCTATATTTGTTCATTTAGGAATAAATAATATGTATATGCACCTTTAAAAGGTTGATATCACTTAATACCTTCTCACATACCAAAAAAACATATTTAAATCTCACACTCCTTCCCCTTTGTAAATAATTTGATCAATGAATCACACTAGTAATGATTCATAACAACTATCATTATTTGTTAAATCATATTCATAGGAGTTTATATATTAATTTACTGCCACACTATAATACTAAAATTGAACCATTATAAGTATAACCTAATTGTCCTTTCATCTTACTTTTAAAATTCATCATTGGACTGTGACAGACAAACATGACAGTTGTATTCCTTATATAGAAATATTTGAGTTTCCATTCCTAAACATATCAAGGGAATTATAGTAACACTTAGACTATAAACCCTAAAAAACATTACCAATGCATCATTCTCATTATAGTATACTTTTACCTATAATTTGACTAAAAATGTATCAAAGTGACTAGGTTAACCTCTCTATTATTAGTAATCATCACATCTCTATACCCACCTCAAGATTAAAAAGACAAAACATCATTCCATTCTACTAACCCACTATACTTCCATAACCCTATTACGAATTTCATTAACAGTAAGACCCTGGAGAATTTATTTGAAAAATACCCCACACTTGTTATATCTCATAAATCAGTAATTCACTTATTGGTCTAAATAAGGTGAGGAAACTCATATGAATTTTACCCTATTTTTAGGCTCATATGAATTTTACCCTATTTTTAGGCTCTCACCAACGCAATGTATCCCCATAACCATACTATCCACTCATAGGTCATCATTATCTCAATCATATTATTATTGATGTCATAATTATAATGTTATGTATATCCTAGAATTCACCATTTATTTTGGTTTTCTAATTCCCCAATAATAATATATTGCTGAAATTTTATATAACAAAACCCATTTTTATATCAATTTTATCTCAAAAACACAAGCCATAATAGATTATGTAAGCATATCATTCAATTAAGATGCATTTACATATGAAAATTGCTGCTCAAGTCAAAGAGTAAAATAATAAAACATCATTGAAAACATCACACTTTGTTAAAATTAAGTTAACTATTAAGAAAATATCTAACCCCAATTTTCACTCTCTAAGAACAATTTTTTCACCAATATACTTGTCTTTTAGGAAAAAACATAGTTTTCATGCCATATTATAGATATGGGTTACTATATATATAATGATATAATCTAAAATACAATAAAAAAGAGTTCATAGATACCATTTTATAATGTTTTGGTCTGGGAAACTACTCACGTATCTTGAGCTGATGTTCCAAAATATTCATAAACAATTTAAAAATATATTAAAATGTATATCACATAAAAACATTTAGGAGAGAGTGGAAATATAAATTTTTATTATGAAAAACATGCATAAAAAAACCATAAAATCCTCAAGGTTGTGAAATATGATAAATCCCATGAGAATCACCACATACAATATTCATAAAATTTTATTTGAAAGAAACTATAACCATTTATTTGATAATATCTTCCAATTTCTTAACATTTGAATATAACAATCAGATGTTCATTTACCCTCATTCCATATATTCATAATCTCCACTCATTTTGGAATCATGCTTCTATGAAACTTGATGTGAGGATGAGTGGTTACCCAAACCAAGGTAGAAAACCAAACAAACAAAAGGACCTAACTATATCTTTGCAATATGAAGTCGAATATTAAAGATTTATACAAAAAACATACAATAAACAAAAAAATCAAGGAAAAGGTAAATAAAATAGAGATTTAATGTGCTTCAATCCTGTGGGGACCTACGTACATGGTAAGAACACTGCCACCCACACACACATTTTATTAATAATCAAAATAGAAATGTTACAAGGTGAAATGCACCAGCTAGGACCAGAGAAACAAAAAAGGAATAGTGGAGTAGAATTTATAAGTTTCACAGAAAATGAAAATTAAAAATGATACTTACAGTGTTGGAGTTTGAAGAAACTTTGGCGGTCATGTTCCCTTAATGCTGGATGGTTGAAGCGCAACATATCTCGATTTGATATCTTCTTCTTATGTTGCTTGTAGAATTGTCATCAAGAAGGGGCCATACTTCTTCCAACATGGAACGAAGTCATCTCCACCACAAGACCAACAACAAAACGTGGCCAGAGAGATCGATAGGTACTGAACTATGATGTAGCAACATAGTGACAGTGTGCCAGGGTTTCACCTATGAGAGTAAAGATCCAGAACCAAGAGAGAGTGAATTGCCAGAGATGAAAAGGCAAGGGTGAAAGGTTCATCACTCCCCTAACACATACACCCTCAAAACTACACACCCAACCATAGCACGCCACATACATGTTTCCAGAATAGAAATTGAGAACCTCATTTAACTAGTGAAACACATGGATGACATCGATGCAATGGGCGGTGAGAATGATCAATGGATAGGAAGAAAAAATAACCAAATAGAGAGTGTGGAATAGGAGTATGCAGACAACATGCCAGCCAAAAGGCCAAGGCCTAGTAAATAGTGTCCCACACCGAATAATGACCTAGTGGGCCAAATGATCCCAACATCAAAAAATTCAATAAAATTTTAAGAATTTAAATAAATTTAATCAAAATAAATTTTTCATGCATGGTTCAACATATAGATGGCATAATAAACATGGCATGATCTTAATCTGAAAAAAAAGGAGATAAAATACAAGACATAATTCACAAATGTCTATTATTTTCAATTGAAAACGGTGATGTTCTTACACCTATGGTTATGGAATAGGAACAAAGTTCAAACTATCTAAAAAATGAACTTAGATAGTACCACAACTTCAAACTGTTAGTCAATTTTATGTCAGTGTGTATCTTTTTTACACACATGGTTCTAGATTCCAAAACATATCTAATAAAATTCAACATAATATCTATATGATTTGATTTACCATGGAAAACTAAATTTCTAGATAAATGATGTTTTGATAGACTATCAAAATAGACAATACTAAAAGAATTTCTTTAAGAACCAAGGATTTTTTTATTTGAAAAATGGGGACTAGTTTGTGTTTGTTATCAATCCACACTCAGTTGATTAGGGAATTTACAAGGAAAGTGGTATTATAGTACAAGATGAAAATAGTGTTGAAAGTGGTATCATTTCCCAGTGTTTACCAAATTTTTTGGTCTGAAATTTGGAGAATGGAGAAAGATGTTTTTAGAAAAGAAAGTTACGCACAATGTTAAAGGAGCATCAGAATGTTGTGTGCAAGGTGTGTTTCAGCATCATCTCATCAAAATACAACAAAAGAAATAATTATGTGCAAGATTAGTTTTTTTCACGTAAGAATCTTACGTACCACATGTGGTGTCAAAAGTGAGTTGCGCACAAGAGGAGTTTTGGGTAAATCGCTTCAAAATATGGAAAAGGAATGGGATGCACAAAAGGATCTTACACACCAAATGTGATGTAAAATTCAATCTTATCAACATAGCATTGGAATCAATGGAACTTGTGCACAGGTTCATTCAGTTCTATAAATATGCAGCTACCCACTTTGAAGACTTAGAACCTTTCTGATGAAGATTCAATTTCTCTTCCACATGAAAGACTTGCAGGTAGAAGAATTATGCACAGTAAATATTATATGAAAAATGATCCTTGATTCTATCTAGACCAATTGATTTTCATGGTGGTTTTGTTCAAAATAAAAGGGTTGTGCAAAAGACATATTGCGCGACAATCCTAAAATTTGCGCACAAGAACAGGTGTTACGCGCAAGTACATAGTTGAGATACTTTCAAGTTTTGATTATTTAGTTTGTTTGATCAATGAATTAAACTGCATAAATTCAAGACTTCAGTGTAAGTAGAGTCTTGTTCTATATAGGTACAAAAACTTTAATTCCAACCTACTGAATAAACCTTCAAGTTAATAAACTACGTAAGACTTCACCCAATACAATGAGCTAGGGGGAGTCGATAGAAGTGTTCTGAGGGAGGTAGTGTGGATGGAGTATAGTGACTATGTATGAACTTATGTATTCCACAACTAGTGAAGATTAATGGATTTAGGTATGACCGACAAATTTTCAGAGTATGCTCCGTTGACTAGCCCTTAGTGGTGAACTAAGTAAAATTGTTATGTCATCACTTTTTTTGTGATTATTTTGTTTCTACTCATTTCCATCAGCTAGGTTTAATAGTTTCCTACCAATATGGGAGAAAGATCCATCACTTTAGAAGAAAAGGTTGACACCCCGATTCACCCCTACCCTCTAGGGGTGTTTCGGGGTCCTTCAATTGGTATCAGAGGGTACAAGTTGCTGGAGTTAAATCTCTCATCTATTATTATCATAGAGAATTCAGTAAATGTTATAGGACTCCCTATATTATATGGAAGAAACTTCCAAATTAGGAAAAATAGGATGAGGTCTCATCTAAGATCCATTGGAATGGAAGTTCTCTTTCCCACTTCATAGGGGATTCAGGCCACTGATGCAAGAGGATAGTATATGATTGAAATAGATAGTAAAATGCATGATGTGGATGCTAAAGCATATAATGACCTCACCAAAGCTCTTTATGATCAAATATATCTGAAATTTATGAGTTTCACTTCATTTAAGTTTATGTGGGAAAAACTATAACATATATATGAAGGAGACAACAAAGTGAAGGAGGTGAAACTCCAAGTTTTTCACAATAGGTTTAATGATCTAAAAATTCATCATGATGAAAATAAAAATAAATTTTTTAATTGAATTAATGAATTTTTTGGAGAAATACAAGGACTTAGTGAAGAAATCGGAGACATTGACATTGTGAAGAAAAATTTGAGAAGGCTTCCACCTCTCTATAATCCAAAAGTGTCATCCCTTAAAAAAAGGGTCTATATAAACTTTCACTTGATAATCTTATAAGAAGTTTGGTGTCTTATGAAATGAGAGTCAAACTAGAAGATGTAATGAATCAAGTAAGTAAGTAAATGGCATTCAAATCCATGGAAAAACTTGAGGTTTCTAGAGATAGAGATGATGGAGGAAGATGAACTTATTTCTCTTTTTTCTAAGAAATCCCAGAGGGGAAAAGGTATATTTGAAGGAAAAATTACTATGGACTATTTTTTATGTGGTAGAGTTTGGAACATTGCCTCTTGATTCTCAAAGAAGTTTGATGATAAAGTATAGAATTGGAAAACAATGAGCTGAGGAAAATAGAAGTTATTTATGTGGATAGTTTACGTCACAATATCCTAAGTGTGATTCAAATCTATGAATCAGGATTGATATTAATATTCAATAAAAACGGGTTCACTATCAAAGGAAAGGAAAAGAATTATCTCATGAAAGGATGCAAAATAAAGGGAAACTTATATCAGGTTGATAGTAAAAAGAACATTTTATACTTGACTATTGAAAAAGAAAACAACTTGTTGCACCAGAGGTTGGGTCACATTAATCAAACAGACATGGAAAATATATCTAAATTGAAGATAGTCATGGATATCCCCAATCTGAAATGTGAATTTGAAAATACTTGTAATTCTTACATGTAAGGAAAGTTGGTCTGTAGTTCATATCGGCCAAAGAAGAAAAGTGCATCAAATCTATTTGATCTCATCCACATAGACTTATGTGGTCCAATAAATTTCGTTGGTGTATGTGGAGAGAGTTACTTAATTATTTTTATTGATGATTATAGTATAATGTGTTGTGTGATGATTATACATAGGAAACAATACATTCTTTCTTACATGAAAAGTTATCATCGAATTGCTGAGAATGATACCGGCTGCACAATCAAAGTTCTGCAATCTAAAAATGGAGGGTAATACACATCCATTGAATGTGAAAATTACCTAGAAAAATATGGAATAAGGAATGAGGTATATGTAGTGAGAACCCCTTAACAAAATGGAGTTGTTGAATAAAGAAATTGACAGGTAAACAACATGGCCAGAACTATACTAATTAAGAGTCGTATCTCTCGCTATTATTGGAAAGAGGTTGTTCAAGCAGCAGGGTATACTCAAAACTGAACAAGGATTTATATGAAAGAAACCATGACACCTTATGAGTTTTGGAATGGAAGTAATCCCTTTATGAAGTATTTTTGTGTCTTTGGAAGTAATTTTTTCATCCAAAAAAATAAGGAAATTAGGGGAAGTATGGTGATACTGTAGATGAGGGAAAATTCCTTAGATATTCAATGAAGAGAAAAGCCTAAAAAAAATTCAATAATTTTATTGGAAGAATTATAAAAAGTAGTGATTTTAAGATCATTGAATATAAGACTAAAAATACCTTGAGTAGCTCTTATGCTGACATGAAAGAAGATGAAGAAGATAGTGGACATGGAATAGATTCAAATGTATAAGTAGAGGAAGGCATGAAAAACATTCAAGGGTTACCAAATGATGATGATTCAAAATAAGAATCAGAAGAGGAAACCATGGCTGAAGAAACTTCATCAGATCCTCATAGGGAAAACATAAGAGGATAAACTAATCAATATAGCATCATTAGAGATTGGACTTCCCCCACATAGACAAGGATAATGAGGAAAGAAGCACATCCTTACTTACTATCAATTGTGAAACCAACCTCATTTGAAGAAGCTATAAAGGATGAATCATGGGTTAATTTCATGAATGAATAACTATATGATAAAAATTATACATGGGATATTGTTAAAAACCCAAAAATCACAATGTGATTAGAATTAATTTGATCTTTAGAAATAAATTCAATGATCATGGAGATGGGATCATAAAAATTCACACTTGGTCTATAAATGGTATGCATAGATTAAAGCTATTGATGTTGAAGAAACATTTTTTCTAGTAGCAGGACTATAATCTATCAGTCTCTTCTTTGCTATGGAAATTCAAATAGGATACAAAGTTTATTATATGGATTAAACTTTCATTTCGTATGCTAAATATATAAGAGATCTTTTGGATAAATTCAACATGCAAGACTCTAAATCAATGTCGACTCTGATTGTGGTTGGGATGAAACTTAGAAATCATGAGGATGATACTTCTATGGATCCCACCACGTATAATAGAATCATTGGGAGCTTATTATACTTTCCACAACATGGCCTGATATTATCTTTGCAACATGATTAGTGGCCTACATTTAAAGTAATACAAATAACATTTGGTGGTAGTTATAAGAATCATGAGGTACATTCAAGTTACTCACAATAATTTATTATTCTTTTCTACGGGGAGAGATAATGAACTATCAGCATTTTCTAATGTTGACTAGGCTAGATATGTGGTGGATAAAAAGTCCAAAAGTGGTGGATCATTATTTATTGTCAATAAATGTGTGAGATGGTTGAGAAATAAATAAGAAATCACTTTTGTTAGTATGGAAGAAGCGGATTATATCTCTACTACAAAGGCTTGCACACAGCTATCATGGATGAAGAAACAACTAACTGATATTGGTGATAAGGTGAAATAGATAGTGGTGATTCAGTGTGATAACAAGAGAGAGATGGATCTTATGAAGTTTCTTTTTCAACATTATTGTACAAAACATATTGAAATTAGATATCACTTCATCAAGGAAAAGGTTAAACAAAGCATGATTAAAATGGATCATGTTGGGACTGATGACCAAGTGGCTGATATTCTGACCAATCCATTAACAACACATGTGTTTAAGAAACATCTATTGAACCTTGGTGTTCAATCACCTCCCAGTGAATGAGGAGGTTATGGATGATCCCCTCTCCCTAGTTGTGTTAACTGTTTTAATCCATTTGTGGAATTGATGTAGGTTTATAGGGGAAATACGATCTAAAGGGAGTGTGTTTTGATCTCTACAAGTTCAAATATAGGTCCTTTGGGTTTATTGACAAAGGGTGAGAATGGAGAAATTCAATGTTACAAAGGGGGGAATGAGAAATTCAACGCTTTTATGGATTGTTGGTTTCCCATTTTTGAAAAACCATGCAATTCTTCTATGACACGATGAGAATTCAGTGTTATGATGAAACTATTAGAGATTAGCTTGGACATCTTTAAGCATTCCAAAACATGAGAACTTAATTCAATCTTCCCCTCTTGTTTTCTACACTGAGCTTTGCTTGTGTAGACTTATATTTTTGGATGATGTATCTCTCTCATTTCAGGTTTTGATAAGGTAATGGTGATTAATTGAATTTATCTAAATATTTCCAAAATACCTAAAGAATAAGATTATTAGAACCAAGGATTTTTGTAGCTGAAAATGGAGACTAGTTTGTGTTTGTGGTCAATCCATACTAGGTTGATCAGGGAGTTTTTAAGTAATGTGGTATCATAGTATAAGCTGAAAATAGTGTTGAAAGTGGTGTCATTTCCCAATGTTGGACAAATATTTTGGTCCAAAATTTGGAGAATAGAGAAAGGTTTTTTTGGAAAAGGAAGTTGCACGCAAGGTTTAAGGATCATCTAAATGTTGCGTGCAAGGTGTGTTTCGGTATTGTCTCATAAAAATATGTCAAAGGAAATAATCTCATGAAAGATTAGTTTTTGTGTGGAGGAATATTATGCTCCAAATATGACATCAAAAGTGAGTTGCTCACAAGAGGAGTTTCGAGTAAATCACTTCAAAATATAGAAAATTCATGGGATTCCTGAAAGTCTCTTATGCGCCAGATATGATGTCAAATTCAGGATTACGTGTATGGGAGTTAGCATGAAAGGAACATACATACATGGTCATCCAGGTCTATAAATATACATTTACCCCCTTTGAAGACTTAGAACATTTCCAATTATGATTCAGTGTCTCTTCCACGTGAAAGACCTGTGTGCATATGTCTTACACGTAGTAAATCTTATGCACAAAATGATCTTTGAGTCTATATAGACCAATTTATTTTCATGGTGGTGTTTCATGAAATACAAGGGTTGTGTAAAAGACATATTGAGTGAAAATACCAAAACTTACGTACAAGAACAGGTGTTACGCACAAGTACATAGTTGAGCTACTTTCGAGTTTTGAATATCATTTTTTTATTAGTGTATTCAAATACATTAATTCAGGAATTTCGTACAAGCAGAGTCTCATACTAGATAGGGACAAAGTCTTCAATTCCAATCTACTGAAGAGAACTTTAAATTGATAAACTGAGTAGGACTTCACCCAATGTAGTGAGCTAGGTGGATTCGATGGAAGTGTTCTAAGGGAGATAGTGTTCCATCTCTAAACTCTTCTAAAGGAAGTGTTTCTGGAATATAGTGACTATGTCTGAACTTTGTTATTCCAAAACTAGTGAATATTAATGGATTTAGATATGAATGACACACTGTTAGTGTGTATTCTTTGGACTGACCCTTAGTGGTGAACCAAGTAAAATTCTGGTGTCATATCTTTACTTGTGATTGTTTAATTTATGCTCGTTTCTATCAGATAGGTTTAACAGGTTCCTACCAATATGGGAGAAAGATCAATCACTTTAGAATAAAAAGTTGAAATCGTGATTCACCATTCCCCTCTCAGGGTGTTATGGGGTCCTTCAATTGTACACGTGTAGTTTAGAAGAAAAAAACTTCAGCCATAAGGCCTATTTCACTACTTCGGTCAAGCAAATATACTCAGACTCCGTGGTTGGTTGTGCAACTACGGATTTCATATTACACTTCCATGAAATGGGGCCACCATAGGCAGTGAACACATAACCAATGAGGAATTTTCTAGTATCAACATTACATGCATAATCAACATATACATATCCAGTAATGAATTTAGCATAATTTACATCTTTACCATAACAGAAAGCAATATTATTGATAATAGAGAGGTATCTTTAGATCCGCTTAAGGGAATTCCAGTGTGGTTTCCTATGTGTGTCCATAAATCTTCTCAAGGTGAAGATTGCATAGAAAATTTCTGTTTAGGTGCATATCAAACAATACATAAGACTGCCTATTATATTAGCATAAGGTATTTGAGACATAAACTAAATATCATCTATAGTTTTGGGTGATTGTGTTAAAGATAGCTTAAAATGATATCCAAGAGGTATATTTACTGGTTTAATAGATTCAAATATATGTCTCTTAATAAGTTTTAAAACATAAGCATGTTGAGATAAGTATAACAGTTTATTTGGTCTATCCCTTATGATTTCAACACCCAATATTTGATTAGTTGCACCTAATTATTTCATTTCAAACTTTCCTTTTAATTGTAATTTGATAATAGGAATGAGGTTCATATTTTTTTCAAATGATAATAATGTCATCAACATATAGAAGTAGATAAATCATGAATATTTTGGTTGATTTAAAATAAACACATGTATCATATTGACTCTCAATGAATTGGTTGGCTAACATGAATGAATCAAATTTTAAATACCACTACCTAGAGTCTTGTTTCAGGCCATACAAGATTTATTTAAATGGAATACTTGATTTAATTTGAATTCATTATGATAAACATCAGGACCTTTCATATATACTTTCTCATTCAAATCACCATACAAAAGAAAGGAATTTTTAAAATCAAAATATTAAATGTATGGATCATTATAGCCAGCAAATGATAATAAAAGTCTAATAGAATGATGATCTAAAATAGGTGGAAAATTTTTTGAGTAATCAATTCCCACTCTTTGGAGGAATAATTTTCAAACTAAGATTTCTTTATACTTGATTTTATTTCTTTGATTTTATCTTCCTTTATTTTAAAGATACACTTAAAACCAATTGTGTTTGCATTATTTGGTTTGTTCACAACAATCAAAGTGTGGTTCTTCTTTAAAGGTTTCATTTCTTCATTCATGGAAAAGACCCAATACTTTGAGTCTTTATCATTTAAGGATTGACTATAGGTTTGAGGATCATAATCAACAAGATCATCATCTATATAAAGGGAATAGGATGACATATCATACTGACTAAACCGAGAAGGGGGTTTGGGGACCCTTCTTTCTCTATCTCGAGTCAACCGGTAGTCCCTATTATGGGATACATATTTAGATTCAAATATGAATTTGAAGTGGATGAAAACTAAACTTGTACAACATGTTGTTCATCGGGTGGAGAGGGCTCCACAGGAACCTCAAAGTAGGCTAGAATCTTAGGTTCATCAGTTGGTTGAAGGGATGGATCACTGCTTCCAGAAGTAGCAGCCTTGGTTTTAGGAGAGGAAGACTCATGGAAGACAACATCCCTACTAACAATGCAATTTTGGTATCCAGGTTTATCTACCTAGAGTTTGTACCCCTTGAAACCCTTGGTATACCCAACAAAAAATACACTTTAGAGATCTTGGTTCTAACTTGTCAGTATTAACACGAGCATAAGCTATAAAACTGAAGACTCTTAAGTAGGAATGTAAATGGGAATTACCATTCCATAATTCTTTAGGTGTTTTAAATTGACTAGAAGAATAGGGAAACCTATTAATTAGATGGACATGAGTGTTGGAAGCCTCTTCCCAAAAGGATTTGGGGAGTCCTGGGCATGAAAGCATGCTCTAAACTCTTTATAAGATAGTCATATTCATCCTTTCTTCTAAGATATTTTGTTTGGGAGTTTCCCGAATTGTTCTATGTCTTTTAACAACTTTAGATTCACAAAATTGTATAAAATCAGTGGATAGGTATTCAACATCATTGTTTGTTCTTAGACTTTTAAGTTTCTTCCCAAACTGATTTTCAACTAAAGTTTTTCAGTTTTTAAAGGTTTGGAAAACATCAGATTTGTTTTTAAGAATATAAATCCACATTTTCCTATAAAATTAATCTATAATGGTAAAAAATAGGAACTTCTACCATGGGAGGAAGTCTTAAATGGACCCCATAGATCATAGTGGACATATTCTAAGGGGATGGTATCTTTGAAACTAGAACTCCCAAATATAACCCTCTTGGGCTTTCCCATCATAGAATGGAAGATTGATTGGTGTGGTTTCATTCAACAACCCTTTCTTATTGAGTTCCTCAATCCACTTTGAGCTAACATGCCCCAATCTCCTATGCCAAATCATAGTATTATCACTATTACTTGAATAGACACTACCCAACTGCCTTGAATGGATCTTTCCATTCAAGACATATAGCCCACTAATTAAGAACCCTTAAAATGGTTCTAGATCCTTTAGAAATTATAAGACATGCAACTTGTTTCAGACCTAAAGGTGAACCCATTTTATTTTAGGACTCTTAAGGAAATTAGGTTTCTTTAAAGCATGGGAACCCACCTAATATCAACTAAAGTAATGATAGTGTGGTCATCAAGTTATAACAAATTAGAACATCTGCCCTCAACCTTACACCTCTTTTTATTACCTAAGAGGAAATCTCCTTCTACCCTCTCAACAAACTCTATAAAGGACACTCTAAAAGGATACATATGGGAAGAGAAACCTAAATCAAGGACCCACTCTTGATTGAGTTCATGGGTGGACACATTAAGGACCTCAGTTTCATAACCAGAGTCTACAAGAAGGGACTGATCAGTGGGTTTTTTAGACTCTAACTCGTGCTTGAGTTTTCTACACTCGGGTTTAATGTGTCCTGGTTTTCCACAATGAAAACAAGTGACCTTTCTATCCCAAGAATTAGACCTAGATTTAGGTTCTTGGTTTCTTTGGTTCTTATCTTTATTAAACTGTTTCTTCTTGGTTTTAGTTAGAGTTCTACCCTTAGTGAACAAGCTCTTGGCCTTACCTTTGATTTTAGGTTTAGAATGTAGTTCCTTAGAAAGAAGGGTTGATTTAATTGCTTTTAGGGTTAAAGAGTCTCGGCCATACATCATGGTCTCTACAAGGGTGTCGTAGGAATTATCTAAAGAGATTGAGAGGATCATTACTTGATCCTCATCATCAATAGAAATATTAATGTTGGCTAAGTCTAACATGAATTTATTAAATTCATCTAGATGGGATTTAATTGAAGTTCCAGGTTTCATTTTAAACGTAAACATGCAGTGTTTTTTTGTATATTTCGCCTACTAATGAAGCATTCATGTAGAGCTTTACAAGTTTAAGGCAAATTCTAGCAACATTAGAATCATAAGTTACTTCCCTACAGACTTTATCACTTAAATAAAATAGAAGGGAGTTATGTGATTTAACTAACACATCAGGAAAACATCAACATAATATGTAGCAGGTTGTTCGGTTTCATTCACAGTTATAACAGGCTTCTTGGGCCCACAAAGGGAATCAATTAGGCCCTATTGTACAAGCAGTGCTCTCATCTTAATTCACCATAAATTAATGTCATTGTCACCATCAAATTTACCGATTTCATATCTCATTGTTGACATGTTTACACACAGGGTATATGTCGAGTTCTTATGGACAACGTTAAGAATACGCCTCCAACAACCAACCAATCTCTTGGGTAAACAATGTTTTATTCAAAGGGATATGAAATGAAAAGAGATATAGATGAGATAGTGGATTTAAATTATTGAAATCAATAAATGATAGTGGTGATTTAAGAGTGAGTTTTCAGTGTATAAAATCAAGTATAAACTAGAACAGTAAATAAAAAAACCAGGAAACAGTAATCGAATTCGATAGCAAAGGAAGACAGAGAGGCTCTGATACCACTTTTTCAGGCTGATTGGTTACTTGAACTAAGGCAGAAAACCAAACAACCAAAAGGACTAAACTGTATCTTTTCAATATGAAGTCGAATATTAAAAATTTATACAAACAACATACAAGAAACAAAAAAAAATTCAAGAAGAAGGTAAAGAACATAGAGATTTAACATGTTTCGGTCTTATTGGGACCTATGTGCACAACAAGAACAGCACCACCCATGCACGAATTTTATTAATGCTCAAACGAGAAAGGCTACAATGTGAAATGAACTAGATAGGACCAGAGAAACGAAACAGGAATAGAAGAGCAGAATTTACAAGTTTCATAGTAAACAAAAACTAAAACTGATACTTACAGTGTTGGAGTTCGAAGAAACTCTGGTGGTCCTGTTCTCTTGATGTTGAATGGTTGAATCGCAACACATATAGATCTGAGATCTTCTTCTTCTCTTGATCATGGAACTATTGTCAATAAGGGGCCACACTTCTTCCTACATAAAAGGATGTCGTCTCCACCATAAGACCCACAACAATACGTGATCGGGGAGATCGACAGGCACAGAACTCCGATGTAGCAGCGCAGTGACGGAGAACCAGTGTTTCACCTATCGTGTCACTGAATAGCCTATAGAGGGAATAAATATAACACCATGTGCTTTTAGTATTAATTTATTTCTTTTTTGATAAATACTATATTTAATAACATGCAAACATTGAACCATAAAAAACTACAAAACATTTTATAGACATTATTATATAGTCGTTAAGTGGTCATGTATAAATAGAGGTAACATAATTATAAAATAAATATAGAAAGAAATATAATTTAAAATACTAAATCATTTTTAGAATTCAATTAGTGCAGCAAGATAACTAATAAGATCACTGTATTATTAAACATACATTTTTAAAGAAATTATCTTTTTATGTGCTTTATTTTAAGAAACTAAATATATTATAGATAAAGTATGAACAATAAAAAAATTATGAATTTTAGAATAGTAGTAATTTGGTTAGTAAATGACAGGAAATAAGGATAAAAATGGTTGATACATTAAAATTTTATTTTATAATAAAAAAATCATTATATTTTGTGATTTTATTTACAATTTACATTACAAAATTTTATAATTTTTTTTGAAACAATTAACATCTTTTTTAATTTAGAATAACAATAGTATCTTCTGTGAAACTTTTTGGATATTTCTGAAATAGTTAGTTTTTAAGTGAATAATGAAAATATCATTTTCAAAAGAACTGTAATGTTATAATTATATATGAAATGCCAAGATGTTTATAAACCATTTAATTGATCGATGATTTTCTTAATGAGTAAAAATATACATTTCTAAATTGTTAGGTCCACAAGGTTGAATACCCTGAGGGGGGGTGAATCAGGCTATGACTAATTTAAAATTAAAGCCTGTTCTAATCTTGTTTCGTTGTTAATCAAAACACTCTTCTCTCTCTTTCCCGTTGCACAATATAAACAGAAAGTAAAGCATGCACAGGACACAACAATTTTTACTTGTTTCACCCTCATCGGGCTACGTCTAAGGAGCATACACCGGCAATGTGCCGATGTACCAAATCCACTATAAGCACACTGTTGTTTAAAGGGTTCGGGATAGATCACTTCTATTCTCAGGCTCAATGCATTTAAAAAGTTTAGGGTCAGCTCACTGCTTTCTCAAGGGTCACTCTCTGTTTCTCTCTCTCTGGCTCACTGCCGGTGGAGAGGATCACCTTCTTCCTCTTCCTTTGCTCACTACTCTGGAAAGGATCCACTCACAATTTATAGACTTGTAGGTCTCTTCATTATCACTAATGAATACATCCTCTATTGTAAGTAGATGCTCTGTTGAAGTCCAACTTTCACCTGTATATGAAATTCACTTTGTACCGAGGGTATCGGGCAATCTTCCAGCTTCCACGCAGCCCTGAATCTCCGCCGTGAATCAACCTTACTTGGCGCCCTTCTCTAAGTCGGCGTGCACGTCTCGGCGAGCAAGTCAAAACTGGCGCGCAAGTCCACCTCAACCACTTGCGCAACACAAGCTTCTACAACTCCAAACTTGCGCGACGCACATCCTTTTACGCCCAAACCAATATTGGCGCGCAACCAATAACTTTCACGCTTTTCAAAAACTGGCGCGCAAGTGTCACCAAACCACTTGCGCGACGCCTTCTTCTTCAACTCAAAACTTGCACAACTCACTTCCTTTCTTGTCCACACCACCTTAGGCGCGCAACTATCACCTGGCGCGCAACTTATACTTGCACGACCACACACCACTTGCGCGACCACCACACCTGCGCGACGGGTGCTCTGATTTTTCTAAGTGTTGAACTCTACATGGAATGAGGAGGGGTTGAGTTGTATTTATAGGCATTTGGACACCCTGCGCGAAGACGCGCAAGTCTCCTCTCGACGTGCAAGTTTCGGCGCGCAAGTCTCTGCCGCGCAAATCACTTGCGCGACCAACTCTAAAACTTGGGCGCCCCTTATCCCTTTGTCATATTTTGATGTTCTGATCTTGAAAAACATTAGGCGTGCAAGTTTATTCACCCTCAAGTACACGGCGCACATTTCCCTTTTCCAAAAACCACTTTTCATCATTTGTCGATTTTCAGGCACAAAAATTTAGCAAACACTGGAAAACAAGCGTCATCTTGTATCTGCTCTTTTTGTACCGCCTCCAGATCATCCACTCCTTTGTCGACGTTCTTGAATTTAAATGTGGATCGTTAACCACAACCCTTGAACTCGACATGCCACCATGAAATCCCCTTTGTCAACAAATTTGTATGTCATGGTATGCTTTGTCAACAATCAGAGCACAAATGCTCACTTTGTCAACAAACACAATCGTCTCAAAAATGCTTAAATGATACCTTGAGGGATTTTTGCCCAACATAAACATCATTATTATTTTAGAAAATGTATCTTTAAAAATTTAGGAACATATGTAATATTTTCTAATAATTTTTTTTTGGTCTTTTCTTTTAAATAAATAATATTTTGGTGAAACTTTTTTTCCTCGATTTAAAAGCCACAAAAAATTTATTTGATTTATAATTAACAAATTCATATAATTAAAATCAAATACATAGATTATTTTACCCTGCACATAAATTTAAATTATATCATACACATTTTCTAAAATGGGCTTAAATGCATTATGTGCTCTAATAACTAAATTAATTTCCTTAACCCATAGAAATATTATTTTATAAAATTATTTTCATATTCTAAATTAGAATTTTAATATTATTAAATAACGTAAATTTTAATTTTGGTCGTTAAAATAATTTACCTAGGATAAAAATGGAGTTTCCATCGTAAGGGTAAATTAGGGTAAAAGAGGGTTTAAAGTAGTGAAAAACATTAAAACAAGTTAAATACATTTTTCATACTAGATAGTGGAGAGGGTATTAATCTTATCTCCTCCCCGGTCAATTAATGACCATTATTAGTTAAATTATCCTTCAATAATCCATTTACATTATTTCGAAGTAAGGATAACTTTTAAAAATGTCACCCTTTTCACATATTAGGGGAGCTCATCTCTCTATTTATCCACTCATTCAAAATATATAACCCAACAAAAACACTTCCCTAGTATATTCTAATCTCCCACCCAAGTCCCTGAATGCCTTATTCCTCCAAAAAGATATATCTAAGGAGCATTATGCGGTCACCCAAGGGAGAACCTTGAAAGGGAGAGGTAATGTTCTTATCCCAACATTCCTAGTATTTTCTTCTTCTATCCCCCTCACGTACACTCTATCCATGATGGTATGATAAAATAATTTTTTTAATATGATGAAATGATATTATATTATTGAAATATACATATTATTTCTTTCTAAAATCATTGAGAAAAATGAAAACTTCATTATGTGTTTCTCTAGAATGTTGCCTCCACAAACGACCAATCCTTTCTTTCCTAAAATCATGATATTATTATTCCAAAAGAGTCATTTAATATTGAAATATAATAACTATAATGTGATTAGGACTAGAAAATTGTAATTACATTATTTTTATACCGCCTCCCATTAAAAGAATTATGAGACCATTTCCCACGTACACACTGATTACCACCTCTATAGAACAATGTATTTTTTTTTTGAATTTCCACCGAAAATGGTTGATTTTAATAATGTATTTAATGTATAAACATGTTATTAATGAAAATATTAATATTATATATTCATTATATTTTAAAATCTATAAGTGATTTTTTTAATAATATTTTACAGTAACTTTAACGTCCCAAATGAATTGACCTAGGACACCTATCTTAATTTGGGTCAAGTTAGGGATCACCTATAAAAAATATATAAATTATGAACTAATATAATAATTGTGGATATTATACTCCACAATTCTAGATTAAATGAAGTTATTTTAAAAACTCATTTCCCATGATCGACAAATTGAGATACGATTCATATTTACTATCCTTCCACTGTAGGCTGGGCTCGCTCAAACAAGACTCATTGACCGAGGCTACCTCCGATCCTAGTTGGACCTAGCCCGAACTGGAGTGTCGCCGCAAGGGGTTGACCGGAATCGAGAGACGCCGAGGCTGGGGTTGAAAACCGAACCATGCTCACCGATCGTACGAGACTTCTCGATCCACTGGGTTTGGAGGAAAATCAAACCAGGTTCGGAGCAGATGTCGTCTGTCGAAGTTGACCACTGTTGCTGCTTTGCGTACTGCAGAAGCCATACGAAGTCGAGTCGCAACCGCACCTTTCGTTCCGAAGCTGACCACCGTGTCTCAACGATCTCCACACGATTGTTTTCTGTTTCTTCGATATACATTTAAAAACCAACGGTTATAAATAAAAATAGAAAACATTTGTTACCTATATTTTCAATATCATGCACAAATTTATCATTTTAATCCCCACGCTTCATTTTTGGTACTGTTGCATTGAGGTGCTGCTTCCACTATGATAAGAGGAAAATAAGAGAATTCTAAACCTAACATAAGTGTAAAACATTTTTTGCAAAGCATGCATAAAGGCAAGTTACATAACTTGCATAAGGGTAAACATGCTTTTTCATGGGTTGTGTAAGGGTAAACACGATTTTCTATAAGTTGCATAAGGGTACAATGTAAATTGTATACACTACGTAAAGGTATTTACGTAAGGGTGGACATGTTTTTACATGGGTTGTGTAAGGGTATAAATGATTTTACATGGGTTTCGTAAGGGTAGAGAAGCGCTGTGTAAGGGTACAAGGAGTTGCGTAAAGGTCAAATCACAATTTCCCTAGTTACATAAGGGTAATATGTATCTCGTCTAAGGGTACTCATGTAAAGGTAAACATAAGATTATACATGTGATGTAAAGGTAAACAAAATTTTAAACAGCTCACATAAAGGTAGCTAGTTCACTACATAAGGGTAACTTACTTCCTGTATAGTTCACGTAAGGGTAATCAAGAAGCTACTTAAATGTAAACAATATTTTCAACAAGCCGCATAAGGGTAGCTTAGCATTGTGTAAAGATAAACAATAGTTGTGTAAGGGTGTGATTCAGCTTAAATTGGATACATCAAGGTCAATGAAATGTTATGTAAATGTAAAATGTAATTTATAAAAGTCAAATAAAGGTACACAAGGAGTTACATGAGGGTAAAATGAAAATAACATATATTACATAAAGGTAATACAAAAGGAATGTAAGGGTAAAGAGGAGTTTATTAGGCTTGCATAAAGGTAAAACAAAAAATACAAAGCATGTGTAAGGGTACAAAGGAACTTACATAAAGGTAACAAAAAAACTATAAGACAATTAAATTTTCACAAGATTGAAACAAATTTTTTTATAAAGAATAATACAAATTATAGAAATAAATAATGGACAAATAAAAAACAATTAAATAAAATAAAATTATTATAAAAAATAATAAATCATTCTAAAAAAAGAATTAAATTTCAATGATATAATTAAACCAATTTCAATTGATCAAAAAAATTCATTCAAATGTAATTTATTAAGAATATCCAATTTATAATGAATCAAATAAAGAGATGGATATTAAAATAATTTTTTTAACTAAAGTAAAAAAAAATGTATTCCCATAATAAAATTAAACAATATCCAATATAAATTGAATGATAAAATATGATAGGTTTTCAATTTATCAAAATAATAAAACTCAATTTACCAAAACTCAAGTGTCACAACACTAAAAAAGGGCACTCCGAGGGTGGGGAGCATCAATTCAGTCGAGAGGGATGTGACCTGTTGGAGTTGGTTCCCTAGAACCTACTTATTTGTACTTTATGATTACATGTATTCATAGTTTTGAATATTAATAAACTTTTTATCACATCATGGTTGTTCTTTTGCATGACATAGTATGTGATAATGTCCTAAGAGTAGTCGTCGGACTAAAATGTCATAGCAATTCCCTACTATGATGAGAACTTAGAAGTTCCACAAAAGTATTCTTAAATATATATTCTATAACCGGATGAAATCATTTGAGTGACACAAATTATATAGGCTATCAGGAGTAGAGGCTCATAAGATTTTGAGGCACCTTCTCATCGTGTATACCTTTGGTAATTTCTAGTTTAAGAGATTATAAGAACGAGCCCCACCAGTAAGAAATCTACATTTATATGTTTTGTTGGATGTTCCTATCTACGGGTGTGTATATTGATATTTAGACTTCAAGATTATTATCAATAGATATTATGAGTTGTGTACTTTGATTTATTGATGAAAACTGTGACAATATATGTTTGTAATGAAGTATGATATGTTTGGTGCATCATGAGTAATATTTCATTAATGAATAATACGAAAAAGGATTTATCCCTTATTTAACAAAAGTTGATATCTAAATCCCTTTGATGAGAATGATATAGCCTAAATAAATCCATGACCACGGTGTTCACTAGCTAGGTTCAATTTCTGGAAGTTAAACAAAAAGATATCAAGCACATAAGTTGATGGTACCAGTATACAACCTGCTTGATTAGAGATATCATGAAAAAGGGATTATATTACACAATAAGCAGCTGTATGTGGTTTTAATTCATTATGATATTAACATATTTCTCTATGGGTGCCTTGGAGTATTGCCAGAGACCCCATCTTTTACAGGTGCACCCCTCTTTGAGTTTTTGGTTAAACCTCCTTGAGTTGGGTTGTCTTTCATTTAAACCTTGGTGGTTAAGCCTAGATGTAGGTTGGGTTGCATGTTTTAGGGTTGCATTAGGAAGAGGAGGTGTGTTATTTCTACATAATGAATTCACTCTATGAATTCCCAATTCACGATATGAATTATTCTAGGAAGACCCCATGAATTTAATTCACAACTTGAATGATTTTGGGAAAACCTTGTGAATTTCATTCACCCCTGAATATAATTCACCCATGAATATAATTCACCCCCTAAATTTAATTCACCCCCTAAAAGCACCGCATGAATTAATTTCACCCCATGAATTAATTCACATCCTGAATAGACCTCGTGAAATAAGTTCACCTCCTGAATAGACCCCAAGAACTTGATTCACCCCTGAATTAGATTCATCCCATAAATGGACCCCATGAAAAAAGAATTCAAATTTTTAATTTGCTTCACAATTTGAAATGGTATTTTATGCTTTTTATCTAGGAAAATAAGGGAATTGATACTTTCACGATGTGAATGGCATATTCACATCATGAATTAGTCATGCTCAAACCTATTTTTTTAATCCTCCAATATCATGAAATCTGAAAATCACATACCCTCCTTGACTACATCACATCCAGCGGTGATTCTAGGAATCCTCTTCAAACCAGAAGTGAGGCTTTATGGAATCTTAGTTTTCTGAACATGTAGATCAAAGTTAAGCCTTCTGATTATTCTTCTGCTTATCGATCAGTTTTTTATGGAATTTCTAGATCTCATTGAAGACAAGGGGGAATATGATCGCTACCACGAATTTGAGATTTTTTCATCACCTTATTTTCTTTAAATATGGGTGGTCTATAATAATTCTCTAAAGTATGTTTCCAATTATCTAGGTGTATGCAATAATTGTGATCGTATCGGCATGTCATGCGCACGACCAGAATAATGTATTAAATATATTCTTAATAAAATTTAAGTGCTTAGACCTCACACTCGATCTTCCAGGGTCCATTGGCACTGAGACTAGGATTTTTTCCACTCGTGAGGTGATCCTACCTTTGAAGTTACAATGAACCATCAATTATGAGAAATGAAAAAATAGCATAACAATGTGAATTGAATATTTATAATGTTGCGAATTGTCTAATGAATTGAGATAAATGGTCACATGGCATGGTTTGATTGCAGTGATTCATCCTATTATAGAAAAATATACCAATTTAGAATGTATGCTTGGTTAATAGAATGAGATAAATTAATCAACTGGGCATGTGATATGAATTGAGATGAAAGGTATACATGGTTTTCTGGTATATGTGATTGGTGATAGGATGCTTGGGTGCTTGGATCACTGTCTCATGAGACATGGTACTGGTGGTTTGTCCTGGCATAGGAGAACTCACTACTTGAGTTGAGATTCTCCCCTTATGATGTGTACATGGGGAGACGTAAGTGTCTCCAGCATGATAATTCACATGGATCCCAATATGATATGGTTATTTTTTCCTTGTTATGGTATTCTTCCCTGGGAATATGTAAGCGAATCCATCATGAGAATTTACATGGAGCCTAATAGTGTTTCTTGAGACATGGTATATGTGATCCACCCTAATGCAGGAGGCTTAGCTGTGTAACAAAGATATCAGGTGTGGAGTTGAAGTAGGTTTGGTTGGCCCTGAGCATTAACTCGAAACTTGAGGGTCAACTAGTTTATTTTATATGGTGTATTAATTAATTAATTAATTAATTAATTAATACCTTGTTATCACTTTAATTCAAGCACTATATTCATAATGGTTTGTTTATACACTATGGGTGTCATCCAACTGAGTTGTACTCGCACCTAGTTTTGGATGTCATTTAGTATTTGGACATATTTCATGGATTCAGTTTTGGACAAGGGGAAGGGGCCCTACATTGGTTGATCTCTTGATGATGGACTAGATCTTGGGGATGGGACCAACATGGGGTTTGGGACTAGGGATTTTGAAGTTTTATTTATTGATTTTTCTAGTCTTTTATTTGTATGACTTTCAACATGTCATTTAGTTACATTCATTCTTTTATCACATGATACTATTATTATTGGATTGTTTAATTTACCCTTTATTCAGCTATTGGATGCTTGATTATTTATGTTATTTAGGCTATTTCCCCCATTGTTTCAACTCTATATCGAAGGGTATAGTCTCCCCACTATATTTCTTACACCCTCACTTCTAGTTGGCAACCTCTAGCATACAGGGAAGCGCACCTAAGGTCACGTAAACCACTTATCTTGGTCAAGTGGGGGAGAACTCGGTCAAGGATGTTATAAAGTGGTGTCAAAGGGAGGTTTATTTTCTATTAAATTGATATTTGGGAAAGGTATACAGGAGACTAATATGTGCCAGGACTCGTTAATGAGCTCATGAATGGGATTAGCTAATCCATGTGTGGGGTAAAAACAGAGTGACCAAAGATGGGATTGTTGTTCATGTTGTTATCTTATTATATTTTTTTGTTACTTCACCTTGGTTGATTCACTTGTTGTGTAATGTTACTATTTATTGAGAATTATACTTGTTCACCAGTATAGAATGGGATGAGTATGCATGCATCATGATAGGCATGTAAGGATATATATTGACATGAATTGTTCATGATTGGGACATATTTATCACATGTGATATGTTTACTTGTATGAAATGTGAAATGAGATCCCTGTTATGTCTGATGAAAAAGGGAATAAATGAACTATTATGTTATTCCAATTCACTGGTTAAGACTTGTGTGGAGAGACCATGGACCAATGATTCTTTGTTTTTATCACCTGTTGAGGTTGACTTTGTTGTGTTACCTATGTTCTGAGGTGTGCATTGAACCTTTATATAGAAAATGCATCCTCTTCATCATCAAGATAATCATTAGGAGAGTTGAAATAAACACACTCCTAACGCATTCAATATGAAACGTCCTACAAAATCGGAGAATCATATAGATGTTTAGCTTTAGGACATTTTCCATTTGGTTGTGTGATCCATAGAGAGGGAAACTTTCTGTATCGTGCCTTCAATGTCTAAGATAATGATAAACTTATAATTGTAGAATCCGACTACATTTTCTGGGGAGAGAGGCCCCCAGGATGCTGAGTTCTGGATTGAGTCAATCCAGATGATCTTTAAGCACCTCAAGACACCTACTGGTAGGAGGATAAATCTTAATTCCTACATGTTATGGGGAACATCTGAGTGTTTGTGGTACATTGTGGAGAAAATTGGTTAGTAAGATGGGATTACGTATAAATAATTTTATGTGAGTTTCTTTGTCCACTTTTATCGAGATACATTGAGGGATGAGAAGGCTGTTGAGTTCATGCACTAGACATGTGAGATATTTTTAGTGACTGACTATGTTAGACGTTTTAATAAACTATAATGTTTTTCTCCATCCTTAGTAGCTGTTGAGGTAGCTAGGTTGAGAAATTTTTAGGATGGACTTCGTTATGAGATATGAACGTAGGTGAAAATCTTTTGTCTAGGTAACTTTGAGGACATGATGAATCAAGGTCTCATCATAGAGGGGAATTTGAGAGAGGCCCCAAGCAGTGGCCATGTAGTTTCAACTGGGTAATCTGGGATCCCTTCTTATGGCAGAAGGAAGTACTGTTATGACATTTACCTCTAGGGCAGTAGTGGGAAGAGCAATTAGGGGAGTGGAAAATCATCTTAGAACCATGGACATTTAGAGTGATTTTGATGTGTAAAATGAGGACACAAGTGCCATTAGTTTTATTACCCCACTATAGAGTGCTATTCTTATGGTTATATAGACCATCTTCAAAGGTTCTATGGGATCCCACAACAATAGAGTAGTGGCTGGGGATTGAAACAAGAACCTGAGTCTAAAAAAACTTGGCTACCCCTTAGCAAACTGGCATTTGGAGTTCTATAGGATGTTCAGGTAGAGGTAGAGGATGTGGTACCCTAATAAAAGAGTGGAAGTACGACTCAAAGGGAGTATCTCAAGGGAGTAGAAATGGATCCTAGGGAATATGGGAAAGTCATCTACACACTATCCAGTCTGCTCCGACTGGTTTGGATGTAGGACCCACTACTGTCAAAGGTATGATTCTTTTATCATCTACCCTTGCTTGCATTTTGTTTGATACAAGAGAATCAAATTTATTTCTATATTCCCTTTTTGACAATGGATTGAGCTTAGTTTTGGATATCTTGGATGGTGTTATGACCATCGACACACTGTTGGGAGTTCATTCAGAGGATATCAAATGTTGCAAGGCTTATTCTCTTGAAATTGGAGGCTACCATTTTCCTTGGGAGTTTTTTTTCTAGAAACGGTAGGATTAGATTTGATTCTAGGTATAAAATTTCATGTTCTATACCAAGCTCATATAAACTATTATCAGAAGAGAGTTACTTTTCTATCACTAAAAGGAGGCAGCTACTATTACTAGGGTGAATGTGATCTCTAGGTTGGTCATACAAGACCTATTCAGTGTAGATTAAATTATATCATGGATTAGATAATAGGTATTTTCTGGATGATGGTGAAATATAGTTAGATACTTTTCCTCAATCGGTAGACCATTTTTAAGATGTCTTTCCTGAAGAGTTCTGTGGCTTACCACTTGTAACATCCCAGTTCCGGAAGCCACCCAGACGCGCCTCGTACCGGGTTGGTCACATGGCCTCAAGTGCATTTCCCCGTATGCCAGAGGCTGCCGACTAGCAGCAAGGGTCTTGGGTGTGATGGTGGGGAAACTATGCCCTCATTGGCAGAGTTCACAACAGAAGTAAACAACACACAAGTGGAAGCATTAGTAATAGCATACAACAAAAAATAGTGGAATACTAATAAAGAAACAACTAGAGTATAAATATATATAAATGGTGCATGATACATATATGTCTAGGAAATCAACCAAACAAGTCACAATTCTGAATACAGTACTAAACCAAAGTACAAAAGGAAAACAGATGAGCAACTCCTCAGCATCGCAAGCCTCAGCTTGGTTTCATACTCTCCAGCTCCAATGCAATCAATTACCTGAAGTCAAAGGGCGTTTGCCCTTATCTATACCTACAACAATATAATCTATTTGGGCCCAAAAGCATGGCCCAAACAGGGTGTGAGACTAAATCCCAGTAGGCAACCACCTGAAGATCCATTCCTAATATTCAGTAAGTATATGGCAGGTAAAAGTACAGAAATCAGTAAACAAGGAAGCACTAAGAAGTAAACAATCCATAGTTTAAGCATTCAAAACACCACACAGCATGCAACAGCAGAACAAATAACACAATAGGTAACCCTCTGGGAAGTACCATAGCCTATCCCCTCTGGTTCTACCTATCAAGTATAAACAACCCTCTGGGAAGCACACACAGTCTCACTGCTCTAGTTTAGCTAAAGTGTAGACTCTCTGAGGAAGCACTCGTCGTCAATTCCCCCTATAGTATCGTATCATACTAAAGGCTCTCTCGGGAAGTACTCAACGTCAATTCACCCTATGGCTCGTGTCGAGGAACTACAGACACTCTGAGGAAGTACTCAATGCCAATTCCCTGTGTGGTCTCACATTATATAATTATAAAGACACTCTGGAGAAGCCCTGAACGTCAATTCTCCCAATGGTCTATACACCAGGTTCTCACGGCCCTATGTAAATCAAGCAAGCATATAATCGCGTAACGGCCAAAGTAAACCTCAAGAACTACTTGGATAGAAGTCTACAGTATAACAACATGTCAGAACAAAAGTCACTCCATCCTACAATATTAGGCATGGAAAAGGAAACAACAACCAAATAGGCAAAGTAGACCCAAAGGTCAAAAGTAGGAAAAACATGCATGGGAAATACATCCAAAGCACAAATAATTACCCTATCCACAAACAATAACCTCTACTCAGGCATACAAGCAAAGCAGGTAAACAACAAGGGGAAAAATAGTAAACACGCAATACCTAGTTCAAGGGTATTGGTGTAATTTGCACATAATACTCAAAGATTTTCTACAGAAAGGCACAAACCACCTACCTTTGGGTTAGGAGATCAATATACTTGAACCTTGAAGATTTAATCTCCTTATAACATCGTAGATCTACGAAAATACATAAAACATTCAACCCATGATAACTTTAAAAAGAGAAGGAATTGGAAAATGACTCTCTAGAAGAAGGAAGAGCTTACCACTGTGATTCCAACGCAATAGGCAGTGGTCGATTCAGAGAACGAATATGCGATCGGGGCCTCAGGGAAGTCTCAGCATTGTACGGGTGCTCCGGGATGTTTCAGTCTAAGAAGAAGATACTCCTATCCATTAGACATGACCCCGATCTATTTAATGAATAAAAAAGAAAATACATGGTGTGTACTTTTGAAGTACAAAACATGTACTTGCCCTTTCCATACTCCACTTTAGGCAGCCTCCACGTCACCCCACACGACTATGTGTGTGACCATGACACGTCCAGCACACGACCTCCTACAACAATGAAGTACACGGTGTGTACTCATAAAGTACACGGCGTGTACTTCAAAAATTTCCAGAAACTCCTCTTTTCTCAAAAACTCCATAAAAAGGAAAACATACCTGAAAAGAAGGTATGGGTTCTTACAAACTTCCCCCCTTAAAGAAATTCATTCTCAAATTTCCCTAGCACGACATAGAATAAGAAACCCCGAACAGTTCTGGTCACTGCGATCATACATCGGCCTCCCTCTCCCAAGTCTTGTCCTGTACTCGAATGTGCTGCCATAGCACCCATACCAGAGGAACAGACCGGCCACAGAGAACCTTCGTACTGTGATCAACAATTCAGATAAGATACTCCTCGAAAGATGCATCCACCTCCAACTCGACTTCCTCGGGTTGGAAAGCATGAGACGGGTCTGAAAAGTAACATCGGAGCCGAGAAACATGGAAGACATCGTGCATATCCCGGTACCTCTGAGGTAACTACAATCGATAAGAAACCAGCCCAACTCTCTCTAACACCTCAAAGGGCCTGACGTACCTCAGCGAAAGCTTACCCTGTCTCCTAATCCTCTTGTGTCCCAACCTCGGTGTGACACATAGAAAAACCTAACCCCTGACCTCAAACTCCAGAGGTCATCTCTGCTGATTAACATAAGACTTCTGTTGAGACAACGCAGTATCCATCCTCTTGTGAATCAACTCTATCTGCTCTGTGGTCTCCTGAACAAGATGAGATCCCAGCAAAGTTACCTCTCCTACCTCCAGCCAACATAAAGGTGATCAGCATAGCCTACCGTACAAAGCCTCATAAGGTGCCATCTGAATAGTCTCTTGAAAACTATTATTGTAGGAAAACTCCATAAGAGGTATATGTTTCTCCCAAGGACCTCCAAAATCCAGAATTCATGCTCGAAGCATATCCTCTAGCACCTGAATCGTACACTCATACTGGCCATCTTTCTAGGGATGGTAAGCTGTACTCAAAAGTACATGTGTACCCAAAGCCTTCTGAAGCCCCTTCCAGACCCGAGAAGTAAAACGGTCATCCCTGTCTGAAACAATGGAGTGTGGAACTCCATGCAAACATACAATATTCTGGATGTACAACCGCCCCAGCTCATCAACACTGAAGGTCTCTTTGATCTTCAAGAAGTGAGAAACCTTTGTGAGCCTGTCGATGACAACCCAAACTACATCATTACCTCGAGGAGACCTTGTCAAACTAGTCACAAAGTCCATCACGGCATCATTCCACTTCCACTCAGGAATGGGTAACTGCTGTAAAAGCCATTCTGGTCGCTGATGCTCTATATTCACCTGCTGACAAGTGGAACACCTCATAATGAAACTAGCAACGTCCCTCTTCATACCTGGCCACAAATACTAACGGTGTAGATCACGATACATCTTGGTGGTGCCAGGATGAACTTTCCATACTGAGGAATGAAAGTCCCGCATTAGCTCCTCACATATATCTGATGGCACCCATACGCGTCCCTAGAATCACAGGATCTCATCCTCACCTATGGTCCACCCAGGAAAAGGGTCCTCTCCTGACACACTCTCCCTTAGGACTAGGCCTTCATAATCTGATATCTGCCTCATTCGTACCCAATCAATAAGTGTAGAGGTAACAGCTATAGAAGAAAGAAATGTCTGACCCTATCTATCGTGCACCTCCAAATGCATCTCAGAGAACAGATCCATAAGTTTCCACTCACTACCGGCCTCCCGAAATACCTATATCTGATTCCTCCTGCTCAAAGCATCATCCACCGCGTTGCCTTTACCTAGTTTGTAGGCAAGCTCAAAGTTAAAATACTGAAGGTACTCAACCCACCTTCACTGTCTCAAATTCAAATCATGATGAGTGAAGATGTACTTGAGACTCTGGTGGTCGGTGAAAACCACAAAGTGCTCTCCCAGAAGATAATGTCTCCAGCAGCGTAGGGCATGAACAACAGATGCTAACTCGAGATCGTGCGTCGGGTACTTCCTCTCATGTGTCCTCAACTTCTAAGACCTGTACGCAACGAATCCATCTCCCTGTATAAGCAAAACTCCCAAACCGATACCTGAGGAATCACAATAAACAGTATAGATATTTCTTGGCTTTGGAAAGACTAGTATCAGTGCTGAAGTCAACCTCCCTTTCAGCTCCTGAAAGGCTGACTCACCAGAATATGGCCATAAGAACTTCACACCCTTCTTGGTTAGACCTATCAATGGTGATGCTAAGCATGAAAAGTCCTGTATGAAACGTCTGTAGTATCCAGCCAGCCCTAGAAAACTATCCACCTCAAAGATGTTTTTTGACTACTCCCAGGAAACTACAACTCTCACTTTCTTTGGGTCTACTGATACTCCTGTCTCTGAAATAACATGACCCAAGAAGTGAATCTGGTCAATCCAAAAGTGTCACTTGGAGAGCTTAGCATATAACTAATGCTCCCTCAATTTACTCAAAACGATCTCAAGATGGGTAGCATGGTCGTGTTGAGTGTGATAGTACACCAAGATATCATCCATGAAAACAACCACAAAGGAATCCAAGTATGGATGGAATACTCGGTTCATCAGTGCCATAAAAACTGCAGGTGCGTTCGTAAGACTGAATGGCATAACCATATACTCTTATAGACCATACCTGCTTAGGAAGGCTGTGAGAGGTATATCAGATGGTCTAACGCAAAACTGATGATAACCGGATCTCAGGTCAATCTTCGAGAACACTCGGGCTCCTCGAAGCTGATAAAAGAGATCATCAATCCTCGGAAAGGGATACTGGTTCTTGACTGTCAACTGGTTCAACTTCCGATAGTCCACACAAAGCCTGAGGGTACTGTATTCCTTCTTCACAAACAAGATAGGAGAACCTCAAGGATAAGTACTGGGTCGGATGAAACCCTATGCCTGCAACTCCTTCAACTACTTCTTGAGCTCCTGCAACTCAGGTGTAGCCATCCTATAAGGAGGAATGGACACCGGTGCCACTCCTGGAACAAGCTCAATCGATAATTCTACCTCACGTTCTAGAGGAAAACCTGAAAATTCCTCTGGAAAGACATCTCTGAAACGATCCACTACTAGCGAAAAGTCTAACTGTAAAGTCCCCTGGTCATCTAGATAAAGGCTAGAAATATGGGTTGTAACTGCTGACAACCAATGATGCTTTGGACCCGCTCTCCTCGCTTGGATATCCCACTCACTCTTATGAAGAAAATATCCACCCTATGGTGATATGAAACTCACCCTGCGGTGATAACAGTCGACGACTTCCTGGATGGGAACTTGTCAGTCCATTCTGAGAATGACATCATAGCCTGTCATATCTAGAACATAAAGATCCCAAAAGAAGTGACACCCACCAACCTCAAGAGGGAACTCCTTGCACTGGCGTACACTATATGTTCTTATCCCCAACGGAGTGTCTAGTGTCAAAACATCGACAGAAGAAAAGATACAGAGCCCAAGGCTCTCCACAATAGCAACAAATATAAATCTATGCATAGCACCAGTATCGAAAATAGATGAAGATAAAAACGAGGCAACTAGGATCATACCTCGAACAGTAGAGGGTTCGGGATCCTAATCCTAATGGGTATACTCCACTACAAAAGTATGGAGAGATCCGCAACCCTGTGACCCTGTCTGACTACTCTGACCTAATCCAACCTACTGTTGTTGGTGGCTTGGTGACTGGCCACCATGTTCGTGACCTCCACCTCGACCTGAACGGACAGAAGAACTCTAGTTCCCTGACTGGTGAGAAACTGGTGGTGCTACTCCTGAACGAGGAGTTATAGAAGAATCCATGTCACCAGCTACTGGTAAAAAGATCTGACAGAAACGTTGAAGGTGTTCCAACTTTCCATAAGATCGGCACTCCACCAGGTCTCTCTGGCACTATGGCCTCATATGCCTGCTTCTCCCGCACTGGTAGCACACCGCCTGGCTACTAGAAGATGCATCCTGCCTACTCGAATCTCCCCATGTAGTCTCCCTGTGGCGCTTCCAGCTATCAGCTGGCGGAGCACTAACTCTGGATGCCGAGCCGCCCTGGATCACAACCCATGATTCCCACATATTCCGCTCCATGATCAGTGTCTGGTTGATGATAGAAGTGATGGAAGTCAACCTGAAGATATTCACCTGAGAGCGGATGTCCTGTTTGAGGTCATCCTCAAACTTCTTTGCCAGGAATAACCCATCTCCTCTCAGGAAGGGTGTGAAATGTTGAAGCTCGGTGAAACGAGAGGAATACTCCATAACCGATATGGTACCCTTCTCAAGGATCATAAACTCTCGGCCTCGATTGGCCCTCAAGGTCTCTGGATAAAAGTAATCATAGAAGATGCGCTGGAACTCCTCCCAAGCCATAACATACTGATGACTCGCCTATGAGATCACATCCCACCATATCTTGGAGGAATCCCGTAGTATCTTGGTAGTGAGCTTGACTCTCCTATCTGGAGGAATCTCCAGATGCTCAAAGATCATTAGCATGGCTTTGAGCCATGACTCTCTAGCCTGAGGTCCTCCTTCCCCTGAGAAGGTGGGAGGATGCTGCTACTAGAAGACCCGTGTCAAACCATCCATCGATGGGGTAGGAGGCAGTTCTCCCTGAAAATTCTGCATCATTCTCATGAATCCTTCCCTGAACTGTGCATCAGCACCAGTAACAGGTATAACTACTAGTGCCAAGATTGGCACAGCAGGAGGATCTACAGGTGGTCCCTGATCACCCATGTCCAGTGTCTGATCACCACCTGGAAACTGGTGTACAACTGGAGGACGTCTCGGTGGCATAACTCTGCAAGGTCAAGCACACACTTTAGATCATAATTATCAAGGAATAAAAACAAGGAGTGTAAGAAGAGAACAATAGGAAGGAAACATTCAAGTTTTACAAAACATGACTACATGGCATGTATACTACCTACATAGCGTGTTCCCTGAAGTCATTCACATGGGTATGTACCTTTGCCTAAACTGGTCATGCAACACCCCAACCACACTGTGTATTCTCAAAACACACGGTGTGTACTTGAATCCTCTTCCCCTGCCCAGGTCCTTCTACACGTTTAAGCCACACGGCTCTCCTAGGAAAATACTACATGGCGTGTTCAGGGTAGACACGACATGTACTAGACCGTTTTGTTAGTGACACGGTCAAATACACAGATCAAACTACACAGCGTGATCCTCCCAGACATGGCATGTATGAGAAAGGATAACACCAGCCCGTTTTGTTCGTGACATGGCCGGGTACCTGGGTCAGACTACACGGCATATTCAAGGGAAACACGGCGTGTATAAGAAGATACCCCACCGACTTGTGTTTTTAGCTACATGGTCGGGTTCCTAGGATTATACTACATGGCGTGTTCAAGGCGGACACGACGTGTTTCCACCATACTTTTCCCATCCCATGTCTTTTCCCACACGGCCTATGACACAGTTTAGAGACTACACAGCGTGTATATAAAGTAGACGACGTGAACTTAAGAAAAAATATTTCTTCCTGAACAGAAAAAAACACGATGTGTACTTAACATTACATAGTGTGTATTCTAGGTTTCTTCAGATAGTAAGCCTCAGAAACTACCCAGGAACCCAAGAAACACTGAAACAAGCACTGAAGGCACCAAATTCTGATCCATGAGGGCCCATACTCCCCACAAATCAAAGTTTGGTATCTCAAAAAATTTATAACAAGGTAAAAAAATCAATGATCTACCAAATTTCAGTCCATGTGGTCCCATAACACCTCAAGAACCAAATTTTGACGTTCATTCAAACAAAACCTTACACAACCAAAGATCTAGTAAGAAGCATATATTTTTATCAAGACATATATCATTATAGCATGCATATTCTACACAACATCTATCACAACAACATGCAATTTCTAATTCACCCTATATGGCATGGAAATAATGCATGAAATGTGATTTCTAGCAAGTGTCTATATGATGCATGGGATGGCATACCCTCATCTCATTGGGTTACGACAGAAATAGAACCCCAATAACATCAACGATAATCGCATAAAACATGTGAATCACCCAACGGTGAAAATCAAATCAACCGTAAAATTGAAAAACCAGAAAAATTCCAATAACAAGGTAGGTTGGCTTTTCCCCATACATGGGTTAGATACTCCCAGGAATAACTTATTACCAAGTACCTATTCCATCCTACCCCTGGCTATAGGCTCCAAACAGGAAGTCAAGAGAAAAGAACAAGCTCCTCTGATACCACATTGTAACATCCCGGTTCTGAAATCCACCTAGAGGCACCCCGTACCCAGTTAGTCACATGGCCTCAAGCGCATTTCCCCGTATGCCAGAGGCTACTGACTAGCAGCGAGGGACTTGGGTGTGATAGTGGGGAAACTATTCCCTAATTGGTAGACTACACATCGAAAGTAAACAACACACAAGCAAAATCAGTAGTAATAGCATACAACAGTAAACAACAGAAGACTGATAAAGAAACAATTGGAGCATAAATATATACAAATGGTTCATGATACATATATGTCTAGGAAAGCATCCAAACACATCACAATGCTGAATATAGTACTAAACCAAAGTACAAAAGGAAAATAGATGAGAAACTCCTAAGTATCGCAAGCCTCGGTTTGGTCCCATGCTCTCCAGCTCTAATGCAATCAAGTACCAAAAGTCGAAGGGTGCTTGCCCTTATCTATACCCACAATAATATAATCTATTTGGGCCCAAAAGCATGGACCAAACAGGATGTGAGACTAAATCCCAGTAGACAACCACCTGAAGATCTGTGTCTAACAATCAGTAAATATATGGTAGGTAAAAGTACAGAAATTAGTAAACAAGGAAGCACTAAGCAGTAAACAATCCACAGTTTAAGCATTCAAAACACCACACAGCATGCAACATCAGAACAGATAACACAATAGGTAACCCTCTAGGAAGTACCATAACCTATCACCTCTGGTTCTACCTATCAAGTATAAACAACCCTCTGGGCAGCACACACAGTCTCACCCCTCTAGTTTAGCTAAAGTGTAGACTCTTTGAGGAAGCCCTCACTGTCAATTCCCCCTATAGTCTCGTATCATACTAAAGGCTCTCTGGGGAAGCACTCAACATCAATTACCCCTGTGTACCACTTATAGGAACTACAAACACTTTGGGGAAGCACTCAAAGTCAATTCCCCATGTGGTCTTGCATCGTATAATTATAAAGACACTCTGGAGAATCCCTTAGTGTCAATTCTCCCTATGGTATATACACCAGGTTCTCATGGCCATGTGTAAGTCAAGCAAGCATAGAATCGCATAACAGCCAAATTAAACCTCAATAACTACTTGGCTAGCAGTCTATAGTATAACAGCATGTCAGAAAAAAAATTCACTCCATTGTACAGTACTAGGCATGGAAAAGGAAACAGTAGCCAAACAGGAAAACTATACCCAAAGGTAAAAAGCAGGAAAAACATGCTTGGGAAATACATCCAAAGCACAACTAATTACCCTATCCACAAACAATAACCTATAATCATGCATACAAGAAAAACAGGAAAACAACAGGGGAAAAACAGTAAACATGCAATACCATGTTCAAGGGTATTGGTGAAATTTTAACATAATACTCAAAGACTTTCTACAGAAAGGCACAAACCACCTACCTCAGGGTTAGGAGATCAATATACTTGAACCATGAAGCTTGAATCTCCTTATAACATCGTAGATCTATGAAAACACATAAAATTTTCAACCCATAATAACTTGGAAAAGAGGATGAATTGGAAAATGACGCTCTAGAAGAAGGAAGAGCTTACCGCTGTAATTCCAACGTAATCGACGATAGTCAATTCGGAGAACAGATGCGCGATCGGGGGCTCAGGGAAGTCTCAACACCATACAGGTGCTTCAGGATGTTTTGACTGAAGAAGAAGACACCCCTGTCCATTAGATGCGACCCCCGGTCCATTTACTAAAAAAAATAAATGGCGTGTACTTTTGAAGTACACAACATGTACTTGCCCTTTTCATACTATGCTTTAGGCAGCCTCCACGTCACCCCACACGACCGTGTGTGTGGCCATGACATGGCTAGCACACAGCCTCCTATGGCAACGAAGTACATGGTGTGTACTCATAAAGTACATTGTGTGTACTTCAAAAATTTCCAAGAACTCATCTTTTCTAAAAAACACCAGAAAAAGGAAAACATACCTGAAAAGAAGGTCCGGATTCTTACACCACCTGAGCGATAGATCAAGTTCATGATTGAGTTGGTGTTGGGAGTTGAGCCAGTTTCTATCTCACCTTACCAAATAGCACCAGCAGAGCTTCATGAGTTGAAAGAGTAGTTGGAAGATCTATAATCAAAAGGATTCATACAGTTTATTAAATCACTATGGGGTTATCTCGTTCCTTTCACCAAGAAGGATGATGGGACTTTGACATTATGGGTGGAATATTAGAGATTGAACCAGATGATGGCCAAGAACTGGTATCCCCTTCTACGTATCAATGATCTCTTTTATCAGGTGAGAGATACCTAAATTTTCACTAAGATTGACTTGAGATTAGTGTACCATTAGTTGAGAGTGAGACCATCAGATATACTTTAGGCTACTTTTAGGAGAAAGTATAGCCTGTGTGAGTTTGTAGTGATGTCATTCGGTCTAACTAACACATCAGTGATATTCATGGATTTGATGAAATAGATTTTCCATCCTTTCCTAGATCATTTTGTTGTTTTTTTCATTGATGGCATCTTAGTGTACTCCTAGTCTATAGATGATCATTCCCAACATCTTGACAACATCTTGAGTACATTGAGAGATCATCATCTTTATACCAAGCTATCTAAATTCATTTTATGTATTGATAGGGTTCACTTCTCAGTCCATGTTATCTTAGAGGTTAGAGTGTCAATGGACCTAGAGAAGGTTACATTCATGGTATATTGGGGTGGAAAAATAATTACTTCGATATTCAGAGATTTCTGGGTTTAACAGGATATTATTGGCATTTCATCTTGAATTTCTCCCATTTGGAAGGACCGATGCTTGGGATGACCAAGAAAGGAGTGTAGTTTGTTTGGTCAAATTCTTGTGAGGGATATTTTTAGGAGTTGAATATTATTCTAACATTTTCACTAATCCCCACTTTACCTATGCTGGGTAAAGACTATTCCATGTACTGAAATGCTTCCAGAGTTGAACTTAGAGCAGTTCTAATGTTGTAGGTATGATTAGTTTCTTATGGCTCTAAATAACTGAGACCACGTGAGAGGAATTACCCTACTCATGATCTGGATTTATATTTGGTGGTACACACCCTAAGATACTAGAGACATTATATATCAGGTGAGAGGTTTGTGGTATACATAGGCCACAAGAGCCTCAAGTATAACTTTTCTCAGTGAGACCTAAACCTTCGGAAGAGGTGGTGGTTTGAGTATCTATAGTCCTTCGATTTTGATATGGCATACACTCTAGGAAATGGAAATGTCATTTCCAATTCCTTGAGTCAGAATATGTAGATAGAAGTAGTACATGTGTCATGTGGTCAGTGGAATCTGATGGCACTCTTTGAAATATGCATCTAGATGTTTAGAAGTCCCATGGATGAGTAGATATGACTTCAACATCTGTTATACCCAAACTTTTGGATCAGATTAAGATAGAGAAGTTAACATACTAATCCATTAATCAACTAATTACTGGGTTATCACTTACCATTTCAAGGTTAATATTTCATTAGTTTGATTCAAGTGGAGAATTTCTCACAATTATCGATGGTCATTAAATTTCATTTCATGAACATAAACTCCAACCAAAATTTTCCCTCTTAAATAATTTATACACAATTAGACCCTTAATGATAATAATACATTTCAAGGATGATTCCACCAATAAGCATTCCACTTGGAATTACCTATTCCTACTACTCAAGGAGAGTTAACAAGGGACATTTAGCTATGATAAACTCAATTTTAATTAATTAAATTAAAAAAGGTCAAGTGTGACATAGCCAAATTGACCGCACCAAGAATATACCCAAAAAAGCATGAATATGGGTTAAATTGAAGGTACCACCTACCTTTTTCTGAGTGATGTGAACACATCAGGCATTGACTGTCGGTTTGGCTTGAATCGAGAGAAAACATGAAACCAGTAAAATTCCCTGAAAACAAGGTATATTATACATAAACAAGTGGAACACCCGTTAAAAATGAAACAAAACCAAAATAGGGAGAAGATTAGTGTTAAAATTACCTTTATATCTACATCGTAAGTGATGAAAATTGATTCATACATCAGATGAAGGAGATCCACCTAAGACAATAGGAGAGGGCGGGAGGTGTGTAGGAGGAGTGATTCTGGATAAATGAGATCCAAAATCCTGGGTAAGAAAAGGGGGGGATCGGGTGAAATAAAGGGGATTCCCCCAAATTAAAAAGCCTCTTAGAGGCCACTGGTGAGATGCTAGCCTCCACCAGCTAGTCATTGAGATCAACAGTATTCCCTAAATACTATCAAAGCCATCGACTATTTTGTGGTGATGTAACTTCATAATGAATCCCCAGATTTGGTTCCAGGATCTTGGTCCACTCCAAAAACTCCTCTAACCAATATTCAAGCTTCATTACATTTATAATTACACACATTCAATACACATTAACCTTCAAATTATCCTCCCAAAACATAGTTTAAAAACAATCCCCTCCACCAAACTTGAAATTCATGTTCTTTCCTAAAAACTCAAATGACCGTACATACAAGGGCATTACAAAATCCCCACCATAGAACTTATATTACCTAAGAATTAATGGTGGAAATCCATAGTGTTCCCCGACCTACATTGGTCACCATCACTCATACAATGGTTCTTCTTCATTCCCAAATTATTAGAGTACTTCCCGAGATGCATCTCCAAACATAAGATATGAGGCCCCTCAATCCAGATCCAATGATTTCATTTCTCATTGAACCCTGAGATGAAACTATGTGACTTATATCCATCTTAAGACACCCACATGCCGTCATTAAACTGATTAACCGACCCATAGTTCTCCCTACAATAGGATTCATCTCATAAGGACAATTCTTAGGGAAGGGAGCTCTCTAGAGCCTTGAGAGGATTCTCCAAATGTTGTTGTGCATAACAAAACAAAATGAAAGCCATTAAGAAATAATATAATTGGGTTTATATACCATTAAGGATAAAAAATAATAAATGCACATACACCCTTATTATTTTTCTTAATCCCCATGGAACCCCAAATTTATAATAATAATAATATTATTATTATTTATTGACATGTTCTAAAATCAAAAATTAATTAAATATTATTTATTAAAATAATATCCAATATATATATATTATTTATCATTAGACAAATAAACACGATCCACTATTACTCCACGGTATTTATCATAACTTAAATAATGACCATTTATTTAATAAATAAATATCACTATATTATTCACTGATAAATAAATAAATATTATATTCACTAAATAGAAAATAAATATTTATTAAATATTATTCTTAAAAAATATTCTCTCAAATAACTAGTGACATAATATATACAATAAAACAAACATGAATAATTATTAAACCACTTGTAGGAATAATATTTACTCAACATGTTAAATAATAAATAATATTATTATTTAATCGATTTTCTGGATATAATTAGTGTGTGGCCTTATATTTATCTTTTTAGTGGCATTAGGCAAGTTAGGACAAAGTCTAAGGTTAGTATCTATCAACATGCCAAATAACCCATAGAAAAAGATATTAATGCTGCAATGGCATAAAACCACATACAGATTCTTACTGTGTAATATAAACTCTTTATCACTATATCTCTAATCAAGTAGGTTTCATGTTGGTGCCATCAACCTATATGCTCAATGTTTGTTTCTTTGAATTTCCAAAAATTAAAATTGCCTACAGAACACCATGGCCTTGGATTTATTTAGGCTATATAATTTCCATAAAAGGTCCTGAGATATAAAATTCTGATAAAGAAGGGACAAATCATTTATCACATTATTCATTAATGAAATATTAACCATGACACACCCAACATATCATACTTTTCCATGAATATATTTCATCATGTTTTTCATCAATACATCAAAGTATGCGACTCATAATATCCATTAATAATAATATTAAATTATAAGGATCAATACAAACATCCATAGATAGGAACAACCAATGAAATATATAAATGTGGATTTATTATCAGTGGATCTCATTCTCATAACCTCCTACATTGGAAATTAATAATGGCGTACACCATGAGAAGGTTTCTAAAATTCCTACGATTCAACACTCCTAATATCCTATATCATTTTTTTCCCCAAAATGATTTTATATGGCTATATAACACATATTCAAGAATACATTTGTGACATTTCTGAGTTCTCATAATAGCGGGGAGTTGCTATGACCTTTTAGTGCAACAACTACTCTTAGGAAATTATTACATACTATGTCGCACAAAAGAACAATCATGATGTGATAATAAGTTTATTAATATTCAATACTATGAATATAGGTGTAACGTCCCGACCCTAGTTACCTAGAGTCGTTGCATTATTACATAACATTGGCATGATCACAATAAAGATCAAATCTCGAAATACCGATTGGTTTAGTAGCCTTGGAAACACTATATATATTCATAAGTCTTACATTACATCATAAAGTGAAAAACTACTACAACAACATATTGTATCCATATTCCACACTCATATCCCCACATAATATCCCTACAGGTCATTCATAATTTACTTCTTCACTTCCTAGGAAAAATAAAACATAGAAAAGTGGTGATCTCAAATGCCCAGTAAGGATAACAATATAGCGAAAACTTTCATAAATAATAATAAACATTTAAGGCAATGTATAACTAAAACAAAAGCCTTTTAAACTTGAACTTCAACATAGTATGGAAAAAGTAAAATGAAATAATGCCATTTACTTATTCACATGGATATTCTACTAATCAAATAATCACATGAAATATCAATAACCACTTTCATAATGATGGAATGCATAATGTCAGACTATCATAACCACATAGCCAAGGACTCGTGCCAAGACTACAAATACGATTTTTCCAAGGCCTTATGCCAAGACACTAGTTTGTCTCATGAGACCTACCGATGCATCGAGGAGCTATTGCGGGCTCCACCCGTCACATATTAAGTCCAATGCATTCCCATATGAAAATGTTTAAACATAACATAAACATTCGTATTAAAACTAGCATACGAAATGTCAATACTTTCACCATAAACTATGAGTGGTATAAAAATAGCACATCCATAGTCAAACATATCACAAAACCTTCAATACAATATATAAGTTTTGTATCATAATAAATCAACTTCAAATAAGCGTAAAATCCATCAAAGGATGTTGACATAGATGAAATCAAAACTCTTTTTAGAGAAATATCTCTTTCTATTTTGAAATCATTTAAGAGTCTTATATTTATGAAATAAAACATTTTCTTTGAAAATATTATTATAAGCTTGTAAGGGAAGCTTCGACGATTTTATAACGGCGGAAAATAGCCGCACCAGCCGTATAAGTTAAAAAAACATTCTTACCTTAATTTTGTCGAAAAGGTTAAAAAGCACCTTGTTTGGAAAATGACGAAAAGATTCCTTTATAAACCTCTTATAAAAAGTCAAAAAAGGGTATAAATGACTTTAACCCATATTCTAGTAAGTAGTAAAAATGTTTTGAAATTCATTTTTAAGAAACATGGATGTGGATGATAAAGAGATCCCAGTAGATTATTACGTATAAACAACCTCGGATAATGAAGAGATTGTGAAATAACCCTTACCTTGTACTTTTCCTTGGTTGGGGTAGGTTAAACTCCTGTATAATAGTGAAATAATTGTTATTAAATTATACAAGAATCATATACATTCATATGATATCATATATGATCTTTTAACATTGCTTTGTTAATAATATCTTAGTATTATCGTCGTTTCGGGTGTTAACTTACTCGTTTTATTTTATATGTTTTGTTACATAAGCCATGTTTGTCATGGATAGGTTGTATATTATTCATATACATAATGATATAAAGCCCTTAAACATTATTTTTAAATCATCAAATGATAATTATACTTGAATGGATACGATGAAGAATGATTCTCATCACGTTCGTGGAGACGGTAGTCCGTACGTACGCACGAGCGACAATATCATTATTTTGATATTAAAATAATATATAAATGGATGGTATATCATATATACAGAATCATTAACATGTTATATTTATTATTTACATGAGTTACACATCATTATTATACCCATCCAAATAATAATATATTGAATAACAATTACACCACGACGTGGAGACGGTAAGCCGTACGTACGCACGTATGGTGACATGTTATTAAAAGGGTGGATAGAATACTAAATATGGTTGTGCCATATTTATAATAACATCACAGTATATATATGATACTGGAGTTATTATTTTAGAATGGTAATAACAAAGGAAGAATAAGTGGAAGAAGAAAGGAACTTGGAAAAGGGTGGTGAAATCATTACCTCTTCTTCGGGTTCTTCCTTTTGATTTGATCAAAAGGGATCCTTAGGTTGTCTTTTTGATCAAACTAAGGCCTATAGGTTGTAGTGAGGGAAGTTGGGAGAGTATTTGGGCAGAGTTTGGACGAACCAAAAGGCTTTTAAGGTGTGAAGAAATGAGAAGGAGGAGTGCCCTTTTATAAGAGGGGTGAGGGGCACCTTTGGAAAAGCTAGAAATATTAATTTATAATAAATTCATATTCGGTTTCTAATGGCTCCAAAGTTGATTATTTAAATTTTAAGGTGGGGATAGGTCTAAAACCATTCAACCACTATAATTTATACAGGTTTGGGTAACTATATTAACCTTATCTTTAAGTATTAACTCTTAGTTAATTAGTTTGACATTTACCATGTCACTTTGTATTTTTATATTATATAGTTAATAAACTTACTATATACATCCAAGAGACCCCCCAAGTGGTCCATTAATGACACAACTATCATTATATAATTCTCTTGGCCGAACCTTAGATTTTTAGGATTTTAATATCAACTAATAATATAATATTTGTTTTAAAAACACTTTTATGTCAATTTTGACACTATTCAATAGTTGATTTCTGTGAAACTCATAACAGAATTATTACTTCGAACAAAGTTAATTAAATCAATCCTAATATGTCATATTATCCTATAAAATTAATTTAATTCATTAAAAGTCTCAAAATATATTTATTTGGGTATTTATAATATCAATTATTTTAAATTTTCACTATTATGGTAATTACTGCATCATCATTGTGTCATAAATAAATTAAATTATGTAATCTATAAAAATTATAAATAAAATATAATTATGTAGGAAATCTTTTTATATTTCTAATGAATAATTATAGTCGAAAATCAAACATATATAACCCTATGTAAAAATTGTTTTTCTAAAAGATATATGCTTGTGTCATTTTTGTATTCATTTTAACTTAATTAAAATAAAATGTCCCTATCACCTACAAGTGGCTCCATGGGGTCCCAAAATCGACCCAAAGATGCCTATGATCGAACATGTATCAAAAAATAAGGATAGGACACGTTTTAGGGTAATTTAGTATTATTATAATATTATTTTTTAACCCTTATTTACCGGATTTACCCTTAACCATGGTAAATAAAATATTTACCGAAGTAATTATTCAAAATGTCTAAAAATAAAAGTTACATATTTACACAATTTAAACATCCTGATTCCAAATATGGAATCCATTTTTCCAAATTCAAAACACATAAGTGGCATAAATTAATTTAAAATTAATTCCCGTTGTTAAAACAAAAAGCGTGTTTTTAAGAGATAATAACTATCAAAAGATTGACACTTGTTTATGTACGGTTTAATTGTGAAATTATGTCCAATGAACAAAATTATATTAAATGGTAAAAATATATTCTAAATATACTTTAAAACCACTCAAATTCATAATTTATCACTATTAATTATTTTGATTAAAAATGTTGTTTTTAATTAAAATTTAGTAATTTTCACTATTCATCAAAATATTAAAGTTATCTGAAAAGTACCAAAATTTCACCTTAGGCTAAATTCGATATTCCGAATCCAAAAATTAAGTCCATAAAATATATATAATTTCAAAAAGTAGGTATTACTATTCATAACGGCTATTTTTATTAGTTATGGTGTGTTAGAACTCGGTGTTGCGTACAACACACGCTATCACATTATTCAAAGAGAAGCGTGCTGTGGAAGTTTGGGGTGTTACATTCTCCCCTCCTTAAAATAATTTTTTCCTAGAAATTTCTATAATATTATCGCATGAAAAGACTCAGGTGGTTCTTCATCATAAGTTCCTCGGGTTCCCACGTTGCCTCTTCCATCTAATGGTTTCTCCATAAAACTTTTACCAGACGCATCGTCCGGTTTCTTAGTACTTGTTCTCTCGTATCAAGAATCCTGACGGGCTCTTCACAATAAGACAGATCGGGTTCCAGTTCTAACTCCTTATAGGTGAGTACATGTGCTGGGTCAGGCATGTATTTCCTCATCAGAGATACATGGAACACATCGTGAACTTTGGAGAGACTTCGCGGCATTGCCAATCGGTAAGCTACAGCCCCAATTCGTTCTAGAATTTTGAAAGGTCTGATGTACCTGGGACTCAATTTACCTTTCTTACCAAAACGTATGACTCCCTTCGATGGAGATACCTTCAGGAAAACATGATCACCGACTTTAAATTCCAAATCCTTCCTTCGATTATCGGCATAGCTCTTCTGCCTACTTTGAGTTGCTTTGATGTGATTTTGGATTACCTTCACCTTTTCTATCGTTTCCTCCACCAGTTCTAGACCTACAAGTTTTCTTTCACCAACGTCATCCCAACAGGTTGGTGTGTGACATCTCTTTCCGTATAACGCTTCATATGGTGCCATCTGAATACTCGAATGGAAGCTATTGTTATAGGAAAATTCTACCAGAGGTAAATACTGATCCCACATACCCTGAAAGTCAAGTGAGCAGGATCTCAACATGTATTCTAAGGTTTTAATAGTCCATTCTGATTGTCCGTCTGTCTGAGGGTGGTAGGCAGTGCTCAAATGATGTTCAGTATCAAGGGATTTCTGAAGACTCTTCTAGAATCTTGAAGTAAAATGGGGATCACGATCAGAAACAATCGATAGGGGTACTCCATGAAGTCTCACAACTTCATTAATATATAGTCTTGCTAGATGTTCTAGTGGTAGATCTTCTCTTATAGCAAGAAAATGTGCTGACTTGGTAAGATGATCAACAATAACCCATATTGCATCATTCCTTCTAGGAGTCTTTGGTAGCCCCATGACAAAGTCCATCATAATATTGTCCCATTTCCACTCCGGTATGGGAAGAGGTTGCATGACTCCTCTAGGGTGTTGCCTTCCAACTTTCACTTGTTGAAAAACCATACATCTTGACACAAAATCAGCAATCTCCCTCTTCATATTGTCCCACCAAAAATTTTCCTTCAAATCTCTATACATTTTGGTGCTCCCAGGGTGTATAGAGAAATTGGAACTATGAGCATCATCCAACAATTCTCTTTTTATATCAGGTATATCGGGAACACAAAGCCTCTTCCCGAATTTCAAAATTCCATTTTCATACACAAAATCTCTCAATCTCACATCATTCATAGCTTTAATATTCTTTTGAAATTATCCATCATTAGTCTGAGAACTCTTAATCCTTTCTAGTAAAGATGGTTTGGTAACCATTTGAAAAAGCATTGATGTTTCTCCTTCCCTGGTTATTCCCATGTCCATCTTCACTAGATCCATGAAAATTGGATCCCTTTCAATTCTCATATTGTTCAAAACTCCATGATCTTTTCTGCTCAAAGAATATTCCACCTTGTTTGCCTTCCCCGGGTGGTAGTGTATCGTGTAATCATAATCCTTGATTAATTCAAGTCATCTCCTTTGCCTCATGTTGAGTTCTTTTTGTGAGAAAATATACTTCAAACTCTTGTGATCAGTATAAATCTCACATTTTTCACCATAGAGGTAGTGCCTCCATATTTTCAAAGCAAAGATCACAGCTGCTAACTAGAGATTATGAGTAGGATATTTTTGTTCATGAATTTTCAACTATCGTGATTCATAGGCAATAACCCTATAATTCTACATAAGGACACAACCAAGCCCTTTCTTCGATGCATCACTATAAATAAAAAACTCATCATTCCCTGATGGTAGAGTCAATATAAGAGCATTGAATAATGTTCTCTTCAGTTCTTCGAAACATTCCTCACAATCTTTTGTCCAAACAAATTTAACCCCTTTACGTGTGAGCTTCGTTAATGGGTTAGCCAATCGGGAAAAATTCTGGACGAAACGTCGATAATAACCTGCTAAACCAATAAAACTACATACCTCAGTTATACTCCTCGGTTCTGGCCATTCTTGGATCGCCTTGGTCTTAGAAGGATCAACAGAGATTCCATCTTTAGAGACAATATGGCCAAGAAAAGAAATCTCCTGAAGCCAGAATTCATACTTGCTAAACTTCCCATATAATTCATGTCTTCTCAGAGTCTTCAAGATAATGCGCAAGTGATTTTCATGATCTTCATAGATTTTTGAGTATACCAAGATATCATCAATAAATACCACCAAAAATTCATTGAGATATTCCTTGAAAACTCTATTCATCAGATCCATGAATACAGAGGGTGAGTTAGTCAATCTAAAAGGCATTACTGTAAACTCATAATGCCCGTACCTGGTTCGAAATACTGTATTCGGAATGTCTTCCTTCTTCACACAAAACTGATGGTATCCAGATCGAAGGTCAATCTTTGAAAAGTAGTGATCTCCATGCAGTTGGTCAAATAAATCATCAATGCGAGGTAGGGGATACTTGTTCTTTATCGTTATAGCATTGATCTCCCTGTAGTCAATACATAACCGCATAGATCCATCTTTCTTTTTAACAAAAAGAATAGGGGCTCCCCATGGAGAAACACTAGGGCGAATAAATCCTTTATTACTCAATTACTCTAGTTCTTTCTTTAGTTCGACTAATTCTACAGAGGCCATTATATAAGGGGTCTTTGATATAGGCCTTGATCCAGGAATTAAATCAATATAAAACTCAACTTCTCGTTCTGGAGGATGTCCAGGTAAATCTTCCGGAAATACATCTACAAATTCTTTCACAACAGGTACATCCTCTATTTGAACATTCCTTTCCTCACCCACAGTTATTTCATTCTATTCCTCCCCAATAATTGAATTTATTTGAGCTATTGGGGGTGGATCTAGATAAGAATTAGGTGGTGACGATTCTGCTCTAAAGATAAGGTGTTCCTTATCATCATCATGAAGAATCGTAACCTATTTCTTCTTACAATAAATCTTCGCATCATAGTCTAAAAGCCAGTCCATACCAAGGATTATATCAAACTCAATCATAGGTATGACGATGAGATCAGCAGATAAAGAACATTTATGTTCTCTAATGGGGACTGATTCACAAAACTTTGTTGCAATGATACTTCCCTTAGGAGTTTTAACTGAAAAATCCCTTGTTAAATCAAATTGGAAATATCTAATTTTCTTAGAAAACTGGGAATATATGAAACAATGTGATGATCCAGAATCAAATAATGCATTTTCTAAACTTAAGGAAACCATTAAATTACCTGCCACCACGTCTTTCGGAGCTTCTACCTCAGCAGTAGTGATAGCATAAGCTTAGCCTTGATCCCTTGGCCTTTTCTGAGGTAAGTTCTCCTGATGCTTAGGACATTCATTTGAATAATGCCCCATCTCCCTACAATTGTATCACTGAACATTGGTAGCTTTCTTATTCCCCTTGCAATCACGAGCTTGGTGGACTTTTTCACCACACTTGTAACAGACTCTCATTCCCTTCAAGCAAGTACCGGGGTGTTTCTTCCCACATTTACCACAGGATGGATATTCAACCTTTCCCTTCTTCCCCTTATTTCCATTCCCAGATTGATCAGCAGATCACTTCTTCTCTTTCTTTGCTTTAAAGTCATCAGACTTAGAGAATTCCTTTTCAGTCTTGATAGCACATGAGACAAAGTCTTCGTACGACGAGAAGGATTGTGAGACTAATGCTCGATGGAGAAATGGTTTTAACCCATAAAATAAACAATCAATATTACTTCTTGGGTTACGTATATAATATCCAGCATACCTTTCTAACCTTGTAAAGTTAGCCTCATACTTTGCGACATTCTCATCATCCTTATGTCTCAGACTCAGAAATTGTCTTTCCATATCTGCTCGATGGTCGCGAAGAAAGTATTTTTCTAAAAATAGATCTTTGAACTCCCTCCATTCCATATTTGATACTTCATCATCTTCCTTCGTGTTTTGAATCAATGAACACCATTGATCAGCATCTCTAGTGAGGCGGTAAACTGCCATGATAACTTTTTCCCTTCCACTACTCCCCAAAGCCTGAAATATTTTCTCTAGGGAATTTATCCATTGCTCAGCTACTAAGGGATTTGTACTCCCATTGAACGTTGGTGGTTGTTTCCTCATGAATCGACCTAACATTGATCCTCCACGCTGCGGATTAGGGTTCTCCATACGGGTAAGGTTATTATTCATAACCTGAGTGAGTTGTCCAAGTATGGTGATTAGCTGATCGACACTAGTTGCATCACCAGCTCCACTATAATTATCTTGAGTAGGAGGGAAATCCCTACATGCAGTGCGTGCATTGATACGGTTTCCATTTCTTCCACTAGGCGCCATTTCTAAACAATGGCATAAACTAGATCAATTTATGAATCAAAATACATAATACCATACTTATAAAACACTTAACATAAATTGAACTATTTATGGATATAATCCATAATCATAAGAATGTTTTCTTTGAGGAAGTATATACTCATAAACCCTTCATAATGATTTGTAAACAAAATGAGAGTTATCCTAAGCATATCCCCCGGGAGTGTCGTAACAAATAGTGCAGCAAGGCCCATTGTCATGCACCAGTTCCCGTTCGAGTCTAGCTCAAAGCGGTGTTTTCGGGTTTTACCCCTAGGTACATCTGTGCCAGATCCGCCTCTACCTGCTCGTATCCAGACAGGGATGAATTGCTCGGAAAACTCAAAAAATATCTACAACACCAAAATTCTAGGAAGTTCTTCTATACTAATCCTCAAAGTTCATCTTAGGTCTACGTGCTCTAATCAGAGTTTATCTAAATCTAGCTTCCAAGGTTTGTACTAAAATTCCTCTGATACCAACTGTAACGCTCCGACCCCAGTTACCTAGAGTTGGTTCATTATTACATAACATTGACATGATCACAAGAAAGATCAAATCTCGAAAGACCGATTGGTTTAGTAGCCCTGGAAACACTAGATATATTCATAAGTCTTACATTACATCATAAAGTGAAAAACTACTACAATAACATATTGTCTCTATATTCCACACTCATATCCCCACATAATATCCCTCCAGGTAATTCATAATTTACTTCTTCACTTCCTGGGAAAAATAAAACATAGAAAAGGGGTGAACTCAAATGCCCAGTAAGGATAACAATATAGAAGAAACTTTCATAAATAAGAATAAACATTTAAGGAAATGTATAACTAAAACAAAAGCATTTTAAACTTGAACTTAAACATAGTATGGCAAAAGTAAAATGAAATAATTCCATTTACTTATTCACATGGATATTCTACTAATCAAATAATCACATGCAATATCAATAACCACTTTCATAATGATGGAATGCATAATTCCAGACTATCATAACCACATAGCCAAGGCCTTGTGCCAAGACTACAAATAAGATTTTGCCAAGGCCTTGTGCCAAGACACTAGTTTGTCTCATGAGACCTACCGATGCATCGAGGAGCTATAGTGGGCTCCACCCATCACATATTATGTCCAATGCATTCCCATATGAAAAGGTTTAAACATAACATAAACATTCGTATTAAAACTAGCATACGAAATGTCAATACTTTCACCATAAACTATGAACGGTATAAAAATAGTACATCCACAGTCAAACATATCACAAAACCTTCAATACAATATAGAAGTTTTGTATCATAATAAATCAACTTCAAATAAGCGTAAAACCATCAAAGGATTTTGACATAGATGAAATCAAAACTCTTTAGAGAAATATCTCTTTCTATTTTGAAATCATTTAAGAGTATTATATTTATGAAATAAAACATTTTATTTGAAAATATTCTTATAATATTGTAAGGGAAGCTTCGACGATTTTATAACGGTGGAAAATAGTCACACCCGCCGTATAAGTTGAAAAAAACATTCTTACCTTAATTTTGTCAAAATGGTTAAAAAGCAACTTGTTTGGAAAACAACAGAAATATTCCTTTATAAACCTCTTATAAAAAGTCAAACAAGGGTATAAATGACTTTAACCCATATTCTAGTAAATAGTAAAAATGTTTTGAAATTCATTTTTAAGAAACATGGATGTGGATGATAAAGAGATCCCAGTAGATTATTACGTATAAACAACCTCGGATAATGAAGAGATTGTGAAATAACCCTTACCTTGTACTTTTCCTTGGTTGGGGTAGGTTAACCTCCTGTATAATAGTTAAATAATTGTTATTAAATTACACAAGAATCATATACATTCATATGATATCATATATGATCTTTTAATATTGCTTTGTTAATAATATCTTAGTATTATCGTCGTTTTGGGTGTTAACTTACTCGTTTTATTTTATATGTTTTGTTACATAAGCCATGTTTGTCATGGATAGGTTGTATATTATTCATATAAAGAATGATATCAAGTCCTTAAAAATTATTTTTAAATAATCAAATGATAATTATACTTGAATGGATACGATGGAGAATGAATCTCATCGCGTTCGTGGAGACGGTAGTCCGTACGTACGCACGAGCGACAATATCATTCTTTTGATATTAAAATAATATATAAATGGATGGTATATCATATATACATAATCATTAACATGTTATATTTATTATTTACATGAGTTACACATCATTATTATACTCATCTAAATAATAATATATTGAATAACAATTACACCACGACGTGGAGACGGTAAGTCGTACGTACGCACGTATGGTGACATGTTATTCAAAGGGTGGATAGAATACTGAATATGGTTGTACCTTATTTATAATAATATCATAGTATATATATTATACTGGAGTTGTTATTTTAGAATGGTAATAACAAAGTAAGAAGAAGTGGAATAAGAAAGGAACTTGGAAAAGGGTGGTGAAATCATTACCTCTTCTTCGGGTTCTTCCTTTTGATTTGATCAAAATGGCTCCTTAAATTGGCTTTATGATCAAACTAAGGCCTCTATGTTGTATTGAGGTAAGTTGGGAGAGTATTTGGGCAGATTTTGGCCGAACCAAAAGGCTTTGAAGGTGTGAAGAAATAAGAAGGAGGAGTGCCTTTTTATAAGAGGGGTGAGGGGCACCTTGGGAAAAGCTATAAATATTAATTTATAATAAATTCATATTCAGTTTCTAATGGCTCCAAAGTTGATTATTTAAATTTTAAGGTGAGGATAGGTCGAAAACCATTCAACCAATATAATTTATACATGTTTGGGTTACTATATTAACCTTATCTTTAAGTATTAACTCTTAGTTAATTAGTTTGACATTTACCATGTCACTTTGTATTTTTATATTATATAGTTAATAAACTTACTATATACATACAAGAGACCCCCAAGTGGTCCATTAATGATAAAAATATCATGATATAAGTCTCTTGTCCAAACATTATATTTTTAGGAATTTAATATCAATTAATAATATAATATGTTTTTTAAAAACTCTTTTATGTCAATTTTGACACTATTCAATAGTTGATTTTTGTGAAACTCATAACAGAATGATTACTTCAAACAAAGTTAATTAAATCAATCCTAATATGTCATATTATCCTATAAAATTATTTTAATTCATTAAAAGTCTAAAATTATATTTATTTGGGTATTTATAATATCAATTATTTTAAATTTTCACTATTATGGTAATTACTGCATCATCATTGTGTCATAAATAAATTAAATTATGTAATCTATAAAATTATAAATAAAATACCATTATGTATGAAATCTTTTTATCTTTCTAATGAATAATTATAGTAGAAAATCCAACATATATAACCCTATGTAAAAATTGTTTTTCTAAACGATAGATGCTTGTGTCATTTTTGTATTCATTTTAACTTAATTAAAATAAAGTGTCCCTATCACCTACAAGTGGCTCCATGGGGTCCCAAAATCGACACAAATATGCCTATGATCGAACATGTATCAAAAAATAAGGATAGGACACGTTTTAGGGTAATTTAGTATTATTATAATATTATTTTTTAACCCTTATTTACCGGATTTACCCTTAACCGTGGTAAATAAAATATTTACCGAAGTAATTATTCAAAATGTCTAAAAATAAAAGTTCCATATTTACACAATTTGAACATCCTGATTCCAAATATGGAATCCATTTTTCCAAATTCAAAACACATAAGTGGCAGAAATTAATTTTAAATTAATTCCCGTTGTTAAAACAAAAAGCGTGTTTTTAAGAGATAATAACTATCAAAAGATTGACACTTGTTTATGTCCGGTTTAATTGTAAAATTATGTCCAATGACCAACATTATATTAAATGGTAAAAATATATTCTAAATATACTTTAAAACCACTCAAATTCATAATTTATCACTATTAATTATTTTGATTAAAAAAGTTGTTTTTAATTAAAATTTAGTAATTTTCACTATTCATCAAAATATTAAAGTTATCCGAAAAGTACCAAAATTTTACCTTAGGCTAAATTCGATATTCCGAATCCAAAAATGAAGTCCATAAAATATATATAATTTCAAAAAGTAGGTATTACTATTCATAACGGCTAGTTTGATTGGTTATGGTGTGTTAGAACTCGGTGTTGCGTACAACACACGCTATCACATTATTCAAAGAGAAGCGTACTGTGGAAGCTTGGGGTGTTACAATAGGAAATACTAAAGTACATAAAATTTGGTTCTAGGGCACTAACTCCAACAAACTCCCACTTTCACTTGAGCCAACTACTAACAACCTTCAGTCTGCTAGCTCTCATGTGATACTCATGCTTATGATGAGAAAATTCATTAGTCAAGGGGTCCATCACGTTTTCTTCTACGGAAAATTTTATTATTACAACTTCACCCCTTTGATAAAAATTCCTCAAGAGGTGATACTTCTAGAGTATATGATTTTTTTTGTCGGTGTGACCTTGGATATTTTGTAAGAGGCACCGTTGTAGTAATATCACAATATAATTTGATAGGGTATTTACTACTAGGTACCACATAAAACTCCTAGAAAAATTTTCATATCCAAATAGATTCTTTATATACATCATAATACACTATATAATTAGGCTCTCTTATAGAATCAATGACAACTTGATACTTTGAACTCTTCCATCTCACGGCTCCTTCGTTGAGATTGAAAAAATATCCTGACTTTGACTCCATATCACTCTAATATTTTTGAAAACTAGAATTATTATAACCCATTATGAACAACTACTCATCTCCACCATACACCCGGAACATATCCTTAAATCTTTTTAGATACTTAAGGATAACCTCAATAGCAGACCAATGATATTCACCTGGATTAGCTTGATATCTACCTACCATGATCAATGTGTAGGCAACATCATGTCTAGTACATAACATGACATACATTATTGATCTTATTGCTGATTCGTATGGGATATTAATCATTCTCTCTTTTTCCTATTATTTTTAAGGACACATTTTCTTGGAAATATGTATACCATGTGATACTGGAACCAATCCTATCTTTGATTGTTCCATAATAAATATCTTTAGTATCTAATCAATGTATATACCTTGAAATAGTCCAAGAAAAGTCTTTAATCTATCAAAAATTATCTTGATCCCTAGAATATAGGATGCTTCACCTAATTCCTTTATAGATAAACACTTGTTTAAGCAGTCCTTAACAGACTATAAGACTGTTATGTCATTTCCAATAAGTAATATTTCATCAACATATACTAATAGGATAATGAATGCATTCCCATTAAACTTCTTCTAAAAAATGTCTCACAATAATTTTTAATTGAAATAAATTCTTTATGGATTAATTAAATCAAATATATCATGACTTGGATGCTTTCTTCAATTCATAAATGGATTTTGAAACTTGCATATCTTTTTGGAATCACCTGAAGTCCTAGACCCTTCTCATTGTGTCATATAGACATCTCCCTGAAGGTTTCAATTAAGTAAATATGTTTTTACATCCATCTTCCAAATTTCATAGTCATGATAAACTTCTATAGAAATTATAATTTTTATGGATTTAAACATAGAAAATAGAGAATTTGTTTCATCATCATTAATTCCATGACACTTTTTAAACCCCTTATCCACTAGAATTAATTTATATGTACTTACTTTACCTTCCATGTACAATTTTATCTTGAATACCCATTTTCACCCAACATGCTTTACATCAACTAGAGGATCGACCAAAACCCAAAATTGGTTCTGATAGATAGAATCCATTTTAGAATTCATGGATTATTTATATCTTGTAGATTATGTGATATATACCGCCTCTTTATAGGATAGAGGTTCATCATTGTCAACCAATAATGATTCACCATATCTGGTGACTATAAAACCATATCTCTCTAGTTCTCTTACCTCACTAGTGCTCCTACAAAGTAATTATGTTTTGGAAACAACTTATTCCATGGGGACATATGGAATCTTTTCCTGTACCAAATCTTGTGTATCTTGAGCATCAACTTCATGGAAGTTATCTTAATCCCACTATAATTCATGAGGATGTGCTCCCTATCAAGAAATATAGCTTTTCTAACAATAATTACTTTCTTATATTAGGGGTTGTATAAGTAGTATTCCCTTATTTCATTAGGATACCCAATAAAGATACATTTTTTTCCCAAGGGTGATGATTTATTACCTTATAAGGCCTTAAAAAATGTCTTCAACCCCATACATGTGTATGTGATAAAACAGGTTTCTATCCACTATAAATCGAAGGAAATTCCATTCAATACTTTATTTAGTACTAATTTTAGTGTGTATGTTGTAGTTTGTAATTAATATCCATAAAAGGATAATAAAATATCTATATGACTCATCATTTACCTTACCATGTTTAGAAAGGTCTGTTTCCTCCTTTCACTAACACCATTCCACTATGGCATGTAAGGTGGAGTGGGTTAATAAAAAATCCCAAACTCCTATAGAAAGTTGATAAACTCTTATTTTAAATATTCATCACCTTGATCTAATCAAATATTCTTTATCTTATTTCCAAGTTGATTCTCTACTTCATTCTTGAATTATTTTAATTTCTCAAAGGACTCAGACTTATACCTCATCAAGTAAACATAATAATATTTACTCAAGTCATTAGTAAAAGTTATGAAGTATGGATACCAACCTCTAGATTCTAATATAAATGGCCCACACACATCAGTGTGTACCAATACAAAAATCTACATGTCCCTTTCACCCTATCCACTAAATGGTGGTTTGGTCATTTTTTATTATAAACAAGAATTAAATATTTCAAGTGGTTTTAGCTTACAATATTCTAATTAACCATCTTGATATAGCTTTTATAAATGATTCTAATTTACATTTCCAAGATGGTGATTCCATAGTTGGGTGTTATATGAGTCACGTGAACATGATTTGTTTTCAATTTCCAATTATTGGTTTTCATAATTTAATAGATAAAGACCATTATTTAAATGTGTCATACCATAACATATGACATATTTATAAAATAATTATATTTTATTTTCAAACTTGAAAACAAAACCATCTATATCTAGGTAGGATACATAAATTATTTTTTTGATAACAATAAAAACATAATAAAAAACTTTCAAAACCAATATCATTACTGTTGGTAATGAAAGGTGGTAGTCTCCAAGGGCTAGAATAGCCAACCTCACACCATTGGTAGAAAAAAATCCACCCCTCCTTTGGAAATATTTTGAAATATACCTGGTTCTTATATTTGGATATATATGTGAGAATGAAAAGTTGTATCTAATACCTAATGTGTAGATATTGAAATATTACACTCCATAATGAACACGCCTTTATCTTCACCTTCCTTTTGGGTGTAGTTCCTCTTCCAGTGTCCTTGATTTCTATATGAAAAACATTCTACTTTGTTTTCCTTTACTTTCCTATGGATCATCCTCTTCTTGGAAGGATGATGCTTAGGATATTTAGATCTTTTATGAGTATTGGTCTTCCTTGTATTATTATTCCTTTTCTTATTTACCATAAGGACGATGAGTTTGGGATGCCCCATGTCCTTATTAACTTAGAGAATCAAAGTAATAAGTTCTGAAATACTCTTCTGGTTATTTATCATTTTATAATTAACAATAAAGTTGGAGAAGGACTTGGGTAGTGAGGAAAGTATAGGATCTATGCACAACTCATCTCGGAATTTAATCCCCAATACATCTAAGAATTCAATGTAGCCAATAATATTGAATACATGAGTCCTATATGAAACTGAATCTACCATAATGAAAGTAAAAAAAGAACTAGATATCTCACATCTCTACTGGATCACCTTCTCTTGATAGATATCCTAAAGGCAATCCATTATGATATACACATCCATGTCCTCATGTTTCTTTAGAATCTCATTGGTCATGGATGATAGCATTAAATAATGAACATCCATGTAAAATTTAAAATGTTTATCATAGAGAGATAAATCTTCCCCACTAGAATATTTATAAGGAACTTCAGGAATAGGTTCTTCCATCACATAAAATTTCCTTTCATGGCTTAGGATAACATATACGTGCCTTTGACACTCTTGGAAATTAGTGCCAATGAGAAGGTTATCCTTCTCAAGTATGGATCATAGTGATATGTTTGACGTCATTTTTATTTCCATTTATAAAAATAGTAATAGTATAATTTTAGTAATTTATTAGATAAAATTAGATAATAAATATTATATTATATTTGTTAATATCCAACTATTATATAAAAACCCAATATCCCTCACCATTGGATTTAAAACATCCTATTACTTGGAAATTATAGTGTAAATGACCCATATTACCCTTATCAAACACCTAACTTGGTCTGGTCAAGTAATTTTAAGGATTTTAGGTATAAATTCTAAATGATAACTGTATTAACTCACAGTTTCTTAATCTGTTGAGTGGACTCCCCAACCCTAAAATCCTTAAATTGGATCTCCTCAACCTTTTTCTCTCAGTTACACCAAGTCTTGCTTGGGTAGTCCACCCTTGATGTGAACTAATTTAAGTCAACCAAAAATTTCAAGTTATAATTCCCTGATAATTGAAAGCACCCTAACTTGGGTCGATTAAGAACTTTGAACAATGGTTCGATTTTAACTTAAGTAGTAGAAGACTATACTGACATAATATATATAATTGAGGTATTTTTAATATTTATTCATAAATTTACCATTTTTATCTTTATTAAATTCTTTTTAATATTAAGTGGATTTAATTAAGTAATTAACCATTAATTAGATAACGTTTACACATAATCCAATCTATTTTAGTTCTATCTTGCACGATTGTTAATTCATTAATTCATGTGATCGTGATAGAACATCTATAATGAAATACCGATGAAAATTGACATAAATAAAATAATAAAGTGCTATTATCATGAGAATTTAATAATGGTTAGTTTATCCAATGGATGACAAACCAACTGTTGACCTAGGGGAAAAACACCGTATACTATGAAATGGATTGTGTTGTAGCTTTCCACTAGTCCACCAATGTACCTCTTGGATTGGTTTCACCTTGAATCCAAACTTGAATTTCCTCCACTAGCTTAGAAGATCCATCCATTACATATGATTTTACTCACTCATAGGTGAGGTGAAGCAAATGATTGGTTAAGAGGTTTACATAAAAGAAATCACGGGATCGAAAACCCTTACATAATGAGAGGAGGGATGGCACACATGCCATTAATTTAATTTAATAATAAATTAAAAGGAAACTAATCACATACAATGGTTTGGTCTATGCTCATGATCATCCACATACATGAAATGAATTACACATTTAATAAAATATAATTCAACTCTAATAATTCTTATTTATGATAAATTTTGATCTAATAAATTAATTATCTTTATTAATTAATCAGATATTTTATCTTAATTCTCATTTTAACTTTCTTAAGATTCTCATCCATCATAATTTTAAACAAATCAAAAAAATTATTTAAAATTTGTTGTCTAAAAAACCTATACATTGAAGTCAACATGGTGAGCAACCATCCAAACTACCTTGCGTGTATTATATTCGTATACTTTTTACTTATATATAATGTGGCATACACAACTTATCATGTAATTTCATGGCGTATATATAGTCTAATAAATCATACAAAGAACACATGGTATTTAATTTGTGTGTTATGTTTCAATGAGCATAGAGTAATAACTATATTATGAATTATACACAATGTGAAATTCCAAAAAATATAGAGAAATTAATTAGACATTTAATATATATATATAACCCAACACATGGATTGTACATAGTCAAATAAAAAACACACATAACACATGCTAATAAGGTTTAGCATTATAATAAATTAATTTTTATTATGTGTAATTTGGTAATATACATGATGTATACTATCCAACTATGTGACATGTATATTTCTCACCATCTATCCATGACACATGCATAGGGATGCGATATGTAGTCATGCCATGAAAAATAATGGAGTACATGGTGTGTGGTCTTCGAGTTATGTGGTCACTGGTCATATAGGCCGTGTAAGAGAATACATGGCCCATCTTTGACCAATAGACTACAGGTTGTGTACATATGTTACACAACATGTAATATGGATGAACACGTTCCAGCCTAGCCCAATCAACACACAATGTATTAAAATACACACAATGTGTAATAAATTCATACAACTTGAATTAATTCCAAATTAATTCAAGAATTGACTTGGTGCATTAAACATGGGTACATGAAATGTACCAACACTCTACATGGAATGTAATATTATGTTATCCATACATAATCCACAACACATCTGGATGAGTTCTTCAAAAAACATTTTTTCATAAAATTAATTGAATTTAATTATATTTATGAGAATGAAGAGGAATAATAGAAGATATCATGATTCAGATTAAATAATGATTAAACCATAATTTAAAACTAATGATAAATGCATAAATCAATCAATGATCATTAAATAATTATAATTAATTATGTGACCCATTATGATACCACTTATAGGTTCTGGGAATAATGGAAGCATTAGATGGGACATGCCTAACTCAGATTTTTATTGTAATAGATGATTAATTAGAGATATACATTGATGATAAACATCATGACCATTGAAATTGAATCAAAAATTAATTAGAAATTGAATGTTGAAACCAAAACACAGGATCATTGCATATTATTTATAATTAATTTAAATAATTAAATAATTACTTTGTGATGAATTATTTATCCATTAGTAAATTTGAAAAAATCTATACATTGTACCATAATTGCATTGTAGGAATAAAGAGTAGATTCCATCCAGTGGTGATCCAAACATACTCCATGAACCATTAAACGTCACCATAGGAATCTCTGAATTCTAGCATGACATATCTCAGTGATTGTGTCATTCAACTTTGATCACCCTGAGAATCACTTCAGGAAGGATTCTATTAGATCAATATAGAGTTGAGAGTGGTGGTGAAGGAGGACCTCTCTCTATTATTGAGAGCATTCTTGGATAAGGGAGATCTATAGGGCCTTGTGAGGATTCTCTAGATGTCGTTATGCACAAAAAAAACAAAATGATAAGAATTAAGAAATAATATAATTGGGTTTGTATCCCATTAAGGTTAGAAATAATAATGACACATGAACCCTTATTATTTTTCTTAATCCCTATGGAACCCCATGTCTATAATAATAATAATATTATTATTTATTAACATGTTCTAGACTCATAAATTAATTAAATATTATTTATTCAAATAATTTTCAATGTATATATATATATATATATATATTATTTCTCACCAGACCAATAAACTATATCCGTTATTCCTCTACAATATTTATCAAACCTTGAGTAATGAATATATATTTAATAAATAAAAATAACTTTATAATTCACCAATAAATAAATAAATATTATATTCACTAAATAAAAAATAAATATTTATTAAATATTCTATTCACAAAATATTCTCTCGAATAACCATTGATGGAATATATGTGATCAAGAAAACATAAATAATTATTAAACCATGCGTGGGAATAATATTTACTCAACATGTTAAATTATAAATAATAATATTATTTAAGTGAGGTTCTGGATATACTTAGTGTGTGACCCTCTAGACCTTTTTCTCTGTAACATCCCTGGACTGGTTCTCCCTAGTGTGACCAAGATGGATGAGTTATGTGACATCAGGCACACCTCCCTATACACTAGAGGTTTCTGACTAGTAGAAAGGGTGTAAATAATATAGAGGGGAAATTATACCCTATGGTAAAAAGTTGCAACAATAGTGGAAATAGCAGAAAAAACATAAATAATCAAGTATTCAATAGCCTAATAATGGGTAAATCAAACAATCCAATAATAATAGAATCACAAGATAACAGGAAGAGTGTAACTAAATGACATAATGAAAGTTCTAAAATTAAAATACTACCATATTCAATAAATAAAACTCTAAAAGCCTTAGTCCTAAACCCCATGTCTTTCCCATCCCCAAGCTTCAAACCATTAGTAAGCAATAAACCAATGCAGGTCCCCTTTCTCTTGTCCAAACCCGCATCCATGCAATCTTCCCAGGTATCAAACAACGGTCCGAAAAGGGTATGAGTACAACTCCATAGGCTGACACCCATGGTTTTTATACATTCTAGTCTGAATATAGTGCATGAAATAAAGCGATAACAAGGTATTAATTAATCAATTAATACAACACATAAAATAAACTAGCTAACCATTGAGTTATGGGGAGACTCTTAGTGTAACAACCCTAACTCTAGTAACCCAAAGCCAGTGTCTACTTTATTACATTGGTATTAGATAAAAGAAATCACATACCAAAGTATTGAATAGTTTGGTAATATTGTAAAATAGATACACACTTGAAATTCATATTACATTTTAAAACATAAAACACACAAAGTATTTTATTTGAGAATTCCATTATTCTCCTTAGAATATCCCTGCATATCAATCACAAAACACTTCCTGGTTTCTTAGGGAAAATAAAACATAGTAAAGGGGTGAGATCAGATTCTCAGTAAGGGTAAGCGTAAAAAAATTTATCATAAATAAATAATCATAATAAATATGTAAAGGTAAGTAACCAAAACACATAACATTTAATCAATAAATTGAGCATAACATGATAAAAATAAATGATGATCAAATAAACCCATATAAATAATCACATAAGCTTGAATATAATCCATGTATAATCTAACTAATTGAATAATCACATGGAAATAAATGATATCATAATGAGGGAATTCATAATTCTAGACATATGAAACTGTCAAGATCTTTCACATGATAGTTTAAATATGTGGGTAGAAACCCATCTAATTTGGCCAACTAAATTTTCTCATGAGACATGTCGATGCATTGAGAGGCTATCAATAATTAGTCCACACTCATAACTTAATAATTATAATTCATTCCTTATATTAAAGGTGTGATAAATAATCAAAATAAACATTCATATTGAAAAACTAACATGCAGAATGTTAATACTTACCCTAATCAAATAATCATAATCATAAACCATCTAGAGTACTATGGTGAATGGTAATAAAATTGTATATCCTTAGTCAAATTATCAAAAGAAATAATAAGTATGATATCAATATAAAATAACCCCAGTGGATCATAAGTATAATAAAGGGTTGATGTCATTGATGAATAAAAGTGCCATAAAAATTTCATTAAAATCATTTTTTGAGGAAAATAACCTTTTCAATTTGAAAATATATTTTTAAAAAAAGTTAAAAAAATATTTTGAAAATAATTTTATTTTAAAATAACATTTTAAAACTTTTAAAATAATCTTTAAAACATTGAGTGGTCATGATTTCCTAAAATTACATTCTTTCCAAACATGTTAAAACAAATATTCCTTTCACATTTTTAGTAAAATCCAAACGAACCTTGTTTTGAAAACGACATGAATAATTATTTCAATTTTTTTTGTAAAAATTACCAATGTTTAAAAATTTATTTAATAAACAATTTGTAAAATGTTAAAAACGTTTTTAGAAAACATGGATTTTGATGAAAAGAGATTTTCGATTGAAGAGAGAAATAAAGTCAGATTTTATTAAAAAAAATCTCAATAATTTTAAGTACTAAAGAGTAGAAAATATTAATATTACTTGAAAAAGTTCATGAATAACCATATGAGAATAAAATTTATTGAGTTTAATATAGAAATATCAAATAATTCCCCCAAGGGAGAGTTAAAAAAACCATGAATAATGATGAGATTGTGAAATAAACCCTTACCACTTTGGTAAATTCTAAATCACAAGCCCCATAAAAGAAATAATTATAAAATAAAACTTTAAATACCATGAAGATAAATAGATTCATGATATAAAACATCAAAAAATTGGCAATATATACACCAGGAAAAGGAATAATTGGTGAAAATGGTGTATGTCTCATGGAAGTAAAAGTGATACGAGAAACCCTTACCTCAAGTTCGACTTCCTTCGTATGTGTCTAAACCTCCTATATAACAAATATAGGTTTATTATAAATATATTAAATAAATATAATCATATATATATCATACCATATATGATTTACTGATATACTTTTATCCCACATTTGTTAACAATTTTTTGTTAAAATCACTATTTTGGGTGATATTTGCTTTGTTTTTCATGTAAGTTTTAGTTTAGTAATTTTGGTCCTTTTAATTTAATAATGGTTTCATAATAAACAAAATTTTAACCCTAATATAAATACAATATATATTTATTATATACGTGTTTATAATAATCTATTAAATTTATAGACAGAAAATAGATTACATCATTCATGGTGACAGTAGGTCATACGTACACATGAACAATGCTTCCATTTTGATCGACGGATGAAAAAATGGAAAATAAATATTAATTAATATTAATAGAATAATTATTATTTCATATATATCATTTATATTAATTAAATACATCCTTATTACTATCCATTTAAAAATAAAATGAAAAACATTTCATAACGCTACATGAAAGCGGTAGTCCACACGTACGCACAAGCGACATTATTGTTTTCCAACAGATTAGAAGGTAAGAAGTTAGATGTGATATTATATTTATATAATTATATTTAGTTCATAAATATAAAATATATTCATTAATTTTAACCTTAATACCTTCCATGAAAATCATAAAAGAAAAACGAATCACACCACTTTGTGAGGCGGTAATCCACCGCACACACGAGCTATGTTATCGTATCCCCCACTGAATGGAAAGTAATAAGGTACATGTAATATTATAATTAAAAAATTATAATATTTTCATAAATATAATATAAATAAGTTAAATACATCATTATATCTAGTCTTGAAAGGTGGTGATGGAAAATGAATTACATCGGTTTGTGAGGTGGTAGTTTGTAGTACACACGATCGGCGGTTTTGTTTACCATTTGATGGAGGTGGGGATGGATTTGGTTTATTACATAAAAATAATACCATATAAGTATATAGGTTTAATTTTTGTTATTATATTATCACATTTTAAGAATATTAGAAGGATTTATAAGAATAAATAAAATGAAAACGCATAGTTAAAAACTTTACCTCTTCTTTGGGAATCCTCTTTAGGTTTAACCTAAAGTATTTCAAGATTGGTTTTATGATATAAGAAAGGACTCTAGGATTTTTTAAGGTATTTAAGAAATTTATTTGGGTAGTTATTTTCTTAACCAAAGGTTTTTTTATGTTTTTAGAGGGGAGGAGAGTGGGTGGCCTTTTATAAGTTGGGGAGAGGACACACATGGAATTTTTTAAAAGATAAAGTGATACCCATATTTTTCAAATGAAAAAGGCCTCAAAAATAAATAATTATTAAACCTTAGATATTATAGGATTTAAATATGGCCATAAAATGGGTTTTGGAAAAGTTTTACTTCTTTTTTATCTCTTATCTTCTTAGTTTAACCCACGGTAAACCCATTTTCACCTTAACTGTGATAATTAATTTTTACTTTTTTCACCATTCATTTTGGTAAAAAATTAATTTGAAATTATTATATAATATAAATTATTCTTATTCTAAATATTGAATCAATTTTTTCTAAATTAAATTCACATAAGTGGAATAATTCAATTTAAAATTAAACTGTATATGCGATAAAAGAGTGGTTTTCCAAAGAAAAAATTCTCATTTGTATAGAATATTTTAATATAAAAATTCATTTTGAAATTGATTCTAATGAACTAAATTATTTAAACTGTAATATAATTTAACTAATCTTACTTTAAAATAATTTAAAATATAGTTTAACCTTTTAAATAATTTAAATGAAAAGGCAATTTTCAATAAAAATCAGTATTTTTCACCATTCATAAAAAATTTAATATTTTTTGAAGAATACCAAAAATTCACCCAAATATAATTTTGAAATTTAGATTTCAAAACTTAAGTTTATTTTTTCAAATAAAGTTTTATAATTTTTTTAAAAATTAATTATAAATTATGCTTGTAAAGCCTGAATAAACCCCCTTTTAGAAAAATATAGTTTTTTAGAAAACATTTATTTCTCTTTCAAATAGTTCTTATTTTATTTATAATTAATAGATAACCATTTAATTTATTTTATACATGTGTAAACCATATAATTTTTATAATTTAGTTATTATTATTCATACCCACCAACTTAACAGATAGGTTATAATGGCCATGTTTAAATAATAATATTTTAATAGAGTATAACATTTCATTCAAACCTAGTATTAAATGTATTGAAAGATATTGAAGAGATTGAATTTATTTAAAAATAAATATATTTTAAATTCAATGGGTGTTACATTCTATTATAATATTGGTGTTGCGTTTCATATACGATATCAAATATGATGTCCCTCTTTAAAAATCTTGGGGTGTTACACTTAGGCCCAACCGAACCTGCTTCAGCTCCATGCCATATATCTATGTCACACAACTAATCCTCATGCATTAGGATGTATCGCTTGTACCATTTCTTAAGAAACACACCTAGGATCCATGTGAATTCCCATGATGGAGTCGCTTACATCTTCCTTGGGCACAATACCATGCCAAGGGGAAAATAACCATATCATATTGGGCACTATACAAATTCCCATGCTAGAGTCACTTATGTCTTCCCATGTTTACATCATAAGGGGTGAATCTTAGATCAAGCGGCGGGTTCTCCTGTGCCAGGATGAACCATCAGTACCACATCTCACGAAAAAATGTTCTAAGGCCCCAGGCATCCTATCAGAAATCATGAATACCAGAAAACCGTGTATACCTTTCATCATTATTCATATAATATGCATAGTTGATTAATTTATCTCACTATGTTAACCATAAATACATTCTCAATTGGTATATTCTCCTACAATATAAAAAATCACCATAATAAAACCATGCTAGGTGGGAATTTATCTCAATTCATTAGACAAGTCACAAAATTCTCAATTCTCAATTCACATTTTTATGAAATTTTTTCATTTATTGTAATTATTGGCTCACTATAGATTGAAAGGTAGGCTCACCTTGCGGGTGGTCGCAAGCTCGGTCTCACCACCAATGGACCTAGAAAGATCCAATGGGAGGTCTAAGCACCTACATTTTATCAAGAATATATTTAATCAATTATTCTAGTCATGAACACAATGTGAAGGTCTGATCATAATTATTGTACATATATACATAATTAGAAACAAACTTTAGGGAATTTTTCTAGACCCCCAGCCTCAAAAGTAGAGAAGGTGATGAAAAAAAATCACATTCGTGGTAGTAATCGAATTCCATTTATATTAAAAAAGAACCATAAATTCCCTAAAAAATGGATAGAGAAGTGGAAGAAGAATCAGAAGGATTACCTTTGATCTCTATATTGGGAACACCAGGACCCGATGGAGCCTCTCTTCTAGTTTGAAGTGGATTCCCATAATCACTATTGGAAGGACTGCATTCAATGAGGGTATGTGATTTTCAATTCGTACGATGCTAGAGGATTTTATAAAATTGGACTGGGCATGAATAATTCATGATGTGAATATTCCATTCATGCTGTGAATGTGTCGATTCCCTTATATGGTGAAAAATCCATCATACAGGATTGAAAAAACAAAAAAAAATATCATTTCAAGTTGTGAAATGAATTCAAGATGTGAGTTCTTTTATCATGGGGTCCATTCAAGGGTAAATCTAATTTAGGGGGTGAATCAATTTCATGGGGTTTATTCAGGGGGTGAATTTATTTCATGGGGTTTGTTCAGGATGTAAATTAATTCATGGAGTGAATTTAATTCATGGGGTGCTTTTAGGGGGTGAATTATATTCAGGGGTAAATTAAATTCATGGGGTCTTCCCATAATCATTTGATACATGAATTAAATTCATGAGGTCTACCCAGAATAATTCACGGTGTGAAGGTAATTGACAGCATGAATTCGTTCTGCACCTAGAAATCACCTCCTCTTATTACTATACCCTTGAAAAAAACAACCTAACCTGGACCTAGCCTTGACCACTAATATTTAAATAAAATACAACCCAACTCAAGGAGGTTTAATAAAAAACTTGAAGAGGGTGTACCAAGAAAAGATATGATCTTACAACCTCCACACCATATAAAATCTCACACCCAAGTTTCTCTAATAATCACCGTGGAGTATCAGTGAACAAGTGGGGTCACTATGTCTGTATATTAGACTCCCTATCCTAGGTCTCATCTTGAAAATTCCCATGCTACCACTGCATTGGTACCATAGGCATGGTCTTTCCCCAAAGATTGTTCTCACTACGGTCTATGATACAGATTAGATAATCCTTAAAAGATGCATCAATATCCAGCTAAATATCATCAATGTCTATCACATGATAATGGTTAGGATGATATCTCCAAGTATATGACAGATGAAACACATCATGCATCGTGTTATAACACTATGGAAATAAAAAATAGTATGCCACTTGACTGACCCCCTTCACCATCTTGAATGGACTAACAAACCTAGGGGGAATATTCCCTTGCTTCCAAATATGGAATTTCCCCAACCTAGGAGACACCCAAAAAAACCATCTGATCAACCTCAAACTCCACAGTTCATATATGATGGTCATTATATGATTTCTTCTAGATATGTGTGGTCTCTAAACAATTTTTTATCAACTAAACTTTCTAAAATGTCTCCTGCATGAGACTAGGTCCAATGTGCATAAACTCACCTACCTCTAACCAGCAAAGATTCAAATGACATGGTTTTCCATAAAAATCCTTGAAAGGATCCATTTGGATTGATTCCTAGAAGTTATTGTTATAAATGAACTCCATGAGTGATATATGCTTCTCCCAAGAACCACTAAAATCCAAAACACAATCTCATAACATATCCTATGTGATCTGAATTGTTTTTTCAGATTGATCATCATTATAGATGATAAGTTATACTCTGAAAAACTGGTGATCCTAGAGCCTTCTGAATACCCTTCCATAACCATTATATGAAATTAGGATCTAAATAAAAAATTATACTCCTTGGAACACTATGCAATCAAAATATATCAGACATTTATAGACCATCAAGATCATCGATAGTGAAGGTCTCTTTAATAGGAAGGGAGTGGGATACCTTCATCAGTTGATTCATGATCATCTATACTTCATCATTCTTATGAGGTGTATTGGGTAATCCTATCATAAAATTCATGGTGACATCATCCCACTTCCATTACGAAATGGGTAGAGGCTATAACCACCCTGTAGGCCTTTGATGCTTACCTTCACCTACCAATAGGTGAAGCATCTCACCAAGAAACCTACTGTCTTATTTTTTATCCCTATCCACCAGTATTTTATATGTAGGTAACGATACATATTAGTCATACTCGGTGTACCGCCCATCTAAAATCATGAAACTCTTTCATTAGTTCCCCACAAAAACCTATGGGAACCCATACAAAACCACGAATAAGAAGATAACTACCACTACCAAGAGGCCATCCTACTGGTGGATCCCCATCATATAAGTTGTCCCTCACAAATAATCTATATAAATCATATAACTTATCTATCTTTATCTAATCCAAAATAATGGGGATAATGGACTTCGAAGTCTGATCTACTCATCCCTAGGACTCCTGAACATATAGATGCATAATTTCAAAGAGTTCTATCAGATGAAACTCATCACATGAAACCCTTACCATCTCTATCTAAGTCTTTTGGATCAAGGAATTGGCAATGACATTAACCTTTCCTAGAGTGTATTCCATCTCAAAATCAAAGGACTATAAATACTCAAACCACCACCTCTACTGAAGGTTTAGGTATCACTAAGAAAATATGTACTTAAGGCTCTTCTGGTCCATATATTCCATAAAACTCTCACCCGATAGATAGTGTATCCTGTATCTCAAGGTGCATACCATTGAAGCTAAATCTAGATCATGAGAAGGGTAATTTATCTCATGCAATCTCTGTTTTCTAGAGCCATAATAAACTACTTAGTCCTCCTGTATCAAAACTGCTCCAAGTTCAACTCTGGAAGCATTTTAGTACATTGTATAGTCTTTACCCGATATAGGTAAAGTGATGATCAGTTCCAAGGACATCGTACTCATAAACTCCTGAAAATATCCCTCACAATCATTTGAACAAACAAAATTCACACCTTTCTTGGTCAGCCCGGACATTAGTGCTTCCAAATGGGAGAAGTTCTGGATGAAATACCGATAATAACCTACTAAGCCCAAAAAACTTTGAATATTAAATACATTCTTTTTCCACCCCAAGATACCATTACTTTAACCTTCTTTAGGTCCACTGACACTCCAACCTCTGAGATAACCTAGGCCAAGAAGTGAACTCTATCAATCCATAAAATGCATTTAGATAGATTGACGTAAAAATGATGCTTTCTCAATGCACTCAAGATGATTCCAATATGCTGGTAATGATCATCTATAGACTGAGAGTACACTAAGATGTCATCAATGAAAACCACCACAAATTGAACTAGGAGAGGATGGAAAATCTATTTCATAAAATCCATTAATATCGCTGATGTGTTCGTCATGCTGAATGACATGACTACAAACTCACACAGGCTATACCTACTCCTAAAATTAGCCTAAGGTATGTTTGATGGTCTCACTCTCATATAATGTTACCTTGATCTTAAGTCAATATTAGAGAAAATATGGGAATCTCTTAGCATATCAAATAGATCATTAATGCGTGGAAGGGGATACTGATTCTTGATTGTTATCTAGTTTAATCTCTGATAGTCCACACACAAGTGCAAAGTCTCATAAGCCTTATTAGTGAAAATTATGTTAGAAACCCAAAGTGATTTACTCAGTCATATGAATCCTTTTGATTTTAGATCTTACAACTAGACTTTCAACTTAAAAAACTCTGTTGGTTCTATTTGGTAAGGTGAGATAGAAACTGGCTCAACTATCGATACCAAATCAATCATGAACTTGATCTCTCACTCAGGCGGTAAGAGACATAACTATTCTGGAAAGATCTCCTGAAAATGTTCCACCAATTGAGGAAAAATATCTTTCTATATTCCACAATCATCCAGAATAAGGCCTATTATCGAATCCACAATATAATCAAATCTACACCAAATAGGTCATGTATGACCAACCCAAATATCCCATTCACCCTAGTGATAGTAGATTCCTCCTTTTGGTGATAGAAAAGTAACTTTCCTTCGATAACAGTTGATATAAGCCTGGTATAGAACTAGACATTTCATAACCAAAATCAAATTGAATCCTATCATTTCCTACACAAACAACTCCGAAGGAAAATGATATCCACCAATTTCAATAGAACAAGCCTTGAAACATTTGATATCCTCTAAATGCACTCCTAACGGTGTGTTAATGGTCAAAAACCCATCCAAGATCTCCAAAACAAAGCTCAATCCATTGAAAAAAGTAAGATATAAAGAAATTTGATGCTCTTGTATCAAAAAAATGCAAGAAAGGGTATATAATATAAGAATCATAACTTTGACGGTATAAGGTTCTACATCCAAACCAGTCAGAGTAGACTGAATAGTGTGTAGTTGGATTTCCCATCTTCCCTGGGCTCAGTATGACTCCCCTGAGCTACTCACTATGAGTGATATTTTCACTCCTGTATTAGGGTACCACATCCACTACCACTACCTAAACATCTTATAGAACTCCAACTACTAATTTACTAATGGGTAGCTAAGTCCTTTTCAGACTTAGGTTCTTGTCTCGATCCCTTACCATTGATCTGTTATTATCCATCCATCCAATGGCCAAAAGGCCTTCAATTTTTTTTATTATATAATAAATCCCTCTTTTAAGGGATGAAGGGGGTGTAAAACCAAGTAGAAATCATGAACATAGGATAATCACACTAACCAAAATGACATCACTGAACTACTCCTCTCCAGCATTTGATCATGATGAAGCTCTCTATTGTTGAATTGCTATTCAACAAGAAAGTGTCCCATGTAAAAGCACAGTTACGATCTGATGGATAATTCCATACCCTCTCAAAAAAAATACAAAAAACTCTGTAAAGATGAACTCCTAGATCTAGAACCTCCTCTAGAGTCTGGATTATTAAGACGAGTCTGGTATCACAAACTTCCCACCTTCAAAAAACAAACCATCCAAACATACAACTACCACCATTCCAATTCAACCAACACAAACCATGAGATTCAATACAGCAAGAAACTTACTTCTCTACCATACAAACATCATGAAATCACCCCATCACCACCGTCAAACCCACACACAGAGACCGCAACAGTCCAACCAAGGTACCCCCTGTCGGAGCACAGAACAGTCGACGAATCTTGGACCCCTCACCACAAATCAGAATCACAACCCCAGTGCTAGAATAATGGATCACAATCCACATCTTAAAAGAAGGATCAGAATCCATAGCCACGGAAGAGGATGGTAACACCCCTAAGAGGAAGACCAGATCATGACCCCACCACCTCAGAAGGAAGGTCACAGACCCAACGCCTCCAGAGCTCAACCCCATGCCGCACTAAATCATGACCCCAAGCCACACCTAATCACATACCCAAAGCCACAGAACAAGTAGATATCAACCCCTATGCACCGGATCAGAATCCCCTTCACCAAAAAGATGAGACCCTGACGCACTAGATCAATACCTCTTCACCACAGAGAACTGAACCGTGACCTTGACGCACCAGATAGGAAACCCCCTCACTATAGAGAAGGGTCGCGACCCTGATGCTGCACCAGATCTTGACCCCACATCATGAAAGAGCCGGAGTATGAACCTGAAACCAGAGAATACCCAAACACCCTATCCGAAAAAGACCGAACCCCGAGCCTTCAGAATGAGGCCACCCTTTACCGTGCAGTAAGGACACTGATGGCGCTTGTATCTGCCTTTTACACATCAAAATCACTCCAAACCACTATGATTCTATGAATATTGTCCACTCCACTGACTTTTTTTACCAATATTTTCCTTGAGGTAACTATCATAATAGTGCTTCCTTTTTCCATAATAAGAGATCCTACATTTCCTAGATATAACTAAATGGCCACTTCTCAGGGCCTCTCTCAGATTCTCCTCCATGATGAGAGATTGATTCATCATATCCTTGAAGGTACCCAAGAAAAATATGTTCACCTAAGATCATATCTTGTAGCAAAGCCCATCCTAAAAACATCTTTCCCTAGCTACCTCATCATCCAATAAGGATGGAGAAAAACATTATAGGTCAGTGAAACATATATCATAGTCCATCACTAAAAAACACTCCTATGTTGGGTGCATGAACTAGAGAGACTTCTCATCCCTCAATGTATTTGGTTAAAAGAGGCTCAAGAACTTTACCTCAAATTATTTCTAGGAAATCCCCTCCTGCTAATCATATTTCTCTACAATGTCCCACCAACACTTGGATGGTCCCCATATCATGTAGGCGGAAAGATTTATCCTACTTACAATGGGTTTATTCAGGTTATTAAAGATCCTATAGACAGAATTGATCTAGAATTCAGCTACCTGGGGTCCTCCCTCCTCAGTGAACATAGGTGAATGTTATATCTGGAACTTTCACATCAACTTAGACATCAAAGGCATGGTAAAAACAATTTTCCTCTATATAGGTAACATGATCTTATGAAAGCTATCCTAAAGATGAAAATCCATATAATTATTGGATGTTGTGGAAAGTTTTAGACTGAATGAATTAAGAGCGTACTGATTTACACTCTCCTAACACTCATCTCGAAGATGGTGAGGATACATTTTCTCTACAAAGGTTCAAAACACAACTCATAACACAGGAAACACAAAAAATTAAACCTACAAAGGTGATAACAAAAGAGAACCATTGGTCCATGGTCTCTATACACATGGCATAACCATTGAATTGGCATAATATAACAATTAATTTGTCCCCATTTCCATTAGACATATCATGGATCTCATTTCACAGTTCAGATAGACAAACATATCACATGTAATAAATATGTTCCTATCATAAACAATGCATGTCAATGTATATCTTTACGTTCCTATCATGATTCATGCTTACTCATCAAATGTTGTACTGAACCATAAGTTAATTCTCAATAAACAATAATATCACACAATAAGTGAATCACCCAAAGTGAAGTAACAAAAAAAATTAATAAGATAAAAACATGAACAACAATCCCATCCCTGGGCACTCTGTTTTCCCCCACACAAAGGTTAGTTAATCCCATGCATGAGATCATTACCGAGTCCCAACACATCCTAGTCGCATTTATACCTTTCCCAAATATTAATGTAATCGAAAAGAAACCTCCCTTTGATACCACTTTGTAACATACCCGACCGAGTTCTCCCTCACTTGAGCAAGATAGGTGGGTTACATTTTCTCAGGTGTGTATCCATGTACGCCAAAGGTTCCCAACTAGTAGAGAGAGTGTAAGAAATATAATGGGGAGACTATACCCTATTATATAGAGTTTAAAAAATAGCAGAAATAGCATAAGCAACATAATTAATCAAGCATCCAATAGTCGAATAAAGAATAAATCAAACAATCCAATAATAATATAATAATGTGATAATAGACGGAATGCAACTAAATGATATGTTGAATGTCATACAAATAAAATACTAGAAAACTTAATAAATAAAACACCAATATCCCTAGTCCCAAACCCCATGTTTGTCCCATCCCAAAGCTCCAACACATCTGCAGGTGATCAACCAACAGAGGGACCCTTTCCCTTATCCAAACCTATATCCATAAAATCTTTCCACGTACTAAATAATAGCCCAAATAGGGTGTGAGTACAACTCAGTAGGCTGACACCCATAGTTTTTAAACAATCTAATCTGAATATAGTGCATGCAATAAAATGATAACAATGTATTAATTAATAAATTAATACAACACATAAAATAAACCAGTTGACCCCCAAGTTTTGGGTTAATGCTCAGGTCCAGCCAAACCTAATTCAACTCCATACTAGATATTTTTTCTATACGGATGAGCCTCCTGCATTAGGACAAATCACATTTACCATGTCTCAAGAAATACAACTGGGCACGATACAAATTATTACACTGGATTTTCTTACATATTAATAGGATGGAATGCCATGCTATGGGGAAAATAACCATATCATATTGAACTCCATGGGAATTCTTATGCCGGAGTCACTTACATATTCCCATGTGCACATCACATAGGGATAATCTCAGCTCAAGTAGATTGTTCTCCTATTCTAGGACGAACCACTAGTGCCATGTCTCATAAAACAATGATCCAATCCCTCTGGAATCCTATCACCAATAATATATACCAAAAAACCATTTATTCCTTTCATTTCAATTCATATCACATGTCTAGTTGATTAATTTATCTCATTCTATTAACTAGGAATACATTATTTATTGGAATATTTTTCTACAATAGGACGAATCACCATAATAAAACCATGCAAGGTGACCATTTACCTCAATTCATTAGATAAGTCACAACATATTGAATATTCAATCCACATTTTTATGCTAATTTTTCATTTATCATAATTTTTGGTTCACTGTAACTTCAAAGGCAGGCTCACCTCATGAGTGGCTGAAAGACTAGCCTTAATGCCAATGGACCTAGTTGGATCCAATGAGAGGTTTAAGCACTTATATTTTATTAAGCATAGATTTAATCAATTATTATATTCATGTGCATGAATTCCATCACAATCAAAATTATTGAACATACCTAGATAACTAGAAACATACTTTAGGGAATTATTCTAGACCACCCACCTTGAAAGAAATGAATGTGATAAAAAAACCTCTCATTCATAGTAGTGATCATATCAACCATTATCTTAAATTAGAACTAGAAATTAAATCAAAAACATATTGAGAAGTAGAAGAATAATTAGAAATATCACCTTCGATCTCTAGGTCCAAAACACTAAGACCCGATGGATCCTCACTTCTAGTTCAAAGATGATTCCCTGATTCATTGTAGGAGGTGATGCAGTCAAAGAAGGTATAAAATTTTCAGGTCACATGAAACAATAGGCTTTAAAAAAATTTGGTTGGGCATGGCTAATTCATGATTTGAATAAACCATTCACATCGTGAAAGTATCAATTCCCTTATATGATGAAAAATCTATCATCCTGGCTAAAAAACATAAAATACCATTTCACATTATGAAATGAATTCCATATGTGAGTTACTTTTTCATGGGGTCTATTTAGGGGGTGGATCTAAATCTAGGGTGAATTAAGTTCATGGGATCTATTCAGGGGGTGAATTTTTTTCACAGGGTCCGTTCAGGATAAGAATTAATTCATGGGGTGAATTTAATTCATGCAGAGATTTCAGGGGGTGAATTAAATTCATGGGGTGAATTAAATTCATGGGGTATGGCTAGAATCATTTAATCCATGAATTAAATTCATGGGGCCTACCTATAATAATTCACATCATGAATTGGGAATTCACAACATAAATTTTTTATATAGCTAGAAATTACCTCCTCTTCCTACTGCACCCCTATAACACGCAACCCAACTCAGATCTAGGCTTAACCACCAAGGTTTAAATGAAAGACAATCTAACTCAATGAGGTTTAACCAAAAACTCAAATAGGGAGTACCTGTAAAATATGAGATCTTACATTCTCAGTGGCATTAAGTGAAGCATCCCAAAGTCTAAGGTCAATATCTAGAAACACACCAAGACACCCATAAATAAAGAAGTTAATGTATCAATGACATAAAACCACATAAATATTCTTACTTTTTAATATAATCCCTTTATCATGATATCTTTAATCAAGCAGGTTTCATGCTAGTGTCATCAACTTATGTGTTTGATGTATTTTTCTATGACATTATAGAAATTGAACTTGACTAGAGAATAACATAGTCAAGGATTTATTTAGGTTATATCATTTCCATCAAAGGTCCTCAGATATCAATTTCCGTTAAATAAGGGAGAAATCCTTTTTCATATTATTCATTAATGAAATATTACTCATGACATACCCAACATATCTTACTTCACCACAAACATATGTTGACATGGTTTTCATAAATACATAAAAGTATGCAAATAATAATATATATTAATAATAATAATAATTTTTAAGGATAAATACACATTCCCTCATATAGGAACATCCAATCACACAAATAAATGTGGATTTTCCACTGGTGGTTCTCATTTTTATAATATCCTACACTGGAAATTACCAAGGGCGTAAACCAAGAGTAGGTGCCTCAAAGTCCTATGAGTCTCCACCCCTGATAGTCTATATCATTTTTGTCCCTATAATTATTTCAAATAGATATAGAATATATATTTAAAAATATTATTGTGACACTTTTGGGTTCTCATTATAGTAGAGAACTGTTATGACCTTTTATTGTGACAGTTACTTTTAGGACATTATCACATACTATGTCATGCAGAAGAACAATCATGATGTGGTAAGAAGTTTATTATATTAAAAACTATGAATACAAGTAATCATAAAGTACAAAAAAAGTTGGTTCTAGGGAACCAACCCCAACAAGTCACATTTCCTCAACTGAATTGATTATTCCCATCATCGGAGTGTCCTATGTTAGTGTTGAGACACTCGAATTTTTGTAAATTGAGTTTTATTATTTTGATAAATTGAAAACCTATCACATTTTATTATTAAAATTTTATTAGATATTATTTAATTTTATTATGGGAATTATTATTTTTTACTTTAGTTAAGGAATTTTAATTTTAATATCTATCTCTTTATTTGATTCATTATAAATTGAATATTGTAATTAAATTATATTTGAATGAAAATTGTTTTGATCAATTTAAATTGGTTTAATTGTATCATTGAAATTTAATTTTTTTTAAGAATGATTTATTATTTTTTATAATAATTTTGTTGAATTTAATTGTTTTTATTTTTTCATTATTTATTCCTATTATTTATTTATTTTTTTAAATCCTGTGAAAATTTAATTATCATATAGTTTTTTTTATTACCATTATGTAAGTTCCTTTGTACCCTTACACATGCTTTTTATTCTTAGTTTCACCTTTATTTATTCATTATAAACTCCACTTTACCCTTACATTCCTTTTATATTACCTTTACGTAACATATGTTATTTACATTTTACCCTTAAGTAACTCTTGGTGTACCTTTATGTGACTTTTAGAAATTAAATTTTACCTTTACATATCACTGCATTTACCCTGATGTAGCCAATTTAAGCTGAATCTTACCCTTATAAAACTATTGTTTACCTTTATGCAGTGTTAAAATACCCTTATGCGGCTTGTTGAAAATGTTGTTTACCTTTATGTTGCTTCTTGATTTACCCTTATGTGAACTATACAAGAAGTAAGTTACTCTTATGCAGTGAACTAGCTACCTTTACATTAACTGTATAAAATGTTTACCTTTACACCGCATGTATAATATTCTTCTTATCATTATAGAAGTACCCTTACGCAAGTCATTACCCTTCCATGAGATACATATTACCCTTACATAACTAATGAAATTGTGAGCTGGCCTTTTTGAAACTCCTTGTATCCTTACATAGTTATTTTGTACATGTACACAAGCCATGTAAAAACATTTATACTCTTACACAACCCATGTAAAAACATTTCTACCCATACATAAATACCTTTACGTAGCATATATAATTTACATTGTACCCTTAGGAAACTTATAGAAAATCATGTTTACCCTTGGACAACTCATGAAAAAGCATATTTACCCTTATAAAAGTTTTGTAATTTAGCTTTATACATGATTTTCATAATTTCTTGTACACTTATGATAGGTTTATAATTATCTTATTTTCCACTTGTCTTATTGGATGCAATACCCCAATGTAATAGTGCTAGGAATGAGCCGTAAGGATTAAAATTATAAATTTTTGCATGATATTAAAAATATATATAAGGACCCAACCTTAAAAATTAAATAATCTTGATTTAAGTTAAGAATTCACTTTGAGGTTCTTTTCAGTTTTAGTGTTTTAGAGAATTATGCCATAACTATTACATAACAACCCAAATATTACAAGTTGACACTTCTACTCACTATCCATTTTTTTCATAATATAAAACATTTTAAAATAAAACATGATTTCTCTTCTTGATAAAAATATTATTGACTTTTTATTTTCTCTTACCCATCCTTATAACCTATGGAAAACATTTCAAAAATATTTGGATGAGCACAAAAATCTCAATAAGGGACATAGAATAAGAAAATAAAAACATTACTCCATGAATACTATAAACCCATGAAATCATACTTTTCACCCATAAAACAAAATCTCTTTAACATACCTCATGAATTCATAATATTCATGAAAAACTTATTAAAAATAATAAATCATAAAGATAACTTATGGAATCCATATCATACTTACATTGTAGCTTTCACAGCTACATATGGAGTGACCTTTAAGGTTACATTTGGAATACCGATCACAGTATATTTTCTAAATATCTCAAGAGAAACCCTATTGTTTAACTTCGTCTCGTTACCCAATGAATTGGAGAGAGATATCAGGATCACCCACCCTCATTTTATCATGGAACCACCCATATACATAAGTAATTCCCAAAAACCATATCATAATCATAACAAATAAAACAAGAATAAATAAAAAAACATTTCCACTTTGAAATCACATTTCATTTTTTACAATGTCACACACTCATAAATGATAACACTTTATTTAGAAATAAAAGTGTAAACTCGTAAAGTAAAAATAAAAAAATTAAAGTGATATAAGAGAGATAAATTTGGTTTATGAAATATATGTTAAATAAAACATTCCATTTTATTAAAATAATAAATCCAATTTTAAAACACATTTAAAACATTTAAAATGAATATTTTTGAATTAAAGTGTATCATAAAACTTTGAAATTTTTGAAATGAAATAACATTTTAAAACATTAATGTCTATATAAATAAACCCTTAAAACCATTTTGAAAACATGGACTTTAATGAGAATGATTTAGAAGAATAAATCTTTAAAATATTTAAAACAATATTTTAGTTAAAGATTCCCTTACAAAGATAATTTTGTTAATAAAATAGATCGATTATATGTTTTCACTATAAATACACATAAATAAAGTATAAATAAAATATAAGATATTAAAAATTCTTTTCACACATAAGAGTCAAACAACATAATCAAGAAGTAGATGTTTTACCCAAAGAATAGATATTGGGTTAAAAAATTCCCTCACAACTTATAATCTATCAAATTGTATGAACCATAAAAGTAATAATCATAAAATGAAACATTTAATAACATTAATATGATATTTAATATCAAAGTTCATTATATATACACCACACAAAATTAATTATGGGTGAATAATTCATACATCTCACATAAGTAAAAAGTGAGATGCGTAAATGCTTAAAAAGTTCATATCAATGATGTAAGAATTTATCAATGGGGTAATTATGTGCAGAAAAAATATATAAACACAAATATAAGTGGAAATACAAAATAAACCAATAAAAAATTATTCCACACATAATCTTGGCATAATAAAATCAATGGAGTAGATGTATAACACAATGAATGGAAATTGAGATTGAAAAAACCCTTACAATGTTCGTATAAATGACGTAAGAATTTATCAATGGGGTGATTATGTATAGCAAAAGTACATGCACACAAAGAGAATTTGAAATAAAAAAATAAATAAATAAACAATGATTTCACATGTAATATTGGAATAATATAATCAATGAAGTATGCATAAAACCCAATGAGTGGAAATTGAGTTCAAAAATTCCCTTACAAAGCTTGTATCAATGACATAATAATTTATTAATGAGGTGATTGTAACACCCCGAAATGATAAAGCGTTAAATGACTAAATGATATGGATCATGTCAACAATGTGCACCTTCCATTTTGGGAGCCTATCTGATTAGAACTCCACAGTTAAGCGTGCTTGGCTTGGAGTAGTGATCAGGATGGATGGCCTTCTCGGAAGTTTCCTAGGGTGTGTGTGAGTGAGGACAAAACACACTGGAAAGGAAATGTGTTGGCCTGTGTGGACTTTTATTAGTCAGATGACCCGTTCGGGAATTTGGGTGGGCCCTATGGTGGGGACCACGTGTCTTTGGGGCAACTGGTGGTACCTGGAGAGCCAGGACCCGACGACCATGTTAAGGCGGGGTGTCTATGCTATCACCGGGACCCAGTTGTCACATTTGGTATCAGGGGGAGGTTCGCAGCCTTAAGTGTGGTGCACTGACTGGGTTGAGATATAGGTCCCACAATGAGGACGTTGTGCTCTAAATATGGGGTGATTGTAACACCCTCAAATGATAAAGGGTTAAATGACTAAATGATATGAATCATGTCAACAAGGTGAACCTTCCATTTCAGGAGCCTATCTGATTAGAACTCCACAATTAAGCATGCTTGGCTTGAGGTAATGATCAAGATGAGTGACCTTTTGGTAAGTTTCCTGGGGTGTGTGTGAGTGAGGACAAAACACACTGGAAAGGACATGTGTTGGCCTGTGGGGACCGTTATTAGTCAGATGACCCAATGTCTGTGCTGTCACCGGGACCCAGTTATCACATTTTGTATCAGAGGAAGGCTCCCAGCCTTAAGTGCGGTGCACTGCCTGGGTTGAGATGTAGGTCCCACAACGAGGATGTTGTGCTCTAAAGAGGAGGTTATTGTAACACCCCCAAATGATAAAGGGTCAAATGACTAAATAATATGACTCATGTCAACAAGGCGCACCTTCCTTTTTGAAAGCCTATCTGATTAGAACTCCACAGTTAAGCGTGCTTAGATTAGACTAATGATCAGGATGAGTGACCTTCTGGGAAGTTTCACAGGGTGAGTGTGAGTGAGGACAAAACACCGGGACCCGGTTGTCACATTTGGTATCAGAGGGAGGTTCCCAGCTTTAAGTGCGGTTCACTACCTGGGTTAAGATGTAGGGCCCAAAATGAGGATGTTTTGCGCTAAAGATGGGGTGATTGTAACACCCCCAAATGATAAATGGTTAAATGAATAAATGATATGACTCATGTCAACAAGGTGCACTTTCCCTTTTGGGAGCCTATCTGATTAGAATTCCACAGTTAAGCGTCTTTGGATTGAAGTAATGACCAGGACGAGTGACCTTCTGGAAAGTTTCCTTGGGTGTGTGTGAGTGAGGACAAAACACATTAGAAATGACATGTGTTGGCCTGTGGGGACTGTTATTAGTCAGATGACCCAGTGTATGTGCTGTCACCGGGACCCAGTTGTCACATTTGGTATCAGAGGGAGGTTCCCAACCTTAAGTGCGCTGCACAGCCTAGGTTGAGATGTAGGGCCCACAACGTGGATGTTGTGCTCTAAAGAGGGGCTGATTGTAACACCCCCAAATGATAAAGGGTTAAATGACTAAATGATACTACTCGTGTCAACAAGGTTCGCCTTTCTTTTCAGGAGCCTATCTGATTAGAACTCTGCAATTAAGCGTGCTTGGCTTGGAGTAATGATCAGGATGAGTGACCTTCTAGGAAGTTTCCCAGGGTGTGTGTGAGTGAGGACAAAACACCGGGACCCAGTTGTCACATTTGGTATCAGAGGTAGGTTCCCAGCCTTAAGTGTGGTACACTACATGGGTTGAGATGTAGGGCCCACAACGAGGACGTTGTGCTCTAAAGAGGGGGTGATTGTAACACCCCCAAATGATAAAGGGTTAAATGACTAAATGATATGACTCATGTCAACAAGGTGCACCTTCCTTTTCAGTAGACTATCTGATTATAACTCTACAGTTAAGTGTGCTTGGTTTGGAGTAATGATCAGGATGAGTGACCTTCTAGCAAGTTTCCGAGGGTGTGTGTGAGTGAGGACAAAACACACTGGAAAGGACATGTGTTGGCCTGTGGGGACTGTTATTAGTCAGATGACCCAGTGTCTGTGCTATCACCAGGACCCAGTTGTCACATTTGGTATCAGAGGGAGGTTCCCAACCTTAAGTGCGGTGTGCTGCCTGGGTTGAGATGTAGGGCTCACAATGAGGATGTTGTGCTCTAAAGAGGGTGTGATTGTAACACCCCCAAATGATAAAGGGTTAAATGACTAAATAATATGACTCATGTCAGCAAGGTGAACCTTCATTTTTGAGAACCTATCTGATTAGAACTCCACAGTTAAGCGTGCTTGACTTGGAGTAATGATCTGGATGAGTAACCTTCTGGAAGTTTCCCAGGTTGTGTGTGAGTGAGCACAAAACACACTGTAAAGGATATGTGTTGGCCTGTGGGGACTGTTATTAGTCAGATGACCCGGTGTCTGTGCTGTCACCAGGACCCAGTTGTCACATTTAGTATCAGAGGGAGGTTCCCAACCTTACGTGTGGTGAACTGCCTGGGTTGAGATGTAGGGACCACAATGAGGAAGTTGTGATCTAAAGAGAATCACCCCCCAAATGATAAAAGGTTAAATGACTAAATGATATGACTCATGTCAACAAGGTGCACCTTCCTTTTCAGGAGCCTATCTAATTATAAATCCACAGTTAAGCGTTCTTGGCTTGGAGTAATGATGAGGATGAGTGACCTTCTGGGAAGTTACCTAGGGTGTGTGTGAGTGAGGACAAAACATTGGTACCCATTTGTCACATTTGGTATCAGAGGGAGGTTCCCAGCCTTAAGTGCGGTGCACTGCCTGGGTTGAGATGTAGGGCCCACAACGAGGATGTTGTGCACTAAAGAGAGGGTGATTGTAACACCCCCAAATGATAAAGGGTAAAATTACTAAATGATATGACTCATGTCAACAAGTTTTACCTTCCTTTTCGAGAGCCTATCTGATTAGAACTCCACATTTAAGCGTGCTTGGCTTGGAGTAATTATCAGTATGAGTGACCTTTGGGAAAGTTTCCTAGGGTGTGTGTGAGTGAGGAAAAAACACACTGTAAATGACATGTGTTGGCCTGTGGGGACTGTTATTAGTCAGATGACTCAGTGTCTGTGCTATCACCGGGACCCAATTGTCACATTTGGTATTAGAGGGAGGTTCCCAGCTTTTAGTGCGGTGCACTGCCTGGGTTAAGATATAGGGCCCACAACGAGGTCATTGTGATCTAAAGACGGGGTGATTGTGACACCCCCAAATGATAAAGGGTTAAATGACTAAATGATATGAGTCATGTCAACAAGGTGCATCTTCCTTTTTGGAAGCCTATCAGATTAGAACTCCGCAGTTAAGCGTGCTTGGATTGGAGTAATGATCAGGATGAGTGACCTTCTGGGAAGTTTCTGAGGGTGTGTATGAGTGAGGACAAAACACCGGGACACAGTTGTCACATTTGGTATTAGAAGGAAGTTCACAGCCTTAAGTGCGGTGCACTGCCTGGGTTGAGATGTAGGGCCCACAACGACGATGTTGTGCTCTAAAGAGGGGGTGATTATAACACCCCCAAATGATTAAGGGTTAAATGAATAAATGATATGACTCATGTCAACAAGGTTCACCTTCCTTTTCGGGAGACTATCTGATTAGAACTCCACAGTTAAACGTGATGGGCTTGAATTAATGATCAGGATGAGTGACCTTCTGGGAAGTTTCTCAGGGTGTGTGTGAGTGAGGAAAAAACACACTCGAAAGAACATGTGTTGGCTAGTGGGGACTGTTATTAGTCAGATAAATTGGTGTCTGTGCTATCACCGACACCCAGCTGTCACATTTGGTATCAGAGGGAGGTTCCCAGCCTTAAGTGTGGTGCACTGCCTGGGTTGAGATGTAGGACCCACAATGAGAACGTTGTGCTCTAAAGAGGGGGTGATTGTAACACCCCCAAATGATAAAGGGTTAAATAACTAAATGATATGACTCATGTCAACAAGGTGCACCTTCCTTTTTGGGAGCCTATCTCATTAGAACTCCACATTTAAGCATGTTGGGCTTGGAGTAATGATCAGGATGAGTGACCTTCTGGGAAGTTTCCCAGGGTGCTTGTGAGTGAGGACAAAACACACTGGAAAGGACATGTGTTGGTCTGTGGGGACTGTTATTAGTTAGATCACTCAATGTATGTGCTGTCACCGGGACCGAGTTGTCACATTTGGTATCAGAGGGAGGTTCCCAGCCTTAAGTGCGGTGCACTACCTGGGTTGAGATGTAGGGCCCACAACGAGGACATTATGCTCTAAAGAGGGGGTGATTGTAACACCGCCAAATGATAAATGGTTAAATGACTAAATGATATGACTCATGTCAACAAGGTGCACCTTCCTTTTCGGGAGCCTATCTGATTAGAACTCCACAGTTATGTATGCTTGGCTTGGAGTAGTGATCAGGATGTGTGACCTTCTAGGAAGTTTCCCAGGGTATGTGTCAGTGAGGACAAAACACACTCGAAAGGACATGTGTTGGCCTGTGGAGACTATTATTAGTCAGATGACCCGTTTGGGCACATGGGTGGGCCCCAGGGTGGGGACCACGTGTCTGTGGAGGAAACTGGTGGTACCTGGCGAGACAAGACCCGACGAACATGTTAAGGCGGGGTGCTTGGGTTGTGATGTAGGTTCTACAACGAGGACGTTGTGCTTTAAAGAGGAGGTGATTGTAACACCCCCAAATGATAAAGGGTTAAATGAATAAATGATATGACTCATGTCAACATGGTGTTCCTTCTTTTTCGGGGGCCTATCTGATTAGAACTCCATAGTTAAGCGTGCTTGGATTGGAGTATTGATCAGGATGTGTGACCTTCTGGGAATTTTCCCAGGGTGTGTGTGAGTGAGGACAAAACACACTATAAAGGACATGTGTTGGACTGTGGGGACTGTTATTAGTCAGACGACCCGTTCTGGCACGTGGGTGGGCCCAGGGTTGGGACCACATGTCTATGGGGGAAACTGGTGGTACTTGGAAAGCCAGGACCCGACGTACATGTTAAGGCGGGGTGCCTGGGTTGTGATGTAGGGCCCACAATGAGGATGTTGTGCTCTAAAGAGATGGTGATTGTAACAACCACAAATGATAAAGGGTAAAATGAATAAACGATATGACTCATGTCAACAAGGTGCTTATTTCTTTTCAGGAGCCTATCTGATTAGAATTCCACAGTTAAGCGTGCTTGGCTTGAAGTAGTGATCAGGTTGGGTGAAATTCTAGGAAGTTTCCCAGGGTGTGTATGAGTGAGGACAAAACACACTGGAAAGGACATGTGTTGTCTTGTGGGGACTGTTATTAGTCAGATGACCCATTCGGGCTCGTGGGTGGGCCCCAGGGTGGGGACCATGTGTCTATGGGGCAACTGGTGGTACCTGCCGAGCCAGGACATGACGAACATGTTAAGGCGGGGTGCCTGGGTCGAGATGTAGGGCCCACAATGAGGACGTTGTGCTCTAAAGAGGGGGTGATTGTAACACCCCCAAATGATAAAGGGTTAAATGACTAAATGATATGACTCATGTCAACAATGTGCACCTTCCTTTTCATGAGCCTATCTGATTAGAGCTCCACAGTTAAGCGTTCTTGGCTTGGAGTAGTGATCAGGATGAGTGACCTTCTGGGAAGTTTCCCAGGGTGTGTGTGAGTGAGGACAAATCACACTACAAAGGACATGTGTTGGCCTATAGGGACTGTTATGAGTCAGATGACCCGTTCGAGCACGTGGGTGGGCCCCAGGGTGGGACCATATGTATGTGGGGAAACTGGTGGTACCTGGCGAGCCAGGACCCGACGAACATGTTAAGGCGGGGTGTCTGGGTTGAGATGTGGACCCACAATGAGGGCGTTGTGCTCTAAAGAGGGGGTGATTCTAACACCCCCAAATGAAAAAGGGTTAAATGACAAAATGATATGACTCATGTCAACAAATAACACCTTCCTTTTAAGGATCCTATCTGATTAGAGCTCCACGGTTAAGCGTGCTTGGCTTGGAGTAGTGATCTGGATGGGTGACCTTCCTGGAAGTTTCCCAGGGTGTGTGTGAGTGAGGACAAAACACATTGAAAAGGACATGTGTTGGCCTGTAGGGACTGTTATGAGTAAGATGACCCATTCAGGTACGTGGGTGGGCCCTAGGGTGGGACCACATGTCTGTGGGGCAACTGGTGGTACCTGAGGAGCCAGGACCCGACGAACATGCTAAGGAGGGGCGCCTGGGTTGAGATGTGGGCCCACAACGAGTATGTTGTGCTCTAAAGAGGGGGTGATTGTAACACCTCCAAATGAAAAAGGGTTAAATGACTAAATGATATAACTAATGTCAACAAAGTGAATCTTCCTTTTCGGGAGCCTATCTGATTAGAGCTCCATGGTTAAGCATGCTTGGATTGGAGTAGTGATCAGGATGGGTGACCTTCTTGGAAGTTTCCCAGGGTGTGTGTGAGTGAGGACAAAACACACTGGAAAGGACATGTGTTGGCCTGTAGGGACTGTTATGAGTCAAATGACTCGTTCGGGTACGTGGGTGGGCCCTAGGGTGGGACCACATGTCTGTGGGGAAACTGGTGGTACCTGAGGAGCCAGGACCTGATGAACATGCTAAGGAGGGGCGCCTGGGTTGAGATGTGGGCCCACAATGAGTATGTTGTGCTCTAAAGAGGGGGTGATTGTAACACCCCCAAATGAAAAAGGGTTAAATGACTAAATGATATAACTAATTTCAACAAAGTGCATCTTCCTTTTCGGGAGACTATATGATTAGAGCTCCATGGTTAAGCATGCTTGGCTTGGAGTAGTGATCAGGATGAGTGACCTTCTCGGAAGTTTCCCAGGGTGTGTGTGAGTGAGGACAAAACACACTGGAAAGGACATGTGTTGGCCTGTAGGGACTGTTATGAGTCAGATGACCCGTTCGGGCATGTGGGTGGGCACAAGGGTGGGGACCACGTGCCTGTGGGGGCACGTGGTGACGTGGGTGGGCCCTAGGGTGGGACCACATGTCTGTGGGGCAACTGGTGGTACCTGGCGAGCCAGGACCCGACGAACATGTTAAGGCGGGGTGGGCCCGAGGGTGGGAACACATGTCTGTGGGGAAACTGGTGGTACCTGGCGAGCCAGGACCCGACGAACATGTTAAGGCGGGGTGCCTGGGTTGAGATGTGGGTCCACAACGAGGACGTTGTGCTCTAAAAGAGGGGGTGATTGTAACACCCTCAAATGATAAAGGGTTAAATGACTAAATGATATGACTCATGTCAAAAAAGTGCACCTTCCTTTTCAAGAGACAATCTGATTAGAGCTCCACGGTTAAACGTGCTTGGCTTGGAGTAGTGATCAGGATGGGCGACCTTCTGGGAAGTTTTCCAGAGTGTGTGTGAGTGAGGACAAAACACACTGGAAAGGACATGTGTTGGCCTGTAGGGACTGTTATGAGTCAGATGGCCCATTCGGGCACGTGGGTGGGCCCCATGGTGGGGACCACGTGCCTGTGGGGGCATGTGGTGATGTGGGTGGGCCCCAGGGTGGGACCACATGTCTGTGGGGAAACTGGTGGTATCTGGCGAGCCAGGACCCGACAAACATGTTAAGGCGGGGTGCCTGGGTTGAGATGTGGGCCCACAACAAGGACGTTGTGCTCTAAAAGAGGGGGTGATTGTAACACCCCCAAATGATAAAGGGTTAAATGACTACATGATATGACTCATGTCAACAAAGTGCACCTTCCTTTTAGGGAGCCTATCTGATTAGAGCTCCACGGTTAAGCGTGCTTGGCTTGGAGTACTGATCAGGATGGGTGACCTTCTGAAAGTTTCCCAGGGTGTGTGTGAGTGAGGACAAAACACACTGGAAAGGACATGTGTTGGCCTGTAGGGACTCTTATGAGTCAGATGACCCGTTCTGGCACGTGGGTGGGCCCCAGGGTGGGGACCACGTGCCTGTGGGGGCACGTGGTGACGTGGGTGGGCCCCAGGGTGGGACCACATGTCTGTGGGGAAACTGGTGGCACCTGGCGATCCAGGACCCGAAAAACATGTTAAGGCGGGGTGCCTGGGTTGAGATGTGGTCCAACAACAAGGACGTTGTGCTCTAAAATAGGGGGTGATTGTAACACCCCCAAATGATAAAGGGTTAAATGACTAAATGACATGACTCATGTCAAAAAAGTGCATCTTCCTTTTCAGAAGCCTATCTGATTAGAGCTCCACGGTTAAGCGTGATTGTCTTGGAGTAGTGATCAGGATGGGTGACCTTCTGGGAAGTTTCCCAGGGTGTGTGTGAGTGAGGACAAAACACACTGGAAAGGACATGTGTTGGCCCTTAGGGACTATTATGAGTCAGATGACCCGTTCGGGCACGTGGGTGGGCCCCAGGGTGGGGACCACATGCCTGTGGGGGCATGTGGTGGTACCTGGCAAGCAAGGACATGATGACCATGTTAAGGCGGGGTGCTAGGGTTGAGATGTAGGGCCCACAACGAGGATGTTGTGCTTTAAAGAGGGGGTGATTATAACACCCCCAAATGATAAAGGGTTAAATGACTAAATGATATGACTCATGTCAACAAGGTGCATCTTTTTTTAGGAGCCTATCTAATTAGAACACCACAGTTAAACATGCTTGGCTTGGAGTAGTGATCAGGATGGGTGACCTTCTGGGAAGTTTCTCAGGGTGTGTGTGACTGAGGACAAAACACACTGGAAAGGACATGTGTTGGCCTGTGGGGACTGTTATTAGTCAGATGACACATTCAGGCATGTGGGTGGGCCCCTAGGTGGGGACCACGTGACCTTTTCAGAAGCCTATCTGATTAGAACTCAACAGTTAAACATTCTTGGCTTAGAGTAGTGATCAGGATGGGTGACCTTCTAGGAAGTTTTCCAGGGTGTGTATGAGTGAGGACAAAACACACTGAAAAGGACATGTATTGGCCTATGGGGACTGTTATTAGTCAGATAACTTGTTCGGGCACGTGGGTGGGCCCCATGGAGGGGACCACATGCCTGTGGGGGCACGTGGTGGTACCTGACAAGCCAGGACTCGACGACCATGTTAAGGCGGGGTGTTTGGGTTGAGAAGTAGGGCCCAAAATGAGGATGTTGTGCTCTAAAGAGGGTGGCTTGGAGTAGTGATCAGGATGGTGACCTTCTGGGAAGTTTCTCAGGGTGTGTGTGAGTGAGGAAAAAACACACTAGAAAGGACATGTGTTGGCCTGTGGGGATTGTTATTAGTCAGATGACCCGTTTGAGCACGTGGGTGGGCCCCAAGGTGGGGACCACGTGTCTGTGGGGCAACTGGTGGTACCTGGCGAGCCAGGACCCGACGACCATGTTAAGGTGGGGTGTCTGTGCTGTCACCAAGACCCAGTTGTCACATTTGGTATTAGTGAGAAGTTCCCATCCTTAAGTGTGGTGCAGTGCCTGGGTTGAATAATTAAATGATATGACTCATGTCAACAAGGTGAACCTTCCTTTTTTGGATCCTATCTGATTAGAACTCCACAGTTAAGCGTGCTTGGCTTGGAGGAGTGATCAGGATGGGTGACCTTCTGGGAAGTTTCGAAGGGTGTGTGTGAGTGAGGACAAAACACACTTGAAAGGGCATGTGTTGGCCTATGGGGACTGTTATTGGTCAGATGACCCGTTCGGGCATGTGGGTCAGCCCTAGGGTGAGGACCACGTGCCTATGGGGGCACGTGGTGGTACTTGGCGAGCCAGGACTCGACGACAATGTTAAGGTGGGGTGTCTGGGTTGAGATGTAGGTCCCACAATGAGGATGTTGTACTCTAAAGTGGGGGTGATTGTAACACCCCCAAATGATAAAGGGTTAAATGACTAAATGATATGACTCATGTCAACAAGGTGCATCTTCTTTTTCGGGAGCCTATGTGATTAAAACTCCATAGTTAAGCGTGCTTGAATTGGAGTAGTGATCAGGATGGGTGACCTTCTGGAAAGTTTCCCACGGTGTGTGTGAGTGAGGAAAAAACACACTGTAAAGGACATGTGTTGGCCTGTGAGGACTGTTATTAGTCAGATGACCCGTTCAGGAATGTGGGTGGGCCCCATGGTGGTGACCATGTGTCTGTGAGGCAACTGGTGGTACCTGACGAGCCAGGACTCGATGACCATGTTAAGGCGGGGTGTTTGTGCTGTCACCGGGACCCAGTTGTCACATTTAGTATCAGAGGGAGGTTCTCAACCTTAAGTGTGGTGCACTACCTGGGTTGAGATATAGGGCCCACAATGAGGATGTTGTGCTCTAAAGAGGGGGTGATTGTAACACCCCCAAATGATAAAGGGTTAAATGACTAATGACTCTTGTCCACAAGGTGCACCTTCCTTTTCGGGAGCCTATCTGATTAGAACTCCACAGTTAAGCATGTTTGGCTTGGAGTAGTGACCAGGATGGGTGACCTTCTAGGAAGTTTTCAGGGTGTGTGTGAGTGAGGAAAAAACACACTGGAAAGGACATGTGTTGGTATGTGGGGTCCTTTATTAGTTAGATGACCTGTTCGGGCACGTGGGTGGGCCCCAAGGTAGAGACCACGTGTTTTGGGGAAACTGGTGGTACCTAGCGAGCCAGGACCCAACGACCATGTTAAGGTGGGGTGTATGTGCTGTCACTGGGACCCAGTTGTCACATTTGGTATCAGAGTGAGGTTCCCAGCCTTAAGTGCGGTGCACTGCCTGGGTTGAGATGTAGGGCCCACAACGAGGACGTTGTGCTCTAAAGAGGGGGTGATTGTAACACCCTCGAATGATAAAGCGTTAAATGACTAAATGATATGACTCATGTCAACAAGGTCCACCTTCCTTTTGAGGATTCTATCTGATTAGAACTCCACAGTTAAGCATGCTCTGTTTGGAGTAGTGATCAGGGTGGGGACCATGTGTCTGTGAGGCAACTGGTGGTACCTGGAGAGCCAGGACCCGATGACCATGTTAAGGCAGGGTGTTTGTGCTGTCACTGGGAACCTATTGTCACATTTGGTATCAGATGGAGGTTCCCAGTCTTAAGTGTGGTGCACTGCCTAGGTTGAGATGTAGGGCCCACAACGAGGACGTTGTGCTCTAAAGAGGGGGTGATTGTAACACCCCCAAATGATAAAGGGTTAAATTACTAAATGATATGACTCATGTCCACAAGGTGCACCTTCCTTTTCTGGAGCCTATCTGATTAAAATTCCACAGTTAAGCGTGCTTGGCTTGGAGTAGTGATCAGGATGGGTGACCTTCTAGGAAGTTTCCAAGTGTGTCTGTGAGTGAGGACAAAACACACTGGAAAGGACATGTGTTGGTATGTGGGGGCGATTATAACACCCCAAATGATAAAGGGTTAAATGGATAAATGATATGACTCATGTAAACAAGGTGAACTTTTTTCTTTTCAGGATCCTATCTGATTAGAACTCCACAGTTAAGTGTGCTTGGCTTGGAGTAGTGATCAGGGTGGGGACCATGTGTCTGTGAGTCATATCATTTAGTCATTTAACCCTTTATCATTTGGGGGTGTTACAATCGCCCCCACATACCAACACATGTCCTTTCCAGTGTGTTTTGTCCTCACTCACAGACACACTGGGAAACTTCCTAGAAGGTCACAGTTAAGTGTGCTTGGCTTGGAGTAGTGATCAGGGTGGGGACCATGTGTCTGTGAGGCAACTGGTTGTACCTGGCGAGCCAGGACCCGACGACCATGTTAAGGCGGGGTGTTTGTGTTGTCACTGAGACCCAGTTGTCACATTTGGTATCAGAGAGAGGTTTCCAGCCTTAAGTGTGGTGCACTGCTTGGGTTGAGATGTAGGGCCCACAACGAGGATGTTGTGTTCTAAAGAGGGGGTGATTTTAACACCCCCAAATGATAAAGGGTTAAATGACTAAATGATATGACTCATGTCCACAAGGTGCTCCTTCCTTTTCTGGAGCCTATTTGATTAGAACTCCACAGTTAAGCATGCTTGGTTTGGAGTAGTGATCAGGATGAGTGACCTTCTGGGAAGTTTCTCAGTGTCTGTGTGAGTGAGGAAAAAACACATCGGAAAGGACATGTGTTGCTATGTGGGGGCTGTTATTAGTCAAATGACCCGTTCGGGCACGTGGGTGGGCCCCAGGGTGGGGACTACGTGTCTGTGGGGAAACTGGTGGTACTTGACGAGCCAGGACCCGACGACCATGTTAAGGCGGGGTGTCTGTGCTGTCACTGGGACCAAGTTGTAACCTTTGGTATCAGTGGGAGGTTCCCAGCCTTAAATGTGGTGCACTGCCTGGGTTGAGATGTAGGGCCCACAACGAGGACGTTGTGCTCTAAAGAGGGGTTGATTGTAACACCCTCAAATAATAAAGGGTTAAATGACTAAATGATATGACTCATGTCAACTAGGTGCACCTTCCTTTTCAGGATTCTATCTGATTAGGGCTCCACAGTTAAGCGTGCTTGGCTTGGAGTAGTGATCAGGATGGGTGACCTTCTGGGAAGTTTCCAAGGGTGTGTGTGAGTGAGGAAAAAACACACTAGAAAGAACATGTGTTGGCTTGTGATGACTTTTATTAGTCAGATGACATGTTCGGGCATGTGGGTGGGCCCCAGGGTGGGGACCACGTGTCTGTGGGGAAACTGGTGTTACCTGGCGAGAAAAGAAGCACTTGGACGTGGGGAGAGTGATTAGGAGAGGTTTTACTTGTAATTAATGTTGTATAGTATGGTTAGAGTCTATTCACACCTCAAACACTCTTTAAATGATGTATTTTTTACGTAGGTTAAACTTTTAACTTTTAATTTTAACCCTTGTCAAAATTTTACTTTTATTATGATAAATATTGTTTTTATAATGGTAACTTTTTAATACCTAAAAATTAGATTGACCATACAACCTAATTTTCACCTTCTAATTAAATGATGTATTTTTTAGGTATGTTAAACTTTTAACTTTTAATTTTAACCCTTGTCAAAATTTTACTTTTATTATGATAAATATTTTTTTACCATGGTAACTTTTTAATACCTAAAAATTAGATTGACCATACAACCTAATTTTCACCTTCTAATTAAAATATTAAATCCATTTTACCTAATTAAATTCATAGAATTGGTAAAATTAGATTTCAAATTAATTCTGCAGACAAAACTAAAACGCGGGTTTTTAAAGTGAATCGTTCAAAAGTTTAAAATGTTTTTATATCTATTTTCAACTTAAAATTGGTTACACTGAATTAAATTTTATTAAATTTGAAAAACATTAATCTAATTATACTTTAAAACCAATTAAAATTACAATATAAATATATAAATAAATTAGATGAAAAATCAGTTTTGAGTTAAAATATTGCATTTTCCACTATTTATTAAAAAAACAAATATTATCAGAAAAATACAAAAAATTTATCCAAAGTAAAAGTTTTTGTATCGATTAAAAATAATAAGTTTATTGTTTCAAATAGAACTTATATAAGTTTCAAAAAATGAGATTTAAAATGGGTTCGTCATCAAAAGGTGGAAAAATGTCTTTTTTTTTTCAGAAAAATACCCCTTTTATTCGTAAAATTGTATTTATTCTTATATAGTATTTATAAAACACATAATATGAATTTTAAACATTATATTAAATATATTACATATATATTTAATTAATAAAACCAAACAATAGTTATTTTATTACTTTTTAAACTCACTTATTTTCATTTAAATAGTTTTTTAGAAAAACATTTCCTTTTTTTAAAAAAGGGTTTTATATGCATTTATAATTAATTGTGAAAAAAAATAATTATAAACACATGTAAAATATTTTTTCATAATTCAGTTAATGTTATTCATTCCCATTATTCCAACAACTAGGTTATAGTGGTAACATTTAAATAATAATATTTAGTTGTTCGTTTAAGCTCAATGTAGTGTATCGTGTATGCTATCAAACCTAGTGTTTCCTTCTTAAGACTTGGGATGTTACAATCTAGGTAACATATGTTTTCTATTTTTATTTCTAACCATTGGTTTTTAAATGTATATTCAAGAAATGGGAAACAATCACATGGATATGGTTCACAACATTTCTTTGAAGAAATGTAGTCATTTGGGATTCATTTATAAATAAGTTTCAAGGAAAGCAATGAAAAAGATACATTAAGAAAGATGAATTACTGAAGCAGTGAATTTTTGAGACATAGGGGTAACATAAGTTTTCGACTATGTGAAAATTAATTATTTAATTTCCTTATTTAAACAATTATAGCTACCGTGTAGGGAATCAAACCACAAAGAAGTCTTTTGTGCATGAAGTGACCAAGAAAGATACAAGAAAAAAAACTTGAGAAAACAGTTATGATAAAATACTCAAATTAGTAACAGAAGCAGTAAAAATAAGTAACAGGAGTTAAAAATTTGTAATGAACTATTTTAGGCAAGGATATTCGACAATTATGATGGTAGATAACTCTATTGATCAATTTAAAAAGTGTTCCTTCATTTATGCACAAAAAGAGTCCACTAGCACTAAGTTTTAAGGTGGTTAACTAACATTGTCGACATGTTAACCTGTGATCAATTAAAATTATGTAGTTTATCAACTATAGAATTAATCATTAAGAAAATGATTAAATTGATTTTTAATAGGATCAATTTTTCAATTAATCTTATTGCATCATTTTCATGAGCAATCTCTTGTCAGAAGATTGAAAATATAGAAGAAATTTTTTGAATGAATCAAATCGAAAACAATTTTCATTAATTTTAGCAGAAGTTGTAATGAAATGGTTTGAGAATTGAATTTAAAGAATAATAATCTATAAATAAATATTTTTACATGAGGAATTAAAAGTTTAACTAGTCGATCTTGTTCCCCGTGGGAAATTCAACCGGAAAACATGCTCAGATTTTCAGGATCAAAATAATTCACAACAATGATAATAGTAAACAAGAGAGAGAGATTGAAATCTTCTATTTCAGGGATCTCTTCTTCTAGATCAAGACACTATACTGCTTCCTATCTCTCATCTTAAAGCTCTTTCTCTCGAAAAACCCTTTGAACAATCATCTCCCATCAGAAAAGTGTCCCCTTTGCCATCATAATGATTCATGAACCCTTTTTTCTATGAATTTTCAGAATTTATTTATAGTTATTTTATCTCTTGGTCACCATGACACAAAAAATAAAAATTTTATTAGAGTCGGTGGGGATGGGGGAGTATAAGAGGGACTATTCAAGGGACCTATAATAGTGGAGTCCAAGACCATACCAATAAAAAGACCCACATGTAGCTAAAGCTATCCTATTATAAAAACCATCACAGAACCACGTGTAGTCAGTTTAAAATGTATCTAGATCGTATTTACATATCAATTCCAGTCAAACCCTTATGAAAACAAGCAGTACAGCGGCAATCCAGTTCTGGATCTGTCTAGGTGGGATTAGAGGCAGCCTCGGTCAATGATTCTTCTATGAGAGAGCTCAGTTGTCATCTACGAACACAGATCTTCATTGAGCGGTGTCTGTACCTCTAGAATTGAGCTGGTATTCTCACAAATTCTGATTTATCTTCGACAAGATCCAGTCTGCGGTTCATCTCGATTCTTTAATGGTACTCCCATCTTCAGGTGTGGATGCAGTCCTTTTTTAAATTTTCAAATCACTACATTAGCTTTAAAAATAAATACCTCAAGTTCAATTTAAACTCAAATTAATTATTAGGAATTATAATTTGGAAAACATTAAGATTAAAAAGTTAGATTCCAAATATTTCAAATAACACATCAATTAATTAATTTAATTATTAAAAAAAATAAACCATAAACAAAATAAAACATTAAAAAGTAAATCAAAATTAAAATTATTAAAATTATTTAAAATATGATATTGAGAATTAGATATGCATTAATTAATTAATAAATCACACAACTAGTTATTTAATTAAAAGAACATAATAATTACCCTAAAAACTAAGAATTAAAATTTAAAATAAAATTTAAGAAATAAAATAAGTCAATAAAACATAGAATTATAAAATGATTAATTGATCCTATAAATAGAAAAAACAATAATAAATTTTAATGATTACTAATTTTAACATAAAATAATCATTATATTAAAAATCACCATTAAAAGTCTAATTTAATCTAATAAATTCTAAAAATACACCAAAAAAGATATGCCAAAATCTAAGAATTAAATGTCACATCACACACCAAATCCACTACCTATTTATTGAGGGATTTCTAATTGCCCAAAATTTCCCTATTCTGCATCAGTTCTAGAAGCGTTGAAGATCAATGTTTAACACCATCTCTCTACATCGATACCTTCTGAAAGTCTTGTTAGTTTTATTATTTTATAGAAATATCTGTATTTCAAAGTTTCACACACAATTATATCTACATTAAAGGGTATTGTTTGGTTATGATTACCTAATCAAAAGATAGGCACATATGTTTGGTTTGTCCTATAAAATGGACTAGGTCCTTTCTATACTTGCAAAAGGCTATGTGATAGGTTAGGGTTGCTCCTTAGAAAATCTTGGGTCATTCTTGTTCTTGGAAATGGTAGGAGAGGTTTGGTCTACCCTTTAATAGTCTAGGATGAATCTTCAACACTAAAATACTTATTTATCTCTTTTTTTAATGAGTATTGGTCCTCTCATTGAGCTAGAGGGTATTGAAGATTTGAGTAGGTTCACGGTGAACCAAACTACTATAAAAATAATGGTGTTCTTGTTCTTTATTTTTGTTTCACTGCATAACTATTTGAACACCACACTCAAATTTATTTATTATTGGGTTTAAATAAATATTACTCTAAAAATTTTAAAATTAATTTTAAAAAAAAGGGCTATTCACCCCCCTCTGGTCTATCTTTCCATCTATATCTAGGCCAACAATTGGTATCAGAGCTAGTTCCTTAATGATAACTTATGCTATGATGTTTATTATGATTTTATCATTTTTTATCATTTTTTTCATTAGGTTGAAACTCTAATCTCACGACCCACATCTCATCAATTACCAAACACAATGGTCGTACATGGCCAACTCGCTTACTCCCAAGAACTACTCCAACCGTTGAACACTATTCGCTTTTGGCTCTTGGAACACCATTATTAGTACTCATAGAATTTAATCTAAGTTGGGGGGGCCACACCCTCTAAAACGTATGATGGCTTCCCCACCATATTTATTCCCTTACACTACTACTCAAGCACTGACCCCAATGGGTTCTGTCTTTTCAATATGCATATTTCTCCTCTTGAGCCATGACATTGTCCTGCCAAAAACTGACTAGGATTTATCTCTTAGATCGACCATGTCACAGAACATCGATCCAAACCAACACCCCTTTCTCAATCAAGGGTGTTTTTCTTTCTAATCCTAACCTTGCACATCTATACCCAGAACACCTCCATAAAATCATTGACCCTCTTATCATAAATAATCACTTGCTGACTCAAAACTTGATAGAAACTATGCTCACAGACTCATACTACCTTGATTTATTAGTTCAAAATGGATGTACACCCCTGTACCAACAAATCACATAGTTCGACTCATGGTCCCAAGAGTCACATCACATCCAAACCAGACTCGCATACCTAAACCACTGACTATGTTCACACGTAGAGCAGTCTTACTCAATGAGGAGTACCCTTAGGACTCCTCCTTAGAAATACACTTCACTCGTGCTAAGGTTCATCAAAAAATAGATTACCAGTTGGTGTTATTCCAAAACTATAAGCATTTATCCTTTCTCACACCAAGTTACTGGAAGCACAAATTGATCTTGAAAGGGATAGGAACTTGACCACTCATGTCCTATACCCACAACTTTGTTACCGTGCACCAACACCCCAGGTGCTTCCACATACTAATCCATCAAAGGCATCACTATGCCTATGAAATACACCCATGTTCACCTCATGTGCACCGATATGAGCCCTAATAATCACCATGAGTTTATCTAAATGATGGTTTATCACCCTCACACCATCTAATTCCATCAAGACCCAAGGTCACTAATCTACTAAATCTTCTCTAAAAAATCTGACTCATCCTCCCATGAGTTGAGAACCCCTGCTCCTAGGCTCACACTCCTGACCAAGCAATGAAAGATGATCTCAACATATCACTTCCACTAACTAGAGACATCCCATATACTCTCTTATAACAGGCCTGACACCGCTCACACATAACGACCAAGAGCACGAACCCTGATCTACCCAATAATCACTTATGAAACCACAAACCACTTACCTACACATGCACCATATACCCAAAACATGTCTATAGTTTTCAAGGGAAAGCATTTGAATGATCTCACCCTGTGAAACTGACCTAAACACAAAGAAATGACATTATGGGTGCTCAACCCCAACCACATCCCCACTTATCAGCACTGAAGATGCATCAAACTTATAACCAAGGTACCTACCCCTGCCTCACACCATCAGTTAATCTCATAAGACCAGGTTAACCCCTATCAAGGGTTACCCATGAAGGTCACGGGGCATCGACTCACTTAACCCAAGTCATAATCAAAAGGTTACTAGGTCCTACCACCCAACACCTAACTAAGGTCTCAATAAAGCCACAACTCATGAGATGAAACCCAACCATACCTCAAGGTCACATAGACTTTAAAATACCAAACACCCAACTTAGGGTCCTCACAAAACAGGCTCTCCATTCTAGCCTCACTTACCCTTACTAGGGCCAATCCAAACACATATGGATTCTAAGTCACCACATTCACCAAGAATTTCTGTAATTATCAAGATATTTTTCATTATTCTTTAATCCATTGAGTTTACATTTTAATAGGATTCAAATTCATTTAAATTCTTCCACGAACTTACATTTATTTCTAATTTAAAGGTTAAGATTTTATATTTCTAGGATTTATCAAGATTTTGATGTTTCCAAGCTTGATTAAATAGGGTATCATTCACATGCTATGAGGGAAAACAACATATTGGATGCTTAGTGACACCTTATTTCATCAAGAACATCACCAATCCATTTATATCTACCTATGTATCATGAAATCATCTTAGGAATTGTTCAAGTAAGATGCCACCATATCCGTATATAGAAAACACCATATACGATGTTATAGAAATTTTAAATACCAACCCCTTACTTCTAGTAAATTATAGACCATAGGTAGACATAAATCAGATAGATAAAATCAATAAAATATTATAAAAATCTAATAAAAAACACAAGAACCATTCAATCAACATCAAAAACCCATGTACTTAGCATGATGCATGTCATGTGAATCCCTATGTTCTTGAAATGATGTATAAATGCACCCACACTATTTTTCCACACCGAGACAAGAGTATAAATCCAAGAAATCATCACATCACAAATCAAGTGCATCACTAGAAGTGAAAATCAAATACAATTAAAAAAAGTGAAATCCAAGAACAACAAGTCATATCCTTGGAAACTTGGGTTTTCCCCATGCATGAGTTGAAAATTCATGGGGAAGTCCTCATTACCATGTTCTGAAATGTTCCTTGTCTCCTGTATACCTTCCCAAAATAGTAAGACAAAAAAATCTATGATACCACTTTTTAATAATCTTCCCCAGGGAGAATGAATCAATGCCCTGGGCCAGCATTCCTTAAGGCCTCAGATGCGCCTCCATGCATGTTAGAGGTCACCGACTAGTGGTGAGTTCCTATGAGGTAGTTAAGTAGATACTATTCCATCATTATTAGAGTATTTGTAACAACATAAGTAAGTAAGATCTTATAAAAATAAATCCAAATCATATAACCATCATAGATAAAGTAGGAAAAGTGAAAAAAGTAACTACAATACAAAATTCTATAATGATGGGTATGTTATACATGCCAAGGATCACCCATGGGTGGATCATATACATGAAAATAAATAGCTAAAATAAAAAAGGAAACTAAGAAATCCTCCAAAAATGACTTCAAGTCCTGCTCAATCCCATTATCTATACCCACACTAGCACATCAAGCAAACTGTTATCAACATCCGGCCTTGCACTATACTTGTAACTTGTGGCCAAATAGGTCTTCTTGGGTACCAATGTGCCATGGAAGTACAAGAAGGATGTGATTATAACTTAGTAGACCACCAACAATTATGTCCCTAAAATAACTTGTCTGATATAAAATTTTATGAAAAATTACTCAAAGTGAAAAACTTTAACAATTATAAAACCATTTATATAAAAGTAATAAATAACCACTATTTTCCCAGGTTCATGATGACACTCAAGGTTGGAGATACTTTTATCCATACTTAGGTTAGTGACCATATATCATGACTCAACCCAATGGGGCTCGAGCCGCAACTCCCTAAGCCCACCTCCGTAGGCCCGAGGTTGGCGTCTAACACTGAGTAGGAATATCACACACATGGGAGGCCTTATCCTATTGTACTTATAAACACACACCCACATACACCTTTATGAAACTATACAGAGATATATAAATTGAAAATAAATGTATGCATACATCTATCTCAAACCAGAGTACAACAAAAGTACAAAAAGAAAAAATACAGGCCCCCCAAAAGAAAATTGTAAAAGTGTCCAACCTGCTCAGATGGAGGGGATCGTTGTCAAATGCACCGGCTAGAAATATCCTTGGGCAAGCTTTGGTAAACACCCTGGCCTATCTAGATCACTAAGATCTTCCTGCTCTAGGCCCTCCTGGGATTTTGTTGAAAGGTTTTTGGTCTGCACAAGACACAAAACGTGCGAGAAAATCCTGTGAATAGGTGGGTATAAAAATAATCTGTAGGCACCAAAAATGCCCAAATGAAAAGGAAGAAAATAAATGGCAATAGTCCTCTCGACCCAGACAGAGGGAACCCAATCAAGAGAGAAGCTCCATCTCGTAACCATCCTCTACTATACATGAATAGTCAAATCATACCACCTGGCATGTCATCAAAGATGAAATAACATTACAAGGACTCTCAAAAATACACCTAGATATACTCATCTCAGACTCCAATTCTCACAAGTTTTGGACCTCATAGCCAATGATAGGTTCTAATTGAGGCTCGAAAGGTAGCATTGGTCTAGTAGCACACACTCTATGAGCTATGTTATCCCAGATAACACTCATTTTAGAGATACACTCCCATGGGTAAAACCCTACCATCCCTATATCAAATTTGAGAGATACCACTCAATGAGTATCACAAGATGATGGCACAACATCACCATCCCAAAGGTAATGCATATGAGAGGACAGGCTCGTTAGATCTTTCTATGAAGAAAGTCACACTAGTGCCCAATGGATCTCAATAATTAGATAGGGGATCTCAACCATGCATAATGGGAGACTCTACTAACCCTACTGGAATCATGAAAGGTCACATCGCTCCAAAAAGGGATCACTCCTAGGAGCCGCGGGGGGACACTATGAACCCAGTCTGGAAAAAAGAAGACCACATCTCATCAGATTGGGGATCACTCCTAGGATCCACTAGGGGAACCAAAAACCCAATTCGGTAACCCATAGATCTCACTCAGAAAGGGGATCACTCCCAAGATGCGTTGGGGTACACCACAACCCAATTTGACATTCTGGAGATCATATCACTCAGATAGAGGATCGTCGCCCATGTAGTGTTGATCATGAGGATTCCACAAACCCCATTTGGTATAACCCACAAAGTAGGGGATCATATCACAATGATTCCACAAACCCTACATAAATCGTCTGTTGAGTAGGGTATTGTATATCTGATGAAGCCACAACCCTACTGAAACTGATCGATACATAGGGTATCATACAACTAAAGATACCAAAAACCCTACAGGGATATCCTGCTATATACGGGATCACCTTCTATGTAGTGTTTTTCACAATGATACCATGAACCTGATCTAGGGAAAATGATACGTTAGAGGATCCTACCTCAGCCTCTCTATAGGGATACCACAACTCTAACAATATGATAGAGGATACCACTCTGACCTCTTGGAAGGGAAACAAAAACTCTATCTGAGATCATCCTATTGAGGGTATCACATTCCTATACTGAGGATGTGGTGCCACACATACCCTCATAGGGACAAACCAAGGGAACTCATTCAACCACCACTGGTCTAAAAGTCGTTAACCTAAACGACCCATAACATCACCTCACTATGCATCTCCTAGACCTAAAACGTGTCCACCATCGCATTCTATATGGAAAACTTCTTAGGATAGGAAACTCGAAGTCTGGAATTCATGCCCCAAAAGAGGAGATACGCTGGGTGGAAACTCCTCTTATAGGAGACTACATGGTGTATAAAAAGGTCTACATGGCATGTGACCCCACCTGAACACCCGACTGTGTCCTCTGTACACACATATTGATTGGGAATGTGGGATCACATGATGTGTACTAGCAGCACACAGTGTGTCTCACCTCACCCATGCCCCGGTCATGTATTCCCTTCACACAGCTCAACCAGCCGTGTCTACCACATGACGCATACCCCCGATACACGACATGTCCTGGACAAACATGAACCTAGACATTTCGTCTACCCATGTATGTTTCTAGAACCTCATGCTAGAGAACGCTTGCTATGTGCTTTTACACGGTCATGTATGTTCACACGGCTTCTTTGTCCATATCTTTTGGCCACATGACATTGGGTCACTACACGGCGTGTAACTCTTGGTACACAACATGTAGTCCCCAAAAAATAATATTATCCAAATAGGAAGAACTCATGGAACATTCCACTTAATTACATGCCATGTAAATGGGAAATACATCAAGAATTTCCCTTCAAGCTTCTCTATTCATCCTTGTTTCCCCCAAAACACACATATCGACCCTCAAGGGGCCCCTAGAAAGAATCTAAGCTCTATACAACCATAAAATGATGCATAAAAAAGGGTATCAAAACATAAAAATAAAAACCTTATACCTCATGGAGAAACTCTAAATATTTGAGGTCGAATTGGTGCTCAGGAGCTGCTGCAACACTATTTAGAAGTGATCGCCGTCAAGATTGGAGATAAACAGCGTCTCATTTCCTCAATTCGGTCCTCAGGTCATCTATCACTATAAAGGGTTAAGAGGGGCTTCAAATCCTCCTATCATGAAAACCAAGGGGGAGAGAGTTAAGGGATATTATTTTAATTTTATTAAAACAATATCCTCTATTTAACACCTCGCTGCCAACTCACCTCTAACATGGTGCCTGATGCTAAAAAAGTTTATTTCATACCTAGGGTAAACAGGATGTTATGAACTCAACCACGATCTTAGAATTTTGATATGAGACTCCTCTCAAGAGTTATTCCACATTTCGAAAGAAACTATGCATGCGTGATAAAACATATTGAATATTTTTAATATCACCGCTTCGAGGCTCTCCGGGCCATGGAATCTTACATTGAATCAGTGACTGACTTCAGAAATATTCTTATAAATATTCCAAAGTCTTATAGGGAAAATAAAAATTCGCTACATCCTCCCCACCTAAAGATTATTCATCCCTGAAAAGTGAAAACCTAGGTACATGAGAAAGAAACTAAGCTCTCAACTGGGACTCCCACGCCAGCGAGCTCAACAAGACCATCACAAAGGCCACCAAAGGGTTCGTGATGCCTATAAGCACACACTAAAGGAAAATATAAGTCTTAAACACACCCAATTTCTAGCTCAACCAGGTCAACATCATGAAACAAAGTGGTCACATGTCTCCTTAACTACGGAAGGTGGGAAAACACTAAACACTAGGTCCATCTCCAGTCATAGTGTCTAGCAGTAAAACCCCTCGCTAACCCGATGTAGAGGCCAAAAAAACCCTAATTCGAACACACAAGTCAAAGGAACTCATCCATTTCACCTTGATTCTATCTGATTTGGGTGACATTGACTCGCCTTCATGATTTTTTATTGCATCTTAAGAATGCGTCTTAGTGGGGAAAGCGTCCCTAATTCTTGCGAGTCTGAATCCATCTTAAACCTAACCATAAAATCCTCAATAATATCACATACAATGCTAACGCAGAACATGTGAGGGTACCAATGAATAGATAGGGTTTCCCAAGAACACACAACAGGTCTTTCCAGGACCTTAGAGAAAACCTCTGACACACAACCCTACCCTGAACACCTAGGTCAGAGGGACTCACCCACCACACCTCTATAATAACCGCTTTGGGCTGCATTGAATCTCCCTTATGGTTTTAATTGCATAAAAAACATGTCTTTGTGGGGGAATGATCCCTCTTACTCATGAATTCAAAGATACATCAAAAAATACCAACACAGGGTTACACTGACGCCCCATGTCACCTTGAACTAATCTCAAGCAAGAAGTGGAAAGAAAAGAGTAACTCGAAATAATGTCTATCAATACTACTACAAAATGTATAAAGGACATAGATCATACCTATATCCACCATCAAAGCCTATGGTTTAAAGGCCTCTATGGCTTGAAAATTTCCTTTCCCCCTTCTTACATCTCCTTGAGCATGGCATGGACCACCTGGGGGTGGGGGTGGAAAATCATACCATCTTATAGATTATGTTGTTCTACCCAATCCTCCACCACAACTACCACCCTACAGAACTCCATGATCAAAACACTACCTCTACCAAGGTGGTACATCCACCGACTCCCTCTGAGTAGCCCGATGGGTAGGAAAATCTCTAGAAAGATGTCCCCAGCCATCACAAGCATAACATCACCTCTCTTGCAGATGACAAAACAACCTGGAAGCCCTGAGCCTTATAACCTCCATCCTGGGATTTCCTCCTGAAAAATCTTGAATGCCTAGATTCTTGAGTTTGTTGTTGGATACCAAATTCCGAAGTCTCATCTCCCATGTGCCCAACACTAACAGTCAGAGTCTACTTAGATAGAAAGCTCTCCACCACCAAGACCCGCTCAAACACTCCAACATAGGTGGGAATGCACAACAACACCACTAATGCCCTGATATCCTGGAGAAAGCCCTGCTCGAAGGTCCATGATCTAAAAAACAAATCCAAAACTCTATACAGGGAGTAATGCAACAGGTATATGAACCTCACTGAGAACTCATCCACATTCATGTTATCCTGTCGAAGCTGAAGAAGCTCCTTGATACGCACTGATCTCAACATGGCCGGATAGAAATCCTCCCTGAAGAGTTTCTCAAAGTCTACCCAAGTGATCATTACCTCTTTGTTGTCCTATGTCACAAGAATCCACCATTTCCTGACTAAACCCTATAGAAGGCTCTCCGTTTAGACAAACATCTGATTGGGAGGTGTCCAGACAAGGTGGAAAACACACATGACTGCCTCGAACCAGTCATCATATACTTGGGGGCCTCGATCTCCCTATAACTCAGAGGTCATTACCTTTGGAACTTGTACAAATCACTCAGCCTGTGAGCATCCTCAATCTGCAATACCTTCAGAACCTACTACTCGACGGGTGGTGGATCAACTGATGGACCACCTAAAGGCCCAACCTCCAAACTAGTTCCCTATACTGAAGCCTCAAATCCGGATGGATCATCACCAAAATTCCTCCGTGGAACCCTATTTGGCTATCATCATGGAGGCATCCTGAAATATAATCTAGATGCACCACAGTCAATGAGTATATATGGGGAGTTGACTCAAAAGAATAATAAAACCCCAAAAATCATTCATATATGATGCATATACCACTATCTCTCCTGGACTAGTGTCCTAATGTAATGAGTTGAAAAGTAGGTTATTAGAGTCTTGGTGAATGGATACATCGGCCGCTACACCAACACTAGAATCCCTATCCTAAAATTAGAACTTGAAGAACCCTGACACTATCTCTATGCAACCCAAACCAAGATCATGACACTACGGTCCCAAAGTGGAACCCACTCTGATACCACTTTATCAAAACCTGACCCAATGACCCTCAAGCCGTAACTCCCCAACCCTACCTCCATAGGTCAGGGGCTGGTGTCTAGAACTGAGTAGGCATATCACACACATGAGAGGCCTTATCCTATCGTATATATACACATCCACCCACATACACCTCTAGGAAACTATATAGAGATATATAAGATGAAAATAAATTCATGCATACATCTATCCCAAACTAGAGTATAACCTAAGTACAAAAAGGGAAAATACAAACCCAGTAAAAGAAAAATGTAAAAACATCTAACTTGCACATATGGAGGGGATAACTATCAAATGCACCCACCAGAAAGCTCCTTGCCAAGCTCTGGTAAACACCCTAGTCACCCTATCTCACTGAGCTCTGCCTGATTTGGGTCCTCCTGGGACTCCGTTGAAAGGCATGTGGTCCACACAAGACACAACACATGAAAAAAATCCCATTTAGGGGTGAGTATAATAAAACTTTGTAGGATCCCCAAATACCCAAAAAGAAAAGGGATCAACTGAAAGGCAATAGTCTACTCGACCTAACCAGAGGGAACTGAGTCGAGAGAGAAGTTTTATATAGTAACCATCCTTGGCTATACACGAATCATCATCTAATACCACCTGGCGTGTCATCAAAGATGTGACAACACCACAAGGAATCCCAGAAATACTCCCAGATATACTTGTCTTAGAATCCAAATCTCATGAGGTTCCAACATCATAGACAACAAAGAGTTATAATTAAGGCCTGAAAGGTAGAACGTGTCTAGGATCACACACTCTATGAGCTCTATTATCCCATATGACACTCATCTGAGAGATAAATTCCACCTGGTACAACCCTTCCATCCCTGATGGAACATCCAAGAGATAGCACTCAATTGGGTATCACAAGCTGATGGCGCAACACCGCCATCCCAAGGGGAATGCATCATAGAGGACACACTTTTTGGATCTCACCATGAAGAAAGTCACGCTAGATCATAGATGATCTCGATACTTAGATAGGGGATCTCACCCATCCCTGATGGGGGACACTACCAACCCTACTAGAACCATGAAAGGTCTCATTTCTCAGAAATGGGATCACTCCCAGGATCCGCTAGGGGATAATATGAATCAAGTCTAGAAAATATAAGACCACAACTCCTCGGATAGGGTATCACTCCTAGGATCTTCTAAGGGACACCACGAACCCAATCCAGTAACCCAAAGGTCTCACTCAGAAAGGAGATCACTCCTAGGATCTGTTGGGGGACACCACAACCCAATATGACATTCTGGATATTATATCACTCAGATAGAGGATTTTCACCCGTGTAGTGTTGGTCATGATGATTCAATAAACCTCATCTCATATAACTTTTGAAGTAGGGTATTTTATCACAACTATTCCACAAACCCTACATAAAATGTCTACTGAGTAGGGGATCGTATATCTGACAATGTTGTAACCCCACTAAAACTGCCTGCTACATAGGGGATTGTACAACTAATGATACAACAAACCCTATAGGTATATCCTTCTAGATATGGGGTTGTCGCTCGTGTAGTATTGGTCACAACGCTACCAAGAACCCAATCCATAGAAAACGATATGTTAGAGGATCCTGCCACGACCTCTACGGAGGGATACTAAAACTCTAACAATATGATAGAGGATCCAAATCCAGCCTCTATAGAGGTATACAATAACTCTATTCATGCTCATCCTATCAAGGGGATCAAAATCATGTATCGAGGATGAAATTACACACATACCCTCATAAGGATAGACCAAGGGAACTCACTAAACCATTTTTGGTCCAAAAATCACTAACCCAAGAAACCCATAACATCACCTAACCTTGTATCTTCTAGGCCCAAACCGTGGAAACCATCACATTATACATGAAAATTTCTTAGGATAGGATACTCACAGGCCAAAATCCAAGCCCCAAAAGAGGAGATACGTTGGGAAGAAACTCCCCCTAGAGGAGACTACACAGCGTGTGACCCCGCCTGAACACCTGGTCATGTCCTTTGTATAGAGGGTTTGAATGGGAATGTGGTATCATATGCCATTTTCCAATGGTACACGACATGTATTGCCTCACCTAGGCCCTAGTCATGTATTCCCTTGACACAACTCATCTAGTAATTTCGACCACACAATGTGTACATGGAATGTCCTGGCCAGACAGCCACCCTGTTTTGTCATCTACTCATGTCCATGTCTGGAACCTCGTTCTTGTGTACACTGGCTATGTAATTTTACATGGAAGTGTACGTTCACACGACTTCTCTACCCATGTCCTCGGGCCACATGACATGGGGTCACTACACAACATGTAACCATCGGTACACAACATGTAGTCCCCAAAACTCATCTTTACTAAATGGTAAGAACACACAGAATGTTCCACTAAACTACACACCATGTAGATAGGAAATCTATTAGGAATTTCCCTTAAGGCCACCTGAATCACCCATGTTTTCCCTAAAACACACAGATCGAACCTCAAGGGGTCCCTAGTAAGAATATAAGGTCTCTAAAACCTTAAAATGATTTATAAAAATAGGGATCAGGACTCAAAACTCAAAACCACCTACCTCATGGAGAAACTACAAATCTTTGAGGTTGAATCAGTGTTTAGGAACTATTTCAGTACGATCCGAAAGTGATCTTCATCAAGATCGGAGATCGGCGGTGCCTTGTTTCCTTAGTTTGGTCCTCTGGTCATCTATCACTCCAAAGGGGAAAGTGTGGCTTCATATTATTCTATTGTGCACACTGAGGGGGAGGGAGTAAAGGGATATTTTTTTAATTTTATTAAAAGAATTCCATTTAACACCCCGTTTCCAACTCGCTTCCGACTCGGTGCCTGACACCGACAAAGTTTATGTTGAACCTAGGGTAAACATGACATTATGAACTCAAATTTGGTCTCAAAATTTTGATATGAGACTCCCCTAGAGATTTATTACACATTTCAAAAGAAACTACACATGCATGATAAAATATATTTAATATTTTTAATATCACCGCACTGAGGCTCTCTGGGCCTTGAAATCCTATTCCAAATCAGTTCCTGAGTTGGGAAATATTCTTATAAATAATCCAAAGTCTTATAGGGAAAAACCCGAGTCTCTACACCATGATTGACCCTACCTACTTATTCCAATTCCAAAGTATCTTTGATCATGTCTCAATGAACGTTCCAACCATAAATGACTATATGGAATCCAGGGATTATTCTAGCATTCCTATTATCCTGAAGTATCTTGTAAAATCTGAGTGATTATCTTAACATTCCCATGGAATCCAAGATCTCATACTAGCATTCCCTAATCCTCAAACATCACATGAAATCCAAATTCTCATTGTGACATTTCTATAGAATCCAAGATTTCATATCATCATTCCCCATCATCAATAATTATATGGGTCTAGGCACTCATTCTAGCCTTCTCAAGTTGTTATCAAACACATGGAATTTGAGCGCCCATACCAGAATTCTTAACCATCGAGTATCCTATAGAATTCAGACACCCATCCCAGCATTACCAAGTAGCATATATCATATGGAATCCAAGGAGGTCAACCTAACATTCCTGATTATCACGCATCATATCCCAATTTATCATTTTCACTAAAAAAATTAACCCATCAATTCACTTTATAAAGAATCACTTTAACCCATGAACTATGAATCATCAATTTAGATTTTTTATAATCTATCATGATCCATAATCAACATTCCATATTTTATTAACCAAAACAAATGAAAAACTCTTTATCATAGGCCTAGTCATTTTAAAACCCTCAACACATTTCATAAAATCCATTTGAATTTTCCAATATAATAATCCATTACTCAACTACTTATCAGGTCACCACTTACTATTTCTAGGTTAACATTTCATAAGTTCAATTCAAATGGTGAGTATCTCACAATTATCAATGGTCATGAAATTCTATTTCAGGAACATCGATTCCAACCAAAAGTTTCCCTCTTAAATCGTTTAAACATAATTGGACCCTTAATGATAATAATAAATGTCACAGATGATTCCTCTAATAAGAATTCATCTTGGAATTACCCATTCCTACCATTAAACTCATGTTAATAAGGGGTATTTAACTATGATAAACTCAATTTTAATTAATCAAATTAAAACAAGGTTAATCACGACATAGATGGCTTGACCACACCAAGCATGTAGTGACCCAACCCCAGAATCTTGGAGCAGGTATCTACACTATTATATTGGCATGATTAAAAGGAATAAAATCTCAAAGGGTTAAAGAGTTTATTAGTCTTGGTTAACCAGATACATACATGAGTCTTATATTACAAATTAATACACAAATTAAAACATAAATTTTTTCCTTCGATGATAACTTTATTCTATCTATGATATCCTTTCATATATTTCTTAATATACTTCTTAGAATCCTAGGGAAAAGGAAAAAAAATAAGGGTGATCTCAAATGATTAGTAAGGGTAAAGTATAAATAAATCAATAAAAAATCAATGAGAATAATCAACATGTAAAGATAAATAACTGAGAACACATTCCATATAATCAATAACTAAGAAGGAAATGTATAAATAATATGGAAAGGAAAATAACTAAAATCTCATTCCATTTAATCAATGAACTGAGAATGAAATGCATGCATAGATAATGTAAAATAAATATCTCATAGATAATAATAACTAAATCTAAATTAATAAATTCTTAATTATTGGACACCATGTTTTCTATGTATATATTACCTTTACTATCAATACCTTTCACAAGATGGTTTAACATACTACATTCATGAACTTTCACAAGATAGTTTAAAACTACTCTGATTTGGAAATAATATCAAAGGGTTTTTCACCAAATAATTTCATCCTATGAGGCATCTGATGCATCGGGGGGCTTACTTTAATCTGTCCCCAACCCATGTCATACCTATCCAAAAAATCCCCTGAATATTCAATAAATCGATTTAATTCATGAAAAATGTGTCTCATCAAATATCCGTATTGAATAAAGGATATAGATTCATCAATATTTCCTCAAATAATCAAATAACTATTAAAGTAAACACCGTATGTAAAAATGGTATATATTTTATACAATAATCATATCCATGAAAAATTATATAGATATTTAGGGTAAATTCAATGTTCAATGATCATAATAAATTGAATATTTTATGGGGACTAATGAAGGAATCAAGGAAGTGAACATAAATATAATCCTTGGCTAAATATCATAAACCATCCATAGCAAGAATAAGGATGGTATCAATACAAAATATCCTAAGTGTAGTAAACATAATGTATTTTTTCATTGGTAAAATACAAGAAAATATTTAAAAACATTCTTGAGGAAAATATATTTTGTTTTGAAAAACCTTTTCATTGAAAATAACTTTTAAAAACATAAAAAAAATTAATGAGTGAAAATTACTTTGATGAATCATTTTTAAAAGTTTTAAAACATTTTTGAAAACATTTTTAGAAAAAAAAGTTTTTATAAGAAAACAGGTTCGCCGACTAAAGAGGGAAATGAAGTCGGGTTTTCTTAAATACATTTTCTAGAACATTTTGAGTACTAAAGAGTTTAAAACTGGTACTATTACTTGGAAAAGTTAATGAATAACCATAGAAGAATAAATTGAAAGTTTTTACTGAACTGTGATCCAATAATTTCCTCTGATGTAAATTCAAGAATAAATAATCTCGAACAAAATGAGATTTTGAAGTAAACCCTTAAAAATACCATAACATTAATGTGAACATCAATAAATAAATAGATTACATGTATAAAATATAAATCCAAATAAAAAATTGGGAATACAATAATAGATATTAAAAATTTATTACACACATAATCTTAGAATATTAACGATAATGAGGAAGTAATACAACCGAAAGAAAAGAAATTGGGTTATGAAATTATTTTCTACTTAGTAATTCTTAATTAAAATCCACTTAGATTAAATAATTAAAATTGAAACTCAAAATATCATGAATAATGAAATAATCATGATATTACAGGTCAAATTGTTAGTATTTACACCATATATAAGGAATTAGGTGCACAACAATAAAGTGTTTCTTAAAGAATGTAAATTGAAATGAAGTCCCTTACCACTTTGTAACTTTTAAATCATAATCTCCATGAAAGAGATAAATAAAAAAACATTAAATAACATTAATATAAAATAATTCATGATATAATATATCAAAATGGGTATTTTATACACCACAAAAAAGAAGTAAGTGGTGAAATTTTTTTATGCCTCATGGAAAGAAAAGTGAGAAAAGAATATCTTACCTTGGATTTATTTTCGGGTGAACACCATTTAACCTCCTATATAATATTTTTAAACATACAAAAAACTTATAACATAACCATAATTATATTTATAATATCATATATTAACTTATTATAATATCTTATTACCCATTTGTTAACAATCTTTCATTATTTTCACTATTTTGGGTGTTAATTGTCTAGTTTGTTAAGCATGTTTTAACTTGTTACATGTTGTTATTATTAATTAGAACATGATTTTATCATCTAAATAATGTAAAACATGGTGTAAATATCATATATATCCAGTATATATGTATTTATAATAATTCATAAAATTTGGAGATAGGAAATGAAATGAATTGTTTATGGAGATGGTAGACCGTATGTATGCATGAATGCTACTTTCATTTCTTTATTGTATTTAAAATAATGAAAATTAAATTATATATATGTATATTATAATTACAGTATCATATCTATGTCATATATGTTACATAGGTTTATTAAAACAATCCTTTATACATTCCATGTATATCGTGAATGAATCACATCGCTTTGAGGAGATGGTAGTCCACACATCCACAAACGATGTTATCGTATTCCCACCAAATGGAAAGCATTAAGTTATGTGTCATATAAATATTAACAAATAATAATGACATAATAAATATCATATATATCATATATAAATAATGTTTCCATCATAATTCCCAACCTTTAGAGGTGGTAAAGGAAAAATGAAAAACATCGTTTTGCGAGACGGTAGTTCACCATACACATATACGGTAAGTTTGTTACCCACTAAATGGAAGTGTGTAAATGTATGTAAAAACATTAGAATAAAAAAATATTAATATATTTAGGATACTTATGTTGTTATATAATCATGTAATAAGAAGATTTTAGGGGGTGTAGAATTAAAATAAAACAAAAAATCTTGGGGCCAACGAGCCCGTACCCGAGTGGCAAGGGCTCCTGCTTGGCATCCAAGAGACCCAGGTTCAAAACCGGGTGGAGAAGAATTTCTGAGGTACTGTAGCAGTATTGTAGCAGTACTGTAGCAGCCTGTAGTAGTATTGTAGCAAGTATTGTAGCAGGCATTGTTCGGTACTGTAACAGCCGGACTATTCACCTGATTTGGGCTTTCGGGCCACCAGTTTGGGCCTACGGGTCTCAGGGACTTTGGGCCATCAAAGGCCCTCGGTCCACAGGGCCTTTAGTCCATTGAAGACCATTAAGTTTCCCAGTTCACACAGAGTAGGCCCCAGATGAGGATCAAAGCACTAGTAGCAGTCATTATAAGCAGAGCTAATCGGATTGGAAGAATGAGAGGGTATGGCAACCACCATCGGGACCTGGCACTGTGCAGCTTTGTACGGGGCAATTCTATCCAATCAGCAATTCAGGTGGGGAGCTAAAGGCAACCAATGATTCATAAGGTGGGGAGGGACAATTCTAGTGGGATGGGCCTACGAGTCTTGTATTGGGCATGGTATGCCTCTGGGCCTTCGGGTCATGTATTAAGGGTCATGTCGGGCCTTGGGCCTTGGGCCTACTGGTCATGTATGGTTTCCCCTTCAACCCTTAAAAGGTGGATTATTTATAATAAAATAAAAAAATAAGGCCTTCGGGCCATTAGGGGGGGACAAAAAAGCTTGGGGAAGAATGTTACCTTTTCTTTGGGTAACTCCTTTTAGTTTGCACCAAAGGGATTTATTGGAAGACTTTATACCCAAGGTGGGGATTATAGGTTGAGGGGAGGGATTTTGGAAGCTTATTTGAGAAGATTTTGGGTGGGAAAAAGGTCTTGATAGGTGTTAATAAGTGGGAGGGGTAAATTCCTTTTTATAGTAGAGGTGGAGTGATATTTTTATAAATGCTGGAAAAGAGAATTCAATCCACATTTTTCCAATGAAACATGGATCCAATAATGGTAAAAATACTCCCCAAGAGATTATAGGGTCTAAATACGGTCATATAATTTATTTTTTACAAGTTTATTGGTTGTTTTCCCCCTTACGTTTAAGGTTTAGTCCCTTGTTAAGCTAATTTTTCTCTTAATCGCTGTAATTAGTTTTAATCACTTTCATTAATATTTTTTGTCAAAAAATAAGTTGAAATTATTAGAAATTATAAATTGTTCTGATTAAAAATATTTAATTAATTTTTAAAAATTTAAATAACATAAATTTCATAAATTAATTTAAATTTAATCCCGCAGACGGGACGACAAAGCGGGTTTTTAAAGTAAGATGTTAAAAGTTTACTATGTTTTTATATTTAATTTAAATGTTAAATTGATTCCAATTATCTCAATAGGATTAATTTATATAAAATTTATCTAACTAAATTTAAAACCAATCAAAAATATAATTTAACATTATAAATAAATTAGATGAAAAAACAGTTTTCAATTAAAATTCAGAATTTTTCACTATTTATCAAAAAATGAAACTTCACAGAAAAATATCAAAAATTCACCCTAAGATAATTTTTATGTTTAGATTTAAAAAATAAAGTTTTTTTTACATATAAAATTTATAAAAGTTCCAAAAAATGAATTTAAAATAGGCTCACCATTAAAATTCGGTAAAATTGCCTTTTTAGAAAAATACAATTTTTTAGCATAAAACTGGATTTATTCTTAAATGATGCTTATAAAACCTATTGTAAGAATATAAAAAATATTTTATTTAATATATAAAAAATATATATCATTAATATCATTCAATAATATTAATTAATTTAATTTATTAGGATAAAACATCTTTATGAACATAAAAACATTTTATTTATATTCAATTGGTTCTTATATTCATTTATAATAAATTTATTACCAATGAATTCATTTTATATTTGTGTAAACCAAGTATTTTCATAATTTATTTAATAATATTCATAATTTCCAATTTAACTACTAGGTTATATATTATTTTATTAAATAATATTATTTTAATAATATGTTGTTTTTTAGTAAAACTCAGCCTTACGTATAACACAAGCTATAAAAGAAAATCTTTGTTGCATAAAATGCAAGCTAACTCAGTATTGTGTTCATTTTAAGTTATATCATAGATTTAATTTATTTAAAATAGTAAATATATTATAAATTCTCGGGATATTATACTCCCTTACGTGCTTGGAGTTTCATATTATACATGCTATTGAATACAATGTTCTTACTTTAGAATTTCAGGGCATTAAATTCTACCCACCTTAAATAAATTACATAATTTTAATTTAAACTTGATATTGGTAATATATTGTTTTGTATTTCCTATGTTAAAATCGAACATCATGATAAGGGGTTGTAAAGATTCCTCTAGAAAAGAGAGAATGATAAGTACAAAGGTCACGTGGACTAACATATAATTAGGTCTCTAAATAGGAGAACATTAGTGGCAAGTAGAGATACGTACATAGAGGAAAAGTGTAAAAATTTATAGGGAGTGATTGAGGTCATAAATCACAAACAAGTGAATGATCAATGTAAATTTGAGGTCCTCAAGGCCATAAATCTATGATCAATAGACCATTGGTTCAATAAAAATCAAGGTATTGGGATAACATTTTGGTTTTAAGATACTTCCTAATATTGAGGAATTATTTTATTAACCAAGAATATAAGGAAATATATTTACTTGACAGGTTTCAATTTCTTCTGAATGATTCCATCTTTTGGTTATGCTTCGATCAAATTCTAACTCATCATTTACTTTGAGAAATGGATATCCAAAAATTAACGCTAACACCTGAATCACTAAAATACACTTTTAATGGATCTTATGTCCCATAAAAGAGTTAAAAGTCTAACCATTGGTCTCCAACTATTTTCTAAAGTAAATATGGTTAATAAATTAACACCTAAACCTAAAAAGTAACAAAAATAGTTCATAATTAATATTTTTTCATTAAAATTTTCAACTAAAGGCAATGGAATATTAACCAAGATATTGTGTAGATCAGTGGTTAGCGTTAAAAACTTATCATTCTTTGGTCACGGGTTCAAGTCCTATGGTCTTTATGGACTTGATGGTTTTTCACCTGGCATACAATTTTTCCTTTTATAAAACCATATTAATATAATTTCTAAAATAAATATGATGGACATCCTTGAAATTTAGTCACTAAATTTTCTTTTAACTAAGGTTTTCAATACAACCGAAATACATAAATACTTTATTTATTTATTTCAACATAGGTACTTCCTTAGTCTAAGGTTTAACATTTATAAGAGGGCATTTTATAAAACCAAAAACCATAGTGTGAGCATCAATTATCATATTGTAAAACCATATAATCATTTTTAGGATGTTTAAATATTGAAATATTATTTTCAATCTAAGACACATCAGGTTTAACCTAGGTTATTTATTTTCATTATATATTAAAATCCTTCATAATCATTTGCAAATAAAATGTTAATTATCCCAATCATGTCCCTTAAGAGTGTCAAACTAGGTGTGTCGTAACGCCTGTTGTCATGTACCCTATTACGCTCAAGTCAGGCTTAACACACCTTTTTAGAGTTGTTAACCCTTGGTACATTTGTACCAGAACCACATCCACTTATAGTATCCAGATATAGATTTATTTGTAGGAAGACCCACATAATCTCCAACTTACCATTCTAGGATGTTCTTCTATACTTATCCTCAAATCCCACCTTAGGGATATGTTATCTAATATATTTTTTCCTAAATATAGTTTCCAAGGTTTCTACTAAACTTCCTTTGATACCAACTGTAGCGAAGCGACCCCAGAATCCTGGAGCCAATGTCTACTACCATTACACTGTAATGATTACATGGAATCAAATGACAAAGGACTGAAGAGTTTATTAGTCATGGTAAACCAGATACATACATGAGTCTTGTGTTACAAATTAATATAATGATTAAAACATATTTTTTTCTTTCAAGGATAAATTTATTCCATCTATGATATCCTTTCACATATTTCTTCATACACTTATTGGATTCTTGGGGAAATAAATAAAATAAGGGTGATCTAAAATGCTCAGTAAGGGTAAAATATAATGAAATCAATAATGAATTAATTAGAATAGTCAATATGGAATGATAAACAACTGATAACACGTGTCATATAATCAATAACAAAGAATGAAGTGAGTAAATAATATGAGAAGGTAAATAACTAAAAACACATGTCATTTAATCAATGAACTAAGAATAAAATGCATCCATAGATAATGTCAAAACAAATATCTCATGGATAATAATAACTAAATCTAAATTAAGTAAATTCTTAATTATTGGATTCTATGTTTCTCAGGTACATGTTACATTTACTATTAAGAACTTTAACATAACGGTTTAGCATAATACTTTCATGACCTTTCCCAATATAGTTTAAAACTACTCTGATTTGGAAAAAAACTAAAAGGGTTTGTCAATAACTGATTTTTTTAAATGTGATTATTGATGCATCGAGGGTCTTACTTTAAATGGTACCTAATTCGTTTCATACCTATCCAAAGCATTCCTTAAATATGGAATAATAGATTTAATTCATGAACAATGTTCCTTATCAAATATCTGCATTGAATAAAGAATATAGATTTATCAATATTTCCCCAAATAATTAAATAATTTTCAAATTAAACACCATATGTAAAAATGGTATACGGTCCAAGAAATAATCTTATCTATGAAAAATGATATGGATATTTATGTGAAATTGAATATTCAATGATCATAGAAAATTAAATATTTTATGGGGACTAAAAAAGAGTCTAGGAAGTGAAAGTCAATACTATCCTTGGAAAAATCAATCATAAACTATCCTAAGAAAGAATAAGGATGTTATAAATACAACAAATCCCAATTGAAGTAAAAATAAGGGTTTTTTTCATTAATGAAATAGAAGAAAAAAATTAATAACATTCTTGAGGAAAATATCCGTTTTGAAAAACCTTTTCTTTGAAAATCAATTTTAAAAACATAAAACATTTTGTAATGGGTGAAAATTACTATGATAAATCATTTTAAAAGGTTTAAAACATTTTTGAAAACCTTTTTAGGAAACAAAATTTTTAGATAAAAAGAGGTTCTTCGACTAAAGATAGAAGTGAAGTCGGGTTTTTAAAAAAAACATTTTCTAAAACATTTCAAGTACCAAAGAGTTGAAAATGGTAATATTACTTAGAAAAGTTCATGAATAACTAAATTATAATAAAATAAAATGGTTTACTGAACACTGATCTAATAATTTCCTCTGATGTAAATTCAAGTATAAACAATCCCAAACAAAATGAGATTGTGAAGTAAACCCTTGAAATAACCATAACATTGATGTGAGCATAAATCAATAAATAGATTATGTGTGTCAAATGTAAATACACATAAAAAAGTTTAAATACAATAATATATAGTAAAAAGTGATTACACACATAATCTTATAAAATTAATGACAATGAGGAAGTAATATGACTCAAAGAAAAGAAGGTGGGTTATAAAATTATTTTCCACTTGGTAACGCTTAATTAAAAACCCCTTAGATTAAATAATTCAAATTGAAACTAAAAATATCTTGAATAATTAATTAATCATGATATTACATGTCAAAGTGGTAGTATTTATACCATATATAACTAATTAGGTGCACAACGATAAAGTATGTCTTAAAGAATTGAAATTGAGACGAAGTCCTTTACCACTTAGTAACTTTTGAATCATAAGCATCATTAAAGATATAAATTAAAAAAAACATTAAATAACATGATTATAAAATAATTCATGATATAATATATCAAAATGGATAGTAGATACACCACACAAAATAATTTAGTGGTGAAAATGGTGGATGCCTCACAGAAAGAAAAGCAAGATAAGAATCCCTTACCTCGCGTTTCCTTTCAGGTGAATGTCATTTAAACTTATTTATAAGGGTTTTAAACATGTTAAAAACTTATAAAAGAACCATAATAATAGTTATAGTATCATATATTAACTTATTATAATATATTATTACCTGTTTGTTAATAATCATTCATTATTTTCACTATTTCAGGTGTTAATTGGCTAGTTTATCGAGCATGTTTTAACTTGTTACTTATTGTTCTTATTAATTATATCATGATTTAATCATCTCAAGAATTGAAAAAAAAATTAAATATCATATATTTCCAGTATATATTTATTTAAAATAATCCATAAAATTTGGAGATAGGAAATTAAATGCACCGTTCATGGAGATGGTAGGTCGTACGTATGCATGAACGCTACTTTCATTTATTTTTTGTATTTAAAAGAATGAAAATTAAATGATATATATTTATATTATAATTATAGTATCATATCTATGTATTATATGTTATATATTTTTATTAAAACCATCCTTTATACATTCCATGTATAGCGTGAACTAATCACATCGCTTTAAGGAGGTGATGGTCCACATGTTCAGAAATGATGTTATCGTATTCTCACAAAATGGAAAGAATTAAGGTATGTGTTATATAAATATTAAATAATCATAAATAAATAATAAATATAATATATACCATATAAAAATAATTTGTCCACTAAAATTCCCAACCTTGATAGGTGGTAAAGGAAAAAGAACGACATCATTTTGTGAGGCGATAGTTCGTCGTACACATAAACTGTAAGTTCATTACCCATTAGATGGAAGTGTGTGTAATTGAAGGTATAACCCTTAGAATAAAAATATATCAATATATTTAGGATACTTATGTTATTATATAATCATGGAATAAGAATATTTTATGGGGTGGATAATGAAAATAAAACAAAAGGGCTTGAGGAAGGATGTTACATCTTCTTTTGGTAACTCCTTTTGGTTTTCACAAAAGGGATTCCTTGGATAAATTTATGATCAAGGTGAGTCTTATAGGTTTATGAGAGAGATTTTGGGAGATTATTTTATCATATTTTGGGTGAGACGAATATCTTGAGAGGTGTGAATAAGTGGGAGGGGTGAGTACCTTTTTATAATGGAGGAGTGACATTCCTATAAATTTTAGAAAATGAAATTCCACCCATATTTTTCCTAAAAAACATGGATCAAATAATAGTAAAAATCCTAGAAAAAGGAGTATAGGGTATAAATATGGCCATAAAATATTTTTTTAACAAGTTTCTAGGTCATTTTGGCCTTTAAGTGTAAGGCTTAGTCCCTTATTAAGCTAATTTTTCTCTTTATTATTGTAATTAATTTTAATCACTTTCACTAATATTTTTTGTAAAAAAAAAATTTTAACTTATTAGAAATTATAAATTATTATGATTAAAAATATAAAATCCATTTTTCCAAATTTAAATCACAGAATTGGCAAAAATTAATTTAAATTTAATCCCGTAGACGGGATGACAAAGCAGGGTTTTAAAGTAAGATGTTCAAAATTTTGCTATGTTTTTATATTCAATTTTAAAATTAAATTGATTAAAATAACCTAAATTTTATTAATTGATATATAATTTATCTAATAAAACTTTAAAACAAATCAAAAATATAATTTAACCATATAAATAAATTAGACGAAAAAACAGTTTTGAAAATTAAAATTCAGTTTTTTTCACTATTCATCAAAAAATGAAACTTCACAGAAAAATACCAGAAATTATCCCTGAGATAATTTTATATTCATATTTAAAAAATGAAGTTTTTTTTACATATGAAATTTATAAAAGTTCCAAAAATTGGATTTAAAATAGGTTCACCTTTAAAAGGCAGTAAAATTGGGTTTTTAGAAAAATAAAAAATTTTAAACATAAAACTGGATTTATTATTATATTATGTTTATCAAACCTACTGGATGAATATAAAAATTATTTGATCTAATATATAATATATATTTCATTAATATCATTCACTAATAGTAATTAATTTAATTTATTAGGATAAAACACTTTTGTGAGTAGAAAAACATTTCCTTTATATTCAATTGGATCTAATATTCATTTATAATAAATTGATTTCCAATGAATTCATTTTATATTTGTTCAAACCATATATTTTCATAAGTTATTTAATACTATTTATAATCTCCAATTTAAATGTTAGGTTATATCTTATTATATTAAATAATAATATTTTAATAATATATTTTTTTTCGGTAAAACTTGGTCTTACATGTAATGCATGCTATCAAAGAAATTATTTTTTGTGTGTGATGCAAGATAAATTAGTATTGCATGCATTGAAAACTATATCATAGATTGATCCCCAAACAGGTGGTTTTGGTGGTAGATGGTTAGGGGTTCGGGGCGGTGGTTGCGGGGTTGAGTCCCTGGGCCGGTTTGTTTCTTACGTTCATTGTAATAGAAATAGCTTAAAATATATCATAAATTGAATTTATTTAAAATATTAAATATATTATAAATCCTTGGGATATTATATTTCTTTACGTGCTTGGTTTTGTGTGGCATACACCTTATTGAATACAATGTTCTTAGTTTATATTTTTGGGGAATTACAAAGCATACACCCAAAAACAAAGCACAACTATGGGTAAAATTGAAGGGACCACCCATGTTATACTTTGAGAAGTCTACATGTCAGGTATCAAACAGTGATTCAGTATGAATTAGGATAAAACATGAAACCAGACAAATACCTTAAAAACAGGTCACATTAGATATAAATAAGTGGAACAACCATCGATAGTGGAAGAAACCTAAAATATATGGAGGAGGAGTTTTAGAATTACCTCTAACTCTATATTGCAAGTGATAATACTTGATTTAGATGATGGATAAAGGAGATCCTCCCAAGAGAATAATAGAGGGAGGGGGGCATAAAAGAGGAGTTATTTTGACCAAATGAGGGAAAAAACCCAATTAATAAGAAATAGGGGTGAAACCTGAGTGAAATGATGGGGATACCCCCAACTTAAAAAGCCTCTCAGAGGCCACTGGCTAGCCAGTGTGCCAGTGACTAGCCTGTATTGGGCTCACTAGCCATCCAGTGAGCCCAGCAGCCTTCTCTAGCTACTACTAAGGTTACTAACTAGCCATTGGCCCTGCATTGGCTAGCCTATGGTGTTATAACCCTAGCTCCAATTTTGAGCCTTTTGTTCACTCTTACGACTCCTCCTGACGCCATTTAGTCTTCATTCCATGTGTAATTACACAAGTTAAAGGTATTCTAACCTTTTAATTCACCTCCTAAACCTGATTCAAAACCACCACATCCACAAAGCTCAAATTTCAAGTTCTTTCTCAAAAACTCAAATTCCCATATAGACTGGGGAATTTCACAATATTTGAATCTATTTTTTTGGTATTTAATCACATGTAATGTGAAATTATTTTAGTATTCTTACATTCTAATATTTGAACTGAATTATTAAGGATCAAATTGACTAAATAAATTATTTAATTAGTCATTGATATGATAATTTTACATATCTTAAATTCAATTTTGAATTTAAATATTCTTGATGATCTAATGTTTTCATCATTGATACTGTATAATAAATTTGTTAAGAATCAATGCATCTTAGAACTTATATAATATTCAAATCATTTTTAAGGTTATTTTATGTTGAATCTTCCCAACCTAAAATCTAAAACACTAAAGAACTTACTCATTAGTGAGTTGTTTGAACCAATAGATTTATATTTCATTCCACTAAGTTTACTCTATGAGTCTATGTGGAAATGGATGTTTAGTTCATGTTTTCCAAAATAATTTTTTGATTTGGAAGATAATATTCAAAAATACATTAACCTAGATAGACCTAACTTTATTTTTAATTATCCTTAGCAAATTTATATTTTATAAATTTATTTCACATTAAAAAAATAGATTTTTAAATTTCATAAGAACAAAATATCTCCCATTTTATGATTATCATATGAAATGGAATTTTAGTAATTTGACAAAACATCAAAGAAAAAACACATTATAAATTAAAAATTAATGTTGAAAATGACATATTAAAAATCATAAAGTAATTTTATTGGTAGTATTCAAGTAAATTTAAATAATTTTGAATAAAAATTTTTATTTAACAATTTATTATTTTCTACCCCCGATGACAAAAACTCCATCCATATTTTTGAATATATTAAAATATCATAATTATTTTTTAAAATTTTGATTTTAATTTTATTATATTTACTTCCAAAATCTTTATCCCTTTACAATTTAGAAAAATAAAACATTTATTGAAAGTAAATAAATAGCCACACATATGATATCAAATGATAAAATAGTGAAATAAAAAAATAATTTTCATTAATAAAAAAGGGATTTTGTAGGAGTAAAGGAAAAATATATTAAACACTAATTCATTACTGGATGGAAAAAAATTATTGTAATCTTACCAAAACGTTTTTAACAATTTTTCAAGCATTGTTTTTTGTCAATGAATATGATCAAACTATCCAATGAATAATTTTTTTAAAATATTAAGGGGATTAGTGTGATTTTCTATATGAAAAATAATAAAATGAATTTAAGGAGTATATGGAGGGAAATATTGAGGGGTCATTGGAGTTACATCCAACACTAGAGCTTCTAATTAAAATATCTAAGGAGGTATTACAATTAAAATGAATAAAAACTGTTGAGTTCTCTTGGTGAAGATGTCACAATGTTTGAAAATTCAATTCTATATTCTTTACAGTATATTAGTTAATTATAAAAACTAGGTTTCTTGAGAAAGAAAATATTTTCATTTTGATTGTGGTAGTACATTAGTGGAAGATGTAATTATGTAAGTTATTGGTGGTCTCAATATTTTCTGGACTTTGGGTTTGGGAATTTTAATACAACCTGAATGTTTTTAAGATGGTAGAGTGGTGGTGGATGGAATACATTCAATAATTGATGCGTAGGTGGTGATAACGAGATGAGTGATAGTGGAAATTCCTCTTGAAGGAAAAGAAAGTGAAATGGTCAACTATTATGGAAGTAAAAGAGAGAAATAAATGACCACTATGAAAGGGGAAGAAAAATGTATTAAATTCACTATTGAAAAAAATGATCGATGGGGAGTTGAAAAGATAGAAGAAATGAATATAGTTAAAGAATAATGGTAGGAGAGGCTTGAGGTGCTGATAAAGATGTTTGAGAAGGAAGTGGTTCATAAGTGACTACTTCTAAAGGAAAGGCCTCTAATGGAAGTGTGGAGGAGGGAAATTAATATAAAGAAGATAAAACAATTTTCTTATTTATTTTATCTTTATTATACCTTCCCACTTCCCTTGAATTCTCCTCGAAATGATCAACATCTACCTGCTTCTTTGAATATGGTTGGGAAAAAGACAGGGCTACTCTACTTCTCTTTTTTACCTATAATTCCTTTGTGGCTATACTAACTCTGTTTAGCCTAAATATAATGATAATTCTTTATATATATATATATTAAATATTGTATAGTTTCAACTTGTATAAATGTGAGTTTTTAGGATTTATATTATTTAAATATTTGATGTAGAAACATATATTTAAAATCATTTTTTTAGATTTTTAAAAGAACCACCTTTTGGGGTGTAGGGGGAACCCATACAAGCTATGACTAGAAAAAACCATTAAAAAATCACAGAAATAAAATCCAAAATATGGGAACCATGAGAAGATCAACCACATGGAACTCAAGAAACACAAATGTAAACACACTACGGTTGAGATCCATGCATTCCTTGAATGGAAAGCACCATGTCAACCACCAAACCAAACACCACATTGAGACCTTAAATATTACTTGACTATTATGGTTATAGTTCAACACATATACCAACACCATTCCATCAATATGACCATTACCAATCATTTTGAAAATAAACCACCAAAGAAACAGAACAACATCAGGGACTACCAAATGCAACCATCTCTGACCACCAATTCATTAGAAAGAAAATCAATATAAAATGATGAAAAAATCACCATTGAACAACATTTTCAAATGAATAATAAAAAATCAAAAAGAAAAGTTCACCACAAAAATCAGTTTCCAATTCCAAAGATGAAACCAAGAACTTACACCACATTTCATTAATTAGAGAGCGAGCCTTAAACACTTGAATCAACCTTCCATCACAAAATTCCAAATCCACCAAAGGCCACCACAACACCATAAATATGATACTACCATTTGAGAGGACCACCATAACTATCATTCCTAATAGACACCTTGAAATTAGATTAAATAGGTAAGACCAAGAAATTTTCTTTAAGGAACCATGGAATAGAAGAAAATGACACCATTATCGCAAATGCTAGACACCTTCAAAGGATCTTCCGTTCTCTCTCCTTCTACATTGATCTATGGGTTATGAAGGTTGTTCCTTGATTATCCAAGGTGATTTCTTCCCTTACTCACCTTTTTTTATTTTGGTTCTTCATTATTGGATTCACATTAGTGATGTTATTTGAGTTTTTGGTGTTCTTGGGATATTTTTTTATGATCCCTTAGTGTGATCTAGGTCGGTTTTAGGTTTTACTATTACTTTTGTGGTTTTCAAGTTTTTTCTACTCTCTATTGTGGATCTAAAATCTTCTTTGAGGTAGGGGATCCTCATTCTCTCCCTATTTAAGTTCATGTGTGGGGATTTCATGCTTTTACTTTCTATTGGGTGGATAATAAGGGTCATATTAATAGAGATAATGGATTTTTAAATTTGAAAATGATGTGGATGATGATAAATCACATACTTTACTCCTTTTATTTTATTTTTGATGTGTTTTTAATTATTGTTAACATTACTGAAAATCACAGTTATTGGTAGCCTTGTGTGTGATATAGTTGATATGATTTAAAGACCATTTCTATATTGATTGTTCATATCACCCTAAATTAAAAGGCTAAGAATGTATATATAACTAATAAATTGGTTTCCCATGAAAATATGGTTTGTGTGATAATACTCATTCTAAATAATGAAGTGAATCAATGTAATCCCTTGAAACTAAATTGTGGATTTTGGGATGTGACACATTGTGTGGTTATACTTTTTTTGTTTGCATGATGTGGTTTGAGATGTTGTTCAGTGATGATGGTAACTGAATAGGGTGTGAAATGTGTAGGGAAGTGATGCGATGGTTGGTTAGTATGGGGTGTGATGGATATTTGTGTTTTGATAGTGATGTGTGGTGGTTTTGTTGGGTGGTGGTTGTTCTGTATAGTGGTTGTGTTTTGTGGTGGTTGTGGTGTGGTGGTTGTAACTTATGTTTGTTATGGTGTGGTGGTTGTGACGTATGGTTGTTGTGGTGTGATGTCTTGGATGAGTTAGTGTTGAGGTGAGGGTTAATGTGTGATGGGTGATCTATTTCATGGTGTGGTTGTGTTAGTTGCTCATTTATCCATGGAATAAATTTTATTGTTGAAAAATGAAATATCATGGGTTGGTAAATGAATAATATGGGTTGAGTTAATGTGTGGTAATTTGGATAAATTAATCTTACCAATAAATTAATGGGTTGTATGAATGTTAAATGAAATTTCTTGTAAACAAGAGTTTTTGGAAACTTGTTAAAATCTAGAAATGGTGAAATCAATAATTATAAAAGGTATTGTGTGGCTTGTGTAGTGCGTTACAAATAGTGGTGGTGGCGGTTATGAATATTGACATGTGGTGTAGTGGTTTTGTGGTGGTTTATTCTAGTATAGTTGATGTGTACATATATGTTTGGTATTGTGTGCTATCTATATATCATATATTTTATGTTATTTCCCCAGAAGCACCACCTGAGTTGGATAAACTTTCCAATGGAAAAATCTTTTGGGTTCTGGGTGTTTTCCCCAACACCTAGGATAGTGGTGATATGGATGGTTGGCTACCCTTTCTCCCCCTCTTCCTTTAAAAGTAGTGATGATATGGGTTGGTGTTATAGATTATCCAGTAGTGATAGGATGAGATATTTGGTGTTTGTCATTCATGGTAGCAGGAGGGAACACAGTTGATTTCCTTTATTTTCATGATACCCTCCTGCTCTAGTTATGTGAGGAGATGTGATTACCCAAGTGTATTTAGGAGAGATGTGGTGTGATGACCTAAGTGTATTTGGGTGAGATTTGATGTAATGTGGCTATGATGTGATGATGTCTGGTGCTTACCCCAGATGCAAGACCTTACGAGGATGGGCTATGTAGAGATGCATCCAGAACCACATTAGATATGGATGGTTGTGATGTGATATGTATAGAAGGTATGAGATCACATGACATTAAACGTTGGTGTGTGAGAGCATCAAATAAGTGGGGAAGTGTCATTGGGATGCCTTTTTTATGTTTTTGACACTATATTGATATATTGGATGCATAATTCCTTGAGATATCCATGGTGAGAATGGGAATGGTTAGTTGACCTATTTAGGCACTTGTTACTGGTGCATTGGAATTCTATTTTCACATGTTCACTAGAGACCCTGAGTATGATCCTACTGAGTATACTTTTATTCTCACCCTACATTTATACACTATTTTAAGGTTTCCAAGTGGACATTGGATACTGAGATGGACATTTTTAGCTTTGGTTGGAGTTGTTGTTGAGTCACTGCTGTAGGAATTGTATTTTGGTAATTACTTGGAGACTTTTTTTTTGACGTTGTTCATGCATTGTGGGATGGTTTTGGGCTTACCCTTATATTATATATTGGATTTTATTGGTTTTTTTATCCTATCCCCCAATCCTATTTGTTATAAAGGGAAATTACTTCCATTTGTGATATTTTTTATACCCTCGGTGCTTGTCTCTAACTTGGGGCCTACTGGAGGTAGGAACCGAGGTTCATTATCACTCCTCCTTCATTTCCAACATTATAGGGGTACCTTTAGAGGTAGGGGTTTGTGATATAGTGGTATAAAAGGTTTTTGTTGAGAGATAGGGTGGAGTTTGGTGTTAGGAACTATAAGGATTTCATAGGTTGGAAGAGAAATAGTTCCAATTGACCTTGGTGTGTGACATGGGCCTGATAGACTGGCTAGGACATGGTATTTTAGCCCCCCGTGATCTGGTGCATAGGCTCCGAGATTATTGAATGACCAAGTGAGGTGGACCCACTTGTAGTGTAGAGACCTAAGAGAGGTACATGCATCATGATTGGTTGTATTAATTTTTGTATTGGATGACTCTGGAAATTAAGCTGAATAAATGAATTAATTAAATAAACATGTGATGGGATTCCATGATACGGGGATTATGGTTTCATTTTTCTTTTTAGGAATGAATTTGGGTTATTGTACATGAGTATCTCATGTAGTTTAAAGGTATCAGGGTTTTAGTAGAAGACTATGGTCTAGGGAGTTTAAAATTTTTAGTATCAGGACAATGGAACTTCTCATCACTGAAGATCTGATACCTGATACAGTACAAGGATCTCACGTAAATTAAAAGAGGACATAAATTAAAAATTAAAAAACTACCTTATCATATCTGAAGTTGTGATTGAAATCAACTCATCATTGGTGATCATTTTTTGAAGGATCTATAGTAGGATACCTCTAGATTTTCCACACATGGTTTAAAAATCTGATAGAGCATCGATTGTTGTATTCCGAGTGCTAGTGTGGATATCTGATGATGCCTTTGATGCCCTGATGATCAAAGTATTAATATGCGTTCAATGCGTGTGGGAGATCTGGATCTGAATGGCTGGATAGAGAGATTATCTCTCTAGGAAGTGGTAAAGGAGTTAGAGGCTCTAATGAAATTACCATGAATATTACACGTTTTGCAGGAGCCTCTCTTTATTTATAATGGATATTCAAAACACCTGGTAGGGTTCTATATACCCTGGAAATTTAACATTCACTAAATAATAATTATGATAAAATAAAATACACCATAAATATTATTTATAATTTATCACATACCTGAAATATATATTAAATATACTACATGATAAAACTTAGTCATTAACTCGACTCGTAATTCCCGCTTAATATTAAACGAACCTCGAATATTAAAATAATATTCATTCAAAAAATATTTTCTCATACTTAATTAACTTGTAAATACATTTAATAAATAAATTCAATACCAATTTCTCATTACTTAAATAATAATGAATTTATTTATTTATTGGTGATTGATAACTTGGACAACACTCAGACCACGTGATGGGGACCATCATGTCCAATATACATATTCAACTGAATAGGGAGGATTCTTGAATATGCTATTATGTGTAACCCTCTAGGTCCTTATCTCAATACTAGTGAATAAAATCCATAGACCAAGAGTGGAGTCTAGAAACACATCAAGACCCCTAATGAGATAAGGATAGTCATAGTAATGTCAACCAACCTAAAAAAACTTACTGTGTACTATAATCTCTTTGTCTTTAAATACCTCATAAAGTAGGACACACACTTGTTTTATCACCCTTTTCTTGCTTTATTATTTGTTGATCTGGACAGATGGATTTACCTTTCTATTGCTTTGGCCAAATAATTATGAAGGTAGTACCATCCTGATCAACCGAGCCTGAGATATATTACTTCCTTAACTTGGAAGTGACAAATCCTTTCTTAACCATATTATCATGTTTTTTCCTTGCATCAATGTACATGATCAAATGAAACACGTTGATAATGAACTAAAGTCAAGAGACTAATATAATGTTCATAGATATGAACAACCAATGACACCCAAAACATATGGTGTTCCTAATGGAAGGTTTTTCCTCATGATATCACTACCAGAGATTACCAAGTGTGAACTTCATGAGAAGAAGTCTCAATGTTTATGATCCCCTAACACCTGAGAGTCAAACACCTACTGTATCCAGTCAGTAAGATATATCTAGACCAAAAGACCTTTTTTAAGATTAATGTCATAGTATCTTGAGGTTCTCATTATAGCCTGGGATTTCCTATAACCTTTTGATATGATAATTAATCTATAGAAATTAGCATTAAATAGTGGACGTAGAAATATCTACACTATAATGGTAAGAATACATCATGTATATATAACTGTAGACATGATATGATAATCAAAATTACTGTTCAAATTTGGTCTAGGGAACCCACTATTACAACACACCCATACTCTAGAGAAAACTTGCTAATGAACCTTATTAGCTTTCACATTATAAAGATCATGTTTCTGCTTAGTCACGTCTTTAGTTGTTGGGACTTCCATGATTCCTCCGCATGGATAATCTACTTCATGGGACCTTATCTCCTTGAGTAAAACCTCTCAAGAGTTGGAAACCCAGAGTGTGAGACATTTTTTTCCACTTTCATAACTTGACATCTTGGATAGTAAGAATATCATAATTTATATTATGATAATACTTTACTTACTAGGTAAGATTACAAGAACTGGAAAAAATAGTTGCATTTAACTGGTTCTCAGCTGCCTCAGAAGCTGCAACGTACTCAATATTATAGGTATGGCTACCACCAGCTTATATGAGTTTGTCTAGCTCAACACCTTATCCGAGCTACGATACTATAAAAAATTGATCTAAGGAAGACTAGTTTGTATCACCTCAAACTAAAATCCTTTCTTCTCCCATTACTAGGTATATTTCTTTTGTACTTACCCAAGTACAATCATATACTACTGGATACTTTACTTATAGTTCTCCTGGATATACCTGATATTTACCTACCATAAAGTATATGTTGGAAATATCATATCTTTTACATATCATGACATACATGATTGATCCATCACTGAAGCGTATGGAACTCAACTCACCACTTAATCTCCTCCAATGCGATTTCATGTGTACTTGAAGGGATTTATTCCATGTGACACTGGAAATAATTATTATTTTAAATTTTTCTAACTTGTATTTTTCAATACCATGTCAGTATATGTATTATTGAATAGGTAGAATAAACTGTTAGATCTACCTTAGTAGATCCTATTCCGTAGAACTTAGGTTGATACTTTAATTCAATTATTGGAGAATTACTTTCATTCTAGTCTTAACTAACTGTAAGACCAATATCTATTTTCCATATGTTGTTGAACATATTACACTTGGAAAACAATGGCGCTCCTACTAACCACTGATAGACACATGGAAAAGATTGATTCCAAATTAATGTTCTATGATTGAGATGCCTACTTTAATCCTAAACTGGATTTAAGTAACTTTCACCCTTATTGGCATTATGTGATGTCACCATCCCTTTCTAGTTGTGTCATATATACACCTTCCATGAAATTATGTCTTGACATTCAAATTCCAATGAAATGACCATAGAAATTAGCTATGAAAAGTAAAATTCTTATGGATTTAGGCATAATTATTTGGTATAACAAATCAACCCTTATTGAAACTTCACTTGTACCACCCATGTATCATATCACTTGAATACCCACTATAGTATTAAAAATCATAATCCCCTTTGCACTTTGATACATGGAATCCATTATTGAATTTTAATTGATCTTTTCAATCTTATTTTATTGCCATATACTTCTTACTTATATGAATTATTATTATTATTATTATTATCATTTTAGAAAGAGAATCCCAGGGAGTGGCCTTTTCGAACCCTCCACACCCAGGAACCCCCCCTTCCCACGAAGAGGTCATCCAGAGAATCCCTAACCGGGAAGGATCTATTGCCAGCCGAGATGCCAGAGCGTCTCACATGGTAACAGTCTGATCAGTGATGGTTAGACATAGCAATCTGTTATCTAGGTGGTATGCACCCTTATGCCCACTCGGTGAGACATTGGGTGACTCGTCAAGGTGAGCAGAGCATGGGAGGCAGAAATTCCCCCAAGAGTGGGCTCCTAGGAATCGAACCTCATACTTCACTGAACGTCGTTTCTATGACCCTTGACCTTTCACCACTGCACCACCGTTGAAGCGACACTTGTAAGAATTATTATTCTCACTAAATAATGTATCACTAACCATGGTGAATATAAAACTAACACTATGGTTTTAAACTTCATATACAATATGTGTCTCTGGAACATTTCTCTTCCACGAGATCTTGTAGAACCTATTCATTTTCCAACTATATGTACATCTCTGTGATTTACTAGAACCAAGTCAATATGGCTCCCATTATCTCAAATAGATATATACACCCTTATAAAAATATATTTTATAACTTGACAACATATTTTCTATATTAAGGATTTATGTAATATCCTAAGCAACCGTTAGGATGATTACTTGTATTCACAATGTGTTTTTCTTGATGCAAGTTTTTTTATATCCTAAGAAACCCTCTGCATCAAAGCACGTGTCATATGGCATAATGTATTTTCATCATACTATAAATCATATGATATCCATTTTTCATTTATATTTGACATATATCACGGTGAATATAAAACCAAAACTATGGTTTCAAACTTCATATACAGTATGTGTCTCTGGAACATTCCTCTTCCACGAGTTCTTGTAGAACCTGTTCATTTTACAACTATATGTGCATCTCTAAGATTGACAAGACCCAAGTCAATCTGGATCCCACTATCTCAAATAGATATATTCACCCTTATATAAAAATTATTTATAACTTGAATACATCTTTTCTATATTATGGATTTATGTAATTTCCTAAGTAACCGTTAGGATAATTACTTAGATGCATAATGTGTTTTTCTTGCTGCAAGTTTGTTTATATCCTAACAAACTCTTTGCATTTAAACACATGTCATATGAAATAATGTATTTCCATCATATTTTGACTTAACTGATATTCATTTTTCATTTATAGATGAAAAATGGTTATGGAATTTTTCCATTAAAATATGATGGAAGTTTCTACATATTGCAACATTGATACTCCTTACATCATGAATTTGATGTATAAAATGTGCATTTAGGAATGGTTCCACACTAATTTTTTTTAATAAATGTTAACTTTTAATACTTATCATCGATCCTACTTATTAACATCAATGTCATGATGTGTATATGGTAATGTGCATTTAGGAATTTCTCTAATCTACATTATTATGATAGATGTATTCTTGGTCATGATATTCTTCATCATGCTGGTCCGAAGCATCTTATATCTTCTGACCATGCATATACTTCACTATCACATTCCATAATTACTTAAAGTAACCTTATGAAGTATATTTACTGCTATATTACCTTGGAATTGTAACGCCCCGACCCCAGTTACCCAGAGTCGGTGCATTATTGCGTAACATTGGCATGATCACAAAAGATCAAGTCTCGAAAGACTGATTAGTTTAGTAGCCTTGGAAACACTAGATACATTCATAAATGTTACATTAAATCATAAAGTGAAAAACTACAATAACAAAGTCTCCATAGTCCACACTCATATCCTCTTCTGACTATCCCTGCAGGTCATTCATACAATACTTCTTCACATCCTAGAAAATATTAAAACATTGAAAGGGGTGAGCTCAGATGCTCAGTAAGGATAACAATATTGTGGAAGATTTCTTAAATAAACATTAACATTTAAGGCAATGTATAACTAAAACAAAATCCTTTTTAAACTTTAACTTCAGCATAATATGGCAAAAATAAATTAAATAATTCCATTTACTTACTCACATGGATATTCTACTAGTCGAATAATCACATGCAATATCAATAACCACTTTCATAATGATGGAATGAATAATGCCAGACTATCATAACCACGTAGCCAAGGCCTCGTGCCAAGACCACAATTAAGATTTTTTCAAGGCCTCATGCCAAGACACTAGTTTGTCTCATGAGACCTACTGATGCATCGAGGAGCTATAGCAGGCTCCACCCGTCACTTATTAAGTCCAATGAATTCCTCATATGAACAGGTTTAAACATATCATAAACCATAACATAATCATATCACATAAAATATGCATAAAGGAAACACAATATTTCCACATTTCAATCACAAGATATCAATACAACACATTGATGCAATAAAAAAAACTTTCAAACCCATTTTCAATACCAAAATAAAAGAAAATTAAATCTTGGTATTTATTTTTCATTTAAAAAAAGTTATGGCTTATAGAGGAATCCGAAACTCAAATAATAGTCACAGCGGCGGAGAAGTTGTTGTCGCCACATACGTAAAAAAAACATTCCTTTTGTCTTTTAGTAAAAACGCTTCGTATAAAAATATTCCTTTTGAATAAAAGTAAAAGTCAAAGGGGTTTATACACCGTATAAAGGAAAGTTGTGTATAAAACCAAATATGCCTCAATGAAAGGAGATTGAGACGATGTCCCTTACAAAGGTCATTTTTTTTAAATAAAATAGATCTATTATGTGTATTCACTATAAGTACACATAAAGAAATTACAAATACAAGATAGGAAATAATAATATCATTACATAATTTGAAAGTATGATATTAACCCAAAGAATGGAAATTGGGTTAAGAAGTTCCCTTACCTCGTGTCCGAATTCACTCGACCGTTCTTTGATCTCCTGAATAAGAAACTAGAATTAATATATACCTTCTTAAGAACCTTTTTCAAGTTCATTATTCCTTTTATATCACTTATTACCATGTCATGAACATTATGTAACTATTTAAGTTTATAATGGTCGTTTTGTCGATCTTAGGTACTTGAGTCAAAAATAAACTTCTTATAATTACACTTTGTTCATGTGGTAAAATATACATTATATACATAAATATATTCATGATGTATATATCATATACATCATATATATCCAGTATATACATTCATTTATAATATTACATAACATTTAGAGGTAAGAAATGAAATGCACCGTTCATGGAGACGGTAAGCCGTACGTACGCATGAACGCTACTTTCATTTCCATTTCATATTTAATGGAATGAAGTTATAATTATATAAAGGTATAATATAATTCCAGTATAATATAATTTATAATACCATTTACTCCATCCTTTATACATACCACATATGGCATTAACGATTCAAATCACTTTGAGGGGGCGGTAGTCCGCACTTCCTAAAATGAAATTATCGCGTTTACCCATAATGGAAATCATAAAGTATGCCATAAATGAGAAATATAGAAGCATAAGGAAAACATAAACATAATATATATATCATATATGAAAATATTGTCATCAAAATGTCCACCATTATAGGTGTTAAAAGAATATTGAACAATCATCGTTTCGTGAGGCAGTATTTCGCCACCCACAGAAACAGTATGTTCTTTAACCATTAGACGAAGGTGTGTGTAAGTGTAAACCAAATACTTATCATAACAAAATCCTAGTATATTTTAGATACTGGTTTTGTTACAAAATAAAGGAATAAAAGGAGTTTAAGGGGTTGTAGAAGCAAAATAAAACAAAACAACATTAGAGAAGACATTACCTTAAAATCGGGTAACTCTTTTTGATTTGAGCCAAAGGCTTCCTTGGGAAGACTTCTGCCCAATTTGAGGCTTCTAAGAGTAAGGTAGGGAAGTTGAGAGAGTATTTGGGCAGAGGTTGGCCGATACAAAAGGCTTTGAAGGTGTGAGTAAGGTGGTAGTGGTGTGGGCCTTTTATAAGAGGAGAGAAGGGGCACTCTTGGAAAGATTGAAATGTTACATTATTATGAAATGATTTTTCGAATTCTAAAGGTCCCAAACTTACATATTTAGATGATAAGGTGATAAGGGTTCAAACTCTACTCATACAATAGGTTTTTGACAAGTGTAAGTCTTAGATTTTACATTATCTTTTCATTTTATTTAAATCGTTAATTAATGAGGTAATCGTTGCATCATCATGGTGTCATAAATAATTTAATTTATTTAATGTCTAAAAATTATAAAAAAACTATCATGATGTATGAAATCTTTTTATATTTCTAATGAATATTTATAGTCAAAACTATGACTTATATAAACCCATTTAAAAATTGTTTTAGTAAAACAACTCTTGTTTGTGACATTTTTATTTTAACATTAAATAAAAAGTTATTTATGTCATTTTCCAACCAAAGTGGCTCCATGGGGTCCCCAAGTTGACCCATGGATTGTATTGTTCGGCCATGACACATCCAATAGGGTTAGGATAAGTGTAAAGGTATTTTCATATTTTTATAATATCATTTTTACCTTAAATATCACTAATTACCTTTAATCGCGATTAATTAAACTTAAAAGTTACTATTCACAAAAAAATTATTTTAATCCCATTGAACCACATTTTACTTCCTAATGACAACCATGTATGTCGGATTTTTGAAAATCAAATCACAGAAGTGGTAATGTTTCATTTAAATGAAAAATCAGTTTTTTAACTACCACTTAGTGGTTTCACTATTCATCAAAAATTGAGGTTTTTCAGAACAATGCCAAAATTTCACCCTAAGCTATAATTGATATTCCGAATTCAAAAATGATGTCTATTTTACAAAATTCCAAACATATAAGTTTCATTAATTAATTTTATAACTAATTCCCGCTGTCACAACAAATAGCGTATTTTTAAGAAACTATATATATCAAAAGATTGGCAATTGTTTATGTTCAATTTCAAAGTGAAATTAATTCTAATGAACACCATTAGATAAAATGGTAAAAATATATTCTATTTATAATTTAAAACCACTAAATATTATAATTTATCACTATAAATTATTTTGATTAAAAAAGTTGTTTTAAGTATTTTTCACTATTCATAAAAAAATGGAAGTTCTCAGAAAATTACAAAAAAATCAACTTAGGATAATTTCGATATTCCGAATACAAAAATGAAGTATATTTTGAGATATAAAATTTATATAATTTCAAAATAGTGGGTATTACTATTCATAATTGTTATTTTGATTGGTCGCGGTGTGTTAGAATCTCGAACTTGTGTACAATGAAAGCTATTGCATTATTGAAAGAGAAGCGTATCGTGAAAGCTTAGGGTGTCACATTCTCCCCTCCTTAAATAAATTGCGTCCTCGCAATTTGAAAATTTTCTTTGAAAATAAAAGGTTGAAAATCAAAAATACCTTTGTGGAAAACCCACATCGGAAATAAGGTTAATAAATATATAACTTTAAAAGAAAGAAAGATAAGTACAAAGGGCACCCGAGATAGCCCATACTAGGATTCTATGAAAATATGGATATGGAAGAAAAAAAACCATCAAGGTTTGATGGAGAGTTGTATAAAACAGGATTAGGAGAAATTTAACCATAAGAAAATCACAAACTTGTGATTTGTTAAACGGTCATTGAATCCCCAGTTGGAAAATTTAACTGGCAACGTTTTTGTTTTAAGTTACCTTTTATAAAGTTGAGGAATTTATTTAGGAGATTTAATAAGAACGTAAGGGAATATACATACCTGTCATGTAGACTTTCATTCTTTAATAAATTTTTACCCAAACCCATCTTTCACTCCAAAAGGTAATAGAACTCGAAAATATTCTATTTATCATAATTTTATAAGGTTCTAAATATTAACACATACCATTTAGATTAGGAAAACTTTTTGTAATAACCAGGGACTTCCTGTAGGCTAGTGGTAGGTAATAAAGGTCTGTCGCACTATGGTTGTGGGTTCGATTCCTGCAGCTTTGTCCGACGCGATGGGTTATGCCCCACCCTGCAGGTTGTCCTTTTCCTAAAAATATAGTATTATAATATTCCAAAAATAATCTTCAGAAATGTTTTAACCTTAAACAATACTATCCAAAGTTCGACTTAATTCATTCCAACCTTTATAGTTATCCAAAATACCTCTATACAGACTTTCTCTAAAAGGTCTCTAAATTCCAAAATCAATTGTAACATCAGATTCCCCAAACAATGTAAAGTTTCTCTTATTGTCACATACTAAAAATATGATTACCTTCATCATATTAAAACCTTAATGAAAAAAAAAAGTACTGCAGTGCAATCCTTATATATATCACATTATTATTATAACCAGAATATAATCCTTGAGTCCAAAAGCACCAATACATTAATTATTCCACTTCAACTGTAGTAACATCATAAGATTGTACTTGATCCCTTGGCCTTTTCTGAGGTAAGTTTCCCTGACGCTTAGGACATTGATTTGCATAATTCCCCATTTCCCTACAATTGTAGTATTCAACATTGATAGCCTCTTTCTTTCCCTTAAAATCACGCACCTTGTGACCTTTTCCCCCACATTTATAACAAAATCCCATTCCTTTTAGGCAAGTACCAGGGTGATTCTTCCCACAATTATCACATAATGGAAAATCCTTCTTTCCCCTTTTCCCTTTATCCGTCTCTTGTTCCACTGTTCTCTTCTTCTCTTGCTTTACTTTGTTGTCATAAGACTTAGAGAATTCCTTTTCTGTCTTGATAGCACACGAGACAATATCTTCGTACGCTGAGAAGGATTGTGATACTAAAGCTCGACAGAGAAATGGTTTTAACCCATCAAATAAATGATTAATCTTACTTCTTGGGTTACGTATATAATCTGATGCATGCCTCGCTAACCGTGTAAAGTTATACTCATACTTTGCGACATTCTCATCCTCCTTCTGCCTCAGACTCAAAAATTGTCTTTCCATATCTGCTCGATGGTCATGTGGAAAGTATTTTTCTAAGAAAAGTTCTTTGAACTCTCTCCATTCCATACTTGATACTTATTAATCTTCCTTTGTATTTTGAATCAATGACCACCATTGATCGGCATCTCCAGTGAGGCGGTAAACTGCCATGATAACCTTCTCCCTTTCACTACTCCCCAAGGCATGAAATATGTTTTCTAAGGAGTTTATCCATTGCTCAGCTACTAATGGATTTGTACCCCCATTAAATGTTGGTGGTTGTTGCCTCATGAAGCGGTATAACATTGATCCTCCACGTTGCGGATCAGGGTGCTCCATACGAGTAAGGTTATTATTCATAACCTGAGTGAGTTGTCCCAGTATGGTGATAAGTTATCAGCACCAGTTGTATCTCCAGCTCCACAATAATTATCTTGAGCAGGAGGGAAATCCCTACATAGAGTGTGTGCATTGATACGGTTTCCATTCCTTCTACTAGGCGTCATTTCTAAACAATGGCATAAACTAGATTAGTTTATGAATCAAAATACATAATTCCATACTTGTAAAATACTTAACATAAATTGAACTATTTATGGATATAATCCATAAAAATGTTTTCTTTAAGGAAGTATATACTCATAACCCTTTATAGTGGTTTGTAAAGAAAATTATAATTATCCTAAGCATATCCCCCGGGAGTGTCGTAACCAAGAGTGCAGCAAGGCCCATTGTCGTGCACCAGTTCCCGTTCGAGTCTAGCTCAAAGCGATGTTTTCAGGTTTTACCCCTAGGTACATCTGTGCCAGAGCTGCCTCTACCTGCTCGTATCCAGACAGGGATGTATTTCTCGAAAAACTCACAAAATCTCTACAACAACAAAATTATAGGAAGTTCTTCTATACTAATCCTCAAAGTCTATCTTTGGGCTATGTCCTCTAATCAGAGTTTATCTAAATATAGCTTCCAAGGTTAGTACTAAACTGCCTCTGATACAAACTGTAACGCCCCGACCCCAGTTACTCAGAGTCGGTGCATTATTGCCTAACATTGGCATGATTACAAAAGATCAAGTCTCGAAAGACCGATTAGTTTAGTAGCCTTGAAAACACTAGATACATTCATAAATGTTACATTACATCATAAAGTGAAAAACTACAATAACAAAGTCTCCATAGTCCACACTCATATCCTCTTCTGACTATCCCTGCAGGTCATTCATACAATAATTCATCACATCCTGGAAAATATTAAAACATTGAAAGGGGTGAGCTCAGATGCTCAGTAAGGATAACAATATTGCGGAAGCTTTCGTAAATAAACATTAACATTTAAGGCAATGTATAACTAAAACAAAAGCCTTTTTAAACTTTAACTTCAGCATAATATGGAAAAAATAAATTAAATAATGCCATTTACTTACTCACATGGATATTCTACTAGTCGAATAATCACATGCAATATCAATAACCACTTTCATAATGATGGAATGCATAATACCATACTATCATAACCGCGTAGCCAAGGCCTCGTGCCAAGACCACAATTAAGATTTTGTCAAGGCCTCGTGCCAAGACACTAGTTTGTCTCATGAGACCTACCGATGCATCGAGGAGCTATAGCGGGCTCCACCCGTCACTTATTAAGTCCAATGAATTCCTCATATGAACAGGTTTAAACATATCATAAACCATAACATAATCATATCACATAAAATATGCATAAAGGAAACACAACATTTCCACATTTCAATCACAAGATATCAATACAACACATTGATATAATAAAAAAACTTTCAAAACCATTTTCAATACCAAAATAAAAGAAAATTAAATCTTGGTATTTATTTTTCATTTAAAAAAAGTTATGGCTTATAGAGGAAGCCGAAACTCAAATAATAGTCACGGCGGCGGAGAAGTCGTTGTCGCCGCATACGTAAAAAAACATTCCTTTTGTCTTTTAGTAAAAACGCTTCGTATAAAAAGATTCCTTTTGAATAAAAGTAAAAGTCAAAGGGGTTTATACACCGTATAAAGGAAAGTTGTGTATAAAACCAAATATGCCTCAATGAAAGGAGATTGAGACGATGACCCTTACAAAGATCATTTTTTTTAAATAAAATAGATCTATTATGTGTATTCACTATAAGTACACATAAAGAAAGTAAAAATACAATATAGGACATAATAATATCATTACATAATTTGAAAGTAGGAGATTAACCCAAAGAATGGAAATTGGGTTAAGAAGTTCCCTTACCTCGTGTCCGAATTCACTCGACCGTTCTTTGATCTCCTGAATAATAAATTAGAGTTAATCTATACCTTCTTAAGACCATTTTTCAAGTTCATTATTCCTTTTATATCACTTATTACCATGTCATGAACATTATGTAACTATTTAAGTTTATAACGGTCGTTTTGTCGATCTTAGGTACTTGAGTCAAAAATAAACTTCTTATAATTACACTTTGTTCATGTGGTAAAATATCCATTATATCCATAATTATATTCATGATGTATATATCATATACATCATATATATTCAGTATATACATTCATTTATAATATTACATAACATTTAGATGTAAGAAATGAAATGCACCGTTCATGAAGATGGTAAGCCGTACGTACGCATGAACGCTACTTTCATTTCCATTTCATATTTAATGGAATGAAGTTATAATTATATAAAGGTATAATATAATTCCAGTATAATATAATGTATAATACCATTTACTTCATCCTTTATACATCCCACATATGGCATTAACGATTCAAATCACTTTGAGGGGGCGGTAGTCCGCACTTCCTAAAATGAAATTATCGCGTTTACTCATAATGGAAATCATAAAGTATGTCATAAATGAGAAATACATAAGCATAAGGAAAACATAAACATAATATATATATATCATATATGAAAATAGTGTCATCAAAATGGCCACCATTAGAGGTGTTAAAAGAATATTGAACAATCATCGTTTCGTGAGGCGGGCAGTATTTCGCCACCCACAGAAACAGTATGTTCTTTAACCATTAGACGAATGTGTGTGTAAGTGTAAACCAAATACTTATCATAAAAACATACTAGTATATTGTAGATACTGGTTTTGTTACAAAATAAAGTAATAAAAAGAGTTTAAGGGGTTGGAGAAGCAAAATAAAACAAAACAACATTAGAAAAGGCATTACCTTAAAATCGGGTAACTCTTTTTGATTTGAGCCAAAGGCTTCCTTGGGAAGACTTCTGCCCAATGTGAGGCTTCTAAGAGTAAGGGAGGGAAGTTGAGAGAGTATTTGTGCAGAGGTTGGCCGAGCCAGAAGGCTTTGAAGGTGTGAGTAAGGTGGTAGTGGTGAGGGCCTTTTATAAGAGGAGAGAAGGGGCACTCTTGGAAAGATTGAAATGTTACATTATTATGAAATGCTTTTTCGGATTCTAAAGGTCCCACACTTATATATTTCGAGGATAAGGTGATAAGGGTTCGAAATCTACTCATCCAATAGGTTTTTGACAAGTGTAAGTCTTAGATTTTACATTATCTTTTCATTTTATTTAAATCGTTAATTAATGAGGTAATCGTTGCATCATCATAGTGTCATAAATAATTTAATTTATTTAATGTCTAAAAATTATAAAAAAACTATCATGATGTAGGAAATCTTTTTAGATTTCTAATTAATATTTATATTCAAAAATATGACTTGTATAACCCCATTTAAAAATTGTTTTAGTAAAACAACTCTTGTTTGTGACATTTTTATTTTAACATTAAATAAAAAGTTATTTATGTCATTTTCCTACCAAAGTGGCTCCATGGGGTCCCCAAGTTGACCCATGGATTTTCTTGGTCGTCCATGACACATCCAATAGGGGTAGGACAAGTGTAAAGGTATTTTCATATTTTTATAATATCATTTTTACCTTAAATATCACTAATTACCTTTAATCGCGATTAATTAAACTTAAAAGTTATTATTCACCAAAAAATTATATTAATCCCATTGAACCACATTTTACTTCCTAATGACAACCATGTATGTCGGATTTTTGAAAATCAAATCACAGAAGTGGTAGTGTTTCATTTAAACGAAAAATCAGTTTTTTAACTACCACTTAGTGGTTTCACTATTCATCAAAAATTGAGGTTTTTCAGAACAATGCCAAAATTTCACCCTAAGCTATAATTGATATTCCGAATTCAAAAATGATGTCTATTTTACAAAATTACAAACATATAAGTTGCATTAATTAATTTTATAACTAATTCACGTTGTCACAACAAATAGCGTGTTTTTAAGAAACTATATATATCAAAAGATTGACAATTGTTTATGTTCAATTTCAAAGTGAAATTAATTATAATGAACACCATTAGATAAAATGGTAAAAATATATTCTAATTATAATTTAAAACCACTCAATATTATAATTTATCACTATAAATTATTTTGATTAAAAAATTTGTTTTAAGTATTTTTCACTATTCATAAAAAAATGGAAGTTCTCAGAAAATTACAAAAAAATCAACTTAGGATAATTTCGATATTCCAAATACAAAAATGAAGTCCATTTTGAAATATAAAATTTATATAATTTAAAAATAGTGGGTATTACTATTCATAACTGCTACTTTGATTGGTCACGGTGTGTTAGAATCTCGAACTTGCATACAATGAAAGCTATTGCATTATTGAAAGAGAAGCGTATCGTGAAAGTTTGGGGTGTCATAGGAATAGTTCACACTTTTGCTGAACTAATTATAAAACCTTTGTGGCATGCCTTTATTTCTAAAGGTTTCATTGTATAACCTAAATACATTGATAATAACAAACTTGCTTATCTCTACTGAGTCTAAATACTAAACTAGGTATATCCTTGATGTCCACTTTTAGTTTTACTTGAAAAAGAGTTATCTTGCCACAACTTGGTAAATAAGTCTTACATTTTATATTCATCACACATTGCCAATGATTCAAGTATCACTAAACTATTTGTTGAGTATGATAAATCACAAAAAACATTCATTCCTGAACTTGGAACAATGTATTCTAGTGTCTAATGGACACATGATATAAATTTTTTGGTTATACTCAACAACTTGTTCAACTAGAATCATTCACTTGGCAATTAAAAGTTATGTGCTTCACACTGTTGACTTAGGAATCACCCTTCCTCAACTGCTTAGAGAATACACCCGACTTATTGCAATGTTTCTATTACTTATTTGGTTACTATATTTCAATACACATATGTAAAAGACATATTATATTTAATACCCAAGTAGTGTGTTAGGAACATTATATTGATGGATATACCTGAAGAAGAAGTGAGTACTTTCTTCTTTAATTAAGTTCTTTGCTTTCAACTTCCATAGAATTTATTTCAAGTTATGTGATGAAAATAACCTCATTTTTAATAACCAACCTCATTTCATTGAAGGAAGTTGCGAACGTGCCTTTTTCGTTACACTTTCCATTAGCCTTTTCGGTTTACCTTCCATTTTTTTCACCATAAGAATTAAATATTAATCTATCTTTTATATTCTTATTTACTTAGAAAACCTTACCTAAATAGGTAATGAAGAATTTAATCCATCCTGTTTGTTTTGTAATCTTAAATAAAACTGGAGTAATTGGGTGTAAGAATGAGATTCCTTGAAAAATTGTGATCTGTCTTTTATATTCACACAAATTCAGTGTAGTTGTTCACTCAGTCAAATCTTTCTTCACTTTCTCCTCGTAAACTTCTCATAGATGAGACTACATGTTATATCATCCATGTCCTGATGTTGTAACCAAAAACAAACATCAGACGTTGATGACAACATAATGACATAACCATCATATAAGTCAGACATGTGTCTCCTGTAAGCAATCTTACACCCTTACTTCCTGAGGTAGTTTTTAATAGGTTTTGGGATACTGACACCTTGAATTTTCGATATCATAGTAATGTATACAAGCGTCTGTACTACATTTAGAAACTCATGCTAGTTTGGAAATTTAATTTATCCAATATTATCACAGTGTATTTTTTGTGGAATTACTTTCCATTTTCTACTAAAATAAACTTTATCCAATTAGTACTTTTTTATTGATTACTGAATTTAGACATTATTGATTAATTAATTAAATCATTTAATATCTCCCACTATTTTATCAAATTCTAAGAACCCTTTATACTTGAATCAGAACAATTTGTCGCTTGAGTATTCTAGTGGAAAGGATCCTTGTGGCTCCCCTTATAGTCTATAATCTATGGCTATGCCGCTACTTGAAGAGTTCAAGGTAGGCTTTTGACTAGAAAATCACATTAACCCATGGCTCCTTGATCTTTTGAGTGAAGTCTCAGCTTCTTGGAATCATAACCTTGATTCCCTCAATGTTTGCCTCTAAAATGATAGAAAGTTATACATGGATAATATTTACTACCACTTTAGTTAAGTCAACCCATCATTCTCATAAGAACTCCCCAGTAGTAAGAGGCACCCTCAACTTTGGGTGATGAGCACCCTGAACACCTGGTTTTGTCCAAACTTAAATGATGAAAGGTGATTACGACTTAATATTTCTTTGAGGGTTTTTTTATTTTTCTCTCAATGAATATAATCTATTTCTATTAATCTTGTTCATACTATGTTGTCACGATCACAACTGAACATTAATAGAAAAAACTTTCATCGCTTTATTATGCATTTTATTATTTGTTATTTTATGCATTTCCCGCTGTTATAAAATGAATAAAATAATAAATAAATTCATAGAGGAAATCTACTACCAGGTTGGTCTTGAGCATCTAATATGACCTAGGGGAATCATACACGAGTTGTAGCTTGACTCTTGATGCAGATCATCCCCTGTCCAGTGTGTCCACTGCTCCTCTAGATGCCACCTCATCTTGGAGAGGTCCACATCACTTCTGGAGTACCGTCTCATCTTGGCGGGGTCCACATCATGTCTGGAGTACCGCCTCATCTTAGCGGGGTCCACATCGTGAATTATCTTCATCAAGGCGTACCACCTTATCTTGATGGGGTCCACGTCGTACATCGTCTTCATCCAATATACAAATATACTCACACGCTGGCAAGTGGAACTAGGGGGTGAAATTTATATCAGATAAATTGAGTGCGCAATCACTTATACATATTAACTGAAAAGACGATGCACTGACCGGCTAAATTAATTAATTAATTACAAACATCACATGCAGTTAAATAATTAATTAAATAAAAACAGCAAGACATATATAGGCCGGGCATTGTTCAAGATCGGTTAAGGGTAAAATTATTAAAGCATGATAAAATTAAATGGAATTAAATAAAGTACGAGGGTATTTTAATTAAATTAAATGAATTGATTAAATTCAAATAATTTAATTATTTTTTGATCCTTTATTTAATTTAATACCAAAATTAAATTAATTTTTCCAAGAATTAAAATTATTATTATTTAAAACAAAAATAATATTTTAATTAATTTAATTTAATACTAAATTAAATTAATTTTGGTTAACTGGACCCGATAACCCCGTAGGGCCAAAGCAGGTCGTGCAGTACCTGCACAAATCCGTTTTGGGATGAGAAAACCCCACGTGGGGCTAATCTGGGCCAGACTAGTCCGCTGGGACCCGTATCGGGTCAGGCCGACCCACCCAGACCCTTAACAGGGTCCTGCTGAGGGTCGCGCCTGGATTACGAAGGCAGTGAACAACTGCTGCATCGCGAAGGAGAGAGGCCCACAACGGTTTTGGCTCAAGGTTTCAGGCACGGGTCCTGCTGAGGGTGGCGCGACACCGGTAGGGCAGAACGGAGAGGCTGCCCGAGAGATCTCAACGAGCAGGAGGCGGCCGATCAAGATGCTGACCCCAAATTTGGATGGGCGGGCACTAAGCCGGGAAGTCTTGTTTTTTTAAAAAAATTAATAAAAATCCTTTTGACAAAAAGTCCAGTTGTTACCTTTTTTAACAAAAGTCACAAATTTTTTTGATTCTCCCTTTTTTTGGTTTTGTATAATTCCACAAAACCAACCACCCCTAATACCCTATTCTGAAATTTAAAGTAAATTAATTTTTCCTTGGTTCAGAAAATTTACGCGATCACTCTAATATTAATTGAAGGTACTAGGGTCGCAGCGGAAGCTGGTGTTCTGAGGATTTTAAAATTTTCAATGTTAGGATGACATAACTTGTTTGTTGTCGATGATATGAGCCCTAGTATAGTCCAATGATCTAACGTAAATTTAAAGAGCACATAAATTAAAAATGAAAAACATACCGGATCTGATCCGAATTTGTACTAAAAAAAACTCATTGCCGGTGATTGTTGCTTTAAGGATCCATAGTAGGATCCCTCTATATCATCCACACATGCTTCAAAAATCCATTGGAGCATCGATTGTCAAATTCTAGGTGCTAGAGTAGGGATCCGACAACGCCTTCGACACCCCGATGATCACCACATCGATGTGACTTCGATGCATGAGGGAGATCTCGATCCGAGCGGCATGATTAAGAGATTCTCTCTCTAGGAAGTGGGATGTGAGAGAGAATCTCTGGAAAAATTTCCATGAATATTACATGTTGTGCAAGAGTCTCTGCCTATTTATAGTGGATATTCAAAACACCTCGTAAGGTTCCCCAGCGCTCAAAAATTTAACATGCACTAAATAATAATTATGATGAACTAAACTACATCATAGATATTCTTTATAATTTATCACATACTTGTAATATATATTAAATATATTACGTGATAAAACTGAGTCATTAACTTGACTCGTAATTCCCGCTTAATATTAAACAAACCTGGAATATCAAGATAATATTATTTCAAATAATATTTTCTCATATTTACTTAACTTGTAAATACATTTAATAAATAAATTCAATACTAATTATTCTTTACTTAAATAATAATTTATTTATTTATTTATCAGTGATCAATAAATTAGACAATACTCGAGCTCTTGAATAGAGAGGATTCTTGCATACACTATTGTGTGTGACCCTCAAGGCCCTTATCTCGATAACAGTGAATAAAATACCTAGACCAAGAGCGGAGTCTACCAACTTATCAAGACCTCTAAAGAGATAAGGATAGCCATAACAATGATAACCAACCTACGAATACTTACTGTGTACTATAATTCATCTGTCTTTAAAAATCTCATAAAGTAGGACGCACACTTGTGTCATCGCCCTTTTCTTTATTTATTATTTGTTGATCTAACTGGATGGATTTACCTTTCGACTACTTTAGCCAAATGATTATAAAGGTAGTATCATCCTAATCAACCAGGCTAGAGATATATTACTTCCTTAACATGGAAGCGAAAAAACTCTTTCTTAGCCATTCAACCAATGTCATACCACCAATGACGTACCCAACACAAACTAGCTCACCACAATTTCATTATCATGGTTTTTTCCTTTCATCAAAGTACACAATCAAATGAAACACATTGATAATGATCTCAAGTCAGGAGACCATTACACATGTTTGTAGATAGGAACAACCAATGACACCCAAAACATGCGATGTTCCTATTGGCGAGTTTGTCCTCATGATCTCATTACTAGAGATCACCAAGTGTGAACTTCATGAGAAGAAGCCACAATGCTTATGAGCCCCCAACACCTGATAATCAAACATCTACTCTGTACATTCAATAAGATGCATCTAGACTATAAGACCTTTATCCAAGATTAATGTCATAGTATCTCAAGGTTCTCATTATAGTTTGAAATCTACAATGACCTTTTGATACATCAATTAATATGTGGACATTACCATTAAATAGTGGACGCATAAATATCTGCACTATAATGGTAAGAATACATCATGTATATCTAACTGTATACACGATATGGTAATCAAAAGTACTGTTCAAATTGGGTCTAGGGAACCCACTATTAAAACATAGTTGAGGTTCGATAGGATGATCCAGTTTATCGTCAAAGGATCGATTCAGAAGAGGAGGATGAGGATTGATAAATGACATTGCGCGCATTTTAGTGGCAGAGTTTGGGGAAGTATGAGGGGAGCATCTTGGATTTGGAGATGAAGCACTGGTTGGGGGATATTGAGATCACTTTCAGTCTAATTTGATATTGGTTTGAGTTTCGGATGTCGTTAGTAGTTAGTTAGTTGTGGGTAGTTATGCATTAGTGGTGTATATTGTATCTTGGTGACTGAGATGAGGAAGATGTGTTGTGTCCAGAATTTCAAAAGGTGTTCTATTTAGGATTCTTATTATCCAAGACAAAGGAATTGAAGCAGCATGAGTTGATCTCCCTTAAGAAGGGAAACCTGAGTGTGCATGAGATTGGGATTAGGTTCAAGGACCTTTTTCACTTTCCTCAGATGTTTTTATAGATGAAGAATCCAGAGCATGGTGTTTGGAGGAGGTGTTGCATCCAACAATGAGGTATAAAGTCACCCTGTTTATGCTTTCTACATACCTAAAGGCACAAAGGAAAGCAATAGTTTTTGAGTGGATGATTTATTTGGGAATTGATCCTCAAGAGAGTGGCCAATAGGGCGTCCCAAGGAGAAGAGCTTCAAGCAGTGGGTCATGGGTGTTCAAGCAGTCATAGTTTTGATCAAATGGGAGACAACCACGATGGATATTTCCTCATCCTTTTAGGGCATGTGACTTCCAGTCATCTACCTGGGGATTCCCATTTTTAACTATGTTTGTGGGGGATATGTTCACTATCGGGTTTATTATTTGACCACTTTGGGTGGCTAGTTTCATATGGGTGTTCATGCCCTTTTTTAGTAGTAGCAGCAATTGCCTCTGATCCAGTTTCAGTAGTAGGGACCACCAATTATTATTTAGTAGGTGAGGGAAGATGGTGTTGGTAGGGATAAATATCATGATGGTCCCCATCCATAAGAACCTAGGTTAGAGCATGATCATGGAGTCCAAAAAAATAAAGGCAATGGAGTTGGTTGTGGTATGATGCACACATTGGAGGCAGCGACACTAGCAGGGCTAGAGGGTATTAAAGGTATAACCAGTTTATCATCTACTCTTGTTTGTGTTTTGTTTGATTTATAATCCTTATAATCCTTTGTTTCTCTAACTTTTTTTGTGCCTTGAGACTAGATTTGGAGAGGATTCTAGTGACTTTGGTGTTATCTATGTCGGTTAGAGGTAAAACTGATTTGTTTGATGTGTGCTGAGGATGTAAATTGGTGATGGAGTAGCACCAGTCAATGAGATATTTCTTCTTACTACAGATACAACCATACAATTATATCCTTGGCATGGATTGGTTTTATTCCATGCATGATTTTATTTAATATTTCCATAGGATTGATTCATTTTATGATGTGGAGGGCCAATGAGTGGCATTCGCTGGAGAGTGGGGTTATCAAATGGGTGGAAGGCAAATGGAGTATATTTTTTCTTAGTTGGTGGAGATTTTAGTGGAAGCTCAGGAAGAGGATGTTTCTAGGATTATATAGGAGTTCCTAGATATTTTCTCATATGAGGTTGTGACACAACCCCCACGACACAATTTCAAGTTTGGGATAGAGTTGTAACCAGGTGCATCTCTAATTTCGATGGTTCCTTATCAAATGGAACCTATAGAGATACAAGAGTTGATGTTATATGCAGATGATCTAATGTAGAGAGGGTTTATCTGGCCTAGTGTGTGTTATTGGGGAGCTTCAGTGTTGTTCTCCAAGAATACGAATGGTAGTATGAGGTTTTGTATAGACTAATCCTCCAATGGCCTGAAGGCCTTCATTTTTTTATTGATTTTGATAATCCACCTTTCAAGGGGTGAGGTGGAACCCTTACAAGGCCTGTAGCCATAAGTATTACATGGCCCGTAGGCCTTAGAGGAATTCATTTCCCGTAGGCTTCAAACATTACATACAACCTAGACTAACTACTTGAAACTGCTCCTCCCCAACATCTTCACCGTGAAATCAGCTCTCTACCTTCGCATGGCTGTTCGGCTAGGCTTTCCCGTGCATGCACAGACTTGTATAGACTAATGAAGTTTGAATCTGGTAAAAATCAAGAACCATTACCCCCTTCCAAATATTGAAAATCTATTTGACCAGCTAAAGCATTCTAGTTGGTTTTTGAAGGTCAACATATGGTCCGGATATCACCAGATGAGGGTGAAAGATGAGTATGAACCAAAGACTACCTCTAGATATAGGTATGGGCACTCCAAGTTCATGGTCATGTCGTTCAGTGTTATGAATGCACCGACTGTGTTTATGGGGCTCTTGAAATCCATATTCTGTGAGTTTCTAGACCATTTTTTTATAGTGCTCATTGAATAAGTCGTAATATACTTGAAGTCAAAGGAGGTGAATGTCGATCATCTCAGAGCTGTTTTTCAAGTCCTTTGTCACCATGAGCTCTATGGAAATCTATCTAAGCGTATGTTATAGATGCGAAAGGTGAATTTACTTAGGCATGTGGTGTCTCAGTAGGGTGTGGATGTAGACCTGCCAAAGATCAAGGTATTTGTTTCTTGGGAAACACCTAGGAATGTAGTGGAGGTTCGTATTTTTCTTTGTATAGATATCTATTATCAAAGGTTTGCATCTAATTTCTCTCAGGTTGTAGCCCCAATGATAGGCTTTACTAGAATAGAGCAGGACTTTTTGTGGACTAATTAGTTCTAGGTAGTGTTCAATTACTTGAAGGAGAATTTGGCATGTGGTCCAATGCTTCGGTTTCCTGAGGAGGGAGTGATGTTTGAGGTTTTCTATGACGTTTCCCATCTAGGCTTGTGATGTTTCTTGATGAAGAATAGTTAAGTGATCTCTTATGGGTCTCCTAAATTACATCCCCATGAGAATAACTATGCCACCCATAATTTGAAACTAGAAACAAATGTTTTTGTACTAAATCTATGGTGGCATTACCTCATTAGTGAGTGATTTATTGTTTTCATAGACCACAAGAGCATGAAATATGTCTTCTATCAATGGGATTTGAATCTACGCTAGAAGATGTGAATTAAGTTTCTTAATGAATATGATTTTAATATCTATTATACCCAAGTAAAGGGGGATTTTTTTGTTGATTCACTGAGTTGGAAGTCTCGAGGAGATGTGGTTTGTGAGTTAGGTAATGTTTTGAAAGGGATGGAGGAGCTTATAGTGATGCATCTTGTCGTGGGGGAGAGAAGTGGCCATGTTTTTATTTTTCATATAACAATGGGGTCATCCCTCATGTAGTGGGTGGAGGGGTCTTAGTTGGGAGACTCAGAGTTAGATGGGATGCATGACTGTATTGGCTATGATGTTGCTCTGGAAGTATAATTAGAGGATGGTCACAAAAAGATGTTATTTCAGGGAATATTGTTTTTTATTTTGGTAGTGCATGAGTGAGTTATCCATGATTTTCATAGATCACCTTTATCAATACATCCCGGTGTGACCAAGATGTATCTTGGCTTGAGGAGATGGTTTTGGGGGCTAAGGATAAAGTGGTCAGTGGAAGAGTTTTTGGCTAAGTGTTCAGTTTTTCAGCAGGTGAAAGCAGAAGACCAAGTTTATAGAGGGTTTTTGTAGTTGTTGGATGTTCTTGAGTGGAAATGGGAGGACATATAAATAGATTTCATCACTGTATGACCCCAGGATCAGGAAGTATGTGATGTAGTTTGTGTGATAGTGGACCGAATGAGGAAGTCAAATTATTTTTGGGTGATCTGTGAGTTGAGAGTCATAAATTTCTTGGAAAGGAGGAATGTGGATGATGTGGTTAGGATTCATGGAGTACTAAGGAACATTATCTCTTATCAGGATAGTTATTTTATCTCATGGTCATGGAGGTGATTGGAGCACTATTTTGGCTCCTAGTTTCACCTTAAAACTACCCTCCACCCTCAGATAGATGGGTAGATAGAGTGGACCATCCAGATGCTGGAGGATATGTTGTGATCTCGAGTCTTAGACTTTGCTGGATCATGGTTAAGAAAAATTCATTTTTTTGAGTTCACCTACAATAATATCTAACACTCATACATTGGCATGATACCATTTGAGGTGTTTTATGGGAGGCTATGTCATTCTCCATTGTGATGGATGTAGGTCGGGGAGTCATTAGTTCTTGGTTATGATGTAGTGCAGAGCATGGATGAGAAGATATAGTTGGTCTGAGAGAGGATGAGGTTGGTACATGACTGTTAGAGGGTTTATTCTGTTAGTAGGTAGAGGCCCCTAGAGTTTGAAGATAGAGACCATGTATTCTTGAGGGTTTCTTCTCATGGGGGCCGTGTAGGTTTGGAAAGTGGAGTACGATTTCTCTATACTTCATTGGGCGTTTTGAGGTGTTGGGAAATGTTAGTTTGTTAGTGTATTAGTTGGATCACCCACCATGGATGAACATGATCCATGGATGGTACCTTCATGATGACTCCCATATCATTGACTGGGGATATTTGTATATAGTGGATGATTTGATGATTGTGGAGAGACTAGTAGAGATTCAGGATCATTGAGAGAATCTATTTTGAGGATGAACCATCTCCTTGGTTCATATGTTGTGGAGGCATGGTATCCCGAAGGAAAGTACTCAGGACCGTGAGATGTATATGCTTTCCTAGTACATAGAGCTGTTTTTAGTTTTTCCTTGCTCTATTTTTCTTTGATGGTGTGATGTTTTGATCTTGATATTTTATGACAAGTGTTGTTTCCTTTATGATGGAATTTTTGATAAATCTCCTGGTATATGAAGATGGAAAAATTGATTCTTGATCAAGATTTGTTATACTATGACATGTTCAAAACTGTGTGGGTGAGTTAGTGCCACCCAAAGTAGAAAATATCTTGATATAGAGGGAGAATTTCTATGATTCTAGTGCTTGAGGAAGTGTTGTGAGTTTATTGTGGAAGATGTTGTCTTGGTATGTGTAGATGTTGAGAGGGAATTATATATGGATACATGGAAAATAGGTAGGTTTTGGATGGTTCTAGATGATGTGGTGTTATGCTCGGTGATGGGTGGTTATGTGGTTGTGCAGGGTTTTTCATGGAAATTTTGGCTCGGTGTGTTTGGTTAGTGGAAATGTTTGAGGTGTAACAAGAAACCTGAGAGGTAGCTCATAGGATGATTGTTTGGTCCCTTTATTTCCTTCATGGGATTGGTTTTGATTAGAGAGGATTCTAATCATTTGATAGGTATATAATTTAACAATCCATGCTTGACCCATTAATTTTTTATATTGGGAGTTGGGGGTGTTTCAGAGGAATCTTGAGGATGTTCTATAGAGGTAGAAGCTATAATAAAACTGTAGTAGAAAATTAATTTCATGAGAGTGTGATTCATGACAAGTGTATGAGATTCATGGCTTGTGTGTTCAATGATTCACACCTTGTATGTAGGGGTGAAGTGGTGTGTGAAACAGATTCATGATATGAAAGTGGAATTTATGATGTGTATTAAATTGAGTTGAGGTACCATGAATTTCAGAAGAAGTTGGGAAATTTGATGATTCACACATTTAATCCAATTTGTGGATTTTAATTCACAGACCTAGTGAAATTCATGATGTGAATATATAATTCACATTGTGAATCAGGTGAGTTATAGGCTTTTTATAAGCATGAGGATCGACTGAATCCTCCCATTTGGTAGTAATTTCCTCTCAATTTTGGCTGAACCCTAGACTCCTTTAGAGGATTTTCCATCCACTTTCCTCCCACATTGATCTATGAGTTTCAAATGGTTTTCATTGGTGATCTGAGGTGATTTTTTCCCTTACACCCCTTATTTATTTATGTTCTTATTCCGGGGATTCGCAATAATGATGCAGTTTTTGTTTTGGGAATGTTTGTGATATGTTTTGATGATCCCTTGTTGTGATCTAGGTAGATTTGAGGTTTTCCTAGTGCAATTGTGGTTTTCAAGTTTTTTCTCCTTCACCCTATTGTGCACAACAGATCGAAAAGCTTCTTTGAGGTAGGGGGTCCTCATTCTCTACCTATTTAAATGCATGTGTGGGGATTTCATGCTTTTTCCTTCCATTAGGTGGGTAGTAAGGGTAAAATTAATAAAGATAATGAATTGGAAAATCTGAAATTGATGGGGATGGGGAGAAATCACATGATTTTACTTATCTGGTGTTATTATTGACGTGTTATGCATGCTTTTTTACATTGTTGAAAATCATAGTCATTAGAAGGTTTGTGTATATTGTAATTGATATGTATGTGAGACCCTTTCTATGTTGATTGTTTATAACAACCTGAATGAAAAGGATAATAATATATATATGGAAAATAAATTGGTTACCCCTGAAAATATGGTCTGTGTGATAATACCCATGCTAAATGATAAAGTGAAGTTATGTAATGCCTTGAAAATAAATTGTTGAAGATGAGATGTGATGCTTTGGATGATCATGTTTTCTGTTTTTTTATTATGTGGTGTGGGCTATTGTGTAGTGATTATGGTGGCCGAATAGGATGTGAAATGTGTGGGGTAGTAATGCGATGGTTGGTTGACATTGGGTGTGATGGAAGTGGTGTTGTAGTAGTGATGTGTGGTGGTTATGTTATGATGTGGCTATAATTTATAGTTTTTGTGTTGTGTGATGGTTTTGGTGTTGTGGTTGTGATGTATGGTTTCTATGGTGTGATTTCTTGGATGAGTCGGTGTTGAGAAGACAGTTGATGTGTGATGGGTGATCTATTGCATGTTGTGGTTATGTTAGTTTTCCAGTTATCCATGGAATAAACAGTAATGTTGAAAATGAAATGTCATGGGTTTATAAATGAATAATGTGGGATGATTTGATGTGTGGTAATTTGGTCTAATTGACCAAAATTATAAATTAATGGGCCGTGTGAATGTGAAATGAAATGGATTCTAATTGGAAGTTTGTGGAAACACATTAAAATCTAGAAATAGTGAAAACAGTAATTATAAAAGGGATTGTGTGGTGGTTATGTGGTGTGTTGCATATAGTGGTGACAATGATTATGATAGTTGAAATGTGGTTCAATAATGGCACAATGGTGTATATTAGTATAGTTGATATGAACAGATAGGTTGGGTATTTTGTACTATCTATATATCATGTATTTTATGTTATTTTTACACACACCCCACCCGAGTTGGATAACCTTACCAATGCCCAAATGTTTTGGGTTCTGCGTGTTTTCCCCAATATCTAGGATAGTGGTGATACAGATGGCTGGATACCCCCTCTTCCTCACTCTTCCTTAAACAACAGTGATGATACAGGTTGGTGTTGGAGATTACCCAACAATTATGTGATGTTATGAGGATGTGATATGTGGTGGGGGTCATGCGCGGTAGAAGGAGGGAACACGGTTGATTTCCTTCATGTTCATGATACCCTACTACTCTGGTTATGTGAGGATATGTGATGTGATTACCCAAGTGTCTTTGAGTGAGATGTGGTGTGACGACCTGGGTGTCTTCAAGCAAGATGTGATGTGATGTGGCTATGATGTGATGTGATGTGGCTATGACGTGATAGTGTCTGATACTAGAACCAAATGTTAGAGCTTCTGAGGGTGGGGTATCTAGGGATACATCCTGACCCACATGAGAGATAGATGGTTGTGATTTGATATATATGGAAGGGATGAGAGAACATGATGTTCAATGTTGGGGAGTGTGATAGGACAATAAGCGGTAAAGTGGAAGTAAGGTAACTTTGTTATGTTTTTACACTATATTACTATATTCGATGTGTGATTTGGTGAACAATCCTTGATGAGGTTGGAATTGGTTAGTAGACATGTTTAGGACACTACTGGAAATGGGGACTTTCCCAACGGTTCAGAACCATTGGGAAAGGCCGTAGAACTGTTGGTATAAGATATACCAACGGTTCTGCAAACCATGGGGAAGTAAGCCATTGGGAAAACATATCCCAACGGTTTACAAAGAACCGTTGGTATAGGTTAGTAAAATTAACCCATGCCAACGATTTAACCAGCATAATTTTTACCAATGGTTTACCCTAAACCGTTGGTAAAAGTGGTGAAAATAAACTCTTTCCCAACGGTTTAGAACCGTTGGGAATGGTTTTTTCCAACGGTTCTCTTTGAACCATTGGCAAGAAAAATCCATATTAATCTTTCCCAACAGCTTGTAAACCATTGGGAAAGGCTTATTACAAGCCTATGCCAATGGTTTCAAACTGTTGGCATAGGCTTGTTGTGAAAATTGCATAGCAGCCTGCAATTTGCACAGCAGACTCCAATTTTGCACACCAACCTCCAATTTTGCACACCAACCTCCATTATGCTCCTTTTCAATTACTATACCTACAATAACAAACTAATACATACATATAGAGAAAAAATTCATACATATTTAACATATAAATCATTCTTGAACTATACACATCCATAATTAAATCAAAATTCATAACGTAATTATAAACATACATAATTGATTTAGAATTCAATTTAAAATTTAGATGACAATTATATGTGGAATCCAGAAATAAATTCATAATTGAATACATACATAATTTAATTATCAATTATTAATAAAATAAAAAAAACAGAATAACTATCAACAGAATCTGAATACATTTGTTCGTATTTTCGTATACCAGTTGTTTTTACTAAAAATGATGTCCATTTTAAAAAAAATGCATACACTTGGAGTAATACCAGCCACACCGTGGCTCAAATTGAGGTGGGGTTGACTCATACACATTATATATGACCCATGGATCATTGTCCTAAAGTATCAACATATTCTGAAAGCATTTGGTTGGTTTTCTATATGCCAGTTATTGTTTTCACTTAAAATGTTGTTCATTTCAAAAAAAATGAGACACTTTGAGTGGTTCCGCCCACACCAGACCTCAGATTGAGGCGGGGTTGACTTTTACACGTCACATATGAACCAAGGATAGTTTTCCTAAAGTTTCAACAGAATCCAAATGCATTTGGTCGGTTTTTCGTATGTCATTTATTGTTTTCACTTAAAATGAAGTCTATTTTAAACGAAAGAGAGACAATTTGAGTGGTTCTGGCCACACCGTGCCTCAGATTGAGGCGGAGTTGACTCATACACATCAAAAATTACCCATGGATCGTTGTACTAAAGGTTCAACAGAATCTAAATGCATTTTGTCAGTTTTCCATATGTCAGTTGTTGTTTTCACTTAAAATGAATTCCATTTTAAACTAAATAGAGACTCTTTGAGTGGTGTAGGCCACACCGCACCTCAGATTGAGGTGGGGTTGACTCGTGCACGTCATATATTACCCATGGATCGTTGTACTAAAGTATCAATACAATCAGAATCCATTTGGTCGGTTTTCTGTATGTACTTAAAATGTTGTCCATTTTAAACAAAAGAGAGACACTTAGAGTGATCTTGGCCACACTGTGGCTCGGATTGAGGCGCGGTTGACTTGTACACGTCACATATGACCCATGGATTGTTGTCCTAAAGTTTCAACAGAATACGAATGTGTTTTTTTGGTTTACCGTATGTCAGTTGTTGTTTTCAATTAAAATGAAGTCCATTTTAAACTATAGAGAGACACTTCGAGTGGTGTCAGCCACTCTGCACCTCAGATTGAGGTTGGGTTGACATGTACAAGTCACATATAACCCATGTATCATTTTCCTAAATTTTCAACTAAATATGAATGCATTTAGTCAGTTTTTCGTATGTCAGTTGTTGTTTTCATTTAAAATTTTATCTATTTCAAATAAACCTGAGACAAGTTCTATATGTATGTGTTAGTTGGTTTTAGTGTGTTATTTCAATTCCCTCTCATTTTCAATCCAATTATTGTACCTGCAATAAACTAACACATACATATACAATTATTGTACCTGCAATAACCAACTAACACATACATATAGAGAACAAATTCATACACATTTAATATATAATGCATCCTGGAACTATACAAATCCATAATTAAATTAGAATTCATAAACATACATAATTCATTTAGAATTCAATTTAAAATTTAGATGACAATTATATGAGGAATTCAGAATTCAATTCATAATTTGATCGGTTTTTTGTATACCATATATTTTTACCTGAAATGATGTCCATTTTAAACAAAATACATACACCTGGAGTGATACCGGCCACACCATGCCTTGGATTGAGGCGAGGTTAACTCGTACACGTCACAAATGACCCATCAATCGTTGTCCTAAAGTATAAACATATTCCAAAAGCATTTGTTCGGTTTTCCGTATGCCAGTTGATGTTTTTCACTTAAAATGATGTCCTTTCGAAACAAAAGACAGACACTTTGAGTGGTTTCAGCCACACCACATCTTAGATTGAGGCGAGGTTGATTCGTACACGTCACATATGACCCATGGATCTTTCTCCTAGAGTTTCAATGGAAACCGAATGCGTTTGGTTGTTTTTCCGTATGTACTTAAAATGTTGTCCATTTTAAACAAAAGAGAGCCACTTAGAGTGATCCCGACCACACCGTGCCTCAGATTAAGGTCGAGTTGACTCGTACATGTCACATATGACCCATGTATCGTTTTCCTAAAGCATCAACACATTTATAATGCATTTGGTCAGTTTTTCGTATGTTAGTTGTTGTTTTCACTTAAAATGATGTCCATTTTAAACAAAAGAAACACAGTTAGAGTGGTACCGGCCACACCGCATCTCAGATTTAAATGAGGTTGACTTGTACACGTCTCAAATGACCCATGAATCATTGTCCTAAAGTATCAACACAATCCTAATGCGTTTGGTCGGTTTTTTGTATGCCAGTTGATGTTTTTCACTTAAAATGATGTCCTTTTGAAACAAAAGACAAACACTTTGAGTGGTGTTGGCCACACCGTATCTCAGATTGAGGTGGAGTTGATTCGTACATGTCACATATGACCCATGGATTGTTCTCCAAAAGTTTCAACAGAAACCGAATGCGTTTGGTTGGTTTTCCGTATGTACTTAAAATGTTGTCCATTTTAAACAAAAGAGAGCCACTTAGAGTGATCCCGGCAACACCATGCCTCAGATTAAGGTGGGGTTGAATCGTACACATCACATATGACCCATGTATCATTGTCCTAAAATATCAACACATTTCGAATGCATTTGGTTAGTTTTCAATATGTCAGTTGTTGTTTTCACTTAAAATGATGTCCATTTTAAACAAAAGAGAGACACTATGAATAGTGTCGGACACACTGTATCTCAGATTGAGGCAGGGTTGACTCATACACGTTACATATGACCCATGGATCGTTGTGCTAGATTATCGACACAATCAGAATCCGTTTGGTCAGTTTTTCGTATGCTAGTTGTTGTTTTCACTTAAAATGAAGTCAATTTTAAACAAAAGAGAGACACTTTGAGTGGTGTCAGCCACACCACAGCTCATATTGAGGCAAGGTTGACTCATACACGTCACATATGACCCATGGTTCGTTATCCTAATGTTCCAACGGAAACCGAATGCGTTTGGTCAGTTTTCCGTATGTACTTAAAATGTTGTCCATTTTAAACAAAAGAGAGACACTTAGACTGATCCCGGCCACAACGCGACTCGGATTAAGCCCAGGTTGGCCCTTACACGTCAAATATGACTCATGGATCATTGTGATAAATTATAAATAGATTCTAAATGCGTTTGGTCAGTTTTCTGTATACCAGTTGTTCTTTTCACTTATAATTCTGTTCATTTTAAACAAAAGGGACACATTTAGAGTGGTGCCGGCCACACCGCATCTCGGATTTAAATGGGGTTGACTCGTACACGTCTCAAATGACCCATGAATCATTTTACTAAAGTATCAACACAATCCTAATGTGTTTGGTCAGTTTTTTGTATGCCAGCTGATGTTTTTCACTTAAAATGATGTCCTTTTGAAACAAAAGACAAACACTTTGAGTGGTGCCGGCCAAACCACATCTCAGATTGAGGCGGGGTTGATTTATACACATCACATATGACCCATGTATTTTCCTCCTAAAGTTTCAATAGAAACCGAATGCGTTTGGTTGGTTTTTCGTATGTCCTTAAAATGTTGTCCATTTTAAACAAAAGTGAGCCACTTTGAGTGATCCCGGACACACCGTGCCTTGGATTAAGACGGGGTTGACTCTTACACATCAAATATGACCCATGGTTCGTTTTTCTAAAGCATCAACACATTTCAAATGCATTTGGTCAGTTTTTCATATGTCAGTTGTTGTTTTCACTTAAAATGATGTCCATTTTAAACAAAAGAGAGACACTATGAATGGTTTCGGCCACACCACATCTCAGATTGAGGTGGGGTTGACTCGTAAACGTCACATATGACCCATGGATCGTTGTTCTAGAGTATCGACATAATCAGAATCCGTTTGGTCGGTTTTCCGTATGCTAGTTGTTGTTTTCACTTAAAATGAAGTCAATTTTAAACAAAAGACAGACACTTTGAGTGGTGTCGGCCACACCGCATCTCAGATTGAGGCAGAGTTGATTTTTACACGTCACATATGTCCCATGGATCGTTATCCTAAAGTTTCAACAGAAACCGAATGCGTTTGGTCGGTTTTCCGTATGTACTTAAAATATTGTCCATTTTAAACAAAAGATAGACACTTAAAGTGATCCCAGCCACACCATGCCTCGGATTAAGGTGGGGTTGACTCGTACACATCACATATGACCCATGGATCATTTTCCTAAAGCATCAACACATTTAGAATGTATTTGGTCAGTTTTCCGTATGTCAGTTGTTGTTTTCACTTAAAATGATGTCCATTTTAAACAAAAGAGAGACACTATGAATGGTTTCGGCCACACCGTGTCTCAGATTGAGGCAGGGTTGACTCGTACACATCACATATGACCCATGGATTGTTGTGATAGAGTATCAACACAATCAGAATCCGTTTGGTCAGTTTTCTGTATGCTAGTTGTTGTTTTCACTTAAAATGAAGTCAATTTTAAACAAAAGAGAGATACTTTGAGTGGTGTCGGCCACACTGCACCTCGGATTGAGGCGAGGTTGACTCTTACACATCACATATTACCCATGGTTCATTCTCCTAAAGTTCCAATGGAAACCGAATGCGCTTGGTCGGTTTTCCGTATGTACTTAAAATGTTGTCCATTTTAAACAAAAGAGAGACACTTAGACTGATCCCAGCCACACCGCGACTCGGATTGAGCCAGGTTTGGCCCGTACACATCACATATGACTCATGGATCGTTGTGATAAATTATAAATAGATTCAGAATGCATTTGGTCGGTTTCCCATATGCCAGTTGTTCTTTTCACTTATAATCCTATCCATTTTAAACAAAAGAGACACATTTAGAGTGGTGCCGGACACACCGCATCTCGGATTTAAACGGGGTTGACTAATACACGTCTCAAATGACCTATGAATCATTTTCCTAAAGTGTCAACACAATATGAATGCGTTTGGTCAGTTTTTTGTATGCCAGTTGATGTTTTTCACTTAAAATGATGTCCTTTTGAAACAAAAGACAGACACTTTGAGTGGTGCTGGCCACACCGCATCTCATATTGAGGTGGGGTTGATTTGTACACGTCAAATATGACCCATGGATTGTTGTGCTAAAGTATAGACACAATCCAAATGCATTTGGTCAGTTTTTTATATGTGGGGTTGATTCATACATGTCACATATGACCCATGGATCATTGTCCTAAATTATCAACACAATCAAAATCCGTTTGATCGGTTTTCCGTGTGTACTTAAAATGTTGTCCATTTTAAACAAATGAGAGCCACTTAGAGTGATCCCGGTGACACCATACCTTATATTAAGGTGGGGTTGACTCGTAAACATCACATATGACCCATATATAGTTGTGATAAATTATCAACAGAATCCGAATGTGTTTGGTCGGTTTTTCATATGTTAGTTGTTCTTTTCACTTATAATCTGGTCCATTTTAAACAAAAGAGAGACAATGTGAATGGTTTCAACCACAACATGCCTCATATTGAGGCGGGGTTGACTCTTACATGTCATATATGACCCATGGATCATTGTGATAAAGTATCGACACAATTTGAATGCGTTTGGTTAATTTTTCGTATGCCAGTAGATATTTTTCACTTAAAATGATGTCCTTTTGAAACAAAAGACAGACACTTTGAGTGGTGCCAGCCAAACCACATCTCTGATTGAGGTGGGGTTGATTCATACATGTCACATATGAACCATGGATCGTTCTCCTAATGTTTCAACAGAAACTGAATGCGTTTGGTTGGTTTTCCGTATGTACTTAAAATGTTGTCCATTTTAAACAAAGAGGAGCCACTTAGACTGATCTCGGCCACACCGTGCCTTGGATTGAGCCTGGGTTGGCTCGTACACATCACATATGACCCATGGATCTTTGTGATAAATTATCAACATAATTAGAATGCATTTGGTTAGTTTTCCATATGCCATTTGTTCTTTTCACTTATAATCCTGTCCATTTTAAACAAAAGAGACACAGTTAGAGTGGTATGTTAGTTATTTATTCACATTATTCAAATACACTCTTTGACTATGGGTCTTTAAATTAATTTATTTATGAAAAAATTACATTTAAAATGAGGATATCAGAAAATTAATAGAAGATAAAACTTTTACTAAAAATCCTTGTGGAAATATTAAGGTAAACATGATTTATGAGAATCCTCATGTGTCTATTAGTGGAATGGTATTTACTTAAAATCTTGTGGACATTCATATAGAATATTTTTATATCATTCTTATTATGGAATAGATTTTAGTTTATCATGATATGAAACATTTCAGAGATAACAATGTCATGCCCAATGAATACATCCCTTTTATAACATACCAAGAATCTATGATATTGATTAGATGTGTAAATGTGATTTACATTGATTGTCATTATGAAAATAAATAAAATATATATTATAGATTTTATAGTAGTAAATGAAATCAAGGATGGTGGGGGGGATTTCTGGGGGGGCTGTTCGGGGGGCTGTCTGGTGGGTGTCCGGGGGGCTGTCCGGGGACCAAGGAGGGTGGTGGGGGGGCTGTGCGGGGGGTTGTCCGGGGGGTGTTCGGGGGGTTGTTTGGGGTCCAAGGAGGAGGGTGGGGGTGATATCCATGGGGCTGTCTGGGGGGATGTCTGGGGGCTATCCGGGGTCCAGGGAGGAGGGTGGGGGGACTGTCCGGGGGGCTATCCGGGGGGCTGTTCGGGGGGTTGTCCGGGGGCTGTCCGGGGGGCTGTTCGGGGACCAAAGAGGATGGTGGGGGGGGGGGGGGCTGTCCGGGGGGCTGTCCAAAGGGCTGTCCGGGGTCCAAGGAGGATGGTGGGGGGTTGTCCAGGGTCCAGGAAGGAGGGGGGTTCCAAAACACACAACCACTAAAAGACAACAACATCCATAAAAACAGATAATATATAAAAATAACTCAACTCCAATACTATACTACGAGACTAGATAAAACCAACAACTAGAATAGATTAAATATCAAATCTCAGTAATATTAGTCAAAAATGTAATGGATCAATTTTTCCCACATCACTATCACCATCATCACCATCATCATCACCCTCATCCTCGTCCCCATCATCGTCCTCACCCTCCTCAGCGCCCTCCTCCTCGCCCTCACCACCCGCCTCACCCTCCTCCTCTCCCTCCTCTTCCGCATCAGAATCCTCACCATCATCATCGTCAAGCTGGACATCATCCTGACCAACACTAGAACTGCCACCTGGTGCACCATATATAGAATGTATCGACGACATATATTCATTAAAAGCTGGGCTGACCTCTACTGGAAGTGTTGGACATAGAACTTCAATAAATTTCATAAATGCACTGTTTTCCCTAGAAGACTATTTTTCCATCTCTGTGGCCCTTTTCTCAGCCTGTTATGCCTATGCCCTAACTTGTTTCATCTCGGTGGCACTACAGCTTGGACCTGAGGAGGGGCAATACCTCGTTGGGGGCTATCCTAGGTCGGCAGCGTACTCTGCCAGGATTCTCCTCTCCCAACACCTGATGTAAGTGATCTGTTGGCCCAAAATTGTATGGTTCTTGGGCATCGAGGGCCTATAAAGTATCCTATTACAAATATAAATATATCATTAAGTAACAAAATAGATATTAAAATATAAATTCAACAGATTAAAACTTACAATATGTTGTTGAGTCGCTTCGTTGATGGCACTTCCATCCTTTTTCTGTCTACTCGAGCAAAACAGTTTTGCTCGAGGCACACATCCTTAAATATTTTGTATTTTCCTCTACAATGACATTGAAAACTAAATTTATATGAAAACTTTATCAAACTATTAAATAATTTAGGAAAAAAATAAAGTGTAAGTTATAAAGAAAACTTATAAACAATTATCATACCTGCTTCCTCTCATGATCAGGCATCGTAGTGCGTCCCAGTGTGTGGAGGTATTTTTTTGCATCAATGTTCTTTTTATTTTTTTTCAGATTATTCCTAAATAAAATTTGAAAATTAAACAGATAGTATTAATGAAAAACATTAAAGTTGTTATTTAAATACCTCAAATGTAATTAATACCTTAAACTGGGTACTCGTCTAATGAGTAATCATCTGACGATACTGCTCTATAGGACAATCATCCACCACTGGTACCACCTCTAACTCAGTGCCAACTCTAGAAACCTATCCAATATACAAATCATGCTTGTAGGCTCTCCAAAGCTCTCCTAAATCCTTTAGACTTTCCGCTCATGCACCCTCACCATCAGGAAAATTAAATCGAAGATGACATCAAAATATTAATTCATATAAATACAAAAATAATTCATGGCATTAAATAGAACAGATTGTTTTACCCATATCTCTGCCCAAGCTCTATCCTTGACCTCATGTGGAAAATGTCTTCACAATAGCGGGATGACAGGAATGATGTCGGAGTATTTGGCAAGCGTCGCCGAAAAACTCCGACATTGCTGCCCTGTTTTCTCAACCATTTGGTTGTCTTCATTATAATCCACCATAACCTGTGTGTGGTGGTTCCACACCGAATGCATGCGTGTATGCCCCCAACCACGCCTCTTGTCAGTAGATGTATCTGTCATGAAACAAAAACAAATATTTTATCAAAACATGTTATAATGAAAATAAATATTTCTATAAAAATTTGTTAGGGTTCTATAAATATACCTGTGTCGGTCTAATCGCTGAGCGCCACTGGATCCACAGAAACTGATGGAACACCCTATGGTGGAATAGGAGTCGAAGACGATGGAATATAGAAGATCGAAGACACAGAAGTAGAAGGAAAAGAAGATGGGACAGTTGTCTGACCGGATTCTGACTCGGGAGTGGGAATCATCATGGGATGTGAAAATGATGGGCCAGAAGATGCAGAAGGTAGTGAAAACATGGGAGGCCTAAATATCCCATGTGTCCCTAATGAAACACCGGGATCAGAATGTGGGAAGGATGACATGTCAGTGGGAGGGGCAGGGTCTAGTCGGGTACGTGCAGCTGCTCGTCCACCTCTGGTACGAACCCTCCTCGTACCACTGGCCGGAGTACTAGGACTAGTACTAGGCTCCTAGTCGAATAACTGTCAACATATAGGTAGATCCTACAAAAATATTTACAAAAAAATTAATCACATGACATTATATATTCTTTAAATATATCAATTTGAAATAAAGTACTCACTACATGCACTAATTATGGAATTCCCAACTCTGTCATTCGACGACTGTTATCCATCATTTTTTTCCTTCATCTCTCTTCAATTGGCTTCATTTCCTACTTTTGAAAACAAATATGTAATTAATTAGAAAAAGGAAACTAATGTGTAACCCAAAAAACTAAATATATAAGGGAATAGGGGGATTTATTGGTAATTTAGCTATCAATTATTTTAGAAGATCTTGAATGGATTTAATAAATCATACAAGTTGTATTGTTCACCAAGTTAGAAATATTGTTTGACTAGGTTTGAATACAGTTTAATTCCAAATTAGAAAATGAAATTCAAATAAAACTGCAACCAATAAACATTGAAAATTCACATAACGGTCAAGTCAGCTAAAACATATTTGTGATTAATACTAAATCAATTTGAATATTACCAACCTTAACAACCCAAATCGAGGTAAAACAAACGAATTGAGAACATGGATGAATGATTCTATATATTTTCAACCACAACTTCAGGTTCACAATCAACTCTGACAATTGAGCTATTGGATTCATCAAAAGAAATAAATGGATTGGTTCCAATGGCACTAGGGACAGTGTCAATTCCATCATCACCATCATCAAAAATATGTCTTGGAATTACTTCAACTATGACACCAAATTCAGGTCGAAGTTGGTCTTTGACATAAAAAACCTGTTTAGCCATTAATGCCAACACATATGTTTCTTCGGTAGCAAGAGTGCGAGTCATATTAATTACTCAAAATCCAAAATCATCAATAAATTTTCCATGTCTCGTCATCGAATCAAACCAATTACATTTCATCATTATGACTCATCCATGAGAGTAATAATCCAATATTATTATTTTCTCAACAACTCCATAATAACCCACATTTTCAAATCGCGGTCTACTATCTGATGCATTGGCATAACAATCTGTTGTGGCAGTAACTATAACACCATCATGTTGTGTTCTCATGTTCTTTGCTCATTCAGTGATAATAAATTTGTACCCATTGATAACAATTGATTTACAGTCACGAACCACAGTATTAGGACCAAAAGCCAAAGCTCTTATTTCCTTAGAGATAGAGTTAGCAGAAAAACTCAACACCTGCAATATAAATGACTATTAAACTTAAATAAATATTGATATAATTATTTTAAACATTAATATTTTTACCTTCAATTTTCACCAAGTAGAAAACTCTTTGCTATGCAAAGTCTCTCTCCTTCTCAAAGATAAAGAACAATGCTTGCTATTTATCATTGTTTTATGTTCCCTGTAGATAAAAAATATGAATAGTTTAACAGATATATATGTAAGATATACATAATCAATTTAGTTACCTGATATAGTCATCAAACAAATCACAGTTGAACAAAACTGTGCGATGTCCCATCTCTCGCTCTTCATGGATTAATCTCTTCAATGTATATGATCCAGGAATTCCTCCTGTTTGAGGAAGTGATGTAAAACTGGGTTCAATTTTCTCATACTTTTCTTCTTCATTTCTCATTGGTCTGTTCAATCTTGTAGTAAGATCAGACAAATACATCGAGCAGAAATCCATACATTCTTGAGCCAAGTAACCGTTCACGATAGAACCTTCGAGATGATTTCTATTTCGGACATAAGAGTTTAATGTGAACATATTTCTTTTAGTTGGATATATCCAATGAAAAGAAAAAGGTCCTCTGAGAAGTATTTTAGTGGGAAGATGGACAGTCAGATGCAATATACATGTGAAAAATGATGGAGGAAATATTTTCTCCAACTCACACAAAATTAATGGGGCATCTGTCAACATTTTTTGCAAGAAAGACTTGGACAACTTCTTAGTACAAAGATCTATAAACAAATGGCACAACCAAATAACAGCCATCCTTACATTATTGGAAAAAAGATGACAAATTGATATTGGAAGCAACTCATGCAGTAGAATGTGATAATCATGAGTCTTCAAATATTTTAGCTTCAACTCTCTTCTGTTGACCCATTTAGATATGATGCTTGAATAGCCATCAGGAACTCTAATAGTCTCTAATACTTCTAGAAATTGTTTTCTTGTAGGTGTCATCACATAAGAAGCACATGGAAGTTAACATTTATTTTCACTGATACGCACAGGATGTAATTCTGGTCTGATGCCTCAATCCACCAAATCACACCGAGATCGTAAATCATCTTTTGTCTTACCCTTGACATTTAGAAGAACCGAAAGCAACATTTCACATATATTCTTTTCAATATGCATTACATTTAAGCAATGATGTAACAAATTGGTTGAACAATAAGGAAAATCAAAAAAGATACTCCTCTTCCTCCAATTGTAACAGGTTTCAGTGGAAACATTCTTTCTCTTTCTATATTTCATTTAACCCATCCTAAATGAAAAACAGAAATCTTTCAATTCATTAAGCACGTTATTTCTAGACATACACTGAGGTGGATCATTGGTCTCTATGGTATTATCAAATATTCGATGATTCATTCTATATGGATGATCCTTTGGCAAGAATCGTCGATGTCCCATAAAATTGAAACTACAGCGATGTTTCAGTCTTCTGGATCATGTATTCTTCATACAAACTGGACATGACAGTTTTCCCTTCGTGCTCCATCCAAACATCATTGCATAAGCCAGAAAATCATTGATCATCCACATAAGCGCAGCACGCATCTGAAATATATCTTTCGAACATGCATCGTATGTACACACACCCACATCCCAAAGAAGTTTCAACTCTTTTATTAAATTTTTCATGTATACATCAATATCAATGCCAAGATTAAAAGGACTAGATATGATTATACTCATGAAAGTGAAAGGTTTTTTCATACACAACCATGGGGGAAGATTATAAATGTGTATAAAAACTAGCCATGTGCTGTGCGAAGTAAGCATCTGCCCAAACGAATTAAAACCGTCGCATGAAAGACCCAACCTCACATTACGCACGTCAGCTGCAAAATCAAGATGTTGAGCATCAAATCTTTGCCATGAAAATCCATCTGCAGGATGAACCAACTCATCATTAGTCTTTTTTCTCTCGGTATCATGCCATCTCATTTTTATTGATATGTCATCAGACATAAAAAGATTCTGGAGTCTGGGGATCAATGGAAAGTGCCACATTACTTTCTATGGAACGCGGGATGGTGTTCCATCAGATTTTGACTTCCAGCAGGATGTGACACATTTTATACAATCATTTCGTTCAGCGGTTTCCTCCCAGAATAAACTGCAATCTTTTGGGAAAGCATGAATTTTGTTTCTTGAAAATCCAAGTTCCTCAACTAACTTCCATGCCATATAGTGGTTTGAGGAAATATCTGCATCATCTGGAAGTAAATCCTTCAAGAGGGTAAGAATGTAATCGATTTCTATATTAGAAATCCCATACATATTTTTCCCATGAAACAATCAAATTAAAAATTCCAGCTTTTTCATTTTATCGCATTGTCGATATACTGGAGTCATGACAACATCATTCAATTTTTTCACCCTATCAATATCATCATTTTCATTAGAAGCATCAGCTTTCCTCATATCAAAGTCTTCTTGAGTTGAAATCCTTTCTTTTTCATGATGACAAATAAACGGAAACCGATCATCTAACAAATTATCCATTCCGGTCCTTTCATTTCGATCATCACCATTTTGAGATTTCATTTTCTCCCCATTGTGATACCACACAAAGTAGTTTTCTTGAAAACCATTTTTGGTTATGTGGTAGCTGACTTCTTCATGGCTCAACCAAGGTCTACCATCATAATTGGAACATGGGCAGTGTATGCGACCACTATCTGAAGCATTGTGCAATGAAAAATCTATAAATCTCTCCAAATTGTTTTGAAAATCTCTTGAGATCTGATTGGTTTCATACATCAAACTTCTGTCCATTCTGTAAAAAGAATTTATATAAGTTATTTTTTCATAAACAATTCAATAGGATTGAATTATAATAGAAAATACATTTAAGTAAACGATAAAGGAAGAAGTTTCTAGTCGATGTAGTGAACTATTAAAATAATGTAAAGAACAAGTACTCATAAATTAAATTAAAATTTATTTATATTCATTTTCATTAGGTCTATAAGAGGCACATGCCTCAGGTCCCATCATGTGTTATAGGAATCCCAAATCATTCACTCATGTTCAATAACTCATTATTGGCACCTATATGGCCATACCTTTCATTACCAAATTACTTCCCCAAGTCAAGCACACCCCATGGGTGAATAAATTTTAGGCTTCTACACTAATAGGTTGTTCATGGCTTGTAAAAAGATTTAATTTCATTAAGTATAGACAAAAACATTTATTTTTAAATTCAAGATTAATAATAAAGTATGTCAATGATAACAACATTACTAAATTAAACTTGTGACTTATCTAACATTTTTATGGATGTCTACACATGCCAGAATGGGTAGTGAAAAGCACCCCACCCTCATAAAAGTGAGTATTGGCCAAGAAGGACACATAATATACATCGTACAATGAGAAACATATTTAATTAACCCTAAAGTTATATTAGTACAGTCATCTTGGGGGAAATGGAATATATGATCCTGGTTAACTGATTAATTTAAAATCTCATATTTCATATGTTGGACACTATCTAAGGTAAGAAATCATGTGAGTATGGGTTTACATCATTCAATTTATTACATGCTAGTGAGAATAAAGTCTTGAATTAATGACTTGAGTTCACTGATTAAATGAGGGTAGAGGTTGCGTGCATTGTGTAAACAGAATGATTAAATAAGGGTAGAGGTTGCATACACTATGCATGGTGGGGGAGTCTCAGCCGATTTAGAAACTAAAATAAATTCCCATCATAGGTAACAATAAGAAACATCACCATCAAAAGAAAATCCAAATAAAAAAGGACTAAAAACATCAAACATTTCAATAATTAACTACTATACAAGGTTTATCAACATGTTTAGTAGTAATTATATGTCTTAATCATGAACCACCTCTATAGCTCCCATTTTTCACCAATAAACATAAGGTAAATATCTCAAAATATCTTTAAAACAACTCATTAATAGGCTCAAAACGTAAATATAATCTTGAACCAACCATGGAATCTCTTTCACAACACATTCTCACACACTAGTTATCTCATGTGTTACTAAATACTAAACATAGTCACATAGTGTACTATAACAAATTACATTACACAAGCCTTATTAAAAAAAATCATTTTAATAAAACACTTTCCTCAAGGAATTTTAAGGAAAACATTCATAAAAACTTTGCTAAAAATTATTAAACACATATAAATAAATTTCCAAGTAAAAATTAATTACAAGATGGAAAAAAACTTAAAAACACATACTTAGAAAATCTAGAATCCAACGACAATGAATTTGAGATGCTTCTTCTTCGATAGTGGGTTAAGGATTTAATTAATTAAATGGATTGGAATGGATAAAGTCTAGATTAAATCAAAACATAGAAAAATGATATACACATCAAAATCAAAACATAAAACTAAAATATGAGATGAATAACAATAAAAACAAGGTAACACTTAAATATTTTATGTGTATGAAGAATAAAATACCTGATTTGAGAAGATTTGGATGTAGTTTGACAGGTTCAGATGGGGGAAGTCACGAGAGCTGCGGAGCCGTGGACAGGATTAGGGTTCTGTCGCGAATGGGGGAGAGAGCGGCCAATTGTGTATTTGGGGAAAAAAATTCCCAATGGTTTTTAAAAACCATTGGGAAAGGGGTGTCCAAGATACCCTTTACTAATGGTTTAAACAAACCGTTTGTAAAGGGTGACCATTTCCCAATGGTTCTTGTAGAACCATTGGGAAATGGTGTTTTGGACACCCCTTTCCCAATGCTTTTAGTAAACCGTTGGGAAAGGGATTCTTTACCAATGGTTTGTTTAAATTGTTGGTAAAGAAGCGTTGGGAAAACATGAGTTTCCAGTAGTGGGTGCTTGTTTTTTCTATTGTTTGTTCACTATCACATTAGTATGCTTTTTTCACATGTTCATGAGAGACCTTGGGTATTATCCTATTTAGTATACTTGTATGCTTTCCATATATGATAACCGATGGAATGTAACTAAATGACATGATGAAATTCATACAAATAAAATACTACTAGATTCAATAAATAAAACTTCAAAAGCCCTGGTCTCGAACCCCATGTTGGTCCTGTTCCCAACCTCCAACCCATCAGTAAGAAATTAACCAACGCAGTTCCCCTTGCTCTTGTCTGAACCCACATCCCTAAAATATGCCCGGGTACCAAACGATGAACTGAATAGTGTGTGAGTACAACTCAGTAGGCCGACACCCATAGTGTTAAACATTCCAATCTGAATATAGTGCATGAAATAAAGTAATAACATAGTATTAATTAATCAACTAATACAACACATAAAAATAAACCATCAAGCCCTTGAATTATGGGTTGATTTTCAATGTAATGACTCTAAATCCAGTAACCTAGAGTCGGTGTATACTTTATTACATTGGCGCTAGATACAAGTAATCACATCTCAAAGGATCTAATAGTTTAGTAGTCTTGGTAAAATAGATAAATACTTGAAATTTATATTAAATTTTAAAACATAAAATACACAAAGTATTTTCTTTGAGAACATCATTATTCCCCTTAGTGTATCCCTACATATCAATAAAAAAACTCTCCCTAGTGTCCTGGGGAAAATAAAACATAACAAAATGGTGAAATCAGATTCTCAATAAGGGTAAGAGTACAATGGAATCTATCATGAATAAATAATCATAATCAATATGGATAGGTAAATAACCGAAACACACACCATTTAATCAATAAATTGGGTATAACATAAAAGAAATAAATGATGATCAAATAAATCCATATAAATAATCACATAATATTGAGTCTAATCCATGTATATTATAACTAATAAAACAATTACATGGAAATAAGTGATCTCCTAATAAGGTAATGCATAATGCTAGGCATCTGAAACTATCAAGACCTTTCACAAGACAGTTTAAATCTGTGGGTAGAAACCCATCTAATTTGGCCAACTGATTTGTCTCATGAGATTCGTCGATGCATCAAGGAGATATACATAATCAAGTCCTACCCATCAATTAATAAGTCCAATTCATTTCTCATATTAAATTAGTGAAACATAATCAACATAAACATTCATATTGAAAAACTAACGTGCAGAATATTAATACTTACCCCAATCAAATAATTATAATCATAAACCATCCAAAGTAATATGGTGAATGGTAATAAAATTGTACATACTCAGTCAAACGGATCATAAACCATCCAAAGAAAGAATAAGTACGATATCAATAAAAAACATCCCTAGTGTATCATATGTACAATAAAGGGTTGATGTCATTTATGAATAGAAGTATCATAAAAATTTTATCAAAATTATTTTTGAGGAAAAAAACATTTTAACTTTGAAAATATATTTTAAAAAAAGTTCAAAAAATATTTTAAAAATAATTTTCATTTAAAATATCCTTTGAAAACTTGTAAAATAATCTTTAAAAAATTGAGTGGTCCTAACAGTGGAAATTTTCATTCTTTCCAAACATGTTAAAACAAATATTCCTTTCACATTTTTGATAAAATGCAAACATGCCTTGTTTTGAAAAAAGCTTGAATATTTATTTCAAAAAAAGAATTAAAAATAAAAAATAGTTAAAATTTTAATTAATAAATCATTTTAAAAGTATTAAAATAAATTAAAACATTTTTAGAAAACATGGATTTTGATGAAAAAGGATTTTTGACCGAAGAGAGAAATAATGTCGTATTTTCTTAAAAACATTTTCTCAATCATTTTAAGTACCAAAGAGTGGAAAATTTTAATATTACTTGGAAATTATCATTAATAACCATATGAGAATAAAATTTATTCAATTTAAGATAGAAATATCAAATAATTCCCCTAAGGGAGAGTTAAAAAACAATCTTGAATAATAATGAGATTGTGAAATAAACTCTTACCACTTTGGTAACTTCTGAATCACATGCCCCATAAAATAAATAATCATCAAATGAAACTTTAAATACCATAAATATAAATAGATTCATAATATAACATATCAAAAGGGGTAGTAAATACACCATTCAAAGGAATAAGTGGTGAATATGGTGTATGTCTCCCAAAAGTAAAAGTGATATGAGAAACCCTTACCTCAAGTTCGACTTCCTTCATATGTGTTTGAACCTATTGTATAATAAATATAGTTTTATTATAAATATATTAAAGAAACATAATTATATATATTGTTCCATATATTATTTACTTATATACCTTTATCACACATTTATTAACAATTCTTTGTTAAAATCACTATTTTATGAGATATTTGCTTTGTTTTTCATGTATGTTTTAGTTTAGTAATTTTGGTCCTTTTAATTTAATAATGGTTAAATAAAATACAGAATGTTAAACATGATATAAATATTATATATATTCATTATATATGTATTTATATTAATCTATTAAAATTATATATAGAAAATGGATTACCTCGTTCCTGGAGATAGTAGGTCGCACGTACGCATAAACACTATTTCCATTTTTCTTAATATAAGAAAAAATGGATAATAAATATTAATTAATATTTATAGAATCATTATTATGTCATATATATTATTTATATTAATTAAATACATCCTTATTACTATCCTTGAAAAAATAAAATGAAAAACATTTCACATCGTTACATGGAGGCGGTAGTCCACACATATGCACAAGCAACATAATTGTTTTCCAACATATTAGAAAGTAAAAAAGTTAGATGTGATATTATAATTACATAAGTATAGTTAGGTCATAAATATAACATATATTTTTTATTTTTAATCTTAGTACCTTCTATGTAAAGCGTAAGTGAAAAACAAATCACACCACTTTGTGAGGTGATAATCTGTTGTACACACAACCGACGTTATCGTATCCCCCACTGAATAGAAAGTAAGAAGGTATATGAGATATGATTATTGAATAAGTATAATATTTTCATAAATATCATATAAATAAGTTAAATCCATCTTTATATATATTCTTTAAAGGTGGTGATGGAAAATTAATTACATCGATTCGTGAGGCGGTAGTCCGCCGTACACACAATCGGCGATTTTATTTCCCATTTGATGGAAGTAAGGATGGATTTGGGTTGTTAAATTAACATAATAACATAAAATTATATAGGGAATAATTTTGTTATTATATTATCACATTTTAATAGTATTATAAGGATTTAGAAGAAGTAAAATGAAGACGCATAGTTAAAAACTTTACCTCTTCTCTGGGAAAGCTCTTTAGGTTTAACCTAAAGCCTTTCTAGATTTTTTTTTTGATATAAATAAGGACTATAGGATGTGGGTATTTATTTAAGGAAGGTATTTGGGTAGTTATTTTCTGAACCAAATTGTTTTTTGACTTTCTATAGGGGAGGAGAATGGGTGGCCTTTTATAAGTTAGGGAGCAGACACACATAGAAATTTTGAAAAGATAAAGTGATACCCATGTTTGTACATGCCACAAACCTCCAAAAATGTCCATTATCAAACCTTAGAGATTATATGGTCGAAATATTTCTATAAAATGGATTTTGGACAAGTTTTAGGTTATTTTAACCCTTATCTTCTTAGTTTAACCCATTGTAAACTCATTTTGACCTTAACTGTGATAATTAATTTTTAATGTTTCACTATTAATTAAGGAAAAAAATAACTTTAAATTAATAAATAATATAAATTATTCTTATTAAAAATATGGAATAAATTTTTCAAACTTCAATTTACACAATTTGGATAATTCAATTTAAAATTAAATCATATACCTAATGAAAGAGCGATTTTCCAAAGAAAAAATTCTCATTAGTATAGAATGTTTTAATGTCAAAAATAAATATGAAATTGATTAAAATGACATAAATTAGTTACATTGTAATATAATTTAACTAATTTTACTTTGAAACTAAATTAAAATATAATTTAACTTTGTAAATAATTTAAACGAAAATGCAGTTTTCAATAAAAATCAGTATTTTTCACTATTCATCAAAAAATTAATATTTTCAGAAAAATACCAAAAATTCACATAAAGATAATTTTTAAATGTATATTTCAAAAAATAATTTTATTTTTTAAATTGGTAAAAATTAATTCCAAATTATGTGTGTAAAGCATTAATAAAATGCCTTTTAGAACAATACAGTTTTTCATAAAATATTTATTTCTCTTTAAAATGGTTATTATTTTATTTCTAAATTGAATTTGTTTTATACATGTGTAAACCATATAGTTTTTATAATTTAGTTATTACTATTCATATCCACTAACTTAATAGATAGGTTATAATGTTCATGTTTAAATAATAACATTTTAATGGCACCACAATCCTTTTTTTTTGTATTATTTGAAAAACCACTTTATGGGTGAGTGGGAACCATACATGATCCACTAGTACACAAAAATACCACCTCCCTTAAAGCCACACAAACCACATTCAAAATTCCAAAAATCAAAAAAACTCCAAAACCACCTAGAACCATGAGCAAACCCACCTCAATACACGAACCCCTATCCATCACAAGAAGACCAAACAAACTCAAAAGCAGCGCCAGATTTAAATTTTCAAAATTCAAGTTTCAAAAAATCATCATACCAAGACCAGTGTCATCGCACTATCTCCAAGCCTCCAAAATCACCCTTTCATTTAAGATCGAACTTAAACCTTGAAAACCAGTCACGTCGAACCACTACTATCGACAGGCCCATCAACACTATTATGCACCCCGCCGGAGAGGAAAACTAGAGAAAGACATCACCGTCTGAGTCGCCATGGAACCATCAGCATATTTGTCACCACTTTGTTGAAGAATAACATCGGAATAAACAAGTGTAGAGTCTCACAGGAAGCACACCCTGACACACCATTGCCATCATCACCAAGCCAACAAACCCACCAGTGATTTGTGATACCACCAGAACCCTCTATCTCCATTGAGAATCGACCTTGGAGGGAATGATCCGCGTAGAAACCATAGATCCACCCGAAGAACTCAATGCACATCCACAGACGACCTTCGAGAAGCATGACCAATAGAAACCCTCAGATCGATGAGCAGAACCACTAAATCCATCATCCTCTCCCTCCCAGAGCCCTCGAAGACAAATCCAAATCGAGATGCCAGAGACTGCTCAAACCCACCTCCCAAAGAACCGGGAAGACCCACCCCAATCCGCCTTAAAAAGAGTGGATGAGTCCTGGAACCCGAGCAGGGTGGGTGGCTAGAGACCTCGACAGAACTCAGCTTTAGACCTCCGGTGTATATAGCCGAACAACAGGCCCAGAAGAGACACCGAAAAAGCCAAAGAACAAAAAAAAATGACAGAAAAATCAACCAAAAGAGAAAGAAGAACAACGAGGATGAAACCCTAGAGGGAACCCAATCAAGAAGAAAACTAGGATAAAACTTAAAATAAACTGAGGATGAAACCCAAATCGAGACAAGACTAAAGAAAAGAGGGGGGAAACAGGGAAGACACCAAGCATAACCACAACCACCGAACCTCAAGCCCAAAACCTATGTGAATCTACTACTCTAGATCTAACTAGGAGAGGAGCAATAGAAGGCAAGGTCAGAGAGTGGTAGCGGCGCTCTAAGGTAAAACTGAAGCATATAACACCCCAAGATTTCATAGTACATTATTTCTTCAAAGTAATTCAATGACTTGCACTACACGCAACACCGAGTTCAAGCGTATCATGACTTACCAAACTAGCCGTTCAAAAGCAGTTATGAATAGTATTAACTGAATTTTGAACTTTATATAATCCTTGTAATTTTAGAATCCATTTTATGAGTTTGTTAGACATAATGTAAGAACAAATACATTTTTCAGATAAAAGAAGTATTTTTCAAAAATGCATTTTTACCGCCTTTTAATGGCGAAGCCTTTTTAAATCCAATATTTGAAACTTTTATATATTCAATTTGACAAAATAAACTTCTTCTTTAAAATTGGGACATAAGAATCTAGTTTCAATAAAGTTTTGGTGTTTTTATGATAACTTTCATATTTGGGTGAATAGTGAAAAATACAATATTTTAACTGAAAACAAATTTTTTAATCAAAATAATTTATAGTGTTAAATTATAAATTTTAATGGTTTGGAAGTATAATTAGATTATATTTTTACCATTTAATCCAATGTTGGCCATTGGTAGTAAATTCACTTTTAAATTGGACATAAACAAGTGTCAATCTTTTGATAGTTATTGTTTCTTAAAAACATGCTTTTTGTTTTGACAATGGGAATTAATTTTAAATTAATAAATGAAACTTCTATGTTTTTAATTTGGTAAAATAGACATATTTTTTGGATTTGGAATATCGAAATTATCCTAGGGTAATTTTTTGGTATTTTTTTTATTTTTTTGATGAATAGTGAAAACACTGAGTTATAGTTTAAAATCAAATTTTTATTTAAATAATTATTTATTTTATTTAAATTTATTTTAGGTAAAAATATATACATAATACCTATATAAGTTCAATGGAATTCATTGGAGCCAGTTTATAATAATTTATGATATATAAAAATTTTATTGAACTTTTCACCGTCTTTTACCCACCTTCTAGGAGAATTTGCAAATTCACATAAAACTTAATTTTACCGCTTCTGTGAGTGGAATTTTGAAAATCCAAGAGACACGGTTAATATCAAGGAGTGAAATGTGGTTCAATAAGATGAAAATATTTTTTGGTGAATTGTAATTTTTTACTTTTATTTACCACGGTTAAAAGTAGATTGGGTAATTAAGGGTAAAAATGATATTATTATTACCCTAACACATGTCCTAATTCTATTAGATAAGTGTAATTCGACCAAAAAACATTAGGAATAAAATATGACCTTTTAGGCCCACTTGGATTAGATTAGGACATTTATTATTATTTAATTTAAAGAAGAGTTAAAAGTGTTAAATTCAAAGATTATTAACTAAACCATTTTTAATATAGAGTTATACATAAGATAAATTTGACTATAAATATTCATTAGAAATATAAAAATATTTCATACATCATGGTATTTTATTTATAATTTTTAGACATTAAATAATTAAATTTATTTATGACACAATGATGATGCTGTAATTACCTTATTAATGAAAGAATCAAATAAATGTTATTATAAATATTAAAATAAATATAATTTTAAAGTTTTTATAAAATACACGAATTTTATAGGTGACTATGACATGTTAGGGATTATTCAATGTATCTTGTTCGAAGTAATCAAGTTGTGATGACTTTCACAAAAACAAAATATCAAATAGTGTCAAAATTGACATAAATTAATATTTAAAACAAATATTATATGATTAATTGGTATTCTATTCCTAAAAATCTAAGGTTTGTACAAAGGACTTATATCATGATAGGTGAATCATTAATGGACCACTTGGGGGTCTTTTGGAAGTTTATATTAAGTTTATTAACCATATAATATAAAAATATAAAAAGACATGGTAAATATCAAACTAATTAACTAAGGGTTAAAACTAAAAGATAAGGTTAATAATGTGACCCAAACCTGTCTAAAACCTAATGATTGACTATATTTCTACCCATCCCCACCTTATACTTTAAATAATAAACTTTTGAGACATTCTAAACTGAATATGAATTTATTATAAAATAATATTTTAAGTTTTTCCTAAGGTGCCCCTCACCCCTCTTATAAAAGGGCACTCCCCCTTCTCTCTAATTTACACCTTATAAGCCATTTTTCTCGGCCAAAACCTACCCAAATACCCTCTAAACTATCCTCCATTAAATCATGCCTTAGTTTGATTATAAATCCAACTTAAGGAGCCCTTTTGATCAAATTAAAAGGAAGAACCCAAAGAAGAGGTAATGATTTCACCACCCTATTTCAAGTTCCTTTCTTCTTCCACTTACTTTTTCTTTGTTGTTTCCATTATAAAATAATAAATCCAGTATATTCTATATATTTTGATGTTATTATAATTATGGTACAACCAAATTCATTATTCTATCCACCCTTTGAATGGCATGTCACCATACGTGCGTACGTACGGATTATCGTCTCCACGTCGTTGTGTAATTGTTATTCAATACATTATTATTTGGATGGATATAATAATGATGTGTATTTTATGTAAATAATAAATATAACATGATAAGGATTATTTATATATTATATAACATCCAATTATATATTATATTAATATCAAAAGAATGATATTTTCGCTTGTGCGTACGTACGGATTACCGTCTCCACGACGTGATGAGATTCATTTCCAAGTTCACCATTCATCGACGATTATAAAAATATATATTACTAATAAGTATGTAATATATGAAATAATAATGCTACTAGATATATATATATATTTATATATATAAGTATTTATGTACTTACATATATCTTATTCACTTACTTCCGTTCAATACTATATGAAAATGGAAACAGCGTTTATGCGTACGTACGGACTACCATCTCCATAAACGGTGTTTTCCATTTCATATATACGTATATTATAAATTTTTATATTATAAATATATATGATAAATAAATCATGTTTTATATTCTGTAAGTATTTAAATCATGATCTAAGTGATACAATCAAGAGTAACAAGTTAAAACACGTACGATAAAGAAAGCGATTATTACCCGAAATATTAATATAACATGGAAATTATTATTAAATGGGTAGTATAAAGTCATAAATGAATAATGTATGATATCATAAATATTAATATGGTTCTGGTATAATTTAATAACATACTATAGTCTTCATACAGGAGGCTAAACATACCCTCAACTAAAGGAAAGTGCAAGGTAAGGGGTTTTCATCTCACTCCTTATTCCTGTGTGATTCATGCCATATTGCCACTATTACCTTTTGTGTGGTGTATGTACTTCCCATAATTGTATTCTTTCTGTAATACAATTTAATTTATGTGTATTTACATATTCATTGTATGATACCTCTTTCATGGGGTGTATGTTTCGTAAGTTTCCAAATTGGTAAGGGTTATTTCACAATCTCTTTATTATCCGAGGTTGTTTTTACGTAAGTATCTACTAGGACATATTTATTATCCATGTCCATGTTTTATGAAAGAGTTTTCAAAGGTATTATTTTAAGGGACTTTATACTAAAACATAATTTCAAATTTTTTAAATATTTATTCTTCTAAATCATTCTCATTGATGTCCATGTCTTCAAAATGGTTTTTTAAGGATTTATTTATATGGACATGAATATTTTTAAAATGTTAATTCCTTTCAAAGGTTTCAAATTGGTATGGGACACTTTGATTAAAAAATGTCTTTAAATTACTTCTTTTCCAAATTGTGTGACTTTTAAATGTTTTCATGAAAAAGGGGTATTTCTCTCAAAGAGTTTTACAAATCATTTTCATCAATGTCAAAATCCTTTAATGGATTTTAAACTTGTTTTGAAGTTAATTTATCATGATAAAAATATTCCATATTGTGTTGAAGGTTTTGTGATATGTTTGACTGTGGATGTGTTATTTTTATACCATTCATGGTTTATTAGTAAAGTATTGACATTTTGTATGCTAGTTTTAATACGAATGTTTATGTTATGTTTTGACCTTTTCATATGAGGAATGCATTGGACTTAGTAAGTGACGGGTGGAGCCTGCTATAGCTCCTCGATGCATCGGTAGGTATCATGAGACAAACTAGTGTATTGGCATGAGGCATTGAGAAAATATTATTTGTAGTCTTGGCACGAGGCCTTGGCTACGTGGTTATGATATTCTGGAATTATGCATTCCATCATTATGAAAGTGGTTATTGATATTGCATGTGATTATTCGATTAGTAGAATATCCATGTGAATAAGTAAATGGAATTATTTCATTTTATTTCTGCCATATTATGTTGAAGTTCAAGTTTAAAAGGATTTTGATTTAGTTTTATACATTTCCTTAAATGTTTATGCTTATTTTTGAAATTTTCTGCTGTATTGCTTACCCTTACTAAGTGTTTGAGCTCACCCCTTTCTATGTTTTATTTTTCCCAGGATTCCAAGAAGTGCATTTTGATTGATATTCATGGTTAAGCTAAGGGAATAATAGAGTTAATAAAGGATTACTTATGTTTTGTTGTATGTTATAAAGTATAATGTAACATTCATGTATGTAATATATTTTCCAAGACTGCTAAACTGATCGGTCCTTTGGGACTTGATTCCTTGTAATCATGAAAATGTATTAAAATAATGCACCGACTCTAGGTAACTGGGGTCGGGGCGTTACAAAGCGTCTTCGCCGAAGCCGAAGCAAAGGGCGGAACCTAGGGAAGACTGGTAGTGGACCAGTCATGAACAAAACTAGTGGGATGAACCCCAGGAGAAGCCATGGATGAGACAAAGAAAGCTGAACAGACGAACTACGAGAAGAACCCGGGAGCAGAGAAGGACTCGGCCAGAAACCCAAGTGTGGAAGAGTCAAGGGAGAGAGAGTGGGGAAGAGGAGAGGGTCGGGGGAGTGCAGATCCATTAAAAGCTCCTCCTGGCCATAAGAAATTCATAACATTTTAATAGAGGATCACATTTCGTTCAAAAATAGTGTTGTGTGAATTACAAGCTATCAAAGAAATTGAATTTATTTAAAAAGAAATTCATTTTAATTTTTACAGGTGTTACATTATCTTATAATATTCATGTTGCATGCCATATACACTATCAGATATTATGTTCCTCTTTTAAAATCTTAGGGTGTTACACTCAGGGCCAACCAAACCTACTTCAGCTCCATGTCAGATATCTCTGTCACATGGTTGATCCTCTTGCATCCGGATGGATCACTTGTACCATGTCTTAAGAAAAAAATTGTCTCCATGTAAATTTCCATGATGGATTCGATTACATAATTCTAGGGTGAAATAACATGCCATGGGGAAAATAACCCTATCATATTGGGCTCCATAAAAATTTCCATGATAGAGTCACTTATGTCTTACCATGTTCACATCACAAGGGGTGAATCTTAAGATCAAGTGGTGGGTTCTTCTATTCCAAGGTGAACCACCAGTACCATATCTCATGAGATAGTAGTCTAATCTCTTAGGTATCTCATAAGTAATCATATATACCAGGAAACCATGTATACCTTTCATTGAAATTCATATCACATGCTCAGTTGATTAATTTATCACATTATGTTAACCAGGAATACATTCTCAATTGGTAGATTCTCCTGCAATAGGAAGAATCACCACAATCAAACCACGCAAGGTGTATATTTGTCTCAATTCATTAGACAAGTCAAAAAATGTTGAATTCTCAATTCACAATGTTATGGAAACTTTTCATTTATCATAATTGTTGGTTCACTGTAACTTCAAATGTAGGCTCACCTCATAGGTAATCGCAAGCCTAGTATCACCGCCAATGGACCCAGTGGGATCTAATGGGGGGGGGGGTCTACGCACTTACATTTTATCAAGAATAGATTTAATCAATTATTATAATCATTTTCACATCATAATGGTGTGATCATAGTTATTTCACATACCTTGATAATTGGAAACAAACTTTAGGGAATTTTTCTAGACCACTCACCTTGAAAACAGAGAAGGAGATGGAAGAAACTCAGTGATCAGCTCCCCCTTCCCTTCAATGAGAACCATAAATTCCATTAATAATGGATCAAAAAGTGTAAGAAGAATTAGAAGAATTTCCTTCAATATTCAAGTACAGAATGCCAAGACCCGATGGAGCCTTGCTTCTAGTTTAACGAGGATTCAAAAAATCACCACTGGAAGGGCTTCATTCAAGGTGGGTATGCAATTTTCAGATCATATGGTTCTAGAAGATTTAAAAAAATAGGGTTTTTCATGAATAATTCATAACTCTAATAGGCTATTCACACTGTGAAAGTGTTGATTCCCTTATATGGTGAAAAATTCATCATCTAGGATGAAAAAACCCGAAAATCCCATTTCATGTTGTGAAATGAGTTCAATATGTGAGTTCCTTTTTCATGGGTTCTATTCAGGGGGTGAATCAAGTTCATGGGGTCTATTTAGGGGGTGAATTTATTTCATGGTCCCCGTTCAGGATGTGAATTAATTCATGGGGTGAATTTAATTCATGGGGTGATTTCAGGGGTGAATTATATTCATGGGTGAATGAAATTAATGGGTTCTATCCTGAATCATTTAAGAACTGAATTAAATTCATGGGGTTTTCCCAGAATAATTCATGTCAGGGATTGCGAATTCACGGTGTGAATTCGTTCTGTGGCCAGAACTCCCCTCCTATTCCTACCACACCCTTGTAACACACAACCCAACCTGGACCTAGCCTCGACCAATGAGATTCAAATAAAGGACAACCCAATGCAAGGAGTTTTAACCAAAAACTCAAAGAGGGACATACCTTGAAAATATAGGATCTTACAATCTCCCTTCCATATAACAACTCATGCCTGATTTTCTCTAAGAATCACTGTGGAGTATCAGTGAAAAAGTGGGGCCACTATGTCTTTATATTAGACTCCCTCTCCCTGGTATCCTCTTGCACATTCCCATGTTGCCAATACAATGGTACCGGAGTTGTGGTATTTCCCCATATATTCTTCTCAGTATAGTCCATGGTATGGATAAAATACTCTTTAAAGGACGCATCAACATCCATCTCGACATCATCAATGTATATCATGTGAGAAGGGTTTGGATGATATCTCCAAATATATGACACAGGAAACACACTATGCATGGAGCTATAACACTGTGGAAGGTCCAAAAAATATGACACTTGACCACCACCTTCACTATCTTGAATGAACCAACAAACCTAGTTGCAAGATTCCCTTGCTTCCTGATATGGTGTTTCCCTAACCTAGGTAAAACCTGAAGAAAAACTGAACAATTGACCTCAAAATCTAGAGTTCATATCTGATGATCAATGTATGATTTATTCCAAATATTTTATGTCACCAACCACTTTATGATAAACCAAACCTTTTCAAATGTCTCCTACACAATACTAGGTCCAATGTGTTCTAACTCACCCACCTCTAATCAATAAAGATTCGAATGACACGGTCTGCCATAAAAATCCTCAAAAGTATCCATTTGGATCGATGTATAGAAGCTATTATCATACATGAACTCCATGAGTTCTATATGATGCTCCCAAGAACCACTGAAATCCAAAACACAATCTCATAACATATCCTCTAGGATTCAAATTACCCATTTAGATTATCCATCAGTCTAGGGATGGTAAGTTGTACTATGAACAACCTACAATCTCAGAAACTTATAAAGGCCCTTCCATAACTATGATATAAAATGAGGATCTCAATAATAAACGATACTCCTTAGAAAACCATGTAGTCAAAATATATCACACATTTAGAGACCACCCAGATCATTAATGGTGAAGGTCTCCCAGATAGGCAGGAAGTGGGATACCTTCATTAGTTAATCCATGATCACCCAAACTGCATCATTATTGTGAGGTGTTTTAGATAATCCTATCATGAAATCCATAGTGAAATCACCTCACTTTCATTCTGGAATGGGTAGAGGCTATAACAACCCTTGAGGCCTTTGATGCTCAGTCTTCACCTACTGATAGGTGAAACATATCACCACGAAACCCACTATATCCTTTTTCATCCTTAGCCACCAGTATTGTATACATAGTTCATGATACATCTTAATCAAATGTAGATGTACTTCCCATATAAAATCATGAATCTCCCTTATCAGTCCCCCGCACAAACTCATAGGAACCCATACATGACTAGGGATAAGTGTAGTATCCAGGCACAATGAAAGCACAACGTTGGGTGGGGTCCAAATTTTCCTTTCCATAATCTATGAACAATATGGGATCAATACGATGATGAACTCCAATATCTATAGATTAAAATAAAATATTTAGACAAAAAAGAAAGGCACCAGATCCAAGAGAGAAAGGATACTGCACATCATGTTTACAGTTAATTTAATTAATATCATAAAGAACAAAATACCTAGATCTTCAGTACTTTCTTCATTGATGATGTTGATCATCTAGAATGACCCTTCCATATTGTCTTGTTACGCTTACAAGGATCCAGACCGGACTCCCTCTAGCGGTGATCCACATGTGCTCCGATGAAATCTGATCGACACCACTCATTATATGGGTACTAGCATGGTGAAGTGAGTGTCATGCATCGATCATTATTGATCGCTTGTTCTTTGGTCTTGAAGAACATATCTCGTTCTTGAGAGGGGAGGGAAGAGGATTTGAGAGAGAAATTTTTTGTCTCAACAATTCTCAATTCACCAGGCATGCAGTTCGGTACATGGAACAATATACATACTTGACTATTTATCAAAATGGTGCTTCAGTTACAATATTTAATTGTGTAATAGAAATTAAATACATTCATAACCTTAGAAAAAACTCACACTCTTAATAATAATATCGTGTCATTATTTATGGTCCAACAACTTGCGCAAAATGGAATAATAAATAAAATTTTGCGTCACAAAATAATAGCAGTGTTATTATTATTATTTTAACTTTTTTCAGCTAGTTAAATAATTATTTACCATCTTGCAAATAATTATTTTACTACCAGACCGACCTTGGTCTGCTTGAACTCCACTTCCATTTATTGAACACCCGAATAAATAAATAAATATTTTATTATGTTAAATAAATATTTTATTTACAAACTAGTAAATAAATATTTATTAAATGTTCAATAAAATAAATAAATATATTTTACTCACAATCTGGTAAGTAAATATTTATTTAATTTATGCAATCATTTTAACTTGAATAAAATTATTCCACGGTCTTGAGAATAAAAATTTATTTCATTAATTAAATTCAAATAGAATTTAACCGAGACCACAAAAAACACTTAGTATGTGACCCTCTAGGTATAAGAACCCAAATCTTCATTTCAAGTATGGATCTTGTTTTCAAGTGTTTTTGAGAAAAGAAGAGTTTCTGGAAATTTAAGGAGTACACACCGTGTACTTAGGAGCACACACTGTGTACCTGGTTGCCACGAGTAGTCGTGTACTGGCCGTGTAACAGAAGAGTACAAGGCCGTGTGTGGTTACATGGAGACTGCCTAAATAAGGGTCTGGTTAAGGCATGTACATGGCCTATGCATTAAATGAACACGCCATGTACTTTTCTTTTTATTTGTTCAATCGGACCAGGGCCTCGTCTATTTTCCAGAAACACCTTCTTCTAGCTCCTTATCATCTAGGAGTGATAGAAATCGCTGAATATTTTATGAGACCCCGATCCGTCATCTGTTCTTTGAATCAAACACCATCGATTGCGTTGGAATCTCTTCAGTGAGTTCTTCCTTCTTCTAGAGCCTCTCCTCCTGATTTCTCTTCTTTTGGGAGATATTCGTGGTTGAGTGTTTTTGACATTTATGTAGATCCTTGATGTTCTAGGTCTAATCAAAGGCTAATATTCAACTATATCTATCGTACAACATCGCGGTATGTGGTTTGTGACTTTCTGTAGTTGTCTTTGGATTATATGTACAAAAAGTGTCGAATACCCTAGTTTAGGGTATTGTGTGTCTTGGAATTTTAACCCTGTTGATACCTACTTTTGTTTTTTTTCTTGGGAAAGGGTTTTGATTATAAACTAGGTTTATTACCTTTCTTATGTATGTGATTCCCATGTTTGTTTGATATTGGCCGTTGGGTCTAGAACTGCCTGTTATACTATTTTGTTTTCCATGCCTAGTGATATTAGGATGGAGTTGATATTATATGTCATGCTTGTGATATGAAATGTAGTTGTTTAGATAAGTATTATTTGAGATTTAATTTGGATACTAGATATCATTTGTGCATGATTGTATTACGCAGGGCTGTGAGAAACTGGTGTAGTTAGACCATAGGGGGAATTGATGTTGAGGGCTTCCTTAGAGTGTTTGTTATACTTTTCACGTTGCGAGACCATAGTGGGGATTGACGGTGAGTGCTACCTCATAGTGTCTATAGTATACTATTATGAGACCACATGGGGAATTTACCTTGAGTGATTCCTCAGAGATTCTGTTGTTTATTTTTAAAAGACCACATGGGGAAATGACGATGAGTGCTTCCTTAGAGAGTCTTTTTTTGCATGTGACTGAAGGGGTTAGACTGTGCGAATTTTCCTAGAGGGTCATTATATCTTCTTGATTTAAATTATAACTTGAACTAGAGGGGTTAGACTATGAGAAATTTCCCATATGGTTTCTTTTGAATGATTGGTTTAATAATTAATGAATGTAAATGAATGTAGTTGAAACTATAGGATTGTTTTCTTTTATGTACTTATTGTTTATTACTTAATTTTGCATATTTCTTGCTATATATATTCACTAATAGTTAGGCATAGATATTTTGGTGGTTGCCTACTGGTATTCGTCTCATACCCTATTTGGGTCATGATTTTGGGCCCAAAAAGATTATATTGTTTCAGGTATAGATAAAGTTAAGCACCCTTCTTCTTTAGGTACTTGATTGTTGTGGATTTTGAGAGCATGAGACCAAGCTGAGGCTTGCGATGCTGCTGAAGTTTATTTGATTTCTTTGTACTTTGTTTTAGTACTATATTGCTAGCATTGTGACTTGTTTGGATGCTTTCCTAGACATATGTGACCTACATCATTTATATATGTGCTTCAGTTGTTTATTTACTTTTAGTCTTACGTTGTTTACTTATTGTATGGTATTAATGCTTCTGCTACTGTTATCTGTTTGTTTCCGCTGTGTTACTCTGCCAATGAGGGCATAGTTTTTCCACTATCACATCCAAGGCCCTCGCTGCTAGTCGGTAGCCTTTGGCATTCTGGGAAATGTGCTTGAGGTCATGTGACCAACCAGGCACGGGGCACTTTTGGGCAGAACTCAGAATTGGGATGTTACAATGTGGTATCAGAGGAGGTTACTTTCTACTTTGTATTAATTTTTGGAGCCTATATACAGGGATAATAAGGAATGGGTGGTTGGTAATAAGCTATGTCCGAGAGTAGCTAACCCATGTATAGGGAAAATCCAATTTACCTCGATTATTGCAATTTTTTTTTCTGGTTTTTCAATTGTTACAGTTGATTTGATTTCACCGTTGGGTGATTCACATGTTTTGTCCTGTTTTTGTTGAATTGTTGAGGTTCTATTTCTATTTTAACCCTATGAGATGAGGGTATTCCATATCATGCATCATATAGGCACTTTCTATAGATCACATGTCATGCATTCTTGTCATGCTATTTAGGGTGCATTCTTGATTGAATGTTGTTGTGATAGATGTTGTGATAGATATGCATGTTGTTGTGATAGATGCCTTGATAGAATACCTTCTATTCGATAGGGTATTGAATTTTTTAAAGTTTCATTTGAATGGGTGCCAAAATTTGTTCCTTGAGGTGTTATAGGCTTTCATGGATTGGAATTTGGTGGATCATGTGATTGAATTCACTATTATACTTGGTGATATACATGAATATGATGCCAAGCTTTGATTCTCGGGGAGTATGGGCCCCCGCAGATCAAAATTCAGCACTTTAATGTTTGTTTCTGTGTTTTTATAGGTTCCAAAGTAGTTTTTGAGGCTTAATATCAGAAAAAAAACATAATACATTGTGTGTAATGATGAATACATGCCTTATATCCTTTTGTTTGGGAAGAAGCAACTTTTCTTAAGTACACGCCATGTACTGTATAAAAATGTTGTATACTCCTTAACCATGTGACTGGTTGTGTGGATAGAGACACTGGGTTGGGAAATGGTTGGTGGCACACATAGTGTACTCGGAGTACACATCGTGTTGTAAGAGACCATGTATCCGGCCATGTGACTAACGACATAGTTCGGTGAAATCCTTCTAGTGAACTCCGTGTATAGTCAACCATGTCTCTGATCGTGTGACTAACGAAATGGGTGGTTAAAAATTAAGTGTTACACACGGTGTTTAGGGTGAACATGCCATGTAGTTTTGTTCTAGGATAACCACATGTTTTAGTCATGTAGAGGAGCTCGGGCAGGGGGTAGGATTCAAGTACACGCTGTGTCAAAAGAGAAAACATTGTTTGTATGGGGTGATACACGATACGGGTTGGCAGAAGTACACACCCAGGTAAAGGATTAAGGGAACACACCGTGTAGGGGTTATACACGCCGTGTATCCATGTTTTAGAAATCTTTAATGTTCTCCTTATCCTATTAAATTCTTGAAATTTTAAGTTTCAGTCCTTGATAATCTTGAATTGAGGTGTGTTCTTGACCCTACCGAGTCATGTAACTGAGACGTCATCTGGTTGTACACCAGATACAGGGCAACGACCAGACACCGGACATGGAAGACCAGAGAATACCAGCAGATCCTCCCATCGTGCCTATCTTGGCACCAGCTGTCATTCCAAATATAGGTGTTGATGCATAGTTTCGAGAATGATTCATGAGGTTTATGAAGACATTATAGGGAGCTCCGCATCCTGCCCTATCTATGGAAAAGTTGACGTGGGTTTTTCAACACCAGCATCCTCCCACTTTCTCAGAGGATGGAGAACCTCAGGCTGTAGAGACATGGTTAGAAGCCATGTTTTCTATCTTTGAGCATCACAAGACGCCTCCAAAGAGGAGGGTGAATCTCTCTATGTATATGATTCAGGATTCCTCCAAGAGATGGTGGGATGTGATTTCACAGGCGGGACACGAGCAGGTTATGTCTTGGGATGAGTTCCAGCGTACCTTCTATGACTACTTTTACCCGAAGACTTTGAGAGCCGAATGATCCTGAGAGTTCATGAGTTTGGATCAGGGTACTCTATGTGTCATAGAGTATTCTTCTCGTTTTACAAAGCTGTAATGCTTCACACCCATTTAGTGGGGTGATGAGTTATTTATGGCAGGAAAGTTTGAGGTTGGTCTCAGGCATGGAATCCAATCCCAGGTGAATATCTTTATGTTGACTTTCATATCTTCTATAGTCAACCAGACACTGATTAATGAGCATAACCTAAGGAATTCTAAAATTGTGGTCCAGGACGGTTCAACATCCAGAGTTGGTACCCTTTTGAATGAAAGTAGGAAGTGCCATAGAGAGTCTACGTGTAGAGATCCGAGTAGGCTAGATAATCCTTCAGGTAGCCATTTGGTATACTACCAGTGTGGGAAGATCAGACATATGATGCCACTTTTCCCAATCGAGAGACCCATTAGAGTGCCGATCTTGTGAAAATATGGGTCATCTTCAGCATTTATATCCATTTTTTTCACTATAAACTAGTGATAGGGGTTCTTCTATGACTCCACATTCAGGAGAAGGACCACAAGTTTCTCCTCAGTCACGAAACTGGAGTTTTTTTGGCCATTTAAACCGAGGAGGTGGTTGTGGTCGTGGGAATAAGGCTACAAGTTTCCAATGACAACAAGATGGATCAAGTCAGGGTAGTTAGGCAAGGTCATAGGGCCATGGTACAAGTCAAGCTTTTGTAGTGGAGCAGACCCAGTAGGAGAAGGATCCCAGACCCTCTATAGTTAGAGGTACATTTCTAGTTGCCTCAGTTTTATCTTCTGCACTTTTCGATACAGGGGATTCCCATAGTTTCATATCTATTTCTATTCTAGAGATCCTTGGGATCTATATATTTACTTATGCTGATATCTTGACATTGGACATGCCATTGGGGACAAGAATGGATAGTGTATGTCAGTGCAAGGAGTGCCCTCTTGAGGTTGGTGGGTATCACTTCTTAGGGGACCTTTATGTATTAGAGATGATGGGCTATGATGTCATTCTTGGAATTGATAGGTTAGTTCCCTTCTAGAATGTTGTCAATTTCTATTTTCGTAGGGTGAGTTTCATGTCACTCGAGGGCAGATTGTTTCTATATTAGGGTGAATGGGATGTCCAGGTGAGAAGAGTGGGACCCGAGCATCATGGGTTGGGAGGAGTTACAGCCCAGATTTCTAGTCTATATCTAGATGACCAGGGGACTTCATATATGTACATTCCTGTAATGGTGGATCATTTCAGAGATGTATTTCTAGACGAATTTTCAAGTTTACCTCCAGAGCGAGAGGTATATTTCTCTATTGATCTTGTTCCAGGAGTGGCACTGGTGTTTATTCCTCCTTATAGGATGGCTACACCAGAGTTATAGGAGATCAATAAATAGTTAGAGGAGTTGCATGAAAAGGGCTTCATCCAACCCAATACTTCTCTTTGGGGTTATTTTTTCCTGTTTGCAAAGAAGGAGGATGGTACCCTCAGAATTTGTGTGGATTATCAGAAGCCGAACTAGTTGATGGTCAAGAACCGATATCCCTTGTAGATGATTGATGATCTCTTTGATCATCTTTGAGGAGACTGGGTGTTCTCGAATATTGAATTGATATCTAGTTATCATTAGTTGAGCATTAGACAATAAGATATACCTCTTATAGCATTTTAGAGTAGGTATTGTCTATACGAGTATGTGGTGATGCTGTTTGGTCTCACGAATGCACCTTTAGTTTTTATGGCACTGATGAACCAAGTGTTCCATATATACTTAGAATCCTTTGTGGTGGTTTTCCTAGATGATATCTTGGTGTACTCTCACACATTACACGACCATTCTACCCATCTTGAGATTGTTTTTATTACACCGAGAGAGAATTAGTTATATGATAATCTCTAAAAATGACCCTTTTGGGTGGACCAAATTCACTTCTTAGGTCATGTTATCTGATAGGAAGGAGTATCAGTAGACCCAAAGAAAGTGAGATCAATAGTTTCCTAGGAGCATCTAAAGAACTTCTTTGTGGTATGAAGTTTTCTAGGGATGGTTGGTTACTATATATGTTTTATACAAAACTTTTCACTCTTAGCAGCGCCACTAACGAGCCTGACTAAAAAGGGTGAAAAGTACTTGTGGACATATTCCTACGATTTAGACTTCCAGGAGATAAAAGAGAGGCTGACTTTAGCACCAATAATAGTTTTTCTAGAATCAGGAAAGAGCTATACTATTTACTGTGATGCATCAGTTATCGTGCTGGGAGTAGTGCTTATACAGGGGGAAGGAGTCATTGCATATGGGTCTCGGTAGTTGAGGCCACATGAGAAGAATTACCCAAAGCACGATCTTGAGTTGGAAGCAGTTGTTCATGCCTTGTGATGTTGGAGATATTACCTTCTAGGAGATCATTTTTTGGTGTAAACTGACCACAAAAGTCTCAAGTATATCTTTACCCAACGTGATCTGAATTTGAGATAGTGAAGGTGGGTTGAGCACCATCATTCCTTTTACTTTGAGCTTGCCTACACGCCTATGAAAGGCAACATAGTGGCTGATGCATTGAGTATGGGGAATCAGATGTAGGTAGTTTAGGAGGCCAATAGTGAGTGGTAGATTATGGCTTTGTTCTCTGATATGCATTTGGAGGTGCACAATAGGCAGGGGCAGATGTTTCTTTCTTCTGTAGCTATTACCTCTACTCTACTTGATCAAGTGTGAATGAGGAATCTACCAGATTCTGAAGGACTAGTTCTATCAAAGAGTGTGTTAGGAGAGGACCCTATTCTCGGATGGACTATAGGTGAGGATGATATCTTGTGTTTTCATGGGCGCGTGTGGGTGTCAACAAACATTCACAAGGAACTTTTGCGGTATTTTCATTCCTCAATTTGGGTAGTTCATCCTGGTGTCACCAAGATGTATCGAGATCTACACCGCCAGTATTGGGGGCCCAATATGAAGAGAGATGTCGTTGTCTTTGTGATTAGGTGTTCCACCTATCAGCATGTGAAGCCGGAGCATCTGTGACCATAAGGGCTTTTGCAGCAGTTTCTCATTCCCGATTGGAAATGAAATGATGCTGCGATGGACTTTGTGATAGGTTTACTGAGGTCGCCACAAGGGAATGATGTAGTTTGGGTTGTCATTGATATACTCATGAAGGTTTCACACTTCTTACCAATCAAGGAGGCCTTTAGTGTTAATGAGATGGGAAGTTTGTACATCTAAAAGATTGTACATTTACATGGGGTTCCTCACTCCATCATTTCATATAGGGATTCACGTTTTACTTCTCGGGTTTAGTAGGGACTACAAAGGGATTTGGATACACAGGTACTTCTGAATACATCTTACCATCCCTAGACATATGGTCAGTCCAAGTGCATGATTTAGGTTCTAGTGGACATGCTTCGAGCATGCGTCCTAGATTTTTGAGATTCTTGGGAGAAGCACATACCTCTGGTGGAGTTTTCCTACAATAATAGATTTCATGTGACTATTATGATGGCACCTTATGAAGATTTGTACGGTAGTCCATGCCAATCACCCCTATGTTGGATGGAGGTAGGAGAGGTAGCCATGATGAGACCTTGTCTTATCTAGGAGACCACAGAGTGGGTGGAGTTGATTCGGAAGAGGATGACTACTACACAGTCATGATAGAAGTCTTATGCTGATTGTTGAAGATGACATCTAGAGTTCGAGGTCGGAGATCAGGTTTTCCTACATGTCACACCAAGGTTGGGACATAGGAGGATTAGGAGATAGGGAAAGCTTTCAGTGAGATATGTTGGGCCATTTGAGGTTTTGGGGAGAGTCGGTCCGGTTGCCTATATATTGAAGTTACCTCAGAGGTACCAGTCTATGCACAACATCTTCTACGTTTCTCAGCTACAACGTTACTTATCAGACCCGTCTCATGTTTTTCAACCTGAGGAGTTTAAGTTGGAGGTGGAAGCATCATTTGAGGAATATCCTATCCAGATTGTTGATTGCAACACGAAGGTTCTCTGTGTTCGATCTGTTCCTCTAGTACGAGTGTTGTGGCAGTACGGGTGAGTACAGGACGAGACTTGGGGGAGGAAGGGCGTTGTGTGATCGTAGTGGGCAGAGCTATTCAAGGATTCTTCTTTTTTGCCTCCTCATTAGGGAAATTCGGGGTTGAATTTATTTAAGTGGGGAAATTTGTAAGAACCCAGATCTTCATTTCAGGCATGGATATTTTTTTAAAAGGTTGGGGCCGAAGCCTCATTTTTATTATTGAAACAAAGCAAAGACCTCTTTAACTGGGTAGAGGAAGACCCATTACAGAGCCCGAATGTAACATCTCCAAATGATAAAGGGTTAAATGGCTAAATGATATTACTCATGTCAATAAGGTGCACCTTCCTTTTTAGGAACATATCTGATTAGAACTCCACAGTTAAGCGTGCTTGTCCTGGAGTAGTGATCAGGATGGGTAACATTTTGGGAAGTTTCCTAGGATGTATGCAAGTGAGGACAAAGTACACTAGAAAGGGCAAGTGTTGGCCTATGGGGACTGTCATTAGTCAGATGACCCGTTCAGGCATGTGGGTGGACCCTGGGGTGGGCCCCACGTGTCTGCGGGATAATTGGTGGTACCTAGTGGGCCAGAACCTGACGACCATGTTAAGGCGGGGTGTTTGTGCTGTCACTGGGGCCCGATTGTCACATTTGGTATCAGAGGAGGAACTCAGCCTTAAGTGTGGTGCACTGCCTGGGTTGAGATGTAGGGCCTACAATGAGGGCGTTGTGCTCTAAAGGGGGGGGGGGGGTGATTGTAACATCCCCAAATGATAAAGGGTTAAATGGGTAAATGATATAACTCATGTCAATAAGGTGCACCTTCCTTTTCGGGAGCCTATCTGATTAGAACTCCACAGTTAAGCGTGTTTGGCCTGGAGTAGTGATCAGGATGGGTGACCTTCTGGGAAGTTTCTCAAGATGTGTGCGAGTGAGGACAAAGTACACTGGAAAGGACAAGTGTTGGCCTGTGGGGACTTTCATTAGTCAGATGACCCGTTCAGGCATGTGGGTGGACCCTGGGGTGGTCCCCACGTGTCTGTGGGGGCAACTGGTGGTACATGGTGGGCCAGGACCCGACAGCCATGTTAAGGCAGGGTGTTTGTGCTATCACTGGGGCCCAGTTGTCACACCGAAGGCCCAGTGGGAATTTATCCCATTACATAGCCCGTAGGCCCAATTTTTTGGCCTAAGGCCCATTCTGTGAATAGTACTGATACAGTACCTGCACTGCTACAGTACCCGCTGTTGCTACAGTACCCCTGTCGCCGCTACAGTGCCGCTGTTACAACAGTATCTCAGCTGCTACAGTAGCGCTACAGTGCTGCTGTAGTACCTGCGCCCAATGGGTTTTGAACCCCCATTTCAAGCATTGATCTTGTTTTTGGGTGTTTTTTAGAAAATAATAGTTTTTGTAAATTTAAAGTGTACACACCGTGTACTTAATAGTACACGCCGTGTACTCGGTTGCCACGGGTAGCTGTGTACTGGCCGTGTAACAGCCGAGTACATGGCCGTATGTGGTGACTTGAATACCTCCTAAAGCGGGGTCTGGTTAAGACATGTACACAACATGTACATTAAATGAACATGCCATGTACTTTTATTTTTATTTGTTAAATCAGACTAGGGTCGTGTTTATTTTCCAGAAACACCTTCTTCTAGCTCTGTCTCATCCAGGAGCAACCAAAATCTCTGAATCTTCTCTGAGCCTCCGATCCATTGTCCATTCTCTAAATCAAACACTGTCGATTACGTTGAAATTGCTTCACTGAGTAATTCCTTCTTCTAGATCCTCTCCTCCTAATTTCTCTTCTTTTGGTAGATATTCACTGTTGAGAATTTTTGATGTTTTTGTAGATACTCAAAGTTCTAGGGAGAATCAAAGGCTGAGATTCAACTATATTGATCATACAACATTAATTTAGGTGGTTTTTTCCTTTTTGTATTTGTCTTTGGATTATATGAGCAAAAAGTTCCAAATATCTTAGTTTAAGGTATTGTGTGTCTTGTAATTTTAACCCTGATGATGCATAATTTTGTGTGTTTTCTTGGGTAAGGGTTTTGATTATAAATAATGTATACTAAATTTCTTATGGTTGTGTTTCCCATGTCTGTTTGATACTTTATGTTGGGTCTAGAACTGCTTGTTAGGATATTTTGTTTTCCATGCCTAGTGTTGTTAGGATGGAGTTGATATTATATGACATTCTTGTGATATGCAATGTAGTTGTTTATCCAAGTAGTATTTGAGATTTACTTTTGCTGCTGGATATCATTTGTGCATAATTTTATTACACAGGGCTGTGAGAACCTGGTGTAGTTAGACCATAGGAGGAATTGATGTTGAGGCCTTCCCCAGAGTGTCTATTATACTTTTCACATTGCAAGAACATAGGGGAGATTGATGGTGAGTGCTCCCTCAGAGTGTCTATTGTATACTGTTAGGAGACCATAGAGGGAATTGATGTTGAGTGCTTCTTCATAGAGTATGTAGTTTATCTTTAAAATACCACATGGGGAATTGATGGTGAGTGCTTCCTCAGAGAGTCTTTATTTGTATGTGACCAAAGGGGTTAGATTGTGTGAGCTTTCCCAGATGGGTGTTATATCTTCTTGATTTAAATGATAAATTGAACCAAAGGGGTTAAACTGTGAGAAATTTCCCATAGGGTTTTTTTGTGAATGATTGGTTGAATAATTAATGAATGTAAATGAATGTAGTTGAAACTGTAGGATTGTTTACTTTTTAGTACTTCCTGTTTATTACTTCATTTTTCATATTTCCTGCTATATATATTCACTGATAGTTAGGCATAGATATTTGGGTGGTTACCTACTAGGATTCAACTCACACCCTATTTGGGTCATGATTTTGGGCCCAAATAGATTATATTGTTGCAGGTATAGATAAGAGAAAGCACCCTTCTACTTCAGGTACTTGATTACTATGGAGCTGGGGAGCATGAGACCAAGCTGGATCTTGCGATGCTACTGGAATTTATTTTTTTTCTTTGTACTTTGGTTTAGTATTGTATTTCCATCATTGAGACTTGTTTGTATGCTTTCCTAGACATATGTGACATGCATCATTTATATATATGCTCCAGTTGTTTATTCACATTCAGTCTTCCACTGTTTACTTATTTTATGGTATTATTTCTTTTGCTACTATTATCTATTTGTTTCCACCATGTTACTCTTTTAATGAGGGCATAGTTTCCCCACTATCACACCCAAGACCCTCGCTTCTACTTGGAAGCCTCTATAATTTGGGGAAATACGCTTGAGGCTATGTGAACAACCAAGTATGAGGTACCTTTGGGCGACACCCAGAACCGGGATGTTACACTGGGATTCTTTCTTGATGGCATTAGGTGGGATTGCCTAAAGTCAAAGAGTACTATCTATAAATGGGTCAAGTAACCCAAGAGAAAGAACTTAAAGTCACAATAACAAAATCCACAAATGAATTCTCACTGTGAAATATAATCCATTTGTCTCAATATCTCATCAAGAAGGTTTCCTGATAGTGTAATCAACCTTTATGCTTGATAAATTGTTCTTTGACTCCATGAAATAAACTCGTTGTTACACCATGGACATGGAATTTCATATGACGGTTCTATTTCAATCAAAGGGACAAGATATCAACTTCCATAAATGGAAGGGACAAATCATTCCTCGACTTATCCATTAATAACATGCCACTCGTGATGCACCCAACGCACTCTACTTCCCACTAACATATGGCATGATGGTTTTCATTAGTAAATAAAAGTGCATGAGTTATGATAAGTATTAATGATAATATTAAAGTCTAAGTAACATTACACATGCTCACATATAGGAATATCTGATGTTACCAAAACATGCAAAATTCTTACTGGTGGGTTTGTTCTCATAATCTCTCGCCTTAGAGATTACCAAGTGAGAACTTCATGAGAGGAAGTCTCATCTAATTATGAGTATTCATACCTCACAGTCTGTATACTATGTGTACCATCATAGTATGTCATCCAACTGTAGAACTATATTTAAGAATATTCTTATATCATTTCAAGGTTCTCATCATAGCAAGGAATGTCCATGACCTTATCAATGAAAAAAATACTCTTGGACATTATTACATCATAGTCATGTAGAAAAATGAAAAATATGTAATAAAATGTTTAATATTTAAATACATAAAATATATGTGTAATCAAAGTAAAAACAGTTGGTTCTAGGACACCAACTCTTACAAACTCCCACTTGGACTAGAGACAAATGCCTATGACATTCAGTCCACTAAACCTCATATGATGATAATGTTTCTGCTGATTCAAAGCTTTAGTCAAGTTTTCTTTCACATTTTCTTATGTGGAAATATTGCTCACTGTAACTTCGCCTCTCTATGAAAATACCTCAAGAGATGATACTTCCAAAGTATGTGCTTCATCCCCTGATATGACCTTAGATCTTTTGCAAGAGTCACTGCTACAGTTTTATCACAATAGAGTGTGATGAGATCTTTACTGCTAGGTACCACATCCAACTCCTAGATGAATCTTCACATCCAAACTGCTTCTTTAGCTACCTCAGAAGCTACAATATACTCAGACTCCACTGTAGAATCTGTGACCACACTCTTCTTTGAGATATTCCAGCTCACAACACCTCCATTCAAAGTGAATATGTATCCCATTTGCAACTTCATGTCATCTCGATCAGTCTGGAAACTAGAATTTTCATATCCTCTGATTACTAGTTCCTCATCTCCTCTATAAACTAGGAACATATCCTTAGTATGCCTCAGATACTTAAGGATAGTCTTGACTGCATTCCAATGGTGGTCACCTGGGTCATCTTGATATCTACCTACTACACTTAATGTGTAGGAAACATATAGCCTAGTACATATCATGGCACACATGACTGACCCAATCACTGATCATATGGATTCCTTGCCATTCTCTCTCTTTCCTCATGTGTTTGAGGACACATTTTCTTAGAAAGATGAATTCCATGTGACGCTGTAAAAAATCCCTTATTGGATTGTTCTATACTGAATATCTTTAGTATATTGTAAATGTATGTACTTTGAATTAGGACCATCAATATATTGGATCTATCATGATGGATCTTGATCCCAAGAATATATGTTTCCTTATCCAAGTCCTTTATAGAGAAGCATTGATTTTACCATGCCTTAACAAACTCTAAAACTGGTATCTCATTTTCAATAAGTAATATGTCATCAATATATACTATTAGAAAAATGACCACACTCCCACTAAACCGTTTGTAGAAACAAGGATCACATTAATTCTTAATAAAACCAAATTTGGTTATGTATTCATCAAAATGAATGTTCCATGACCTGGATGCTTGATTTAATTTATAAATAGATTTTTTTAACTTCCATACCTTATTAGCTTCCTTTGGAGTCAAAAACCTTTCAGGTTGTGTCATGTAGACATCATCCTAAAGGTTCCTGTTAAGGATGGTTGTTTTGACATCAATTTTCGAAATCTCATAGTCATTGTAAGCAGCAATGGACAATATAATTCTGATGGATTTTAGCATCGCAACTGGTGAAAAGGTTTCATTGTAGTCAATTCCTTGACAATGTTTAAACCCTTTTGTAACCAGTTGTTCCTTATAGGTACTTACTTGTCCTTCCATGTCTAGTTTCTTCTTGAATACCCATTTGAAATCAATAAGCTTTACATCAACTAGAGGATCTACCAAAATCCAAACTTGGTTTTCGTACATGGAATCCATTTTATAATTTATGGATTCTTGGCACTTGGAAATGTCTGTGCCACTTACTATTTTCTTATAGGTTAGATGATCATTATTATCAACCAATAATGAGTCACCTTTCTTAGTAACTAGAAAGATATACCATTCTGGTTCTCTAACCTCTCTTGTAATTCTATGCAGTATTTGTGTCTCTGGAACAAATTCTTCTTCCACAGAGCTTTGCAGAATCTATTCCTGTACCAACTCTTGTGTACCTTGATCCTTGACTTCATTGAAGTCTATCTCACTCCCACTATCTATTTTATAGGTAATATCCCCTTGTTTCCTTGGGGTATCCTATAAAGGTACACGTTATTCCTTAGGGTGTAAGTTTTTTACCTAAAGAGTCCTTAAAAAATGTTTCGCTACCCGACACATGTAAATTTGATAACATGGGGTTTTCCACTCCAAAAATCATATGGAATACCATTTATCAATTTATTTGGTACTTGTTTTAGTATGTGTGTCACTGTTTGTAATATATATCCCCAAAAGGATAATGGAAGACTTGCACGACTCATCATTGATCTCACCATGACCAACAAGGTGTAGTTTCTCCTTTCGCTTACACCATTACACTAAGGTGTGTAAGGAGGAGTGAGTTGGGATAAGATCTAAAAATCCCATAAGTAATCAATGAAGTCTTGATTAAGATATTCTCCACCTCAGTCTGAGTAAAGTTTCTTAATCTTCTTACCAAGTAGGTTCTTAGCTTCATTCTTGTATTCTTTGAACTTATCAAAAGAATATGACTTATACCTTATTAAGTAGATATATCCATATCTACTAAAATCATCAGTAAGAGTTATGAAGTATGAGTACCCACCCCTTGATTCAATTGGAAATGGTCCACACACATCAGTATGAACCAATTTAATAATCTCTTTATCCCTTTCACCTTTCTTAATAAATAGGTATTTGGTTGTTTTTTCTTGTAAACATGTATGACATATGCCAAGTGGTTTTAGTTCAAAAGAATCTAAATATCAATCTTGATGTAACTTTGTTAAGTGTTTTCCATTTAAATAACCTAGATGATGATGCCAAAGTTGGGTGTGGTGTGAGTCATGGAAAGTATCTTTGTTATCGATTTTCATTACTTGGTTGTGTAATCCAACACGTAAAGACCATTGTATAAATGTACCCTACCAAAACAAATGTTATCTTTGTAAAAGAAGAAAAATTCATTTCTGAACTTGAAAAAAAATCCATATGTATCTAGTCTAGATATAGAAATAATGTTTTTGGATACATAAGGCACATAAAAACAACCCTTTAACACCAAGATCATCCTAGTTGGCAATGTGAGGTGGTAGTCTCTGACAGCTATAGTAGCAAGTCTGGCTTCGTTGGCTGCTCATAGATCTACCTCCCCTCGGTCAATTTTCCTAAATATACTTGGTTCCTATATTTTAATACATATGTGAGTACCATAAGCTATATCCAATACCTAATTTTTAGAAACAGATAAATTGAAAATGATAAAAAATGCACCTGAAACTTCCCCTTGATTCTTTGGATGGGTTCAATTTTTCTTCCAGTGGACATTATTTCCACATTCAAAACAAACAACCTCGTGTTCCCTTTACTCCACTTCAATATTCTTTTTCTTGAAAGTGTGTGAAGAATAATTGGGATTAAATCTATTTTACTTCCCTTTCCTCTTATTCACCATAAGGACAAAAGGCTTTTCATGCTTCATATCTTTGTCCACTTGGTGAATGAGGATAAGAATATTAGATAAAGACTTATCAGTTTTATTCATATTGAAATTAACAACAAATCTGGAGAAGCTCTGAGGGAGTGATGTGAGAATGAGATCGGTGACCAGTTCTTTGGGGATTTTAAACCCTAGAACCTCTAGGCATTCAATGTAGCCAATGAGATTGACTACATGAGAAACAGTTGTGACACCCTCTCCAATCTTTCTATGAAAGAGTGTATTGGGTATCTAAAACCTTTCCTATCTTTCTCTCTCCTGGTAAAAACCACAGAGGTTCTCGAGCATGCTATATTCATCCATGTTCTCATGAGAAATCATGATATCACTAGACATTGATGATAGAATCAAACATTAAATTTCAACCATGCCGTTAATATGTTGATCATAGAAAAGGAAATATATATCACTCACCTCTTGGGTAGGAAGATCAGGTAACGATGAATCCAACATGTAAGACTTCTATTCATGGCATAAAATAACTCGAAGGAATCTAAACTGTTCCTAGAAGTTACTACCGGTGAGGATATTGTCTCTATCCAGAATTGATTATAGGGATAGTGTGGTTGATGAGGTTTTTATTTTATTCTAAAATTAAAAGAGCAGATCATTAGTACTTTATTGATTACATTTTATGAGAAATAATAAATTAATTTTATTAAGTCTCCCACTATTTTATCAATTCCCAATGGCCCTCACCATTCAACTCGGAATTTCCAGTTTCTATGACATTCTAGTGGAAAGGATCCATATTCCCCTTCGCATAAACCCAAAATGGTTGGTAAATCTATTTGAAGGTATTTAGGTAGGCAGGTCTTTGCCAACTACAGGCTTACAGCTCATTGATCTGTTGAGTGGACTCCCTAATCCTAAAATCCTGACTTAGATTTCCTCAACTCTTGCCTCAAATATTACACCAAGTCTAGAAAGGGATACTCTTCTTGATGCAATATGGTTAAGTCAACCAGAAACCTTTCATAGAGGCTTCTAGTATAAATTAAGTGTCCCAACAAGGGTTGGTCAAACACATAGTTTTATTGAGTCTTTCCCTTAATCAAGTAAGGGAAGGCTTAGTCTGACTTAATATTTTATTGAGGGATTTTTATCACCTTTTCCTAAATTGATTAGTATCTTTATCACATGCTTGTTAATATTAAGTAGAACTTACTTATGTGATTAACCATGTCTTGATAATATTTTTGCATAATCTTGGTTTATTTTAGTTCCATCTTTCATGTTTATTAGTTCATTAATTATGTGATCGCGATAACACATCCACAATGAAAAAACCATGAAACTGACAGAAATAAAATAATTTAAAGGGAATTATCATGATATTTTCTAATGGTTAGTTTATATAGTGGTTTCTAAATTAACTCTGACCTAGGGAAGAAACACCTTTAACCTTTTGGGTCTTTGTTTACATATTTCTACCTTTCCACCTTTGTATCTCCTAGGATTGGTTTCTTCTCAGATCCAGATTGAACTGCCTCCATTGTCTTGAGTGATCCATCCATTACATATGTTTTTTAACTCACACATAGGTGAGGGGTAAAGGGGGTTTACATAAAAGAAACCATGTGCACACAGGCCCTACATATTAATTAGGAGAGGTGACGCGCATACGAACAATTAATTTAACAAATAAATTAAAATGGAAACGAATCACATACAAGGTTTGGTCTAGCTCATGATCATCCACATACATGAAACGAGTTACACATTTAATAAAACTATCATTCAATTATTTAATCATTCTTATTAAGATAAATCATGCTCGAATAGACTAATCATTATATTTAATTAATCAATCCTTTTATCTTAATCCTTTTCTGAATTTTCTTGAGATTCTCATCCCTGTACATAAATGAACCTTGGAGGTAACCTAGTGAATACCTGTTCGAATATACCCAACATGTATTATATTCATATACAATTTTACTTTTCTGACATATGGTATACATGATGCTTCAATGCATAAAGTAACAACCTATAATATGATTTATACATGATAAGTAGTTATAAAAATTACACAAACATTAATGTTTTAAATTTTTGTAATTTCATAAAGTACATGACGTGTAGTTCCGACTATACTGCATGTACTACCTTTACCATCTTTCCCGAAGTACATGCCTAGGGACTCGACGTGTGAGGCATACTTTAGAAACTTTAGAGTACATGGCATGTACATTGGGCTATTCATTAGTCACTGAAATTGGATAATATTAATTTTTAATATCTTTATATTCATTGTTCCAAAGTCCATAAACATTTTTTTAGTGCATTACATAAATAGAACTTCATTTCTCATCTTAAATGCAATTAATGTTTAAAATAAAAATTTGGGCCCAATCATTCATCTATTTGTGGAAAACATTATATATATTTTATGAATTTGATATTTTGGTATATGATTGAACACTTTTTTTGGAACATTTTTTCTTTTAGAATCGATGGATTGATCCAAATGGAAGATGGATATTTTTGAGAATGAATGCAGAACTTTTCTGAAGAAAGTACAATGGGCCTAAGACCCATCAAACAAATATGGGGCCCACAAACCAAGCCTAATGAAGCTCAAATTTTTAATTAATAAATATAATAATATGGGGATAATTTTATTCAACTATGGCCAGAGCTAATTCTGAAGTTTTAATGATGATAAAGGGATCTGAAGTTGAGATTTAAATGGTGGGCCTGATATGAATGCACATAAAGTCTTCCCACTATTTCGACCATAACTTCCAAATGGCTATGCCAAATTTCCTGAAATTTTTATAGCTCATAGAGGACATATTTAAGAGAATATTTTGATACAACGACCCCTCTAGATTCGGCCTTATTAAATTATAAATTCACACTTCAAAATGGTGTATGAATCTGGATGAATTTATGGGTCAACTTCAAAATGTCAAATTCCATTGATTTTCTCACCCTCTTTTTAACACTCCCAATTAATGGAGATGTAATTTATTTTTGGGGGGTGTATCTAAGTCTCCAAATTTCCCTATATAAGGAGCTTATGGTGAAGGGAATAATCATCAAATATTTTTTTTGGAATGGAAGTTTTTATTTTCTTTCAATTATATTGTCATGCTTTCATTTTGTAATCGCTTTGTCAATTTCTCCAGAGTAAATTTTTAGTTCACCATCATTTAATTAATAAAATATAATCATCATATTCTTCTTATTAATTTCTTATTTCTTTTTCCATATCATGTCGATACTGTTGCCTTAGGGAGTGAGGTTATTCACATTATCTTTTGTGAAACTCTTCGCACAACGGTGGAGTGATTGTTTTTTTTCTTCTCCAATTCTACCATCATAAGTATACTACCCACTTTCATTGATATAATAGCATAAATGGAGGGATAATACTATAATGGGTTGATCCAAGGTAGTATAAATGGGTGAATTGGATGTTATTTCTTAATTTAATAATTCTTAATCAATTCTATTTTTGAGATTTTAATTCAATAATTTACATTATCCTTTAAACTCACCAATTTTAAGGATACACATCTCAAGTGATAAAACAATCCTCTACCTTGGAGTGCTCATCAATATGATCCTCTAATTGTATAGGTGATTAGCCTTAGGATGGTGAAAAATAAAAATTGGTGAGTGATTTGGGATGGTTGTATTTTGTTAAAGGAAACACTCAAATTTAAGATATTGAAATAATTTAAAAAGAAATTCATCCAATACACCCCATGCGATAACCAAGGATCAACTCATAATTTTAAATTGAATTCACTTAATTATTTAAAATATAAAATAATCCAATAAATTCAAACCAAAGTTGGACACTTCATATCCAAATCAACACCATCAAATCACCTTCTTAGAATGCATGTTTCTTAGGTTTCTTCTTAGGTCTATGAGGATCGATATCCCAAGCCGTACTACAATGACCGCTTACACCATACAACTTGGGTAAATTTGGGCGTAACCAAATTTTTGCGCCATTTCCGGGGACCCAAGTAAGTACCTAAGACACTCATCTTCTTTTATCACCACAAATTCTCTATCCTCACCCTAATTTCTCTTCTCTATTCCCCTTTCTGTTTCTGTGTGTCCAATGAATCCCAAAACCAATTTTCAATCAACTCCAATGGATTATTTTAAACAATACCCATTAATAGACCAAGGATATAATCAAATAGAAAATAAATACTTGTAATCACCTCACTTAGGGAATTTCACTAACCAAGCCTTGATTGAATACACCACACCATATGAGATGTACAATCAATGGGATGATGATTTCTTAAAGGATCAATTTTCATACCTCTTGAGGATGATTGAAGAGATCAAACTTAATGAAGTTCATGATGTCCAAACATCTATCAATCCTAATTCTGAAAAAATTCTTGAACATTTGTGCAAAAAAAATTGTTAAAATGAATTCAGAAGTTTCATCACTGAGATTTAAAGTACAAAGCATTAAGAATTTTGAGGAACGCATTCTCAATCAAGATGTTCATTACTCATCAGTGATAGATGAATCTTTTATCCCAAAAACCACTCATGAATTTTAAAAATAACTAACTCTTGGATATGGGATAACTGAAGAAGATCAAAGAAATGTTGAATGGTCTTTAAATCAGGAGGAAATTGATTTTTTGGACTCAAAAGAGGAAAATTTGACATCATGGATTGAGTTTCCTGAATATAACTCCATTGATAAATTTTATGAAGTACCATTAATCAAACCATTAAGAGAGATCACAAACAATGAGTCCATACCCATTCTTGATATTCAATTGGACAATTTTGGAGATGAATCGTATTTTCAAAAAGAACCAATTATTTCAAAATGTTTTGTAGAGGAAACAAATTTGGATTCAAATTTCCATTCTTTTTTGGGAAAAATCAATGAAACTGAACTCAACGTTATAATCCTTCCTTCCCTACTCAAGAATCCCTCCATTTATGATTACCTAGACCATTCAATTATCATCTATTTTCATCAAGAATCCCACAAAGGAGGAATGACCCTTGAAATTATAGGAAAGACTTTAGATGAAAATCAATCAACCATTACTGAAATTCCTTGGACTTTCACACTTATTGATAAACATGGGATTTCACATGACACAAATTTTAAACAAATAATCAATCTAAATATTGTTTAAGTGGAGAAATATGGGTTCATTAAAATGTTGAAAGTTGGAATTGGATAAGTTGGGGGGTACAAGTCAAGCTAACGACGTTAAACAAAAGCATTGCATGGGAGGCAACCCATGGTTTTTATGTTTCCAATCATTTTGAATCGTCTTTATTTTTTTTTTAATTTTTTTAATTTTTCATATAATAAATTACCATAGACTGTTGATCTGTTCTTCTTTTATGAGTAAGGATGGGTATAAAAGGGGAGCTCCATATTCATCTGTGTCACGTGGCGTGATCTCTGAGTAATACCTTACTTAGAAATTTAAAAAGAAGAAAATGTATCATCAGTTTATTTTTTTATAGGTTAAAAAAAATTAAGGACATGTCACAGGTCGTGGGGAAAATCCCATCACAACCGTTCAAGCTGTTGAGACTCGAACCCAGGATTTAAGGGAGACCGTGGCACACACTTTCATCATCAACCACTAGTTGAATTCATTCCATTATTATCATTTTAAATTTCCTCTTTGAACACCTCTCCCATACCCACTTCTAAGTTTTCTTTTAACACTGGGGACAATGTTATTCTATGTTGGGGGGAGATGAAATAAAAATTGATTTTTTTAATAAGAACATGCATGGAAAGAAAAATTACATTAACCTTGAACATGATAACACACATTTCAAACTCTGAAATTTGATATCAAATAATTTTGTATGCCTTGATTCTAATTTTAATTCAAGTTTAAGTTCATGAGCATAGTTTTTGGAAAGTGCAGTTGTTTGATGCGATTTTTCAAAGTTTACATTTTCATCCTCTTAATAAAAATTCCATAATGCACGTCTACTAGATCGTGGGTGTAAATTTGAGTTCTTGGGTCACTTTCATTATAGCATAGGGTTCTGGGGTCACTTTTAGTTTAATTTGAGTATCCAAAAAAAACAAAAAAAAAACAAATACAAAATTGAAAAAAAAACAATAATGACCACATAGAGAAATGTTTTGTCCAAATGCGTGGCGTCAAGCACTTGGGGATCGTGACTCCATAGTTTTCTTACACAGAGTTAGGCTTTATATGTCTATTGTAGAGTATGGAATTGATAATATGTGTGGCGTTTGGTACTTGGGGATCATGAATCCATAGTTATCTTGCCCAGAGTTAGTCTTTTCATATCTATTGTGGTTAAAAAAATAAAAAAAAACAAACAAAAAAATCAAAAAAAATTAGATACGCATCTTAAGGTTTAATTTGATTCCCACCTAGCGCTTCTATTTCCCCCCTTGAACATAAAATGGGCACCATGTCTTTTGTGATGCACAACACTTTATCATGCTTAATTGAAATTGGATGAAATGTGGTGATGAATTTGAACAAAGGAATGGGTTTGGGCTCGGGATATGCTTATGAACGTGGCTTGTTTTAAATGATTTTTATGGGTTTTATAATTTTTTTGGTATGAGATCTTTGGGTGAGCAATGTGTTTTAAAATATATTTAGAAAAGGGGATTCGAATTTCATATTTGTAATATATTTTGCTCGGGACTAGAAAAACTCAAGTTGGGGGGTGTGATTAATCACTGAAAGTGGCTAATATTCATTGTTAATATATTTATATTCATTGTTCCAAAGTCCATAAACATCGTTTTTAGTGCATTACATAAATAGAACTTCATTTCTCATCTTAAATGCAATTAATGTTTAAAATGAAAATTTGGGCCCAATCATTCATCTGTTTGTGGACAAAATTATATATATTTTATGAATTTGATATTTTTATATATGATTAATCACTTTGTTTGGAACATTTTTTCAATTAGTATTGATGGATGAATCCAAATGGAAGATGGATATTTTTGAGAATGAATGCAGAACTTTTCTGAAGAAAGCATAATGGGTCTAAGGCCCATCAAACAAATGTGGGGCCCATAAACCAAGTCCAATGAAGCTTAAATTTTTACTGAAGAAAGATAAAGTTATGGGGATCATTTTATTCAATTATGGATGGAGCTAATTCTGAAGTTTTTATGATGATAAAGGGATCTGAATTTGAGATTTAAATGGTGGGCCCGATATGAATGCACATAAAGTTTTCCAACCATTCTGACCATAACTTCCAAAAGGCTACGCCAAATTTCTTGAAATATTTACAGATCATAGAGTACAGATGGAAGATAATATTTCTCTTCTATTACCTCTCCAGATTCAGTATTACTAAATTATAAATTCACACGTCAAAAAGGTAGATGAATCTGGATGAATTTCCAGGTCAACTTCAAAACGTCAAATTCCCTTGATTTTCTCACCCTCTTTTTAACTCTCCCAATTAATGGAGATGTAATTTATTTTTGGGGGGTGTATCTAAGTCTCCAAATATTCCTATATAAGTAGATGATGGTGAAGGTAATAATCATCTAATATTTTTGTTTGGAATGGAAGTTTTTATTTTCTTTCAATTGTATTGTAATGCTTTCATTTTGTAATCGCTTTGTCAATTTCTCCCAAGTAAGTTTTTTTTCACCATAATTTAATTAATAAAATATCATCATAATCTTATTCTTCTTAATTTTTTATTTCTTTTTCCATATCATGTTGATACCATTACCTTAGGGAGTGAGGTTATTCACATTATCTTTTGTGAAACTCTTCACACAATGGCGGAGTGATTGTTTTTTTCTTCTTCTCCAATTCTACCATCATAAGTCTACTACCCTCTTTTATTGATAGAATAGAATAAATAGAGGGATAATCCTATAATGGGTTGATCCAAGGGAGTAGCAAGGGGTGAATTGGATGTTATTTCTTAATTTAATAATTCTTAATCAATTATATTTTTGAGATTTTAATTCAATGATTTACATTATCCTTTAAACTCACCAATTTTAAGGATACATATCTTGAGTGCTAAGATGATCCTCTACCTTGGAGTGCTCATCAATATGATCCTCCAAGTGTATAGGTGATTATCCTTATGATAGTGAAAAATAAAAATTGGTGAGTGATTTGGTATGGTTGTATTTCGTTAAAGGAAACACTCGAATTTAAGACATTGAAATAATTTAAAAATAATTCATCCAATACACCCCATGCGATAACCAAGGATCAACTCATGATTTTAAATTGAATTCTCTTAAGTCTTTAAAATATCAAATAATCCAATCAATTCAAACCAAAGTTGGCCACTTCATAGCCAATTCAACACCATCAAATCACCTTCTCATAATGCATGTTTCTTAGGTTTCTTATTAGGCCTTTGAGGATAAATAACCCTAGTTTTACTACAATGACCACTTACACCATACAACTTGGGTAAATTTGGGCGCAACCAGCTATACGTCGTGTTGTCTCTACATTACATGGTTACTGGTTGACTCTATTTATGTATGGGATATACATCTTTTCCCATGACCTGAAGGGACTATACACCATGTGTAGTGGGGCACACGGCGTGTAATCCAGTAATTGTGTGCCTATATGTCCCGATCAACATGCGGTGTAAAATTAATTACTCCATGTGTAATAAATTCACATGGCTTCAGTAATTTCCAAATTACTCCCAATGTGATGAACAAGAATACACAACATGTAGTCTGGATTAAACAATGTGTATGGAAGAGAACATGATTTGTAGGTCTGAACACACGATGTGTACTTTCATGTCACCTCGGCGCCTCCTGATGAGTTACTCATTTTAATTTTAATTCAAAAAGTATTCATTTCTCTAAAATCTGCGAGAAAAAAAAATGAATAACATGTCTCAAAATTTCAGATTACAAGAATGATTAATCCTTTAATTGAAAAACTAAATTATTAAAGATTAAATCATCAACAATAATTAAATAATTATAAATGATGATAAACTCGCTCTGATACCACTTGTAGTATTGGGGCACAATGGAAGCACAATGTTGGGTGGGGCCCAACTTTGCCTTTTCCATAATCTATGACCAATCTGGGATCAATATGACAATTAATTCCAGTATCCATGGATTAAAATCAAAGATTTAGACAAAAGAAGAAAGGTGTCATATCCAAGATAGAAAGGATCTTTCACATAATGTTTATAATTAGTTTAATTAATTTCATAAATAAATTAATACCTAGATCTTTTTTTTCTTTCTTTTTTGATGATATTGAACATCTATAATGACCCTTCCAGATTGTCTCGTTTCACTTGTGAGGATCCAAACCAAAATCCCTCTAGTGATGATCCATATGTGCTCCAATGGCCTCCGATCGACACCACTCGTTCTCTGGGTGCTAGTGTGGTGACGCAAGTGTCTTGTGTCAGTCATTCTTGATCACTTGTTCTTAGGTCTTGAAGAACATCTCTCATTCTTGAGAGGGGAGGGAATAGGATTCAAGAGAGAAATTTTTTGGAACAACAATTCTCAATTCATTGGGTATGCAGTTCAGTACATGTCACAATAGACATACTTGTCTATTTATCGACATGGGGCTTTGGTTAAAATATTTAATTACATAACAGAAATTAAATACATTCATAACCTTAAAGAAAACTCATGCTCTTAATAATAATACCGCTTCATTATTTATGGTGCACCAACTTGCATAAAATAGAATAATAAATAAAATTCCACGTCACAAAATAATAGTAGCATTATTATTATTTTAACTTGTTCCAACTAGTTAAATAGTTATTTACCATCTTGCAAATAATTATTTTACTACCAGATCAGCCTTGTTCCACTCAAACTCCACTTCTATTTATTGAAAACTTGAATAAATAAATAAATAAATTATTTTCTTAAATAAATATTTTATTTACAAACTAGTAAATAAATATATATTAAATATTCAATAAAATAAATAGATATATTTTACTCACAATAAGGTGAATAAATATTTATTTAATTTATGTGATCATTTTAACTTGAATAATAATATCCCACAATCTTGAGAATAATATTTATTTCATTAATTAAATTCAAATAGAATTTAATCGTAACCACAAAAAACACTTAGTGTGTGACCCTCTAGGATTATTTCTCATTGGCATTAGGTAGGATTGCCTAAAGTCCAAGAGTACTGTCTAGCAATGGGTCAAGGTACCCAAGAGAAATAACTTAAAGTCGCAGCAACAATATACACATACGAATGCTCACTGTGTAATATAACCCCTTTGTCTCAATATCTTATCAAGTAGGTTTAATGATAGTGTCATCAACCTTTATGCTTTATATGTTGTTTTTTGACTACCTGAAATAAACTCATCATTACACCATGGCCATGTAATTTTGTAGGACAGTTCTATTTCAATCAAAGGGTCAAGATATCAACTTCCATAAATGGAAGGGACAAATCCTTTCTCGATTTATCCATTAATAACATGCCACTTGTGATGCACCCAACGTATCATACTTCCTACCAACATATGGTGTGATAGTTTTCATCAGTAAATCAAAGTGAATGAGTCATGACATGTATTAATAATAATCTTAAATTCTAAGTACCATTACACACGCTCACAGATAGGAATATCTGATAACACCAAAACATGTAGAATTCCTACTAGAGGTTATGTTCTCATAATCTCTCATCTTGAAGATTACCAAGTGCGAACTTCATGAAAGGAAGTATCGTCTGCTTATGAGTATTCTCACCTGATGATCTGTATACTATGTGTTCCATCATAGTATATCATCCAACCATAAAACTATATTTAAGAATATTGTTATAGCATTTCAAGATTCTCATCATAGTAGGGAACTATCATAACCTTATCAATGAAACAAATACTCTAGTACATTATTACATTATAGTCATGAAGAAAAATGAATAATATGTAATAAGATGTTTAATATTTAAATACATTAAATATCCATGTAATCAAAGTACAAACAGTTGGTTCTAGGACACCAAATCTTACAATAATAAGATCACTACCACTTATAAGAGACCATCCTGCTAGTGTCTCCCCATCAAATAAGTTTTCCCTCATTGATAATCCATTCAGATCATATAATGGAAAGGTATTTTATGAAATGTGTTGAGGGTTTTAAAATGACTAGGCCTATGATAATGAATTTTTTATTTTATTTGGTCAATAAAAATTGGAATGGTGATTATGGATCATGATGGATTGGGAAACATATAAATTGATTATTCGAGATGCACTGGTTAAAGTGGTTATTTATAAATTGAATTGATGAGATGAAAATGATAAACTAGGATATGGTGTGTGATGATTAGGAATTATGGGATGAGATCCTTAGAGTCCATATGATAATACTTGGGAATGTTGGGATGAGAATCTGGATTCCTTATGATACTTGATGGTTAGGAATGATGAGATGGGCACTCAGTTTCCACATGTTTGATAATTACTTGGGAATTCCATGAGGAGTGACTAGAATCATATGATTCTTGATGATGGGGACTATTGGTATAATCACTTAGATTCTATAGGAATTCCAGGATGAGCATATGGATCCCATGTGATGACTTAGGATTGGGAAATATTAGGATAAGAGATCATTTTTCATGGGAATTCTAGGATGAGTTCTCAAATTCCATATGATACTTTGGGATACTAGTAATTTCATTATAAACCCTAGATTCCATGTGTTTATTTATGGTTGTAATGATCATCAAGATGTTCTTAGAGATACCCCAACATTGACTGAAATGGGTAGGGTTGATCATGGATATAGACCTGAAGATCGATAATAGTATCGCCGACCTTAGGTTCCATTGTGAACTCATGATGTATATAGTTATTTATTTATTTTATATAAATTTTTTTATAATTGTTAAATTTTTTATATTGAGAACCTATACATGCAATTTTATATTAGACTAATTATTTTAGGGACACTTTTGGTGGTGTCCAACTGAGTTATGAAGGTATCGAGGCACGCAGTGGAAACCTGTGGGCTATAGATTTTAAAATTTTCATCACCAGAGTGACATAACTTTATCATATCTGATGATTCAATCCTCAATAGAGGTCCAATTATATCATGTGAATATTTCAAAGTACAAAACTAAATAAATGGTTACGTCATTTGATTTGACCCACATTAAAATATAGCTCATCGTCAGTGACCGTTGCATGAAGTATCTAAATTTGAACCCCTCTAGATCATCCACACATGCTTCAAGAATCTATTTGTATGAAATTTTTTGACTTCCAGGTGCTAGCATGAATCTTTGGTAATTCCTTTAACATCATGATGATCATCTCGATTCTGTGACTTTAATCAGTGAAGACGTTCTTGGATCACTTACTATGATAGAGCCTTTATCTCTAGGATATAGGGGGGATAGGAGATCTCAATCCATTTGAATGAACTGAACTTGGAAATGAGATCCTCATCTACTTATACAGTGGATTTCTAAAATACCTAGTTAGGGTTCCCCAACCCCCTGTATATTTAATGTACACTAAATAAATAATTTTGATGAAGTAAATGCATCATAAATATTATTTCTATTTTATAACATACTTGTAATATATATTAAATATATTATGTAATAAAACCTGAGTCATTAATTCATCTTGTAATTCCTGCTACTATTAAACGAATCTTGAATATTAAATTAATACGCATTCATATAATGTTATTCCATGTATTTACATAAACACTTGTAAATATTTTTAATAAATAAATTCAACCCAATTACTTTATACTCAAATAATAATGAATTTATTTATTTTTTGGTGATAGATAATTCTTGGACAACTCTCAGACCCCATGGTGGGTCCCACCATGTCTTATATGTATATTCATCAGAATGGGGTAGAATCTTGAATTCACTATTGTGTGTGACCCTATAGGAACTTATCTCAATAGAAGTGAATAATATTCAAAAACCAAGAGCCTCCATGGATTTAATGAAGGTACTACCATCATGATCAACTAGTACTGGGATATCTTTTCCTTAAGTCAAAAGTGAAAAATTCTATCTTGATCATTCAACCAATTTCATACCACCAAAGATGCACCCAAAACAAGCTACCTCACCATGACTTCATTTTCATTATCTTTTCCTTGTATCAAAGTACATAATCAAATGGAACACATTGATAATTATCTTAATTCAAGAGAAAAATACACATATTTATATATAGGAACAACCAATGACACCTGAAATATGTGATGTTCCCATTGGAGGGTTTATCCTCATGATATCACATACTAGATATCACCAAGTGTGAACTTCATGAGAAAATTTATCAATGCTTTTGATCCCCCAGCACCTGATAGTATGACATAAACTATGTCCAACCAGTATAATGTATCTAGACCATAGAACATATGTTTAATATTAATTTCATGGTATCTTGAGGTCCTCATTATAGCCTGAGAACTACTAAAACCTTTTGATATGAAAAATAATCAATAGACATTACCTTTTAAATAGTGGATTCATAAATATTAACAATATTATGGTAAGTATACATCATGCATAACTCACTATATACATGATATAGTAATTTGAAAAGTATTGTTCAAGTTGGGTCTAGGGAACCCACTATTACAACACTCCCACATGTACTAGAGCCAACTTTATAACTAACTGTGTTATCTCTCACATGATTAGATCATGTTTTTATTATGCTATGGCTTTATTAATGTATCTTATATGTTTTCTCTACATGGTGATTCTACTATCTTCAACTTTATCTCCTTAATTAATACTTCTCAAGAGATGATATCCCCAAGTATATTCCTTTTTTTTCTACTATCAAAATTTGACATCTTAGCTAGCACTAGTGGTAGAATTTTCATAATTTATATTATGATAAAACTTTAATTACTAGGTTCAATTCCAAGGAATTTAATTTTTTTTCATATTATATATTTATTTTTTAGTTTCCACTGAACTTGAAATGCACTTAGTATTTGTATACATGGATATCACTGGCTTAAATGAGCTTATTTTTCTTATTACTTTATCCTGACTGTGATATTATATCTTGTTGATCCAAGGGAGACTAGTTTTTTCCATTGTAACTAGTATCCCTTCATCTATACATTCTAGGTGCATACCTTTATACTTCCTTAAGTATAATCCAATAGTTTTTACTGCTTCTTATATAGTTCTACTGGATATAAAGGATATTTTCCTACCATAAAGGATATGTTGGAAATATCATTTCTTGTACATATCATGGAATATGTGATTGATCATAATAAAATCATATATAATTAAACTTACCACATTAATCTTCTACTATGTCTCACACATGTATTCTTGGAGAGTTTTTTTCCCTGTGACATTGGTAACAATTCTCTCTTGAATTGTTCTAACTTGTTTTTTAATACATTTTTAGTATATGTAAAATTGACTAAGTCTAAGCAACCGTTGGATCTACCTCAATAGATATCATTCTATAGAAATTAGGTTGCTACTTTAATTCAATATCTGGATAGATAGTTTCATTCTTCTCTTAACTAACTATACAACCAATAGTTTTTTTCCATGTGTTATCAAACATATTCTACTTGGAAAATAATGATGCTCCCACTAACCTTTTGTAGAGACATAGAAAAATTCATTCCTAATGAATATTATGTGATCTTGTTGATTACTTCAATCCTAAACTATATTTCAATAACTTCCATACCTTATTGGAATTCTATAGTGTCACCATCCCTTTCTGGTTGCATCATATAGACACCTTCCAAGATTGGTGGTCTTGACATCCAATGCTCAATAAAATTGATCATATAAAGTAGCTATATCAACTAAAATTATAATGGATTAAGGAATAATGACTTTGCATAACCAATCAAGACTTATTGGTACCATACTTGTACTATCCATTTATAGTTTCACTTGAATACCCACCACAATATTCAAAATAATAAGACCCTAATTTGATACATGGAGTCCATTATTTAATTTTAGTTGATATTTTCAATCTTAGCTAATTTTCATATACTACTTACTTATGGGTTTTTTTTATTCTCAATGAATAATATATCACCATCCATGATGTATAAAAAATCAATAACATGGGTTAATCCTATCTATGCAGTATATGTCTCTAGAATAATACTTTTCTAAAAACTCATGTGAAACTTATTCCTATGTCAACTATTTGCGTATCTTCAGCAATAACTAAATCCAAGTCAATCTTTTTCCCTCTATCTCAAATAGAGATGTGAACCCTTTTATAGAAATATAATCTATCATTGTACTATAACAATTCTATGATATGGATTTAAATAATATCCAATATGAACTTTAGGATATTAACTGAGATGCACATTGTGTTTTTATTGATGCAAGTTCATTTATATTCTTAACAAACTCTTTTAATCAAAACACAATGTTCTTATGACATAATGAATTTATATCATACTATAACTTATATGATATCCATTTTTCCTTATATTTTTCATTTTTTTATGGGATAACATTGTTATTTTCAATGCATATCTCAAAAATAATGAAAGTTTTTTCAATGGATATAAGTTTCAACATTAATACTCATTTTACTTATATCATGGATATGATGAGTATAAGGAAATGTATGTTTAGTAATTGATCCACACTACATTTTATTAATCAATGTTTGTATGTAATTTTCATCATCGATCATCCTTATTAACATCATAACTTTTATGTAGATAAGTTAATATGTTTTAGGAATTACTCCATGCTACATTATAATGATCAATGAGTGCTTGGTCAATATATTATTCGATACACAAACCTAAAGAATCGTATACCTTCTTACCATGAATATATCATACTTCAATTTCATATTCCTTAATAATCACCTAAAGGAATCTAATGAAGTGTATTTATCACTAACTTACCCTTGGAATAGTTCACACTCTCTAGACGAACTAATTCTGAAATCTTTGTGGTGTACCTTTATTTCTAAAGGTATATTTTTCCAAACTAAATAAGTATATATTTTGATAATAACTAAGGTGCTTTAGATCCACTAAGTCTAAATAACATATTGGTTATATCCTTAACATCCACTTTTAGTTTTAATTGATAAATAATTATCTTTCCATAACTGGGTATATAGGTCTTACATTTTATATTCATCATGTATTGCCTATGATTCATATATTATTGAACTATATTTTGAGTATTAAACACCATAAACAACATTAATTCATGAAATGGAATAATTTATCCTTATTTACAAAGGACACATGAGATAAATGTTTTGTTTATACTTAACAAAAGGTCAACTATAATCATTTACTTGGAAATTAGAAGTTGTGTGCTTCTCACCACTAACTTAGGAACCAACCATTCTCAACTACTTGGAGAACACACCTAAATTCTAGTAATGTTTCTATAATTGGTTAATATATTTAAATACACATATATAATATGAATATTGTATTTAATACCCAAAAAGTATAATAGAAACATTACTTACAATTGATGAATATACATAAAGAAGAAATGATTTCTTTCTTCTGTAATTCAGTTTATATCATTAAAACTTCCATAGATTTTATTTCATGATATGTAAAGGAAATAAACTAATGTTTAACACCTCTTCTTTGAATTAAGTTATGAAGATTACTTTGGTTTCACTCATTTCATTGTCCTTTTTGCCTTTTCTTTTAACTTGTTCTCCATAAGAACTAAATATTAATCTTTATTTAATGTTCTTATTGCTTGGAAAACCTTACCTAAAAGGTAATGAAGAGTTTTCTACATATTGATCATTTTGTAATCTTAAATGAGAATGGAATAAATGGGTGAAAATTATATGATAAAGGGATCTATTGAAATATCGCGATCCATCTTTCAATTTATACATATCCATTATAATCATAACTTGTTCATATATTCACTTTAATTTCTCCTCATAATATTCTTGGATATGATACTACATGTAATATCATCCACGTCCTGATGTAGTATCCACAACTCACATTGGATGTTGATGATAACATTATGACATAACCATCATATGTGTTATACATGAGTCTCCTGTAAGTAATTTTTCACACCCCTGCTTTATGAGGTGGCTTAATAGTTATTGGGGACACCTGTACCTTGAATTTATGATATCATAGTACTTTGCACAAGCACTTACACTACTCTTTATAAACTCATTCCAAATTGGACACTTTCTTTTTCCATTATTATCATAGTGTACTTGTGATATTTCTTTCCATTTACAGCAAAAATAAAATCTAGCATATTAGTACTTTTATCTTGATTACTGATTAGACATTACTGATTATTTAAATCATCAAATGTCTCCAAATATTTTACTAAATTCTAGCAACCCTCTATAATATAATCGGAATACTCTATCACTTGAGTATTTTAGGGGAAAGGATCCATAAACCTCCCCTCATAGTCTACAAATTATAGATATTCCACTACTTAGAGAGTTCAATGTAGGCATTTGACTGGCCAACCACATTAACTCATGGCTTCTTAATATGTTGAGTGATGTCTCAACTTCTAAAATCATAAATATTATTTACTCAATGCTTGCCTCTAAAGATGAAATATGATAACTATGTCTACTACCTTGATGTCATCGTTAGTTAAGTCAACTCATCGCTCTAAAAATAACTCCCCAATATTAGGAGGTGTTGGAGTTTGTTCCCTAGAACCAAATTATATGTACTTTATGATAAAGTATATTTATAGTTTTGAATATTCATAAACTTCTTTACAGTTGGGAGCTTACCCAAGTAGTAGAGGATCTCTGTAATCCTGCATCAACCCAAGATTCAAACCCAGGTGGGAGAAAATTTCCATAGGCAACTGGTGATGCAGGCATGATGCATGACGCTGGAAGGAGCTGACGCAAGCATGGCATAGGGCTGGTGATGTAGGCAGTATGATGCAGGCATGAAACTGCACTGGGCCTTTGGTCTATGTAATGGGATTAATTACCACTGGTTCTTCAGGTCATGTATTTAATAAATAAGGCTTGATGGGCAGGTTATCCCTTAGGGACATAGTAGTTCCCTGCAATGATGAGAAACCGGAAGTGCTACAACACTATTCTTAAATAAATGTTCTATAGCCAGATAATATCATTTTAGGGACATAAATGATACAGGCTATCAGGGTTGGAGACTCATAGGACTTTGAGACACCTTCTCATGGTGTATGCCCTTAGTAATATCCAGTGGGATATTATGAGAATGAGACCTCCCAGTAGGAAATCCACATTTATATGTTTCATTGGATGTTCCAATCTTTGGATGTGTGTATTGGTCCTTAGACTTTAAGAATATTATTAATGATTATTATGAGTTGCGTGCTTTAATGCATTGATGAAAACTGTTATGACAGATGTTCACGGTGAGGTACGATACGTTGGGTGCTTCATGAGTAATACTGTATTAATGAATAACATGAGAAAATATTTGTCCCTTCTATTCTTTAATAGAAGTTAATATCTTAGGCCCTTTGATGGAAAAGATATAGCCTAAATAAATCCATGTACATGGTGTTCTATTGGCAAGTTCAATTTTTGGGAAGTCAAAAAAGAGACATCGATCATATAGGTTGATGGCACCAGCATACAACCTGCTTTATTAGAGATATCATGATAAAGAGATTATATTACATAGTAAGTGTCTATATGAGGTATTATGTCATGTTGGCATTAACTACTTTCTCTATGGGTGCCTTGGTGTGTTGCTAGATACTAACCTTGGAATTTAGGCTACTTCACCTAATGCGGCTGAGAAAGAGGTCTAGAGGGTCACACACTAAGTGCATCCAGAATCTCAATTAAATAATAATATTATTATTTATTATTTAACAAGTTGAATAAATATTATTCCCGCACATGGTTTAATAATTATTCATGTTTTCTTTATCGCATATATTATGTCACTAGTTATTCGAGAGAATATAATGTGAGCATAATATTTAATAAATATTTATTTTCTATTTGGTTAATATAATATTTATTTATATATTGGAAAATAATATAGTGATATTTATTTAATAAATAAATTTTCATTATTCAAGGTCTGATAAATATTATAGAAGAATTACGGAGCGGGTTTAATATTCTGGTGAGAAATAATAAATAATAAATATTATTTAATTAAATAATATTTAATTTAATTTAAAATTTAAGCACATGTCAAGAAATAATAATAATATTATTATTATTATTATTTGACATGGGGTTCTATAGGGATTAAATAAATAATAAGGGGAACTTGTGAAATTATTTATTTCTAATCCTAATAATATATAAACCCAATTATATTATTTTATTCAAGACCCAATTCATTTTTGTTTAGATTTTAACAATAGTTTTAAGGAATCCTCTTAAGCCCTAGAGAGCTCCCTTCTCCAAGAACACTCCCAAGAACAGAGAGTGATCTTCCTCCACCACCAACTCTCAAGTCAAGAGAGATCAAGGAGAATGCTTTGGAAGTGGTTCTCAAGGTGATCAAAAGTGGATGATGCAAGTGATAGGATTTGTCATGATAGAACTCAGAGATTCCTACGACAATGCTCAAAGATTTGTGGAACATGTGTGGATCACCACTAGATGGAATCTGCTCTTGATTCCTACAACACAACAATAATACAACATAGATCTGTTGTTAGATCCATCAATGAAGAAAGAATTCCAACAAGTTAATTCATTAATTAATTAAATTTATTATAACTAATATGTGATGATCCTCTATCTGATTTTGGCATTCTATCCCTTGTCTATATTCTTTTATTCAATTTTATAGATCATGACGTTTATTGTTGTGTAAATATTGGATTGATCATTGATCGTGACAAATAATAAAAGTTGGTAATGACCCATCACATGCTTCCACTGCACTCGGAACCTACAAGTGGTATCCTAACAATCACATAATTATTTATAATTATTTAAAGATCCTTGATGATTTAAAAATTTATCATTTATTTTTCAATTCAATTTTAATTGTTATTTTAATCTGAATTGCGATGTCTATTTCTTCCTCCTTCATTTCTCATTGATCTAATCAATATGATTAATTTTATGAAGAAAATAAAATTGAAGATCTCATCCGAAGGTTATAAGGATTCTATCCAGATAACACAGGAGTACATGCTGTGTAACCAGAGTTACACGTTGTGTACTTGTGTTCAATGCATCAAGAATTAATTCAGAAATTAATTAAAATTGTGTGCATTGATGACAAGCAGTGCATTTATTTATTACACCACATATTGACCAGACTAGGGTGGTGAATGGCCCGCTATAGTACATGTCGTGTAGCCTACATATATAGCGTTTAGTCCCTTCGAGTCACAGACATGATATATATTATCATACATGGCCTACCTGACTGGTGGTCATGTAATTTGGAGACCACACGTTGTGTATCCCATTATACATGCCATGTACTCCATTTTTTCTAAGGCACAACTTACATGCTGAGTCCCAAGGCATGTTCCTTGGATAGATGGTGAGAGACGTACACACTATGTAGCTCACTTTTATACACTATGTACTTCTACCAAATGACACAGATTTAAAATTTAATTATTATATTATGTAAACCTTATCAACATGTGATTTCATTTGGTCATTAAGTTGATAGGGCATGCCATGTGATGGGTTTTAATATTTTTATATATATAAATGTTTAATTAATATCTAATTAGTGTTCTTATTTGAATATCATGTATGATTCATATTATAGTTGTTACTCTACATGCATTAAAGCATAACATGTGATTGAAAAATCATGTAATTCATGTAATTATTATATTGATACTACACGTCATGAAAGTTTATGATAAGTCATGTATTCCATATGTCACAAGAGTTAATAGTATATGATTATAATACATGTTGGTTATATTTGTATGGGTATTCACTGTGTTTCTTCCAAGGTACATTTATGTACACAGTTAATTTTAAATAAATTTATTTTGTTTAAAATTATAATGGATGAGAATCTCAAGGAAATTCAGATGAGAATTAAGATAAAATAATTGATTAATTAAATATGATAATTAATTTATTTGAGTGCAATTTATCTTAAATAAGAATGATTAAGAATTTAATGCTAATTTTATTAAATGTTTAATTCGTTTCATGCATGTGGATGATCATGAGCATAGACCAAACCTTTGTGTGTGATTGGTTTCATTTAATTTATTATTAAATTAAATTATTGGATTGTATGCCTTCTCTCCCCTTATTATGTAACGTATTACGTGACCATAGTTTCTTTTATAAAAACCATTTTTTTCTCACCTATGTGTGAGTAAAATCATATTTAATGGATGGAGAGACCAATCTAGTGGAGGCGGTTCAAGTTTGGAGCCAAGGAGAAACCAATCCAAGAGAGATACATATGTGGACAGGTGGAAAACTGTAACACAAATCTTAATTGGTTCAAGGTTTTTTTCCTAGGTCAACAATTAATTTATCAACTACTAGATAAACTAACCATTAGTAAAATCTCATGATCATACCACTTTATTATTTAATTTTTGTCAAGTTTCATGGTTATTTCATTATGGATGTTTTGTCACTATCACATGAATTAATGAAATTAACGAGCATGTAAAATAGAACTAAAATAAATTAGATTATGCATAAATATTATCTAATACATGGTTAATCACTTAAGTAAATCCTATTAATACTAACAAGCATGTGATAAAGATAATAATTGTAAATTTATGCATAAAAGGATAAAATCTATCAATATCATATATTAAGTCAGTGTATCCTTCCACTACTTTGGTTAAAATCGAACCATAGTTTAAAGTTATTAACCAGCCAAATTTGGGGTGCTTTTAATTATCAAATAATTCTAACTTGAATTTTTTGGTTGACTTAACTTAATTCACATCAAGGGTTGACTGCCAAATCATGACTTGGTGTAACTAAGAGACAAGGGTTGAGGAAATCTAATTTTAAGTATTTCAGGATTGGGGAGTCCACTCAACATGTCAAGGAATTGTGAGTTAATGCAGTTGATATTTGAAATACCTACCTAAAACCATTCAATTTTATTAACCAAGAAAAGTTGGGGTAATGAGAAAGTGAATATAGATCCTTGCCACTAGAACATCTAAGCAATGGGATATTCTGAAGCTAATGGTGGGGGCAATTGGATTTCGATAAAATAGTGGGAGAATAATAAATATAATATTTATTTATTTATTTGTCTAAATTTAATTAGATAAAGTACTAAATTTTTGGTCATATTATTTTTAGAAATAACATTAAAATTAATTCACACATATCATTGTGATCCATACCTGAAAAGGATAACCTTATCACCAGCACAAATTTCCAAGATTGAAAAGGGTTCTTACACGTTATCCTACTCCATGAAAGGAAAGTGTATGTGCTGGAAGAACTTATTCATGATGTTCCTGGTAATGAGGAAAGTGATGAAGAGTTATCACTCTATGAGAAACATCTGAATGATGCTATAGATGTTTAGTGTTTCATAATATCATCCATGTCCAATTATCTTTTGAAGCAACATGTGGACATGGATTCATATAGTATGATGTCTCTCATTCGGGGTCTCTATCAAGAGAAGGCGAGACAAGAGAGGTATGAGATATCCAATTATTTTTTTACAACTAATATTAGAGAGTTTTTTCCATATAGTACTCATGTATTCAATATTATTGGCTACATTAAACACTTATACATATTATGGATTATATTCCCAGAAGAGTTGCGTATAGATCTCATTCTTTTATCACTGACCAAGAACTTCTCTAGTTTTATTATTAATTACAATATGTCAATAATGAGAAGATTATTTCAGAACTTATTAATTTGATTATCCAAGTGGATAAGGAAATGGGTCATGATAAACTTGTAGTCCTTATAGTGAATAAGAAAATGAAGAAAAAGGAAAACGAGCCCAAGGCTTATAAAAAGTCTAAATCTCCCAAGCATTGTTCTTCCAAGAAGCGGAATATCTACAGATAGGGAAAGTAAAAGAGGTTGTATGTTTTACATGTGGCAAGCTAGGCCACTGGAAGAGGAACTGCACCCAGAAGCAAGGGGAAACTAAAGGTGTGTTTGTTTTCAAGTGTAATCTTTCAATATCTACACATTGGGTATTAAATACAGCTTGTGGTGCTCACATATATATCCAAATGTAGAAACCAAGTAGATTATAAATATTTATAGAGGAGAGATAGATCTATGAACTACCAATGGTGTAAGGATAGCTACCCTATCCATTGGTGACTACCAACTTTCATTACCAATAAGAATGATTTTGGTTTTAAAATATTTTAATTATGTACCGATAGTTACCAAGAACATAATTTCTATATCATGTCTAGATGTAGATGGGTTTATTTTCAAGTTTGGAAATAAACTTTGTTTCTTTTATAATGACAACATATGTTATGGTATGGAACATTAAAATAATGGTCTTTATGTATTAAATTAAAAAACCAAGTATTTCCAATTGATAATGGATCATGTCCACATGACTCATATAACACATAGTTGTGGAATCACTATCTTGTTCATGTGAACGAGTATCATTTAACAAAGCTCTATCAAGATGGTTATTTAGACTCTTCTAGGCTAAAACCACTTGAAAGATGTCATGATTTTTTACAAGGAAAAATAACCAAACTACCATTTGGTGGATAGGGTTAAAGGGCCACAGAGATTCTAGGATTGGTACACACTGATATGTATGGACCATTTTAGTAGAAGCTAGAGGTGGATATTCTTACTTAATAACTTTTAATAATGACTTGATTAGATATGACTATATATACTTGATTGGGTATAAGTCAAATTCCTTTAAAAAATTCAAATAATTCAAGAATGAATTAGAGAATCAACATGGAAAGAATATAAAGAAGATTCGATCGGATCGTGGTGGTGAATATCTTAACAAAGATTTTATCGACTTTCTACAAGAGTTTAGGATTCTATCTCAACTCACTCCACCTTATACACCATAGTGGAATGGTGTTAGTGAAATGAGGAACTGTACCTTATTATACATGGTAAGGTCAATAATGATTCATGAAGATCTTCCATTATCATTTTAGGGATATGCATTACAAACTTCAACATAAACATTAAATTGAGTACCAACTAAAGAGGAAAGTGGAATTTCCTTCAAGTTATGGAGTGTAAATGAACTCATTTTGATAAATACACATGTATGGGGTTGCTAGGTATTTGTTAAGGCCTTTTCAAGAAACAAACTAGCACCATGGGGAACAAAGTGTATCTTTATAGAGTATCCCAAGGAAACAAAGGGATATTACCTATACAACCCCTCAAACAAGAAAGTGATTATCGTCAAACAATCCATCTTTCTTGAGAGAGAGCACATCATAAAAAAGGATAGTGGGAGAAATATTAACTCTAATGAAGTCAATGTTCAAGATAAGCAAGAGTTGGTATAGGAATATATTCCACAAGTCCCCATGGAAGAATTAGTTCCTAAAGAATAAGTATTTTGTAGGATCATAAGATAGATAAGAGAACTAAATAGATATGGTTTTCTAGTCATCAAAGATGGTGACTTATTATTGGTTGACAATGATAAACCTCTCTTCTATAAGGAGGAAGTAGAGAGCTCAAAAGCTGTAAAATGGTAAGAATCCATGAATTATAAAATGGATTCCATGTATCAAAATCAAGTTTGGTTTCTAGTCGATGCACTAGTTGATGTAAATCATGTTGGATGAAAATGGGTATTCAAGAGGAAACTGGACATGGGAGGTAAAGTAAATACCTATAAAGAAATGATAGTGGCTAAAGGGTTTAAACGGCATCAAGGAATTGACTATAATGAAACCTTTTCACCAATTTCCATGTTTAAATCCATTATAATTCTACTTTCTATAATAGCTTGCTGTGACTATGATATTTGGAAGATGGATGTCAAAATTGCATTCCTCAATGAGAACCTTTATAGAAAGATGTCTATATGACAAAACTAGAATGGTTTGTGACTCTAGGTGATGTCAAAAGGATTTTTAAGTTACATAGATCCATTTATGGTTTGAATCAAGCATCCAGGCCATGGAACATTCAATTTTATGAAGCTTTAAAATAATTTGGATTCATTAAGAATGAATGTGATCCATGTGTTTACAAGAGGTTTAGTGGGAATTTGGTCATTGTAATATTAGTATATGGTGATGAAATATTACTTATTAGAAATGACATACCAATCTTATAGTCTGTTAAGCACTGGTTAAACATGTTTTTATCCATTAAGGACTTAGGTGAAGTAGTCTATATTTTAGGGATCAAGATCATTCATGATAGGTCCAAGAGGATGGTTTGACTAATTTAAAGTGCATATATTGACCAGATATTAAAGATATTTAGTATGGAAAAATCCAAGAGGGGATTGGTTCTAGTGTCACATGGTTTACATCTTTATAAGAAAATGTTTCCTAATATATAACATGATGAAGAGATAATGAGTAAGATCTAATAATCTTCTGTGATAGGATTAATCATGTATGCCATGTTATGTACTAGACTTTATGTTGCCTATGCATTGATCATGATAGGCAGATATCAAGAAGATCTAGGAGAATATCATTGGTCTACTATTAAGGATATCCTTAAGTATTTGAGAAGAACTAAGGATGTATTTCTAGTGTATGGAGTAAATGAGGAGCTGGTCATCAGGGGTTATACTGATGCTAGTTTTCAGACTAATCAGAATGATCTAAAGTCTTATTTAGGATATTTTTTCTATCTAAACGGAGGATCTGTGAGATAAAAGAGTTCAAAGAAGCCAGTTATTACAAATTTTACAGTAGAGTCTGAGTATATAGTGGATTCTGATGTAGCAAAGGAATACTTTTGGATTTGAAACTTTGTCTAGTATCTTAATGTGGTACCTAGAAGTAAAGACCCTATCAAATTGTATTGTGATGATACTATAGTGGTGTCCCTTGAAAAAGAGACAAAGTCACACCAACTGATAAAGCATATACTTTGAAAGTATCACCTCTTGAGGGATTTTTATTAAAAGGGTAAATTTGTAGTAAGCAAAGTACCCATGGAAGAGAACGTGAAGGACCACTTGACTAAAGGCCTATCTCAAAATAAGTATGAGTATCATGTGATATCTAGAAGACTGAAGTTTTTTAGCATTTGGATCTAGTAAAAGTGGGAGTCTGTTGGAGTTAGTGCCCTAGAACCAACTTATGTGTACTGTAAGATAACCTGAATTCATAGTTTTGAATATTAATAAACTTATTATCGCATCATTATTGTTCTTATGTGTAACCAAGTATGTGATAATGTCCTGAGAGTAATTGTCTCACTAAAATGTCATAGTAGTTCCTTACTATGATGAGAAAATGGAAGTGCCACAACACTATTCTTAAATATATGTTCTATAGCCAGATGATATCATTTTAGAGACACAAATGATATAGGCTATCAGTTTTGGAGACTCATAGGACTTTGAGTTGTTGAGTCATTAAGGTTTCCTTATGACTTTTCCATTCATTCATGTTTTGAAAATCACAAACACCCTATCTCAAGGAAAATTTTATTTTCCTTAATAAGGAAAATATTTCTTCCCCAATGAAATTTTTTCCTTAACATGTTTTAATTGTTCATATTTTAGTTGCTCTAAATCTAACTCTTTTTATTCCTAAGTGTAAAATTCAGTTTAACATCTAAAACCTCGGAATTCTATAAATACTTAGACATAGAGTATTCTATTTTCAGGATCCGAATTCAGGTTCCAAATTCTCTGAAATTGAGACTTCAAATTCTCTAAAATTCTGACTCTGAATTCTCTAAAATTCAGAATCGAAATTCTCTGAAATTCAGAATCTGAATTCCTTAGAATTCAGACTCTGAATTCCTTATAATTTAGACTCCTAATTCCATAGAATTCAGGTTCCAAATTCCTTAGAATTAAAGTTCCAAATTCCTTATAATACAGACTCTGAATTCCTTATAATTCAGGTTCTGAATTCCTTAGAATTCAGACTTTGAAATCTATAGAATTCTGATTATGAATTCCTTGTAAAATAGAATTTGAATATTCATACAATATAGAATCTGAATGTTCTTTGACTTTGAACTTTATTTTCCTTAGACACCGGAAAATTAGATTTGGTTGAGCAGCCATATTTTACTTACTCATGTTATAGTTAGGAAACGATTTCATGTATTCTGTTTCTAAATAACCATTATTTGAGTGACACATATACAGGTCCCTCCAAGATTCAAGGAAAAATATGACCATTGGAGGAGGGAGCTGACTATTGGATATGTGCCTATAAAGAGGATCTCATTTGAATGAGTTCAAAACTCAGTAACACTGATACACTATTCTAAGACTCTAGAGATTACATGCTACTGAAGTGATTTCTAGAGAGAGACTCTCATGATTTGTGCATACTGGACATCTTGTTCAGATTTCTTCATGAAACTCCGAATGTTGCTGAGTACATTTAAGGACTTCCAGGGATAGGAAGACAGAGGTTCAGACTACCTTAAAGTTAGAGGGCTTCCAGGGATAGGAAGACAGAGGTTCCAAATACCTTGAAGTTCGAGGGATTATGGGGATAGCAAGACAGACTCTGATATTCTTATTAAGGGATTTCCATGGTGTGGGTAAGACAGACTTTCTTAAAAGTATAAATCAAGGAACCTTTATCAAAGGTTGTTGGATACCCTACTCTTTGGGTTAGAATATTTCATACTTGTTATTTGTGATTATTTCAAGTTTGTTTTCCCCTGCATTTGATTAATAAGGGAAGTATAACTATCTTATACTTTCTTGAACTTGTACTCTGATTAAGTAAGAGTCTATACGCTTTAAGGTAGAATCTTTGTTCTTTTAAGCTTTTGTTAAGTTTAATTTATGGAACCACATTTCTGGAATCTAGTAAGTTTGTAGAACTAGTTTCATTTCCAAAATCACATTTCCAGAATCAAGAAAGTTTGTAGAACCAAGAGGTTTTGTGAATTTACCTTTTTTTAACTTTGTTAAACAATATAAAGGTTTATATCAACTTTAAAAGTTACAAAGGAATTTTTAAAAGATACAATTCACCCCCCCACCCCCCTCTTGTATATTGAGCATCTATATCATATTCTGATACTACAATCGATATCATCGATCCAAAAATTGGTATCATAGGAAGTTTTTGATCCCACAATTGTTATCATAGGATTCCTCAATCCCACAATTGGTATTAGAGGAGGTCTCTGAAATACTTATATTCACATATAAGTTTTCTTTATCAAGTTTTTTTATTGTTCTATATTTTCCTTGCTTAGGATTTTTATCCTTGTTTACAAACTTCCATTATTAATAAAGTTTGTGTAGAAAGATATTTTCTTCTAGATGGTAGGAATGAATGTTGGTTTGATTGATAATATTAATCCTACTAGACCATAAATATTTGATGGGAATGATTATGAATACTGTAGAGACAGAATGAAGACCTTTTTGATAAACACAGGTGTTGACAACAACATTATGTTAACTGAAGATTATAAGATTCCTGATAAGGAACTTAGTACCTTTACTAATCTAGAAAAGGTGGAATACCAACTGAACTTTAAGGTATGAAATACTTTGCTTTGTTCCATGAATAGAAATATATATATAGCCAAATTTTATCTTATGAAGCAGAAAATAGTATTTGAAATAATCTTGAAGTAACTCACTTTGGAACTTCCAAAGTTATTGAAACTAGAAGAGCTATGCTCAGAGCTGAATATCATGGTTTCTGCTTTCCTTATGGAGAACCCATATGTAAGGTACAACAAAGATTCATGACTATTGTTAATAGTTTACAATATATGGGTGAGAAAGTTTTATATTATGAGGAACTTGTGTGCAAAATTATAGATATCATACCTAACGAATGGGAATATAAGAGGACAGCTATAGATGAAAATAGAAAAGTTGCTCAGATTTCTCTTGATGGAATTTTTGGAACTCTTCTTCAACATGAGATTATAATGAAGAGAGATGTTGAGAATATTAAGAAGAAGAATGGAAATGGAAATGTTTCTTTTACAACAACATCAAATCATATGAAATCCAAGACTCCTAAGAGAGTTACAAGATCTAAATATAAGAAGGTTGTTATTCAATCTGAATTTAGTGGAAGTGAATCTTCAGAAAACGAGTTAGTTAATATTTCTCGGAGGATGAAAAAGATTTTTGAATAGAATAACTTTCAATATATATAAAAGAAGAAATAAAGAAATGATAAGAAAGACTCATAAGTCACTTACTATGAATGCAAAAGATCAAGGCATATAAGGCTAGATTGTCCTATGCTTAAGAGAAAATATAGAAAGGAAAATACTTCTGAGAGGAATGGAAAGAAATACTACAAGGATAAGGCTAAGAAATTTTTGAAAGCCAATGACACCTGGAGTGCCAGTGGTGGTAACTCTTCTGAAGAATCCTCATAGTACGAATCTTCTGATCAGAAGAATCTTGGTTTACCTGCCAAGTTACTTATTAAAAATCATTGTTTAGTGGACAAGGTACACAATGCTGAATCCATGACCAATGTATCCTTGAATGCTAATTATAGTGATAGTAAATACTATGAATCTTCGGATGAATAATCTTCTTCTTATGAAGATAATACTTTACCTACTTATGAAGAAGTTTCTAGGTTTTCTAAGCTCCTTGAGAATGAAAATTCCAAAGTCAAGAAAAATCTTGATAAGAAGAATTATAGAATTTCTATTCTTACTAAGGAAATATCAGATCTTTCTGAAGATCTTGATAAGAAAATTTATTATTTTGAAAATGTTTCAAAAACCCTTGAGGAAGTTAATTCTAAGAAGGATAAACTTTCTAAGGATCTAGACAAAGTAATTTCTAAGAGAAATGTTTTAGAGCCTAACTCTAGTACTAAAACTAATTTTTTTGAGGATAAGAACTTAGTTATTAGACTAAATTCAGAAATATTTTCCTTGAGTAAGTGTTTGTCAAATTTTACCCTGGGAAAGGAAAATTTTGATAAGATGTATTCCCAAATTTGACCTCTAAGGAAAAATTCTGTATTTGGTTATACTAGTTCAAAACCGGTTTTTAGTAACAATTATTTTGTTCCTCAAAGTGCTCCATTCTGCACTAAGTGTCAGTGTGGTGGGCATTGGGAAAAAATTTGTTCCCTAAAAAAACTCAATCTTTATGTTTTCTTAAAGCTTATTTTTCAAATAAAATGTGGATTATTAAAATTTTTCTTTCTGAAGTTTCCGAATCTAAGAAAGTTTGGGTTCAAAAAGTCTAACATTCTTATTTTCAGGAAATTAAAGATAGTACCAACAACAATACATGGTACATGGATAGTGGATGTTCCTGGCATATGACTGGTAACAAAAACTTCTTTGAAAATATTATCAAGATGAAGGGAGGAAAAGTAACTTTCGGAGATAATGCTTAGGGAGAAATTATCAGTATAGGTAACATTGTTCTTCTTGAAAAAACTTTGATTTCAAATGTTTTATTTGTTAAAGGTCTTAAGAAAAACCTTATTAGCATAAGTAAATTATGTGATGAAGGTTACCTTGTGAATTTTAGGAATGACAAGTGCTTAGTACACAATTCCAAGGAATAGTTTATTCTTTCTTCCAATAGGCAAGAGAATGTTTACACACTAAACTTATAAGACCTTAGGATCCAAGATCTACCTTGTCTTAGTGCAATGGAAGATCATTCTTGGTTATGGAATAGAAGGTTAGAACACTGTAATCTTAGGAACCTATGAAAACTCTCTAAGAAAAGACTAGTTAAGGATCTACCATAGATTAGATTTGATTCTTCAAAATTTTTTGATCCTTGTCAATATAGAAAGCAATATAAATCAAGTTTTAATTCAGTTGGTGAAGTCTCAACCACTGCTGCATTATAGTTAGTGCACATGGATCTTTTTGGTCCAACATAAACTGGAATCATTAGAGGAAAATATTATGTATTTGTTCTAGTTTATTATTACACTAGATTTACATGGGTCTATTTTCTAGAAAACAAATCTGAAGTTTTTTCTTATTTCAAAAGTTTTAGAGCCCAAGTTAAAAATGAGAAAAACCTTCCTTTGAAAACTATTCATAGTGATCTTGGAGGAAAATTTCAAAAATCTTATTTTGAAATTTTTTGTAGTAGAAAAGGCATTACTCATAACTTCTCAGCACCAAGAAATCCTCAAAAAAATGGGGTTTTTGAAAGAATAAATAGAATTCTTCAATAGATAACAAGAACCATGTTGAGTGAATATTCTATAGCCAAACATTTTTGGGCTGAATCTGTAAGTACTGGTTGTTATACTATAAATCATGTTTTGATTAGACATTTTCTTAATAAAACTCCTTATGAGTTATGAAATGGTAGAAAACCTAAACTTTACTATTTCAAGGTTTTTGGTTGCAAGATATTCATTCTGAATACTAAAGATAATCTGCACAAATTCGCACAAAAATCTGATGAAGGAATTTTCTTAGGCTACTCCACAATCTCAAAGGCCTATAGAGTTTTCAATAAAAATACTTGTACTATTGAAGAAATAGTACATGTTAAATTTGATGAAACCAATAGCTTTGTTTTCAAACAACCTCAACCTACATCTTCAGATGTGTTTTTAAAAAATGATTATCAAACTTTAATAGAAGATCCTTCTAATAAGGAAAATGTTCAAGAAAATGTTTCTGAATCATTTACCCCAGAAGACTTCCTACAATACGTTGATGAATAGGTTTCACAAAACCCAAATCAGTTGTTTCTTAAGAATCATCCCAATGATAGTATCATTGGTGATGTAAATCAACCTGTAAGGACTAGAAGTTCCTTAAGAAATAAAGTAGAACATCTAGCATTACTTTCCCAATTAGAAACAAAAATCACTGATAAAGCTTTAGGTGATGATGATTGGATAAAAGCTATGCAAGATGAGCTAAATAAATTCAAAAGGAATAAAGTCTGGACCTTGGTTGAAAGACCTAAGGAAACTTCTTTTATTGGAGTAAAATGGATCTTCAGAAATAAGTGTGATGAAAATGGAATCATAGTAATAAATAAAGCAATATTATTTTCTAAAGGATATAATCAACAAGAAGGAATATACTATAAAGAAACATATGTTCCATTATCTAGACTTGAATCTATTTGTATTCTACTTGCCTTTGTAGCATTCTTCACCTTCAAACTTTTTCAAATGGATGTTAAATGTTCTTTACTTAATGGTTATGTTCAAGAGGAAGTTTTTGTTGAACAACCTCGTGGTTTTGAAGATAAAAAAAATCATGAATATGTTTTCAAACTTACTATATATTTTTATGGAGTTAAGAAAGCCCCTCGAGCCTAGTATGATAAACTTACAGGTTTTTTGCTTCAAAATAATTATGTTAAGGGAAATGTTGATCCAACCCTTTTTATAAATAAAGATAAGAAAAATGTTTTTATTGTTAAAATTTATGTTGATGACATTATATTTGGTTCAAATCAATAATCCTAAACTGATTTATTTGCGTATCTAATGAAATCTAAGTTTGAAATGAGTATGATGGGTGAGTAAATATTTTTCCTTGGTTTTCAAATTTAACAAAAACCTGAAGGAGTCTATATATCTCAACATAAGTATATTAAAGATCTTCTTAAAAAGTATGGATATGACAACACTAAGAGTATAAGTACTCCCATTGGTACCTTAAATTCACTTGATCTTAATGAAGCTGGGAAACCAGTATATCAAACATCCTTTAGAGGTATGATAGTAAGTCTACTTTACTTGACATCTAGTCATCTAGACTTAATGTTTTCAGTGTTCTTATGTGCAAGATATCAATACAACCCTAAGGAATCTCATTTAAAGGCAGTGAAAAGAATTTTTCGCTACTTAAAGGGAACCATGGATTTAGGACTCTTTTATACTTCTGGAAATGATTTTGTTTTAAAAAGTTTTTTGGATGCTGACTTTGGTGGATGTAGAATGGATAGAAAAAGTACATCTGGAACTTGTCATTTCTTTGGAGATTCATTAGTTTTTTGGTCATGAAAAAAGCAACACTCAGTAGTACTTTCCACTACTGAAGCTGAATATTTAGCAGCTGGAAGTTATTGTGCTCAAGTGTTATGGATGCAACACACACTCACAGACTATGGTATGATTTTTACTAAAACACAAATATTGTATGATAATACGAGTGTCATTTCCTTAAGTAAAATCCCTGCACATAACTCTCATGAAAAACACATAGATATCAGGCATCACTTTCTTAGGGATCACAAAAAAAAAGAGATATCATTCTTCAATTTATCGGAGCACAAGATCAACTTGCTGATATTTTTACAAAATCTTTACCATCTAATAGATTTAAATACATTAAACAGAAGTTAGGAATGATAACCATAAGGTAATATTCCTTATTAACTTCTTGTTGAAACCTATCTCTTTACAGTAACAAACTCCTTTTCCTAGGGGGAGTACATTTGCTTGTTAGTCAAAATTTTCATAATATAAAATTTTTATAGTCAAAATTTTCGCAGTCAAAATTTTCATAGTTAAAATTTTAATAGTTAAAATTTTCATAGTCAAAATTTTCGTAGTCAAAATTTTCATAGTCAAAATTTTCGTAGTCAAAATTTTCATAGTCAAAATTTTCATAGTCAAAATTTTCATAGTAAAAAATTTCGTAGCCTAAAAGTTTTTCGTAATCAAAATTTCAGAATCTAAAGTTATTCAAGAAAAATTTTCCTCATTGTGAATAATCTTCCTAAAAATCAAAAAGGTATGTTTCCCTTGTTAAGTCCTAGTAATCATTTTTTTCATTTTTGGTATTTACATTTGTTTTTAAACTCTTCGGATTCACTTTTACTTAAATCCGAATGTTTTTCTTTAAAACCTCAAAAGATCAAAATCTATCAAAATCCTTCCTCAGCTATCATCTCAATCATCAAATATTCTCAAAATTCTTTCAACCATTGGATCAATCAGAGAAGTTGAACCATCGATTTAATTGTCTATATAAAGGACACCAGATAGTCATCCCATATCAAAACTCAAGCCTTCGCATGCTAAAGCTCTGCCTCTGTTTTTAAAAGTCGTTCCGGATATTTAAGGTTCCCTCAGTTCTGAATGTCTGCTGAAGCTTCATCTCAAAAATAAATGTCGTTTATAAAGGAAATCTCTGAATGGAAAATTTACAGATAAATGTTGGTTCATCCGAATTTCTTTGCTGAGTATGATTCCATTATCTCTAAGAATATCAAGCTGAATGGGTGGGATAGTGTTTGCATATCGAAACCAAAAGCATAGGATCCGGTGTATACGGATTTGCTGGTTGAATTCTACGAGAAAGTAAGTTTTTTCAATGATGGAGGAAGAGATAAATTTTCTTTCAAGAGTTACGGGAAGACATATTCTCTTTCTTATAGCAAGGCATACAGTATGATTGGTATTCCTTATGAAGGGGAAGCTGATTTATGTACTCACAAACTACCCGATGTATCAGGTACCTTTGATAAGGAAAAAGCTCTATTTTTCCTTGGTCTTTCAGAGGTGAAGACTCTGAAGATAGTATATCTATCTACAAACCTTCGGATTCTTGAATTATGGGTTCAAGGGTTTGTCATACTGAGAAAAGGAGATAAGGATACTCTAAAGAAGAGTAATTTTTATATATTGGATTTCTTGGTGAACCTCAAAAAGATTAACCTGGTCAATTATATCTTGGTTATGATTGAAAATATCAAGAATGTGAATTTTAAGTCTCAAATTATCTTGTATCCAGCCATTCTTTCAAATATCGTTGTTCTTTGTCTATAGTCCTTCAAGATTGCTTGTAGTTCCAAGCCGAGGAACTCCAAGGTGATGCTGATAAGTGATGATACTCTTAGGAGGATGAATATTGTATTTAATAGTCAATCCGGAGAATTTTATGATCTATTAGAAAAGCAATTTGAAGCCTTAACAAAGAAACAAGAAGCAATAGAGAAATCAAAGAATGGTGGAAGGAAGAGGAAAGCCAAGGAACCAGAAGAGAAAGGAAAAACTCCAGTGGATAAGGAAACTCAATCTGCACCTCCAAAGCCAAAGAAGTAAAAAACATACCCTCATGAAGTAGTGGCTAAATGGAGAGAAGATAGGAAGAAAAAGAAAACAGGGGAGCCTAGTTTTGTCTTGGATTCTACTGAGGCAAAGGCTTTGAAAGAAAAGGTTTTTGAAGATCTTGAGAAGCAACAGAAAGAGAAAAAGTAGAAGAATAAGTTTTCAGAAGCTAAGATAGTTCAATCCCTTCTCAAGGAAACTGAGAAATCTTCTGAACAAGTTCAGGTACCAGATTCATTTCTTCAAGAATCACTTCTTGAGACTCCGAGAAAGAAGTTTTTACTTCCAGAAAAACATCAAGAAGAAGTATTTGAAGAAGAAGAAGAATAAGTATAAGAAGAAAAAGAAGAATAAGTATAAGAAGAAAAAGAAGAAGAAGAAGAAGGCAGTGGTGACACTGAAGGTGTCTTAAATAAAGTAGAGGAATATCATGAGAAGGAAATCCCTTCTGAGAAATTATCATTCTAAACCTCTCAAGCTGAATCGCCAAAGCTTGATACTCCTGGTAAGGATGAAGATATGGGTGAAGATGAAGTAAATAAACTATTTGGGGGAAGAAATCATCAATAAATATTTCATTCACCCAGAGGATGATGAGGTAGGAGCCGATAAGGAAGAAGTTTATGAAGACATAATTGTTCAGCTATAAGATTGTGAACATTAATCTCCTGATCAAGAAGAAGTCATTTTGAAGGATGATAAGGGAAAATAGGTGGTTATGGATACACCTAGAAATTTTGTGGTAAAGAATAAATAAGTTGGTGGTTCATCAAAGAGAAAGGCTGGTGAATCAGAAAAGGAATCCTCACCAACCAAAGTCTCGAATTCATAATCATCCTCTCTTGGACATGAATTTTTAGTTCAGTCTTTGAAAAATATTTTTGGGACTATTCCAATATTTCCTAGTATAGACTTGATATGCGAGATTCTTCAGCATTCAATAAATCAAAAATCAGATTCATTATCCATGGTGATGGATAAGTGTGTCAAACTCGAGGCAGACTTCAAGACTTTTCTCATTAGCTATGAGGCTCATAAAAGATATTGTAAGAATATGACAAGTTATTTAAGAAAACAATATAAGAGATGAGAATCTTTGATGAATTACAAGATAGTGTCAAGGATGCTTTTGACACCGAAGATGTGAAAATAAAGGATCTCACTAATAGTTTTGAAGAAAAGCTGACTCTTAAATAGACTTCTCGGAAGCAAGAAGTTAAGGATATGAATGGAAAACTAAATTCAATTTCTCAAAGTTGAAAGAGGGAAAGGGATCTCATAATTGAGATTTAAGAAAATCTTTCTAATAAAGAAGAAGTTCTGAAGGCTCGGGAAGAGAAAATCAAAGCCTTAGAGAAGAAAACAGAAGATCAGGATCAGTTTCTCAAGCGTATGGAGGAAAATCACAAAGAGCTAAAGAAGCTCAAGACCATTATGAAGAAGCTGATTCCAAAAGATAAAGAAGGATAATCTTTTCTAAATATGATCTTTTGTTGTATTTTTTTCTGATTGTATAAATTCTTTCTATACTAATGAAACTCTTGTTGCACTTCATATTTTTTGGTTGTTTAGTATTAATCTTTCAGGTACCAAATTTCTTTTACATTCCATTTATTCCTTTTTAAAAATTACAAAGGGGGAGAAAGGAATGAAAAAAAGAATACTTAGTAAATAAGAAATTTCCCTAAGTAAGGGGGAGTTCATATAAGGGGGAGTTTTCATCATAAAGATTTTCGTAAGAAAGAAAATGAAAAATCTCAGTAAGGAAACTCAGAATACGATCCTTAGAGATTTCAAATCCTAAGGGGGAGTTAGTCATATTCACTTTGATCCATAAGTAAAGGGAGATAAGTTTTTATTTACAAGCCAATAAAATTTCTAAGTCCTTATATTATTTTTTGTAAGGATGTTTGTGCTTTCCAAAAAGGGGGAGATTGTTGAGTCAATAAGGTTTCTTTATGACTTTTCCATTCCTTTATGTTTTTAAAATCACAAAAAACCTATCTTAAGAAAAAATTATTTTCCTTAATAAGGAAAATTTTTCTTCCCTAAGGAAAATTTATCCTTACATTGTTTTCATTGTTCATATTTTAGTTGATCTAAATCTAACTCTTTTTATTCCTAAGTGTAAATTTTGGTTTCATATCTAAAACCTTATAATTCTATAAATACTTATACATAGAGTATTCTATTTTTAGGATCCAAATTCAGGTTCCGAACTCTCTGAAATTCAGACTCTAAATTCTCAGAAATTCAGACTCCGAATTCTCTGAAATTCAGAATCCAAATTCTCTGAAATTCAGAATCCAAATTCCTTAGAATTTAGACTTCAAATTCCTTAGAATTAAGACTCTGAATTCCTTATAATTCAGGTTCCAAATTCCTTATAATTCATGTTCCAAATTTATTATAATTCAAGTTCCGATTTTTTTAGAATTCAGACTCTAAATTCCTTAGAATTCAGGTTTCAAATTCTTTAGAATTCAGACTCCAAAATCTATAGAATTTTGATTACGAATTCCTTGTAAAACAGAATCCGAATATTCATGCAATATAGAATCTGAATGTTCTTAGACTCTGAACTTTATTTTCCATAAACTCTAGAAAATTAGATTTGGTTGAGCAACCATATTTTACTTAATCATGTTATAGTTATGAAATGATGTTGTGTATTCTATTTCTAACTAACCATTATTTGAGTGACACATATACAGGTCCCTCTAAGATTCAAGGAATAATATGACCATTGGAGGAGGGAGTTGACCGTTGGAGATGTCTCTATAAATAGAAGCTCACTTGAACGAGCTCAAAACTCAGTAACACTGAGACACTGTTCTACCACTCTAGAGATTACATGCTGCTGAAGTGATTTCTAAAGAGAAACTCTCATGATTTGTGCATACTGGACATCTTGTTCAGATTGCTTTGTACGACTCCAAATGTTGTTGAATACATTTGAGGCCTTCTGGGGATAGAAAGACAGAGGTGCCGACTACCTTAAAGTTCGAGGCCTTCTGGGGATAGGAAGACAGAGGTGCCAACTACCTTGAAGTTTGAGGTCTTGTGGGGATAGCAAGACATACTTCGATATTCTTATCGAGGACTTACCCTGGTGTGGGTAAGACAAACTTTCTTGAAAGTATAAATCAAGGGATATTTATCCAAGGTTGTTGGATACCCTAATTTTTGGGTTAAAAGATTTCATACTTGTTACTTGTGATTGTTTCAAGTTTGTTTTCCACTGAATTTGATTAATAATGGAAGTATAACTATATTATACTTTATTGTACTTGTACTCTTATTAAGTAAGATTATATACGCTTTAAGGTAGAATCTTTGTTCTTGTAAACTTTTGTTAAGTTTCACTTCTGAAACCATATTTATAGAATCTAGTAAGTTTGTAGAACTAGTTTCATTTCCAGAACCACATTTCCAGAATCTAGAAAGTTTGTAAAACCAAGAGGTTTTGTGAATTTACCTTGTTTAACTTTGTTAAACAATAGAAAGTTTTATATCAACTTTAAAAGTTCCAAAGGAATTTTTAAAATATACAATTCACCCCCCCCCCCCTCTTGTATATTGAGCATCTATATAATATTTTGATACTACAATCGGTATCAGTGATCCAACATGAGGTAGCTTCTCATGGTGTACGCCCTTGGTAATATCCAATAGGATATTATAAGAGCGATACTTGCCAGTAGGAAAACCACATTTATATGTTTCATTAGATGTTCTTATCTTTGGACATGTGTATTGGTCCTTAGACTTTAAGATTATTATTAATTAGTATTACGAATCACATACTTTGATATATTAATGAAAACTGTGAAAACAAATGTTCGTGGAGAGGTAGGATACGTTGGGTGTGTCATGAATAACATTACATTAATAAATAATGAGAGAATGTATTTGTCCCTTCTTTTCTTTAATAAAAGTAATATCTCAAGTCCTTTCATGGAAATGATGTAGCCTAAATAAATCTATGGATATGGTGTTCTATAGGAAAGGTCAATTTCTGAGAAGTCAAAGAAAGAGACATCAATCATATATGTTTATGGCACCAGTATACAACCTGCTTGATTAGAGATATCATGATAAAGGGATTATATTGCACAGTAAGCATTCGTATGAGGTATTATGTCATTTCAGCATTAACTTCGTTCTCTATGAGTGCCTTATCATGTTGCTAGATGCTAACCTTGTACTTTAGGCTACTTCTCCTAATTCCACTGAGAAAGAGGCCTAGAGGGTCACACACTAAGTGTATTAAGAATCTTAGTTAAATAATATTATTATTATTTTGTATTTAACAAGTTGAATAAATATTATTCCCGCACATGGTTTAATAATTATTCATGTTTTCATGATCGCATATATTTTGTCACTAATTATTTAAGAGAATATAATGTGAGTAGAATATTTAATAAATATTTATTTTCTATTTAGTGAATATAATATTTAGTTATTTATTAGAGAATAATGCAGTGATATTTATTTAATAAAAAAATAGTCATTATTCAAGGTATGATAAATATTGTGGAGGAATGGAAGACTATGTTTAATGGTCCAGTGAGAAATAATAAATATTGAATATTATTTAATTAAATAATATTTAGTTTAATTCGTAAGTTAAGCGCATGTTAAGAAATATTATTATTATTATTATTATTTGACATGGGGTTCCACAGGGATAAAATAAATAATAAGGGGAACTTTTTCAATTATTTATTTCTAACCCTAGAGATATATAAACCCAATTATATTATTTTCTCAGAGAGCCAATTCATTTTGGTTTAGTTGCTCACAATGGATTTGGAGAATCTGCTCAATCCCTAGAGAGATCTATTCTCCAAGAATGCTCTCAAGAATAGATATAGATCTTCCTCCACCACCCACTCTCAAGTCAAGAGATGTCAAGGATAATGCTTTGGAAGTATTTCTTGAGGTGGTCAAAGGTGGACGATGCAAGTGATAAGATCCACCATGCTAACACTCGAAGATTCATACAACAATGTCTAGAAATTCGTGGAATACATGTGGATCACTACTAGAGGGAATTTTCTCTTTATTCCTAAAATGAAACGATGGTACAACACAGATATATTGTTAGATCCATCAACAAAGAATGAATTCCAACAAGGTAATTATTTAATTAATTAAATTGATTATAAATAATATGTAATGGTTCTATATTTGGTTCCAGTGTTATATCCCTTGTTAATATTCTTTAATTAAATTATATAGATCATGATTTTTATTATTATATAAATCTCATATTGATCACTGATCATGTCAAAAAGAAAATTTGGATAGGACCCATCACATGCTTTTATTGCACTCAGAACCTATAGGAGGCACAATCAACTAAGGTTGACAAGAAACCTATACATCTAGTTTTGTTAAAATTCAAATGATGGAAGGAATTTTTTACTTACTATTTTTGTGAGGGATTTTAATATTTTTCGATTAATGTAATCCATTCTATTAATTTGTTCATTCTATGTTGTCGTGATCACAGTTTGACAAGCACCTTGTACACTTAGTTTTTTTCAAATTCAAATGATGGAAGGAATTTGCGAATTAATATTTTCGTGAGGGATTTTAATATTTTTATATTAATGTAATACATTTCTATTAATTTTTTCATTCTATGTTTTCATGCTCACAGTTTAACATTAATAGAAAAACATTCATTGTTTCTTTAAGAATTTTTCTTTTTATTATTTTATGTTTTTCTCACTTCCATGTAAATGTATAAAATAATAAACAAATTCATGAATAAAATAAAATTACCCAACTAGTATTGATCATCTAATATTGGTTTTTCCATTTAAACTTATTGGATCAATTATGACCTAGGGGTATCATACCTGAGTTATGTCTTGACTCATGATGTATCACATCCCCATCCATGTGTCTACTTCTTATCTGGATTTCACCTCGACTTGGTGTTGTTTTCATCTTACACCATCCTCATCATAGTACAAAAATACTCACACGTGGGTGAGGGGGTATTGGGAGTGAAAAATATAGATAACTCACTTTTATCTGAGTATACAGACCCTTATAAATATTAAATAAGGAAAAATGATGATGCGCATACTGTCTTAAATTAACTACTTATTACATATATCACACACAGGTAATAAATAATTAAATAAATTAAAACATACACATCTTTAGTAAATTTATCAAGACTAGTCGGTATCTATTATATACACTATAGGATGTGCCAATTAATTCTATGTGTCAGCTCCACAATACTTCTCTAATACGTGTATCCCTCTCCTTCGTTTCTGATCACCCTTTCTACATCCCCTCCTGACTTCCTCCCCTACACCCCTGACTCTCATCCCCCAAACTCATATATACATCCCCTACCTGGTATTTCCATCCCCAGATTCTCCTCTTATGTATACCTCTCCCCCCCCCTCCCATCCCATCCTCCGTCATACCTCCACCTCTACCTCTATCTCTAACTCTGACTCTTCTGCATCCCTCTCTACCAGCCCCAAACACCGCCTCTCTCACAACACCCTACCCCAATCATTGTTCATTTTGATAACCTTTGGCTTCCCTCATCCCTCAACCATTGACCCTTGATCACCTCCAATCTGCAATGCGTTTATCCTTCCTTGAATTATTCCACTGACATCACATTTCATCATGGATCCCGATTTTGCTCCCCTCCTTCCTCTATTTTTTATCGCATGAACCCTAGCCTCCTCAACCACCCTCATCAATCAACAGTGTTCAAAATTTCGATTCAACATCCTCTGATCACAATAGATATCCCACCCCACGAGCTCAACCTTCTTTTGTTCAAAGATTGTTTTGGTTACTCTTTGGTTTCCAAATTCACCTTTTTGTACTCTGATTCTGCTTCTCATGTCCCCCGTTCTTCTCCAACGATCCCTTCCCATCCTTCACCCACAATTTCTTCTTCTTGCTCGATCATTCATTATGATATCACCATCCATCTCCTCATTGATTTCATCACTTATCCCATTGCTTCCAGTCATCTCAAGTTGTAAGTAATGGCCTTCGATAATCCCACATATATCTTTGTTGTCTCTTATTCCTACAAATATACTCCTATTCCTGTAAATTTTCAATTTATTTTTAACATCCCAATAATCCAATCCCACATCCACTGAGTTCAAAATCCCTAGATTATCTTATGAGGCTTTTTGTTTGGTGTATCTTATATCTGACTTTTGATATGAGGTATTTTTTTATTATTATATTATCCTCCTTAAATTCAGCTGTCTTATTCTGATTTCAATGTTCTCATTTCCTATTTCCCACTTACCTGATCATCTTCTCAATTTTTATCAGTTTTAAATCCTATTCTAGGTAAATGTTTTAAAATTATTGTTTTTCCTATATTGTTAGATTCCACCTTCATTTTATTTTCATAAACCTCAGTTCCTTGTATGTTTTTTTTAGTTCTGATGAGATTAAATATTATAATTACCAATGATATTATTATCAATGTTTATGTTTATTTCCTTATTTTCTTCACTACATGAAATTTAATTTCTTATTATTCCTTAAATATTCATGTCATCTTTGATTGTTAATGATTTTCTAGAGAAATTATTTTTCATGCTGGATTTTATACTTTTGATTTCTTAATCATTTGATATGAAGAGTTAATTCTTTGTCACTTTAGAAAGACCTTCACATACACTAAATTGGTACACCTTCTCTCTTAACCTCTCTCGGCATGTAGGTTTCTACAGCTCCACATCAGTTATGCCCCTGACCCAACTAAATTGGTAACAATTTTTATTAACTTTATATATATATATATATTTACCTCTATCTTGACATCGATTCATTTTTTTCATATACTGTATTTGTTATTGTAACTTAAGTATTTCATAGATGTAATTATGATTTTTTGAGTTAAGAATTTACAGTACCTTGTGTGTTATATTTCATTTTCCCTCTTTTTTTATCCTTAGATTGTTCCCATATATAAATCTAATAAATGAAGAATTTTAATTTTGGTTTCTAATAAATTCATGTTTTTATTTAATTTTTAATTTGTGTCATTATATTGTTCCATGTTTTTCTTTCATATTTCATTTTAAAATTTTAATATGTAATGTCCTTATTTTTTAAACCACATTTATTTTCTTACATTGAAATGTCAGTTTAGTCCATCTATATCGAGATACAGATTTTAAAAACATGATTCATTCATGATATATAATTCATGATATTAAGATAACTTCTACTCCCTGTAATAGAGTTTTAGAAGAGAACCTCATGCTTTATAATCAAGTTTATGTCTATAAAGGAAGGACACCTTATTCTTATTCTTACTATTGTAGGGTTTTGATATTATCTATTCTTTTCTATAGCATTAGAGTTTGTTATAGAGTTGGTACCTTTTTGTATGGTCAACCAAATGTTTGGTCTACTGTAGATTATATTTTCAAAAATGTAAATACTATGATTCTCAACCCTCTGAATCCTATAAAAGATTGAAGAAGGGTGTTTACATTATACAAAGCCTTTAAGAAAAATGTGTACATGGTATTTTATTCTCTATACTAAAAATGATGATTCAATTTTTTACAAGTTCTTACTATAAATGCATTATGATTTCTTATTCAAGATGGATTTTTATAGAACAACGAAAATGAATTATTTTTAGTCATCTATTTTATTTGTACATATGTTTAACAAATAATTTGATAAAACATTCTATCATTAATGCAGTGAGATAGAGGATCCAAAAAGATACAATATTAAACTTTATTTGGTATTATTCAATTAGATCTCTATATTAAAATATTGATCTACAATTGATAGTGATAACAAATTCTAGAATCATAGTGGTTAGTGATGTTCAAACTGGTTAAACAAGCCACCATTTTGGTTTTGTTTAAAGGAAAAATTTTATGATAAATATGTTTTAATGTCATTTATTTTTATAATAATTTTAATTGTTTTTTCACTAATAATCCATTAAATATACTATAGGATGTTCCTATTTTGAGTCACGTGTCTCCTTCACAGCATTTCAAGCTTACATGGCTAGCGCTCCATGTTTTCTGATTTCTTCCAAATCTCGACTCCTTTTTCCTCTACAATACCTAATATATATCCACTGCTTCTACCTCCTCCACTGCCTCCCCCTCCGCTTCAGGATCCACCTCTGACTATGCCTCCCCCTCAGACTATGCTAACATATCCTTTGCATTATCCTTTTCCACCTGCAACTCCTCCTCCACCTCAATCTACACCTTTGCCTCAGCCTCCTTTTACACCTTCACATTCACCTTCTCCACCTTCAACTCCTTTGCCTCAGTCTATACCTCTACCTCCACATTCACCTTATCCACATGAAACTTCTCTGCCTCATTCTACAATTTGCATTATGTGTCATCCTAACTGAACTTCCTAGTTTCTCTTTGATTCTATATCCTCCCATTCGATTCATATCTCCTCCCCTAATACATGTTCAGTCTCCAATAAGTATGCCTCCTCCTCCGCCTTCACGTATCCAACTACGCCTCCACCTCCCACTTCACCACCAGTTGATTTGTCTTTATCTTTAAAAAATCCACCTCCTCCTCTGCCTCCACCACCACACCTCTAACTATGCCTCAACCTCTGACTACTCCCCTACCTCTGTAGGAGATTATCTACTTTATACTACCATCAGGTTTGTTCTTCTTTCATATAAAAATAATCTTTTACAGTGTCAATATTCTGAAGACAAAATCCTTTTCTGGTGGATTCATTCTCTATGCTATTAATATTACACTCTTAACTACATGATAGATTTAAATCACAAACCCATGAAGGTGATATTATGTATTCATGTTTGTGTTTCTTTGAATTTCCACATAACATTGAGGTATATGTCCATTTGTAATCCTTAATACCTTGATCCATGTTTTTTTTTAGATTTTAATGTTTTACTGCCTATATGAATCATGTCTTTTATAAAGGGAGACAAAGTGGAATAATTAGCAGTGGAAATTCATTCTTGTACCTCTTATTACCAAGCTTTTCTCATAGATAAAATTCAATGGTCAATGTTTCTTGATTTTAATTGAAAATATTTATAGTGTTCATTAAAATATTTTAATGATTTTTATTAACATCTAACCACTTTATCATTGTTCTAATTTCACCATAAATATTTATTGGGGTGATAGAATATGGGTATGTGTTCTAGAATATTTTCCTTATTTTTTATTAATTTGGAATAATTGATTTTTTATTTTAAATTCTTGAATCTTTAAGTAATTGTATAGTTTCATACACAAGTTGGGGAGGTGTCCATGGATGATTTAATTTGGGTTGTGAAGATGTAGGTTATGGATAATTTAATTCATAATGTGGGTTTATTTAATTCAAGCTATGGGGATGAATGTTATGGAGGTGTGCTTAGATGGTTTTCGGTGAACTAGGGTGATTTACTTCGTTGCATATTCGTACTATCTTATTTGGTTTGGATGTACTATTAAAGGTTGTAGTGTGTCAATTACTATCTTGATGATGTTTTTTTCATTATGATGCATTCTTTATTAGGTTGGAAACTAGGAATCCCATTAAATATTATAATTTGTTTGATCCTTTTTTCATCACATGAATAGTTCCTTTGGATACATGGTTTTTCTCCACCCAGGATCCTCTCCTTTAATTAATTTTTTATTTAGGTTTCATGAATTTTTAGTCTTCAAACTATGTTGATCACTTATTATATATTTTTATATGTTCTCGATCCATTGATCCTTTTGTTTTAGTTATTATTGATTTTGAAATTTAAGATGCTTCGTGGGGTTTGGTCACTTAACCAGAATTCATGTGGTATATATTTTCCAATCTTCACCCTTTTCATATTGTATATGCATATGATTAATTCATATTTGAAATGTTTTTTGTTCTATCTTTGCATGACTTTGAATCATATTTCCATATGGATGTTCATATGCTATGATCTGGTTGTAGGTAAAAGATTATGATTTGAGATATCATTGTAGAACATGTTTTTATGATAATGTAGCATGAATAAATTCAAATAATAGGTAATTAATTAAATGTTTATGATCAATTTATATTTTTTCCATGATTATTCAATCAATAATTGTTAAACATTATGGGTTTTAATATCCTTTAATTAGCTTGATAGTTATATATACTAAAGATTTTAATTTTTCCTTCCACGTGTTAGATCCACAACTATCTCATCCCTTAGTTATTAGATATTTTGACATTTTGCTGCTTATATGAATTATTCCTTTCATCAAGGGAGAAAAAGTGGAATAAGCAGCGGTGGAAGGTCATTCTTGTACCACTTGTTGGCAAGATTGTCTCACAAATTAAATCCAATGGTCGGTGCTTATTGATTTCAATTGAAAATATTTATAGTGTTCATCAAAAAAATTCAGTGATGTTGATTGACATCAGGCCTCTTTATCATTGTTCTAATTTCACCACAAATATTTAGTGGGGATCTATAATATTGTTATGTGTTCTAGAATATTTTCACTAATTTTCCTATGTTGGAATAATTAATTTTTTATTTTAATTTCTTGAATCTTTAAGAAGTTGAATAGTTTCAAATGTAGGTTGGGGAGGTTCCCATGACTGATTTAATATGTATTTCAAAGATATAGGTTATAGATAATTTAATTCATATTTTTGGTTTATTTAATTCAGGGAGTGGAGATGTATGTTTTGGAGGTGCACTTAGATGGTTTTCGGTGATCTAGGGTGATTTAATTCATTGCATACTCCTACTGTCTAATTTAATTTGGAGAAGTGTAGTAATTGTTGGATTGATGATGTTTTTTCATTATGATACCTTATTTATTAGGTTGGGAAGTATGCATCCCGTGAGAATTTGTAATCCATTTTATCCCTTTTTCATCGCATGAATAGTTTCTTTGGATACATGGTTTCTTCTCCACCCATACTCCTCTCCTTTAATTAATTTTTTTTATCTTTCATGAATTTTTAGTCTTTAGACTATGCTGATCACTTATTCTATATTTTGGTATGTTCTCAATCCATTGATCATTTTGGTTTAGTTATTCTTGATTTTTAAATTTAATATGTTCCATGGGCTTTGATCACAAAACCAGAATTCACATGGTATATATTTTTTTATCTTCACCCTTTTCATATTTCAAATGCATGTGATTAATTTATATTTTCTATTTTTTTTGTTCTATCTTTGCATGAATTTGAATCATATTTCAATATGGATGTTCATATACTATGACATGGTTTTAGGTGCAAGCTTATGACTAGGTATATCATCGTAGAGCATGTTTTTAAGGTAATGTAGCATGAATAAATTCAAACAGTATGGAATTCATTAAATTTTTATGATAAATTTATATTTTTTTACATGATTATTCAATCAATAATCATTAAACATTATGGATTTTAATATCTTTAATTATCATGATAGTTATTTTTGATAATGTTATCATGATTTTATCTTTGAATTAATTATTTGTATTCATTTATAGGTTCATCTAAATCAATAAAGTTTGAAAATAATTTTTATCCAAGATATAGTTAGGTTCTCTCTTTCTTTTGACATATCTGATGTTATTCAAGTGAAATTATTCCTAAATACATTTAGCGTTATTATAATTTCTAATATTTTGGATGACATAAATATATGTTGTTATATTATCATTGAAGTTTACATATCATTTTTATATTTAATTGATATTTATCAAAATTTTAACAAAGTTTCACTTTTCTTCATGATGTTACCTTTTTAGATGATGACACATTAAAGATACAAGTTTAAACAGTTGACGACTTGTAAAAAAATTCACCAAAATATTTAAATGAAATTTTTTTATCAACCTAATTATAGTTGATGAATATGTAAGTGTTTTATTTATATATTTTATTTCAATTTTTATCTACGGTTATTAATCATGAAATTTTTACCATACCACCCATTCAATTTTTCTATAATGGATTAAATTTTCATTACATCTATATGACATTTCTACACATGATTTTAATATCATATCTTCCAAAAATTCTATATTGATTTATAGTACTAACATGGTGTCATAAAAAATTTAAATTTGGTAATTGAAGAAGGTTTTTGGTTTTTTTTATTTAATAAAGGGAATGATTTGATGATTCTCAAGAAATGTTTATGTCATTTTGTATGTGATCATGTCTATGTATTTTATTATCACCCCCACAAACCTGTAATTTTTTTAAACAATAATGATTCTTTATAAGAATATATAGGCATATAAATTTACTCATTTCTTTTCATTTATCAAGTAAAAAAATTTCTAATAGGATTCTATTTTAATTTTTCATAACAATGTTGGTTGATAGATGGAATAGGTTCTTCCTTCTTCCAATTCAATAATCATCATCAAATTTCAAGATTTATTATTTTGTATTCATAATTTTCTAATTCTTCTCACCAACTAAGATAGTGGGAAATCCAAATACATAGGTCAGGTCACTTCTATCAACTCTAAATTGTTCAAACATCTTTTATATTGGTCATCAAACTATAATAGATAGGGAATGTATATCATTCAATGTGCCATTAATTTTTTTTAATCATCCTCTAAAATACTATTCCTGTTAACATTTTAAGGATGAGAAGTTTATAAGTTTCTCATTGATATTTTTGAGGAAGTGACTTTGATAGTGTAGATACTATTTTTAATGTGAGTTAATTTTGACATCTATTGAAAAAAATTCACTTATAGGCTCCCTTCTTATATCATTTCATTTTCTTTATGGGTGTATGAATGTTTCACAAAATTTATGAAAGGATGAGATATCAAATTATCAATGGTCATTGATTGTGATTTTTCTATGTATGATTCTCAAAATAAACAGGTCATTTTTATTACTTTCAGGTGAGTAACTCCTATAACCGTCAACCTAAAAAAAATTGTTGCCTATGATCAGAACTGGGGATCGGGTGAGGAAGTCCTATCACTTCATGGTTTTCAAGTCACTTATTACAGTTCTTCACCATTTTCAAAACTAAAATTGTATATTAAAGGTGTATTTAGTAAATTAATAGGTGTTTATACTGAATTATATTTTAAATTTATCCTTTTATACTCTAAATGTTTATTATTTAGTTTGTGATAGTGAAAACATTCATTGATTAATGATTTTTTGTGAAACATGAAAAGGCTAGTAAACTAATTTTATAAACCTAAAAATATGCCTTATAAATATTAGTTATATATTTGATCATGTATATTTCATTATGTTTCATTATCTTAAATCATTTTCATTGCTTTAATGGTTGTTTATAGGTAGTCACAATCCCATTCCATCATAATAAATGACAAAAGAAAATATTCCTATAATCTATTTCAAATAAAAATATGCAGTTTTTCTAGGAGATTAGAAATGGTGAAACTTGAAAGTATAATATTTATACAACTAACTTGGGAAAAGAATCTTCCTTGGCTAGAATACTTTACGGTGCATACCCCTTTACTGTACACTCTATTTATCTTTTCTAGGAGATTAGCAATGGAGAATCAAGGAATTGTATATTTTATAATATGATTGTTATAGTACAATCAGTACCCTTATCATATATTGGACACTTATTTTATTTTCAAAATCTCAATTTCATTAAATTACTTATGAATTCATTTAAAAAAAATTCACAAAACATGTCTTCTCAATGTGTATCACTTTTTCCCTTGATTTTCTTATAGGAAGTTTATTCTGATACAAATTTATGGATAAGAATCTTCACCAACATATCATCACCTTTATTTTATACTATGGTACATAACTATTTTCAAATTTATAGTAGTAAAATATATTATCTATTACATATATTAAAGCATGTGTCATTTTCTTCCATGTATCATCACTCTACTGAATTCCCTTACATTCCCTTCTCTCCACGATTCCTGACTCCATCATAATACCTATTCCTATTTATCACCCCCCATACATATTTAGCCTCCACCAAATCCTCCACCAAATCTTTCTCCTTTTTCTCTAATTACCTCCACCTCCACCTCTCATTACATTACATTCCCTTTCTCAATTTTAATTTTCATTCTTGATATTGTCCCCTATAATTCCATCTTCTTTAGTTTTTATTTCAATTTCAATCTATCCCTCTCTCTCTGCCTTGATCATAGATTCTTAGGTTATAGATTATTTAATTCATGTTTTTGGATTATTTAATTCAAGGTGTCAATATGTAGGTTATGGAGGTTCACTTAGATGGTTTATGGTGCACCAGGGTGATTTAATTCATTGCACATTCCTACTTTCTAATTTTTATTAGTGGTACTCTGATTGGTTGCGGTGTAGAAATTACCAGTTTGATGGTATTTTTTTCATTGTGGTACATTCTTTATTTGTTTGTGAACTAGGATTCCCATGAAATATTGTCAGTTGTATGATCCATGTTTAATCACATGCATTGTTTCTTTGGATCCATGGATTTTTCTCCTCTCTGACCCCTCTCCTTTAATTAGTTTCTTTCAAATTGTTTGATTTTTTGGTCTTGAAACTATACTGATTTCTTATTCTAGATTTTGGTATTTTCTTGATCTATTGAACCTTTTAGTTTAGTTTTTTTATTTTTGAAATTTTAGATGTTTCATGGGATTTGATCATTTAGCAAAAATTCATGTGGTATATACTTTCGGATCTTCACCTTTTTCATACTTCATATGTATAAGATTAATTCATATATTCAATGGTTTTAGTTATATCATTTCATGAATTTGATTTATATTTTGAGTTGGATGCTCATATATTCTAATTTGGTTGTAGGTACAAGCTTATGATTCGATAGATCATGGTAGAGCATGTTATTAAGGTAATATAGCATGAATAAATTTAAAAAATATGGAATTCATTAAATGTTTATTATTAATTAATATTTTTAATGATTATTAAATTAATAATCATTAAACCTTATGGATTTTAATATCCTTTAATTAGATTGATAGTTTTTTTATAATTATATCATGATTTTTTCTTCAAAATTAATCAAATGAATTATATTTCATGTATTAAAGAAGTAGTTATTTATTCCAATAGGTTGTATTTCATTTTTCACATTATCTTTCCAATTTCTCTTGAATCCCACTAAAACATCCTTGGAAGGTTTATAGTAAGTGGTAATTTCTTATTTATTTGATTTATTCCATCACATTTGTTTGTTCTAATGAAAATTTCTATATAAGCGGATTCATTAATAAATAATCACATTCAGTTTACCTAACGGTATGAAAACATGTTCTTAAAACATTAATATTTTTTTTCACATCTCAATAATTTTTTATCTATTTACATTTATTTAGTTCTTATGAACATATTAGCTTAAAACTTATATTCTAATTTATTCCCACAAACATTCATATTATTATTCCTTTTCAAATATATAGTTATTTTGTTTCAGTAGCTATTGTGTCATGTCTACTATTCACAGTGCATCCCACTACACGTGGATCCTCCTTAGCATTCCTCTTCTTATGTTTCCACCTCTCCAAGACTGATTCTATTCCTATTATTACCTCCACAAATATCCACTTCCCAATCCTATTTCCTCTACAAAGACTGATTCCCTTGCACATTGCATCTTCCCATCCGTTTTTGCATATTCCACTTCTATTTTAATGGAACTGTGTCAAATGTGATTAGGATTCCTAAAAATTCCTACTCATTCATCATAGTAACCCCATCATATATTGAAGATTACCTCCCATCAAAATACATATAAAATAAAAATCTCTCAAGGTATCATTGGAAGACTGCCTCTCACCTCAGCATCACACCTCTGTCTCCACCTCCGCCTCCACCTATGCCTCCACCTATCATTCCATCTATATATCCCATATATATTGTATTAGATATATCAATTTAAAAACCCTTATTGATTAAACTCCCACATTGCACAACATTTTTGTTTCTTCATGGTTCCTATTTATCTCCAATCATTCCTCTTTGTGAGTCGATGAAGTAGTTTATCCATCTCTTATCTCTTTCATAATTTTCAATTCATAACCTAGATGCTTATGTAAATTAATTTTATAGAATATTTATATTTTATTCATTGTGAATTCACAGAAACCAATCACATTTCTCCCATTCCTCTTCTCAGATCAAGAATTTTTTCAAGCTCTGTTTCTTTTCTCTATTTATGGGAGTATGCTATCAAATCATTATAGTCCGCTCATTTTATAGTGTATTTCTTAGAAGTAGAACACCTCTATTAATATTTCATCCTCTTTTTTTAGTTTCCCTATGATCTAGCATCTTCCATTTTTTCTTTACATTTGATTTCATTGGTCTCTTTTCATTTAATTTCATACATGTCTCTATATTTTATTTCATTTTTTCCTTGAATTTGATTTCATATATCCCTTTTTCTTTAGACTAAAATAGACTTTTTTGATTTCATAGATCAAAACAATAAATATTGACCATATTCAAATGTCAGGGCTATTGCTATAAACTAGGATGTAGCATTAAAATAGGTAAGGTAAATGTTTTATATTTTCCTTTTATATATATTGTTGAAACTGGATTTTCACCCTCCATTCACTTGCATGTATTGCATGGTTATGATTTCTCTATTTTTTCATGGTAGTTATTATGATAAGGAAGTAATTGAAGTTTTGAGATTTTATTAGCCAATTGGTGTATCTAACCTTAAGAAGATGATGAGTTTTGACTATTTCTATATATTAATTTTATTATTATTTTTATATTCAGAATGAAAGAGGTCATTTTATCAATGTTCTATATTCTAAAAAAAATACATTTCTATTGAAAAAATGAAGGATTTTGTAAAACCTATAAGTAAATGGTTTCCTAAAACTTATGTCTCATTTTCATTGAAACATGAGGTATTGATTTATGTTCATTGGCCACAATGCTTATGGTTCATGTCTGGACTGATCATATTTTTCCTCATGTTCATCCTGGAAGTCAATTACCTAATTGAAGGCACACCATTTTTGCTCCTAATCAACCAAGGTTCTGGTTCAAATCCCTAAATGTTAGTGGTTAGTTGGATCTATGATTTAACATTGGTCATCCATGTTGGTATCCCATGATAAGGGTTTCTATTATAATCGAGCATTGGATTCACAGAATAATAGATAACTAGGTTGTTCTGTGAACAAGTGGTTTGCAATTAATGGTGGTTCTGGTCTTCTTTTTCCCCCACAAATGGGTTTTTAGGTTGCATCAAGTTTGCTATAATTGTTTACAAAAAGTTCTAAGACTCATTCTCATTGGTTTGATCTAGTGGAAGCTCGAGTAGGTTGGAGCTCAGATTTGGATGGTTCATTTTGTGCTGCTGTAATAGTAAGATTTTACAATAAATGTATTTTTTATATGTAGTGTTGAAGAAACAATGTATGATAATGAACCCATGAATACCAAAACTAGCTTATTTTTATTCTAATAAATGATTTTGATGTCATTGATAGTTCACATACATAATTCCATGCATTATGTTTTATTGTGTTCTATTGTTATAATCCTTATCTTGCATGCCTGTTTGTTTATAATTTTCTTTACCCTAAAATTGTGTTGGATTTGATTTCACTTCATTCATTGATATAATTAAAATAAAGTTACATAAGAATACCTAATAGGCATATTCACATGTCCTATATATCTATTCACTCACTACAATTGTCCTATTTCTCCCAAATTGATATATTTTCCCTAATCACTTGGAATAGTCCTTATATCTATATTTTTTATGACGCTTTGCAGTATCTTGATATACAATTATTCAGTTTCCTCTTCTATCACCTTCAACATCACATCAAATCTAATGATCTATTTCTACTGTATATCCTTGGTATGTCACGACCCATCCCCTGGGGCCCGTGCCGTGACTACCCCAAGCTCGCCTTCCATAGGCTAGGGGTTGGCGACTAGCACTGAAGGCGTATTCCCTAAAACTGGGAAGGCATTGCCTTTATAACCTGTAAACACATGCAACCAGGTACACAACAAGATACGAACTCAAGTAAACTGAATAGTAATCAGAGTAAGTGTTGTAAGTAAAAGGGGCCAGAATACAAGCCCGACTAGAAAGTACAAGGAAAACTGAAAAGTACAAGACAATTGATAGGTGAAAAGCAGCTCTTGGATCGTCCACCATGGATCCTACCTGAAGGGTAGGTACAGCTCACGAACGACCATCTCTGTGGTTTTCCTCGTCTAACGTCCACCTCTAAGCTACCTCCAATCCTAGTACCATTGTTCTTGGTCATCGATGTCCGTCATCTACACCAAACACAACGAAGTGCGGAAAAATACCATGCAGGGGTGAGTATAACGATACTCAATAGGGACCCCGAGACCCTCAAGGTCTCACAAAATCCACAAAGGATAAATCTCAAAGCATGAAGTCAACTATCAACCTTACTTAGGTATATTCCCATACATATATCTAAGTTATCAAGTATACCCATCTCAATCATGAAGAAACACAGGGTCCAACCCAAAATCCCAAAGCTCAACTGTTCCAAAAAGGAAGAAATACCACAAAGGAAAGTACCACACATGTATGCCACATAGAAGAAAACCACTAAGGTATTACCATGAAGGAAAGTACCTCACAGGTATGAACTCATCTCAAATCAGGTATAACTTAAGTACAGTAGTAGAGATGGTTAGATGTAACTACTGGATCATCTTACTCTGTAAAGAATCTGACCCACACAGGATCGCTAGGAGCTGACCCACACAGAATCGCTAGGAGCTGACCCATAGAGGATCGCGAGGAGCTGACCCACACAGGATCGCTAGGAGCTGACCCACACAGGATTGCTAGGAGATGACCCACACAGGATCGCTATGAGCTGACCCACACAGTATCGCTAGGAGCTGACCCAAACAGGATCTCTAGGATCTAACCCACATAGGATCGCTAGATGTTGACCCATACAGGATCCCTAGGTGCTGACCCACACATGATCGCTCTTCATTCTTCTCGTCACAGCCATCTACTGGGTTCCCACACTAAGTCTGCTCATCTTTGGGAGGATTCTCTTCAAAATTCATTTTTTGATACTCTAACTACTACGAATTCCCACAAGGAAGTATCTCAAAGGTCCACCATATCATAGGGGTCTCAACACAACACACGGCATGTCAATCGGACGCCCGGTCTATGAGTTATTAGCCTTTTAGTCCCGGGAGCCCGGTTGGATTCGTGCTCGATCCAACCCGACCATACTTCAACTTTACCCAAAAATCTAGTGGGTTATACCAAAGGGACCATCTCGCTCCATGGTTTCTGGCACCGCTGACAGTTCATCAAACGGACGTCCGGTGCCAAAGTTATGGCCCAAGTAAAGTAAAGGTCCGTATCAGGTCCGGGTCCAGTCTGACCCGGTCGGACCGACCCGACCCGACCTGGCCTAGGTCGACCCGGTTCGGGTTGACCCGACCCATGGTGCAGTCTAGCTCGATGGGTGGTCCAAAAGGCTGCGAGGGCTGTGAGGGGCCGCGGAGGCCGCGAGTGTCGCAGGGCGGCGGAGGCCGCAGGTCAGCTCGGCCACGAACGGCGGCTCGGCCGATGGGGTGTCGCGAGGGTGCGGGGCGGCTTGTCTAGGCCCGGCCAGGCCTGGGGTGGCTCATCCCGGCCCGGCCCGGGGTGACTCGGTCTGACCTGTGGCGGCTCGGTCAGGGGGTACCGCAAGGGCGCGGTCGCGGGGCGGCTCAGCCGCGGGGTGCCATGAGGGTGCGGTCGCGGGGAGCCGCGAGGATGCGGACGCGGGCGGCTCAGCCAAGGGGTGCCGCGAGGGCACGAGCGTAGGCAGCGATGGCTGCAGATGGCGGGGGCCACGGGCGGCGGTGTCCGTTGAGCGGTGTCGTTGTTTCGTCACCTTCATCGCGGTCGGCGGTGGTGTCGGCCGCCATTCTCGTGCCCCTTCTTGGTTGGTCTCTGACCTCCTCCATCGTGAATAACACCACAAATCAACATAAGAATTATAGAGAGGACGGGCCATGTTTGTTTGTCCCACACTCTCTGCATTAGAGCGGTATCAAGCAACTATAAACTCTCTTTGAATTATGAAGAGTCATCAAGAACAAAAAAGGGAAGAATTTCAAACAACCACCCTATAACTTCCTGCAAATAATCAGACATCAATAAACCCCTACCTTGGATTGTTCATTAACGTTGGCGCAAGAAGGAAGTCGAAGAAGGAAAAGAGAGTGCCAACGATCGTCGATTTCGAAACCACGCTTCGATGTTGGGCTCACTTGTCATCCTATTCCTTGATTTCCAAATAACGTTCTTCGATGGAGTTCTTCATTGGAGAAGTGAAATCCTCCCAATATTTCTCCTCTCCCCAAATTCCACCAAAAATGCCAAGTAGACAACATAATATATTATGTTTTCTATTTAGTTCGTTGGCATAAATTCAAATTGGAATATTTAATTAATTGAGTTGGTGGGTTGGCTTAATTAATTAAGGAAAGGGTTTAACACAATTAAGTGGGGAAGCTCAAGAGGTTTTTCCCCACTTATTAGGGAGTTCAAGAGGTTTCAAGCCTCGGGTGGTCCCCACTACCATAACTTCTCATGGGAGTTTAGTTCAGGTGGCCCCACCACCATAACCTCTCATGGGAGGTTTAGTTCAAGTGGTATCCACCTATGAAACATCCACATGGAATATCAAACAAATAAAATAAAAATGTTACACAATTTTTATTTTATTTTATTCTTTCACGAAAAACCCAAAATTTAACTTTCACCCTCAACCAACTGTTGTCAAGGTAAAAGTCTCCTTAAGTGAATACTGACGCTGCAAGTTCATCGGTGTCCTCAGATTTCAATTCTAAGCACCAATTCAAAAGTTAGAAAATCCCGCTCGCACGTTTACTGAACGTATCCAAAATAAAGTTCATAAATTCATTCTGGGCACTACGTGTCTTGGAATCACGTGCTGTAAATTTTCACGGACTCATAAAATTTCCATTTAATAATAATAAAAATTACATGGAAATTCTGGGTCTTTACATTCTCCCCACATCAAGGCTTTACATCCCTGTAAGCCACATCACAAAACTGGGAAAACAAGTGGGGGTACTGAGAAGGCATCTGAGTCTCCCACTCTCATGTGATCTCCTGGAGGTTCCCATGCTGCCAATGAACGTGAACCAGAGGTATCGACTACCCACGAAGGACTCTCTCCCGTCGATCCTCAATCTCAATTGAAACCTCCGTAAAAGTCACCCTATCATCGACATCCAGCTCGCCATGGTCGATGATGTGGGAAGGTTTGTGCATGTATCTCCTCAGCTGGGATACGTGGAAGATGTCATGTACCCGGTGCAACTAAGGTGGAAGATCTAAGCAGTATGTCACCTTTCCAACTCTGCTAAGAACATGAAAAGGTCCGATGAACCTCGGAGATAACTTGCCACCTCATCCAAATCTCCGTAAACCTCATCAGGGTGATACCCGTAGAAAGACGTGATCACCATTATTGAACTCTAGAGGTCTCCCTCTCCTGTCGGCATAAGACTTGTGCCTGCTCTGTGTAGTCTTCATCTGCTCCAGGATGATCTGCACTTTCTCTGTGGTAGCTCGTACCATCTCTGGTCCCACTAGTGCTGACTCCCCTGAGTCAATCCAGCACAAAGGTGATTTGCAATGTCGCCCGTACAACGCTTCAAATGGTGTCTTCCCAATGGTGTATTGATAACTGTTGTTGTATGCAAACTCCACCAAAGGCAAGTGATCCTCCCAGCTATGACTGAAGTCAAGGATGCAAGCACGTAGCATGTCCTTGAGGGTCTGAATGGTCCACTTAGTCTGACCATCCATCTGAGGATGGAAGGCGGTGCTCAAACAAAGATGTGTCCTGAAATCCTCCTACAACCCCTTCTATATTCAGTAAGTAAAACATGAATTACGATCAGAGAAAATCGTCGAGGGTACTCTATGTAGCCGCACAATCTTCTGCACATAGAGGCATCCCAAGCTCTCTACTGAACCCTTCTCTTTGATCGGTAGGAATTGGGCCGACTTGGTGAGTGGGTCGACAATAACCTAGATCGATTCATGACCTCTGGACGTACGTGGAAGTCCTGTCACGAAGTCCATGGATATCCCATCCCACTTCCACTCTGGGACCTCTAAAGGTTGAACCAAGCCTATTGATAGATGATTTTCTGCCTTCACTTGCTGACAAGTGAGGCATTGAGAGACAAAATATGCTACTGATTTCTTCATTCTCGGCCACCAGTGATGTTGTCAGAGATCCTGGTACATCTTCACCACTCCCGGATGTACCGCTAGAGGGGATGTGTGAAACTCCCTCAACACTTCCTCCCGAAGCGACACAGGTACCATGGTGTGTCCTCTAAAGAGGATGACGTGCTCTCCACCTTCAAAAAATCCATCAAGTGCATGTCTTGTGGATATCTGATCACATCGTGTCTCACAGTCAGCATCCCCACGTTTCGCCTCCCTGAATCGCTGAAGAAGTGGGGGAGTGACTATAGGAGACTGAAGAAAAGTTTCTCCATCTCTATCCACAAAGGATATCTGCAAAGAGGCTAGCCGCTCTATCGCCTCACATAGCAACTTTATACCAGATCTCTGGCTGAGTGTATCTGCTACAACGTTCCCCTTACCAGAAGTATAGACTATCTCAAAGTCATAGTCCTGGAGGAACTCAATCCATCATCATTGTCTCAGGTTCAGGTCCTTTTGTGAGAAGATATACATGAGACTCTTGTGATCAGAGTACACTGTAAATTGCTCACCCATCAAGTAATATCGCCACATCTTCAAGGTGAAGACCACTGCTGCTAACTCTAGGTCATGGGTAGCGTAGTTCTGCTCATGTTGTCTCAGGTGTCGAGAACCATAAGTGATCACTGCTTGCTCCTGCATCAAGACACATCTGAGCCCGGTCTCTGATGCATCGTAGTAGACTACGTACCCTACGCCCTCCTCCGGTAGCCTCAAGATGGGTGCACTATTCAGTCTCTACCTCAGCTCCTGAAAACTCCAATGGCATCTCTCTAACCACACGAAGGGTTTCCCCTTCTTCGTCAAATCTGAAAGTGGTGCTGCAACTCTAGAGAAATCTGGCATAAATCTCCAGTTGTATCCAGCCAAACCCAGTAAACTCCGCACCTCAGTCACACTCTTGGGTGGCTCCCAAGCAAGTATTGCCTCAATCTTCGCTGGATCCACTGCAACTCCAGCCTTAGATATGACATGTCCTAGAAATTGAACCTCTTGGATCCAAAACTAGAACTTAGAGAGCTTACCATAGAGCTGGTGCTCTTGGAGTGTGTCCAGTACTAACTGAAAATGATAAGTATGCTCCTCCTCAATAGCTAAGTATATCAGAATGTAATCGATGAAGACTAATACAAAGAAATCAAGTTATAGATGAAAGATCTTTTTCATGAGTCCCATGAACACTACTGGAGCGTTGGTTACGCCGAATGGCATAACCAAGAACTCATAATGGTCATACCGACATCTGAAAGCCATCTTCTGCACATCCTCATCTCGTACTCTGAGATGGTGATAACCTGATATGAGGTCTATCTTCGAGAACCACCGTGCTCCCTTCATCTGAACAAAGAGGTCGCCAATCCTTGGAAGTGGGTACTTTTTTTTCACGGTTACCTAGTTCAGGCACTAATAGTTGACACAAAGACTCAAGCTCTCATCTGCCTTCTTGGCGAACAAAATCAGAGCTACCTAAGGAGAAACACTGGGCCGTATGAATCACTTCCCTTGTAAGTCCTCTAGCTGTACCCGCAGCTCATGAAGCTCTGTGGGAACCAACTGATATGCTAGTGTAGATATCGGTGTCATCCTGGGGTACAAGTCAATGTAAAAGTCCACCTCTCTACGAGGAGGTAGACCCGGAACATCATCAGGGAAGATATCCACATACTGGTCCACCACTATAGGATAACTCGAACTCTCCACATCAACTGCTCTGAGGGTAAGGATATCCAACTAATGAGTAATCGGCTGCAACCTCCTCCGGGTAAGTCCATCCTGTGCTGAAAAGGCTCCCTTCTCACCAGTGAAGGTAAACCTGGTCCCATCTATGTGGACACACCGCACTTTGTGCCTAATACAGTCTATCTGAGCATGGAATGTAGATAACTAGTCCATAACCAAGATGACGTTGTAAGGACTTGACGCTGCTATTAGGAAATCCTAGCCGAAGCTCTCGCCTCCTAGAGTAAGATCAAACTACCAGTACCAGTGTGTAATCGTCGAATCTGCTCCCATAGGAGTCTCTAGCCTTAAGGATCGAGCCAACGGCTCCATCAGAATCTCCGAGCTCCGAACGAGGGAAGTGGCAATAAAAGAATGATTGGTACATGTGTCTATAAGTACTGCAGCTAAGGTGGAGTAGACACAGATCGTACCTCGTATCATCTCCGAAGCGCCATGGTCGTAGGCCTCAGCTGCCTAGAGCTGAGATCGCCCTTGTCCTCCTGGTCCTTGTGGTCGGGGTGGACCACCTGGTGGTGGTGACGATAACATCTCTAGTCGTCACCCACCGCCCACTACACGACCAGCTCCTCTGCCACATCCGCCTGTTCCATGAGGACCTCCTCGGTCAAACCTCTGTCTCTGCCTGGGTGGTCCTTTGATCACCTTCTGATCATCCGTACGGCAGGTCGGACAGTCATGAGCCATGTGACCCTGCCCGCCGCATGCGTAACATTGCTCGCTCCTGGCATGACTGGATCTGCCTCATGTGCCCCACACAACCGACCCTGAATCCTGCGGTTGTCCACCTGAAGGTCTGGTCCTTTTGGACCTCTGTGTCATCTTTCTGCTGTCAGTTGTAGAAGACTCCACTACGTGATGACTGGTAGTGGGTCTCGCTGCTGGTAACTACTCAGAAAGGAAACTCTCCACTAAAAGGGCTCGCTCTAACACCCCCACCTGCGTCGGGATGCTGAGTGAGATCATTGAAGCCTTGATCTCTCACCTGAGTCCCTGCTTGAAGGTTCGGGCCCTGAATAATGGGTCTCGCACCATATTTATGGAGTAGCATGAGAGGTCAGTGAACCTCGCTGAGTACTGAGCCACAGTCATGCTGCCCTGCTACAGATGAAGAAGCTCTTGTATGCATACTGCGCGAATAGTTGTTGGTACAAACTTTGCCCGAAACAAGCTCTCGAAGTCTTCCCATAGAAGTGTTAACTCATTGTGAGTCTGGAGCATCAAGCTCCACCATCTGCATTTTGATGCCTGTAGAAGGCTAGCAGCAAGGATCACCATGAGATCAGTTGGTGTCCCAACTAGTCAGAAGACTATCACTACATCCTCCAACCAATCCTCAGCTTCCTGTGGGTTCGTCTCTCCCCTAAACCTGGGTGGCCTCTAGCACTGGAACTCGTGCAACGCGCTCAAGCGGCGTGCACTCTCTACTGCTGGGGTGGGTGGAATCGGTGACCCAATGGGTAATGGTACTGTTGGTGCCTCCGCTGGTGCATCTACTAGAAGAGGGCCCTGCACCGAGGCCTTGTCGCTTGGTGGGCTATCAGTGCATACTACTCTCAGAACCCTAGCTGGTTGTCTGCGTGGTGGCATCCTAAAAAGAAACAGGTGCGCCACAGTCAATAAGTTATACCGGGTGAGCTAACTCAAAGAGATCATAAAGAAAACTCTTCAAAACACACATGCAATCAGTGTTTTCATGCACTGAGTCAGAAATCAGAAGTCAGAGTCCTCGTGTATGGATATGTCGGTCGTTGCACCAACACTGGATTCCCTAAATTGGTAACCATACTCACTACAATTAACACTATTGTCGTTAAAAGAAAGATCAGAGTCTTATGTTCTATGGTATAACTGACTCCTCTGATACCAAATGTAACAACTAGGTCCCGTTGATATCACATACACCTTGCCTTAACATGGTCGTCAGGTCCTGGCCCACCAAGTACCACCAGTTGCCCCGTAGACATGTGGTCCCCACCCTGGGGCCCACCCATGTGTCTGTATGGGTCATCTGACAAATGACAGTCCCCACAAGCCAACACATGTCTTTTCTAGTGTGCTTTGTCCTAACTCAGACACACCCTGGGAAACTTTCCAGAAGGTTACCCATCTTGATCACTACTCCAGGCCAAGAACGTTTAACTTCGGAGTTCTAATCTGGTAGGCTCCTGAAAAGGAAGGTGCACCTTGTTGACATGAGTCATATCATTTATCCATTTAACCCTTTATCATTTTGGGGTGTTACAATCACCCCCCCCCCCCCTTAGAGCACAACGTCCTCGTTGTGGGCCCTACATCTCAACCCAGGCAGTGCACTGCACTTAAGGCTGGGTACCACCTCTGATACCAAATGTAACAATTGGGTCCCAGTGACAGCACAGACACCCCGCCTTAACATGGTCCTCAGGTCCTGGACCACCAAGTACCACCAGTTGCCTCGTAGACATGTGGCCCCCAACCCGGGGCCCACCCACGTGCCTGTATGAGTCATCAGAAGTTAGGGTCCTGGTGTATGGATACATCGGCCGCCGCACCAACACTCAATTCCCTAAACTGATAACCATACTCACTACACTTAACACTATTGTCGTTAAAAGAAATATCAGAGTCCTATATTCTACGGTACAACCGACTCCTCTGATACCAAATGTAACAATTGGGTCCCGGTGACAGCACAGACACTCTGCCTTAACATGGTTGTCGGGTCTTGGCCCACCAAGTACCACTAGTTGCCCCGTAGACACGTGGTCCCCACCCTGGGGCCCACCCACGTGCCCGTACGGGTCATCTAACAAATGACAGCCCCCACATGAAAACACATGTCATTTCTAGTGTGTTTTTTCCTTACTCACACACACCCTGGGAAACTTCCCAGAAGGTTACCCATCTAGATCACTACTCCAGGCCAAGAACGCTTAACTTTGGAGTTCTAATCTAGTAGACTTCCTGAAATGAAGGTTCACCTTGTTGACATGAGTCATATCATTTATCCATTTAACCCTTTATCATTTTGGGATGTTACAATCACCCCCCCTAGAGCACAACATCTTCGTTGTGGGCCCTACATCTCAACCCAGGCAGTGCACTGCACTTACGGCTGAGTACCACCTCTGATACCAAATATAACAACTGGGTCCCTGTGACAGCACAGACACCCCGACATAACATGGTCGTCAGGTCCTGGCCCACCAAGTACTACCAATTGCCCTGTAGACAAGTGGTCCCCAACCTGCGGCCCGCCCTTGTGCCCTTATGGATACGTCGGCTGCCGCACCAACATTGGATTCCCTAAACTGATAACCATACTCACTATACTTAACACTATTTCCGTTAAAAGAAATATCAGAGTCTTATGTTCTACGGTATAACTGACTCCTCTGATACCAAATATAACAACTAGGTCCCGGTGACAGCACAGATACCCTTCCTTAACATGGTCGTCGGGTCCTGGCCCACCAAGTACCACTAGTTTCCCCGTAGACACGTGGTCCCCAACCTGGGGCCCACCCACGTTCTCGTACGGGTCATCTGACAAATGACAGTCCCCACATGTCAACACATGTCCTTTCTAGTGTGCTTTGTCCTGACTCACACACACCCTGGAAAACTTCCCAGAAGGTTACCCATCCGAATCACTACTCCAGGCCAAGAACACTTAACTTTGGAGTTCTAATCTAGTAGGCTTCCAGAAAGGAAGGTGCACCTTGTTGACATGAGTCATATCAACACTATTTCCATTAAAAAAAATATCAGAGTCCTATGTTCTACGGTATAACCGACTCCTCTGATACCAAATGTAACAACCGGGTCCCGATGACAGCACAGACACCCCGACTTAACATGGTCATCGGGTCCTGGCTATCAACACTATTTCCATTAAAAAAAAGTTCAGAGTCCTATGTTCTACTGTATAACTGACTCCTTTGATACCAAATGTAACAACTGGGTCTCGGTGACAGCACAAACACCCCGCCTTAACATGGTCGTCGGGTCCTGGCCCACCAAGTACCACCAGTTTCCCCGTAGACACATGGTCCCCACCCTGGGGCCCACCCACGTGCCCGTATGGGTCATCTGACAAATGACAGTCCCCACAGGCCAACACATGTCCTTTCTAGTGTGCTTTGTCCTCACTCACACACATCCTGGGAAACTTCCCAAAAGGTCACCCATCCTGATCACTACTCCAGGCCAAGAACGCTTAACTTTGGAGTTCTAATCTGATAGGCACCCAGAAAGGAAGGTGTTCCTTGTTAACATGAGTCATATCATTTAGCCATTTAACCCTTTATCATTTTGGGGTGTTATATGGTATGAAACAATTCGAATCCTTAAATTCTATTGAATATGACTTCACTCATTTATACATTAACATAATTTATAATATTATAATTTATGGAAGGACAATGAAGGCCAGTAAAATGACCATGTCAAGTTATCCATTCCTATTATAAGATCTATTTCTCATATTTTTTGGGTACCCCTCTTCCTTTTATTACATCTTACACATATCCATGTTTTTGCTATCATCCATGGATTTTCATTGCCTCCAACTTCTGAAGAGTGCTCCTTGGCGATCATTTCATCTAACCGGGACATACAAATTTTCTGATTCAAATCATTTATAGTTTTTTCATGATATGTCATTGTCTTCCCATTAACAATCTTATCCTGTATATCTAAAGCATTCAACAGTGAATGAAATTACTAGATCATTGCTCCATACTTTGGGGAGATGCATCCTAGGCATTGGGATCATTTATAACTTAGAATTTATGTTTTAGATTTGTTTTTCCGAGTTGTTTCACATATTGGTGTATGTTTTGGTATGACTCAATCCATTTGAGGCAATGTAGATGTAGTGTATATCTTTACATAATGTTCAAATTTTTCTTCCATTTTAAAATTACCTTCATACATTGAAATTTACTTCTCATTAACCAATGCCTCGCCCTTCTTAATAAAATGTTAAGGTCTGGATTTCTTCATTTGAATAGAATACGCATCATCAATTTCAACCATTAGATTCTTAATAAGATTTTAAGGCCTCACCCATTCATCTTCACAATGTGTATTTATTCATTTGATATATTCAAGTGTCCTGGATTGATCACCTCAACTATAATGATTTCTAAATGATAATAAATCTTTATTTCATATGTGAAATGATGCACCATAGTATACCAAATAAATTTTTATTTATCATTGATTTCAATCAATTGAATTCATGTAGATTAGTTTAATGAAAAATGATTTAATTTATATTTTTAAAAAATTTATATATAAACTTTATAGAATCATTAAGGGTGTTGGGATCTTATCCTCATACAAATCATGCAATGGATGTGAGGTCAGTGTTTTTTCTTTTATTTATTTACCATACCCCTATCTCATATTGTTGATGATCTAATCTTGTATTACCTTGTAGGTTGTTACATGATCACAATCCGAGCACCATACTTGTCAAGCTTACAAGGATGATTCACATTATATTTTTCTTGAAAATTGGAAAAGACTCCAGCATATGGTGAATGCATGCCAGAACACATCTAATGACACCTTCGAAGAAAAAATTCAAGAGGTTGTTGGTTTATGATAACTTTGAAGAAAAAATTCAAGTGTTTTTTGGTTGTCAGAATACATCTAATGAAATATTAGAAGCAACAATTCAAGAGGATATTCTTTTTCTGCTAGAAAGACCATAATTTTTTCAAACCCATAATGGTGGGGTTTCGTGTTTGGATGCATCTATTTTTTCCAAATAAATTCCAATGTTCAATTCATGTATTAATTTTTTGATATTGCATGATGATTCCACTCATATAAGTGAGATGGGAGCCAAGTATGTGGGTTACAGAAATCATATTAAATAATTTATGGGTTTTTTAGGCTTTTAAATATGGGATGCATTAGTGAACATGGTGTGATCCATCTATGTTACACTTGTGTACCTTGGTTATGTGTTGATTTAAGTGAATGGGTGTGTGGATTGAATTATATCTTAATGTTCTATGTTAGATCATAAAGTTTCACATTATATCTTAATGTTTTGGTGTTTCTACTATATGGAAAGGAATTTGTACTGAATTGTTTCACAGATGTTTATACTGCATCACATCTTAAATTTCTGCATTGAATCTCTAAATGTTACTTATTTGGATGATGTTTGTAAATAATTCATTGTTTATGCATGCACTGTAATGCATATGGATAAATTTCAATTAGTGTTGTGCACTTATTAGTGATTTAGTAATCTTAAAATGTAATATATACATACATTGCAATTTGCATACAGTTCAATATAAAATATCATATAAGTAGTGTATGTGCATATCAATACTTTTCTTCTGATATGAATATATTCTTATCTTGAAAAATCATATATTAAATATGAAGTTTGCATATTATGAGTTATTGTCAATATAATGTTGACATTATTGGTGAATACAGAATAGGAACTTTTGTCAATTGGTTCCTTTACATATCTTTGTTATATTCTGATAGATATGTGTTAGGTTTTAACTCTGTTTGGACTAATTGAACTAATAGAGATTGATGAGCTGCCTATCCCCAGTCATACTTTAGGTTACATTAATTTTTAAATTTAGATGATTATCCCATTGCATAGGTAGAGTTTTTCTGTATTATAGTTTCATAGAATTACACATGCATCACATGGTATTCACACTAAAATCATCTTTTCTCCCCATAAATTTGGATTTTTATTGTATCAAATGAAATAGACTGAAATATTTAAAATGTGGGTTATTAGTGTGTTCATTCAAGTAAAACATGTTGTCATAAAATACACAGTTATATGATTTCCAAAAATTTGCATAATACACTAGGCATAAATAATATATAATATTAATTTTGTATATATATGTACTTCATTACAAATTCATCATTGTGTTTGTTAAACTCTACTATATGATTATATTATAGTATGAATTATGCCCCCCCCCCCCCGCAGGTGGTTGGGGTGGCAAGGGGGATGAGGTGTGGGGCACCGGTCGTAGGGTCGAGTCCCAAATTCGTTTTTCTTGTAGTGTGTGTACCAATGGAACCCACCTTTATAGTATGAATCATGTTTCATCTCATAATTGTTGGGTTTTTCATGCAAAAATTTTTGTTACAAAATTCGATGATAAAGATTCACATCAAAATGGAAAATGCGCACTTGACTTGGATTCTGGTCAATGATATTCAATTTTGAGTTTCATCTAATCTCATTCATAAGAAAATGAAAAATGAGAGAATGGTCTAACAGAATTTTCTTTAGTAAATTACTTCCATGCATTTATTTTTATGATTTACCAATTATATTTAAACTTATATTTCATTATTGTCTAAAATTTATAATTATACTTTTCAAATACGCATATTTTTTTTTAAATTTCAAAATTTTGGTAATTTCAAATTATGGCATCTTTGATATAATTTTTAACTTGGTTTAACTTGAATAATTTATTCTCTTTATATATTTCATCTGTCTAAAGGGTTTAATAACTTCAAATTATGAGTGTGTGAATTTGTAATTAAATGATTATGTCATGCAAATGCACGGGTTGGGCACTAGTTTCAAATAAAAGTGCGATAAAATTAAAATGTAATAAATTTAAGTATAAGGACATTTAAATAAATTAAATGAATTGTTCAATTCAAATAATTTATTTTTGGTCGGTCCCATAAATAATTTAATTTATAATTCTAAAAATAAATCATTCAATTAATTTAATTTTAAACTAAAATTAATTTATTTCCAATCAAAATTAAATTAGTTTTCAGAATAATTAAATTATTAGTATTTTAAATTCTAAAAATTAATTAATTAATATATTGGTTATATTAGAATTTCTCAGGCCTCGAAACCCCGCATAGGGCCAATGTGGGTCGGGTCGACCCCGCGCAGGCCCGTTTCGGGCCGGGTAAACCCCGTTCAAAGCTGTTATGGGCCATGCAGATCCGACATGACCTGTTTCGGGTCTGTCTGACCCATTTTTGCCCGCAAGGGGGCAGATTGGGGATAGAACCCTAGATCTAGGGAATCCAACAGGATTACCACACGAGGCTTGGTGGTCGGTCGGGTCGGCATCAGGTGGCGGCGACGCACAAAGGCGGCGACCGTAGGGACGCGGACGACGGCCAACGGTGGGCCTGGCAGTTCTGGCCTAGTGCGCAGCGATGGTGATCTTGTGGGCCTGGCTCGGCGGGGAGGCGACTCGGTGAGGTGGGACGGCGCGACAGTGCAGGTACCACTGAGGGTGAGGGCGGCCCAACCGTGGGATGTTACGGCGGCGGTCGGGCAATAGGAGGTTCAGCGGACATCAGAGAAGCACGATTGCGTGCTCATTTGATGGGGTATGAGCAAGAGGCCCGACGACGATACTATTGTGTGTGACCCTCTAAACCTTTATCTCAATAACAATGAATAATATTCATAGACCAATAGCGAAGTCTATCAACCCATCAAATCCCCTAAAAAAAGAAGAAATAGTCATAGCAACGACAATCATCCTACGAATACGTACTGTAATATAATCTCTTTGTCATACGATACTCATAAAGTGGGATGCACAACTTATGTCACCATCAATTCTAGCTTTATTATTTGTTGATCTAATTCGACAGATTTACCTTCGACTATTATGATCACAGATTTAATGAATGTACTACCATCATAATCAACTAGGTCTGAGACACCTCTTCCTCAACTCGGAAGTGACCAATTTTATCTTGATCATTCAACCAATGTCATACCACCAATGACGCACCCAAACTACGCAATAAAATGACACGCATTGATAATGTTCTCAAGTTAGAGGACCAATATACATGTTCGTAGATTGGAACAACCAATAACACTCAAAACATGTGGTGTTCTCATTAGCAGGTATGCCTTCATGATCTTGCCTACTAGATATCACAAAGTGCGAACTTTATGAAAAGAAATCTCAATGCTTATGAGCCCCCAACACCTGATATTCTGACACCAACTGTGTCCAATCAGTATGATGTATCTAGACCATATGACGTATGTTTAAGATTAATGTTATACTATCTCGATGTTCTCATCATAGCCTAAGAACCAGTATAAGCTTTTGATACAACAAATAATATATGAATATTACCATTTAAATAGTGGATGCATAAACATCAACACTACTATGATAAGTGTACATCATGCATAACTCACTATATACATGATATGGTAATTCGAAAAGTATTGTTCAAGTTGGGTATAGGGTACCCACTATTACAACAAGTTATAATAACACATTGCTCAGGCCGCCATGTCATTTGGGTACCCGAGCATACGTTACTATTTGATCACCAGTTACAGGTATAGGGTGAGGCTCGACGTTGATAATAGTTGGCTCAACATGCCAGTGGAAATATTGATGACGAGACTGGGCAAGACTTGAACCAGTTTTGGAGGAGTTCTTAGTTTCCTTTTTATTTTGGATATTTCATTTCCTATATATGATCCGCCCATGTCATTTGGGTACCCGAGCATACGTTACTATTTGGTATTGTAATTGTTTTTGGCACTTGCTTTCCTTTATCTGTGATGGTTATCTTATATGGCTTGATTTTTATATGTTTATCCTTACTCTCATTGTTATAGCTACTCTGATAGCAAGAGCATAATCTCCCAGCAACAACCTTGCAGGCTCTCGTCACTAGTCGATCGTCTCTGATGTATGGGGAGGCGCGCTTGAAGTCTTGTAGCACGTCGATTCGGGACACCGGTTTAGTGGCTTCTGGAACGAGGCATTACAGATTGCCTAGGATTCTCAAAGGTACTTCGATAGAAATTCATAATCCCATAAAGACTTTCATATTTTCCATATAACGACGTAGTTAAGACTATAAAAGGAATCATGAAATAAACTCACATTGAAAAATCACTTAGAAAAACTCACACATCTGAATTCAATTGCTTCTAACATTCATCAAGTTATTTCCATTCTTCTTTCCAAGATCACAATATAGTATCATAAACATATCTTTTGTTAATAAATGATGGGGAATAAGTAATTATTGCTTAGCGAGGGATTCGACTATACTGAATAATTATATTATGGGGTTAAAGCTATTGTAAGGATAAAAATTTCTAGTGATGTAGAATAAATTGAGCTAGGGGATTATGGATCACATTGATTCCAAAACACATAAATTGTGTGTACTAGTTTTTTTCTTTCTTGCATTGTTTCACTCAAATAAATTGAAATAGAAACTCTCTTAACCAAACTCATCAAAAATGATTATACACATGAGAATATAAAAATAAACCAAACAAATGGTATGATTCAATGAAAGACTAGCATCAACCTTTACAAAATGAAACCAAAACGGTGCGACCGCTTGCTACCAAATGATCTGTACCAAAACCAATATCCTCACCAAGACAAGGTTCATCACTGCCTTGATCCAACCGCGACCCGATTCTTTAGGATCTTGTGACCCATCAAACTCTAAATCTGGATCATTGGATCTTTGGCAAAACTCACCCCTTAACTTTGAGAGAATATTGGTCCTATGTACAATCAAAGTAACCGGGTCGGTTCCTCCATGCATAAAACCCACGACTCTCAACTCTCCTTGGGCAACAAATCCTCTTGGTTGATCCAAGAGTATGAAATGAACCCATGCAAATCCTTTGGTTTGGCTTTGCTATTGAATTAAAGGCGCATGGAGCCGAAGAGGATGCCCATTCTTACCGGCTGTAATCTGTAAATCATCAAAAAAAAAAAAAAAAACTCATAAATTCAATTTTTTTATTTAATTAAATAACTATTAATAAGTATAATCAACACCCACAAAAAATTAGGAAAATACACTCAAACCCTCATAAAAACATGTACTTCTAAACTGAATTGTGATTGGATTTGAGTTTTAAATATACCACCCGATTAAATTATTATTAATTTTTCTAAACGGGTTTGGATCTGATACCTACCCATCCCAAATACCAAATACAAGTTGGATTTGTCTATGTTTAAAATAATATAAAGTCTGAAAAGTCGCATTTATGCAAGTTGACAGCATACCATATTTTACCGGTGTATTTCAACATCTCACCTATCCAAGAATTGGTGGCCTCTAATTACCGGAAAGTACAAGGACCACAAAACAAATTGATTGTTTTTTTTTTTGGTAAAAAAAAAACGGAAGGAAGGAGGGGCCCATACCCGAACGGCTTCGATGTCGATCTTGTAAACCAGGAGCTTCCGTCTCTCCCTGCAGCTGGTCCGGTACGCAACCACCACATGCGCCGCCGCCATGGCCAGCGAGCAGGTGAAAAGCACCGCTGCCGCCGTGCCTCTTCCTCCGCCCCACCCCGCCGGATAATCCCCCCTCCGGTGATGCACCTCTTTGCCGCCCAACGCCTCCACCGCGCAGAAAAAGGAAGAAGCCTTCAGCGAAACAAAGACCATCGATAGGGCGGAGCAGGCCGTCGCGACCCCCATGTACGCCCCGTTCGTCAGCGCCGGTCCGTTACACAAGCTGTATACACCTGCACCACCGCCAATTCAAACTCAGGCTCTCCGGCACCGGAGGATTTCGAATTAATCAAAGAGGAATTTCAGACTCACAGATGATGAGCGAGGATCTGAGGACGGAGACGACGGGGATATCGATGAGCGAGCGCCGGAAATCGTAGTCGCGGAAATGAGAAGCTAGGGTTCGAAGAGAGAGAGGGGGAGAAGGATCGGGGAGGGAAGTTAGGGTTCGAAGAGAGAGAGGGGAAGAAGGATCGGGGAGGGAAGCGGAGTAGAGCGCGGAGGGGAGTAAGATGTCGGCGACGCCGAGGAGGACGGGGGCGGAGAAGACGAGGAGGGAAGCGAGCATGTAAATCAGGAAGAGGATCGTCTTCGCCCCTCTCAGAAACCGCTTCTGGTTTCCCTCTTTCGACGGCGAACCCATATTTAGATCTGAATCGATCGATAAATCTTCTCTTTCGGGGCTCCGATGATATATAAATCGGCGACGACGGAGCTGCTAGCTGGCACAGGAAGAGGAAGGTGCAATTGGAATTTGCAGGCGGAGTGGGAGACGGTAGTGAAGACGACGAAGACGAAGACGAAGGGCCTGCAGTTTAAGGGGTGGGGGATGAACGGAGACGAAAGCGAGGGAAGCTTCCAATTTTTGACTCGCGATCGGGAGCCTCCGGATTGACGCAGACTGCGACTTCTGGACACGCGGCGGCGGAGGGAGGTGCGGAGCCCTACGCCTTTATCACGGGGCTGACGGTGCACGCAACAAGCCTATGAATGAATGCAGAGAATATGCAACGTTTTGAAGTGTATATGAGAAGCAAACACATACCTGTTAAATTAAATATTATTAGTTAACTATATATTTGTAATGAATTATAAATCAAAGCTCTTCACATCCTTGGGGGGAAATTTTATTAAACATTTAAAGTGGAAATTTCTAATGAATTTTTTCTTCTAAAACTTACATAGGGAATTTACAATGTAAATTCCCAGAACCTTCTGCATAGTAATTTTGAATTGTTATTTTTTGTTGGACCTGTGTTGCTTGATTGTTGGATGAATTTGAGTCAACCGTTGACCGTCAACGTTGTACACCGGGACACAACTCTTATGGTTCAACAACTGCGATGAGGTCATTAGAGGTTGTAGGGGGCGGCGCGCACTTGCTCAACCCCAACACAATTTTTTGAGCACTATAGCAATGTTGACTCACTCTAGCAGAGCTGACTAGCGACACTGACAGAGCGCTATAGCGGTGTAGACTTAGTTAACATGGAATTGTAGCACCTTGGACTTTGGTGATGACGGTACTGCGACTCCACAGACCTCCTATCACTGATTATTGTAGCACAATGAACTTGCAATGCGGTTGGTAACACTGCTTCATCGTCTGTTTTATGAGCTCATTTCGAGCTAGAGTTTTATTATAAGATTGTACCCTATAATTCCGTTTCGGAACAAAGTGAAATTTTTGCCTCTCAGTGGACGTATGAATCATTTTTCGAACCACGTAAACCGCCGTGTCCCATACTCTTCTTCTTCTTCATTTTATCCTTTCCTCCCTTGTACTCTTGTTTCCAATATAGTTCGTTGTTGCTCCGGCGTTTCCTCAACAAGTTTTATCATTAATATGTTTGTTGCAAATGTTACTACAAATATTGTTAAATATGCTATGTTTTAATCTCTTTAAAAATCAATGAAAAATTAAATGAGAGGTTTCGTTTCGATGTATCTACTACCATTGGAGTGGAATGCATTCACATTACATGTGATTTAAATCAGTAATGGGGATAGAGTTTTAATTTCGAACTAAATGCTCCTTCTTTTGTATTGGTCATAGAGAGATAACTAGTTTTAAGTATGTGAAGAAACTATGCAAAAACAATTATCACATCACCAATCAACGCATGTAATAAAAATGTTATAAAAGCTTGATGTGATTCTATGTTAAAACAACAACGTGCAAAGACACATACGTGTTGTCGTGCTCGTGCGTGAGAGGTTATTTTGTCTTCTTTACTTATCAATATAATCATTTTTATGAAATTCATAATCAATCATTGCCACTTTTGAATCCAGAAAAATGAAGTGGTCATTATGATAAATTATAGGTGACCAAGTTCTAGAGTTGCTTGTGAATTATTTCACAAGCATTGAACCAATATATTGGGTTTCATTGGTCACAACTATTTTATTGATATTGTGGTCAAAATGTGAATGAGATTAGATGGTTATAATCATGAGAAATATGTTGTGTTACTTGGAAATACAATGTAGAGAAAACATAACATTTTTCTATGTTATGTAATTTGATAGGTATAAAAAAATTGCAAACATGACTGGAGTTTAATGAAAAATGAAGACATGATATGACAAATTTAGAGTGATTATCATGTTTAGTACGATCTTTAGTAAAAAAAAGGAACACGGGTCTTTTGACGTTTTTATGAAGTAACATTATTTCAAGACGAAACATCAATCTCATTTTATTAGTTTTTTGAACATTCTAAAGACCTAGCACATGAAGAAATCACTGAAGTTGTTTATATATCAAGGTGTAACCTTTGATGGTAATGGCTCGGAGGCCTTAGATTTTTATTTTTTATTTATGGATAATCCTCTTTTTAATTGGGTTGAGAGAGAACCCATACATGGCCTGAAAGACCAGTGGCAAAATGCCATTATAGCCCAGTGGCACAAGACCCAATACATGACCCGAAGACCCAACAATCCGACTACACTTGAACTACCCCTCCCCAACATCTGCTTCATTGATAGCGCCTAACTCCTCACCTAGCGTGGCTGATCGACTAGCATTGCCATGTGCAGAGTTGCACGGTGCTTGGTCCCAATGGCGTAGTTGCCGATGCCCCTCTCTTCATTCCTAACCCGATTAGCTTCGCTTTGGTGACTGCTACTTTCTCTGATTCCTCCTCTAGGGCATGCTCTAGTGTGGTCTGATCTAACTGCTTCATGGCCCAAAGACCCTATGGGCTGAATGCCCATTAACGACCCCTCTAGCCCGAAGGCCTATGGTTTCCAGTATAAGGACTCATCCTTAAACATTATATAATCTTGAGTTTTAAGTTAAGAATTCATTTTCTTACATCCCAAAGATCTTTTAGGTTTAGAGTTTTAGAGAATTAGGTCATCACCTCTATATAAATAAATATCACATCCCAAAGTGGATACTTCCACTCAATATCAACTCTCTTGACAAAACACAACTTTTATGATATAACTAGTTCTCTTTTCTCGACATATCTTCACAATTTTCATCTTGACCTCATCTTTGTCCCTACCCATCCTTAAAACCATGTGAAAAACATTTTAAAAGATGAGATGAACACAAAAATCCCAGTAAGGGACATATAAGAAACAAAGAAACAAACCTATTAGTTCTTGAATACTTACACAAGATTTTTCTTTTTCAAAATTAAACTTTGGGCACAAATGAGCATTTTATTACCTAGGAAATCAACTTTTTTGACCAAATCTTTTCAAAAAAAATCACAAGAATCTTAAAGGAAAAATAAAAAACATAAAGGGTCTGTTGCAATCCTAAAAAACTCATGAAAACCTTTTCAAAAGAAGTTATACACTTCACCCTTACAAAGTAGCATACACTTCCCTTTAAACATAAGCTCATGAGTAATCACATGTGAGTATAACATAAATAATTTGGCATCATAAGATCATGAAAACATATGAAATGTGGTAGCAGTACAAAACATGGCATAAACATAAGTCAAGGATAAATTTTAAGTCAACATCACATGGTGGGAAAAGTCCCATAGTGGATTAGGTTTACTCCATAATCACATACATAATGTCTCATGAGAAAAAATATTTACCCAATGCATTGGAACACTATCTGGGCACACCTATCATAACATGTTCATGATTATGTGTTCCAAAAAAAAAAGAAATCAATTATAAGGCATAAAAATAAGAATTACCTAGAGAAAGAAAAAGGGTTTCATAATCTTGCCTCATATCATAATCCAAAGACATTTCTTAAAGAAGACATCTAAGAAATGATCACAAGGCATGTATTACCCTATCAAAGGAAGGGAGAATAATCTAGATATATATATGTGAGAGAAATATATACATAATTCATAAGCATTCAATAAAATTAAAGAGAAAGAGAAAGCGAGTTAGAGAGAGAATTCTCATAACCCAAAGAAAAGGGTGGTTTAGAGGTATCCCTTACACCCATAAGAAAAACATTTCTAGATATCAAAATATCCATTCCATTTATTTTTTTTTGAAAATATTTCGAAAAAATAGAAAGAGTTTTTTTCTTTGAAGAAAATAAGGAAGATTATAAGTAAATCCAAATATCAAACAATGGTTGCAGCGATAAGAAAATCTATTGACATCGTATACTTTAAAATAAAATATTCATTTTGTCTTTTGTAAGGAAATTCAAAACGTTCCATATAAAATATATAAAAAGATTATTTTTGAAATCCTTTGAAAGAAAGTTAAAAGTGACATAAAATGTATTTTATAACTCATTTATGTCCATATAAATACATTAATAAAATAATTTTAAGTATATAGACATGAAATATAAATATTTAGAAAATAGATCTTTTAAACCTTTAAAACGAGGGTTTTACAGCAAAGTGTCTCTTATAGAAAACTTTAAAAATATTAATTTTTAAAAACATTGTAAACAAAGTAAAATATGGTAAAAAATTACCTTTATTATCCATTAAATCATAAATAAAATTTTCTCAAAACAATTAGAAGAACATGGCCATGGAAGAAAAAGAGTTGGAAGAGAAACTTTATAAGATTCTTTTATTTAAAAGGAAGTCCCTTACCTTGAGTTCGACTCGTCACATATGTGCTTTATCTTCCTAGATAATAAAACTATGTTAATTATTTACTTGCTTAAGAATATTTTTAAATTTTATTATCTCTTTAATTTTATTTATTTTCATGTTATATTCAATTACTATATCATTTAAGTTCACGTCAGACGATTTGATGATATTTGGCTCATAAGTCCAAAATGATTTTCGTAGGTTGACTATGATCAATGTGGTCATTATTTCATCATATACAAATTATAATCATGAAATAATTATCATTTCTATACATTAATTTTACTTTTAAAACAAACCATGAAAAATAATTTTGAAAAATGAACAACGTTCTAAACATGGGGATGACATGTCATATGTACGCATGAGTAACGTTTCCATTTTTCATTGATCATGATAAAAAGAAGGTAAGTGTTAATTTTATATTTCCAGAATGAAAATTATATCATAAATATCATATTATTTCTTTAAATACACTTATATATACAATCCAGGTGACGTGTTAATGAAAAACGAATCACATCGCTTTGTAGAGGTGGTCATCCACACATACGCACAAAACGACGTTATATTCTTTCAATGAATGGAAAAGTAAGAAAATATATGATATATTACTTTTAAAACATGATATATATGTCATTACTATCATATATATACATTAACTCCATAATCATAGACATCCATGAGAGACAATGGTGAAAAATGAATTACATCGGTTTGCGAGGTGGTAGTCCGGTATACACACGAACAATGATTTTGTTTCCTATTTGATGGAAGATGAGATGGATGTAGGTTATGACATAAAAATAATAAAATATAAATAAATGTTAGATATTTATGTTATTCTATCATCATGGTTGAATAATATTTGAAGTATGTGGAAGAAGAAATAAAACAAAAAACACTCGGTTAAGAATAATACCTCTTCTTCAGATAACCTCTTTAAGTTTACATAAAAAGCCTTCCTAAGTGGGGTTTATAATCAAAATAAGGACTCTTAAAAATGGTAAGGTAAGTAAGGTATTTGGGTAGTGATTGAAAAAACAAAAAGTCTTTTGAAGTGTTAATAAAAGAGGAGAGGTGGTGCCCTTTTATAATTGAGGGGAGAGGCACTTTTGGAATTTCATAAAATACTAAATTAATCACTACTACAACCTGCCCCTTTATCAGCACTAAAAACCAGCATTAACAGTGCTAGAAAAGCGCTGTTAATTCTGGCGTAGATAAAGGGGGGGTCCCCTTTATCAGCGCGTGGTGGAGCGCTGATAAAGGTCAACTCTATCAGCGCTTCTCGGAGCGCTGATACAATGTCCCTTTATCAGCGCTTCTCTAGCGTTGTTAAAGGTCTCCTTTATCAGCGCTAAAAAAGCGCTGATAAAGGCCCCAGCGCCTGCACCTAAAAAACAGTACCTGCACACCTGCACACCAGAATACCTGCACAAAGTAGCACATGCACACCTGCACACCATAGCACCCGCACCAATTATTTTGACTGACAACGGTATATATATTTACTTAACATCATGAATACAAAAAAAAAACGCATTGCTATATACATTTCAAACATTGTTTTACATGGTTACATTTACAATTATTCAACAACAGTTATAAACATTCATGTTTCATCCTTTGATATCCGTGATCCACTCTCGATAGTATTTGTTGCCGAACAAAGCATCCGAACTCAAGGAAAAAAATTCACCTATATAAGAAAACAAATATTATGTTAGTAATGCAATAATGAAAGAAATTAAAACAGTAATATGAAAGAATACATTAATATGGAAATATGAAACTAAAATATTAAATTTTAAACTCAAAATTTTTCATTTTCATAACAATGAAAGGGAATAATGTAAAATCAATATGTTTTTGATTGATTTATCTCATTTAATAAATACTGATTCTTTATCTAATGAAAAGCTTTACCGGTCACACCGTGCGTCAGATTGAGGTGTGGTCGATTCGTACACGTCACAAATGACTCGTGGATCGTTGTCCTAAAGTATCAAAACAATCCGAAGGCGTTTGCTCGGTTTGGCGTATGTCATTGGTGTTGTTTTCCAAAGTTTATGTCATTTTCAAATTGATATCAGACACTTTTAGCCATACCGGTCACACCGTGCATCAGATTGAGGTGCGGTCAATTTGTATGCGTCACAAATGACTCTTGGATTGTTTTCCTAAAGTATCAAAACAATCCGAAGGCGTTTGCTCGGTTTGACGTATGTCATTGGTGTTGTTTTCCAAAGTTTATGTCATTTTCAAACTGATATCAGACAATTTTAGCCATACCGGTCACACCGTGCATTGGATTGAGATGAGGTCGATTTGTACACGTCAAAAATGACTCGTGGATCGTTTTCGTAAAGTATCAAAACAATCCGAAGGCGTTTGCTCGGTTTGGCGTAGGTCATTGGTGTTGTTTTCCAAAGTTTATGTCATTTTCAAACTGATATCAGACAATTTTAGCCATACCGGTCATACCGTGCGTCAGATTGAGGTGCGGTCGATTCGTACACGCCACAAATGACTCGTGGATCATTTTACTAAAGTATCAAAACAATCCGAACGCATTTTCTTGGTTTGGCGTATGTCATTGGTGTTGTTTTCCAAAGTATATCTCCATTTGAAACTGATATCAGACACTTTTAGCCATACCGGTCACACCGTGCATCGGATTGAGGTACGGTCGATTCGTACGCGTCACAAATGACTCGTGGATCGTTGTACTAAAGTATCAAAACAATCCGAAGGCGTTTGCTCGGTTTGGCGTATGTCATTGGTGTTGTTTTCCAAAGTTTATGTCATTTTCAAACTGATATCAGAAAATTTTAGCCATACCGGTCACACCGTGCGTCGAATTGAGGTTCGATCAATTCGTACACGTCAAAAATGACTCGTGGATTGTTGTCCTAAAGTATCAAAACAATCCGAAGGCTTTTCCTCGGTTTGACGTATGTCATTGGTGTTGTTTTCCAAAGTTTATGTCATTTTCAAACTGATATCAGACAATTTTAGCCATACCGGTCACACCGTGCGTCGGATTGAGGTGCGGTCGATTCGTACACATCAAAAATGACTCATGGATCGTTTTCCTAAAGTATCAAAACAATCCGAAGGCGTTTTCTCGGTTTGGCGTATGTCATTGGTGTTGTTTTCCAAAGTTTATGTCATTTTCAAACTGATATCAGACAATTTTAGCCATACCGGTCACACCGTGCGTCAGATTGAGGTGCAGTTGATTCATACACGTCACAAATGACTCGTGGATCATTTTCCTAAAGTATCAAAACAATCCGAAGGCATTTTCTAGGTTTGGAGTATGTCATTGGTGTTGTTTTCCAAAGTTTATCTCAATTTGAAACTGATATCAGACAATTTTAGCCATACCGGTCACACCGTGCGTCAGATTGAGGTGAGGTTGATTCGTACACGTCACAAATGACTCTTGGATCGTTTTCCTAAAGTATCAAAACAATCCTAAGGCGTTTTCTTGGTTTGGCGTATGTCATTGGTGTTGTTTTCCAAAGTTTATGTCATTTTCAAACTGATATCAGACAATTTTAGCCATACCGGTCACACTGTACGTCATATTGAGGTGCGGTCGATTCATACACGTCACAAATGACTCTTGGATCGTTGTAATAAAGTATCAAAACAATCCGAAGGCGTTTGCTTAGTTTGACGTATGTCATTGGTGTTGTTTTCCAAAGTTTATGTCATTTTCAAACTGATATCAGACAATTTTAGCCATACCGGTCACAACGTGCGTCAGATTGAGGTGCGGTCGATTCGTACACGTCACAAATGACTCGTGAATCGTTTTCCTAAAGTATAAAAACAATCCTAAGGCATTTTCTTGGTTTGGCGTATGTCATTGGTGTTGTTTTCCAAAGTTTATGTCATTTTCAAACTGATATCAGACACTTTTAGCCATACCGGTCACACCGTGCATCGGATTGAGGTGCGGTCAATTCGTACGCGTCACAAATGACTCGTGGATCGTTTTCCTAAAGTATCAAAACAATCTAAAGGCGTTTTCTCGGTTTGTCATATGTCATTGGTGTTGTTTTCCAAAGTTTATGTCATTTTCAAACTGATATCAGACAATTTTAGCCATACCGGTCACACCGTGCGTCGGATTGAGGTGCGGTCGATTCATAAGCGTCAAAAATGACTCATGGATCGTTGTTCTAAAGTATAAAAACAATCCGAAGGCGTTTGCTCGGTTTGACGTATGTCATTGGTGTTGTTTTCCAAAGTTTATGTCATTTTCAAACTGATATCAGACAATTTTAGCCATACCGGTCACACCGTGCGTCGGATTGAGGTGAGGTCGATTCTTACACATCACAAATGACTCGTGGATCGTTGTCCTAAAGTATCAAAACAATCCGAACGCGTTTTCTCAGTTTGGAGTATGTCATTGGTGTTGTTTTCCAAAGTTTATCTCAATTTGAAACTGATATCAGACACTTTTAGCCATACCGGTCACACCGTGCGTCAGATTGAGGTGCGGTCGATTCTTACACGTCATAAATGACTTGTGGATCGTTGTACTAAAGTATCAAAACAATAATAAGGAATTTGCTTGGTTTGGCGTATGTCATTGGTGTTGTTTTCCAAAGTTTATGTCATTTTCAAACTGATATCAGACAATTTTAGCCATAGCGGTCACACCGTGCGTTGGATTGAGGTGCGGTCGATTTGTACACGTCACAAATGAATTATAGATCGTTTTACTAAAGTATCAAAACAATCTAAAGGCGTTTTCTCTGTTTGGCGTATGTCATTGGTGTTGTTTTCCAAAGTTTATGTCATTTTCAAACTAAGTAGTAGGAATTCACTAATATAAGGATATGAAACATTAGAAAGGGAGATCATAGATGCTCAATAAGTGTAAAGGGAGATATAAATTACCATATAAAGATAACATAAGTATTAGTAATTCACCTTCATTGTCCTATTTGTTTACATTCTTCTTTCAGGTACGCTGCCCATTCGTTTCTAAAGACATTTATATCATCTTCTGAATATGAGTTTTTGCGACAGTCATAGTAGTACTGAAAAAATATAAATACACAAAGGATTAATAATTATTTTAAATAAATTAGTAATTATTTTCAAAAATACCTCTTCAGGGATGCTAGTTTGTCCATGAAATACGATCTCTTTCATAAATTTACAAACATAATAACCGCAGTCCTTGTCATTTGTTTGTTTCGGACACTGCAGAAACATCGAGAAAAATAATTAATTTGTTTTGATATATATTTGGATAGTGAAATATAATTATATATACCCAAATACTTCTCCATTTGTAGATCTTGTGGGCATTGTTGTCCTTACGTCCTGGATTCATTCCAGCCTTTAGACGATATTCATACACCGCCCTATTATAACAAAATCCTCATTAAAAGATAATATAAATTATATAACTAGATATTTAGTTCTAAAATGTTGGATCTAGTGTATTACAAATTGAAAATCGCCATCATGTGTGGTCGGTTAGTTGGATATCCATGCAGTGAATCCAGAAAATAAATCTTTGGAGTATCCAAATTGTCTGCAATGAGCATCCAATGTTCCCTAAAAACACAAAAAGAAATAAGTACTGATAGAAATGAAAATATAATTGATATGATTAAAATGTAGAGTTTTACCCTTGCATTGTTGGTATTAAAAAGATTCTGTCAGTCATAATTCTTCTTTGAAACGTTCTGAGCAGATTTGACATCAATTCAGCCTGAAAATTAGAATCTATTTCTGTTTGTTGTGTAGAAATAGTGTGAGGACTAACGAGTCCAAATTTGTATTCATGGGAAAATCCCTTCAATTTTTTTTCATATATATGCCTGTGAAAAATATGAGATGTATTTATCCATAATTATCAAAGTATATCAGCTTCTGTAAAACCAAATCATGAAAACATACCTCATGTATACATTTATAACTGAGGCGCCTAGCCAGTCATATGTGATGATCTCAGAAACAACGTCTGCACTAACGAAATCCATTGTTTCCTCTCCGTACATATCTTTTTCACAAACAATTGTATGATTCTTTCCGTCTTTCATTTTCGTATCCACATGAGCTTGCAATGATATTAAATGTGGATATAGAACGGGCGGGGTGAACGTGCTCTCAGTAGATAGTTTTGATCGGTTGGTTGATCCAATCTTGGAGCCGCTCATTCGTTTTAGCTTCTCCATTTTATCCTTCTGTAATAACATTCATCGGTTCAGCCATTTTCTAATTTAATGTTAAAGGTTCTGCTTGAAAAATGAACTGGAAATGAATACCTCCTGCTCAACGTGTTTTTTTACAAGATTCGACGGCCATGCAACAAATGTTCCAATAGCTTTTTCCACCATATGAATGTCGTCATCGTCATTTGGCATGGGTAGCTCGGAGATCGGCTCATGAGCTACGTTAATCGACACTTTTACATGATCGGTTGGAAGTGGTCTGGAGTGTAGCGTGTCATTCTGCATATTGAACACCGTAGCCCTCGCTACAAGGCGATGGGTGGGAGTTGACAAATATAAATCACAGTCATTTTCACCCTGCAGAATATCATTAAATGAAAGGTATCAGTGTCTATGTGATTCACATATCACAAAAACGAATATTATAACATTGATTACCTTGGTTAAGTTAGGTCTTTGAGGGGAATGGCTCGCCTCAAAGCTGGTGAGGGGTGGATCTTCTCGCGGGGGTTGTTCTTGAGTTGTTTGTTCTCTTCGCCTCTCCTCCATCAAACTCTTTAGCATCTCTCCCTGAGTTTGGAATAGTTCTTCAAGGGTAGATACTCTATCTCTCATTACATGCAATTCTTTAGTTTGTTCATCCTCTTGTTTTTTTTCTTAAAATATGTCTTGGGTGACACCCCAAAACCCACACCTCTGAAGCGGCCATACTGTTCTGGCTGTTTCAAGGCCGTTGAAAGTATGTCTGCATCCGGTGCGGGTGTTGATGTTTCCTGTGACTATGTCAAATAGAAAATATGAAAAAATAAGTAAGCATCGTTATGTAATAGTGATTTAAAGCAAAACAAGTTTATATTATATCATACTTACACATGTTTCCCACACTTTTTGTGTGTTTTCATCTATCAGTTTCCCCTCTTTATTAACATGAGGCTCCTTCCATAGCACATGGCATGGAATGGAAGTGACTTGAGATTTTGCTTCATCAATCTGCTTATAAATAGAGAAACATGGTTACAGTGTTGTTTTATGTCACATAAAATTATTACAGTACTTTTAAAATACATACCAATTGTTTTTCAATTGAAGCGTACCCCAACCTTGCTTTACGGTAGGGGTACGCTGGTTTTGCTGCTCATTCTTTATTTTCAGCACTCAGTTGCTGTTTCATAAATAAAAACCTATCAATCAATGTGATGAATACAAGCAACGTTACACAACATGTAACCAAACACAATGTACCTGAAAATTCTTTTCCGCACGACGGTTGCAAAACGCATCCCACGTTCCTTGGGATATCAAGTGTGCATAAAGAGGAGGCGGGTGCGGCTTGATTTTCCCTTCGGCATATTTCAGATGATTTTTCGTTAAAATGGTGCGAAAGCCTCTATGAATCCTTCCTGCCAATCTGAAAACATATTCTTTGTGCGAAACATCTACTATAAATGCACTCTGCAAGAGATGATGAACGATTAGTCAATATTTCAATATTTTATTTTATTTTAATAAATTAAATAGATGATATTGTAATGTTACCGTAATCTCTTCCCACATTAATGTTTTCAACCCGCTGACAACATGGTGCCACGACTCTACGTCAATCGGCATGCGTTGTCGAGTGACGATTCCAATGTAGCTACTAAACATGGCTTTGTTGGGGTTTACATGCTGGCCTAGCTTATTCCATCCCACCTCATATTTGATGCCTTTTGCTTTTGCCTTAAGGATTTTTGCTAAAACTGTCAAACTACGGCGCACCTGTTTTTTTTGTGTCGCTGGGGTTTCATCGCCTACCATTTCCTCAGTTTCTGCATCATCATTATGTTTCTCCGAAGCACTAGCTTCGGCACTGACACCAGCTGCAACAGGTTGAGAGACCTATTGTACGTCAGCAGTGGGACCAGCTGCAACAGGTTGAGATACCTGTTGTCTCTCAGTAGTGGGACCAACTGCAACAGGTTGAGAGACCTGTTGTACGTCAGCAGTGGGACCAGCTGCAACAAGTTGAGAGACCTGTTGTCTCTCAGCAATGGGACCAGCTGCAACAGGTTGAGAGACGTGTTGTGTCTCGGGATTGGGTGCATCAGCAGGTGAAGAAGTCATTATCTGCAGAACTGGTTTAAAATTTAAGTTATATCACATAAAAGCAGCAGCGAACAGATAATAACATAATGTAACACAATCTATATTACAATAAAAATCAATAACCTGATTATTGAACTCCTTTTTTTTTAAAAGGCTGAAGGGATTTGACCCCTCTATCAACTATCCATATCCCTTCATTATGGTCTCCTCTGACATAAAAAACATCGTCTACATTGGGACCACTGCGAAATGATTGCGAAATCCCAATGAAAGGATCATCTTCCATTGAATTTTCATCTGACCCTTCAGCTGTTTTGGTCGATAACAGAACAATTGACCAGTTTCGGTTTGTGGGATCGGGAACATAAAATACTTGCACTGCCTGTGATGCCATTATAAATGGTTCTTCTTTCTCCCCTTCCTTACTGAAATCAACTTTCACAAATCCCAAATCATCTATTTTAACAGCACTCCTGTTATCAACCCACTTGCATTGAAATATCCTAACTTGAAATTCCGTATAATCCAACTCCCATATTTGTTTGATGATGCCAAAGTATGACATATTCGCATAAATTGGATTTCTGTTCTTAGCACCGGAAACATGCATTGCTTCAGCCACAAGTGTAACCCCACTATTCTGCATGGTACTGTCTTCATCATGTTCATTAGTATAAAATGTATAACCATTAACTACATAATCATTGTAAGATAATGCATACACACTTGGTCCTCCGGCTAGCCATCGAAGTCGTTCCGAAATAGACTTTGGATTTTCATCTGACTTCTTAAAATTATGATCTCGAAACCATCCTATAAACTGTCGATTATGTGTATTTGATATCCATTTTTCAGCCCTTGATGGATTCAATTGCCTAAGAATTTCTTTGTGGATTTCAACATATGGGTCAACGTCCAAACTGTTATGCAAAACATAAAGGTGGTCCTGATCCCAATCTGTAATATTGATTGTGACAACCTTTCTTCCAGAAATTCCTTCACCCTATAACCGCCCAGTGTGACGAGATTTCGGTAAGCCAATGCTTTCCACACCAGACAAGTATTCGGTACAGAATTCAACGGCTTCCTCAACAATATATCGCTCTACAATACAACCCTCTGGCCGACTTCGATTTTTGACATACCCTTTCAAAATCTTCATATACCGTTCAATGGGGTACATCCATCTGTAATGTACAGGACCACATAGTCAAATATCTCTCACCAAGTGGACCATCAAATGAACCATCATATCAAAAAATGAAGGCGAGAAGAACATTTATAATTCACATAATATGACGACAATTTCTTTTTCCATAGCTGACAATTTCGCCGGGTCTATAACTTTGCTGCATATAGCTTTGAATAAGAAACACAGTTTCATTAATGTATGGCGGACATTCTTGGGTAAAATGCAACGTAAAGCAATTGGAATGAGATTTTGCATCAAAACATGACAGTCATATGATTTCAGACCTTTTAACTTCAAGTCGCTCATTGACACAAGGTTACTGATATTTGACGAATACCCCTCTGGAACCTTTACGTCATTCAAGAAGTTGCAAAACTGATATCTCTCCTGCCTGGAAAGAGTGTAAGCAGCAGGAGGAAGAAATGTTCGTTTTTCACCCTTTACTGGTGCCAACTCTTCTCGTATTCCCATCTCAACCATGTCCAACCTAGCCTTAATTCCATCTTTTGTTTTGCCAGATGTATTTAGCAACGTGCCGATAACACTGTCAAATACATTTTTTTCTACATGCATAACATCAATAAAATGTCTTACATACAGACAATTCTAGTATTGTAATTCAAAAAAATTGATCTCTTTTTCCAACCGATTTTCGTAAGGTTTTTCGAAGCCGATTTACCAAAAGTAGTGTCCAAATTTTTAACTTTCTCAAACAATTGATTGCCTGTTAATGGAGACGGTGTTGTACGTTCTTCTGAACTTCCATCGAATGATGTCTTCCAAGAACGGTACTTATGTCGTCGCGGTAGAAATCTGCGATGTCCTAGAAACACGGTTTTCGATGAATGTTTCAACCTAATTGATTGTGTACCTTCTTCACAAACGGGAAAGCCTTGAGTTCCTTTAATGCTATATCCTGACAAATTTCCATAAGTTGGGAAGTCATTTATAGTCCCATAAAACATGACTCTCAAAGTGAAATCTTCCTTTCTGTAAGCATCATACAATGTAACACCTGAATCCCACAAAAATTTTAAATCTTCGATCAATGGAGCTAAATAAACATCAATATCATTACCCGATTGTTTTGGTCCGGATATAAGCATAGATAACATGATGTATTTTTGTTTCATGCATAACCACGATGGTAAGTTATAATTTATCAACATAACCGGCCATGTACTGTGACTGCTGCTTTGAAAACCAAAAGGATTCACTCCATCTGTAGATAATGCAAGACGAAGGTTTCTCGACTCGTTTCCAAATTCAGGATACTCATGATCGATTCTCTTCCACTGAGGAGAGTCTGCCGGGTGACGTAGTATCCCATCTTTAATTCTTGTATCTGCATGCCATGTTAATTGTTCTGCAGTCTCCTCACTTCCATATAGGCGTCTAAACCTTGGAATGATTGGAAAGTACCATACAACTTTAGTAGGACTGGATTCATCTTTCTTGTATTGAGAAGCACCACACTTTGGGCATTCTTTAAGTGATTTGTGGTCCTTGAGAAACAGTATACAGTCATTCGGGCAGGCGTGTATTCTTTCAGAGATCATACCCATAAAGCATAGCATTCATTTGGCATCGTATGTTCGGCTCGGGAGCTCATTGTCTTCTGGGAGCATGTCATTCAAGAGGGCAAGTAGTTTCGTAAAACTGTCGTCACTCCACCCATTATCTTCTTTCAAATTATATAGCTTCAGTACGGCTGACAATGCTGTATATTTAGTGCAACCAGCATACAATGGCATCTTTGCACAACTTTTTAACTTCTCAAACAATTTTGGGCAATCACGAAGTTCATCTTCGAAGGTCCTTGTCATTTTCTCAATACGATCTTCATCATCATTCACATCTGTAATCACATCCTCCATACGGTCATCTTCATTGTTCATGTTTGTAATCATATAAGATGATCCATAAAACGCAGTGTCACCCTAGTCACTACCTACATTCGTTGTTTCCCCGTGTTTATTCCAACATGTATAACTTTGATCTATTCCGTGACAGATCAAGTGTTCTTCCAACTCATATGAACTAATTTGTTTTGAATAACAACAGCGTAAACATGGACAAAGGATTTGAGAAGAGTCACATGCATGATCTGTTGCAAACTTGATAAATTCTTTCACGACCTCTTCATACTCTTTTGTCAACCGATTGGCATTCATCCATTCTTTATTTATATTCATCCTATTTAAAATCCATAGGATAAGTATATAGGTTAAAGGAGAAGGAATATGAGTATAATTTAGATAAAAAACAAGATACTTCAAGGAAATAAAGGAATAAATAAATACCAAAATAAAAAATATATTGGGAACCACTACAATCCCCAAGCCTCACATCATCTAGATCTCTAAAACCCAGTAGTGCAGGACACTCAACCAAACAGGCCAAATACACAATAAGGACTGAAATCTCTCACCTATCCACTTTTCATAACAAATATAATCACTACTCAAAATCAATGTCCCTATTATTAGTATCATAGACCTCACTACTATGTAATTTTTTCCATTTCAATAAAATACCACCTCAAGGTCATTTTTTTAATAAAAGTGGTGACATGAATTGGTCACCTAATTCGTGCCCCAAAGGACTCAATTAAAAAAAAGAGTATAAGTACAAACACAAGGTGAAAAGAACTTACACCAGTAGGGATTGAGAGAAGTATAAACCAAAAACACCAAGGAAAATTTGGACAAATATCTAGAAGCAATGAATGATCCAAACAACCTATTATCAACTATTCCATGATCTCCAAAAGGGGTTTTACTATCCATGGGGACAACACTAATCCATCTGGCTCGAAGGGAATCCAATGCCTTTATAAATTTTCTTCTCTATCAACTTGAGTTATGTTATTCATGCTGTTATACAGTTGTTATTTTAAAATGAAGGGCTGAAATGAAACCTGAGAAAGACCTTAATACATTAAAACCAATGTTTAGAAAGGAAAACCATTAAAGGTTTGGATCAATAAGCTATTAAGAATGAAGACCATCATTGCAACGTCACCATCCAACAGAAGCACATGATTTAGTGAAACACTCATCGCATGAGAGCATCATATTATTTATCAGTGTCTTACATGAGGTAGGAAAACACCCCCATCAAATCAATATGATACCACCGTGCTCCAGTTGAATCACCCATAAAACCTAATCTAGATAAATCAAAAATCAATAGAAACTAAATATAAAGAATAAAATGGTAAGGAAGATGGTGAAATCACTTAGAATTGTTGAATAAATCCACTAAAAAACTCCCCATGGAAAGGATAATCAAAGAGGAATAAGGGGGTGGGTCGATTGGGCATTGTATAAGAGGGAGGATGAGAAATGGGGGCTTCCCCTATTGGAATTTCAGAGTAAAAAAGATGAAAATATAATTTTAATGTTCTACACAATTTTCCAAACCATATATTAATAATGTGGTGGCACTATACAAGAAAACCCCTTCAAATATTTGGTCAACATATTTTACCAAACTATGCATTAATTATGTAAATTGGAACGACCTCAGTTTACAAAATTTCACATGTTTTGTATGAAATCATGAAAAAATGGTATGTTAATCCCTAACTAAAATCCACCTCACATGGTTTCCTCTAAGATATCCCATGGTTAACCTTCACTAACCATGAAATTCAACTATGTGATTTAGAAAGAGGACTGAAAACCTCCTCATGCTCAAGGTTCTACATTGTTTCTCAAAAAATATGAACACAAAACCATGTTTCATTTGAAAAATCTCCAAAAAACATCATATAAAACTAAAATAAAGCTTGTGAGACTCACCTGAGTACTTGAGGCACCTCTCAAACCGTGGTGGAGGAGGAGGCAACAGAGTAGGCAGAGGAGGAGGAGGAGGAGGCGCCGGTGGAGGAGGAGGATGAGGCAGCGGACTAGGAGGAGGAGGAAGCGCCGGTAGAGGAGGAGGAGGACGAGGCTGCGGTGGAGGAGAAGGAGGAGGAGGAGGAGGAGCAGAGGAGGAGGAGGCGGAGGCAGCGAAGGCAGCGGAGGAGGAGGAGGATGAGGCCGGTAAAGGGGAGGAGGAGCAGGAGCAGAGGAGGAGGCAGCGACCGCAGCAGAGGAGGAGGAGGCAGCAGAGGCAGCAGAGGAGGAGGAGGAGGCCGCAGTGGAGGAGGAGGAGGCCGCGGTGGAGGAGGAGGCACCGGCAGCAGCGCAGAGGCAGGGCGGAGGCAGCAGAGGCAGCAGAGGTAGCAGAGGAGGAGGAGGATGAGGCCGGTGGAGGAGGAGGAGGAGGAGGAGCAGGAGCAGAGGAGGAGGCAGCGGCCGCGGCGGAGGAGGAGGAGGCGGAGGCCGCAGAGGCACCGACGTGACCGCGGCGTGACCGCGGAGGAGGAGGCGGCCGCGGAGGCACCGGCGGCACCGGCGGAGGAGGAGGAGGAGGCGGAGGAGGAGGAGGCCGCAGTGGAGGAGGAGGCACCAGCGGCAGCGCAGAGACAGGGCGGAGGCAGGGCGGAGGCAGCGGTGGCAGCGGAGGCAGCGGAGGAGGAGGAGGATGAGGCCGGTGGAGGAGGAGGAGGAGTAGGAGCAGAGGAGGAGGCGGCGACCGCGGTGGAGGAGGAGGAGGCAGCGACCGCAGAGGCACCGGCGTGACCACGGCGTGACTGCGGCGTGACCGCGGAGGAGGAGGTAGCCGCGGAGACACCGGCGGCACCGGCGGAGGAGGAGGAGGAGGCGGAGGAGGAGGAGGCCGCGGTGGAGGAGGAGGCACCGGTGGCAGCGCAGAGGCAGGGCGGAGGCAGCGGAGGCAGCGGAGGCAGCGGAGGAGGAGGAGGATGAGGCCAGTGGAGGAGGAGGAGGAGTAGCAGGAGTAGAGGAGGAGGCGGCGGCCGCGGCGGAGTAGGAGGAGGCGGCGGCCGCGGAGGCATCGGCGTGACCGCGGCGTGACCGCGGCGTGACCGCAGCGTGACCGCAGCATGACCGCGGCGTGACTGCGGAGGAAGAGACGTGGAGTCACTGGCGGCACCGGTGGAGGAGGAGGAGGCATCAGCGAAGGAGGAGGAGGCCGCGGTGGAGGAGGAGGCACCGGAGGCACCGGCGGCAGCGCGGAGGCAGGGTGGAAGCAGTGAAGGCAGCAGAGGAGGAGGAGGATGAGGCCGGTGGAGGGGAGGAGGAGTAGGAGCAGAGGAGGAGGCGGCGGCCACGACGGAGGAGGAGGAGGCAGCGGAGGAGGAGGAGGAGGCCGCGGTGGAGGAGGAGGAGGCCGCGGTGGAGGAGGAGGCACCGGTGGCAGCGTAGAGGCAGGGTGGAGGTAGGGCGGAGGCAGCAGAGGCAGCGGAGGCAGCGGAGGCAGCGGAGGAGGAGGAGGATGAGGCCGGTGGAGGAGGAGGAGGAGGAGCAGGAGCAGAGGAGGAGGCGGCGGCCGCGACAGAGTAGGAGGAGGCGGCGGCCGCGGAGGCACCGACGTGACCGCGGCGTGACCGCGGCGTGACCGCGGCGTGACCGCGGCATGACCGCGGAGGAGGAGGAGATGTGGAGGCACTGGCGGCACTGGAGGAGGAGGAGGAGGCATCGACGGAGGAGGAGGAGGCCGTGGTGGAGGAGGAGGCACCAGAGGCACCGACGACAGCGCGGAGGCAGGGCAGAGACAGGGCAGAGGCAGCGAAGGCAGCGGAGGAGGAGGAGGATGAGGCCGGTGGAGGGGAGGAGGAGCAGGAGCAGAGGAGGAGGTGGCGGCCGCAGCGGTGAAGGAGGAGGCAGCAGAGGCAGCAGAGGAGGAGGAGGAGGCCGCGATGGAGGAGGAGGAGGCCGCGGTGGAGGAGGAGGCACCGACGGCAGCGCAGAGGCAGGGCGGAGGCAGGGCGGAGGCAGTGGAGGCAGCAGAGGCAGCGGAGGAGGAGGAGGATGAGGCCGGTGGAGGAGGAGGAGGAGGAGTAGGAGCAGAGGAGAAGGCGGCGGCCGCGGAGGAGTAGGAGGAGGCAGCGGCCGCGGAGGCACCGGCGTGACCGCGGCGTGACCGCGGCGTGACCGTGGCGTGACCGCAGCGTGACCGTGGCGTGACCGCGGAAGAGGAGGAGACGTGGAGGCACTGGCGGCACCGGCGGAGGAGGAGGAGGCATCGGCGGAGGAGGAGGAGGCTGCGGTGGAGGAGGAGGCACCGGCGGCAGCGCAGAGGCAGGGCTGAGGCAGGGCGGAGGCAGCGAAGGCAGCGGAGGAGGAGGAGGATGAGGCCGGTGGAGGGGAGGAGGAGCAGGAGCAGAGGAGGAGGCGGCGGCCGCGGCGGAGGAGGAGGAGGCAGCGGAGGAGGTGGAGGAGGCCGCAGTGGAGGAGGAGGAGGCCGCGGTGGAGGAGGAGGCACCAGCGGAAGTGCAGAGGTAGGGCGGAGGCAGCGGAGGCAACAGAGGCAGCGGAGGAGGAGGAGGATGAGGCCGGTGGAGGAGGAGGAGAAGGAGTAGGAGCAGAGGAGGAGGCGGCAGCCGCGGCGGAGGAGGAGGAGGCGGCGGCCACGAAGGCACCGGCGTGACCGCGGCGTGACCGCGGCGTGACCGCGGCTTGACCGCGGTGTGACGGTGGAGGAGGAGGAGGCCGCGGAGGCACCGGCGGCACCGGCGGAGGAGGAGGAGGCATCGGCGGAGGCAGCGGAAGAGGAGGAGGATGAGGCCAGTGGAGGAGGAGGAGGAGGCGGCGGCCACAGAGGTCCCTACTCTAGGTGGATATATATGGATACTTTCCTTGACTGGTTTCTATATGAAAGAATTCTAAAAGGCTCCCTCACCTTCCAAAGATATATTATTTCTAGAAAATTGTTTTGTGGGAGAAAGAATTAATCATATATAGTTGATGTCACTTTTAGATCATATGATTCCTTACTCATCAAGATAAATAGACAAGAACCAAAACCTAAGAGGCCTCAGGCCTATCCAAATCTCTAGAAGTGATGACTTCCCAGTGCTTATTGGAAAACTATGGAAGTGTCGACTTCCCACATGCACATCCCCCCCTCCCCATATCTCCCCCAGCAGACTCCTGCACATCCCCCCTCCCATCCACCCACTACACCCCCCCACTTGCACAACCCCCCTCCCCCACCCCCACCTTCACACCCCCCCACTTGTACACCCCCCAACCTCACCCACCAACAGACTCCCACCTACCTAGACCCCCCCAACTAGAACACTCTCTTCCCCACCACCCACTTGAACAACCCCCCCCTCCCACTTGCATATCCCACCCACCCCCACCTGCACAGCCCACCCCCACCCCCACCCCCAACCTGTACACACCCCCACCTCACACCCAATAGACCCCCATTATACGCCCCACCTACACATTTTCACCCACTGCACATCTCCCCCACCTAAACACCCCCACCTGCACACCCCCCACCCACTACACCCTCGCAACACCTGCACCCCCCCCACTTCAAATAAAATTGATTCACACAAATCATGATAGTTGAAATATAGAACAAAAACAAAAAACAAAGCAAATTACAATTATTGGGCATAGCATACCGCACAATGGAGGAGGAGGAGGCCGCAGAGGAGGAGGAGGCCGCGGAGGCACCGGTAGAGGAGGAGGAGGCCGCGATGGAGGAGGAGGCCGCGGTGGAGGAGGAGGAACCGGCGGAGGAGGAGGAGGCACCGGCGGAGGAGGAGGAGGCCTCGGTGGAGGAGGAGGCACCGGCGCAGAGGCAGGGCGGAGGCAGCGGAGGCACCGGAGGAGGAGGAGGATGAGGCCAGTGGAGGAGGAGGAGGAGGAGCAGAAGCAGAGGAGGAGGCGGCGGCCGCGGCGGAGGAGGAGGAGGCGGAGGCAGCGGCGCAGACGAGGGATTCCGCGAGAGCTTGATTGTGTGCGGGGAGGAGGAAGAGGACCCGCGGGTTTTTAACAAATCCGCGAGACCCTTTATCAGCGCTAGTAAAAAGCGCTGATAAAGGGTGTATTTATCAGCACTAAAATGAAAAGCGCTGATAAATACAAACTTTATCAGTGCTAACAAAAGAGATGATAAAGGGGACCTTTATCAGTGCTTTTGTTAGCGCTGATAAAGGTCCGGCCCTTTATCAGCGCTTTTCCGTTAGTGCTGATAAAGGTAGGCGCATGCCTTGCCCAGTTTTGTGGTAGTGAATATAAATTAATTTTAATTGAAAAAGGATCCAAACTGATATAATTTGATGATAAGTTGAGAATAGGTATAAATACTCTCATATAATAAAATTTGGACAAGTTTAGGTGATGTTTCAACCCTTATCTTTTGGTTTTAACCCATGTTAACCCTTTTTGACAATTACCTTGATAACAAAGTTTTTGCTCTTTAGGGATCAATATAGTTACTATAAAACGAAAATTGGTCAATGAATGTGTCATAATTTATATTTTTAAACGTATACCAATCACTTGTCCGAAGATAATAATTTTTAGAATTTTAAATCATTTGATAAAATATTATTTATTATAAAATAACATTAATGTTATTTTTGGAATTATTTATTTAATTTGACTTTCAAAACAACATGAAAACAAAGGAATTCAAAAATATTCCATTAAAATCTATATAACATGTTATATTTATCAAAAAAATTCATGAAAAATAATAATTCTTATAAATTAACTTTTTTAAAAAAATTAAAAAAATTAATTCTATTTTTCTATTATTTGAATAAATACCTTATTAGCATTAAATAAACATTTAAGGTTATTATTTCATTACTAAAAATTATAAATAAATTAATATGATAAAAAATAATTTATCTTTCAAATAAAAATTTATAATGAAGCATAAGTTGTTTTTATCCCTATCACAAAATATTATACTTATTAAAAGTAAAAAAGTGAAATTTTTTGACTTTATCTTTTACTTAAATATTATAAAGGTCAAAATCAAAGAAATATGGAACCAAGCAGCCATATATTTGAGAATTAGATAGAAATTACTGAAATAAACTCATCCAATATGATAAATTAAAGTTTCAGAGTCAATTTTTAGTCCTCATCATATTATTTTTAACCTTATTTACCTAATATCCCCTTACCGTGGTGATAAATATTTACTATAGTCACTATTCATAATGACTAAAAATAAAAGGAGACTATTTACCAAATTTGAACCCACTGATTCTAAATATTTAATTCATTTTTCAAGATTCAATTCATTTAAGTGGCATAATTTAATTTAAAATTAAACCCACAAAACGTGATGAAAAACATTTTTTCAGACAAATACCTTTTTAAGTATAATAAAGTTTTTATACCAAATTAAAGTATAAAATTCATTAAAAAGACTATAATTAGATTATATTTAATCAAAAGGAACCAATTAAATTTTAAAACTAATTCCAAATAGAATATGGCTTTGCAAATGTTTTAAAATAAAATAGAGTTTTTAATAAAAATCTGTATTTTTTTACTATTCATTGAAAAATCAAACTTTTCAGAAAAATAACAAAACTTAACCAGAAGATAATTTTGATATGATGATTTAAAAAATGATATCATTTTTATCAAATAAAATTTCTAAAATTTCTATAAAATTTATTATAATATTTTCTCACTAAAAGCAATAAAAGGAATTTTTGAAGAAAACGTATTTTTGGAGAATAAAATGACTATTAAAAATTGAGTGATTATATAATAAGAATTTATCAAAAAATTTAAATTGAGTAGGACCTTTATATATATTTCATAAATTATTTAATCATATTCATACCTTCCTATTTAGCTGCTAAGTTATAATGATCATATTTAAATAATAATATTTCATGGTTCATTTGGGACCGGTGTCGTGTGTCGTATACATTATCGAACATAGTTTTTTTTAAATATTGGGGTGTTAAAATATTCCCCCCTTTAATAAATTATGTACTTGAAATTTGAACTTGGGATCGATAAAAAAGGGTTTGACATCTAAAAATACCTTTTTTGAAATCCCACATTGTAGAAATAGTTAATAAATCTTCCTCTTGAAAAGAGGGAAAAAGAAATATTAAGGTCATCACATAACTAGATTTCCAAATATGATAATATTAGTGGTATGTGAAAATATATACATGGAGAAAAAAAGTAATTTCTAAATAATTATGAAGAGTGATAGATATCATTGATCATAAGAAAATGAATGATTATGAGAAAGTTAATGACCACAAAACCATAAACCGATGAGGTGTGATAAGGACCATCAATTCATCAGAAATAAAGGTATTAGGATAACTGTTTTTTGTTTCAATATCATTTTCCTAGAGTTATAGGAATTCCTTTACCATCTAGATGAATAACATAAGTAAATATACTTACTTGATAAGTAAAATTTCATCCTTTAATCAATTTCACCACAATATCATATTTTTCTCCAAATGATGAGTATTCAAGATGATTTTTTATACCCGAATCACTAAAATCTTCTTATAATGGATCACATAATCCAAAAAATGATAACAAGCTCTTAATACCATCTTTATACATTAATCAAAACCAAAGTGGTTAGAACATGATAACTCTCAAAATGAATAGCCATCATATGAAGAAATACAACATTAACCACCAAAGTTTCACCCAAATCTCAACTTACATAATTCAATGGATAAATAACCTTAAAATTCATTAAAATATTCTATATTAATATTGAAACCTAAATATTATAAGTATTTGATCATGTATTATTCCAAGATAAATTTTACATTTATCTCCAAATAACATCAATCACTCTTAATGTCTCATACCAAAAATATATATTCTTTAATTATATAATCTCAAAGATATGATCATTATTTTTATAAATAACATCAATTTCCATAAAGCCACATTAAAATTGTTGGAACCATGGTATTCTATGCATAATTTTGAGTATGGTTTGTGTTTTTTGTCAATCAGCAGTGGATGTTCAGAATGTGTACCCGCAAAGAGATCATACAGTTCAAGCAGACAACAGTATTGAAGGTGGCACCGTTTCCCAGTGTTTGCCAAATTTTTGGGCCTGAAAATCGACAAATGGAGAAAAGTGTTTTTGGCAAAGAGACTTGCGCACCGTGTACTGGATGAAGAGGAAACTTGCGTGCCATATGTTTTTCAAGATCAGAACATGGGAAAATGGATAAGGGATAAGGGCCGCGCAAGTTTTGGGCTGGTCGCGCAAGTGACCTGCGTGCCATGAAGAGACTTGGGCGCCGATGCCTAGGAGGACTGGAAACTTACGCGCCTATTGTTTTTCAATATCATAACTTCAAAATATGGTAAAGGAAAGAAGGTCGCGCAAGTATTTGTGTAGGTTGCGCAAGTGAGTAGCGCGACAGAGGCAAGGGAGGATGAGCTGCGTGCCGGAACCTGCGTGCTGAGGGAAGACTTGCACGCCACCGTGCAGGGGGTACAATTTGCCTATAAATAGAGGACCCCCTCCTCATTTGTTACGAAGTTCAAGACTTAGAGATTTTTCGAGCTCTCGTCGCGCAAGTGGTTGAGTCGCGCAAGTGGTTGTTGGGTTGCGCAAGTAGAGGTTGCGCGCCGATTGTTGGCTGCGCGACCAAGGTAGTTCGGGAGTTAAAGATGAAAAGTCGCGCAAGTTTGGTGTTGAAGGAGGCAGTGTTGTGCACGTAGTTTTGGTGTCAACTGTGTGACGAATTTGTACCGCGCAAGTGAATTGCGCGCCAGGATTGAAACTTGCGCGCCGGGCTTGGATAAGCGCGCTAGGGTTGTTAAAGTTCATCTATCCTTCTGAAGTTGCACGAAAGCTAGAAGATCACCCGGTACCCTCAGCGCGAAGTGAGATTAGTCTTCTGGTAAGAGTTGGACTTCAACATTGCATCTACATATGACAGAGGATGCATTCTTATGCAATGATGAAGAGACCTTCACGTCTATAAACTGAGTGGGACTTCACCTAAGGGTAGTGAGCCAGGGGGAGTCAATGGGAGTGACCCAAGGGAAGCAGTGAGCTATCCCTGAACCTTTGTGAAGGCAGTGAGCCTGGGATAGAGTGACTATGCCCGAACCTTTGTAATCCACATCTAGTGAAGATTAGTGGAATTAGGTACGACCGACAACTTGTCGGCGTATGCTCCTTGGACGTAGCCCTTAGTGGTGAACCAAGTAAAAAGTGCTGTGTCTTCTCTGTGCATGTGAATGTTTGCTTTCTGATCATATTCATCTTACAGGTTCAACAAGTTCCTACCAACGTGGGAACAAGATCCATCACATTAAAAGAAAAATTTGTCACCCTGATTCACCCCTCTCCTCTCAGGGTGTCCCGGGGTCCTTCAAAAATCATATATTATTCCAAAAAATAATTCAACCTTTATTCCTCAAATAAAATCCCATAATGTTATGTTTACCTTAATCATATAAGGTTCCCAAAATAGTGAACTTATTATGAAATAATATTAATCACCAAAACACCAAATCACTTTTCAATCACATGGTTATCTATAAGATAAAACATATATCCCCAAAATTGACTTAATCCTTATTTGTTACTACAACAACCCTTCTCTTTATTTCATACTTAAACATGATTTATTACATAAAACCTTCACTTGATACAACATAGAAGATCAAGAGGTCTAGAGTCTTTGGGGATTAGTAACATTACATAATAACTTAAAACATAGAATGCAACATCTTATTGAAAACTTCCTTTACATGACCACTACATTCCCTCGTACTTAGCATTGCATGTGATAACCCGAGGACATGTAAAAGAAAAGGGTGGGCTATAAATCCCAGTAAGGGAGTAAACAAGGAATAACATGAAGATTACAATACATGTTAGGAAATAGGCATATCAATGGAGCATAAGAGAAAAATGAACATAAAGGCATGATAAAGCATGATAATCATAACATGGAAATGTGGCAACAACCCTTAACATGGAATTAGCTGAGCCAAGGCTCATTGTACATGGAGCATGAGTAAACCCTAATTGCACATGAAGCACGAGTAAATCCTTGTTGCAGTTGAATTATCATTAGTCAACACTCATTGCACATGATGTATCATGATACTATACTTTACCCAATGCATTGGAGCGCTATCAGGGCACACCCTTCTTAAACATTTCATTTCATGCATAATTGACCCACATGGATCATACAACATGGAATCAATCATCATCATTTATTCCACGATAAAGGAATGTGGAATACATACATGAATATTTATAATCAATAAGTAAATGTGCATAAAGGTGAATACTCTTGATAGAGAAATGAGCATGGTATTCACTACACAATGACATTGACTTGGAAAATCGTAGTGCAATTTCGGCAGCATAACGACGTGAAATAAGAACTCATAAAAAATGGTTGATGAGAGAGAAAGGGGTGTCTCATCATATTTACGTGAAATGGAAAGTAAGGGTTTCATATAGATACATGTTCCAACAAACTTAATGGAATTTATATGCATAATACAAAAGAATTACTTGGATGTATAAGAGGAGAGAGAAATCTGTCATGGAATTTCAACATGGTAATTGGTGTACATGGGAGGCATTAATGAGAGAGAAAGGGGACTCCCATCATCCAAACATAAAGAGGGAAGTATGGGGGAGGTGTGGAATCATACCCCAACATTTTTAATTGAAAACATGGCATAAAAACATAAAGAAAATTGAACAAAAATGAGAAAGGAAGAAATCCTTTACTTGGAAGTGTGCTTCCAAAGGCTTGGGAGAGGCTTGAGAGAGGCTTCTTGGGAGCTTGGGGCACCTTGGGAGGATTATATAGAGAGGAGGGAAGAGGTTGGACGAACTCTAAAGTCTTTGAGTGAAGAGGAAGTGGGAGCTTGGGTGGGTTTATATAGAAAATGAGTGGGAATTCTTTATTATTTAGGTTTGGGACACCGCACATTAAACTAATCAAAACCACAAACCAACCCATGGTTTTTGCCCATGATTTATTCCAAAGGGGATTGGAAATCAATATTTTATGAGGTAAATGACCGAACTTCTTAAAACAATAGGGTTTCTTATGTGGGGGTGAGTCACTCTCAAGGAAAACAATTTAAAAAGACAAAATGTTTTATAAGTCTTGGAGGGTCCACTAAAGCTTTATAAAATAAATCAAAAAAAATCTAAAATCAAATTATTTTAATGTTAAAACATATATTGTCCGAACATAATGTTTATATTATTTTATTACATCACTAATAGGTCATTATGATGTCATAAAACACATTATATATTTAAACACTATTTAATTTTTACCCAAAAAGTTGACTGTCTCAGAAAATTATAAAAAATTCACCATTGGATAATTTTGACATCCTGATTAAAAAAATAATATCCATTTTATCTAAATTATTTTTTAAATATGTGAATTTTTAATTTTAAAATAAAAATTGACATTTATTGAAAATTCATGGGTTTTGACAAAAACAACTTTCAAACCTTAATAAAAATTACAATTGTATTCATAAAAAATTGTACGATCATTTATATTTAATAAAAAATAATTTATTAATAATAATTTATTAAAATAATATTTAATTCAAAAATCCATTAATTCATCAAAATAGATTTCTTAGTTGAATATTAACTAAAAAAATACTATTTGTGCTTTAAAAATTATTTACAAAGTAACAACAATAAAATGAATGCACATTCTTTATAGAAAAATAATGTACATAGTCATAATGCTAGGGTCTTGTTACATAACCCCTTATAAAACCCACATAAGACCGAAGGGTAAGGTGTGTGATGGTGACAGACTCTTGGGGTGGCTCGGATAACATCACTGTTGAGTCAATAAGGATATCTTATGACTTTTCCATTCCTTATGGTTTTTTGTTTTGAAAATCACAAACACTTTTTCTAAGTTCTGAATATTTTTTATGTTTTGTATTTTTTCTTAAGATCCAGAATTATCATTCCTTTATGCTTACAGATATATCATTAATTTTTTCCATTCTTTCAGACTTACAGAATTGTCATTCCGATTTTCCATTCAGTTATTTTTACAAGATCTGTCATTCCGATTTTCAATACCGAATCCAGTGTATATATGATGCCGATTTTCAATACCGAATCTGGTGTATATATGATGCCAATTTTCAATACTGATTCCGGTGTATATGTGATGTCGATTTTCAATACTGAATCCGGTGTATATATGATGCCGATTTTCAATACCGATTTCGGTGTATATATGATTCCAATTTTCAATACCGAATCCGGTGTATATATGATACCGATATTCATGATACCGAATCCGGTGTATTCATGACTTTGATTTTATGATTCCATTTTCTTGAGAATGTTATTTCTAAGAATATGTTTTCCTGATTTCTTAAGATTATGCTTACTTGATAATGTTAGAGTTACCTAATGTATCATTCCAATGATATCACATTCCAAGATTTCTTATACCTAACATTTATTTTTAACCTAACATCGTTTCCATTACTTGAAATGATGTCATACAATTTGTTACAAACTAACCGTTGTATGTTTTCCATGTGTCCAGGTCCCTTTGAAATTTAAGGAAAATATGACCGTTGGGAAGTTTTGCTTATAAATACAAGCTCATTTGAACGAGCAAAACACACATTATAGAGAGTGGATGAACTTGATGCATGCTAAATAGTTGTGAAGTGACTTCTAGAGAGAGAGGCTCTTACAACTCTCAGTGCTTCGTGCAGATGCCGTGAACAACTTGTTCAGGTGTGAACAACTTGTTCAGACTTGCTTCGTGCATACTCCGATTGTGCTGATCGTGGGGTTCCAGGTTTGGAAGATAGAGGTTCTGATTTCCTTCTAAATCGAGGGCTTGCAGGGATAGCAAGACAGATACCGATCTTCGGATTGAGTGCTTACCTGGGTTTGGGTAAGACATACTTTCTTGAAAGTATAAATCAAGGAACCTTTATCCAAGGTTGTTGGATACCCTTATCTTTGGGTTAAAAGAATCCTATTGTTACTTTTTTTCTTTTACAAGTTGTTTAAATTCTGCTGCTATATCTAAACTTTGTTAAATTTAGAAAGTATAACTTTCTTATACTTTTTAATTCTGTTACTTTGATTATATTACAAATTCTATACGATTTAAGGTAGAATATTTATTTTAAGAAATTAGAAAAGGTTTCTTTAAGAGGTCTTGTGAATGTTTTTTTAACCTTGTTAAAACTCAACTTTAAAGGTTCCAAAGGAATTTTTAAAGTATACAATTCACCCCCTCTTGTATATTGAACATCTAAATTCTTATTTCAATCCTACAATTGGTATCAGAGTGTTAGAAACCTCATACTCTGAATCAATCTATCAATTTATATCAGAGGAGGTCACTGAAATACTTATATCCATATATAAGTTTTCTTGCTCAAATTATCCTTTTCTTAAGTTCTTTATATTTGTTTATATACTGTTACTACTAATAAGTTTTGTGGAAAGAAATTCCTTTTAGTATGGCAGGCATTCATGTTGGATATTTATATAATCTCAATCCTAATAGACCACCTATTTTTGATGGAAATGATTATGATTATTGGAGAGACAGGATGAAAACTTTAGTTATCAATACTGGAGTTGATAACTACCTAATGCTGATAGGATACTATAAGATTCCTGATAATGAATTGAGAACTTTTACTAATCAGGAAAAATCAGAATACCAAGAAAATTTCAGAGTTAGAAATACGTTGCTATGTTCCATGACTTGGAACATCTATAGTCAAATATCTTCATGTGAATCTGCAAACATTATCTGGAAGAAACTTGAAGTTACACATTTTGGTACTTCTAAAGTTATAGAGACAAGAAGAGCTATGTTTAGAGCTGAATACCATGGCTTTAACTTTCCTTATGGAAAACCTATAAGCAAAGTTCAGCAAAGGTTTATGATTATCGTGAATAGCTTACAGTCTATGGGAGAAAAAGGTTTGGATGATGAGGATCTTGTAGATAAGATCATTGATATTATTCCAAATGAGTGGGAATCCAAGAGGACTGCTATAGATGAGAATAGGAAAGTTACTCAGATTTCTCTTGATGAACTATTTGGAACTCTTCTTCAACATGAAACCAAAATGAAGAGAGATGCTGATAATATTAAGAAGAAGAATGGGAATGGAGGAGTTGCTTTTACAACAACTTAAAATCATATGAAAGCCAAGAATCCTGAGAGAGTTACTAGATCCAAATCTAAGAAGGTTGTTGTTCAATCTGAATCCAGTGAAAGTGAAGCTTCAAAAAATGAGCTAGAAAATCTTGCTCGGAGGATGAACAAGATTGTTGGTCAAAAGAACTTTCAATATAGATACAAGAAGAAAGATAGAAAAGATAAGAAAGATGGAGAAGTGACATGCTATGAATGTAGAAGAACTGGTCATATCAGACCTAATTGTCCATTACTCAAGAAGAGAGACAAGAAAGATAGTAATTCTAAAAGAAATAAGAAGAAGTTCTACAGATCAAAGCATAAGAAAGTATTAAAAGCCAATGACACTTGGAGTGCCAGTGGTGGAGATTCTTCTGACGATTTTTCAGAATACGAATATTCTGGGAAAAAGAATATTGGTCTAATAGCCAGAGCTCCATTTCAAAATCATTGTCTTATGGCTAAGGTACGAACTGCTGAATCCTTAACCAATATGTCTTTAAGTGAAAATTTTCCAGATAGAGGTTTTTCTTGAGATGAAGAATCTTCTTCATTAGATAATGATAATTATTTTCCTTCCTATGAGGAGGTTTCTAGATTTTCTAAGTTGCTTGAGAAAAGAAATTGTAAAGTTTCTAAGAAACTTGATAAAGAAAATTCTAGAGAATATATTTTAACAAAATAAATTTTAGATATTTCCAAAGATCTTGATGAGAAAAATTTTGTTTTAGAAAATCTTTCTAGAAAACTCGAGGAAGTTAATTCTGAGAAGAATAAACTTTCTGAGGATCTTAAAAATCTGTTTTTAGAAAAAGATGTTTTAGAGGATAAACTTAACTCTAAATCTGTTATTCTTGAGGATAAGAATTCAGTCCTAAGACTAAAATCTGAGATATTTTCCTTGAAGAAACTTCTTGCAAAATTCACTTCTGGTAAGGAAAATTTTGACAATATGTATTCCCAGATTCGACCTCATGGTAATAGTCAGGGTTTAGGTTATTCTCATGAAAAACTTATTTTTAAAAATAATTGTTTTGTTCCTTCTAGATCCCCTTTATGCACTAAATGCCAAAGTGGTGGGCATTGGAATAAAAACTATTCTTTTAATAGAGTTCAATCCCTTGGGTTTCATAAGGCTTATTTCTCTAAACAAATCTTGTTACCAAAGCTCTTATTATCTATCAATTTCGGATCCAAGCAAGTTTGGATTCCGAAGACCTAACTCTTCCTTTTTTAGGAAAATGAAGGAAGTACCAACAAAATTTGGTACATGGATAGTGGATGTTTCTGACATATGACTGGTAACAAATACTATTTAAAGAATATTTTAAAGACTAAAGGTGGAAAGGTAACTTTTGGTGATAACTCTCAAGGAGAAATTATCGGTATAGGTAACATTATTCTTCTTGGAAAATCTATTATTTCAAATGTTCTTTTCATAAAAGGCCTTAGGCACAACCTCATTAGCATAATTCAATTATGTGATGAAGGTTACCTTGTGAATTTTATAAATGATAAATGTTTAGTTCACAATTCCAAGAATGAGTTTATTCTCTCTTCCCTTCGGCATGAGAATGTGTACACCTTAAACCTATAAGACCTTAGAAGTCAAGATCTGCCTTTCCTTAGTGCATTTGAAGACCAATCATGGCTTTGGAATAGGAGACTAGGACACTGTAACTTAAGGAATCTCTGAAAACTTTCTATGAAAGAACTTGTTCAGGATCTACCAGAACTTAAGTTTGATTCTTTGAAAATCTGTGATCCTTGTCAATATGGCAAGCAACATAAATATAGCTTTAAATTGATAAGTGAAGTTACAACTTCTAATGAATTACATTTAGTACACATGGACTTATTTGATCCAACACAATCTAGAAGTATTGAAGGTAAATAATATGTGTTTGTCCTTGTTGATGAGTATACTAGATTTACTTGGGTCTATTTTCTCACAAAAAAATCTGAAGCTTTTTCTTATTTCAAAATATTTAGATCTCAAGTTAAAAATGAGAAAAACCTATCGTTGATAACTATTCATAGTGATCATGGTGGAGAATTTGAAAATTCCAATTTTGAAACTTTTTGTAGTAAAAAAGGTATTACTCACAACTTCTCAACTCCAAGAACTCCTCAACAAAATGGTGTTGTCGAAAGAAGAAATCATATTCTTCAAGAGATGACTAGAACCATGTTGAGTGGATATTCTATAGCTAAACATTTTTGGGCTGAAGCTGTAAGTACTTCTTGTTATAAGATAAATCGAGTTTTAATAAGACCATTTCTTAATAAAACACCTTATGAGTTGTGGACTAGCCGAAAACCAAAAGTTTCTTACTTCAAATTTTTTAGTTGCAAAGTATTTATCTTGAATACCAAGGATAATTTACATAAATTTTCACCCAAATATGATGAAGGTATTTTCCTAGGTTACTCTACTAACTCTAAGGCATATAGAGTTTTTAATAAAAACACTTTCACTATGGAAGAAACAGTACATGTTAATTTTGATGAAAATGATCCTTTTGTTTTCAAACAACCTGAAACTTTTCCTGATATATTTTCTAAAACTGGTCACCAACCTTTGATAGAAGATTTTTCATACAAAGTTAATGTTGAAGAAAATGTTTCTGAAACATTTACTCCTGAAGGTTTTCTACCTTATGTTGATGAATAGGTTTTTCAAAATCCAAGTCAGTTGTTACTTAGGAATCATCCCAGTGATAATATCATTGGAAATGTTAATAAACCAGTAAGAACTAGAAGTTCTTTAAGGAATTAAATTGAACATGTTTCATTTCTTTACCAATTTGAACCAAATACTCTTGAAGAAGATTTGGGTGATGAAGATTGGATAAAGGCTATATGCAAGATGAACTCAATGAATTCATAAGGAACCAAGTTTGGACCTTGATTGAAAAACCTAAGGAAACGTTTTTTATTGGAGTAAAATAGGTTTTTAGAAACAAATGCGATGAAAATGGAGTCATTGTTAGAAATAAAGCAAGATTAGTTGCGAAAGGATATAATCAACAAGAAGTCATAGACTATGAAGAAACCTATGCTACTATAGCAGGACTTGAAGCTATTTGTATTATTCTATCCTTTACAGCTTTCTTTAATTTTAAACTCTATCAAATGGATGTTAAGTGTGCTTTTCTTAACGGTTTTGTACAGGAGGAAGTCTATATAGATCAACCCCCTGGCTTTGAATATTCAAAATATCCTAATCATGTTTATAAACTTACCAAAGCTCTATATGGACTTAAAAAATCCCCTAAAGCTTGGTACGATAGACTTTCAGGATTTTTGATTCAAAATAACTATGTTAAGGGAACTATTGATCCAACCCTTTTCATTAAGAGAAATGATAAATATGTTTTGATTGTTCAAATTTATATTGATGACATCATATTCAGATCAACTTAGAAATCCTTAACTGATTCCTTTGCGAATCTTATGAAATCTGAGTTTGAGATGAGTATTATGGGTGAGTTAATATTTTTTCTTGGTTTTCAAATTTCACAAAAACCAGAGGGAACTTACATATCCCAACATAAGTATATCAAAGATCTTTTAAAGAAGTTCGGGTATGACAACACTAAGAGTATAAGTACTCCCATTGGAACCTATAATACTCTTGATATTGATGAAGCAGAGAAACATGTAGATCAAACATCTTATAGAGGGATAATAGGAAGTTTACTGTACTTAATAGCTAGTCGACCTGACTTAATGTTCTCAGTATGCTTATATGCAAGATTTCAAGAAAATCCTAAATAATCCCATTTAAAAGACGTAAAAATAATTTTTCGGTATTTAAAGGGAACTTTAGATTTGGGACTATTTTATTCCTCTGGAAATGTTTTTGAACTTAAAAGCTTTTCGGATGCTAACTTTGGTGGTTGTAAAATGGATAGAAAAAGTACATACAGAACTTGTCATTTCTTATGAGATTCCTTAGTTTCTTGGTCTTGCAAGAAACAACACTCTGTAGCACTTTCCACTGCTGAAGCTGAATATGTAGTAGCTAGAAGTTGTTGTGCTCAAGTGTTGTGGATGCAACACACACTCACAAACTATGGTATGAGTTTTACTAAGACTCAAATTATGTGTGATAACACAAGTGCCATTGCTCTAAGTAAAAACCCTATACATCACTCTCATGCAAAGCACATAGATATTAGACATCACTTTCTTAGGGACCACACACAAAATGGAGATATCATTCTTCAATTTATCGGAACGCAAGAGAAACTTGCTGATATTTTTATAAAACATATACCTTTCGATATATTTGAGTATATTAAACAGAAGCTAGGAATGATTTCTGTAAGGTAGTCATTCATATCTACTTCTTGTTTAAATTATTTCCTAACATTAAACTACTCCTTATTTCAGGGGGAGTACATATGTCTTTATTTTTTTCTTTAAAGTTTTTTTTGGATTTAAAATTTTTGGATTTGAAAATTTTGGATTTGAAATTTTCGGATTTGAAAATTTCAGATTTGAAAATTTCAGATTTGAAAATTTCAGATATGAAAATTTCGGATTTGAAAATTTCAGATATGAAAATTTCAGATATGAAAATTTCAGATTTGAAAATTTCAGATTTGAAAATTTTAGATTTGAAAATTTTGGATTTGAAAATTTCGGATTTGAAAATTTCAGATTTGAAAATTTCAGATTTGAAAATTTCCGATTTGAAAATTTCGGATTTGAAAATTTCGGATTTAAAAATTTCAGATTTGAAAATTTCGGATTTGAAAATTTTAGATTTGAAAATTTCGGATTTGAAAATTTCAGATTTGAAAATTTTGGATTTGAAAATTTTGGTTTTTAAAACTCCCAAGAAAAATTCCTATAATACCGATAAATCTCTCAGAGTATTCCAAAATATAGTCTTTCTTACTCTTTGTTCTCTTTATCTTAAGTTTTGGTTGCTGGTATTTCAAAATTTCTTAAATTCTGGTTTACCTTACTTCAAAAGATCGAAATTCATATTTTCTATATCCATTCTCAACCATCAGACTAGATTAGGATTTTGTCAGCCATTTGATTATCTTATGAAAGTTGAAAATTCATATCCATGTCTATATAAGGGGCATCTCATTCTCAAGTATTGCACCATCCTTACTGTTCTCAGTGCCGAAGCTCTGCTGCCATCAAAGCTTTCATTCTGAACTTCTCCTTCACCCTGAATGACTCCTGAATCCTCAGCAGATCAGATGCCGGTTTCCAAGGAGATAAAGGACTGGTCAATCTTTAGGGAAAGGTTAGTCTGCCCGAAGTTCTTTGAAAAATATGACTCCCTCATTTCTAAAGTGATAAAATCTAATGGATGAGAAAGTGTCTGTGTTTCCAAGGAGAAATATCAGGATCCGGTTTATCCTAATATTCTTATTCAATTTTATGAATCGGTTTATTTATTCCAAAAATATGGTAAGGATCTATTTAAGTTCAAATGATATGATAAGACATATACTGTTCCTTACAAGAAGGCAACAAATGTTCTCAATATTCCTTATGAATGGGAAGCTCTTCTATGCTCTCAAAAACTTCCTGAGAATGAAGGTTCTTTTGAAAAGTCTAAGGCTCTGGATTTTCTTGGTCTTAAGTTTGTCAAGAATTCGAAGATCACAAATCTCTCAACAAATCACAAGATGGTAGCTCTTTTTATGCAAGGATTTATTATTCCAAGAAAGGGAGATAAGGATTATTTGAATATATGTGATATATTTCTCTTAGACTTCCTTATCAACCTAAGGAAGATCAACTTGGTGAAATACATCTTTCTCACCATTCAGTCAATAAAATGCGGATCCATCAGATCTCATATCCTTATGTACCTAGTAACTATTTCAAGGATAATCGTTTTGTGTCTTTAGGAAATGAATGTTCCATGTCGATCAGTCTCAAAGTTGTTCAAGATATTGTTACTTAGTGACGACACTCTAAGGAGGATGAAGGTAGAGTTTATCCCAAAATCCAAAAAATTTAAAGAAATAGTTGTTCAGGACAAGGGTGGTGTTCTGGAATCCTCAAAGTCAGTTCCTAAGAAAAAGAAACTTGAAGAACCAAGCTTTCCAGTACAAGTTCCTGATGTCCCGGTATCAGCACCTCCTCCACCTAAGAAACCGAAAGCTTATTCAGATGCAACAGTTGCGAAGTGGAGAGAAATGACAGCCACCAAAAAGGAAGGATATCCTTCTTTTGGTTTTAATTCGGCAGAGGCTAAGGCTCTAAAAATCACGCAAGCTAAAAATCTTAAAAAAGAAAAGAAGGAGAATAAGTTAAAGAAGAAATCATTAGAAGATCTAGTGTGCCAGTCTTTATTGAAATCCGTGGAAAAGAAGTCTCAAAAAGTTCAGGAATCTGAAGTTTCTCATAAAAAACCAGTGGCCACTCTGGAAATCCAGAAATCTAAGAAAGTCCTAGCTTTATCAGAACCTATTCAAGAAGTAGAAGATCAGATAATCCAAGAAGATGATGATGATGTTTTAAGGGAAGTAGAAGATTATTTAGGAACTCCTTCGAGTTTAGTTTCCAAATCTGTTTCAGTAGAATAAGTCGAAGAACAAGTGGAAGAAGAAATTGAGGAAGAAGTTGAGGAAGAGGTAGAAGTTGATGAAGAAATTGAAGTAGAATAAGAAGAACAAGTAGAAACTGAAGTGGAAGAAGAAGATAAAGAAGAAGTTGAGGAAGAGGTAGAAGTTGAGGAAGAAATTGAAGTAGAATAAGAAGAACAAGTAGAAACTGAAGTGGAAGAAGAAGATAAAGAAGAAGTTGAACATCAAGGTGAAGAAGAGGAAGAATTTCAAAAGGAAGAAGATGAACTGGAAGATCTTAATATTATCCAAGTATCTAATGAACAAACCCCAGTCCTAAATCCTGACAAATGAGAGAATGTTTTGATTTCTTCATCTGATAAGTAAATAAATCAGAATTCCTCTAAGAGAATAGAGAGACCGGCTTCCTTAACTCCAAGAGGAGTTGAGAAAGGAAAATATGTTTCAGGATCCGAGTCCTCTTCATCTTTTGAAAATTATTTTGTCAATCTATCTCTGACAACCCTGCTTTTTATTACAACTTAAACATGATTTATTACATAAAACATCACTTGACACAACAAAGAAGATCGAGAGGTTTAGTGTCTTTGGGGCTTAGGATCATTACATAAAAATTTAAAACATGAAATACAACATCTTTATTGAAAACTTCCTTTACATGACCACTACATTCCTTCATACTTAGCATTACATGGGATAACCTGAGGACATGCATGAGAAAAGGGTGAGCTATAAAGCCCAATAAGGGAGTACACATGAAATAACATGAGGAGTACAATACATGTTAGACAATAGGCATATAAATAGAGCATAAGAAAAACATGAACATAAAGGCATGATAAAGCATGATAATCATAACATGGAAATGTGGCAACAACACTTAACATGGAATTAGCATGAGCCAAGGATCATTGCACATGGAGCATGAGTAAATCCTCATTGCACATAAAGCATGAGTAAACCCTCATTGCACTTGAATTATAATGAGTCAACACTCATTGCACATGACGTATCATGATACTATACTTTACCCAATGCATTGGAGTGCTATAAGGGCACACCCTTCTTAAACATTTCATTTCAGGCATAAGTGTGCCACATGGATCATAAAATATGGATTCATAAAACATAATCATTTATTCCACGATAAAGGAATGTGGAATTCATACATGAAACTTTATAATCAATAAGTAAATGTGCATAAAGGTGAATACCCTTGATGGAGAAATGGGCATGGTATTCACTACACAATGGCATTGTCTTAGAAAATCGGTGCGATTTCAGTAGCGTAACGGCGTGACGTAAGAATTCATAAAAAAAGGTTGATGAGAGAGAAAGGGGTTCCTCATAATTTTTACATGTAATGGATAGTAAGGAGGTAATATAGATACATGTACCAACAATTGTAATGGAATTTAGGTTCATGATACAAAAGTATTGCTTGAATGTAAATGAGGAGGGAGAAGTTCCTTTCGGAATTTCGGCATAGTAACGGGTGTACATGAGAGGCATTAAATGAGAGAGAAAGTGGTATCCTATCATTAAAACATAAATAGAGAAGTATGAGGGAGCTTTGAAACCATACCCCAACATTCATAATTGAAATTAAAAGGACAAAACAACTTAAAGAAAATTGGACAAAAATGAGAAAGGAAGAAAAAACCCTTACTTGGAAGTGTGCTTCCAAAGGCTAGAGAGAGGCTTGTGAGAGGCTTCTTGGGAGCTTGGGGAACCTTGGGAGGATTCTAGAGAGAGTAGGGTAGAGTTTGGACGTACTCCAAAGGCTTTGAATGAGGAGGAAGTGGGATCTTGGGTGGGTTTATATAGGAAAGGTGAAGGAATTCTTTATTATTTAGGTTTGGGACCCCTTATATTAAATTAATCCAAACCACAAACCATCCCATGGTTTTTGCACATGGTTTTTGGAAAAGGGAAGAGGAAAATAATATTTTATAAGGCCAAGGTCCGAACTTCTTAAAATATTAGGGTTTCTTATGGGAGGTGAGTCACACTCCCATGGAAAATAATTTAAAAAGATAAGGTGTTTAATAAGTCTTGAGGGGTCCATTAATGCTTTGAAAAGTAAGACAAATAAACCCAAAATTACATTATTTTAATGGTAAAACATATATTGGTCGAACATAAAGATTATATTATTTTATTATATCACTATTGGGTCATTATGATGTCATAAAACACATTATATATTTAAACGGTATTTAATTTTTACTCAAAAATTTGACTGTCTCAGAAAATTATGAAAAATTCACCGTTGGATAATTTTGACATCCTGATTCTAAAAATAACATTTATTTTATCTAAATAATTTTCTAAATATGTTAATTTTCACTTTTAAAATAAAAACCGACATTTATCGAAAATTCACGGGTTTTGACAAAAATGGCTTTCAAACCTTAATAAAAATTATAATTTCATTCATACAATTATATGATCATTTATATATAATAAAATTAATCTTATAATAATAATAATAATAATATTTTATTAAAATATTATTTAATTCAAAAAAATCCCTTAATTTAATAAAATATATTTCTTAAATAAATAATAACTAAAAACACCATTTGTACTTTAAAAACTATTTACAATGTATCAATTATGACAAGAAATTATATTCATTATTATTTAAAAAAATAATGTACATGAACATAGTACTATCGATTAGTTACATAACCCCTTAAAATAGCTGCATAAGACCTAAGGGTAAGGTGTGCGATGGTGACAGACTCTTGGGGTGGCTCGGATAACATCACTCGAGTGGTAATTTCTATCAAATTCCACTTCTCCCATAGACGGTCCCGTTCGAGCTTGACATGGTGAAGCTCAGATTGGGCTTGGTCAAGAGCGAAGCCCAAGGACGCCACCACTTTTCCGAGCTCTGATAAATGGGATTCGTATGGGGCAATTCTACTGGATGAGGCCATCGCTTCCTTTGTCTAAGTAAAATTGGATGTGTTGGAGCCCTAAATTTATACTAATCATGTGATCACTGTTCAACGGATATAAAAGTAACGGTCATAATTATTATCATAAAACCAATGAAGTTGAAATTTTATAACAAAATTTTGTATAATGAAACATTTAATAAGATCAAGAGGGATTTTCCATTAATGAAACTTTGGGTCATTATACTATCTTTAAGAAAGTTGGTCAGCACCATTCCGGTTCTTGAAAAAATAGATGCCCGGAGTCAAATGATGTAAGAGAACCTGAATCAAAATACGGAATTGACCAATATGCTTATGGACATGGTTGTCAAACAAGAAGAAGACTTCAGTAATCTTTTGATTGATTACAAATCCCAGAAGGTAACTTGTAAGGAAGTCTTTAACCGCACCAAAACCATCAATGAAGAGCTCAGGCAGTTTGGTGATTTCATGGATTCAACAAAGGGAGGTTTTAATTCTTATGAAACCAAATTCAAGAAGGTTAAGGATTCAATATCTGATAAGGGTAGTCAACTCAATTCTGTTTCCCGATCTGTTAGCAGTGAAAAGGAAGTCAGATCTAAATTAGAGAAAAAGGTTGCTGCTCAAGAATAAAGGATTTTGGCTTTAGAAAAGAAGAACCAGGATAAGGAGATCTTCCTGAAGAAGTTTCAAGAAGATCATAAGGAATTAAAGAAACTTAAAGACCTGATAAAGAAGATGTTGGCCGAACAGAAGAAGAGTGGATAATTTTATTTACATTTTGATGTTTTGTTGTAATATAAACTTTATTTCTAAAATTTTCTTAGGAAATTTCTTGCATATATTTATTTTGTTTTCAAATGTATGATTTCTTAACCTTACAGGTACATCTTATACTTCTTCATTCCCTTCCCTCCTTTTGAAAATCAAAAAGGGGGAGAATTTATTTAAAGGAAGAATTTAATCTCTGAGTGGGAGAATCTGTTAAGGGGGTGTTTGGTAAGAAAGGAAAATGTCCAAGTAAGGGAGATTTTTCTTTTAAGAAGAAATTTTTATCTAAGGGGGAGTTATTCCCTTAAGAAAACCCAGACTTTAAAGATCAAGAATAAAATCCTTGGGAAACATGACCTAAGGGGGAGTTAGTCGTATTCATTTATAATATCATTCAAAGGGGTAGATAACTTTTTCTTACTTGTTTACCTAGGTCAATATATTCTTCCTTAGCAAATTTATTTGTGATTTCCAAAAAGGGGGATATTGTTGAGTCAATAAGGATATCTTATGAATTATCCATTCCTTATGGTTTTATGTTTTGAAAATCACAAACACTTTTTCTAAGTTCTGAATATTTTTTAAGTTCTGTATTTTTTCTTAAGATCTGGAATTATCATTCCGTTATGCTTACAGATATATCATTACGTTTTTCCATTCTGTTAGACTTACATAATTGTCCTTCCGATTTTCCATTCAGTTATTTTTACAAGATCTTTCATTACGATTTTGTGATTCCGATTTTCAATACCGAATCTGGTGTATATATGATACCGATTTTCAATACTGAATCCGGTGTATATATGATTCCGATTTTCAATACCGATTCCGGTGTATATGTGATGCCGATTTTCAATACCAAATCCGGTGTATATATGATGCCGATTTTCAATACCGATTCCGGTTTATATATGATGCCGATTTTCAATACCGAATCCGGTGTATATATGATTCAGATATTCATGATACCGAATCCAGTGTATTCATGACTCCGATTTTATGATTCTGTTTTCTTGAGAATGTTATTTCTAAGAATCCATTTTCCTGATTTCTTAAGATTACATTTTCTTGATAATGTTAGAGTTACCTAATGTATCATTCCAATGATATCAGATTCCAAGATTTCTTATACCTAACATTTATTTTTAACCTAGCATAGTCTCTGTTACTTGAAATGATGTCGTGCAATTTGTTACAAAATAAGCGTTGTATGTTTTCCACATGTCCAAGTCCCTCTAAAATTTAAGGAAAATATGACCGTTGGAAAGGATATGACCGTTGAGAAGTTTTTCCTATAAATAGAAGCTCATTTGAATGAGAAAAACACACATTGTAGAGAGTGGATGAACTTGATGCATGTGGAATAGCTGTGAAGTGACTTTTAGAGAGAGAGAGGATCTTAAAACTCTTAGTGCTTCGTGTGGACGCCGTGAACAACTTGTTTAGGTGTGAAAAACTTGTTCAGACTTGCTTCGTGCAGACTCCGATCGTACTGATCGTGGAATTCCGGGTTTGGAAGATAGAGGTTTCGATTTCCTTCTAAATCGAGGGATTGCGGGGATAGCAAGACAGATACCGATCTTCAGATTGAGGGCTTACCTAGGTTTGGATAAGACAGAATTTCTTGAAAGTATAAATCAAGGAACCTTTATCCAAGGTTGTTGGATACCCTTCTCTTTGGGTTACAAGAATCATATTTTTACTCGTTTTCTTTTAAAACTTTTTTTAATTCTATTTTCATATCTTAACATTCTTAATGTTAGAAAGTATAAATTTATTATACTTTGTAATTCCATTACTCTAATTATATTACAGATTCTATACGCTTTAAGGTAGAATCTTTCTTTTAAAAAATTAGAAAAGGTTTCTTTAAGAGGTCTTGTGAATGTTTGTTTAACCTTGTTAAAACTCAAATTTAAAGGTTCCAAATGAATTTTTAAAGTATACAATTCACCCCCTATTGTATATTGAGCATCTACATTCTTATTTTGATCCTACAATTGCTCAGGTGGTAATCTCTATTAACTTCCACTTCTCCCGTAGTTGGTTCTGCTCAATCTTAACGTGTTCAATATTAGCTTGGTATTGGTCAAGAGCGAAGCCTAATACTGCCACCTCCTTTCTGAGCTTCGACAAATGGGCTTCGTATGAGTCAATTATACTGGATGAGGCCATCGCTTCATTTTTCTGAGTAAATTGGATTTGTTAAAGCCCTATATTTATACTAATAATGTGATCACTGTTCAATGGCTATATTAGCAATGATCACAATTCATAGCTGTATTTTAAAATCCAGAAACATAAAACCAATGAAGTTCACATTTTATATAACCATAGTAATACATTTAATTATATCACGAGGAATTTTCATTAATGAAAGCTTGGGTCATTACAATCTTCCCCCTTAATAAATTTCACCCTCAAAATTTTCTTTTCCCACACTAAAACAAATGTGGGTAACTCTGCTTCATCACTTACTTTGATTCCCACATTTCTTCTTCAAACTTGTGGTTTTTCCAAAACACCTTGAAGAGGGGCATTATCTTATTTCATATAACTTTTTCACTATGATCTAAGATCTTCACTGGTTGCTCCTAGTAAGAAAGATCATCCTCTAACTTTACTACCTCTGAAGAGAGTACATGTGAAGGGTCTGGTATGTACTTCCTTAAGAGGGATACATGAAAGACATCATGTACTTTGGCCATGGTAGGTGGAAGTGCTGGTCGATAGGCCAAAACCCTAACATGATCAAGAATCTCAAAAGGGACGATGTACCTTGGAATTAACTTCCCTTTATTTCCAAACCTCATGAACTTCTTCCACAGACATATGCATAGAAATACCATGTCTCTAACTTTAAACTCAAGGTCTCATCGACAGTTATCTGCATAACTCTTCTGTCAACTCTAGGATGCCTTGATATGCTGCTGAATGGTTTTCACCTTCTACACCATTTCTTCGACCATTTCTGGTCCTAACAGCTTACGCTCACCGACTTCATCCCAACATGCTAGTGTTTTTCAACTCTTCCCATATAGGGCTTCATAAGGTTCCATTCAGATGCTTGAGTGGAAACTATTATTGTAGGAGAATTAAACCAGTGGAAGATATTGGTCCCACCCTCCTTTGAAGTCCATAGAACATGATCTTAACATATCCTCTAGTGTCTAAATAGTTCACTTAGATTGGCCATCAGTTTGGGGATGATAGTCCGTACTAAAGTTCAGTTTAGTATCTAGATCATTTTGAAGACTCTTCAAAAACTTAGAGGTGAATCTTGGATCTCGATCAGATAAAATAGATAGTGGTACTCCATACAGCCTTACCACTTCCCTAATATATATCCGTGCCAGTTAATCCAATGAGAAATCCTTCCAAATTGCAATAAAGTGTATAGATTTTGTAAGATGATCCACAACAACCCAAATTGCATTGTTACCTTTAGATGTCTTCAGAAGCCTGGTGACAGAGTCCATGATGATGTTCTCCCATTTCCATGCTGGTATGGGCAATTATTGCATCATCCCCTTAGACTTCTACCTCTCTACCTTCACTTGATGACACACCAAGCACTTTGATGTATACTCAGCGATCTCCTTCTTCATATTATCCCACCAATAATGCTCTTAGAGATATCAATACATCTTTGTGTTTCCTGGGTGAATAGAGAAATTTGAACTATGTGCATCATCCAAAAGTTATTTCTTCAGCTTCAGACTTGATGGAACACATAGTCTTTTCACAAATCTCAAAATTTCTTCTTCATTAATATTGAACTCTGAGGATTTCCCTTTTCTGATAGCTTCCACTTTCTTCTGAATTCCCACATCATCCTTTTGATCATCCTTTAACTTTTCCAAAAGAGATGATTGAGCAATCATTTTTTAAAGGATTGATTATGTTCCCTTATTTATGATTCCCATTTCCATGTCCATATTCATCAAATCTAAGAATATTAGATCCTTTTAAATTCTCATCAATGATAAAATCACTTGGTCCTTTCTACTTAGAGCATCCTCCACCTTGTTTACTTTCCCAGGGTGGTAATGGATTGAGCAGTAATAGTATTTGATCAGCTCTAACCATCTTCATTGGAACATATTCAACTATTTCTGTGTGAATATATACTTGAGGATTTTGTGGTCTGTATATATTTCACACTTCTTCCCAATGAGATAATGCTGCCAAATTTTTAGAGCTAAGATCACCGCAACCAACTCCAGATCATGTGTTGGATAATTCTTCTCATGAACTTTCAATTGCCTTAAAGCATAGACAATGACTTTGTCATTTTTCATCCACACACAGCCCAGTACCTTCTTCAAAGCATCACTAAATGCCACAAAAAGTTCTCCATTTGTGGGTAATGTGAGCACGGGCGTAGTGATAAGCCTCTTTTTCAACTCCTTGAAGCTTTATTCACATTCAACACTCCAATAAAACTTTACTCCCTTCCGAGTTATCTTGGTAAGAGGGTTGGAAAATCGTGAGAAATTTCTCACAAATCATCGATAATATCCAACTAACCCCAAGAAGCTACAAATATCCATTACCAATGTTGGCCTCGACCATCTCTCTATTGGAGCTGTCTTGGAGGGATCCAAAAATATCCCATTGCTTATGATGATATGGACCAAGAATGAGACCTTATTCAACCAGAACTCACACTTGTTGTACTTTTCATAGAGATTATCCTTTCTCAAGGTCTCTAGTACAGTTCTTAGATGCTCCTCATGATCCTCCTTGGTTTTGGATTATATTAGAATACCATCTATAAAGACTACCAAAATTTTTTCAAGGTAATCTCTAAATAATCTATTAATAAAGTCTATGAAGATTGCTGGAGCATTAGTGAGTTTGAAAGTAATTTCTATGAATTCATAGTGCCCGTATCTTGTATGAAAAGTAGTCTTGGGGATATCTTCCTTCTTCACCCTTACTTGATAATATCCTGACCACAAATATACCTTGGAGAAGTATTGTGATCCATGCAACTGATCAAACAAGTTATCAATTAATGAGAGTGGATACTTGTTCTTTATCGTGATTTTGTTAAGCTCATGATAATCGATGAAAAGGCGCATTGACCCATCCTTCTTCTTGAAAAAGAGGACTAGTGCACCCCATGGTGAAGCACTTGGTCGTATAAACCCTTATCTAGATTCTCCTATAGTTGTTTCTTCAGCTCCTCAAGCTCCAAAAAATCCATTCTATATGGAGTCTTGGATATTGGCAATGCCCCAGGTATACGATCAATTGATAATTCAACATCTCTTCTAGGAGGAAGACCAGACAATTCCTTGGGAAACACTTCAGTGAATTGCCTCACAATAGGCATGTCTTCAAGGATGGTAGCCTCCTTAGACTCAATCATCTGATCCAGATACGCGTTCTCATAGGGTAGTAATATCCATGCTTGAAATGATGGAGTTAAAGAAGATTCATTTTCCTCCTTTCACTTGTATAGAATCAGGGGTCAATTCTCCACATGGAGAGTGATTTATCTCTCATGGAAATTTATGTTGGCTCTATATAAGGAAATCCAATCCATGCCCATAATTGCATCAAATTCCACCAGAGGGAGTATGACGAGGTTCTACAGGAAGTTCAATCCACCGATTAAGATAGGGGAGGATTTATATTTATGGGATGCAATGATTTCCCCATTTTCCATACTCATCAACATCTTTACTTCCATGATTTGTAGTGGTGTTGAGATTGTTCTACTAAAATTTAAGGATATAAAAGAATGCATAGAACCTGAATCAAAAAGTATGTTCGCTATTCTTGAATTAATAACTAGCATAACTATCACCACTTCATTGCCAGGGTTCACTTTGGCAGTAGTGATGGAAAAAGCTCGCCCTTGATGCCTTAGAGGTTGTTGGTTGCCTTTGAAAACCCTTGGCTTAGGGAACTGATTTTCAAGATGCCTTAGTTCTTTGCAGTTGAAGTAATGAACAACGTGTTGAGAGTTGAACAAAGCATTACTCTCTTCTGTTGTAGCCACAGATTTTTCTTGTCGGCAGTTAATGGCTAGGTGCCCTTCTCTTCCACACCTAAAGCATTTCCTCATCCCCTTTAGGCAATTTTTGGTGTGCTTCTTTCCTCACCTTTGGCAAGTGGGGTGCTGGTTTTTCTTAGCACCATTGTATTTATCCATTGGACCATCAGAATTGAAGTCCACCTTATGCTTCTTATCCCATTGATACCCATGAGGTTCGCCGATATCCATTTCAACCTTGAGGGCACATCGAACAATTTCCTCATAGTTGCCGAAGTCTCGGATCGCCATGGCTTTCTGCATGCTAGGTTTTAGCCCACCAAATAAGCGGTCAACCTTGCATTCAGGGGCAACGAAAAAGATGGAAGCGTATCATTCAAGCCTTGTGAAGTTTTCCTTGTACGCTTTGATAGATTTGTCATATTTTTTCTTGAGGGAAAGTAAGTCCCTTTCCATCTTAAGCCAGAGGGTGTGCAGAAAATATTTATCAAAAAACATCTTTCGAAAATCCTTCCATTCCAACACCTCGATCTCCTCCTTAGGATTCATATTTTTGATCAATTTCGACCATTGATCGGCTTCACCCTCCATACGATAAGCATCCAGAAGAATGTTCTCTTGTTCGGAACATTGAAGGATGGAGAAGATCTTTTCAATGGAGTTGATCCATTGTTCGACGATTGAGGAATCAGATGATCCATTAAAAGTAGGAGGCCTTTGTATCATGAAGCTCTCGATAGATACTTGTTATTTCTTAGGGGGGGGGGTTGAATGTTTCTCTTGACCCATATTTATATTCAATGCTTGAGTTAACTGAGAGAGTATCGTGAAAAAGTTCGCGATTCCCGCTCCCATCAGATTGGGCATCTCATTAGAACAATCATCACATTGGTCTTCACATTGGTTGTTAGCCCGAGTCCACCTATTACCGGCCATTGGTTGGAATAAAAGGAAATTTAGGGGTAACACATAAAGGGTAATCCAAAAATAGTTGACTTATAAATAACTTTTATTTCCTTAATACATGAATCTATAGGCTTCAATCTATGTTATCCATGATCTACTTTCTAACATATATTTTTAGGGGAATTTTTTTTATTCCCTTAATAATGGTTCATACTAAGATTGTGAATTTACCTATGCATATCCCCTAGGAGTGTCGTAACCAAGAGTGCAGCAAGAACTATTGTTGTGTACCGGGATACCCCAGGTCAAGCCTGAAACTCCTTGTTGGGGTTTTCACCCCTAGGTACATCTGTGCCAGAGCCGCCTCTACCTGCTCGTATCCAGACAGAGATGTATTTACTTGATGAACTACTTACTCAATACCCACCAAAACTTAGGGATGTTTTTATTATACTTAGTTACGTCTCTAAGGATTCACTAGGGATTTCTAATCATAATCCCAAAAAATAACTAAACCTATCCTCTGATACCAACTATAACAACCCTTCTCTTTATTTCATACTTAAACATGATTTATTACATAAAACCTTCACTTGATACAACATAGAAGATCGAGAGGTATAGTGTATTTAGGGCTTAGGAATATTACATAATAACTTAAAACATAGAATGCAACATCTTATTGAAAACTTCCTTTACATGACCACTATATTCCCTCGTACTTAGCATTGCATGAGATAACCTGAGGACATGCATAAGAAAAGGGTGAGCTATAAAGACCAGTAAGGGAGTAAACAAGGAATAATACGAAGATTAAAATAAATTTTAGGCAATAGGAATATCAATGGAGCACAATATAAACATGAACATAAAGGCATGATAAATCATGATAATCATAACATGGAAATGTGGCGACAACACTTAACATGGAATTAGCATGAGCCAAAGCTCATTGCACATGGAGCATGAGTAAACCATCATTGCACATGAAGCATGAGTAAATAATCATTGAAATTTAATTATAATGATTCAACACTCATTACACATGATTTATCATGATACTATACTTTACCCAATGCAATGAAGCGCTATCAGGGCACACCCTTCTTAAATATTTCATTTCATGCATAAGTGAGGCACATAGATCATACAACATGGAATCAATCGTCATCATTTATTCCAAGATAAAAGGATGTGGAATAAATACATGAGGATTTATAATCAATAAGTAAATGTTCATAAAGGTTAATTCCCTTGATAGAGAAATGGTCATGGTATTCACTACACAATGACATTGTCTTAGAAATTTGTAGTTCAATTTCAGCAGCATAACAGTGTGAAATAAGAACTCATAAAAAATGGTTGATGAGAGAGAAAGGGGTGTCTCATCATATTTACGTGAAATGGAAAGTAATAGGGTCATATAGATACATGTTTTAACAAACTTAATGGAATTTGGATGCATAATACAAAATAATTACTTGGATGTAAAAGAGGAGAGATAAATCCCTCAAGGAATTTCAACATGGTAACAAGTGTATATGAGAGTCATTAATGAGAGAGAAAGGGGTATCCCATCATCCAAACATAAATAGGGTAGTATGGAGGAGGTGTGAAATCATACCCAAACATTTTTAATTGAAAACAAAAGGGCATAACAACTTAAAGAAAATTGGACAAAAATGAGAAAGGAAGAAATCCCTTACTTGGAAGTGTGCTTCAAAAGGTTTGGGAGAGGCTTGAGAGAGACTTTTTGGGAGCTTAGGGATCCTTGGGAGGATTATATATAGAGGAGGGAAGAGGTTGGATGAACTCAAAAGTATTTGAGTGAAGAGGAAGTGGGAGCTTGTGTGGGTTTATATTGGAAAGAAGTGAGAATTTTTTATTATTTAAGTTTGGGACACCACACATTAAACTAATCAAAACCACAAACCAGCCCATGGTTTTTTTTCAAAGGGTGTTGGAAAACAATATTTTATGAGTAAAATAACCTAACTTCCTAAAATAATAGGGTTTCTTATGTGGAGGTGAGTCACACTCTCAAGGGAAACAATTTAAAAAGACAAAATGTTTTATAAGTCTTGAAGGGTCCACCAAAGATTTGTAAAATAAATCAAAAAAAAAATATAAAATCACATTATTTTAATGGTAAAACATATATTGGCTGAACATAATGTTTATAGTATTTTATTACATCACTATTGGGTCATTATGATGTCATAAAACACATTATATATTTAAGCGGTATTTAATTTTTACCCAAAAATCCGACTATCTCAGAAAATTATGAAAAATTCACCATTAGATAATTTCAACATCTTGATTCCAAAAATAATAATCATTTTATCTAAATAATTTTCTAAATATTTTAATTTTTACTCTTAAGATAAAAATTGACATTTATCGAGAATTCATGGGTTTTGACAAAAACAAATTTCAGACCTTAATAAAAATTACAATTGTATTCATAAAAAATTGTACGATAATTTATATTTAATAAAAAGTAATTTATAAATAATATTTTATTAAAATATTATTTAATTTCAAAATCCATTAATTCATCAAAATAGATTTCTTAGTTGAATATTAACTAAAAAATACTATTTGTGTTTTAAAAACTATTAACAAAGTAACAATAATAAAATGAATGCACATTATTTATAAAAAAATAAAGTACATAGTAATAGTGCTAGGGTCTTGTTAACCCCTTATAAAACCTTCATAAGACCGAAGGGTAAGGTGTGTGATGGCGAAGAACTCTTGGGGTGGCTCAGATAACATCGCTCGAGATGTAATCTCTATTAACTTCTACTTATCCCATAGTCGATTCTGCTAAAGCTTAACATGTTCAAGCTAGGCTTGGGATTGGTTAAGAGCGAAGCACAATGATGCTACCTCCTTTTCGAGTTCTGAAAAATGGGTTTCGTATGGGGCAAGTCTACTGGATGAGGCCATCTCTTCCTTTGTCTGAGTAAATTGGATTTGTTAAAGCCCTATATTTATACTAATCATGTGATCACTGTTCAACAAATATATTAGTAACGGTCACAATTATTAACAGTATTTTAAAATCCAAAAATATAAAACCAATGAAGTTCACATTTTATATAACCATAATAAGACATTTAATTATATCAAGAGTAATTTTCATTAATGAAATTTTGGGTTGTTATAGTTACATCATTTAAAAAAATAAATGTCATACTAACCAAGACATCATGTAGTCCAGTGGTAGGTATTTCACCCTCGCCTCCCTTTGGTTGTGAGGTCAAACCCCATAACTTTACCATATGTGAAAAGTTATCCTTTTTAATAAATAAAATATTAATAGGATTTTTTAACATACCCATAAAAATAACCTTAATAATCAAAGATCATATAAACCTTTAAGGTTATAAATACCTTTAACCTTATGAAAAGGCCATTATTCCTCAAATAATACTACATGATGAACCTAAGGGTTACATAAACCTCAACCCAATAAAACGTCTCCTAAAATATCATTAATCACATTTAAATCCCATAAATTAAAACCTAAAAGGGTTGTGTAATACTTTGAACTTGTGATAAACCTTAAACTCATAAACCCATGATGGAATCCATAACTCTTACGTTAACCTCACATAAAAATATCATAATCACCAAAGAAATATAAACCTTTTCGATGATACAAACTATAAGGGACAACCTTAAACATTACATAATCATTAGTTTTGATTGAAGAATTCATTTTCTTACATCCCAGATATATTTTATGTTTAAAGTTTTATAGAATCAGGGTATAATCCCTATATAAATAAATATTACATCACAAAGTGGATACTTCCACTTAGTATCAATCCTTCCCACAAAACAAAACTTTTATGATATAATTAGTTTTCTTTTCTTGACATATATTCACAATTTTTATCTCAAGCTCATCTTTGTCCCTACCAATCCTTAAAAACAACTGAAATACATTTTACAACATGGGATGAGCAAAAAAATCTCAGTAAGATACATATAAAAAAGAAAGAAAGAAACCTGTTAGTTCATGAATACTTACACAAAATTTTTCTTTTTAAAAATTAAACTTTAGGTCAAAATAAAAAATTTATTATCCAAAAAATCAACTTTTCTACCCAAAAATTTTCATAAAAATTTTCATAAGAAATATTAAAGGAAAATAAAACTCTTAAGTTTCTTTTGCAATCATGAAAACATTATGAAAACTTTTTCAAAAAAAGTTATACATTTGACCCATATGAAGTATAATAAACTTTCCCATAAAGATAAGCTCACAAGTTATCACATGATAGCATCACATAAATAAATTTTCATCATAAGATCATGGAAATATAGTAAATTTTGTAGAAAAAAAAACATAAAATAAGAATAAGTCAAAGAAAACTTATAAGACAACATCACATAGTGGATATAGTCCCACAGTGGATTATGTTTACTCCCTAATACCATACATAATATATCATGAGACAAAATCTTTATCCAATGCATTGGAGTGATATCTATGTGAATGAATCATAACATATTCATGATTACATGTACCCAAAAAAGGAAATAAATTATAAGACATAAATTGAAAAATTACCCATAGAAAAAAATGGGTTGCATAATCTTGCCTCATATTATAATCAAAAGAGTTTTCTTAAAGAATGAATTTGAGAAATGATCATAAGACATGTATTAACCTATAAAATAAAGGGATAACTATCTAGTTATATATTTGATATACATATATATAGAATTTATAAGTATTCCATAACAATAATGAGAGAGAAAAAATCAAGTTAGAGAGAGAATAGTCATAACCTGAAGAAACGAGTGGCTTAGAGAGATCCCTTACACCCATAAGAAAAACATTAATAGATATGAAAAATATCCATTCAATTTAAAAATAATTTTTAAAATACTTAGAATGAATGGAAATAAGGTTTTTCTTTGAAGAAAACAAGAAAGATTATAAAAAAATAAAAATATAAAATAATGGTTTCAGCGGTGGGAAATGATGTTGATGCCGTATATGTTAAATAAAATATTCCCTTTTTTTTATTTTTTAAAGAAATTCAAAACATTTTGTATAAAATATATAAAAATATTCCTTTTTAAAACCTTTAAAAGAAAGTTAAAAGAGATATAAAATTTCCTTTATAACTTATTTATATCCATATAAATACATTAATAAAATAATTTTAAGTATATAGACATAGAAGAGAAAGATTTCGAAAATAAATCTTAAAAAATCAAAAAATGAGGTTTTTAAAGAAAATTTTCCCTCATGTAAAACCTTAAAAAGATTTATTTTTAAAAACATTGCACACAAAGTCAAATATGGTAAAAATGACCTTTATCATCCATTAAATAATAAATAAAAATTATCTTGAAACAATTAGAAGAACATGGACATGGATGAAAAAGAGTTGGAAGTGAAAATTTAAAAGAGTATTTTTTTAAAAAGAAAGCCCCTTACCTTGAGTATGACTAGTCATATACGTTCTTTATCTTACTAAAAAATAAAATCTTGTTAATTATTTAATTAATAATTTTTTTTCTGTAACAACCCAGAACTCTATCAATGAAGTTTTCCTTCTTATGTTTATTTAATATAATATAGATCACATAAAATCACTTATATAACACAATACAAACATCATAAATGAATAATGAATGAAATAAGATGTATTTCTAGAAGTTAAGGAACTATACCAATGAAATAGTAAATTGACCTTAAGAATAGTAATATGAACATTATGAATAGTAAAGCAACCTAATGAATAGTAACCTAATCCATGAAATTATAAATAAAATTTAGGTACCTTATAAATTAAAGTATGATATAATTATATCATCGTATAAGTAAGTGAATATTTTAAAAATTAATAATTAAGTGTTGCTATTTTTATGAGTAATAAATATTTAATTAAACTTTTATAAATAATTAATTGATTTAAAAGAAAATTAATTTTCATAAAATGTACCCATAAATAAATATTTTATTGTTCTATGATTTTAATATAATTTAATAATATCTTAGTTAATTTTTCAGAGTAATAAAATCAGTTTTAATTTTAAAAACTGTTTTTTTGAGTAAATGATGATTTTAATTAAAAATTAAATTCATCATATTTAGAAAATTATTTTCATAAAATGGAGTTCATTTTTTAGTTCTATATTTTGAAAAATGGTTAGGGTAAATTTTTAGAAATTTTCTAAAATACTTGAATTTTTGGTGAATAGTAAAATATGATAATTCACGATAAATGCTAAATACATGAATTATAGAGTCATGGATGATGGTTGAATGATGTAAGCACCATTATTTATAAATCACATGTACTCATTATTTTATTTAGTCACAAGAATCAATACTATTGCTTGTCTTGAGCAAAATAATAAAATAATGAATAAAATAATGAGAAATTTCCTCTCTCCTCCACTATAAAAACCACCCTCACCCCCTCTCCTCCTCACACCTTCCAAGATTTGAGAGTTGTAAAATTTATGACTAATACTATTTCCAAGATCCTCCCCCATTTCCATAAGATCTTGGTCTCATCAAAAGACCAAAATAAATCCCATTAAGGAGATTCTGAATGAAGAGTATTCAAGAGGTAAAATCCTCTTCCTTTTCCTTTTATTTTCTTTTCAAGTTCTTTATTTTATTATTATATCCTCACCTCCTATGTACAAATTATAATGAGAACTCTAGTATCATTTATATACTATAATTATATCATGTGTAAGAACTATCATCAATCTCCTTACCCTCTCTCTTTAATTTTAAAAACAAAATAATCGTTCGGGAGGTGCCGATTTACAACCTTCATGAACGATGAACTTTAGTTATTCAATTTATTTTTCAAGTATGGCCATGATAAAATTTTTATAGTTAAAAAATACTATAATAAATGTATTATAACATATTTTATGTTCTGGAACTAGTATATATACATAATAATAATTCACACGACAAAACTAGTTCGTGATGATCGAAATACCGCCGTAATAATCTAAACGATTATCACTAAATGTATTATTAATGATTCATAATCATACCATATAAAAAAATGATATATATAAAAATTTAAATTTATTTATTTTCATCAATATAATATAAATTCAATTCTGTATAATTATACCCATTCCACACGAACTTCCATACTCATATATAAGTATACCAATCGTGAAAACCAAGGAAATGAATGCCCCCGAGAAATAAAATTGTATCTTATAACTCATAAAAAATACCATAAATGAACTTAATAAAATTATAATAAATCAAATAAATGTATATAAGGTTATTAATTAATTAATTAATGGATTTTATTTGATTATCTAGGACATTAAGGTCAAGTGCAGAATACATTCAGACATAAGGTAAGGGTTTTCTTCCCGAACCTCCATTTTCATTTGGGTTGTGATTTCTTACTCTATAAACTAATGAAATAATTAATTTATTTTATATAATTCTTATAACTTCTGGGTATATTTTCCAAAATCATGTATTCTGATTAGTTCATCTTTTTGTGTGGAAAATACTTGTTTTTAAAGGCCCCCTTCTCAATTCTTCATGATAAGCAAGCCTGATTAAAGGGAACTTCCCGATTTCTTACCTATTTTCAAGTGCACTATATAATATATTTTAATCCACCACTATTTTTATAAAACCACTCATTTTATCATGTAAAAACCATCTTAGTTCATTTATTTTATTATGTAAAGTTTTTTCCAAAATAACTCTTCTTTTCAAAGTAAAAGAGTATTACTCCCAAGAATTATTCGATGATTTTATTAGGCCATTTTCATCTATTTCAACACCCCTATTGAAATATTATGTTTTTATTGGGATTAAACTCTTATGATTATCATATACCATATTTTATTAAATTTTTTATGATGATTTTGACTATGGATGTGTTATCTTGATACTATTCACCATACTACTCAGAATGGTTAGTGATTAGGTCTACATATTGGGGAAAGTTATTTCATATGTTCATGTTGTTTATGTTTATCCCCATTAATATGAGGAATGAATTAGACTTATCAAGTGATGAGTGGGTCCTTCTATATCCCCTAAATGTATCGGTAGGTCTCATGAGACAAAATAGAATTGGGTTTTGGCTGAGGCCTTACCCTAGTTTTTTTAGACATCTTGGTTGAGATATTGACGATATATTACAGATGTCCAACATTATGCATTACCTCATTATGATAATAGTAATTGATAATCCATGTGATTATTAGACTAGTATAATATCCATGGTTAAGTTTCATTCTCTTATTATCATCTATAGTGATTTATGTAATAAACTTTCATTCCAACCATATTATGCTCAAGTTTATTTTTAAAGGCATGTGTTTTTAGTTATTCACCATGACTAATGTTTATGTTTATAATAACTTTTGCTATATTAATTACCCTTAATGAGCATCTGAGCTCACCCCTTTATTATATTTTATTTTTCTCCAAGATATGAAGATCAATATTATTATAAATGACTTTCATGAATAATCTAAGAGCTTATGGGTATTTATAATGGAGTTTCAATGTTGTTTTTTTCTTTCAAGTTGTAATGTAAATATTATGTTTGTATTTGGTTTTCAAAAACTACTAAACTATTTGATCCTTTAGGATGAAATGTCCTTTTAAACATACCAATGTATTAATATAAGCCACCATCTCCAGGAAACTAGGGTTGGGGTCCTTACAGTTGGTATCAGAGGAAGTTTAGTAGAAACATTGGAAACTAGATATAAAAAATTTTGATTTGAGAAAAAAACCTTAAGATAGACTTTGGGGATAAGCATACAAGAACATCCTATAATTTTGGTACGATATATATTATGTGGATATTTCTAGAAAATATATACCTATCTGGATACTATAAGTGGACATGATTCTGGAACAGATGTACCCAGGAGTAACAAAATTGATAAGGTGTTCCAGGCCTAACTTGCGGAAAACTGGTATACGACAACATGCCTTACTACGAACCTAGTTTGAAACTCCTAGGGCATATTATTGGAATAATTCACATTTTATTTACCTCTTATAAAAGATAATTATGTTGGTTTTGAAGCTGCGACTGGTGATGAGAAACTTATAACTATACTGGGATAACTGAATCAGGTTATGAATAATAACCTTACCCGTATGGAGCATCCTGATCCACAGTGTGGAGGAGTAATGTTAGAACGATTTATGAAACATTAGACTCCATCATTCAATGGGAATATAAACCTATTTATAGCAGAGTAGTGGATAAGTTTTATAGAGAAGACATTTCTCACTTTGGAATGTAATGAAAGGGAGAAGGTTATCATGACAGTTTATCATCTCTCAGGAGATGCAGATCAGTGGTGTTCATTAATTTAAAACACGAAGGAGTAGGAAGAAATATAAGAAATGGAATGGAATTATTTTAAGGTAATGTTCTTAGAAAAATATTTTATTCATGAATAGTGATCAGGTGTGGAGAGAAAATTATTTAGTCTAAGATAAAAAGAGGATGAAAATGTTGCGAATTATGAATCCAATTTTACAAGGTTGGTAAGGAATGCTACGGACTAAATACGTAATCCAAGGAGCAATATTGGTCAATTCTTTGATGGTTTAAAACCATTCCTCCAAATGGAACTAGTCTCCCAAACATTCACATCATATGAAAATTTAGTCTCATGTCCTATCAAGATAGAAAAAGAATTCTCTAAGTCTTATGACTTTAAGGGAAAACAAGAGAAGAATAGGGTGGTAGAGGAAATAATGGATAAAGGGAAGAATAAAAAAGGGATTTTTCCAACATGTGATACTTGTGGAAGGAAACACCTTAGAGCTTACTTAAAATGAAAAGGAGTATATTACAAATGTGGAGAAAGAGGCCACTAAGATTGTGATTTCAAGGGAAAGAAATATGCTACCAATGTTCAATGCTATAATTTTAAAGAGATGGGACATTATGCATATGACTATACTAAGTGTCAAGGAAACTTTCCCCAGAATGATAAGGGATCAAGATCGAGCTTATGTGATCAAAACTATAGAGGTTGAAGTTTCTAATTTTGTATTGGTAGGTACTTTAATAATTTCCTCAAACTTATACAACACTTTATTTGATTTTTGGATCATCACATTCTTTTATATATTCCCAGTTTTCTAAGAAAATTAGAAAATTAAAATTTTATTTAATAAAGGAGTTGTTAGTCAAAACTCTTATGGGAAGAATCATTGCAACAAAGATGTGTCAATAATTCCCTCTTATGACACATAAACGTGCTTTAGTTACTAACCCTATCATCATACCTATGATTGATTTTGATATAATACTTGGTATGAATTAGATTTCAAATTATGATGCAAAGATATGTTGCAAGAAGAAGGAAGTTACGATTTTTGAGAATGATGTAGAGTACCCTATCTTTAGAGAAGAAACCTTACCATCTGATTCTTATCTAGAAACATCCCCAACAGCCCTATTGAATTCAATTATTGGGGAGGAACAAAATGAAATGTCTTTAGGTGAGTAAATAAATATTTAAATTTAGTATGTACCAATTGTGAAAGAATATATTGATGTGTTTATAGAGGATTTACCTAGAAATCCTCCAGAGTGGGAAATTGATATTCTATTGAGTTAATTCTTGGTGCAAGGCCTATATCAAAAACTCCTTATAGGATGACCATAGTGGAATTAGTGGAGCTGAAGAAACCACTAGAGGAGTTGAGTAGTAAGGGGTTTATTCTACCAAGTGTTTCTCCATGAGGAGCTCATATTATTTTCATTAAGAAGAAAGATGGATCTATGAGGCTGTGCATTGACTATAGGGAGATAAATGCTATTATGATAAAGAACAAGTATCATATTCTTCACATTAATGATTATTTGATTAAATTCATGGAGCCCAATATTTTTAGAATATTGATCTTAGATTTGGATATCATCAGTTGCATGTGAGGAAGGAAGATATTCCAAAGATAACATTTAGAACTAGGTATGGGAATTACAAGTTTATAGTAATTCCTTTTGGAATGAATAATGTAACCTCTGTTTTCATAGATCTAATGAATATAGTTTTCAAGGAATGTCTTGATGAATTTGTTATGGTATTTATTAATTATTTCTTGGTATACTCCAAAATCTATAAAGATCATGAGAATCACTTGCGCATTATTCTGAAGACTCTTAGAAGAGATGAGTTATATAATAATTTTAGCATGTGTGAATTCTGGTTACAAACTATTTCTTTTCTTGGCTATATTTTATATAAGGATGGAATCTTAGTTGATCCTATAAAGACAAAGGTAGTTCAATAATGGACTACTCCAATGAACATAACTGAGGTACACAATTTTATTGGTTTAACATGTTATTATCGACATTTCATTTAGAACTTCACCTGATTAGCTAACCCGTTAACTAATATTAATCATAAAGGGATTGAGTTCGTATGGAATAAATAATTTGAAGAATTTTTTGAATAATTGAAGAAGATATTAGTGAATTTTCTGATCCTGACTCTACCATTGGGAAATAGTGGATTTGTGATTTATAGTGATGCATTAAAGAAAGGAATTGGTTGTGTCCTTTTGTAGAATGATATAGTTATTAACTATGAATAAAAGAAGTTAAAAAATCACAAAAAAACTATCCAACTCATGATCTTGAGTTAGCAGCTTTAATTTTTTACTTGAATATATGGAGACATTATATCTATGGAGAATGATGTGAGATATATACAGATTAAAAGAGCTTGAAATATATATTCTCACATAAAGAACTCAACATGAGGAAAATGCAATGGATCGAGCTACTTAAGGATTATGATTGTTCCATACACTACCACCTAGGGAAGGAAAATAAGGTGGTAGATGCGTTGAGTAGGAAGGATCATGGAGTTCTAAACAAAATGAGGATTGAAATGGATCATGTGTTCATGGATCTAGTAAATATGGATTGGGAATTATAAAAAAGGTGAAACATAATTACTTTTTCATTTAGTTTCCCAACCATATTTATTAGAAAGGATTAAAAGTTCTTAGAATGATGACTAGAATCTTTAAAAGAAAATTAATGCTGTGAATGATGGGAAGTTGGCAGACATTTTGAATGAAGATGAAATTATAAAATTTGGGAGGTGGCTATGTGTTCCCTATATACCCGAGCTAAAAATAGAGTTATTGGATGATTCCCATAGATCAAATTTCTCTATACACCCTGGTAACACTAAAATGTACAGATATTTGAAGGAACATTTTTGGTGGGATAATAGAAAGCATGAAATTACTGATTATGTATCAAGATGTTTAGTCTTTCAATAAGTGAAGGATGAAAGACAACATCATAGGGGAGTCATGCAACCTCTTACTATTCCTACATGAAAATGGGATAAAATTACTATGTATTTTTCACTAGATTACCCATAAATCTGAGAAATAATGATGCAATATGGGTAGTTGTTGATCGATTTACCAAATCTGCACATTTCCTTGCTATAAGGGAGGATTTTACACTGGAGCTCCTTGCATGACTCTATATTAATGATGTTGTAAGACATCATGGAGCACCTATCTAAATTGAATTTGATCATGATCCATGATTTACATCAAAATTCTAGAAAATTCTTTATAAATATTTGGATACTAAGATTCATTTGAGTACTGCTTACCACCCTCAAATTGACGGGAAGTCTTAAAATACCATTCAAACATTAGAAGACCTGTTGATATTATGCTCCCTCAACTTTCATGGTATGTAGGATCAATATTTTCCTTTTTTAGAGTTTTTATATAATAATATTTTACATTCAAGTAATCAAATGACACCATATGAAGCCTTGTATGGAAAAAGATGTTGTACACCAACATGTTGGGATGAAGTTGGTGAAAGGAATCTTGTAGGCCCATAGATTGTAGAGGAGACAAAAATGATGGTACATAATAATCAAACCCATATCACAACATCTCAAAGTAGGAAAAAGATCCATGTTGATAATCTAAGGAAGGATTTGTAATTTCAAGTGGGAGATCATGTTTTCTTGAAAGTGTCACCATGGAAGGGTGTTATAAGATTTGGGAAGAAAGGGAAACTGAGCCCCAGGTACATTGGTTCTTTTGAAATACTAGAGAGAATCGGAGCTGTGGATTATCATTTGGAAATAAATTCTATAATTTCTAAGGTACACAATGTGTTCTACATCTCCTTGTTAAGGAAGTACATGCCATACCCAAAGCATGTCCTCACTTCTGAAGGAATAGAATTGGACCTTAATTTATCTTACTGTGGAGAGACTATCTGAATTCTGGACATTAAAGAATAGGTGTTTATAAATCAGATGAATTTACTAGTAAAGTTATTTTGGAAAAATCATAAAATTGAATAGGCGACATGGGATCGTGATGAGATTATGATGAATAACTACCCAAATCTTTTTATAGGGTGACAATCTGGAAATTTTGAGGACAAAATTTTTGTAGGAGGGTAAAATGAAACGTCCCAGAACTCTATCAATTAAATTTGGCTTCTTATGTTTATTTCATATAGTATATATCATATAAAATCACTTATAGAAAATAATAAAAACATCATAAATGAAGAATGCATGAAATTAGTGGTATTTTTAGAAGTTAAGAAATCAATACAAATGAAATCATATCTTGACCTAAGGAATAGTAATATGACCATTATGAATAGTAAATTGGCCTAATGAATAATAACCTCATTAATGAAATTATAAATAAAATTTATTCACCTTATAAATTAAAGTATGAAATAATTATATCATGGTATAATTAAGTGAATATTTTAAAAATTAATAATAAAGTGTTGGTATTTTTGTGAGTAATAAATATTGAATTACAATTTAATAATTAATAAATTGATTTAAAAGAAAATTAATTTTCTTAAAATTAATATTTTAATAAATATTTTTTTGTCTTATGATTTTAGGATAATTTAACAAGGCCTTAGTAAATTTTTCAGAGTGTTATAAAATCAGTTTTCATTTTAAAAACTGTTTTTTGAGTAAATGATGATTTTAATTAAAAATTAAAGTTATCATATTTAGAAAATTATTTTCATAAAATGGAGTTCATTTTTTAATTCTACATGTATAAAAATGGTTAGGGTTAATTTTTTGGATTTTTATAAATTACTTGAATTTTTGGTGAATAGTAAAATACAATAATTTATGATAAATGATAAATACATGAATTATAGTCATGGGTGATGTTTGGATAATGTAAGAACCATTGGTTCGAACTCACATGTAATAATTATTGTATTTAGTCATAATAATCAAAACTATTCCTTGTCTTGATCAAAATAATAAAATAATAAATAAAATAATGAGAAATTTCTCCTCTTCTCTACTATAAAAACCACCCCTCACCCCCTCTCCCCTCACACCTTCCAAAGCTGTGAACCTTCTAAAATTTATGCTTAATAATCTTCCCAATATTCCCCCATGTCCAAAATCTCTTGGTATCCTCAAAAGACCAAAATAAATCCCATTAAGGATATTCTCAAGGAGGAGAATTTAAGAGGTAAAACTCTCTTCCTCTTCCTTTTATTTTCTTTTCAAGTTATTTATTTTATTATTCTATCCTCACATCCTATATCCAAATAAGAATGAAAACTCTAGTATCATTTATATACTTAAATTATATAATTTTAATTTAAGAACCATCATCAATATCCTTACCCTCTCTATTTTATTTTTAAAATGAAATAATCATATAGGAGGTGCTGATTTACAACCTTCGTGGACAATGAACTTTCGTTCTTAAATTTTTTCTTAAAGGATGGTCATGATACAATTTTTATGGTTAAAACAGACTATAATATATGTATTATAAGATATTTAAAGTTCTGGAACTAGTATATATTTTTATATAATAATTCATATGACAAAACTAGTTCGTGGGGATCGAAATACCACCGTAATAATCTAAACGATTATCACTAAATGTATTATGTAATGATTCATACTCATAACATATAAAAAAATTTTATATATAAAAATTCACACTTCTATATGCTCATAAATATCATATAAATTCAATTTTTTATAATTATACCCATTCCACATGAACTTCCATACTCATATATAAGTATACCAATTGTGAAAACCAAGGAAACGAATGTTCCCAAGCAATAAAATTGTATCTTATAACTCATCAAAAGGAAATAAATGAACTTAATAAAATTATAATAAATAAAATAAATGTATATAAGGTTTTTAATTAATTAATTAATGGATTTAATTTTATTATCCAGGACATTAAGGTCAATTGTAGAACACATTCAGCCATAAAGGTAAGAGTTTTCTTCCCGAACCTCCATTTTCATTCAGGTTGTGATTTCTTCCTCTATAAACCAATAAAATTATTCTTTTATTTTATATAATTCTTATAAATTTCGGGTATATATTCCAAAATCATGTATTCTAATCAATTGATCTTTTGTGTTTGGAAAATACATGTTTTAAAAGGCCCCCTTCTCAATTCTGCACGATAAGCAATCCCGATTAAAGGGAATTTCCCAATTTCTTACCTATTTTCAAGTGCACTCTATAATATGTTTTAAGACACCATTATTTTTATAAAACCAATCATTTTATCATGGAAAAAATATCTTAGTTCATTTCTATTTTTATGTAAATATTATTCCAAATTAACTCTTCTTTTCAATGTAAAAGAGTATTACTCCCAAGAATTCTTCGATGATTTTATTAGAGAATTTTCATATATTTCAACAACCCTATTGAGTATTATGTTTTTATTAGGATTAACCTCTTATTATTATCATCTAACATATTTTATTAAATGTTTTATGATCAGTTTGACTGTAGATGTTCTATCTTGATACCATTCACCACACTACTCAGAATGATTAGTGATTATGTCTACAGATCGGGGAATGTTATTTCATATGTTCATGTTGTTTTTGTTTACCTCAATTCATATGAGTAATAAATTGGACTTATAAAGTGATGAGTGGGTCCTGATATAGCCCCTCGATGCATCTTTAGGTCTCATGATAAAAAATAAAATTGGGTTTTGGCTGAGGCCTTACCCTAGTATTTTCGTACGTCTTGGCTGAGGCCTTGACGATATGTTACATATGTATAGCATTATGAATTCACTCATTATGATAATATTAGTTGATAAACCATGTTATTATTTGACTAATATAATATCCATATTTAGGTTTCATTATCTTATGATCATTTATATGGATTTATGTAATCATATTTCATTCCTACCATATTATGCTCAAGTTTATTTTTAAATGCATGTGTTTTTAGTTATTAACCATGATTAATGTTTATGTTTATAATAACTTCTACTATATTACTTACCCTTATTGAGCATATGAGATCACCCTTTTCTTATATTTTATTTTCCCCTATGATGTGAAGATGAATATTATTATGAATGAATTGCAGGAATAATCTAAGAGTTTATGGGTGTTTCCAATGGAGTTGAAATGTTTTTTTCTTTCAAGTTGTAATGAAAATCTTTTTTTTGTATCTGGTTTTGAAAAACTACTAAACTATTTAGTCCTTCATGGTGAAACATCCTTGTAAACATACCAATGTATTAATATAAGGCTCCAAATCTAGGAAAATGGGGTCAAAGTCCTTACATTTTTAAATTTTATTACCCATTAATTTTATTTATTAACATGTTATATTCAATTAATTAATCATTTAAGTTCATGTCGAATGTTTTAATGATATTCAGTTCATAAATCCAAAATGACTTTGATAGGTTGAATATGATCAAGGTGGTCATTATTTAACCATATATAGAATAATAATTTTGACATAATTATCATTTTTATACATTAATTATACTTTTAAAACAAACCATGAAATATGGTTATGAAAAATGATCTAAGTTATAATCATGGAGATGATAGGCCATATGTAAACATGATCAACATTTCCATTTTTTAACAATCATGATGGAAATAAGGTAAGGGTTATTTTATCTTTCCAAAATAATCATTATATCATAAATATCATATTACTTATTTTGATATTATTAAAAACATAAACCTTTTACTTATATTGAAAATTTATTTGGTAAAATACCTTAGGTATTAGGAGGATTCAAAAGATAAATCCACACTAGGTTTTGAGGCTTCCCCTATCCTTAGTGGATACCACTTTGATTAGTTCCATTATGGGCCTCAATCTAGTGCATTATGAGTCTACCAAGCGAATACTGCACAAAGATAGATACAATTCTTGATATGTTTATTGGGATGATAGTGAGGGGGGAACTTGCATAGATTTTATTAGTAATAGAGTTTAAGGACTCTCTACCTTAGGATCCTAGGTATATATTCTCATAACTCTTGCTATGCATTCCATTTTATTTTGATTCTTCATATATTTCTTCTTATTTACTTTCATTTTATCTCATATGTACACCATGTTTTTTTAGAACTATGAATATAATAACACATATTATTTTCATTAAATAAAATATATAACTAATAATTACATATAGTATTTAAAACTCACATGGATTGGTTTATTTTACAGTGGTGTTATACAATCCAATTAGTGGGATCTTATTAGGCTTATTATGATCACACCTGACATATAACCTCTAGGTGCATACATATTTTGTTTCTTTTAGTATAAGTAAATAAAAGGAACTTCTATGAGTTATCAAATTCATTGTACATTTTAATGGGAGTTGGTGGAGTTGAAAAGATGGGATATAGACCTTCTATAATATAAAGATTTGTAATTTTAGTTTTTTGTTTTGATCATTTTTGGTTATGTATTATTTCTTGTTCATGTATATTTCTTAATCGACTTCCCATCTCATTATTTCCTAGATTTGGTTATACTTTAGTTTGTATGTGGATTCAGTTGGTTGTTAATATTTATTTTTTTCATGTGTTATTTTCATTTTTTACATCATTGTATATTCTTGGTTTTGAGTTTCTACACCTTTTTTCATTATTCTCTATTCTCAAAACTACTTATTTAGACACATGAATTAACAACATATGGTATAACCATGTTAGGTTCCTGAGATGAACCTATTTTATTTTGTTTATTAAACCTCAGGATAAATCATTCCTAATAGATCAAATTGATTCACTTACACTAGTTTCTATCCCATGGTGATTGGGAATGCACTTCAAGCCTTGCGATGGGTCAGGTTGAGTATTGATATGGGACAACCTGGGTTGATTAATTATAAAATGGCATCAAAGACTGGTTTTATTTAATGATATTTGGAGAGTCAATGTATATAAAATGAAACATTATTGTAAGTTAATGGGTATATTTCAAGTGTATGGGAAATTTTTATCATAACAATCCTTGAGTTTCCCAAGGATGTTAATAAATGATTTTTTTGGTATTAATTTATTATTGATTTTTGAGGAATTTAAAGTTGATAAGTGAAAATTTAAGGGAACTTACATTGTGAATATGTTGTAGACCATGCTCTAAATATGACACCAATTATTAAAGGGATCAAGTAAGATTCACATGGTTGGAACATAGTTTGATAATCATGAATTCCAATCATTCATATAACTTTTATCTATTGAGTGGTCTATGCATGTGATACCTTCTAATTTATAATATGTTTTTATAATTTTCACTAGTTAATGGAATTAATACTACTTAATTTTTTGTATTTATAATTATTTTTGGAAGATTGGTGATTAGAAAATAAATTGGATAATATTTGGACAATTTTAGAGGAATTTTATAGTTTTCATATCATAAAAAGTGTTTTCACAACATGGTAGGTTGATCCAAGAATAAGAGGTTAATGAACCAATAAAAAACCATGATGTAACAAGGAGAATCACACCATGGTGAATCTACATATGAATAAATATAAATATAAGAGAATGAACCATGAGGAAATTCAAATTTTTTACATCGTAATGCCTTTTCATGAGAGTAAATTATTGAATCAAATAAGAAATTGAAGATTAAAATTGGAATTTACCCTGGGAAAGTAAGATTAAATATAGGTGAAGATGTGTGTATGTATGAACAAACACTTTTTATATGGAGTTGAGGAGGAGCCACTATGTTGTGACAAGAGGCACTGCACCATAATGATTTTTTGGAAGATTAATTTAGTATATCTATGTTATATTAACATTTAGAGGTGGATAAAAAGGAATATATTTTTATATCTTTATTAGAATAAATTAAAGGAATCACTATGTCATGATAGATGCGTTCACACCATAGTGGGTTTGAAATCCCTATCTATAAAGACCCCGACCACAGTAGCCTAAAGCCGATGCCTTAATTTATTACATTGGCATAATAAAGAAGGAATTCATATCCTGAAGGATTGAGTAGTTTAGTATCTTTATAAAACTAGATACAAACATAATTTTTACATTACAACTTGAAAGGGAAAAAACAATAACAAAGAAACTCCAATGGAAACATCCATAAACTCTTAGATTATCCCTATAAGTCATTCTTAATACACATATTTATATCTTGGGGAAAAATAAAACATAATAAAGGGATGACATCAGATGCTCAGTAAGGGTAAGAAATACAATGGAATCTATCATAAACATAAACAATAAGACAAGGTGAATAACTAAAACACATTACATTAAAACATAATCTTGATTATAATATGGAAGGAATAATATACGAATAAAAAACTCTATATAAATAATCACATGAGAATGAAACTTAACCATGGATATTCTACTAGTCGAATAATCACACAGGATATCAATTAATAGTATCATAATGAAATAATGTATAATGCCAGACATCATAAACCTACTGTCAAGGCTTCGACCAAGACATCATAAATGGTTAAGACTTTAGCCAATACCTAAACTAGTTTGTCTCATGAGACCTATCGATTCATCGAGGGGCTATAGTGGGCGGCCCCGACTATCACTTACTAAGTCCAGTGAATTACTCATATGAAATGGGTGAAACATAATCTACATATACATTCATATTAAAACTAGTATATGAAATGTTAATAACTTTTCCCAAATAATAAACATAATCATAAACCATTCTGAGTAATATGGTGAATGGTATCAAGATAACACATCCATAGTCAAACTGATCATAAAAAGTTTAATAAAATATGGTATATGATATCATAAAATATCAATAAAAATTAAGCATAAAATTCAACAAATGGTGTTGAAATATATAAAATTAATATAATAAAATCACCGAGGAATTCTTGAGAGAAATACTCTTTTTACTTTGCAAAGAAGAGTTCTTTTGAAAAAATCATTTGTATCTGTCATAAAATCAGATTTTAAGCATCCATATCCTATAAAATAAAATATAGTACAATGAAAATTTGTTTTAGGCATAAATTATATTCAACTTAAGTAAAAACATGTAAAAAGAGTTTTTAAGAAACATTAGAAATGGGCCACTTTAGTGTGGTTTAAGAGAAAATATAAAATATTCTTTAAAGAAGACAAGGCTTAATTGTTTATATAAAATAATAAAAGAGATAAGATAGTTTTTCATAATAAAATATATATTTTAAAAAAATATTTGTGGCTTAAAATAGATTATGAAGTGTAGTTGAAAATGGGTAAGAAATTGGGAAGTTTCCTTTAATTGGGCTTGCTTATCGGGAGGAATTAAAAAGCGAAACTTATAAAATATGTGTTTACCCATAAAAAAAAGATAAAATGATCTAGATACATGAGTTAAGAAGAGATAAAAATAATTTATAAGATTTATATAAAAATAATCTATAATCGCATTGGTGTAAAGAGGGAGAAAGCATGACCTGAATGAAAATGGAGGTTTGGGAAGAAACCCTGACCACTTTGCAAACAATCAAAATGTATACCCCATAGAATTAATGATAATAAAATGAGACATTTAATAAAAAGAATATAATTATATTCATTATATAACACATCAATGGGAAGTATACATACACCACACATAATAAATAGTGGTGAATAAGAAATATCTTATAGAAACAAAAGTGATATGAGAAACTCCTTACCTTATGTCTGAAAGCATTCTACACTTGTACTTAATGTCATGGATAATAAAATTAGATTTATTAATAATTTAATTTAGAACCTATTCAAAATTTATTTGATTTATTATAAATTTATTAAGTTCATTTACGATCTTTTTTATGATTTATAAGATTCAATTTCATCCTTCAGAAGTGTTCGTTTCCTTAGTTTTCATGATTGGTTCAGTTGTATACATGTACGAAAGATCAGACGTAAAGGAAATAGTAATCTAGAATTGAAATTATATGTTATTAATGAAATTAAGAAATATTTAATGGTATTATATATAATATTTTTCTAGATATGAGGATGATTCATTAAATAAAATATTAATGATAACCGTTTGGATTATTTTGGTATTTCTTCAGTCATCGCACATTAGTTTTACTTTATTAATTAATATTATGGATATATACTAGTTCTAGAATACTAAATAAGTTTTAACATACATATTATAATATTTTTAACCATAAAATTATTTTATGACCAACCATGAAGGCGGTATTATAAAACAAAAGAATCATCATCCACGATAGTGATGAATCAACACCTCACGGATGACGTTTTCATTTTTTAAACAAAAATGGGAAGAGAAAATAATTGATGGTAGATATCCCATAACCATAATAAAATTCCATCATATAGAAGATACTAGAGTTATCATGAATGTTTTTCTAGAGGTGTTAAGGAAAGGATAAGAAAATAAATAAATTGAAAGAAAATTAAAAGAATGAAAGGGGATTTTACCTCTTGGATTACTCTCCTTGAGAACCACCTTAATGAAATTTGAAATGGTATTTTGGGTGATACCAAAAAGACTAGAATGTGGGGGATAGGTTTGGTAGAGGTATTGGGAAGAAATTGGACAATATTCAAGGCTTTTGAGGTGTGAGAGGAAGAGGTGGTGAGGGGTGATATTTATAGTGGAGGAGATGGATGTTTTTTGATTATTTTATTCATTTTTATTATTATTTTGGCTCAAGAAAAAAAATAGTGTTGATTATTATGAATAAATAAAGTAACTATTACATGTGAGTTCAAAATAATTGTGCCTAAATCATCCATACATCATCCACGACTCAATAATTCATGTATTTAGCTAATACCCGTAAATTAACGTATTTCACTATTCACTAAAAATTCAACTATTTTAGAAAAATACAAAAAATTAACCATAACCATTTTTTGATGTGTAGAATTAAAAAATTAACTCCATTTTATAAAAATAATTTTATAAATATGATAAATTTATTAATTAAAATAATCATTTATTCAAAAAATACCGATTTTAAAATTATAACAGATTTTATAACACTTTGAAAAATTAATTAAGTTCTCATAAAATTACTTATTATAAAAAAAATATTTATTTATGAATCCATTTTATAAAGATAAATTTTCTTTTAAAACATTATATTAATTATAAAATTGTAAATAAAAATTTACGCTATAAAAAAACACCAGCACTTACTTTATCATTTTTAAAACATTTAATTACTTATACCAAGATATAAATATATCATATTTTAATTTATAAGATACCCAAATTTTATCTATAATTTCATATGTGATAGTAAATTAAAATCATAAATATACTTTTAATATAACGAAATTGACTGTTCAATAAAAATCGGGATTTTCCACTATTCACTGGAAAATAAATATTTTTAGAAAAATATCAAAATTTCACTCTAAGATAATTTTGAAATTATGATTTTAAAAATAAAGTTTATTTATTTTTAATATAATTTTTAAAAGTGTCAAAATTTAGTTTTAAAATAAGTGTTCCATTAAAAGGATGTAAAATTGCCTTTAGAAAAATATAGCCTTTTAATGCATAAAACTGGATTCATTATTATATTATGCCTATAAAATCGTTTGGATGAATTTCAAAACATTTGATTAAATATTTAATATATAAATTTAATAAGTTAGTCAATACTAGTCATTCCCACCAGTTTAATGGCTTGTTTATAACGAACGTTTTTTAATAATGATATTTAATTATATATCATTGTTTGTTTAAGTTTGGTGTTGGTTGAAACCCATGTTGTCAAAGAAATTAAATTTAAAAAGAGACATACCATAAAATATTGGGGTGTTACATTCTCACATACTTTAATAAATTTTGTCCTCATAGTTTTAAATTGTACTTCGAAAGTTGAATGTTGATACTTAAAAATTCCTTTGTGGTAAACCCACATCGAAAACATAGTTAATAAAATATCCTATTAATAAGAGGGAAAGGGAATTGTGAAGGTTACCACAAAACTAGGATTTAAGGTAGGAAATCATTAGTGGAAATCAATAACATGGACATGGAAGAGAAATATAATTATAAATTTCAGATGGAGAGTGATAGATAACATGGTCATTAAAAAGTTAACCATAAAAAAAATCACAAATCTTGTGATTGGTTAGAAGAACATTGATTTCCCAAAAATAAAATTAAACAAATAACATTTTTATTCCAAAATTGTTTTTCTAGAGTTAAGGGATTTTTTTAATATTTAGATAATCACTTGATAAAATTAAGTTACTTGATTCCTTTCCATGTTATAAGCATAATTTCGTCCTTTGGTTTCACTTCGATCTATTTTCACTTAATCCCACACACCAGAAAATGAAAGTTAAAAAATGAATTTTTCATGCCTGAAGCAATTTTATGAATAATAAGACCCACCAATTATTCATTAATTATTTAAATATTTATTGAAACCAAAATTATTAGCATAAAGTATCTAATAAATCATACTTTAACCTCATACAATAATATCCAAAGTTCAACTTAATTCATCCCAACCTTAAGATTCATCCAAAATACATTTATCCAAATTAATAGTCTAAAAATGTCTCTAAATTTCCAAGATATGATAACCATTTCCATAAATAACCCGAATCACCATAATTCCACAATGAAATCATATTTGACTCCAAAATACAATTTGAATTTTATTTCTTATAATAATATGTGTCTACTGAAATAACATTAATCACCAAATCATTTTACAATACCAAAGTTATATATTTGATAAAACAAATGTCTGTGAAATAAAAATAACCTTTACCCATAAGATATAAAAAGGCCATTATAATCAAGACTTCATTTAGGCTTGGGGTAAGCGGTACAACCTTATCGACCTTCAGTTGTGGGTTCAAACCCCACGACCTTGCCAAACGTAATGGGTTTTCACCTGGCTTGCGGGTTTTCCTTTTTCTAAAACTAAACTTATATAACTTCCAAAATAGATATGATGGAAATTATTGAAATAGGGTTAATCACTATTTTTATCAATACAACTGCAATACATAAATACATCATCCATTTATTTATACATAGGCCTTTCTTTAGTCTAGATGTTATCCTATAGAAGAGGGCATTGACTCTGATAATTCCCAGATTCCCCACATTTAAGACAATGAGCTACAAATGGATTATTAGGATGTGTTTTATTTCCTTTCATCATACACTTTATTTTTTATCAGTAAGTATTTGATTTATGTCCTTATTTCCCACACATAAAGCATTTCTCCATTCTATTGAGACAAGTTCCTGGGTGTCTCCTTCTACATTTCTTGCATGATAGAAATAGAGCCTTATTTTCTCCATGGTCTCTACCACTAGAGATCTTAGAAAACTCTATCATTCTCTTATTTAGTGAGTTTAGGAGTTGGTTAAGGTATATGTTGTTAATAATATTTTGGGAAAAATGATTAGGCATGAACATGATATCTTTCACTTCTATCAACATCCCATTTGGTTGCTCATCACCACCACATTTTCTATCACGTTCAATGTTAACACGACTTCTTTGGGTTCATTCCATTGACTAAAACTAGAAATCAAAGTGGGAGTAACAATAGTCATAGTGAGAAAAATGTATAATCATTTATAGAATATCATGAAACCTTATTTTCAATCCCAAACAACATAGGTTTAAACTAGGTTATTCATTTAATTATATATTCAAATCCTTTATAATGGTTTGTAGAGATAATGTGAATTATCCTAAGCATATCCCCCGAGAGTGTCAAACTAGGTGCACAGTAAGGCCTGTTTTCATGTACCAGGTTACACTGATTCAGGCTTGACACACCTTTTTTGAGTTATTACCCCAAATTACATCTGTTCCATAACCATGTCCACTTGCATTATCTAGATAGGGATGTATTTCTAAGAAGACCCACATAATCTCTACCTTACCAAAATTATAGGGTGTTCTTCTATGCTTATCCTTAAATTCTATCTTAGGTCAATGTTCCTTAATCTATTTCCAAGGTTTCTACTAAACTTTATCTGATACCAACTGTAAAGACCCTGAGCTTAGTAGACTAGAGCTGATGCCTTACTTTATTACATTAGCATAATAAACAAGGAAGTCACATCCTGAAGGACCAAGTAGTTTAGTATATTTAGGAAAAAAAATAAAAAAATAACTGTCTTATTACAACTTGAAAGAAAAAAAAAACAAATAAACCCTAATGGAAACATATATAAACTTATATATTATCCCAACAAGTAATTCTTAATAAACATATTTTCATCCTGGGGAAAAATAAAGTATAAGAAATGGGTGAGATCAGATGCTCAGTAAGGGTAAACAATATAGTATAATATTTTATAAATATAAATAATAAGAAAAGGTGAATAATTAAAACACATGACATTAAAACATAATCTTAAACATAATTTGGAAGGAATAAAAGATGAATAAAAAATTCCATATAAATAATCACATGAGAATGAAAATTAACCATGGATATCCTACTAGTCGAATAATCACATGTGATATAAATTACTAATATCATAATGATATAATGAATAATTTTAGAAATCATAAATATACAGTCAAGGCTTTGGCCAAGACACTATAAATAGGGAAGACTTCAGTCAATACCCAAACTAGTTTGTATCATGAGACCCACCGATGCATCAAGGGGCTATAACAGACCCTGAATATCAGTTAATAAGTCGAATTAATTAATTATATAAAAGGATTGAAACATAATAAACATATAAATTCATATTGAAACAATCATATAAAATTTCTTTAACTTTCCCAAAACAATAAACATAATCATAAACCATTCTGAGTAATATGGTGAATGGTATCAAGATAGCACATCCACAATCAAACCGATCATAAACCATTTAATAAAATATGGTAGATGATATCATAAAATATCAATCAAAATTAATAATAAGATTCAACACAGGGCATTGAAATAGATTAAAATACTCTAATAAAATCATTGATGAATTCTTGAGAGAGACACCCTTTTTTTACTTTGTAAAGAAGAGTTATTTTGTAAAAATCATTTATATTTGTCATAAAATCATATTGTAAACATGTATATCCCAAAAAATAAATAGGAGGATAATGAAAATATGTTTGAGGCATAAATTATGTCTAAATGAAGTGAAAAAATGTAAAAATAGTTTTTAAGAAACTTCAGAAATGGGCCACTTTAGTGCGGTTTTAGAGAAAGTATCAAAGAGTCTTTAAAGTAGACAATGATTAATTGTTTACATAAAACTAGAAAATATATAAGCTAGTTTTTCATAATATAAAGATTTATTTTATAAAAATATTTTTGTATTAAATTAGGTTATTAAGTTTACTTGAAAATGGGTAAGAAATTGGGATGTTTCCTTTAATTGGGCTTACTTATCAGGAGGAATTAAAAAGTGAAACTTATAAAACATGTATTTCCCCATAAAAGAAAAACGAACTGATATGGATACATGAGTTTCGAAAATATACACAGAATTTATAATATTTATGTAAAAATAATAAAGAATTAAATTGGTGTAAAGAGGGATAAAGCGTAACCTGAATGAAGGTGGAGGTTCAGGAAGAAACCCTTACCACTTTGCAAATAGTCAAACCGTATGCCCCATAGAATTAATGATCAAAAAATGAAACATTTAATACCATGAAGATAAGGAGATTCATGATAGGATACATAAATGGGCATTATAAATACACCACACACAATAAATATCAGTGAATGATGCATATCTTACATAAATAAAAGCGAGATGAGAAACCCCTTACCATATGTCTGAAATCATTCTGCAATTGTACTTAACATCCTAGATAGTAAAATTATATTCATTAATAATTTAATTCAAAATTTATTAAAAATTTATTTGATTTAGTATTATTTTATTAAATTCATTATGGTCTTTTTGATGAGTTATAATATTCAATTTTTTCGTTCAAAAGTGTTTGTTTCCTGGGTTTTCATGATTGGTTCACTAGTATACATGTATGAAAGATCATGTGAAATTAGAATAGTTATCTAGAATTAAAATTATATGTTATTAATGAAATTATAAAATATTTAATGGTCTTATATATCATTTTTTTCTCTAAATATGAGTATGATTCATTAGATAAAATGTTAATGATAACTGTTTGAATTATTTTGGCATTTTTTCGATCATCACGCACTAGTTTTGTTTTTTAATTAATATTATGTATATATAATGGTTCTAGAACACTAAATAAGTTTTAATATGCATATTATAATCTATTTTAACCATAAAAATGATTTTATGACCATCCTTGAAGGTAGTATTAGAAAATCAAAGAATCTTCATCCACAAAGGTGGTGAATCGACACCCCACATACATCATTTTAATTTTTAGAAAAAAAGAGGAAGATAAAAGAATTGATGGTGGATATACCTTAATAATAAAAAAATCATAGTATATATAAGATACTATATTTATCATGCATGTTTTGACATAGGAGGTAAGGAAAGGATAAGAAAAGAAAGAAATTGAAAGAAAATTAAAAGAACAAAATGAGATTTTACCCCTTGAATTATTTCCTTGAGAATCTCCTTAAGAAACTTTGAAATGGTATTTTGGGTGAGACCAGAAAGAAGACAAATGTGGGGGAGAGGTTTGGGATAGGTATTGGGCATAAATTGGATAATATTCAAGGCTTTTGAGGTGTTATGAGAAGAGGTGGTGAGGGGTGGTATTTATAGTGAAGGAGAGGGGTGTTTTTTGATTATTTTATTCGCTTGTTTATTATTTTGGATCAAGACAAGAAATATTATTGAATATTGTGACTAAATATAGTAACTAGTGCATTTTAGTTCGAACTAATGGTGCTCATATCATCTATAAATCATCCATGAATCAATAATTCATTTATTTATCTAATATCGTAAATTACCATATTTCACTATTCACAAAAAATTCAACTATTTTAGACTAATCCCAAAAATTCACCCTAACCATTTTTTGATGCATTGAATTCAAAAATTGACTTCATTTTATGAAAATAATTTTATAAATATGATAAATTTATTTTTAATTGAAATCATCATTTATTTGAAAAATATTTATTTTAAAATTATAAATGATTTTATAACAATTTGAAAAATTAATTAAGGTCTCATAAAACTAACTTATAATCATAAGACAAAAAATATTAATTTATGAATATATTTTATGACAATAAATTTTCTTTTAAAACATTTTATTAATTATAAAATTATAAATAAACATTTACACTTTACAAAAATACCAACACTTAATTTATCATTTTTAAAAAATTTAATTACTTATACCAAGATATTAATATATCATATTTTCATTTATAAGATACCTATATTTTATCTATAATTTTATAAGTGATATAAAATTAAAATCATAAATAGAATTTTAATATAATGAAATTGATAGTTTGATAAAAATAAAATTTTTTCACTATTTACTAAAAAATAAATATTTTCACCCTAAGATAATTTTGACATTATTATTCTAAAAATGAAGTTTATTTTGTTCAATAGAATTGATAAAATTTTCAAAATTTAGTTTTAAAGGAAGTGCGCCATTATAAGGCAGTAAAACTACCTTTAGAAAAATATAGCCTTTTAATGCATAAAATTGGATTCATTCTTATATTATGACTAGAAAATCATTTGGATGAATTTAAAAACATTTGATTAAATATATAATATATAAATTTCATAATTTTTTCAGTACTATTCATTCCTTCCAATTTAATGACTAAGTTATAACAGTCATTTTTAAATAATGATATTTAATTGTATATCATTGTTTGTTTAAATTTGGTGTTGAGTGAAACCCATGTTGTCAAAGAAATTAAATTTAAAAAGACACATACCATAAAATCACGGGGTGTTACACAATATGACCTTGGCAGAGTTCTATGTGATCACATTGCCATCGACAATTGTTTCATCATGAGTTGATGAAAGCACAAATATTGGTAAATCCTTGAGAATCATTCCATGATTGGATCACTTTCCAAACCGTGATGTATCTGAGATAGTGAAGAAAGATAATATACTTTTAGACTTGTTTATGATCACACTATAACAAACCCAACTCCAGTAACCTTTATTTGGTGTCTACTTTATTACATTGACATAGATACAAGGGATCTAATCCTGAAGGACCGATTAGTTTAGTGGTCTTAGAGATCTAGATACATATATGATATCCATTTTATATTGGGAATAAAATATATAACAAAATTAAAAATTATACATGCTTATAACTCATTTAAATATTTGGTCTTCATAACCTAGGGAAAGGTAAAAAAATTAGGGTGAGAAAAAATTCCTAGTAAGGGTTACATATAGTGGAAGATACCGTGAGTAAATAAGACATAATCAATATAGAAATATTGAAAACTTAAAACACATTCCATTTAATCAATAACATGAGAAATAAATGAATCCATAGATAATATCAATGAAATAATCTCACAAATAATAATAATTGAATTCTTCGTGAATGAAATGCATAATATTGGAAAAAATGATCTCATACATCATGATACCTATACCATCAATACCATGTGATAAGATACTTTAATTGATGGGTAGGTGCATAAAAAACCCATTTAATTTGGCCAACTAATATATCTTATAAGACCTATTGATGCATTGGGGAGATATCTATAACCAGGACCTGTCCTTCATTGCATGACCAATGCATTCCTCATATATTTAATGATAAATTCAATTTATAAACAATATAACATATTAATAAATATATATATCGAGTAAATAATACATATTTACCAAAATTTTTCCCTAGTCAATCAAATAACATTGATAATAAAACACTATATTTAAAAATGGTATATAGTTTAAGAAATAATCATATCCATGATACAAATAATATGGATATTTAAGATAAATGTAATTTCCAATTATTAGAAAAAAAGTGAATGTTTCAAGATAAAGTTAATGAACACAAAATTAATAAGTGATAAGAGATGAACATAAGTTCATTAGAAATATAGGTTTTGTAATAAAATCATGTGATTTGGAAAAATAAATAAAATGTAAGAGAAATATTAAAATAAAATTTCATTAAAGAGTTTTATTTTGAAAAAAATTTAAAATGTGTAGAAGAATCGAAATATCATAAAATGGTTATCGTGGTGGGGAAGTCCATTGATGTAGTATATATTAAAAACATTCCTTTTATATTTTTGTAAAGAAAGTCAAAAATAAATCTTTTAGAAAACATTATAAAGATTCCTTTCAAAAATTTTAAAAATTAAAGGATAACTTAAAATGTACTTAATAAATAATTTGATTAATAAAAATGAACTTTGTAAATTAAGTTTGAAAAATATGGACATGGAAGAAAAATATATCCAATTAAAAGAAAAATAAAATTGGTTCTACATTTAAACATTCCTTTGATTGATTTATTTACCAAAGAGAGTAATTTTTAGAATAAAATATTGAAACTACTTAAATATATAGATTATAAAAAAATAGATTTATTTTATGAAGGATGGATTATAAGATTTATTTAACAAAAAATAAGGTAATCCTTAAAAAATGAGTTTGTAAGATAAATCCTTACCTATTTCATAAATTTTAAATTATAACCCCTTGAAAGAATAAAATTGAATTGAAACATTAATCATCATGAAAAAATAGGTATTCATGTTAAATATATCAAAGGGTAAGTATATACACCATATAAAAGTAAATCAGTGTATAATCAAATATGTCTTAATGGAATAAAAATTGAGACAAAATACCTTACCTCATGCTACCATTTAGTTGTACATGATTTAAAATATTGTATATTGATTTTAAATATGTTATTAAATTATACCAGAAACATATTAATATTTATAATATCATATATGATCCTCTTATAGAATCTTATCACCCATTTTCTAATAATATTTTATCATTACCATTGTTTTGGGTGTTAATTGCTTCATTTTCTCATACATATTTGTTCATAGAAGTTTTGGTTCTTATAAATAGTACATAGTTACATAATCTATAGATTGATATTAATATTATAAATATCATATTTATTCATTATATACATTTTTATAACCATTATTGAAACTTGTACATGGAAAATGAGTCATATCACTTCGTGGAGATGGTAGGTCGTACGTATGCACGAGCGACATTATCATTTCCTTAATGGTTGAAAGGGTAAGGAAGTGGATGATATATTAATTTTAAAAAATAAATTTTACATAATAATTATCATATATATATATATATTCATTATTTTAATCATTATTACTATCCATGTGAGTCGTTGATGGAAAACAAATTACATCAGTTCGTGAGGCGGTAGTCCGCTGTACACACAAGTGATGGTTTTGTTTCCTATTTTATGGAGAAGGATATTGATAAATATTATTCCATAAACATAATAACATGTAATTATATGTTATAAAATTGTGTTATTATAATTTAATTATTAATATATAGTTTAAGGTGGTAAAAGAATAAGTAAAAAGAAAGAGCATAGTGAAGGCCATTACCTTCGCTTAGAAAAACCTCCTTTGGATATCTTATTAACAAACTTAGGGTTAGTTATTTGGGAATAGTAGAAGCTATATAACATATATAATAATGTTGGGGAGATATTTTGGTAGATTTTTATTGATCTAAATGGTTTAAGAGGTGTGAAGAAGCGAGGGGAGGAGGTTCCCTTTTATAATTTAGGTGACTTGCACACTTGTAATTTATCAAAGTTTTAAACTAATGTAAATTCACTTGAAAAAATAGATCCAAAATGGAGTTTATTAAAAGGTGATAAGTGTAAGATCTAAATAAAATAAAAAATGAGGTTTTATCAGGTGTTTAGACCATTTTAACCCTTGTCTTTTTAGGTTAACCCTCGATAAACTCATTTTAACCTTAACCGTAGTAATTAATTTTTACTATTCATTATGAAAAAAATTAAGTTGACCTTATTACCTAATATTAATTATTCTTATTCCAAATAAGAAATCCATTTCTTTAAATTCAATTCACAAAAGTGGTATAATTTAATTTAAAAAAAATATGAAAAACGTGTTGAAAAATGGGTTGTCAATAAATGTATTTTTCAACCATAAGATGATATTACATTAATTATATAATTAATAATAATAATAACATGGATTTAAATTCATATAATTAGATATATAATATATAAATTTAATTTAAATAATTCATCATTAAATATTATTTTAATTAATTAAAATGTAACAAAATTATGCTTTTAACGACAACTTTGAAAAGTATCCCTTTTTACCTCAACATGATCTTATCTTTATTTCAATAAAATTGATAGTAAATACATGGTTAATTAAATATATTATAATAAATTATTATAAATAAATGTTGGAATAGTTAATTACTACATTTTTAATTATTCATAGAATCTTATTTCTAAGGGAAAATTTCAAAAACTCATTCTAGGCTTATTTTGAACTAGTAATTTTAGAATTGATATTCAACCTATCAAATTAGAAATTTTGTGACATGAAATATTAACATATACATTTTATTAAACTTTTATTAAAATAAAATATTTACTTACAATAATTAAAGATTGAGTGTTATATTCCTCTCTCCTATAAAAATTTCATCCTCAAATTTTTTATAGATATCACTTTCTAAACATTTGAGGGTGGTTCTTATTCATAACATCCTATAGGGCCCACATTGATTATTACATTTTATTATTTCTCAAAAGTACCTTTAACAATTGAGTCATGAAATTCCTTAATACTTTCTCTCTTGTGTGAAGAATTTATATAGGATCTTTACAATAAGATAAATTAGGTTCCAATTATATTTATTCAAAGGTGAGAACATGTGTTGGGTATGGAATGTAATTATTTAATAATGATATATGGAAAACATAATTTACTTTAGAGATACTTGGTGGAATTTCCAATCAGTAAGCCATAACTCCAATTATTTTCAAAATTTCAAAGGGTCTGATATACCTGGGGCTCAATTTTCCCTTCTTACCTAACCTCATAACACCCTTCCATAGAGATAATTTCAAGAAATAATGATCTACCACTTGAAATTCCAAATATTTCCTCCGGTTATCTGCATAAATATTTTTTTATTTGAGATTCTTTAATATGAGTATGAATAGTATTTACCTTTATTGATGTCTCCTCAATAAGTTTCGGGACTAAAAGTTTCCTTGCACCAACTTCATCCCAAAAATCTAGAGTATGAAATCTCTTACCATATAATACTTCAAATGATGCCATTTGAATAATTTAATTACCACTGGAAAGTTAAACTATACCAATGGTTACAAACCATTGGTATGGGGGGGGGGGGGGGGTAAACCGTTGGTATACAATATCCCAACGATTTTCCAAACTGTTGGGTAGTGTGGCATCAGGTTACACATATACCAATGGTTTATAAATAACCATTGGTATAAGGTATAAAACTTACAGTTTCCCAATGGTTTATTATAACCTTTGGGATAAATAATTACCAATGGTTTAAAACTGTTGGTTTATAAAGTAAACAATGTAATACCAATGGTTTTTTAACCATTGGAATAGAGTTTTTACAATGGTTACTTAAAACCGTTAGTATACATTACATGTCCAGGGATATACCAATGGTTTAGTAACCATTGGTATTTATTTTTTTCAACAGTTATACATAACTATTGGAAAACACATTCTCTTTCAGTACTATACCAATAGTTATAAAGCATTGGTATAGTATTCATCCAGATTTACAGATCCACAGTAGCTCTTCACAATAGCTCCGACATTGCACACATAAACCTGGAAACAGAAGCCAATATATAGAAGCCTACAATATTTCATAAACCAGACTCCAACATTGCATACATTGCACAAACCACAAGCATATGCAAACACTATATAATAACATATACAAACATCTAAAAAAACTTTACAATAGCATATACTGAATTTTAAAAACTAATAAAAACTTTACATTTTTTATTCCATTTGAGGGGGTGATAGCATGTGTGGTGACCTAGAACAAAGAACATACCTCACTCAAATGAATCTATTGAACATACTTCACCCATGGATACAAGATGTTCTAGATAGTGGGATGTTATGTACTGTATTTTGTTTGAGATGAAACCTTAGAAGTTGTGAGATATCATCTTATATCATAGTTTCTCATAACCCTTATAAGATTATAACTAACATGAGAGTGGGTATAGTGGTTGAGTTTAAACCTGTATAAGTATTAAACCCTAGAATAGGTGTCTTTGAACTTATTGATGATGATAATGGATGTGTATCAATGGGCTTGTGTGACTTAGGGAAAGTAGTTTTCCTTAGCGTATTAGATGTCATGTGTTTTAGAATAGGGGTAGGAGTTCCTCACACGAGAAGTGTATTGTGTGAGATTGGACCAAAGAGACTAGTTTTGAGAGCCCAATGATCTGTAAGCATATATTAGGATAGTGTTGAGTGGGTGGGTTTGGTGATTGAGGATATCCATGAAAGGGATCAACCCGATATTATATGTGTTTTAGATGCGTGGGGAACATGTAGATGTTTTTAGCGTATAGAATCAATGAACAAAGGTGTTATCAAGTATATTATGTTATTAGGGTGATGACTTAGTATTCTTAAGGAAGGTTCCTTGAGTGCTAGTGCTTTGGTATTGAGGTTGGTATTGGAGGGAAGGATCATTTGGATGCCTGAACCTGAGATTATTTTTTTGTTCTGTTAAGTGTAGTGTGAGAATAGGTGTACACTTGAGTATTTGAAATGACATCGCATGTTAGTTGTTATTGAGGTGGTTGTATCCCTAGTGTGGCAGTTGGTCTAATAAAAAAGTGCTTTGAGTGATTCTTCTTAAAGTTAAACTAACATGCTAAAGGGCATATCAGTAATTCAAGTTTAAAAATTTATCATAGCATGAAATTTGACCCCTGTATTTCAATTAAAATAAGTCATTAAACACTTTATATTCACGGGTATTGGGAAATTTTGATGAAATTATTGTTGGTGTGGTGACCTGAAACTTTGGACGAGAATAAGGGGAGTGTCATGGAATGAGAAGAATATGTGAGATGGATATCATTACATGTTGTAAGTGTTGTTATCAAAAGCAAGAAACATGTGGTAAATCTTGTTTGTACTATATCGTAGGTGATAGAGTTACGACCACACCCAATATTTGAGTTTGGAAATTAATGGAGCATGGTTCACGAAGGTTGGGAGTTTGGTCCAGTGAAGCAAAGGTAACAACACTCTTATGGTGGGGAGTGATGTATTAGTTATGGGCATGTGACCCTTGTGATGGAAGGGCCATAAGAGTGTGGAGCCGACCATGGGATGGAATGATAACATTATGATACTAGTATATAAGTGGACGCAAATAAATTTATATTCTATGATGAATTCCATGTATAAATTGAGATATGATATTGGGTGGAGTCTGAGCATGGGTGTTGGCTTAAAGATGGTTTATGATGATCCAACAGAGGATATCACATGAGGAATTAGGTAAAAAAATTGGTGTGGGTACTTAAATTACCATGGGGTTCCTTTAGTATTAAAGTTTTTATGATTGGATATTTAGGTAGTGTGTATGTAGTGAAATCCAAACGTTTTTAAGAAGGGTTTTCTAATGTATATTTGACTAGTGTTTTTTCATGAGATAGATTGTGATGATCTGGAAAATACATTGGGTGAATCTATTTGGGTATGAATGGTGTGTTTTGAGAGTTGGATATTGATTTTTTAGGAATAGATAAAGTGTTTAGTTTTTTTTTGGATGGTGAAGGCATACTCATTTTAGCATGAAAAATAGAAGAAATTGTTGATACTAGTGTAAGGCTAGCATTCTTTCACATGTATAGGTGAGGGGAATTGAGAACCAAACTGAGTGGGTTGGTGGATCACTATAATCATGCCATGGAAGTAAATTCTAATGGTGGGAGGAACCACAACTTGAAATTATCCCTATTACTAAGGTTCTATAGTGGGTAGAACCACAAAATCAATAATTAATTGGGGATAATGATCAAGTTAAGAAGAATGGTGACTCACCAATGGTTAGAGAAGGGATGTCATTTAAAAATATTTCTCAATCTTTCATAAATAAATCTTCAAGGATGGAAGAATATGAAAAGGGTAATGGAAGTAAGGACTATCCAAAAAGGATAAACTCCACTGAGCAGTCCTTATTATCACTAGAAATTGAGATGGTTTTTAGGATTTCCAATCAGTATGATGAGAAACCGCAGCTCTCAAATCCCCCCTAACCCACTGCAGCCCCATTTAGACCCCCCCTAGATAGCCCCCTCAAACATCCCCCCCTATAGACACCCACCCCCTATACACCTCCACCCCCTGGACAACCCCCACCCCCTGGATAGCCCCCACCTCCCTATAGACCCCACCCCCTGGACAACCCTCCACCACATACAGCCCCCACCCCCTGCACACCACCCACCCCTAGACATCCCCCAACCCCACTACCCACTTACCCCCTAGGACAACCCCCTGGATAGCCCCCACCCCCTAGACACCCAACCCCCTTGGACAACCACCCCCCTGAACAACTCCTAGACATCCCCCACCCCCAACACACCACCCATTCCCACTGGAAAACCCCCCACCCCACTACCCACACCCACACCTTGGATAACCCCCCTGGATAGCCCCCACCCCTTAGAAACCCCCACCCCATTGGACATCCCCACCCCCTAGACAACCCCTGGACATCCCCCCACCCCCCTATACACCACCCACCCCCACTGGATAGCCCCCCCTATGGACCCCCACCCCATGGACACCCCCACCCCCTATAGACCCCCACCCCCCTAGATAGCCCCCACCCCACTGGATAGTCCCCACCCCCTTGGACAACCCCCCAACCCCCTGCACACCCCCACCCCCTTCACAACCCCCCTGGAAACCCCCCCAGAAAGCCTCCCTAGAAAGACCCCCTTATAGACCCCCGCCCCTAGACAACACCCCCACCCTCCCTACAGAACCCACCCCCTGGATAGCCCCCTCCTCCCCCTGGATAGCCCCCCTAAAGACCCCCACCCCCTGTACACCCCAACCCCTGGATAACCCCCCCACTAGACAACCCCCCACCCCAATGGACATACCCCCACCCCCTACACACCCCCACACCCTAGACAGTCCTCACCCCCTGAACAGAACCCCACCCCCTCCACATCCCCCCAACTTGGACAACCCACACCCCCTCTCCCTAGACAATCCACCCCCTCTCAACCTGCACATCCCACAGCCCCCTCCCATCCTGCACAACCCACCCCCTCCCCACCTGCACCCCCCACCCTCCCCACCAATTTTCAAATATCAATTAATTAATTTTCTCAAGGGAAAAACCACACACTCATTTCAATAAAACTTTTCTAATTCATTAGAAAAAAACTTTTTAAAACATGTCAAGTTCAACACCTCATATTAAATCAATTTCCTCTTTAAAAAATAGTTTTCACTCCATTAAAAATAAAATGAAATAAAAATCTATCACACACCATTAAATTCATTTCAAAAGGTCTCAATGGTATTTAATAAATTTTTATAGAAAAATATATTCAATTTCAAACATGAAAACATGAATTTCAAAAGATAAACCCTTTCTTCTAATATCAAAACACATTTAAATATGTCTCTATCTCCATGATTGAACCCTCTACATTTGAACCATGTGGTTACTCCTAAATTTGTGGGTAAACCATGAAACACCCAAAAAAACTCCAAAAAATATAATATTCCAATCCAAATATCACTAGTTCTTTGAATGGCCCAAAATATGATAAAATAAAACAAGATAATCACTAAAATGATGCTAACAAAAGGAGAGACTTGAATAAAAGCAGAGACTTGAATCAAGATTGCAATGAAACTAAATGAAAAAGCCAAAATAAATAGAGGAAAAATATGTAATATATATTTAGTCATAGAAAACAATCAAACATAAAATCTCAGTAATATCAGTCACATAAAATCATCAAACATCAAATCTTAGTAATATCAGCCAAAAATTTAATGGATAAATCTATCCCTCATCACCATCACTTTCATCACCATCATCATCTGCCTCATACTCATCATCATCTCTGTCCCCATCATCATCCTCGCCCTCATCCCCATCCTCATCCCCGTCCTCATCCTCGACCTCCTCCTCTCCCACCTCCTCACCCTTATCCTCTGCCTCAGCCTCCTCATCGCCCTTGTCCTTAACATTATCCTCACCCTCAGCCTCTTCCTCTCCATCACCATCACTATCTCAAAGAACGACATAATCTAACCCCCCAAAAAGAACTGCCACCTAGAGCACTATATAATTAATGAATCGACAACATATATGCATCACAAGCCACACTGGTCTCTGGTGGAAGTGATGGACATAAAACTTTCATCAATTTCATGAATTCAACATTTTCCCTTTCAGCTCATTATTTCAACTGTGTGGCCCTTTCTTCATCCCATTCTTACTGGGCCTTAAGCTTTCCCAACTCGGTGGAAGTACAACCAGTACCTAAAGATGGACATTACCTAATTAGGACTATACACTTCCTAGGTCAATAGTGTACTCTTCCAGAGTTCTCATCTCCCAACACCTGATGTAAATGATCATTTATCCCAAAATTGTCAGGTTCCTTGGCATCAAGATCCTCCAAAACAGTGTGTTAGAAATTTAAATAGATTATCAAGTAAAAAATAGATATTAAAATTTGAAATCATCAAAGTAAAACTTATAATCTTTTGTTGTGTCACTTCGTTAACAACACTTCCATCTGTTTTCTTTCTACTCGAACAAAATAGTTTTGCTTGAGTCACACGACCTTCAATATTCAATTTCTGCCTCTATAATGACATTGAATTTAGGAAACCATAATTGAAAATAAGTTACAAATAATTAATTTCATAAATAAATTTATATCAAAACTATAGAAATTAAAAAAATTATGGAGGAATTAATAGAAAGTGCAAGTACTAAAAAAATTTATAAACTGTCGTAACTGCTTCCTCTCAAGATCTAACATCGGAGTACGCCCCAAGAAGTGAAGGAATTTTTTAGCATCAATGTTTTGTTTATTTTTTCTGTATGATTCCTAAATAAAATTCAATAATATAAAATATATTATTGATTCAAATCATGAAAATTTTCATTTAAAAATCTCAAATGTGATTAATACCTTAAATTTGGTAGTCATCCAATGAGTATTCATTTGCCGATACTGTTCTATCGAGTAGTCATCCATGATAGGTACCACCTCCAACTCTATACCAACTATAGCATGCTATCAAATATAAAAATCCTGTTTTTAGCCACTCCAAAGATCACTTAATTCCTATAGACATGCTGACCGTGCACCCTCACCATCGGGGAAATTAAACCAAAGATGACGAAAAAATATTAATTTATATAAATATAAAAGCAATATATTACATTAAATCCAACATAATTTTTTACCCATATATATTCCCAAGAATTATCATTGACTTTGTTTGGAAACTTTCCCAATGAGAGTGGGCAGACGAGAATGATTTTAGAGTATTTAGAAAGCATCACCAAAAAACTCTGACATTGTTGCCCTGTTTTTTTCTACCATTTGATTATCTTCATTGTAGTCCACCATCAACTACGTGCGGTGGTTCCCACCTCAAAAATGCGTGTAAATCCCCACCCTCAACTCCTATAAGTATATGTATCTGTTATGAAGGAAAAAAAATTATATCAATACATGTTACAATGAAAATAAATTATGATATAAAAATTTGTCAGGGTTCTCTTAATATACCTATGATTGTTTGATCAGTGGGCACCACTGGATCCATAGAAACTTAAGGAATACCCTGTATAGGTGGAGTAGGTCCCAATGTATGCTCCTCAGGCACAGACTATGGTGAAGAAAAAGTCAAAAAATATAGAATATTGAAGCTCAGAGAGAAGGAAGTAAAATTAAAAGAAGAAGGCATGGATGGTTGGAAAAAATGCCTGTATGGATGGGGAGTGGGAATCATCATCATATATGGTAAACATGGGTGAAGAGGCACAAATGAAAAGGGTGGTGAAAACATGGGAGGCCTAAATATCCCATGTGTACCTAATGAAACATCAGTATCAGAATGTGGGATAGATGACACTTTAATGGGAGGGGTAGGGCATAATCAGATACGCCGAATAGATCATTTAGCTCTCGTACCACCCTCGCTCCTACCACTAACCTGAGAATTGAAACTATTACTAGGATCCTAATCAAATAAATGACTCCTAAGTGGTGGATCCTACAAAAAAGTTAAAAATAATAATCATAGGACATTATATTTTATTTAAATATATATATTTGAAATAAAATACTCACAACATGAACTAGTATAGGAATGCCCAACTCAGCCATGCGACGCTTGTTGTCCGTCATACTTTTTCATCACATCCCTTCTATCGGTTTCATTTCTTGTATTTGAAAAAAAATATGGAAGTAATTAGAAAATGATAACTAATGTGTAATCGAAAAAAATATAAGAGAGGGGATAGGGGGATTTATGGGTTCTGGGGTCAAGCATCCATAATCAATAAAACATTGAAATGCTCACCAAGTTAGAAATGTTTGTTTCGTAGGTTTGAATAGAGTTCAATTAAAAATTAGAAAATGTAATTCAAATAAAACTAAAACCAATATTGAAAATTCACATTAAGGTCAATTCAGATACAAAATATTTTTAATCAATATTAAATCAATTTTAATAGTACCAACCTTAACAACCCAAGTCGAGCTAAACCAAAATAATTGTGAACATGGATGGATGATTCTATATATTTCCCACCACAACTTTAGGTTCACAGTAAACTCAGATAAACGAGATATTGGAGTCATTAAAAGTAATAAATGGATCTGTTCTAATGGAAGCAGGGATGATTTCAATTACAACATCACCATCATAAAAAATATGTCTTGGAATTACTTTAATAATGACACCAAATTCAGGTCGAAGATGATCTTTGACATAAAAAAATTGTTTCACCATTAATGTCAATACATATAGTTCATTGGTAGCAATAGTGTGAGTCATATCAATTACTCGAAATCCACAATTATCAATAAACGTGCCCTGCATCATCATTGAATCAAACTACTGACATTTCATCATAGTGACTCGTTCATGAGAGTAATAATCCAATATTATTATTTTTCAATGACTCCATAATAACCTACATTTTCAAATAGTTGTTTACTATCTGATGCACTAGCATAATAGTCTGTTGTTGTAGTAACCACAACACCATCATTTTTTTTCTCATGTTCTTTGCTCGTTCAGTGATAATAAATCTGTACCCATTGATAACAATTGATTTACAGTCACGAACCACGGTATTAGGACCAAAATATAAATCTATTATTTCCTCAGAGATAGAGTCAACAAGAAAACTCAATACTTAAAATATAAATGAATATTAAACTTAATTAAATATTGATTTAATTATTTCAAACAATAATATTTTTACCTTCAATTTTAACCAAGAAGAAAACTCTTTTCTATGCAAACTCTCTCTCCTTCTTAAAGATAAAGAACGATGATTTATATTTATCATTGATTTATGTTCCCTATAGATAAAAATAGGAATATTTTAATAGATATTTAAGATATACATATTTAATTTACTTACCTGATGTAGTCATCAAATGAATCACAGCTAAACAAAACTGTGTGATGTTTCATATCCCGCTCTTCAAGGCTTAATGTCGTCAATGTCTATGATCCAGGAATTCCTCTTGTTTGGGGAAGTAAAGGAAAGCTGGGTTGAATTTTATCATACTATTATTCTTCATTTATTATTGGTATGTTCATTCTTGTATTAAGATCAAAAAAATACATAGAGAATAAATCCATACATTTTTGAGCCAAGTAACCGTTTACGATAGAACCTTCGAGATGATTCCTATTTGGGACATAAGAATTTAGTGTGTACATATTTATTTCAGTTGGATACATCTAATGAAAATAAATAGGTCCCCTAAGAAGTATTTCAGTTGGAATATGGACAGTCATATGTAGCATGAATGTAAAAAATGATAGAAGAAATATTTTATCTAGCTCACACAAAATTAATGGGGCATCTTAAAACATTTTTTTAAGAAAGACTTGGACAACTTCTGATCACAAATATCTCTAAACAAATGGAATAAACAAATAATATACACCCTTACATTATTAGAAAAAAGATAATGGATTTCTATTGGAATCAACTCATGTAGAAGGGCATGATAATCACGAGTCTTTAAATATTTTAGCTTCAACTCTCTTCTATTGACCCATTTAGATATGTTGTTTGAATAGCCATCATGAACTTTAATAGTCTTTAGTACTTCCAGAAATTGATTTTTTTCTGTAGGTTTCATCACACAAGAAGCATATTGAACTTTCCATTTATTTTCACTAATACACACAAGATGCAGTTATGGTCTGATGCCCCAATATACCAAGTCACGTCGAGATTGTAAATCATATTTTTTATTTCCCTTAACATTTAAAATAATCGAAAGACACATTTCACATATATTATTTTCAATGTGAATTAAGTGTAAGATATAAAATAACAAATTGGTTGACCAATAAGGAAAATCAAAGAATATACTTCTCTTCTTCCATTTGTAACAGGTTTTAGTGGAAACATTCTTTCTGTTTCTAGATTTATTTGACCCTTCCTGAATGAAAAACAAAAATATTTAAATTCATTAAGCACATAAGTTCAAGACACATGCTAAGGTGGATCATTAGTATCCATGGTATTGTCAAATCTTCGACGATTATTTCTATATGGATGGTCCATTGGCAAGAATTTTCAATGTCCCATAAAACTGAAACTAGAATGATGTTTATGTCTTCTGGATCGTGTATTCTTCATAAAAATAGGACATGATAGTTTTCTCTTCATGCTCTATCTAGACATTATTGCATAAGCAAGAAAATCATTGTTCATACACATAAGTGCAACACGCATATGAAATATGTCTTTCGAACATGCATCGTATGTGCGCACACCCACATCCCAAAGAAGCTTCAAATATTTTATTAAAGGTTTCATGTATACATCTATATCATTGCTGGGATCAGAAGGTCCAGATATGAGTATACTCATTAAAGTGAAAGGCTTATTTATACAAAACCATGGGGGAAGGTTATAAATGTGAATAAAAACCAGCCATGTACTGTGCGAAGTAAGAATCTTACCAAATAGATTAAAACCATCACATGAAAGACCCAACCTCACATTACGCACGTCAGTTGTAAAATCAGGATACCGAGCATCAAATCTCTACCATGAAAATCCATCTACAGGGTGAACCAACTCATCATTAGTCTTATTTCTCTCAGTATCATTCCATCACATTTTTATTGATATTTCATCAGACATAAAAAGATTATGGAGTCTGGGGATCAATGGAAAGTACCACATTATTTTATATGGAACAAGAGATTGTGTTCCATTATTTTTTGGGTTTCAGCGAGATGTGACACATTTTATACAATCATTTCATTCAATAGTTTCCTCATAGAATAAACTGTAATCTTTTAGGCAAGTATGAATTTTATTTCTTTAAAATCCAATTTCCTCAACTAACTTTCATGCCATATAATGGTTTGAGGAAATATCTACATTATTTTGAAGCAATTCCTTCAAGAAGGTAAGAATGTAATCTATGAAAGTATTAGAAATACCATACATAGTTTTCCCATGAAATAATTGAATTAAAAATTCTATCTTTTTCATTTTACCACATTGTCGATATACTGGAGTCATGGCAGCATCATTCAATTTTTTCACCCTAACAACATCATCATTTTCATTAGGCACATAACGTGTGCTCATATCAAAGTCTTATTAGCTCAGAATCCATTATTTATTCGTGATGATGAATAAATGGAAACCAGTCATATAACAAATTCTCCAATCCAGTTCTCTCATTTGTATCCTTATCATTTTGAGATTTAATTTTATCCCTATTGTGATACAACACATAGTAGTTTACTTGAAAACCATATTGGATTATGTGGTAGATGACTTCTTCATGTCTCAACCAAGGTCTTCCAACAAAATTGTAACATAGAAAGTGTATGTGACCAATATATGAAGTATTGTGAAATGAAAAATCTTAAAATCTCTCCAAATTGTTTTGAAAATCATCCGAGATCTGATCAGTTTCATACATCCAACTTCTATCCATTTTGTAAAAAATTGTTATAAGTCATTTCATCAAAATCAATTCAATAAGATTGAAGTTTAATAAAAAATATATTTAATTAAATGATAATTTTTCACTTTATATGAAACCATAATTGAGACACTACTCTATATGAGAATCATAATATAAAAGAAAAAAAATTCTATATTTATAAAAAATATGATAAATTAATACAAATCCATGATATTGACTTCAATTATAAATATTATACCATGACAGTTGTGCATATTAAGAGAACATATGTAATTTATGGGAGAATTTTGAGAGTCCTATACATCTTGTGTCAAAGAGAAGGATAGATTTTGAATCCACGAGCCTTTGAAAGAGAAGAATCCCATTATTCTCAAGTATTCAATGAACTAAGTAATAACTTGATCACCTGAGATCTGCAGAGTGTTTTGAGACCAAAAAAATGTTCAAGGAAGGTTTTTAATATCTTTGAAGAACTATACATGAGTGTACAAGATCATGTACACTTGTGAAGGAGAATTATTCAAGAGTTATGAGTAAATTTTAGATTGAATAAATTTTATATTTTAACATATTATTTGAGTGATATTCATAATATCTATTATGAATAAATGGGAAATATAATATGAAAATGATGCTAAAAAGTTCCTCAGGGATTAAAAAATCATGGTCATACATGTGAGTCATGATCCAATAAAGAATAAATGTAACTAAGAGGAGTTTTATGTCATAAGATGAAGGTTACACAAGTAAAAGAAGCATGATTCCATGTACATGGAGATTTCAAATGAGATTAAATAAGTGTATTTTTGAGGATTAAAATAAAGAAACACCTGATTCTTTGGGTGAATTTAAAGAGAATACAAAACCAGGATTCAATGAAGATTAAATCAAGAATATTTTTTGAAGATTTAAAATAGAAAATATTACTTTCTACCGAAGATCATAGAGAATCCATATTTTGAATATGGAATATTTTACTCAAATGATATTTTGTGTCAATTTATTATACAAGTTGAAAAGGATGAAAGTAGTGGATTTTGAAATAACTTGCATAAACTGTGTGATAATTACAAGAGATCAGTACATCATATATCAAATAAAGATAGGTATTTTAATGTCAAGAGACATTTAAGGAAAAGAATAATGTTGTTCTCAATTATTCATAGATTTGAGGAAGAACTATACCACTTGAAATTTTTTATGTATAGTGTATTCAATTCAAAATTCAATACATATAGAATTAAATTTTGTATAACATATATACAATTGAATTCAAAATTTAGAAGGTAATTAGATATGAATATTGAATAATAATCTTCCTATGATTATGGGCTCTATCTCCTCCATCCATATCCTCTATATGATGTCTAGACATGGGAAGTGAACTAACTACTATTTTTTATAAACCTAAATGACGTGGGTTATAACTGAATCGAGATCAACCTATCAAGTATGACTAAGTTATGTAATAATAATCTAGTTCCTTTCAAGGAATTTCATCTTATTCAAGTTTCATTTGTTGGTAGTGAGTCATTAGTTCAGCACAAAACCAGGAATAAGGTTTGGGTATTGAAAATTAACCTGTGTCTTTCATTGATAATGTATGATGAAACTGAATAGCACTAGGAATTACATTGGATTTATAGAATCTTGTCCCATATAATGATTCCTATAGTGGGGAGATCCATGATTATTCATGAGGAATCAGTTTAGGACACTATGGTGTGTTCAGTTGGACAATTGTAGTGATTGTGGTATCGAATTTTAGTGACAGTGAGATTTTGGCTCATCTTATGGTGTTCATTCTTGGAGTCATACTATAAAGTGTGATGGGGGGTCTCTAGGGGGTGGTGGGGGGCTGTCCAGGGGGTGTGCAGTGGGGTGGGGGGCTGTCTAGGGGGGTGGGGGGTCTATAGGGGGGCTTTCCCGGGGGAGGTGGGGGGTCTATAGGGGGCTGTCCAGGGGGAGGTGTGGGGGGGGGTATCCAGGGATTGGGGGGGGGGGGGGTCTACAGGGGGTGGTGGGGCTGCTTAGTGGGGGTGGGGGGTCTGTAGGGGGGGATATCCGGGGGGGGATCTATCCAAGGGTTGGGTGGTGTGAAGGGGGGTGGGGGGTGTGCAGGGGGTCAGGGGTGTGCAGGGGGTGGGTTGTCCAGGGTGTGGGGGAGTGCAGTGGGGTGGGGGGAGGGCCTATCCAAGGGGTGGGGTGTCTGCACAAGGGGTGGGGGGGGGGGCTGTCCATGTGGGTGGGGGGTTCACAGGGGGGGTGTCTAAGTGGGGTGGGGTGGGGTGGGAGGGCTGTCCGGGGGGGGGGGGGTGTGCAAGGGGTGGGGGGATGTCTAGGGGGTGGGGGGTGTGCAGGGGGGGTCTATCCATGGGTGGAGGGTGTAGTGGGGTGAGGGGATGTACAGGGGGTGGAGGGATGCGGGGGGGGGGGGGTGTCCAGGGGGTGGGGGTCTACAGGGGGTGGGGGGATGTCCAGGGGGTGGGGGTGTGATGGGGTGGGGGGTCTGTCCAGGGGGTGGGGGTGTGCAGGGGGGTGGGGGTATGCAAGGGGGTGGGGGAGTGAATCAGTGTGGGTTGAATTTTTATCACTTTAAACCTTTATCCCTTTATTTAACTCTATCACTTATTTATTAAATATTTTTCTTTTCTTCTTCAACTATTGTTAGAAATCATGAACATAAAATAGTAAAGACAAAAAAACAGTATTTTTAACATGGTTCACCTCTAGTCTAGATGACTATGTCCTCGATGTACGATGGTTATTATCCCCCCCCCACATCTTCTATTTTATTATCAAGAAATGTACAATTAATGGAATGGCCTTGAATTTTTTTTCCTATAACCAACCACGTAAAATGAAAAAAATTTTCTTTGAAGTATAAAATTATAGGACATCAACTTACCCCTCATAAATTGGTCAGTAGTGTAGTAGAAGTATTATTCAATATACACCAATGAACTATGATCAATTCACTTAAACTAAAAAAATCACAAGGGCTAACTTAAATATAGAAATCAATGGGTTGTATCTGATATGCACCAATCAAGATGCTATCTCTTCTTCTTTATTCACAATAATATGAATGTGTAGTTGAAAGGAAATATAAAGGTTCATATTCAATCCAAATAATGATTGGAATATATTAAATTGATCACAAATTCTTCATCTGACATTGAAATTTATCAATAAACATGAGATGCTAAATTTTAGAGTCTGGTTCTCAATGTTTATTCATGAAATCATGTTGCATGTGACATGCATGGAATCTCATGTAAACCCTAGAACATATCAGGTATTATAATTAATATTTTTTTTTTCATTGACTAGTATATAAAACTCAATAACCCTAAAACTTATTCATAGATTTTTTCACTTAATGTTTGAAGTGTTTAAATGTTTTAACTTAAGATATATATAATTTATGTTCTGTATGAATTTTTTTTGCATCTTCCTTCACGTAATAAAACATTCAAGGTGACTGCATTTTTTTAATAGGCATGCATATGTAGTGTCTCTTCTTTTTCATGTAGGAAAAGTGTTTCACAGGTGAATTATTCTTATTCTTCACTAAGTCTAAGTAAGGATTAAAGGTTTCTTATTCTTTCTTGTGTGAATAGTTCACACGAGAGGCCTTCAAACCCAATCTAGTGGTTCAAGTGGAATCAACACTTCATTGAATGACATATAGTGAGGGTATCATCATTTTAAATTTATAGTGTGATATTTTAAATACAAAATTTGGGAGTATATTTATAATACAAGAGTATCTTGTCATTCCTATAAGGATAAAAAATTATATATCTGTATTTATGTCTAACCAACCAAATTATGCCAATAAACCTTAAATTTAAAATAAACCAAGGATAAAATAACTAATGATCATATTGAAATATTAAATATCATTAAAAATTATTATACAAAGATATATCAAAAGAAAAACACAACCTAAAATGATATACGAGTTGCATTCATAAGGGGTTCATAATACACAGTGGATAAAACAAAGAAGATTACAGCAAAATCGACTGAAAAAACTAAAATAAATGGAGGTAGTTAAAACGTACCGATTTTAAGTGGAGGAACAAAAATTACGTGAATCAAAGATAGTTTGTGGGTTGGGAAAAAGGGTTGGTAGTTTGGATAGATCGGTTCTGGAGGAAGTGTGCTCGAGAAGTAGGGTTAATGCTTGGGAAGTACTCTTCACAGGAGGGAGATATCTCTTTAAGGAAAAATCTATTCTGTGTAGAGGAGCACGATTGGATGGATGGAGGAAGGGTGTTGCTTGAATTTGGGTATTTTCTATCCCGACAATTTTTAAAAACTATTGGGATAGAATGTATATCCAAACAGTTTTTTCAAACTGTTGGGATATCTGTGCACCAAACAGGCCTTTCCCAACAGTTTTCTCAAACTGTTGGTAAAATCCACCTTATTTAGTCTTATACCAATGGTTGGAGGAAAATATTGGTATATGATACTTATCCCAATGGTTTTTTCAAACCGTTGGGAAAGAATCATTGGTATATGTGGGATTTCCACCAGTGAATGGAAGTTATTATTATAAGAAAACTATAATAAAGGTAAATAATGATCCCATATACCTTGAAAGTCAAATGAGAATAACCTCAACATGTATTTTAATGTTTGAATAGTCCTTATAGACTATCCATTAGTTTGATAGTGAAAATTGGTGCTCAAATAAAGCTCAGTATTAAGAGGATTCTGAATACTTTTACATAATTTTGATGTAAATAATGGATAATGATCAGAAAAAATTGAAATAGGTGTTCCATGAAGTCTTAAAACTTCATTAATATAGAGCTGTGCACGGTGATCAAGAGGTAAATCTTCTCTTATAATAAGAAAATGTGCAAATTTTTTTAGGTGATCAATAATAAAACATGTAGTATCATTCATTCTAGGAGTATTTGGTAATACAATACAAAGTCTCTAGTAATGTTACCCCATTTCCAAATAAGAATAGTTAGAGGTTGTGTGACTCTAATAGGATGTTATCTTTCAACATTCACTTGTTAAAAAAACAATCATCTTGATACACAATCAGATATTTCTCACTTCATATTATCCCATAAAAAACATTCCTTCAAATCCCTATATATCTTTGTGCTAAGAGTGTTTATAGAGAAATTAAATCAATGAGCATCATCCAATAATTCCCTTTTTAGATCTGGTATAGATATAACACATATAATCTTTCCAAATTTCAGAACTCCATCTTTATATATGAATTCAGCTAATTTCCCATCATTTTTTCATTAATTTTCTTTTGAAAATTCTTATCATTTGGTTGAGAACTTTTTATCTTTTCAAATAAAGATAGTTTGGAGGAAATTTTAAAAAGAAGTGATGTTTCCCATTCCTTAATAATTTTTATATATATCTTTACTAAATACATGAACATGGGATCCCTTCTAATCCTTATTTTGGTCTGAACTCCATGATCTTTTCTGCTCAATTCATATGCTTCCTTATTTTCCTTCCCTAGGTGATAGTGTATTGAAAAATCATAATCATTAAGTAGTCAAAACCATAAAATTTGACTCATATTGATATTTTTATATGAAAATATGTATTTTAAGATCTTATAGTCTATTTATATCTCACATACTTCCAAATAAAGATAATTTCTTCATATATTTAAAGTAAAGATTATGGTTTCTAACTAAAGATCATGAGTTGGATAGTTCTATTCATGAATCTTTAACTACCTTAATGCATAATCAATAAATTTATCAATATACATAAGGAAACAACCACATCCATTCTTTTATGCATAACTATATATTAAAAATCCATCATTTCTTGATACTAGAGTCAAAATTAGAGTATTGACCAATCTCCTCTTCAATTATTCAAAACATTCTTCACATTCCTTTGTACATATAAACTTAACCCTTTTATGTGTATGCTTGGTTAACTGGTTATCCAATCGGGTTTTTTTGAACAAATATCTAATAATAAACCACTAAACTAATGAAACTACATATCTTATTTATGTTCATTGGTGTAAGACATCCTTTGATTTCCTTTGTCTTCATAGGATCAACAAATATTCCATCCTTGGAGATGATATGGCCAAGAAAAAAAAACTTTTTGAAACAAAAATTCACAATTTCTAAACATCCCATATAACTCTTTTCTTATTAGAGTATTAATAATGATTCATAAGTGATTCTCATGGTCCTCATATCTTTTATAATATACCAAGATGTTATTAATAAATATTAAAAAAAATAAACATATTCCTTGGATACTCAGTTCATTAGATCTATAAAAACGGAGGGTGCGATAGTCAATCCAAATGGAATTACTATAAACTTGTAATGTTGACACCTCATTTAAAACTATGACTTCAAAATACTTTCATTCTTTACTCATAATTGATGTTACCCAAAACTAAGGTTAATCTTTGAAAAATATTAATCTCCATGCAGTTGATCGAATAATTCATCAATGAATGGTTGATGATACTTGTTCTTTATCATAATAACATTTATTTACCTATAATCAATGAATAGCCTCATAAATCCATGTTTCTTCTTAATAAAAAGAATAGGGGCTCCCCAAGGTGAAACACTAGACCATAAAAATCCCTTACTAAAAAATTACCATAGTTATTTATTAAATTATACTAATTACACAATGGTCATTCTATAGAGAGTCTTTGATATAAGTCCTCTATCAGGGATTAAATCAATAGAAAACTCAACTTCATGCTCTTGTGGATATCTAGGTAAATCCTCCGGAAATACATCAATGTATTCTTGTATAATATGTACATCCTCAATTTTAATATTACATTTTCCATCCATAGGTTGTGTCTACTATTCTTCCCCAAGAATCTCATTTAGAAGAGCTACTAGAGGCGGATCTAAACATGACTTAGATGATAAAGTCTCCCCTATAAAGATAATAAATTCCATATCTTTATCACAAATCATAATTTCCTTCTATTTACAATAATTTTTTAAATCATATTTTGAAACCCATTCTATACCAAGAATTATATAAAAGTAAACCATAGGTATAATAATAATGTTATAAAATATATCACATCTACATGTCATAATGGG